>OX336394.1:173334888-175834888 GCA_946902985.2 Meconema thalassinum | reverse complement strand
ATATGAACAACGTAAAAAACAAACTCACCGATAGGTCCCACAGTTCGTATTATTCCACATGTACAAGAAGAAGCAGTAATTTTCGAACAAACGTTCCCTCACGTAACTGCATTTTATTTGAATGCGACAACTTCAGGAATTCAACAATTTTTTTACAAATCGCCAACACAATCGTGCACACGGCAGTGCTAATATCAAAATCTTGTTCTATAGGTTATTCACAGGAATAACAACTGTTAAAATTACGTCTACAAAACGCTAACAGGTGAAAAAAAAATGGACGACCTTCTCGAACAAAACCGTGCGCGAAACTGACGTATCGATCAGCTGACAAGCTTGCAAAGTGACTCCCGGCAAGCAAAGCGACAATACGTCAACCGTGCCATCAAGGTGACGTCACTGAAGTCCCTAAAAATTCCCTAAACGCGGCCGCTTCGCAATGTAACAACGATCCACTCTTTGTCCTTTTCAAGGAGTATAATTGAATGTTCGTAGCTTATTGAAATACAACGTGCTATACGGATGTTACACTTGACTGATTGAATCCTCACCTGAATTATATATACACACACACGCACACACACACACACACACTAATACAGCCATCACAATAACACAGGTTATCAGACAAAATTCAACACTCACCCAAGTACACGGGACTAAATGACCATGATGTCCATGCATCTCAAATGAAATAACAACAACAGCTTCCTACCCAAATTCTTGCTCGTTTAACAGTACGCACACTGGTAAGCCTACAGACATCACAGTGACAAAGGTTATCAGAAAACTTGTACACACACCCAAGTAAACTGGCCTACAAGACCATGATGCCGCAAAACCTCTAAAGAATCAGCAACGTAAACAACAACAATAGACTCTACTACAGCGGCTTCGGTGGCGTAGTTGGTAGCATGCTGAGCTTCTATGCCCAAGATCACGGGTTCAAACCCGGCCGAAGTCGTCGGATTTTTTAAGAGCGTTAAAAATCCCTCAGTATGCCTTCCTTCGGAGGGGAAGTAAAGTCGGCGGTCCCATGTCATAGATTAATGGCATGTCCAAGAACCTTCCACTAATTACACCTGTGTGAAGCTAAATTATATAGGTTAAGAATGTAAACAACGCTCTTAGATTCCTACGTTCGTTGCCAGGAGCCGACTGCGGTGGTGTTTAGTAGCTAAGTTCTGAACTAGTAGTTGTTGACGGTGGCGTTTGGCGGCAAAAGTAGGAACTATTTGAAAAATTCATAGTCTGCAGTCCTTACTTGAATTAAAAACAGATAGCACACTCTAATACAGTCCTCACAATTAACACCGGTTATCAGACAGATTCTACACACACCCAAAGTGCACGGGGCTACATGACCGCGTTGTCGCAGCCCCTAAACTGAGGAACCAACCAGACTACTACGGATCAAGGACAACAAATTTTAATCGCTGTATTCGAGTGTTGAAGTATGTTGTGTTATAAGTACATATATAATATTTTTGATTGCAAACACACTATATATGCTTAACATTATAACGTGGGAGTAGTTATAAATCAATAAATACAAAAAAAAAAAGTAAAAACATTTGAACCTTCTGCGATTTGATCTACAAACCTCCAGACTGTGAGTCCAGGTTGCTACCAGTATGCCACACATGCTTTACACTAATACATGGTTAACATCTGGTTTAGTAGGCTATAACTTAACAATATTTCATCTTGCAATAAACAATTTCATTAGCATTTGTTTCTATAAACCATTTGATACTAAATATGTATTATTTTCTTCAGTACATTCCTAAAAGAATATAAACTTACGAAGTTACAGAAATATATGGATTTATGAGCAAACAATAGCGGCCAATTAACCCAATAGGATGGCACGGACAAGCTCGATATGGCACGGTGAGCCTGAAATGTTAGTCACTACTGCGGTTACATATTCTATTTTAAAATGCTAGTATCCTACCGGTCACCTCCTTGAGACAGTTTAAACCTCCCTATGTACGATGATCGTATTTGGTAAGGCCTGGCCTTGTTGAATCGTAAGTTACGGTTTGACGATAATACTTGCATGATTCATACACCCACCATTTTGAAACTATTTGGCTGATGACCTTGTAGTTTGGGCAAAAGTCTCTTCTCACATTAAGGTGCCATATCATGCCTCCCCAAGGTTGTTGCAAAATTTGGTAGAGATCGAATGATTAAGGTATTCGTAATTTGATTTAAGCTCAGAACATTTGGCTGAGCACCATTTTCTTTTTTTTTTGTTATGATGGCGGCGGTATACAACGTGACACTGAGTTGTCTCTTGCTAGTGCTACCTCTGTACCAAAGATGGTTTGATTTGGTTTCGTTGTGTTTAAATTGATAGGGGGGATCCATTTGCATACATACATGGCCGCCATCTGCAAACTATTGGGCTGATGACCTTGTAGTTTGGTCAAAAGACGCTTCCCACATGAAGGTATGTTGTTGCAAAATTTGGTAGAGATAAGATGATTAGGTTAGTCATTATTTGATTTAAGCTCTGAACATTGGGTGTCTGCATTACGTTTCCGTCAAGATGGCGGCGATATGAAACATGACACTGAGGTGCCCTTTGCTAGTGCTACGTCTGTACCAAATTTCGTTCTATTCGGTTTCACCGTGTTTGAATTGATAGGGGGGGGGGGGGGACGACAGATATACCAAATCACACGCACACTCGCACACAGACAGACAATTTTTGCAAAAATCGTAGGCCTAAGTAGGCTAAAAATAGCACACTTTGTTGTTGGTCAGCCAACTCAGAAGCAGTTAGTGTGGTTTGAATGTGGACACACCATGTTCCAAGCCCTCTGCTGATGCTTTTTTGTGAATAGTCTGAAACTTACAGTATCGTACTTGCCTATGGCACTATTGGATGAGTATGGTGAAAAGTATAGATGTGTAAGGGTACATGAGTTAGATAAAAGCATCATACTTACTGTAGTACGGTATTCTATTTATTTAGCATATGGCTTTTAGTGCCGGGTGTGTGATCCGCTCACCAGAGGCTGTATCTGCTTCAAGCGGACACCCATGGGGTGAGCTACAATTTCTGTACAATTTCAAGTAGTTCCAACTTTCGCTACTATATGTCACTGACACCTAGTGGTGAACGTTGGAACTTTGATAGAGCGTTTCAGTGAAATCTAACCTAGAAATTTAACTTCACACACAAGTTTAGTTAGTGGAAGGATCTTTTACATGCCATAAATCTATGAAATGGAGGGACAGTTGACCTCGCTGTTTTGCCCCTTAAAAATCAATAACTACTGTATTTGAGGAGGAGAGATGCGACCCACCACCCTGTGGTGTAGTGGCTAGAATTCATCATTTTGGTACAAAAACATTACGAAAACTTTTTTTTAAATGAATACTATGGTTTTCTTTAAGCCTCCGTGGCTTAGGCGGCAGCACGCCGCCCTCTCACCGCTGGTTCCGTGGTTTAAATCCCGGTCACTCCATGTGAGATCTGTGCTGGACAAAACGGAGGCAGACAGGTTTTTCTCCGGGTACTCCGGTTTTCCCTGTCAAAATTTCATTCCAGCAACACTCTCCATTATCATTTCATTTCATCTGTCATTCATTTAATCATTGCCCCAGAGGAGTGCGTCAGGCCTCGGCAGCCGGCACAGTTCATATCCTCGCCGCTAGATGGGGGCTTCATTCATTCCATACCTGACCCGGTCGGAGACTGGAAGCAGGATGTGGGTTTTCATTTTCATTTCACTGTGGTTTTCTTTGTTATAATTTTAAGATTGTATTGTTTGTCAAACGACCCTTGTTTCTGTACTTACATAATTATGATGTTTCTTATTTGACTTAGCGTTTCTAATTGAAATATTTTTTTACCTAGCTAAAGAATGGCCATTAAGGCCCGAAACATGTACTAGTATTAAACTCATGGATAGGGTGAACCAGTGAATCATTTCATTTGATTGAAGAAATTACATTTTGGTTTGAGGGCTGAAACAGGGCACACTCCGGCTCATCAGGCAAAGCTGAGAAGAGGCGGGTTCCATTCCCACCTGAGCAATCTTAAAAGTGTTTTTCCGTGGATTGCCCACTTCTACACCAGGCAAATGCCGGGAAGTTTCCTAAGTTATGGCCATCTCTTCCAAATCCTTACCTGAATTATAGGTTAGAATGAAAATTCTTATATTACCTAATATTACCTAAGGCACCTAAGGTACCAAAGTGCACCACAGTCGTACAAGTCTATATGCCCACCAGTCAAGCTAATGATGAAGATGTTGAAAAGCTCTACGAAGAAATAGATAAGTTCTGGGATATGTCAAGGGTGGTGAAAATGTTATTGTAATGGGAGATTGGAATGCTGTGGTAGGAAAAGGAAGAGGAGGAAAAATGGTAGCAAATTTGGAGTAGGTGAAAGGAATGATCGAGGAAGCAGGCTGATGGAATTTTGCACCGACCATGAGTTGGGCGTTACCAAATTGATTTCATTATGGTCAAGCAGAGATTTCGAAACCAGATTTTGGATTGCAAAATATATCCTGGTGCTGACATAAACTCTAACCATAATCTGGTTGTTATGAAACGCAGACTTAAGTTGAAGAAATTGAAGAAAAGTCAAAAGCCAAAAAGGTGGGCAATAGACAGACTGAAAGAGAAGGACGTGAACAAACGATTCAAGACGAGTACTGTATAAAGGAAGGACTGATGAAAAACCCTGAACAAGCTACAATTGCAGAGGAATGGGCACTTTTGAAGAATGAAATAACAAAATCCACAGAAGAAAACATTGGTAGGAAAGAAAGATTAGGTAGAAAACCATGGATCACGCAGGATATACTAGAATTAATGGACGAAAGGCTGAAGCACAAGAATGAAAGGGGAAAAGCAGAATACAGATGTCTGAGAAATAAGGTTAACAAAAAGTGTAAGGAAACAAATGAAGATTGGTTGAAAGATAAGGTGAAGGTATAGAAAATTGTCTGAAGGATTAAGAGTACTTTTGGGGAAAGGAAGACCAAGGGCTGTAATATTAAGGACTGAGATGGAAAACCTCTAACAGATATAGGGAAGAAATGGTTGAGAGATGGAAAGCTTACATCGAGTGTTTGTATAAGGGAAAGGATATTGAGAAACATGTTATGGAAAGGGAAGAGGAAATTGATGAGAAAGAGAAAGGAGATTTAATATTGAGATCAGAATTTGACAGAGCATTGGAAGACTCAAGCAGGAACAAAGCACCAGGTATAGATGATATACCGATTGAGTTGCTAAGCTGCATAAGTGATGAAGGCCTGATCAGGTTACTTCACTTGGTGTGTAGGATTTATGGGACAGGTGAGGTACCCTCTGATTTCAAGAGGAATATTATCATCCTTATACTGAAGAAAACAGTAGCTGACGTAAAGTCAGCTTGATCACTCATGCTTCCAAGATTCTGACTATAATAATTTACGAGAAGATGGAAAGACAGATAGAAAGAGAGTTGGGTGAAGACCAGTTTGGCTTCAGGAGAATCGTAGGAACAAGGGAAGCTGTACTAAGTCTTGAGCTGATTTTGGAAGTTCATGGCATTTATAGACTTAGAAAAGGCTTTTGGTAATGTTGATTGGAGTAAGTTGTTTGACATTTTGAAAACGATTGGAATAAAGTATAGGGATAGGAGGGTGCTCTACAATCTATATAGAAACCAGAGAGCAGTTATTCAAGAGGAAGGACATGGGAGAGAAGCTGGTATTCAGAAAGGTGTAAGGCAAGGCTGTAACTTATCACCCATACTTTTCAATCTATACATTGAACAAGCAATGAAGGAAATTGGAGAAAAATTCAAAGTAGGAGTAAAAGATTCAAGGATAAATAATTTCAACTCTGAGATTTGCTGATGACATCGTCATCTTAGCCGACACATCAGAGGATTGACAAAGACCTCCAGGATGACCAAAAAGGCGTTGGATGGATACCCTACACGATGATATGCACAACATAGGTCTTCGTCCTGTAGATGCAGCAAACCACAACAAATGGAGAGCGAGGTGCAGAGTGGCGGACCCCAAAAAATAATGGGGAACAATGCCAGGAAGAAGAGTTTTATACGTTGAAACCTACACATTTAACATGATTAGACAACTGAAGAAAACCCATCAGAGTAGCCGAATGCATTGAGATGGGGAAATCCAGGCTTCAAATCGTGGTGCTGATGGATGCCTCCAGTGTGTTTTTCACTCTCACACTCAAAGCAGCTGTCAAGCAGTTTGCCTCTCACCAAGGCGGACCGGGTTCGATTCCCGGTCAATGCTTGTCAGATTTTCGAAGTGAATTGCCATGTCATATAGTTTGGATTACATGTAACAAGGAGGTCCTGTGGTTCATGATCACGAAATTAGCGCTCATGTCAAACTACAAGCTTCCTTAACTCCTGGAAAGTACTGGGATGGTATATCTTATTTCAATTCTGAAGTACCTGTCCCAATCCTAGACTGTAATAATATTACATCATCGATTTCCCTTATCCAGTATTTCTTAATCTCTGTCAACGGAAAGTGGGAAGCAGTGCTGAATTGTGGTATGTATGGTTGCAACAACTACTCCAGGAAAACAAAAGAGTTATCAACAAAGAAATATAGTGCTTTCACTAGCAACGCACACACCTGTCAACATAAACATATTTCAATTGACTGCGGATTACATATGCTCCGCCTACACAGTCACAACTCATAGCTGTCCCCAGAGTGACATCAAGCACATGACGAAATGCAATCGAAACAAAGATCTGCCCCACCATTATACTTACACCATGATCTGCAGGCCAAATTGCTGGGCAGCGGTCGCTTGGTAGGCCAAGGTCCTTCATGGGCTGTGGTGCCACAGGAAGGGATATGTACCTCTATATATTTCATGATGAAGATGCAGTCGTTCAATTGAACATTGTGAGAGGGAAGACCTGTGGAGCCTTATTCATCGAGGCCCTCATTTTAACCGAGTGTGTGGCTCTTGCTGATCTATGAAGAAATTTTGGTTTTCAGAATACACTCGATTTTATATTAGCCGATGATGTGGTGGATGCTGATCTCAACATCTGCCTTATAAGTGAGAGTGGGTTTGGGCAGTCTAAATTCTGAAGTGTGTATTTACTCAAAGACCTTGTTCTTTTTTGTATTCCTGATTTGTTGTTTTCTCTATATATTTGTTTATTGTTATAATGTTTAAAAAAAATTGTTGTGTTGTTATATTTAGGCTTTTTTCATATCTAGGCATCCACTTCTAAATTTTAAATTAATCTAAATTTGTATAATTTTCATCTGAGTTATGACGGGCAGATGACCTTGCTGTTCTGCCCCTTAAAACAATAATAACTATAAGTACTGTGAGAGGTCTTGGAACTAGAAGAAGTTGTTGGCATTGTTTCTCCAATAGACATGTGCTAATGTTGCAGTTTGTATGACTTGAGCTATGCCATGCTGTCTGAGTCATGACCAAGGTCATGTGTGTGTGTGTTTGTCACTCATGGAGCTAAGGAATGCACTTTTTAGGATAATGTTTGTTTATACTGTTCATTTCAAGCAAGAAGAATACAGTATTAATGCCCCTCTTACTACTGTGGCTTTTGAGACACCGGGGTGCCAGAATTTAGTTCTGACGAGGATCATTAATGTGCCATTGACACTGGTCTCTGATATTTTCCCACCCTCAAATGCCAACCGGCAGTGCCAGGATCAATCCACACTTGACTAAAGCAAGCAAGTGTGTTGTCACCATTATTGTTTGTAATGCTGATGGATGACATCATGAAGGCAGCAATGAAAGAATATAGTAGGGCAAAGATGAAGGTAATGTTGTTTGCAAACGACGTTGTGATCTGGGGCGAGGATGAGATGGAGGTACAAGAACAGTTAGACGTAATAAATGAAAAGATTGAGCAATGGGGATTGAAGATAAATGTGGAGAAGAGTAAAACAGTGGTGATGAGTAGAGATAAGAAAGAAGGAAAAGGAGTAGGCTAATCAAAGTAGGAGATAAGGAATTGGAAGTGGTGAAACACTCCAAATACTTGGGAAGCGAACTGATTGAAGATGGAAGACAAGATTTGGAAATTAGCAGAAGAATACAACTCGGGAGTGCTTTCTACCAACAGGTATGGGGACTAGTATGGAACAAGGATATACCAATTAAGGCTAAAGAAGTTATGTACAAAGCATATTATCTTCCTATAATGACATATGCAGCAGAAACTTGGACATTGACTAAGAGGGATGAGAGCAGAGTACAAGCAGCTGAGATGAGATTCCTGAGAAGTATGGTCCAGGAAACGAGGAGGGACAGAGTGAGAAATGAAGATATACGGAAAGAACTGGGAGTACAGGAACTAAATGACAAACTGGAGCAAAACAGATTGAGATGGTTTGGACATGTCAAACGGATGAATGAAGTAAGGCTACCAAGACGAGCACTGGAACGACGGATGACAGGGAAGAGAGGACGCGGAAAACCAAGAATGCGTTGGATGGACTCGGTGGAGAATAGTATTAGAAAACGGAACCTGGATTGGAACACTGTGTCGGAAGAGAAATGGTGGAACGACAGAACAAAGTGGAGAGGAATCCTATTTGACCCCACCCAGTGTCAACTGGAAAAGGGGAAATGAAGATGATGATGATGAATGCTAGAACCATACCATTGGACCATGAAGCCAGTCACCACTGTGTTTGAAAAAAGAAGTAACAGCATGTGTTCACTGGGAAAGAGTGGTGGTGTATGGGGGAACCAAGCAGGCGCGGATTCAAGGGGGGGGGGGGGGGTCACGAGGGTCATGACCCCCCCCACCCCCCCCCCAAACGGAGACCAATTTTTTTTGCAAACTCAAAAAACGTAACAATTACCAGACAAATAAAACTTAACGAATTTTAACTGAAAAACAGTTTTTCTTTTATTTTATTCAATACTGAAATATCTTTATTGGAATTATTATGTTCTGTTACAACTGTACATATTTACAACTTCAAACCTCTTATATAAAAACGATTATTTATACAACAAAATCAACTCGTCTATTTTGTTTAGCAAACCTTGTGATTACCGAATCGAAGCCTATAGTGATGTCACGATGAATGTGCAGCAATGCACGGATAGGAATTTGGGGCTTTTTTCGCACCAAAAATTTTTGCCGACGTCCAAACTGCAAGCTTGATTGGCAATTTAAGCTGTGACTTTCTCCCTTTGTCGGTACCAACTTGACTTGCCAAAACTGTAACGTACCTTGATACTTTTCTCGAAGCTCGATGTAAAAGTCGCAAAACACGCCGTTGCGATTTGTACGAATATTTTTGGTGCGCTAAACGCATCAAATTTCTATCCATAAAGTTTGCAAAAAAAATTGGTCTGGTTTTGTACGTTTGGTTATTTTGTGATTGCGTTTTTAGTAATACCATTTTTCTTAACAATTTCGATTCTCTGACCCCCCCCCAAAGCCAAACCCTAGATAGATTCTCTGACCCCCCCCAAAACCAAACTCTAGATCCGCGCCTGGAACCAAGTCCTCTGCAGTGCAGTTGTGTGAAGGTCGATAGAGGGACAAGAGATTGACATCTGTGCAGCAGCATGTTACTTGGAGTGCTGTGAGCAAGTCATTGCTGGTGACTGAGAGGCAGTATGTCTGTACGAGAGATGGAGAATCACTATATAGTGAGAGCTTGAAGTAAGAGCTGTAGTGTAGTTTGTGTGCTTGTATGGCAGTGTGTCTGCAGTGTTTCACAGATAGCTTAGCTCTCTTGATTATGGAGGACAATGGGAAGACCGTTTACTATCAGTACTTGTGTGATTTCATTCTTCTGTAATACCATTTTTCTTAACAATTAACATTGGCTCGGAAATACTTGTAGAAGAAGATTCTTGCAAATATTTGGGCGTTCACGTAAGAAATGATATGAAATGGAGTAGTCATGTAGGATGTGTAGTTTCAAAAGCTTACAAATCCCTGCACTTTGTAATGAGGGTATTAAAAGGAAGTAGTACCTCTGCTAAAGAATTAGGCTATTTGTCACTTGTAAGACCTATTCTGGAATATGCCTCAGCGGTTTGGGATCCATATCAAGTAGGGCTCATCAATGAGTTGGAAATGGTACAAAGAAAGGCCGCTAGATTTGTGCTTAGTGACTTTAATCCCAGGAGCAGCGTGAGCCGTATGTTAAAGAAACTTGGGTGGGAATCACTGGAGGCTAGGAGGATGAAATCTAGACTCTGCGCTATGTACAAGACGTATACAAATCAACCAGCATGGGGTGAGCTTAGCAAACGATTGGGAAAGCCCACTTACATGGGTAGGAGATCATCCTTTCAAAGTTAAGGGGCGACCACAGCGAACAAATTATGGTAAATATTCTTTTGTAAACCGTGCCATTGATAACTGGAACTCTCTACCTGCCGCAGTCTTAGAGCCTTTTCCCAAACATATAGGTGTGTTTAAGAAAAGACTGACTATTTGTGTAAATACTCCAGTTTAATTGTTGTATAAATGTTATTGAATTGTTATGTATAATTATTTATTTGTTATGTATATACAATTTGCCACCGGGAGACACACCCCCCATTGCAAATAAATGAATGAATATGAATATGTCAGAAGACTGGTGAACATTTGGCTCATCATCGAGCTCTTATCCTGATTTTAATGAAAGATACAAATCACTCTCTATCTATGTGTGGCGTAGTCGGTAACATGCTGAGCTTCTATGCCCAAGATCGCGGGTTCAAACTTGGCTGAACTCGTCGGATTTTTTAAGAGCGTTAAAATCCTTCGGTATGCCTTCCTTCGGAGGGGAAGTAAAGCCAGCGGTCCCATGTCATAGATTTATGGCATGTAAAAGAAGCTTCCACTAATTAAACTTATGTGAAGCTAAATTATAGGTTAGATTTCGTTGAAACGCTCTATTGTTGTCTAAAAGTGGTGCCTCTTAAGTAAAGTTTTGGCCATATTGAGAATTGCATATTAAAATTTGTGGCAAAAATAACTTTACCTTCCTAGAGTAACCTCTAGGAAGTCTTCATCAATAAATTTTCCTCAGATATTTGTTTTTGTGACTTTTGAGGGTACTCTAAGAAGATAAAGCTATTTTTGCCATAAATTTTAATAACTTAAGCAATTTGCAATATGGGCAAAATTTGACTTACGAGGTACCAATTCTAGGCTAATGCTATCAAAGTTCCAACGTCCACCAGTAGGTGTCAGTGACATCTGGTAGCAAAAGTTCGAACTACTTGAAATTGAATGGAACTTGTAGCTCACCCCATGGGTGTCCTCATTGAAGCAGCTACAGCCTCTGGCAAGCCGAACATGTCCTCGGACACTTCCGCCACTAAAAGCCATACGCTAAATAAATAAATAATATGTATGAAGGAGGGATACATTGTTTTCAACCATGGCTTCCTAAATATATGTACTATGACACTATAGATGCAAGATTGTTTGAAATAGAAAGCAATAGAACCTCCAACAAGTCACTCCAGCTGGCAGCCTAAAGGACTTTAATATTGATCCTGTCCTTACCACCTGTTCTTGTTCACTAGTCTCTTCAGTTCTAATCAGGCAAACAAGGTGAATGGTGTAGTAGAAACCACTATTCAGTAGTACCGAGTGACTGACTAGAATAAAGTATAATATTGGTATGGAGAAAAAGACAATGAAAAATGCCATTGAGCAAGTAGGGATTATTGTGATGTGGTGGTTGTAGCAGTGCTGTTAATGATTGGGGGAATCATGTTGAACCCAAGGCTTAGTCATACAATAAATCAATGGACAAGAAAAGGAGGATGGATAGAAACACTGATAAAGGACAAACACAACGACAGATAAAATTGGAAAGAGAGATCATCATCATCATTTTCCATCTCCAGTTTCCCGGGTGTGGCAAACAAGCGCTCTCCATCTTTCCCGATCTTGGTACACCATTTGTTCTTGGACATCGTCCCAGTTAAAACCATTCTTCTCCACCTCTGATCGAACTGTCTGTATCCATCGTCTCCTTGGTCTTCCTCTTGGGTCTCTTCCCTCTGACATCCAGGTTGAAGTACTTCTAGCTGTTCTAGAGCTATCCTTCCTCATTACATGGCCATACCACTGAAGTCTGCGTTTCCCCAAAAAGTTGGTAACAGGGACACTGATGCCAGAGAGATAAAAGGATAAAACAAAAGAAAGAAAGAAAGAAAGAAAGAAAGTAAGAGGACAGTCTCCACAGCTGGACACACTGCAATCTTGAGACATGAGAATTCATGCCATCAATCCAGTCAGTAGTTCTTCAATGCTGTAGCCTCCAACAATCTTCCAGTCTCATTAGTAAGGCGGGCAGTAACCAGTTCTTCTGTCGCTCAAAACAGTGCATGGCCAGGGGAGCGAAAAGGGAGGCAATCTTCAACGAGAGCTTCTGAAGGGAAGTGAGTGGTATATGATGGAGTGAATAGCAGACTACACAGGAAAGTAGAAATGATAATAACAGGGCTTGTCAGGTACATGCAACGATCAGTTAGGTTGGCAGAAGATTGAGAAAAATAAAGGAAATTTGGAAGGTAGACATCTAAAACTTAGCATATCCCTTGACTTTCTTTGGAAATATTAAGAAATTAGAAATGTGTAAAGGAAGAAATGAGAATGGTGACAAGAGAGGATGGTGCAGAACAATGAAAAGGTAAGGAAATTAAGATAAATTGAAGCCACTGGACGATGAAGGAAGTGAATCGAGATGGTGGCACGAGAGGAGCAAACAGGATGAGAAATTTATGGAACAAGGGAAGAAGAAAACAAAGAGCACTGTGGTGATGAGGGAAGATTTGAGAATGAACTGTAGAGACTCTGATGAGGACAGTATTCATAGAGTGGGTAGAGTTGGAAATGGGCCATAAAAGTGACATTTGTTTCAAAACTGATGACACAGTATTCTTGTGAATACCAAAAATCTGAAGGGGAGAGAATTCAGGTCAGAGGAGCATGGACAGAGAAAAAATAAGAGAGCAGAGGATTTTGCTATTTTACCTGATTAAGGCAACGAACTCATCATTATGATTGTGTCTTCTTACCCATTCTTTACTTTGTGAAGGATACCATAGCACTGGTATAAACCTTCACTTACTAGCTCTACCGTGCACCATGACCGTTGTCGTTCATCCCATCTTCGCCTCTGCCAAAATATACCAACCATCATCCAGTCTCTTAACTAAGTGTATATAAAATCAAGGCCGGAAGTGAAACTCAACCCTGAAATCCACAGACTGCTTCCTCACAAGCCCCACACATTACCACTCCAGTCATGTTGCCTCAACGTTTTATGCTGCTGTTAGCAACAGTTAATGTGAAATTGAGTGACTCATTATTTTCTTTCATTTTTCCCTGAACTCCGGCTTATATGGAGCAACACCGCGACTCATCTCTTATGAATTTGGTCACACATTCACCCACAATTGTCTTTTCTGTTGTTTATTAATTTAGGAGCATTGGTGACATCATGGTCCTGTAGCCCCTTGTACTTTGGTGTGTGTCAATCCTGTCTTGATTACCTGTGACTTGGTGATGGGTGTATTTGTACTTGGGAGTGGGATTTTGGCTAGGAGGTGACTGTGGCCTTAATTTAGGAACCATCCTAGTATTCACCAGGAATAGAAGTTGGAAACCATGGAAAACCACTTCTAGGATGGTTGAATTGAACCACCTCTTCTCAGTTCTGCCTCATGAGACTGAGTAAAGCCTGTCCCAGCCCTAAGACCAGAATTAAATTTCTTGGCAGAGCTGGCGATCATACCCGGACCCCCGCAGTGCCAGGAATGACGGCCATTATGCCACGATTTTCGTAACCCAAATCTTGATATACATGTGGAGCATTCTCCTTGTAAGTTTTTCTAGATGACAAACCATCTTAAAATCCAAAAGGCTAGAAAGGGAAGTACTGCAGTACTTAGATGATAGATACAAATATAATACAGTAGGAACAACACAATAGACACAAATATTTTGATGGTTGATGACTAGTAGACTAGATAATGACTTTTTTTTCCTTTCCTTAAATTGAAATATTTATGTTTTTGTGTTGTCCTGCTGTACTGTGTGTGTATCTACCATCTACATACCCCAGGAATATACAGGCCAGAAACTGTTGGCTCATTGCCCAACAACTGGGCTCTTTTCATTATATATGCACACATTTTCAAGTCTCTCAAGAATTCATAAATATTCTGAGGTGGCTGACTTCGAGAGACTTTGGCCAGGAATCAAATGTGCCATTATGTTCGAAGAGTGTACAATCTGGCATTCCCTGAGCAATGGTATACAAGGGGAAATACTGTTTAACCCTCTCATTCTCAGGGAGGTAGGTTGGCAAACATGGGGTTCCTGCTTTGCTTTTGTTTACTTGTACTGGGCTCCTCACTTTCATCCTTCCCTTTGACTTTCATTGGTCAACTCTTGCTCTCTTCCTACCTTGATGGCACTGTATTCAGGTATTCAAACCTCTATGGTGTCTTTAATTTCCCCACCTATTCTTTCCTGATGCCCTCTTGTTTGACAGATTGGTCCTCTTCTCTTTTTTCCATCTTTCTGTGTGGGTGGGCTATCGGAATATACCCACAGTACTCCCTGACTGTCATACGGTAGCTATGCTCACTCTCGCGCAGCTCTAGGCCATAGGGCCAAGCTCTCTGCAGACTTGGTTGACGTGGGTTCGAGCCCCACCGTCGGCCGTCCTTGAAATGGTTTTCTGTGGTTTCCCATTTTCAACTCCTGGCAAATGCTGGGACGGTACCTTCTAACATGCCTAGGCTGCTTCCTTCCACATCCTTGCCCAGTTTCCTTTACCATCATTCATTTCATCTCTCATTAACTCCTCTCATGAGGTTGGCGTCAGGAAGGATCCGGCCATAAAAACCATCCGCCACAAAGATTTTCATCGCATTTCATCCCCGACGGAAAACGGGAATTATAAGGGGCAGACATACACTCTCTGACTGTCGTAAGAGGGGACGTGTAGTTCACCTTATATGGTACACACTGGTGTTCGCCTCGTTGTGTAGTGGCTAGCATTCTTGGCTGTCACCACAGAGGCTCGGGTTCAATATCTGGCTCTGCCAAGAAATTTAATTCCGGTCTGAGGGCTGGAACAGGGTACACTCAGCCTCGTGAGGCAAAACGGAGAAGAGGCATGTTCTATTCCTACCTCAGCAGTCCTGGAAGTGGTTTTCCATTCTTTTCCCCCCCCCACTTCTTCTCCAGGAAAATGCAGGGATGGTACCTAACTTTAGGCCACGGCCGCTTCCTACCCAAATCCTACCTCAGTTACAAATACACTAGTACAGACATCACAGTGGCAGGTAATGAAACAAAGTCTACACACACCCAAGTACATGGGGCTATATGACCACAATGTCTCAAGGCCCCAAACGAAACAATATCAATTAATTTCCTGGTGCCAGAAATAAGAACACCTCATACAAAAGGGGGGGGGGGGTGTATTTATATCAGACACTAGGGAATTATTATTAATCCCCACCCAATATTGGGTACACTGGTATTAACCGACTGAAACATGATTCTGCTAATAAATCACCTTGGGTGAAGCTCGTAAGTTTTGGTTTGACTACATTGACGATTGGAGAGTTCACATCGCTGGCAGTCGTCAACCCATTACCTCTGCATGTTAACGAATTGAGCTGGTTTCTCTACAACAGTATGTGCCAATGCAGATGCTTTGCGCTGGTGATCGTTGCCTGGCTGATTTAATTTCAGTTCGGCAGCAATGGTTGCTGGACACTGATGATCAAAAGGATATGGATAAAGCAACGACAGCAAATCAAAGAGTATTTTGCCATTCATTGAGATTTTACCGCGATTTTAATAAATAGTGTTGCTACTGACCATTAGATGAGCTTAAAAATAATAGTGCGTCGAAACATCCTTCTCTGTGTCTAATTTTTAATGTCTTTTGTTTTGTTTACATACAGTATTACTAGAATTTATCTCCATCTTTCTGCTCTAGATGCAGTAATAATTAACTTTTCTGGGATTGTTGTATTTCAGTTTCCAATAATTTTTAGTTCTTAGCCCTTGTGTAGTTATTATTTGTGTTGAAAAAAGTTTGGAGCAATGTATATGTTTACAGTGGACTAACGTTCAACTCGCCTGAGGTGTTGCCGAGCATTGAGCAGATCGAGCACTCATTCGGTGCAACTCATCCAGGGGTGTACGACACGGAGAAACAACTGTTTGTTCTCAACTTTCGAGGATTGTCCTTTTGCTTTCCTGTTGAGTCGAAATTTCAGGTATGTAACGCAGTACATTATTTTATTAAATGACTGGTTGCGTGGTTCAGCGGTAACTAGTATTCAACGTCATATTGGTCCGTATTGACATATAATCCTATTTGATTAATTACAATTTTCCATCTATTCAATACAAAAAATAGAATAGATGGAAAATTGTAATTAATCAAATAGGATCAGTGGTAACATTCTCACCAGCTGAGACCAAGATATCGGGATCGAATCCCGGCGCAGTCAGTTGGCATTTGATGGTGCTTAAATGCGAGAGAGCTGTGTCAATAGATTTGCTGGCACTTAAAATATCCCCTTCATGGCAAAAATCTGGCACCTTGGCATAGTTTCAAGTCATAGTACAGGTAGTTAAATGGGATGTAAAACACATATTAAAATTATTATTATTATAAATATTATTATTATTATTATTGTTGTTATTATTTTATCAAATAATATGTATCTATGTGCATTGTGATGACATTTGAACCCTTTCACTTTCAAGCTCTCATGTGGTTGCCATGACGCTAATCGTCTCTCCAGTGTGAAGACATTCGCGCATCGTGACTAACCGATTTTCAATAGAGAATGAACTTATATCTCCCATTTCAACTTACAGAATGACAATTGAAGGTCTTGCCAATAATACATTAGCAATGAATAGCAACAAAGGAGACAGTGCTAATAAGTAAGGTACCGGTATAGGGATACAGGCCTATGTTCTTGCCCGATGCACTGGAGTTTTCGGTTTGGCTGCTGAAGCTCTCCTTAAACAGGCACAAATCCATTAATCAAATCCTTTTTACCTGGTGTATGGAGAAAAAGCAGATGTAAGCAGCCTCTCCTACTTTTCATTCTTATTTATAGCCATGAAATGTACAATAAGCTGTAGGCTTTAGGAAATTATCATATCTGGTATCATATCAGCCACCATCACGAAAGAACTGTACTTGCAATTTTTTACCGAACATTTTGCATACATTTCAATCTGTTCATGAACCATAGTTTAATTTGTAGACTTGCCATTGCGGTTGATCAAAGAATATTTCTTTTTTTCATAGGTAAAGACCTGCGCGGATGCGGATATCAGCAAATATTGTCGCCACGCGTATATAGTTTGCATGGCTGTGCGGATAATGTTTTGAGTAAATTTGCAGATAGTTTTTAGAATACAAACTTGAGATAATATTACATATTTGATATGGCAATCTACAACTTCATGCTTAAAAGAGGAATAGCCTACTCCAATAGCCTATTGCGTACGATATATTCAGGCACGTATTGCACTTATACAAGAGAAGATTATTTTACTAATATGCTTTCAACTACATTTTATTAAGTACCGTATGTTTGTAGTAGATGGTCTTGACATATCATCATCATCAATTCTCACTGCCCCCCCAGGGGCTCACATCTAGTGGGTTGTGGGTTGGCGACCACGGGGCCCCAGCTGAGTCCGGCATTGCTTCCACTTACTTGTGCCGGCTCCTCTCTTTCTTCTTTCCTGTCGACCTCCCTTGGTCAACTCTTGTTCTCTTCCGACCCCGACGGTATTAGGGTATCCGAGGCCTAGGGAGTCTCTTCCTTTCCCGCCTTAATTGGCCCTTGTCTCATCTTTTCTGATTCCCTCCTTCTGCGAGGGGTCAGCCTTCTTTTCCTTTTACCTCCTGCCTTGTGCTCAAGGCCCTTAAGGAGGCAGGGTGTATGTAGCCCCACCACTTCTGGTGCACCGTAGATAATGCTACACCCTCAGGGGCTCACGGCTGGTGAGTTCGGGAGTTGGCGACCCCGAGGGATTCCCGAGCTGGGTCCGTTTTCCCCTTATGTCCCTTACCTTTGGGGCGGACCCTCTCCTCTTTAACTTTCCTATCTGCCTTTCATGGCTCTCCTTCCTTCAGCGTCCCTCAATCCGCCTTCTTCGAGGGTTGAGGGCATTTCTTTTCCTCCTGTCCTTTATTTGCCTTATTCTCCTTTAGTTTTCCATTTCTTCTTCTAGTATGTAGGTTAGTAGTTAATTTTAGTTTTAAGTTCGCTTTTCATTTTCATCTTCACGATCACCCAAACCATCAGGGGCCGATAGCCTAGATGTTAGGTCCCTTAAAACAACAATTATCAT
This sequence comes from Meconema thalassinum, assembly GCA_946902985.2. Lineage (NCBI taxonomy): Eukaryota > Metazoa > Arthropoda > Insecta > Orthoptera > Tettigoniidae > Meconema > Meconema thalassinum. The sequence goes on along the minus strand of OX336394.1, from coordinate 175,816,500 downwards.
CATCATCATCAATTCTCACTGCCATTATTACTATACGTACGAGATATAATGCTGTCAATAAGCTTGTTAGTTTATCGCGGTGACATCATTAACATTCCTCATGTCAGCTACTTCGCCGTCTATCCTGGAAGATATGGTTCCGGTTTATCTGTAGATTTATTTCCAACTTGGCTCTGAAGCACGAGTTATGACATCAACTATGCGAACATGAATGGGTCAAGAAGCAGAAGGATGATGACTGACTTGGAATTTCCGGCCAAATGTCGATCCCTTTCCCCAAGCGTAAAGAGAAGTTCACTTATTAGTGAATGTTAGCGCATCCGTGAGTATGAACATCATTTCACCAACATGGATAAACGATCTATTAAAATAAAACAAGGTGAATATTCAATAGCGCGTGAAACAAAGCTCAAGTCAACGATATGGCCATGTTATTCTGTTTCTTAAAGCACTATGGCATTCGTAATATACTAGTATTATTAGGCACGTCCAGAAATCACAGTTTGACACAAGCACGGTAGTTGCTCTGAGCCAAGGAGATGGCACCATTTTGAGATCACCGTCTGCTCTTTACGCCTTATAGTGCTTGGTTAGAATGGCGAAGTTGATTGAAAATCGTGCCGCTTGTGAAATTAGATATGACTTGTCATTCATTTTCTGAATGTGAAGAACACTAAACTAGTCAACATTCGACAGATTGGCGAGGTGTGTGGAGAAAATGCGATGAGTGATTCAATTGTTAGGAGATGGGTCCAACAGCTAAATGAAAGACATTATCAAGTGCATGATATCCTGTCTGGACCACGGCCTACAAGCCCGAAAAACTTGTATTTAATTATGAACGCCGGCCGTGAAAGCCTAAGCTGTTATATCATGGGCGTCCATTGTTGGTTTCTACTGTACAATAGTCGAGAAAGATTTATTTGTGTCGCTAAAGCAGTTTTAAAAGTTGATAAATCCTTAATCATTAAAAATATTATTCTTGTATCTGAAATAGTTTTAAAAGTATTTAGATCCAGTATAAATATTCATTAATTGGATGCCATGTGTGGGCTTTGACCTTATTAAGAAGTTTGTGCTACTCTTCTCTGTCTATTTTTGTTGCACACATCCAATTCTTAATTCCTGAAGCCCATATACCATACCTTCTCTTTCACAATAATTTCCCCCACCTCAACTTTGATCTTTCAAGTTCCCTAAACCCTTTTTGCCTCACTCGAAACATCTTCTCATTCTTGAACATTTGCACATATAAGAAATCCAGCCCCTTCTAACTGATAAATTATCTTTTCTTATTATTAAAATGAATTAGAGTTTTAAAGGATGTCTCACATTGTCTAGGAAAGTGTTGCTATTATTTTGCAGCCTGGATACGCACATGGTCTGGGCTCGCTGCAGTTCCCTAATGGTGCATCACCAGTTGTATCTCGGACATCGATTTACACGGGAAACAACCTGAGTGAGAGCCGTTCTCCCCCTTTGCCTCTGTGCTGCTACCACAATCATCTTTACATGGAGCGAGCCGAGGTGCTTCGGGAGCGTCTGGGTACTCGTGGCGTGCGCTTACACCTCATCACTGAGGGTAAGGGTCCTGGCTGACGTTCAATTCTAGCAATGAAATTGAATCCAGAATATTAAGTCCAGCTTTCAGATTGATCCAATCTTCTCCACAATTCCGAAGGGGTGGTATCCATGCTCAAATGGGATATAGTCTTGATATCGACCGCTAGATATAGCACACCAAGGGCAAGCCAAAAACCAGGTTGCTATGTGTATAAGGAGTGATTCTATGTCTTTCCTGCTCTCTCAAATAGTTTTTCAGTTTATCTTGGAGAGAGTGAGAGAGGTGTGATTGCTTGGGTGTTTATCTGTTATAACCTTGGTGAAAACGGCTATTGAAGGATATGAAATTTTTGTCTGTTTGTGGGGAACAGACGTTCCAAGCATGTGCATGGTTTTCTGTGGCAGAACATCAGTTGACAATTACAAATATTGTAGTTCATCAATCATTACTGTATCAGCAGTTTATATTTCTGGACCAGAGATGGCCCACACTGTATAAAAACACTCTTGTTCGAGGTCGATAGCAACTCATTTGGCGTATTCTGTACCCACTTGATATGGTTATGTGGCATCTTCCAGGGTGTTCGTTCCACATTTCAAACAAATTTGGACTAACCACAGCAGCTGTCTGTTCATTGGATAGTGCTACCAAAAGATGTTTTTATAGTAATTTCATCTTCTTCAACCAAACAACAGGTGCTTCTTTATAGAATTTATGCCTTTGTGATTCATTTTACTCCTACTCAGGACGTCTTTCTATCTCAACGATAAAAGCGGGTAACAAAATCTATTCCTTAATTAATGGTCATGCATCAACTAACATAACTAACAAGGAAACCCTGACAAAGCGGAACAGGTTTTGGATTCTCCTAGATAATATTTTGCAACTGATTCCACTTCATCATGAAGCCTCCGTGGCTTAGGCAGCAGCATGCCGGCCTCTCACCGCTGGGTCCGTGGTTCAAATCCCGGTCACTCCATGTGAGATCTGTGCTGGACAAAACGGAGGCAGACAGGTTTTTCTCCGGGTACTCCGGTTTTCCCTGTCAGAATTTCATTCCAGCAACACTCTCCACTATCATTTCATTTCATCTGTCATTCATTTAATCATTGCCCCAGAGGAGTGCGTCAGGCCTCTGCAGCCAGCACAGTTCATATCCTCCCCCCCAGGTGGGGGCTTCATTCATTCCATTCCCTGACCCGGTTGGAGACTGGAAGCAGGCTGTGGATTTTCATTTTTTTTTCCACTTCATCATGTTAAAATCCTTATGGGTGACTTCAATGCACAGATTGGAAAAGAGAAGAAATATCGATATTGGGTTGGGAAATGGTCTGACCACACACAAACTAATAACGGAATGCGTCTCATTGAATTATGCTCAAACCATGATTTATTTTTCAATTCGACCTTTTTCAAGAAAAATCCCTCTAAAACTAAGACGTGGGTTGCAACGAATTCCTTTAAGTGAATATCAGTTGGATCATGTGCTTATTTCCCGCTTCCATACCTCAGAAATCTTGAAACTCAAGGTCCTAAAAGGACTGGATTTATACTCATATCATTATCCAACAAAATTTTCCCTGGATTTCATTCCTGAGGAAAGACATTTTACGAAACGGGCTCTACAACGAAAGTATGACATAGAGGTTATTAAGAACAATGAAAACTTTAAGAAAGGAACAGAACAATTAGATCCACAAAATTTGACACAACTTCAAGCAGGACTCTTTACAAACAGCCGAGAACATAGCACCACTAACAAGATCAAAAAAGCACCCTTGGTGGACAGATAAATGCGACAAGTTAACTCAACTTCGACAACGGGCATGGCATAATTGGTCATGCAATAAAACTCCCGCCACCTTTCAAGAACTTCAAAATATTAGAAAAGTAGTTACCAAATCAATAAGGAAAATTTGTAAACAGAGTGACGATAAAAAGTTACGATCTGTAGGAGATGACTTTAAACAAAATATGTCAAGGAACTATTATAGAACTTTCAAACAAATGTTAACCAAATATTCCCTTCCATCACTCCACTTTGTCAATGATAATGGAGAATGAGAAACGGCTTATACTACTGATGCTAACTGTAAAATTCACACAGTATATTTTGAAAAATGATCAAATAGCGAAATTCCTCCGGAAAAGTTTGTTTACTTCTAATCGAATAAATCAAGATTCATCCCCACCGACTGTCCAAGAAATTAGAGAAACCATTCAATCGGCGAAAAATTACAAGGCCTCAGGAGAAGATCAAATAACTGCAGAACTTTGGAAAAATGCAGGAGAGAATTTCATCAAAAAACTTCACGAAATTGTTGGAAATTTGGCAAACTGGGAAAATCCCCAAGGATAGGAAGATGGCAATAATTCACCCCATCCACAAAAAAAGGCAGTAAAAATGATCCAAACAATTACCGAGGTGTTTATCTACTACAAATCACATATAAAATTCTCTCCAAAATTTTACTAAATCGCGGAGAGCATCAACTGGACTACCAACTCTGTGAATACCAAGGTGGATTCAGAAAGGGGAGGTCATGTGCAAAGCAAATTCTAAATCTAAAAATCATTATAGCATATTTTCGAAACACATCTAACAAAACCTATTTCATCACGTTTGTCGATTTCGAGAAAGAGTATGATAGTATAGATCATGTCTCACTACTTAATGTGTTATCAGAATTTGGACTTGACCAAAAAGCAAGAAATATTATAAAGGATATGCTGACTGAAACAAAAGCTAAAGTAAAGTTTATGAGTGGTTGTAGTGAGGAGTTTGAAATAAATACGGGTGTTTACTGTTTAATTGTGCTGTTGAAACAGTTGTCCGAGAGTGGAGAAAAGAAGGCCGACTAGAACCAAAGATTAAAGGTATTGATATAGACTGTCTAGTGTTTGCTGATAATATGGTAAGAATCACTCAAGACATCTCTGATGCACAGAAGCAGATTGTTATACTATAGGAACAAATAGCAAAAATAGGACAAAAAATCTCATATTTAAAGACTAAAGTTATGACAAATATTATCAATGCGCTATCCAAAATTACGATTGATGTGAATAAAATTGAAAGAGTAAAGGAATGTAATTATTTAGGTGAATGGATCACTGCAAATGGTAATGAAAATAAATCGGTAGCAACAAGAATTCAGAAATTGAAAATTGCTTTCCAACACACAAAAAATGTACTAGGTATATAACAAAAAAAGTTTGTCCTGGAACAGTAAAATTCGTCATTACTTAACAGTGATTAAAACAGAGGCTCTGTATGCTTCAGAAACACTAAATTTACATCATAAGAACTTAAAAGAACAAGAGATTAAAGAATGGAAAATCACAAGAAAGATATTAGGGCACAGAATTAAAAAGGGAATACATTTCCCCAAGCCTAACTCGGAAATATATAAACAAGTTTCTGAACTTACTGACACAATGAGACTGCGCCGAATTCTATTTTTAAGTTACTTAGAAACAATGAAGTATACCAGACTTCCTTTCCGAATACACAAATTTCCGCAAATCAAACGCATGAGATCAAAATGGTATAAACAAGTGGAAAAAGACCTCAGTGAGTTACGATCACCGAACTTCAGGATAGAGACGTAATAAGAAAAATTGTCCACACAAGGGGATTTGCAGAATATAGGAAGAGACTAGCACGTTGTATCTGGGCGGAGGAACAGAGATTACAACAATCAGTGAAAATGAAGAACTATTGGGCAAGGAGGAAAGCTCGCAAAATGTTGATTCCGCATAGTCCTAAGTGACCCATTCGCGAAGAAGAATCAACCTTAGGACTTACATTTGCAGGATTGTTTTGTGTTGTTTTGATCCTTGATTGTCATGATTCTTTCCTACATTTTAGGGAGCACCTTATATATTATTTAGTAATTTCGATACCACATCTTAAAATAATTTCTAACTGTGATACACTCATAGGTAAAACAAAGACATGCAGCCAAATCTTGTGAATCATGCTCTGCTTCTCATATGGTACGCATAGGCCTACCTATATTGCAGTCTGTGAATTCACAGTCATTACTACAATATCCATCAAGCTATGTGTGCTATCTTCGTCCAAGTCTTGGAAATGCGCCTTGGTCCGAGGTGTGACAGCATTGGTAAAAGTGGCTAATACACCTGCCTGGGCAGCAGGAAATATAGGTTCAAATTCCGACTGTGATCACATTTTCAAGTCTTATTAGACAGTCTTGACCTATAAGCTAATCAAAGATAAACTGGATAAATGTTGGCAGTATTATTTCACTCTTCTACTGTTCTTGTGCATGAACTGTGTAGTACATTGTGAGATGAGTGTGGTAATTATAAAGGTGGTTTTATTGTTTAACCGAGTGCTTTAAGATTAAATGAAATAATAGTGTATTTAAGTTGATTCATAGCAAAAATTCAGAATGTGCTGAATTATAGATCTAGGTGAGTGTATTCTGTCAGTGTTTAGACTTTCACAACTGTTATTATTAAAGTTTATTTTGGGTATTCTTGCCATAGGTATTTTAATTAATTGATGTTTTATAGATTGCACAAGTTGATGGCAAATAGCAAGGACTAGCAGTAGTGCCCGGCTTCGCCCGGTAGATTTATTTATTTTATGGATGATAATGAATACCACTACAGAACTGGCACATGATACTTAAACTAACAGAAAAAATAATATAACTTTTGTTGGTGGTGGTGGTGGTAGAGCGAGTGATAAGTAGTACAGTATAATGAACGTAACATCCCGTAATGATAATAATGAACACGGAAACGGCCATTTACTAACTACAGAACTGACACATTAATTTAAAAACGAATTGAAAAATATGAATAGAAAGAGGAGTAAGTGAAATAAAAGACACTGCCTAGGGCCTGTATCTCATTGGCTGCTAGAAATGTAGAGACCAACAGTGTCGTCATTTGTCGCATAGCACCATAGAAAAACAATCAGAGCACTTTGGAAAACTTCGTCTGTCCCAAGCTCCTGAGGTAGCAATAGTGTTATTTATTGCCACATATGGCTCAAGGATGATCGGAATAAATGAAAGTAAATTTAAAAGCACCAACGCTTATTGCAGTTCATCATCATCTTGCACAGTTTCCAGCCACTGGCCGGGTCTGTTTGGAACACAAGCCTCTCCAACGTTTTCTGTCTTCCCACCATCTTCCCATTGCAGTTGATAACCTCAATTTACTGCACCAACACCATCGCACTTATACAGAGGCATAATATTTTCATTATGATAACTGTTTTAAGGTGCCTAAGAAATCTTTTTGCACTAATTTCTCCCCGTGACTGCAATTTATAAGCAGCGCATGATGTAACTATTTTTGTAATTCTGCACCAGAACACTGGTAGGGGCGGCTTGATGCAGCCCGCGTTGCCAGCCAATAAAATATTCTTACAGTTACACTACTACGGACATGAATAGTTCTAGGGCCATAAAACGTGGTTTTCAAGTTCCTCTTGTCTGTTATTCTAAATGTAGGGAATGGAGAAGGTTCTCCAAAATATCAGCAGGGTTTCAAAGGGTATGTAAAATTTGGTGCAATTAGGCGAAACGGTGCAGATTTGTACTAAAGGGCCTAAATGCAGGAAATGGAGTGGCCTGTCCTATATTTAAAGTGGGCATTGTTGCCAACTGGGTTCCAAAGGGCAGGCCTAAGTATGTAAAATTTGGTACAGATCGGTGAAACGGTGTAGATTTGTGCCAAAGGGCCTACATGCAGGGAATGGAGTGGTCTGTCCGAAATGTCAAGTAGACAGTGTTACTCGTAGAGTTCCAAAGGGTAAGTAACTTACATAAAGTTTGGTTCAGATCGGTGAAACGATGTAGATTTATGCCAAAGGACCTAAATGCAGGGAATGGAGTGGTCTGTCCAAAATTTTAAATGGACAGTGTTACTCGCAGTGTTCCAAAGGGTAAGTATACAAATTTTGGTTCAGATCTTTGAAACGATGTAGATTTGTGACAAAGGGCCTAAATGCGGGGAATGGAGTGGTCAGTCTGAAATTTAAAGTTGACAGGGTTACCCGCAGGGTTCCAAAGGGTAAGTATACAAATTTTTGTTAAGATCAGTGGAACAGTGTAGATTTGTATACATAACAGACAGACAAACTTTCATCATCATCTTCATTTCCCGTTTCCAGCTTCCTGGGTCGGGTTGTGAATTAAGGACCTCCAACGTTTCCTGTCTCTCCACCACTCCTCTCCTGTTTTTAGTACTTCTTCAGGTTTTCCTCCTCTCTTCTCTACACACTCCCACACTGTATCTGCCCATCTCTTTCGGGGCCTTCCTCGTGGTCTCTTCCCTGTCATCTTTTCACAGAAAGTTTTCTTTGGTACTCTCCTCTCCCATTCTCATCATATGTCCATACCACTTTAACTTTGTTGTTTCTATCCTGTCCTGCAGCTTCAAGATTCCTGTCCTTTTTCTAATCTCTTCGTTTCTAACTCTATCTCTTCTGGTCTTGCCCTCTATACCTCTAAGGAATTTCATCTCCGCGGCTTGTATTCTACTCTCCTCTCTTTTTGTAGTAGTCCACGCTCCAGCTGCATATGTTAGTATGGGTCTGTAGTAGGTTGAATATAATACATTTTTACATTTCTTTGAGACATCTCGGTTCCTCAGAATACCCCTTATGCTCTGGTAAAAACTGTTCGCTTGTTGTATTCTCTTTCCAATTTCCTCAGTTATCCTTCCATCTTCTGTGATCACACTTCCCAAGTACTTGATACTTTTAACCACTTCTAGAATTTTCCCATTCAATTCTATCTTTCCTCTTCCTTCCTTCCTTCCTCTTGACATTACCATTGTCTTGCTCTTCTCTGTGCTTACTTTCATCCCATATTTCTCTATTTCTTGATTCCATACATCTAGTTGTTTTTGTACTTCCTTTTCATCCTCGCCCCATATCACTATATCATCTGCAAACAGCATGGCCTTTGTTGCCTCTTGTCCCAATCTCTGTTTAACATTCTTGTGAATTTCATCCATGACTATGATGAATAGTAAGGGGGACAATACACTTCCCTGTCGGAGACCTGTTTCCACTTTAAACCATTCTGTTTTTCCTATACTGGTATTCACGCTACTCACACAATATTTGTACATAGCTTTTAACATTTGGACATCAGCTCCGTTAACTCTCCTTTTCCTTAATACATTCCAAACCACCTGTCGAGGCACACTGTCGTACGCTTTCTCAATATCAATAAATGTCATCACCATGTCTTTTCCAAATTCCCATCTTTTCTCCATCATTTGCCTTAATGCAAAGATTAGGTCAAATGTTGATCTGTCTTTCCTAAAACCATACTGTTCTTCTTCCATCTCTCCTTCTATCTTCCTCCTCAGTCTGCCTTCCAGAACTCTCTCAAAGATCTTAGCTACATGAGCGATAAGAGTGATCCCTCTGTAGTTATTGCATTCCTTTTTGTCACCTTTCTTAAAAATCGGGATAATTAATCCCTTTCCCCATTCTTCTGGAATCTCTTTCTTCTTCCAAATTATTCTAAACAATCTATACAACCACTGTACCCCTATTGGTCCCGCTGCTTTTATCATTTCCGTGGACACCTCATCCTCTCCTGCTGCTTTACCGCTCTTCATCTTCTGTATGGCTTCCTCTATTTCTAGCATAGTGATCTCCTCTTCTTGTTCTTTTTCATCTTCCAGTTCAATGTATTTAACATTTAGTAGCTTTGAAAAGTATTCTTCCCATCTTTTTAATATATCATCTCTTTGATACAATAGGGCCGATAACCTAGATGTTAGGCCCCTTTAAACAACAATTATCATCATCATCTTTGATACAATATCAGTCCTGCTTCAGTTTTTACAAATTTTGTGTTTTCCCTACCTTTTACACTGTTTTTCACCAATCCATATAGAACCTTTTTACTTCCTTGGATATCCTCCTTCAAAGTTTCCGTGAAACCTTCCCAACTTTTCCTTTTTTCTTCTTGTACAATTTTTTGGCATGCCTTCTTTACTTCTCTATATTTTTGCCATTTCTCTGCATTTTTACTGCCTATCCACTTCCTCCATGCCATTTGTTTTTCTTGAACAGCTTCCTTTACCCTGTTGTTCCACCAAGGAGTCTCCCTTTCCTTTTTCTTCCCTGATAGTCTTCCACAAGTGTTTACTGCACACTTCGCAAAACAATTTCTAAAACATGACCATTCCTGTTCGACACTTTTTGCTTCGTCTTTGGGAATTTCCTTTTTCAAGCCTTCTTGGAACTTTTCCATTGCCTCTCTCTCTTTTAGCTTCCACACCTTTATTTTTCTTTCCCTTTTCTCTGCAAGCTTTGTGATTTTCCCAAGCCTTAATTTGGCTATCACCACTTTATGGTCTCCTTCAAAATCTCCTCTTGGCATAGCTGTCACATCTACCAGTTGTCTACGTTTATCCTTTTCCACTAGGATAAGATCGATCATTGTTTTTGTCTTTCTGTCTCCCCATCCATACCTAGTTATTTTTTGGGAGTTCTTTTTCCTAAACCATGTATTTCCAACAATTAATCCATTCCTTCTACAGAAATCTACAGACAAACTTTGTGCTTTATATATGTAGATAGATAGATAAATAATTCAGAAACTAATATGAGTATACCGGTAATCATAAAATGATTCATAAATTCAAATAATGCTATCTCAATATGCCAATATTATCTTTTTTTTACAATTCATTATTTTATTTCTTTTAATTTTATTTTATTTATATATTTAAAACAGAGCAGGAAGGTCCACAGTGGATTTGATTTTTGCTGTAAGGCAGTTACAAGAACAGCACTATGAGTATGGAACAGATCTACTGATGGCCTTCCTGGACATTGAGAAAGCATATGACAGTGTATGCAGAAACAAAGTATGGTAGTCCCTGGAGGATAGAGGAGTAGAGAAATGGACTATAAAGAGGATAAAGGAGATGTACAAGGGAAGCGTGAGCTGTGTGAAAGTGGGAGGAGAGAGATCAGACTGGTTGGAACAGAGAAACGGCCTGAAACAAGGAAGTGCACTGTCACCGTTACTTTTCATTGTGGTGATGGATGACATACCGTATTTCCTCGCATAATCGTCGCACTTTTTTTTTGCCAAAAATTCGTGGAAAAAAGCAGGGTGCGACGATTATGCGAAGAATATTTAAGTTCAAAAAATATACTGTGTCATTATTTGCTGCACTGGCCAGTCATTCGCGTAGCGTGAGTCTTAGCCTGCAGTCAGAGACAGGCTTCTTTCTTCTAACAAGGTCACGACAGGTTAACGCTCGCGGAATGTGCTGACAAAGCTAGCCATTCGCGTCGTGGTTCATAGCCCGCAGGCATAAAGACGAGATTACTTTCTCCTGACAAGATCACTCCAGATTAGGCCTATAAACTCGCGGAACGTGCGCTGGCCGTTCGCGTCACAGTTTATAGCCTCGGAGACCTGGGTTATAAAAGGAAGGGAGAAGAGCAAAATACAGGCCAGTGAGATGAGGTTCTTGAGAAGCAGTATTGGAGCTACAAAGATGGACAGAACAAGAAATGAGAGGACCAGAGAATTAATGAAGGAGGAACCATTACAGGATGGTATAGAGAAATCTAGACTTAGATGGTATGGACATGTAAAACGAATGGAGGAGAAGAGGATACCCAGGAGAGTACACGAGACGAAGTGTGAAGGAAAGAGACCGAGAGGAAGACCGAGAGACAGGTGGCTGAAGGGGGTGGAAGAAAGCGTGAAGAAGAGAGGAGAAGACTGGACAAGGGTGGAGGCTGAGAGATGGTGGGAAGACAGAAGACGTTGGAGAGGCTTGTGTTCCAAACAGACCCGGCCAGTGGCTGGAAACTGTGCAAGATGATGATGATGATTTAAAACACTAAGGAGAATTTTGTAACCGCGAGATTGAGAGAATGGCTGAACTGATTGGCTTCGTAAAGCACTCTGACGAAAGCTCTTGACCTGTACATTTGCACAATGTCGTTAAATGAAAAAGAAATTGTTGTTGTATATTTTTAAATTATTAAAGAAAAATGTGTGCACAATCGCTTTCGCCCATGAAAGACATAGCGGATAAAAAATCCAGCACGTTACTGTGATCATTGTTTACGAGCATTATGAAGGAGGGGAAATATTTTTTATTACATTCCCCTGAGAATTACTGGAATAGAATTATAATAATAAATTATAAAGGAAGGGAAATATTGAAGATAAGCAAGTTGTTTACTTACCTAAATCGTACGCTCCCCCTTCGCTGTCTTGGTGGCTCATGTGCTAACGTTGCTTACTCAGATTACATTATGCAGAGTCAAAGGGTTTGAATCCCACCTCGGATATGTTGTTGATGTTTGTATTCTTCTTTCTTGCGCATCATCATCATCTTGCACAGTTTCCAGCCACTGGCCGGATCTGTTTGGAACACAAGCCTCTCCAACGTCTTCTGTCTTCCCACCATCTCTCAGTCTCCACCCTTGTCCAGTCTTCTCCTCTCTTCTTCACGCCTTCCTCCACCCCCTTCAGCCACCTGTCTTATCGGTCTCTTTCCTTCCCACTTCGTCTCATGTATCCTCTTGGGCATCCTCTTCTCCTCCATTCGTTTTACATGTCCATACCATCTAAGTCTAGATTTCTATATACCATCCTGTAATGGTTCCTCCTTCATTAATTCTCTGGTCCTCGCATTTCTTATTCTGTCCATCTTTGTAGCTCCAATACTGCTTCTCAAGAACCTCGTCTCACTGGCCTGTATTTTGCTCTTCTCCCTTCCTTTCATAACCCAGGTCTCCGAGGCATACGTCAGGATAGGGACATTGTACGTCCGATATATGATCTTTTAGCTGTTCTGAGGGACATCCTTGCTCCATATCAGGCTTCTCACACTCCTCCGGAATGCTTCTGCCTGTCTCGCCTGCTCATTTATTTCTCTATCGTTTCTTCCATTATCTTGTATCAGGTTTCCCAAATACTTGAAACTCTCCACTTTCTTCAGCTATTGGTATTTAATTGTCATAAAAATATTTTACTTTTATCATTCCCATAACATAGCGAATTATCCGTGATTTGCTTCCAGACACATTTTAACTCGTTTTATTTTAATTTGATATTGCTTTAGGGTTGCTCTCTTATCTCCATGTTAACTGTGACATTTCATGTTGTTCTTTTTGTATACCATTGTGTATATAGTTTTTTGCAAATGATGCATTGATTATCTTCTACTTGCTCCTTACATAAGAACATGAAAATCTGTTATTATTATAGCTTTTGTTCTGATGAATATCCTCGTGACTGTCTTGCTCCAGGCTCTTCGCGGCTTATGGAGTCCCGGAAACGGACGATGAGTCGTGAGGTGCTGTTTGGGGACACATGCCAGGATGTGGCCACAGCAATTGGTGCTCCATCTAGGGTTTTCTTCAAAGCAGAAGATAAAATGAAAATCCATAGCCCTAATGCCCATAGACGTGTTACTACCCGCCGATCAGATTTCTTTTTTAACTATTTTACACTTGGAATGGTGAGTTGACTTTTTTTGTGAATTAGTACTATTGCACTGGGTGACCCGATTCGATTTGTCACTGCCTTTTTATACAGCATTGACAATTTGCTCAACGTACACCTGTTAAAACTGTAATTTATTGTTTAAGTACAAATGTTGTCATGAAAGCTCTTAACCTTTTAACTGCTATGTATTTCCAGATAAACACCCATGTGCTGAGTTATTTTGACACATCTTAGCCCCATTCTACCTAGTACATTAAGACCCTAAATCAATTTAACATATTTTCCCTTCTATTGGTTCGTTATATTACATTGGGTGACATTTTTCACACATACATTCATGTAAGTTTCCTTCAGGGGCGTTCCAAAAAACAATTTTGTGGTTGGATAGTTAATGTGGATGTAGGTATAGACAACCCTATGTACGACTGGCTAAACAGTCTCTCATTATGGGTGACAAATCATACTTACGGGGAATATATCCCCTGGGTACGGTAGACCTTTAGAAGTGCCAGTACTCGAACTACTACATGGTCTGTGGTCAGCCATCGCAGCTCATAGAAGTCAAACATTTCGTCAATAGCACTCTAAAGGTTAAAGCCTGAATTCCAAGCAAGTTTCAAACAACAATTAGAAATTGTTCAATTTTTTAAAAATTTCTTAGATATTGCTCCTACATCCATCTATTATATAACTAGCAAACCAGCCTGGCTTCGCCCGGGATCAGTTGTGAATGCATTACGTCATAAGCGCTTCTTTACGATGTCAATGAACTACGATCTATATCCGTTTTACGTCTCGGCATAATGGGTTACACTGACTGGACTATTAACTATATTATCATGGAGATGCATGTGCAACAACTTCTTGTCAGACTTAATTTAAGAATGCCGAAGTGCATGAATCGCAAATCCCCCTTCCGTCCAATTTAAAAACACTTATAGTGGACGATATATCGAATATAGAGATGTGCTCTCGCGTACGTTTCTGTAGAACTTTTCATGCTGAACAATTCTTACACTCATCGTATCTTGATATTTTTAACGGTTTGCCCAACGTAAGCTTAAAAAGCTCACGGACGCCAGGATTTTTTTTCGACTTTTCCTCTGAAATCGCTACTGCTTAGCTTTTTTTTTTATCATAAATTATTTTCTACAGAAACCTTCCTCGAGGTATCCTTTACAGAATGGTGAAACCGCATCAGAATCCATGCAGTGGTTCTCGAGATAACCCGTGACATCCAAGAATCGGGGACTTTGTTTTATACTAATTGTAAGTAGAGATTATACGCCAATCAGTATAATTTAATATTATATAATCCCCCTTCTGTCCAATCTTGAATTGACTGTGAATTTTGCGGAACGAAAAGTGCACAGACAAAATGAGAGTTGCACTTCCAGGAAATGGCGAGGTGAATGAAACTCAAATCCCCCCTTCCGTCCAATCTTAACTTGACTGTGTTTCACAGGTGAAATGAAGATAACCCGAGTTGCACTTCCAGGGAATCTCCAAACACAACCACCCTTCTCAGAAGTCTTAACTCAACATGACTCGATGGTTTGCTGCTGGCTGTATCTGGGGCAATAGGTTCGCCCTCTAGCTAGGCTGTAACAGGGATGATAGACTCGCCCTTAACTAGCTCGTAAACTGTCGCCTCAGAAGTTGAATGGACATGGTTGGAAGAAATCAAAACGTTATAGTGGGCGATGTATTGAAGATAGACGTATGCTCTCGCAGACTTTTTTGTAGAACTTCTCATAGACATATGCTCTCACAGACTTTTTTGTAGAACTTTTCATGCTGAACAATTCTTACACTCATAGTATTTAGATATTTTTAACGGTTTGCCCAGCGTAAGCTTACAAAGCGCTCGGACGCCAGGTTTTTTACGACTTTTCCAATGAAATCGTTACTGCTCAGCTTCCTTTGATCATAAATAAATTATTTTCTACAGAAATCATCCTCTAGATATCCTTTACAGAATGGTGAAAACCTCATCAAAATCCATCCAGTGGTTCTTGAGTTGACCAGTAACATCCAAGAATCGGGGACTTTGTTTTATACTAAGTAGAGATACGCTGAGTTCATCCGACACAAAACTCAAGCTCCTGAACCAGAAGGAGTTAGAAGGTGCGTTTTGTGCCAAAATCTTCCAAATAGCCTCAATAGTACAGGAAAAATCTTGCATTTCTTGAAAAGTTAACGGAAATATATTTATTTGTTTAAAAAGTGTGTTTAAACAAATAAAAAAGACGATAGCCCCTGTCAGAACTGTGTCGCGTCCAGCCCGCATAACACTAGAGCCGGGTGGGTGGTGTGCACACAACCCATTGTGCATTGAAAAGAATATTCAAACAGTATTACCCGCAACAGTGACGTACTGCACTCTGATTTCATAAATATCGAAAATTTATTTAAAAAGTGCTTAAATGAAACAAATAAACACAACATTTTATAGAAGCCCGCATAACATTAAATTCGGGCGGGTGGTTAATGAACATGGGAGATTTCTCGCACAGGTCCCCTACTAATATAATAATGGTTTAGTTTTTTGTGTGCTAAATTATTTTAATTAGTTAGAAATGAAATGCTGTTGTTGAGAGTCTTAAAAGGTCTTAAGTCAATGTCAAAAAACAAAGAGAAGTGGTTAAAAGGTTAGGTAGCTGGACTGTAGGGAATTAGGGAAATGACCAATTTCACTCTCCAGGCCTGATTATCAAAGTGACTGAGTCGGCTGTGCTCTGGGCCACCTCAGCCTTAGGAAATAAAATATTGGCAGCTTATAAACTAGAAAATCTGTGAAGTCGTTTGTTAGTACCTTGTTGCTCCTATTATCAACCCATACCACTTTGATACGATAGGCCTAGCAAGCCAGTAGTGGATATCATATTTGCTTTCAAACCAGGAACAGGCCTCGGAAAGGACGGATGCAAATGACGACGACCCGGATATGCTAATGGACTAAGAGTTAGGACATTAAACATACAGACACTGACAGGAAAAGTGGAGGAGATTGTAGATGTGATGGAGAGAAGAAAACTGGATGTACTGGGCTTGGCAGAAACAAGATGGAAAGGAGAAGGTTGCAGAGAACTGAGGAAAGGGTACTGGTTGTACTGGAGAGGGAACAGAGAAGGAAGGAGCAGCGGAGCAGGAGTAGTTGTGAGAGATGGAATGAAGGAAGAGGTAAAGGGAATAAGTGACAGGATCATGAAGATCAGAGTAACTGTAAAGGGAAGAAGCCTGGAGATAGCCCAGGTATATGCCCCTCAAGTTGGATGTACAGCTCAAGAGAAGGAAGACTTTGAGGAGGAGCTACAACAGCAGTTGAATGGTCAGAGCATCATTGTCATGGGAGATTTGAATGCACATGTAGGAAGTGAAAGGCAAGGATATGAAAATGTATTGGGAGCAGAAGGATGGGGTAGCAGGAATGAAGAAGGGAGAAAGTTGCTGGATTTTTGCAAGAGAAACGGTTTAGTGGTAGGCAACTCCTGGTTCCGGAAGAAAGAAAGCCACAAGGTAACGTGGTACAGCAGTGATTTAACATAGATATCTTTGGTAGATTACATGCTGTACGACTGGGAAATGAAGAGAAGTGTCAGAGATATAAAGGTAATACCATCAGAGGCCTTAGATAGCGACCACAGAATACTTGTAATGAACCTGGGAGTTGTTAAGGATAGCAAGAGGACAGAGTACCAGGAAAGGAGAATCAAAGTATGGAAACTCAAGGAAAAGGAAGTCAAGGAAGAATTCCAGAAGATAATAAGGGAAAGGATGCCATCAGACAATCCTAAAACAGGGGAAGAGGAATGGAAGCAATTCATAAACACAATGGTGGAAGCTGCAGTGGCAGTATGTGGAAGAACAAGCAACAGAAAGCGGTGTAAAGAGACACCATGGTGGAATGAGAGAGTAAAAGAAGCTGTGGGAAGGAAGAACAAGGCTTTCAGAGTATGGTTCCAGGAAAGAACTGATCTGGCAAGGGAAGATTATAAGATGAAGAAGAAGCAAACAAGATTGTCGCAGAGGAGAGGAAGAAGTGGATGGTAAAGTGGACAGAGATGATGGAGGAAGACAGCAGAGGAAATAAGAAAGTACTTTATGGGATGGTCAAAAGTAAGAGAAGAGGTCTGCGAGAGGATGTGGTAATGATGGACAAAAACGGAAATGAGGTACACAACAAAGAGACACTCAAGACAGTGTGGAAAGAGTACTTTGAGGATGTGCTGAATCCAAATGGTCATAGGGAGGAAGACAATGTATTGGAAGATGGAGAAGACAACACAGGAATGGAAAAGGACCTGAATTGGAGAGAACTGGAGATGGCTATAGACAAGATGAAAGGAGGAAGGGCACCAGGTGTGGATGAAGTGAGTGTTGAAATGGTGAAGGCAGCAGGGGAGGTTGGGAAACAGTGGCTGTACCATGTGATGAGGGTGATATGGAAGGAGAAAAAGACCCCAGAAGATTGGAAGAAAGGATTAATTGTCCCAATATTTAAGAAAGGAAGCAGAAAGGAGTGCAGACTTTACAGGGGAGTCACACTCATACCTCACTGTGCCAAGATATATGAAAAGATATTAGAAAGTAGAATACGAGCCAAAGTGGAGAGAAAATTGAGAGAGGAGCAGTATGGATTCAGACCTGGGAGATCAACAGTGGATCTCATATTCTCAGTGAGACAGCTCCAGGAACACCACTACGAATTTGGAGAGGATCTGTTGATGGCCTTCCTGGACATCGAAAAGGCCTATGATAGTGTGTGTAGGGAGAAGGTTTGGAAAGCAATGGAAAACATGGGAGTGGAAAAAGAGACTGTAGGCAGAGTGAAGGAGATGTATTGTGGAAGTGTGAGTTGTGTGAAAGTTGGAGGGAAAAGAACAGACTGGTTCAGACAAATGAGTGGCCTGAAACAGGGTAGTGCGCTGTCACCCCTTCTCTTTATTGTGGTTATGGACAAGGTAATGACACGGATAGCAGGAAAGATAGAAGATAAGATGAAAGCAATGGTGTTTGCAGATGATCTCATGGTCTGGGGAAACAAGGAGGAGGAAATTCAGGAGCAACTGAAGGCTTGGGAAGAAACAGTGGGAGAGTACGGATGGAAGTTCAACATCAGTAAATGTGAGATCCTGTTAACGGCCAGGAAAAAGGACAGACCAATGAGTGGGATAACACTTGGAGGTTGACAGCTGAAGAAGGTGGAAAGTCTCAAGTACTTGGGAAGTATAGTGGAGGAAAATGGGAGAAATGACAAAGAGATTACGGAACGTGGCAGACAGGCAGAAGCATTTCTGAGAAGCATTAGGAGCTTAGTGTGGAATAAAGTTTTCCCACAAAAAAGCGAGGAAGTGTTATACAGAAGCTACTATATCCCGATACTGACCTGTGCTTCAGAAACGTGGACAATGAAGAAAAGAGACATAAGCAGAATACAGGCAGGTGAAATGAAGTTCCTGCGAAGTAGGATCGGAATAACAAGAAGAGACAGGGCGAGGAATGAAAAGGTCAGGGAAATGGTGAAAGAGGAGCCCTTGCAAGGTAGGATTGAGACATCAAGACTGAGGTGGTATGGACACTTAAAGAGAATGGATGAGAAGAAGATTCCCAAGAGGATACATGAGATGCAGATGCAGAAGAAACGACCAAGGGGAATACGAAGAGATAGTTGGCTGAAAGGAGTGGAGGAATGTGTCAAGAAGAGAGGCGAGGACTGGACCAGAGTGACAGCGGAGAGGTGGTGGGAAGAAAGAACTAAGTGGCGAGGCTTATGTTCCAAACAGACCCAGCCTGGGGCTGGAAACTGTACAAGATGATGATGATGATGATGATGACCACTTTGGTGGATGATGGATGCTACTTATCCTAATAGTAGGGATTAATGGATAGCATTTCTCTGCATTGACCTTTCCTGGTAGTTAGTGATCATCCATTCTTAAAATGGGGTTAGTGAAGTGGGTAGATGTTAAGGCAGGATAAATAACTACTCAACTTCTCATTTAAATCTTTACCGTCTGCAGGTATCCCTCTAGCAAACACTCTAATCCCAGCCGAATGGGTATGTTCAGACCATTCTACATCATACTGCCTGTGGTGGACAATGGGGCACATGAGACATGGATAGTGTTGTTCAATATGATTGTCGCAGTGGTTAGACGATGAGGAATGAAATAGCGTACATTTTTTGTGTCAAGTGCATTTAAGTGTTGTGAGTTTTAGATTTGTGAAAAGCATTGCCACTTTTGGCATCTTTGGTGATTTAAATTTTACCACCTTCTCTATATTAGCATTGGCTCTCACTGGAGGAGATGCCTGTAGCATGCCATTTATGTGACACATTCCATGAACAAATAACTGTGGACCAGCAATCCCATAGATATAGTTCGGGGTCCCCCTCATGGGTAGGCATGTCAGCTGTCAAAATGCCGGGGCCTTCCTCTGGATTGGATACTATCTCTCATGTACTGGGCAGGCACTGAATCTCCCAGAATATTTCCACCTCAATATAATTTTAAAGCCAAGCGATTCTTGAGTTCTAGACAATGAATTTTCATTTCACTGGTTGAGAGAGATTAATGAAATGTGTAGGGAAAATATTAAGAATGGAAATAGCCAGTGATAGGGGGGAAAATATCAATAGAATTGTAAAAAAATTGTAATTTCTCCATGTAAATTGTTGTACAAATAAAGATTATTTTTCTGCTTAGTTGCTGGTAAAATTACATAGAGTTGAACCAAGGTGGTAGGATCATGCTGTCAATTATAGACCTTCATTAGAATATTATGGACAAGAAAAATCTCAGTTTAATGTTGCATTTGTTATTTCATATCTCTGTAGAATTATTTGTTCATCAAGCTGCTGAATGTCATTGTGTTTGTCCATTTTACATGTTTCTGTCCTACTTTGTCTATTGTTTGTTTTGAATATTTTTGCATGTTTCAGGATATTCTGTTTGATGCCAAAACACAGAAAGTTAAGAAATTTGTTCTGCACACAAACTTTCCTGGACACTACA
The DNA here is from genome assembly GCA_946902985.2 of Meconema thalassinum. Taxonomy (NCBI): domain Eukaryota; kingdom Metazoa; phylum Arthropoda; class Insecta; order Orthoptera; family Tettigoniidae; genus Meconema; species Meconema thalassinum. Next base: position 175,796,428 of record OX336394.1, on the reverse strand, counting down.
ATTTTAACATGTAAGTTAATATTTCATTTCATAGCAAAGAAAAATTGATTTGGCAAGTTTCACGGTTCACAATTTGCCAAAACCATCAAAGCTGATAGCGTCTCACAAATTAAAGATCCTATATTTTTTTCAGGATGTCTGACTGGGTTATTTCTGGCAGATGTGGAATGGCCCATACTCCATATTGTGCATAATTCTATCTGTCATAGCTATGGGGAAATCGAAGAATATTTACCAGAATACGTGTCATTGAAATGTCGTATACCTGGGACAAAATATCTACCATAATTTAAATCTGGCTACAACCACCTTAAAAGTACAACTAAACCCTGCCAAACCAAATGTCTGTATAATCCAAACAGGTCTATTAAATATAAAAATAATTTTTTGTAAACAAAATATAATAATTTACTATATTGATGCAAACATATTGCACAAACATAGTCCAGTGCTGCAGAATTTCACATCGATTTTGTCAGGTTCATTGTCTTCATCAGTGTATAAAATTCACCATAACTACATAACACACTGCTTCTGCCATGCTGCAAATCCTTTCTGGAAATCCTGTTCTTGAACCTTGTAGTGCACTCCTTATAATTTGGCCTGAATCTCCTCTATGGTGCCTGTTGAGTTTGTTTTAGTTTTGAAAAGAGATAGAAGTTACAGAGAGATAAATCTGATGAAATGTGAGAGTACTGTCATATTGGAATAACTGTATCCTGAAGATTCCAGAATTCTTTTCCCCTTCGAATGTTTGTAATAACACATCATCAAATTTCAAAAATTTCAAAAAAATGATCAGGTTAGCTCAGTATTGCCAGCATTTGGCCCCAGTGAGCCATTGTCATGTTATTTTTGCATAGATTGTTTTTTGTAGATGGTAGAAACAGAAGTGTTGTCATAATGCAAGAGTCTGCATACCTCCACTGATTAATTCTGGTGGTTTACAATGAACTTCTTCTCAAAGCTGCCTTAAAAGTAGAGTTGAAGTCTGCATTAACCATCTTGCTATGACGAACAAATTCATTGAGCGAAACTCCCTTTATTTTGGAAAACGCAATTATCATGCTTTTTGTTTGGCTCCTGATTTGCCTTGCTTTTCTCAAACTCAAGAGATTTGGGATCTTTCATTGGGATGACTACTGCTGCTTGGTCACTAAGTCATAGCCATACACCCAAATCTTATCCTCAGTGATGATCTTTATCATGGGAGTATGGGTCTTATTGACCTGATTTCGGAGATCTTCTCGGAGATGGACTCGAAGGTCATTCTGATCGAGAAGCAACAGAAACTGGCAGCAATGCGTTGAATGTTCAACCTTCTCATGATGATTGCCTGAGCTTTAGTCAGGATTGCCTGAACTGTATCATATGGTATCTGAAAAGTGTTCACAAATTCTTAGATCATAATCCAATGTTTTTGGGAATCATTCATTTGATTCTGTATTTTTGGGAATTTTGCTTGTGTGGTGTTGTTTGACTTCTCATCATCCTCCAGCAATATTCGGCAATTTTAAAGTCAGAAGTGCCACTCTGAACATTGTGCCCAACCTAATGCATCATTTTCATAGGTTCTGAACCATCTCGGAGGTCTTTGTGCCAGACTTGGGTGCAAATGAGAAATTTGCATGTCTGTAAATAATTCATGTTTCTAAGCATAAAATGTGTCACATAATAATTTGAGTGAATACGCACCTTTTCCACTCCAAGGGAAGGTGCACCACAAAATTGACTGAAATGAGGAAAATTAAGGTGTCTCTTCGTATAAATACTGTATTTAGATGCTTTTCTCAGCCTCAGAGATTGTGGGCTCTTCCATTGGAATGACTGTTGCTTGGTCGCTAAGTCATAGCCATAAACTCAAGTCGTATACCTGATAATATTTTGAGCAGAAAGAATGGCAATCTAGGAATGAAAATGTATAGATATCTTGCTTGGGTATGTAGGGTAAACTGTCTCGATTGTACATATCTTTCAGCTCTCAAAAAAATAAAAATAAAAATAATGACAATTATCAGATATTTCACAAAAAATATTTTATATATTGCAGTCCTTCCAACATAAATGACTATTTCAGATATGGCACATTTTTTTAAAGCTTTTTTTGTGGACTTTTAAATCCATGTTAACCCTGTACCTAGGCTTTGCTTGTTCTGGTGGTCAGTTATTGTGTCTACGTTTGCTAGTTAACTTTCAGCCATAACGAATAGAATAAGAAGTGATATCACTGGCCTAGTACGCCTGGTCCGCCGCAGCGCAGCGCTGGCTCCGATCTGTGATGTAAGTTAGCATTGGCGCTTACGAGATTTAAAACCTTGCGACTTGTTTTACATGTTACAACACCGCAAGATATCCTCATAGGCGCTAATAAGTTTCACATCTCCACTTACTTTACTGTGCCCAATTATAATTTAGTAAGTCGTCTCCTGTACTAGTCCAGTTTCGACAATAAGCGAAGACAACGAGCAAGTTCAAAATGCAATTAGTTTTGCCAGCTATCGGTAAATTTAAAAAAAGAACGGAACAATTAACCTCGCTATCAGAAAGGATTTCTTCACATTGTTACACATTTTACATTCCCTTAACAGACTTGCAACACAGAAAAAAAAGCCGTACGAATGCAACTTTCAACTTTACCGTAGATTATTATAAAATTCAATAATAACCATAAATTTCACTCCACAAACACCAAAATCAGTAAACTACCATCATTTTAGAAGAACTTAACATTAAACAGACATAGAAGGCATAGTCATGACCCCTTCATAGAGTAGGCTATTGTCTAAAACTGATCACGCCTCCTTCAGCATTACGGTACATATATGTTTTTTAACTCATTGTCTTTTTATTCTCATCCCTTTCTTCACAGAAGTAGTCTTTAATGGCATTAAGAGCATTTTTATTTACATCATATTGGACAGATACTTAGGCAAATGAGGATTATATGTGGAACAGAATAGTCTTTCAATCGCCAGTTGGTTCTTGGGAGAAGTAATACTTCCTTCCCTTCTATCACAAATTTGTCAAATTTAACAATTAAATCTTCTGAAAAGTGAGCATCACAGATGTAGGACTTTTCAGTAAGTTCCCTATCCTTCCCTGATATGGCCCCTTTGCACTTGATAAAACGTTCCTAATCTTTAGGAGGTTTGAAAAACCGTCTGACATCTTTACAGTCCCCATAGCTAGATCTGCTCCTGGTACAAAAGAGCAAGGCATCTTCACTAATCACATTAAGCACTCATGAAAATGTAAGGGCTAAACTGCTGTTTACTTACATTAAATAACAATAAAATTAACACACGAAGATAACGTCAACACACGACAAGAAATTAAATTCCATTTCAGTCAATGCTTCCTACAATAGCATTTCAGGTATTAATACTATGAAGTAATAGTGTAAGCACTTGTATATCAATAAACGTTTGCACAGAGCACCACCAAAACACTCCGACCGATTAAATACTTAATATATCGCACATAAACACACAAACATAAGTGGAAATCAACAATCTCAAATCGACTGTAGCGCTGCGTAGCGGCGAGTGCCAACCCGATCCGTATTCATTACATGCTATTGAGGGAGAAAAGATCACACTTTATATTCTATTCGTTATGTTTCAGCTATAAAAGTGACTTTTTTCACGAAGTACTTTAATGGGCTCTAGAAGTCTTAATAAGAACAGGACCTTGATTTGATTTGTCCATAAAAACATATCTTTGTGATTTCCAGGTATCATCGTTGTGAATTTCATGTTACCTTGCCCCCGGATTCGAGGCAAGCATCTACCGATGGGAACAAACTAATAGATGTCTCACCTGTCCCAATTACGGTAAGTGTTTTTATTAATTCTTCGATAACTTCTTGCAATCCCATTTTTCTAATATTTTTAATACCTGGAAGTTTTCTAAATATATTTATTGTTCATGTTCAGTCATTGCCCCTGCTTACATTGGTAATATGGTAGAATGTGGCCATTGGATAAAATTGTTCAAGATTATCACAAACAAAGCATAACTGTATGTTATATACTTGTAATTATAATACCAAAATGGTTTTTAGAAAGTGACCAAAAAACGGATTTGGGCCTTATAGGATCACTTGATTGCCACTCGGCTCGTGGTCTACAGGTTATGGGTACCGGTAATGCTTGATACTCTCAGCTGCATGACCTTAATTTTGGGCCATGGGATGCTACTACACATATGCACCTACTCAGTTGTCCCCACGAGGTTGAGTGCACCTTGTTTCAACCCTCTTATCTGATCTTAAAAAAGAAATAAAAATTTGTATATTAACTGTTACAAGAGGTAATTAGTTAGTTATGGGAGTCTTAAGGGGCGTAACAGCTAGGTCATCTGTCCCATTACAATAGGTAGATGGCCTCAATGTTCCACCCCTTGAAACATCATCTCTGATGGAGCAAAGGATTAAACCCTGGACTAACATGCTACACCAAGGAGCCAATGACAAGAAACATGTTTGAACAGAATAGAAATGATTTCTAGACCACCTTGTGGTGTAGCGGCTAGCATTATTTGCTCTCGCCCCGGAGGTCTTGGTTCGATTCCCATCTCTGCCAAGAAATTTAAATTCTGGTGTGAGGGCTGGAATGGGGTACATTTTTTTTTTGCTGGTCAGTGTACTGTAGGTCATGTACTAAGAGTCATTTAGTCCGTCACATGGAAACTCTATTTAATTCGTGGGAGAATTGTAAAATGGAAATGACCCCTTAGAATATATGAAAATTAGTTCTTTACAGAACTTTTTGTTTTGCCAATAGATTACATTTTTCTCTAATTGCTTTTGTAGCCTATTCTTCTTCTTCTGTATGTGCCGTCTCCGCGTCGAGGATTGGCGATCATCGTTGCAATCCTTACTCTCGAGGTTGCCGTTCGAAACAGAGATGCATTAGTTTAGTTGGAAAACTTGAGTTGTCCGCATATACAATACATATATATAATGCATTAGTGTGTGGTGTTACAGATCTCAGCATACACCAAATGGGATGCCATTTCAGAACAGCTGAAGCCTAGTGAACGACCCGTGGTACTGAATCGTGCCAGCTCAACAAACACCACCAACCCGTTTGGCTCCACTTTCTGCTATGGCTATCAGGATATTATTTTTGAGGTCAGTTTCCTGATTTTTTTAACCTTCACTTAATCGATAAATGAGTGTTCATATTTGTGAAGAAAATTGTATTCTAATTATTTGGTGCTATGAGGTCATATATCTACTTTTACCGGGTGGTAATTTTGACTGCTACTGCAGTAGCTACAGTACATGTCAAACATTATTTGTGGCATACTTTTAGAGTGGGAAATTATTGTACCAAGCTGTAAGTCTGTACTTGATTACCTCAGGATCGAATAAAACTTACTCTTGTGCTACAATGAGGTGGTTGTTGTTGTTAATGTCTGACAGACTTCACACATCCATCTGCTGAGAACTTGAAAGTGAAATGTTTGATACTACAGGGTGACATTTATGTACTTGAGTACCCTTAAGGGGCATGTAGAGGATGGGTATAGGATCAATTTGAGATAGGGAACCTGGGGTCGGAATGGCCTCCTAACCCCAGGAAACAGGTTTGTTTCAGGCCCCCTGTAAAATAAGGAAGCGCGCCATGTGTTACTCTGAGGTCAGGCACTCTTTCGCAGTCAACGGTCTTGGCACGACCACTGCCCAACGCTGCGCTAGCCGAGAGGATAGCGGCAAGACGCGGCGCCACGGGTTGGTTTCCCCTAGTGTCCCATGCCTTCATTTTTTTCTTTTTCTTTATTTTTTTTAAAGGAGGGGGCGTAGTCACAGTGCGTGTTTATTCTGTGCTGATTTTTTAAAACTAACGTTGATTCTGTAAAAAATCGCCTTTTGATTATTAGTGTCAACGAGTTACGTGTGTTTCTGTAGTAGTTAAAGACGACGCAACTGGCAATTGACAAGAGGAATGCAGTTCTCGGCTAACGCAGCGTTGAGTGGTGGTCGCGCCAAGACCGTTGACAGTGAAAGAGTGCCTGACCTCAGAGTAACACATGGCGCGCTTGCCTACTTTACAGGGGCGGAGGGCCAGAAACAACCCTGTTTTCTGGGGTTAGGAGGCCATTCCGACCCCAGGTTCCCTAACTCAAATTAATCCTATACCCATCCCCTACATGCCCCTTAAGGGTACTCAAGTACATAAATGACACCCTGTATAGTGCCATTGCTCTTATCCTTAACTCTTGTTCATTTTCCAGGTCATGCCAAACAACTACATCGCCTCGGTCACTTTGTATGCCGGCGAGCGTCCCGGCCCCGAGGTATGACAATGGCTTTCTGCCACCTACCTCGTGCTGCAGGGAAGGTACTGGCAGTTCTGACAACTTAACAAGATAACGTAAAATAAAACAGTTCAGTCTGATCACTGTTATAGGATGACTAGGGTTGTCTGTGCTGTTCTTAGGAAACGCTGCTCATGGCATGAAGCCCTGTGTGCGTCTCCTTTGATGTGGTACCAATATGGTGGAGGTTACACTTGCATCTGCTTTTGATTACAAATCAGTTACAGCTTTCCCGGGAAGTAGAGGAATCTGTAAGAATCATGACTAATGGAGGCTTTTGGCTATTAGGTTGTGTATTGCACAGATATTACCAAACCATTTAGATGAAAGTTAGAAAATTAAAATGTCTACTTTCATCCTCGGGATTTGTATGCCTTCGCTCTATCTCAGAGCTAATGGAGAGACAACTTTAATTCTCTAGGTACGAGTACATCTGGCCAGCCTATCATACTGGATCTATGTGGCTGAATGCTGAAATGAACTAGGTCCACTATTATATTAAACATATCCTGGACAATTGCTTCTTAATTAATTAGCACATACACATATTGACATATAGACAGCTTTGAAGTCATTTTTTTCAGTGTTGTCTTATTGACAATATTGATATTGCATTTTTTTTCAGTTGGTCAACACAATGTTATTCCAAAAAATAACCTGAAAAAAATTACATGTGGTTATACATTTGTTATGGACTGCAAAGAAGGAGAAAACTAAGCTGTCTTTTTTCCCGATTTTTTTAACACTCGAGAGGTCGCTCCTGCTGCAGTGCTTTTTGAATTGTCTAAATAATTATGTTGCTATTTTTGGTAGAGTTTTGGGTGCCCGTTTCATCTCTCCCAGCACTCTCTCGCACCTGACCTTGATGATTGTCAGAGTCTCGTCTGTCCCGTTCCCGAGTGGTTTATGACTTCGCGGCAATTTGCCTTCGTGCAACTTCTTGTGTAACAAGTTTTTGCAACATTCTGCATTTCCAAGATTGTTTCAAATAAAATTCATTGTTTCTTAATGGTTTACATAAATTACTTGAATTGTGAACGAATCTTTCTTTGAAATGCACAAGTTGAGTCAGTTTGCCCATACGCAGTGAAAACTCCCAGATAACAGGAGATTTTGCAATACATGTGTATTTTTTTTTTTTAAATGTTGAGACAATATCTTAACACACTAATTATATTAATGCCAGCTGAAAGGTACAGTCATATGAGGTAATTTCGGATGCTTTTGAACGATTTTCCACCATCACATTTTAGTGATGAGATTCCCCCTACATATATATATTTTTTTGCCGGATAACTGTGAGTATAATAAACACAAGGAACATTGAAAGATGGTCGTATCGGTACTTTAAAGCCATTCAAATAAAAATTAAATTGTGTCCAAAGTTACCCCAAGGTTGGGGTAATTTCGGACAGTGATCAGTTTTTTATTTTTTGTCCACTTTTACCCCATGTATGTGGTTATTTCGGACATGTATTTATAAAACAAATCTGTATTAAATAGCATAGGCGTCATTTATTTCCATTATAAAAATTTACATGAATACATTGACAAATAATGCAAAAATTAGGAAACTGGTAACTTTGCTCTGGGAGAGCTATTTTCATAGAACATCTTTATCAAAGATGAATATTCCCCTATTTTCCTTTGGTGTTGGCAGAATTTCTGCAATCTGATCCTTTACTATGCCCTTGTCCTCAACAACCGGAAATGTAAACATGTTCTTGCTTCCATAGTGTGAGCGGAGGAATTTTATGGTAAAGTCCGGCGTTCCTAAGTGAACTACCATGCCAATGTACTGTCGAATTAGTTTATTATTACCTGAATAGCCGTAACTTACTACAACGAAACTTCCCAGTCCAAGTGTAGGGAATTGTGAATGGTTTCCTGACGTTTGTGGAAGTACTTCGTCACTCTCTACAGCAACTTCATTATCGCGAAAGTGACCGCTGACAATAGATTTTCCTGGAGGGACATTTAGTTTACGACGGCGAGTTGTTGCGATGGCGCCAGTCCCTCAACGAGCTCGAGATAATGCTTTTCGTAATCGCGGTAAAACTGCCTTCCTAATTTTCCTTTATACACACGCAGCATTGTCCGAAATTACCACAGGCTTTCACAGACTCGGAAATAAATATTTATGGAATGCGATGGGCTATATTAAGTTAGTTATTATTGTTTTAAGGGGCGGAACTACGAGGTCATCTGCCCCTGGGCTGTGTTAAACTTAATAAATTCAACACATACACTTTCCAATACAACACAACTAACTGCGAACAATAATCACTAGCAGCTGCAGTCTGCCACTACTCATGCACAATAAGAAGTTTGCGAGACAACTTCAAAAGCTATAACGAAGACGGCTAAAAAAACACGACATTGTTAACTTGACTGTTTTCTAGATAATAAGGATTTAGGTGCGAAGATTAGCGCTGGGATTTATCATGAATTCAAATGATCTGAGCGTGGTAATTCTGTCTTGGACGATTAAAGAGTTACCTACCATAAAAAGTAAAAGTACCCTTCTGTCCGAAATTACTCCATATGACGGTAGTTAAACAGGATCCATTACTTAATTTTGTCAGAGCATTTACTGCAAAAGCAAAATAGCAAGTGCTGAAAATATTAAGCGTGAGCAATTTGCCTTCGTTCGACATGTCGCGTTCTAAAATGGGCACGACCTCTCAAATGTTAATAAGAATGTTGTACCGTATCCAAGGTTACATTCATACAATAGTGTACTAAGAAAGGGAAGATACGAGATACATCTTAGTTAAAGTAAACCTAAAAACAAAGAGATATTAGAGTTCTAAGAAAGAATTTGAATTTTGAATTGATTTAAAGGGAAAAACAACTAGAGTAGGTCCCGTAGTGTTAGGGTAGCGCGCCTGCCTCGCATGCGGCGGAGGCCCTGGGTTCAATTTCCGGGTTCGTCAGGGATTTTAGAAACTGATGTGAGGGCTGGAATGGGGTGCACTCAGTCTCGTGAGGACAATGAGTAGCTATCTGACAGTGAGGCAGCGCCCCGGTCATGGAGACCAAGATTATTGGCTGAGGCGACCCGAAGCGCTGATTACGTGGGCTGGGCCCTTCATGGGCTGTAGTGCCATTTTTTTGGAAGAACATTTAAGTCATCTGCCCTTCTCCCAAGAAAGAAAAACATGCTTTATGCAAACCATTTCCTGTGTATGCCGAACGGTTCTGGACCTTTACAGCCTACCGTAGACCAATCTCCCTCTTGTGCAGTCCATAACAAATATATATACTGTATATTTTAATCACATGTAATTTTTTTCAGGTAGTTTTTTCACATGTCCGAGTAATTGGAATAATATTGTGTTGTCCAACAGAAAAGTTGCAACATCACATGTTGAATGCATATAAATTGTAGTTCCTCCCATGGATCTTACAGTTAGCTATTTGTATTCTAGCAAACATGCTTGTATCTTGAGAATTCATTTACATGTACTTGGTTCACTTCCGCAATGAGCCACTCAATTGTTGCTTGCTTTAAGTTCGAGTCCTTCATGGATCGGACATTTTAACACTGTACCTTCCATCTAAATGACAGTAATAGCTAAAATCCTCCATTTGCCAACAATGTGGTCGTAAAAATCAAAATCTTGCAAGAAACGTGTTAAAATATTGATGAAGTTTCTTGTTGGAGTTTTAAATGTTATTATCTAGTTCTCACATGTTTGCCTTACAAGCAAATATGATTATCTTGAATTTGAATAGGGATAACTGTGAAAGATAGAATCTTAGTTTAATTCCCATAATAATACAGGTATATTCTTTTCTCATTCCACATAGCTAGGGATGTGAAGTTTTGGTATTTCCTAAGTACACAATTTTTCAGAATTGTATCTTATTCCAGGGAAACCAACTCTGGCAAATACTGTTACAAGGTATCTTGTATGCTAAATTGAGAGATTTATTGGAATATCCTATAACCACAAAATCATACTAGAGTATGTTGAAGTATCTCTAAAAACAACTGCATGCTCAGTTTTCTAACAGGTCTGCTTTCACAGCCACAAAATGTTTCTTTCCAAATATGTGCAGCTTCCACAATTCTTAGTTTCTAATATTAATAGTGATTGACGAGCGTGGAAACCACCAAACCATGCACACAGTCGATGGCGAGACAGGGGAACTTAAAAGGGCTCTCCTCGAATGCGCAGAGTGGGGACTGGCCTCAAAGGACGTGGATCATAACCTATGTTGAATCTTTTATCGCATCAAGAATTAGATGGAGAATGAACCATGAAATGACAACATGTTTCAAATAAAGGTTGTATATGGAAAAATTTTAATATCAAAAGAACATAGCAAAAGGAGAACGAGGGGCGCATGAAATAGAGTATGAGAGATGATGACGGGGCTGGAATAAACGTACACATGTATTATCAAAATGTAAAACATAAATATAAAACACAATCAAACAACTATAAAAAGAGAAAGGATCTTGAGGAGAGAAGCCTAATACTCGGTAGATTGAAGATCGTTCGGAAATGACTAAATTTAAACAAGCAAGGGGTAAATAGAGTTAATCAAATAAAATAATAAATTATACTTTCGCCCCACCACAGGCTAACTACCGGAACGTAGTCAGAAGAGTTATTCTGAGGAGCTCATGAAAACATGTCTCCCACGAACCGTCTAACTGGCCACCCTTATTTAAAAGTATGTCATGTCAAAATACAAGAAACCTATAAAACAAAATTGGTACAAAGATCAAACGACTTCACAAAGAACATAACAACAACACATACCCGAACTTCACTAAACATGACATGACGTGACATACAAACCCCACTAAGAAACATTGATCGGTTCAGTTAATAACACCAAAGACAAAGAACAACTCCAAATAAACAACTAACTAAAACGATTTCATGGACTAGTAGAATAAAGCTTCCTTCCGAACGAAAATACAAGATTCGGTTATCTAACTTGAGGCAACATGAGCAAGCACCAATTACACCTTCCGGACAGATGCAAGAAGCACACATATCTCCACCCGAAAGAATAACCGATACATCTCAATTAATAAACGTAATGAGTTCACGTGTTGCTTCTCGACTGAAAGCCACATAAACAAGAACAGAACTAACATGATCCTCAACTTTCAGTCAAGCCCACTTTAACAAATGATATTAACCCACTCTTAAACATAAGTCTAGAAGCGTGATTATAAATGAAACATATTTCTGACACATACATAGTTAATGTCTGCCCAGTCCCTAAGAATAAATAAAAACCTAATCGGCCATCCTTAAGGTGCACAAATGACAGACACAAAACAACAACCCTTAAAACATTAAAATAAACTGGTGTGTGTTCCGACTATACAGAAATGAAATCCAAAGCAATGAACAACACACTCTTCTCCGTCAAGACACAAGAAAACCGCGAACTAACGTAAAATTACCAGCCCCTGAAGACCCTTGAAAAATCCCATACTCTCACAAGGAATTAGGAGCTAGTAAGAAATACCTCCCATAATTACAATCACGTTTCATGACAAACACACATAGATAAAACACGGGTAGAAAATCAAATCAAAATAAAACGAAAACAAGAACAAAACGGCAAATAACCCTTAATTAATTACATCCCAAATAACAACACGATTCCTCGCCACGCTATGTCTACATTAAAAGGGGAGGAATACGAACTACGACAGTATAACCTAAAACAAATAAACGATCTTCAATCTAACTTTAATACTTAAAAGATTCTCGGGACATTTTATCACCAAAAGATTGGAGGACATGACGTTATTTACTCAAATTGCTTGTTGCACTTCATGCATTGATGATACTTTTCAAAATAGAATATGACACAACTTTTCCTTGAGATGTTCTGGACGGTCCTCGATGATATTACGTGTTATAATAATTCCGTTTTCATCCTGCTTTTAGCTGTAGGATCAGGGAGCGGTATCGCAACACGACTACACAACATTTCAACCACAGTAGATAAATTTAGAATTGAGATTCGAAACATATTAATAAAACCAAGTTACATTAGGAACTATGTCTGCCGACCCTCTTTTATTCTTCTTCTCGTAACAGTCCTGACCCATAACAATCAGCCAGTCGAGTTCCTTAGATCCAGATCAGATTCTCCATAGCGGGTGCATTTTAATAGTGTAAGATCCAATGTCGGTTAAAACATTCGTCGACAGACGGCAGTCTTTTAAATATCGATGAATCTTCGCGACCCGTTTATGAAATAATGACGGGTCAGTGATTGCTATTAATCCATAAAATGGCATGAAATGAAAACATTTCATTGAAAACACGCAAAGGCTGCAAAATTAACAATACAAGAACACTTTATGGAAACCCTAAGATTCTACACACACCCTAAACTGAGGAACCAACCAACCTAAGCCTCCCTTACAGATATTTGTTATCAGCAATGCTCAAGAAATAAAATATCTCTTTCTAATAAGTCATTTGTGTGACATCAATATAGCTTACCCCAAGGCATAACCATGTGCATTAGGTCACTTGACCATGACCATGATGGGAAGCTACAGCAAGACTGTGCTAACAGTGGATAAGTGTGTTTTTACCCTGGGATTTAGCCCACACTCCCTCCAAGCAAATGCCACAATAGTACCTTAATTCAAGACCCAGGGCACTTATCCCATCCCTGACCCTAATAATTACAGCTACACACACTACTATAACCACCACATAAACACAGGTTATCAGACAAATTCAACACACAAACCCAAGTATACTTAGCTGATGCCCCAAGTCCCATGAATTACCATATTTTCTCACATAATTAACACAATTTTTGACAAAAGATACAGGCGAAATATTGTGGTGCGTAATTGACATAATTTCAAATTCACACTTTTTTCCTATCTATTTAAATTAAATTTAAATTAAATTTAAAAGATACTTCAAATATACTAGGAACAAAATAAGTTAAACTCATTTGCTGTTGTCGTCATTTGGCGTAAAAATTATGGAATTAGTTTTCTTCTGAGCAGTCAAATAGTTTACATCAGGCTAGTTGGACACACAGGTTTGAAGTATGGACACTGGGAAATATTCTTCCTGTTACGAGTGACAATAGGACTTAAAACAAAATAAATCTGTATTAACTAAGGTACTAATCATATAAATAAACATCACTACTGGCACTGCAGGAAGTATACCTAATTGCTGCTGTTATCACTGCTCACATCTTCACTCCTGTCTAGTGCATTCGAGGTTCCTGTTTTCTTAAAAATCTTTTCAATCACTTGTGAATAAATCATGTCCCAAGTTTGCGATATCCACTCACAGAGAAGTTTCCACAGGTGGTCTGAATCTTGCCTGTTGGAGTAAGGTTGTGCAAATCTTATGCCATCCAACACTGATAGAGTTTTTGTATATTGTCCTTGAATGGTTTAAATTCCTATGTTAGTCCACTAGGAATCGCTGGCAAATCGGTTTTCATGGTTTCCAATAATTCCTTAGTGTCTTCTGTCTTGTACCCTAAACACTCAAATTTATGCTTGCAACAGACTGAAATAGGGCATCACTAACCAGGTTTGAACTGATTCACTCACTGAACTGGGCAGTGATACTTCCAAACAGGAAGTTGTGGGTTTTTCGGACAGCCCGGCTTCACAATGGGAAGGTCACTAGTTGACATCTTTATTTTGAAACGAATTTGGAATTGCGCAATGAATCGTTGAGTGTGCGTCAAATACGCAAACATTTCTTTCTCCCCAGTTTAAACTCCCAAAAATTCCAGGTGCATGCATGGCCATTATATGTGAGAAAATACGGTAACAACAACAAACAACATCAATACAGCTTCGATTATTATGACAAAGTGAGTTTTCAAATAAATACTAGGCGGGTTCTATGCCCAAGATCGCGGGTTCAAACCCGGCCGAAGTCGTTGTTTATTTTTAAGAGTGTTAATTCACTCAGTATGCTGCCTTTGGAGGGGAAGTAAAGCCGGCGGGTCCATGTCATAGATTTATGGCATGTAAAAGAACCTTCCACTAACTGCAATTGTGTGAAGCTAAATTTGTCGATTAGATTTGATTAATGCTCTCCAATTTCCAACGTTCACTGCATGGTGCCGGTTGCAGTGGCATCTAATAGCCAAGTTCGCAGCTAGCTGTCGTTGACGGTAGCATTTGGTAGCAAAGGTAGGAACTACTTGAAATTGATCGCCTGCCATCCTTACCTGAATTACAGATAATGCACACTAATACAGCCATCACCACATTGTCGTAGCCCTAATCTGAGGAACCAACCAAATAAATACTACTGTTTTAAGTTACTTTGAAATCAAATGATCTATTAGTTTCTGACGTGTCAGTATTCCTGTTAGAAAAAAATAGAAATAAAAAAGGTTATACTCATTTTACAACAATATTGTGCAATAACAGAGCTGAAATATAAGAAAATAATTTTCCTCAAACTCACATCCCAATTCATGAAAAATGTGTGACACTCTGAGATTAGAACCCAAATCTGTAGGTTTGTAGCCAGTCAAAACACTGCCTTTAAGTACTTGGCAGACAAGTGTATACTGGTCAAGTTCTGATGTTAAAACACCCTTAGCTCTTTCTGTCATGATATAATAATTAAAGAGGTGCAAAGTTGTTAGTTCTTACATGTTTTGATAGGACAGTAATATATTTCCAGTTTCAGCCCATTCAAGAAAGGCCTTGTACACCAGAAGCAGGTTAGATAAGTACTGGCTAGCACACTGTAAAAGAAATATGAAAGATTCCATTTTAAAGCTGGTGTTATTTAAAACTCTTGTCTCTTTTTGTCTTGTGTATCATAAGATGATTGAGATCTCTCAGGGTTGGAATGGGGTGTATGCAGCCTCATAAGGACAAATGAGAAGATAAAGTTGGGTTTGAATCACTCTTGTCACCCATCCCTGTGGTGGTCTTCATGGGCTTCTCTCTTTTAATCCAAACAAATGTTGGGATGGTACCCGACTAAGTTGTTAGCCTTCTTTCCAACAAATCTTGCCCAGTTGCGGTTCAACCAGTAGTTTCATCACAACAGTTTAGACTGTCGATTTCCTAACAGAAGTTAGATGATGTCTCATTTCCCTAAATCAAACAGGAATCAATTTCCTATTGGCCATACTCAGCTAGGAGGATGGAAGACAAAAGAAAGAATATTCTCCTTTAAACAGAGCTTTTAGCCAGAACAATATTAATTGGTCCACTGTATATTCTTTTTGTCTCTTAATTGCATTGAAGATGAAAATAATTGATTAAATATCATCAGTTTTCAAAATAAATCAAATAAAGCTTTGTAGGCCTACCCCTAATTTAGCAGAATTCTGATCTCCCCAATAGACACGTGATGGAGATAACGAGTCACATGTGTTTCAGTATTTTAGTTCTTGGCTCGATTAATCAAAATATCACAACACTCAGTATTTTCCAAACACTTCTTCCTTTAACAGTTCACCAGTGAGATGAAAGAAAGATGCACAACACATATCTTGTCTCTACATCTTTACAAAAACAGACAGCTAATTTGGACCTTATGACTTAAACACTAGATTTACTTCAGAAGAAACTATTCACTAATTATATTATTTTTAAGTGCTTAGCAGTTAAGCAAGCTGTTGGGATTCCAATCATTTAATATATTTGATGGGTATTGTCCTGGAGGTCCGGGTTCGATTCCCGATTTCGAGAACATTTGATTATAGTCAATGCCAAAGCAAGGTTTGTTGTTTTGGAGTGGAGTTTTTGACTCCCGTGGTACACTGGCATGCTCGTGACGTGGCTACATATGTAGCAAAGCGTCTTGCATGGCCTTCTCAGTGTGTGCCTGCTATGCGTCGTGGTAGGTGTGCCTTTACCAACTGAAGAGCCCAATTGGTACACTGGGGCGAAACGCTACCAATTTGTTGAGTTATGCAGGAAATTTTTATCACTTTGTGTTAATTCTATGGTTTGTTTTAAACATAACCATATTGGTTTGTTGAGTTGACTTACAAAGTTATTTATTTAACTACCGGTAATAATTGGGTCTGCCTAGTCAATACATGTAAATATTATTTATTATTATAACATTTTTTCAATCACATGTACATGTTTCAGGCCGCTTTCCGAGGCCCTTCTTCAGCATTTTGGCAAATTTAAGTTTAATTTGCACCAAGAGAATAACAAACATTTTCCTTCCACAAATAATCATCAAAAAACCTAAACAACATTAGCATCTTTGGTATGAAATTTTCCTTCTTAAAGCTATTTAAATATTATATAATTACTACTGGAATCTTTGGTATAATTAGCAGTTCAGTCTTACCTCTAAGCACATAAGACTGAACTGCTAATTATACCAAAGATGATAATTGATTGTTGTTTTAAGGGGCTGAACATTAGGCTGTCAGCTCAAATATACTAAAGATTCCTATTTTAAATAGCTTTTAGAAGGAGAATTTCATACCAAAGATTCTAATGATGATAAAGTTTTTTAATGTTTTTTTTTTTTGTGGAAGGAAAATGTTTGTTGCTCTCTTGGTGCTAATTGAACTTAAATTGGCTAAATGCTGAAGAAGAGCCTTGAAAGATGGCCCGAAATATATACAGGTGATTGAAAAAATGTTATAATAATAAAAAATAATATTTATTTATTTGTTTATTTATCGTACGGCCTTTAGTACCGGGAGTGTCAGAGGACATGTTCGGCTCGCCTGAGTCTGTAGCTGATTCCAGCGGACACCCTTAGGGTGAGCTACAAGTTCCGTTCAATTTCAAGTAGTTCCAACTTTCACTACCAGATATCAATTGATACCTAGTGGTGAACGTTGGAACATTGATAGAGTGTTCCGACGAAATCTAACCTAACAATTTAGCTTCACACAAGTTTAGTCTGGGGAAGGATCTTTTACATGCCATAAATCTATGACATGGGACTGTCGGTTTTAATTCCCTTCTGAAGGAAGGCTTACTGAAAGATTTTTAACGCTCTTAAAACATCCGACGACTTCGGCCGGGTTTGAACCCGCTATCTTGGGCACAGCAGTTCAGCATGCTACCAACTACACCACCCAAGCAATAATATTTATATGTATTAACTAGGCGAACCCAATTTATTATTAGTTAAATAAATATTCTATGGTTTTTATAATCGACAGAGTGTCCTTGTAGTAACTAAAAGCTTGTTACCTACATTGCATTATTACGTAGAATTTTTCTTCATCTTTTGGAAAGATATAAAATCAAATATTTCACTGATTGATGTTGTATTGATTTAAACAAGACATGTCTGGTATGTAGCTTAGTATTTATCCAAAAGTAATTCACTTGATATGTACGCAGTCTTTGCTTCATTCTTAATAGAATATTTATCCATTCAAGTTCTGGAGCTGAATATTGGGGCAGATGACCTTGCTGTTCCACCCCTTAAAACAATAACTAACTGAATACATGTTCGTGTTGTGGGTTAATTAATTATGGAGGTACCATACATAGACAACCCTCAGTCTGTGAAAAGTAAAAATACAAGTCTGGCATAATTTTGCCAGGGTAACAAAAGAAACCCCTCTTCAAATAAGAATGGAACTTGAGCGAACAGAGAAACGGTCGGAACTTTCCTTGTTATTTAAAAGAAAAACTTGATAAAAATATCAGAAAATTGTAATTGTAATAAAAAAAAATCTTAAAAGGGGAAAGAAAAGTTCCAAAAAAAAGTATTGAAGACTTAAGTTGACTAGATTCACTTTTTAAAGTTTAAATTGCTGTATTTTCTGGATTAATACCAAAGGGAGATCTGAAATGCAAGAGTTTGCAGAGTAAACCCATTATACAGCACAAAAAGCTGTGATAAAAATTTGAATTATTGCAATGCAAAATTTACTCCATGCTCATGCAGTCTTGTACTTTAATGTGCTGTATCAGTATGTATGGCTCATGTTCGTATGAATTGTAAAATAAACTATTTATGATGTATAAACAAACCTAACTCCACCTTCATGCAACTTTGTATAATGTTTCATATGGTTTCTTATTAAGAGATGTGGTTCTGGGAGACAGCTACAGTATCTGTAGAGCTGTAACTCATTCAAGGCATGGAGCTGAATGTCTGCATTTTTGCATAGAGCTGTTAGATCAACAGATGTTTGTGTAGCCCTTGTTGTTTTAATCTTGTGAGAATTTTTACTTTCTTATGGTTAAATTATTTTGGGCGGCTGTGTTCAGTTCCATTTCAAGGATGATGATGGTAATTCAGTTCATGGCGACTAAATATCTTGGTAATATTGCCAAATATTGATTCAAAGGAACATAAATTATATTACATTAAGAAAAGAGAATCTGCTTTAATCTTAATACCTAACTTTGAGGGGTATATTATTCTTTATAATTTAAAGTAGTTTCTGGAGTAGTGCAATATTAGGAAAGATGTGTGTAGGTTCTATGTGTACTCTGATAAGAAATAGATCAAGTAGTACTGTCAACCTGTTTAATATGTGAAGTATGTACGGTATGCACTGTTCATATGCCCTGAGTAAAGTAGAATTACTGAACTTTGAGCAGTTAGCTTCTGGGCCTTGATAATGGTCATGCCAAAACTATCTGAAATTTTGATGCAGGATAACAAAGAAATATTTTTTTCTCCTGTACACATGCCCATGAGAAGCTTAATTATACTGCATATTCATACAAACATTTTGAGAACAGGTTTTCTTTGAATTAAGTTCTTAAAACATAACAGAAAAATCATTTTTGAAATCAAAAGATACGTCAGTATAGTTAGTATTTCTAAATATTACATTTTAATATGAATTGTATCTTGAAAGTGTTTTCCAATGGAAAATTATTCTTGGCTGTAAGCCTGTTGTTATCGGATAAAATTCTTTTTAAATACAGTACCATATTTATTAGCTTCAGTGGGCTTGATGGACACAAGAAATAATATGGGACTTGAATATTATGGTGTTGGAGAGAGAAATACGACTGATTGTTGATGTGGATGTGGACTTGGGCCATATGCTGGTTTTATGTAATATATTTTATTTCTCTTCCGTATTTCTTTTGAAAGTTATATGTATCCATCAGGGATCAAAACCTGTTCAAAAAATAAAACTCTTTTCTTAGAAGAGTCTTAAAGCAGTCATTCATCCCACTCGTGGTACTCAAGCCTGAAAGTGCATTGTTACATAGGTGCATTATACTCCTCTTATAATCTGGGATGTGTTGCACATTAGACTAAGGATTGATGCCACAAGTAGAGTGCAGCAAGTAAGCTTCAAAATATGTCTCATAGCAGAGGAAATTATTGACAGTAATTTATTGTTTGTGCAACAGTATATATTATTATTTCATTGATCAATCAATTCTTTTATGCAATTGATTTTTATGTGTCTCGTGATGTAGCGGTTGGCCTTCAATCCCTGCTTTGTCCAGTGGCGTTTAAGAGTAAATTAACTGGCGTGTTAAAAGTCCCCTCAGGTAAGAATTCTGGTACCCCTGCATATCTGAAGCCAGTTGAAGGGATATTAAATGCATGTCATTAATTAATCATTCCATTGCAAAGCCAAACGTAGCACACCACCCACAGAGAATAAGAGGGGTGCGTCAAGGATGCCAGGATGGCCAAGAAGGTTAAAATATTGAATGCATTCTCAAGATGGTCAAATGATGAAGTTAGTCTTGGAGGCAGTGGCTTAGATATATATTAAAGAGCAGATTGAAGTGTACTGCATAATTTAAACACCGATTGAACAGTTTGTCACAAGTATCTGCTTTTCTGGCGGAAGAGGAACATTTACATTAAAGGTTTAATGAACATCCTTACCTTCAGAACATTAGTGTTGGAAGAGAATAAGATTTGACCAAGAGAAGAGAACAAGAGTTGACCAAGAGAAGTCAGTAAGTAAAATGAGATAAAAGCCGGCCACAAGCTGTGATAACTGTGTAAGATCGGATAGTATTGCTGCTCTTATATTCCCAGTTGTCAGCCACGGGAAAGATTGAATGATTGATTGGATTGTACCCTATTACAGAAGAAGGACAAAATTAATTCCATTCTCTCAAAGAACAACAGTGTGTGGTCAGAAAAGACAATGGACCATAAAAGGCAGAAGATGTCTACGTCTGGAAAGAGTTAAGACGTGACTAAGGGGATCAGCCAGGAAAGATTGGAGAAAGGAGCCCATGCAATTAAATGACTCTGTAAAGATTAATTTTGGCCAGAAGGGATGAAATGGTTAGAGGATAATCAAATTGGCATGGGATTTAGGAAGGTACCCTCGGACTGGACAAGCAGTATTCCCCCAATGTATTAGTAGGGTAATAGGAAAGATGTAACAATTATGGAGGTATTTCCTTGAAAAGTGTCCCAGGCATTGTAGAAAGGAGACTTCGATCATTGGCCGAGAGGAAGATGATGAAAACTATTGTGGCTCTAGATCACAACAGGGATGTCAGGATCAAGTTTTCAGTATATGCCAAGTTACTGAGAAATGCTATGAGAAAAATAGAAAATTGAGTTTGTGTTTTATAGATCTAGAGAAAGCATACGATAGAGTACTAAGGGAAAAGATGCTGAGCGTCTTGAGGGATTATTGTATCAAGGGATAATCAGGCCGCAGTGACAGTCAATGGTAGGATGAATTCTTGGTTTAATGTTGTTCACCATTACTGTTAATTTTATATGTAAACCATTCACTGAATGGCATAAACTGACTGAGGGATTCAGTTAGGTGAAAACCAGGTAAGCAATCTGACTTAATGCTGATGATCTGGTAGTAATGACAGACTCTGTCGAAAGATCACAAGCTAATACAGCGAAAACTATCCGTATAGAACAGGTCTTTGAAAGAATAATAGATTTTCCGCCTTCAATACTGTTTATTTCTATTACTTACAGGGACTAGTTTCGGGGGCGGAGCATCGAGCGGGATTGTAAATAATTATTTTTTCATTATCCTTTATTCTTCATGTGTTTTGTATGGGCTTATACATGGAAAGTTTTTCGTTTGTGAAGTTTTGTTGGACAGGCTGAGGAAGGGGGAGTATTAGCCCCCGAAACTAGTCCCTGTAAGTAATAGAAATAAACAGTATTGAAGGCGGAAAATCTATTATTCTTTCAAAGTTATAGTTACGTCAATACTGACCTGAATAATCGACATTATAGAACAGGACTTTCCAATAGCCATGTTGCGGACACGTCGCAATGACTCACCGTCACATTTATAGCATGTGCCGATTACAACAGCGCGCCGATAAGCCCTGGATGCTGGCATTGCATTTATTAGATACACAGCTGGCAAGATACCTTAGTAGCTAGTGATAATTAAGACTTGCTGTGTAGTACTGTAGCCTACCTCGTATCCTGCGAACATGGTTATATATAGTACAACACATCAAATTCTCCTAGTGGAAACTCATCTTCTCAAGAAGAAGTTAGCAGTAAATTCATTCGCAAGTTTCAGCACCATACGGTTTTTACTTGTGGAGGAACCTCAAACAAATGTATACACAAACAATCCATGTACTCTGGAGGCTGGTTTGTCTGTTAGGTATTCAACCTGAAGGCTGGTCGGATCCTCAAAAAGCACCGCCATAGGTTAGCCTTATTGGAAATATCTGTTCCCGTAGGAAACATTGTATCAAATTTCTTTGTGAATTTGTTAATAGGTTAGCCTATCTGGGTGGTAACCACGAAACTTCAAGGCAGCGCTATAATGAGGCGCACTAAGCAAGGTGAGGTAGTTTGCCTTTGTTTTTCTCACTGAGTCAGAACAATAGCACTGACCCTATGAGTAGAACCTTTCACAGCACACACAATGTCATTACTCAGCACCACTCATACCCCTAAGCTTACATATACTGTATTCACACCAATGAATGAGACTGAGACATTGGTGGAAAACCACATTTTACTCTAGCCTGTGCTAATAGGCAAATGCAAATGTACTGCATTCATCAAGAGATGGTAAACAGACAAAGGTAATATGGTATGAAAATCAAAAATCATAATTTCAAAAATTGAGGTGATATTGGAAGGAAAGAAGCACAAGAAAATAGGATGCAAAGTATGAGGAACTACCGTAAATCGGAGCTGGTGGGCCATTTTAAGTACTTGGGCTGTATATACTCTCAAGATGTTTGTACAGTGAAAGAGAGGCAAGGTGTAGAAAAGTCAATGACTGAGTTCTCATTTGCGATCTATTGTATTCTAGAAGAAAGAAGTTTATGTAGCAACTAACTCGCTCTATGTCGCTCAGTATTTAGATCAACCTTGCTGTATGGAAGTGAGAGCTGGGTGGATTCAGGATGTCTCCTGAATAAGCTGGAGATAACTGGGACAAGTGGAATCAATGGCAGGAGAGTACTTGTAATGAAGAGAGGCTAAGTTAGAATTGAACATGTTTGATGAAGCTGCTCATATAAGCAGACTCGAACGATGAGGTCATGTTATGAAAATGGAGGAGAGATTTCCTAGGAGGTTAATGAACTCGGCTATAGAAGGTAAGAAAAGCAGAGATAGATCTAGAAAGCAATTGTTAGATTCAGTGTAGAAACAGAGGCTTCAGTGCTAATGGGGGATCATGGAGTGACTTGTTTGTAAACAGAAACTTGCAGTCTAGACTGGATACTGAAAGGCAAGACAGTCTCAAATGAAATCTAAAGAATGAATTAAATACACAACATGCTGTATATGCTGTCAAAATCCATGCTTCTCGAAAGAGTAATAGGAAGACTCAAAACATAAAAATACGGTAGCTTAATAGGGCAAAGAGAATATGCTCGTAAATGTTTCTTCTGTTTCTTAATCAACAAAGTGTGACTTAAAATGTGGTAGGATCAAGATGTAGGCAAATGATTTACTGTTACATTTATTTTAATTTTCTTCTATCAGATAGCTTACTTACTGACAATCAAATTGGGATTTTTAACTTGTTGTGAATGTTCAAAAGTTCATGTCCGTTCATGTGAAAATCTTGGAAATGGTTGTGTTAAAATTGTAATGTGAACATATGCTGCTTTAAGGTGGAAGTAGGTTTTGTGTGTTACCTTCAGTGTGCTAATACTTATCTCATTTATTCTCAACACTACTACCATCTTACTATGAGGCTATAACAGAAAGATGAAAGGACGAAAACAAGAACATTTTGGATGAAACTGATCAAATTTAAATAATACCAGTCTTGGTTTTTGTCCACCTAGGTTAGAGGAGGAGCAATGAAAATAGGTTAAGTAACTGCTCTTCTTCTACCGTGAAATTCATAGCACACTCAAGTGGAAGTATTTTATGTCTGTATGTAGAAAGCTGTGGATCAAATCTGTAGACAAACCTTTATCGTCATACACAATAACCAGTCCTCGAGAGTTCTTGCCTACATCTTTAGGTATTCAGCATACTGTGTTTGCATCTTGAAAAGTGTTGCAATGAATTGAAATTTGAATTATCTTCATTGAAGATAATCTGCATGTCAAGTAGAATTTGCAGCTGCAGCACTGTGATCAGTGGAGAGTTGGCATGTAGTGCTCAGCCGATCAGGTATGTTATTGTAACAGTAACATATCAGGGCAATTATACATTTTTAATCAAACTCAATAGATTTGATTCACAAGTTATCACTAAAGAAATGATTCTAAAACTGTATTTAAAATAAGACAGTAGCTCTGCATAATTTCTTAGCAAGTTTCTTGTCCTTACAAGGACAAAATCAGGCTTGAACTCTATTTCATCCCAAATTTTCCCTCCGTCTTTCTGAAGTAGACCCTTATTAGTGCGAGTTGCTATGCTACTTACTTAATTTATATATTTAACATGTATTCATTGCCTTAAACTTGTATTTCTGCCCTTTTGTTTTCTAATACTTCATGATAACATAATTGTATTTGTGGCAATATAGAGGTATGAAAGTGCAGAAATCGTGACATATCCCATTCTTCAATGTTGTATAGTTCTTAATTTATTGTGAAGTATGTATATATTACCCATTTAGTTTTGAAGGACCTATAGCAATAGTTTCCAAGAAATTATCACTATGGCGTGTGTGTTAAAGTAAATGACAGTTGTTCTCAACTGAGTGTTTATATCCAATGAAGTCAATGTAAAAATCATTTATTATATTGAAATTAGTTAACTTCTTCTGTGTAATAACTGTAGTGATTCTTTGTAATTACAGTATGCTTTACTTGCACAATCATAATGTGTGTTTGGGAACAACTGCCAGGAAACAACTGTTTGTGGTTTGTCGTATTTACCATTAAGAATACCGTAATAATTATAATAATGATAATATTAATTACAATGTTAAGTAGCTTGGTTACGCATTAGTTAATAGTTTTGTCTTTCATATTTGTAAGGATAATAGTTTGTTTTCCCACCCCTGCTACATATTGTGTGTTGAGTTACGAATGGCCCTTCATGCAGTGTTCATCCTTGGGGAACAGTGTTTTTCTTTTCTTTATTGTTTTTGTACATGAGAAAGAACTGCTTGCAGAAGAAGAGTAAATTTCTGTTGAACTCCAGACTGTAGGTGTGGTGCCAGGAATTTCACTCGCTTGGATACTCCATAAAATGATTTGGTAACATAAAAGTACATTGGAAAATGGTTAGGGCACCAGTAACCCCCTTTGAGATATTGAAACTTCTTTGTAGTGGTCTACATTAAGTAAACTATGTAGGAAAGTACATCATGGTAGACATACTGTACAATCAGTGCACAAGAAAAGGAGGATGAAAATGGAAAAGAGATAATCTGCTGGTCCTTTCCATCCTGAAACTCTCCCTTCAATTAGATTTTCCATGTGGTAGACTAAATACAGTATCTTTTGGTCCATCTTGTGAAGTATAGAGCAGAAATTTCGAACTCAAAACTACAAACAATGTAGTCAGTTTAGGCAAAAACTTAAAAAGTAATATTTTAAGATTATAAATAAATGGTTTTACTATGGTTCTTGTGTTTGCCCTCATCTCTAGCATTTGCATCCGATTGTTGAAAAAACAAAAAATGTGGCTAAAATTCGCATATATACACGATTAAAAAATTGGTAAATGTCAAAATACAAAAGAACACCCAAGAATATTCTATATGAAAAGCTATAGCCACTTCAAAATACTACAGTATATAACACATTCAGTTCTGCTTCCTGCTTTATCATAACATCTAGGAACACATTGTTAATTCTTCTTCTTCTTCTTCTTCGTGAATGGATCACTTAGGACCACGCGGAGTCAACATTTTGCGAGCTTTCCTCCTTGCCCAATAATTCTTCATTTTCACTGATTGTTGTAATCTCTGTTCCTCTGTCCAGATACGACGTGTTGGTCTCTTCCCATTGTTAATTATAACTTCAAGTAACCAATTCTTAATAAATAATGAATAGATGCAGCAATGTTTTTATGCTTAAGTTATTGTAAATTATTACCGGTATATAATATTAGTATTATAACTTCAAGAAGGAATCTCTGATACATTTCCATGATGGGAGACCAGTGTGCTTTTCACTATCACCACATTAAAATTTATCTTATCAAACCCAACTCCCTGCCTGACTTATTTATTCTTGTTTTAAGGGGTGGAACAGTGAGGTCATCTCCTCTTGGACTATAAAACTGCATTACTCATATTCATATTATCTGTAATAGTGGGTATACAGAATGATACAATTTTTGCTTATTGTTTGTGTTAATGCATTCTCAGGTATCGTTCTTGTGGGCTTATACTGTATGTGGCGTACATACACGGGGTACATTAACTTACATAACCGACACACAATGCAGATAAGTACTGTAACTTCTATGTATGTTGATTGCTGTCAGTATTTCCTTGCAATCGCTTTCATCTTTTGATATGGTAACGACAATGATAATTTCTTTGATACATATTGACTAATTAGAATGTCATTTTATTCAAAATGAATAAATGCAATTAACCCTCAAACACACACGCTGAGGCGTAATTCACCCCAGGCCGTTTCATTTCCTTATGAAATGTACAAATAATTTTTTGTTTTTTTTTCTCTAGCCAGGTCTTCTTCACGCATTCACTCGGGTCAACCATTTCCTGTGAGACAGTCACAGTGCATGCCGAAAATACTGACTGGGGTGGATTCCACCCCAACATGTGTGTTTGTGTACGTAAAATATCACACCAAGGTGAATTGTTATTGCAAGTAAATGTTTGGTTTTCTTTTCAGCCGTTTACTTATGCACAGTCTGGTGGTGTTACAGTAGGCTACTAACAATGTGTAGGCCTAAAGTCATTGTTGGCATAACTTTTATTTTATTTCCATTGTATTTTCAATGATGAACAATGATTTGGAGCCTATAAAGAATGGATACTTTTGTTCGATTCCACGAATTTCTCAAATAATTGGTTTTACAGCTCAAAGCTCATGCAAGCACACGTAGCATGTTGGGCTACTATCCAAACCATAACCATTCATTTTAGGGCAGCAGTGAAGCACATCAGTTGTACTCAGATTGAACCACCTCCTTCGACCACCAAAAAAAGAAAAATAGAAACTTCCGGTCATTGTGATGTTTGCTCTCAAAGAAAGAAAAGGAAAACTCAAACATCGTGAAGCAGTTCAGTTCAAACAAACTCGTCTGCTTTGAACACACTCCTGATTGTTGCCTCTATCACCACAACTCTCCCCCACCCCCAGCACGTACAGGATGTACAGAACTTACCAGTATTTTAAAACTATACAATTCATAGTTATTGTTGCCAATATACCATTTTCATTTTAGATCAAATGATTGATTTATCTTAATTTTTGGTGTGCTTATTTAGCGAGGAACATTTTTTTCATATTCCAAGATAAGTATTTTTAGCGAAAGTTCATCCTCCCGTATATCACTGTTTTTAAATAAATGTACAGTATACCTATTCCTATTTCTTTCATCGTATATGAGCTCCAAGGTGCGTTTATTAATAATTTAATAGGATTTTGAAGATATTATTATATAGGAAAACATGCAAACTAGACAATATAGAAACATAAGAATGATTCAGTTTATAAATACGAGAGGAAGGATTTCAAAGAAAATGTGCCCCTAAATAATAGAGAAAGAGTCAATCCTGCATGATATAACTTAAATCGTGAATTAATACGGTACTTTATAAATAGACCTGGGATTTTAGGCTCTAAAAAATTAGTTTTAGGTGCCTAAAATAGGCTTTTAAAACAAGTAAATAGGCTTTTAAAAGAGAAATTAGGCACTTAAAATATGTTTTCAAAATGTGTGGATAGGCAGGAAATAGACATTAAAATATTACAATATACACTTAAACTGTAACGTGATACTTTATTTCTTTAACAAACGTGGTATCCCTATTCTTAACCGAAATAATTGCAAAATTAAGACAGAATAAAAAAGACATTTATGAAAAACAATATAAAAAGTAATGTGTCAAAAAATGTTTTGGATTATATGATATATCATTATCAGTACTGATCTAAAACCTTAATACTAAAATCACTGTACACAATTACAGCACTGTAGGCATCCAATAACGGTGGAAACGCGAATGGAGTATGTGTTTATTTATTTGTGAGGAACATTCCTACAGTACTTGCATTCGTAGTTTGCTTTACAGTACATAATAATCTTCTCCAAATTTTCCACAGTCAGGCTGTGTCTTTTGTCTGTTAAAATCATTTTGAAAGCAGAAAAAGAGCGCTCCACACTCACAGATGTTAGAGGGGCATAGGAAAATTTACCTACATTTTTCAATTCAATTTCACTTGGTAAGTCTACCTTTTCCCCATCCATTACCTGATGTACCCTTTTCAGCATTGAATAACCTGGGTTCTTCAGCAGTACACTAGACCACTTGTCTCTTATTTTATCTCCTACCTTGCCCCTAGCACTTTGTATGTTATTCTCAGCTTCTTCAATTACAGAAAATTGCTGTTTGAGACTGTTTCCTTTTTCCTCCATTTTTGTAATGGTGACTGGAAGAAATGAAAAATTTGCCTCAATATACGCAATGTCTCTCTGAACACTGGAACAATCATTTAACAGTTCTTTGACAGACGACACACATGCAGAGTTGTCCGTTAAAGGCACATTGTCTATCACAGTCATGATTTCCTCAAGATGTTCTGCATAATACAGGGCAGTTTCCATCCAGGAACCCCAACGGGTGATGATTGGCTGTGGTGGAAGGGGAATAGAGGGGAGTTTCTCTCGAAAGATGGCTATTCTTGATGGAGCCTTACAGAACACTTTCTTCATTGTTGAAATGAGAGTATTTACTGCAGGAAACTCAGCCCTAACTGTTTCTGCGAGTCTATGCAAGGCATGGGCCATGCAAGTAACATGAATTAAAGAAGGATAGAAAGTTTTGAGGAGAGGTGCAGTGGCAATCATATAGGAAGCAGCATCGGAGACAAGGAGAAGGACTTTAGAATCATCAACACCCCCAGGATACAACAATTGCAACCCCTTGTTGATGAAGTATGCAATGCTTCGACTATTGACTTTCTCAAGCTGTTTAGAGCAAAGAAGGTGAGCGGTAGATGCCTGATTGGGTTCCAGTTTTCCTACTATAAGGTTAGCAATGTACCTGCCCACAGAGTCGGTGGTTTCGTCCTCACACAATCATATGCAAGACTCCCCAATATCCTCCCTGATTGACAAAATGACCTCATTGTAACAAATATCTAAGTAGTTTTTCTTTAATGTAGATGCTGATGGGATGTGCTGCTTGGTGTATTTCTGTAAGAAATCTCTGAAAACCGGATTATGCACAGCATTCCAGGGGATATTTGCTGCAACTAGGGCTCTACACATATCAGCATAGAAACCATTATGAGTTGTAGGAGATATAGTTTGTGTGAGCAGAGTCTGTCTAATGTTACTTTTCATGGCTGCTTTCGCTTTGTGACTGGCACTATCTGCATGCTGCTGAAGGTGGCATTTTTTCTCATGTGAAATCTAAAACACAATAAAGTGATGTCAATTAGAGACTAAGATGAGGAATAGAAAAGGTGAGCTATTGAATAAAATTTGTAATTTTGAACTATTTAAATTAAGCCATTATTACTCCAAAGTTAATTAAGAACAAGAACACTACAGTCCCCGAAGGGCCTTGGCTTTCAATAACGGTTGCTGCCCAGCTCATGGCCTGCAGATATTGGGTGGCGTGTGGTCAGCACGATACATCCCTCAGCCGTATTGCCTTGCCTCCGTGACCCCTGCCCACCGTAGTTTCTCAATTGTCCTCACGATGCTGGGTCAACACCCTTCCAGACCTCATAGATTTCTAAATTACTGCCGGTACTGGAAATCGAACCCAGGTCGCCTGGACTACTGTCGGCGCAGAAAGTATCTGCAGTCGAGTTTAAACGCTAATAAAATTTGAACCAGTCCACCAATCTAAAATGCAATCACTCCATCGTAAAGCTTGTTTTATTCTGCATTCTTTGCTGGTACATGCATATTTTTATTATGTTTCCTGTGAAAGTTATGTTAGGTGGAATGCAAAAAGTACCTATTTTCTTGCCCGTCTTTTGTAAACAACAACTTTGTAGTACCGTTACATGAAAACGTACTGTTCGACTTTCGTGAAATTTAGGTGGATTATGGAATGCACTATTATAAATATATTTATGAAGTTTAATTACTCTACACACGTTGGAAAAAAGTTATTGTTTTTGTAAAAGACTGTCCGTTTGATACTGGGTGGTCTTCCGAAATCGAGACTGAGTTCATCAAAGGTCTGAAGGTTTTTGTTTCAAATCGTTGTATACCGAAAACTTACAATGATTTCTGTATTTTATACCGATTTTTATTTGAAATCGAGCGACAGGCTCTCCGTTTTCATGTAATTAAACTACAAAGTTGTTGTTTACAAAAAACGGACAAGAAAATAGGTATTTTTTTGCATTCCGCCTAATATATCTTTCACCAGAAACACAATAGAAATATGCATGTAACAGGAGATAACGCAGAATAAAACACGCTTTACGATGGTGTATTTATATTTTAGATTGGTGGACTGGTTCAAATTGTATTAGCGTTTAAACTCGACTGCACATACTTTCTGCGCCGACAGTAGGTCTCTACAATTAATTAGAGAAGCCAATATCAAAACCTTAATTTTAGATTAATATGAAATTTAAGATATAGGCACATACCTGTTTAAGATGATTTCGTTTTAGGCATGATGAACTATATTCACTTAAACAGATGTTCTTTCACTGGCGACTTGACACAGTATGTCGCTTCTTACTACCTGCTCCTTGTTCTTCCTAGATAATCCTCCCTCTCACCCCGTTACTCGACACAGTACGTCCTTGACTACCTGCTCGTTGTTCTTCTGAGCTAATCCTCCACATCCACCCTTCACTCAGGATTCCTTTGGTGACAGTTGTCTGGGAAGAGCACATTTCTGTGAAAAACCCACCCTCTGCTGTTCTGCTCGTTCCAGGGATGCCCATTGTGTGATTGTAAAAATTACAGAAGTTGAATTTTATTTTAAATGTAGAAAATAGGCATTTTTAGGCACTAAAATAGTAAAATAGGCTCTAAAGGTCCAAATAGGCATTTTAGGGCACTATAAAACTCTATTAATGTAAGGGATTTATCATGAAACGTCAAGATATTTTTAAAAAATCATGTTATTTCGTAAGGAACGAAATAGGCATTTGCCTTAAAATCCCAGATCTATTTATAAATTAGAATAAAATAACTTGTGGGGAGGAAAACACCCCACGCATGTGCCTGCGTCCTTAATTTTGATGTGTGTGCTGGAGGGTTAAAGTTTCTGATTCGTCAATTCACTGCTTTTTATAAACTATGGTACATATTTCGGGCACTAATTGGACTATCTTTCAGCTAACAGGTGCCCTATTTTACTTAATTTAAAATTGAATTCTAGTATGAGGGCTGGAATGGGGTACACTCAGCCTCGTGAGGTAAAACTGAGAAGAGGTGGGTTTCATTCCCACCTCAGTCATCCTGGAAGTGGTTTTCCGAGGTTTCCCCACTTCTACTTCAGGAAAATGCCGGGATGGTTCCTAACCTAAGGCCACGGCAGCCTCCTTCCCAATCCTCGCCTGAATTACAATACACACACAGATCATCAGACAAAAATTGCATGTGCGTGAACACAAGGGCGTGGGACTTAATGACCATGACGTCCAAGCCCCTCAAATGAAAGAACAACAACTTAAAGGGTCTGTTATTTCATTGTAAGCAGTACAGACGACTGTGAACAATGCCAAGAGATAGTGATAATTCCTGTTCATATTTCCTCTGAATAATAAAATTACAAGTTTGAAAGTTTCAAAAGTAAATCGAGTAATTGTTCCACGAGCTACAAATAATAGTCCTATTACCTCCCAATTGCCAATTGTATTTCTTTAGGTCTTCATAGCAGGTATCATAGTGCTGCCTTTTTACACATGTGCCAATACAAGGATACTTCAATATCTTGGAAACTATTTCAAGTGTACTTTCATGCCACCAAAGCCTAATTTGTTGGTGTACTGCGCATGGCATCCCCTTGTTTGCAATAACTTGAGATCTTGAGCAGGCAGTCGTTTATTTTGTATGTATACTGTGTGTTATCTCTATGCTGTATGATAAGAAAGAAGGGAAAATAAATGGTGAGCCTTAATTTCCCCAATCCAAGACCACTACCCAATTTCTCATTAGAAACTACACTCTGGTCAATATTTAGCTTTCTAGTAAAATTTTCTAATTGGAAAGATCAGACTTTACAGCGTAAGTCAATTTCTTGTGGATGTATGAATACTCAAAAATTTTCAAAGGGGCAATTGTTCAAAACCAACTATGTCCACATACATTCTTTATTTCATATATACAGTTGTGTTTTATTTGTATAGATAGGTAATATGTTAATCCCTCAAGCTGGTATTTAAGTTGACCACATGCCAAGCAGTATTTAAATTAATACTTGTTGCCATATTTGCTAGCAGTCTGAAAATTAAGACATAGCTGAAAAACTAAACCAGATAATAATGGAGTTTTCATGGATGGTTTACCAGGTTATTACTGCATAAAACTTGTCAACATGAAGGATCTCAAAAATGCATCTCCTTCATAGCCTTCAATGGTCTCATCAAATATTTGCAGAAATCCATCCATTAAACTTTTTGAAGTCCTTTTAGGTCCTGTTTGTCCTGTGAAAGGTATTTTTCAAGTGGTATTCATAATATTTATTGGACTTTGAAGGAAAAAAGTAAACACCGCACAGGCAAGCTTGAAACCTCACCTTTCCAACAGTATGAAATAATCACGGACATATGCCCGCAGAAATCTACAAATATAAGATAAACGGCGCGCCAATTGAATCGGCTTTGGCACTTTTGGCGCATGCAGCGAGAGCCGATCTGATCGGCGCGTGGCACTGAGAGGGTTAAATTATAATTTTTCCCATCTTGGTCTTCCTGGGTATGATTGTTACTCCATACATTAATATATCACTACCTGAACTAACGCACACATTATTTTTCCCTAAATGTTCTGAGTTCACCAGTCATTAGGTTGAATGACTTCTCATCCAGTCTTGCTATACTCTGTAGAGATTTGAAGCCATTCTTTTTCAGTGTTGCCTATACAAAATTGTTAATTTATAGCTCTCCAGTCAGTCAACACGATTGTGCCCAATGAATGGGTGGGGTACAAGATATAAATACGTAACGACACTCCTGGAAAAAATTATGTGTATTAGATTATCACAGATATTAAAAAGACATTTGTCTGGTACACTAACATTCAGTTTGCCATCGAGCAAAACTAATGTTCTAAGCCCACATCAGGGAAAACAACCACAGACCATCACACCACCTGCACTGAATTTCAATGTCGGCACTACACACTCAGATACATACCTTTCGCCAGGCATCCACCGAAACATGTACCCATTAACCATTGAAGTTGTATAAATATCCATTACCTAAGTATTGGCTAGGCGGAAAATGTTTTTGAAGGATAAGTCCTAGTTTAGTCAATACAGACCAAAAATGCATACTCATTTATATATAACATACATAGTTCTTATAATACGCAAGAGATTGCAGCAGAAAACAAAACCTCATGGAACTTAAAAAGTTTGAGACTCGACAGGTCGCATGCAGTGCTTATCATCAGAGTAAATATTTGTTTCAATGATTGATATAAATTGATTATTTAACATTAATTTGTAGATTACAATTAGGTCACTCTTCAGATTTAACACATACTGGCTTGAGAGACAATGTCGTTTAAAGATTGGCATGTGTCAGCAACGAATATTACATCATTATTATTTAAATAAATTAAATGAGCTCTAAAGCAGCTTTATTTGAAGTGAAAATGCAGTAACTAATGGAAAGAAAATAAACTGTATACTGCTTTTGCAGAAACACTGTATACTGCTTTTGCAGAAACACAACACAACTCTAAGGAGAGAGAGAGAGGCATGGATAAAGATGAATTCAACCACAGTACTCAGAACTTTGTTCAGAATCTGTACACGTTTCTCCGATCATCAAGCTCTTGTGATGTGAATATTCACCTTTTTCCATGTTGCCTGATATCTCGAACATTAGGAAGCTTTTTCTTGGAAAGCTAACTATTAACTGGAGTATTTCCATCATAGCTTCTAATGAGGATTTGTATGATTGGCCTCTAATTGTGATAATTTAAAAAGGTTCACCCTATAATAAATCTTTTTACAAAGTTTATCCTTATCACTCATTAATAGTAGATAAGTAATTGTTAAACATGTAAAAAAATGCATTCAAAATCTAAATAGTTATAAGATGTGTCATTTAAAATAATGACCTGAAGGTTCTGGATTGCTTGCTCAGGAATATATGTTATTGGACTTCAAAAAAGTGTGTTTGAAATAAAATTTTGTATTTTTATATTTGTACATCTGTGTTGTAAAGATCTGATCGAGGTTGATATATAAATGTTGTTTAAGGATTGGCTTGAAAAACACTGCCCCTTTCTTATGTTGCTCATTTTACGGAAGTGCTAGGATTGCCATTCAGTGTTATAACTTTTAATACAATCTAGGATTGATGAATCTTATAGGTGACCCAGTAAGTTATTAATAGTGTGATACTAGGCCAGACAGTAAAGACCCAAAACTGCAGATTTAAATATGCAGCTGCACAATTGAATGAATGTGTTCAGCTGATTGAAGAGCTGCAAGCTACCTCATGTTGGACTTAATTTGTAGTGATCGGATTTCTCACGTGTTGTAAATTATCGAGAAGGCTCTAATTTAGTGTTAGTAATATTGAATGGCATTCTTTTAACGAAAAATAAAGGTGACAAAACCATATTATTTATACTCCCAAGGGACCAGTTTTTGCTTGAGTAGATTTGACTGAACGGAATTCATATTTATCAGTACTAAAGAGTGTTATGTTGTTTCCGTATGGTAAAAGTGACGATTGTGTATTTATATCTAAATATTGTTGGGCTGTTTGTTGGTGATGTGTGGAGCAGGGGCTGCCAACTTGGACAACTGGTGTTATGGTTGGATTTGCATGTACAGCTGAGGTGTAATATAATACATTGTTTTTATAGCTTCCTGCATGAGGTATGCTTCATTATCACAAACTGAAATGTTAGTTTTATCTTCCGGCCTAAGTATGATATGTGTAAGTTAGTAAATAGATGCCCTATCTATATCTAGAATATGATTAATTGAAGCATTAAAATAAAAAAAGGGGCATAGTGCCAAGTGCAGAAGGCAAAGAAAATATAGGCCACATTGTGCTTTTATATTTGTGGTCCCCTAAAATTTTTAAAATGACAATGTGAGAAAGTTATGTATCTGTAGCAACAAAGAATTGGAATATAAGATAATCTTCTGAACAAAGTTTGATTTATTGCCTGTTGACATATGAAGTAACCATTTTTATCACAAGAGTTGTAGATCTTTGCTTCTTTATAAATAAGGATTTTTTAAATTTTTGCTGACATGAAAGTCCCATTTCATTTCAATGCCTTAATCATGTATACATAAAACACTTTTTATTACCGCCAAAACAGAAATTTTTAAAATGAAAATAGTATTTTATTATATTTTACTCTTGCTATTTGCAAGAACATGTATTGGATATACATTGCCTTGTGCATGTTCAGTAGTGTACTTGTGACTGTGCTAACAGTTGCAACCGAGTGGGATTCTATGAGCTGCTGCAGTGTAGCCTTAACAGTACATCATGTAATACTCATACTTTCCTGAATTACAGTTTCAGAACCAAATATTTAAGGTTAATTGTGCTGTATGTTCATATTCATGCATGGAACTCCTCACTTCAGTCTCGAGGTATGTTGTAAGGAAACAGATATTTCCTAAATGTTACGGACATTGATTTATTTCTTCAATAAGAGATGTCAGTTTTGGAGGTTCTTAAAAGTATTTCAGAAACCTAAGAATCATCGTATACTATTTCGTCAGTGTTTCTATTGATACCTTCAAAGTGATTTTACAGTAAAGACAGTCAGCCCAAATAAACATTTTTATTTCGTCTTGAGATTGAATTGCAAATCACTTTTCTGTTTGCCATTAAAAACAATTTTATTAATGTAATCTATTTGACCAATCAATATAGCAGCATCAGAGTAGTCTATTGCAAAATCAATTCAAGGATATTCATTCCAAATAGAGGCTTAGTGAGGTTGGTATCCTAAATTTCTTAGTCTTGCTGCAATGCACTTTGCATTCAGCAAACAATTCCTCAGTCATTGCCATAAGACATACAGTAGCTGATGAACATTATTTTTTTGGCCCGACTTAGCCTACACATTAAAATAACTCAATTGGAAATATCTTCAGAAACCCCAGAGAATAAGTATGATTCTTTGGCAATGCACTCGGTATAACACTGCTGGTGGCAACCCTGTGTTGATGTCATGTTTGGTATTGTCAATATTTTGAACATTTACCATGAAATATGTGAGAATGTGATAAGCATAATTCTATCCTTTAAATTGTTATAATACTTGATGACTGATATTTTCTGTATCCTTTCATAATTCACTTCAGTTTACTTGTCTGATTTGGTAGCCCAAGCTGTTAGTCAGATAGGGATATGGAGGCAATTCTTTGTGTAGCATTCCTTTTTGGATCTGCTTGTTTTACCGTAACCTGTCTGCCATATTTGTTGAATTTTTGTGTGGCTGTTGATTAGTTTTCAAACTAATATTTGATGTGTATATTTCTGGAAGTAATAGTGCTATATTGCAAGGAATTTGTCATCAATACTAAAACAAGTGTGGATCTCAGTAGTTAGTTAGTTAATTCTAAGATATATATTGTACATAAGCCCTATTTTATTTCTCTGAACGATGGGATGTTTTCAATATGCATCTCCATTCCTTGTTTTTTAAGTTGGCTTGCAGTTGTACAAATGCTTTTATGTATGGAAAATCTTTTCAATATTTGTTCATGTGATGAAATATTTTAGAAAACAAAATCTTTTCAAGACTGTTCTAATTCACAAAAACATTATTTTGTAGAATAAAACAAATGATATTAACAACCATTTCAAAAAATGAGTAATGATTTTGGGTTTACCTAACAGTTTGCTGCAATAGAAATAGTAATTATCTCAGTTTCAGGCTCTTCTTGCCTCCTCCAGAAATGTTTAGTTAAAAGTTGGCAGTCTTACAAGTGTGTATTATAAGTAAGATATGATGTTGATTTTTTTCCTTTGCTGGAGAATATTCATTCTTCTATATTTCTTACCTGAATTATCTGTAAAGCAAAACAATAAAGTAATGCTCATTTGTATCTCTCAAATCAGTGGCGACCAATGCGAGGAGGCTAGGCCTCCCCTGCTTCAACTTGATGCTTCTTCTCCTTCCTCCTTCAGGTATTGTTGTAGTTGTTGCCTTATCTCATGGGATATGTACATGTATGTACAGGGTATAACAGATACATAGCACAAGCATCAAGTCGAGTAAGGGAGGCCCGGCCTCTTCTCATCGGCCATCACCGTCTCAGTCATTTCGCTCTTGTGCAGGCTTCGAAGAAAGAGCTATGTTTCAGTAAGCAGACTACTTTGTTTTATTATATGAATACACAGCAATTGTAACGTGTTTTTCGAGGGTTTTTTATGCAACTGGCGTAAGTCAGTAGGAAACCATTCTATATTTATTTACGCGGCAAATTGTTCAGCCAAGATAATTTTTCATGTTAATTTATTATTATTATTAATTTATTATAATTATTATTAAGATATTTTCGGAGCATTTTATAAAAATTATAAGCATACAGATAGGTTTTCTATGTCTTAGAAAACGCTAACAAGCAAATTATTACGAACGACGATATCATAGAAAATTATCTGATTACGGAATTTTACGGAGTTTTGTCAGTTAGGGTATTTGAGAGACATGACTCACTGGGAATTCTAATACAAGCTGATTCCTGTCGAGAAGCATGACGCAATCCTGGGTCGCAAGGTCTAGAAGAGGCGAATTGTTGAAACGGAAAACGACTTCTCCCTCTCGCCCGCGGAGTGTAATGAACAGGAGGAGGGGAAGTGGCGGCGTGCTCAGCCAATCAGCGGAGACAGCGTAAGCTAGGAGACTGCTCCGGAGTGGGGGAGCCGACAGGTGAATATATATCGTTCGACGCGCCGTGAGACGTGGACAATCTGTGAAATACTTGACGAGTATGGGTGCGCGTGCGAGTGGCTCCGATGTCCGGTGGAGTTAAGAACAATCTGTGTAGAACTTGCAGTGTACGGTCGCAAGTGCGTGACGCTCCGATGTTCAGTGGAGATAGCGACGAACTTTTGTAAAACGTAACCAGTGCGGTTTTACGAGAGTTTGGGTCCGATGTACGGACCATAGAATTATCTAATCTACCAGAATATCATCAAATTTCGACGGAGATGACGACGTCCAGGAGACTGTGGGAAGCACACAGCATCATCAAGAACGAGGAAAATGCTTTGGCAATTTCCAGGGGTAAGCGCTAATGACGCAGAAATACGCAATCTCTCATTTTTCTTTGTTTTATATTTCATAATTCAGTAACTTCATAGCTTGGAAATAAGAGTAAAATCAATTTATCTGACTCCGTTTTCACGTAATTTTCTATCGGTAATATTCAAATCACAACGCTCCAATTTAAATTTTAAACTTATTATTATTATTAATTTTGCTATACTTGTTTTATATAATAAATTCATTTCTTTTACAATGCAATCTTTGCTTTCAGTAGGTAGCATTAGATATAGACCAATTCCTTCTCCTGATACAATTGTTTGTTGGGTTAATGATCAAATCATACCACGATCTGAGTGAATAGAGTCTTGAATGTGTTCTGCCAGAGCTAGACGTTGTTAAATACAAATTTAGATTTCAGCATTGCGTTGAAGTCTTGGCGCCCATTAAAACAACATAGCTTAGGCAGAGGTAAACAATTACATTTTCTCCCAACAGTGTGGGCTAGCGAAACCATTACATTTGTCGCCGACAACTTGGGGCTGAAAACCTAATAACATTTGTGGAAGGAGAAGGGTATATATTTCTGTGCCTGTATTTTGGGGGTTATTTGTCTTTATCAGTGTATATCATTATGGGGGATGAGAAAGAAAGACAGATGAGGTTACGTAGTGGTCATCAACTGGAGAATGATGATACGAGCAGTATGTCGAGTGATGGTAGTACCGGGGTAGCGGAGGTAAATCCCGATACTGAAACAGGGAGTGTAGGCGGCCAACCAGAATTAAAAACTTTACTTCTCGAGTTCATGTATCAGAACAAAGTTAGTAGTGATGCTTTAAATGCAAAATTAGAACAGAATAATGCAAAATTAGAACAGAATAATGCAAAATTAGAACAAAACAGTAGGGAAAATAAAGAAAGTACAGAAGCTTTAAATGCAAAATTAGAACAGAATAATGCAAAATTAGAACAAAACAGTAGGGAAAATAGAGAGAGTAATGAAACTTTAAACGCCAGATTAGAACAAAACAGTAAGGAAAATAGAGAGAGTACTGAAACTTTAAATGCTAAATTAGAACAAAACAGTAGGGAAATGAGTGACAAATTCGAACTGATTAGAGGTGAGATCAGAGGAGTAATGGAAGAAAAGGCTAAAGAGATTATTGCAGATGTAGACAGAAAATTAGGAAAAGTACAGGAGGAGTTGGAAATTAGAATCAGTACACAGGCTGAAAATTTAAAAGAACTAGTGCAACTGGAAACACAGCAGGTCAAAAAGCAATTTGTGGGAGAAATTGACAAAATTCAGGTAGCAACTAAAGAGGTTAAGGAACAGCTGGGGGGTAGAATTGAGAAAGTCCACTCGCAAATAGTTGCAGAAGTAAATGATTTAAGAGAGAGTAATAGAGAGAGCATTAGCAAGATTGAGGAGAAACAAGCAAAGCTATATGATAAAGTAGAAGAATCAGAAGGAAACATTAAATTAACAGTAAACAGTATTGAGAGGAAGGCTGAGGAGAAAATCGCGGAATTAGAATTAAAATTAAAAGCTAGGATCAGGCAAGAAAATAGTCAGAATAGGCCAGTTTTTGTGAATAGCACACACAGGGAGGTAGAACTGGGTAAGTTCAGCAATCGACAGGGGTGCCCAATGGAGTTCATGAACACTATAGAAAATAAATTCGGGGAGAGGTTGGAAAATGGTAGTATTGAGTGGTGCCAGGTAGTTGAAATTTTAGAACAAGTGTTTGTGGGGGAAACGAGGAATTGGTTTGCTGTCTACAGAGACAAGTTTACTGATATCAATGATTTTAAAATGAAATTCTGTGAAAAGTTCTGGAATGAGGTTATTCAGTCGCAGCATCGTGAGGGAGTAGTGTGTGGTAAATATAACCCTAAAGGAAGCTCCACCATGACCGAATACTTTTTAGGGCAGGTATTAGTGTGTAAATATCTGGATGGCTTGAAGGAGGAAAGTGATGTGGTAAGGTTGCTACTTAGGCACTTTCCCTATAGGATCAAGGAGGCTGCTTGTATCCAGAATGTAAAGACTATATCACAAGTAGAAAATTTGTTAAGCACATTTGATGCACTAGGGAGAGGGGGTTATGATGACAATTTCAATCGGAACCAGGGTAATAATAATAATAGACCTAATGAAGCCAGGCATCAAGAAGTTCAAGGGAACGGTGGCGAAGGGGCCAACGCTCAAAATAGAAATAATAATAATCAGCTAAATC
This sequence comes from Meconema thalassinum, assembly GCA_946902985.2. NCBI lineage: Eukaryota > Metazoa > Arthropoda > Insecta > Orthoptera > Tettigoniidae > Meconema > Meconema thalassinum. Next base: position 175,755,954 of record OX336394.1, on the reverse strand, counting down.
AGAACAGAGGAAATGGCTATGGTAATCAGTATCAAGGGAGGAACAATGATTACAGGGGAAATCAAGGGAGAAACAATGATTTCAGGGGAAATCAAGGGAGAAATTATAATGACAATAATTACAACCAGAATAGGGGTCAAGGAAGAGGACAGCCTAGTGGTAGTAATATACAGCCAAACAATGACAACACAGCCCAGAACAACCAGACTAGTTCAGTAGTTAGTAGTACTACGGCCAGCTGTAGCGGTTCTTTAAACGCGAACCAGGCTGCGAAGTAAGGTCAGAATCTCAGTCTGTAGCATGCCCTGTCCATACAATTATACAGGAACCCTATGACCTAAATGTAAGAAATGAATTATTACATGAACTAAATGATGAAGGTATTATTCAGGAAGTGGTTAGTAAGAGCCCCATAGTTAAATTTAACGTGTCCGAGGCGTACACAGATGTTTTAATTGATAGTGGTTGTATGAAGAGTTGCATAAGTAGTGCATTTTATGATAAAATGAAAGGAACTGGAGTAAATTTTGAGGAGATGCCAATTAAAAGCACTTTTGTTATCACAGCTGTTGGGAAGAGGTCTAAAGTAATTTCTAAGCAAGTTTTAGTAGACATTAAAATTAATAATCATGTAGAGAAGCAGATTTGCCTTGTAATTCCAAATTTAGTATTCAGTGTTATCTTGGGTTCAGAGTGGCTAAGTAGAGTGTCTGGTAACTTATGTTATGATGTAGGGAGTTTGAAATTTAAATGGGGAGATTCTGAAGTAGAAGTAGCGTTCAATGACCAAATTCAGAGAAGTAGTGTTGTAGGTGTGATTTGTACTTTAAATGAGATATCGCCAGCCGTAGAGCGGGGTTCTCCATGTTTTGTGGGCAGTGTGATTACGAACGGAAGTCTTGAGGACTCGTTACGTGAGGCTGCATTTCAGGGAAATATAGAGGATGAACAGTGTGTTCGGCTCTATGATGTGTTATGGTGTAATAGGAGAGTTTTTGAGGATCGCATTGGTATGACCAATTGCTATACACATTCATTGAACGTTATTGATAGGTCAGTATTCACAGGACATAGATATCCTGTACCTTTCGCTTATCAGAGTGCAGTTGAGGCACAAATTAATCAGATGCTTGAAGATGGGATTATTGAGCACTCGAACAGTCCATATGTTAATTCTTTGATCACGGTACCCAAGATCGACGGCACTGTTCGTATTTGTTTAGACGCTCGTTTGGTTAACAGTAGAATTAGTTCAGATCAGCTGAAATCTATGTCAATAGAGGAATTAATGCAAACATTTGAGGGGAAGAAGTATTTCACTTGTGTAGATTTGAGTTCCAGTTTTTGGCAAGTGCCACTTATGTACGAAGATAGACCATTTACAGCTTTTAGTCATAAATATAATCTTTATCAATTTTGTAGAACACCTTATGGGTTAAAGAGTAGTTCAGCTGCTTTAATTAGGGCTTTAAACATCGCATTAGGGGATGACACAGGAGAGTTTGTAACCATTTACATAGATGATATGGTAATTAGTTCACGCAGTTTTGAGGAGCATCTACGTCATTTAAATATAGTTTTTCAGAAGTTAGATCAGGCAGGGTTCACTTTGAAGCTGTCTAAGTCGTCATTCTGTCAGTCAGAAGTGACATTTTTAGGTCATAGAGTGTCGAGTAGAGGTGTAACACCAGAAGAAAGTAGGGTTAATAAGATACTTAACGCAGAGGTGCCACAGAATGTTAAACAGTTAAAAACTTACCTGGGAATTTGCAACTTTTTCAGGAGGTTCGTTCTTAAATACTCAGGGTTGGTAGAACCATTCAGGGAATTGCTTAAAAGTGGGAGTCGGTGGAGATGGGAGTCCAAGCATGATCAGGCTTTTAGAGCGCTGAAGGAAGGTTTTGAGAAAGCTGTAGTGCTGAAATATCCGTTAAAAGATAAGGAATATGTGGTTATGACAGATGCTTCACATATAGGCATTGCTGGAGTATTATGTCAGAAAGATGATGAGGGTAATCTGTGCATTGTATCTTTAGCCTCGCGAGGACTGACTGCAGCAGAGAAAAGATACACGATTACTGAGTTAGAGCTTTTAGGTATTGTTTTCAGTTTAGGGAAATTTAGAATGTATTTAGTAGGGGGGAAATTTGAGATCCACACAGATCACCATGCGTTACTGTATATGAGGACTTGTAAACTCAGTTCTAACAGAGTTAGTAGGTGGATTCTTGCTCTGCAGGAATACGAATTCACAGTAAAATATATTAAAGGTAAAGATAACATTCTTGCAGACATGCTATCGAGGGACACTAATTTATGTAGGGATTATCCTGTGGTTAAAGCAGAGGACGGTATTTTAATATGTGCATGTGTGGACAGTAGCAACAGGGCATCGTTACAGACACTGAGAAATATGCTAGTGGAGCAACGTGATGACGTTAAGTTAAAGGAGCCACTGGCTAGGTTGGAAATAGGTGAAGAAGAGTATGTGAAAGTAGGACGGTTCACGTACAAGATGCAGGATGGGCTTCTTGCAAGGAAATGTAGGAATAATCGGTGGGCAATATGTGTTCCTGCCACTTTGCGGGAGGAGCTAATTTGGTTCATTCATAGGGAATTAGGACACTTTGGTGCTGCCAAGGTCTTCTATGAAATTGGTCATGACTTCATTTGGAGTAAAATGGGAAGGGACGTTAGGAGGATTTTAGCTAAGTGTGACACCTGTCAAAGGAGTAAATATCCAGTTAAATATTTAGTGGGGGAGAGATCTGCAGTTCTCACCAGTAGTCCCGGCGAACTACTGTGTGTGGATTTATTTGGCCCGATCGTTAAAGGACAGTACGGCTACGAGTACATTTTTATAGTTATTGACGCTTTTAGTAAGTATGTCAAGCTATATCCGCTAAGGAAAGCCACGGGACTAGCGTGTAGCCGTCTGATCATTAATAAGTATGTACCTGAGTTTGGCATTCCTCTCAGGATACTATCTGACAGTGGACCACAGTTTACTGCAAAGAAATGGAGAACCAGTATGCAGGAAGCTGGTATAACACACGTTCATTCCTCTGTAAGGTACCCTCAGGGTAATTCTGCAGAGCGTCCATTAAGGGAAGTGGCTCGTCTTTTTCGAACTCTAGTGCATGACAAGCATGCGGCCTGGGTTGGACATCTTCCCAAGGTCGAGACTTGGCTGAATTCTGTCCAGCACGAGAGCACGAAATTGACGCCATACGAAGTTCACTTCGGAAATAGACCACAAAATGAACTAGCGAGGGTGTTGGGATTAAATGAGGGTAAGCAACCGGGGATGGATTACATTGTCCAGTTGGCGAAACAGAATTTATCTAAATCAGCACAAAAGAGAATTCGCCAACAAAAAGAAACTAAATTTGACCTATTCGAGCCGGGAGACAGAGTCTTACTTAGAGTGCCGAAACAGTCAAATAAGCTAGAGAAAGTCATGTCCAAGTTCTTTTATCTCTACGAGGGCCCATTTATAGTTTCCAAACGTATTGGCAAAACAGCATATGTGCTGGAGAATAGTGAGGGAAACAGATTATACGGGACGTATAATATACATAGTCTACGAAAATATGTGTCATAAAGTGAGTGTGTTTAGCTGGCGAGCCAGCCTATCAAATGAGTAAGTGTGGTATCTGGTGCGTGGAGGATCTGGTCTTAAGGCAGGCGTATCAGAAGTCACACAGGGGGGTAGTATGTAAGTAAATGAGAGTTTTTAAGGTACAGGGAAATATGACGGGATTGTCGGATGCTGTTGAGCACTAAATTGTCTCGATGCACCAAGGCCATTTTGGCAGCGCTGATGGGTTCCCATTTATCTCCAAGAGATGGGGGAGCGCTTGTATAGGGCTTGTTAGCTTAAGGCGTCCACGAGATAAAAGATGGGCCATCAGAATGCGAGACAGTCCTTCATGAAACTCATACATATCAGCACACGTGATTTCTGTTTACGGCCTCGCCATGTAAGATTTGTAAGTGTGTAATTTAAGATAATTTGTACAATGGTATTATTTGTGTGAGGAGAAATGGTCTGTGTTGAGAACTAGTATTAAGTAGAATATGGTGTACGGGAACTTAACAAGACAGGGCGATTACGGCACAGAAATATTTGGTGTTATATGTAATGCGCATTTACTGTTTTTTTTTCAGAAGTCAATATTAATGTAATCTACTTTAAAGAGAGATTAAGTATTATGGTCACGAGGCGCTGCCACAATAGTGTGATCGTGTGCTCAGTGATAAGTGAGATTAAATTTCACCATAAGGAGGGGACCTCCAGTGAAATTAGGAAGTTCAATGATGATATAAATATATCAGAACACCTTCAATGCGTGTGATATGACATCATAAATACATAGTGCTCACACATTAATTATGTCTATTTCTCCAACATAGAGCAATTTGAGAGGCGGAAATATCCGTGGAACACTATTCCATATGTAAAACATTGAACTGGTTGCAAAGTGCAATCCATAGTGACAACAAACTTTGACGCAAAGTGCGTGAAGAAAAATTATGAGTGTACATATCTGTAATTTAGGGTGATTTCATTTATGTAATATGTATTTTGGATGGGGTTTATTAACGTGTCTGGGATAATCGGATAATGGACCGTCGTCACGGTAAATCATCCCATGATCCGAGGCGAATATGTAACGTGTTTTTCGAGGGTTTTTTATGCAACTGGCGTAAGTCAGTAGGAAACCATTCTATATTTATTTACGCGGCAAATTGTTCAGCCAAGATAATTTTTCATGTTAATTTATTATTATTATTAATTTATTATAATTATTATTAAGATATTTTCGGAGCATTTTATAAAAATTATAAGCATACAGATAGGTTTTCTATGTCTTAGAAAACGCTAACAAGCAAATTATTACGAACGACGATATCATAGAAAATTATCTGATTACGGAATTTTACGGAGTTTTGTCAGTTAGGGTATTTGAGAGACATGACTCACTGGGAATTCTAATACAAGCTGATTCCTGTCGAGAAGCATGACGCAATCCTGGGTCGCAAGGTCTAGAAGAGGCGAATTGTTGAAACGGAAAACGACTTCTCCCTCTCGCCCGCGGAGTGTAATGAACCGGAGGAGGGGAAGTGGCGGCGTGCTCAGCCAATCAGCGGAGACAGCGTAAGCTAGGAGACTGCTCCGGAGTGGGGGAGCCGACAGGTGAATATATATCGTTCGACGCGCCGTGAGACGTGGACAATCTGTGAAATACTTGACGAGTATGGGTGCGCGTGCGAGTGGCTCCGATGTCCGGTGGAGTTAAGAACAATCTGTGTAGAACTTGCAGTGTACGGTCGCAAGTGCGTGACGCTCCGATGTTCAGTGGAGATAGCGACGAACTTTTGTAAAACGTAACCAGTGCGGTTTTATGAGAGTTTGGGTCCGATGTACGGACCATAGAATTATCTAATCTACCAGAATATCATCAAATTTCGACGGAGATGACGACGTCCAGGAGACTGTGGGAAGCACACAGCATCATCAAGAACGAGGAAAATGCTTTGGCAATTTCCAGGGGTAAGCGCTAATGACGCAGAAATACGCAATCTCTCATTTTTCTTTGTTTTATATTTCATAATTCAGTAACTTCATAGCTTGGAAATAAGAGTAAAATCAATTTATCTGACTCCGTTTTCACGTAATTTTCTATCGGTAATATTCAAATCACAACGCTCCAATTTAAATTTTAAACTTATTATTATTATTAATTTTGCTATACTTGTTTTATATAATAAATTCATTTCTTTTACAATGCAATCTTTGCTTTCAGTAGGTAGCATTAGATATAGACCAATTCCTTCTCCTGATACAATTGTTTGTTGGGTTAATGATCAAATCATACCACGATCTGAGTGAATAGAGTCTTGAATGTGTTCTGCCAGAGCTAGACGTTGTTAAATACAAATTTAGATTTCAGCATTGCGTTGAAGTCTTGGCGCCCATTAAAACAACATAGCTTAGGCAGAGGTAAACAATTACATTTTCTCCCAACAGTGTGGGCTAGCGAAACCATTACACAATGTCCACTAAATACTCACAAGAATAGTTTACCGCCGCATGGAGAAGAGAATTGAAGAAAATCTCTCAGAAGATCAATTCGGGTTCAGAAGAAATAAGAGGAATGAGAGAGGCAATCCTGAGTCTGAGAACAATTATTGAAAAGGCCATAAGAATCAATAAAAACATCCTCATTGCTTTCATTGACATAGAGAAAGCTTTTGATAATGTAAATTGGAACAATATGTTCAAAGCCCTTAAAAACTTGAACTACAGAGATCGGAAAATCATTTACTAGTTGTACAAGAACCAGACAGCACTTATTGGAAAGGAACAAATGGCCACAAAAGTAGGAAATGGAGTAAGACAAGGGTCTTTCACCTCTGCTCTTCAATGTGTATGTAAAAGAAGCAATAAAAGAATTTTCAGCAACATGCATACATGGAATAAAAATAAACGGTGAATTGTACCAAACAATACGTTTCGCAGATGACATTGCCATCATAGCAGATGATGAGAAAAAAACTAGAAATTGCATTCAACCCCAACCCCTGGCACTATACAGCCCATGGTGGGCTAAAGGCCAACCAAGCGACCGCTGCCCAGCCATTTGGCCTACAGGTATTGGGGTGATGCGTGATCAGCGCGTTGGGTCTCCTCGGCCGTTAATCTTGGTATCCGTGATCGGGGCGCTGTCTCACTGTCAGACAGCTACTCAATTGTCCTCACGAGGCTGAGTGCACCCCGTTCCAACCCTCACGTCAGTTTTAAAATCCCTGACAGAGCCGGGGATCGAACCCGGGGCCTCCAGGTGAGAGGCAAGAAATTGCATTACATGAATTAAATGATCATCTAAGGGTATAATGTAAAATGAAGATTAACAAAACAAAAACCAAGATAATGAAATGTAGCTGAGATGGTAGTCAGAACAGTAATGTACGGTTGGAAGGAGAAAGATTGGCTCAAGTAAATCTTTTCAAGTACTTGGGGAAGCATTGTTACTTCTGATGGGAGATGTGAAAACAATATTCGCTCTCGAATAGCCCAGGCTAAAGAAGCTTCCTACAAGAAGAGAAGTCTCCTGACATCCAAAGCCATATCCCTACAAGTCAGAAAGCACTTCATTAAAAGCTACATTTGGAGCATTGCGACCTATGTTTGCGAAACCTGGACACTATTGAAGGCCGACAAGAAGCGATTATGTGCATTTGAAATGTGGTGCTGGCGACGAATGCTACGGATACCTTGGACCCTAAGGCTAACTAACGAAGAGGTTCTAAGAAGAGCAGAAGAAACCATCAATCTGACAGAAACAATCAAAAAAAGAAGAAATCATCGGATAAGCCACCTACTCCGGCATTCACCATGGTGCATCACACTGCTTGAAGGGAAAATGGAAGGCAAGGCAGGAAGAGGACGACCAAGAGCAGAGTTCTTTGAAGACATCGGAGGAAGATGTCCGTACCACATGATCAAACAGCGGGCTCAAGATAGAAGACCTTTGGACGAAGACATTCATGTTACCCACCAACCACCAGGTTGAGGAGGGAAAGAAGAAGAATGTTCACTAACTTGAGGGTTTGAAATTCTAGTGTCACAGTAGTAATTTCTAGGCAAACTTTAAAAATTTGAGCATTTTCCTTTAGGAAACTTCAATTTGTATGTATGTTGGTGGAGCTGAAGAGGAGGTGTCATGTGAAGAGTGTATTTACTGTTCAGAGTGCAAAAAATCATTCCAATACCTACAGTTACCACATGAGGTAAAACAATTAAGAGGGACTAGCAGACCCGTGCGAGAAATCTCGCATGTTCATAAACCACACTTTCCCCAATAGGTTTATAATGAGAGACTTAAGGAGAAAGGTTGTTATGCTTTTATTTCAAACAAATGATTATAGAACACTATTTACATTAGGGACGTATATAAGGGGGGTGCTGAGGCGGCTCAGCCCCCCCCCCCCCCCCCGAAAAAGCCAACTTGGGTACAAAATACAATGTATTTCACAGTAATTTTAAGAAATGCTTATCAATTTGTAAAATTTGCTGAATAAATTAACAAGTAATCCATTTAGATACTTGCCATTCATACTCCACAGGCTATAATAGAACATTCATTAAGTACTCACAATTTAATAATAAACAAAGTTTATATGGTTCCGCCTAGTCAATACATTGTTTTATTAGAGGTTTTATCGTGACATAATCACTTGTCTTTGCGTATGTTGAGACATGTTTCGGTGTCTAGTGACATTGACACCATCATCAGCCTATGGTTATTGGCAACACTCAATGACATTAAAATAATAATTAAAACAACACACACATGACTAAAATAACACTTTAAAAAGTTTTTAAAACACTGTCATATTGAAAGTTCAATAAAAAGTCTTAAAAAAGGCTTGCTGCACTGTTTTGGTTTCCAATGTCCTGCTTCCGATAAAAACCTCCAATATCCAGCAGGTACTGCACAGTCTCCGTATGCCTCAGCACGGCCCGATTTCTCGCTGCCACAGCTACACCTTATGTTTGGTCACCTCTTGCTGGATATTGGAGGTTTTTATCGGAAGCAGGACATTGGAAACCAAAACAGTGCAGCAAGCCTTTTTTAAGACTTTTTATTGAACTTTCAATATGACAGTGTTTTAAAAACTTTTTAAAGTGTTATTTTAGTCATGTGTGTGTTGTTTTAATTATTATTTTAATGTCATTGAGTGTTGCCAATAACCATAGGCTGATGATGGTGTCAATGTCACTAGACACCGAAACATGTCTCAACATACGCAAAGACAAGTGATTATGTCACGATAAAACCTCTAATAAAACAATGTATTGACTAGGCGGAACCATATAAACTTTGTTTATTATTACATTCTGTCAATACGGAAAAATGTCCGACTTTAAAAGTCAAAAAGAGTACTCACAATTTTCCAGGATAGTCAGCCCCCCCCCCCGAAAAAAATTGTATATACAACCCTGATTTACATGTCAGTTAGAAATCCAAGTTCTATGTTCTCTAACTTAAGAAGGAAATCACTGAAAATTGGATCATTATAACACTCGCCGGTTATTCGATATTTATGAAATTATACGATTTGAGTACTCATTCATTTGATTTACTGTTTCTGAAATCCATGCAAAATGATAAAGGAAAGACCTCAGAATGTTCAAATGACTTGAAACAGGCGTCACAGTGGCCAAAATGTGAAGTGAACAGAAATTATGGAGCGTATTTTCCTACAGCAAAAGTAACTGCAAATCGCACACTTCGTACATTTTTTTAAAGTCATTTTTTAAAGAAATTATAAATATTTATAGAATTAGAGTGCAATACGTCTCTGCTAGTCGATTCTCTTTCATTTGAATACTCACTTGTCACGATCGGTCGCTTGTGAGCGCCGCAGGAGGGATCTATACTACTGAAATAATATAATGTTGGCAATACCACTAGAAAACATGCCGGATAAAATACTGCAACAAAGCCATACAGATACTGATTTAGCAGCCTCCTTTAAATTTTCAGTTTCTTAAAATTTTGAGTGAAAAGATTAGAAAAACTTTTGCTCACTGAAACAATATTATGTAGAATGTTTGGGGGGCATGATGGTGCAGTGGTCAAGCTGTTTGCCTCATACTTTCAAGTTTGATTCCCAGTTAGTGCATGTTTTTGACATAAGTGTCACGTCCTGGGGTTGAGATTTCATGTAAAATGGAAGTCACATGGCTCATGATCGCAAGATCAACAGTCGCGTCAAACTATAAGCTTCCTTTTCATATACAGAATATTTCAAATATGTGCTTCATTACTAGACCTGGGATTTTAGGCTCTAAAAAATTAGTTTTAGGCGCCTAAAATAGGCTTTTAAAACAAGTAAATAGGCTTTTAAAAGAGAAATTAGGCACTTAAAATATGTTTTCAAAATGTGTGGATAGGCAGGAAATAGACTTTAAAATATTACAATATACACTTAAACTGTAACGTGATACTTTATTTCTTTTACAAACGTGGTATCCCTATTCTTAACCGAAATAACTGCAAAATTAAGACAGAATAAAAAAGGCATTTATGAAAAACAATATAAAAAGTAATGTGTCAAAAAATGTTTTGGATTATATGATATATCATTATCAGTACTGATCTAAAACCTTAATACTAAAATCACTGTACACAATTACAGCACTGTAGGCATCCAATAACGGTGGAAACGCGAATGGAGTATGTGTTTATTTATTTGTGAGGAACATTCCTACAGTACTTTCATTCGTAGTTTGCTTTACAGTACATAACAATAATCTTCTCCAAATTTTCCACAGTCAGGCTGTGTCTTTTGTCTGTTAAAATCATTTTGAAAGCAGAAAAAGAGCGCTCCACACTCACAGATGTTAGAGGGGCATAGGAAAATTTACCTACATTTTTCAATTCAATTTCACTTGGTAAGTCTACCTTTTCCCCATCCATTACCTGATGTACCCTTTTCAGCATTGAATAACCTGGGTTCTTCAGCAGTACACTAGACCACTTGTCTCTTATTTTATCTCCTACCTTGCCCCTAGCACTTTGTATGTTATTCTCAGCTTCTTCAATTACAGAAAATTGCTGTTTGAGACTGTTTCCTTTTTCCTCCATTTTTGTAATGGTGACTGGAAGAAATGAAAAATTTGCCTCAATATACGCAATGTCTCTCTGAACACTGGAACAATCATTTAACAGTTCTTTGACAGACGACACACATGCAGAGTTGTCCGTTAAAGGCACATTGTCTATCACAGTCATGATTTCCTCAAGATGTTCTGCATAATACAGGGCAGCTTCCATCCAGGAACCCCAACGGGTGATGATTGGCTGTGGTGGAAGGGGAATAGAGGGGAGTTTCTCTCGAAAGATGACTATTCTTGATGGAGCCTTACAGAACACTTTCTTCATTGTTGAAATGAGAGTATTTACTGCAGGAAACTTGGCCCTAACTGTTTCTGCGAGTCTATGCAAGGCATGGGCCATGCAAGTAACATGAATTAAAGAAGGATAGAAAGTTTTGAGGAGAGGTGCAGTGGCAATCATGTAGGAAGCAGCATCGGAGACAAGGAGAAGGACTTTAGAATCATCAACACCCCCAGGATACAACAATTGCAACCCCTTGTTGATGAAGTATGCAATGCTTCGACTATTGACTTTCTCAAGCTGTTTAGAGCAAAGAAGGTGAGCGGTAGATGCCTGATTGGGTTCCAGTTTTCCTACTATAAGGTTAGCAATGTACCTGCCCACAGAGTCGGTGGTTTCGTCCACACACAACCATATGCAAGCCTCCCCATTATCCTCCCTGATTGACAAAATGACCTCATTGTAACAAATATCTAAGTAGTTTTTCTTTAATGTAGATGCTGATGGGATGTGCTGCTTGGTGTATTTCTGTAAAAAATCTCTGAAAACCGGATTATGCATAGCATTCCAGGGGATATTTGCTGCAACTAGGGCTCTACACATATCAGCATAGAAACCATTATGAGTTGTAGGAGATATAGTTTGTGTGAGCAGAGTCTGTCTAATGTTACTTTTCATGGCTGCTTTCGCTTTGTGACTGGCACTATCTGCATGCTGCTGAAGGTGGCATTTTTTCTCATGTGAAATCTAAAACACAATAAAGTGATGTCAATTAGAGACTAAGATGAGGAATAGAAAGGGTGAGCTATTGAATGAAATTTGTAATTTTGAACTATTTAAATTAAGCCATTATTACTCTAAAGTTAATTAAGAACAAGAACACTACAGTCCCCGAAGGGCCTTGGCTTTCAGTAACGGTTGCTGCCCAGCTCATGGCCTGCAGATATTGGGTGGCGTGTGGTCAGCACGATACATCCCTCAGCCGTATTGCCTTGCCTCCGTGACCCCTGCCCACCGTAGTTTCTCAATTGTCCTCACGATGCTGGGTCAACACCCTTCCAGACCTCATAGATTTCTAAATTACTGCCGGTACTGGAAATCGAACCCAGGTCGCCTGGACTACTGTCGGCGCAGAAAGTATCTGCAGTCGAGTTTAAACGCTAATAAAATTTGAACCAGTCCACCAATCTAAAATGCAATCACTCCATCGTAAAGCTTGTTTTATTCTGCATTCTTTGCTGGTACATGCATATTTTTATTATGTTTCCTGTGAAAGTTATGTTAGGTGGAATGCAAAAAGTACCTATTTTCTTGCCCGTTTTTTGTAAACAACAACTTTGTAGTACCGTTACATGAAAACGTACTGTTCGACTTTCATGAAATTTAGGTGGATTATGGAATGCACTATTATAAATATATTTATGAAGTTTAATTACTCTACACACGTTGGAAAAAAGTTATTGTTTTTGTAAAAGACTGTCCGTTTGATACTGGGTGGTCTTCCGAAATCGAGACTGAGTTCATCAAAGGTCTGAAGGTTTTTGTTTCAAATCGTTGTATACCGAAAACTTACAATGATTTCTGTATTTTATACCGATTTTTATTTGAAATCGAGCGACAGGCTCTCCGTTTTCATGTAATTAAACTACAAAGTTGTTGTTTACAAAAAACGGACAAGAAAATAGGTATTTTTTTGCATTCCGCCTAATATATCTTTCACCAGAAACACAATAGAAATATGCATGTAACAGGAGATAACGCAGAATAAAACACGCTTTACGATGGTGTATTTATATTTTAGATTGGTGGACTGGTTCAAATTGTATTAGCGTTTAAACTCGACTGCACATACTTTCTGCGCCGACCAGTGGCGGATCCAGAGGTTCACCTCGGAGGGGGCACTCTAGAATTTCAGAGTAGCAACAGAAAATATGTAATAAAATTACTAAATTTGTATTTAATCTACACACACTACACATAACATCCAACCACCAGATTTTATAATTCTTCAAGAAATTCATTATATTAAAATGGTTTAATGGTTTCAGTTTCAAGTCATTGTCATTATGTAAAAAAGAAAATTTTAATTCTACAGAATATGTATATTGCCACATTTTAATGCACATCACACAGTCAAATATGTATTAAAAACATTTGCAATCATAGTGACTATCTGAAGACAATATACAAGTCTACTACACAAATGTTACAAGATAAGTACATAGTACCAACATTGTCAGTCACTGAATCACTACTAGTCACATAAATATAAATACAAAAAACAATTTATTGAATACTTATTGGTATTCTATTTGGTGACTATCCTAGGCAAAACACATGCCTATTACAAAATAAAATCCAGGCAATCATTCGTTTGCCCCCTTTAGAGAAACGTTCTAGAACTTTTTCTATTCAACATTTATATCACGGCGAACAAATAACAGACACGAGCCATTCAAACTTTCCTATGTCGTTCGCATTCGTAGCCATGATTTACCAAGTTGCAGGCTGCTGAAAGATCTCTCTGCACTTGCAACACTGTCGATGTAGCGATAATATTAACAGTGTTGCCATTACATACTATATGATAGCAAACATTGATCACATTCATGAATGCAGGCAATACAGCAAAGATTTTACTTGCAGTGCAGTTTGGAGAGACAATCATTTTTATCGGCAATATCAATGTAGCAGACAACTGGTTTTTCGGAGGGGGCACTTGCCCCTGGTGCCCCCCTCTGGATCCGCCACTGGCGCCGACAGTAGGTCTCTACAATTAATTAGAGAAGCCAATATCAAAACCTTAATTTTAGATTAATATGAAATTTAAGATATAGGCACATACCTGTTTATTGCAGTACTGGCAGAAAATAATCTTGCCATCAAAAGTCATCCCTGGAAATTGTACAAGCCATTGTTGTATAAACGCACTCTTAGATGATTTCGTTTTAGGCATGATGAACTATATTCACTTAAACAGATGTTCTTTCACTGGCGACTTGACACAGTATGTCGCTTCTTACTACCTGCTCCTTGTTGTTCCTAGATAATCCTCCCCCTCACCCCGTCACTCGACACAGTACGTCCTTGACTACCTGCTCGTTGTTCTTCTGAGCTAATCCTCCACATCCACCCTTCACTCAGCATTCCTTTGGTGACAGTTGTCTGGGAAGAGCACATTTCTGTGAAAAACCCACCCTCTGCTGTTCTGCTCGTTCCAGGGATGTCCATTGTGTGATTGTAAAAATTAGAGGAGTTGAATTTTATTTTAAATGTAGAAAATAGGCATTTTTAGGCACTAAAATAGTAAAAAAAGGCTCTAAAGGTCCAAATAGACATTTTAGGGCACTATAAAACTCTATTAATGTAAGGGATTTATCATGAAACGTCAAGATATTTAAAAAAAATCATGTTATTTCGTAAGGAACGAAATAGGCATTTGCCTTAAAATCCCAGGTCTATTCATTACCCTTTAGGAAAATGTACTGGGGAACACGGTCGAAAGCCTTTTCAGGATCAAGGAAGGCAATATGCAGTGGTGGTGGTTTCTCGATGCTTTTCAATGAGCATTCTGGCAGCGAAGATTGCATTGGTTGTTCCAGCGCCCTTGACAAAGCCGCACTGGTTGGTACTGATGCTGACGATTTAATGCAGACGTCGATCAAGGATTCTCTCGAAGATCTTCATTGTGTGCGACAACAGGCAAATTAGACAGCATTGTGCACAGTCTGCTGGATCACCATTTTGCTTAAAGATAGGCACACTTGAATTAACCAAAATACACTACGGAATTCACACTTGGCGGGAGAATCGATCGTAGCAGTCATTTTTCTGTGCCTGCAACTCAGCTCAGAATGATGTTATGGCCTTGGAAGTGGCGGTGGTTATAGTTGGGAAGATGCACAGCTGCCCTCCGAGCATATGCACCTCCTACCACTTAATTGGCTGTTTACCAGCGAGATTGGAAGTTGAAAAAAACAAAAATATTACGAGCCTTACAGTAGTCGCATATGATGTGTAACATCTGACATAGAAGAAACCTCACGTGAAATTGTTGATACACCGGTATTTTATACTGTTATTGGCACAAATATTAATCTATTGTAAAAGGGAGTGTTTTACAGATATTGTAGTTTATAATATGGAACTCATTTTATTAGATGATTTGTAGCTTCCACCAGCACTAGCCTAAATAAAGAATACGATATGAGATTAATAGACGCGACACCGCTCATAACCTTAAATTCCTTATAAACAGGACCTCTTGATTCACAGACCAACACGTAATTTCATATAGATTCTGTTAAAATGAGTCATATTGATATGATACCTATCATTTAAAATGATAATCTGGTAGCAAAACTATCTACTCTGTCCGGGATTCGAACCCGAGATCTCTAGATTCACAGTCATAGGCGCTAACCCCACGGCTATTTCGACTACACAAATATTGTCCACAAGATGGTGACTTATTTCCACGTTCCAATAATGCTGCAATATGGAATTAAGTTTCATTTATATTTTGCTTGTTTCGATAATGTTCCTGCATGAAATTGAGTTTAAAATGCCTTATGAATAGGCCCTCTTGTGAGTAGAGAGAATGTATTCAGCAATAGTTCATGAAGGCTTGATCAATTCTCGTATAACCACAACGATTATATTATATTGATGACTGCATTACCATTATGTGGGTTAATATTTGAATAGCCATTATGCAGAAACATAATACCGGCAATGCCGACTACTTACAATGTTTGATATTAAGGCATTTTACCACTTAAATACTGATACGAAGACTTCAAACATGTGCCATGTGCTTTGTTTCAATCACTTGACACCAGAGTTCGCATGAGTGTTTACCGTTCAGTATGTCATATACATTCCACATGGCCGAGAGTACGTCATGGTATCAATTTCCGACACCGCGCGCTCATTGTTTCTCTTACCACTGCCAGCTGCATCGATCGATTGAGTTGGCAGTGCGTCTTACACTTCCGTTCGATCCACTTCCGTCCCATTTTTCAAAATCACTCCCACAAAAATATCCAGCAACCGAGTGGAAAGATGTTATACATCAAAAAAACGCCCTTGTATTACACTCATTAAATGGAAATTGCAACAGCATTCAGTTATTCTCGAGTTGTGGGTGTCTGAAACAAGTTGACCAGTTGTCGACCCATCACGTCCCACATGCTCAATAGGACCGAGGTCCGGGGCCATTGTAAGGTTGAGATGTCATGGAGAGTTTACTTCGAGATGCGGATATTGTTCTGCTGAAACACCATGTTTGCAATGTTTGCCATCATAGGGATAATCACAGGATTCAGTACCTTGTCAGCACACTGGCAAGCAGTCATATTGTCCTCAACAATCACTAATTGTCACTTCACACTAAAGCCAATAGCTCCCCAGACCATAATGCCTGGTGTTGGCCCTATGTGCCTCTCGACAATAAGGAATGGACAGCTCCCTGCTGCACACGATTGCGATGATCACTGCAGGTAACACATGTGGGTGATTCATCACTAAACTATGCCATTCGTCGACTCAAATCATTCTCCTTGACACTGCGCCAGCCTTTCACATCAATGTTATGGGGTCAATAGAACACCTTCTGCAGGATCACAGGCTTGTAAGCCACCTGCAAGCAGATGATTCTCAACTGTTCATTGTGTAACTATTGCTCAAATTTGTGCTGCTGTTGCTAGGGTTCCATCCGGGCCATCTGAATGGTGCAGCAATCCTCCCTCTCATTTGTACATCGAGTTGGGCCAATGTCTTATTTATATTAGTAGGCTTACCTTCATTTGATCATGCCTGCCATATCTGTTGTACCATATATGCTTGTCAGCTAACATGTGGAGCTACAGTCCATTAAGATAACCCACTCTCACACAAACCAATTATCTGAAATATCTCAAACATGCTCTCCTAATGCCAGTTTGGACATAACATAAGTAGTAGATTATTATAAGTTAGATTTATTATTATGTCTCTTGCTACTTTAATGTACAACATATACGGTAACACAGGAGAAAGGCCTGTGCATAATTTTAGATTTTTGTCTTCCCCCACCCCTCTACCCTAAATTATATCTTCCATATTACCGTATTTATCATAAGAAATGGGCTAAACAGTGTTTGTGTTTGTTATAAATAATAACATTATTTTGATTCAGTTTTTATACGATTCTTTCCACTTTTATTAGGCGAGTTTAAATATTATAAGCTAATTTTGGAAATACAATACTCCATTATTTATCTCCTGATGCCTGTTTAAAGTTTCTAATTTGAATGTTCACCAACTAGTGTTATCCTTGCAACAGTGTTTTCCTTATTTGTCTCCTCAGTTGTCTTTATAGACAATAATTTGCGATTGAGGAACAGCTGGCCCTCCGCCATGTTGGAACTCTTGTAACATTACTCTTACCTGTGAGATATTCCTCATTGTTCAGTATATGGTGTTAGTTGTCGATATATGACATTTCATCCAGTCACCTACTTGAGGAGACAATGACTCACCAGAATATACCAGCATACAGTACTTGCGAATTAATAGCAATGTGATCTTTGGCGGGGACTTGTATTACAAGCCGGCCCCGTGGTGTTGGGGTAGCACGCCTGCCTCTCGCCCGGAGACCCTGGGTTCGATTCCCGGCTCCGTCAGGGATTTTAGAAACAGACGTGAGGGCTGGAACGGGGTGCACTCAGCCTCATGAGGACAATTGATTAGCTGTCTGACAGTGAGGCCATGCCCCGATCACGAAAACCAATATTAACGGCCAAGGGGACCCCATGCACTGATCACACAATATATGCAGGCCAGATGGCTGGGCAGCGGTCGCTTGGTAGGCCTAGGCCCTTCATAGGCTGTAGTGCCAGGGGTTATATATTACTTGTATTACAAGTTGTGAATGAAGGAGAAAATAATACAGCCACTCTAAGAAGTGCATAACCATCCACGGGGATTACTTCGAAGGATAGTAACGGCTGTTTCAGGTATATCCGTTCATAATATAGACCAATTCACCGAACTTTTCAGACAGGGTGTACATGAACAGCCCTACGTGGATAAACAAAACGTTATCCGTATCCGCAGACCGTTATCCGTATCCGCACTTTGTCATCTGAATCCGCTGACGTTACAATAATATTTTTAATTTTTTAGATAAAGCATCAAGTATTAAGGCAACACATTTACTTGACATTTGAGGAGAAATTCGTTCCCGTAGGCTATGTGTGAATCGCAAGAAAAGGTTTACTGAGTTTTGTCCCTCTGAGTAGCGGCAAGTGCAACGGCGGGTGGTTAATTATAGCACTTACTTAATCGTCTGATATACCAATGCAGGCAAGCGCAGGTATAAAGGACTATCCTTTGGCATACCATAAGTCAACACTAATTGAGAGTACTTCCATGACTGGCTTCTGTGACTTCTCTATTATTCTCATACAATCCAAGTGAAAGCAAATAGGGAAATAGCAAGAAACCTGAAATCCACATATCTTAGCAAAAATATTTAAAACAAATCCTCTTCAATATTGTATTCAAAAACCTATCCGTAAATTTACTCTAAATATTATACACAGCTTAGGAAGCCTCCGTGGCTTAGGCGGCAGCACGCCGGCCTCTCACCGCTGGGTCCGTGGTTCAAATCCCGGTCACTCCAAGTGAGATCTGTGCTGGACAAAACGGAGGCAGACAGGTTTTTCTCCGGGTACTCCGGTTTTCCCTGTCAAAATTTCATTCCAGCAACACTCTCCACTATCATTTCATTCGTCATTCATTTAATCATTGCCCCAGAGGAGTGCGTCAGGCCTCGGCAGCCGGCACAGTTCATATCCTCGCCGCTAGATGGGGGCTCCATTCATTCCATTCCTGACCCGGTCGGAGACTGGAAGCAGGCTGTGGATTTTCATTTCATTATACGCAGCTTATCCGCTTTCCGCGCAGCCATGCAAACTATTCGCATAGCAAAAGAAATACGTATATCCGCGGATATCCGCACCCGTGGAGGGTTTTCACAGATCTCTTCTTACAGAAGCAGTGTCTATTCTGTAAGTTTTTTCAAATGAAACGTGGCACAACGTGGCTTGGTATGTGCTGTAACGGCATAGAATGTGGTCAGTCCGGATCAAGTGTCCCCTGAGTAGAGGAGATAATTGAAGCAACAGTGGTGTATAATGAATGCTTCCAAACGAATACAATGAGACTTGATCCTTTTCTTATGCAAGGAAGGTTTTTCGGCCAGTGGAATCTTTGTGCGAATGCAAGTCTTGTACAACTTGTTCCGATTCAACACGGAACTGTAAAATGGGTTGCCTACCCACCTGCAATTGACTTGAAATCTACTCGCAGCGCCCTAGCGACGGGGCTGAGTTCGATTTCACTGATTGCCGCCTTCTTATGCAGCATTGCAAAGCATTTTTCTCTTTCAAATTATATTTACACAGGCTTCACAATAAGTTTGAACGATTTCTGTTTCCGAACTTGTCATTTACCCTTCTGTTAGTGGCTTTTGCAAAGCATTTCTATGAAATAAAATGGTATGTTACAACATAGTTTATTACAACACAATGCATTTTTGTGTTGTATTTTATTTACAACACAATTTATTGCTTTTTAACCCAATACCACAAAACGAGATACAATTTGGAAACGATTTGTTACAAAATTGTAATCACTCGGCCTCCCAGGAGGCCACACGAAAAAAAAAAAAAAAAAAGTCTTCGATGCAACTAAAGACGTTAATTTATCACAGACGTTGCATCTACTACAAATGGACATTTACATAAGGTGTTCGAAATGGCGTCCATCATTTTCCAAGCAGAAGGCCACTCGTCGCATTTTGTTCTCTCTTGCATTCGACAACATCTGAGAAGTAATTTCCGCAAAGGCATCGGTAATGACGAGCTCCATTTCTTCGGGTGTTTATGGTGATCTTAAAAATGCTCTCGACCTGTCGTATCCCCAAATGAAGGAATCCAGGACGATCAGATCAGGTGAACGTGGTGGTAATTCTATAAAGCCGCCAATTCATATCCACCGGCCAGGAAACAAACGGTTTAAAACTTCTCCCGCCAGTCTGGAGGAGTGCGCTGGATGACCATCTTGTTGAAAAAGCATATTGTAATTGTGTTGTAATAAACTATGTTGTAGAATAAAATTTTATTTCATTGAAATGCTCTGCAAAAGCCATTAACAGAAGTGTAAAATTACAAGTTCTGAAACTGAAATCGTTCAAACTTATTGTGAAGCCTGTGTAAATATATTATGAAAGAGCAAAATACTTTGCAATGCTGCATAAAAAGGCGGCAATCAGTGAAATCGAGTTCAGCCCCGTCACTAGCGCGCTGCGAGCAGATTTCAAGCCAATTGCATGTGGGTAGGCAACCCATTTTACAGTTCCGTGTTGAATCGGAACACGCTGTACAGGGACGTATGTCCCAAACGAAGCACAGTGATGTGCCGAGTTTCGAAGTGGACGGGAATGCATGGTGGATATCCCACAAACAAGGTGATTGGTTCGGTCCATTGAAGAAGCTCCTGAAGGGTAGGCCTAAGCGTTTCACACTGATTAAGCAGTCCCTGATGCTAGGGAGGAGTGGATTCACCAGTACTGGGAAACTTGTTCAGAGTTAGGACATGTGCCTGAACAGAGGTGAATATCTGTAGACACTGTAGACTGCCTCTAACTGTTGGCTGTAAACTATTATTGTGATCTCGTCCAGAACATATTGTTTTCGTTTCTAGACATCAGGACCATCTAATGGTGTAGCAGCTGGTGTATTCTTGGAATACACGGTGAGAGAGTATTCTTTTTAATGCTCTTTGCATGTTCATTTTTTCCTTTTTATCAAACACCAACAGCGATCTTCTAGTTTCTCTTTGGTGGTCATGTCTCTTATGTCATTGTGAGTCTGTTCTAGATATATATCTTCCATGACCCACCTAGCGTCATCTAGCAGCGAATCTCAGAAGCTCCTCAATTCTTCCCTGTACAAGAGGACTTACTTATCAATTTGGCCATCAGATCTCGTCGCCATCGCCAGCTATCATCTCCGTGATCAAGAGAACTTCGTCTACTTTTTCACTAACCATGCTGTGCTAGTATCGCCTGCTATCAACTCTTTGAAGACCATTTCCTCAAGAGAATTTAAGTTTACAATATTGGTCATGCTTATATATATTCCTTTTGTCTCCTACCCCCACTCTTTTCCCTTCCTTGGACCCTCCGCGCTTCGCTGAGTGGGTCTCACTTGCAAGTCGGCAGTTGACTTGGTCAGTCAAGGCTCAACCAGAGTCAGTCTCCTCAAACCAAGAGGCACTCTCTACATTCTACGCCATGTTGGCACATTAGGTATCCGTCAAAGGGAACTTCACCTTCGCCATGCTACAAAGATAAGTACAGACTTAAGGTTTTAACCTTATCTTCATCGGTTTTAATTCTACATACTTTCAATGATCATTTTATAGGCAGTGTGAGATTATTTATTTGGGGCAAAAATCATCCTTCGCGGGATTTGCTATGTTGGGCTTTTGTCTGTCTAAGCCAACCTTAATAGAAAGTAGCTTTTCTTAAGCTATTTAAATGAGAAATCTTCTCATCACGTGGGATATTATCTAATACCCGCTGTCTATAAAATACCAAGCTAGTTCCTCCGCAGGATTAACTTTGGCCCCATTCTTCTATTAGGATCGTTCTGGAACCTTCCAGATCCTGTACTTTATCTACAAGTCTTGCCGTCATGTATTTTTCACTCACTTGTGAGAATACTATTGAAAATTGAAGAATCTTCCTTCTGAATTAAAGCTCAATAGCTAATTTTCTTCCACCGTTGGAATGTTCTATGGCGCATTTAATTGTAATCCACAACTTTCTCAAGCAATAGACTTTCGCCTATCTAGTGCTACCAGTCCTTTTTCATCATTGCAATAACTTTCTTTGCCATAAACTTTCGTGTTACTACAGTGAACTTTTCATCCATTTAACAGACTATAGTGATAACTAGTGCTTGTTCAACTTTTCTACCGCGTCGCGATCGTCCGTTTACCTTAAATAAGGCCATGAACATTTATCCTAAATCCCAATTGATCTTTCCTAAACCTTCTACTAACAAACCATATAATTATAAAATTGTTACTCTAGATCATTTTCTATGAGGTGTCACTCTAACGAAGTGCCCTTCCATCTTGCTTGTTTATCATTAATTAATTTCTGCATAACCACGTGTTTTATACACGGTTCAAGCTTACATTGTTTCTCCCTTATAATCAGGGAAAACAATTCTTTCAACTCATGAGTGAGTTATTTCTAGGTCTCACGAAAGGGAAACTGCCCCATTTGTCTCGTGATTCCTACTTAAACATAGGAAGTCTAGAACCTTCCTTTTGACTTTTTCTTCAGGTTTCACAGTAAGCGACCTGCTCTATTTTGCTCAGCTATCATAAAAGTAATCCAGTATAAATATACGAAGTTATAGGAACTTCTCTTTCATTCTACCTACTTTCTTTTTTTTTTGTTATTTTTGAAGTTATAACTTTTTCTAAGATAGGTACTTGGAAATTTCTTATAGTACACACCTTGTACTCTATTTATTGTTAAACTTTAATCACCTTAATTGTCTTTAAATTTTGAATTTTTTTTCTTCGCTATTTTAAATCCTTGCTAGGATTTTATAAAGGTTTGAAACCTAATAAATGGTTAATTGCTTGACGCAAACGTTTAATGTTTTCTGAGGTCTGTGACCCCAAAATTGTTAATCAAATTGAAAATATATATTTGTTAAAGTTATCAACTTCCTTTGAATTGTTAAATAAACCTAAACTTTCTTTTTTTGATTCATCATTTCTCTGGTACAACAATTAGGTAGGATCCTGTCTTCCTTGGCTCTTCCTACTCAATGCCATTAAATCTATTGATAGGGCTTTCACCACTCGTTGCATTTGAGCAAGAACTCTTAGTAGTTATCACGGTAAAGTCTCTCTTAGCTTTAATAGCTAATTCTAACTGGCCAGTAAGGCAAGTACAGCTCGCTACGCCAGCTTCCTGCTTGTGGAGATCCTCTCCAAAAAACTTATGGTTGGTTTTCAAAAAGATAAGTGTTTCTCTTTGCCTAAACTTTTAGTCGGCTACTGGCTGGGTAAAAGCTTAGCCATTTCCAAATGCAACTATTGGTTCATTTACCAAATTTATTCCCAAAGGCATAATTCCTTTATCATTATCCTTCTTGGAAGCACTTGGTCGCTTGGTAATAACTCTGCAACTTCGAAAATTGGAAATATCAAAATCGATGCAAATTATTGGCACTCTTCGAATTACTTGGTCAAAAAAGAATTCCTTTGAACAGATCTACAATAAGTCTGTTACTCTTGCCAGACCATCACCCTTCCCCATAGTACGCATATGCATGCTTGAGAGGGAATACGCTAAAGCCATTCTCTTGCAAACCGCCCAAGTCCTAGCTGCGGTTCCCGTTAGCTTCGACCAGGTCCGTACCCACTTTAGGTATCAGAGAACGGATTTGCGGTGGCAACCGCCTTTGAGTGTATTTAAAGTTAAATTTATAACTTTTGTGGGACTCTCCTCCTATTTTTCTATCCTTTTTCTCCAGTCCGAAACCCACCTCCTTTTCTTTATCATCTTCCCTTGGTGGTTAGGTTATTCCTCAGCCAATAATCTACCCAGCAGCTAGCATTCTTGGCTGTCGCCCCGGAGATCCGATTTTCGGCTCTGCCAAGAAATTTAATTCTGGTCTGAGGGCTGGAATGGGGTAGACTCATCTTTGTGAGGGAAAACTGGAAAAAGGTAGGTTTGATTCCCATCTCAGCCATCCGGGAACTGGTTTTCTATGATTTCCCACTTCTACAGGCAAGGCCACGGCCGTGTCCTTCCCAATCCTCACAATCTTCACTGTGTATCTTATGTCTGAATGTCTGTTGGTGTGATATTGGCACTTTGGACCTGCAACGCAGACTGTTGTCACTTGAAGTTTTCTTAAGTATGTCAGAATTCTCTTTGTTAATCGGTCGTCATTCAGTCCCATGATGTGGCCTTAAATCTCAGTCGTCGTTTGCGGAAATCTGTCTCAATGTTGGAGTATCTCTCTGTGATTGTGTGAGATTGTAGACGATATCCTCCATCTGTGAGTTTAGGACCCAAGATTTTCTGGTTGATTTATCTCTCCGCCTTCTTGATGCTTTCGAGATCCCCTTCGTAGTAGAGGTTTAAGGTCTCATTGGCATAGTGTGTCTCGGGTTTAATGACAATCGTGTAGCGTCGATCGAATTTTTGTGTTGATGCTCATGCATCTCTTGTTGTAGATGTTTGCGATTTTCCCGTATGCTTTCCGCATTTTGAGTTCACGTGTTTTTTGTGCTACTCTTTCTATGCTTGTGGGTTCGATGATTCCACCCAAGTAGGCTACTTGAAGTGATTAACCTTATGTATCGTGTCGTATTTCATGATTAAATTCTGCGTTGGAATGTGTTATTATTATTGTATATACACATACTCAAGTACACGGGGCTAAATGACCACTGTGTAGTGTAGTTGTAGTTGTATGATCTTTGGTGTAGAGGTAATCGAGAAGCTGGAGTATTTTTAGTCATGACTGAAATTCTTCCTGGAGTAATATGGCAGTCCAGTGTTGAGTGCAGTTCTTCCGAAAATCTCTGCAGTGTTACGGCACTGGCTATAATAGTATTGAGTTTTCCTCGCAATGTATTACACCAAAATCGTTCTTGCAGAATCAGTTTTGTTCAGTTCTTAGACTGTTTTTACAAGTACGTTATTTTTAATTTGTACTCGTGGTATTTTATGTTTTTCCGACAGTAGACTACGGTACTACCACAATTAATACTGCGCAATATTGAGACCAGCGAGTTAGCCAAAATGAAAAAGCAACTAATTTCACGATTTTCAACACTGTTAAAAGAGTAAAATATAACAGTTCCTCCAGTAGAGTGTGGAGTGTCACTTGGTGGCCATTCTGCAAGAGTTACCATGGAGCATTATATCAAAAGTTTAAATAACTCGTATTTGTCTTCCGATATCGAGGCACTTCGTCCAGTTCTGAGTGGTGTGTGACAAGTAGGACTATTCACATTGTGTCACTAGTTTTCACGTTCCCAGTAACAGTGCAAACAAAACAGATCTTCCACGGCAGTGCTTCAGTGCATCCTATCTTGGTTGAAATATCAAGAAAGAGAATTTATTATAACAAGTGATCAAGGTGGTGGTAGCGTGTGTTTATATCTTTGTGCTGTCACTGATATGCCTGCTTCTGTCACTGTCGAGACAAGACAGTCCATAGTATCACCATACATTTCAGTGCCTGAGAAGCATTGATAAATATTGCGTCGTGGTTGAAATACTAGTTATCCATTAGTGTGACATATGAGGAAGAGAACTGTATGATCTTCGAGTGGGTTTCGTATAAACATAACTGCCAACCATTTGGTAAAGGCGACACCGTTCATACTGGTTTATAACAACAGAGAAGCTCTGAAGATGAATGGAAATCTTCGTGCAGTTTGTCATCTATTTCCTTGTCCTGATGGTTATGAATATTTTGGTGCTGACAATATATGTTACGGAGCTGAAGACATTCGAGAAGTTATTTGTGCAGATATTACGTTCTCAGATGACCTCGTAGTTAAAACAACAATAACTAACTACAGTATAACTATGACGTTCTCTTATGACTTATTTGGGGATGGGCGCTGTGAATGTCCGGGAAATTTTGGTTTGCTTAAGGGGGGTAGCAAAAATAATTGTCATGAGTTCTTCACGAGAGGACCTTGCAATGAGACATTTGTGTTCGTACCGATGAATGGTCTTACTGAATAAAATTTTGGGAAGTGTGTACGAGTTCCGGACCCTTGCTTGAGATGTTTCGCAGAAATACATCACTACTTATTCCTATTATGTTAAAAAATGGGTCAGAAATCTGTTTGTCATATTGAGAAGAAACGCTGTGTCCTGGCAGTTTTAGGGGTTTTAGGGGCCCTTTATTTATAAAAAGAAAAAACACAACTGATTGCCAGGGAAATATCATCTGAAATGTGAAGTCAAGTGAACTTTCAACATACTGTTACGGCTGTGAGTTTGTGTCATCGCTCGCCGCATGAGTCACAACTGCCCCAGGGCTGGGCTGTGCCTTGCCTCGAGTATTGCGTGCGCCTTATGCAACAGGGCTACTAGGACAAAGGGATGGTCCAGAATGTTCGTGACCCCGCCAGCGAAGGAAATGTCGAGAAGCCGTGTGTCCTGGACGATTCTAGAATTCAGAGTCACCAGCCTGCTATATAAGCGGCTTCAACAGTGAGGGGACCGAGCTTTCTGTGGGTGTGTGTTTCTGAGCTAGTGCGTGTTTTCGTGAGCGACAGAAGTGTGGTGACGAAGTGCCGTGCGAGTTACGAAATCCAGTGACATTGTTTCTCCCAGCTTGTGAACAGCCTGCAGCAAGTGATCGTAAGTAACTGTAGTCGGTGTACAATAAGGGAGAGGAGCAGGTAGTTTCTGTCAAGGCCACCGTACTCATTAGGACGGATTAACTTCTGTGGTCTGTTGACAAGTGAAAGGGGCAAGAGCGCTCAAGGAAGAGACTTGAGGAAACTGGAGTAAGGTTCTAATTGTCTGTAATTGCTGATGAGTGGTGTATGTTCTGGCCGCAATAAAGTTAATTATTTCATTTAAAGGAACAACCTGTGTTGTGCTTCAACCCACCGTAATCCAGTTAACAGAAGTGCCACTAGGGGGGTGGCACGTAACAATACGGTAACTCATGGCACGAAGATCTCTCAAAGAACTTCTTGCGTACCGAATAACAATGGTGACTGTGTTAGAGTAAAAAAAAAAACAACCTACATCCCCAAATATCACTTACATTGATGATTTCTTCTGAATTCATGTACAGTATTAGCATGCATTGACCAAAAATCTAAACAATCAAAGTACGCTATCGTACCGGTAAGAAATACTTAAACGAGGTGAAGGGAGTGTATTGGAGTAATGAATTCTTATAAAGAATAGTATATATTTTGAACATCTTTAAGAAACAAAATAGAGTTGTCTTTACTTTTCATTTTTTAATCGTTTCAT
The DNA here is from genome assembly GCA_946902985.2 of Meconema thalassinum. Taxonomy (NCBI): domain Eukaryota; kingdom Metazoa; phylum Arthropoda; class Insecta; order Orthoptera; family Tettigoniidae; genus Meconema; species Meconema thalassinum. The sequence goes on along the minus strand of OX336394.1, from coordinate 175,728,939 downwards.
GACACACAATGTCGTTTCTTCGATTTCTATCAGTCTTGTCACTAGATGAGAATGGGATGAATGGCGTAAATATATTCGTATTTAAATGTAGCCCCGTGTATTTGGGGTGTTATTGTGAAGGCTTTGCTAGTGTGTGTATTTGTAAATTGGGGATAGGATTGGGAAGGAGGCGACCGTGGCCGTAAGTTAGTAGAACCACTTCCAGGATGGCTGAACTGAGAATTGAACCCTCCTCTTCTCAGCTGCATCACGAGGATGAGTGTACCCCGTTCCAGCCCTCACAGCAGAATTTCAATTTCTTGGCAGAGCCGGGAATCAAACCCGGAGCTCCAGCCAAGACGCTAGTCGCTACACTTCGAGGTGGTTCAAAGTATTGTACTTAGGAGAGCGAGTACGTGGGGTGACAGATAATATAAGGGTTTAACATGGCTAGTTTTTATAATGGCGGAATTAATTCATTTACCGTATTTAATGCCAAAACAATCCACTGTTACAGGAAGTTCTTGCTGTCGTTTGTAATTAAAACATTATCTGCTTAAATGCAGTGGCGGATCCAGGCCTTGCGGGGCCCTGGGCGGTATGATAAGGTGGGACCCACAACAATAGGAAATATAAAGATATCAAATCAAATGATAAATAGTTTGGTAATAATAATAAAATAAAGAATAGTTACAATATTTTGAATACACTACAGTACATTTTTTTAATAATATGAAAGAAACCTTTAAGTCCCCTTAAAGAAGAATATGCAAACTATGAAATATTAAAATATTACTTTGCGACTTTTTTCCCGGCCGAAGTCTTCTATTATTTCACTGAAATCTAAACTTGCTAAACCGTCACGGGAGGTCATAGCTGAACTGAAAAAAGGAATATGAATTATAAATTAGTTTGAAAAGTATAATTAATTAATTAAATTTAAAAAAAAATCCATGGCGCGGGGCCCCCCGGACCGCGGGGCCCTGGGCGGTCGCCCTCCCCTAGATCCGCCCCTGCTTAAATGCATGTAAAATCATTACGTTCTGTGCAAAAGTCGCTAAATGTCTTCATCATAGAAAAATATTTATTTGGGTAACTACAGGTAGAAGTGTAGTGCGAAGAGAATCTCCTGTGTCTCACCCCTGAAATTCTCAGCAAAAAAATACACTCTACAGTCGAGTAGTGATTTATAGACAAAGAAGTTAAAAGGGGTGCCTTTCAAATCTATGCCACGTTGTAAAATTGACCCTTATGTAAGTGTCACTACCCGCCTCGCAAAGAAGTCAAGATGGTTCCTTACGTTATAGCGTAAAGCATGCCCTTGATTGCCGGCGGTCGAGATGGGAACTATTCTCTGTTTACTTGTGTCACACGTCACTCTGCTCCGTTGACAGGTACAGTTTCGCGAGTAGGATATGACTCAGCTACAGTAGCTGTCCGTGGTGACATTTATTTATTTATTTATTTGTTGATGGTACACAACAGGGCTCAGTGTGCGCCCCAATAATAGTGCACCTCCACAGTAAGATACATTTCCTGATATGTCTGCATTAAGTGTTAATATCTTAATGTAATGCTTAAAACTAAGAAGTTCACACAGATCAAAATGCATAGTAGTAAAAAGATAATATAAAAACTAAATCTAAATTTGATCTAATGCCAAATATAAAAACAGGTTTCTAAACTATTACATAATAAACTAAAAGATAACATTAATAACTAGGGAACAGGCCTATCCACATATATACATTGTTGATTCTGTTATGTGTGATAATTTTATTTCTAGTATGAATTAGAGTGACTGGATTATAATTTCCAAGAACGGTCTGATTGAGAGACAGAAATCTAGTTTCCAGTTTACACGAACCGCATCGTTGTCAATACTGCAAAGCCTCCATACAGGTGAACTGTTATGTGAAGTGGTATTGGTTATATCATTTTTGAATGTTATGGTTGATCTTGTAGTCAAGCGAGGGATGTTGAAATTTAGGAGCGATAGGAAAAATGAGTTATCAATTTGACCGTTAATGACTTTATAAAGGAATTTCATATCATTCACTTGCCTTCGAGACTTCAAACTACTCATGCCGAAATTCAACAAAAGTTCACCGTAGGGTACCATGTGTGGGTAATTGCCCGTTATTTTGAGGTGTAAGTATCTGAGGAATTTCTTTTGAACTTGCTCAATGGACTTAATGCATGTTTTCTGCCAGGGACTCCATACTTGGCTGGCGTACTCGAGCTTGGATCTCACCATGGCAGTATAAAGGTTTATGCAGGTACTGGTCCTAATGAATGGCTTAGTGTTTCTTATTATAAACCCTAACATGCGGTAAGCATCCCCGACCGTCTTTTGCACATGATAAGTGAAAGCAAGCTCTCGGTCAAACAGAATCCCTAGATCTTTCTTCTCGCTTACTGTTTGCACACTTCGGTACGTTTAAGTATAATTTGTTTTCTATACTCCATTTGTGTATATTATTTAGGTCATTTTGTAGTAGAGTGCAGTCATTAGTGGAAGAAATTGATTTAAAAATTTTGAAGTCATCTGCATATAAAAGCCTATTTGAGTGCAGTATACATCGTGGCAAATCATTTATCATTGCTAGAAAAATCAAAGGTCCAAGGTTCGAGCCTTGGGGGTATTCCGGAATGAACTATGTATTCCTTTGAGACAATTTTCTGGAACAAAACAAATTGTTTCCTGTCTCTGAGGTAGGAGATGAATAATTTGAGTAATGGGTGGGAGAATCCCAAAATACATAATTTTTTAAGAAGGATATCGTGATTTATGGTGTCGAAAGCTTTCTCGAAATCTGTAAATATGACATCCAGTTGCCCTCCTTTATCTAACTCTTTAGATATAATTTGAGTAAAATTAATTGCATTCGTCACTGTAGATTTCCTGGATAGGAAACCATGTTGGTTATCTGTTACGAGTGGTCTGAGAAATATTGATATTCTTCCGTGCAATATGAATTCAAATACCTTGGCTACTGCAGATAAAATAGATATAGGACGGTAGTTATTAATTAGTGATGGATCTCCCGATTTTAGTATAGGGCAGACGCGAGTGATTTTCCAGGCGTCAGGGAACGTACAAGTTTGTATGGCTAAGATAAATATAAAGTGTAACGGGTCCCTGAGACTTTCAGCACATCCCTTAACTACATACGGTGGAATATTATCAGGACCAGCCGACGACTTAGGTTTTAATTTTTTAAATGCCATTTCTATCTCTTCCTTTGAGACAAGTTTTATGTGAAGGGTGTTGGGAGTATTCGAATTGCAGGCTGGGACTTTGTATTGGGCTGACTGAGAGTCATACACTGTTTGAAATATGACGCAAAACCTTCAACAATGGAATCACCCCTGTCCAATTCTTCATTATTATATTTAAAAGTGTCGCATGTGTTCCTATTTTTTTTTCTTGTTTTTAATAAACGTCCAAAATTTCTTTGAGTCCCTGCTAATGTTTTGTTCAATATTATGGATATATTTCTTATAAGATAATTTAATGTCCTTTTTAATTTCGGACCTTAATTCTTCAAAACGTAGTCTATGATGATCTGAGTAATATTTTCTCTTCCTATGGTGTTCCTTCTCCTTCAATTTACTCTTTGTTTCCTTAGAGAACCAGTCAGGATATTTTCTGCCCGTTTGTCGTTTACATATAGGAACGGTTTTGCCAAGTACTGTGTTAAAAATCTGATAAAACAGGTCTACTGCAGTATTTACATCAGTGCACTCGTATATTTGACCCCAGGCACTATCCCTATAATAATATCGTATGGCCTCGGGTGCCTGGTGCAAGCTTTGTTAATTGACACCCAGAGGGTAGCTTGCATGTCGAATTTCGTCGTTCCTTTGAACGCTATGAAAGTCAAGGAGGTTAGATATCTAAACTCCTTGACACTACAGCGCTTTCAAGTAGAGAATGGAGGAACTTTGTGTTGGCGGAAAATCCCGAGATTAATTTTGCCATTGAATACGGCCTACTGAATTCAAATGGGTTCTTTAACATGCCAACAACGTATGACATGAGTGTCGTGATTTTTGTCGCCTTTCAAAAATCACTTACCACGGTCAGGAGCGAACCTGCAATCTTGGGGTTGGTAGTCCGACACTATAACCACTCACCCACCGTGGCAAGCTGGCACTATCCCTCAACCGAGTGTACATTTGCTCAAAATCGGTTTCCCGGAACATGACGCTTATCTGCGCTTCTAAGACAGGTAGCGCACGCAATGCTGCTTGACTTGTGTGCAACTTGCACTCTGTCATCACTGTGTCCTCCTCACAGATTACCTACTACTACAGATAGCCGACAGCCATGCTAATTCTTGGCACCTAAGACTTCAGCGCTGCCTGGTGTATGACCGCGGTACTAGTTGAGCACGGCCGTGCGGGTAGCCTACCCCACCCCTTCCCCTCGTTCCGCTAAATATTCTCGTCCTAACTGCTCTGCCCACTTCAATGTTCCGAAAATCACAATCTTCCCAATACTTATAGCACACGTTTTTAAGTGTGGAGATAATAATATGATCTACACGAAATAAATCACATTCAAAATAGCAATAACAGGTTTTTTTTTTATAATACCAAAGTGGGAAATTGTGAATTCCGGAACTCTGAAATGAGCAATCACAGCATTTAGGACATGACCTCATCAATAATTTACATGTTTACATTTCTTTCAGTTGCAATTGGAGCATATTGCATTGACAAGAATTAGGCTACTATAAGGTCTGCAGCATATTATTACTCAATATAAAAAAATGGTCCCTTCCAATTAACCACTGTAGGCCCAATTATAACCGATTAGTTCCGAGATTAAACTAGAAAGGAAAAGTACTGGGAAGGGAGAATATTCATATCTTAAAATGCTTGATGCTGTTTGCAATAACAGGAAAATTTTAAGAGAGAATACTAAGGAAATAGGTGGTGTAACCTGATCCTCATCACACTAAAATTGTTAGTGTAATTAATGCCAAATTCATTAGTTTCAGAAAAATAATTGGATATCACAAAATTTATATACAATAGTTCATTTGATATTCCCTTTAAAATATATCCAGTCCACCAATTTTGAAGGGTGAAATACAGTAAGTACATGTACATAAACAAATTTCATGGCACACTAATACAGTAAATTCTATGACATGCTGTGAAGGGGAAAGGAGAAATAGGACTTTCAATGAAAAACAAGAAACACACTCAATACTGCTAGAAATCATCATGTTTTATTTAAAAAGTTTGTCATCTAAGAAAAAATAACAAGGAGAGCCAAAATCAAACTTAGCAAAAATACATTAATCAAATCTGGTCCTTTTAAAAGTATGTGTTGAGGCATGTTCTTCTTTCTTGCCAAGGTATAACGGTAGGCTACAGCACATGATAATGGACCTATTACCTCCTTGACGCCATGGCTGACTCCGATGAACCGCAAATTCCTACAACACATGCAAGTTTGTATGTTGAAACAGTTAACTTAATAAATGTGTAATGCTTGAAATGGAGAACTTGAATTTGCTGTTATGTGTATGTTATCTGTATGTGTGGGAACCCATGATAAACCACTTGCTGGGTGGCTAAGCGGAGAATCAAACCCAACATTTCCCGGTTTACCTCACTAGGCTGTGTGTACCCTGTTCTTACCCTCAGACTAGAATTAGATTTCTTGACATTCAGCAATCAAACATGGACCCCAGAAGTGTCAACCAAGAACTATACCACCTGGTTGGTCTCATTTATTTTTAAGAATAATATGTACTAAAAAGAAATTGAAATTGACCCAAGTTATTTATTTTTACTGTGCTTCGAATGGAGGTTGCGGCGTTGTGTATAGTGCAGCCATTATATCCAATGTTGCAATGAGTAAATGTTCCCCGATATTGGTATAGGACACATTACCTGTATGTACTCTGAATAAGTGAATCAATAAAGCAATACTTAATTAAATTACTAGAACTGAAAGTACCGGTAACAATTCCATAGCCAAAATTGTGACGTGCCTTTTATTTCTTAGTTGTTTTGCAGAAAATACCGTACTAAGAGTGTAGAGTTGAAATACAACTTGAACAAGAACACGACAGCCTAGAATAAATACACACGAGACACGACAATAGAGCACTTTAGAACAGTAACGAGAGCGAACTTTCAGTGGAGATGTTGGCAACCATGTGAATACAAACAATTTATGACCAGAACGTAAAACTATGCCAGCGCTCAGAGCATGTTAAAACAATTGGGATCAGTTCAGTCGTTTGCAAACGACTTGTTTATGTTACGGTGAGTAGTCGTTGAATTCATTCGACTGTTTTCTAAAAGCAGTCAAACAAGTCGATGGTTTTAACTTTCGTCAGTCGACTGCTGATGCCCATCTCTACAAACCAATTGACAACCAGAATCAATTTGAGCGTACACACCCTCCGACTTGCTAAAATGCTATTAATATTGGATCCCAATATAAAATATTTTCTGATTTAATTTTCCTGGAAAATCTATTCTATGTTTGCATCGATCATTACCATCACGCTATGGGGAGAATTTCATAATAATTTTCTTGTAATTCATTTATCACGCGGTAGAATAAATGAATGAAATTCAATCATAAAATAAATAGAACTCTAAGCCATAATTGGTAAGCCCATGTTCAAGTTGTGTAATAATTCAAGAATGCACCCAATTCTCATTAAAAGTGTATAGACTGTGTTAAGGAGTTCAAAGATAACCTAAATATTGAATGCTTAACATTTCCAATGAAATGACATACATATATACAGGGTCTTTCATATAAAGTAAGAAAGGCGACCGGCGGTTTTGTCATTCGCTGCTGAAGCCGGCTTGGCCAAGCTTGTGACGCGCCACGCCCCCTGCTGTAGTATTGAAGGCGCGCGCATAGTACAAACTTGACCTTGCAATAAGCGTGCAGGTGTTGTCAGTCGCCAGTCTGAACCACAGCTGCTAACATGTTGAGACAGTTATCATTGCAACATCGTATTTTTGTATGTGAAATTTATTTTAATTACGATTCGACTCGGCGGGTACGTGATGCATTTGTTCAGCAATTTCCTGATGAAGTGCCACCTTCACTAGCACAGATTCACGTAATTGTAAATAACTTTGACACTACTGGTTCAGTCTCAATAAAAAACACAAAATAAAAAATCAGAAAAAATACAGTGGCATGACTCACTCTCGTCAGCCAAAATGTGGTTTCCAGATACAATGCCTCTATAACCCAGGAAGGACGACACTTCCAGCAACTTTTATAAGGTAATATTTCACAGAGGATTGTACACACGCTTAGAGCAGGGGGCCACGTTTCGCCACAAGCTCGGTCAAGGCCACCACACTAGCGGATAACAAACCCGCCGCTTGGCGTCCTTACTTTATATGAAAGACCCTGTATTTGGACAACTGGACGTAGGCTATTTCATTGAAAGAATCTACGAACAAGAAACTGTATAAAACTATAGGCACCTACAGCCGTCAAGCTGTCCTCACAGTACCCGCTGGAGATTTACATCACCACTCTATCTGTACGGTACCTCGAGATAAGCCTAAGTGCGCCAACTGTGAGGGAACACATAAACTCTTCCATCCCTGCCCTCATGTATTTGCCACTAACCCCCCCCTCCCACACAGCACGCCACTGCTCTGACACAGTTAGGCCTGCTACAACAACTCTCAGCCATAACCCTGTAAACTACAGCTAAACCAAACCCAGAACCCCCTAATACACTTCATTTGCAGAGCAATAAAATCCATAAAACAACTCCGCAACGAGCTTCACAAAACCTAAATTATAAACCAAAAAACTACTCCACAAACACCAAAATCAGTAAACCTCCCTCATTTCAGCCACACTACACCTTAAACAGACATAGAAAGCATAGTCATGACCCCTTCATGGAGTAGGCTATTGTCTAAACACGATCATGTCTCCTTCAACTTTACTGAAGACTTCATTAAATTCTATTAAAAATTCATAAACTCATTCCACAAATCTTAAAATCAGTATACATCCCTCATTTCAGTTACTCTATTCAATAAACAAACATAGAAGGCGTAACCATGACCCCTTCATGGAGTAGGCTATTGTCTAAATCTGACCACGCATACTACAACCTTACTCTAATTCAAAATTACAGCCAAATGATCCATCTGACTGGGAGGCTTGCCTGGGATGATGGGCCAGAAAACCGGGAGTTCAAGCATAACCTAAATGTTGAATGCTTAACATTTCCAATAACTTGGACAACTGGATTTAGGCTATTTCATTGAAAGATTCAACGAACTGTATAAAACTATAGGCACCTACAGGTATACTTAACTTATTAATTAAAGCTCTACAATAAACATACAGCACAATGAATTGTATAGCATGAAGTTATCCTGAAGAAGTCGTTTGATTAGAACGACTACTTAAATTCGAATGATTCCATTCGCTTGGAATTAGTCGTTTGCCAACGACTTGTTTCATTCCAATGATTTCCAACGATTGCTTTGGGATCAGTCGTTTACAACGACTACTTCAATTCGAATGATTCCATTTGCTTGGAATTAGTCGTTTGCCAATGACTTGTTTCATTCCAATGATTTCCAACGATTGTTTTGAGATCAGTCGTTTGCGAACGACTTGTTTATGATACGGTGAGTAGTCGTTGAATTCATTCGACTGTTTTTTAAAAGCAGTTGAATAAGTCGATTGTTTTAACTATCGACTAATTCGACTGTTTTCAGTTGACTGCTGCCCATCTCTACACACAACTAATTTTCTACACCAGCCGCTACTGAGCACGAGCTGTGACTGGCTTAGACATTAGCATCCTACGTGTTGAAAAATATTGTAAGTAACGTGTAGGAATAAAATACTACCTATAGGTATGTCAACCATTACATTGGCATATAATAAATGAATTATATTTATCTTGTATCTATCTATCCCACGATATAACATAATACAAGGTGAAGAGTCCTTTAAAACAAATTGTTTACTGTGATACTGGAAGAAACAATACAACACAGTGGTAATAGTTCTAGCCTGCACCTATTTGTTAATAAAATTTCATGTGATTTCACTCAGATCTCTGTTGTAGTGGCTTATTATATGTGCACCTTGTAACTTAATAGTACATTATGCAACGAGCCTATAATGACAATAATTAAGACACGAGTTTTATAATTTTCATACGAGTGTCTTAATTACAATTATAGACGAGTTGCATACGACTGTTCACCAGTTTTATATACTGAACAGAGCGCATGGGATGCAGAGAATACCTTGTATTTGACCATGGCCTCCTGGAATACCTCACTATGACACTCGCCACGCAGTGAAATTTAAAATAGGGGGCCATGGAAGTGAGCGCAGGTGCGATGCTATCCTCACCTAATTGGTCACACAACTGTTTCTTGAGCTCTGATTGGTGGGAGAAACTGTATCATAATGAAAACTTGTACTATAATGAGCCTCATTATAGTACAGTTTTCTGACATAATATTTACATTTCGCCAGTGTCGAACATAAACATATTAACCTATCTTCTTTACACTGTTTTATGAGTTAAAACCACATCAAAACTGATGAGGATTTATTTTAGTTGGACACAGAAGCTTATTTATTAATGTAATAGACATCTATTATTGATGAAACCCATAAGATTGCCTCTCTCACCTTTCAGAAAATAACTAAAATTTTAATTCTGCGATTAATGTAACTAATCCACGTGTGTTTCTATTACACAACAATTAAGGGTAACTCCAGCATATCTTCTAGATTTTTGATGTGTCTGGTGAGTGGTTTAGTTACTGCTTCTGCAGGTATCACCCTTCTGAAAGATGTCTCATCGTTTCTAATTCTATTCTTAATCCTCTGCCAGAGGAGAAATAGTTTTGCAACGCATGAATACAGTGCTGTAGCTGCTGAATTTTCTAAAAATAATTATGGAATGATGGGAAGAAAAATAAATATAGCCTATTCTAAAATAACAACATACGCATAAAATGAAACCATTCTGATGAACTTAATATGCTTCAAATTCAGAGTACAAATGCGTTCACCATTTGGTGCTTCGTTCATTTGTATATTTGGACCAAAATGTAGACCTCTGAAATAAATTTTAATGTTGGACTTTGCTCCACAGAAAAAGAGCACACAGCCACCCATAGGACCAGTGTGTGTTAAGATTTTAGAACCTGTAATGACAGTTCTACATCAGTAATGGCATTACTACATATTCGACCGAATACTTGCCACTGTACCAGTAACTAACATGTGCAAGAACTGATTTTTTTGAATACGGTACCAATAATTTGAAATTCAAGGAAGGGGAAAATATTAAAGCTTAGACACGTTGCCATGAGCCATGACATTTTTAATCTACCGCAATGTAAAATGAATTATTAACACTCCTCAAGAACTTGAGTACACATATGCAATAGGCTCATGGTACTGTATGTATCTCTGCAAGATGTAATCAAGTTGAAAACATTACGGTAACATAGACTCTTACCTGGAAATTTCTCAGGAAAGTAGGCCAAATTGCCACATTCATCTGCTATTTCGAGAACAGCAATTTACGATTTGTTTGTTCACAGAATTTGGTAGGCCTACCTGTGGAATAAATAATAGTGAAAGTGTAATTAATATGTCAAGTAGAATATCACCTGTACACTGCGTCTAATATCAATTCAAAACTAGGCTACCGGTACGGTATATTTTTCACAGGCACTACAGAAACAAGTTTTCACTTAAACTCTTAAAATAAGCGTACTTACTTGGCGTAGCAGAAGAAGAACTGTTCACTTCTCATTACCAAGAAGACGATTTGATGAAAGAAAGATGAGAAAGAACACAACATTAGCTTATTATAAAATATTAATATACGGCCAATATTGTTTACAGCAAGCACGACATAAACAGAGCGTCCATGTTGGTCAATGCCGCCAACCCAGTGGAAATAATGTTTATTTAATGATAAGTGCCGAAATTATCGTCGGTGAGCAAGATAATTGCAAGGAAATGTCAATTAGGAATTATGTGTATATTTATTGACTAAATATAGGGATATATTTGCAATTCAATTAAAACGTGTATCATGCATATGTTGGCAAGACGATATACAGCGCTTAATCCGCTCCTTACGTCTGGCCGCGCTACTACACCGATGGTACCAAATAATCCCTATCTGGTTGACACCCCCTGGTCCTCCTTACCCCGCGGGGCTCCTGCTACAATAATCAACAAACGGTAGTGCAGCCAGGCTCAGCGGCAATCAAACGGGTAATACTACGCACCCAACAGACTAGTTGAAAGGGCTGCATTTCAAAGATACGCCATACCATAAAATCTACCTTTGCGCAGGGGTAGTCACCCAACAGAGCAATTAAACGGCTTGCGGGTTGAAAATTACGTCACGGCGTAAAACCCATCCCTTGTATAGTGGCTACTACCCGCCAAACAGATAAGATACAGGGTTACCTTCTGAAGCTACGTCTTGGCGTAAAACGCACCTGATTCAGGATGAATGCCAAAACAATATTCACTGTTATACAGGCTACGTTTCTTATGGACTTTTGTAATTAGTCTGAAACATTATTCACTAGAATTTGCGGCAAATCATTACGTTTAGAGCAAAACATTTAGAATCCCTCTTCGATAGAGGATTCTTGATTTGAGTAGATAGGCCTACAGGTAGTTCAAATGCCCCCCCCCCCCCCACACACACACACACACACATGTAAAAGACGATTCCTTGCTTGTCGTAAAGGAATAGGAATAAAAGTCACTCGATTTGTGACAAAAACGCTAAATAAGCTAGACTACTCAGAAGAATAGTGAAGAAAGAGATAGCCATTGGTTAAAACACATATTTTTAATAAACAGTGTTATATTTAGTACCAATAGACTACAAATCTAATAACATGATTTCAATTAAGTGCAGGGTCAGGGATATTGTTCCGTCTAGCGCCGAGGTATAAAAGCATACCTGCTGGTGAGGCTTATCACACTCCTTCCGGGGTGATGATAGATGAATGATTATTAGTGCAGGAATATCATACAGAATTTGGGCAAAGTGAGGAAAATTAGTTTTTCAAGCTAAAAATTGGTGGAGAGGTTCCGTGAATAGCCTGGATCAAAATACTAAAAGTCCCGAAAAATCCCTCATGGGAACATGCCGGCATCTTGGATTTCGTATCCAGCATTGCATTGAACGTCATAACTCGGTACCTAAGGGTGATAGGGACATGCGGTTTGGTCAGGATAACTTACCAGAATGCAGGCTATCATTTTGACACTACGTAACCTAGATAACAATCGAAATAGTTATTATAAATCACTTAAACTCTCATAGGGTAGCGTTAAAAGCCATCTTTATGTTCAATGTCGATTTTTCACCTTCTACAGTCATGGGATTGAAAAATGTACCGAAATAAATGTTGTTAAGCACATCAAAACGCACAAAAATATGTAATCAGAACTTTCGTAAACCAAAAATTACGGGTGTGAGAAGTTGTCAAACATGCGCATGCAACTCGAGGAGCGGCGCGTCTAGGAGGGGGGGGCTTCACAAAGCCGGTGCAACTGGTGATGTTAACATTTTCTGTAGGTGCAACTATGCCCCTTTTTTAATAAGTAAAAATTTGACACTTTTATATAGAAGGATAGCATCTTATAACCTAATAAATAGCTTGCCACGGTGGGTGAGTGGTTATAGTGTCGGACTACCAACCCCAAGATTGCAGGTTCGCCCCTGGCCATGGTAAGTGATTTTTGAAGGCGACAAAAATCACGATACTCATGTCATACGTTGTTGGCATGTTAAAGAACCCATTTGAATTCAGTAGGCCGTGTTCAATGGCAAAATTAATCTCGGGATTTTCCGCCAACACAAAGTTCCTCCATTCTCTACTTGAAAGTGCTGTAGTGTCAAGGAGTTTAGATATCTAACCTCCTTGACTTTCATAGCGTTCAAAGGAACGAAGAAATTCGACATGCAAGCTACCCTCTGGGTGTCAATTAACAAAGCCTGCACCAGGCACCCGAGGTCATACGATATTATTATTATTATTATTATTATTATTATTATTATTATTATTATTATTATTACCTAATAAATAATCATTAAAAAAAAGATACAGTCAGTCTGAGTGACTAGACTTTATATCATTTCAAATGACGCATGCTACAAATGCTACGCACGTTAGAAAGGCTAGGGCTCATTCAACAGACTCCATTACCCATTAACTTCGGCTTCCCGCGTGGGCACCTCTTTAAGGGTCACCCTGTATTTGAGTCGGACATCTTTTACAACTCTTTAAGGGTCACCCATTATTTGAATCTGATATCTTGCAAACCTCTTTAAGGGTCACCCTGTATTTGAATTGAATCTAACGTACTGTACACCTCGTTAAGTGTCACCCTGTATTTTGCTCTGACATCCTGCACACCTCTTTAGGAGGCACCCTGTATTCTTATCTGGTATCTTGTATATCTCTTTAGAAGTCACCCTGTATTCTTGTCTGACATCTTGTACACCTCTTTAGGAGTCACCCTGTATTCTTGTCTGACATCTTGTACACCTCTTTAGGAGTCACCATGTATTCTTCTCTGACATCTTGTGCACCTCTTTAGCAGTCATCCTGTATTCTTCTCTGCCATCTTGTACACCTCTTTAAGAGTCACCTTGTATTCTTACCTGGCATCTTGTATATCTCTTTAGGAGTCACCTGTATTCTTATCTGGCATCTTGTACACCTCTTTAGGAGTCACCCTGTATTCTTATCTGACATCATGTACACCTCTTTAGGAGTCACCCTGTATTCTTATCTGACGTCTTGTGTATCTCTTTAGGAGGCACCCTGTATTCTTATCTGGCATCTTGTATGCCTCTTTAGGAGTCACCCTGTATTCCTGTCTGACATCATGTACACCTCTTTAGGAGTCACCCTGTATTCTTATCTGACGTCTTGTGTATCTCTTTAGGAGTCACCCTGTATTCTTGTCTGACATCTTGTACATCTCGTTAAGGGTCACCCTGTATTCTTATCAGACATCTGCTTGCCACGGTGGGTGAGTGGATAGCGTGTCGGTCTACTAACCCCAAGATTGCAGGTTCGCCCCTGGCCGTGGTAAGTGATTTTTGAAAGGCGGCAAAAATACCATACGCATGTCATACGATGTTGGCATGTCAAAGAACCCATTTGAATTTAGTAGGCCGAGTTCATAATGGCAAAATTAATCTCGGGAGTTTCCGCCAACACAAAGTTCCTCATTTCTCTACTAGAAAGCGCTATAATGTTCAAGGATCTTAGATACCTATTATCTAACATCCTTGACTTTCATAGTGATTCAAGGAACAACGAAATTCGACATGCAAGCTACCCTCTGGGTGTCAAGTTACAAAGCTTGCACCAGGCACCCGAGGCCATACGATATTATTATTATTATCTGACATCTTGTACACCTCTTTAGGAGTCACCCTGTATTCTTGTCTGACATCTTGTGCACCTCTTTAGGAGTCACCCTGTATTCTTCTCTGCCATCTTGTACACCTCTTTAAGAGTCACCTTGTATTCTTATCTGGGAGCAAAGTCCATTAATATTGGCTTCCCGCGCGGGGATCGGAGAGCGGGAGGTACACTCTGCTGAATGACGTCACGCGGTCGCCGTCTCCGTAACGCATAACGATAGACCAAAGCATAACGATGAAGTCGACAAGATCATTTGAAATGATAAAACAATAATTAATTTGTTAATACAGTAACTTTGCGCTCTAAAACTCTCTTTCTTAGCTACTTAGGCTATATTGTATGTATCTATAAGAATGAAAGTTTGTCTGTTTTTTCTGAATTTCTACTGAAATTTGCGTTATTTACGCGTTTTAGACTGTTTTATGACGGATGCGCGCGAAAATGCAATTTTTGTCTGTCTGTCTGTTTGTTTGTCTGTGGACAAGTATGTTCCCTTATAACTCGAGAACGGCTGGGTGGATCAACGTAAAATTTGGTACAGATATCCTTCAGAGGCACGACACGAATCATTGATGTAACTCTTCTCCGTACCTCTCATATGAGGGGCATACCCCCTTAAAATGCATGCTGAAATAGGTGTAGAAGGGCCAGACAAAGCTCATTTTCAGCCCCTCAATATCAGAAACAAAACTCGGAGGCCCAAAGGGTCCCGAAAACCACATTTTAAGGCCCTAAAACCAATAGTTTTTGAGTTATTCCCAGAAAACTAATTTGAATTAATAAAATAATGAAAGTATGCAACCCGGTAACTATGGCAACAGAATCTCACAGGTCATTGTTAGACGCAATACAATTCCAATTATTACATTACTGTGAAAGTTTGTAAACGGCTATACAGTTATCACGGAACCAAATTACGGTGTAAAATGCATCAATACATACAGTATACTGCGCTTAAGGGGGTCAAGAGGTACTCTAGAATTTTTTCACGTGATTTACACGTGTGGGTGTGGTACGGAAGGTCTATTTAATCCCTATCTCTATATAATTATACAATTATTATTATTATTATTATTATTATGTCGCCTCCGTAGCGTAGCGGTCAGCATGGTTAGCTGCCGCCCCGGAGGTCCTGGGTTCGATTCCCGGCTCTGCCACGAAATTTGAAAAGTGGTATGAGGACTGAAACGGGGTCTACTCAGCCTCGGGTGGCCCAAATGAGTAGAGGAGGTTCGATTCCCACCTCAGCCATCCTCGAAGTGGTTTTCCGTGGTTTCCCACTTCGTCTTCGGGAAAATGCCGGGATGGTACCTACTGTAAGGCCACGGCCGCCTCCTTCCCTCTTCCTAGCCTATCCATCCCAATCTTCCATCCCTTCCCATCCCTCATGAGGCCCCTCTTCGCTTTGCAGGTGAAGCCGCCTGGGCGAAGTGCTGATCACACCTCCCCAGTTGTATCCCTCCCTACCAGATGTTCCAAGCTCCAGGACACTGTCCATCGAGGCGGTAGTGGTGAGTTCCCTCGCTGAGTCCGTGGGAACCACCAACCTAGAGGGTAAATTGACTAAATAAAAAAAAATAGTATTATATAATGGCACACAACGACGAGACAAAGATCAATTTCAGCCCCTCTGTGTCGGAAACAAAACACGGGGGCCCTAAAGTGTCCCCGAAAACTAAATTTTAAGGCTCTCTAACCCACAGTTTCTGAGATAATCCCTTAAAACTAATTTCATTTAATAAACTAATCAAGGAATATAAGCCGGTAACCATGACAACAGTATCTCAAGAGATGACATCCAACTTTCCATCTCTTTCTGTAAGAAGCAATACCACTCCATTTATTAAATTTCTGTGAACGTTCGCAAATGGCTATAAGGTTATCACGGAACCAACTAAGACTGTAAAATTCGTCAATGCGCTTAAGGGGGTCAAAGGGCACTCCAGAATTCTTTCACCCGACATACACGTGCGATATGTTGTACAGAAGGTCTATTATATCTCCAAACAGCAATATTATTTTCAACAATTCATGAACTGAAATAGTATTTTTGCGGCTTTTTAGGAATTTGAGGTATTCAATTTTATTTTCACGTCAGGTAGTACACGTTAGGTGAATTTAGTTTGAGAGCACATTTTTACTAATCATTCTTTTTGTCAACAAACGGGTACATCGTAAGGTTGATTTTGTTTGAGTTAGTTAGTTATTGTTGTTTTAAATGGTGGAACTACGAGGTCATCTGCCCCTTCAATTTGTTTGATACTGTGTGGTTGATATATCCATATTTGGACATCTGGGTGATACGTTGTAGTCAATAGTTAGTTTGCCTCATGGCCACTAGCTGCCTTTGCTCCTGCATAAATACACCTATCTATAAACATATGATTGTTTGTTTATTTAAGTTTCAATTTTCTTTCTTTTACGCGTTTCGGTTTGTTTTTTGACGGATGTAAGCAAAACGTGGGTTTGTGTGTCTGTATTTCTGTGTATCTTTATGTACACTTATAACTCGTGTTCGGATGCTTGGAGCATCGTAAAATTAGGTAGGTATCCATGAGGGTCAATACACTAATCATTTATATAACTCTTCACTGTACTTCTCATAGAAGGGTGGGTATAGGGAAATAAAGTTTCAAAATACATGCTAAAATAGGCGAAATATAAAAATTATTCTAGAAGGACGACCAAAGCATATGTTGCGCTTCTCAATGTGAGACACAAAATTCGGGGGACTATAAAGGGTCTCCGAAAACCACATTTTAAGGCCCCTAAATTAACAGTGTGTGTGATATTCCCAGAAAACTAACTTCGTTCTGAAAAAACTTTTGAAGGAATGACAAACCGTTAACCATTGCAACAGTAGCTGAATTGATAACGTCTGGTTATTCATACCAAAGACCGTTCGAAGAACGGGTACTTCTGCTAGTTGTATGTATAAAGAGAAAATAATATTTACTTTTAATTTTAATAATTAAGTATTTTTGCGCTACGTTCGTATGTAATTAAACTAAGATGGACTGTCCGTCCACGCGTTGCCGAGTGATGACATCCCTGCCGCTGCGCCGTCAGAGCGCTCTCGTTCCCCCATTCCACCTTCCCTGTGTTGCTTAGCAGTGGCACCGGCCAAAATGAACGCCTTTACGGTAACGTTTATCATTAAATTTATCTTAACGGTACGCCACAGAAAAGAATCGTAAAAGAGAAAAATGTGTGTTTCAGTTTGAACTGTCCCTTTATGCTTATTTTGCCGATAAAGGAAAAGATAAAAACATAAATCAAATATAATTTTGGTATATTATAAAATTTAATAAACATCCGGTTTAAAAGTTAATGCTGTTTCCTGTAATTTATAAAAGTCCTACATCAAAAATGATTTTACAATTAAATTCTATGCAACACGTGGAAATAGGGCAAGCTTGCCAAAGGCGAGACTTCAAGCATCTCGAAAAATTCACAAAATGGCTACGTATACATTCTCCTTTCGACAAACCTCAAGATATTTTGGTGTCCTTATCAACCGGTGTTATAGGTGACGAAACGGTAACCTGCGACTCAGCTTGGGAGATAGGAACCACGACTTTCAAGAAACTGGAAGGGAAATCGTTCGCCGCAAGTTAAACTCCAACGAAAGGACAAAGTTGTCACTCTTGCAGCTCTTGTTGTCCGAGGTGAGACCGTGCCTGTAAATCCGAACCAGCTGTTTCATCGGATTGCGTGAGTAGGATAAATAAGCCGGTTCTGGCACAGGGGCTAATGGGCAAGATGGCCGCCGCGCGCAATCACTCTATGTTATTCTTATGGAGGTTTCATTCAGAGCTGGCACAGGGGCTATTGGGCAAAATGGCCGCCACGGCCTGAGACCGTGGATTACGTCACAGGGAGAGGTCGGCCGTGTAGTTGCCAAATGGAATATTTATTATTATTATTATTATTATTATTAGGTAATTGTTAATTGATCATGTATAATCAAGACCAGCCTTATATTGTCCACTTTTTGGTGTAGTGGCTAGCATTCTTGGAGGTCATTCCTGAGGTTCGAATCCCGGCTCTGCCAAGAAATTTAATTTCTGGTCTCATGAGTGGAACGGGGTACACTCAGCCTTGTGAGGCAAAACTGACAAGAGCTGGCTTTTGATTCATACCTCAACAATTCTGCCTAACCCAACTTCACCTAACCTAACCTAACCTAACCTAACCTAACCTATCCTAACCTAACTTCAAAGTCAAAGCAAATATAAAAGCAAATGTGAAAGCACACATAATAAACTAAGTTATAACCTAACCTGACTTCACCTAACCTAACCTCACCTAACCTGTCCTAACCTAACCTAACGTAACCTACCTAATTTAAAATTGCAAGCGAAAAAAATTTAGCAAAAAGTATGAGAAAAAAGTGAGAGCAAATGTAAGAGCACAAATAATAAACTTAGTTATAACCTAACCACACCTAACCTAACCTAACCTAACCTAACATAACCAAACTTCAAAGTGAGAGCAAAAATGTAAGAGCAAATGAGAGAGCACAAATAATAAACTTAGTTATAACCTAACCTAACCTAACCCACAGAAACCTCATTTAAAGATTTTAGATTTTATGTTTTAACATTTTAGATTTTTGATTTTTTTCATTTTACATTTTTTAGATTTTACATTTTACATTTTTGATTTTTTGTATTTTAGATGTTAGTTTTTTTTAGATTTTACATTTTAAATTTAAGATTTTTTGATTTTAGATTTTACTTTTTACATTTTCCGAAAAGAGTAAACTACTAGGTCACATACCTAACCTCACCAAACCTAACTTTGCCAAACCTAACTTAAGCTAATTCAAAGGCTAATGCACATACACAAAGTATATAAGGGTACAAGCAACTATCCTTATGCTAGTTTTATAGGTTACTGTACAATATGATAACTACCCCAACCGTTTTTTTTTTCATTTGTTGTTTACACATATGACAATTTTCCAATTCCCCATTTTCATTTTTTTAAATGTTAGTTTTAAGTTTTTCAATTTCATAACATGGAAACATGGATTTTGCATTATGTTGTTTACACATTTATCAATTTCACAATTTCCCATTTACAGTTCTTAAAATGTCAGTTTAAAGTTTTTCAATTTCATGATATAGAAACATGGATTTTCCAATTTGTTGTTTACACATTTGTCAATTTACCAAATTCCCATTTACAGTTTTTAAAATTTCAGTTTAATGGTTTTTTTTTATTTTGTCAATATGGAAACATGGATTTTCCAATTTGTGTTTTACATGTTCATTTTGCATTAGGAGTGGAGAGAGGTGAGTAGTAATAAAAAATGTACAAGCAGTTTCCATACGGTACAATATTTTTTTATTTAAATACATGTACACTATTTACACACAATACATTTTTATATATATTCCTTATTGTTATAAATTGTACACTTGTTTTTATTTTGTTTTCTATTTTATTTATTTTTGATTATGAATGCCATTTCTTATTTTGTTTTATTTTTATTTTTGTAGTGCTATTGTTTTATTTCCTAAATTGTTTTGTTTTATGTATTTGCTAGTTGCAGGCAGAAGATTTTGATATTCATAACTTAACTCTTTAAGCATGGTTAATGATTGAGTAATGACCATAGGCATGTGTACCTATACCATCAGCATCAATCACTCTTTTATCATCACCAGGACACAAAGCAATTTTGTTTAGTCTTATAGATGATATGTCATGTTGTTTAGAAGCGATAATGTTCATTGGTATTCTTTTTACATTGTTTTTCATGACACAATCCTTATAATCTTGAAAGCTTATACAATTTTTGACAACACCTCTGTTAATACCTTTAATCTTTTTGATTTCTTTACCATTTATGTCTAATGCGTACATTTTAGCTCTAAGTCCAACAAATGCTTTTATAATTTGTCCACAAGCCTCGTCTTTAAATTTCCCCAACGTTTTCTTGTTTGATGTAGAGTAACATATGTGATTAGTAGGATAATCTGATGTGTCCAGGTGTTGTAGGAAATCCAACTTGTCTTGATATACATCTGGGGTGTTAACCAAATATATGAACGAGTCAGTATCCATATACATGAGTTTAAGATTGTCCATGCCATTATAAGGTAGCAGGACATCATAGTGGTGGGAATACATGAGAGTTTTTGAAATATCCAGTATACACATTCCAATATATATAGGCTTATTGAATACAATGTTACGTTTAGCCATGTGGAAAGCAGCTAGGTTAGGGCCATAAATTGTTCTGTCGATAAATGTCGGCTTTGCTATTAGCTTTTCAGCCCTTTTGCTGTCAGTCACAAGACGTATGTCTATTCTTTTACGGATATTTTCCATTGTTTTCCCAAAAATGGCATTGTTGAATAATTTGTACAGATTTTTCTCAAAATCATTTTTGGCTTGTTTTCGAAGGTTGTTATTAAAATCAACGTATGCCTTTAACCAAGGTCTTTGTTTAAACTTTAACACACGATGAAGTTTTATCAATTTTATTCCATGATCTAAAGCCTGTTTTAATGCCATGTAGTGAACAACATATCGCCTTCGATTTCCAAGATGAGGAATTAGTTTTTTCAGAGACGAATCCTTAGGTTGTGTACACTCTGGTAGGAAAGGTAAATCGTTGTGTAGATCATGCAGGTCAGATGGGTAATCAACATCAACGTCTAGAATGTATCCCACAGGATCGTCTTTCTTTAGTTTTTCTAGATCAACAGTATCTGGAGAAACCCACTGAAATCCACCATAAGGAAGGGAGTGGCACATAGCCCACCCGTATTGGTTGTTGGCATCATCATAGGTAATAAACTGCGATGGTTTCTCAGAATCATAGGTTTCCATGTATTTATTGTTAGCTTCAGCATACCGATGAGACACCTGGCATATGCCTCCACGTATTCCAGACTCGATTAAAAGAATCTGATCGTAATCCTGTAGCAATTCCAGTTCAATGCCTGTGTAAAGGAGCATTGCCTCGAAACTTAAACCAGGCGAAGTAAAAAAGTGTGCAGCATCCACTCGGTGTGTTTCTAGTGTTTTGTTTCTAAACGTTTCAAAGCTGTCTGCAAGAAGGAGTACATCTGATGTTAGGTAGAGGTCACTATATTCCCCTAGAGTTTTAATGTTGAACTGATTCCAGACATTTTTGGCATGTTCATAGTCTTCTTGACTAACATCTTCTTGACTTAATTTGTTAAAGAATGCCTCTTTTGGAGGTAAACACGTTTCACTTAACTTTTCCCATGAGTCAATGTAGTCATAACAAAATACCCCTTTACGAGTCATGAGCATTGCATTTTCTTTTCCAAAGTACTTGTCTGTTTCAGGGTATAATGTTAAGTTGGAAACTAAGTTTTCCAAACTACTCGGCATTAACCGAAACGTATCCACAAATCTAAGCTTAACATTTCCTACATATTTGGTAAAGGAAATGTACTTTTCTTTGGAGTTAGCGATAACATCCACTCTCTCAGTAGTACACCCCAATTGCTTTACAATGAAATTTGCGTCGTAGCCACTCATATTATGTAGAAACACAGGAACGGGGTTTCGTGTTTTACACCTCAAATTACAGTTATTGTGAGCACTTCCACGGTATTCCCCTGTAATATGGCAGTGGTCTCGAACTTTCCAGTCCTGTTGGGTAAATGGTTTTTGACACAAATAACAGGTTTCAGAACATTGGAACTCTGCTTCTTGAGCCTGAGTTAAGGCCTTTGGAACATTTAAGCTGTAAAGGCGATCAATTTCATTAGCTATTGAGATCAAACAGTCCATAAACTTTTCTGCAGCGTCAGGCCCACGATAAATAACAGGTTGGCTTGAAAGATTTGTCTTTATGTGTTCCACAGCAGGTGAGGGTTTAACGTATATACCAAAGCTCATAGGAACATGACTCTGGTATGGCACTGTATAACTTGCCTCAGGATTAGGTAGACATGTTTGATAGGGTAAGAGTATACTTTCAAAATCTGCATAGATAACGTAAGGTATTCTCAGCATTTTTTCAACATTTAAGAATTTGACAATGGGGTTTTTAATAGGCATTTCAACCCTAGCAATGTCATGCTGGACACACAAAGCTCTATGTTCTTTCATTTTTTCCATTCCTTGTTGTCCATATCGATTATCAAAGTGTGTAAAACACCGTTTACACGTATATATTTTATGTTCATGGCGAGTAATCTGATGTCTTACTAGTTTATCAAAATCTTTGATAAAGACGTAGTGGTTCTGGCCGGATGATGAACTTAGCAAAAGGAGGTCGCGATGATCATGCAGCTCTTGATCCACAACCTTCAGAGGGAACAATTTCTTGTCTTGTTCCAATCCAAATACATTAATGGATATATCGTTGGCTTTTTCAAATTTGGGAATGTCAGCTAGCGATGTAGGAAACGATATTACAGAAAAATCATACTTGTTTTCCAGGTCCTTGTATTTACTAATGCGATGAGCATTCTTTTTAACCAGTTTTGCTAAAATGGCATACATAAAACACTTTTCATTTTTCAAGTTTTCAGGATTAATGCAGGCTTTTCTTGCTTGTATAGCTGCTGGTAATGGAATATATGTGCTTCCACGCAAGGGATTGTACTTATTTATTTTCAATCGTACTCCTTCCACTGCTAACAAAGCCCAATTACTGCCTTTTAGCTCAGATTCCTCCATTTCCGTAGTTAACTTTGTAAATTGTGTTTCCAAGAAACTACTTAAGTCCGTTTCCAAAAATAGGGCCTGATTTCGTGTTTTAAAAGCACGATCTGTAATGTCATTGGTAGATGTATGAATGAATCTACATTCAGCCACAAGATTAACTTTTATCGACTTGTGCATTGCTAGTTCTTTCTGCATAGCTTGTATTATTTGCTGTTTGGACTCTTTAAGGTATGAATTTAAATCCTTGCACGTATCGCAACGAATGAAATAGGATTTAAGTCGACCTTCAAAAGATGTCTCATATTCAATAAGTCCATTTTTGTCAGGGACCAATGACAGTAGGTAATGTTTTGTAGGCTCTGCCTTTTGTCTTTTAGCTGCCGACACAACATTACAACATTCTTCATGACGACGTCCATTGTAGGCATTGTTGAATGTACTACCACAGGTCTTGCACTCATGAAATTCACCACACGATACTTCATGTCGCTTCCTATGATAGTCTCGAAGAAAAGTCTTTCCACACTCTTTACACATATAGCTAGGAATGGCTTCTTCCATTATGAATGTTGATTTCTGCAAACAGCTGCTTACTGCGTATCACAGGGCTAGAGGTTGGTCAGTGAGACGGTCTTTCACGATGTGAACACCGTGAGAGGTAGTAGTCAACTAGTGATATTCTTGTGAAGGGTCCACTAATATACCCCTAGTCTAGACCAACAGCTCTTTACAGCGTATGACAAGGCTGTAGACTGGACAGTGAGACGGTCTTTCACGATGTGAACACTGTAACAAGTAGTAGTCAACTGATTATATACTTGCTAAGGGTTCTCTAATATACAATAGTCAAGACCAACAGCTACTTACTGTGTAGTACAAGGCTGTACAATAGTTGTTTTGACAGTCTTTCACGATGTGGTCACTGTGAATGGTAGTAGTCAACTGATGATATTCTTGATAAGGGTCCTCTAATGTACCCCTGGTTAAGGGTAACAGCTGTTCACTGCTTATGACAAAGCTAAAGACTGGTTGCTTCAACGGTCTTTCACAATGTAAACACTGTGACAGGTAGTAGTCAACTGAAAATATTCTTATGGCCTACTCAAGGTTATCAGGTACTTACTGCATATCAAAAGGCTGTACACTCATGTGTGTTAGGCACTCTTTCTTGCTAAGGACCCCAATATTCCCTACACAAGGCTATACATGTTAGTTCTAAACACTTAGTGATTAATTGTATATTCAATTTTTGTACAAAGCATATACGAGCACGTTTTTATGAGGTAAAACTTTACCAAATAGTCAAATGCGACACGCAAAGTATGTTGCCGCTATCTAGCGGTGACTATGAGAACTACTTGACCGACCAGCATGCTACCTAGCGCTCCATTTCAATACTCGCTCACTGAACGAACAGCATACTATCTAGCGGTCGATATCAATACTCACTCAACTACCAGCCTGCTACCTATCGGTCAATATAACAACTCACTCAACTACCAACATGCTACATGGCTTTTTTGGTCAGTTTTTTGTTGGCTTATGTTGGCTTTTATTGGCTTTTGTTGGCTTTTGTTGGCTTTTGTTGGCTTTTTGTTGGCTTTTGTTGGCTTTTGTTGGCTTTCATATTTGCTCTTGCTTGTGGGGGCTTATTATTTGGTCTTGGAAAGTATGTCAGTCCTTTTTTTATGGCTGAAAATGCTTACAGCCATGTTTGTAAGCAGCAACAACAACAACAGCAACACACAAAATTCCAAAAAATATCGAAAGTACTCTAAGTTTTATCAATGACTCTCAACTCTTACACTTACCTCTATCCCATGCATAGTCAAAAATTAGTGTATTTTTCAAATTTTTCAAAAATATTTGGAAAGTTGGCTATATCATTAATCTAAAAATCCTGAAAAGACATATGTTAACTCCAACACCTACCTCTATACCACTCTCAGTCCAAAAATAGTGTATTTTTCAAATTTTCCAAAACATATTTCCAAAATGGGTTATATTTCCAAAATTAAAAAGTTAACAAAAACGTTTGTTTGACATAAATGAATGGCCTTTGTCCCCTCTACCACTATACCAAGTCCCAGGTCTCCAGGACAAAAAAATAAAATTTTTAAAAAGCGTTTTATTTCCAAAATTAGGAATTTTACAAACACATTTGTCTGACGTAA
Organism: Meconema thalassinum; assembly: GCA_946902985.2. NCBI lineage: Eukaryota > Metazoa > Arthropoda > Insecta > Orthoptera > Tettigoniidae > Meconema > Meconema thalassinum. The sequence continues at coordinate 175,703,641 of OX336394.1, read as the reverse complement.
ATCAATGGTCATTACCCCCTCTATCCCCACACTAAGTCTCATGTCTTTAGAACAACAAAAATAAAATTTTGAAAATGGACTTATATTTCCAAAATTAGGAATTTTACAAAAACGTTTGTCTGACGTAAATCAGTGGTCATTACCCCCTCTACCCCCCACACTAAGTCTCATGTCTCTAGAACAACAAAAATAAAATTTTGAAAATGGGCTTATATTTCCAAAATTAGGAATTTTACAAAAACGTTTGTCTGAAGTAAATCAATGGTCATTACCCCCTCCACCCCCACACTAAGTCTCATGTCTCTAGAACAACAAAAATAAAATTTTGAAAATGGGCTTATATTTCCAAAATTAGGAATTTTACAAAACCGTTTGTCTGACGTAAATCAGTGGTCTTTACCCCTTCTATCCCCATACCAAGTCTCAGGTCTCTAGGTCAACAAAAATAAAATTTTGAAAATGGGCTATATTTCCAAAATTAGGAATTCTACAAAAAAGTTTGTCTAACGTAAATCAATTGTCTTTACCCCCTCTATTCCCATACCAAGTCTCAGGTCTCTAGGTCAACAAAAATAAAATTTTGAAAAAATGGTCACTATTTTGGAAACTAGGAATTCTACGAAAAAGTTTGTTTAACATAAATGAAAGGTCTCTATCCCCTCTACCTGTAAACCAAGTCCCAGGTCTGTAGGACAAAAATGAAAAAAGTTCAACTGGGAAAGTAGGCGATTTTTCATAAAACCAAACATTCTAAAAAGTGTTCTATGGGTATAAAAGAATGGTCTCTATGTCCTTTATTTTTATAATAAAACTTTTTTATTTTTTGAGTTTTTTTGAAAAAGTTCAATTTTGAAATTTTTATATTTTGGAAACTAACAAGTTTACAAAAATGTTTGTTTGACATAAATAAATGGCCCTGACCCCCTCTACCAACAAAATAAATTTCAAGTCTCTAGGACTAAAACTGTACAGTAGTGGAGTAGTGGCGCTTCTAACGCACTCCAAAACCCTCCTTGCCCCACTACTAAGCCTCAGGCATGTAAAATGGGTGGGTTAGAAGCACCACTACTCCACTACTGTACAGTTTTAGTCCTAGAGACTTGAAATTTATTTTGTTGGTAGAGGGGGTCAGGGCCATTTATTTATGTCAAACAAACATTTTTGTAAACTTGTTAGTTTCCAAAATATAAAAATTTCAAAATTGAACTTTTTCAAAAAAACTCAAAAAATAAAAAAGTTTTATTATAAAAAATAAAGGATATAGAGACCATTCTTTTATACCCATAGAACACTTTTTAGAATGTTTGGTTTTATGAAAAATCGCCTACTTTCCCAGTTGAACTTTTTTCATTTTTGTCCTACAGACCTGGGACTTGGTTTACAGGTAGAGGGGATAGAGACCTTTCATTTATGTTAAACAAACTTTTTCGTAGAATTCCTAGTTTCCAAAATAGTGACCATTTTTTCAAAATTTTATTTTTGTTGACCTAGAGACCTGAGACTTGGTATGGGAATAGAGGGGGTAAAGACAATTGATTTACGTTAGACAAACTTTTTTGTAGAATTCCTAATTTTGGAAATATAGCCCATTTTCAAAATTTTATTTTTGTTGACCTAGAGACCTGAGACTTGGTATGGGGATAGAAGGGGTAAAGACCACTGATTTACGTCAGACAAACGGTTTTGTAAAATTCCTAATTTTGGAAATATAAGCCCATTTTCAAAATTTTATTTTTGTTGTTCTAGAGACATGAGACTTAGTGTGGGGGTGGAGGGGGTAATGACCATTGATTTACTTCAGACAAACGTTTTTGTAAAATTCCTAATTTTGGAAATATAAGCCCATTTTCAAAATTTTATTTTTGTTGTTCTAGAGACATGAGACTTAGTGGGGGGGGGGTAGAGGGGGTAATGACCACTGATTTACGTCAGACAAACGTTTTTGTAAAATTCCTAATTTTGGAAATATAAGTCCATTTTCAAAATTTTATTTTTGTTGTTCTAAAGACATGAGACTTAGTGTGGGGATAGAGGGGGTAATGACCATTGATTTACGTCAGACAAATGTGTTTGTAAAATTCCTAATTTTGGAAATAAAACGCTTTTTAAAAATTTTATTTTTTTGTCCTGGAGACCTGGGACTTGGTATAGTGGTAGAGGGGACAAAGGCCATTCATTTATGTCAAACAAACGTTTTTGTTAACTTTTTAATTTTGGAAATATAACCCATTTTGGAAATATGTTTTGGAAAATTTGAAAAATACACCATTTTTGGACTGAGAGTGGTATAGAGGTAGGTGTTGGAGTTAACATATGCCTTTTCAGGATTTTTAGATTAATGATATAGCCAACTTTCCAAATATTTTTGAAAAATTTGAAAAATACACTAATTTTTGACTATGCATGGGATAGAGGTAAGTGTAAGAGTTGAGAGTCATTGATAAACCTTAGAGTACTTTGGATTTTTTTTGGAATTTTGTGTGTTGCTGTTGTTGTTGTTGCTGCTTACAAACATGGCTGTAAGCATTTTGCAGCCATAAAAAAAGGACTGACATACTTTCCAAGACCAAATAATAAGCCCCCACAAGCAAGAGCAAATATGAAAGCCAACAAAAGCCAACAAAAAAGCCTACAAAAGCCAACAAAAGCCAACAAAAGCCAATAAAAGCCAACATAAGCCAACAGAAACTGACCAAAAAAAAGCCAACAAAAAACTGACCAAAAAAGCCATGTAGCATGTTGGTAGTTGAGTGAGTTGTCATATTGACCGATAGATAGCAGGCTGGTAGTTGAGGAGTATTGCTATCGACCGCTAGATAGCATGCTGGTCGTTCAGTGAGCGAGTGTTGAAATGGAGCGCTAGGTAGCATGCTGGTCGTTCAAGTAGTTCTCATAGTCACTGCTAGATAGCGGCAACATACTTTGTGTGTCGCATGCAGCTATTTAACAAAGTTTTACCTCATAAAAACGTGCTTGTATAAGCTTTGTACAAAAATTGAATATACAATTAATCACTAAGTGTTTAGAACTAACATGTATAGCCTTGTGTAGGGAATATTGGGGTCCTTAGCAAGAAAGAGTGCCTAACACACATGAGTGTACAGCCTTTGATATGCAGTAAGTACCTGATAACCTTGAGTAGGCCATAAGAATATTTTCAGTTGACTACTACCTGTCACAGTGTTTACATTGTGAAAGACCGTTGAAGCAACCAGTCTTTAGCTTTGTCATAAGCAGTGAGCAGCTGTTACCCTTAACCAGGGGTACATTAGAGGACCCTTATCAAGAATATCATCAGTTGACTACCACCATTCACAGTGACCACATCGTGAAAGACTGTCAAAACAACTATTGTACAGCCTTGTACTACACAGTAAGTAGCTGTTGGTCTTGACTATTGTATATTAGAGAACCCTTAGCAAGTATATAATCAGTTGACTACTACTTGTTACAGTGTTCACATCGTGAAAGACCGTCTCACTGTCCAGTCTACAGCCTTGTCATACGCTGTAAAGAGCTGTTGGTCTAGACTAGGGGTATATTAGTGGACCCTTAACAAGAATATCACCAGTTGACTACTACCTCTCACGGTGTTCACATCGTGAAAGACCGTCTCTCCGACCAACCTCTAGCCTTGTGATACGCAGTAAGCAGCTGTTTGCAGAAATCAACAATCATAATGGAAGAAGCCATTCCTAGCTATATGTGTAAAGAGTGTGGAAAGACTTTTCTTCGGGACTATCATAGGAAGCGTCATGAAGTTTCGTGTGGGGAATTTCATGAGTGTAAAACGTGTGGCTGTACATTCAACAATGCCTACAACGGACGTCGTCATGAAGAATTTTGTAATGTTGTGTCGGCAGCTAAAAGACAAAAAGCAGAGCCTACAAAACATTACCTACTGTCATTGGTCCCTGACAAAAATGGACTTATTGAATATGAGACATCTTTTGAAGGTCGACTTAAATCCTATTTCATTCGTTGCGATACGTGCAAGGATTTAAATTCATACCTTAAAGAGTCCAAACAGCAAATAATACAAGCTATGCAGAAAGAACTAGCAATGCACAAGTCGATAAAAGTTAATCTTGTGGCTGAATGTAGATTCATTCATACATCTACCAATGAAATTACAGATCGTGCTTTTAAAACACGAAATCAGGCCCTATTTTTGGAAACGGACTTAAGTAGTTTCTTGGAAACACAATTTACAAAGTTAACTACGGAAATGGAGGAATCTGAGCTAAAAGGTAGTAATTGGGCTTTGTTAGCAGTGGAAGGAGTACGATTGAAAATAAATAAGTATAATCCCTTGCGTGGCAGCACATATATTCCATTACCAGCAGCTATACAAGCAAGAAAAGCCTGCATTAATCCTCAAAACTTAAAGGATGAAAAGTGTTTTATGTATGCCATTTTAGCAAAACTGGTTAAAACGAAAGCTGAACGCGTTAGTAAATACAAGGACCTGGACAACAAGTATGATTTTTCTGTAATATCATTTCCTACATTACTAGCTGACATTCCCAAATTTGAAAAAGCCAACGATATATCCATTAATGTATTTGGACTGGAAAAAGACAACAAAGTGTTTCCTCTAAAGATTGTGGATCAAGAGCTCCAAGACCATCGCGACCTCCTCCTGTTAAGTTCATCATCCGCTCAGAACCACTACGTCTTTATCAAAGATTTTGATAAACTAGTAAGACATCAGATTACCCGCTATGAACATAAGATATATACGTGTAAACGGTGTTTTACACACTTTGATAATCGATATGGACAACAAGGAATGGAAAAATTGAAAGAACATAGAGCTTTGTGTGTCCAGCATGACATTGCTAGGGTTGAAATGCCTATTAAAAACTCCATTGTTAAATTTTTAAACGTGGAAAAAATGCTGAGAATACCTTACGTTATCTATGCTGATTTTGAAAGTATACTGTTACCCTATCAAACATGTCTACCCAATCCTGAAGCAAGTTATACAGTGCCATACCAGAGTCATGTTCCTATGAGCTTTGGTATATACGTTAAACTCTCACATGCTGTGGAACACATAAAGACAAACCTTCCAAGCCGACCTCTTATTTATCGTGGACCTGACGCTGCAGAAAAGTTTATGGACTGTTTGATTTCAATAGCTAATGAAATCGATCGCCTTTACAGCTTAAATGTTCCGAAGGCTTTAACTGAGGATCAAGAAGTAGAGTTCCAATGTTCTGAAACCTGTTATTTGTGTCAAAAACCATTTACCCAACAGGACTGGAAAGTTCGAGACCACTGCCATATTACAGGGGAATACCGTGGAAGTGCTCACAATAACTGTAATTTGAGGTGTAAAACACGTAACCCCGTTCCTGTGTTTCTACATAATATGAGTGGCTACGACGCAAATTTCATTGTAAAGCAATTGGGATGTACTACTGAGAGAGTGGATGTTATCGCTAACTCCAAAGAAAAGTACATTTCCTTTACCAAATATGTAGGAAATGTTAAGCTTAGATTTGTGGACACGTTTCGGTTAATGCCGAGTAGTTTGGAAAACTTAGTTTCCAACTTAACATCATACCCTGAAACAGACAAGTACTTTGGAAAAGAAAATGCAATGCTCATGACTCGTAAAGGGGTATTTTGTTATGACTACATTGACTCTTGGGAAAAGTTAAGTGAAACGTGTTTACCTCCAAAAGAGGCATTCTTTAAGAAATTAAGTCAAGAAGATGTTAGTCAAGAAGACTATGAACATGCCAAAAATGTGTGGAATCAGTTCAACATTAAAACTCTAGGGGAATATTGTGACCTCTACCTAACTTCAGATGTACTCCTTCTAGCAGACAGCTTTGAAACGTTTAGAAACAAAACACTAGAAACACACCGAGTGGATGCTGCACACTTTTTTACTTCGCCTGGTTTAAGTTTTGAGGCAATGCTCCTTTACACAGGAATTGAACTGGAATTGCTACAGGATTACGATCAGATTCTTCTAATCGAGTCTGGAATACGTGGAGGCATATGCCAAGTGTCTCATCGGTATGCTGAAGCTAACAATAAATACATGGAAACCTATGATTCTGAGAAACCATCGCAGTTTATTACCTATGATGATGCCAACAACCAATACGGGTGGGCTATGTGCCACTCCCTTCCTTATGGTGGATTTCAGTGGGTTTCTCCAGATACTGTTGATCTAGAAAAACTAAAGAAAGACGATCCTGTGGGATACATTCTAGACGTTGATGTTGATTACCCATCTGACCTTCATGATCTACACAACGATTTACCTTTCCTACCAGAGTGTACACAACCTAAGGATTCGTCTCTGAAAAAACTAATTCCTCATCTTGGAAATCGAAGGCGATATGTTGTTCACTACATGGCATTAAAACAGGCTTTAGATCATGGAATAAAATTGATAAAAATTCATCGTGTGTTAAAGTTTAAACAAAGACCTTGGTTAAAGGCATACGTTGATTTTAATAACAACCTTCGAAAACAAGCCAAAAATGATTTTGAGAAAAATCTGTACAAATTATTCAACAATGCCATTTTTGGGAAAACAATGGAAAATATCCGTAAAAGAATAGACATACGTCTTGTGACTGACAGCAAAAGGGCTGAAAAGCTAATAGCAAAGCCGACATTTATCGACAGAACAATTTATGGCCCTAACCTAGCTGCTTTCCACATGGCTAAACGTAACATTGTATTCAATAAGCCTATATATATTGGAATGTGTATACTGGATATTTCAAAAACTCTCATGTATTCCCACCACTATGATGTCCTGCTACCTTATAATGGCATGGACAATCTTAAACTCATGTATATGGATACTGACTCGTTCATATATTTGGTTAACACCCCAGATGTATATCAAGACAAGTTGGATTTCCTACAACACCTGGACACATCAGATTATCCTACTAATCACATATGTTACTCTACATCAAACAAGAAAACGTTGGGGAAATTTAAAGACGAGGCTTGTGGACAAATTATAAAAGCATTTGTTGGACTTAGAGCTAAAATGTACGCATTAGACATAAATGGTAAAGAAATCAAAAAGATTAAAGGTATTAACAGAGGTGTTGTCAAAAATTGTATAAGCTTTCAAGATTATAAGGATTGTGTCATGAAAAACAATGTAAAAAGAATACCAATGAACATTATCGCTTCTAAACAACATGACATATCATCTATAAGACTAAACAAAATTGCTTTGTGTCCTGGTGATGATAAAAGAGTGATTGATGCTGATGGTATAGGTACACATGCCTATGGTCATTACTCAATCATTAACCATGCTTAAAGAGTTAAGTTATGAATATCAAAATCTTCTGCCTGCAACTAGCAAATACATAAAACAAAACAATTTAGGAAATAAAACAATAGCACTACAAAAATAAAAATAAAACAAAATAAGAAATGGCATTCATAATCAAAAATAAATAAAATAGAAAACAAAATAAAAACAAGTGTACAATTTATAACAATAAGGAATATATATAAAAATGTATTGTGTGTAAATAGTGTACATGTATTTAAATAAAAAAATATTGTACCGTATGGAAACTGCTTGTACATTTTTTATTACTACTCACCTCTCTCCACTCCTAATGCAAAATGAACATGTAAAACACAAATTGGAAAATCCATGTTTCCATATTGACAAAATAAAAAAAAACCATTAAACTGAAATTTTAAAAACTGTAAATGGGAATTTGGTAAATTGACAAATGTGTAAACAACAAATTGGAAAATCCATGTTTCTATATCATGAAATTGAAAAACTTTAAACTGACATTTTAAGAACTGTAAATGGGAAATTGTGAAATTGATAAATGTGTAAACAACATAATGCAAAATCCATGTTTCCATGTTATGAAATTGAAAAACTTAAAACTAACATTTAAAAAAATGAAAATGGGGAATTGGAAAATTGTCATATGTGTAAACAACAAATGAAAAAAAAAACGGTTGGGGTAGTTATCATATTGTACAGTAACCTATAAAACTAGCATAAGGATAGTTGCTTGTACCCTTATATACTTTGTGTATGTGCATTAGCCTTTGAATTAGCTTAAGTTAGGTTTGGCAAAGTTAGGTTTGGTGAGGTTAGGTATGTGACCTAGTAGTTTACTCTTTTCGGAAAATGTAAAAAGTAAAATCTAAAATCAAAAAATCTTAAATTTAAAATGTAAAATCTAAAAAAAACTAACATCTAAAATACAAAAAATCAAAAATGTAAAATGTAAAATCTAAAAAATGTAAAATGAAAAAAATCAAAAATCTAAAATGTTAAAACATAAAATCTAAAATCTTTAAATGAGGTTTCTGTGGGTTAGGTTAGGTTAGGTTATAACTAAGTTTATTATTTGTGCTCTCTCATTTGCTCTTACATTTTTGCTCTCACTTTGAAGTTTGGTTATGTTAGGTTAGGTTAGGTTAGGTTAGGTGTGGTTAGGTTATAACTAAGTTTATTATTTGTGCTCTTACATTTGCTCTCACTTTTTTCTCATACTTTTTGCTAAATTTTTTTCGCTTGCAATTTTAAATTAGGTAGGTTACGTTAGGTTAGGTTAGGACAGGTTAGGTGAGGTTAGGTTAGGTGAAGTCAGGTTAGGTTATAACTTAGTTTATTATGTGTGCTTTCACATTTGCTTTTATATTTGCTTTGACTTTGAAGTTAGGTTAGGATAGGTTAGGTTAGGTTAGGTTAGGTTAGGTTAGGTGAAGTTGGGTTAGGCAGAATTGTTGAGGTATGAATCAAAAGCCAGCTCTTGTCAGTTTTGCCTCACAAGGCTGAGTGTACCCCGTTCCACTCATGAGACCAGAAATTAAATTTCTTGGCAGAGCCGGGATTCGAACCTCAGGAATGACCTCCAAGAATGCTAGCCACTACACCAAAAAGTGGACAATATAAGGCTGGTCTTGATTATACATGATCAATTAACAATTACCTAATAATAATAATAATAATAATAATAAATATTCCATTTGGCAACTACACGGCCGACCTCTCCCTGTGACGTAATCCACGGTCTCAGGCCGTGGCGGCCATTTTGCCCAATAGCCCCTGTGCCAGCTCTGAATGAAACCTCCATAAGAATAACATAGAGTGATTGCGCGCGGCGGCCATCTTGCCCATTAGCCCCTGTGCCAGAACCGGCTTATTTATCCTACTTGCGTGTGTCGCTCGCAATGAAGAGGACCTTGAATATTGCTTTGAATACGAGTTGGCTATATTGCCGCCAGAGCTGTTCGATGCTTCAATTATCAGAAAATGTACAAAAACAACTTTTTCGGACAGTGATAGAGTGTGTGCTCCAATGACCTGTCTTCCCGAAGACCTTACCTACGTGTTTGACGGTGGAGATCTCCTGCACCGGGTGGTATGGCCGAAATGGGGAACCTTCGATGATGTTTGTAAGAACTACATTTCGTACATCAAGGCGAACTATCAAGGGAAAGCTATTGTAACTTAATGTTCGACGGCTATTCCGAAAGTACCACGAAGGACGTGGAGCATATGAGACGACGTGCCAAGACGTCATCTTCTGAAGTTTTGGTGGATTTGGAAGTGCAAGTGGTCTCGTCGCAGCATCAGTTCCTAGCTAACACTTCAAACAAATCAAGATAGAAACATCTATATGCTGGTGCCACCATCGAAAGCCCATCCGAAGAAACTCTTTGGCTCTACGGAATTGCAGAAGGCTCTTGGGGACATGACCGACAATCTTCTCTTCCTCCGTGCCATGTCCGGTTGCGACACACTTTCGGCTCCCTACAGGAAGGGGAAAGTACACGCGTTCTAGACTTAAAACAATAACCTAGGTCTTCGCTGCAGATGCTGCAGTGGAAGAGATCGTGAAGGCAGGGGAAGAATTATTCGTAGCGTTATACGGAGGTAGTACTACAGATAGCCTAAATAAGGCAAGGTATAGTCAGTACCTTAAGACCATTGCCAAACAACGTCTCCATGCAGACTTCGACCTCTCAAGTCTTCCACCAACATCAGCAGCCCCTCGACAGCATAGCCTAAGAGTTTACCACCAATTGCAGGTATGGCGCGGAATCACTCTTCCAACTACAGAGTGGGGATGGAAGAAGAACAGAATCGGATTTTTTTACCGATTCCAACAGAATCTCCACCCGCATCAGACTTCCTCCTAAACCTCATCAGCTGTGAGTGCAAGACAGGATGTGGCAGCAGATCTTGCAGTTGCCGAAGATAAGGTCTCCCCTGTGCAGCAATGTGCAGCAATTGCACTGGTGATGGTTGTCTAACAAGCCAGAGCTAGATACTCTTGACGATATGGCGAGTGAGGAACAGGAGGAAAACCCCGAAGAATTGCCATGCAGACCCTCGCCACCTATTCACCGCAGAGTAGACTGTTCTGAAAGTCCAACCTTACCAAAGAAAAAGCGTCAAGATTAAGGCAAGTGTCACGTTTTTTTTTTACCAACACATGACCAATATTAAACGCGTACGATATAATTAATAGTTGGCCTTATTCCTTTACAGGCACACCGCACTACAGCGTCCCGTGGCAGCAGAATCTCTTTTCCGTGTTTGTCGTGTTTGTACAAAATAAATTGTAATGTGCTTAAACGTTAGTGTGTTTATGGTGTGGTATAGGAAGGCAAATAAGCAAGTAGCTGCTTAATTTATTTTCTAATAGTAACGTCTCTCTTTCCTTTTCTATATAAATATAATATACTGTGACCGATATCGCATGGTTTTGATAGCTCTGGCAACGTCGCAGAGCAGGAGGAAGAAAGCAAGCGGAAGTAACCTGAGGTTGATGTTTTTACGTCATGGACATAGTCGACAGCATGACTAGGCGAAGGTTCCAGAAGCGTAGAGGGCGCTGATGAGCTCCAGGAAAAGTCAAGGTGGGAAGGTCACGCCGGAGAAGCGGGTCACTTTATTTTGCATCGCCGTACAACGAAGTTCACTTTCTTTCCTATCACCGTACAACGAAGTTCACTTTCTTTTGTGTCGCCGTACGCCGAAGTTCATCTTTATTTTTGTGTCGCCGCACGCTGAAGTTCCAAACAAGTATGTAGTAGCAGTCGTACCGTGGCCGCTTGGAACCAGTGCGGTATTCCGACAGTTTTTGGGACATAGCTGAAAGGCTCAGTATTATTTCTTGCGTGGACAGCTCTGTATTAACGAATACTAAAGCCGAATGTGGCGAGGTGATATTATAACGCAGATCATAATGCATTATGTTGTGGGACACTAGTCATTTGTACGACGAAGTGCGAGCAGACACACGTGGTGTCTCAAGCTTTTACTAGGTACGGGACTGTATGGGCCGTGCGCGATATAATTGACGCCCAGAACATATGAACGAAGCGATGTGCTTTTGTTTGACGAGCAGACAAATGAGTATCCAGGGTCAGTGAACTATGAGAGATAAACTGAGTGTAGTCCAAATATAGAGCGACATTCAAGGCCAAGGACGGACGTAATCTCTTATGAGTGCAGGCTGGTGTAGATGCGTACGATATAACCTGTGCCGTTATAGAGTTATTATCACGGCCATAAGTTGATATTACTTGGCATATTCGACATGAAGATTGCAGCGATGTATTGGACGGACATAAAGGCTATCAGTATAGACCAGTGCGAGTTTTGTGTCAAGAACTTTACGAGCGAAGAGATGACCAGCTAAGTCTAGAAATGTGGAAGCTGTTATGATGACGTGGGAACGAAGGCGAGCCAGGACCATGGACACCCCGAGGGTCGCGAGCTGGATCCAGGACGAGAGGGGAGGATGTTCAATGGGAAGAACGTGGACCCAAACCCCCAGGAAACGTGTCAGCGGAACCAAGACTGAGGTGGTCGAAAGGTACTGAAAACCATGTTAATTCTTAAGTAGTGGTTAATGGGTAGTGGTTACTAAGATTTGGACAGATGGGCTTAAATCGAAATAGAAGTTAATCAAAAAGATAAAATGCGATATCATGACAAGATTATTAGGATAGTAAATTTTAAGTTTTCTTTTGAGAGATTAATGCAGTCATATTTAGGGTTTAAAATAAAATATATGGATGCTTTAAAATATAATCTGAGTACAGGGATCTTTCAGCGTGTTACGTCGCTGTGTTCTTTGAATTGGTGCAACCTGGATGACAATTTATGGTTTGAACAGGCTTAAATTACAGGGGATTCATTTACACTTAAGGGACCACTTTTTGTGCGCACATCATGATATTTATACTAAACACTCACACGTCACTGAGGTTTCCCTTTACATGCTAACATGAGGAGATGCGTTTGGTAGGTAACTGATACAAGGTTGTGTAAATAATGAAACTGCATTGATAAAATAGCAGGGTTGCCTAATACGAAGTTATGATGAAACTAAAGGTTCTCGCTATAGCGAGGTGAATAAAATAAATGATTATAATTAATGTTACGTGATAGGTTCAAGTATATGAAATTTTGAGGCAATTGTCAGTTGAAAATAATACAGATAGGCAGAGGCCATCTACTTAAATGTTTATGGTGTATTTATAAATATGTGAAGAGCTTGCAGTGATTAACAAATAAATAAATATCTGGAATCATAAAGATGTTACAATGTAAAGTAATAAATGTAAAAGCCAACAACCAGTCATTTTTCTGAGTGAGGCACAGCTGAACGAAAACCAGTGAAAATAATAATGAAAGTATTTAATCCATGAATAAAAGGTCTGAAAATAAATTCTTTAACGCCAGTGACATCCATATATATATTTTTTTCTATTTTGGTGATTACATTTAGTTAGAAGGAGATCGAATGAGGCAACAATTTTTTTTCTTTGAATATTTTCTCAGATTTATGCACCTGCTCATTTATGGACTATTCAACCGAGAGGTGACATAGCATTTTGAAGTAATGGTTGTAATACTAGGGTGATATAGCTCTGATCTCCGTAAGTTATTTTGTATCCAAAGATTAGGACGCCCGGAGATTTTTGTCCTCATTAATTTGAATTTTGCTTCTGCGTCATTTATTTATTTGCACATCAAGAGTATTTTTGAGAAGTCTCCGAGCGAAGGTAGGCTTCTGTGTTTGATTTTATGTATTTAGTGGTGTGGTTCTGTAATAAATGGTGGATGAGTTTTATTTTAACAGCGGAGTTTTTTGTCATTCTTGTTCGTTGTCATACTTGTGTGTCCACCGGATCAATTTTGAGATTTTACCCCAGTTGTACCCATCATTATAAAGACCCCGGGATTGCTTGAATCTCGTTCCCGACATAGTTTTTTTAAGGTCAAAATTGATTCGGACATTCAAGATTTTTCTTTTCTTTTCGAGTTGTACCGAATTTTGGGTGAGGATTGACGTGTGTGTCGGGCCACCCAATCCAAAGCCAGATTATCGGGCACAACAAGATGGCGCCCACCGTGTAAAGGCCTCGAACTGGGAATATCGTACCACGCAGTGGTATAGCCGACATTTTGAACTCGAAAAAATTGGAACACCAGAGGAGAGTGACAAGATGGTGAACGGCCATGTGGCACAAATGGAATGGAGAGAAAACCAATTGAGTGCTGGTACCCCATTTTATTGTGCGATATGTCTGTCAGTCTGATAATGCTCACTTTTTAGGATGTTTTGTGTGTGTTTGAATGACATAGAACGAAGCGATTCAGTAACGTTAGATCGCTGTGTTTAAGCGATACCATCCACATTTATTATTTCTACATGATATTAGATTTCGATTCCACTGCCAAATTGAAGTAACCACTAGTCCTTAGTCTAAGTTAGTCACTAGTTGTAACAGCTTCCATGTTTATTTGTTGTGAAATATGGGAGAATTTGATGAAATTAAGGGATTGATGGGACAGCTAGGAGAGAAGCTAAAGGAGTTAGCTAAAAGTCAAAAGAATATGGAGGAAGGTTTGAAGACTCAATGGAAAGACTATGAAGGTGGTATGAACACTAATCTAGATGGGTTGGATAGACAGTTGATTAGGATGCAGGAAGGAATAAATACTAAATTTGAAGGGCTAGACACTCAATTTAAAGGTTTCAACACAAAATTGAAAGATTTAGACACTAAATTTGAAGGTTTAGACACTCAATTTAAAGGTTTCGACACCAAATTCAAAGATTTAGATACTAAATTCGAAAGTTTTGAAAAAAATCTTGGAATTCAGTCAGGGGATTTGCAAGGAGGATTTGAATTATATAAGGAGCACCAATTCGATATGAAACAGTACATGGAGAAGGCTCAAGCCGAAATGACGGATTTAAAGGAACAAATTAAGAGGGATAAGGTCGAAATTGAAAGTAATATGGGGACACAGTTGAAATCATTGGAGAAAACCGTTCAAGAGAAAATGGATCGAAGCGTAGAGGCATTGACCGCCAAGATGGAAGAAAGGGATAAAGCAATCAACGCAGAGGTCTTAGTGTTAAAGGAAGAGGCGAAAGCAGTACAGCAGAGATTAGCGAAAGATACCAGGAGCATGACCGATAAAATGTCTGAATTCACCATAGAGCAGGAATGCAAGATGGAAAGTCTTAGGAGTCAGATGGGGGAAATGAAATTAGAGTTAAACGACGAAATTAAAACACAGATTGCTACAGCGGTTTCGACAGTGCAAGATAAAATGAGTATTACTCACGGAGAACAGTTAAAGAGAATTGTTGAATTAGAAGGAAAGATGGTAGAAGCAAAATCGATAGATGAAAACAAGGAACCAAGTCCGACAGGAACAACATTCACACCATTCAGTTACAGCTCAACTCAACCGATTACCATCATTAGGAATCAGGAGGACCGCCCAAAAAAAAATTCAAATTTGACTGGCATTACACCCATAGAATTCTTGCGGGGCCTGAAGGAATACATGGATGAACATAGGGTTCCTAAAGAGAGAGAAATGAGGGTAATAGAAAGAGCTCTTCAAGGTCAACCGCTAAACTGGATGCGAGCTTTTAGGAATCAGTTTAGAGGGTACGATGACTTTGCGAACGCTTTCCTGAAGAGATTTTGGTCCTCAGAAGATCAACAAAGTATAAGGGCTGAATTATACTCAAGGAAATACGCGACTACCAGGCCAACACAATACGCTGGGTATTTCACGAATCAGGTAGCCAGGCTACAATTTTTGGATCCACCGTTGGAGGAGCAGGATTTGGTGCCTGCCATAATGCAGCAATATCCGGTAGAAGTCCAGCGTGTATTAATTGCATCGGGTGCAAATAGACTCGAGGTGTGTGACGAGATTTTGAGGAAACTAGACCACACGAGCAAGATGACAGAACCTCGTAGTCCAAAGACAGAACAGAGAGAGGCAAATATGGTGGTAATGGATCGTATGGCGCAGACGGAACCTCAGCGAAGTTATGGAAGGAACGATAGAGATGGAAGGGATGAAGGAAATGGCTTAAACAGATACAGGAATCAAGGAAAGCCATATGATCGGAGGCCATATTGTCAGGATAGAAGTGGACGATTTAATCAGAGGGACTACGGAAGGTCAGGATATAGAGGGAGAGAATCGTGGTCACGTGATCGGAGACCATACAATAACTACCCAAGATATGGGAATCAAGAAAGGCAAAATTATAGGCCATCATTAGAAGAACGTCACCAAGAAAGCCAGAGATACATTGAACAATTGAGGGAAAAGGAACAAGAAGAATAATCTCAGGCAAAACAGCATGAGGAATCGAAACCAGGCACCAGTGGAGTCAAATCAGGAAAGAGAAGCTGACAGGAAGGAAACGCCGAGTTTGAACAGGGATTCACAGGCAGTAATAACGATTTGTTGCCCATTAATAATGATTTACGCCCAGATGTCATGACAGTCCAAATTCAAGCCATTCACAGCATTACTGATGATAGGAGATATGAAGACCAAGACGAAGATGAAAGTAGAATGAGTGAAGAATGGATGGAGCTACCGTTTCAGGAGGAGAATACCGCAGAAGAAGATGCAACTGAGAGAGTTATAGGCAAATGCAACGCAGCTAGCCTTAATGATACCACACGAGACAGTAAGCATGCGATATGGAGAACTTATTGAAGAAGTAGATGGTTAACCCAACAGAATAATAATAATCGAGATGTTTCACGCTTATTATTATTCCTGGTTGAGGGGGATTTGTGACCGATATCGCATGGTTTTGATAGCTCTGGCAACGTCGCAGAGCAGGAGGAAGAAAGCAAGCGGAAGTAACCTGAGGTTGATGTTTTTACGTCATGGACATAGTCGACAGCATGACTAGGCGAAGGTTCCAGAAGCGTAGAGGGTGCTGATGAGCTCCAGGAAAAGTCAAGGTGGGAAGGTCACGCCGGAGAAGCGGGTCACTTTATTTTGCATCGCCGTACAACGAAGTTCACTTTCTTTCCTATCACCGTACAACAAAGTTCACTTTCTTTTGTGTCGCCGTACGCCGAAGTTCATCTTTATTTTTGTGTCGCCGCACGCTGAAGTTCCAAACAAGTGTGTAGTAGCAGTCGTACCGTGGCCGCTTGGAACCAGTGCGGTATTCCGACAGTTTTTGGGACATAGCTGAAAGGCTCAGTATTATTTCTTGCGTGGACAGCTCTGTATTAACGAATACTAAAGCCGAATGTGGCGAGGTGATATTATAACGCAGATCATAATGCATTATGCTGTGGGACACTAGTCATTTGTACGACGAAGTGCGAGCAGACACACGTGGTGTCTCAAGCTTTTACTAGGTACGGGACTGTATGGGCCGTGCGCGATATAATTGACGCCCAGAACATATGAACGAAGCGATGTGCTTTTGTTTGACGAGCAGACAAATGAGTATCCAGGGTCAGTGAACTATGAGAGATAAACTGAGTGTAGTCCAAATATAGAGCGACATTCAAGGCCAAGGACGGACGTAATCTCTTATGAGTGCAGGCTGGTGTAGATGCGTACGATATAACCTGTGCCGTTATAGAGTTATTATCACGGCCATAAGTTGATATTACTTGGCATATTCGACATGAAGATTGCAGCGATGTATTGGACGGACATAAAGGCTATCAGTATAGACCAGTGCGAGTTTTGTGTCAAGAACTTTACGAGCGAAGAGATGACCAGCTAAGTCTAGAAATGTGGAAGCTGTTATGATGACGTGGAAACGAAGGCGAGCCAGGACCATGGACACCCCGAGGGTCGCGAGCTGGATCCAGGACGAGAGGGGAGGATGTTCAATGGGAAGAACGTGGACCCAAACCCCCAGGAAACGTGTCAGCGTGTAATATTTTGCTAGCCCTCACGTTGAGCGTACAAGTGTAATGTTAATTAATGCCCCATGTTGGTAGCGACAAATGTAATAGTTTTGCTAGCCCACACGTTGAGCGACAAATGTTGCAGTTTGGCTGCCCCAAACTGTTGGGTGATAAATGTAACTGTTTACCTTTGCCTAAGCTATGTTGTTTTAATGGGCTCCAAGACCTCAACGCAATGCTGAAATCTAAATTTGTATTTAACAACGTCCAGCTCTGGTAGAACACCTTCAAGAATCTATTCACTCAGATCGTGGTATGATTTGATTATTAACCCTACAAACAATTGTATCAGGAGAAGGAATTGGTCTATATCTAATGCTACCTACTGGAAGCAAAGATTGCATTGTAAAAGAAATGAATTTATTATATAAAACAAGTATAGCAAAATTAATAATAATAATAATAATAATAATAATAAGTATAAAATTTAAATTGGAGCGTTGCGATTTTAATATTACCGATAGAAAATTACGTGAAAACGGAGTCTGATAAATTATAGATTTTACTCTTATTCCCAAGCTATGAAGTTACTGAAATATGAAATATAAAACAAAGAAAAATGAGAGATTGCGTATTTCTGCGTCATTTGCGCTTACCACTGGAAATTGCTAAAGCATTTCCCTCGTACTGGATGATGCTGTGTGCTTCCCACAGTCTCCTGGACGTCGCCATCTTCTTCGTTATTTGATGATATTCTGGTAGATTAGATAATTCTATGGTCCGTACATCGGACCCAAACACTCGTACAACCACACTGGTTAAGTTTTACAAAAGTTAGTCCTCCACTCCACGGAACATCGGAGCGACTTCCTCGTGCAACCGTACTCGTTAAGTTCTACACAGATAGTCCTCGTTCCACGGCGCGTCGAACGATATATGCACACGTCGCATCCCCACTCCAGTCCCAACTTCCAGCTTACGTGGTCTCCACTGATTGGCTGAGCACGTCGCTACTTCTCCTCCTCTGGTTCATTACACACGGCGCGCGAATGAAGAAGTCGATTTCCGTTCCATATATTCGCCTTTTCTTGACGCTGCGACCCAAGCTTGCGTAATACTTCCTGACAAGATTAAGCTTGTATATGAATTCCCCGTGACTCATCTCTCTCAAATACCCTAACTGACAAAATTCCGTAATCATATAATTTTCTATGATATTGTCGTTCGTAATAATTTGCTTGATAGCGTTTTCTAAGACATAGAAAACCTATCTGTATGCTTATAATTTTTATAAAATGCTCCGAAAATATCTTAATAATAATTATAATAAATTAATAATAATAATAAATTAACATGAAAAATTCTCTTGGCTGAACAATTTGCCGCGTAAATAATTATAGAATGGCTTCCTACTGACTTATGCCAGTGGCATAATAACCCCTCGAAAAACACGTTACAAGCGGAACCAAGACTGAGGTGGTCGAAAGGTACTGAAAACCATGTTAATTCTTAAGTAGTGGTTAATGGGTAGTGGTTACTAAGATTTGGACAGATGGGCTTAAATCGAAATAGAAGTTAATCAAAAAGATAAAATGCGATATCATGACAAGATTATTAGGATAGTAAATTTTAAGTTTTCTTTTGAGAGATTAATGCAGTCATATTTAGGGTTTAAAATAAAATATATGGATGCTTTAAAATATAATCTGAGTACAGGGATCTTTCAGCGTGTTACGTCGCTGTGTTCTTTGAATTGGTGCAACCTGGATGACAATTTATGGTTTGAACAGGCTTAAATTACAGGGGATTCATTTACACTTAAGGGACCACTTTTTGTGCGCACATCATGATATTTATACTAAACACTCACTGTCACTGAGGTTTCCCTTTACATGCTAACATGAGGAGAAGCGTTTGGTAGGTAACTGATACAAGGTTGTGTAAATAATGAAACTGCATTGATAAAATAGCAGGGTTGCCTAATACGAAGTTATGATGAAACTAAAGGTTCTCGCTATAGCGAGGTGAATAAAATAAATGATTATAATTAATGTTACGTGATAGGTTCAAGTATATGAAATTTTGAGGCAATTGTCAGTTGAAAATAATACAGATAGGCAGAGGCCATCTACTTAAATGTTTATGGTGTATTTATAAATATGTGAAGAGCTTGCAGTGATTAACAAATAAATAAATAAATATCTGGAATCATAAAGATGTTACAATGTAAAGTAATAAATATAAAAGCCAACAACCAGTCATTTTTCTGAGTGAGGCGCAGCTGAACGAAAACCAGTGAAAATAATAATGAAAGTATTTAATCCATGAATAAAAGGTCTGAAAATAAATTCTTTAACGCCAGTGACATCCATACATATATTTTTTTTCTATTTTGGTGATTACATTTAGTTAGAAGGAGATCGAATGAGGCAACACATTTTTTTCTTTGAATATTTTCTCAGATTTATGCACCTGCTCATTTATGGACTATTCAACGGAGAGGTGACATAGCATTATGAAGTAATGGTTGTAATACTAGGGTGATATAGCTCTGAACTCCGTAAGTTATTTTGTATCCAAAGATTAGGACGCCCGGAGATTTTTGTCCTCATTAATTTGAATTTTGCTTCTGCGTCATTTATTTATTTGCACATCAAGAGTAATTTTGAGAAGTCTCCGAGCGAAGGTAGGCTTCTGTGTTTGATTTTATGTATTTAGTGGTGTGGTTCTGTAATAAATGGTGGATGAGTTTTTATTTTAACAACGGAGTTTTTTGTCATTCTTGTTCGTTGTCATACTTGTGTGTCCACCGGATCAATTTTGAGATTTTACCCCAGTTGTACCCATCATTATAAAGACCCCGGGATTGCTTGAATCTCGTTCCCGACATAGTTTTTTTTAAGGTCAAAATTGATTCGGACATTCAAGATTTTTTTTTTCTTTTCGAGTTGTACCGAATTTTGGGTGAGGATTGACGTGTGTTTCGGGCCACCCAAACCAAAGCCAGATTATCGGGCACAATACGTAGCTACGAAAGAGAGTTTTAAACCGCAAAGTTACTGTATTAACAAATTAATTATTGCTTTTTATTATTTATTAGGTTATAAGATGCTATCCTTCTTTTCTTTTTCTTCTTTTCTTAGTCGTTTACCCTCCAGGTTGGTGGAACCAACGGACTGAGCGAGGGAACTCACCACTACCGCCTCTACGGGCAGTGTCCTAGAGCTGGGAACATCTAATCGGAGTGGATACAACTGGTGAGGTGTGTCTGGCACCTCGCCCAGGCGGCCGCACCTGCAAAGCGAACAGGGGCCTCATGAGGGAAGGTAAGGGATGGTCAGGATGGATAGGCAAGGAAGAGGGAAGGAGGCGGCCGTGGCCTTGAAGAAGGTACCATCCCGGCATTTGCCCGAAGACGAAGTGGGAAACCACGGAAAACCACTTCGAGGATGGCTGAGGGGGAATCGAACCCCCTCTACTCATTTGGGCCACCCGAGGCTGAGTAGACCCCGTTCCAGTCCTCGTACCACTTTTCAAATTTCGTGGCAGAGCCGGGAATCGAACCCAGGACCTCCGGGGCGGCAGCTAACCATGCTGAGCGCTACGCTACGGAGGCGACATTATCCTTCTATATAAAAGTGTCAAATTTTTACTTATCATTAAAAATGGGCATAGTTGCGTTTACAGAATATGTTTACATCACCAGTTGCACCGGCTTTGTGAAGCCCCCCTCCTCAGCGCGCCGCTCCTCGAGTTGCATGCGCATGTTTGACAACTTCTCACACTCGTATTTTTTTTTTTTTTTCACGAAAGTGCTGATTACATATTTTTGTGCGTTTTGATGTGCTTAACAACATTTATTTCAGTACTTTTTTCAATGGGGGTTGCGTGGCGCAGTCGGTAGAGGCGCTGAGCTTCTAACTGGAAGGGAATGGGTTCGATCCCCACCCAGGTAATGGATTTCAGAAACAAAACTACCACTTTCGGAAACGCAAATAGCCCTGGGGTTCACTCAGCCTACACCAGAAATGAGTACCGGGGTAATTCCTGGGAGCAACGGCGGCCGGGTGTGGAGCTGACGACTCCATCCCATCTAGTGCTGATGTCACAAAGAGTGGAAGCCTCTACCTTCCACTACTCCCAGGGCCTCCATGGCCTGTACGGAGTTGGCTTTGCTTTCTTTACTTTTTTTTAATCCCATGACTGTAAAAGGGTGAAAAATCGACATTGAACATCAAGATGGCTTTTAACGCTGCCCTATGAGAGTTCGTTTAAGTGATTTATAATAACTATTTCGATTGTTATCTAGGTCAAAATGATAGCCTGCATTCTGGTAAGTTATCCTGACCAAAACCGCATGTCCCTATCACCCTTAGGTACCGAGTTATGACGTTCATTGCGATGCTGGATACGAAATCCAAGATGCCGGCCATTTTTCCAAGATGGCGGCATGTTCCCCATGAGCGATTTTTTGGGACTTTTAGTATTTTGATCCAGGCTATTCACGGAACCTCTCCACCAATTTTTAGCTTGATAAACTTATTTTCCTCACTGTACCCTACTCTTCTTACACTATATGGAATATCACAAGGATGATATTGACAGGATAAACTGGAGATTCCGAAGAAAA
The DNA here is from genome assembly GCA_946902985.2 of Meconema thalassinum. Taxonomy (NCBI): domain Eukaryota; kingdom Metazoa; phylum Arthropoda; class Insecta; order Orthoptera; family Tettigoniidae; genus Meconema; species Meconema thalassinum. Next base: position 175,681,806 of record OX336394.1, on the reverse strand, counting down.
CCTGTCCCACCTCCACTTTGTCCAGCACAAATTCCACATGCGTCGACTGCAGACGATCAATTTCAAGTAGTTTCAACTTTTGCTACTGTCAACGACACCTAGCTGTGAACTTGGCTACTAGATGCCACCGCAACCTACACCTGGCGGCGAACGTTGGAACTTATAGAGCGTTAATCAAATCTGACCTAAATATTTAGCTTCACACAATTGTAGTTAGTGGAATGTTCTTTTACATGCCATAAATCTATGACATGGGCCCGCCGGCTTTACTTCCTCTCCGAGGTAAGGCATACTGAGGGATTTTTAACGCTCTTAAAAAATCCGACGACTTCGGCCGGGTTTGAACCCCAGATCTTGGGCATAGAAACTCAGAAAGGGCTGAAAGTTCTGAGGAAACGTGTTAATTGAACAGAACAGTCAGCGATCGCGAACCGGAAACTTCACGAGATATAGATAATAGATGTGTTGGAGGGCCACGTCCGTTCGTGTTAGACATTGTGGGTTTTGGTACGGTAGTGTTTTGTAGGCTAGATCATTTTTTTCTTATTTTGTTAGCTGTATGCCTCTCACCAAGGCGGACTGGGTTCGATTCCCGGTCAATGCGTGTGAGATTTTCGATGTGAAATGCCATGTCCTGTGGTTCGGATTCCACGTTAAACGGAGGTCCCGTGGCTTATGATCGCGAGATTAACGGTCACGTTAAACTACAAGCTTCCTTTTTTTCTTATTTTGTTAGTATTTCATGGATCTGTTGATGCTCACTTGACGAGCGAAACATGCCATCCTTTTAATCCCATCCCCCTCTGGTACTCCGTGCAAATAAGTTAGGAACCGGCATTTGCCTGGAGTATAAGTGGTAAACCACGGAAAACCACTTCCACTATGGCTGAGGTGGGAATCGAACCCTCCTCTTCTCACGTTTTGTGGTTCGGATTCCACGTAAAATGGAGGTCCCGTGGCTCATGATCACGTAAAACTACAAGCTTCCTTTTCATCTTTTCTCACGAGGCTGAGTAATTTAGGCTACGTCTATTTCAATGAAACATACGGTACCGGTACAGTAACTTAGCCTATATTGGCAGAATATTATTAAACTCCAGCAAACTTCTAGGTTTTTGTCGTGTCAGTTGCGGGGTTTAGCCTAGGCGTATGTAGGATTCGTTTAGCAAAGTTTTACTCCTACAGTAAGTAATGTAAAACAACAATACTGCATTGTCGGTACCTCGTTGTGTTCTTTGACGCGCGATCAAAACAAATGCACCGGGGCTTGCCTGTAGTGATTGGTCCGTTTCACCTGTCAACCATGTGACTTCTGAGAAGTGACCAATATCAAAGCGTCTTCCTAGCATCTCCTCACAGATGTTGACGTTATTCGCGTTATTCTTTGTTACGATTGTAATGTTTTGACCGGAGCGAAGGAGAAAATAAAAATTACACCATTATAAAAAATAAATGACTATTGGCAACTCCAGCTATCTGATATGACATCTAGCGGTAAAAATGAGAAACTTACCAAGTAGGGTACATTTGTCACGTGGTGACTGTTTGTATATGGTTTCTTGTATTGGTAAACAGATCGTGGTAAATTGTTCGTGTCTTTATACATAAGTAATAAGTTTTACTCGTTGATAGAGTGAAAAATGAGTAAAAGCAAAGTGTATTGCTCAGTTTACGGCTGTAAGTCGATGTATAAGAGGGCTGCGGATATACGTTTTCATCACTTTCCAAAAGATGCAAATAGCAATAGCCGAAATGTGATGATACCTAATACCTAATAATAATACCTTTCCACCCCGGGAAGGATCTAACACTTGTCGAGGTTGACAGACAGAAGACCTGCGACGTAAAGCCAGCGAAGGTTATTCAGTTTAAAAACAGCTATTACGATGGGCGCACTGGTAAGATTGAAGTTACTTGAATAATTAATTAAATAATTAATAATTAATTTAATAATTGACAGACAGAAGACCTGCGACGTAAAGCCAGCGAAGGTTATTCAGTTTAAAAACAGCTGTTACGATGGGCGCGCTGGTAAGATTGAAGTTACTTGAATAATTAATTAAATAATTAATTATTGGCTGCTTGGTAGGGAGAAGGGATGAGTTTAACTTGTATTAAAACTCGTGAGGCGACAGGAATTGCTTGATTTGGATGGTTAAAAGGTGGGTTTGGTGTTGAATATTTGAATGGTAGCGGAATCACTCATTCTACAGTGCCCACGGGGAGGCAAATTAGGCCTATATGACTCGTAGTGGAATAGCTCGAATATCGAAGAACTTAGCGATTACGAGGTGTAGGCTTGGCGGAAAGGCTGGCGGATCATCAGTTTGACATCAATTCACGATATACGTCGGAGCTTGGAACAGTGGCATCTGGTTTGCGTGGATGCTAGTCTCGGAATGATAAAAGTAGCACAGCTTCGGTGTGTTATTTATTTGTTTATGTACGGTATTTCTCTATTTGAATGTCCTCGGCGTTGACTCAGGATCGACATTTACATTATATTGCGCATAATAGTACCGAAATAATGTCCGAAGTGTAGCCCTGTGTAAATTTGAATCAGCTGATCTACATCAACCATAAAAACTGATGCTTGATAATATGCAAATGACACCAAAAAATCCAGTGGAACACACAAATTAGATCACGTGTATCGCACAGTTATACATATATACAATTAAAAATAACACTGTCATTACTTTAGAGACCACATTTACTGATTATAACCGAAAAATAAAAAGTGTTCCATATCAAACGCGTGTTATTGAGTATTTTAAACCCTACTTATCCAGACCGACAGCAGCGCCCCAAGTGTTAGTTTGAGTTGCCAATAGAGTAGGCCTATATTCATGGAACAACAACATATGGTATAGCCTATATTTGGTTTAATAGATTGTTACGTTATTTCGATTGTTGAAGTTGGTTGAAGTGTAAGAATATGTCAAGTTTATTTTGATGTGCTATAATAAAAGAGCTACGGAAGCCTAGGGTGTCTTGTCTTAATAATAAAGGGAGTTTTTATATCTACATGTTGCAACAAACTAAAATATTTTCTAAGAGGGTATCGTTAAGCAAAACTGATAATACTGCAACAGCGTGAAACGAGGTGAGGTTAATACCGAATTTTATGAATATACCGGTACGGTAACTGAAAAGGAAAATAGGGTGGTGGGGTTAGGTAGGCTACAGAACCATCAAACATCATCAATAGTGTGATAATTGTCGATCAGGTGTTATATTGACGTGAGATGGTGGTAAAATCATAACAATTCGATATTAGCACCGTAGGCTAACTGACATGATGAGTACGGTACCTACGGTAGGCCTATTCTAAAAGTAATGTGGTGCACAGCAAGACCGTTATATATGGCACCTGAAAACTAGGTGGGGTACCTACCTTAGCAATAACATTAAGGAACAAGGTGGCAGCTAATTGGCAAATAAAGTAAGAAAGGTGGTACCCAAGCGTACATTGGCCGTTTAGGAGGCAGTTGAGGCAATAAGGTGACATTAAAGTGGTTAGTTCGAGGCAGACGGCCTTGCTGTTCCGCCCCTTCAAATAATAACTAATTGTACAGGTAGTGGTAAGTTAAGTGGTACAGTGCCGTATTTAGGTGGTAGCAAAGGTTAAGGAGGTACCGGTAATAAAGGAAAAAGTTCGTTCTTATAAAGAGGCAGTAGCCTTACCAAGGCGAAAAGGAGGCAGCAAGGTGTCTCTTAAGGTACGATTTGGAACCTCGCCGTCAAGGCAGCACGCTGCCGCTGGCTTGACGGCGCGTCACTGGCGGCGCTGCCTGAGCAGTTGTGGTGTTTTCGTTCCTCGCTTCTTGGGCAGCGCGGCAGAGGTTCAGTAGGCTGTTTACAAAGGCACGCGGCTGGGGAATGTACGCCACAGGACATCGATTATTATATGGCAGCTTTGGTGGCGTAGCCTAGTTGGTAGCTTGCTGAGCTTCTATGCCCAAGATCGCGGGTTGAAACCCGGCCGAGGTCGTCGGATTTTTTAAGAGCGTTAAAATCCCTCAATATGCCTCCCTTCGGAGGGGAAGTAAAGCCGGCGGTCCCATGTCTTAGATTTATGGCATGTTAAAGAACCTTCCAATAATTACACTTGTGTGAAGCTAAATTATAGGTTAGATTTGACTAACACTCTTAGCTTCCAACTTTCGTCGCCAGGAGCCGACAGCGGTGGCATCTGATAACCAAGTTCTGAACTAGTAGTCGTTGACGGTGGCGTTTGGCGGCAAAGTAGGAACTACTTGAAAAAAATTCAATGTCTGCAGTCCTTACTTGAATTGAAAACAGATAACACACACTAATACAGTCAACACAATTAACACCGGTTATCAGACAGATTCTACACACACCCAAAGTACACGGGGCTATATGACCGCGCTGTTGCAGCCCCTAAACTGAGGAACCAACCAACCAACTACATCAGAAGTGAGTTAATAGACGCAAGATAAAGGATGGAAACAACAATCTACTGCAGCACACCTAATGGTATGGTGGTCAAGTATGAAAATATTGGCTCCCAAATATTTTATTTCTTTAATTTTTATTTAGGCCTAAATGGGTCACTCCAAACCATACTTATTTCCAATACATTAAATTGGTCTAAAATTAAATGAAATGTCATTTAAATGTTCTTTAGATGGCGTATTATTTGAATAATTTACTTTTTTGGCCTAATAATAATAATATCATATGGCCTCGGGTGCCTGGTGCAAGCTTTGCTATGTGACACCCAGAGGGTAGCTTGCATGTCGAATTTCGTTGTTCCTTGACTATGAAAGTCAAGGAGGTTAGATGTTAGATATCTAATCTCCTTGAACACAATAGCACTTTCTATTGTCCGTCCAGAGTTAAGAGTGTACTACGGGCTCTTATGGCACAAGCGTTGCCACGTCTAGCGACCGTAGAAGGGCAGCTATTGTACAGCACTCCACACGAGTAGTACAGCCCGCTGCCGGACTGACTATCAGCAAGCTCCTCATCCCGACGGAATTTCGTTCCTTCGCGCCATTATAATCTGCAAACTTTTACTATAATTCGCGTAAGAATAACAGAATTTGGATGATCAGTTTTTAATAAAGATAAAGACTGAGTTATTCCCTAAAGGAGTGGGGGAGCCGAGGATAGTAATTGATTTACATAACAATGCTTAGAACGGATTATAAATACTGCGACGATTTACTATTTATTTACATTGGAATTTTAGTTACGTACGGTATGGCAATGACAAAACAATTGAAATGACGTGAAAGCTAATCTGAATCATCCGTTAGATACGGATCAATTAGTTTAATAGACCACGTAATATGGCAATATATTCTCCAAGGCAGGGGCGGATCTACGGGAGAGCGAGGAGGGCGACCGCCCAGGGCCCCGCGCCATGTTTTTTAAATTTAATTAATTAATTATACTTTTCAAACTAATTTGTATTTTTTTATATTTTTTTTCAGTGCAGCTATGACCTCTGTTGACCGTTTAACAAGTTTAGATTTCGGTGAAATAATAGAAGACTTCAGCCGGAAAAATGTGGCGAAGTAATATTTTATTGCTTACATAATCTTCTTCAAGGGGATTGAAAGGTTTCTTTCATATTATTAAAAAAACGTACTGTAGTATACTCAAAATATTGTAACTATTCTTTATTTTATTATTTTTACAAAACTACTTTCCATTTCATTTCATTTCATATTTTTTTATTTCCTATTGTTGTGGGCCCCGCCTTATCATATCGCCCAGGGCCCCGCAAGGCCTGGATCCACCACTGCTCCAAGGTCAGCCTAGGTCAGTGACAGGATACAAATCATCTGTCGCAGTGAGTCACTTTCATCTGCAGAGGCGAAGAGAGTACCCGGAAATAACAAGTAATTTTGTTCTTATCATAATGATACTTCACATATTATTACACGCGTAGATGAAAGATTTCTTTACAAGTTGCTTTACTTCGCACCGACACAGATATGACTTATGGCGACGATAGCAAAGGAAATGGCTAGGGGTGGGAAAGAAGTGGCCGTGACCTTAATTAAGGTACAGCCCCAGCATTTGCCTGGTGTGAAAATGGGAAACCACGGAAAACCATATTCACGGCTGCCGACAGTGGGGTTCGAACCCACTATCTCCCGAATACTGGATACTGGCGACTGCAGCTATCGAGCTCGGTATAGATAGATGAAAGAAAGTAAACAAAAAATGCAGTGGCACAACGTACATTGGACAATGAATGGCAAATACTACAGACTGATGTGGGAAATTGCGACAATCTGTTCTTTAAAATATTTCTCAAAACAATCATTATCCATTTCATAATGAGCCTTAGCGGTTTATTTTATACAAAACTACAAGCTTCTCATTCGGCACAAATCGCGTAATTTAACTGCATGAAAGTTCTGTTACGCACATTATTGCAGGTGAGTAGTTAATAATACTACTACTACTAATAATAATAATATATCATCACGGGTTTTTCAAAAACGTACAGCAGCACTTTTCTCCTGATTCTTGGTCTTTATATAATTGTAGACGTTACAAACTATCTGTCGTTCTCTGCGCCTTAAAATTTCCCCGGGTTTACGTTTCGCAAACGGAACATCAGCCAAATATTTAATGCCACTTATACCTAAATCAAAATTATTTTTATATTACACAAAACAATCCTTACACTCCAACACTGTTTCAAATATCTTGGAGAGATCTGGACTCGTGCGTTCAGTGGAGAGCTAAGACACGTACAACAGCGTGCGTGCTGTTCCATCCAGCGCGCAGACTCTGCTGTCAGATACATTACAAAATCATGTTGCATATCAAGAATGTAAGAATTACATATCATTAAATGAATGCTGAGGAACATGTACTCTCCACCCATGGCCATTAACCTAATAAATAACATAGTGAAAATCCAGTTTTAAAGACTTCGAAGTCATCAATTCTGGGGGAGTCCGCTAAATGTAAAAGCCCATAAGAGCCCGTAGTACACTCTTAACTCTGGACGGACAATAGTAGAGAAATGGCGGAAACTCCCGAGATTAATTTTGCCATTATGAACTCGGCCTACTGAATTCAAATGGGTTCTTTGACATGCCAACATCGTATGACATGCGTATCGTATTTTTGCCGCCTTTCAAAAATCACTTACCACGGTCAGGGGCGAACCTGCAATCTTGGGGTTAGTAGACCGACACGCCATCCACTCACCCACCGTGGCAAGCTTTTTTTTGGCCTTAAAAAGGCAAAAGATACAATTATTTTCGAATAATTGGTACGGGCAAATTAGCGACAAGTCGAGACATCTAGCGGACTTTTATGAAACGCCATTTTGGAAGCAGTTTTGCTCCATTTCCAGGCTTTGTATAATTTCGTTGCCAACGGTGCAGCGCCGCAGAGCCGCCAGACCGCTCCTGGCGCGGTTGGGCGGCCATGCTGCACAGGCCGCGGAGTTCGAAATGTATCCCGTCTAAATACACGTGGAGCGGTAGTAAGCTTCCGCAGCAATGGCAGCGCGCTGCCTTGGCGGCGAGGTTCTAAATCGTACCCTTAGGCGGTAGCAAAGTAAGGAGGTACGGTAATAAGGGAATACTGGTCCCCTTGCCGAGGTAGTAATTAAGCTTAGATTGGGCGTTTATGTGGCAGTTAAAAGGTAATAAGGTGGCAGTAGGATGGCAAGTTAGGTGCCACTAAGGTGGTAGCAAAGGGTAAGGATGTATTAATGGAGAACTTGTCTCCTTAAAAATTAGCAGTTAAGTGGCAATAAGGCAGTAACAAGTTGGCATGTAGGTGGTAGCAAAGTGTGAGGAGGCAATAAAGAAGGGCACTTGCCTCTTTACAAAGTGGCAGGTAAGAGGTAATAAGATGGTACCAAGTGACACTGGGGTGGTAGTCATCTATAGGGCATCCAGCGCTTAGAAAAGACTGTGGAGCCTTATGGCCACAGTGTTGCTAACTCTAGGTAGAGGTAGCGCTGACGTCATACGTTATGTTCACCCGCTTCGAGTACTGTTCTTTCATTAGTTAGCGAGACAATACAACCCCAGCAGCAACCTGAAGTAGAACATGCACAGGAAGGAGCAGTTTTTCAGGTGTTAAAGGACTGGACCAGTATTAAGGATACAGTACGTGAAGAGAACCAATAACGACATTCATTTCGTTGTGATATGACGCATTACTGATTGACAGATGTCGAGAGCACAACATTTCCTTCCTTCTCGGATATATGCTGACGATGTTAACAATTTTTACGTCAGCAATACTGTTGATCATCACTTTTTGTTTTTGTTATTAGTTAGGCTATAATTTTGTTTCTTTCAATTCTATTCTTCTTTTGTTTAATTGTAGTGAGTTAGCCATGCAGTTAGGTGCGCGCAGCTGTGAGCTTGTATTCGGGAGATAGTGGGTTCAAACCCATCTGTCGACAGCCCTGATTCGATGGAACAGAAAATAAAACAGACACACAACAATAACACCAATGATGGATAGTGCTTCAGAACTTATGTTGCACTGAGCACGTGCTCCACTCCGGGCGATCATGCAGCACTGGACGAGGCTCTTCTTTCCAGCGTGCTAACCTCGAAAATGTTTAAATCACTAAGACGTTATATAAACGATACTTGTATGCAATAACAAAGGTAATCAATTGGCAGATAATTGTAGGAAGCTATTACGACGAAAAATATATATGTTCAGAGTTCCTTCATGATAAAAGGTGAGGTAACAAAACCAGTGTAGGGGGGGGGGGGGTCCGTTAAAAGTAAAAGCCCATAAGACCTACAGTCTTTTCTAAACGCTGGATGCTCTATAGTCAAGTATGATTGGATATCAGGTCATAATGAAACTATAACTTAGTAGATTTAAAACTAACTCTGGCAAGAATACGTGGGTTAATTTTTAAGTAGTGGCAGCTCTCTTTCCTCGATACATTGCCTACTTAGGTCTACATGGTTCTAAGTTTAACAAACCTTCGATGTCACCACCAGCGTTGCGTAGCCAACGTGTTCCCAGCGATGCGTAAGCTGTTGGATCACAGTCTGTTAATGGCGCGAATAGAGCGGTTGTTTGACTTTGGAAGTGAATCCCAGGAAGTGATTCCTTCATATTAGGGATTATATAAAAATCGCAGGAACTTAAATCAAGAGAGTATGGATGGAGGTGGGTGGTAAAACATTTCCCAGCCGCAATGATCGAACAATTCAGACACAGCTCCTGCTGTATTCAACCCATTTTCTTCTCAGAGCAGCTCACAAATTGTTTCGTAAAACGAACAGTGGTAGCATACTCTGCATTAACACTCCACCTTTGGGGAACAGTATGTCTTTATGATCATATCACCATCTCAATCATAGGCAAGAATCAGCATAATCTTCTCATTGGTAAGGGTCTGCCAAACTGCTGTTTTTCTCGGCAATCCGTAATGACACCACTCATCTGATTGACGTTTCTAAGTTTTACAAGTCTTTGGTGTACCGTAACCATCAGCATTGCGTGCAACGTGTTCCCCAGTTGGGGTGTGGTGGCACAGCGGTCAAGCTGTTGGGCCGGGTTCGATTCCTGGTCAATGGATGTGAGATTTCCGAAGTGAAATGCCATGTCCTGTGGTTCGGATTCCACGTAAAAAAGAGGTCCTGTGGCTCATGATCACATGATTAACGGTCACGTAAAACTTACTTCCTTTAACGTGGAAGCCTTTGGATCCCGTTGACATTGCCTAATGATTCGAGTAGGGCAGTCAGTCGCCTGATGACCGTCTTCAAGTGTTCGGAAGCGAATCTCACAAAGTGGGCTAATCCCTGCAGGGTTTAGATCAAAGTCGCAAGGACATGAGACCTGGGACAGATATTATTAACCACAAGACACAAACGATCCTTATAAGGAGAAGAGCTTCCAGGTACGGTAATCTTCAAAATGTCTTCATCGTTAGGCCCGTACCGACGGGCCAGCCCAGTCTAAGGTAGGCCCACAGGCTTCCTCTTTGTCATACACTGATTACTTTGCATCATAAATCTACCTGTCTCTGCCTACCACAGGTATGGTGCCGGTACTGTAAAAGTCTATGGTTTTCATTACTCGGTCTTAGTGACCTTAATTAATTTCATAATGGTTTTGATATCTTGTCGGTGCCATTTGTGTTAAATCATACGATAGCAATCTTCACGACTGTCATTGTTCGGCTTGCACTTGCATATTTAATATACCGGTACAGGAATTATTATTCAATTACCAGTACCGTAGGTACTTAAAGTTTATCTTTAAAAGCTTTGCGAATTTCCACTGCGGTGATAAAGAAATTAATTATTACCGTAGCTTATAATTGAAGGGTGTAACCCAAAAACATGCTAAGTGCCATTTTAGGAAACAATTAGTTTTTACATTACAATACATCTATGTGCCATTGTCAATGGCTATGTGCCAAAATGGTTTGTTTAGCTCATACATCCATCACAAGATGGGCTCTGCTATGTTGCTCACTTGTTTACCCAGAAGTCTGCTAAGTACCAATAGCTGATTTCAGACATGGAGGGAAACAGTTCAGGAGCTTTGCATGCAAATAATATTGAAATGGGGGGAGAAAAGAAGAAAGATAGGTAGGCCTACTGGATATAGATGTGCAATTATAGCCTATTGATACTAAGACTGAAACTACAGTACCGGTACCTTGGCACTTAGCTGATTTTTGAGTAAAAGAGTATAGGCACTTATCTATGATTAGTATTTCTGACTTTAACAATGTGATAGGCTACTACTTGTGTGACATGCTATATCATTAATTAAACATATGGTAACAATCCAGTTACAATTGTCGGTGTACACTAATATTAAAATTTAAAATGAAAACTCCTGTGGTACGTTTTTTCACTATATATACTAAACAAGTTTTTGGCACTTAGCAGGTTTTTGAGTTACACTCTTCAATTATAAAAGTTAGTTCAATTACTTTCTTGTGCAGACTTTACTTATTTTGATACTGTCTTAGCAGTTCTTTTGCCACCCAGTTCCTGCTGTGAAGCTTAGCTGAATACTGTGTTTTGAAAAGCTTTTGTCTTGTTTGGTGAAATATTGTTCCTCCCGTGAGCCTCACCGTGATGATTTTCTGAGATATACAGTGTAGGATCTCAATCCCGACCATTTATGAAACAGAACTTTTTTCTGAATGTAGCCATGAGTTCATTTCCCAAAATTGATTATAGAGTATTGAGTAATTGACATCGCATCATATCACCCTTCCGTATCTCCTCGGTGTATCCCCGACTGAGTCTTTTTACTCTAAGCATGGCCATCTGGGCGTATGAATCCATGCTATTTGCAGTAGCGTAGCGTGAGGGAAATAATTGGGTAGACACAAATAAAAAGAAAAACTGCAGTAACACATTTTAAAGACAATGTTTAAAGTTTTAACTTAAATCTTACATACTACCTATTCTCTTGGCCCCATGTAAAAGAACTAAGTTTGATGAATGAGCATAACAATGTACAAATAATGCTGTCTGATAATTGCTTGCAAACCATTGTTGCTACCCGACATGACAGTAGCTCCAGCATATATCTAGTTAGTTAGTTATTGAAGTTTCGAGGGGCGGACTATTTTCTTATCTATTTTATGTTCTTCCAGATTGAAAATTATGTGTGTATTGCCGAAGCCTGTGCACTTATAGGCCTATCTAATGATACATCGAAGAAACCTACAAATATTTCTCAACTCTCGAGTTACAGACATATCGCACAATTACACTTAATTGAGAGCTTTGAAGGACACGTCAGTAGTATCATTTGCCTGAATGGCCACAAATTCACATGACGAAAGCTCTTCTGCAATCCTTTCCCTTACTGCATTAATGACAGATTGCATAATCATTTTGGATGTCTGGAGACGTACCTTCAAAAACAGAGCTGCCTTCTTTCATAAATGATTCTTCTATTGCCAGCAAATTGAAGGTTTCTAAATAATTGCCCTTATTAAGACATTCTTGGTCTTCTCTGTGGCCTCTAAAGGCAAGTTCTTGCCGCCCGAGATGGCACACCATCTATTAGGCGACCCATTATTCGCCTATTTCGAGTTACATTTTCATTATATTTCACAGCTGCTAATCGCGTTGTTTTCACTAAACAATGCTCAATCCTATTTCTTGCTAGCATGTGAAACATCTCTGCATTATTAATGTGTTTCCTGATCCCTGAATGTTTTAGAGTTTTGCCTCAATTTATTTTTATTGTTGAGATACCCCTGCGAGTCCATGGTTCTTCGCCCCCAAACATCAAACAGTAATAACAATGAGTGACTTTGTGTGCTTTTTTTGTCGTGTGGCCTCCTGAGAGGCCGAGTGCAGGTATTTCTAGTCGACGCCCGTGGGCGACCTGCATGCCAGGATGAGGGATGGAATGGTTGAAGATGGATGAAACTGGGCAAGGATGTGGAAGGAAGCAGCCTTGGCCTGTCAGAAGGTACCATCCCAGCATTTGCCTAGTGTTGAAAATGGGGGAAACCACGGAAAACCATTTCAAGGATGGCCGACGGTGGGGCTCGAACCTACGCATCTTCCGAGTCATCAGAGAGCTTGGCCTCATGACCTAACGCTGCACTTTAGCGAGCGTAGCCACCGCTGTCGGTACTTTGTGTGCTGAGAACCACATAACCATCTATATTTCGAATGGCAACTACTTTTAAATTTTCTTGCAACTTTGCCATCTTTTTGGGACAAATCCATCTGAGGGCATTTTATTTTAGATTTTAATTTCAACTTTTGTGCAAATGTTAATGATGATAATGATACTATGAAGAAATCTTACAGAATCAAAAGTTACACGGTTCATGTCAACTAATAGCTTATCACTTCCCATGGTTAAAATAACTAGAAACTAAGGCACAGTAAATACAGGATCACAAAACGTTCACCACATCGCCAAAGAAAAGACATGTCTACTATGCTCACGGCTGGCAGTGTGGAGGAGCATGGAGGGGATGGCGGCGCGCGCACGATCTTGCACGCTTTAATGAGAAGACAGGGGAGACATCCTCCAAAGTGTCTATCTGCCTCGTTGTTCGTACGCAGGATGCAAGCGGTGAATCGTTTAAATCATGAAAATTACTATTATGGCTTAAGAACGTGGAAGAAAAACAACATTACAATAAATAATAATATAACGTGTCATTTGTTACGTAAGTTTGGATAGACAGTGTCTACCTTGTCTATCCTGACGCTACGCAACTGGCTAATTGTACCTGCATAATCTCTTTTGTTAGGGGCAGATGACCTCGCTGTCCCGCCCCTTAAAACAACAATAACTAACCATAATTAACCAATCTCTTTTGTTTATTTATCTTATAAAGTTCAGGAAGCACATAAAATTGTGTGTAAATTTTAAAGTATGAATACGTCTTCTGTTATTTTTTCATTCAGCATTTCAATAAACCAATTAATTTGAGGGTGGAGTTCTCTCACCTCTCTCAGTAAAATAGTTTGTGGTGGTTGTGTTAGACAACAGCTTAATGAAGTTCCCCTCTGGCCACCTGCCTTCTGTAGTCTGCTTTATGTCGAGCAGACATGGCGCCACGAATCACTAGCTTGTCTACTACTCTCCTCGGCCCGATATCGCGTTGGCTAAAATTTCTATAGTGTACACCTGCTTCCCTTCATGTTTTTTGAATAAATTTGAGGAACACTCCTATATTCCTTCTGTGATTCATGTTTTATCACACTACTCACGGTCATAACACATGAGTTATTTGTGGAACTAAGAAAGCATTTTAATTTTGAAGATTTTTGCTTAAGTACTTAAATTCTTGTTCTTCCAGTTGCTGTGATAAATGTTGAAGTTTAAAATGTAGTTAAAACTTCCTTAAAACTGCCTCATATGGCAGGGTAAAACTTCACACTGTTTCACATGGCCTAGCAAGCCACTTCCCGCTGAGTGGGTTTGTGACCCTGATGAGCTGTGGAGTAGCAAGAACTAGCCTCGTCGAAGACTCATAGCAGCGATGGAGAACTGAATGACAATGGAAGCTGAAATGTGCCGACTTATATAGCCCTTCAGAAATGTCCAGAAAATTGTAGGTAGCAGACGTCATCAGAGACTGAACTGTAACCAGGGTGTAGCAGGTATGTCTCACGTATGTCAAGCGTGCATCAGCACCACATGATTATCTCCGCCAATCCCAGAAAGGCGGGAGACATGACATCAGGAAGGAAGAAGAAGCCAGTCGCCATCTTATCAGAATCAGTGAGGCAGAAGTACAGACTGTAACAGACTTATAAAAAGTCAAATAAGTGATGTGCCCATTGACTAATAAAAGCAGAGTGTGTTATACGACATTAATATGATGAATAGATAATAAATGTTTAACGATTAATTAATTTATTTTAGGATATTTTATATTCACTTCAGTAACAGAACAAGGGAAGGTGGACAAGTTTCAAACCTGAACCGAGTTGTACTAACAGGGAAGAACGTATCTTCGGGAAAAGAACACGCTCATACCTCTGACTTCTCTCGATCAACTTAAATTCTCTTCCAATACCAACAATATTCTTTATTCTTTCTTTAACTGCCATACAATGTTTATTTATTAAAGAATGTATTTTTATAATATTATTTTATAGTGAGATTTAAAATTTATCTTGTATCATGATTCTTTAAATTATGTTGCTGATTTAAATGGATTCAGCCCCTGGATACACTCCTGGCTGACCAGGAGAGACTAATTGTGATGCCAGGACTGGGTGATGAATGATAGAAGCTTCTCTGTGAAACCTCAAACCAACCTTACAAAAACATCATTCTTATACATCCTCAAATTCACAAAAAAAAAAAAAAAAGGCCTTAAAAGATGTTAAAAGATGACTTGCTTTACCTCAAGAATTACATTCCCAATAGATGTCAGATAACTCTGCCCAATGTTTAAAATGTCTTACATTTTCTCCACTTACTTGTGACAGGCTCATATTTCTTAAAATACCTATAATTAGGTAAAATAGATTTAATCCATCTTTTAAGTTAATACTATTCATGGGTATTTTAATTTATATGTCAATAAGGACAACTTACATGAGGTACTGTATGATGCACTTCATACCAATGCGTTCATATTTCTTGTCCAACTCTTTCCTCCTCCAATCCTGACCCTATTAAGTCTCCTGGACTAATTTGTCCATAATTTTCAATTCTCTCAGAGTAAGCTCCTTTAAGGGAAACAATACTCAATAGAAATCAGTTAAACGAAAGTAATGAGGATGAGGTGGTAGCGAGCATCAAGCTGCAAGACCACTGCTGCCACCTAGTTCAATTTCATTACGCTGTGACTGAAACCAACGGTGGTAGCAGCCTCTATGAGTTATTTATCCTTAACATTCTGCCTAATGTTTCATCAGCTGTTCTAACAAAAATTTCTAGGGTGATTTCAGGATTTTCAGTTAGTCTTATACTCTGGAAAAAAATCTTGTATGTTTTACAGGAAGTAGAGGAAGGAATTAAATATATGCATCTGAGTGCACCTCGATACATTTCACCAAAACAAGCATTATGGGATCTCTATCATAGTGTCATACCTGCCTTAGGATTTGTGGTTTCATAAATCTCCAACTTGATTAACTTGTAAAATGAATATGGTGATGAAATATTTTCTTAGGAATCAAATTACACAATAGGATGGATCAGATATGGAGCTGGTTGTCAAGAAATATTGATCCAACTGAATTAACGCCATCCGGTCAGCATGTTCTCCAAGAAATACAAAATATTTGGCAGCAGCAAAACAGAGATCATTTGGCTAAATGGGAAAAGAATATTCTCTCACAATCTCAAGGTATGACTAAAAGACTGATACAGTATTTGAAATTATTTTCTAAGTTAATACACTGATGCCACCATGATCTAGGGATAACATCGTAATGACTAGATACAGTACCGTATATCAAGTTTGATCTCTGACTATAGTGGCTTCTGGTGTGTGTCCAACAGGGTTCACTTAGCTCTGGCGTAGGCATACTACACAAATTCTTTGGCTTGTAAATAGTTGTCATAGTTCAGCTGATGACACAACCACATGTAAGGAAAACCCTAAAAAGAATAACAGAAAGTTAACAAAAATGTATCTGAAATATGCTATGAAATGAAATAAAGTTTTCCTGTCTCTAGTCATAATTTCTATTTTCGAACTTGACATAGCATTGGTTGTTGTTAAATTAGTTTTAGGGGCTTGGGGCATTTTGGTCATAATAATAATAATATCGTATTGCCTCGGGTGCCGGGTGCAAGCTTTGTTATTTGACACCCAAAGGGTAGCTTGCATTTCGAATTTCGTTGTTCCTTGAAGCACTATGAAAGTCAAGGAGGTTAGATATCTAAGCTCCTTGAACGCTATAGCACTTTCTAGTAGAGAAATTAGGAACTTTGTGTTGGCGGAAACTCCCGAGATTAATTTTGCCATTATGAACACGGCCTACTAAATTCAAATGGGTTCTTTGACATGCCAACATCGTATGACATGGTGTCGTAATTTTTGCCGCCTTTCAAAAATCACTTAGCACGGCCAGGGGCGAACCTGCAAGCTTGGGGTTAGTAGACCGACACGTTGACCACTCACCCACCGTGGCAAGTATTTTGGTCATAATCCCCAAGTACTTGGGTGTGGCTCAGTCTATTTATTAACCTATGTGTCGGTGATGACTGTAGTAGTGTGTGGGACTATAATTAATAATTATTAGGGTCGGCAATGGTGCCCTGGTTTCAAAATAAGGTACTATCCCAGCATTTATCTAGTGAGAGTGAGAAAACCACACTAAGGATAGCTGCTGTCAGTGCCAAGATTTGAACCTCTGATCTTTGGACTTGCTGCAGTGACCCATTATGGTCGTGGTGTCGTTGTTCCGTCCCTTAAAACAACAGTCATCATCAATCCCAGTCGTGGTGCACGATTTAATGCACATGACTATGCCATGTGTTAGTCAGCACAGTCCCCTCTTTCACTAACTTGTGACCTCAATGTTATCCCATTAAATGTACAACTATATGACTCTATCTTGCTTGTTTAAGATGGCACTGATCTCCTCAGTTAACCATTTGGTGTGGAACATCACTATATTAAAATCTTTGGGCCTTATCTTTGTTAACTCTGTCATCATCTGTTGAGGGTGCAAAGCATAGATCATATTCAGAATGTCCAATAATTTATATAATTTTCATGGTATGAACAATCAAAAAATCTAGCTTGCCTAGAATCCTAGACCGTGAGAAGTTTAATCAGAATGCACTGTAGTTACTTTACGGATAATTATATTGCTTAGAATAACTTTAGAGGTAGTGTAGTGTGACTGTCTTTCAGTTTCAGGACGTCCCAGTACTACCAAACGATGGACAATGGAAGAGAAAAATACAACAGAAAATATTTCACATGATTATCAAATAAGGTAGGTTGACCAGATTTTGGAAAAGGAAAGAAAGAAATAGGAACATCATGGAGACTTGCAGAGCGACAGCCATAGCTACTCTCGCTAACTCGCAGTGCTAGGCCATAGAGCCTCAGTAGACGTGGGTTCGAGCCCCACCATCAGCCGTCCTTGAAATGGTTTCCCATTTTTAACTCCAGGCAAATGCTTGGACGGTACCTTCTGACAGGCCACAGTCGCTTCCTTCCACATCCTTGCCCATTGGGGGGTGTGGTGGTGCAGCGGTCAAGCTGTTGGCCTCTCACCCAGTCAATGCATGTGAGATTTTAGAAGTGAAATGCCATGTCCTGTGGTTCGGATTCCATGTAAAAAGGAGGTCCCGTGGCTCATGATCGCTTGATTAACAGTCAATTAAAACTAAAAGCTACCTTCCTTTATCCTTGCCCAGTTTCATCTTCATTCATTTCATCGTTCATTAGCTCCTCTCATGAGGTTGGAGTCAGAAAGGGCATCCGGCCATAAAAGAAACATCCGCCACATTAGAATTTCATCGCATCTCATAATAAGGGGTAGACATACATGAAGACTTACAGACTGGATTGGATGCTGAAAATGACTCTTATATAAGGCGCGTTCACAAAGTAATGAGCCGGAGGCTGGAATGCGCAAACTGGTGAAGACATCGGCTGATCGTGGCGTGTGTAACGAGGTGTGGTTCCGACCAGAGCGTGGAAGATCACAGCCCGTCGCTAGAGGGCACATGTACACGTCACGTGTCGATACAAAGTGAGCAGCAGCATGCATCAATCGCCCAACCAAGACCAAGACAGTAGGCCATTCGACATGCTTCCTGGTGTGGTTGAAGACTGTGGGGCACCCATTGGGCACACACTTTGCGCAAGTGCAGTCGTTCCTTCATGATGGTGTGCACACTTCCGACGCTCAATCCGACCATGACAGCTATGGATTTCACTGTCACTCGGCGGTCCTGAGTAATGAGTGCATCAACCAGCTAGACGTTGTCATCGGTAATGCAGGGGGGGTGCCCCAGACCGGGCATCATCGGCTAACGACACCCGTCCTTCCCTGAAGCGCTTGTGCCACGCCTTGACCCTTGCAAGGGACATGCAGTGTTCGCCGTACACTTGTAACATTCAGCGATGAATGTCCGTTCCCCCTACTCCTTCCGCTGTCAGAAACCGAACAACACCTCTTTGCTCTTCGTTTGACGCTTCCTTGTCACTGTTTGCAATGCGACTGGAAGCGCTGGACGATTGATGCATGCTGCTGCTCGCTTTGTATCATCACGTGACGTGCACGCGTGCCCTCTAGTGACGGGCTGTGACCTTCCACGCTCTGGTCAGAACCACACCTCGTTACACACGCCACGATTAGCCGATGTCGTCACCGGTTTGCGCATTACAGCCTCCGGCTCGTTACTTTTTGAACGCACCTTATATATTAAAATAATTGGGAAGAAAGTTCACCTTTTACTAAAACGGAAACAATTTGACAAGTAGGCCTAATTGTGCTATGACAATGTTTGTTGTTGGTTGGTTCTTAAGTTTAGAGGCTGCGACAACGCGGCCATGTAGCCCTGTGTTTGTTGGCTTGAAACAAAATGCACGTTACAAACTATCCATTGAGCCCCAACGTAATTGATTCTGTCATCCATGTATTAAAATAATTGGAAACATTCATTTCATTTCCACCAGCAGTACACAGTGCCCCAGTGATGGAATGGCTACAGTGGCTCTTAATACAGTCACTGTAGGAATGGCTTTCTCCTAACCAACTACTCATAAAATAATATAATAATATCGTATGGC
Source organism: Meconema thalassinum (assembly GCA_946902985.2). Taxonomy (NCBI): domain Eukaryota; kingdom Metazoa; phylum Arthropoda; class Insecta; order Orthoptera; family Tettigoniidae; genus Meconema; species Meconema thalassinum. The sequence goes on along the minus strand of OX336394.1, from coordinate 175,662,596 downwards.
CTCGGATGCCGGGTGCAAGCTTTGTTATTTGACACCCAAAGGGTAGCTTGCATGCCGAATTTTGTTGTTCCTTGAAGCACTATGAAAGTCAAGGAGGTTAGATATCTAAAGCTCCTTGAACACTATAGCGCTTTCTAGTAGAGAAATGAGGAACTTTGTGTTGGCGGAAACTACCGAGATTAATTTTGCCATTATGAACACGGCCTACTGAATTCAAATGGATTCTTTGACATGCGAACATCGTATGACATGGTGTCGCAATTTTTGCCACCTTTCAAAAATCACTTACCATGGCCAGGAGCGAACCTGCAAGCTTGGGGTTAGTAGACCGACACGTTGACCACTCACCCACCGTGGCAAGCTACTACTCATAAAGAATAATATTAACAGCAACAAAGCTATTACAAACAGATTTTGTACGAAATTATCAAAAGGCATATGCTTAGCAACATAACATACCGCATTTGAAGTTTATACATGTTATCAAGTTTACATAGTTGTCTGAAAGCATTGTAATGGTGGTCTCGGGGCAGCATGTTTCACCTTCGTTAATGTTATTAATTTTAGGTGGTTTGAATCCCACCAAAGCAGATTATTTTTGCCTGGCAATTTTTGTTTAACTTATATGCTTGGTGTTCCATTACATCCTATTTAATTATACAAGGGCTGGTTTTTTTTTTTCCAAGTTCCGATGTACTGTATAAAAATAACAGATTGACATACCAAACTGATTTTACTACTAAATGTTGGCTTGTTTTATTCTTATGTCTCAACATAATCACCAAAACGATTGAAACATTTGTCGTATCGTTACACCAGCTTTCTAATGCCCTCGGCAAAACATTCTGCCGCCACTGAGGTGGGTACGTCTGGAGAGTCTTGAAAAGAAAATAGCCCTTTTAATATACTAATTTCCGTACATGTTATTTTAATTAGAAATCATTTGCGTAGGCCTACCAAAGTTTTGGTTCACTACAGGGAAGTGTTGTTTGAATTGGGTGCTTGGACATTGGCACTTCAACCCCGTAGAAGTTTCACCATCTTTCACCTACTGCACTCCAGCTATCAAATGACCTATCTTATGTAATAAAATAATTGGGAAGAAATTTCATATTTTCTTAAATCTGAAATATCTTGGCAAGTAATTGTACTACAATAATTTTTGTTGGCTTGAGATATAATGCACGTTGACACATTATCAATTGAGCTGCAACTTACTTGATTCTGTAATCTGCGTATTAAAAATATTGTAAATATTTATTTCAGCAAGGTCATTCTTCTGACCAAGCTGTGTGCCGGCCGCAGTGAGGGGAGGAACGAGTCAAGTGTTCTGGAACACGCATGCACTCAGGAGCCAGTTGGCCTGCCCCACTGCAACTTTCAAGCGCTGGCTGTCATTTTGTTTGATCATTCATTCTTTTAGAGTTTGTGTGTGATCTCAAAACCATGATTAAAATGACGAGTCGGAGGCGAACCTCAATATTACAGTTGTTACAAAAATGAAATGCGATGGTAACTGTCTGTTCAGGTCATTAGCATAAAGACATGTGAGTGGCAAATGTCGTGTGGAAAGAAGTGGTATAGGATTGTTGAAATGAATGCTGTGTAGTAGCATGGGTCTTCTAATTATTATTATTATCATTATGTCCGGCTCTATGGCTAAATGGTTAGCGTGCTAGGCTTTGGCCCGAAGTGTCCCGGGTTCGATTCCCGGCCGAGCCATCAGGGATTTTAATCCCCTGGGGTTAATTCCCATGGCTCGGGGACTGGGTGTATGTGACGTCTTCATCATCACTTCATCCTCATTACGACGCGCAGGTTGCCCACGGGCGTCAACTAGAAAGACCTGCACTCAGCCTCTCCGGAGGCCACATGATCTTTCATTCATTATTATTATTATTATTATTACCATCATCATCATTATTATATGTTAAATATTATTTTAAAATCATAGAATAATTGTAATACAATGGGTGGATGACCTTGATGATCTGCATCTTAAATAACAACCACCACCTTCTTTCACTGAGGTTAACTTTGGATTCATTGAAACGAGAATGTTAGTTTTAGATTCATTGAAGTATGACTTGTAAATGGGACAGCTGTTGGACGTTTAACCCAAATCTCCTACATTCCAGACAAGAATGTTGATCAATTGCTCATCAGCATTTAAAACATATAATCATATGTCCACGCCTTGTAGTTTCTCCTATATCGATTTCACACATACAGGGTGTACACAAAAGAATATTGGAATACAACTTCGGTGGTCTGCAAGGAGCCCCAACCTTTCCCCGTATGATTTTCTTTTGTGATGGTATGTTAAGAATCACATGTTTGTACCACCGCTACCTGCTAGCCTACCTGAACTGAGATGTAGAGTTGTTGCAGCTGTCGCGTCCATTACTCCAGACTGGCTAACCAAAGTGTGGGAAAAGCTGAACTATCGGTTGGACATGTGTTGTGTGACTAAAGATTCTCACATTGGGTACTTGTAGTGTGTGCTGTGAAAACTCGTACAGTTACTCTTTCAGCCCATGAATGAATTATTATTGTGTACAATACATAAGAGAAATTATATACCTTTAAATCCTGATATTCTTTTGTGTACACCCTGCATAAAAGAGAGACCCCAAAAATGGATAGCTGTCCTTAGCTAAGAGTTACCACATAAAAGCTACCAATTAATTTGTGGAGAAAATTTCAGTGGATTGATTTATTTAATAATTTATTGAATAGCTTCTATCTCTCTTAACAGGAAATCTGACTTCCCTTGGGGTGAGGGTAGTGGCTCCTGCACAAGAGATGACACGATATTGAGTTCTCCAGCAATAAAACCGGATACCAATGAAGAATTATTTGCACCTTCTTTATCATCTAATGGAACAGATGTTGATGGAGGACCACTTTTATCTTTAGCAGCCTCACCTGTATGTAGTACATTTTAGAAATTAAGTAAATATAAAATAAGGATAAATAGATGAAAGTGTGGTTAATACCACACTACAAACAAACATTTTGGTACTGTAGATGACAACATTCTTGAGATAGAGTAGCCACCTGAACTAATATTTAAGCCCAGCCTAGCCTGAACCATAAACTTCAATACCCAAATCCAACCTGGCCCAAACTTTTTCTGTATGTATTTCTTTGACGCGAGTCATAATTTGTTCGTATTGATTTGTTGATTATATTCAAGCTTTTTTTTTTCCACTTTTCAATACATTTTTTTTCTTACACTATTGGTAGTACATGTTTCGGTCGTAAAGACATTCTTCAGCTACACTGTAACAAGCTCTTTTACATAAAATGATTATACATTAAATTTAATTTTGCAACATATGGTACGGTATGTAAGTTAAAAACACTGTTATTTGCTTTACAATGATTAACACATGAAAATTTAAAAAATAAAATTTAAAAATGTTAAAAACTTAAAAAATAGTCTACACTTAAAATATATATTTTTGGAATATTATTCCATGTCAAAAACAAGTGCCATTGGATTAATTTCCAAATGTTTTGCAAATGAAATTGTTAAGGAAGCCTGAAATCGAGGTCTAGTCAATGTGATAAAATATTGCAATTAAGGATGCTATGGAAAGACTAAGACTGTTGAAATGTGGATATATCAATGGCCACCTCCTTCCCAATCCTATCCCCAATTTACAAATACACACATCACAATAACACAGACTATTACACAAATTACACACACATCCAAGTATACGAGGCTACTGTACATGACCACGATTTCGCAAGGCCAAAAAAGAAAGTTTGTTAGCAATTTATATAGTAGGATTTGGGCACCCATATCTATCCCTATCTCCATATTTACAGTACTATACTTCTCGAAATATAAATTCTAAGCCATTGTAAACGGGGGTGTGATAGTCTTATGCTGATATTTCATAGTATACTCTCCACATATAAAACAGAATGAGTTAGGGTGGTTTGTCAGCGATGTGGCATTGCACACTTATGTAATTAAGAACCTGTTTATTTAAATATTAAATAGTAGACTATTTTAACCTGCTTTCATTATGCTAGACAATACTGTAAAAGAGGCCACTACACCAACACAATGATTTACGCATACAACTAACACAAACTGCACTCAAATTGTACACCTAGCCCAAACCAGACACGACACTCTTCCCGGATTGGAACTTTGAATATACTAACACTGTCCAACCAAACTGAAGAGTTGGTAGATCTTATGGAAAGGAGGTACAAGGCACTATAAAGTAGTAATTTTAAAAGATGGTCTGTAGCAGCAAGCGGCTAATCACTAATTTAACTGCACGATCTTTCCACATACTCTCCAAACACACTCATAATATTCCTAAGCATATTATCTGTTCATATTATTGTTTATCCGCCCAACATTTTGTTCCTAACAACTACTTTTGTAAATCTAAAGCCTGCCCCCATCGACCAACCTTCGAAATTACATTATTATGTTATTCATAATAGTATCCAGCAATGCTTGGACATTCCTGAGTGTTTAATAACCCCCAAGTTATAAAACCATGCAAAAGAATGGTAATGTTGCCTAGACAGCAAGATAATAGTGCCCACCACACCACACAAGAAAGGGCACTTCTGTCTTAAGATGCGCTAGCAATATCTCTACCCTGTTGGGTGGTACAAAAAATATGTTCTGTGGGCCTGAAAATGTGTTAACTGGTACATTTTGTGTGTGTGAGGAAAAAAGAAAGTGAAACCATGGTTTTTATCACATCTGTATTTCTGAGAGGAATTCCTGTTGATAAAAGAGAAAGGCCCTATGTGGACTGAACCTAATAATTGATAATTTTAAAAGATGTAACCACATGTTCTAGGAATGGCCCTCTGTGAGCTGTGACATTTTTGCTGACAGTGAAATGCCTGCACTTCCCAACCCTCAGAGTCCAATGGAGGCTGACATAGTGCCATTCATTGTAATACCAGAAACATATGAAGGATGTGAGTCTTCATTCTCTCTTGTACCGGGTCATCAAACTAAAAGTGATGAAATCATGATGAACACTGATTCTCTTGGGAAAAATTCTGTGTATCTTAAAGAAATAACAGGTAAAACATTTTGTACTTATCGTATAACACACAGTAATCAAAACAAGTACGCGATGAAAAAATGTTAAGGATCCTTTGTCACTCTTAATCATCTCTTATTCTGAAGGTAATCCGATTGAGCTCTCACCTTTTCCCTCACAAGTTCCTTGGAAAGGTTTGAGTAATTTGCTTTATGTTCATCATAAAAGCTACTCTAGTTTTTCTCTTTAAATTCGTAATCAGTGTAGAACTTGGGTTCAGAGTTACATTTTATATACAGGGTGGGTGGGAAGTAACTAGGTATTAAAATTGACGTATAACTTTGATGTTTGCAGAGTTATTTATTTGAAATTAATACAGTATGCACACTGTTATATGGGAATATGATTGCATACCATACAATTTCATTACATTTTGATGTAGGCACCTATGGTGTCGACCAATCTCCTCAAACGACCTGGAATGGAATCAACAGCTTTCTGGAGGGAGTTGTGTGGGACGTTGGTAAGAACATCCCGAATAATTGCTTCCAATTCGTCCAATGTGCGAGGTTTTGTCCGGTACACCTCCTCTTTTGCCTAGTCCCATAAAGAGAAATCACAGGGTGTCAGGTCTGGACTTCTTGCAGGCCATTCATGAGATGCACGTCTTCCCAGCCAATGACCTGGAAACTTCTCATCCTACCAGTTCCGCACGACATTTGCAAAGTGAAGCGGTGCACATGAAGATAATGTCGGTGGTATTTTCCCATACAGATATCGTGGGCCAAACGTTATCGTGAAGCATTTGAAGGTAGCGTTCCCCGTTAATTGTTGTGTCATGCAGGAGATATGGACCGATGGCATTTGTAGCTGTTATTCCACACCACATGGTCACTTTTGGACGAGACTGCATCTTCTCCAGCATCCTGTGCCACCCAGAAATGGCAATAATTGTGTCGATTGACAAAGAACGATCGAATTCCACACCTCATAGCACGAAGCAATCTGTGCTCGTTCTCTGTCAGGCGATCGGCCATCTTTGTTATTGTTGAGTGTACTGCCTCTCGCGGCCACCGTCGGTACTACGCGGCACGGAAAATCACTATCCTATTTAATGTTCTGTATGTTTCCGCTATTTCCAATATTATTCCATCAATATTAAACACTTAACTGCCATTTAAAAATACCTAGTTACTTCCCGCCAACACTGTATTTTCGTGTTACAAATGACTGCTTACCATTTTCAAAGATTCTTTTAAAAATTTCCGGTTCTTCATTCACAGATTTTCCCGAAGACGCCCATCCTTGGAATTTTTCTCTTAAATAATTCTGGATTCTGTTAATATTTACCCTAGAGTATTGCCAAGACTTCTTTCTTTGTTGCCTTGTCCTTGCATTAAAATAGTTTGAGTTCTACTGATAGGTTGTGCATGCTTTTTACTTCCTCAAGTGGTTTAACAAGGAGAACTTCCAAGGGTGGTGGGTGGGTTTGGTCACTGACTATGTTACCCCTTCCTTACTGGTAAGCACGCTCACCAGAATCTGACATTGTCCCTGCCTTGTGCGTTTACTTGACCAGTCAATTTCAGGAAGGTTTAAATCACCTGCAATGACAAGATATTGGAGCTCATTGTGTCCTGTACATATATTTTAAAGTGTAATCAGTACGTGATTATCATCATTCGTTAGTCTACACACCAACTATGTCCAGTGTATTTTCCATTTTGGGATGAGTAATATTAAACATATTTCAAACTCCCTCGGGGGAGCCTGTTAACCCCTAGAGGGCACGTCCCCAGGTGGCGGATAGGGGGCTCACAGAAATGTGGGCTGGTTCAAATACCTCGGAAAATGAACCCGCAGACCAACAGGCAGCCCAGTTCCTGGGGGCTTTAAAATGCTGGGACACCCTCTCTCCAGGGGCCATAAATATGGAGGGCCCAAGCCCAGGGTTATGGGCGAAGCCCCAACGGTATCGGCGGCGGAGAGGATGGACTTCGGTACGGCGTCGATGGCGGAAGAGGGAATTCTGTAGCGTCTGTACTCCAGAGGAGCGGCTACAAAAGGAGTCTGTTATCCAGTGGATCGGCCTAGAACAATACCTGGCAGTAGGTCATAAAATGCCTTTGAGTGTGGCGAACTCATCGTACTAATAGCCTATAAAATGAGTGAGTGTGAATTGAGGCCTCGGAAAGTGCTAGGGCGTCCCCTGCAGGCGACGCGCAGTTCCCAGGGGTCTGGGGGAACTGTGAGAAGTAGGCTACCAGACTCCACAAACATCGCCTTCATAAACGTGATGAGCTTAAATGGCAAGACAGAAGAATTGGTGGACTATATGGAAAAGAAGGAAATAGCAATGATGGGAGTCAGTGAAGCGAAATGGAAGGGAAAAGGTGAGAAAGAAGTCAAGAAAGGGAAGGGATATAGAATATATTGGAGTGGAGGAAATAAGACAATGAATGGTGTTGCAATAATATTGAGAGAAGACTTAGTGCAGTATGTTGAGAAAGTAGACCAAATTAATGACAGAATGATGAAAATTAGACTAGGACTTGAGAGTGGAACAAAGGATTTTATACAGATTTACGCACCCCAGACAGGGAAGGTAGATGAATGTTTAGAGGATTTCTTAGAAGAACTGGAAAAGGGTATAGAAGACAAAGAGGTTATAATAATGGGGGATATGAATGCACATGTGGGAACAGATAGGCAGGGAAAAGAAGAGATAATTGGCCCATTTAGCTATGGAAATCAGGATGAAGAAGGAGAAATGTTAATAGATTTCTGTAGAAGGAATGGATTAATTGTTGGAAATACATGGTTTAGGAAAAAGAACTCCCAAAAAATAACTAGGTATGGATGGGGAGACAGAAAGACAAAAACAATGATCGATCTTATCCTAGTGGAAAAGGATAAAAGTAGACAACTGGTAGATGTGACAGCTATGCCAAGAGGAGATTTTGAAGGAGACCATAAAGTGGTGATAGCCAAATTAAGGCTTGGGAAAATCACAAAGCTTGCGGAGAAAAGGGAAAGAAAAATAAAGGTGTGGAAGCTAAAAGAGAGAGAGGCAATGGAAAAGTTCCAAGAAGACTTGAAAAAGGAAATTCCCAAAGACGAAGCAAAAAGTGTCGAACAGGAATGGTCATGTTTTAGAAATTGTTTTGCGAAGTGTGCAGTAAACACTTGTGGAAGACTATCAGGGAAGAAAAAGGAAAGGGAGACTCCTTGGTGGAACAACAGGGTAAAGGAAGCTGTTAAAGAAAAACAAATGGCATGGAGGAAGTGGATAGGCAGTAAAAATGCAGAGAAATGGCAAAAATATAGAGAAGCAAAGAAGGCATGCCAAAAAATTGTACAAGAAGAAAAAGGGAAAAGTTGGGAAGGTTTCACGGAAACTTTGAAGGAGGATATCCAAGGAAGTAAAAAGGTTCTATATGGATTGGTGAAAAACAGTGTAAAAGGTAGGGAAAACACAAAATTTGTAAAAACTGAAGCAGGACAGATATTGTATCAAAGAGATGATATATTAAAAAGATGGGAAGAATACTTTTCAAAGCTACTAAATGTTAAATACATTGAACTGGAAGATGAAAACGAGCAAGAAGAAACAATGGAAGAAGAAGAACAAGAAAAGGAGATCACTATGCTAGAAATAGAGGAAGCCATACAGAAGATGAAGAGCGGTAAAGCAGCAGGAGAGGATGAGGTGTCCGCGGAAATGATAAAAGCAGCGGGACCAATAGGTGTACAGTGGTTGTATAGATTATTTAGAATAATTTGGAAGAAGAAAGAGATTCCAGAAGAATGGGGAAAGGGATTAATTATCCCGATTTTTAAGAAAGGTGACAGAAAGGAATGCAATAACTACAGAGGGATCACTCTTATTGCTCATGTAGCTAAGATCTTTGAGAGAGTTTTGGAAGGCAGACTGAGGAGGAAGATAGAAGGAGAGATGGAAGAAGAACAGTATGGTTTTAGGAAAGACAGATCAACATTTGACCTAATCTTTGCGTTAAGGCAAATGATGGAGAAAAGATGGGAATTTGGAAAAGACATGGTGATGACATTTATTGATATTGAGAAAGCGTACGACAGTGTGCCTCGACAGGTGGTTTGGAATGTATTAAGGAAAAGGAGAGTTAACGGAGCTGATGTCTAAATGTTAAAAGCTATGTACAAATATTGTGTGAGTAGCGTGAAGACCAGTATAGGAGAAACAGAATGGTTTAAAGTGGAAACAGGTCTCCGACAGGGAAGTGTATTGTCCCCCTTACTATTCATCATAGTCATGGATGAAATTCACAAGAATGTTAAACAGAGATTGGGACAAGAGGCAACAAAGGCCATGCTGTTTGCAGATGATATGGTTATATGGGGCGAGGATGAAAAGGAAGTACAAAAACAACTAGATGTATGGAATCAAGAAATAGAGAAATTTGGGATGAAAGTAAGCACAGAGATGAGCAAGACAATGGAAATGTCAAGAGGAAGGAAGGAAGGAAGGAAGGAAGAGGAAAGATAGAATTGAATGGGAAAATTCTAGAAGTGGTTAAAAGTTTCAAGTACTTGGGAAGTGTGATCACAGAAGATGGAAGGATAACTGAGGAAATTGGAAAGAGAATACAACAAGCGAACAGTTTTTACCAGAGCATAAGGGGTATTCTGTGGAACCGAGATGTCCCAAAGAAATGTAAAAATGTATTATATTCAACCTACTACAGACCCATACTAACATATGCAGCTGGAGCGTGGACTACTACAGAAAGAGAGGAGAGTAGAATACAAGCCGCGGAGATGAAATTCCTAAGAGGTATAGACGGCAAGACCAGAAGAGATAGAGTTAGAAATGAAGAGATTAGAAAAAGGACAGGAATATTGAAGCTGCAGGACAGGATAGAAACAACAAAGTTAAAGTGGTATGGACATATGATGAGAATGAGAGAGGAGAGAGTACCAAAGAAAACTTTCTGTGAAAAGATGACAGGGAAGAGACCACGAGGAAGGCCCCGAAAGAGATGGGCAGATACAGTGTGGGAGTGCGTAGAGAAGAGAGGAGGAAAACCTGAAGAAGTACTAAAAACAGGAGAGGAGTGGTGGAGAGACAGGAAACGTTGGAGGTCCTTAATTCACAACCCGACCCAGGAAGCTGGAAACGGGAAATGAAGATGATGATATTGGTCCATTTTAAAGTTTCTTTCAAGCATGTACATATCCCTTCTCCCCAAGTATGTCTATTTCATCTGTATACAGTGTACCCAGCCTGGAAGATTTCTCCGTTCTTTGTATCAAAATTTATCCTTGATTCAATATCAGTTATAACTTTAACTTCACATATCTTGACTCGATTCCAGAATTTTATTGCCTTATTCCCAATTGTACCACAATTTACCTTAAGTAGCGTTAGAGTCTTGCCTCCATGAAGATTGTCTTTCCATGCTGGTGTCTTCCAAAGCTGCATGCCCACAGTATACTGCGATTGCCGTACACCCTCCAGCCTTCCCAGGAATGGGTCAACCCACTGGTTGTTGTCCTCACGGCCATCCAGATGTTCGCAACAATCCCTTGGAGCTCCAAGTTCTTGAGGACTAGTGTTGACTTCTCGCTGAGTTTCCACCTGCTTACTACTACCATTATTGAAATTTTGCTCTTCATCCTATTTGTCACTTAGAGCATATCCCTGATCTCCATCTGCTGTAGATTATCGTCTCATTCAGCATATCAGTTAATTTGTCATATCTTAACGTAGCCATAACCTCTACTCCAGGTTCCCAGAATGAATAGTTTCAGGAGGTTTCTCTTCTCATTAAGTGAGGAAGAGAAATTCTCTGAAATTCCAAATCTACAGGGTCATTATCTATGTGCGCCCCGATAAACACGGTAAGCTAAGCCGGGTTTGACTGGCGCACATAGCGGGCACGCCTACACGGTTCAGCTGATGGTTGGCGAGCACTTAAACATGTTCAATAATGTGTACTTACAGTGCTCATAGTCGTTGGTGAAAAAGTCCTCCCTCTCTTGTAACACACACCTGACATCTTCTGATGAAAGAATTGACAACGATCTCATCTAATTTTTGTTGTCTGCTAACTTTTTTATTATTTTTGGGGCCAGTTTTCTTGAATCGTTTAGCGAGCCTCCTAATTGTACTGGCATTACGCATAGGTCTTCCTGGAAACATGATTCAAAATTTTGGTCTTGTTTCAAATAACTCACTAAACAATATGAGTCAGTGGAGTGGGGTATTGCAAGGTCAGCACCTGGTCAGCCAAATGACGCAATAGTTTGCCACGGTCCACTCGTTTGGCTGGCCAGGTGCGCAGGGAATGGACCTCGCAATATCCCGCTCCGCTGACTCATATCGTTAGTTCAAGCGCATTTTGTCATTCATATGGATGTGTGTCTGCAAAGCTTAGATGTTAGTGTTGCACGTTTAGTGAGTATTGTGATTACTGTGAACTGAACTTAAACAGTACATAAGTGATGAAATTGAAGCCATCACTGCTGTGGAACTTCAGAATGTTGTCCATTCTTTCATCAGAAGATGTCAAGTGTATGTTACAAGAGAGGGAGGACATTTTCAGCATCGGCTATGAGCCCTGTTAAGTACACATTATTGAACATGTTTGGTAAAAGTATAAAAGTGCGCGGCAATCACCGACTGAACCGTGTATGCGCGTCCGCGATCTGCGCCAGTCAAAGCTGGCTTAGCTTGCGGTGTTTATCGGGGCGCACATAGATAATGACCCTGTACTACCTCTGAGTTTCTTGGCTGCACCGAGGATTGTGCATATGGGGTCCCATCAATTGTTGATGGTAGCCCAAATATACTAGATAAGCTATGCAAAAGGGAGAGTGCTGTACTAGTATAGGGAAATATTCAACACACTTTTTCGGACAGACAAATTCGGCAGGATGGTAGTGCTGATTACATACTGAATGAGACGATAATCCACAACTGATGGCAATCAGAGAAATGCTCTGAGTGACAAACGGATGAAGAGCAGAATTCCAATAATGGTGGTAGTAAGCGGGCGGAAACTCTATAGGAAGAGAATTTTGCAACAAGAGGTCTTGCATACCTAGCCACTACTGCGAGTCCTCATGGAACAACTTGTTGTATATTATGTTGCCTTTTTTGTATACAGTGAAACCTGCCTTCAACCTAATTGAACGGGAATCGCAAATTTTTCCGTTTAAGGTAGGTTTCCAGTTAACAGGGGTGGGTCTATGCTAAAATAATGAAACCATGGTCATGCATATAATGTACAGGACATACTGAGAAAAAATAAAATACCTTATTTAATGTTGTATTTACACATTTATGTTACCAATTAATACAGTACTGTATCACGTTTACTCTCGTATTAAGATCAGGTGCAACTCTTGCTTTCAAAACCATAGTGATTACTGCCAAACTATGTCAGTAATGTAAGTTAAGAAGTGCTCAGTTAAAAGCTGAATTCTAAGCTGATTGTCAAGGGCTGAGACAAAGACAAAGACAGGCATTTGTTGATTGACAGCTCATTAAAGCAAGTATTGGGAAAGGCTTGGGGAACAGAAAACCGACAAACAGCCGTACACATTGATGTGTAAGTTGGAGAACAAAAGAAGGAAGACATATTTGCACATTCCTTGTTAGCTACAGAATCAACTGTTACAGCAGACAATGTAGACTTTCGCAGGTTACCTTAAAATTTTCTAGACACTGGATTCCATAACCTGAAAATTTTCCGTTAAAATGCATGTTTTTATTTCCGTTGTCTGCATAACAGTTTCCGTTTAATAAAGGAAGTTTAACACGTTTTTCACCCCTAAGTTCACGGGACCATAAAATATTTCCGTTTAATAAAGGGTCCGTTAAGGCAGGTTTTGCTGCATTACTTGCCATGACATAACAGATTATCACCTCAGCATAATTATCTTACTGTCTACTGACACAGGGTTTTAAGTTTTGGAAATACCAATTCTTCAAATATATAATTACTATTCTATTTCTTATAGGATCATCAGCTGTCCATAAAGAACACAATGGAATTGTAACATCTGGAAATATTTCACAAGAAGAAATAGATGACATAAATAGTTTGTTTGCAGATGGAGATGAATTTTTTCAAGATATACCAGAATTTGAAATTAAAAAAGAAATTAGTTCTAGTTCATCTAGGAATGATGTTGAAAATAAATTCATTCACACAAGCAAGTATTTTTCTCAGGAACAATCAGTTACACAGAATATGAACACTGATATTTCACTTGGAAATGAAACAGATATCCATGAGAAGGAAATATTCACTTTCAGTACAGAGACATCTTTCAAAATGCCATTAGAACAAAGTGCCCATGTTCCAAGCTTGGATGTATTTAAAGATATATTGAATGAGCACTGCACTAAACCAGGAGAATCACATTCTCTAGTCTCAACTTCAAATAAACTGAATGAGCTTTCTAATAAGACGTTTATGCCAGGATTTGCTAATCCAGTCCAACAATCAGGAAGTTTTTTAGATTTAAAAATGAGGAAAGGATTATCTAAATGTCAACCAAAACCTAATGTTAATATCCCATGCATGAAAACTTTCAATGTTGGATATACATTTTGTGACAATCAAAAACTTGTAAAAGATAAATCTCATTTAAAAACACTGACAATACCTGATATGTTTGCCCAACGAAGAAAGAAACTAACAATATCCAAAGTGAAGGAATCACTGCTGCTAATAGAGAAATACAGTGATCATTGTTCAGAAAGTATCAATAACGAAAGATTGAATGAAGGGGATTCGAATAAAAAGACACACAAATTTAAAGTGCCTTTTAGAAGAGACAACTTAGAATTAAAGGTAAGTATATCGTATTAACAATCAAAGAAGGACGGAATACCTTGACTTCTTGAAAATGTTGTTATTTGGCACATTATCTTTTTCACCCTAATGTTGTTGATTTAGCAGATTCTTTTGGAACATTATTCACACTTCAACAACTTTTTTTTTTTTCAGTCAGGAGTCACTTTGAGTTCCCATATTAACCTTTAACAGCTCAATATGAAAATTTTGTTAATTTTTGGATTCACTCAAAAAGTGGCTTGAAGAATCTGACTTTTGGTCCTGTGTTTTTTAAAATTTATATGACAACCAATGTACACCTTTGAACACACACTGGCACACTCTTTTGTCACCTCTTTGATTGGTATCACAACCTTAAAAACTTTGAGGCATTCTCTGATGACTGGATGTGAAATGGGATCACATACCTCAAGACAGCATAATGAATGTGATCAGGAGCATACCTCAACATTTTTGAGGATATAATTACCATCCAGAGGTACTCCTGCTTCTAAGTTGACAGTGAGTGTTAAAAGATGTACCATTCTGCTGTCATTTGAATGAGAACTCACTAGAACGAAAATCAAGTTTATCATCTAGGCTTACAGGATGGAGCCGCGTCGTATATCGCTTATTATTTCCCGACGTTTCGGCTGACATTGCAGCAACCTTAATCATGGGTAGGTACGAGTTGGTATCCGTACTCAAATTGCAATGTTAGCCGAAACATCGGGAAATAATAACCGATATACGACACGGCTCCATCCTGTAAGCCTAGATGATAAACTAGACACCGTCCACGAAAGCGTACGATCTAAATAAGAAAATGAAGTTCTTAATCAATTTTTTGTATTGAATCCATAAATTAACAAAAACAAAACAAACAAACCCCGTGGCACCACAGCCCATGAAGGGCCTTGGCTTACTAAGCAGTCCCTGCCCAGCCATTTGGCCTACAGATTGCGGGGTGATGCATGGTCAGCGTATTGGGTCCCCTCAGCTGTTAATCTTGGTTTTCCTGACTGGGGCACTGCCTCATTGTCGGAGAACTACTCAATTGTCCTCACAAGGGTGAGTCTACCCCATTCCAGCCTTCACAATAGTTTCTAAAATCCCTGACGGAGCTGGCAATCAAACACAGGACCTATAGATGAAAGGCAGGCATGGCACACTAATATCACGAAGCTATGAAGTAACAAATTGAGATTAATTTACAATATTTTGTGTGTTGAGTTGATAAAGGAAACTGGAGACTCAAAGTTGTTGAAATATGAATTACTTGCATGTTTCAAAAGAATTAGTGATATCACCAAAATTGGTATGCAGTAATGAGTAAACTGGCAAATTTCCCAAAAATTAGGATGCTGTGAATTTCTTTTCCTCGTCAGAGTGGAATGATTTTTTTTTTAAATATAATATGAGGTGTTGATCCATTAAATAAATGGCCACCTCATAGCACAGTGGCTAGCATCGTTAGCTGCCACCCTAGAGATCTTGGGTTCGATTCCGACTCTGCCAAGATTTTAAAAGTCTTGGTATGGTCCGGGGGCTCTGAGCCTTGTGATACTAAATAGGAACCTGCCAGATACAATGGCAGTAGAAGTGAAAAGGAACTGGCCACCCTACCACTGGCTCAGGACACCCTTGACACACCCAGGGACTCTAATCGGGTCTCTTACATCAATTATGTATATGGCACAAATAGATAGTTATGCAAATGAACAAGCTGCAACGGGTTCACTCGTTAAATAATCACACAACTGGTAGTGTGTACGACTTAAACTAGAGTTTATTTTTAACTAGCAGTAGTACCCGGCTTCGCCCGGTGGAATGATGATAATATTTCAGTCTCCTTAACACTCAACGTCATTGATGAAGATGATACTGACGACGACTGCTATTGAACGGGTATAATAAACTTACACTCTAATAGAAATACATATTTTTAAATTACCGGCAAGTAAGACTGTGGTGTTGCCTAGTAGTATAATGGGCGTAACATCTAGGTCATTTTCCCTTTTGATGAGGATGACAATGAAGACTACTACTACTGAACGGGTATATTAAACTTACAAACTAATGGAAATACACATTTTATAAATCACAGGCAATGAAGACTGTGTTGTTGCTTAGTAGTACTGTATAATGGACGTAACATCTAGGTCATTTGCCCTTTTGATGAGGATGATAATGAAGACGACTACTACTGAACGGGTATATCAACCTTACAAATTATGCAAATACATATTTTTAAAATCACAGGCTAGGTAGACTCTGGTGTTGTTTAGTAGTATAATGGACGTAACATCTAGGTCATTTGCCCTTTTGATGAGGATGATAATGAAGACGACTACTACTGAACGGGTATATCAAACTTACAAACTAATGGAAATACACATTTTAAAATCACAGGCCATGAAGACTGTGGTGTTACTTAGTAGTATAATGGATGTAACATTTAGGCCATTTGCCCTTTTGATGAGGATGATAATGAAAACTACTGTTGAATTGACACGACAAACTTACAAACTACCGTGATAGAAAGAAATATTTCAAAATTCACAGGCGATGAAGACTTATTGTGTGTGGTGATTAGTGGTATAATGGGCGTAACATCTAGGTCATTTGCCCTTATGATAATAATAAGGTAATGAAAAATGACTACTAAACAAACATGGTGTAATTTTAAATCTGATATAGGCAATTTAGATTTCTACCTTCGATGTCTTCCAAAGTCTGAACGTTATTTTCTGGCTTAGGCCTATACTCGATGCGAGTAGTGAAAGAGCTTATTGAGTACTGCCCGGGTCCAAGCTGCACGAATCGCAGATGATGACGATATATGATGACAGACGTTCGGGGGGGTTCCCAGTCCTATTCACATTGACCGGTGAATCACTCATTCTTTCGTAACACTACAGTGGTTTGAGCAAAGACCCTGTATGAACATCAGCATAGTCAGCAATACCAGGTAACACGGCGGGGTGTGGACATTTCTCTCATGTCAACTCGCGATGAATCAGCAAGCTATTCTCACACCTGGCCCCCTCCTCCCCCCTCCACCCACCAGGGTCTCTCAACTTGTGGGATGTGGGTTTGCGACCACGGGACCCCAACTGAGTCTGGCATTGCTTCTACTTACTGGTGCCGGGCTCCTTTCAGTTCTCTTTCCTGTCAGCCTCCCTTGGTCAAACTCTTGTTCTCTTCCGACCCCGATGGTATCAGGGTATCCGAGGCCTAGCGACTCTTTCACTTTCCCGCCTTAATTGGCCCTTGTCTAATCATTCCTGATAGCCTCATTCTTCGAGGTGTCAGCCTTCTTTTTCTTTTCTTAATATCTCATGTCTTCTGCTCAAGACCCTCAAGGAGGCAGGGCGTGTGTAGCCCCACCACTTCTGGTGCACCCTGGATAGTGCTACATCCTCAAGGGCTCATGGCTGGTGAGTTCGGGAGATGGCAACCCTGAGGGTTTCCTGAGCGGGTCCGGTTTTACCCCTTTTTTCCATTGCCTTTGGGACGGACCCTGTCCTCTTTCCGGGAATGGAGTGGTCTGTCCGCAATTTCAAGCAGACAATGTTACTCGCAGGGTACCAAAGGGTAAGTATACAAATTTTGGTTCTGAACGGTGAAACGGTGTAGATTTGTGCCAAAGGGCCTAAATGCAGGGAATGGGGTGATCTGTCCGCAATTTCAAGTGGACAGGGTTACCCGCAGGGTTCGAAAGGGTAAGTATACAAATTTTGGTCCGGATCGGTGAAACGATATAGATTTTTGCCAAAGGGCCTAAATGCAGGAAATGGGGTGGTCTGTCCAAAATTTTAGGTGGACAGTGATATTCACAGAGTTACAAAGGGTTTCCTGAGCGGGTCCGGTTTTACCCCTTTTTTCCATTGCCTTTGGGACGGACCCTGTCCTCTTTCCGGGAATGGAGTGGTCTGTCCGCAATTTCAAGCAAACAGTGTTACTCGCAGGGTACCAAAGGGTAAGTATACAAATTTTGGTTCTGATCGGTGAAACGGTGTAGATTTGGGTCAAAGGGCCTAAATGCAGAGAATAGGGTGGTCTGTCCGAAATTTCAAGTGGACAGGGTTACCCGCAGGGTTGCAAAGGGTAAGTATACAAATTTTGGTTCGGATCGGTCAAACGGTGTAGATGTTTGCCAAAGGGCCTAAATGCAGGAAATAGGGTGGTCTGTCCGAAATTTTAAGTGGACAGTGTTATTCACAGGGTTACATAGGGTAAGTATACAAATTTTGGTTGAGATCGGTGAAACGGTGTAGATTTTGGCCAAAGGGCCTAAATGCAGGGAATGGGATGGTCTGTCGGAAATTTCAAGTGGACAGGGTTACCCGCAGGGTTCCGAAGGGTAAGTATACAAATTTTGGTTCAGATCGGTCAAACAGTGTGGATTTGTATACATAACAGACAAACAGACAGACAGACAAACATTGAGCTTTATATATATAGATAATAGATAACTACACACTAGTATTAACAGGATTTACACTGCACTTCTCTGTCCACGAGTCACCATAGTGCAACAGCTGCTTACTAGCACTTACATAATAATAATAATGTTATTTGTTTTACGTCCCTTTAACTAATGTGGCTTTTAGAGGCGCCGAGGTGACGGAATTTTCTCCCGAAGGGGATCCTTAACGTGCCAGTAAATCTACTGACACGGCTCCCTCGCATTTTCGCACCCTCAAATGCCAGCTGACTGTGCCAGGATTCTATCCTGCAACCTTGGGAACCGCAGGCAAGAACGTTACCGCTGAGCCACGCAGCCAGAGCACTTACAGCCCACAAGTCTCTACAGCTTGCACTTACTGCCATTTCATGTTCCTACCAGAGTTCCACTGAGGTCACTTCCTGTGTGCTTCTACTCATCCCATGTCAAACCCAGGTCCTTGCATGCATCTTCTACAATGTGCCACTGATCTCAGCACTTGACTCACTGTTCCCTCGCTGGCAGATAGGCTTCCGATCTGCTCGACATACTGTACTGAGTTGCTGCACTGTCACAAACTCACTGACTGACAGTGTGCTCCCTTCTGAATCACTCGGCTTGTTCCTCACAGAATGATGTAACTGCCTGAATCCGTCTGACTTATCCCATTAGAGAGAGTCTAGAAACTTCTACCTCCCCGTGATGTCTCGATTACTCAGGAAGAGACCGATAGGCCTCGAATTCTCGTGGGCTCGGGTTGGATCCTTGTTCTCTCTCTGTTGCACCGTTGTCTTACGGGCTCCGTCCACTGGCGCATGGTCAGACAGGATAAGCACATAAATAAATGCATATTTGTGTATGTTTCGTCTCCCAAAAATCCAACCCCTCGTCCTCGTCGTGGGAGATGGGCAACGTAATGAAGTAGGGGATTGCCTGTTGGGGTGAAGTACAGTGGGGACTTTGTGTGCCTCAAGACCGCTATGGTAGCTGTGAAGGCCCTACAGGAACCCTGAAGAAATTACGGCTAACGGGGCTCTGGTGAAACAACTGCTGCCTTGTAGTTTGGAGTTGGTTCTTCAAAGGCTAAGGGAAGAAACCCTGACAGAAAATCAGCCTGGTGCCTCAGGCCTAAGGTGGCAGTCCCTCCAAGGCACTCGGAGGCAGTGGGTTAATCACTCGCTCCTCTTAAATAAACTGATTACTGAAACTGAAGCGAAATTACAAAACCGGACGGATAACCTGATGACGACTTTTGGCATGAAAAGGATTACGAAAATCGGTTTCTGGAATGTGAGGACCTTGATGGAGAAAACCAGACTGAAACAAGTGACACGGGAGATGAAGAACTATGGGCTGGATATCCTAGGATTGAGTGAGGTGAGGTGGCCAGGATTTGGTGAAATACAGACAACAGATGGAATTACATTTCTCTATTCTGGGGGCGATGAGGAAGAACACAGGGATGGAGTGGGGTTGCTGCTCAACAGAAATGCAAAGAGGAGCCTTATGGAGTGGAAGCCAATTTCTAGCAGGCTCATGTTTGCTAGGTTCAAGACAAAGATCAGGAATGTGATCATCATCCAATGCTATGCGCCTACAGAACAATCGGAGCCAGAGAAGAAGGAAGAATTCTACCAAATGCTGCGAGATGCCACAAGACAAACAAGTAAGAAGGACATTCTCATTGTTATGGGAGACTTCAACGCGAAGGTGGGATCAAACAATGAGGGGTTGGAGCAGATCATGGGTAAACATGGCCTTGGTGAGATGAATAACAATGGGGAGAAATTTACGGAATATTGCGCCAGTCAGGATTTGGTGATGGGTGGCACGGTGTTTCCTCATAGGCGGTGTCACAAGGTCACCTGGGTGTCTCCTGATCAAGTCACAGAAAATCAAATTGATCACATCGCGGTGAGCAGGAGGTTCAGAAGAAGCTTGGAAGATGTTAGGAACAAGAGAGGAGCGGATGTCGGTAGTGACCATCATCTTATGGTTGCCAACTTCCGCATGAAGATCGTGGCAGTCCGCCGAAAGTTTATCACTCGGCACAACAAGTTTGATGTGGGCAAGCTTAAGAACCAGCAGAGATTGGACCAATTTAAACTGGAGCTCAGAAATAAATTCCAGGTGTTGGACTCCGAGACAGAGAAGGATGTAGAGACTGTGTGGAGCGAGGTAAAGAATATCTTTGTGGAGACCAGTGAGATGCAGCTCGGGTACAAGAACTACCTGCGGAAAGAATGGATATCCGATCAGACCTGGGACAAGATAAATTATAGAAAGGAGATTAAGGCTAAGCTCAACACCAGCAAGACTAGGCAGCAGAAGGCTCTCACACAAGCAGAGTATTCAACAGCAAACAGGGAGGTAAAGAGGAGTGTGCGGAAGGATCATAGGAGGTGGATTGATGAACACGCGGTGAAAGCAGAAGAAGCGGCAAGAAGGGGGACGTTAAGGAGCTCTATGGCATCACAAAGATGCTTTCGAAGAAAGGTTTTAATAAAACTAGGCCTGTGAAGAGCAAGACGGGCGAGATCCTCACGACGTGTGAACAGCAGCTGACTAGATGGAGAGAACACTTTGCGGAGGTTCTTAATAGAGATAGAGGACCAGAAAGTAAGCAGCGAGGAGGAGATGAAGAGGAAGCAGAAAGTGACCTGGACATCAGCCTCGACTCCCTAACTCGGGGCGAAATACGGACAGCGTTGAAGCAGATAAAGTGCGGGAAGGCACCAGGTCTGGATAATATCCCAGCGGAAGTATTGAAAGCAGACCTGGATATCACAATCAATCTGCTGCACCCGCTGTTGGAGAAGATCTGGAAGGAGGAGAAAATACCAACCGACTGGAAGAAGGGGTTGATCGTCAAGTTACCGAAGAAAGGGGACACCACAAACTGTTATAACTGGAGGGGAATCACCTTGCTGTCCATTCCAAGCAAAGTACTGGCGAGAGTCATCCTGAATCGTATAAAAGACTGCGTAGAAAAAAGGCTTCGGAAGGAACAGGCTGGATTTCGACAACATCGCAGCTGTGTGGATCTCATCAACACCCTCCGAATCATCCTGGAGCAGAGTGTGGAGTGGCGGAATACCCTTTACCTCACATTTGTTGACTTCGAGAAAGCTTTCGACTCCGTAAATCAAAGAATCATGTGGAAGACCCTCGAGAAATATAAAATTCCAACAAAGATCATCAGAATCATGGAAGAGATGTACGAAGGGTATGAGTGCCAGGTTCTACACGAAGGCAAATTAACAGAAAAGATAAAGGTCAGTTCCGGAGTGAGACAGGGGTGTGTCCTTTCCCCCACTTTGTTCCTGTTGGTCCTGGATAGTGTGATGAAGAAGATAATGGGAGGACGGAAGAGGGGTATTCAATGGGGTATAAATGACAGGCTTGAAGATCTGGATTTCGCGGACGACATTTGTCTTATGGCACAACGGTACCGAGACATAGAAGATAAGCTGGGGAGGTTGCAGAGAGAAGCAGAACGTGCAGGACTGATGATTAACACCAACAAGACCATAGAGATGAGGATAAATTCTGACGTCACGACTAGCTTGACAGTCAACGGAAAGGAAATTGAGCGAGTTGAGTCCTTCCTCTACCTTGGGAGTATAGTCACAAATGATGGGGGAGCAGAGGAAGATGTTCGAAGCCGTATCAGGAAGGCAAATGGTGCCTTTGTCCAGCTCTACCCCATCTGGAGAAATAGAAACATTTCCAGGAAGACCAAGCTCCGCCTTTTCAATAGCAACGTAAAGTCGATTCTTCTCTATGGCTGTGAAACATGGAAAGTCACAAAACCGATCAACAACCAGCTACAGGTGTTCATTAACAGATGTCTGCGTCGCATCATGAATGTGAGGTGGCCGGACATAATCTCAAACGAAGATCTTTGGACCATCACCAATCAACAACCGATTAGCATCCAGATCAAGGAGAGGAAATGGCGCTGGATCGGTCACACACTAAGGAAGCCGGACGGAGCTGTTGAGAGGGCGGCGCTAGACTGGAATCCTCAAGGTGCCAGGAAGCGAGGTCGACCTAAGAAGACCTGGAAGAGGACGATCGAAAATGAAATTGCAGAGGAGGAAAAGAACTGGAGTCAAGTGAAGAGAATAGCCAGGAACCGTACTGCGTGAAGAAATTTCGCCAAGGCCCTATGCTCCGGAAGGAGCGGCAGGAATTAAGTAAGTATGTTTCAAACAAGGGTTAATGTTTACAAAATATACATGTAGCCCATGAATCATTTTCAAGGTCAAATATGGCCCAAATAATGTTCAAGATCTTAAGGCATGCATATCCTGAGGACAGACAGCATTACTGTTCATTATGATAACATCACCCGCGACTAGCATTGTTCAAAAAGCGACGATAATTTCTACAGATACCTCCCATCATCCACAATGCTCGCACCCATGTTGCACAACAGGTGGTTGATTTATTTGCTCGATGTGGTTGGGAAGTGCAGTATCAATCCCTATACTTCCCAGACTTAAGCCCCTGAGGTTTTGATTTGATACCGCTTCACGAGATCTGCTTCTCAGCTGTTCCTGAAGTTCTGCTGGTGATGTACTGCTACATCCACACCATCCTGAGAACAGACCTTTTACAGGAATACTATGTCTTCCACATCGCTGGCAATGGGTCCTGCACCATGCTGTGGACTACCTTGAGGTACCGTAGGCATCTCACAGAGGTATCTGTTTTGTTTCAGTTGTAATCAGCCCCCGTATATACAGAATGTTATGTACGCAGCTTGGAATAGGAATGTTTGAAAGAAGTTTTGTTTAACCATAAATTAGTACTGCAAAATAACAAATCCTCCTTCCGAAATGAGTGAGAAAACACATCATAATTTTAAAAATTTGCCTGGATATTTTCTATCCAATTTAACATGGATAATAATTTATTATTATGAGCTATTTACTCATACCCCTCATAACCCGTTTATGCTCTCACTTCTTGAAAATACTATCCAGATTCTGAAAATTTCTGTCTTGCCAATGTGTGTCACTGATGATACTTATTTCACTTGAATATCAATTGCAGGGATCCAACAATGCAGATGTGCATAGCGAGAGTTCCTCTGAAATAAAATACCATATTGAAATTTTAGACCACAGTTCTTTACCCATGGTGGAAGAGAAAGTAAAGAATGAAAAATTAATGGAAATTGGACTCACAATCACTTATAGGTTAGTGTTTAAAATCAGAGTTGAATTCTGTTTTCTTCACTGGAGTTAAGTAGAAACTGCACAGGAAAAAATATGAAGGAGCAGTTAAGAACAAGGGGGCAATAAAATGATTCATAGGGGTTTTGGAGACAGTAAAGAGGAAATAGGGTGGCAATTAAGGGGAAAATATTCAAAGTGGTACTTAAGTGACAGCTAAGGGTAAGTAAGTTGCAATTTCAAAACTAACAGCTCGTTTTGTGCTGGGCGAAATTTAACAAGCATATTGTAGTCCCTAGTTCATGAGGATGTTTGGTTCAATCTCATGCTGTCCCTGGTCCCTAGTTTATGAGGATGTTCAGCTTCACTCACACACCCTTTCATGGGAATCTCTCTGCCTAAATAGTTCGTAACGAGGTTTAATGTTGCTCTCGTGCTCGTCAGCAGGAGAATTCAAACACATTGATGGTCTCTGGTACATACAGGATGTGGAAAGACTTTGTTTCACAAATCAAAGGCATTTTAGAGGGTACAAAGACAAGTATTGTGAACATAGGAACCATAGGTCTACAGCGATTGGGTTTGGTGCTGCATGCACTTAAAGATTAAGATTGGCTGTTGGCCTCATAGGCGCTCGAGCTTGGACGTACCACACTGTATACATTTTAACTGCAGACAGTTAAAACAGACAAACGTACAGTATCTGAGAGCAGATGGTCGAGATGTCTACCTTCAACTTGGCAGTACAATTCACATCGACCCAGCATTGATTTGTATAGTCTCTGGAAACTCCCTGGCGGTTCTTGGAAACAATATGCAGCCTCAACGATCCGTGCGACTAGGTTCTCCTCACTCTCAGCTGGGATTTCATACACCAAGTCTTTAATGTGACCTCACAGAAAAAGTTTACAGGTGAAGGAAGGAGTAGGCTAGGCAATGGACAGATGGAAAGACACAAGGAAGACAGAAGGAAGGTCGTGCAAACAGTTCCTAAGCAAAATGTGTAGCATGTTTGTGCTTGAGCGTCTAGGAGGTGGGCAGCCAATTTTAAATCTTTATGTGCGTGTGACACAGAAACAAATCACTGCAGACCTATGGTTCCTAAGTTCACAATACTAGCATTTGTACCCTGTTCATCTGTGAAAAAAAGTTTTTCCGCAACCTGTAAATTTCTCAAGCAGTGGATACTGCAAAGATGAAAGTGTAGAAGGTTTCCACATAATTTTTCCAGGGATTCTGCTAGAATTTGGCAAACATCTGTGTTTGTATTTCTTATTAAATAATGTGTGGTACCATACACATTGCACTAAGGGAATCCTAAACTCTATTGATTTTTACTATAATATTGAAGAGTGGTACCTTGTAGGGCATGTTCTGAACATTTCTTTAAATATCACTAAACTGATACAGCACTTCAAGAATATGCAGAATGGCTAGTTTTAAAACTGGTTGGTTCCTCAGTTTAG
Organism: Meconema thalassinum; assembly: GCA_946902985.2. Classification (NCBI taxonomy): domain Eukaryota; kingdom Metazoa; phylum Arthropoda; class Insecta; order Orthoptera; family Tettigoniidae; genus Meconema; species Meconema thalassinum. The sequence continues at coordinate 175,637,636 of OX336394.1, read as the reverse complement.
GGGCATTAGTATAAACAGGTTAAAAGTTCCGCCTGATCAATACTTTTATTAATTAAGATGACTGTGTGGTCATTAATGGGACATGTTTCGAGGCCTAATTAATAGTTTTGGCCCCTTCATCAGCCGATATGTCAGAGAACGATACCTTTTAAGTTCTAAAATCAGTTTAGGGGCTGCGACAACATGGTCATGTAGCCCTGTGTATTTTGGGTATGTGTAGGATCTGTCTGATAACCGGTGTTAATTGTGATGGCTGAATTAGTGTGTGTTATCTGTAATTCAGATAAGGACTGCAGACAATCAATTTCAAGTAGTTCCTACGATATGCTAGTGTCAACGACACCTAGCTGTGAACTTGGCTACTAAATGCCACTGCAACCGGCACCTGGCTGCCAACGTTGTCACTTAATAGAGCGTTAATCAAATCTAACCTACACATTTAGCTTTACACAATTGTAGTTAGTAGAAGGTTCTTTTACATGCCATAAATCTATGGCATGGGCCCGCCGGCTTTACTTCCCCTCCAAAGGAAGGCATACTGAGGGATTTTTAACGCTCTTAAAAAATCCGACTTCGGATGGGTTTGAACCCTCGACTTGGGCATAGAGGCTCAGCATGCTATCAACTATGCCACCGAAGCCGCCAGTTTTAAAACTAATGTGATTGCATAACGACCTGATACCTCTATATGCGGTACCGGACTTGGCTACCATCTCAGTGCCAATTAACTGCCACCTAAACAGCCAATCTATACTTAACACCTTCCTAAGGGGACCAGTAACCCTTTATTGCCTCCTTACACTTAACTACTATGTGCCACCTTGCTGCCTCTTGAATGCCTCTTCATAAGGAGACAAGTTTCCCGTATTACCTCCTTACCTTAACTACCACCTTAATACATCACCGAACTTGCCTTTGAATTGCCACCTTAACAGCCAACTACACTTAACTACTGCCTTGCTAGGGGACCAGTATGGCTTTATTTGCCACTTAATTGCCATCTTATATTTTTATTTGCCAGTTAACTGCCACCAATATTTATATATATTTATATTTTAATATTTTATGCCATGGTTAGTGATAATCAAATCCATACTGGGTGAACCAGGGGGAAAGCGACAGGTAATATAGGTGATTCTAGAGTAACAACACTATACATCCACTTGTTCTATTCTCAATGGCATTCAAGATTCAGCTATTTGGAAGTCACTGCCAGTAGTCTCTTTCTTTGATCAGCATAGTTCCTCATATTGATGTGGATGCAACCAAAATGACAGTAGGTTGTAGTGTTGTCTTTATTGACAATTTGTAAATCCTTGTGCTTACATCAATTAGCTTTTAATATCAACACAGGAGCTGAAAATTGCATTGAAGTTGATGGTGAACATGCTCTGTAAAGAAAAATGTACAATACATTTACTATACCCTGTATTTCGAAAGAAAGAATCTGAAGCATTTGGCGGGATTGATATAAAATGGCCGCTAGCAGGCTGGAGTTTGACAGCTAAGGCCGCTCCTACATTGGAAGCGGAATTTCTACTGACCAGACCAGACTAGACGGTCTGAGCGGGTCTGGTCGGGTCTGAAGAAAACAAACACATGACGTACCGTCCTCCCTCCTACACTGGAGCCAGTGCTCGTTCCGGGGAGGGGAGTCTGGTCTGGACTGGTCTGACAGCAATCAAACAGGTTTGTTTTTTCTTCCAGTTGCATGGAAGCTTCTGGTGGAGCTGGTGCGTTTTAACATCATTGAACTTGGTTTTCGTGTGGAATTGTGCCATAATGGTAGACAAAGGAATGATAATTGAATTAGTGCGTGAGCGAGTTGTATTATGGTTATGTAATATTCACTTTGACGGTGGTCTTCATTGAACTCGTGAACCCATTTTCTTTTACACGAGTTTAATAATAAATTCCTGTCCAATAACATAAAATCAATTAGTTCCTCGTCCATTTTTCAACTGTAATAACAGACAACTTCGCTCGTCGAGAGTTGACACAGTACTGGTTCTTCCGCTGAAAACTAGCTGCAATGTAGGAGCGCCGAGTCTGGACTGGTCTAGACTGGTCTGGTCTGGCCGGGTCGGGTCTGGTGGCCACTTCCAATGTAGGATCAGCCTAACACAACACGTTGCCAGCCCGTGTTCATTCATTCTGATGATGATGATGATGATGATGATGATGATAGGGACAGTGAAGGAATATAATACGAGGCTTTTGAACACCATCCCAAAGGACACCTTCTTGCAAAGTTTCCAGGTCATGTATCGCCGATCTCAGCATTGCATGGTTACAGGAGGGGACTATTTCGAAGGACAGTAGGGTCACTGTCATGCATTGTTCATCTATGTTGATAGTGCAGGACTATTCACCGAACTTTATTGTCATGGGTTGTATGTCAAACCCTTGCCAAGTGACTGAGGATTATGTATTTTTTGGTGTCAGTTCGCTTGCAGCAATCGATAATAGAACACAAGTGGTTTAAATTCTGTTTCCCATCATAATGTTCAAATTACCGCCTGTCATCCAACACATTTTGATAATGTCAACACCAAACAACAATATCACTACAGAGTGGCTTGTTAAGTGCTCAGTGCTAAATATTCTTTTACCTTAACATAACTTGTGTATTATCACGAAGGCGATTATTAACAGTGAAGAGTCCTGATACAGTGAGTGTACTTGGTGCTGTTTCTGTGTCAATTAAACTATGAACAACCCCCATTCAGTCTTCTTTCATCTTGAAGGATAGCCATCAATAATACATAGTGAGTGTTGATATATTCATCAGATTAATTTCTATTAATTGTAGAGTGTTTTCCTTCTGTCTTCTAACTCCGGAGAAATGAGTCAATGGAGATAATGATTTCGGATTTAGACACATACAGTATGTTCTTAAAGTAGGCCTATAATGTCCTGCTAAGGAGGTACTACAATTTTGAAACATCCTATACAATCAGTCTATGAAGAAGCTTGTATTTGTTTTTAAAATTTCATTGTTAAACCAATGACATTTGCTTTTTATTGGTAACATTTTATGGGCCAATAATCATCCTCCATTTTCAATATTTTGGAACCGAGAATGTGCCCTCTTGGTCTCTTACAAACCCTTCCCTTGCTCATTACAATATTTATCACTTCTTTTCATCAGTACTCTCAGAATAGGGTGTGTAGTCACACTAAGTGAAATCAGTTCAAAATACAAGTAGGCCTGTGCAATGATGTCCTAAAGTTAACTGTTATCATTTCTGTGTCTACTAGTTATGTTTTATTTTCCTCAGAGATGGCTTTTGCCAGCTAAACCAGTGTATGGACAGATGCAGATTCTTATCCAGTACACCAGCTGGAATTATGATGTCATTAAATACAGATGGTATGAAACCTGAGTATTGGTATGTAAAACTGGACGCTTCCCACTGGAATGATTTGCAAATTCCAAGGTATGTAAATAGCAATATTAAATAAAGATGTTGTTGTTGTTAATTCGTTTTGGGAGCTTGGGACATCTTTGATCATCAGCCCCATGTACTTGGGTGTGTGTTGAATTTGTCTGATAACCAGTGTTTTTGTGGTGTCTGTAGTTGTGTATGTAGCTGTAATTACTGGAGTTGGGGATGAAGTAGGTGTTCCAGGACTTGAAATAAGGTATTATCCTGGCATTTGCCTGGAGTGAATTGGAAAGAGTTGGGGGGGGAAACCACCCTCAGGATAGCCGCTGTCAGCACCGAGATTTGCACTTCCGATCTCCGGACTTGCTGCAAATCCCCTTCGCGGCCGCGGTGAATAATTTAACACGCACGATTATGCCGCTGGGTAATATTAAAGAGAAAATAGGTGACAAAGTATTGGCAGAATATAACAGTTTTGGTTTTCATGGCCAGCATCAGAATGGATGAACATTGGCCATAGCCTAATGGGGTTTGAGTTTCCCAACGTTTCACCGCACACTGCAACTGCCAACTCCTAGAGACAGAGCACAACCACTGTAGATGCTGAACACAGTATTTAGTGAAATGAAACAAAATGTCAAGTGGTCTCCTGGAAGGTCTTTTCAGTTGATTCAATAGCTGGAGATCTGGGTCCACATATGGTGTAAATAACATAAAGCCACATCTGTGCATTGAAGGACTCAACAGGCTAGTGATGATGGTGTTGATCTTTGGAACATTCTTCTGATATACACTAGAAACATTGGTCATCATACCACAATCCTTGAATAGAAAATGACCGTATCGTCGAACTTAGATCTTTATGAGAAGGTGTAAGAAAGATGACAATGAATTCTCCAAATTGCCTTTCTCCTAATATTCTCACCCTTGATGTTGTCTGAGATATGCTAGACTGGCCAACGACTCCACTTACAATGACCCTTATCCACCTCGCGCTGTAGTGGTAGTGTTGTTGGCTGTCACCCTGGAGGCCTAGGTTTGATTCCTAGCTCTACCAAGACATTTAACTCTGGTATGAGTTACTGGAACAGCGTCATTAATATGTGGTGTCGATTTCAAAGACTTGAACCAGACCAGTGTGTTACATGAGATCACTTTTTTTTTTTTCAATGACCCTACTGTAAATATTTACATTTGTGATTCTCCCTGAGACCTAATTATAAACTAAATATTTGAATATTTTATTTTCTCTTTAGAAAAATAATATCCCAGATCCTGACGTGCCATTGCAGAAAGATGTGCTTTAAGGCACAAGAAATAATGCTAGTACTGATTAAAATGTTTGGACTGCAACAAAGAGAAGGTAGATTATGTTATTATAAATTGTAAGGTAATTGGCATTTCATAGGAGTTACATCTGTAATATTTATATTTCTGATGCTAGTGTGCATGAATATGGTCCTGCTAGACTCCATGGTGGGCTGTTGGCTTCTTGATCCTGATCATCCTGTGTACAATTTTCCTGCTGTAAAAGCTGTACTAGGATTCAATAAGGTAAACATGTTTTCCTGGAATTTTCTTAATTGGAGCAAATCAAATTTTAAATAATATTAGTCAACTTGTACTGATTGAGGTATCTACTCATCTTAAGGCACAAGAAAATGGGGCCAGGCTACCTCCAGACTCAGAAGACAAGTGAGTTCGAGAGTTCAAACCCCACTATCAGCCATTCTTGAAATACCAGCATGGTACCTTCTAGTAGGCCATGACAGCGTCTTTCCAACTCCTAGCACCCTTTCGTTCATACCATACCATACGTCCAAATCTCTTATGAAGAGGATGGCATTAGAAAGGACAACTAGCCGTAAAAACCATCCGCTACATAGAAAACTAATTATTGTTGTTTTAAGGGGTGGAACTACGAGGTCATCTGCCCCTATAGAAAACTCATCTCACCTCATCCCCAACACTGTAGAAATGGGAATAATAATAATCATAACAATACAATATTTACTATACAGGATCAATCACTCGGAACATCTCCTAAACGTGTGTTATTTAAATTTATTTAATTCATTAATTTATTCATCATATAAATTAGGGGTCTTCGGTACTGAAAATTTGGGTTCGGTACGGTTCGGTTCGGTAAAACAAATTGTACTTCGGTTCTCGGTACAAAATCGGTTCGGTACAGCTCGGCTGATTTTAACATGCTAAATTAGAGTAAACCATTAAGAAAAAAGTAACATATGAGTTCTAATGATTATACAGTAAACCAAATACTTGCCAAATAGCACAATTTTCATTTAAAATACAGAAAAAATCTCATACAATGTTCCATTAACTTTCAAGCTTGCCCTTTTAGTGTGGAGTAAGCCAATTGATGCATACATTAAATAGACATTATGCTCACACTGGAACACTTAAGTCCATAATTTAATTTTATTAATCAGAAGAGTTATTGTGCTCTAGTAGTAAAACTTCACTTATGCGATATCCAGGGGACCAAAGGAAAAAAAACCACGCATAAATGTGAAAAACGCGTAAATGAAAGTCGGTAAATAAAAACTGCAAAATGTATGTGACAATATGGGTTATACAGGGACTTTGTTTTAAAAGCGACGGGGATCCTCGCTCGTGCCGCGAGCCGGTTCTCGCCAAGCACTTTGCCGTAATGCGCTTCTTGACGCCACGGCTTTAACAGTCCATATTCTTTGGACTAAGGTATATTACAGCTGAAATAGAGTCAATTGGTGCTGAGGAACTTCAGAACGTAAATGACAACTTCATGAAGAGGTGCCAGCGATGTGTAGCAATGAATGGCGAACATTTTCAGCACCAGCTGTGAACTATAGGCTATAGTCTACTCAGTGACTGTGCCGCGCGAGCTACGCATTACGGCAAAGTGCCTGGCGGGAGACAGGCTAGCAACGCGGGCGGCGGGTGAACGAGGGTTCCCGTTAAGAAGTGAAAAACAAGAAATAATAATACGATTGTTTAACTATAATCGGCAATATTTAACAAAACAACTACAAGAGAAATGCACCCAGATATAACAAAACAAAGAAATTGAGTCACTTTACGAAGTAGTTTGTTATCTTGGCTTGTTTATTGTTGGCCGCGGCCACGGCGTAAACAGTATTTGCAAACCGATATAATTCGGCCATTATTTCCTCAGAAACGTTATGGTGCGTCACAAAATGTTTGATAGTCCATAGAGCATTGACAGCATCATTAAAATCCACTGTATTATTCTGCGGCTCTTCATCGTCATTAATAAAATACCGTAGTGTAGGCCTAAATTAATGGATTTTCATTTGTCCGAAGACGCAAGATTATTATAACACAGAATCAATCGCGTATTTTTAATGGTTTGACGTGAAGTCCTAAAAAAAACACGAATGAAAATTATAAAAGCGGAAATAATATTTTAATATATCGGCGATCGTAAAACACTCATCTTAACATACGCTTCAGATGCTGTCTAACTGTGTTTTATGGCTGTTTCCTGTTATTTTGAAAGGCTAACACAATAATAGCGCTTGCTTATTACGCAAGCTGTTCTGCCTTGTTACGACACTCTGGCAAGCGAGTGTCGCCGTGACCATCGGTGTCCCTCAAGGCCATCGTAACATAATATAGCACGCGGTGCATCCCTCCGAAGGGAAGTACAGGCGGTAACAAAAGTTTGCATTCGAACATACGTACTTTATCAGAACACGCAACGTATAAATGATGCTTTACATTGCAAGGGACTTAAAATATGATCGTATAAGCGTGAAAAACGATAAATGTAAAACGTATATCGGAGATAAATTAACATGGAAAGTATAGGCATTTTGCCGGGACCAGGAAAAATCGTATAGAAAACGTATAAATATGAACCGTATACAAGAAGTTTTACTGTATTTAACTAACTATTGAAGTAAAACATTGTTGATAAAGGACAATACTTTGGATGTCTAAAAAAAGGTTTCCTTAAATTACGGTATTTGTGTCTCTTGTACCGAACCGAACTTTTTACCGAGTTATTTATCGTCTCGAACCGAGGTCGGTAATTTCCTTTGTACCGTACCGAAACCGAAAAATCGGTGCACCGTCGACCCCTAATATAAATGCTATAGGCTGAACCTTTGTCAGAACTTTTCCGGGACTTAATTATTTAATTCTCAAAATGAGATAATTCAAGACCTGAAACAGATGTTATTAAGTTATATGACAGTGGTTCCACACCTAAACAAGTGTTGCTATTTAAATCCATCTGTCCATCCATCCATCAATTTATTTATTTATCACCAGGTGACAGGGCTATGTCCAACTACACACTTCAGGCACAGATGACCTTGCTGTTCCGACCCTTATAACAACAATCATCATTATCATCATCAACAGCACACTGTTCGTCTTGTTAGCACATTTAGTTGGAACTAAAAAATTGAAGTGCAGGAGTAGAGCAGAGACTTAACATTAAGTACCGTGTTTACGCGTGTATAGGCCCCGCCCGTGTATATGCTTCACCCTAGTTTTAAGACACACCGTACGACAGTATTTTGTAAAAAAAAAAAACTTTCTCTATGCGTGTCTTCTACTAGAAGTGGCAACACCATAAATTGTTTTGGTGCCTTACAGCACTTGAATTTCACACTGCACGACCTTGAAGGAGAGTGCTATATATGACCAGTGCAGGAAGTGCCACGATGGGAGGGGATGGAAATCCCGCAGATAGTGGAAACTTGCCTACCCCCTGTACCGAATGGTGGTAACGGTAATGCTGATGAAACACCTGTGTTTTTAGACATGCCAGGAGATACGACTGTTAATGAGATTGGTGCGAGTACGGTCGAGATGTGGAAAAACAAAGATGCACTGTGATGTTAGCTATCGCAGCTGATTGAAACAAGCTTATTCCGTACGCTATTTTTAAACGTAAGACTCTTCCCAAAGAAAAGTTACCATCAGGCATTGTCGTTCGAGTGCAACAAAACGGCTGGATGACAGAGGACCTTCTCATAGACTGGTTAAAATCAGTTTCGGTGGCCAGGTGCTCTCCTACGCCCACATTCGATGCTTGTGCTTGACAGTTTCCGATGTCATTTGACAGACAGTGTTACAGAGAAGTGTCGGAAAGGAAAGTGCGATATGGTGTTGATACCTGGTGGTATGACGGTAATGTTGCAGCCTTTCGATGTTTCCATCAACTGACCATAACTGGATAAGCAGCGCTGCAGAAAAGACGTCAACTGAACGCCTTAAGAGAGCTTCCCTTTCACAGATGTGCGAATGGATTGTTGCCGCTTGGAAGGAAATATCTCCAGACATGACTCAGAAAAGTTTTAAGGTGACATCAATTGCAAATGCAATGCACGGAAATGAAGATGACACGGTGTGGTGTAGGCCTACAACAGATACTGAGTCTAGTGACCAAGATATTAATGACACATTTTAATCGAATGTAAGAATTCAGGTAATAAAATTTATCGTATTCCTTTATAAATTATGCGTATTTTTAATGTGTTCCGAATGTAAGACACACCCCAGTGTTTGCCTCAATATTTTAACATAAAAAGTGGGGCCTATACACACGTAAATACAGTATTCAGTTAGAGAGAACTCTATGGAAATATGGAGCATGGCCTAATCATGGATTGTCTTCCACATTAACCAATATCCCTGTGCCATTCAAACACATGACCTTTTGATAATGCTTGTCATCATTGGCATGTTGCTGTATTATGTTCCATGAAGAAAGAACCAACATAGACGGACAAATGGGGCTGGACAAAAAGGAGACACAAGGACAAATACAATTGCCAATAGCTATCTTTAAAGGTGAGCATTCATGCCACCAGTCAACTTAATACCTCTTTTGGTCTATGGCCCACAACAAGACCTCTCAGCCCAAAGATGATGATGATGATAATTGTTGTTTTAAGGGGCCTAACATCGAGGTTATCGGCCCCTAATGTAATGAAATGGCGTGAAATGAAAGGATGTAGATAAAAACAACTCACTGCCATGGATGAAACGAAAATGGTGTTTATAAAACAGACAGTGAGCCCCAAAAATTATGCCTTATTTGAATAAAAAGAATAAAAGGCGGATGGTAAAAAAGGATAAAACAAATAAGGCATAGTGAACAATAAAATAGATGAACACAATAAAAAACATAAAACAGATTTAACCTGAACTAAAAGTCGTAACTACACATTAAAACTTAAAAAAGTAACCACTCTCCCTCATGAACCGGAGGACAAGGTCAGCTGACGGCCCGTCATCACGGAGAATAAGGGAGAGGGTATTAGGCAGTTTAAGAGTCCTTCGCAGATCGGCCAGACCCACACACTCCAAGAGAAGGTGTGCCACAGTTAGGTGGGCGCCGCAAGTACACACAGGGGGATCTTCTCTCTTTAGTAAGTGGGAGTGCGTAGCAATCCCATGGCCGATCCGGAGTCGACAGAGTACCACAGCTTCCTTCCGGAGAGATCGGAAGGAAGATTTCCACACCTTCGTTGTCTCCTTGATGCCTCTCAGTTTGTTGGGTGGAGGCGTGGCACGCCATGCTTCCTCCCAATGTGACAGGATCGAATGCCGGAACTGAGAGCGCACATCACTAGCAGGCACCTTATACGGTAGCGAGGGCAGTGCGACTGCCTTTCTCGCCGCCTGATCAGCAAGCTCGTTTCCCGCAATACCCATGTGGCTAGGAAGCCACACAAAGATCACCCCGGTTCCAGCGTTACGCGAACTGATGAGCAGGTTGTGCACACGCTGAACCAACGGGTGCTTCGGGAAACACACATCGATCGCTTGCAGCGCACTCAGAGAGTCAGTACACACAAGAAAGTGCTGGTGATCGTCTGATAACATGTACCGCAGAGCCTCTAAGATGGCATAGAGCTCTGCTGTGCACACGCCACAGGCCTCGGGAAGTGAAAATAGAAACCGACGATCCTCAATCACAAATGCACAGCCTACTTTCTCATTTACCCTCGAACCGTCCGTGAATAGAAGCCCTGATCCCGGATACCGGCTCACACGGACTGGAACAGCCTCCGATGGATGGAGGAGTCCGTGTCTGACTTGGGGCCGGTGTGCAGATCCAGGATGATATCAGGGCGAGAGACCATCCACGGAGGGGCCTTGCTAGGTACTGGGACGATACAGGAGACAGAAGGAAATCGGAACTGACGGTATAAGGCATCCAAGCGAATCCCCGCCGGCCGAGTGGCTCGGGCGAGCGCATCATACAGCCGGCGATTCGGATTGGAAAACAAACATGGATAGCTTGGATGAAGTGGCATCTGTCGAATAGTTGCAGCATAGGTCAGCAGTACTTGTTGGTGCCTCAGGTGTAAAGGAGGTACGCCAGCCTCGGCGAGCAAGCTGACGACTGGGCTCGTCCGAAAGGCACCTGTCGCCAGCCTCACACCGCCGTGGTGGACACTGTCCTGTTTAACAAGCACTGACTTACGGGCCGAATCATATGCTACATTGCCATAATCTAATCTAGATAAAATCAGAGCCTTATAAAAACGTAGCAGCTCCGCGCGGTCCGCCCCCCATGATGTGCCGCTAAGAAACCGCAACATGTTGAGTTTCTCAGCACAGGCAGTTTTCAAACATCGCACGTGTGGCTCCCACGTCAATTTCTGATCGAAAAGGAGCCCAAGGAGCCGGTACGCAACAACAACAGGCAAAGCTACATTGCCCAGATAAAGCTCAGGATCAGGATGGAGAGTGCGCTTTCGGCAGAAATGGACAACCGAGGACTTAGCGGTTGAGAATCGAAAGCCATGCTCTAGTGTCCAGCGTTCCACTCTCCGAATAGCTTGTTGTAGCTGTCGTTCAGCGACCACCATATTTTGCGCACTATAATGTAGAACGAAGTCGTCTACATATAGCGACGGTACCACTGCTGGACCAGCAGCAGCGACTATACCGTTTATGGCAATCGCAAATAATGTTACGCTAAGCACCGATCCCTGTGGGACTCTGTTTTTCTGTATATGATATTGCGAATATGTCCCCCCTATTCGGACACGGAACAGGCGAAGGGTCAGAAAATTCGCAATAAAAACCGGCAAGTTACCTCGGAATTTCCATTGATGCAGGGTAGAGAGGATGCCGTAACGCCAAGTGGTGTCATAGGCCTTCTCGAGGTCAAAGAAAACAGCGACTAGGTGCTGTCTCCGTAGAAAAGCGTCCTGCATGGCGGTCTCCAGGCGTACCAGATGGTCGTTGGTACACCGAGACGCCCTGAAACCACACTGGTATTCAGACAGGAGTCCCCGTTTCTCCAGGACCCACACCAGGCGCCGATTGATCATCCTCTCAAAGAGATTGCACAGACCGTTAGTGAGACAAATAGGTCTGTAACTCCACGTCAAATTGGGATCCTTATTGGGCTTCTGTAGGTATAATGATACCTTCCTGCCATTGCACTGGAAACACACCTTCCAACCAGATTCGGTTAAACACCCTGAGCAAATAACGAATGCTCTCATCGTTACGGTGTTTAAGCATCTGGTTGTGAATATTATCCGGGCCGGGAGACGTGTCCCTGCAGAGCGCCAGCGCTCCGCGGAGTTCCCACTCCGTAAAGGGCACGTTGTAGTCCTCCGAAGCGCGGGAAGCAAAACTAAGCTGGAAACGTTCCGCTTCGCGCTTCAGGGCCACGAAGGCAGGGTCATAGTTATCGGAACCGGATATATCCGCAAAATACGAGGCGAGATGGTTTGCAACGCGATAAGGATCGGTAACCAATTCATTATCAATGGAAATTCCCGGTACTGTAGAAGATGTCTGAATTCCCGAAATGCGTCGTAGTTTAGTCCACACTTGAGAGGAGGGGGTATGTGCCGTAATAGAAGACACATACAGTTCCCAGGATTGTTTCTTACTCTGGCAAATAAGAATCCGTGCCTTGGCACGAAATTTCTTAAACGCCACCAAATTGGCCATGGTTGGACGCCGACGGTAGTGCTTGTGAGCTCGACGACGGTCTCTGATTGCCGCTGCAATATCCTCTGTCCACCAAGGGACGAGTTTGCGACAAGGAGTCCCAGAAAAGGATGGAATGGACTCTTCGGCGGCAGCAAGAAGCACATCGGTGATGTGCTGTACCTCGTCATCGACGCTCCGGCAACCAAGATCAACGAACACAGCTCGTTCTTGAAACGAGGGCCAATTTGCCCGCTTAAGCACCCAACGACTGGGGAACTCCACGGGCTTCTGGATCAGAAGTGTAAGAACGATCGGGAAATGGTCACTGTCACAGAGGTCGTCGTGTACATACCAACCAAATAGGGGGACCAGCGCACAGCTACACACACTCAAGTCAATGTGTGAGTACGTGCCGTGCGCTAAGCTAAAATGTGTAGCTTCCCCTGTATTTAATAGACATAAATCCAACCCTTGAATTAAGCCCTCCACGTCCCTTCCTCTGGGGCAGGAAGATGGTGATCCCCATTGGGGGTGATAAGAGTTGAAATCACCCACGATTAGGAAAGGGACTGGAAGTTGATCAACAAGATCAAAGACGTCATTAATATCGAGGGGCTGGTTCGGTGGAAGGTACATGTTACAAACAGTTGTCATAGCAGGCAAGGACACGCGAACTGCAATAGCTTCCAGAGGATTGGCGAGTGGAAACTCCTCACTATAGCAGTCAGAGCGAACGAAGGTACAAACGCCCCCGGAAGCCCGGGCGGCGTCTTGTCGCTCTTTAGAGTTTAGTCTGAAACCTCTCAGAACAGTCTCGTGATCAGGTCTGAGATTTGTTTCCTGTAGGCAGACTATACTCGCTGCGTATTGTGCAATGAGCTGACGGAGCTCTGTCAAATGCCTGTCATAACTGTTACAATTCCACTGTAACAGTGCCATAGTGTGAACTTATAAACTAGGGAATAAGTTGAAGCAGCAAGCTACAACTTATCCTCTGGAGGATCTTCACCCACTACGTCGACTATAATCTCCATGTCCTCAGGCGAGGTCGTGGAGTGAATCGACTCAGCGGAAGATTTCCTAGACGCAGTTCGGCGGCGGGGGGATCTCCGTGGGGAGCGCGCAGATCTGGGGACCGAAACGTCCCCAGGCGCGGAAGCATCCGCAGGTGGTGGGGCGGATGGCTTCCCCTTTTTTGGAGAAAGGGAATGCGTAGTGCGGGGTCCCTTCTTCCCCGCCTCTTTAAGATATATAGACGGGTCAGGAGCCAAATTCCCCGCCTCTTTAAGATATATAGACGGGTCAGGAGCCAAATTCCTGACCCTGGTCGATGATGCCGCCTCCGCCGGCTTTGGCGCGGCTTTCGCCAACCGTTTGGGTGGGGAGGAAGTTTGGGGAGGAAGTCTTCAACTTCCTCCCGAGTGGGGAGTAAGTCTTCAACTTCCTCCCCTGCTGGGCGGGCGGAGCAGCCTTCGCTCGCACAGCCTTCGTGGTGGCCGAAGGTGGAGTTGAAGTCACCTTCGGGCTTTTTGTCATAATCATAGGTGCTGGTTTCGGAACAGGAAACTCAGTTGCAGGTTTCACAGCTGGTGCAAAAGATGAGGTAGACGGAACCAAATTGGGTATTATAACTCGATAATCAATCGTAGGCGAAGGAGCAATCGCTGTATGGTACTTCTTGCGGGCTTCCTGGTAGGTGAGACCATCCAGGGTTTTGATCTCCTGGATTTTCTTCTCACTCAGGAAGACAGGGCAGTTCCTGTCCCGAGGATAATGAAATCCAGGGCAATTAGTGCACTGTTATGGTGTTGTGCACTCTTCCGCTTCGTGTGGTACCTTACCGCATGTTCCGCAGATTTCTGGGCTCGAGCATCGGGATAACATGTGCCCGAACTTCTGGCACTTATAACACCTCATTGGTGGAGGGTTATAAGGCCGTACGTCACAACGGTAACTTGTAACCATGACTTTCTCCGGGAGCACCGAAAGCTCAAAGGAAATAATTAAAGCACCAGTATCCACGATTTGACCATTGACCTTGCGGGTAATGCGCCGGACATCAGTCACGTGACGGTGCTGCATATCCTCCTTGAGCTCCTCGTCAGTCTTCAGAATCAGGTCCCGGTGGGAAATAACTCCTCGGACCAGATTCAGGGACGTGTGCTTTTCCAATTTGACGGGTATTTCGCCAAAGTGGTCACATTGCAAAAGTTGTTCAACTTGCTCACCAGTCCTAGTCTTGAGCAACAAGCTACCGTTCCTCATCTTTTGTACTTTCTTAAGCTCACCATAGACACCTTCTATGTGGCGAGAAAACAAAATACTCTTTACCAGCTTGAAATCACCCCCATCTGTTCTGGTAGCTACCAGAAACTTGGGGGTGTTAGCACCCAGATTTTCACGCACAGATTGTTCCCAAGGGGTTGATCCCCGTAGGGAATCAAATGTTAAAGACTTGGGTGTAGGACCACCCTGTTTGGGGATTTTTCTTTTAGAACCCATGGCCAGATCATCCTCCCCGAATGCCACCGACATCCGATCACGGGCCGTCACAGTAGGCGCTACCCAGCCAGAGCAAGGCCCGCCTAGCTTGGAAGGCATTGCCCGGGGGTCCGATGTTTTACAATGCCGTATCGGAATGTACCCCTTGGCATATACTGGATTTTACAGCTCTGACATTCGGCTATGCGGGGACCTGCGTAGTCAGGCGGATACTACTGCACGGGTACATGGCACACCCACCTGTCGGCGTGGCCAAGACCGGAACAGGCTTTTGAGCGTAGTCGCAAGCGTAAGTGGCCCATCCCCTGACAGCACGCACATATAGAAATTTTGGTTGCCAGACCCTGAAAGCAGTAACGGAAAGAAGTGCGATATAACCTAATGAGAGTTATACCGCACGGGTGTATGTCTTTTAGAGCTGACTGTCAAACCCTCGAAAGGGGACCAATCCGAGAAGCCCTTTTAGTCGCCTTTTACGACTGGCAGGGATTACCGTGGATGTATTCGCTTCCTCCCACCCACTGGGGATCCAATTCACAAACCAATGCGGAGTCCGTAAAGTATAGCCAAGGTCCCCCCTTTTAGTCGCCTCTTACGACAGGCAGGGGATACCGTGGGTGTATTCTAAACCCCCCACCCACAGGGGGATCAGCCCAAAGAGGCAGTAAAACTACCTAAGCAGGCATGCCACTGATGAGTAACAAAACAACTGGTATGACAATAAGATCAAAAAATCACCTGTTCTTCTGTCAATCAGAAAGGTGCAAAGCAAGAAGCATTTGTTGAGGAGCTATCATATCCTGAACTTGTCTGACTTTGTGACTAAGAGGGTAAGATGCTAACTTTTGAACTGAAGGGTCACAGGTTTGATTCCAGGTGAAGTCATGGAATATTAACTTCAGATGGTTTATTTCCCTGGCATGGGAAATGGGTGTTTGTGATGTCTTCATCATCCTCATCACAATGCAAGGCCCTCAAGAAGACAGGGTGTATGTAGCCCCACCACTTCTGGTGCACCCTGGATAGTGCTACACCCTCAAGGCTCACGGCTGGTGAGTTTGGGATTCCTGAGCTGAGTCCGTTTTGTCTCCTTTTTCCTCTGACCTTGGGGTGGGCCCTCTCTTCTTTCCCCTTTCCTATCTGCCTTTCATGGCTCCCCTTCCTTCCAAGTCCCTCAATCCTCATTCTTTGAGGGTTGAGGGCATATCTTTTCTTCCTGTCCTTTATATGTCTTATCCTTTATTTGTTTACCATTTCTTCTTGTAGTATGTAAGTTTGTAATTAGTATTAGTTATAGTTTTCATTCTCATCTCATCTTTCACTATCACCCAAACCATTAGGGGCTGATATCCTAGATGTTAGGCCCGTTAAAACAACAATTATCATCATCACAATGCACAGGTTGTCTACAGGCATCAACTTGTACGACCTGCACCAGTCATTTATGGAGGCCACACACTATCTTGAAGTGGATAGCGTAAGGAGTGAATACCATACAAACACCCTGTGCCCCCATATAATGACATTGTCCTTTCTTAATGTTTTTACATTTCTCATACCCCTCTTTTCAGACTTGTAGCATTGAGTTAAATGTTTTCCCTTCTTTCTTACAGAACAAAATTCTGTCAAAAGATCCACACACTAAAATATGCCAACTGTTGCAACAGTTGTCACAAGTGATGGAACTGCTTTATTGGAAACTGGAGCGCAATGGCCTGTGGAAACTGTTTGTAAATATGGAGATGAACATAATACCCATTTTAGCAGGTAATATATGTCATTGAAAATAAAAAATAAAATTCCTGTTATGAAAGATGAAAGCAATGGTGTTTGCAGATGATTTGATGATTTGGGGAAACAAGGACGAGGAAGTACAGGACCAGTTGGACGTGTGGAAGGAATAATACAAGGATATGGGATGAAATTTAGCATAAATAAGGGTGAGATGGTGATCACAACAAGGAAGAAGGAAAGAACCACAACGGGAATAACAATTAGTGGGGAAGCCTGATACAAGATAATGGAAGAAACGATAGAGAAATAAATGAGCGGGGCAGACAGGCAGAAGCATTCCGGAGGAGTGTGAGAAGCATGATATGGAGCAAGGATGTCCCTCAGAATAGCAAAAAGGTCATACATCGGACGTACTATATCCCTATCCTGACTTATGCCTCGGAGACCTGGGTTATGAAAGGAAGGGAGAAGAGCAAAATACAGGCCAGTGAGATGAGGTTCTTGAGAAGCAGTATTGGAGCTACAAAGATGGACAGAATAAGAAATGAGAAGGCCAGAGAATTAATGAAGGAGGAACCATTACAGGATGGTATAGAGAAATCTAGATTTAGATGGTATGGACATGTAAAACGAATGGAGGAAAAGAGGATACCCAGGAGGATACACGAGACGAAGTGGAAAGGAAAGAGGCCGAGAGGAAGACTGATAGACAGGTGGCTGAAGGGGGTGGAAGAAAGTGTGAAGAAGAGAGGAGAAGACTGGGGAAGCCTAATACAAGATAATGGAAGAAACGATAGAGAAATAAATGAGCGGGGGAGACAAGCAGAAGCATTCCGGAGGGTGGAGGCTGAGAGATGGTGGGAAGACAGAAGACGTTGGAGAGGCTTGTGTTCCAAACAGACCCGGCCAGTGGCTGAAAACTGTGCAAGATGATGATGATCACTAGGGCCCGGATGTTGATGACCTTAAAATTATCGAAAAATTACCTATAAAATGCCCTTAAAATTCTCTTAAAATGACCTCATTTAAAAAAAAAAATGACCTAAAAATTATCATTAAAAATTACCTAAAAATGATCAATTTCATAATTGTCTAGTTAGCGTTGCAATACACCACCATCGTCATCCTCAAGTTATCAAAGGTGAAGGAACGGCAGGTGTCAGCTACTACTGTTTTATATTTCGAGAAACTTCTCTCCATTTCCACTGATGTAATAGGAGCATATTTGAAAAACACTATGTCACTGGCTGTTAAATCCTCTTCAAAAATGGCAATTCTGAAGTCTTCTTTCGACAAAATACTGGCTACAGTAAAGTTTATTATTTATTCCGCCCTATTCAATACAATTCACAAACTTTGTTAATAGAAAATTATGATACATGTTTCGAGACCATATGGTCCCTTCTTCAGTCCTTGTAGTGACTTGATTTAAACTTTAGAAAACATCATAAGACATCGATAAATTGGATATAATAATCTTTAAAATTCTAAAAGTAATAAAATCACTGGATTCACTTAGGTATATGCCTGTGCGTGAAAATACTTATTCTACTAAAAAACATGTGGGTTATTATGCTAAAACAACATTGAAAATATATGGCCTTGTGTAGCCTAATTGTATACATGGTGCACTTTGAATTTAAAAACAAGAAGACATGTTAAAAAACGAGATTAAAATGACAGTATTAAATTGTAAAACTTTTGTTTGGGACTGCTATATGTCCGTTCATTCTGCAATGTAAAATAGTTCTGAACTGTGAATTCACAGTATTCAATTTGTGTCAATACGGGCCAATATGAGCGAAATGACGAAAATACTGGCTATTTGACACATTGTCTGATACCCTTTATTCTTGTCCAATACAAATTTTATTTTCTGTCTGACTGAGTCCCCAATCTCACCTTTTACATGTTTTATACAAGCTTCAGTATTCCTGACTAACTCTATTGACTTTGTAATGGATTCTTAATGCCCCATGTTGGTAGCGATAAATGTAATGGTTTTGGCCCTCACGTTGGGTGCCAAATGTAACCTTTTGACTGCCCACACGTTGAGCGTACAAATGTAATTGTTTACCTTTGCCTAAGCTATGTTGTTTTAATGGGCGCCAAGACCTCAATGCAATGTTGAAATCTAAATTTGTATTTAACAACGTCTAGCTCTGGCAGAACACCTTCAAGACACTATTCACTCAGATCGTGGTATGATTTGATCATTAACCCAACAAACAATTGTATCAGGAGAAGGAATTGGTCTATATCTATTGCTACCTACTGAAAGCAAAGATTGCATTGTAAAAGAAATGAATTTATTATATAAAACAAGTATAGCAAAATTAATAATAATAATAAGTACAAAATTTAAATTGGAGCGTTGTGATTTGAATATTACCGATAGAAAATTACGTGAAAACGGAGTCTGATAAATTGATTTTACTCTTATTTCCAAGCTATGAAGTTACTGAATTATGAAATATAAAACAAAGAAAAATGAGAGATTGCGTATTTCTGCGTCATTAGCGCTTACCACTGGAAATGCCCGAAGCATTTCCCTCGTACTTGATGATGCTGTGAGCTTCCCACAGTCTCCTGGAGGTCGTCATCTTCGTCGATGTTTGATGAGATTCTAGTAGATTAGATAATTCTATGGTCCGTACCTCGGACCCAAACACTCGTACAACCGCACTGGTTAAGTTTTGCAAAAGTTAGTCTTCAACTCCACTGAACATCGGAGCGACACGCACTTGCAACCGTACTCCGCAAGTTCTACACAGATTGTCCTCGTTTCACGGCGCGTCGAACGATATATCCACACGTTGGCTCCCCCACCATGGTACCGTCTTCCAGCTTACGTTGTCTCCCCTGATTGGCTGAGCACGCCGCTAGATCCCCACTCTGCCTCATTACACTCGGCGCGCGAGAGGGAGAAGTCGTTTTCCGTTCCAACAATTCGCCTTTTCTAGACCTTGCGACCCAGCCTTGCGTAATACTTCTCGACAGGAATCAGCTTGTACTTGAAATCCCAGTGAGTCACGTCTCTCGTTATACCCTAACTGACGAAAACTCCGTAAAATTCCGTAATCACATAATTTTCTATGATATTGTCGTTCGTAATAATTTGCTTGATAGCGTTTTCTAAGCAGGGGCGGTTCGAGTGGGGGGGTTGGGGGGGTGTCTCACCCCCCTCAGGTATTTTCTCAGTCGGCAAATACGACATCAGTCGGCAGTCGGCAAATCCTGAAGAATCCGTAACATTTCCCAAAACAGCATTTAAAAAGCAAAACGGGGCATGGCCATATACGATTTGGTCCAATTTAAAAATAAATAAAAAAATACTGACAGTCGGCACAAACGGACGCTGCAATAATTCCATTCAGCCAGGCAATAGCCCAGTGTGGCAAGGGAAAGAGTCGGCAAAATAACCATTTTAAAAGTTTCACTTCCAGTCCTCGGTGCACCGGCTGCCACTTGCCATTTCGTTTCTTTGTATGGAAACTGAAGAAAGAATGACATATGAGCAATATGGGACCAAAGACAAGCGATGAACTCATCGGTACGTTCCTGGGTGGGTGTAACGTCCCGCGTTCATTACGCAGAGCGACTCAGCTACACTGCGAAGCGAGCCCAGCATCTGTGCCATGTGGCTAGACAAAAGGTGTTGGTGAGCGCATTGATAACTTCTGGTCAAACCAACTCTTGAGAGGTTCTCGGAGGAATGTTATGACCTGCTACCGCTTGTCTCGGCGCGTCCTCAGATATCCGCGATATTGTGACAAAATTGATAGGATTATGGTTCCAAGGTTCCTCAAGGGGTGGGGTGCTCACTAAGGTCAGTGCAGTGGTCACCGAGAATGAGAGAAAGCAGTCGTTCCTGAACCAGCTACTTTTACAGTGATAACTAGGTGCAAATACAGTGGCAGTGGGACGTGAGTTTCCGCCGACATGGAACATTTTCACGGAGCATCGCGTACCCATCAAACGTAAGGAATAACAATACAATAGATACATGCGCATTATCAGCAATGTTTATGTTTAATGGTGTTAACAAGAAAAAAGTGAAGAATGATCCCACGCTGGAATACGTCAGTGGCACAAACTGAAAAGTCGCGGAAAGAAGAAAAAGGGCAAATTACAAGAACACTTCACTTCAGAAGCTCATCAAGCAGCGATGGCAGATTTGTGCCACTTTGTTAATGGAAAAGGCCACGTAGACGTTCGTTCTCCTTGATCAACTTTTACGGACGATCAGAATTGAGGAAGAACAAGAAAAGGAGCTCCACAAAAAAGTTATCCATATACTTATTAACACATTAAGAACCCTTTGTCGGCAAGGTTCGACTTTCCGAGATCACGAGGATGGAATCACTCAAGATAATGGAAACTTCACGCAAATTGTGAAGTTACTTTCACGCCATAGTCCGGTCATGAATAGGTGGTTGGACGAAGTGAATACGCGGAAGCACAACGTTACGTATATGAGCAAGGACTCTCAAAATGAATTCATCCATCGACTTGGAGAGAAAACTCGTGAAATAATTGCAAAAGAGAGTATGTTCTCAGTTATAGCAGATACTATTCCCGATATGTCACATAAAGACCGCCTCACGTTGAATATCCGGTACGTCGTCGAAAAAGATGAAGAGCTCGTTCCTGTGGAGCGTCTTTTAAAAATAGACGCTGTTTTAACAACAACAAAAAATGGAGAGGAGTTGGCTGAAAAAATATTTTTAAATCAGAAAAACTTACTTCCACTCGATAAACTAGCTTTTCAATCGTACGACTTTGCAAGTAACATGTCTGGTATATACAACGGCACTCAAAAAAGCTATCAGAGAAGTGCAAAATAGATATTCCGTACGTTCCATGCCAAGTTCACAGGTTAAACATTTTCGTAGAGACAGCTTGTAATGCTAGCGCGCTTATCCGAGAGTTTTTTTTGACACTCTTAAAGCATATTACGTGTTTTTTTCGGGTAGCACGAAACGACATTAAGCTTCCAGAAAGAGCTGGATAAAATTGAAAATTGACTTCAACTTAAGAATTTATCAAAAGCAAGGTGGACTGCACGCGCCGAATCAGTGAGAGCTGTTTCTTCGTCTTATGAATAGATAGTCACATCATTGGAAACAATGAAAACCTCATTCAATTCTGAATTTGACAGTAAAACCCGAACTTTTGCGTCAGGTTTGCTGAAAAAGCTTCTAGACTTTGATTGTATCTGCGGCATATACTTTACTAAAAACATCATGTTTAAAGTTACGAACGTAACCGAGCTTTTAGAAGCTGAGGAGAGCAGTTTGTTGTAGACCCGATGCAGCTGATTCAGAGCGCTTTGAAGTCTTTTGAAGATATCAACGACGATGGTAAGATGAACGCTTTGATAAAGAGTGCATCGTTATTTGCGAAAAGTATGCAAGTAAATGCGGAGGAAGACTTCTTAAAGCACCGCAGGACCCGGCGACTTGCAAAGAAGTATGACGTCCACGCTGAAACAACAGCAGAAATTTCTTTCCGTACATTCTACAGAAATTAGTTCCGAATACTTGTGGATGTATTTACTACAAGCGTGCAAGACAATCTCGCAAAACTAATTTCTTTGCTAGAGTCATTCCACATAATTTTCAAGATACCCGTGACAGAAAGAACTGCATCATCGAGCGCGTCCAATCTATAAAGCAATAGAAAAATCATCCTTCAAGATGAAGAACTTGTGCTGGCTGAGCTTGAAATCCTGCTTGAAGCCAGTAAACAGTGCTCATCTCCTAAATAGATCGCAAAAGTTGCTGTTAATTTTTTTTTTCTGAGTCGTTTACCCTCCAGGTTAGTGGAACCCACGGACTCAGCGAGGGAACTCACCACTACCACCTCTACGGGCAGTGTCCTAGAGCTGGAAACATTTAATCGGAGTGGATACAACTGGTGAGGTGTGATTGGCACCTCGCCCAGGCGGCCTCACCTGCAAAGCGAACATGGGCCTCATGAGGGAAGGTAATGGATGGTCAGGATTGATAGGCAAGGAAGAGGGAAGGAGGCGGCCGTGGCCTTGAAGAAGGTACCATCCCGGCATTTGCCCGAAGACGAAGTGGGAAACCACGGAAAACCACTTCGAGGATGGCTGAGGGGAATCGAACCCCCTCTACTCATTTGGGCCACCCGAGGCTGAGTAGACCCCGTTCCAGTCCTCGTACCACTTTTCAAATTTCGTGGCAGAGCCGGGAATCGAACCCAGGACCTCCGGGGCGGCAGCTAACCATGCTGACCGCTACGCTACGGAGGCGACTGCTGTTAAATTAAAGAGGATTATCCAGTGTGGTTATCAAGTAGTTCGACTGATTTTAACATCACCAGTGTCTTCTGCATCTTCCGAACGGTCCTTCAGCATGTTGAAGCTCATTTTCAATCATTTGCGGACATCGATGGGTGACGACAGCTTAGACTCACTCATGATGTTTTCAACGATAGATAAGGTCGACGACATTGAAATTACGGAGATAGTGGAGAAGTGGTCCTTGTTAAAACATTAGAAAGAATAACTAGATTTTTTAAATTCTTGTATTATTTAAACACTTATTTTGTTCATTTATAAAAATTTCCTGCGATTCAAAATTCTGGAACTAATAAAATACATTTTAAATGAACGCCGTTAATTAAGTATATTTGCCTTGTGTATTGTCTGCCGCCACTGCCGCCCCCCGACAGTAGTGGCTACGCTGGCTAAAGCGCAGCGTTAGGTCATGGGGCCAAGCTCTCTGCTGACTCGGTAGACGCGTGGGTTCGAGCCCGACCGTCGGCCATCCTTGAAATGGTTTTCCGTTGTTTCCCATTTTTAACACCAGGCAAATGCTGGGACGGTACCTTCTGATAGGCCACGGCCGCTTCCTTCCACATCCTTGCAAGTTTCATTCATTCATTCCATGTCTCATCCCGACGCGCAGGTCGCCCACGGGCGTCGAATAGAAAGACCTGCACTCGGCCTCCGAGGATGCCACACGACAAAGTACCCCCCCCCCTCCTCCTCACCTACACCCCCACCACCGCCCTCTCCCTCCCGTTGCTCAGTTTGCAAGCGAATAGTCGGCAATGTTAAACAGCCAGTCGGCATTTTTTAAATGCTCACCCCCCCTAGATGTACAAGGTCGAACCGCCCCTGTTTCTAAGACATAGAAAACCTATCTGAATGCTAATAATTTTTATAAAATGCTCCGAAAATACCTTAATAATAATTATAATAAATTAATAATAATAATAAATTAACATGAAAAATTCTCTTGGCTGAACAATTTGCCGCATAAATAAATATAGAATGGCTTCCTACTGACTTATGCCAGTTGCATAAAAAACCCTCGAAAAACACGTTACAACTTGGCCAATAGCATGCCACTTTCTTCTAGGCAGGTTTTGGTTTCTGGCAAAAATGAAAAATTTGATTTTATGCAAGCCAATTTACCTTCCATTTGAGGATCAGAAAACAGGTCCTGTGCACTCCCAATAGCCTTAGCATCTGTCCTATCAGAGCCATTCACTACTTCTCTCACTATGTGAAAATTGTCACAATAGTATATGCATGCAGTCAACTAGGTACCCCAGCGTGTTAAAACTGGTGCGGGGGGCAAAGCTATTTCAGGGGCCTTGTCTTTGAAATATTTAGTGCGGGATGGTGCTTTGACAAAGACTTTCTTTACTGTGGAAAGTAGTCTATCTACTTCTGAAAATTTTTATCGGACCTCTTCTGCAATTCGATGAAAAGCATGGGCCAGAGAAGTAACATGCACCATCTTATTGTAAAATGCTTTGATAGATTTTGCTGCCTTTACCTTGTAAGGTGCTGCATCTGTTAGGAAGAGGAGCACATTCTCATGTTGTATTCCCATAGGCCATATTAAACACATGGATTTATCGAACAGTTTGCATATATGAGTGTGATTAACCGCTTCCAAAACCTCTGAGGTCAGCAGAAAAGTTTGCCCGGGACTGTTTGTTTCTAGGGTCCCTATCACTACATTTCCTACATAACGTCCCTCTGAATCTGTAGTCTCGTCAATTGATACGTAATTTTTTTTCCCATACATACATTCACGTATTCGGTTTAACGTGTCTTCGTAACATTTTGATAGGTAGTTTTTACGCAATGTTGATTCGTCTGGAATAGTATGACCAGTATGGCGTTCGAGGAAATCACTTAATTTAGGATTGCTTAGTTTTCCTAGTGGAATATTAGCACTAACAAACACTTCACATAATTCTTTATAAAAGGAAGATGACTTGTTATTTGATGTCGAAGCAGTTTCTTTTAACAATAATTGAGACACTTTCCTTTTTTCCACATTTTCAAGACCTCGCAAATGTTTATCTCGCCCGACGTGTTGTAGTACGGTGAAACGTTTATCTGCAGCGACTTTGATTTCGCACACTTTACAGAACAAAGTAGTTCCATAAGTTGAGAATATGTTTTCACCGAAATCTGACACATACTGTTTTAAACGGCTTGCAGTTGACTGCTTTTGTTTTGGCATTTAAATTGCACTGCACAACACATGTCACACACCTACAACACAAACACACCTTAAAAGTCCTATAGTTGGCTGGTAACTGAATGAACGATCAGACGCCAGAGCCGGCCAGAGCTGCCGTCAGAGCTGTCAACACTTCCAATAAAGATAAACTCGACACAAACCACATGGCGCTGAGGGAATTACCCCGTTTCTTTTCTCAGACTGACCACAAATCGATGGATATATCTTACATACAGATTGCACTGAACGTGACTAGTTTAAAACACAAGTTTAGACGCGTAGTTCAGTACAATTGGGGCCCCAGAACTAGATTGAATTCTCAAATATGTTTTCTAGAAATACTTTTATTTATTATTATTTATTTATAATATTTCTTTTAGGGTTTGGGGGCCCAATACTCATTTGTACGTGAATAAATCAGTGACGCAAACCGTACACACAAATGCATCGTCGAGAAAAATTAAATCAGCTGCGTAGATAAGAAACGGGTAATGAAAACAGATGAGCACTGCAGAACTACAGTATATGGGTTAGTCCAAGAATGTTAACGCTGACATGTTTAGAAATACAGATACTAAAAACATAACTTTAAAATTACCATTTAACCATATTCAATTTAAAAAAATGACCTATAAACGTATAACACATGAAAATTGACCTAAAATGCCCCTAAATGTTAGAAAATGACTTTATTTTGCAAAATGTAGGAAAAATGCATTTTGATGACTTTTAAAAAACCCATATATCTAACATATTTATTGTAGAATACACTTAATTACCACTAAGCATCGTCTCCATGTACTCAGAAAAAAAGATGACTTTTCATCAAAATCCGGGCCCTAATGATCACCATGCTCAATGTACTAGACTGAGACATATTCATAAATAAGTACTGGCATAGAGTAGTAAATTTTAAGGGGCAGTGTTTATTTATAATAAAACATGTACTGTACTTTAAGCTGCACATATACAGAATTCTTTTGTCCCTTATGAACAGTATCCACATTGATACTAGGCCTGATTCTGTACAAGCACCACACACATAAAAACCACTCCTAGTCCTGAGGCCATCAAATCTTTTTCCAGCCAAATGACCTTTCAGCTTGCAAAAAAATGGAAATCACATGGTGTAACACAAGCTTTGCTTGAACTTTTTAGATGGGAGGTATGGAAGCATCCGACACACAGCCCTCATCTTGTACCATGTGATTTCTATGCATTCAGCAAGATGAAAGAACATCTGTGTGGATAAAGATTTGCTCACAATGAACAAGTTCAAACAGTAGTTCTCCAATGGTTCCTGGAACAAAGAGTCAATTTCTATCAACAAGGAATAATAAACATTAGTAGAACTTTCGGACTGTTGTTTACAGAGACTGGATGATACGTTGAAAAATACTGTGTATGTACCTGTCGTTTTGGATTGTACTGCATCACTCAATGATCATTTGTAACTTACTTTTTGAAGTCTTTGCATATTTATGAACAACACATACTGTATACCTTTGTTTTGATGTATAACTTTAATTCTGAAGTTGGCACACTTATTTTAGGTATGGAGTGTCATGGCATTCGTGTTGAAAGGAAGAAATTAGAAGAAATGAATATTGCATTGCAGGTGAGGTGTCACTGGTCTATGATAATCTGTATATTTAAATGTAATACGGTATTCCTCCAGTTATTGCAAGAGCTTGTGTAACAGCATAACACAACATCATGGTTAAACATAATAAATGTCGGTTCACAAGGACCCCAGACAAAAGAAAACAGTCAGCCTCTTGTGAAAGCACAGTGGTTATGGTAGTATGCACATGGCCACATTACCATTCACCATGGACATATGACTATGGCAGTGACTTGTTGTGAGTTTGCCAGTTGGTTGTAAATAAACAGTGCATCTAGATGGGTCAAAGCAGGAATAAAACAGACTGGCAAAATAATGTGATAGTGGGTATATCCATGGGCACATGGTGAATGGAGTTGCCCAATTCATTGATGTATTAACATGGACTGTCCGAAACATGTGTACGAGGAATAGTGTACCATGTGTTTGAAACATGGTATCAGAACTGTGGTCTCAAAATAATCCTAATACAGAGGGACCACAGACAAGTCTGTGGAAATCAGTATCAAAGCTGACTGGAATTGCTACTATCCCAAGGGCCATTCCACCATTTAGTATCATCATCATCTTCTTCTTCATCTTCTTCTTCTTCTGCTTTTACGGCCTCAATGGACCACTTCAGTCGATCATTTCTTGGTCCTCTTCTTCAGTATGTTTTCTTTCCGAGTTGCCCAGTAGCTTTTCATTCGCTCTGATCTTCTCAGGCGTTCCTCACCTGTAAATACCCTTTTTACTGTATGACGTTTGTCTTTCATATCTTCTCTAATTGGGCTGATAACCTAGATGTTAGGCCCCTTAAAACAACAATTATCATCATTATTATCTTCTCTAATTTCCTTAATCCACCCTACTTGCTGTTTCATATTCCAAAGTTTCCCTACAATTTTTCTAGATAATCTGGTTTCTGGTGTCCTCATAATGTGACCAAAAAAAGAAATCCGTTTCTTCCGAATAGTATCAGTGATGGACTGCAGTTCTCTGTATACCACTTCATTTGGTACTATCTGCCATTGTCCATCTTTCTGATATTTTTTATTTATGCATGTTCTAGCTATTCTTCGTTCTACTTTATTATGTATTTTATATTTTATGGCCAACATTGGACCACTGCAATCAATTATAGGCCTACATAGCCTTAGCCAATTTAGTTCTTCTATTTTGCCAATAGGTTTTCATCCTCTCACATGTTAACTTCTTGTCTGCAGCAGAGAACACCCTTCCTTTAGCTCTTTTATTAATTCTGGTTGGTAGTCCAATATGGGAGTAAAATTTTGTTTCTGTCAGTTTTATTCTTCAGGTCATCGAGTGTTATTTGCAGTTCCTTAATAACATACTTAATTTCTGTGATCCATTTAATCCTGGTATTGCTATTCCATAATTTTTCTACTATTTTTCTACTAATTCTAGTTTCCGGTGTTCGAAGAAAATGTCCAAAAAATGAGATCCGTTTCTTTCTAATTGTACTTAATACTGGTTAAATTTCCTTATAGACTGTATTATTTGATGCTATTCTCCAAAGACCATTAACTTGATACCGGTATTGCTTATTTATGCATGTCCTAATTATTCTTCGTTCTGTTTTAAGTACGGTATTTTACCTATTTCAGCTGTATTAGTTTATTATTATTATTATTATCATCATCATCATCATTTAATGCATGCTGAACTGCTGTGTCCAAGATAGCGGGTTCAAACCCGGCCAAAGTCGTAGGATTTTTTAAGAGCGTTAAGAATCCTTCAGTATGCCTTCCTTCGGAGAGGAAGTAAAACCGGCGGTCCCATGGCATAAATTTATGGCATGTAAAAGATCCTTCCACAGACTAAACTTGTGTGAAGCTAAATTTCTAGGTTAGATTTCGTTGGAAAGCTCTATCAAAGTTCCAACGTTCACCACCAGGTATCATTGACACCTGGTAGCGAAAGTTGGAACTACTTGAAATTGAACCGAACTTGTAGCTCACCCCATGGGTGCCCGCTTGAAGCATCTACAGCCTCTGGCGAGCCGAACATGTCCTCAGTGTCCTCAGACACTCCCAATACCAAAAGCCATACGATAAATAAATAAATATAAAATATTGATGATATAAAAAACAAGTTGTTCTACTGTATTGCTGCCCCAGGCTTAAAGTTCACTAAAAGTGCATGCTTTTAATCATGATATATTGTCTGAAATTAACTTTAATCTTATTTTGTTTCTATTGCAGTGTTGTTGAGTTATTTATATACAACAGACCATTAATTTCTCCCATATAATTTTTGCCAGGCAGGTTTGAAGAAACTTCAAGAATCTGCTTACAAAATTGTAGGAAAACAGTTTCAGCTAAATTCTACCCTGCAACTTCGAAAAATTTTATATGAAGACTTGAAGCTTGATGAGAAACATCATATAAAAGTGAAAGGAACTACCACAACTGGGGCAAAATCAACCTCAGAACCAATGGTAAGATTGGAGGTAACATTAGAGATGAATGATACGGTAGTTAGTTCGTACACAGCATGATTGATTTTTGTTTTATTCCAAATAGAAATATAATAGAACTTTGTTAATCCAGGCAATCCTTATTCCAGATTATTAAAAGAACTGTGCATTAATGTGCAGAAAACAAATATATGCCTAATATATCATCAGATATTCTTTCTTTGTGTATTCAGTTTTGTGTTCCTTACAGTATTTTAATTATATACAGTAATAGATAGAAAACCAAATATTTTGTGTTTCTGATTAATGTGCCGACAAAACTCTTACTTTATTTATATTGATAAAATATTAATTGTGTGGTCATCTAGATCAATGATGATAATCTGGAATTGATGTGTTGACGAGGCTAGCTGTACACGGCTTTCATCATCACCTATGCACAAACAAGACATTCAATATCCTAATGGTTACATGCATATGAAAAACCTGTGGGGAAACGTGTGAACTAATGCAAAAATCAAAAAAGATTATTTACGTAATGACTCCGTCCACTTCCCAATGATGTTATATAGCAAATCCAAACTGAGATACTCAGAATGATGTTTCTGTGCAGGTTGTTTAGTTCCATGTATCATAATATCAGGTGGGTAGACAGACTAAC
Source organism: Meconema thalassinum (assembly GCA_946902985.2). Taxonomy (NCBI): domain Eukaryota; kingdom Metazoa; phylum Arthropoda; class Insecta; order Orthoptera; family Tettigoniidae; genus Meconema; species Meconema thalassinum. The sequence goes on along the minus strand of OX336394.1, from coordinate 175,607,851 downwards.
AAATGAAGAGGTGTTAAGACGAGTGGAGAGGAGAGATGTTTCTGGCGACTGCTAATGAAGAGAAGAGATAGGTTGGTAGGACATATACTAAGACACCCAGAAATAGCAAACTTAACTATGGAAGGAAGGGTCGAGGACAAGAACTGTAGGGGTAGACCAAGGTTAGAATATGTTAAACAGATTGCCTCAGATATGGTAAGGTATGGTAGCTATGAAGAGATGAATTGATTAGATCATGACAGGGAGGCATGAGGCTGAAGACTCAAACACACACATAATACTGAGCACTTTGGTCTTATACACGGACACACTCCAACACCAAGTGACATATATCAGGTCAGTCTACTTTCCTTTCAGCAAAGGTGTCCAGTCTTTGATGGCAATATATGAAATGTTTTACTGTAATTTAATCTGGATTTTCATTCATCCAGGCAACTGAGACCCTACTATGGTAGTCTGTATAAACGAGGTTCTCCTGCATTTCAACTTATGAGTGAGTGCCTGTGTACTAAAGCTAAGTCCCTAATACTTTTTCTTGTCTTCAAACAGCTTCAACTCCTAAAGCCTGTTCACCCTCTACCTGCTATAATCCTTGAACATCGACATCTGCAGAAAGTGAAGTCCACATATGTAGATGCCATGTTACAGCATATAAATGGAGATCACATATTCACAACTTGGTTAGTTGTCATCTATCTTAACCTGAGATGAGATTATTAAAACAGTGCATTCACTAAATGTTTTAAGATATTTATCTGTGGTATTTTATGATGTAGAGTTTCTATAATACAGTTGGATTTTGTTATAACAATATCGAAGGGACCTTAAATATTATGTTGTTATAAAAGAGTGTTGTTGTAACAAACTTAATTAGCCCTATTTACTCACTTTTAAGCCTACATGAACATACAGTATACTGCAATTAAAACAGTTTGTCGAGTACTCGCCAAATTTTGCCACTCACTTTGCCGAAAGTAATGTGACATTGTTTGAACCTGTCAATCCACCCACAGTTACACACAATTTTAATTTCTTGGCAGCTTCTGATTTCACCATGAGATGTCTACTAATGGGTACATTGTACCTTCTCTGTTGCTTAAACCATTTAAGCAGCGCTTCATCCACGTCGCACCGTTCAGGTTTTCGTAACCTCTTAATTTTCAATCCATTTTGTTCAAATGTAGCAACAATTTTATCCTTGATCTTCCAAATCGTTTGGACTGTGGAATTAACTACGCAAAATTGATGACACGTCGGCTTTTTTCATTCTATTCTCAATTTCATGAACCACTTTAACTTTTTCTTTCAACGTTAAAACTTTTCTTTTACTGGCCATGCTGCGCTAAAATGCATGCATTTCATGAAAAATTGCTATGGAAACTGACTTCAGGTACGCACTGTTCACGGATTCTGTGGAATGCACAAGAGTCACAATGAGGCGGGGAATCTTTAGCATCAGGCCCCGGGCTATAAACGGGCATACTGGGCATTTGCCCAGGGTGCCAAATTTTAGAGGGCGCCGAAATTTAGGTGACGCTGAACGCAGAAAATGGTTGACCCAACAATCCCAACTTTAAAAATAAGTATGACATGGAAATCTTTAAAAAGTAGGATAAAATAACTATAATTTACGTGAATATAAAATAAAAGTAATATTAAATATCACATACATTCGTAGTATTTATGTTTAATCGTGATTATATTATAATACAGTATTATAACTCTTTCAGAGAGCAAACTAAATTCTCTATTGTTAGTGTGTTGTGAAAAAGACGTAACCCTTAGCACAGACTTTTCTGACATCATAAATAAATTTGCAAAGTTAAAAGCCAGAAAAAAAACCTTGATTTGAAATGTTTCTGTATATTGCACCTTTAAAATTTCACTTTCAAATTTGTAATCTGGGTTTTAGTGTGATTAATGTATCAATAAATGGCTACAAAATTGTATGAACGACTTACTTTTCTTATTATTTCCTGTGATACAATATTAGTAGCGTAGTTGTTAAAAAAAACTATTATGCTATTTATATAACGCAAAAATGAGGAAAAGTAGACCATTTGCCCAGGGCGTCTATCACCTTAGCCCGGGGCCTGTTTAGCATTGATCGTGGCCTTGAAGCAGCCCTGGTGCCTTGTAGGTTGTTTCTACAGGAGGAAGCAGTATGCACTAATGACAGAAGGGTAGGGTAATGAAATTGCCAGGTTACCAGATTTCAACAACAGATTTCCTTGCTCATTGGTTCTTGGAAAATCTTATTGCAAACTGATGCTGAAAATGGCGTTATATGCAAGGTACACGCATAAATGTTTGAGTAACATATTCCTTATGAGGAATTTATCTGTACCACAGAAAATATGACATTATAGCCGAGTTATTGCCGAAACCGATGCCGTTACAACAAAGTTAAATATAATACAGTAAATCTGAACAGGAAAAATATAATGAATCGTTAGACAGGTAAAAGGGTAGAAATTCAGCAAAAAAACTGACACAATTGTTTGCTGCCAGCCAAGGGAGTTAGTTATTGTTGTTTTAAGGGGCGGAACTACGAGGCCATCTTCCTCTCCAAGGGAGAAACTACAAGGAAGGTAAAGGCAAACCCCATGGTTGGACACAATGCTGTCTTCATACATGGTCTCCTATAGCATCATTCCACTTGGTAGCTTTTTTAGTGCTGTAGTTATCTATGAGTTGGTTTCATAGTCTCATAAGGAAGACAGGCAGCAACTACTACTTCAAATTAATGGAAGATTCATCTATCAAAAATCTAGGGTGAATAATTGCAGCTATAATTTCAGAAGAAAATTTATGAGTTTTACATTTGTTTAATTTACTCTTTCCTTAGTGCTTCAATTATTGTTATATTCAACACCATTCAAACTTAACATATCAATCAAAATGTTCTTGTAATAAATAATAATCATAAACTTAAAATTTGTTTATTCTTACTTTTATCCCCAAATCATTGCATAACAGGAGCATTTTTCAATATGGTCGTATGAAAGTGTAGCTTGTTGGGAGGTTAGCATTGAAGAGCTATTGAAACTCCTGCTATGAAGATAGTCGTGTATTGTATTTGGCTGTGGAGTTTGTTCTTATCCTTCGCATGTGTTTCTTCCTGATTGATTATTTACTCCTCCTTTTTACCTGCCTTTAAATTATCTTGTTGCAGGGAGTTAACTTCAGCTGCAACTGGGCGCATTACATCTTCCAATCCCAACCTGCAGGCTCTTCCCAAACAACCCATTTCAATTTTAGGTGAGGTGTAGAATGAGGTTTAATATTATTTTTGATTGTAAGAAATTTTGGATAATCTCAATAATACGGTAGTTGTATTATGCAGTTTTATGACTATGATCAAAAATCATAATTATTTGTCTGTAATGGAAGAAATTATTAATTCTCATATTGCAGAAGAATATTCTAAGAAAAACATTAACTATACTTTTACTTTTGGATTGTATGGATAAAAAATGGGTCATTCAATACATATGTACTGTAAATATTCTGGAGATACAATATCAACCATAGAAGAATAACTTATGATCGAGCAGCCATAATTGAATTGAGCAGTGGAGAAAGGAACTAAGTATTTTTTTTCTTAGTTTCCAGGAAAGAAAAAAAATTGGTCTTCTACTATTTAACAGAATGTAGGCCTATTCAGATTTTCCATATTTTTCATCATGTTAAACTGCATGGTTTAGGCCATCAGACCTGTTCCATCTCCAGATTTATTTGGTCCACCCATCTCTTCTTTGGTCTACCTATTCTTAGTTAGTTATTGTTGTTTTAAGGGGCAGAACTACGAGGTCATCTGCCCCTACTACCTATTCTTCTTCTACCGCTTACTTGGTAAGAGGAGATTTGTGCAGGAAGCCAAGAACTTTCCATTCTTAATAAATGTCGGTGTCGTACCAAGAAGTTCTATAATTTCCAATGGTGTTATAACAATAGGTATACCAAGTTGTTGTCGGATATCTTACTATACAGGTGGTCTAACAGTGTAAAGCCAGCCAGAGGTTGCATCAAATGCATCAGCGCTGCCTGTATCCTCTTCTTCTCTCTTACTAATAATAACCATGTTTCCGATCCATAAATTAGGGTTGGGATATCCATTATTTTTTAAAATTTCAGAACTGTTTCTGTTCTCTCCTTCTTTACCAACGTCTTTTTGATCATACCAACCAATTTTTGAAATTTATGTAACTTTGCTTCTGTATCCATTGGTCTAAATAAAGAGATCCAACATCTAAGGTAATTAAATGAAGAGACTTGTTCAGTTATGGTATCATCATCATTTAACCGTCTCCAGTTTTCCGGGTGCATTGTAAAAGCGCTCCCTATTTATATCTGTTTTTGGTATCAACAATAATAATTTTTGTCCGAACTAGTTCAGTGCCTTTGAATGCCATAGCTTTAGTCTTTTTTGTTGCATTTCTTTAAGTCATATAGTCTTGCAATAAAACATAATTTATTAAGAGATCTCTGAAGATCATCTTCTGAACCAGCAAATATTACCTGATCATCAGCTAACAATATAGTGTTTAGGGGTCTTCCATTAATACAATAGTTATTTCTGAGTGAAATCATCCACTGCTTTGTCAACTCATTAATATACCATACAAATTAACAAGTGCAAGTGATAATAGACACCCTTGTCTAACCCCTCACGCTGCTTTTTTTTTATCTTCCAAGGTACCATTCCTCATTTTAACTTTTATTTGTGTCTCTTGGTGTAAGCCTGTGTGATTCTTATTAGGTGTTCTGGTATTCCATTATCAATCAGAACTTGCCAAATTTCTGGCGATTAACTGTGTTGAAGGCGTTACCATAACCAGAGCCCGGATAATTATGTGCTTAACTTTTCAAAATATGTATTTATTTATGTGCTTAAAAAAGTGGAAAATATGTGATTAAGTTTCCAAAATATGTTCTTAAATTTGTATCATATTTATGTCCCCCAGTTACTCAAAATATAGTTGAAACGTCTAGCTGCTTTAATACTCCAATTTTCCTGTCTACATGACAAATATTCCCTCTTAATAGGCCGGGCCTTGCCTCAGTTTCTGAATCCTACAATACTTGCTGCAAATGCACGATATGAAATCATGTATGTGCTGTTTTTGAATGTCATTCTAAAGAGCAGAAGAAAACGTCACTTCAATAACTTTCAAAGCACTCTGTCAATACTCACAAGTTTCACAGACCACTGTAATTTTAAGTAAAATTTCCTGTCAAGGTAAGGACTATTGGAGGCTTAATGAGACTGTTGACTCCAGCCCCCCTGCTAAATGACCAGGGAATTCTTGTCTTGAAATACTACTGCAATACAGAGACAAGGGTGCATTCACAAAATAGAGAAGCAAATTACTGGAATTGCCAAGGGTCGAAAATGTGGGCAGCAGTCATCTAAGGAGTGCAACACACCACCAAATATAGGAAATATGTACTTATGAATAAATATGCCAGAATATGTATTTATTTATAAAAATGGCAAAAATATGTAAATAAATAGAAAATATTTAGTTAAATATAATATATTTAAACACATAACTATCCGGTCCTTAATCATAACCAATGAGAGATATATATGCTGGAATATTGAACTGTCTATGCTTCTCTATAAGCTGGGATAAAATGAAGACTGCAACTATACATGATCTATTTGGGCGAAAACCATTCTGTTCCTCCAGCAGTATTGTTTCGGAGAGTGTTCTTATTCGTCTGACTACTATTGTGGAATAAATTTTACACTCAGTATTTAGGAGGCTAATTTCCTCAGTAGTTATCACAACTCCTCCTGTTACCTTTTTTCAAGATAGGTATCACAATATCCTCAGGGATATGTCCATATTTCCAACAAATGTTTAGAAACTTAACAGTCTCTGTATAGAAGGATATGGTGCATACGGTACTTAAAGAGTTCATTATTTAGTCCCTTAGAACCTGGCGACTTCCTATTCTTTAGGGACTTAAGCCCTTCAACAGGTTCACTCATCTCCAAATTGTCAACAAATTCATTGTAAAACAGTACTTTATTTACACCTTCATTTTCGTTTTCATCGTCCCTTGTTGATTGATGATAGTAACGTAACCATTCCTTTCCAGAAATAGGGTTAAATTGTAAATCATATTTTTCTTCTTTATTTAAGGGAACCCAGAAGTGTGAAGCGACAGAAAAGTTCAGCTTTCTATATTTGACAGTGGATATCACAAAGTATTTCAGATATTTCCTTAAAACTTTTCTGAAATGTAGAGAGTATCAGTATGCTGTAGCTTGTGGTTGTCAAAACAACAGAAGCAATTTTCATTTTTTTTTTTTTTAATAATTGTTATTTTCAAGTATTGTTTCATGATAGTAAGGTCTGTTAAATACATCCACGTAAAGAAAAAATGTCCAGAATGTGACTTAGCTCCTTTCTGCACTGACCAATTCAATTTCAATCTTTTGTTAGAAAAAACAAGTTTGGAATATGTGGTGAATGTTTTTTCTGGCTGACTGTCATTTAATATATGTCTCCTATGTCACAGGAGCTAATGAGAGATAAAATTAATTAAGATGAATGGAATTGGGCTAGGAGTTGGAAGGAAGTAGTCCTGGCCTATTAGAAGGTATTGTCTCAGCATTTACATGTGATTCAAACTTGGAAACCATGGCAAATCATTTCAAGGACAGCTGATGACAGGGTTTGAACCGACTGGTATCCTGAGCCCAGAGATAGCCTGGTCTCATGCCCCTGCAAGTTAGCATGCAGTACTATCCGGCCAGTTCTTCAATAATTTCTATATAATACTGTATTATAATAGAATGCTTTTCAATCGGTCAACATGATTGTGCCCAATTATATTAGGCGGATAGCACAGATATTTAAACACAGTAAACTGAAAGAAATATTACTTGAATAATAGTAGACCCATCCTTACTTCCGACTTGAAGTTTTAGTGCTAAGGTTCAGCTATCTAGCGGTGAGATGTGAAATCACTTTAACTAGCCAATCACAGGCAGCCATTTTTGTATATATCACAACAAATTGAGTTTTGTTCACAATGTCACAATATAGCGAACGACATTCAATTTTTCGTGATATATCGATTTGAATGGCTGCCTGTGATTGGCTAGTTAAAGTGAATTCACTTCTGACCGCTAGATAGCCGTAGCGTAGCAATGGAAGTTCTAGTTGGAAGTAACGATGGCTCTACTATAATTATGGTATCACTTAATTAACGCACAAACAAGGGGGGGGGGGGGGGGGGGAGGTAATTGATCAGATGACATGTTTCGATTGTTACGCGATCATGATCAGATCCTGTTCACCTAGGCTTAGATAAGGTACAGCGGATATGTTTACATTCATGTACAAATATATTTACAATTATTAAATTACATTATCTAAGCCTAGGTGAACAGGATCTAACGATGATCAAAACTTGTCATCCAATAATATTACACCCATGTTTGTGAGATAATTAAGTGATTAATTAATTCTTGTAATATTAAGCCAGAAGTATTATATGGTTCTGAATGCTTAACATTGAATAAAAAAGTCCTCTCGGCACGCCGGAAGGCGGAGGTTGATTTCACCGGGCAAACTTGGGGATAGGCGAAAATAGGCAGAATATGCAGGTTTTCATAGAAGGATCAGACCTCATTGATTGCGAGAAAGTTTTTTATAATTGGAGCTTAATTAACTTTGTTTTTCGTCATTTTATGCATATTTTAATATTGTCTTATGGGGACGGTAACCTTCTTGTCATTTGGGGTCCATTTTTCTACTTGGGTCACACTGTCCTTATGCAAGCTTTCAACACTGATGTGTAACTATCTAACGGTCTGTTACGTATTCACCCAAAATTTTATCTCTCGCAGAGATTTTGGTTGGTTCCTCAGTTTAGGGGCTGCGACAACGCGGTCATGTAACCCCGTGTACTTTGGGTGAGTCTAGAATCTTTCTGATAAACGGTGTGAATTGTGATGGCTGTATTAGTCTGTAATTCAGGTAAGGACTGCAGACGGTCAATTTCAAGCAGTAGTTCCTAATGTTGCTGCCAGATACTACTGTCAACGACACCTAGCTGTGAACTTGGCTACTAGATGCCACCGCAACCAGCAACTCACAACGAACGTTGGAACTTCCCCTCCAAAGGAAAGCATACTGAGGGATTTTTAGCGCTCTTAGAAAATCCGACGACTTTGGCGGCTTTGAAGCCGCGACCTTGGGCATAGAAGTTCAGCATGCTACCAGTTACGTCACCGAAGCCGCTTCACACTTAGTCAGATGGAAATCTGAATCTAATCTCGTGCAAGTGCGTTGTCATGGCAACGTCTGATGGCTCATCCCTCATCAATTTAGTAGTATTGCCATGGCAACCTCTGATAGCTCTTGGCATTTTCTTATAATTCCGAAATCATTTTTCTCATCCCTTGGCGTAATGGTGGGTCATATCAAAAATTCTTACAGACAAAAGTTTTAGGTAATTATTAGGGGAATATTGTCCATTTTGTACGGTTTTGATATTATGCCTATTAAGAGAGATATGATTAATGTTTCCCGAAAAGCCCACTTTTTCCCACCCCTTTGGTCAATGGTTGGTGCTATAAAAAAAACTCTTCAAACATAAATTTTTGGGCTTTATCCGACACATAGTATGAACTTTGAACGGATTCGATATTTCACATATTAAGAGAGTTATAGCAATATTTCACTTTTTCGAAAATTGCCCCCTATTTTCACCCCCTTCGACCGATTTAGCCCAGTAACGAACTCGACCGAGATTTTATAGGTATACATATTCGGTAAAAAATTCAAAGTGATTGGTGCAAAATTATGGCAGTTATCATGTCCACAAGAAACTGATATACATATATATATATACATACATATATATATATATATATATATACATAAATTATATATAAACTTTTGAACTGACGGTGGTTTTGGGGTCTGGGGGATATGAAACGCGAAGATATGTCGAAATTTTCCGGAAGTCGAAACATGGTACCCATTGCAAAAGTTAGCTTTCTAATGAAATCTACCTAAAAGGAAACCAGGTTAAACTAAAGAAAAAAGAAAGAAAAATACTTCGAAAAATATTGGGTTCCCAAAAGAATAAAGAAAATTGATGGATGAACAGGAGAAATGAAGAGCTTCAACGTAATATAGAAGAAATTAAAAAGCAAAAGCAAGCTTGTAGTTTAACGTGACCGTTAATCGCGAGATCATGAGCCACGGGACCTCCTTTTTACGTGGAATCCGAACCACAGGACATGGCATTTCACTTCGAAAATCTCACATGCATTGACCGGGAATCGAACCCGGACCGCCTTGGTGAGAGGCATACAGCTAGACCGCTGAGCCACCACGCCCCCGGAAGAAATTACAGTTTCAATTAAAATAGAAGACTAAAATTTTATGGACATCTTTACAGGATGAACAGTAATCGGCTCTCGAAGAAATTTTTTGATTACATCTCTAAATTAAAAACACTACAGGATGGCTGGAGGAGATACGATGGGAACTGCAACAACTGAAGATCACGGATGCTATCATCTCGGAAAGGGAGGAATTTCGGCGACGGGTCCATTCAGCAGATGTTGCACGTTTCAAAGTCCAACGACAGCCTACGAGGGTGATGTCAGTGGAACAACGGCAAACGATTAGCCGCCGAATGAAAAAGTTCTGGGAAGAAAAGGAAAAATAATGTACCATTGTCTTAGATTCTAAGCGGTCTATTAATTGGCCAAATTCTGTATTTGAGGCGTCAATTTCCAAAGGGTTCCTTGTCCAAGAAGTGAAATTGTTGGGAAAACGCGAAAAACGTTTAACAGACTTACTGCTTATCATAAGCTAATAATATTTTGCACACTTATTACTATTATTCATGGAAGAGTTTTGGAGGAATCGCAGCTTATAGAACCCAATGATTCTTCGTAAAATAAAAAATATAACTTGGACAAGGTGCCGTTTGGAACTGCAAGATGGACAAGGGCCATTTTGGAACAGAATGAATTGGACAAGAGAGGTTTTGTTTCTGTATAAATTAATACTCTGTTGTAAAGATAAGAATAAGAATAACTCTTGATGTCATGTTAGCCAATTTATTCATAAAACTGGAGAATAGATTACATTGTTGTTTAGAAACCAACTATGTCCACAATTCTAAGCGGTCTATAATTGGCCAAATTCTGTATATGAGGCGTCCATTTCCAAAGGGTTCCTTGTCCAAGAAGTGAAATTGTTGGGAAAACGCAAAAAACGTTTAACAGAGTTACTGCTTATCATAAGCTAATAATATTTTGCACATTTATTACTATTATTCATGGAAGAGTTTTGGAGGAATCGCAGCTTATAGAACCCAATGATTCTTCGTAAAATAAAAAATATAACTTGGACAAGGTGCTGTTTGGAACTGCAAGATGGACAAGGGCCATTTTGGAACAGAATGAATTGGACAAGAGAGGCTTTGTTTCTGTATAAATTAATACTCTGTTGGAAAGATAAGAATAAGAATAACTCTTGATGTCATGTTAGCCAATTTATTCATAAAACTGGAGAATAGATTACATTGTTGTTTAGAAACCAACTATGTCCACAATTATTCAGCTGAATCAACAACATCATTCATCTTTCCTCCCTCATTTTCGACCTCTGATATGTCTGAATTGTCTCTGGCGCTATTTGATAAGATGATTTTTTGTAGAAAAGCAAATCAGGTACAGTATGCCAATCTTCATCATAATGAAGTTAAAGTAACCTCTCGACATTAACTTTTTTAGTTTGCTTCACTGGAATTCCAATTTCGAACTGCTGTGGATCAATGTCTGCTACGTTCTTATTTGGCTTTGTAACCTTTCTCCCTATGCCCAGATCTGTGTTGTATGTATGCCCTCCTCGAACAAGAATATCTCCTTTTGGTGTCCTTCCTCGAGTGATAATAAATCTATTGCTTACAGCAAATTGGAAGAGCCACTGGTTAGAATTCTTCAAAATTTCTCTTGTTGCTACTTTCCAATTGTACACGTTGAAGTCCCTACCTATCTTCAGGACAGTCCCATTCTTCTCAAAGACACTATAGTACTGTTCACGTTTGCATATCATGTTCAATTTCTCAATTTCTTTTTCAATGCCCCCAAACACCCAGTTGGGTGGAATGAATGAATGTTTGGGGACTGGGAAGATAAGTTGTTGAGAGAAGTATTGTGCAACACCTTCATGAGCATCCCTATCATAATATTGTGCTTTTATTTTGTCCCCAGCAACCATCAGTAAACAACCGTATTGCATCATAATCTTCTAAGTTGGTATCGGTTAGTCGATGATAAACCGTAGAGGCAATTTCGCATGATGCTAGGCTTTTGGGTCATTTTGGAACTGTAAGACAAATATAAATCAGTAGATGATGCACAGATGAAGCCATTGATACCAAAACATGAATTTCTGATATAGGTGGACATGATGATGATGATGATAATTGTTGTTTTAAGGGGCCTAACATCTAGGTTATCGGCCCCTAATGATCTGGGTGATAGCGAAGATGATAATGAAACGGAAACCAGAACGAAAATTAAGTGAGACGGAAAATACTTACAAAAAGGAACTCGGATTGAAACGACTCACAAAATGTTCTTACAAAAGGGAATTTAGAACGAAAAGATTCACAAAAGGAATAGATTGAAAAATACCCACAAAATGAAGGCTAGGTTCAAAATACGTACAAAATGCAATGTAGCGTCGAAATACTTACAAAATGCAACTGAAATTCAAAATACTTACAAAATGCAAATGAGATCGAAAATACGTACAAAATGCAATTGAGGTTCAAAATACTTACAAAATGCAATTGAAATTGAAAATACACAATGCAATTCAGATTGAAATAGGCCTTATCCCAGTTCCAATCCAAATTATTCACAAAGTGCAATCGAAATTCAAAATACTTACAAAATGCAATTGAAATTGAAAATGCTTACAAAATGTACGATGATTCCAACGACTCATGTGGATTGACAATACTTACAAAAAGCAATTTAGATTGAAAATACTTGACAAAATGTAATTTAGATTCAAAATACCCACAAAATGCAATTGAGAATCAAAATATGTGCAAAATGCCCCCAAACAAAATGCAATTTAGATTCAAAATTCGTGCGAAATGCGGTTTTGGTTGAAAATACTTACAAAATGCAATTGAAATTCAAAATACTCACTAAAAGGCCCCGCAACCTGCATTGAAAGACTTACTAAAAAGCAATTTAGATTGTCAATCTTTACAAAATGCAATTGAAGTTGAAAACAATCGCGAGATGTAATTTAGATCGAAAAAACTTACAAAATGCAACATAGATCAAAAATGCCTTAAAAATAGATAAAAGGGAATTTAGATACACGGTGATTCGAGTAACAAAAACAGTGCGGGAATCTGAAAGAGAAAAGGAAATAGAAGGAAAAGAGGAGAGGGGAGGGGAGAGAGGAGAAGGTCCGCCCCAAAGGGAAGGGACAAAAGGGGAAAACGGACCCAGCTCAGGATCCCTCGGGGTCGCCAACGCCCGAACTCACCAGCCGTGAGCCCCTGAGGGTGTAGCATTATCGACGGTGCACCAGAAGTGGTGGGGCTACATACACCCTGCCTCCTTAAGGGCCTTGAGCACAAGGCAGGAGGTAAAAGGAAAAGAACAAGAAGGCTGACCCCTCACAGAAGGAGGGTATCAGGAAAGATGAGACAAGGGCCAATTAAGGCGGGAAAGGAAGAGACTCCCTAGGCCTCGGATACCCTAATACCGTCGGGGTCGGAAGAGAACAAGAGTTGACCAAGGAAGGTCGACAGGAAAGAAGAAAGAGAGGAGCCCGGCACAAGTAAGTGGAAGCAATGCCGGACTCAGCTGGGGCCCCGTGGTCGCCAACCCACAACCCACTAGATGTGAGCCCCTGGGGGGTATAGGTGGACAAGGAACCCTTTGGAAATGGATGCCTCATAATTATATACTATATATATTTCTTTCGGAGTTTAAATATTTATACTCCCCGCCTAATATAATTGGGCATGATCATGTTGACCGACTGAAAAGCATTCTATTATAATAGATTACTAGGCAACACTGAAAAATGGCTTCTAATACTTCGATACTGTACCTGGTTTTGATTGCAGACAGCAATGGTAGTCCCCTGTTGTTACGATCTCCCTATCTACCTCAGAAAGACTTCATTTTTGTGGCTGCAGACTTTCAGCACATTGAGCTGAGAGTATTTGCTCATTTCTCTCAAGACCCATCTCTGCTAGCAATATTTCAACAACCAGGAGACATATTTTATTCTTTGGCTCACAAATGGTAGGTACTTTACCTTAATGTAACTTATGTAGTTCATACAGTAAGTAAGTTTAATGTATTTGACACAACTACAAAGTAATGGGAACTTCTTTTATTAATATGGAATAGAACATGTTTCCTTAGATAAAAACTCTCTAACATCATACTGGAAGCTATGGCTCTCATTCTTTATTCTGTTTAGCAGTGGCTGATATCCATCATAATTTTTATCTTTGCTTTTACCATAATATACTAAAATTCAAAGAATATAATTTTGATGCTGCATTCTATTTTTTAAAAATCCAATTCATTCATTCATTACCACTAACATTTTTTTCAGTTACTAAATGGTTTAAATTAGCCTGGGAAAGTAAGATTATGTGGTATGTTATTTAAAGTAATATCTTTCTATAAATTAAAACGTTTAGTGGTATTAAAGTCATTCGTTTTGTTTCCTTTATAATTTATCATGCTTCGATGACGTGTTTATCACACACTGTTTCTTTCAGGCTTCATAAAAATGATGCAACAATTGGGACAGAGGAAAGGGAGAAGACAAAACGAATTGTGTACGCTATAATGTATGGAGCAGGGCCTTCAAAACTGGCTGAGTTCTTACATATCGAACAAAGTGAAGCGAACAAGATAATTAACAGTTTTATTAGTGAGTATGCATTAGTTGTGATTGGTTCTAGTTTGACTATTGTACGCATAGGAGGGTTTGAGAAATATAGTAGTGTAATTTAAGAAAAAGCAAGCTTGTAGTTTAACGTGACCGTTAATCGCGAGATCATGAGCCACGGGACCTCCTTTTTACGTGGAATCCGAACCCCAGGACATGGCATTTCACTTCGAAAATCTCACATGCATTGACCGGGAATCGAACCCGAACCGCCTTGGTGAGAGGCATACAGCTAGACCGCTGAGCCACCACGCCCCCCAGTGTAATTTAAGAACCTTTGGGTGTGGCGAACCCATCGTACAAATAGCCTAAATATGATAGTGTGCGAGTCGAGGCCTCGGATGGAGGTCCTTGATTCTCGCCCCGACCCAGATCACTGGAACCGGGAAAAGAAGAAGAAGAAGTAGTGTAATTTAAGACAACTATTATGCCAATGGTTACTACAAAGTATTATGTTGCTTTCTCCTTGTTAATATTAGCTGTAGCTTGCCACGGTGGGTGAGTGGTTATCATGTCAGACTACCAACCCCAAGCTTGCAGGTTCGCACCTGGCCATGGTAAGTGGTTTTTGAAAGATGACAAAAATCACGACACGCATGACATCCGTTGTTGCCATGTTAAAGAACCCATTTGAATTCAGTAGGCCATGTTCATAATGGCAAAATTAATCTTGGGATTTTCCGCCAACACAAAGTTCTTCCTTTCTCTACTAGAAAGCGCAATAGTGTCAAGGAGCTTAAAAATCTAACCTCCTTGACTTTCATAGCGTGAGGCCATACAATATTATTATTATAATTATTAGCTGTAAGGTTCTTACTTATTGTATAGTTTATGATGTGTGAGTATCTCAGTATTAGTTATTAGATGTTTGTTAGTTGTACGTGAATTCTGTATATATACCTACTGTACCTGTATTTTATGGTATATCCTGCCACCAGAGCAAATTGCTCCATTTGCAGTGAAATATATTGATTTGACAATCGAATATCAGCTTTCTGTTCTTGCTTAGCCTTCATCACATAAGTAAACTTTTATGCGAGTAAGTTCCAACCTCCAAATGATTTAGGCTTTTGCATAAGTTACTAAAATTAGTAGTTATATTTTCCCCTCGTTTTTTTAAACTATTTTTGTTCTTTAATACTTTAATTGGTTTACGAGTTCACATGGTCAGAAATGGGCTGTGGTTTATTTCAAAATAATTCCTTTTTTTTATATAGTTAAAATTTGAGTGCATTTTTGCAGATTTGCCACTTGGGTGTTCTGCTTAAGCTGCAAATAAATAATGATTCCAAAATTGAAAAACTGCGTTAAGCATTAGAAGGATGCCCATAGTTTAGACCCATAATAAAGTAATTACCATACTGCATCTGTAGTTTCCCTCTAGGAGGCTGCACTAAGTTTAGTTACTTCAGCTTCCTCAGGTTAAAAAAGCTGATTTGGTCTTGTAGAATGTCAGTTGATATAAGATTTTAAAAAATCAAATTTTTAGTCTCAATGCATTACCTCTCTCTTTGTTTTTCAGGTAATTTTCCCAGTTTACGCACTTTCTCACGCCGTATGACAGATCAGTGCCGAGACAAAGGCTTCCTTCAGACGATTGGTGGTCGCCGTCGACTGTTCCCAAACATTTCTAGCAGTAATCCAGTGGTCAGGGCTCACACAGAGAGACAAGCAAGAAATTTTGTGATCCAAGGTATTTGCTATGATGCTTGTATGGGGGTTCTCAATCTGAACATTAAGTTCAATACAAAAGAAAATTAGAGAAAACAGACCCAGCCTGGGGCTGGAAACTGTACAAGATGATGATGACAAAAGAAAATTAGAGAGGATGAATGACTTAGTTGAGTAAGTAGATGATAAGATACAGATGTAGTATAACATATATTTTAAGAAACATAAATATTTAGACTTAAGTGGTTTTTTTTGGTCGTGTGGCCTCCTGAGAGGCCGAGTGCAGGTCTTTCTAGTCGACGTCCGTGGGCGACCTGCGCGTCGGGATGAAAGATGGAACGGATGAAGATGAATGAAATTGGGCAAGGATGTGGTAGGAAGCGGCCGTGGCCTATCAGAAGGTACCGTCCCAGCATTTGCCTGGTGTTGAAAATGGGAAACCACAGAAAACCATTTCAAGGATGGCCGACGGTGGGGCTCGAACCCACGCGTCTACCGAGTCAGCAGAGAGCTTGGCCCCATGACCTAACGCTGCGCTTTAGCCAGCGTAACCACTACTGTCGGTTAGACTTAAATGACTGCCAGTGATGGAGAGAAGACACAATTGTCTATTCTCTACACGACAACTCTTCCTCTCAGTTTGATTATTGTTTTAATGGGTGGGCACATCATAGTCATCTTGCAAACATTATTTTTCTCTTTCTAGTTTAGTAATGTTAATTACTGTATATGGTACCTCTGTTTTGTTTGTTTGTTTGTTACGAATCTTATGATTTATTTTCTTTTTACATAAAGTTAATGTATTACCCGTTTAACATTTGATTGCCGCTGAGCCTGGCTGCGCCAGTGTTTGTTGTTGATTGTAGCATGAGTCCTCGGGGCGAAGCGGGGAACGCAGCGATGACAAGAGTTCGTTCTACACATAAGACAAGCAGCATTGCGCGTCACAGGAGCTCATGTCACCACGGACAGTCAAACGATAACTGAGACTATTGGAGCTGAGTCATATCCTACTCGCGCAACTGTACCTGTCAACGAAGCAGGCTGACGTGTGACACAAGTAAACAAGGAATAGTTCCCATCTCGACCGCCGGCAATCAATTCGTGAAAGGGTAATACTGTAGTTTTACCAGTAATGCAAATATACAGACTCATAAAAATGCTTACACACAAAATTTTCTCCTTTCTACTTTGTTCTACTCTCCCAAAGGGGCATAGTGGCGCAGCGGTCAAGTTGTTTGCCTCTCACCAAGGTAGACCGGGTTCGATTCCCAGTCAATGCATGTGAGATTTTCGAAGTGAAATGCCATGTCCTGTGGTTCAGAATCCACATAAAAAGGAGATCCCATGGTCCATGATCGCAAGATTAATGGTCTCGTAAAACTACAAGCTTCCTTCCTTAATTCTCCCACATCTCGAGCAATAACATGATGACACTGTACACTTTTTTTTGAATTATCTATAATAATAAATAATTGAGTTAGCTAAAAAGAATGGCATTATAAAAGAAAAGAGAAGTTACAGTTAAAATTATTTTTAAGATTGGTATTTTGGACTTTTATATATTAGGGTTGCGCTTGGGGTGCAGATGTGATGTAAGGGTGTGCCAGCACACTCACACTCCCACTCTTTGCAACTTCATCATCATTCAGTGATCACCGGCCATCAAGACCACTTACTCTTTAACAAGTTGCTTCCATCTTTGCTGATCTTGTGCTTCAATCCTCCATTGTTCATTGACACCCAACTGGTTCAGGTCTCCTTCTAACTCGTCCCAACATCACAGCCTTGGTCTAATTACAGGATACAATTTTTGCACCCAACCCTCCAGCATAGCTCTTGGGCATTGCCTCTTTAGTTATCCGTGAACATGACCAGCCCATTGGGTCCATCTGCTTCTAAGATGTTTGGGATCTAGTAACCACCCATCACACTATAAAGTTCTTTCTTAAACACTAAAATATTTGGTCAGCCGCTTCATATTATTACTTACCAAAGTTTTCGCTATTGATTTCAGTTTCGTCAAGTGGACAGTTATGACTGTGTACCGTGATGCATTATCTTCTTCTTAAAGCCCACGTGATATGACAGTCTCTCTCATCAGCGCAGTCTGTTGGTTATGGATCGATCCCAGTTACATCCTTTATCAGTGTTAGGGCGGCTGTGTGTGGATTATGTTTCCTTGGTCTCAGTATAGGTTGTCAAATGTTACGCAAGTGATATCCATCATCCCTGTTCATATTGACAGAATAGCACTGTAACACTACAGCTTCAGTCATGAGGTGTGGCATAAATAGGTTCGATTTTTTAAACTTGGGCAGAATCAAAGTTGATGTTATGTCCCGTAGGGATGGCATGCTCCACTAATAGTTATTGTGGTTTCTCATTCTTTATATACCCAGCATACTCTTTCAACAGTCTTTCCAGTCTGTTCTACGTTGCCCTATAAATGGGATTAATTGGCCAGATTTGGTCTATGTAACTAATGAAGTCTCCCAGGGACTAGCATATTGTATTCATACCAAGAGACAACTCAGATGTGAATAATATCAATGGTTTATATTAATCACAACTGAAATGTTTGCTACCGACTACTAGGCTCACAAATTTGAATCTGCCATTGCGCACTATCAATAATAATATATAAAGCTTAATAATAATAATAATGTTATAGGTTTTATGTCTCTTAGGCCAGCCATTTTTCAGTGTTACCTTATTAACAAATGAATAGCAACTTTCAGTCAGTCAGCACAAATATAAGCCCTATTAAATTGGGATAATATGATTCCACCTAAAAAGATTACATATGATTAAATACGGTACTCTGTGCAAATAATATTTATTCACGTGTAAATCTTTTTCAGGTGGAACCACAATTTAATTGGATTTATATTCGTGTTGACTGACTAAAGGTTACCATTGATCTATTATATTACATGTCAAACAACTCAGTATCTGCCGTACTGTGTGTCAACAATTTTATATTTTTGATGTGTAACATCTTTCCACTCGGTTGCTGGATATTTTTGTGGGAGTGATTTTGAAAAATGGAATGGAAGTGGATCGGAAGGAAGTGTGTAAGACGCACTGCCATCTAGATCGCATCCCTCTCCGATCCAGCTGGTAGTGGTACCATGCGGAATGTATATAACATACGGATTACTTCAAGGTTTGGAGGCGCCATTACAGATATTTCTACAATGAATCATTATCAAGTTGTCGTTCTTTGATGTAAAAATATTCATTAAATCATATTTGCTGAAAACAATTATGATTTATTAAGAGTCTGTTTTTCAATCTCCGGATAAAAGTGATGGGCATCCACTCTCCGAGTAACTTTCCTCAACACTGAACGGTAAACGCTCATGCGAACTCTGGTGTCAACTTATTGAAACAAAAACCACATGTCTTCGTATCGGTATTTAAATGATGATATGCTTGTATATGAAACATTGTAACTAGTTGGCAAAGCCGGTATTATGTTTCTGCACAATGGCTATTCAGATATTAATTCACAGAGTTCCTCAATCAGAATATTTCACCAAAATGTACAGTCACTTAATAATAAACTAGTTCATATCGATATGCTTCTACAAACATCACTCAAAGATATCCACATCCTGTGCTTGTCTGAACACTGGATGAAACCTGAACAAATCAATCATGCTGTCATACCAGGGTTTACTTTAGCTAGCTACTACTGTAGATCAACATCAGAGCATGGAGGTGTATGTATCTATATCAAAGGAAACATAGAATTTAAGCCTATACCAATTCCCGATGACTTATGCATAGATAAAAATTTTGAGGCAACAGCTATTTCTATCCCAAAAGAAAATTTAATTCTCATCTGTATATATCGTTCACCAGGAAATAGTGCAAAGTTATTTCTGAATAAACTAGAAGTGATAATAAATAAAATAAATAAATTTAATAAAAAAAATAGTTCTTTGTGGAGATTTCAATATTAACTTTTTAGAGGAAAGTACGGAGAGAAGGGAATTGCTAAATTTGTTAAGCTCCCATCATCTAATTCACACAGTAACAGTACCCACAAGAATAACTAAAACTAGTGCAACCACACTTGACCAGATAATAATTAATGACAATGTGAACTGCAACTCTCTCGAAGTAATCAACACAGGTTTCAGTGACCACCGAGCTCAAATAACTCTAAATATTTCAAACCCAGTTTACAATGCTCAGTTTGATAAATGTCGAAGCTTTAGTCAGCACAATATAAACTATTTCAACAACTTGTTAAAAGGAGAAACTTGGGAAGGTGTGTACAAGTCAATAGATACAAACAAAAAATTCCAGGAATTCATTAATATTTTCCTGTATTATTTTGATATTGCATTTCCTTTGAAGAGTATCAGACTGAAAGTTTCTTCTCCATCAAAACAATGGCTTACTCTTGGAATAATTACTTCATGCAAAAGAAAGCGTTTCCTCCACGATTTTCAAAGTACGCACGAAACCTCCAATGAATTTAACATGTATTTCAAGACCTATAAGACCATACTTAACAAAGTTATAAAATTAGCAAAGAGAATGTCAAATGATAATTATATCCTGGAATCTAAAAATAATGATGATGATGATAATTGTTGTTTTAAGGGGCCTAACATCTAGGTTATCGGCCCCTGATCTAAAAATAAAACTAAGGCTATGTGGAATATCATAAAAAATGAAACCAGGCAAACAAAACCGGCAGTAAATAACATAACGTTATCAGAAGACTCCAAGAAGATCAATGACCCACAAAATGTCTCAAGAATTTTTAATGAGCATTTTGCTACCATAGCTGAAAAACTACTAAATGTAAACAATATACAGGCAATAAAATCAACACTCGCGAATATAACATTTAATGGAAAATCAATGTTTGTTGAAAATGTTACAGAAGCGGAAATCCTCAATATTGTAAAGAACCTACAGAATAAACATTGCTCAGGAGTTGATAACATTCCTGATATACTAATTAAAAAATGTATCCAAAATATAATTACCCCCTTAACACACCTCTGTAACCAATCTCTCATGTCAGGAATATTTCCAGATATCTTTAAAATTGCAAAAGTAATTCCATTATTTAAAGGGGGAGATAGAGAAAACGTAACCAATTATAGACCTATTTCTTTATTGTCGATATTTTCAAAAATTTTAGAGAAGATAATGTACAACCGTCTAATTAGCTTCATAAACAAATATAAATTGTTAACTGACTCTCAACATGGCTTTAGAGAAGGAAAATCAACAATGTCCGCAATTTATGAATTTTTAAATCCTGCTTTTGAGTCACTTGATGAAAGGAAGAGAGTATGTGGCCTGTTTTTGGACCTGTCTAAAGCTTTTGATGTGATAAATCATCAGATACTAATTGATAAACTCCATCAATATGGTATCAGGGGTATCGCTAGTAAGTGGTTTCAGTCATATTTAAATAATCGCCAACAGATCGTCGAACAAAAAAGTTTAGAAAATACCACAAACATATTTAAATATTACCACTCAGATCCTATGTTTTTGAAGTATGGCATTCCGCAGGGGTCCGTTCTAGGGCCACTACTTTTTCTCCTTTACGTAAATGACTTGCCATCTCAGATACCTGCATTTAAAACTGTACTATTCGCAGGTGATACAGTGTTTTGATGAGGGGTGAAAATGACACTGAACTTCAAAAATCAGTAGAGGAAGTAACAGGTCAGCTGTCCTTATGGTTCAACAATAATGGATTCCTTATCAACACTAGTAAAACAGTGGTTCTTAACTTTCACACAGCTCAGAATAAAAGTATTAATTCTCCCTCCATAATCTTAAATGACCTTAAAATTGGTAACGCCTCTTCTACTAAATTCTTAGGCCTTTGGTTGCAGGATGACCTAAAATGGAACTCTCATACCACTAAACTTGCCAAGAAACTAAGCTCAAGTTGTTATGCATTAAGAGTATTAAGACAATCGACTAGCTGGAGAACTGTTCTTAGTACTTATTTTGCATATTGCTATTCGCTTATGAAATATGGAATCATATTTTGGGGAAATTCACCTGCTGCTCACCAAATCTTTATTATCCAGAAAAGAATAATTAGAACAATGAAAGGAACTACTAGATTGCATACATGTAAGCCTCTGTTTAAACAACTGAAAATTTTACCTTTGCCATGTATTTACATCTTTGAACTTCTATTATTTGTCAAACAAAGCTTAGGAAATGAGGATATCTTTGAGATGAATTCAAATATACATAACTACCAGACCAGGCAAAAGAACAATCTTCATGTACATGCTGCAAATACAACACTATGTAAAAATGGTGTATTCCATGCAGCTATAACGCTGTATAATCATTTGCCAAATAATATTAAAAGTACAGCAAATTACATAAAGTTCAAAATAAAAACTAAAGAGTTCTTGCTGGAGCACTGCTTCTACTCAGTTAAAGAGTTTTTAGAATATCAATAGTTATGTTTATGTATTCATAGGACTAAATGATGTAAGGTTATCCTTGTGTAGGCCTATATTATTATTGTGATTGTAAATTAGTATTAGTATAATTTGTGAATTGACGTGTCCTATATCATTGTACAATGTACATTATATGATTGAATGGATGAATAAAAAATACAATACAATACAATACAATACAAAACCCACATTGCGGTAATGCAGTGATCAATGTAATATATATCGATGATTTTATACGGGAACTGGGCTAGCCTTTCATAGACCACTATAGGAATTCCCTTTACTGTCAAGTAGGCATATTCATAACTAATTTAAAACTCAATTCCATGCAGGAACACTATCGAAAAAATTCAAAATATTAATGGAGCATAAAAAAATACTTCCATATTATTACCGGCTCGTGAAAATGAGTACCTGTCTTGTACTCCAAATGTCTGTGGTTGTAATAGCTGCGTGGATAACATGTCGGTCTGCGAATCATGAGGTCTCAGGTTCGAACCCCAGTCCCGGCAATTACATCTGCTACCAGATTATTGATTTAAACTTTATATATCATAACATTATGCGTCATTTTAAAAGAATCTACATTAAATTACGATTTATCTAATTTTAATTACAATAGTTTGCACCAAGCAGGAGTTGGGAAATTTGATTGTATTGAACATTATTTTTAGTAGTCTATAGATAGGCTAGAAACTATGGTTTCATTCCTCTTAATTTACAATATGTGATGTTTGTTCAAACTAGTGTGACAGTAGCATATCTCCAATTCAATCTATACATTCATGATAGTACCAGTATACCGGGTGAGTTAGCCGTGGTCGTTACGGCATGACTGCTGGCAGTTGCTCACATCCGGGAGGCGAGGAGGTTCGAATCCCCCCGCCGGCAACCTTGAAGATGGTTTTCTGTGGTTTCTCATCTTCCTTCCAGGCAAATGCCAACTCCTCGTCCTTACATTCCAACTTTCCTCCCCAACGGTACTTGTAGCTCACCCATTGGGTGTCCGTCTCGAAGCAGCTACAAAACTGGCGAGCCGAACATGTCCTCAGACACTCCCGGCACTAAAAGCCATACGCAAAAAAAAAAATACCAGTATGAAAACGGAGTGTAAATTAACATTTCAAGAATGTCCAAGCTGTGTAGTATAAGAGTAGGATAACATGTCAGATAACTTCACATACATTTCATCTCAATTTCATAGTAGTATAACATGTCAGATGTTACACATCATTATGTGACTACTGTAAGGCTCGTATCTTAAAAAAAAAAAAAGGTATCTTCCAAAATGTTAACTAAGTAAGTGTAAGAGGATATTAAAATTTGTGTATTAAAAATTAGAATCCAAATGCAATACGAAATCTTTCAGATAAACAACAACAGAATATAATTTGTATAGTGTGATGTATAAGCTATAGTGTTATACAGGTGTTTCCAAACATGATAGAAGTAATAAAGAGGTAGATAGTTTACAGTACTTAGTTCATATTATTTAGAGGATTAAGTGTGAAGTCAGCATGGTGACCTATAGTGTCATAGCATTTACATGTACCATTTATTAATGCTGTCTACTCTTCCTTCAAGACCAGATTCTTGTACAATACCATTGAATCACCACCCACTGCTCTTGAGACCTTTCCACCACTGTTTATGTGGTTAGATACGAACATGCAACTTGTGGGAATAAATGATACATGTAGGCTACATGCTATGAGACTGTAGGACAACATGCCCAACTCAAAATTATCCCCTATCCCCACCATTCCAAATAACTAAACCAGGTATAGCATGTAAACGATTGATTGTGGGACATATGTTAACAGGGAAACATGCCTGAAAAGGCAAAGTACTGAAAATAAACAATACTTCATATAACATAGAATATTGCTATTACTGGGGGGATAGAGGGTTCTGTTGTACTTTAAATATTTTTCCTGCCAGTAACAATATTATTTCATAGACAGCAGCAAAAACAATGTGTCCAGGATTTTAGTTTCATATCATAAGATCGTTACGTGTAGATATAAAGCTTGCATTTTTAATCCATGTCTGTGAGGTCTTATGATTTGAATGTTTTGTATTTCAGGTTCAGCAGCAGATATTTGCAAGGCATTTATGTTACATACAGAACATCTGATTTCTTCCCTCTCCCAGATAGAAGCTCATTTAGTGTTGCAAGTTCATGATGAGCTGGTGTGGGAAGTGAAGGATGTGCAAGTTGACACTTTCAGAGGTAACTTTACAAACATTTGTATCAAATTATTTTGCTATCAGTATAGTTTCCAATGAAGATTACATTTTTCAGTCGGTGATGAACTCGGCCCTATGCCTGATTAAGATGAATAGACTTTTTCTTCTTAGTACAATGCCATATCTTATCTCACTTGTTTATGTGAAAAACAACAGCTAGTATACACTTCATCTGCACTCCTTCCCACATGGGAATAGTGGGAAATGAGTAAATGGATCAAGCTGCTATAGAGGCAGTTTTACAACCATCTTGACCAATGAAGGTACCTGATAGGAAAATTCACTGTTGCCAAGCACTGACATTCCGAGCATTTCAGTGGCTAGCTGATCCAAAACTCAGTAAACTTAACCGATTAAGGGAACCTTTAAAGTTTGGTGGACCTTCTTCCGACCTTCATGGAGGGAGGCCATCATTTTATACGGAGTAAGAATTGGTTATGCAAGAAGCCATATTTCTCCGGCATTGCCTAGCTAATAATTAATTATATATGAATTGCAGCCAATGGCCATAAGCTGGGTATTTTTGATTGAACACCCGAGGGCTCACAACAAGTTCAATTTCAAGTAGTTCCAAAGGAAGGAAGGAAGCTTGTAGTTTAACGTGACCGTTAATCATGAGATCATGAGCCACGGGACCTCCTTTTTACGTGGAATCCGAACCACAGGACATGGCATTTCACTTCGAAAATCTCACATGCATTGACCGGGAATCCAAGTAGTTCCAACTTTGGCTACCAGATGCTACTGTCATTAACACCTGAGGGCGAGCGATGGAACTTGTTAGAGCTTTTGGTTTCAAACTAGCCAAATATAACCTGCAAATTTTTCTACACACTACCAATTGCAGTGGTAGGTTCTTTTATGTGCCATAAATCTATGACATGGACCCGCCGGCTCTTAAAAATCTGTCGACTTCAGCCGGATTTGAACCCTTGATCTTGGGCATAGCAGTTCAGTATTCTTTCGACTACGCCACCAAAGCTAATAATTTGTTTAGGATTGCTCTTCAATTGGCTAACTGTAGGCCAATCATAAGCAAATGTTTTGCAAGATCCAGTTACTTGTACCTGATGAAAAGGAAAGACCCCGCTAGTCTGTATGGAGCTGTATTCATCATAGCCCGCATTTTAACTGAGTGTGTTGATCTTACAAATTTACGAAGTGACCCCAAACTGAAAGAAACAAGTCCCGATTCTTGGATGTTACGGGTAATCTCGAGAACCACTGGATGGATTTTGATGTGATTTTTACCATTCTGTAAAGGATATCTCGAGGAAGGTTTCTGTAGAAAATTATCTAATTATGACCAAAGGAAGCCAAGCAGTAACGATTTCAGTGATAAAGTTGGAAAAAAAAAACTGACATCCGTGCGCGTTTTAAGCTTACGCTGGTCAAACTGTTAAAAATATCTGTACATACTATGAGGGTAAGAATTGTTAAGCATGACAAGTTCTCCAAAAATGTCTGCTACAGCATATCTCTTATCTTCAATACATCGCCCACTATAAGTGTTTTTACATTTTCATTTTTTCCAACAATCTCCATTCAATTACTAGTTTCGAGACAGTTTACGAGCTATCTGGCTGGCGAGAGAGCCTGTGACCCCAGACACTGTTGAGTCGTGTCGAGGTAAGACTTCAGAGAAGAGTGGATGTGTTTGGAGTTTCCCTGGAAGTAGAACTCGGCTTTTCTTTACTTCACCTGTGAACTTTTCGTTCCTCAGAATACACAGTCAAGTTTCGATTGGACAAAAGGGGGATTTGTGATTCATGAACCTCGCCATTCTTAAATTACTCTGACAAGAATTCGTTGCACAAGCTATCTCCATGATAATATAATTAATAGTCCAGTCAGTGATTTTAACCCATCATGCCAAGACGGAAAAAGGATATAGGTCGTAGTTCATTGAAATAGGAAAAAAGTACGCTTATCACGTAACAATGAAAATGAGTAACTAATAATTTCTCGATTGTCGCAAGAGAGAGAAAGAAAGAATTCACGAAGACAAAGGGATTCATTCCCAAAGTTCCTATGACACAGGGAAGAAATGTTCATGGTTTGTGGCCCGATAAAGAGAATTCTGATATGAATTATGATTCCCCCATAACTAGCGGACCCGTGCGAGAACTCTCGCATAATACAGTATTAATGGCTTGTGTGTGCCCCATGTGTACAGACTACCCACCCGCCTCTAGTGCTATGCGGGCTGTACGCGATGCCAGGGGCTATCGTCTTATTTATTTGTTTAAGCACTTTATAAACAAATATATTTCCAAAAAGATGGTATATTGGCTTTCACGGCCGGTGCTGAGTTTTAAATATATTTCCGTTGACTTTTCAAGAAATGCAAGATTTTTCCTGTACTATTGAGACGATTTGGAAGATTTTGGTACAAACGTCACCTGCTAACTCCCTCTGGTTTAGGAGCTTGAGTTTTGTGAAACATACACCTTAGTGTATTATATAATAAGATGATGCTTCAGTTTCCAGGCGAAGCTAGTTATATATAAAACACTAAGGTGTATGATTCACTAAACTCGAGCTCTTAAAGTAGAGGGAGTTGAAGGTGCAGCTTATGCCAAAATCTTCCAAATTGTCTCAATAGTACAGAAAAAATCTTACATTTCTTAAAACGTCTATGGAAATATATTTATATGTTTATAAGTTAACTAGGGCACCCTGCTGCTCCGCAGCATTATTTTTCAGTACTGGAATATTACAAAATTACGACAGAATGTAATAGTATATAACCTTCATTTCACAATACTTCCTTCCAGACAATGTTCGCTGTGCGTCGACCCTTAGGTTTAATTTCTACTTTTACATCTTTAAATGATTTTCCTTGGGATAAGGCAACATACAACATTCCATGGCCTAAAACAGGATCAGGCAAGTAGATTCCAACTTGATGAAGCATTTGACCCTGGGATTTGTTGATTGTAATACAAAACGCTAGTGTAATAGGAAATTGCCATCATTGTAGTGTCAGATGGTGACAATCTATGCGAGGTAGCATTATTCGCTCCCCACTATTCACACCAGTTAGAACTTAGAAATCTATGATATTGTCGTACATTTTTCTAACTATTGGCCTCGTCCCGTTCAGTAATATCTTAGTTGCATTGAAACCCCTAAGGAACATTGCAATAGCACCTTCTTTCAAAGTCAGCACATGGGGAGGTAGACCACTCATCTCAAGCCTGTTCAAAAATTCAGTGGGAAAATGCAAAACTTCAATTTTCTTCTTCAGTTACCAATGTATTCACACTCGTGTAAAATCTAGAAGTTCCTGGAAGTAGATCTGAAACTACCCTATTAATTTCATGGCAATGTTCATTTTTCGGTGCAAGGAAATGAGAAATTAGAAGTAATATTAAATGTCCACTCATAACTTTCCTCAGAATCAGCCGATTTGAATTGTTAAGAGCTCGAATGAAAGAGCGTGATCCACCGAGTGTTCTTAGACTAAAACAAACTGTGTAACTCAATTAGAACCAAAGATATGATTGCTACAATGAGAAACAATGTTGAAAAAATGAGATGTAATATCGAATGTCCACTCAAAACTTTCCTCAGAATCAGCCGATTTGAATAGTTAAGAGCTCAAATAAAAGTGCATGAGTCACTGAGTGTTCTTAGACAAAAACGACCTGCTTACCTCAATTAGAACCAGAGATATGATTGCTTCAGAGAGAAAAAAGTTGGAAAAAGTTGAAAAAATCAAATAATTTGAGAAAGGCGGAACGTAAGTGATTTGTAATACTTGATAACAAATCTGTGCATGATTACCTTTCATTAAAAAAAAGAATGAAAGAAATCAGACAGACTGGCTTAAGATTTCATAAATACATGGGTTGTTTTTTTTTAGTTTTGGCACCTTAGTTATAACTGGATTAATAACTCACTTAGACGGTTCCAAGTTTCACAGGCCCTCGATGTAGTCCCCACCGTTGCGTACAACGTGTTCCTAGCGATGCGGAAGTCGTTGGATCCTGTTGGCACTGCCCAATCTATTGATGGTACGAAGAGAGCGCTCGGCAGCCTGCTTAACGTCTTCAATGGTACGGAAGCGCTCCCCGCGCATTGTCATCTTCATCTTCGGGATGAGATCATAGTCGCAGGGACTGATGTTGGGAGAATATGGGGGGTGTTAGAGGACCTCCCAGCCCCAGCGATCCAACAATGCCGACACAACGCCTGCTGTGTGTGCCCTAGCATTGTCATGCAGAACGATGGGCGGTGTAACCATGTGGTGGTCCTTCAGGATGTGGAGGACAGGACAGTTGAATGCGCCAGTCCGGTATCTTGCTCTAATTGACGAATCGTTACGTTCCGATCCACCTCTACTAACGCGGACACCATCTGTACATTGTCGTCACTTACTGGTGGGTGACCAGATCGAGGCATGTGCTCCACACGTTCGCACCCATCTCGAAAGGCTGCAACCCATCTTGCTACCGTTCTGAACGGTAACGCAACTGCACCGCACGCTTCCTGCAATCCTCGGTGACACTGTTTAGCACTGCGACCCCTAGCACACTGAATTTTTATCCACGTTCTCTGCTCCTGCTTGGAAAACATTGCGACTGTCTTTCGCGAGCGTTGGTCTCACACTACTCATCTAACAGGCGCGACTGCGCACGAGCGGTGGTGAGGACGGGCGAGGTCATGTGCTCTGACGGAGGGGATGCAGGGCAGCAACCGTCGGTAAAAGTGGCAGCGCCCAACATTGTTGCAACTTGGCACTGAAGCATTGGTGCCAAAACTAAAAAACCAACCCATGTATTTTTAATATATAAGTTCTTTCATGAAAATGAGAAAAGTTTTGATCAGCCGCGATTTAAGTCTGTCATTACGCAACCGACTGCTTCGATGCTACGTTTTTAGTGTCCTGCTCTATGGAGTTGAATCATGGACACTTACCGAGGTTTTAAATAAGAAACTGACAGCATTTGAAATGTGGACGTATCACAGGATTTTAATGATATCATGGACAGCTAAAGTCACAAATGTGGAAGTATTACAGCGTATGAACAAAGACTTGGAAATTCTCAGTATCATCAAAAGGAGAAAACTAGAATACTTTGGTCATTTTATGCGCAACAACAAATACCACCTCTTGCAATTAATTATCCAAGGGAAGATTGATGGCATTAGGGGTCCAGGACGTAGACGAATATCCTGGCTAAAGAACTTAAGCCAGTGGTTCGGACTTAATACAGTGACACTGTTTAGAACAGCTATGGACAAACAGCAGATCATGCTACTGATCGCCAATGTTCTTGGAGGACGAGGGACTTGAAGAAGAAGAAGAAGATGATTGCTTCAATGAAAAAAAAAGTTGGAAAGAGTTCAAGAAATCAAATTATTTGAGGAAGGCGGAAGTTAAGTGATTTGTAATACTTGATAACAAATACACGCATGAATACCTTTCTCTTAAAAAAGGAATGAAGGAAATCGACCGGATAGAATGGCCGGATGGACTTGGTTAAGTATTCATAAATATTTCTAATATTCACTTCGGCACTCATAACATTCCTCAGAATCAAAAAAATTAAATATTCAATACCTCAAATGATAGAGCTTGATCCACTGAGTGTTCTTAGACCAAAACAAACTGTGTAACTCAATTAGAACTAAAGATATGATTGCTACAATGACAAAAAATGTTGAAAAAATGAGATGTAATATCGAATGTTCACTCATAACTTTCCTCAGAATCAGCCGATTTGAATAGTTAAGAACTCAAATGAAAGCGCTTGAGTCACTGAGTGTTCTTAGACCAAAACGATCTGCGAACCTCAATTAGAACCAAAGATATAATTGCTTCAAAGTTGGAAAAAGTTAAAAAAATCAAATAATTTGAGGAAGTCGGAATTTAAGTGATTTGTAATACTTGATAACAAATCCGTGCATGAATACCTTTCTCTTAAAAAAGGAATGAAGGAAATCGACCAGATAGAATGGCCGGACGGACTCGGTTAAGTTTTCATAAATATTTTTAATACATAGATGATTGCTTCAAAGAGAAAAAAAGTTGGAAAAAGTTCAAGAAATCAAATTATTTGAGGAAGGCGGAAGTTAAGTGATTTGTAATAATTGATAACAAATCCATGCATGAATACCTTTCTCTTAAAAAAGGAATGAAGGAAATCGACCGGATAGAATGGCCGAACGGACTCGGTTAAGTATTCATAAATATTTCTAATATTCACTTCGGCACTCATAACATTCCTCAGAATCAACCAATTTAAATATTCAATACCCCAAAAGATAGAGCTTGATCCACTGAGTGTTCTTAGACCAAAACGAACTGTGTAACTCAATTAGAACCAAAGATATGATTGCTACAATGACCATGTTGAAAAAATGAGATGTAATATCGAATGGTCACTCATAACTTTCCTCAGAATCAGCCGATTTGAATAGTTAAGAGCTCAAATGAAAGCGCTTGAGTCACTGAGTGTTCTTGAATGAAAACAATCTGCGTACCTCAATTAGAACCAAAGATATGATAGCTTCAAAGTTGGAAAAAGTTGGAAAAAGTTGAAAAAATCAAATAATTTGAGGAAGGCGGAAGTTAAGTGATTTGTAATACTTGATAACATATCCGAGTCGTCTAGTATCAAAACCGGCCAAGTCACTGAAGGTATATTTTTCAGTATGGATGAAAAATCTCTAAGAGACAAAGCAATGGTGGTCACAAAAGATTTTATTGCATAGTTATATCTGTAATGGTTTAATATTTAAGTTCTGCTATTTTGAGAAATCTGATTCATAATGAACCCATCTTTTTTGCTAATATTAATTTTGACTTGGCCCTTTTTGTTGCAATTTGGTATAATTTTAGTCTTCTTTTTGTCAAATTTTTCTTTTAAAATTCCAAACTCTAGTGAAAAAAGGCAATTAAATTAAAATAAATTGACATTGTAATTACCTGTCTTTATTGCATTCAAAACGAAAGCATTCGGCTTAAATTGGATAGTAATATATGAAGATGAACATCAGAAAGCTGAGGAGAATACAAAATAGGTATTATATCATTAAAAGTTAGTAGTTCACTTCGATTTTGAACACAGTAAATGAAAATGAGTCACTTATTAAAATAAGAACAATATACACATTACACTACACAATAATGACAAAATACGAGCACACAGGATATAAGATTGCTTTCTCGCCAATGCGGTAAGAAGCCTGCGAATACGGAAGTCAGTGTTGCAAACACACAAAATACAAATTATTATGACTTCGAAGAGTATACAATATAAGGAACAATGTTGCCTACTGATATTATCACATTCTTGCATAATCTAACAACGCAAGATTCCAGACAACAATGCTGTGACATGAAGATTGCTACTCGTTCTTTGACATGGCCGATTATGAAAGCACTGCCTGCATGACTTGGCCCATTTTGTTGCACGACCAAGAATTCAGTGCTCTGTAACATGAAGACATGGACGATTTTGAAGCATATTCTTGTTTCGCCTGATAGTGCTATACTTCTACTTCATATTGATAACTTTAACTAATTTTCGTAAATTTTGTGACTTAGCCGGTTTTGATACTAGACGACTCATCTGTGCATGAATACCTTTCATTTAAAAAGGAATGAAGAAAATTGAACGGATAGAATGGCCTGCCGGACTCGGATAATTTTTCATAAATATTTTTAATATATAGATACTAGAAGACCCGTGCTGCTCCGCAGCATTCATTTCAACAGTCCTGCAACACTTTTTTTTCATATGACATATTTGCTGTTCAGATGTCTTCATGCTACGGACCTGAACAGACATTAACGGTACCGTTGCTTTTGGGTAAATGATGAAGTAGACTTATGAGATAAAATGTGTGGATGTCTGCCTGTCCTCTGTGTGTCCCACCTTATCTTTATCGGTTTACCCAGCGGAAGATTAAAAGGCACACGTACGTCAGGTCCCGGACGCAATTCTGAATAGCCGAGGTGAACAGCGAAACTCCACACATATCTGCTATACTATTTTCTGAAGTATTAACTCGACACGACTCGACAGTTTGATGCTGGTTGAATCTGTGGTGATAGGTCTATCGCAAGCTTGCAAACTCACTCCGAAGCTAGTAATTTAAATTTCCACTGAATGTAGATTTCTGGAAGAAATGAAAACGTAAAAACACTTATAGTGGGTGATGTGGGAGCTGCCGCGGACTTCTTTGCTGAATATATTTCCTTTAAAAAAGTGAAGGAAATCGACCGGATAGAATGGCTGGATGGACTCGGTTAAGTTTTCATAAATATTTCTAATATTCACTTCGGCGCTCATAACTTTCCTCAGAATCAACCAATTTAACTATTTAATACCTCAAAAGAAAGAGCTTGATCCATCGAGTACTCTTCGACCAAAACGAACTGCGTAGCTCAATTAGAACCAAAGATACGATTGCTACACTGAGAAAAAATGAGAAGTAATATTGAATGTCCACTCATACCTTTCCTCAGAATCAGCCGATTTGAACAGTTAAGAGCTCAAATGAAACAGCTTGATTCACTGAGTGCTCTTAGACTAGAACGACATGCGTACCTCAATTGAAACCAAAGATAAGATTGCTTCAATGAGAAACAAAGTTGGAAACAGATGGAAAAAGTTGAAAAAATGAAATAATTTGAGGAAGGAGGAAGATAAGTGACTTGATAACTTGATTACAAATCTTTGCGTGAATACATTTCATTTAAAAATAGGAATGAAGGAAATCGACCGGATAGAATGGCCGGACGGACTCGGTTAAGTTTGCATACATATTACTAATATTTGCATCGGCACTCATGACATTCTTCAGATATAACCAATTTAAATATTTAATACCTCAAATGATAGACCTTGCTCCACTGAGTGCTATTAGACCAAAATGAACTGTGTAACTCAATTAGAACCAAAGATATGATTGCTAAAATGAGACAAAATGTTGAAAAAATGAGATGTAATATCGAATGTACACTCATAACTTTCCTCAGAATCCGCCGATTTGAATAGTTAAGAGCTCAAATGAAAGCGCTTGAATCACTGAGTGTTCTTAGACCAAAACAACCTGCGTACCTCAATTAGAACAAAGATATGATTGCTTCAATGGGATAAAAAGTTGAAAAAAGTTCAAAAAATCAAATACAGTAGAACATCTTTTATCCGGACATCAAACAACCGGAATGTCAATTATCCGGACGAGAAAAAAAAAAAGATGGAGCAGCCTGCGCGCGGCGCTTACTGTTGTGATGCGGAAGTGCGCGCTGGCTACAGTAGTGAGTCGTTTTTCATTTTCAATTATTGTCCCATACCGTTTGTTTACTCTATAATGTTTCAACGTATTACAATACAGTATGTGAGTTAGAGGCAGATGACTTCGTAGTTCCGCCCCTTAAAACAACAATAACTAACTAACAATATGTGAGTGTACTGTATTACGTTGTGAAAATGGCTTCTACGAGTGGCAAACTGGCAATAAGAAATCGCAATGTTTTATCGACTGAGAAGTTGAAGATCATTAATAATCTGGATAAAGGTGACAGTGTGCAGTGTCTAATGAAAACATACCGTGTTGGAAAATCCACAATAATGATTTGAAGAACCAAAAAGGTGAAATTCTCAATTATGCATCGAAGTTAGATACTGAAGAAGGGTCTAAAAAGAGAGAAATCACGGGTGAAAAATTGGAAGAAGTGGCGTACTGTTGGGTTATTTAGACAAGAAGTAAGGAAGATCCCGTTTCTGGACCTTTGTTATGTGAGAAATCGTCGCAGCTAAATGAGAAACTTGGTGGTTATCACCATAATGTACTGTTCATGTATTTTCCTATGAAATAAACGCATGTTTGATTATCCGGTAAAATCGTTATCCGGAACACTTTCGGTCCCAATTAGTCCGGATAAACAACGTTCTACTGTAATTTGAGAAAGGCGGAAGTTAAGTGATTTGTAATACTTGGTAACAAATTTGTGCATAAATACCTTTCATTTAAAAAAAGAATGAAGGAAATCGACCAGATAGAATGGCTGGACGGAGTGGCTTAAGATTTCACAAATATTTTTAATATATAGTTGTTTAAACAAATAAACAAGACAATAGCCCCTGCCAGAACTGTGACACGTCGAGGCGGCATAATAGTAAATTCGGACGGGTGGTCTATACGCATGGGGTGCTCACAAGTAACCGATCGTAACAAAAGAGAATTACCCGCCGGAATGACAAAATGCACTCTGATCTCATAAATATCAACAATTTGTTTAAAAAGTGTGTTCAAACAAATAAACAAGATATTAGCCCCTGCCAGAACTGTGATACGATGAGTCGACATAATAGTAAAGTCAGACATTGAGCCTGCATACCAATAAAGCATGGCGGTTGATTTATACGTATGTGAGTTCTCGCATGGGTCCGCAAGTTATTATTATTATTATTACTGACTGTTATGCAGTCTATGGTGTAAGAATGTGGGCCAGGCTATCTCCAGACTCTGTAGATGAGTGTATTCAAACCCCACCAGCGGCCGTCTTTACAATGGTTTTCCTAGGTTTCCCATTTTCAACTACAAACAAATGCTGGGATGGTTCCTTCTAACAGGTCATGGCCACTTCCTTCCAACTCATTTTTCAGGTTCATTCTTCTTCATTCATTTGATCTCTCATCCACTCTCGGCGTCTCTAAAAGCCAGAGTAGTTAACAGGGACGTAAAACCAATAACATTATTATTCTCATTCACTCCTCTGATAAGGTTGGCATCAGCATGGCCATACGGTCATAAAAACCATCTTTCACTCAGCGATTTCATCTCACCTCATCCCCGGACCCTTAGAAATAATAATAATAATAATAATAATACATTATCCTCATCATTAATTTTTAAATATTTTTTAATTAAATACAGTATATTACATTTGAACCTCACTTATATATTATTCTCTTGTAGATTTTTGGAGTTATACATTATGTTTTAAAGGCACTAAATTTTCTCCATTACTGTTATTATTGTTGATTTGAGCCTTTTTGATTACTGTATTTCTTTTAGGGGAATTTGCTTTTGTTCCCAATATTTCTCGAGCCCAGCAAACAACTATTCCTTTCTCCCCAGTTAGATTGGTCTCCGAGGCTTAAAATTTGAGTGGAGGGAACAAAGAGATCAAATTTAAATCGATCTAGGACACCAAGGTCAGAAATCCCAGCAGATTCCATGTCTTTTTGGACTTTGTTTACTCAAAGATTTCCAATCTTATAACTTCTAATCAGTGATTAAATAATTATTATTTACCTTAGAAAGGGGGCACATACAGCTCAAGGAGCCATAACAATAACGATTTTAATATTATAACTGTGCCTGTCACAAATCTTGTACAACAATGATATACATATCCACGGAAACACACACACCTTGCTATTACAAGCAAAGTTAAAAATTTTCAAAATCAAATGATAATTATTTCTATCAATTTTTTCAAAATTGGTTCTTGTTTTGTGCTGACCTTCACCGTTTCCCTGATATCTCCCGTGTTTATAGGGATTTCTAGAGTTTTCTTTTTTTAATGTGGGTGTTAAACCTTCTGCTACAAAATGAATCTCACTCAAAACCGTTGTGACTTTAATTAGTCTTTCTATGAAACTTTAACATTTTTTTTTAGTTTGCTCAGAATAAAAATGGAAATAATGATGCTTAATTAATTAATTAATTAATAATGTGAAAATATGCAAGATTTATTTTGTAGCAGAAGATTTAACACCCACATTAAAAAAAGAAAACTCCAAAAATCCCTATAAACACGGGAGATATCAGGGAAACTGTGAAGGTCAGCACAAAACAAGAACCAATTTTGAAAAAAATTGATAATAATTATTATTATTTGAATTTTGAAAATTTTTAACTTTGCTTCTAATAGCAAGGTGTGTGTGTTTCCTTGGATATGTATATCATTGTTGTACAAGATTTGTGGCAGGCACAGTTATAATATTAAAATCGTTATTGTTATGGCTCCTTGAGCTGTATGTGCCCCCTTTCGTTTTTCATTTATACAGTATTGTTTTCTGGTCCCTGTCCCTGTAATCATTTGAATGAAGTGTTACAACACTGCTCGTCATGTTGCTGGCCCAGATCTCAATTGTTGTAAAGCCTAGACATGCTGACTGAATGTCTCTATCTACAGCTTAGAAATGATAATTACCGACTTCAAAGAGACTGTGGATCATGCGAGAACTGAAATACTGTAGATTGGTGTGGAATTGCTGTCTTCAGGAGATCAGATTGCTGTCGACTGTTCTCCCTTGGGAAAGACTACGTTATTGACTGCTAAGGTGTTGGACATTTAAAGTCTTGAACTGGAAGGGAGGACACCAGAGCAATAAACAGGACATTGAGATATCTGTGATCTTGGTTGGTAATACCAGAGCACTTTAGTAGCCTACAATGGAATCTGACAGGTAATTTTTAGATTCATACCTACGATTTGCAACAATCAACACAGGCCCGCTGACTGGTCGTCACCGAGAGTTAGCTGACTGTCTTAAGAACAGGCGGATTGACATAGCTTGCGTCCAGGAGACAAAGGGGAGAGGATCAAAGTCGAAGGAAATTGGTGACGGCTACAAGGTCATTTACCACGGCACAAGTACAACGAGGAAGGGAGTGGCAGTTGTGTTAATCATCAGTTCTGTAACAGCGTTACGAGTGTCACCAGAACGACAAATCACATATTGTCCATCAAATTGAATCGAACCACATAATTGCCCACATCATACATAACCTGCTATGCCCCAAAGACAGGCTTCACTGATGCTGTGAAGGAGTAATTCTGGGACAGTCTTGATGCCTACCTACAGATGATTCCACCGGATGAGTGCATCCTTCTAGGAGTAGATCTGAATGGCCATGTTGGCTCACACAGAACTGGATATGTGCGCTGCCATGGAGGACATGGATATGGTGTAAGGGATGATGATGGATGTCGCATTCTGGATTTTGCAGAGGCCCATGATCTAGCTATAACTAACACACACTTAAAAAAGGACTGATGAACCTAAATACCTACACCAGTGGTGGACACGCAACACAGGTTGAATACTGGATGGTGGTACTGTAACGTTAATTAATGCCCCATGTTGGTAGCGAAGTGTAGCGGTTTTGCTAGCCCACACGTTGAACGACAAGTGTAACGGTTTGACTGCCCCTAACTGTTGGGAGATAAATGTAACTGTTTACCTTTGCCTAAGCTATGTTGTTTTAATGGGCGCCAAGACCTCAACGCAATGTTGAAATCTAAATTTGTATTTAACAACGTCTAGCTCTGACAGAACACCTTCAAGACTCTATTCACTCAGATCGTGGTATGATTTGATCATTAACCCAACAAACAATTGTATCAGGAGAAGGAATTGGTCTATATCTAATGCTACCTACTGAAAGCAAAGATTGCATTGTAAAATAAATGAATTTATTATATAAAACAAGAACAGCAAATTAATAATAATAATAAGTTTAAAATTTAAATTGGAGCGTTGCGATTTTAATATTACCGATAGAAAATTATGTGAAAACGGAGTCTGATAAATTATTGATTTTACTCTTATTCCCAAGCTATGAAGTTACTGAAATATGAAATATAAAACAAAGAGAAATGAGAGATTGCGTATTTCTGCGTCATTCGCGCTTACCACTGGAAATTGCCAAAGCATTTCCCTCGTACTGGATGATGCTGTGTGCTTCCCACAGTCTCCTGGACGTCGTCATCTCCGTCGATATTTGATGATATACTTGTAGATTTGGTGGCTTTATGGTCCTAACAACGGAGTCATACCCTCGTACAACCAAACTGGTTAAGTTTTAAACAGATAGTTCTCCACTCCACGGAACATCGGAGCGACACATACTTGCAACCGAACTAGTCAAGTCTTTCACAGATTGTCCTCCACTCCACGGAACATCGGAGCGACTCCCGCGTGCAACTATACTCGGCAAGTTCTACACAGATTGTCCTCGTTCCACGGCGCGCCGAACGATATATGCACACGTCGGCTCCCCACCTCGTTACCGACTTCCAGCTTACGTGGGCTCCACTGATTGGCTGCTCCCCACGCTCTACTTCCCCTTCTCTGGCTCATTACACACGGCGCGCGGATGATGAAGTCGATTTCCGTTCCAACTATCCGCCTTTTCTAGACGCTGCAACCCCGCTTGCGTAATACTTCTTGACAAGAATCAGCCTGTATTTGAATTCCCAGTGAGTCATGTCTCTCATAATATCCTAACTGACGAAACTTAGTAAAATTCCGTAATCACATAATTTTCTATGATATTGTCGTTCGTAATAATTTGCTTGATAGTGTTTTCTAAGACATAGAAAACCTATCTGTATGCTTATAATTTTTATAAAATGCTCCGAAAATATCTTAATAATAATTATAATAAATTAATAATAATAATAAATTAACATGAAAAATTCTCTTGGCTGAACAATTTGCCGCGTAAATAAATATAGAATGGCTTCCTACTGACTTATGCCAGTGGCATAAAAACCCCTCGAAAAACACGTTACATATTCGCCTCGGATCATCGGATGATTTACCGTGACGACGGTCCATTATCCGATTATCCCAGACACGTTAATAAACCCCATCCAAAATACATATTACATAAATGAAATCACCCTAAATTACAGATATATACACTCATAATTTTTCTTCACGCACTTTGCGTCAAAGTTTGTTGTCACTATGGATTGCACTTTGCAACCAGTCCAATGTTTTACATATAGAATAGTGTTCCACGGATATTTCCGCCTCTCAAATTTCCCTATGTTGGAAAAATAGACATAATTAATGTGTGAGCACTATGTATTTATGATGTCATATCACACGCATTGAAGGTGTTCTGATATATTTATATCACCATAGAACTTCCTAATTTCACTGGAGGTTCCTTCCTTATTGTGAAATTTAATCCCACTTATCACTGAGCATACGATCACACTATTGTGGCAGCGCCTCGTGACCATAATACTTAATCTCTCTTTAAAGTAGATTAAATTAATATTGACTTCTGAAAAAAAAAAAACAGTAAGTGCGCATTACATATAACACCAAATATTTCTGTGCCGTAATCGCCCTGTTTTGTTAAGTTCCCGTAGACCATATTCTACTTAATACTAGTTCTCAACACAGACCAGTTCTCCTCACAAAAATAATACCTTTGTACAAATTACCTTAAATTACACACTTACAAATCTTACAAGGCGAGGCCGTAAACAGAAATCACGTGTGCTGTTATGTATGAGTTTCATGAAGGACTGTCTAGCATTCTGATGGCCCATCTTTTGTCCCATGGACGCCTTAAGCAAAAATACCCTGTACAAGCGCTCACCCATCTCTTGGGGACAAATGGGAATTCACCAGCGCTACCAAATTCTGGCCTTGGTGTATCGAGACAGAGCATCCGACAATCCCGTCATATTTCCCAGTACCTTAAAAACTCTCATTTACTTACATACTACCCCCCTGTGTGACTTCTGATACTCCTGCCTTGAAGACCATCTCCTCCCACGCACCAAATACCACACTTACTCATTTGATAGGCTGGCTCGCCAGCTAAACATCACTCACTTTATGACACATATTTTCGTAGACTATGTATATTATACGTCCCGTATAATCTGTTTCCCTTACTATCCTCCAGCACATATGCTGTTTTGCCAATACGTTTGGAAACTATAAATGTTACTGCATCACCTGCTTCCAACCTTGCCAGTGGCTCCCTTAAATGAACGTCCTCACGTTGCTCTACCTACCTATTTCTCAGTATCTGTAACGATGCCCTGTTGCTACTGTCCACACATGCTAACCCTACCTTCCTATGGTGTCACACCTCTACTCGACACTCT
Source organism: Meconema thalassinum (assembly GCA_946902985.2). Taxonomy (NCBI): domain Eukaryota; kingdom Metazoa; phylum Arthropoda; class Insecta; order Orthoptera; family Tettigoniidae; genus Meconema; species Meconema thalassinum. The sequence goes on along the minus strand of OX336394.1, from coordinate 175,567,577 downwards.
ATGACCTAAGAATGTCACTTCTGACTGACAGAATGACGACTTAGACAGCTTCAAAGTGAACCCTGCCTGATCTAACTTCTGAAAAACTATATTTAAATGATGTAGATGCTCCTCAAAACTGCGTGAACTAATTACCATATCATCAATGCAAATGGTTACAAACTCTCCTGTGTCATCCCCTAATGCGATGTTTAAAGCCCGAATTAAAGCTGCTGAACTACTCTTTAACCCATAAGGTGTTCTACAAAATTGATAAAGGTTATATTTATGACTAAAAGCTGTAAATGGTCTATCTTCGTACATAAGTGGCACTTGCCAAAAACTGGAACTCAAATCTACACAAGTGAAATACTTCTTCCCCTCAAATGTTTGCATTAATTCTTCTATTGACATAGATTTCAGCTGATCTGAACTAATTCTACTGTTAACCAAACGAGCGTCTAAACAAATACGAACTGTGCGGTCGGTCTTGGGTACCGTGATCAAAGAATTAACATACGGACTGTTAGAGTGCTCAATAATCCCATCTTCAAGCATCTGGTTAATTTGTGCCTCAACTGCACTCTGATAAGCGAAAGGTGCAGGATATCTATGTCCTGTGAATACTGACCTATCAATAACGTTCAATGAATGTGTATAGCAATTGGCCATACCAATGCGATCCTCAAAAACTCTCCTATTACACAATAACACATCATAGAGCCGAACACATTGTTCCACCTCTATATTTCCCTGAAATGCGGCATCACGTAACGAGTCCTCTAGACTTCCGTTCGTAATCACACTGCCCACAAAACATGGAGAACCCCGCTCTACGGCTGGCGATATCTCATTTAAAGTACAAATCACACCTACAATACTACTCCTCTGAATATGGTCATTGAACGCTACTTCTACTTCAGAATCTCCCCATTTAAATTTCAAACTCCCTACATCATAACATAAGTTACCAGACACTCTACTTAGCCACTCTGAACCCAAGATAACACTGAATACTAAATTTGGAATTACAAGGCAAATCTGCTTCTCTACATGATTATTAATTTTAATGTCTACTAAAACTTGCTTAGAAATTACTTTAGACCTCTTTCCAACAGCTGTGATAACAAACGTGCTTTTAATTGGCATCTCCTCAAAATTTACTCCAGTTCCCTTCATTTTATCATAAAATGCACTACTTATGCAACTCTTCATACAACCACTATCAATTAAAACATCTGTGTACGCCTCGGACACGTTAAATTTAACTATGGGGCTCTTACTAACCACTTCCTGAATAATACCTTCATCATTTAGTTCATGTAATAATTCATTTCTTACATTTAGGTCATAGGGTTCCTGTATAATTGTATGGACAGGGCATGCTACAGACTGAGATTCTGACCTTACTTCGCAGCCTGGTTCGCGTTTAAAGAACCGCTACAGCTGGCCGTAGTACTACTAACTACTGAACTGGTCTGGTTGTTCTGGGCTGTGTTGTCATTGTTTGGCTGTATATTACTACCACTAGGCTGTCCTCTTCCTTGACCCCTATTCTGGTTGTAATTATTGTCATTATAATTTCTCCCTTGATTTCCCCTGAAATCATTGTTTCTCCCTTGATTTCCCCTGTAATCATTGTTCCTCCCTTGATTTCCCCTGAAATCATTGTTCCTCCCTTGATACTGATTACCATAGCCATTTCCTCTGTTCTGATTTAGCTGATTATTATTATTTCTATTTTGAGCGTTGGCTCCTTCGCCACCGTTCCCTTGAACTTCTTGATGCCTGGCTTCATTAGGTCTATTATTATTATTACCCTGGTTCCGATTGAAATTGTCCTCATAACCCCCTCTCCCTAGTGCATCAAATGTGCTTAACAAATTTTCTACTTGTGATATTGTCTTTACATTCTGGATACAAGCAGCCTCCTTGATCCTATAGGGAAAGTGCCTAAGTAGCAACCTCACCACATCACTTTCCTCCTTCAACCCATCCAGATATTTACACACTAATACCTGCCCTAAAAAGTATTCTGTCATGGTGGAGCTTCCTTTAGGGTTATATTTACCACACACTACTCCCTCACGATGCTGTGACTGAATAACCTCATTCCAGAACTTTTCACAGAATTTCATTTTAAAATCATTAATATCAGTCAACTTGTCTCTGTAGATAGCAAACCCATTCCTCGTTTCCCCCACAAACACTTGTTCTAAAATTTCAACTACCTGGCACCACTCAATACTACCATTTTCCAACCTCTCCCCGAATTTATTTTCTATAGTGTTCATGAACTCCATTGGGCACCCCTGTCGATTGCAGAACTTACCCTGTTCTACCTCCCTGTGTGTGCTATTCACAAAAACTGGCCTATTCTGACTATTTTCTTGCCTGATCCTAGCTTTTAATTTTAATTCTAATTCTGCGATTTTCTCCTCAGCCTTCCTCTCAATACTGTTTACTGTTAATTTAATGTTTCCTTCTGATTCTTCTACTTTATCATATAGCTTTGCTTGTTTCTCCTCAATCTTGCTAATGCTCTCTCTATTACTCTCTCTTAAATCATTTACTTCTGCAACTATTTGCGAGTGGACTTTCTCAATTCTACCCCCCAGCTGTTCCTTAACCTCTTTAGTTGCTACCTGAATTTTGTCAATTTCTCCCCCCAATTGCTTTTTGACCTGCTGTGTTTCCCGTTGCACTAGTTCTTTTAAATTTTCAGCCAGTGTACTGATTCTAATTTCTAACTCCTCCTGTACTTTTCCTAATTTCTTGTCTACATCTGCAATGATCTCTTTAACCTTCTCTTCCATTACTCCTCTGATTTCTCCTCTAATCTGCTCCATTTTCACACTAATTTCCTTGTTGTTCTTATCTAATTTTGCATTATTCTGTTCTAATTTTTTATTTAAAGCTTCTGTACTTTCTTTATTTTCCCTACTGTTTTGTTCTAATTTTGCATTATTCTGTTCTAATTTTGCATTTAAAGCTTCTGTACTTTCTTTATTTTCTCTACTGTTTTGTTCTAATTTTGCATTATTCTGTTCTAATTTTGCATTATTCTGTTCTAATTTTGCATTTAAGGCATCACTACTAACTTTGTTCTGATACATGAACTCGAGAAGTAAAGTTTTTAATTCTGGTTGGCCGCCTACACTCCCTGTATCAGTATCTGGATTTACCTCCGCTACCCCGGTACTACCATCACTCGACATACTGCTCGTATCATCACTCTCCAGTTGATGACCACTACGTAACCTCATCTGTCTTTCTTTCTCATCCCCCATAATGATATACACTGATAAAGACAAATAACCCCCAAAATACCGGCACAGAAATATATACCCTTCTCCTTCCACAAATGTTATTAGGTTTTCAGCCCCAAGTTGTCGGCGACAAGTGTAACGTTAATTAGTGCCCCATGTTGGTAGCGAAGTGTAGCGGTTTTGCTAGCCCACACGTTGAACGACAAGTGTAACGGTTTGACTGCCCCTAACTGTTGGGAGATAAATGTAACTGTTTACCTTTGCCTAAGCTATGTTGTTTTAATGGGCGCCAAGACCACAACGCAATGTTGAAATCTAAATTTGTATTTAACAACGTCTAGCTCTGGCAGAACACCTTCAAGACTCTATTCACTCAGATCGTGGTATGATTTGATCATTAACCCAACAAACAATTGTATCAGGAGAAGGAATTGGTCTATATCTAATGCTACCTACTGAAAGCAAAGATTGCATTGTAAAAGAAATTTATTATATAAAACAAGAATAGCAAAATTAATAACAATAATAAGTTAAAATTTAAATTGGAGCGTTGCGATTTTAATATTACCGATAGAAAATTACGTGAAAACGGAGTCTGATAAATTATTGATTTTACTCTTATTCCCAAGCTATGAAGTTACTGAAATATGAAATATAAAACAAAGAGAAATGAGAGATTGCGTATTTCTGCGTCATTTGCACTTACCACTGGAAATTGCCAAAGCATTTCCCTCGTACTGGATGATGCTGTGTGCTTCCCACAGTCTCTGGACGTCGTCATCTCCGTCGATATTTGATGATATACTTGTAGATTTGGTGGCTTTATGGTCCTAACAACGGAGCCATACCCTCGTACAACCAAACTGGTTAAGTTTTAAACAGATAGTTCTCCACTCCACGGAACATCGGAGCGACACACACTTGCAACCGAACTAGTCAAGTCTTTCACAGATTGTCCTCCACTCCACGGAACATCGGAGCGACTCCCGCGTGCAACTATACTCGGCAAGTTCTACACAGATTGTCCTCGTTCCACGGCGCGCCGAACGATATATGCACACGTCGGCTCCCCACCTCGTTACCGACTTCCAGCTTACGTGGGCTCCACTGATTGGCTGCTCCCCACGCTCTACTTCCCCTTCTCTGGCTCATTACACACGGCGCGCGGATGATGAAGTCGATTTCCGTTCCAACTATCCGCCTTCTCTTGACGCTGCAACCCCGCTTGCGTAATACTTCTTGACAAGAATCAGCCTGTATTTGAATTCCCAGTGAGTCATGTCTCTCATAATATCCTAACTGACGAAACTCCGTAAAATTCCGTAATCACATAATTTTCTATGATATTGTCGTTCGTAATAATTTGCTTGATAGTGTTTTCTGAGACATAGAAAACCTATCTGTATGCTTATAATTTTTATAAAATGCTCCGAAAATATCTTAATAATAATTATAATAAATTAATAATAATAATAAATTAACATGAAAAATTCTCTTGGCTGAACAATTTGCCGCGTAAATAAATATAGAATGGCTTCCTACTGACTTATGCCAGTGGCATAAAAACCCCTCGAAAAACACGTTACATATTCGCCTCGGATCATCGGATGATTTACCGTGACGACGGTCCATTATCCGATTATCCCAGACACGTTAATAAACCCCATCCAAAATACATATTACATAAATGAAATCACCCTAAATTACAGATATATACACTCATAATTTTTCTTCACGCACTTTGCGTCAAAGTTTGTTGTCACTATGGATTGAACTTTGCAACCAGTCCAATGTTTTACATATAGAATAGTGTTCCACGGATATTTCCGCCTCTCAAATTTCCCTATGTTGGAAAAATAGACATAATTAATGTGTGAGCACTATGTATTTATGATGTCATATCACACGCATTGAAGGTGTTCTGATATATTTATATCACCATAGAACTTCCTAATTTCACTGGAGGTTCCTTCCTTATTGTGAAATTTAATCCCACTTATCACTGAGCACACGATCACACTATTGTGGCAGCGCCTCGTGACCATAATACTTAATATCTCTTTAAAGTAGATTAAATTAATATTGACATCTGAAAAAAAAACAGTAAGTGCGCATTACATATAACACCAAATATTTCTGTGCCGTAATCGCCCTGTTTTGTTAAGTTCCCGTAGACCATATTCTACTTAATACTAGTTCTCAACACAGACCAGTTCTCCTCACACAAATAATACCTTTGTACAAATTACCTTAAATTACACACTTACAAATCTTACATGGCGAGGCCGTAAACAGAAATCACGTGTGCTGTTATGTATGAGTTTCATGAAGGACTGTCTAGCATTCTGATGGCCCATCTTTTGTCCCATGGACGCCTTAAGCAAAAATACCCTGTACAAGCGCTCACCCATCTCTTGGGGACAAATGGGAATTCACCAGCGCTACCAAATTCTGGCCTTGGTGTATCGAGACAGAGCATCCGACAATCCCGTCATATTTCCCAGTACCTTAAAAACTCTCATTTACTTACATACTACCCCCCTGTGTGACTTCTGATACGCCTGCCTTGAAGACTATCTCCTCCCACGCACCAAATACCACACTTACTCATTTGATAGGCTGGCTCGCCAGCTAAACATCACTCACTTTATGACACATATTTTCGTAGACTATGTATATTATACGTCCCGTATAATCTGTTTCCCTTACTATCCTCCAGCACATATGCTGTTTTGCCAATACGTTTGGAAACTATAAATGTTACTGCATCACCTGCTTCCAACCTTGCCAGTGGCTCCCTTAAATGAACGTCCTCACGTTGCTCTACCTACCTATTTCTCAGTATCTGTAACGATGCCCTGTTGCTACTGTCCACACATGCTAACCCTACCTTCCTATGGTGTCACACCTCTACTCGACACTCTATGACCTAAGAATGTCACTTCTGACTGACAGAATGACGACTTAGACAGCTTCAAAGTGAACCCTGCCTGATCTAACTTCTGAAAAACTATATTTAAATGATGTAGATGCTCCTCAAAACTGCGTGAACTAATTACCATATCATCAATGCAAATGGTTACAAACTCTCCTGTGTCATCCCCTAATGCGATGTTTAAAGCCCGAATTAAAGCTGCTGAACTACTCTTTAACCCATAAGGTGTTCTACAAAATTGATAAAGGTTATATTTATGACTAAAAGCTGTAAATGGTCTATCTTCGTACATAAGTGGCACTTGCCAAAAACTGGAACTCAAATCTACACAAGTGAAATACTTCTTCCCCTCAAATGTTTGCATTAATTCTTCTATTGACATAGATTTCAGCTAATCTGAACTAATTCTACTGTTAACCAAACGAGCGTCTAAACAAATACGAACTGTGCGGTCGGTCTTGGGTACCGTGATCAAAGAATTAACATACGGACTGTTAGAGTGCTCAATAATCCCATCTTCAAGCATCTGGTTAATTTGTGCCTCAACTGCACTCTGATAAGCGAAAGGTGCAGGATATCTATGTCCTGTGAATACTGACCTATCAATAACGTTCAATGAATGTGTATAGCAATTGGCCATACCAATGCGATCCTCAAAAACTCTCCTATTACACAATAACACATCATAGAGCCGAACACATTGTTCCACCTCTATATTTCCCTGAAATGCGGCATCACGTAACGAGTCCTCTAGACTTCCGTTCGTAATCACACTGCCCACAAAACATGGAGAACCCCGCTCTACGGCTGGCGATATCTCATTTAAAGTACAAATCACACCTACAATACTACTCCTCTGAATATGGTCATTGAACGCTACTTCTACTTCAGAATCTCCCCATTTAAATTTCAAACTCCCTACATCATAACATAAGTTACCAGACACTCTACTTAGCCACTCTGAACCCAAGATAACACTGAATACTAAATTTGGAATTACAAGGCAAATCTGCTTCTCTACATGATTATTAATTTTAATGTCTACTAAAACTTGCTTAGAAATTACTTTAGACCTCTTTCCAACAGCTGTGATAACAAACGTGCTTTTAATTGGCATCTCCTCAAAATTTACTCCAGTTCCCTTCATTTTATCATAAAATGCACTACTTATGCAACTCTTCATACAACCACTATCAATTAAAACATCTGTGTACGCCTCGGACACGTTAAATTTAACTATGGGGCTCTTACTAACCACTTCCTGAATAATACCTTCATCATTTAGTTCATGTAATAATTCATTTCTTACATTTAGGTCATAGGGTTCCTGTATAATTGTATGGACAGGGCATGCTACAGACTAAGATTCTGACCTTACTTCGCAGCCTGGTTCGCGTTTAAAGAACCGCTACAGCTGGCCGTAGTACTACTAACTACTGAACTGGTCTGGTTGTTCTGGGCTGTGTTGTCATTGTTTGGCTGTATATTACTACCACTAGGCTGTCCTCTTCCTTGACCCCTATTCTGGTTGTAATTATTGTCATTATAATTTCTCCCTTGATTTCCCCTGAAATCATTGTTTCTCCCTTGATTTCCCCTGTAATCATTGTTCCTCCCTTGATTTCCCCTGAAATCATTGTTCCTCCCTTGATACTGATTACCATAGCCATTTCCTCTGTTCTGATTTAGCTGATTATTATTATTTCTATTTTGAGCGTTGGCTCCTTCGCCACCGTTCCCTTGAACTTCTTGATGCCTGGCTTCATTAGGTCTATTATTATTATTACCCTGGTTCCGATTGAAATTGTCCTCATAACCCCCTCTCCCTAGTGCATCAAATGTGCTTAACAAATTTTCTACTTGTGATATTGTCTTTACATTCTGGATACAAGCAGCCTCCTTGATCCTATAGGGAAAGTGCCTAAGTAGCAACCTCACCACATCACTTTCCTCCTTCAACCCATCCAGATATTTACACACTAATACCTGCCCTAAAAAGTATTCTGTCATGGTGGAGCTTCCTTTAGGGTTATATTTACCACACACTACTCCCTCACGATGCTGCGACTGAATAACCTCATTCCAGAACTTTTCACAGAATTTCATTTTAAAATCATTAATATCAGTCAACTTGTCTCTGTAGATAGCAAACCCATTCCTCGTTTCCCCCACAAACACTTGTTCTAAAATTTCAACTACCTGGCACCACTCAATACTACCATTTTCCAACCTCTCCCCGAATTTATTTTCTATGTTCATGAACTCCATTGGGCACCCCTGTCGATTGCAGAACTTACTCTGTTCTACCTCCCTGTGTGTGCTATTCACAAAAACTGGCCTATTCTGACTATTTTCTTGCCTGATCCTAGCTTTTAATTTTAATTCTAATTCTGCGATTTTCTCCTCAGCCTTCCTCTCAATACTGTTTACTGTTAATTTAATGTTTCCTTCTGATTCTTCTACTTTATCATATAGCTTTGCTTGTTTCTCCTCAATCTTGCTAATGCTCTCTCTATTACTCTCTCTTAAATCATTTACTTCTGCAACTATTTGCGAGTGGACTTTCTCAATTCTACCCCCCAGCTGTTCCTTAACCTCTTTAGTTGCTACCTGAATTTTGTCAATTTCTCCCCCCAATTGCTTTTTGACCTGCTGTGTTTCCAGTTGCACTAGTTCTTTTAAATTTTCAGCCTGTGTACTGATTCTAATTTCTAACTCCTCCTGTACTTTTCCTAATTTCTTGTCTACATCTGCAATGATCTCTTTAACCTTCTCTTCCATTACTCCTCTGATTTCTCCTCTAATCTGCTCCATTTTCACACTAACTTCCTTGTTGTTCTTATCTAATTTTGCATTATTCTGTTCTAATTTTTTATTTAAAGCTTCTGTACTTTCTTTATTTTCCCTACTGTTTTGTTCTAATTTTGCATTATTCTGTTCTAATTTTGCATTTAAAGCTTCTGTACTTTCTTTATTTTCCCTACTGTTTTGTTCTAATTTTGCATTATTCTGTTCTAATTTTGCATTATTCTGTTCTAATTTTGCATTTAAGGCATCACTACTAACTTTGTTCTGATACATGAACTCGAGAAGTAAAGTTTTTAATTCTGGTTGGCCGCTTACACTCCCTGTATCAGTATCTGGATTTACCTCCGCTACCCCGGTACTACCATCACTCGACATACTGCTCGTATCATCACTCTCCAGTTGATGACCACTACGTAACCTCATCTGTCTTTCTTTCTCATCCCCCATAATGATATACACTGATAAAGACAAATAACCCCCAAAATACCGGCACAGAAATATATACCCTTCTCCTTCCACAAATGTTATTAGGTTTTCAGCCCCAAGTTGTCGGCGACAAGTGTAACGTTAATTAGTGCCCCATGTTGGTAGCGAAGTGTAGCGGTTTTGCTAGCCCACACGTTGAACGACAAGTGTAACGGTTTGACTGCCCCTAACTGTTGGGAGATAAATGTAACTGTTTACCTTTGCCTAAGCTATGTTGTTTTAATGGGCGCCAATACCTCAACGCAATGTTGAAATCTAAATTTGTACACACATCAAAAAAAGTTTTGCATCACCTCGGTTCCCAGATCTCCGGCATATAGACGTTGACTGTGTATATTGTATCCAAGATACAGTCCCTTTGACTGTTCATAGATGTCACTAAAACTGCTCAAAGATGTAAACAACCATGCATGAGCAGGGCCTATTAGACGGAGGGGGTACGACAGCCGATCAGTTCCAGTCATTCCACCAGGACGAAGGTACGCTGCTCATGTTGTCTGTAGTTCTACCATGCCTAGAAGGTCAATACCGCAGTTCGATCGCGTCCGCATTGTTACTTTGTGTCAAGAAGGGCTCTCAACAAGGGAAGTTTCCAGGCGTCTCAGAGTGAACCAAAGCGATGTTTTTCGGACATGGGGGAGGTACAGAGATACAGGAACTGTCGATGACAGGCCTCGCTCAGGCCGCCCAAGGGCTACTACTGTAGTGGATGACCGCTACTTATGGATTGCCGCTCGGAGGAACCCTGACAGCAATGCCACCATGTTGAATAATGCGTTTCGTTCAGCCACAGGACGTCGTGTTTCAACTCAAACTGTGCGCAATAGGCTGCATGATGCGCAACTTCACTCCCGACGTCCATGGCGAGGTCCAGCTTTGCAACCCCGACACCATGCAGCGCGGTACAGATGGGCCCAACAACATGCTGAATGGACCCCACGGAATTGGCATCACGTTCTCTTCACCGATGAGTGTCGCATATGCCTTCAACCAGACAATCGTCGGAGACGTGTTTGGAGGCACCCTGGTCAGGCTGAACGTCTTAGACACACTGTCCAGCGAGTGCAGCAAGGTGGTGGTTCCCTGATGTTTTGGGGTGGCATTATGTGGGGCCGACGTACGCCACTGGTGGTCATGGAAGGCTCCGAAACGGCTTTACGATACCTGAATGACATCCTCCGACCCATAGTGCAACCATATCGGCAGAATATTGGAGAGGCATTTGTCTTCATGGACGACAATTCTCGACCTCATCGTGCACATCTTGTGAATGCGTTCCTTCAAGATAACGACATCGCTCGACTACAGTGGCCAGCATGTTCGCCAGACATGAACCCTATCGAACATGCCTGGGATATGTTGAAAAGGGCTGTTTATGGACGTCTTGACCCACCAACCACTCTGAGAGATTTACGCCGAATTGTCGTTGAGGAGTGGGACAATTTGGACCAACAGTGTCTTGATGAACTTGTGGATAGTATGCCACGACGAATACAGGCATGCATCAATGCAAGAGGACGTGCTACTGGGTATTAGAGGTAGTGGTGTGTACTGCAATCTGGACCACAAATGCTGAAAGTCTAGCTGTATGATGGTACAACATGCAATGTGTGGGTCTCATGAGCAATAAAACGAGCTGAAATGTTGTTTGTGTTGATCTCTATTCCCTTTGTATTTAAAGGTTCCGGAACTCTTGGAACCGAGGTGATGCAAAACCTTTTTTGATGTGTGTATTTAACAACGTCTAGCTCTGGCAGAACACCTTCAAGACTCTATTCACTCAGATCGTGGTATGATTTGATCATTAATCCAACAAACAATTGCATCAGGAGAAGGAATTGGTCTATATCTAATGCTACCTACTGAAAGCAAAGATTGCATTGTAAAAGAAATTTATTATATAAAACAAGAATAGCAAAATTAATAATAATAATAATAAGTTAAAATTTAAATTGGAGCGTTGCGATTTTAATATTACCGATAGAAAATTACGTGAAAACGGAGTCTGATAAATTATCGATTTTACTCTTATTCCCAAGCTATGAAGTTACTGAAATATGAAATATAAAACAAAGAGAAATGAGAGATTGCCTATTTCTGCGTCATTTGCACTTACCACTGGAAATTGCCAAAGCATTTCCCTCGTACTGGATGATGCTGTGTGCTTCCCACAGTCTCTGGACGTCGTCATCTCCGTCGATATTTTATGATATACTTGTAGATTTGGTGGCTTTATGGTCCTAACAACGGAGCCATACCCTCGTACAACCAAACTGGTTAAGTTTTAAACAGATAGTTCTCCACTCCACGGAACATCGGAGCGACACACACTTGCTACCGAACTAGTCAAGTCTTTCACAGACTGTCCTCCACTCCACGGAACATCGGAGCGACTCCCGCGTGCAACTATACTCGGCAAGTTCTACACAGATTGTCCTCGTTCCACGGCGCGCCGAACGATATATGCACACGTCGGCTCCCCACCTCGTTACCGACTTCCAGCTTACGTGGGCTCCACTGATTGGCTGCTCCCCACGCTCTACTTCCCCTTCTCTGGCTCATTACACACGGCGCGCGGATGATGAAGTCGATTTCCGTTCCAACTATCCGCCTTCTCTTGACGCTGCAACCCCGCTTGCGTAATACTTCTTGACAAGAATCAGCCTGTATTTGAATTCCCAGTGAGTCATGTCTCTCATAATATCCTAACTGACGAAACTTAGTAAAATTCCGTAATCACATAATTTTCTATGATATTGTCGTTCGTAATAATTTGCTTGATAGTGTTTTCTAAGACATAGAAAACCTATCTGTATGCTTATAATTTTTATAAAATGCTCCGAAAATATCTTAATAATAATTATAATAAATTAATAATAATAATAAATTAACATGAAAAATTCTCTTGGCTGAACAATTTGCCGCGTAAATAAATATAGAATGGCTTCCTACTGACTTATGCCAGTGGCATAAAAACCCCTCGAAAAACACGTTACAGTACGACGGGATCTAAATCTGGTGACTGACACTAAAGTGATTCCCTATGGTAGTGTTGCTCCCCAACTCCGTTTTCTCGTACTAGATTTTCGAACAACCAAGACTAACCACTTCAGGTCCCCTAATACCAGACCCACACAGATCAAATGGTGGAAATTGAAATCTCATAAAAATGAGATGAAAACAGCTTTGGCCAACTTCACAGCCAATATCGCCAATCAATCTGCGGAAGAAATGTGGAATGTTGCAATGCAGAAAATACGCCTAGCTGCTGAGGAGACCGTAGGGAAAATGAAGCCAGGTTGCAAATATATTGACAAGGAGACATGGTGGTGGAATTATGATATACAACTTAAAAACTTCCTTCGGCTTTTCCCAATTAATTGGGGGTCGCCGGAGCCAACCAGGCTCATTTTGGTTTCGGCCGGGGATTTGTGGCCGGATGCCCTTTCTGATGCCACGTGATTTTTCAGTTGAAAATTTCACCCCGCTGTCACTGGGATTCGAACCCCGGCCGTCCGGGTAAAAGATGAGCAGCTAAGCCACTGTGCTCCCTAATGATGATATACAACGATTTGTTAAAAGAAGAAGTTGGCTTATAAGACTTGGTGGCACACACAACTCGACGCAGACCGTCACTGGTATCGATCACTCAAACGAGAGACCAAGAGAGCAGTGGCAGCTGCTAAAAATGATCGCTACCGAGATCTGTATGACCAGCTCAACAAGCCAGGAGGTGCAACAAATGTGTACCGTCTTGCCAAGTGCCGCAATCGTGCATCCCGAGACATTGGACACATCATGATTGTTAAGGAAACTAACAACATGATCCACAGAGACCCACCATCTATCCTTCCAAGATGGACCAGCTACTATGATGGCATCTGCAATGAAGAATTCCCACATCCACCACCCCTCAGGCCACCCATGGGCCCCTGACAGAGATAACAGTAGAAGAAGTGATGGTGGCCATCCAGAAGATGACAAGTAGTTCCGTGAAGAACTATACAGCCTATTTTCATATATCCTACTCATATTAATTGCCTCTATCAACATACAAAATTTCAGTTTAATTGCTATGTTAGATTCGTAGATACTGAGAACTGACTAAATATTGCAGATGGTAGCCAGGTTGGATTTTTATTTATATACAGTACTATTACATGAAGATTATTGTGTACGTGTGGTTTTCAGCCTTCAATCTCATTTTTAGGACACAAGAAGTAAAAACGAGATTTTAAAATTTCGCACAGCTGCCATCTTGTGGTTATGAAAACAATTGAAAAAAATTAGATACCAGTGGATTAACATTTGTATGAGCATTAACGTGCAAAAATTCACTGCACTCAGATGGTTAAATCGCGAGAAACGTCCATTTAAATATTTATTGTTCGCTTCGCCGCCATGTTGGATTTGTGCTCACCAGGGTACTGAAAGTCATATAGGTGAACATATATTCATTGTTTCTATAAACATAAAAATATTCAGTTTGATTGCTGTAAAAGATTCATAGATATTGAGAACCGTCAAAATATTTCGGATGCTCGCCATTTTGGATTGTTATAAGTATAGGCCATAGAGGTATGTACCATTAAAGGAAAATTATTGCGTAGCTTCATTATTCAAACTTTCTCTTCGATCGCATGATTACGACACATGAATAAAAACTTAATTTTAAAATTTTGCGGAGCCGCCATCTTCAGTTCATGTAAACAATTGAACTAAATTAGATGCCAGTGAATGACAATATGTCATATGTACCACATTTCAATGCGCTCATGTGATTAAATCACGAGCAAAATGTATTAGAATGTTTCAACTTCGCATGGCCGCCATGTTCGTTTCGTAGTTAACAGGCTTTTGAAAGTTACATAGATAAACTTGTAGCAGTACCCTTTATCACCGTACAAAATTTCAGGTTGATATCATAAATAGTTTCGGAGATATTGAATGCCTGTGAAATATTTCGCACAGCCGCCATTTTGAGGTTATGTAAACAATTGAACGAAGTTAGATGTCGGCGCATTACACTGTATATAAACATATACTGTGCCAAGTTTCATTGCGTTTGATTGTTTAAATCACGAGAAACGTCCATTTAAAAGTCGCAACTTCGCTTGGCCGCCATGTTGGTTTTGTAGTTTCCAGGTTTTCAAAGGTCACATAAGTGAATTTCTAGTAGTTCCCTTTATCATCATACAAAATTCCAGGGTGATATCGGTAATAGTTTCGGAGATATTGAATGCTGGTGAAATATTTCGCACAGCCGCCATGCTTGATTGGTGAGACGTAACAAAATTTGAAGGGCACGGTCGGGGTCGCCCGGAATAGAGCTATGAACTTACCGAGTTTCATTGAAATCTCTCCAACAATTTAGATTTTATTAGGGGGGGGACACGCACACGAATCACACACACACGGACAAAAGGTGATCTCATAAGCCTATTTTTTCAAAATTGAAAATAGGCTAAACAAGAAGTTCCGTGAAGAACTATACAGCCTACTTTTCATGCCAATGATTATTCTACAGAGTATGAACCTATCTAGAATAATGACGAAATTAAGTTGCTAATATCGAAATTTCCAATTAGTTCGAAATACTGTATACCTGGCATAATGTATCCTAATAGAGCACTACAGTTGTCAGCCCTGATGACTGAATATATTCTTAGTTCCGTCTCTTAAGGTACAAAATACAAAATTTGGTTGAAGTCCAATGAATAGCATGGATGTTACATGCAGTTAAACATTGGATCTAACAGCGCGCGTAAAATCATGTTGGCAACAATGTCATGCATGTATTGGTCAGAAATAATCTGAAATAATATGATCTATTGTTGTGCCAATTTTGAATGAAATCCATTAGTTAGTATAGAAGTTATATGCATTTTAAAATTGGACCTATCAGCAGGCTTAGAATCATGTTGGCAGCACTGACGTATATTAGTTACTCCAAATTCGTCTAGAATGCCAGGTACTATACGTGTGCAAAGTTTAGAGCTATTGGCTTGCATACTTTCTGATATATTGATATTAGGGTAACAAAAATAGGGACAGCACATATTAACAGTTGGCAGCACTGGTTGCTCCTTAGAATACGCATAGTCATATCTGTTATGGTACACATAGCACATACGAAATTTGGTTGAAATCCAAATGATAGTATGGAAGTTACATGTATTTAAAGTTGGACCTGTCAGCAGGCTTAGAATCATGTTGGTAGCACTGACGTATATAAGTTACTCCAAATTAATATAGAATGTCAGGTACTATACGTGTGCATAGTTTAAAGCTGTCGGCTTGCATACTTTCTGATATATTGGTATTTGGATAAAATGAATTAGGAGCATTTATTAACAGTTGGCAGCCCTGGTAGGTCATAAGAATACGCTCAGTCATATCTGGTTATGTACACATACAACATACGAAATTTGGTTGAATTCCAATTGATAGTATAGAAGTTACATGCATTTAAAAATTGGACCTATCAGGAGGCTTATAATCATTTTGGCAACACTGCCATGTTTAGCCTCCTGGAAATTAAACTGAAATATTATGATCTGTACGTGTGCCAATTTTGAAATAGCTCCCATTCATACTTTCCAAGATATCCAACATGGAGCTCAAATTTCAATTGCGATTTTTTAGCAGTTGGTAGCACTGACATCATTTTCAAATATGGCCGTGAGATATTCAGGTATAGCTCTTTACTCCTACCAAATTTTGTTTCGATTGCTGCAGCCGTTTAGGAGTTGATAGGGGGACACACACACACAGCCAGCCAGACAGACAGACAGACAGAAGGACAGACAGACAGACAGACAGACAGACACACATTTGCCCGATCTCATAAGTCTACTTTTTCCTCATTTTTGCAAAATGTGAAAAGTAGGCTAAAAGTGGCAAGGCAACTGGTCCATAATATATATCTGCAGAAATCTGGAAACTACTGGGAGAGCAGGGAGCAGAATTTCTTGCCTACCTATTCAACAAAATTGTAACCACCATTAAGCCTCCACAAATATGGACCACAAGTGCAACCGTGCCCACATGGAAGAGAAAAGGAGATGTCACTATGCAACAACTACAGACCAATATGTCTCCTTAGTCACACCATGAAAATCTTTGAAAGGGCACTGGATAGTAGGCTCCAAACAATAGTCTCTATATCTCCTAACCAGTGTGGGTTTGTCAAGGACTGTGGCACTAGTGATGCAATCCATGCTGCATGCTTGATGTTGGAGAAGCACTCAGAAAAAAGGAGGACTGTACACATGGCATTCTTAGACCTAGAGAAGGCCTTCTATGGGGTCCCACATGATCGGATCTGGTGAGCTCTATGCCTCCACGGAGTACCAGATATGTATGTGAGTTGGATCCAGCTCCTCTATCGAAATGTATCTAGTTTAGTCCAGTGTCCCGCTGGAATCTCTCCACCCTTCAAAATCACTGTTGGCGTTCATCACGGCTCAGCCCTCTCTCCATTATTGTTCATTCTTTGCATGGACACATTAATGGCCGATATGCAGTCCCCTCATCCCTGGACACTTCTGTATGTGGATGACGTTGTACTCACTCAAGTTACCCGCCCGGAACTCCAAAATCAGACTCAAACTTGGAAAGACAGACTATTAAATGGCATGCATCTGGAAAGTGGTCCTCAAACCAGTGGTACCATCACCATTGATGACCAGAATTTGGAGAAAACCACCGAGTTCAAATACCTTGGATCTGTAAGTACACCTTCGAATGATTCCACCCTGGAGACCCGGATGAGAGTCAATGCAGCATGGTGTACTTTGTGATAAAAAGATGCCCGTTCACCTGAAGGCAAAAATGTACAAAACAGTGGTGTGTCCAGTAGCCCTCTAAGGGATTGAATGCCGACCTTTGACAAAGAAACAGGGACAGGTTCTCCACACGATGGAGATGAGGGTGCTGTGATGCTCCCTTGGTTTAACTCGTTACGACCATCTACCAAATGACATCATGCGTCAAGGGCTTGTTGTAGCTCAATTTGTGGAAAAAGCAAAGAGGCCCGACTCCGGTTGTATGGTCACGTCATGCGGAAAGACGACAATTTGGTAGCCAAAACAGCACTCCAACTCAATCCTGATGAACATCAACCCCGTGGTAGACCGCTAAAGAGGTGGATGGGCAACATCCGAGATGACATGAGGGATATGAATCTCAATCCTGAAGATGTCCAAACAGAGCCTTGTGGAAGCAACGTAGCAGAAAAGCAGACCCCATGTGAATGGGATAAATGCTAGGAAAGAAGAATACAGATGACTTTAGATACCAATTCCCCTTTAAGCATTTATATCTATCAAGTACTATTTATAAATTAGGCCATCCTCGGAATTCAAACCTAAATCCCCTGCAATGCGGACCGGTTTTACTTCTCTTATAGTTAAAAGTGCTTGAAGACGATTGGTGTAAGAGTGAGCATGGAAATTTAAAAAAATGAGTCAATTTCTTCCAAGTACCAACTGTTCAATAATGCAATATTTTACATAATTTACACGTTTTTCTTACATATGGGACTACGTCATTTTTTCCAGTCTCCTTGAAAAGTTTATGACTGAGGTTCAACTGGACTAGTATTTTGATGTAATCCTCTAAATTCCAAAATTGTAGAATAACATTGTTACGAGAGGCAGATGGCCTCTATGTTCCACCCTACTCTCTCTCTCTCTCTCTCTCTCTGATGCTTGCTTCCTGAATTATCTTGAATTATCAGCTAGAGGTCAATAACTTTAGGCTCAGCACAACATGCTGTACATAAAAGCTGCTGCTACTCCTGCTAACTTGTATCTGACTCTGACTTTATTTAAAACTTATATGATTTTTTCTTCCACAGATATGATCCAAGGTGTTTTAGAAGATGAGACTTTTCTTTATAAGTTCATTGGAAATTTCTCAGTGCCATTGTCAATTTCCATTACAATGGGTCGAGACTTAGCAAATATGAAGATTGACTTACTGAGCCAAACTTTCTATAGCTTAAGAACCCAGTCCTAGTATTTATATCATGTGTTATAGAAAGTTCTACAAAGCCATTAGTCACTCAAGAGACAAATGTTTCTCGCTATAAAAAGAAAAACAAAAGGAAGAAAGATATACCTGTAAAACAAAAGATTCGATATCATAGGTTTAATGTTAACATGCACTAATAAGTGTGTTGGTGTTTGGAAAAGAAGCCAGAGTTGTGCATGGATGCACGGATAAGTAAAGGGCTAAAGCAATGATAGACTGTTATGCCTTTCAGGTTCCAGTCTAGTCTGCAAGTCCTAGTGAGTGAACAAGATGCTCATCAGTTATCACTGCAACCTCTGCTTCTTCATCACCCTGGAATTGTTCAATTCTCTTACCCTCTGTTGCTGAGTTCATTACCCTCACGGGTAATCTCCCCTCCCCCATTTGCATCACATGACCCCACCATTTGAGCCGACTCCTACAAGCAGCCTCATCTGATGTGTTTAATTCCAATTTGCCCTTTATCTCTTCTGTTTATTCCAGCACCATTCGTGCTACTTCCATATCAGTTACCTCCAGTTTATATATGAGATATTCTGAATCCATGCAGCTTTCACTCTCATACAGCACTGAGCAATGGAAGGAATGTTTTGTAAGAGCTCTATTTATTTTCTTATAGTATACAATAGATCACAACTGAGAACTCACTGCATTAACTATTCTGCACCTTCCACCTTACTAACATCCTGTGAAATGCTCCATTTCTCCATCTTTATTTCCCCTTACCTGAAATTCTAAGTTCACCTTGGGTCAATAGATAACACAAAATCTTGCTGACACCTCAGTACAATTTTATAATTGCAAGACTTTCAAACTATTTCCATGAATGAAATATCATCATACTTCTTTTTGCATGAAGTGAAGGGAGACATGATTACAAATGAATTTTCACTTCTTCTTGAATCAGTCTTAGTCTAACTCAAACAATGAAAAATGTATATCGCTCAGTTGCACATCTTATAACGAAAATTCCATTCCTTGATTGTTAAAAAATTTGTATTTTTGAGGTTTAATATGATCTCCTTCAACTGAAAGTGACATCATCAAGTTAGGGAAGGAGACACAAGTAAAGAAGCTACTGAGATTGAGGATAATATACTGAAAACAAAACAAATATTTTAACATTGTTATCATCCGTGATCAGCATTGATACTTTCCTTCTATTTCTTCATATCTCCCGCTAATAAATAACGATGACTTTGTCAAAATATTTGTTTTATATGATGTCCTATTCTCCAGTGTGTGTGTGTGTGTGTGTGTGTGTGTGTCTACTGTATACTTGCTAGATAACTAAGTTTACCAGATATACAGAAAATCCCAGAAATGTTCTACAATTTCTCCTTCTGTCCAGCATTCATCAGGAATTTCTGATAAATTTGGAATGTCCTACAATTTGAGAAACAAACATTAGTTATCAAGGAGGCTTTCAGCTATTAGGTTGTGTCATTAATGCTATCATGAAAATTCAATTCATGCAAATGTATGTTAGTTTGAAAATGAATTAGTGACTCAGGTTTCTCAGGAAAGAATAGAATTATTTGCTACTCATCAGGGCAATATTTCTATCATCAAAGGTCCCTTGCTACCACGGTAGGAGACAGAAGATGTTGCATCAGCGCAATGGACCTCTGAAGGTGGCTGTAGAAGACAAACGCTACACTGGTTCATTTACTTTTTGGTCATCTCAGAGTGCTAATCTACTAATAACAGAGTAACTTAACTTATTTTTTGTGTTTAAATATTTTAAGAAAATATGAAACACACAGTAAATACATATTTTTAATTATATTTTAGCTTCTATTACATTTTCTTACCTTAGACTATTGGATTACATCCAGCATTTTTGTGTTGTGTCCTAAATTTAGGATCCTAGTGTCCTATATTTTATAGAAATACTTATAACTAGGGCTTGGATGTTTAGGAAAAGTCATATTTTTTTCTTTGCCTTTATTTTCATGCACGATAGGTTTCTGATGCAAATCAAGTGATTATCATCACAATACAGTGATTTTTATTTGTCATATACCGTAAATGCATATTTCGAACATGTTTTACCATTAGGTCTTATTTTGAGCATTTTTTTGGTAAGAATGTCATTTTCGGTAGTTTGACGGCAGCTGTAGGTGTGAAATCATTCTCAACATACCGAACGGAAACTAGTGCTTACAGGAATTGAATCTGGATGTCACAATGGCAGTTAATGAAAGTGGAATACCTTTTATATGGGATGAAGGTCATACACCTCACTGCACCTCTGCGCCACCACATTGTACTCGGCAGGATGGTCGCACAGGTAGATTAACAAATTCACAAAGAAATTTGATGCAATGGTCCGGCTAGCTCAAAACAGTTGCCAGCGTTTCGCCCCAGTGTACCAATGGGCTCTTCAGTTGGTTATGGTACACCTCACCAAGACGCGTGGCTTGTACATACTGTGAAGGCCGCTGCAAGGCACAAATGTTGCCACGGGCAGCGCCAATGTACTATGGAAGTCAAAACTTCCTTTCAAAAATAATGTTAGCTTACCTAGCTAATCCATATTGGAAATATCTGTGAATTTGTTAATGTACATAGCTCAATCGGACAATTTTACATCCTGTTTCCTACGGGGACAGATATTTCCAACGCACAGGTAGACAGAAATAATCTAGAAAAACCCATCCCAGCAGTTGGCTAATTACATCTCCTTCTTTTACTTGAACAAGCGACATTTTACTGTGAATCGCACTCCAGTACGCATTCCATTATGCCTAAGGAAAAGACTTCTACTAGTGTAAAATGCACTGAATGACATCTAATTCATTTTGTAGTGTTCAATTAAAACTTTAACACATTTGAATATAAAAATTTAAATGGGCTTCACCATTAAATTTGTTTTTAAAAAAATAAGATAGATTTCTAATTTTCTGATGTTTTAAACCACAATTGCAGTGTGAAAATATATTCTGACTTAAAATTTTGTATCTGATCATTTTAGTAAACATGTTTTATAGGTATGTATTTTCAGGTGTTTGATAAGTGAGTCAAGGAAAATAGACTTCAAATAACCACTTAAACATGTATATTCAGAAAATGAATATGAAAATAGGAATAAAGAATTTAATCTCGAAAGGATTGTCGTTTGGATTTATAATTTAAAAAAAAAACGGCCTTATTGAAATCAGTCTTTTTCAAGTCATATTTTGTGATTTTTGAGTCATATTTCGTCATCTTTAAGGTCATAATTACTTGCATATTCGGGCTATTTTTAGGTCTTAAACATCCGAGCCCTACTTATAACCCTACCAGTAAGGTGCTCTTCCTCTCTATTCTTCCCTTTCCAACTTGACAATGCTGCCTTATTCTGTCTTTCTATTGTGTACTTTTATGGTAATTCTACAGTATGTGCAATAAGTAATGCATACTTGTTTTTTTTTTCTTAGTATAAGTTTCTGTGGCCAGTGTCAATAATAATGTATTAGATTTAGATAGCTTTTCTCGGAACATGGATATATACCGTATATAAATTCCAATATGCAACTCGTTAATAGTTTCTTACCGGTCACAAGGTGCTGATTTGGACTGTCATTTGATTGATTCCCCCCCCTTCTTTATAATTAACTTTAATATTACTTTTTTTTTCTTATGCTAATTACCAGCAAACTTACTGTTTTATGTACATCCAAAAAATATATGAACAATTTACATTTTCCTTTCAACAGATCATATACATGTACTTGGTCTTCTTCTCAGTCATTATTTGTGCTAAGTGTTTGTTTCAGAGAAATAATTAGTATCCATATTTTTTTTTCTTATGTGTTCTATTTAGCTTAATTTTTTTGTTTATATAATTTTTGTAGCGTATGTGTAATTGTGTGATAATTAATAATAATAAACGGGTTAATAATGCATTGTTATTCATGAATGTGTAAGAGATGTTCTATATTGTTTCTTGACTCCATCTGTAGCATTCACAACAACTGTTATACTTCTCAAGGCATTGCTCACATGACTGAATAAAGAGATTATGAATTTTCTTGGTGTTCTATTGGTTTATTCTAGTGTTACCTGTCAAAAAACATTGTGAAACTTGCTAGTGAGAGTTACAATATGAGCAGTTCAGGCCATGTTACCAATGGTCCACACCTAACCACAACTCATTTCCATGTCTTAGATGAAGAAGGCACTGCAGAAAAGTTTTAGTAGGTACTAGGCATTGAGTTAGTTATTGTTGTTTTAAGGGGTGGAACTACGAGTTCATCTGCCCCTACTAGGCATTAATGAGATATCTATAAATTTGATAGGTGACACCAGAGCACTCGTATGTGTCATTGTTGGAACCTGATATGGGATTTTATATTTTAATTCTTGGAAATGGCTCTGCAGTGCCCTCTTCTTAGAATCATACTGGACCATCGGTGGTGTAGATGGTAAACACACCTGCCTTAAATGTAAAAGTTTTGGGTTTGAGTCCTGACAGTTGTCTCATTTCCAAGCCTTACTTGATGGATGTGACCGCTTTAAAAGGACTATTCTCTGAATTTCATTTCTAAGATTCTAAAAAATCCAATATGCTGTTCTAACAGAGAACTCTGATGTTGCCTGTGAAGATCATGTATATGTTCAGTAAATCACACTCTGCACTGCACTTTTAGTGTAAGACTTTGAAGTGATCTGTGGTCAGGCTTGGACAGTTGGTGGCATAGTCAGGAACAGTGTTTGCCAAGGATGCAGATTTGGTTATACAGTACTGTAAGTCCCAATGGTTGTGTCATTTTTAATTCCCTGTCAGGGGCTCACAGTTAGTGGGATGTGGGTTAGCAACCATGGGACCCCAGCTGAGTCCAGCATTGCTTCCACTTACTGGTGCTGGGCTCCTCTCTTTCATATATTCTGTCATCCTCCCTTGGTCAACTCTTGTACATTTCCGACCCCAACAGTATTAGGGTAACCGAACCCTAGGAAGTCTTTGATTTTTCTGCCTTAATTGAACCTTGTCTCATCTTTCCCGATACCCTCATTCAATCTCTTCTTATCATTGTATCTTCCACCTTCTGCAAAAGGCCCAAAAAGGAAGCAGGGTGTGTATAGCCCCACCATGCATAGTGTGCCCTTGATAAAGCTTCTCAAGGACTCACAACTGGTGAGCTCAGAAGCTGGCAACCCCGAGGGATTCCTAAACTGTATTTGTTTTCCCTGTTTTGCAAATTGACTTTGGAGTGGACTCTCCTGCTCTTCCCGTTTCCTATCTACCTTTCACAGCTCTAATTCTTTTTGAGTCCTTCGGTCCTCATTCTTCAAGTGTTGAGGCATTTCTTTTTTTTATCCTTATCTTCTAGTTGACATCTTTGCAGTAGAAGAAACAATTGTTTCATTATTGTCATTCCACTGCCAGCTAACTTCATAAGGCAAGCGGTGGAGCCTAACCACAGCTCACTTTATTCTAACAATCAACAGTTAAACAACAGTGAATTACCCCCATGTAGATGCGGGGCAGAATACACCCACGTTATGCTCTGCCTGTCGTAGGAGGCGACTTATAGGGCCGACAAGATCGACTGACATGACTTACATTGATTAGGAAGACCCCCTGTGGATGGGGAGGGCAGAATTCATCCATGGTATCCCCTGCCTGTCATAAAAGGCGACTAATAGGGGGGCCTTTATAAAGGTCTCTTTCGATTTCCAGTCCCAATTTTGGTTCGACCCTTTGAAATAAACATGCATTTATTTGGGGTAGGGCCACAAACTTGGCCATCTGGCCAGAAAGCCCAGACGGTATGCTCCATCCTGTCAGGTGGGTGTGCCATGTACCCCTTCAGTAGAGGTCCCTGCATGGCCAAATACTGAACCTGAATAGAACACTGTGCATGCCAAAGGGTATCTGCCTGTTTGAGGCACCAGGACCCCGGGCAATACTTACTATTGTCAGGCAGGTATTGCCTTGGCTGGGTGGGGCCCACAGTGATGGCCCTCGTTCGGAGTAGACAGTATTCGGGGAGGATGATTCAGGATGACCAACAAACAGTCAAAAAAATCATAACAGGGTGGCACCCTTAAAGAGCCGTCTCTGGAGAGTGTCACGTAATCCGAAGGTGAATCAAGCGTTTTCTGGATGATAGGTCTCCTCGGTACTAGAACAGACGGGGGAGATTTAAAACTCGTGAAATCAATTATCTTTGCAGAAGAAACCGAGGGGAAGTTTGGAGACCTCAGCAGATTTTCCAAGCTCCGGAACGGGCAGCTCCTGCTGCATAGGCTACCATTGACCGGCAGCAAACCGAAGCGTTGCTGGAATACACGCAATTCTGCGAAATTTATTTTCGAAAAGACTACAACGGGAATAGGACGGTATTTGTGGCTTTAAATTTGGTAGATGTCGAGAGTGGAAGTCTCAATCTTGGCTTTCTGGATCGGGGCACTGCCCTTCTGATGAGACAGCTTATCGATCGTAATCAACAGTCTCAATATTGTGCACCCTGTTCCAGCCTTCTTTTCAGTTTCTAAAATCCCTCATAAAGCTGGGAATCGGACCTAAGGTGGGAGTTAGGTGCGCTACACCAACATTACGGCACCGGCGAAAGAACTATCACTACCTGTTTTTAAATAAGAAGACAAGGTTTTTGGTTTTGAGTTATGCTATGTATAAAATCTGAGTTTGTGACAATGATGAATCAGAGCCACATTTGTGGTTTGACAGCCATTCAGATGTGCCATGCCTTCCGCAGAAACCTAATAGGCCTAATCACTGTTCGAGTTCATATTGTAGGAAGAGTTGTTCTATTACCCTGAGGAAATAAGCTATTGATAGTGTTCTCCATGAAGAGAATATCACATCCATGTCATGAGGACACAACAGTACAGCACTAGTTATTTACTTAGACTATAGTTCAAAATTCACATTATTACCCATCCAAATGGCCCACCCTCCAACCCTCCCACCACCTTATACACTGGTGCAATTGAAGAGCCTGGCGCAAGAACCAGAAAGCTCAAAAATGTTTAAATCTTTAGAAGAGACAAAAAAATGAATAAAATAATTGTACAGTATGTCGAAAATATAAGGGTTATCTACTCACACTAACTAGAAGCTATAGTAACATACATATTGAAGTGGAAATGATATGGATTGTGTTACTGGACTCTTCTCAGTTTATTCACACAACCGCTGGAGCTGTCTTGTGTAGTGCCCAGGTAAACTATGTTTGGTTGGTTGGTTCTTAAGTTTAGGCGCTGCGACAACGCGGTCATGTAGCCCCATGTACTTTGGGTGTGTGTAGAATCTGTCTGGTAACCGGTGTTAATTGTGATGACTGTATTAGTGTGTGTTATCTGTTTTTTTTAAATTCAAGTAAGGACTGCAGACTTTTTGAATTTTTCAAACAGTTCCTACTTTTGCCGCCAAACGCCACCGTCAACGACTACTAGTTCAGAACTTAGCTACCAGACGCCACCGCAGTCGGCTCTAGGCAACGAACGTAGGAACCTAAGAGCGTTGTTTACATTCTTAACCTATACAATTTAGCTTCACACAGGTGTAATTAGTGGAAGGTTTTTTAACATGCCATCAATCTATGACATGGGAGACCGCCGGCTTTACTTCCCCTCCGAAGGAAGGTACACTGAGGGATTTTTAACGCTCTTAAAAAATCCGACGACTTCGGCCGGATTTGAACCCGCTATCTTAAACTATGTTTACTACGGAGAATGCAATAACCAGTACCATTTACCTGAGTTACCACTGTAACATAAATCAGACTTACTGAGAGAGTAAATACCGTTACAATGCAATAAGATGTATATACGGTACAACAAGGAAATGAGATTCACAGGATGTTCATCATTATTCAGCACGAACATCATCACCGGGTGCATCATCGCTCCCAGTTGAAACTACCTGGTTATAGAGCCCCAAACAGTCAGGTGGAACATATTTCGAAGCTATACCTTTAACAACTTTTGGCTTATTTATATTGAATTTTAAGACACTGCAATGTAGAAGACTTGATGCATCTGGTAAGGAAAGAGTAGCTCCTGCTTTCTCCAAAACAAAGAAATCTCTTACCATGGTACTCGCATTGACACTGCACAATAGTCCATTGCTTTTGTATTATATGTATCTATATTTTGACACTGTCAACGCTGCACCTTTTCGAGCACTGACCTATGGTTGGAAGAAGGTTTTGAAGTGAGTTGTGAAGTCCAAACACATTGTTCGTGTTACATCATGAACAATGAACTGCAACTCACATTCTGTACCAGAGCACGATAATCTTGTGGCAAATATATTCTCTCTCGCTTTCGTTCGTCCTTCTCGATCACACCAAAGGTCCGGTTGCAGGGAAGGAGGCTATGCCCAGACTCTGAATACCGGTGGATTATTTTTTCAAACCTCCTAAGTCCTTTGACAAGTGTAGCCTAAACAGAAAATGAATGTTCTTATTCTGTGCTGAACAGTTATCTGAGAACAGATACAAGACTATAGCCGCTGCAAGAACCAGACGTCTCGAGAGCTGTCTGGGATCACGCGCCGGCAGAAACAGTTAAAACAACCCCGACAGCTCATTTTACACTCCTACTACGCACCAAACCAGTGGAACAGATCTGCACCGACAGATGATAGCTTACAGCAAAATAAAATAAAAAATAAAAATTGACAAAACGTTGGAGCTGTCTGGTTCTTGCGCCGGGCTTTTTGATTGCTCCAATCAAACCCTTCTCTTTTCTTAATCAATTTCATAAGTCACTGAAAGATTAATTTAATATTTCCATAAAGTGAACGAAATTATTTCAATCCGTTTCATTAAATAAGTGATTACAATCAATTCAGTTTTGGCTTCAGAAATTTGGAACTACAACCTTTAGATTATGTAATCTGCTTATGTAATTTGAATTTACATTCATGATTCATGGTTACTAAATAAGGTAACTACGTATACTATCGGAACTATTTACATTATATTATATGCATTAATATGTATTCTTGAGAGCTTTTTGAACTAACATAGTTTGATTGTGCGTTTGTCAACTGTAAGTTCAGGTGTTGAATTTCGCGCGTTCCGCGCCGAGTGGCGCTTTTGCTGCGCGCTCTGTAGGCAGCTTGTGGCATTACATTTTAAAATGGTGCGAAGTGATGATTCTTTGTGTGCTTGTTAACAATTTTACTTTTCCTTCGTGACACTGTACCACGGAAATAAATTTTATTGTATTTTAACGGACACAGAAGATCGCTTTGTTATGTCTGCCGCAGCCTGAGGTAATTTCTCTTACAATTATTTTCATTGTGATGTATCTTATTGTCCTCGCATGCTATTGTAAGAATTATTTTGTCACTTTAAACAGGAAAAATGTGCTGTGACAATATTCTGCAACAAATGTCATTTTAAACACTTTTTTTTATTTAAAAATCTCCTTGCCGGTAAACATATGTAGAGATCTGTCATTTGTTGTGTTGCTGCTTGCTGTCAGTGAGGTCAAGGCCAGCTGGTACTTACTGAAGGATTCAAAATATCACTCGCCACCTATTTACCCTCGTATTTTCGAAGTAGAAGAGCACTGAATGTTGACAAAATCACACGAGCAACGTATTATAGATATGCTATTGCCCACTGACCAATTCCCGCTAAATGTTTTAATTTGTTTATGGGCCTAAGATATACTCAAGATAACCCAGTGAAATAATTGAGTATTCCTGTTGACAGCCAGTTCTATGAATGGAAAGTATGTCCGTAGTCAGGTTCCTGTCTTTTTATCATTTTCAGGGATAAGAATGTCTTTTTGACATGGTTCTGTGTTGCTTAATTCTATTCGTTGTGCGGTGGTTCGGGCTATAATTGAAAGCATTTGTCAACAATCCAGGTTACTTATTATTTCTAAGTACCATTGAATGAAATGCTCACTAGTACAAACACCACAATAATGCGGGTTATCAGCCCGATTTCATTCATGAAGTAAATTTTATGTGGTTGAGCAAAATCCCATTAAAAGCAGGTAATCACTAACTATACTACAGCCATAATTTCTATACAGTAGAGAAAAGGGGGGACATGGCAAGAAACACAGACTGCATGCTCACAGGTGGCTCACGAGCAAATAAGATGTGCATGCTCACTTTTGCAGACTAAGCTAGGACCTGCTGTATTTACTTGATGTAGCCTACTGGTATCAAACCATGGCTGGAAAATTCTCTGTCTCCCAGTCGCTATGGTGACAAAGAATATTCATTGGCTCCTAAAATATCTGATTCTTCTTCTTCTTCGTCGCGAATGGGTCTCTTAGGACCTCGCGGAATCAACAATGGTTAGCCTTTCTTGCAGCCCAGTACTCCTTCATACGCAACGAATGGGTTTGCTTCCGTTGTGCAGACCAGATATGGTGGTATGGCCGTCTTTCTTCCTCCTCGAAACCCCGTGTGAGTGCAAGTGTTCTGATGACATTTCGGTCTAGGAGATTTGGCGATCCTAATTCTTGCAAGTCTTTTTCAGTCTGTTTGTACCAATTTGATCTAGTTGTTTTGTTTTTCAAGTATGTGTGAATTTTGTGAGTTAGTCTATTTGGGTCCATTCTTTCCAGGTGCCCCAAGAATTGGATTCGTCGCATACGCATTTTGTCTGTGATTTTGGAGATGGTTTTATATATTTCAGCATTTGGCTTTGGAAGATGAACACCATCTTTGATTCTCGGCCCTAAGATTTTCCTCATTATTTTACGTTCCTTCACTTCCAACTGATCTCGAAGTGTTCTATGTTGAAGAGTGAGAGTTTCTGAAGCGTAGAGAGCTTCGGGCCCGATCACTGTTGTATAATGTTGAATTTTGCATTTCCAGGAAAGACTCTTTTTGTTGTAAGTATTTTTCGTTAAAAATATCTGATTGTTATAACAGTGTTATCAGTATTTATTTTCCCTTAATATTACTACTGAAAGTAAAAATAAGATAATTTGTAAGTTTTTAATATTTTACAAGTTTTTGAAGGTCATTGTTATGAAGCAACAATGGGTGATATATATGAATTTTAAGTAATTAGGCAGAACCTATAGCAGGGCAACTCAAACTATGGCCCTGAGCTGTTGGCGCTAGTTTCAAGAGAGTGGGGGTAGAATTCTAGGAGTTCACTGTTGTCAGACTGACAATTCTCAGAATAAGGTGTGTTGTGATCAGGCCTTAGAAAATTTACCATGTGGCAACTGGCAGTGGAATGACAACAATGCAACATTTGACAACACTGAATGAACTTGCTCCTGATTGGTTAGTGATGACGTAACTGTGCTAGTCACACCCTTCCTAAACAGTAAATAGCAATGCATACTGCAAATGAGAACTATACTCTGAATTACCAATAAAGCTCGCCGACAGCTGTCAAAGCTAGCATGTGGGGAAATGCTGCGTTGCCACTGAGGCAGATCATGACTCATAACATTCCAAGAAGCTTGCAGGAAGACACAAATACTGGGTAAGTTAGCCCCCCTGCCTGGCGCT
This sequence comes from Meconema thalassinum, assembly GCA_946902985.2. Classification (NCBI taxonomy): domain Eukaryota; kingdom Metazoa; phylum Arthropoda; class Insecta; order Orthoptera; family Tettigoniidae; genus Meconema; species Meconema thalassinum. The sequence continues at coordinate 175,537,609 of OX336394.1, read as the reverse complement.
CTAATGACCGTGGCGAGTGAAGACACACTGAGTCAAACCATGTGCTTATTGCTGTGTCCGCATACATTGCAACATTGCTCACCTCACCCATCAAGCGGATGACAGTTTTCACCGAGCATCTTTTGTAAATCAGAGTAACTTATAGAGGGACAACAGGGAGTCTAGAGGTTTCCAAGGCTGCAGATGGACTTGCCACACATGCTGATATCTACAGACAGCATGAATGATAAAATGATGATTAACATGAATGATCTAATTCTAGAAGATTTTGAACATATTCAACAGTGTACTGGTAACCTATACTGAAACAAAGGGATGCATAGGCTACATGATAGGAAGAGTATTAGTAACCAATAGGGAAGATGAATGTGAGGAATTTTTACCAGATAACTTAGTAGCCTATTATGAGAAAGGGAACGGGCCAAGAGTTCACACTTTGCTTTCCTCATAAAACATAATTTATTCATTTGCTGAAAGTGATATACACTGTACCTTGGGTGTCCCGTACATTAAAGCATGGCACAAAGAAAATAAATAAAATTAATGTATTATTAAAAGTCACTGTAAGTGTTAAATTCAAACTATTGCATATGTGTACTCTGGGACACATGGGTAGCTAAGAGTACCATAGTGGGAGGGCAAAATTATGCATTAGCAGTTTTTGCAAATATAAGTTACTTCTCATTTCCTTCAGAAAACTAAAGGGTAAGTTAAGAGTATGCATTATATGTGCAAACTTTAACTTACCTGAGCCCTGGATGTTCCAATTTGGTGAATGTAGATGCCAGTATGTACAATGTAATGTAAGCTTGAAATATTTCTTGTAGAATAGTGTTGATCATATTATTATTAAGTACTTATTTCACAGCAAGAATCCTTAAGCTTGTGTTACCAAAACTTATGGAGTTATTTTGAGGGACAGATGATCGTGCCAACCCTTAATACAACAATCATCATCATCCCGTATAATGTTGTAGCCTAAGACACTGCTTACCGATAATCTGCAGCACAGATTCAGAAGGAAAGCATCTTCATAATACAAGCTTCGGGGTCTCCTCAAAGTTAACTGTGACAATATTAAGTCTTAGCTCAATGCTGCATATCACTGAATGAACAAGTACTCTTATCTGTCTGTATACTGTGGCAAGTGAATCATGTTTCTTTTTTAAATGATTTGACTCCTAACTTCCTTCTTCCAAGTTTCTCTTTACCAAGCCCCTACTGAAGACTAGTATATTTCAGTGGTGGCCGGTAATAAGGTTGCACAACGACCAGAATTTTTCAATAATGATAATAATCTTTTAGCAATAAAATACTATGTGTTCCCCTTACATTCATAGAAATTCACAGTTTTGTTCTTTAATAATTCAGGAAATCATTTTGAGAAAGCGAAGCGCACCAACAGTAGGTAGGAGCACTCGCCATGTGGCTGTTGCAAAGCTCGGGCACCGACCAGATCCTTATAGTTGCAGGTATGGCAGAGATGCTAGACAAAGTAAGTCCTATTCCAACTCAGCTGGTCGTTGCCCGCAGATTGCAACAAGAGGTTAGAGGGGCGGGTGAAGACATCTGGAATGATCCGTCTACTGCCGATACCATTGTCTCTCAATGTAATTTGCACGTGAACGTGACACTTGCAGTCCTTTCTTGCCCTCTTGTATAGCTTACGCTGTTTTGTTCTTGTGGATTAATATATAATTCGTTGAGGCCATCTAGGACCACGTTAAGTCTTGCTACACTTGGCAATTTGTTTCGCCTTCCTCTGAGCCCAGAATTCCCTCATTCTCTGTGAGTGGGCCATCTTGCGCTCTACTGTCCAAGTGGTACCTTGTCTTCTTTTCGGGTTCGATGTCTCGTCTCGGGTTAGCCCATTAGTCAGTATCTTTTTGCGGAAGAGATCTCTATTGAAGGCGTCGTCGGGTTTTAGATGCAGTGTTTTGAGGTCGTCTTTGGTATTCATAAACCAGGGCATTGTGGTTTTGGGTTTGGAGTCAAAGAAATGAAAAATCTGTTTAGTCAGCCTGTTTCCGTCCATTCGTTTGAGATGACCGTAATACCGTGCCCGCCTTTTACGGATCGATTCTGAAATTTTCTCTATTTCACTGTAGACTTCTTTGTTGGATTTTTTTATAGTGGATACCATTCTTGTAATTTGATCCCATCATACCTCTGACGATTTTGCGCTCTTTTTTCTCCAGTTCTTCAAGGAGTCCTTTATTAGCATTTAGGGATAGGGTTTCGGCTGCATACATAACTACTGGTTTCAGAACAGTTTCATAATGACGTAGTTTAGTATTTTTGGACAGGCATTTTTTGTTGTATATTGAGCGCGATGTTTGATAAGCTATTTCGAGTTTGCATACTCGTTCCTTGAGTTCTTCTTTGTCCAGTCCACTTTTCATGATGATCTCTCCCAAGTGGATTTTTTTCCCCCCCTTTTTCAAATAAATTATAATCCATTCAATCCCGAGGTGAATGTGATGTTATCTGCTGTGCCATTCATGACGAATTAGTTACATCAGTCTTACCGCACACCCGTCCTTGATGAAAATAATGCAACACCCAGCCACCACTGGTACATTTTATGTAGCATATTTTATTCCAGTATGAATCTGCAGTTCGTAAGCAGTTGCTCTCCTGCAAGCAAACGTGAATAGTTCCCATCTATGTTGGCTGAATACTGTTGAACAGTGTGCTGTTCTATTATCATTTTAGTAAGTAGAAGCCAACTAGGCCTAGTGAAGGCAGATTCACTCAAATATATACGAACAATTTCATATTTTAATGCTGCTAGATTAAACAGCTGTTGCGCTTTCAATTGAATTACAATTAGAATATTGCATTGTAAAACAAACTGTCCACCACTCTGGAAGCTCTGAAAACTGAGAAATATTGGGAAATTTCCATGTACGGTACCTTCAATGTCTGGGACCGAATATTGCCATCTGTTGACGAATCCAATATTTTTGTTATTTTCTGTTGGCACAGGCTAGAGAAAAATGTAACCCTTCACCAATGTTTGAGTCTCATTCAAGACTGTGATTATATGGAGCTACTGAAGTATGGGTGGTTCCGAGTAATGGCATTTGGGGCACATCTGTCGCTTGTGAATGCTGTGAAAGGTTCTATTTGTAGGGTCAGTGTTACTGCACTGCCTTGGTGAGAAAGCAAGTGGCAAATTACCTCATTCCTCACCTTGCCTAGTATGCCTATACCTTATTATATTGCTGATTTGTAATTTTGGTTTTTTACCAACATAATTTCAGGCAGTGCGTTTTGAGGATCGAACCTGCCTACTGGCTCATTACCTAACTGACATATACCACATTGAGCCAATTTGAATTAATTTCCTCTCAACTTTGCATATTTGCTAACTTTTTTTTAGTTTGTACGTAACATGTAAGTTACTGTGATGGGGGGCTTTTTTTTTACAACTTTACAGGAAGATTCGATCTATTACGGATTTTCAACATGGACATGGCAAGCAGTAAATTCTACAGTTGTTGCAGTATGTTGGATTCTGTTGGAATTAGTTTGGTGATGATTAAACTTAGTTGGTTAACAGGTACAGGGAAGCCCAATTATCTAATGGTGGTATCCATGATGATGTCGTGATTACACTAAAGGTTTAGCTAAAAATGCAACGTAAAGCACATGAAAATTAGCAATAAAACATTTGGAAGAAGTGTGCATTGCTACACGTCCTACAATATACGTGACCTATATAGCCTACGACCAGTGGCGGTTCTAGAAGCTTAAATCTGGGGGGGCCAGACATTTTCCCGGATCGATCTCATTAGTCTACTTTTTCCTCATTTTTGCAAAATGAGAAAAGTAGGCTAAAAACTATCATTGGTAAAAAATAGCATATTTCACTGTCACATAAATTTATTCTTCTGTTTCTATTCTGGGCAAACTGGTTCACTATATCAGAAGGGTCGTGAAGTAATTTTCCACTTAATTCTCTTTCAATTGAAAGAATTGCGAGATTGGAAAGCCTCTTTGTTGCCATTGTTGCTCTTAAATAGGATTTTATTCGTTTCACGACAGAGAAACTGCGCTCAGCAGAAGCAGATGACACAGGAAGAGTCAGCATCAACTTGAAAAATAATAATAGCTATTGAAAAGCAACTTCCATTTTCAGAAGTTCAGAAAAAAAAAAGAATGAGGAAGTGTTTGGATATTTGCCTCTAAATACATTCTTAGCTAAACTGATTTCAGTCTGTAGCACCTTACGGTCTGTGAAGATTAGATTATACTTTTCACAGAACGTGAGAATATATATATTCAAAATTTTAAACGTTTTCACTTCTTGGGTTACAGGCATCCATTGCATTGCACACAAAATCATTTTCAGTAAATCTACGCAGTAACTCTTCTACCATTTTGTCTAATATTTCAAAAAGATTTCTTTTACATGTCTCTGATAGGGACATTTTCCTCTTCTTTCTCCGCAGAGACTGGCATTAATAAAACGTAGTCTGAAAAGTTCTTTGGAATACTTGAGGCTCTAGATTGCTTATAAACTTTCACGCCTAACAACTGAACAGAGTCACATGTAACCGCCCATAGATCCTTAAAAAAATAATCATTTCGTTTTTCTTGCAACGATTTTACAAGACCATAGATCAATCTATGTGCCCCTCCGAAGTCCACATGTTTTTGTTGTAATAACATAGAGGCTCCATTGGCAAGCTCGAGAATATCAGAAAAGATTTGTAACACAAACATCACCTTCACTTTACAAAGCTGTTTCAACAAACCTTTTGCTTCTGCTGCCTCTTTCTAACTGACTTTGAAAAATACTCCAGAGCTGCTTTAACTGAAGCAAAACGTTTCTGAAAATACATTACACCTCTATATTTACATACCCATAACGTGTCACTTTGAAGAGGTATCTCTTAAACACGTTTTCCTGGATGAAGATCACTCTGTATCTCAACAAACTTTTGGTGTCTTACAGTAGATACAGACTGAAAAGCATAAATTGCTTCCAGTAAACCAAAAGTGTCCCCTACCACGTCTACAAACTGGCTTTGAAACGTCCACCAAAACTAAATTTAAGCGATGTGCATAACAATGCACGTAAACACACGGGTTATTGACCTTCTGTCGCAATAAACGCTGCACACCGTTTATCTTCCCTGACAGAACCGCGGCTCCATCATATGCTTGTCCAATGCACTTACATGGATCGAAATCCACTGAAACAAGTTACTCTAAAGCTGAATTAGCTATACTTTCAGCATTCAGTTGAGACAAATGTATAAAACCAATGAAACGCTCCTCTATAGAATTTTGTCCTACATATCTGACACATACGGACATCTGTTCCACTTTACTAACAACTCTAACTTCATCCAGGATTAAGGAAACATAACTATTGTTATATTTTTTCGTCTCTCCTCCAATATGTTCAACTATTATATTAGCTGAGATATCAAGAAATTCATTTTGAGAATCTTTAGATGAGTAAGTTGCATTCTTTGATAGACTGTTTACTTGTGCATTCACTTTCTAGTTTAATTACATTTAAAATTTCATCAAAATTCCCTTTATTATTAACACTGTCATCATCCTAAACTGTTTGGCGATGACCTCTAAGCCCAATGTCTTGCCGAGCACAAAGTAATGCGACTCGGGCCATTGTTGCCACAGCTGAGCGGTTACACTATAACCATAGGTTTCTCGCTTAGCTTCGAAATCACTGTGCTGCTATGTTCACTTACCAGAAAACTGTTTCACTTTACTATTGAAGATTTATAACATTCACTATCAGCATGCTTTGCACGTTTTTCTCGTATTCTTTTCCAATTGCAAAATCCAGTTTTACTGAAAACATGTTCAGCATTGCTTGAATCAGATTGAACGAAATGACGACACAGAAAACAGCATCTTTCTTCCCAGAGTATTCAATAAATGTATACCTATCAAACCATTTACTGTTAAAACTTCTGTTCTTATTGTATAGTAACGTTTGTTTATAAACTGATTTACGGGGTTGGCATTGGACCATCATAGATCGATGCACTGATATAAAATGGTACTGGTTCGTCTATATTAGAAACAGTTGCACTCACATTTTTGTCACAGAGTTGGGGAGATATCGATGCACTTGTATCGCATGGAGGTTTCTCTACATTGGAAACTTCTGAACTTGCATGACATAAAGTTGGGAAAAGAGTTTAATACTCTTGGTGTATGCACTACACATTTTACAAATATTAAATTTATACACGATTTCAATTGTGTGTTTAAATTACATATAATAAAATAAATAAATTTTGAAATTGAAAGAAAAATTAACTTAATTAAATGCATTAGTTTGTTTTATATCAGATAAATTATATCTGTAAATTATCAATTTATTTAGTAACCAAGAAATTTTAAAATATTTTTTTTTCACTAAAACTGGGGGGGGGGGGGGCGTGCCCCCCCCCCCCGGCCCAGGGCTAGAACCGCCTCTGCCTACGACAGACGAGTAAATATCCCAATTTTCAAAAGAATGTATCGCGATACGTATTTATTTACTTTAACTACGGTAATTCTTCACATAACATAAACAAGCCTAACCGGGTGCTTTTGCCCCAGGCCCTCTTGCTTAGTACAAACTTATTTTCATCCAGACAGTGATCTAACCCAGTAGTAATCAATTGTTTATTCAGAAAGTGGTCTAATCCAGAAGCGGCCAATGATTTCGTCTTGACAATCGCTTTAGGGGAGTGTGGTAAGCTGCAACATTTCAATTAAATTGAACAATTAAAAGTAATATAGGCCTAACTTACCACCAAACTTTGCACACCATTGGACTTCAACATATGTGACCACATCAGTATAGGACTACTAGTCCAGTGCAATTAGACAAAATTGACCTCTGACTCGGAAAAAATTAGTAACAAGCTGAAAATTGGTGGAAACGTTAAGAACAATGTCCTAAACGAAATCCCAAAAATTCCGAGCTGAAAAAACCGCCGCCATCTTGGATTTTTCGGTTCTTCGCCATATATTTCGAACTAATGGTCCTAGCGAGGTCAGCCCTGGTGTCAAATTGACCAGATTTTACTGTCGAAGTCTCGGAAACATAATAAGATAAGCTAGACGCATTCTTACAGCTTTTTAAGTTATTTTAGTACTGTTAATAATATAAATAGTGTGTTGAAAGTTCGATGTTGACCTGTTTTTACACACTAACTTAGTAAAGTTACCTGAATTGGTGAAATAAGAGTAATTCTAAAGATAAAATGAATATATAAACTTATCGACTTCAAATCCGTCGACGATTCAGACTTGCTTCCTTTATGCAGCAGAGCAGTGCGAAGCAAGAAACCAGTCCTGTGTGGTAACGTTTGACCAACCGCTCTATGCAAAAGCTTTGGATATCGTGCTCTCGGCCGAAGAAAATAGCCCCTTATCAAATAATACTTTGCGGCTTGGAGGTTTCCACCTCTTGATGTTCTTTATGGTGGCTGTAGGATCTTTAATGGCTGGAAGTGGCTTAGAGGACTTGTGGGTGGAAATTTATGCAAAGAATTCGGTAATTCACATGATGTCTGGACACGCGTATGCTCGAGCAATCCGTGCCCACTTCCTGACTCAAGTTGCTCTCGCCAGTGTCCTCATCGACGACATAAAAGGAGATACGATTTTATCCGAAGAACTTAAAGCAGTTCACCGAAAGGTACTTTTAGGGGAAGAAACAGTTGCAAGCATTCGCAACACTGCATGTCTCGCTGACGCCTCCGGTCGGTTTTACACCAAGTTCGACGAAGTCGCCAAATCAGGTCGCACAGCGAAATTGTGGACTGAGTATTTCAAAATGGTAACCATCATGCGTCTTTTCGTGAGAGCCGAACGTTCCGGGGAATGGAATCTTCACCTGTATTGTGTGCAGAGCATGATTCCATACTTACATGCTGCAGGGCATTTTAATTATGCCAAATACGCTCACATTTACCCCCAGAAAATGTTGAGGATAAATGAAACCATGACTGCGTCCGAAATCGAACAATTTGTGACGAAAGGCTTCTTCACCGTCCGAAGATCCGACAAATTTTGGTGTGGAGTTTGGACGGATATGGCATTCGAACAGGTGCTGATGCGTACTAGGAAGTCAGCGGGAGGACTGACACACGGCCGCGGAATGTCTGAAGAGGTGATAGCTCGATGGGTGACCGCCATGCCTGCAACGTCTGGTATTGTCGATGCAATGGAACGCTTCAGTGGTGTTTTCTCTGAATTTTGCGATCAACACGTCGAACTTCGAGAGACACGACAAGGCAGAGACAAAGGGGATGTTGACAAGATGACAGAGTGGCTGCGTTCTCACAACCCTTTCGTGGAACTTCCTCTTCTTTTGTCTCTGCGTACACGTGTGGTTGCCGACGACACCGTGAACTGCGACGAAGCCCACGCCCTTGGTTTGCAAGCCATGAAGTCAATCGTAGCTCAATGCCTCAGTGACGTCCACTTGAAGAGGAAGGACAAATTTCGTTCCCTTGGAAGTATGGCCAAGATCATTAAAATTAAGGACACCACAGTGGAAATAGACCCGGACCTACTGTTTCATCGCCTCCTTTGCAAAATACGAAGTAAAGAAGAGCTTTCAACGTACTTGACTTACGAGTTGGCCGCAAGACCACCAGCTCTATTTGATGGCACACTTCTGCGGAAAGGCACAAAGTCCAAGAAGAGTTTTCAAGCTGCGAAGAAGCTTTACCATCAAACCCTGTGTTCACGGTCGACGGAGGTTTCCTTCTGCATCGAGTTGTTTGGACCTGTCCTGCAACCTACTCCCAAATTTGCCACCAAAACGTCAATTATATTGAAATCCATTTTGGGAAAAAGACAACCGTTGTGTTTGATGCCTATGGTGCCCCGACAACCAAAGATGCAGAACATGCCAGGAGAGCTGGCAAGGAGGCACCAGACGCAGTTATGGAAGATTTCACGCCAACTACTGTACCACAAGGAGTGGTTTTTATCAAACGAGAACAACAAGACGCGTTTCAATGCTCTCCAATCAAAACAATTTACAACAGCAGGCATTGAGGTTATTCAAGCTGAAGACGACGCTGATACCCTGATTGTTTCAACGGCAGCTGAAACTTCAAGGAAAACAGAAGTCAGTTCTGTGATTGTGGGAGAAGATACTGATCTGCTCGTCTTGATGGTTTCTGTTCCTGATGTTTACGAAGACATTTCCATGTTTATGCCGGAAAGAAGAATGGAAAAGGCAAGATTTTCAAAAGCGGAAAACTCAAGTGTGGCCTTGGAAGCTTGCTTCCAATTCTCCCTTTCTTCCACGCTGCTACTGGTTGTGACACCTCATCCGCCCCCTTTAGAAAGGAAAAACTAAGGTCCTTCAAGCAGCTTAAAGAAAACGCTAAATTGCGCAGAAAGGTCCTTGTTTTCAACAAGCCAGATGCATCGCACAAAGAAATCGCTGCAGCAGGAGAGGCTTTCTTTCTTTCCTTATATGGATGCCCCATAACTAGCCGATTGGACACCACAACTGCAGATCCGGATATGAGCGCAAATGCGCTTGTCTACTGAGTGGCCTACGCTGCACAACAATGTGCGGATACTGCGCTGGTCACGGATGTGCGAACCGCCCAGAGGAGAGCATCGACGTTGACGACCCTGACGATCTTGTGCTTGAATATGAGGGCAAGTTATTTCGAAATATATATATAGACATTATCTGCACAAAAGATAAGATTCTCATTGTTCTTTTTTTTTTTACAGATCTCATGGAACCACCAAACGACGGAAGCCGCTATGCATTACAAGTCAAAGCTTACATCTCTCATAGTGTCTCTGTATTTAATACTGGCAATAATTTAATCGTTTTAGCTGTGATACTCACAATTTCAAGAATATGATTTATAATTTTAGGTTTAAATACATTATTTGCATTGGCAGTTTTAACTATTGTGACAGGAACGGTCAAAATAGAAATTTAAACACTCTATTTATGTTAATAGTACTTAATTGAATAAAACAGCTGTAAGAACGCGTCTAACATATTTTATTAATGTTCCTGAGATTTTGGCAGTAAAATCCGGTCTATTTGACACCAGTCTGACCTCGCTAGGACCACTTGTTTGAAAGATATGGCCAAAAATGGAAAAAATCAAGATGGCGGCGGTTTTTCCCCAGCTCGGATTTTTTGGGACTTCCGGATTTCGTTCAGGACATGGTTCTTATTAAGGTCTACCCACAATGCGCTGTCGGTAGTGGGCAGACGGTAGATGAAGTCAAAAGTCGGTAGTTCACAACATAGCCACCCACAATGCTCAGTCGTTAAAATGCTAGGAGTAAATAATAACTTGACTTTCATTTATTCCTTGAGAAGGTTGTCAATTGTCGACAACCTAACCTAAAATTTGCAAGGATGGATGACTTGGAGCAGTGCGGTTTATTTTTATTGCTGCTAACTGGTACAGCATTCCTAAACTTGAGGAAAAATACTCGTACATCCAGTATACCCTCTTGTAAATAATAACAAATCCAACTCTGAATTAGGTCTACTGATTTTTGAACAGAATTGTTTATGTGTAGCTGGTCATTTTTGATTTAACGCCCGAGGGCTCCCGACACGTTTAATCTATTACTAGATCATTTCCTAATTTATTTTTCGTCAGTAGAAAATGTATTATGGCTAATTTCAGTACCGGTAGGCCCTACTTTAGAAAATGTTTTCGTACGATGAGCTCTCATTCAGCGTTACCTTCCGCTGCATTACATTTGCTACAAAGGAAAACACTATAATCAATGAACAGTTTCCTTTTAAATACTTGGGCTCACTCATGTCATACATCCAACGGCGTTCCCTCACATGATCAATGACTATATCTTCTATCCCAAGGTTAGTACATTCAATCATCATCTTTTTATATACTGTAATTACCAAGAATATACCGCGAATACAACTAGTCAACTACACAGCTGATGACGACAAAGTGACGCCATTTTGTGATCTTTTCTGATTGACTCTTAAATATGCAGTTGGCAGTCAAAGATAAAATTGGCGACAGCAGACTACACGCTGTCTATTGTCAACTATCTACTACCGGCATGCAACTTCACATTGTGAATGACGCCATAAGAGAGCACGGGTCAGCCTTCAACTACAGTCTGCCGACAGCGCATTGTGGGTAGAGCTTTAACGTTTCCACCAATTTTCAGCTTGTTATTAATTTTGTCCAGGTTTAAACTAATTTCACTGGACTATACATGCTGTTTTGATCCTCGTCATTTAAAAAAATTAAGCAGAGTTACATAGAGGCTATTTGCAACACTACATACAAAAACATCAACATCCTGCATCATCACATACACTAAAAATGCTCAGGCAGGTATATAATTATCGCAGTATATACGTACTTCACCCTTAATAAAGAGTGAAGTTAGGCGGCTTCTGTGGCGTAGTCGGTAGCATGCTGAGCTTCTATGCCCAAGATAGCGGGTTCAAACCCGGCCGAAGCCGTCGGATTTTTTAAGAGCGTTAAAAATCCCTCAGTATGCCTTCCTTCGCAGGGGAAGTAAAGCCAGCGGTCCCATGTCATAGATATATAGCATGTTAAAAAACCTTCCACTAATTACACCTGTGTGAAGCTAAATTGGATAGGTTAAGAATGTAAACAACGCTCTTAGGTTTCTACGTTCGTTGCCAAGAGCCAACTGCGGTGGCGTCTAGTAGCTAAGTTCTGAACTTGGCCTAGTAGTCGTTGACGGTGGCGCTTGGCGGCAAAAGTAGGAACTATTTGAAAAATTCTAAGTTGCATTAAAAACAGATAACACACACTAATACAGTCATCACAATCAACACCGGTTATCAGACAGATTCTACACACACCCAAAGTACACGGGGCTACATGACCGCGTTGTCGCAGCCCCTAAGCTTAAGAACCAACCAAAGAGTGAAGTAGGCTTTATTACTAGTGTGTATTTAATTTCAGGTATTTATGTTGAATATGTTAACATTAACCGTGCATAATTGGACTTCCCTATAACTTATATGTTGACTGACTGAAGAACAGTTTTACCCAGAATCCAACAAGACATCACTGAGGAAAATGGTTTCTAAACTGACAGACAATGCAGTGACAGCTAAGAGCTGCTTGCTTTAGATTTTATGGTTCAAATGGAATGCTAGACTACTATAAAATATCTACGTTGTCTAGGCCATTCTATTTGTCACGATAATTATGAGTTTCCTCCATACTACGAAGGGTAGGTCACTGTAGGGGGCCATTTCTTCCTTTACTGGGACATGTGTGATGTTAAATTCACTTCTCCACTTTGGGACTCAATTCACTTCTTGCGATCCCATCAAGGCTCATGCTGTGCAAGTGCGAAGCTTTTCCTAGACTTGATCTGTCGTGCCGCAGGTTAATAGCCTGCAGGGGCAATGTCTTTTCGTATGCGAGGTGGGGTTATCCCAGTGAATGGGTTGAATGATTATGAATGAAACTAAGCAAGGTTTTGAAAGGAAACAGCTGGGGTAATGGATAGCGTTGCGGTACGAAAGCGCCACATGGCGAAATGAATCTTGCCAAGAGATAAAGGATTGAGAAAGGTAATAGAGGCTTGGTCGGTTGCCTAGCTTACAGGGTGGGGGGCCTGAATCATCCCTTATTTTAGGGGTTAAGGAGGCCGCTCCGACCCCAAGTTCCCTGTCTCAAATTACATCTATACTCGTCCCCTACACGACCTATCATTCTCCAAAGGTACATAAAAGACACCCTGTATATACGGTATATTGTTATGGTCTATTGAAAAAGGAGAAAATTAAGGGATGGCATGTTTCACTCGCCAAGCGAGCATCAACAGATACAAATTTACAAGACAAATAGCTCTACAAAACACTACCAAACCTACAGTGACACCCACAGGCCGTATATGCCCTCCAAAAACAAAATAAAAAAATAGTAAGTGTGGTAATTATTATTAATAAATATTGAGGCATTAAGCACCCGAAAAAAAAAGAACTCTTTATTTCAATGTTGCAAAACTTAGAAATGAAGGCCCCATCAACAAAACAGTCTTCCTTCCCTAATCTATGAAGGTGTAGCTACCAATTCTTTGATATACTTAAGCAATAAGCCCTAAACTTCTGTAGTAAACAAATATGCGGAAATGACCTACAAGAACTCTGCTGTGATGATAGTAAAAGGTTATAACTACAACATATGAAATAGTGTTTGTCTGCTATTAATGTGTTAAGATCTAATGTGGATACATATCTGAATTGTAGAAAGTCTACAGGTTGCTCAGTCAACCACTGTTTGATGTAGTAAACTATTACTAGGTAATAAACGTTTGCTTTGAATGCTTTGAATTTGAGTAGCTTTTATAAAAGCAATTATCTCTTGAGAACTTTTCAGATTATGTAAAAATGAAATACCATATCCTAGGTTACATTCAAATAATAGGGTAAATGAATAACTGTAGACAATACTATTTGATACGTAGTGAAAGAAAGAAAATCTGTCGGTTCCTTTCAGTTCATAGGTAAGGGGTGGAAAATAGTGGCTGAAAATATGTAGTTTGAATAACGAACATTTAACTTAACATGAACGCTCTTTGATAAAATTGAATGCCTGATTTTATGTATTTCTTCAATAGAAATAGGCAACACTGAAAAATTGCTTCTATCACTCCAATTTTCTAGGAGTTTAAATTAGGTTTAAAATATTACTTACCATCAAGGTAATCACTATTGGACTGTATGCACACTCTGATTATGCTTTTTAGTCAAAAGGCTGACTTACAAGAAACCTTCCAAAATGCAACTTGCAGATAATGTAGATAGTTTAAAAAATCGCATGCAATTCATTGATGAAACAATTATTCTAACAGAACAATCTACTTCGCACGCCTAAATCATTACTCACTGGTGTAATATACAGTATACAGAGGGGTCCAAAACTATGTACTCGCTCTTTATTAATTAATATCTCGGGAACCAAATGACATAGACTTGGAATTCTTGCGCCATAATGTAGGCCGAGTATAATGCTTTCTGAACAGATGGCAATGATCACATGAGTCATTGTAGACATTGTAGGTGTTCAATGTGACTACCATTAACGGCACTACAGTGTCGTAAGCAATTAACTGCCGAGCGAACTACAGATAGTGTGTCCGGTGTGATGGCTCCGGACGATGCTTAGATGGATTCACGTCGGGTTTCCAGTGTAGCTGGCGTTTGCCCATAAACGTCATTCTTCACGGTCTCCCATAGGTAAACGTCCAGGGGTGTCGGTACTGGAGATCGCGTGGGTACTCGATGACGCGTGTATGGAAAGTCATCTGGTTCCTTAGACAGTACCGACAGTAGTGGCTACGCTGGCTAAAGCGCAGTGTTAGGTCATGGGGCCAAGCTCTCTGCTGACTCGGTAGACGCGTGGGTTCGAGCCCCACCGTCGGCCGTCCTTGAAATGGTTTTCCATGGTTTCCCATTTTCAACACCAGGAAAATGCTGGGACGGTATTTTCTGATAGGCCACGGCCGCTTCCTTCCACATCCTTCTCCAATTTCATTCACCTTAATCAATTCCATCTCTCATCCCGACGAGCAGGTCGCCCACGGGCGTCGAATAGAAAGACCTGCACTAGGTCTCTGAGGAGACCACACGAAAGAAAAAAAATCAAAGAGTGAGTATACATAAATATGCTATACACTGCAAACCACCACCTCAAAAAAAGTTGTTGTATCTGCTGTGTTGATTGGGCATGATGTTCCGGAATCTTGAAGTGACATTTGTGCATAGAATGTATGGTCACTAACCTTAAACGCCTTCGGGATCGGTCATTCAGAAAGAAAATCCCACTAGTATACACCTAATTTTGGGGAACAAAATTGTGTGCGGGCAGGTGATGTAGTATCGTGTAGTAATTCCTCATCAGTAGCGAAGCACGGGTATCAGACCTAATACAAAACAAAGACGCCCTGTTTTTCACTTCAGCTTAATTGGGTGCGGGCTGATGATTTTCTTCAGATTTAAAACGTGTTTTAGATGTGGGCATATACAAAATAATTTAATGTCACTTAACTCTTTTGAATCAATTAAATTAATCCGCATGAATATAGGATGATGGATTTAAAACTGGAACCAGTAGCGTAGCCAAGTTCGACCAATAGTTACAAAATAATGCGTGGTGCACGCATGCATGAGTATCGTTAGAAGGAAGTGATTAATGTCGTTATTCATGTAATGTATAAATTGTAGTTAACTAAATGATCAACTAACACAGCAAATGGTGTTGAAATTACATCTAAAATCCAAATTTCGAGGTTTCTTAGAAAATAGATCCAACAGATCTCTTGGTTTTACATTTATGTCTCTGTGAATGATCATAGGAGCCAACCCATTGAGACGAGTTTCACTTATGGTATTTCGGAGGTATCAGCATAATCCATGAGGGAAGTACATTCGGGACACGCATTTCGCAGAACTTTCGTGCCAGTACAAGTAACAAATGCTTTTCGGACCATATGAACTTTTCACCCTTTGTTGATGTTAGACTGCTTCTTGTGAATCGCAGCAGGAAGGAGACTTGCATGGCGCAGTGGGCTAGGGACTCGATTACAAATGAATTTTAGTTCTGGTTGGAATGTTTAATGTGCATGTGCTTCTCCCTGAAGTAAATATTGGATCTATCACTGTTCTTGTGCTTTTCCTACCACTGGCTATAATGTGTATCGTAGACACAACCTTACAGCCTTCTAGCAGGCACCAAGGTTCTTACTGTACGTTATATTGTGATCTGGATGCTATCGGTTCGCAGTTTCGGCTGGCCTTTGTGTTGCGAGTTTTTCCTCGTCTGGCAGATGGCTGAGCTTAGCTAACACCTGTGCGTGTGAGGTTAGCCAGACGACCTTGGAAAGGACACGCCCATAACGGAAGTTAATAAACAAGTCTCCCAAATTCCGGCCACCAGCAGGTTGTGATGTGTTAATAGGGACTGATGAATAATTGGATACCGGCAGTCTTTGGGTGGGTGCTGCAGCTGTTAGTAGCCTAGCTCTCCTCATTCTGAGGTTGTGTCCCAAAAGAATATTTATAGATATATTCTTAATGATGCTCATAGATGAAAATGTGACCTCGCAAAGATATGTCAAACCAAAACAAGACGTTTTCAAAGTAACACTACTGTACCTGGGATATTATTCCTTTCCACCCAAGTCCAGAGATTGCTTTAAGTTGCACAACGTGATCTAAGGATATTATCTTCTGTAGTGACTAGCATTCTGGGATGTCGCCCGGAGGTCTGGGTTTGATTCCCAGTTCTGCCACGAAATTTTATTTCTGGTCTGGAGGCTTGAACGGGTTCACACAACCTCGTGAAGCACGCCTAAGCCATCCTGGAAGTGTTTTTCCGTGGTTTCCCTCTCCTACTCCATACAAATGCTAGAATGGTTCTTAACGTAAGGCCTCGGCCGACTCCTTCCCAATCCTATCCCCGATTTACAAATACACACACTACTGCAGCAATCACAATAACGTAGGTAATTACCCAAATCACGGGGCTATTTGACCACGATATCGCAACAACAAAAACAACAAAGATTTAAAATGTCCATTTCTAATATTTAAAGATCATAATTTCCGAAGTTCTTGCACATCCTACCTCCAAGTTCAGTAATGTCAACTACAGCGAATGGATTATTGATAAACATTATCCCTGGTTTAGGTGTTGAAATCTGGCAAATCCTTTTACTACAATGTCAAGATGCTGAGCATAAGATAGAAAATCACACTCACTGACATTTACGGTTTCAATAATTGGTCAAAGTTGAAAAGTGTGAAAAGGAATTTATTTTTAAATGTGCAATCCGTAGCTGCGGTTTTCGCTGGAAAGCATTTGTTACACTTATCATGACTGAAATGATGCTACTTTTCCCTTGCAATTCGAGATGTACAGTAGCTCGTATAATTTTGAGGTGATATCTGCCAAGAAACCTAAATCTAGTAGCTATGATATCTCATCAAAAATATTGCCTTGTTCATCAGTATGACGTCAACCATTGACCTGTTTCGGTGTTGTCGCTTTTACTATGTTAGGCCTGATTTGGAGTCTGGTCATGGACTATAGCAAAGTTCTTTCCTCCGTCTCCCACATTTGAGCTTGGTTTAACCTGAGACGATCGGAAGTCGAGGATGAGCCCCCTTCCACTGCCATCGTAATTACGATGGCAGGGCCCCTTCCCAAAATAAAATTAGCTTGATACGAACTTGCCCGGAGATTCCTGAGCTTATCGGCCTCTCTTATATTCTTTGCTCATGGCTTGCTCTTGGCTCTAATTCCCCCTTCCACATCCCCATTTTTCAAGATTGAGAAGTTTTGTCTTCTCCCTTTCACTTGTGTACGTAAAGTGAAGGGTGAGGCGCCGTACTGTCTGGTTTCTGTTTAATGTTGGGAGGCGCTCAAGACGCGATAGTGGCTCGTGATGAATTGCTTTATGTTAAGGAGTCTTCTTAAAGCTTGTACGTGACACTAGTGCCATTTCACAGCTCATTTAATCTTCAAGTGTTGTTCCAGGTAATTTGTTAAGCTCGTATATCTTCGTAGATTTAGGGTAAGCACGTTTTGCTCGAATGCTAAGTTTTCGAATGTCATCAGGGATGTGTCTGCATAAAACGTCATCCTTATTAGCATTCCTTTCGTAATTGAAGTTCAAAGAGCAAGTTGAATCTCGTCGTTTCTTGGAAGATTATACATCTTAGTGGAGATAATGTTCAAGACGAACATTTTCAGTTTTCACGATAATAACCTACGCTACACACCATACGTTTCCAGCTCATAGTTTGTAGTACTAGTCCATGAGAGTGCTGAGAAGGAAAGGAGAGCGAGTCTTCATACGATTTGTATTTTGCCACGCACATTTAAGTCTATATAAACTTATTCTGGAACTTTTTAACATTATAGCCTCTCATAATTCCATAATTGACATTATAAAGCATAGGCACCACAGACGCAAACTTTGAGTTTTTTTTCCTAACCTGTTCATTCTAATATAGACAGAATATAGGGAATCGGGTGATGTCGATCAGGACGGTCGAAGCTGATCACTGAAAGTCGGCGTTAAAGGGTAACTTGGATTTGTGCCGGGGGAAAATGGACAGGAAAAATATAATTGAAAATAAGTTACCGAAGAAAACAGGATTTCAGTGAAACACTGGATTTTTCAAGCTCCTACACAGCATGAAGGCCTTTTAATGCTTCACAGAATCGCATGGCTGGGCCAGTAAATTCAAGGTGGCTTACTCTTTCTCCAAAGAAGGCCATGGATTACGTAAAACAGCATTCGTTTAACGGACCTTCTTAATATGGTTTTCAAGCGAATCAAGGGATCCTTTCGAACCTCACGATAACAATCTTCACAAAACATTCTAGGGTGAACAATCACGAGATGAAAGTTGCTTTCCTCCCACCAAGTTGGACCGGGTTCGGATTCCACGTAAAAAGGAGATCTCGTAGCTTATTATTGCTAGGTTAACGGTCACATAAAACCACAGGATTCCTTCCTTTGAAGTGCGGCATTTCGAAATCACCCTCTACCCCTAATACAAGGCTTTTGAAGTTAGAGCTGGCGACTGTAATATTTGCAGCTATATTATGAAACACACTCTAAAGATAGCTTTGAAGCCATTTTTCAATGTTCCCTTAATAACAATTGATATTGTAACTTTCAGTCGGTCAACACAAAATAATTCCAATTACTGGAATGTGTGAAAACATAACCTGAAATTACTGTAATGCCTGTAGACATTACGCAATTCAGATAAGTATCAACATAATTCTTTCGGTCGAACATCAATTCCCCTCGATTTTCCTTAATTCCACTCTGTCCTCCAAGGGACCCAAAGATAAGTTCCTCAACTCCGCTCAGGCAAAGGGGTTATCCCCAATGACGTAAACAATTTTCATAACCCTCCTGCTCGCATACCAAGGGCCGGTTCAAAATATTTAGGGGATGAAAAGAGTTTCATCTAATGTTTTTTGTATAGTTTGAAATAAAGTAAAGATTTATGTGATTTTAAGATGCTGATTGTTCTTATTTTATTAAATTTCCTGTCCATATTCTTATTTAACAACAGTGATTAATATCTAGTTCTTTATGTATTATGTTTATATCTGATTTAACGAATGAGCGGACTTGACTTCATAGCGCTTGACCGATGGCGTGGTGGTGTTCCCAAGACATTGTGTGCCATTGGTCAACCGCTCATTCGTTATATCAGGTACAAAGTGTTTGGCACATTATAACTTATATGGCAGAAAATACAAGTGATTTAAAATTAATCATAATATTCTTTTAAATAAGTCTGCCAAGTTTTCTATTTTTTTCTACAAATTTTATACATTGTTTTTAACATGTGCCTCATTAAATGTTTGTATGTTTTTTAACCTAGTCAGACATTATTAAATTAAATTTAGATAATAATAGGTGTATAATTTGTACCTAAAAAAAATACCTTCGATATCAGCTACGGGTGCTGAAAATAGTGTTTTCCAGCCTAGAATGGAAAAATCAGCTGCATTCAAGAATGCCATTTGTTTACGTCATTGGGGATAACCCCTTTGCCTGAGCGGAGTTGAGGAACTCATTTTTGGGTCCCCTGTAGGACCGAGTGGATTTAAGGAATATCTTGGGGAATTTATGTTCGACAGAGTGGAATTGATGCCGCCCATTCTTTCAACACACTAATAGACCTACGCAATTCAGATAAGTATCAACATAAGTTCTTTCAACACACTAATAGTCTAGGCCTAGTAGACAAACACTATTCCGTATGTTGTAGTTATAACCTTTTACTATCTTTACAGCAGAGTACTTGTGGGTCATTTCCGCATATTAGTTTAAAATTCTATAGTAGTTTAGAGCTTATTGCTTTAGTGATTCACAGCGATAGTAGCTACACCTTCATATATAAGTTGGGGGAGGAAGATTGTTTTGTTTGATGGGATCGTCATTTCTAAGATTTGCAACTTTAAAATAAATACAGTACTTCCTTTTTTGGGTGCTTAATGCCTTAATATTTATTATTACCGTAATAATAACCGACAGCAGTGGCTGCGCTCGCTAAAGCGCAGCGTTAGGTCATGGGGCCAAGCTCTCTGCTGACTCGGTAGACGCGTGGGTTCGAGCCCCACCGTCGGCCGTCTTTGAAATGGTTTTCCGTGGTTTCCCATTTTCAACACCAGGCAAATGCTGGGACAGTACCTTCTGATAGGCCACGGCCACTTCCTTCCACATCCTTGCCCAGTTTCATTCATCTTTCATCCCGACGCGCAGGTCGCCCATGGGCGTCGATTAGAAAGACCTGCACTCGGCCTCTCAGGAGGCCACACGACAAAAAAAACGTAATAATTACCACACTTACTAAGTTTCTGACAGTTTTTTATTTTTTTTTTTATTTTGGAGGGCGGAGACTATCTGTGGGTAGTGTTTTGTAGAGCCATTTGCCTTGTTAATTTGGATTTGATGATGCTAGCTGGACGAGCGAAACATGTCATCCCTTCGTTTTCTCCTTTTTTTCCAATAGTCCATAACAATGTGTATTTCTGTATGTATGTCTACCCCTTATTATTCCATCCCGTTTCAACTGGGTCGGGGATGAGATGTGATGAAAGTCTATGTGGTGGATGTTTTTTACGGGTGGATGCCCTTCCTGACGCCAACCTCATGAGATGAGTTAATGAGAGTTGAAATGAATTAATAATAAATGAAAGTGGACAAGGATGTGGAAGGAAGTGGCCGTGGCCTTTCAGAAGGTACCGTATCAGCATTTGCCTGAAATTGAAAATGGGAAACCAGGGAAATCCATTTCAAGGATGACCGACAGTGGGGCCCGAATCCACGTCTACTGAGTTCGCAGGGAGCTTGGCCCCATGGCCTAGCGCTGCGATTTTAGCGAGCGTAGTTACCCCAAGTCCATAACAATATATTAAACCGGTACCTTAATCACATGTAATTTATATCAGGTTATTTTTTCACATATTCCAGCAATTGGAATTATTTTGTGTTGACCGACTGAAAGTTACAATATCTATTGAAACTCACTGTACCCGAGGGGAGCAAATATGATATGTCATACGAGAGATCTTCTGTGGGTTTTATTTCGCCTTTAATAGTAACCTTCAGACACGCACACTACCACTGATCCACCGACGAAGCTAACACATTCATCAGACACTACAACATTAGCAAAGCCAACTCCCTGACAGGGAGTAGTGGTAGTGCTTCCACTCTTTGTGACATCAGCACTAGATGGGATGGAGTTGTCAGCTCCACGCCCGGCCGTCTTTGCTCCCAGGAATTACCCTGGTACTCATTTCTGGTGTCACCATAGCCGATAGGATTAGAAATGAGCGACTGAGAGGCAGTGTTAAAGTGACGGGGATATCAGAGAAGGTTCTAGAGAGAAGACTACTGTGGTATGGACATGCCATGAGAAGGGTCGACACTTATGTTGGCGAGAGAATGACAGTAATTGTAGTGGAAGGTGACAGAGGAAAGGGAAGACCAAAGAGAAGGTCGAGGGACTGTATACGAGATGACTAGAGGGAGAAACATCTAAGGGAAGAGGACGTCTGGGACGGAGGGAAATGGAGAAGACTTGCTAGGAACGTCGACCCCACTTGAGTGGGAAAAGACGAAGGAAAAGAAGACGACTCATTTCTGGTGTAGGCTGAGTGAACCCTAGGACTATTTGCGTTTGCGAAAGAGGTAGTTTTTTCCTTAAATCCACTACCCGGGTGGGGATCGAACCCACTTCCTTTCAGTTAGAAGCTCAGCGCCTCTACCGACTGCGCTACGCAGCCCCTACTACACTCGAGTTTTATTTATCCTAGACAAATATAATCGGCCTTTTACAAAATTTAACAAACGGTTAGGTGGTTGTTATTGATTGGTTTATGGGCTTTGTGGCATCGTGATCATGCAAGCTTGTATACGTGTGTGTGTGGAATATTTCTGATAACCTGTGACATTGTGATGACTTTACTAGTGTGTGCATTTGTTATTGGGGCTAGGTTTTGTATAGGAAGTGGCCGTACCGTTATTTATGTACCATCCCTGCATTTGCCTGGGAACGTCGGAAAACCACTGCTAGGTTAACTGAGATGGGAATCGAATCCGCCTCTTCTTAGTTCTCCTTCGCGAGGTCGAGTGTAACTCGTTCCAGCCCTCAGACCGGAATAAAATCTCTTGTTAGAGCCAATAATCGAACCCGAATCTTGGCGATGACAACCTACAATGCTAGCCACTACGCCATGAGATAGACAAAACAGTTAGGTATGTGTGGTATTTTTCCTTAGTGGGGGTGAAATCGAAGACACGGACTTCGTAATTCATTCTTGTTTGAATGTAACCCCCCCTTGTGCTGTGATGAACTCTCCTCGTATTAAAATAGCCCCGACATAAAAGCGTTGCCATGGCAACGTAGTGGGAGTGACGTCACAGCCGTGGCTTCTATTGTCTTTAGAGGGAAAGAGCACTTGATCCGAACCAGCCTTCCGGAAGAAAGTCCTCAAACGACAAACGACTATATACCCTCCCCAACTTAAAATTACTTGAGCTATTATCTCGCGATATCTTCACTTTTCTACACAAGCCACTGAAGGTTACCTTTGGGCTTGGTTTCCACTCTAAGAACTCATCCGCTGCTACAAGAATTTTAACACAACTACTTCTTTTAATGCAGCCAATGGCCATGTATTTCCTTTTCAGGACGTATCAGGGAAGGGAGTTTGGGAGGATCTATTGAAAGGAACCGTCCTGGCATTTGCCTGTTGGTTACGCCACGAAAATCAGTCCAAGCAGGCACGTCTGACTGGCAACCAACGGTCAGTTTGAGTACAGACACGAACTCTTACCCATGTTCAAGGCTGCTGCAATGTCAGCCGAAACGTCGGGAAACAATCACCGATACACGACGCGGCTTCATTCTGTAAGCCTCGATGATAAACTTAGGGTGTTTAACTAGTAGTTCCGTGAAGAACTAAATAGCCTATTTTCATATATCCTACTGGTCTTACTTAGGACACGAGAAATGAGATCGAGATTTAAGAAATTGCACAACAGCCATTTTTAAATTCTCATAAAATTTCATTGAATTAGACGTCAAAATATTAAGGTTTGTATGATACTGTGCAGGGTTTCACATCGCTCGGATGAAAAGTCGCCAGAAAAATCCATTTAAATATTTGACTTTCGCGTCGCCGCCATGTTGGTTTTGTGCTCAATAGGTTACTGAATGGTCCATAGATGAACTTACGTTAACAGCCTCTATTAACATACAAAATGTCAGTTTGATGCTGTAATAGATTCGTAGATATTGAGAACCGTCTAAATATTTCGGATGGACGCCATGTTGGATTGTTATGTATGTAGGCCCTAGAGATATGTACCATTAGGTGAAGATTATTGCGTAGGTTCATTATTCAAACTTTCACTCCGATCGCATAATTAGGACATGAGAAATAGAAACTTAATTTTAAAATTTTGCACAGCCGCCATCTTGAGGATATGTAAACAATTGAACTAAATTAGATGTCAGTGCATTACATTGTGTGTAAACATTTTCTGTACCAAGTTTCACTGCGCTCGGATGGTTAAATCGCGAGAAAAGTCCATTTAAATATTTTAAATGTTTCAACTTCGCTTGGCCGCCATGTTCGTTCTGTACTTAACAGATTTATGAAAATCACATACATGAACTTCTAGCAGTACAACATTTCAGGGTGAAGTCTGTTACTGTTCCGGAGATATAGAATTCCAGTGAAATATTTCGCGCGGCCGCCATGTTGAATTGGTGAAACGTATTAAAATTTGAAAGGCACGGTCGAGATCGGACGAGGTGGTAGTAGTATGTACTTACAGAGTTTAATTGAAATCGCTTCGGACCGTTTAGATTTTATTAGGACACACACACACGGACAGAAGGTGATCTCATAAGTCTTTTTTTTTCATAAATGAAAATAGGCTAAAAATCCTAAAACTAATTTCTGTATCAATATCTACACACTAAAAATAAGATCTAAAATGTAATATATACGAAATTTACAACATCTATATGATTCTGAAATAAACAAAGAAGTATAGGCTAATAAAAAGTAGAATATGCTGAAGGCCTCTTGATGTTATTCCTTTGAATAAATAAGGCGTGGAAAAAGTTAGTAGTCCGACCCCTCGAGGTATGCCACTATCGGGAAAGAAAAGAAAAGGACAAATTCAGGCAGTATAATGAGACACCCTGAGCCTCAGATACACTAATATTGTTGGCGTCAGAAGAGAACAAGAGTTTACTAAGGGAGGTCGACATAATAAATGAAGAGAGGAGCCCGGCACGCGCATGTAAGTGGAAGCAATACAGTTCTCAGCCGGGATCCCGTGGTCCCTACCCACGTCCGTCTAATTGTAAGTCGGGGGGAGAAGGGAATGTGTTCAATAAGTGAGTCATCTCACCTTTTAGTCTATTCGTAATGTTCTTACTGAGAAGAAACCGAAGAAAAATGAAGACTGGCTTACTGTTATCAGGTACAAATACCAAATTGGTGATCTATTGCATTTGTTTAGATTCATACAAATTACTTTTCTTTTAGCATTTGTATCTTTAGAGTAGGACTTGATAATGAGAACGGCATCGGGACTCAAACCCGAGTATCCTAATCCGGGTGCCCCCAGGGGCTCACAACGAGTGGGGCGTGGGTTGGAGACCACGGTACCCCAGCCGAGTCCGGCGTTGTTTCCACTTCCTTGTGCCAGGCTTCTCTCTGTCTTCTTTCCTGTCATCTCCCTTGTTCAAGACTTATGCTCTTCCTACCCCGACGGTATTAGGGTATCCGAGGCCTAGGGAGTCCTGCTCTTTCCCGCTCCTGCTTGCCTCTCACCAAGGTGGACCGGGTTCGATTACCGGTCAATGCATTGGAGATATTCGAAATGAAATATCACGTCCTGTGGTTCGGATTCCACGTAAAATAGAGGTCCCGTGGCTCATGATCGCGAGATTAACGGTCACGTAAAACTTCAAGCTTTCTTTCTCGCCTTAATTGGCCCTTGTCTCATCTTTCCTGATTCCTCATTTTCGAAGGATCAGACCTCTTCTTTTTCTTTTCATGATACCCTGCCTTCTGCTCAAGACCCTATAGGAGACAGGGTGTGTATAGCCCTACCACTTATGGTGCACCCTGGATAGTGCTACATCCTCGAGGACTCACGAATGCCGAGTTTGAAAGTTGGCAACCCCGAGCTGTGTCAGTTTTTTCCCCTTTCCTGTCTGCATTTCATGGCTCTACTTCTTTCCAAGTCTCTGTTTCTTTCGAGGATTGAGGGCATTTCTTTTATTTATACATATCTTTCATTTTCCTTATTTTTTCATTCATTCATTCATTTACTTAATTTGAAAATGGAGGTAATTCCCCTTTGGCAAATTGTATAATTACAGGAAAAATTACCAACAATAGTTATGTTTTTTGTTGTGCCATTTCTTCTCCTAGTGTGTAAGTCGATGTTATTAGTATAAGTTTGTAGTTAGATATACTTACCGTATTGCATGACGCCATGCTTATAGGTTAATTTTCACGATCGCCCAAACCATTTGTGGCCGATAACCTAGATGTTAGGCCCCATAAAACAACACTCATCATCATCATCATCATCCTAATCCGGGTGGATATTAAAATCGAAACCTACAGTAACTGAAGGGGCCTTAAACCTATTACATTATTATTACAACTCTGTGATATTCTGACATATCACTTGCCACAGATGCCGTATCCATCTGGGCAATTTAAAATATAATATTTCAATTAGGAATCTTCGTCCAGCATCTGCCTCGTCGCTTTAAAATGGAAATAGTATCTCTTTCTCTTTTTGTCGTTCACCTGTTTTTATTCATATTTCATTACTTCCACTTCCTCCCACTGTGTTCAATGACATCAACGCTAAGATCGCTTAGGACAAAGTGAGAAATACCTGGCCTATGACGAATGTTATGGAATTACACAATGACTGCATGTGTCTTATAGTATCTAAATCTTGGCACTTGAGTTAGTGAGCCTGGTATAGCGTGACTCATACTGCGAACGAACAACGAACGCAGGCCTTACGAGAGGGAGAGGGCTGCTGTCCTGGGGCCCTCAAGAAGAATCCCTACTTTCTATAGTATGTGCACATTTTATCCAGACTTTTCTACAAATACAGTACAAAGACTTATTCCTTAAAATATTGAAGACGTTACTCTGAACTTTGGAAATAGGCATTATGTTTTAAATTTTGTTATAGAATACATCAATCAATCAATGTCTAAAGGCAATGCCTTGTCTTCCGTATTCAGCTTGTCTTTTCATCTCACAGTAGGAACCACATCCTACTTTTTGCATCAATACTTGAATGAATTGCTTCCTAGGTCGACCTCGTTCCTTCTTTCCTAAGACCTTTCCTTCTAGTAGATTGGTTAGGAAGCTATTATGACGCACGGTGTGTCCAATGAATTTAGCTGTTCCTCTATGTACAGTTACAATCAGCTGTTTATTCCCCTGGATTTCTCGCAGTATACTTTCGTTTGTTCTGTTTTCAGTCCAACTGACCTTTAGCATTCGCCTCCAGACCCACATCTCAAACTCTTCAAGCCGTTTCCTATCCTGTTCTCGAATTTTCCAAGATTCACATCCATATAAGAGTACGTTCCACACAAATGACATCACAACATTTTTCCTAATCTCAATATTGGTCAGAAGAGTTCTTTTTGTTGCTGAATGCCTGTTTGGCAAGCGCTATTCTTCTCTTATCTCTTTGCTGCATCGGTTATCATTTGTGATTAAACTTCCGAGGTAAGGGAAACTGGCGACTTGTTCCACTACTTGTAGCAAGCCTGATGTTGGTATGATTTCGCTCAGGATGTTGACTTACAACTAATATTTTTTTCTTCTTCACGTTAATGTGTAAGTATAAATCTATTAAATATGATGACAGTATATTCAGCATCTTGAATACATCAAACGGGCAATATGACTGGTCTTTTGAATGATTTGGAAGTTGTCGAACCGTTATAGATGGAGCCCTGTGCGGGCCATGTGGATATAGTTCGCATGGTTGTGCGGATAACGTATAACCTGCGTATAATGTTTGGAATAAATGTTTTTAGAATGCATCCGAACTTGTTGAATATCATTACCAGGACCCGGATGTTTATGACTTATATTTTTCCGTTATGTATTTTTTCAGGACAAATGTAAGATGATTTAATCTAATCTCATTCAAATTATGTCATTAAGCATAATTAACACTCCGAACAGAAAAGGGATGCAACTCTGGCTGTATAACATTCATTTCAAACATAGCACATGACCTATGGGAACGACTTTCTCCTCAAATTCGTTGCAAATTCATTAATGCTTTATCTAACTTCTTCTTTCCTAGCGTGTATCCCGCGATGGTGCAGGGTCCGCTTGTTTGGTTGCTGTTCGCCACTTCTTCCTGTCAAGGGCATCTTCAGGTTTAAGTCCACACATCACCAAGTCTTCCTTGATTCTGTCCAGCCATCTTTTCTTTGGACGTCCACGGGATCGATTTCCTCCTGGATCGTATTGGAGAGCTGTTCTTGCCATAGAGTTCTCATCACTTCTAGTGACATGCCCATACCACCGAAGCCGTGTTTCTCTCATTTTATAGGTAATGGCTGAAACTCCCATCGGTTTCCGGATATGTTCATTCCTGACATGATCAGTCCGTGTAACACCCATGGACCAACGTAACATTTTCATCTCCATTCCATGTAAGGCTTTTTCATGTTTTTCTAAGTAAAAATCATACATATTATTTCAGTAGTATAGATCCCTCCTGAGACGCTCACAAGCGACCGATCGTGACAATGAGCATTCAAATAAGGCATTATCATTGACGAATTGCACTCTAATTTCATAAATATCTATAATTTCTTTAAAAAATGATGTAAAAATGTACGAAGTGTGCGATTTGCAGATACTGTTGCTGTAGGAAAATACGCTCCATAATTGCTGTCCACTTCACATTTTGGCCGCTGTGTCGCCTGTTTCATGTCATATTAACATTCTGAGGTCTTTCCTTTATCATTTTGTATGAATTTCAGAAACAGTAAATCGAAGGAATGAGTACTCAAATCGTATAATTTCATAAATATCGAATAACCGGTGACTGTTACGATGATCCAATTTTCAGTGATTGCCTTCTTAAGTTAGGGAACGTAGAACTTGAAATTCTAACTGAATTGTAAATAGTGTTCTAAAATCATTTGGTTGAAATAAAAACATAACAACCTTTCACCTTAAGTCTCTCATTACAAACCTATTGGGGAAAGTGTGGTTTATGAATATGCGAGATTTCTCGCACGGGTCCGGTAGTATTGTAACGTGCCACCCCTAGTGGCACTTTCGTTAACTGGATTACGGTGGGTAGAAGCACAACACAATTGTTCCTTTAAAGAAATGTTAAGTTTATTGCAGGTCAGAAATATACACCGTACAATAAGCAGATAGAAACAATTAGCTGTCTTACAGAAGCTACCTCTACGGAGCTCGACTCACCCTTTCACTCGGCCTTGCAGTTAATCCTCTCGCTAATTAGGTGGATCCGAGACCTGGCTAGAAGTAACGGCACTCTCCCTCAAGTAAACAAGCCACACTAACTTGTTCTGAATATACAGTGTCTTGCCGTCCGCAGGCTAGGAAAACAGTCCACTGCGTTTCGCAATCCACACGGCACTTCACAGCACTGCAATAGCCTCACTTGGGTTTCGTATTTTCGCACGTCACGTCACCAACTATTGTCGCACTCGCTTAAAAGAACACTGTTCATCCCTCGCTGACCAGGTCGCTTTATATAGGGAGGGTGGTGACTCAATGACGTTTGCAGAGTAGGAGAGTTCACGGCTCCTCCCGAGAGTTCCATCATTAGGTAGGCCGGGAACATTCCAGACCATGTCTTTGTTCTCGCTGCGCAAGTAGCCGGCCGACAGAGACCAGAGGTAGCCTCAGGCGGCTGTGAGTCACGCGAGAGGGAATGAAGCAACCCCGCTCTCGTAGCAGTATTATTGTAATGCCAGTAGATTCGGATAACAAACATGCAGATGTGGATAACAGTCGTGTGGATGTGGGCCACATGAGGATAACGTTTTGTTTATCCGCGCAGGGCTCTAGTTATAGAGCAGAAATATTGTACAATCTTAATTATGCCCAAGTTTTTATTTTATTTTAAATAAAATGTTATTGTTAAATTTTCAATCGGGGGCTTTGGTGGCGTAGTTTATAGCATGCTACGCTTCTATGCCCAAGGTCGTGGGTTCAAACCCGGCGGAAGTCGTCGGATTTCTTTAAGAGCGTTAAAAGTCCCTCGGTATACCTTCCTTCGGAGGGGAAGTAAAGCCAGCGGATCCATGTCGATAGATTTATGGCATGTAAAAGAATCTCCCACTAACTACACTTGTGTGAAGCTAAAATTTTAGGTTAGATTTGATTATTAACGCTATTAAGTTCCAACGTTCGCCGGCTAATTCTGGTTGCGGTGGCATCTAGTAGCCAACTTTGCAATTTGATGTCGTTGACGGTAGCATTTGGTAGCAAAAGTATGAACTACTTGAAATTCACCGTCTGCAGTCCTTACCTGAATAATTACAGATAACACACACTAATAGTCATCACAATAAACACTGGTTGTCAGACAGATTCTACACACACCGAAAGTGCACGTGGCTACATGACCGCGTTGTCGCAGCCCCTACACTGAGGAACCAACCAAATGTTCAATCCATCAGAAAGGTAATTTTCAGGCATTACTGTGTCGAAGACATCATAGGAGAGTGAGCGAGTCCCAAAACAACAGAATACGAAGTTAAAACAGGCTGCGAGAAATCCAGACCAAGTAAAATAACTGAAAGCCAATAACTTATAGCCTATACCCTGTAAATCATTTCCACATAGTTGATTAGAAAAGAGAAAGCGTTAATTTGAGGGGAGGCTCTGGTCCAGTCTCAGGACCCAATATCTCTCTCCACAAACCTATACGTACGCTAATTAATCATGCATTGATTTAAGCGGTAGAGGGTGGAAGTATCCCTTTCGCAGCAGCAATTTGAAACAATGGCATTAGTGCTAGAAAATCTGACTCAACATCGGACACATTTAGACATTTCAGTTGTTGTTGGCCCCGCTATTATGGGATTTTTGACCACCGAGGCGGCTGAGACATATTCCTATGGCACCCTACATAAATCAAATGTAACTACAGTATTTCTATTAGGAGGGGGAACAATTAAGCATGAACTCTCAGGACTTTATAACTGGCTACGTCAATGGTGACTACTGGGTCGAAAGTTTAACACCTATGTTGCCCCGTTTATTTCTTTAATGTCCTATATCTTTTGTTCAGCTCTTGTTCTCTTCCGATTCTGATGGCGATGGAATATCAGAGGTATAATTTTTTCACGTTCGAAAGCCCTTTAACCTGGCACATACACCAATAAGTCAGGGCTCTTCTTTTATCCTTCTCCCCTGCGTGAATCTACTGCCGTAGCTAAAAGGAAGAGCAATATTCGAGGGTCCTACACCATTCGCCAAATATCTACTATATAAAGCTCAAATACCACTCACTCACTCACTCACTCACTCACTCACTCACTGATTCATTCATCACGAAATCTCAGAAACCACCGAACGGATTGGAATGAAATTTAGTATGCAGCTTCCTCAAGGGCCGGAAACGCCCACTAAGAAAGGATTTTTGGATATTCAGGTTCTAAAGGGGTGTTAAGGGGGTAGACCTGCATTTCATTGAATAGCAATATCTCCCGATTAGTTTCATTGGGGGATGTGATACTCGGCATATAAATTCATCATTAAAAAAAAAAGAAGACACGTGTCTGAGGGTTTTTCGATGTGGTGTATATTATGAGGTGAAAGGGGTGAAAAGTGGGGGTTGAAGGATTCCTAACGGAGCGTGTATCCCTTAAACGACATAGGCCAGGAGTTTGGAACTCAGCGGGAAAAAATCAGCATAAAAATAAGTAAATATGTGTTTGGCCGTTTTTTCATAAAACCAATTTAAGGGGCCCATGGGGAGGGGTGAAATTATGGGGGGGGGGACGTAATATGTCTGAGTGTAAAATTATACATGGCCTATGTTGTAGACAATAACACATTACATCTTTTTTGTCTCTTGCTATTTCATCATACGACGAATACTTAGGGAGTTATTAATGATTTTGTATTTTTTGGCCGGAATTTTCTAAGTTCCAGGAATGACATAAAAATTGATTCGAATGAAAATTCAAAAAATAGTTTTTTTAAATACTTTTATTATATTTTTCACGTCTTTTAGGGTCCGAAACCAACATGATATTCTGATGTTTTTTTTCGTCCCATGCATTTTTGGTTTCAGATGATAGAATTTTTTTCCACTAGGACCCATGCATATCTATCTGTTTAACTAATGTTACAACGGGATTCCAAATGTTATTGCGGGCGAAGCCGCGGGTAACAGCTAGTCTACTATATAAAGCTCAAATACCACTCACTCACTCACTCACTGACTGATTCATTCATCACGAAATCTCAGAAACCACCCAACGGATTGGAATGAAATTTGGTATGCAGATTCCTCAAGGGCCGGAAACGCCCACTAAGAAAGGATTTTTGGATATTCAGGTTTTAAAGGGGTGTTAAGGGGGTAGACCTGCATTTCATTGAATAACAATATCTCCCGATTGGTTTCATTGGGGCATGTGATACTGGGCATATAAACTCATCATTAAAAATAAGAAGACACGTGTCTGAGGGTTTTTCGATGTGGTGTATATTATGAGGTGAAAGGGGTGAAAAGTGGGGGTTGAAGGATTCCTAACGGAGCGTGTATCCCTTAAACGACATAGGCCAGGAGTTTGGAACTCAGCGGGAAAAAATCAGCATAAAAAATAAGTAAATAGGTGTTTGACCGTTTTTTCATAAATCCAATTTAAGGGGCCCATGGGGAGGGTAGAAATTAAGGGGGAGGGGGGAAACGTAATATGTCTGAGTGTAAAATTATACATGGCCTATGTTGTAGACAATAACACATTACATCTTTTTTGTCTCTTGCTATTTCATCATACGACGAATACTTAGGGAGTTATTAATGATTTTGTATTTTTCGGCCGGAATTTTCTAACTCCCAGGAATGACATAAAAATTGATTCGAATGAAATTTCAAAAAATAGTTTTTTTTAATACTTTTATTATATTTTTCACGTCTTTTAGGGTCCGAAACCAACATGATATTTTGATGGTTTTTTTTCGTCCCATGCATTTTTGGTTTCAGGTGATAGAATTATTTTACACTAGGACCCATGCTTATCTATCTATTTAACTAATGTTATAACAGGATTACAAATGTTATTGCGGGCGAAGCCGCGGGTAACAGCTTGTATATATATATATATTAGTTCTCATATTGGAATATACTGGACGAACGTCAACTACTTGTACAAACTTTAGTAGGTGATTTCTGAAAGTGAATGGAACATACAAATTCATATGAACCTATGTCCGGAATTGCGTATTGTCTGCATCATTCTAGCAGAAGATCACCCAATGTTACGAAATATATTCTACGTGGTCTTCATGGAATGCAATGCATTCACGTAACCTGCAACACAAAAAAGCAGATTCTGGGTGCACTACCAAGAACATTGAGTCATGTTCGCCTGTTTCTTCTTAGACTATCCGTAAGAGTACATCACGATGTAGAGTATCGATATTACAATTTGTTTTGTTCACGAATTGTAGTTTCAAATATCATATTACAGAAGGAAGCATCGGAAAACTATTGTGTTCCACCCACATGTACACAGCTAGTGAAGGAGGTTATGACGTAACTTACTAACTGCAAATAAAATGCTGCATTGTGCTCCTCTGACTGTCGGTGTTAGCCCACTAGTCAGCTACATTATGTGTTGATTTTATATATATTTTTCCCTCAATAAACCGATGCCTGTATGTATACGAGTATAATGTGATTGCAGAATTATAATCAGTAAACTAACTAGGTATGAAATGTATAATTTGAAATATGTCAGTCAATCACATAACGAGGTCAGTTAGTCACGCACTTTACCTATAACATCCTTACAAATTGAGCGTCATATATGTTTTTTTAATGAAGATTAAAGTGCTCACCTTAAACCTTCCTCTTCAAACAATATTTCGTAAAACCGTATTCGAAATAAACTTTCAGAGATATAAACAAGGAAACAAGTTCACACGAATAGAGAGTTGACATTTATGTCAATCAGTCCGGAAATTTTGGAACCAATTATTTAGTATAATTTTTAGCCTATTTTCATTTTATGAAAAAAAAAAAAGGCTTATGAGATCACCTTTTGTCCGTGTGTCTGTGTGTGCGTGTGTGTGTGTGTGTGTCCTCCTAATAAATTCTAAACGGCCGGAGCGATTTCAATGAAACTCGGTAAGATCATAGCACCATTCTGGCCGACCCCAACCGTGCCCTTCAAATTTTATCTCCTCTCACTAATCCAACATGGCGGCTATGCGAAATATTTCACCGGCATTCAGTATCTCCGAAACTATTACCGATATCACCCTGAAATTTTGTACGTTGATAAAGGGAACTACTAGAAGTTCACCTATGAGACTTTCAAAAACCTGGTAACTACAAAACAACATGGCGGCCAAGCAAAGTTGAGACTTTTAAATAGACTTTTCTCGCGATTTAACCATCCAAACGTAATGAAACATGGTACAGCAAATGTTTATACACATTGTATTCCACTGGCGTCTAATTTAGTTCAATTGTTTACATAACCTCAAAATGGCGACTGTGCGAAATATTACACTGGCATTCAGTATCTCCGAAACCATTTAAGATATCACCCTGAAATTTTGTACGGTGATAAAGGGTACTGCTACAAGTTTATCTATGTAACTTTCAAAAGCCTGTCAACTACAAAACGAACATGGCGGCCAAGCGAATTTGAAACATTTTAATTGACTTTTCTCATGATTTAACCATCTGACCGCAGTGAAATGAGATACAGTAAATGATTATACACATTGTAATGCACTGGCATCTAATTTAGTTCAATTGTTTACATAACCTCAGGATGGCGGCTGTGCCAAATTTTAAAATTAAGTTTTTATTTCTTGTGTCGTAATCATGCGATCGAAGTGAAAGTTTGAATAATGAAGCTACGCAATAATTTTCCTTTAATGGTACATAACTCTATGGCCTATACATATAACAATCCAAAATGGCGAGCATCCGAAATATTTTGACGGTTCTCAATATATACGAATCTTTTACAGTAATCAAACTGATATTTTTATGTTCATAAAGGCTATGAACATAAGTTCACCTGGTGAGCACAAACCCAACATGGCGGCGACGTGAAGTATAAACATTTGAATGGATGTTTCTCGTGATTTAACCATCCGAATGCAGTGAAACTTTGCACGTTAAATGCTTATACAAATGTTAGTCTATTGGCATCTAATTTATTTCGATTGTTTTCATACGTCTTGTGGAGCCTCCGTGGCTTAGGCGGCAGCAAACCGGCCTCTCACCGCTGGGTCCGTGGTTCAAATCCCGGTCACTCCATGTGAGATCTGTGCTGGACAAAACGGAGGCAGACAGGTTTTTCTCCGGGTACTCCGGTTTTCCCTGTCACAATTTCATTCCAGCAACACTCTCCACTATCATTTCATTTCATCTGTCATTCATTTAATCATTGCCCCAGAGGAGTGCGACAGGCTTCGGCAGCCGGCACACTTCATATCCTCGCCGCTAGATGGGGGCTTCATTCATTCCATTCCTGACCCGGTCGGAGACTGGAAGCAGGCTGTGGATTTTCATTTCATACGTCTTGTGTCCTAATGCGATTGAAGTCTAAATACCACACGTACACAATAATCTTCATGTAATAGTACATAAATAAAAATCCAACCTGGCGACCATCTGAAATATTTGGACGGTGCTCAATATCTACGAATCTATCACAACAATCAAACTGAAATTTTGTATGTTAGAGGCAATTAACATGAGTAGGATATATGAAAATAGGATGTATTGTTTCTCACGGAACTACTTGTTATTTTTAAGCCATGTTTTATATGTTATTGTAATGGTCCAGCGTTCCGGTATCCTCTTCTTCTTTTCCCGGTTCCAGTGATCTGGGTCGGGGCGTGAATCAAGGACCTCCATCCGAGGCCTCGACTCGCACACTATCATATTTAGGCTATTTGTACGATGGGTTCGCCACACCCAAAGGTATCCTATCATGTTATTATTAGTAAACCGTCGATTCAACGGACTTAGGATTTAACGGAGAGAATTAGACCAACCGAGATATTCTTTTTATGTTCCGGGGCCCACGTACGCACGGTCACTACGGAACGGAAGTGTTATCTACTGCACGTGCGTCCCAAACTTTTATTTAAAAAGTACAGTAAATACTAATTACTGTAATAAGACAAAGGGCTCTTTCATTTCTGATCAGTTCTACTTCTATTTCTTTTTACATTATACCTAATCTTAAATTATAAAAAGTGAGCCCGGAGAAATTGAATAATGCACTTGAATAAGGGTCTTTAATTCTCTCACTCAAAGGTATATACAGTAATATGAATTGCATTGTGGAAACCTATTGAACACGTCATAATTATCATACATAGATACGTCATCATATGCGGAATTGTTGGCTTATTATGAACATTGTAGTTCATTGCAGTTACGATCTTTCATTATTAAGAACCAGCATTCAAGGGGACAGCAACTGAAACTTAATTCATTTTTGCAGCGAACAGAGCAGAACAATTTTAAGCGTCATTTTATTTTCTATGTTATCCTTAACAAAAATCGCGATTTAACGGACGAAACTCCGCCCTAATTATTCCGTTAACCTTCGGGCGGGCGCGCCGTTTGCACTCACACCAGTTGGCGCGCTCCGGCATTTTGGCCGCTCTCATTCACGTTCAATTCTCAAAGCCAGAATTGTTTGTTGACATGAAGTTCATTGGGATTTCAATTGTTACACTAAAGACACATTAAGTGAGCAAATATTTTTTATTTTTCAACGACTTTTATCGCATCTGCAAACTGAAAAGGAACAACGCAACTCACATCTCAATGAAAATAGTACAGTAAAAGAATAATATTCCAAATATAGACCTATCACTTGTGTTCAGATTTTATCACATCAAGGTTACAATATTATCACACTTCCATTTGGAATTAGACGTCTTCATCTTCATCCTCTACTTCATGCTGTGCATTTGAGTTGCATGTGATTTCTTGGACTGAATGTTTTTTACATACATATTTCGCACATTTCTTGCAGGACATCCGAGTCCGATTGTTCTTAGATCTACCACAATAAAAACAAATTTGCCTTCTTGTGGAAGGTGTTACTTCAACCTGATCAGGTTCTTCCTTATACCTTTCTAGAAAACAACGTAGTTCTCGAGGAAGAGTAGTTATTGTGCCCCGGTATTTTAGATTATCTTCCACGAGGGCAAAACTTAAGTTGGATAAATAAGTTCTTCTCCTCAAATCACTGTTCCGAGTATTGGCCTTGAAGATCTTGAAGGAATTAATCCCAGCCACATCAAGAAGACGGTAAAATACCTCCATTGGCCACCTTCGAGTTGTTCTGGAAGTGGAGCACCTTGAACACATGAGGTCCACTGTGTTCACCCCTACTTTGGTGCCATTATAGTCCATAATTTGGTGTGGTTTGCCTGTCCCTTCATCAGTTTTGCTGTCGTCGTGCATCGTAGACAAGACGAGCACTGCTTTCTTTCTCTTAGTCACCATAGAGATCAAAGTCATATCAGGTTGAGCACCAAACTTGTTACTTCCGGGTACTGATGTATAATTGCGCTCCACAAACTCTGGGGGAATCTCCTTTTTGTTACTTTTCAGGGTGCCCAGAAAGGTCAATCCGTCCTTCAGCAAATCCTCGGCTAGAGGAGAGCTGCTAAAGTAATTATCTGTAGTGACATTACGATTTGTTTTCTTGATGGGATCTGTCAGTCTGACAACAATATCATGAGGCTTGTTGGTGGTAGCATAAGGGCCAGTTTCTTGCTTTCCACAATAAATTTCAATATTGTACGTGTAGAATGTTCGAGCATCACATAAGGCATACATGTTGATGCCGTATTTGGCTGGTTTTTTAGCCATGTACTGCACAAATCGACAACGGCCCCGGAAAGCAAACAACATTTCATCGACGGTCAGGAATTCACCAGGAGAATATGACTGTTGTGAATTGTGAACGAATTTATTCAGAATGTCTCGAATGGGAGCTAGTCTGTCACTGTTCATCTGCTCAGTTCGTGTATTCACATCATCGAATCGTATACATCTCAATGAAAATCGGAATCGCCTTTCGCTGAAATTAGCGCGCAAAATTGTATACCCAGTCCCGTTTGTCGCAAATGGTTCAGCTAGATTCGTACGATTCTCCCTTTTGACCGCCAAAAATAATAATGCCCCCAAAAAAGCACGAATTTCTTTTATATCAGTCAACCTAAAATCCCTCTCTCGATTTCCAGTTTCCTTTTTCCGAATGTATATATTGGTGTTCTTAACAATACTATCAATAATGTCAGGGGGAATTATTAGTGAAAAACATTCGATTTCAGTCATACAATGACCTTAGGGCCTGGAAAAGTTTTGATAATGTTTCTTCCCCTTGTTTTTACAAGATTTGCGACAGGTTGATTCGCCCACATTGTTTCTCCATCTTTACCAATAAAAAATCGAAGACTCTCGCTATTTTCAGTGTCTTCTTCACCTTCAATTTCAATTTCCACTTCAGACTCACTGTCGTGGTCGTCCACATGTATTTCTTCAGTCTCGAAATCTGGATCAATCTCATCGTCTTCCGTCAGATCTTCCAGCTGGTCCATTCGTTCGTCTTCCTCCAACTCTTGAAGAATTGTAGAAATATCCTCAGGTCTGAGGTAAGGTTCCCTGAAACCCAAAAGTGAAGATTGAGTAAATCGTAGGTATTCATAAAATCCTAGAGAGTAAAACCGAGAGAACGAGGGAGAGGGAGGACAGTGAAATAGATGTGTAAAGCATAAATATTTGAGAAATATATCACACAGAAATGTATGATACTTGAGCAATTCATCATATAATATTATAAATCAAGTAAAAAGTAAAGAAATAAATACTTACATTGTGTATGGTGGACGGTAAACGTTTAGCACTGTTAGGCGCGCGACGGCAATGTGGCCGGTCGTACCTCCTACCGTGACATAGGCAACTTGCGTAATGAATTGCGCAATCCCTCTACAAGTCTGAGGTGGGGTTGGCCTGCCATATGACGTCTTACATAGTAGTTAGAGAATACATAGGGGCGCGGTTGTCTCTCACGGTAGTATAACAAAGTAGTACGTCTTTTTTTGAAAACCCGGCCAATTTGCCGCGTGCGCGCCCGCCCGAAGGTTAAATTGAGGATTTGCTGTAGTTTCAATGTATACCCACTACAACGTTTATATAGGCATTTCGTGCTGAAGAGTATTGTAAATATCAGTCACATATTGAATGGCTTTATAACAGGACCAGGTTCCCTGCTGCCTTATGGTGGGCTGAGCCAGGCCGTTAAGCTATTGTATCCGGGAAAGAGGGCTGTAAGTGGAACACTCATTTGTTGCCGAGGGAGCATCGCGGCTTTCGTTAACAACATGCTTCAATAATAGAATTGTAGGCGGAAGTATTTTATATACTCAAACAGTAAATAGGGGTCTTTGCCGACCGAGGCAGCTACGCGCGTTAAGGCACAAAACTGACACCAAGCTATCTCCGGATTCGGAGGACGAATGAGTCCACCGTCACTCATCTTTGAAATGGATTTCCTTGATTGTCTATTTTTAGCTCCAGAAAAATGCACTCTCTAAGTCTCGACCCCGTTTTTTTTTTCCTTCTTATAATTTCATCTCTCATTAGTTCGTCTGATGAGGATGTCGTTAGGAAGGACATTCGGTCGTAAAAACACATTCATCACATAGAAAAAAAAAACGCCTCAATCTCATCCTTGAGCACAGAGAAATTGAATAATACACTTAAATAGGAATTGTAGGCTAATTCTCTCAATCACAAGTTACATACAGTAATATGAATTGTATTGTGGAAACCTACCTCCTTGACTGAATGTCGCGCTGCGCGTTGAGGCCTGGGTAGCTGCACGTTTGGATATCTGAGGTTCGAACTCTGGCAGCTATTTTCCGGATTCCACCTCCCCCCGGTTCACTCCAGCCAGCCAAGTCCCGGAGCATTTATTCTAATGTTGGATTCAAATAATTTCAGTTGTATACATATTACGATCAACTCGTCTTAAACACAGTTTATCAGACCAATTCTACACATTATTATTATTATTATTATTGAGCCTCCGTGACTTAGATGGCAGCGCGCCGGCCTCTCACCGCTGTGTCCGTGGTTTAAATCCCGGTCACTCCATGTAAGATTTGTGCTGGACAAAGCGGAGGCAGACAGGTTTTTCTCCGGGTACTCCGGTTTTCCCTGCCACAAATTTTATTCCAGCAACATTCTCCTCTGTCATTTCATTTCATCTGCCATTCATTTAATCATTGCCCCAGGGGAGTGCGACAGGCTTCGGCAGCCGGCACAGTTCATATCATTGTCGCAAGATGGGGGCTTCATTCATTCCATTTTCATTTCATTATTATTATTATTATTATTATTATTATTAAATACATACTGTTAGAGTTAGGGTAAACTGATGGTAACATGATATCCTGCTCTCCAAAATGCTGTTCCTGAATAGAATATTAATATTAATTTTCTCTGGAAAACTTTTAGACTGGTAGGGAAAGATTCTTACACTTCTTCAGGCAACTCGTTCCATATTTCAATAACAGTGTTGATAAATGAATACTTCGCTAAATTTGGTTCTTGAATTTTGTACCTCATTTTGTAAGCGTGACCCATATAATCTGGCTCATATATTCTTGATCGGCACATTCTATTAATTTTAGACAAACCAACCAGTAGTCTAGGCCCTGAAAAATAATCATTCTCATGATATTTGTCTTCAGTCAGAGTTGCTTGGTTCCTTAGTTTAGGGGCTGCGTCAACGCGGTCATGTAGCCCCGTGTACTTTGGGTGTGTGTAGAATCTGTAGGGTTACAACGTGACCAAGAACTACATTTTCCAACCACCCCGAGCCGAGAAAAAGTTACCATACCAAAATGATAACAACTTTGATTCTTGGACATGCAAAATTCTGAAATTAATAAACCTGTTACACAACATTCCAATTTATATTGTGTTAAAATTTGGACTCTATCTGATGACGGGTTTTTGAGATAATAATTCTTAAATGTGACGCATGGTTGAAACACGCTTAAAAACGGGCACTTTATGTGTTCCATTTCCGATAAAAAATATTAAAATATAAATTTAAAAAATCCAAACCTACATGAACTAACTCAAAATAGAACGACAAAAATGATGCTGTTATTGGATTTTATGTATGTCTATTGGTTACTTCACAAACAACCTTCAAACTCGAGTGCACATTATAATTTGGCCTATTTGAAGCACGAAATTGTCTAATAAGAAAATGGAAGAATGAAATTTAAATATTGTTTGTTGTAGACATAATAAAAAATACAACAATTCAGGATAGAAAACTTTTTTGTACTTCCGTAACTGAATTGCTTTTCAGTCGGTGAACAAGAATGTGCCCAATTAAATTAGACGGGGAATAACACTTAGTCAATCAACCTGTAGAGATTTTTACATGAATTATTTATACATATTTTACACTTCTCGATGATTTGTTTTAAAATGTAACAAGTAACTTACCGTCAAA
This sequence comes from Meconema thalassinum, assembly GCA_946902985.2. Classification (NCBI taxonomy): domain Eukaryota; kingdom Metazoa; phylum Arthropoda; class Insecta; order Orthoptera; family Tettigoniidae; genus Meconema; species Meconema thalassinum. Next base: position 175,496,724 of record OX336394.1, on the reverse strand, counting down.
TTGATATCGTTACTGCATTCTGTCCGGTTGTAAATAATTTCTCCTTCTCAAACCACCGCGGACCACAGACGCGGATTCGGGGGAGGGTGGGGGGTGACACGGGGGTCATGACTCCCCGCTCTCCCCCCCCCCCCCCCAAACGGAGACAATTTTTTTTGCATACTCAAAAAACGAAAACACAATAACCAGACAAATAAAAATTTTAACTGAAAAAAAAAAGTTTTTTTCTTCATTTTATTCAATACTGAAAATATCTTTATTGCAATTATTATGTTCTGTTACAACTGTACATATTTACAACTTCATCTGTCTGTTAGGTAGTCAGCCCGAAGGCTGGTTGGATCCTCAAATAGTACCGCCATTAGGTTATGTGGGTAGATATCCACAAAAACCCCAGGCAGCGCTATATTGAGGCGTACTAGGCAAGATGAGGAGTGAGGTAGTTTGCCATTGCTTTCCTCACTGAGTCAAAACAGTGGTACTAACCCTATGAGTAGAACCTTTCACAGCATCCACAGGCACTGACTGTGCCCTGAATGTCATTACTAAGCACCACCCATACCTCAGTAGCTTCCATATAATCACAGCCATGAGTGAGACTGAGACATCGGTGAAAAGCCACATTTTACTCTAGCCTGTGCCAACAGACAAATGCAAATGTACTGCATTCATCAAGAGATGGCAAACAGGCCATACAACTTCATACCTGTTATATAAAAACGATTATTTATTTAACAAAATCAACTTGTCTATTTTGTTTAGCAAACCTTGTGATTACCGAATCGATGTTTATAGTGATGTCACGAAGAATGTACAGCAATGCACGGATAGGAAATTGGGGCTTTTTTTCGCACCAAAAAATGTTTGCCCGACGTCCCAACTGCAAGCATGGTTGGCAATTTAAGCTGTGACTTTCTCCCTTTGTCGGTACCAACTGGACTTATCGAAACTGTAACGTACCTTGATACTTTTCTCGAAGCTCGATGTAAAAGTCGCAAAACACGCCGTTGCAATTTGTACGAATTTTTTTGGTGTGCTAAAAGCATCAAATTTCTATCCATGTAGTTAGCAAAAATAAAATGGTCTGGTTTTGCATGTTTGGTTATTTTGTGATTGCGTTTTTAGTGATACCATTTTTCTTAACAATTTCGATTCTCTGACACCCCCTCCCAAAGCCAAACTCTAGATCCGCGCCTGGCGGACCAGTATCCCACAGTTGGGTAGGCGTCCAAGGATTGTTGGATCGAATCTCGAACAGTCTATTGGCGTACGAGATACCCATTTCAGCAAATTTACAGATACGTTAAATTAAATATCAGTACATATTTCCGTTACTCCTTCATATTATAATTATTATTATTATTATTGCGGTTTCTTTTATATAGTTACTCGAATATTGCATCTGTAACAACAAATACAATTTTTGTTTTTTATGTCTATGGTGTTTGATCTGTGATCTTGTTTACTTCTGATTTTGATCTTAATTTACGAACTGGCAAAGAGAGCAAAGCACTGTGGGGTATCTGTTGGAGATAAGAAGTTAGACTCGAGAGGAAGCTGTGGTCTGCTCTGTAGTCGATGAAATGACGTATTCAGCGCCGGTGGTTTGGGGTCAAGTCTAGGGATATCCCTTTGTCTCATCTAAACCGTCATTCCCTCCTGTTCTAATGTTTAACAAAGGAATCATACTTATACTTGCCTGCGTAATATGTGATGCGCGCCAAAGGAGCTAATATTCTACACTAATAATAAACATGAAGTATGAAATTACTACACAGACACTCTTCTTCTCAGGACAAGATATGTTATGCCCATTCCGCGTGTCCCCCAAGTCTTTTACGTTCTTTAAGGATTAATATTATTGTGTTGTTTTAGTGGCTTCTTGGCATGTTTTAATTATACTAGACTATTGGTATTTACAAATCAGTCCGTTTTCTTTTTAATAAAGTATTGGGAAATTGACCCCCTAGAGGCTTGAAACATGGGTCCTTTAAATGTACCGGTACATGCGGTACCTTTACTAATATTTGGTTTGTTCCAACACGAAGTTCTCAACGCATTCCGAACTGATACCACCTTTGTTTAATGCGCAGGCGCCAATTGGGAACGAGGCGAGAACGGAACTAGTTCGGGATTTTGTTTGTTGGAACACTTGGAAGTGGGCGTAACCTGGTGTAACGTGTATGCGGCAGAGCCTTTTTCGGTATCCTTATAAACTATCAGGCTGACCACCTCGCTGTGTAGCGACTATCGTTCTTGGCTGCACCCCGGAGTTCCGAGTTTGATTCACGGCTCAGTCAGGAAATTTTAATTCTGGTGTGAGGTTTGGGTCAGGGTACACTCATCCTTGTGAGGCTAAACTAAGAAGAGGAGCGATTGATTCCCACCTCAGTTATCCTGGAAGTGATTTTCCGTGGCTTCGCACTTCTACTCCAAGCAAATTTCAGCTATTTATTTGTCTAGAAGAAGATTCCCGAGAGCAGAGCTCTGTCGTGGGGAACAGTACATAGTTCATTACACAGATGACGGACTAACTATACATAGGCTAAATTATAATACATTTACAGTTTACAAATATGCAATTGAAGCGATGCTTTTGACAAATTATACTTTCACAATACATGAATAAGGAAAAAGTGTTACAGTATAATTGGAGAAAATGAGATTGCAAGCAAACGAGCATACTGATGCTTAGAAGATACAGTATATTACAAATCTTTACTAATATAATAAAGCTGAAGAGTTTGTGTGTTTATGTGTTTAAACGCGCTAACCTCTGGAACTACCAGTCGGATTCGAAACATTCTTTTTGTATTATGATAGCCTGATTCAAGAGGAATTGTATAGGCTATGTAGCATTAGGCTACATCTCTCAGGTAACCTTAAAGATTGATTTTTGTTCAGTAAGTCGGAAGAACAAGCGCTCCAGAACGGCTAACCGAAGTCTATTGTTGCCATGTAATGCGGGCTGCATCACGTCGCCCCTACCAGTGTTCTGGTGCAGAATGGCGAGCTGCTTATAAATTGCAGTCACGGGGAGTAATTAGTGCAAAAATATTTCTTAGGCCCCTTAAAACAGTTATCATAATGACAATAGTATGCCTCTGTATAAGGGGGATGGTGTTGGTGCAGTATACTGAGGTTATCAGCTGCAATAAGCGTTGGTGCTTTCAAATTTACTTTCATTTATTCCGATCCTTATCCTTGAGCGCTCCAGTTCTGTAAAACAAATAAATCCACCGGGCGAAGCCGGGAACTACTGCTAGTTACTGATAAACGTAAAAAAAATATTTGGAAAAATGTGGTATCACAAGAGTAAATTATTATACTTTCAGCGTCAACAAATAGTACATTTTCAACTTTTCACGAATTGGTCCAATTTTAGAGATTCTTGCTAGATCAAATGGTACATGGTTGTATAGGCCTACAGAGATGAGAAAGTGCTGCAGTGCATCGACTCCAAATTTAGTCGTTCTATTGCTGACTACAGTACTTGTAACTTATTTTTGTTTGTCTCGTGCTGTTCATGTGAATTTCATTAACGAAAGAGAATGTGTTGTTAGTGATCATGAGACTAATGAATTTCGTCATAATTACCATTTTTGGCCCGTATTGAAATCTATAATTACCAGCGGCGATCTACATTTATGCAACTGGGTATTCTTAAGTTCTTACATTATAGTTTTTTGTAGTTAAACTCCAGTCGTCGTGTTTTTCGCTCTGATAGAGCATGCTCTATTCTGTGTTGTCCCACAAGATGATATCGTTCCCAGATATTTGATGCTTTCGTGCTCTACGATCTAAACTTTTTAAATCACGCAATCCCAGTTTCACTTCATGATGGGGTTTTGTTCTTCTCTCTTTCACTGCACATTTCTCTTCATTGGACAACGAAGAAAATGGTCTTGATTTTAAATACACTATTAAATCACTACACTGAGCCATGTTTTAAAACTCACAAACGAACATGCATGCGCTGAAGCCCGCCTCGCGAATGCACTGCTTGGAGCCTAGGCTCTCTGCTGATGCATTCAGATATCGACCTTCCATTTGGTGCATGCGCAATTGCCTTCTCAACCCACAGAGACTTGAGCCTGTTTCAAAGGAGACTCACTGGCTGCTTAGTCCAGCGCTGAGAAGCTGGCGTCAATCCAACTGTGATTACAGAGAATAATACCGAAAACTAGAGATTTAATTTGCCTATGGCAATGAAAAATAGGAAAATGTAAATGTGCATATTCCTTGACAATGAAATTGGTATTCTAAGGCTCAAAGATTTCCCTCCAGCTTCGCCACTGATAATTACTAACAATGGCCTCCGCTTTTCAATACAAATACATTTTTTTAACTTTTAATTACTCGATACATGTTTCGGCACTTCTATGCCTTCATCAGTCGTACATAGTTTGCTAAAATTTTACATACATAATATATCGGATTTTCGTCATGACTAGCGTTAGATATAACATTCTTAAAAATACATTTCCTTTATTAAAATCCGAAGTTAAAAGCCTTCGTCTTTAAAAATACTTGATGATTAGCTTCTTCTAGAAACTGCTAGGCCTATTTCACGATTCTCAGAACCTCTTGTTTTGATGACTGGAAAATTTCCGAGGTGCCTGTTTCGACTGTTGTATTTGTCTTGCCCTTAATTCATCTTTCTCTGCTTGTTGTTCAGATGTTGAATTTGTTCAACCTATGTGCCTCGTTTTGTAATCTGTTTTTTGACTGGACGGCACTACACTTATCACAGCTCGGGGAGCGGTTCTAATGTGTTGACGTGCTCAGCTCTACGCGTCTCAGCTGGGAAATTTAAAGTAAAAAAAAAAAAGTTTTAAAAAATGTATTGAAAAGTGGAGGCCATAGTTAGTAATTAATAATCATGAGACTATGCAATATTTTATAAATAATTAAAGTGGAATTGAAAGATACACGCAGTTTCAAAGGCAATATATTAGTTTCAGTGTAAATTCTACAGCGAGGGTATAAACAATGAAATTCATACATTGACCCCTGTTTTGTAGAATCTCAAGATTATTCTAACTAGTTTGTGAAGCCCTTCCCCAGATAAACATAGGCATGAGACCCGAGACTGAATTATTGTGAAGTATATTACACGAAGTGTCTGTGTTGTTACATAACACTTGATTTTAGCAAAGATTCCAACAAAAGCTGAGATTTTATTTTTTATATTCGTTAGGCCAAGAATGAGTATTGTCTATCATCAAGTCGAGGTATTTTACCTCCTTCACCCACTTATGTCTGGTCATGCTAAACGAGATAGTTGTTGTTGCATTTAAATCATATTCACATTTATGGATCATGCAGAAAATGTTTGAGTAATTAGATGTTAACAGATTCATCCTTAGCCATTCAACCAAGATAATTATAACAGTCATGCTGGATATCAGGCATAATCTCCTTATCAGATTTAGAAAAGTAAAACAACGAAGTATCGTCAGCTAAGAGAGATAATCTACCCTTAAAAGGGCATAAGGTAATTCCATTTATGTAGGAGGAAGAGAATCTGCCCTAGAATAGAACCCTGGGGTACACCGTACGACACCTTTTGTAAGTTACTTTTATTAGTTCCAAGTTTTACATATTGTTGCCTGTTTGACAAGTAATGTTTAAACCACAACAATGCCTTTCCTCTCACACCAGCCTTCTCCAGTTTATAATTATACAAGCAGTGGAGCCGAACAGTATCAAAGGCCTTTTTAAAATCAATAAAGAATCTGGCAGACGTATTCCCTTTATCTACTGTATATTGTTTTGTAGTTCGAGTATGATATTAACAATAGCAGAATTAACCCCAGCTTTCTCACGAAATCCATACTGAAATTTAGAAAAATAATGGCATTTCTGCAGATACCTCAAAAGCCTTATTTTTATAACCGTTTCTAAGATTTTAGATAATTCAGATGGTACTGAAATGGGCTTATAATTACCAGGATCTGATCTGTCATTCTGTTTGTATATGGGTACAACACGACCAATTTTAAGGGGATCAGGAACGATACTATTGACTAGTGAGCAGTTGACAAATTTTGAGATGGGACCTGAGAGTGCACGGATGCAAGTTTTAAGTAGTTTACTAGTTATACCATCATTGGAGGTGTAGGTTATTTTAAGATTGCTAATTATACCAAATACTTATTGTGGGGAGCAAGGTTCTAAGAAAAACGAATTAACTTAATACTTTCATGTAGTGGAATAATGTTAGAAGATAATGTGGCAGGAACAGACACAAATTATTCATTCAGAACATTGCAGATCTCAATTTTGTCTTCTAAGCACTTATTACCTACCTTTATACTTTTAATATCAGATGTTGTATTTGAGGGTTTATTTAAAACTTCACTGATGATTTGTCAAATTCGTTTTGAATTGTGTACGTTACTTTGAAATATGTATTATCATAATATGTCTTTTACAGTGCTCTTCTCAATGTTGTTATTCTATTACAGTAAACCCTGTACTCATCTTTTATTACATTATTATCGGGGAACGTTTTTAATTTGCTGTAACTATGTGCTTTAAACTGTACTTGCAGAGACTAGGCCATCTTTGGATAAATGTAGTTAAGGCTGTGTATGACGAATTAACATCATCCTCTACTAAATCGAAGGTATGGGTTTCATAATAGTTTAGGGCAAGTGTAAAATCAATATGTGAGTATTTGTAAGTTTTTGGTTCATTCGGATTATTGGTTGCTGTTTTTGATGAGTCTAAAGAGAAAAGCAATATACTGTATTATGATCACTGATATCATCAATAATGTTATCTACTCTCCAATTAATTAATTTTATCTAGCAATGGAAATGATCAATCAGTGAGCTGTTATACCTTATTCTGGTGGGATGTATAGTGTTGCAGGAGATAAGACCTTAGTTATGTATGAGACATTTATAATTATTAGTCAAGTCATCATGACGCAGAGTATTAAAATCACAGCAACTATTACATTCCTGTGTTTTATGTTGTCAAGAATAATTTCTTAAGTCTGCACTTGTATGACATCAGTTTGACACCAGAGGATTATAAACAGCCACAATGATGTACCTAAGCCCTGACCTAGAAATCTCTAATGCTAAGATGTTATGATCTTTCTGTATGTTATATATTACTTTGCATTGCCAAGAGTTGCCTTTTGCATGGATGGCAATTCCACCACCTCCATCTTTTGAGGTAGAATTTCTAAATTAATGAAAGGCCTCATAACCTGACGTGTTATAGAAGAGACATTCATCAGTATCTGCAGACAGCCATGTCTCAGAAATGACAACAAAATCTACATTATGAATAGCATCCATTCGATCAGCAATCATCTCAAATTTCTCATTTTGTAAGCTTCTAGGCCCCGTGTGGTGACCGGGGTTTAGAATTGTCCCACCGTAGCCCATGCGTGTCGTAAGAGGCGACGAAAATGGGTACCCGGTGCCTGGGGGTATAACTGGGCCACCCTGTCTCCTGGGGACATAAATAAGGAGGCTGGGAAGGCAACCCAACAAACCACTCCACATTGGGCTAATCACCCATGTGGGGGTAGAAATGATTCAAAGCAACAACAGTAGCCTCGGATTGGACGGATCTACACGACGACAACGACCGCTATGGAAACGGAATATGAGATTTGGTACATGGAAGATCAAGACAATCGCTGGAAAAGATGTAGAGTTAATACAGGAAATGAAAAGTCATAAACTGGACGTATTGGGGCTTAGTGAGGTGAAGAAGAAAGGAAGTGGAATGAAGAGATTACAAGAAGGATATGTTTTGAGATATTCTGGGGTTGGGGTGGACAGTAGGGCAAAGGAAGGTGTGGGCATAGTCACCAGCGAGCAGACTGAAACCAAAGTGAGTGGATGGCAACCAATAAACTCGTGAATAATAGTTATTAACCTTGACATAGATAGTGTCCTTCATACAAGTATATGCCCCAACAGAAGACACCAACTTACTCGATAAAGAGGAGTTTTATGTTCAACTCCAAAGGACCGTGGACAAAGAGGTTGCGAATGGACGCCATGTATTGATAGGAGGGGACCTAAATGCAAGAACAGGCCAAGACAAAAGAATAGCACATGGAAGCATGGACAATCATGGTGGAGAGAGGACGCTGAATGAAAATGGCAGGCGACTTATAGAATTCTGCATTGAAAATCAATTGTTATTGGGGAACTCATTTTCTCCCCATAAAGAAGTACATAAGATAACTTTTGAGGCTGAAGGTAGAAATGCTAGGAGTGTTATAGACTACTTTATGTACCCTAATGGCATACGGAATAACATCATGGATGTGAAGGTCATACAAGGAGCAGAACTAGCTACAAATCACAGATTACTGGTAATGGACACCACATTCAAGTGGCCAATCCAACCAAGAACCAAAAGGTTTGAGGTGATCCGATTGTTGTTTGAGTTTTCAGTCTTTTGACTGGTTTGTTGCAGCTCTCCATGCCTCCCTGTCCTGAGCTAATCGTTTCATCTCTACATAGCTACCACACCCTGCATCCGAGGCAATCTGTTTAACATATTCTAACCTTGGTCTACCCCTACAGTTCTTGTCCTCGACCCTTCCTTCCATAACTAAGCTTGCTATTCCTGGGTATCTTAGTATGTGTCCTACCAACCTATCTCTTCTCTTCATTAGCAGTCGCCAGAAACATCTCTCCTCTCCCACTCGCCTTAATACCTCTTCGTTTGTAACCCTATCTACCCATCTGATCTTCATCATTCTCCTGTAACACCACATTTCAATTGCTTCAATTCTCCTCTTTTCTGCTGCACCAATAGTCCAAGTTTCACTTCCATAGAGTGCCACGCTCCAGACAAAGGCTTTCAAAAATGACTTCCTAATACCTAAATCTATATTCGATGTCAGCAGATTCCTTTTTTGTAGAAATGCTTTTCTTGCCTGAGCCAACCTACTTTTTATATCCTCTTTGCTTCGTCCATCAATGGTTATTCTGCTTCCTAAGTAACAGAAATCTCCTACTTCCTTCAGCTTTTCACCTGCCAATTTGATCTCCATAGAGGTTTCTGATTTATTTCGGCTGCATTCCAGTATTTTTGTTTTACATTTATTAATTTTCATCATGAATTCTTTCCGTAAGACGGAGTCCATACCATTCAAAAACTCATTCAAATCCTCGGGCTTGTTGGCCAAGATGACGATGTCATCAGCAAATCTCAGAGTTGAAATTATTTCTCCTTGAATCTTCACTCCCACTTTAATTTTTCTCTAATTTCCTTCATTGCTTGTTCAATGTAAAGATTGAAAAGTATGGGTGATAAGTTGCAGCCTTGCCTTACACCTTTCTGAATACCAGCTTCTCTCTCATGTCCTTCAGCTCGAATGACTGCTGTCTGGTTTCTGTATAGATTGTATATCACCCTCCTATCCCTGTACTTTATTCCAATCGATTTCAAAATGTCAAACAATTTAGTCCAATCAACGTTATCAAAAGCCTTTTCTAAGTCTACAAAAGCCATGAACGTTCTCTTATCTTTCCTTATTCTACCTTCCAAAATCAGCCTAAGACTTAGTACAGCTTCCCTTGTTCCTACATTTCTCCTGAAACCAAACTGGTCTTCACCCAACTCCGTTTCTATCTGGCTCTCAATCCTCTTGTAAATTATTCTAGACAGGATCTTTGAAGCATGAGTAATCAAGCTGATTGTACGGTAATCTTCACATCTGTCAGCCCCCACTTTCTTTGGTATAGGGATGATTACATTCTTCTTGAAATCAGGGGGTACCTCACCTGTCTCATAAATCCTACACACCAAGTGAAATAACCTGATCAGACCTTCCTCTCCTATGCAGCGTAGCAACTCAATCGGTATATCATCTATGCCTGGTGCTTTGTTCCTGCTTAAGTCTTCCAAAGCTCTATCAAATTCTGATCTCAATATTAAATCTCCTTTCGCATCCTCATCAATGTCCTCCTCCCTTTCCATTACATGATTCTCAATCTCCTTTCCCTTATACAAACTCTCTATGTAAGCTTTCCATCTCTCAACCTTTTCTTCCCTATCTGTTAGAGGCTTTCCATTTGTGTCCTTAATATTACAGCACTTAGTCTTCTTTTCCCCAAAAGTATTCTTAATCCTTCGATAAGCTGTGTCTACTTTTCCTAATTTCAGACAATTTTCTATACCAGCACATTTCTCTTTCAACCATTCTTCTTTCGCTTCCTTGCACTTCTTGTTAACCTCATTTCTCAGACGTCTGTATTCTGCTTTCCCCTTTTCATCTCTTACATTCTTGTGCTTCCGCCTTTCATCCATCAATTCGAGTATATCCTGAGTGATCCATGGTTTTCTACCTATTCTCTCTTTCCTACCAATGTTTTCTTCTGCGGATTTTGTTATTTCATTCCTCAAAAGTGCCCATTCGTCTGCAATTGAAGTTTGTTTAGGGTTTTTCATTAGTCCTTCCTTTATACTCTTCTTGAATCTTTCGTTTACATCCTTCTCTTTCAGTCTGTCTATTGCCCACGTTTTTGGTTTTTGACTTTTCTTCAGTTTCTTCAACTTTAATCTGCATTTCATTACAACCAGATTGTGGTCAGAGTTTATGTCAGCACCAGGATATGTTTTACAATCCAAAATCTGGTTTCGAAACCTCTGCTTGACCATAATGAAGTCGATTTGGTAACGCCCTGTATCTCCTGGTCTCATCCATGTGTATATTCTTCTATTGTGGTTATTGAATAAGGTGTTAGCTATGACCAACTCATGCTCAGTGCAGAATTCTACCAGCCTGCTTCCTCGATCATTCCTTTCACCTAATCCGAAATCTCCTACTATCTTCCCTTCTCTCCCTTTTCCTACCACAGCATTCCAATCTCCCATTACTATAACATTTTCATCACCCTTGATATACCTCAGAATTTCGTCTATTTCTTCGTAGACCTTTTCAACATCCTCATCATCAGCTTGACTGGTAGGCATATAGACTTGTACCACTGTGGTGCAGGTAGGTTTAGTATTTATTTTTGCTACAATAATCCGTTCATTATATTGCTCATAATATTCCACCCGCTGTCCAAGTTTCCTACTCAATATGAGGCCAACCCCTGCTTGGCCATTGTTTGATTTAGTGCTAATGACCCTATAGTCTCCTGACCAAAAGTCCTGTTCTTCCTGCCAGCGCATTTCACTAATCCCAACCAAATCCAACCTCAACCTATCCATTTCCCTTTCTAAGTTTTCTAACCTTCCATTTCCTAGCAGACTTCTAACATTCCACGCTCCGATCCGTAGAATGTCAGAGTTCCTCATTGTCACTTCTGTGATGTTAACACCCTCTCGAGTAGTCCCCACCCGGAGATCCGAACGGGGGACTAGTTTACCTCCGGATTGAAATTTTACAAGGGAGGAGGCCATCATCACATGTATTTATGCATAGAGAGGTGCATATCCTCGGGAATAGCAAACGGCTGTAGTTTCCCCTTGCTTTCAGCCGTGCAGCAGGACGCAGTGTAGCCATTATTTGGCTTATATTATCAATATCTTAACCGTCTATAAGACTAGTAAAGAATTGATTTATTCTGAAAGGCTGCTACTCCCTTTCAGAATAAGTAAAGAGCAGTTCTAGTAACAAAAATACTAACCTTCTACTGTACTAACAATTAAATACCAAAATTCTACTAACGAAAAAAATACTAGAGTTCCTCCAACAACAAATACTACCACTAAAACAGTCTGTCACCAGACACACTCACATGCAATCACACATCACAGTCTACTGAAACAATGAACTATAACTAATGATGTTGTATTTTGATATTTTGTAATTTTGAGTAGATTATTTTGGGGTTTTAAACTTATTTTGGATTTGCTTCAGAATTTCATGATTTATTAGTCTACTTTCGCCTTAATTCATTTCTCCTTAAGATTTTGATTTTCTTATTTTGACATTTTGTTTTACTCTTTCTTTTTTTGGTTTGTATTTGTTTCTTCAGTGTTAATAAAGTTGCTTTCCTTTTATTTGAATTCTGTGTGTGATGATTCATTGATCAGCCCTATCGATCTTCCAAATGGTGTATGCCAGGATAGTTGTTAGCTTCAAGTAGGAACGCTCCGCCCCCGAGGAATGAATCCTGTCCTGAAGGTCCTATGTTCAAAAGGGTACATAAGACATGGGTAGATTGTTATCTATCCTTTCGTCGACTTTCTTTTATTTATGGAAGATCATATTGGTTAACACACACAGACGCATTCGGGTGACTTGCATACTATGATTTATCATGTGATGCCTTTTCGTACGGCATGGTAGATGCGTTTGAGCTTCATGCATCCGTATGGGGTCGATATCCCGAAGTATCCCCGAAGGCATTAGCTGCCCCAGCGGGAGTCCCTATCCAGGGATAACCCCGCGAAACCCGGCCATCCGTGGTGGAGTGGCCGAACCATGGCACCCAACGTGATAGGGGCAGATGCTTGAAGCATTCGTGGAACTCAATCTATTAACAGTTACTGTGTTTCAGAATTATTGCTATTTTAACATTTTAATTACACAGTAAGCTGAATAAAACCCTTTAAAGTTTCGATATTGAGTTTCCATGAGGGACTCATAGAGCCTTATTTGGTGAGGTTTACGGAAGGCAATAATTTCTTTGTAAAATTAATGTTTTTCAAGAGTCCACGAAATTTTGTTGTTGTATACGGGGATTAGATTTTTTTTTTTACTTTATTAACACCGCGCGATTAGTTACCTAAATTCCAGAGAGGAGGATATTGTTTGGTTGAAACAGATACTCATTGAAGGATTCACATAAAGGATTGAGATGTGCTATGCGCTTATGTAGTTGTAGTCGTTGTTCAGCATGGGTTGGTGCAGCTCCGTTTATTCATATTGATTGTAATGGCGTCTTTAGAAGACATTAAGGCTCTGATGGAGCAGATGAGTGGAGAACAGTTACCACAGTTAGTACAACAGGGAGCGCAATTAACAGAACAGATAGCGCAGTTGATGGTTGACAACCAAGAACAGTTAGCACAACAGGGAGCGCAATTAACAGAACAGATAGCGCAGTTGAAGGTTGACAACCAAGAACAGTTAGCACAACAGGGAGCGCAATTAACAGAACAGATAGCGCAGTTGAAGGTTGACAATCAAGAACATGATGATGATGATGATGATAATTGTTGTTTTAAGGGGCCTAACATCTAGGTTATCGGCCCCTGATGGTTTGGGTGATCGTGAAGATGAAAAAAAAAGAGGCGAACTTAAAACTAAAACTAACTACTAACCTACATACTAGAAGAAGAAAAAGAAAACTAAAGGAGAATAAGGGAAATAAAGGACAGGAGGAAAAGAAATGCCCTCAACCCTCGAAGAAGGCGGATTGAGGGACTTGGAAGGAAGGAGAGCCGTGAAAGGCAGATAGGAAAGTGAAAGAGGAGAGGGTCCGCCCCAAAGGTAAGGGACAAAAGGGGAAAACGGACTGTTAGTCACAATAAAACTTTGGTGAAGCATATGAAGCTGAAGCATTCAGGTTCGAGTCCACAGTTTATCTGCAATTTAAGCGATTTTAGAACCGACTCGACATTTTCTTTCACACGTCATTTGAAAGGGAAACACTCAACACCAAGGTCGGGAAGTAATAATATCAAGTGTCCACTTTATAAAAGGAACTTCAAAAAGAAGAGAAAAGGTCCCAGTATGCAGAATTAGTAAAGGAGAAGATGCAAATAAGAACTAATGGAAGTGAAGAAATCAATGGCATGTGGAATGACATAAAATCAGTGTTGCTAAAGTCAGCAGAAGAAGTGTGTGGAAAGGCAGTGGTAGATACCAGAAAGAAAAGAACAAGTTAGTGGAATGAAGAAGTGAAGGAGAAGGTAAAGGGCAAGAAAGAAGCATTGAAAAGATACATAGGATGTCCTACGGAAGAAAACAGGCAAGAATACATCAAAAGTAGGGATGAAACGAAAAGAGTAGTGAAGGAAGCTAAGAGAAAATCTTGGGAAGAGTTTGGGAATATGGTTGAAAGCAAAGCTAGAGAGAAGAATACAAGAAGCTTTTGGAAAACTATAAAGTCTATGAGAGGGAAGTATGGAAAGCAGACTAGGACAATCAAGAATGGGAATAACCTAGTATCAGAGAAAGCAGAAGTACTTCAAGTGTGGAGAAGACACTATGAGGAGAAGTTCCAGAGAAATGCGGCAGAGCAAGAGGATGGGATTGTTTATGGACCACATGAAGATGTGCAAAATCCAGAAATAGAAGAAATGGAGGTCATAATGGCAATTAAACAAATTAAGACTGGGAAAGCAGCAGGTCCTGATGGAATTTCTCCAGAGTTAATCAAATATGGAGGTGTTGAGATAGTGAAGCAACTTCCTACTTACTAAGCTGTTTAGGAGAATGTGGGAAGAGAACAGAATACCAGAGGATTGGAAGAAAAATCTAATTATCCCGTTGCACAAGAAAGGGAACAGCTACGACTGTAATAAGTACAGGGCTATCTGTCTATCATCTGTAGCGTACAAGATCTACACTCGGGTGCTGGAAAGGAGGCTTAGGAAGGTGGTGGAAAATGACATTGAAGAGGAGCAGGCAGCTTTTAGGCCAGGACGTCAGACACAAGATCACATCTACACAATTAGAACAGTAATAGAGAAGAGCATTGCCAAAAACCGTGACCTGTACCTTGCGTTTCTAGACCTGAAGGCAGCTTTTGACTCGGTACCGAGGCAGAGTATATGGGAGGCACTGGCAGCGAAGAAGGTACCAATGAGACTGTTAAATGCTGTGAAGAATGTATACCAGCAACCTGTGGGAATAGTTCGTATAGATGGTGAAATGTCTGGAGAATTCCAAATGGAGAGAGGAGTAAAACAATGTGATAGCCTCAGCCCTCTACTGTTTAATATCATCCTGGATGAAATAACAAAAATATGTAAGCGGCGAACCCATAGGACCAAGCTTGGTATGTGGAGACTAAGACCTGTATACTTGCAAGCACTCCTCTATGCAGATGATATAATAGTGATTGCTGATACACCAGAAAGACTTCAGCAGGCCGTGGTGGAATGGTATGAAGAATTGGAAAGGAAAGGAATGGTAGTGAATACAGATAAAAGCATAGTAATGTGGGTCTCAAAACTGGACAGACAGGAACAACAACTTGACATAATTTGTGGAGGAAGACCTCTCGGAAAAGTAGAAACTTTTGAATATCTTGGCACCATATTAAGTAGTGATGGGAAAATAGAGCAAGAGGTACTCAGTAGAACTAAAAAAAGCCATCTCAGCCTACTATCAGATGAATAATACAATAGTAGGGAAGAATGAGATAAGCATCAAGACCAAAATGCAGATTTAAACACGGTTATGGCCCTGATCACCCTGTATGGCACAGAGAGTTAAGCACTGCAAGACAAGCATCTCAGTAAGATAACTGCCACTGAAATGAAGTATACAAGGCGAGCAGTGGGGAGGACTAGAAGGGATAGGATCCGGAATGAGAGAATCAGAGAAGAAGCAGGACAAAAGAAGGCGATAAGTATGGTGATTGAGGAACGCCAGTTGAAGTGGCATGGACATGTTAGGAGGATGGAACAAGAGAGAAAAGCGAAGCAGGTTTTTGAAATGCGAGTGGAAGGGAGAGTAGGAAGAGGAAGACCCCGTACCACTTGGGATGACAGAATTGAGAAAATCGGACAGAAGCGAGGGAATACAATCCTGGAAATGAAGAGATTGTGTGAAAATAGATCGGAGTGGCAGAGATGGACAGAACGAGGCTACCCCGACGTTTGAAGGCAAAAGGGAGGAGAAGAAGAAGAAGAAGAAGTAAGCTTCTAGCATTACGGTACATTATCCTCAAAGATGGGATAGAGCTTAGTGAGGAAATGAATTTTAACACACTCGAAATATGATCTCCATTGTAATTTACTGATAAGTTTGTTCTATAGATTGCGCATTATCATTCTATGATCTTGATCCAGCGATAGCAAGCAGTTTATCAAATAGTCATAATAGTAAACACTTCAGAGGAATTGGCTGAAATTTTTGCCAGGAATCTGCCTTGCCGGACAAATACCCTTTCTAGCCCCATATTTCTTGCTTCGCGAGCTTTTTGAAGAGGGTGTCGTTGTAGAGGGTCAAATGTTCATTCAGGTAGATATTCACCTGTGGGCCACGAAACCCTAGCAGGGAAGTGCTCAATTTCTTGAGGCGTCTATCAGCTACTAAAAGAGCATCCTTCTTCATTCTCTGAACAAAACGCACAACGATGGGGTTTGGATAGTTTTTATTGTAGGATGATCCCCTATGGATGGTATCAATGTTATGTTCCTGAATAGACACATCCAGAATATTGCCTATCTTCACCATGATATTCACAAGGTTTTCATCTTGCGTGAAAGAACACCTGTAATCTTTAGATAGTTCGCTCTCGAAAACTGTTTCAATTCCTCAATATCAGTTTTGAGGCTTGTGACATCTTCCCGGAGCTTAGCACTAAGTTTCCTTTACGAATGAACCTCTGCAGTAACGGCTTTAATTTCCGTTTGCATTTTGCCCGTTTCGACAGAAAACTCATCAAATTTGTCACTGACGAATTGGACAGAGGTCTTCAATTCGGTTTATACCGATTCTAATTCGTTAAGTTTACGAAGAATAATATCAAATTTTGATGCTATAGAATTGTCAATAGACGATTCTACAGACATGCTTTGGTCGTGATCAATTGACGCCGATACACACGATTGACATACCCATGTCCGATCCTACCTTGGGAGAGTCTCCAGGTGCTCGATCTCTTGTTTCTGCATTTTTGAAAATTTTTCACTCATGTGGCACCACTTACAACACCTCTTACACTTTAATTTCCTTTGATTCGCTTTAAATTTTTCAGAGCACACAATACATACGTCCGCCATCTTTGAAATAGAATAACATGCTGGGATAGTTCCTAACTTATGGCCACGGCTGCCTCCTTCCCAATCCTATCCCCAGTTTACAAATACACGCACTAGTAGAGCCATCACAATAACATAAGTTATCACACAAGTTACACACACCAAATACACGGGGCTACATGACCACGATGTCGCAGCCCCTAATATAAGTAACGACAACAAACTATCAGGCTGAGATAAATTGGTGTAGTGGTGGGCATCTACAAAGTGTGGAGGAACATCTGGATTTGAAAATACTTGATTTTGGGCATCTACAAAGTGAGAGGGAACTTCTGGATTTGAAAATACTTGTCTTTTTTTTTAATACAGTATTTACTAGGCATTCTGATATTATTCAAGAATATATGTCCGGATCGCAGTAAAATACTCTAAGAATGGCATCTCTCTGGCACTTACGGCTAACATCTTTTCTTCTTTCCGCCGATCATCTCGAATATTCTAAAGAACTCCTGTCACCAACGTTGAGGCCTACAACCTTCACAGAAAAGTTACGGATGTTCCGGAAGTTCCGGAAGTCTCAGGTTCAAATAGCACTGTTTGTGGTCATCGTCAATAATTGAACAACTATAATTATATTATTATAAATATTATTATTTTATTATTATTATCAACAAATTGCTTATTACCTAAATAATTTTTGTTCTTCCTTCTTAATACATTAAATTCTAAGTCATCATTGTCTTCATCTGCTCTTGGGTGCGCATGATCAGAATTCGCAGTCCCTGCTCTTGACTGAGAACTGTTTCACTCGTTCCGAACGAGTTCCGGATCATGTTGGAACAGAGCAAATAGAGAACTAGCTGTTCAGAACTCGTTCGTAAAGTTTGTTGGAAAGGTCCCTGTGCTACTGCGCACGCGTCGGCAAACTATTGCATCAAAGGCTTAACGATTTTCTATGATGTCGTTTGTGATATTTTTTTCTTGGAGGTCCTCCTTAGTTTCTTCTACGATTATTCTCTGTGTTGGAACAAACCTATTGTAGCCTAGTAACTGATTCGTTCATCAATACAGACGTCAAACACCACCGGTTATCAGATTTCATACGAGACTGATGGCCATAAATGAAGCTTCGTTCAGTCTTGGTCAATTTGACGAATGGTTGGGGATGCTGAATGCTCTCCGGTAAATCATTACGTTCCGTATGTTGGATGTGTGTGGAATGTCCATTGCTATTGTCCTTGACAGCCTCGACTTCCGACACCATTCTACAACGCGAGGTGACACTTTCCCTGTGCGTATACAGTAAATGAAGTGCTTGTGATTATTCCAAACGCCGGTGTTGAAGCACTCTCCAATCTATTTAGGACCATCATGAGTTGTGGGTTAATAGGTACATTGAATTATGCAAAACCATAAATCCTTTTCGATCCTTCGCCATATTTCACTTCGATATTATGTGAGCGCCGAGCATTATTATTATTAGTAGTAGTATTAGTAAATAGTAGCAGCATGCTCGCTGAGGCGCAAGGGCATGGGGCCGGACTATTTCCATACTCGTTCCCCTTCGTCGGCCGTCTTTGAAATGGTTTTCATTAATTTTCAATTTCAACTCCAGCCAAATGCCGGGAGTCCTTATAGGCCACGGTTTATTCGTTCCAAGTCATTGCCCATTTTCATTCTTCTTCACTCAGTTCATCTCCCATTAACGCTTATCATGAGGTTGGCGTTAGGAAGGACATCCGTCCTTAAAACCCATCTGCTACAGTGTAGGAACTCATCTCATCCCGACTCCGTAGACACGGGAATATATGGGGAAGAATTATTATTATTATTATTATTATTATTATTATTATTATTATTATTATTATTATTATTATTATTATTGTTGTCGAGCTTGATTAATGCGAACGTTTATAATTCCAAATTGTGAATATTCGAACTTATCGCTTATACCTATATACTCATATGAACATGAAACTTGTATGGTTCGAAATCATGCACATTTTTGTAGGCCCCTCAACTTCGGATTAAATAGTTCGATTTATTATTATTATTATTATTATTATTCGTTATGCCCATTCAAAGACAATTTTGAACTCGTTGGTTGGCTTGATGGTTTTCGCCTTCTGATCCTCCCAAAATCTCTTCATGAATGCACTGTGTTGCATCTTGCGTTCTGTGTACCACTTCCTACCAGTTTTCTTTTTTAGGTTTCGTAATGATTTTGTGCTTGCCTACTATTGTACTAAAGGCTTTTCTATGATGTCGTTTGCGATATTTATTTCTTGGAGGTTCGCCTTACTTTCTTCTAGCTAGTTTATATTGACCTTCTTTGATAATGTTATTTGTTTTACGTCCCCTTTAACTATTGCGGCTTTTGAGTTGATTGCTTTAAATAATATTTTGGTTAGTCTGTTGCTGTCCATTCTATAGATAAGGCCATATAATTTCAGACGGCTCTTGCTTACGGCATCAGAGAACCTGTCAGAGGTCCTCTGTTCTTCTCTTAATCCACATTCCATTTTCTCTCGTGGGACCATACATTTTACCGGAGAATTTTCCGTTCTTGATTTTCAATTTCTTTTGTTTTAGAGTGACCACCAAGAGATATGGTTTCTGGTGCATATAGATATAGTCTTAGAGGACATGGAAATAAAACGCTGGCCCACGATGTGGTATAATATTAATACGTTCATTGCAGCCAAACTGGCCATTTAGTGTTGAAGTACATGGATTACAAGTCTTATTCACTACAGAATTTCACCAGCGATTCTGTTCTCATCCTACAGTTAAATACATGGTATCCCTCGCACTTGTCACCGCACCTCGCGCATGTACAGTTCGTGCAGGGCTCGTGAAAACTCGAGGTGTTGCACAGCTTGTGGTGAAATCCGTGCACGGAGATTCTTGTCATTGCGTGGCAGAGTTCGTATCCTCCCTGCGTCCATTTACGGTTGGTCAGGGCGCCAGTAACGTAGAAATCATCCCAAATCTGGCGTTTCTTCTCATGTAGCTCACTCAGTAATTATTGGTAGGCTGTCGTCGCTGGTAGTGATATGAGGGAGATACGATTACACTTAGGATGGCTGCTGTCAACATCGGGATTCGAACCACCAATGTGGACTATACTTACTGTACTTACAGTATATATGGTTAACATACCATGGTGCGCGTTATAATGCTGTACACTTCACGCTTTGAACTTTCACTTGGTAGATGATTATTATTATTATTATTATTATTATTATTATTACAGCTATAGTCTAAAAGTGCCTGTACACTGGAGAGTGATTTTCATAGAGCAAGTCTAGCTAGACCGCTCTAGCTAAACTGAGTGCATGTACACTGTAGAGTAATTTTCCCTAGGTAGAGCATTCGTAGAGCAGAGATAGACAAATCTACATACAGTAGAGCACTCCCTGAACCTGTGTACACTGTCAAATGTAAATGCACTATGTAGAGCAGCGCTAATTATTTCTGAGAGCAGTGTGAGTCTAGGTTCTTTGCGCTGTGTTGTGAAGTTAAAATATGTTCAAGAGAGCGTTTAGCACCTGTGGTGGTTGTGTGTGCCTTGTTACAAAAGAAAATTATGAAGAGGATAAAAAGGTTGTGGGTGAGGAATTGAATATCAAAAAGAAAAGAAAATACGAGGGATTACACGCTAATTTGCAAGAGTTATGTTCAGAAGATTCTGAAGTGTGCAAGAACTTTTTAAGAATGGGCAAAAATGACTATTCTTTCAGAGTACCTTTCCAAGTTTCTGGATGTTCAATTAATGCTATTGTGTTTTCGCGACTCCACACATATCCAGTCATATTCAAACAGTATAATAATAAACAAATAACCACAACAATCCACCACTGACTCTACGTATAGTACTTTCCAATATTCAACCGGACGAATGGAGCTAGATTGGTCTAGGTAGGGGCCATAATACTGTTTACTCCGTCACCTTGATCTAGAGCTTAGAGCCGTCTCCGCTAGGGTTCTCTACCACCTGTGTACACTGGAGAGGAGCTTAGGGCGCCCTAGCTACAGCTACTCTACGCTCTAGCTAGGACAAAAGCTCTCCAGTGTACAGGTACAGGCACCTTACGAAGTAGTAGTAGTTGGCCATGATTGATGGTGAGTGAACTTTTGCGCGTATTTTATTTGAAGGTTTCATCGGCATAGTGGACACTAGATTTGATTAGAATGTGAGTATGTGATTTCTTAGCATTCGTACTTTTGGATTTTACTTGGGTTTATTACTTTCTTGAGTTTCTTGATAAAGAAGGTGAAGATAAGTGCTTGATCAAGCTGAGCTGAGTTTTAGGTTATAAGGTTGCTCCAAAGAACGTACGACATCAAAGATAAGACCAACCATCGTCACGATTCAAGTCACGGTCAGTTAGACTCCCTCGTTGGCGTGATGCCGGACGCAGGGATTCAGTACAATCTAGCAGACTTTTCCCGAATATCTAAAAGGTGCCTGTACACTGGAGAGTGATTTTCATAGAGCAAGTCTAGCTAGACCGCTCTAGCTAAACTGAGTGCGTGGACACTGTAGAGTAATTTTCCCTAGGTAGAGAATTCGTAGAGCGGAGATGGACAAATCTACCTAGAGCACTCTCTGAACCTGTGTACACTGTCAAACGTAAATGCACTAGATAGAGCAGCGCTAAAAATTTCTGAGAGCAGTGTGAGTCTAGTTTTTCTTTTTGCACTGTGTTGTGAAATTAAAATGTCTTCAAGAGAGCGTTTATCATCTGTGGTGGTTGTGTCTGCCTTGTTAAAAAAGAAAACTATGAAGAGGAAAAAAGGGTTGTGGGTGAGGAATTGGATATCAAATAGAGAATACGAGAGAAAGCTCGCTAAATTATTGCAAGAGTTATGTTCAGATGATTCTGAAGCGTACAATAACTTTTTAAGAATGAGCAAAAATGACTATGATTATATTTTGGCCAAAATTACCTCCCAGGATCAGCATAGTGCTTCCCATGGCTTCTGCTATCGCCCTAAACGACTGTGCTGTCAAATTTCTGTCTCTGTATTCTTTCAGAGGACAATTCCAAGTTTCTGGATGGACTTCTATATGTTCAATTAATGTTATTGTTTTTTCGCGACTCCACACAAATTGTCATATTCAAACAGTATAAAAATAAACAAATAACCACATCAATCCACCACTGACTCTACGTATAGTACTTTCCAATATTCAACCGGACGATTGTAGCTAGACTGCTCTATAGTAAAGCCATCATTGCTTCCGACTTGACGTTTCAGTACTAGGCTAGAGTTTCGTTCGCTAAATCGCGACATCGCGAACGAAACTCGTTTTTTTTCGTGATATATCGATTTGAATGGCTGCCTGTGATTGTCTAGTTCAAGTGGCTTTCCTTCTGACCGCTAGATAACTCTAGGGTAACACTGAAACGTCAAGTCGGAAGTAATGATGGCTTTACTATAGCTAGGGCACCCAAATACTGTTTACACCGTCCCCCCAGGGGCTCACATCTAGTGGGACGTGGGTTGGCGACCACGGGACCCCAGCTGAGTCCGGCATTGCTTCCACTTACTTGTGCCTGGCTCCTCTCTGTCTTCTTTCCTGTCGACCTCACTTGGTCAACTCTTGTTCTCTTCCGACCCCGAAGGTATTATGTTATCCGAGGCCTAGGGAGTCTTTCACTTCCCGCCTTAATTGGCCCTTGTCTCATCTTTCCTGATACCCTCCTTCTGTGAGGGGTCAGCCTTCTTTTTCTTTTCCTTTGACCTCCTGCCTTGTGTTCAAGGCCCTCAAGGAGGCAGGGTGTATGTAGCCCCACCACTTCTGGTGCACCGTCGATAATGCTACACCCTCAGGGGCTCACGGCTGGTGAGTTCGGGAGTTGGCGACCCCGAGGGATTCCTGAGCTGGGTCCGTTTTCCCCTTTTGTCCCTTTTCTTTGGGTCGGACCTTCTCCCCTCTCCTCTCCTCTTTTCATTATATTTACTTTTCCCTTTAAGATTCCCGCACTGTTTTTGTTACTTGGTTCACTGTGTATCTAAATTCCCTTTTAGCGTTTTTTTTGTAGATATTTTTAATCTACGTTGCATTTTGTAAGTCTTTTCGATCTAGATTGCATTTTGTGAATGTTTTTCAATCTCAATTGCATTTTGTAAGGATTGACAATCTAAATTGCTTTTTAGTAAGTCTTTCAATATCCGGGCCGGGGCTTTTGTGATATTTTTTTTTTGAATTTCAATTGCATTTTGTATTTTCAACCTACCCCGCTTTGTTCAAGTAGTTGTCTCAGTTGCAATTTTGTGGGTATTTTGAATCTAAATTACATTTTGTAATTGTTTTCAATCTAAATTGCATTTTGCAAGTATTGTCCATCCTAATGAGAAGTTTGAATCTACCATACATTTTGTAAGCAATTTCAATTGCATTTTGTATTTTCAACCTACCCCGCTTTGTTCAAGCAGTTAAGTCTCAATTGCAATTTTGTGGGTATTTTGAATCTCCATTACATTTTGTGCGTATTTCCAATCTCATTTGCATTTTGTAAGTATTTTGATTTCACTTGCATTTTGTAGGTATTTCGACTGTACGTTGCATTTTGTACGTATTTTGGACTTAACCTACATTTTGTGCGTATTTTTCAATCTATTCCTTTTGTGAGTATTTTCGTTCGAAATTCCCTCATATACGTATTACCGCTCTCCATTTGGTGAGTAGTTTCAATCTGAGTTCCTTTTTGTAAGTATTTTCCCTGCTACATAAGGCATAGTTGTTGGGGCTCACTGTCTATTTTATCTAAACCATTTTCGTTTCATCCATAGCAGTGAGTTGTTTTTTATCTTCATCCTTTCATTTCACGCCATTTCATTTCATCAGGGGCCGATAATCTCGATGTTAGGCCCCTTAAAACAATTATCATCATCATCTGCTTACATCGTCGAGTCGGCCATCTTGACCTAGAGCTTAGAGCGGTCTCCGCTAGGGTTCTCTACCACCTGTGTACAGTGGAGTGGAGAGGAGCATAGAGCGCCCTAGCTACAGCTACTCTACGCTCTAGCTAAGGCAAAAGCTCTCCAGTGTACAAGCACATTAAGAATAGCTTCGATAACGGTGGAGTTGTACGCGATGACTGTGAAAAAGGGACCATGTAAAATACGTCCGGGCCGGAAGTAAGAAATGAAACGATCTGACTGGCGATATCAGTCAGCAGTTAATGGAGGACCAATGTAAAGAGGAAGAGCAACTTGAGATCGCCAGGGCATTGCTGAAAAGTATCCTGACAATCCAATAACAAACTGAAGTTGGAAATTCAGCATGGTTTGGGGAAACTGGAGGAAGCTCTAGATGCAGGAGCAACGTACAGGACATCTTGGAAGAGAACTAGGGAGATTCTGCTAAAGGATTCACCTTTTACAGAGAAGGTTGAACTGCCGATGCCATCATTAGTGGCAGATATAATGGAAGAAAAGAAGGAATAGGTCCAGGTTCTACCTAAGAAGAAGAAGAAGAAGAAGAAGATTGAAGATATTCCATCCAAGCCTGATGGATTTGATCGCAGAACAACAGAGGTTCCGGTTACTGAAAATTCAAAAAAGCCTGAGAGACGGGATCACATAGTATTAAAAAGACGCCCAGAAGCTGGACTCATGAAGCCCATGAATGGCAAGACCTTTGCGGATGTTTTGAAGAATATCCGGTACAATGTAAAGCCGGAAGACAGTGGGACGGGCATACGGTCAATCCGAAGAACTGCAGCTGGAGCAATTCTTCTAGAATTCAATAAAGCCACACAAAACAAGAACAGGGACAATTTCAATAAATCTCTTCGATATGCCTTTGGACAGGATGGTGAAGTGAAGGCTTTGATCTCTCGTACTACACTAGAAATTTGGGATATGGGCCGTGTCACCACTGCTGTAGATGTTGAGGAAGCAGTAAGACGAGATCTTGGGAGTCCTAATGGAGAACTGAAAGTCTCAATATTAAACCCGAACAGCAGGGGGCGGAAACTTGCCATTATAGGGATAGAAGACAGAGAGGCTCGGAAACTCTTGAGGTAAACTTAAAATAGGATGGTTATACTGCAGAGTACGAAGGCGAACCGTTGTGCCTCGATGCTTTCGATGTCTATCTTATGGACAACATGCACGAAACTGCAAAGGTGCGGACAGAAGTAAGCTTTGCTTTAAGTGCGGAGAAGCTGGGCATAAGGCAGTTTCGGCTGCAAAGTAAATCTACGATGCATACTTTGTACAGACAACGATGTTGAAGATGCGAAACGAAACCATGTTCCTGGCTCGGGCGAGTGCATCGTGTTTCGTGAAGCTCTTGAAAATGCCAAACATAGTGGAAAATGATGCAGATTCTTCAGGCAAATATGCACAGGAGTCAAACTGCCTATGACCAATTGACACAGATGACCTATGAGATTGGAGCAGACATCCTTGTTCTCATCGAACAGTAGACTATGTCAGGACAGAGATCACTCAGGATGGTGAAGAAGAACTGAAGGAAGACGAAGAAGCATAAGAGGCTTCATGTACGACGCCGCCTTGAAGTAATGCGAGAGCGGTTCCGGGGCGGAGTCACACGTCGTAGGAGAAGGGTATGTGGTTTTTAGTGGGTAAGAATCCCATACCCTCTTGGAGTTCGGACTCCTACAAGCGTCCCAGGCAAGATTTTCCTAATTCCCTAAAAAAAAGTCTAAGAAGATATAGAAATAGAAGTATTTCCTTGACGGTGGTATTGCTGTGTTTCAGCAGTTGGCCCACGATGTGATATGAACATTGTTTCCTGAACGGGAAGAGATTACTCAAACGAGTGAAGGGAAGTGCGTGTTTAAAATGGGCGGGGTGGGCAGGAATGTCAGTATGGAGCTACTGCTGCCTTCATGTTTGTTTCTATCCCTTGTTACACTGCAGCTGAACGTAATATCAATTCTAAAAAGTTATCATAGGGCCATGGCAGATTCAAGACAGGTGGGCCCTCCCCTCAATATTTTATGTCCTTTGTGACAAAAATATTCACATATAGGAAAATAGGGCACGTGATAGGAGGGGGAGGGGAGAATTTAAAGTGAGAGTACTTCTTTATATAATACTGTGTAATAATAGTAATAGTATGATCTCGGCTACCTGACGTAGATATTTTGAAGTGGAGCTAGGTAATCTACTATCCAATTTACACTTTACGTTTTAGGGGAAGATGAACTCGTAGTTCCGCCCCTTAAAAAAACAATAACTAACTAGCACTTTACGTTTTGCACGGCTATCTAGCAGAGAAACGGATTATATTGTGCGACCAGTAACTGAGATTTAATTAATTATATCTCAATACTAAACGTGATACGATAGATCTTTTACGCCCGTCATCGCACGACTTAACCTTCTTGCGGTCGCTCCCCTTCATGTAAAACACGTGGTCGCGCGACGGTAGATTTGCCGTCCTCCCGTTTTTTTTTTTTTTTTTTTTTTTTTTTTTTTTTTTTTTTCTTTTTCAATTGTGAGTTTCTTTTTCACTTTCAATGGCAGTATGACTGGCTTTGAGGTTGATCGAACATGTAATTGACATACAGAGGTGTAAATTCAATGTATGTATGTATGTATGTCTACCCCTTATTATTCCCGTTTTCCAACGGGGTCGGGGATGAGATGCGATGGAAGTATTTGTGGCGATGGTTTATACGGCCGGATGCCCTTCCTGACGCCAACCTCATGAGAGGAGTTAATGAGAGATGAAATGAATGATGGTGAATGAAACTGGGCAAGGATGTGGAAGGAAGCGGCCGTGGCCTGTCAGAAGGTACCGTCCCAGCATTTGCCTGGTGTTGAAAATGGGAAACCACGTAAAACCATTTCAAGGACAGCCGACGGTGGGGCTCGAACCCACGCGTCTACCGAGTCAGCAGAGAGCTTGGCCCCATGACCTAATGCTGCGCGTTAGCCAGCGTAGCCACTACTGTCGGTAGAGGTGTAAATTCAATAAAACTCCATTGTAAGAGCGACAACGGTGGTGGCAAAAAATGAAACAGCACTATATGACAGCTTCAAAGAAAGTGTTGTGTGCATAGGTGTGTGTGGAGTTGGGGGGAGAATGGGCAACTAGGCTATCAATAGTTATGAAATGTGTTAGAAATGAGGAAATACTATGTTAAATACTCACAATTTGTTTAGGGCGGTCGGCAAAAAAAAAATTGCACTTCCAGTCGTGCACGACGGTAGTCTACCGCTCGACTGCATCCTTGGCACTTTGATGAACAACTGAGCAAAAACGTCGCCATCAAGAACCGCTACTCCTTTGTCTTCTAGCGAAGGATATCGTACCTTGAGAATACATGTGCCTTTTGCGCCCTTTGTAACGATCAGAGGAGCTCTACGCGCGTTCTTATCAATAGGACGGTAGTCTACCGCGGGCGCGACCGGATGAAGGTTAAGAGTTGTATGAATTTTGTCCACCATTCAAAAACCCGACAATCTCAGTGTGGAATCGAACCTGTGATTCTCTGATCATGAGTGGGTTATCGTTGTGCATTAGCCTCGCAAGGCTCGACGCGACACAGTTCTGGCAGGGGCTATCGTCTTGTTTATTTATTTATTTATTTATTTATTTATTCATAAACAAATCATCGATATTTATGAAATAAGTGTGCAATTCGTCACTGTTCCGGGTAATTCTCTTTCTTTGGTATGCTCATTTGTTATGATCGGTTAATTGTGAACCCCGTCGCAAAAGGTATCTTCTTCTTCTTCTTTCTCTTCACATCAATCCCACTCCTCTGTGGGGTCGATGTTTCTGACAGCTCTCCTCCATTTAACCCGGTCATGCACATCCTCTTATGAAAACTGTTTTTCTCTGAGGTCCTCCCGTACACAATCCATCCATCTTCGTTTTGGTCTGCCTCGCATTCTCACTCCCTGTATTTGCATGTCTAGCATCTTCCTCCCCACTTAGGATTTCTCCCTTCGTCTCACATGCCCGTACCATTGAAGTCGCTTTTCTTGTAAATTCTTAGATATTTTCACAACCTTCAATGTTCCTCTTATTTTGAAATTTTCCACTCTATCACTCTTAGTCACTGCACTCATCCACCTGAGCATTTTTCATTTCCGTGACGTCAAGCCTGTGTGTGTGCGTTTTGCGTGCAGGCCATGTTTCAGAGCCATACAGCAATGCAGGTCTTACGACAGTTTTATATATTTTCCCATTAACCTCAGGCTTGATCCTGCGGTCACAGAGCACTCCTGACATTTTCCTCCAGTTTATCCCTCCTACCTGAATCCTGTGTGACACTTCCACATCCAGATTTCCATCTCCAGTCACCACCGAACCCAGGTATTTGAACTCATCCACTCTATTTAACGTTTCCCCTTGCATTCTGATCTCTCAGTCTTGATCTGTATTGAACCTCATATACTCTGTCTTCTTCCTGCTAATCCTGAGCCCTCTGTCTTCCAAGGCTGCCCTCCACTGTTCCAGTTTTTCCTCTATGACATCTTTGGTGGTACTACACAACACAATGTCGTCCGAAAACAGCATGCACCAGGGGGCTTGGTCTCTTAATCCACAAGACATTGCGTCCAGAATTAGGTCAAACAGATATGGACTTAAAGCCGAACCTTGGTGTAATCCTACTCGACCCGGAATCCAATCTGTAAGTCCAACGCTGCTTCTAACCTGTGTTCTTGCTTCTTTGTACATTTCATGAACCAACTGCACGTACTTCTCTGGGACTCCCTTCGCTCGTAAACATCTCCAGACTTCTCCCCGGGGCACCCGGTCATACGCTTCCTCTAGGTCCATGAATGCGAGGTGTAATCCCTTCTGTCTTTCACGAAACTTTTCCATTAATTGTCTCAGGACAAATACTGCGTCTGTGGCCTATAATACTGAAATAATATAGGCTATACTAGCAACCCGCCGAGGCTTCGCCCGGAAACTGAACCATCATTTATATAATTTATGGGGCAATCATAATTGATAGCAGAATTCTCTTTATCGGTCCATGAACATGTCGTCCCTGTGTCATAGGAACTTTGGGGATGACCCCCTTTGTCTTTGTGAATTCTTTCTTTCTCTCTCTTGTAACAATCGAGAAATTATTTGTTGCTCAGTTTTATTGTAACGTGATAAGCTTATTTTTTCAATTTCAATGAACTACGACCTATGTCCGTTTTCCGTCTCTGCATGATGGGTTAAAATCACTGACTGGACTATTAATTATATTATCATGGAGATACAGTAGCATGTGCAAGGAATTCTTGTCAGACGTAATTTAAGAATGGCGAAGTGCATGAAACACAAATGCCCCTTCCGTCCAATCTAATCTTGACTGTGTATTCTGAGGAACGAAAAGTTCACAGGCGAAGTAAGGCCTGTATCACACGACACTCGATGGCAAGGAAGCTGTTGTGATCGCTGGTACAAAATCCTGTATGATTCTGTTGATCCGCGTCAGTACACCTGATTTTATGTCGCCAAGTTGTAAGAAATAAAACATGGAGGAAGGTTGGCGTTTGGGGGTAAAATTTACAGTTGATTCGCATTAGTAACGCAAAGCGGTTGTGAAACTTGCTTTAAGTACATTTGAAAACACGCGTGGTACTGAATAAATGCATTCCGATCAATATTTAAGATCTAACTGTAATACTGTACTTGGATATCTTTACATAAACATGAAAGTTTGTCTGTTTTTTTCTGAATTTCTACGAAAATTTGCGTTATTTACGCGTTTCAGACCCGGCCCTTGGTATGCGAGCAGGAGGGTTATGGCATTTGTTTACGTCTTTGGGGATAACCCCTTTGCCGACCCCTTGACAAAGCCTGAACGGAGTTGAGGAACTCATTTTTGGGTCCCTCGGAGGACTGAGTAGAATTAAGGAATATCGAGGAGAATTGATGTTCGACCGAGTGGAATTGATGCCCGCCCGATAGTAAAGTTGTTTTCTCTAATTTAAAATTCAATTTCCCTAAATACTGTTCAAAACCATTAACGGATACTATTCGTGATAACTACAGTATTAGAATTTTAATAGTTCAATATTTTTCCCTTAATAATAATATGACACTTTCTGTATTTACTGCATTTCACACAGACGCCGTTCAAAGAAAATATAGTTTCATTCTGATGTATTTATTCGTGGGCCTACCCACATAACAAATCTATTTGGTTTATGTTGCCCCCTAGGATCTCTACCAGGACGAGAAAAGCAATCTGATTGGTTGTTGTGTTCAAACTTCCATGAAAACTGCCAGGAAAAATGGCACCTGTTCATTTTCTTGAGTTTTATGGAAGCTATTATGGAAGGCAGAACCTAGCATGGAAGGTACAAATCACACGGTTCTAGTCGCGTCTATACCAGGGTGTATACCCTTACTGGTAGGAGCTTCCATGCTAACGAGTGTCGTGTTATACAGGCCTTGGCTCGCTCGCCAGCCAGCTAGCTCGTAAACTGTCTCCAAGCTAGTAATTGAATGGAGATTGTTGGAAGAAATGAAAACGTAAAACACTTATTGTGGACGATGTATTGAAGATAGAGATATGCTGTCACGGACTTTTTTTTAAGAACTTTTCATGCTGAACAATTCTTACACTCATACCATGACGAATAGAAGGACCTAGTGTGAGGACTCCGCCATTATAGCACGGTAGTTTGTGGTCCCGCCGCTACAAGCACTGCAAGCGATAATGTCCAACAACGTGTACCAGGGTTGTAGGCACTACAAGCACGCCATCAAGAAACAGCAGTTGAAAAACAAGCAACAACTCCATAAACCCATCCCCTCACCTCTCTCCCTCTCACCAACACTTCCGCCAAGCAATCCTAGCACTCTACATCAAATCCTACAGCTTTTAATCACGCCAGCAGCACAATAAACTTAATAAATCCAGGCTACAGAACAGACCAAAAAACTACACTTTAAGCGAAACCAAATTCACTTCTCAGCTCGACATAAGCCATAATACAACTTAAAACCTATACAAAACTTACTCTCCCTACTGTTTTACAACTATTAAGCGAACTATTCGCTACCGCATACGCATTCATAACTTCACAATAACTTCCAAATTACGGCCAAGTGCAGGCGCGGATCTAGGGTTTGGCTTGGGGGGGGGGGGGGGGGGGTCAGAGAATCGAAATTGTTAAGAAAAATGGTATCACTAAAAACACAATCACAAAATATTCAAACGTACAAAATCAGACCAATCTTTTTGCAAGCTACATGGATAGACATTTGATGCGTTTAGCGCACCAAAAATATTCGCACAAATTGCAACGGCGTGTTTTGCGACTTTTACATCGAGCTTCGAGAAAAGTATCTAGGTACGTTACAGTTTCGGCAAGTCGAGTTGGTACCGACAAAGGGAGAAAGTCGCAGCTTAAATTGCCAACCAAGCTTGCAGTTTGGACGTCGGCAACATTTTTTGGTGCGAAAAAAGCCCCAAATTCCTATCCGTGCATTGCCTCACATTCATCGTGACATCACTATAAACATCGATTCGGTAATCACAAGGTTTGCTAAACAAAATACACGAGTTGATTTTGTTAAATAAATAATCGTTTTTATATAACAGGTATGAAGTTGCAAATATGTAGAGTTGTAACAGAACATAAAAATTGCAATAAAGATATTTCCAGTATTGAATAAAATGAAAAAAACTGTTTGTCAGTTAAAATTCGTTAAGTTTTATTTGTCTGGTTATTGTGTTTTCGTTTTTTGAAATTGCAAAAAAATTTGGTCTCTGTTTGGAGGGGGGGGGGGGGGGGTCATGACCCCCCCCCCCCCTGAATCCGCGCCTGGCCAAGTGACCTATCTGCCTGAGTAGTTACAGGTGTTACCGGCTTGCCTGGGACGATAGGTTACCAAACCGGCATTTAAACTCAATTATTAAGCTTTAATTAACCAAATTTAGAGGAAACAGGTCAGACCAAAAAACTACACTTTAAGCTACACCAAATTCACTTCTCAGCTCGACATAAACTTTAATTCAACTTAAAACCTACACAAAACATACTCTCCTTACTGTTTTACAACTATTTAACGAACTATTCGAATTCAAAACCTAAAAACCCTGA
The DNA here is from genome assembly GCA_946902985.2 of Meconema thalassinum. Classification (NCBI taxonomy): domain Eukaryota; kingdom Metazoa; phylum Arthropoda; class Insecta; order Orthoptera; family Tettigoniidae; genus Meconema; species Meconema thalassinum. The sequence continues at coordinate 175,464,786 of OX336394.1, read as the reverse complement.
AACGGGAGCTAATTTAAGAACGCAATAGCCTAGCCCGATTACGTCTCCGGCAGTGCTACCGCTAATGCATTCATAACTTCACAATAACTTCCAAATTACGGTTAAGTGACCTATCTGCCTGAGTAGTTACAGGTGTTACCGGCTTGCCTGGAACGATGGGTCACCAATCCGGTGTTTAAACTCAATTATTAAGCTTTAATTAACCAAATTCAGAGGAAACAGATGGTGCAAAATGATGAGTTTTAAAGCTGGATCCAGTTTTTCAACCAATTTATTGTGATGTTTTATGTACGGTATGGTTAATGTCAAACGCAACTAATACATTTTATCCATAATGTAGAATTTTGGGCTTATGCCGTGTTTTATTTATTCAAACTCGACGCGTTTCGAAAGAAACCATGTCTTTCTTCATCAGGAATAAACGGAAATACGACTAAATTATTGCTAAGAGAAAGCAACAAAGAAACTAAAAAAGGTGCCCTAAGATGAACAATGAAGTGTATCTAACACGTCCTTCGAGAAGTGTATGTGGCATTCTTTTCCAGGCCGAGAAGTAATTACCGGAAAATTAAACTCAAAATCGATCTGGAGCGAAATATTTATGATTGTATCGATTCCAAAGAAACAATTTCAGTTGATCCTTCAGGAGCTGGCTGCTGTCTTCAGCGTGTCATGGATATTATCCCCAGACTTGTTTATTTTGGGTGCCGATTCTTCTTCAGAACGAAGGAAATCCGCCGAGATTTGGAATCTCGAACACCCGCCAAGTCTTCACGCAAGCTTTCGAAAGTCCAGTACCGTAGCCGACAAAATGAATTGTTAAGTAGAGTGTTACTTTAAATAGTTTATGTGTGCTTGTTTTAATATGCTGGGGATTATGTTTTTTATCTGTGTCTGTATACTCCAGGAATCTGTGCGTTCCGTAACATGTAATGAAGACCGTAGTTCTTATTTCTATGAATTATATTTTCCAGTGTGCCCTGCCATGCTATTTTAATTGGAACCGCTAATTACTTTTTAAAAAAGTATCAGTTACAAAGTAATTCGTTTCACGTAGCACCATCTCTAAGACCAGCTGACCCCGGCAGTGTGGAACGTACCCACTCGAGCGCTGCCCGGCGGGGCGCGCTTGAACTTCAGGAGTCTTCTCACTTTCTCCTTCTATTCGTCATGCTCATACTATATAGGTATTTTTAACGGTATGTCCAGGGTAAGCTTAAAATGTGCACGGAAGCCAGGTTTTGTTCGACCTTTTCACTGAAATCGTTACTGCTCGGCTTCGTTTGGTGATGAATAAATTATTTTCTACATAAACCTTCGTCGAGATATCCTTTACAGAATGGTGAAAATCGCATCAAAATCCGTCCGGCGGTTCTCGAGATTAACCGTAACATCCAAGAATCGGGGACTTTGTTTTATACTAAGTAGAGATGATGATGATACCTCTTCCCAGATTGTCGGTGTGTATACAATTTCGTAAGAATACCTACAGTAGAAGTAAATCAGGCAAATTATCGCCGGAATTACCGGCCCCTTTAGTGTACTGAAATCCTCCCTTTTTCTTTGGAGTGCCATACAGAACGAATTTCTCCTCTCATTCGTTTTACATAAATGGCATTGAAGTTAAAGCTAAAAAGTGTAAAACATTTACTACCTTGACAATAAATTATATGCTCGTGAAAGTATTTCCAAGCTGAAACAGGCTTGGGGGTGGGGGTTCTAATATTTCGCTAGTCCTTTTTGAGGGCAGATTACGTGACTTGGTAAGTTGGCGGTCAGTGCTCTAATGAGAGGCCGCTTAATGTCAGCGCTCGCACCTAACGACTGTGCTTTCTCACCTTCCTTTCTGGAGAGGAGCTCTGGATCCACCCCCTGGCTACGGCATTGTAAGGATCATGCATATTTGAACGAATGCAAATATGACCATGATAGCGGGTGACGCGTCTTGTATTATGCAGCCAATGGGCATTTAATTATGTTTCCAGGACGGGTCAGGGAATGGCTTTAGGAAGGAGATCGGCCGTGGACCTATTTGAAAGAACCGTCCCGGCATTTGGCTGGTGATGGAAATGGGAGTCCACGAAAACAATCCTCAGGGCGACTGAGGTGGGATTCGAACCCTCGCTCTCCCGATGCTAGTGAGACACGAGGTAGCGCGTTAGCGCATTTCGGCAGACGACACGCCAATTCTGCTGGGTGCAAAGTACCAAAGCATTTGTTAAGTGATACATAGTTTGAATTTAATTGAATAACTCCGGTACAAGAAAGAAAATACAGGGCGCCCGAGAATGTTCTCCGCAGTGGTTACGTGCAGCTGTGAGTGGTTGCCTCATCGGTTTAGTTGGTAGCACGGTGTCTTTGACAGGGTGAATCCCACACGTGTGGGCTGTAGTCGGCCGAAATCGTCAGTGTGTATTGCAATTAGCGAGCGTATGTGTCATCAGCACTTCCAGCATCTGTTATGAATGGCTGTGGTGAGTACAAAGTATACTGTTTGCTTGTTATTAGGGAACATAGCGATGACAGAATGCATTCCGCACATAAGTCAAGCAGCATTGCGCGTCATAGGAGCTCATGTCACCACGAACAGTTAGACGATGGCAAAGGCTACTTGAGCTGAGTCATAACCTACTCGCGCAACTGCACCTGCCAACGAAGCAGGCTGACGTGTGACACAAGTAAACAAAGAATAGTTCCCATCTCGACCGCCGGCAATCATTTCGTGAAAGGCTAATATGATGCAAGCGGCAGCCGTGCTGCCAACGTAACTTCTGTAGCTAGCTCTCACAGACGCTTGTAGGCGCTGCGGAGAACATTCCCGGACTCACTGTACTTATCATTTCAATTTAATAGTCTACAACTTTTCGCGAAAGTGCTCGATTTTTATCTCTTGACTGTCCTCTTAAAAGGGACCAGCATAAAATTAAACCCCCTTGAAAAAATCAGTTTCAGCTTGAAAAGACTGCATAAATATGTTTATAAGTTGTCCTTGTTTGTGCATAGTTATAAACGGCGTCCGTGAAAGCCTAAGGTGCTTTATGAATTATGTCTCTTCTTCTTCTGCGTCTATATTCGATGCCCGACTTCGTAGCCTGCCGTGGCCTTGTTAGATCCCTACAGGCTCGGTGGGGTCTTAGCCTACTTACGCTTTTATCTATCTGAGGTCTCCCCTTAACAATCGAAAAGTAATTAGGTCAAGTAATGTGACAGGACGAATTCCCGACTCCATGGTGTCTCTGACACTGCGCAGTTAAATTGGAAGTTAAACCTACGGTATGTTATTATTATTAATAATAATAATATCATCGTGATCATGATCATCGATGTCTCACGCCCTTCTTCTGTCGATATTAGAATTTGTTCCTGTCTCTCCCAGAATTGAAGACTAACAACAGGTCTGTCAATCCATCGAGTTGTCGACGAGGTTGATGGCAACTACCGTGTATGAAACATGCTGCTAGCTATGATGTGACTGTCACGTGTCGAGTCCAGACACGGCCGGTCGGAAAACCTACTTCCTTCCTGCTCTCCAGGAAGTGGCTGCTATGATAATGTTATTTACCCCACGTTGTTGTCTACACCGATTGTTCTCAGGATTCTTTGTATGTCAGTGGTTGTCAAACACACAAGTAGTCTCAGAATTCTTTGAGGTCGTCCTACGCAAGCTCGTTCACTATTAAAAAAAATCGTTGCATTGCAACTAAGGGATTTCCGAAATGGACGACATTCCTCTGACAAAACAAGATTTGTCGTGCTCTGTTATTAATATAAAATTTATATTTCAGCACATTTCAGGATTTATGCTACATTTTAACCGTCATATTAATTGCTTAAATATAGCCTACTGCTATACTAGGTGCGTTTTTAAAGTACCGAAAATTTCAAATTTTCAAACAAACACGTCTATTTTGAAAGTATTTAATTTACTCTGGATATTACTCACCTTAAAATACATCTCCATATGCAGTAGTCACCGTCATTATTGGACTCCAATCCTTGATCTTAATAATGACAGTTATTCACACTACTACCGTGGAGCAGATTACCTCGCTGTTTTGCTCATTAAAACAATAACACTATTACCGTCGCTGCACATTCAGTACACACCCAAGTTGACTGGCCTGATGACCAAGATGCCTTAGGGGAATTAATACTTAATTTTTAACATGGGTGTTTAGAATTTTAACGAGTCCTGAGCTGTTTTGGTTAATTCATTTATCTTCTGTTAAATTTCTCCCTTTTCACGATCTCAAATGTGTTTATTGAATTCTTTCTGGAACTGAGTATTGTGTTCTGCTTCTTTTATGTCCGTCTTTTAACAACCATTTAGAGGCAAAACAATCCATTATATTCAGCTGGAGAGAGAATGTATTGTTCCATGGCATTGATGAATACGCGTTGTGGGACAGTTACATCAGCTGTTATTCCGTTATCGGGAGAATTGTATAGTTCCTATCACGCGTTTAGAATGGACTGTACATGCATAGTGTCATTAGTCACGGATGCCCTTCGAACTAACACTGTAGTAAACTTAATGTGAATTTATGTTCATGTCATCATTGTAACTTGTATGGCTAAGTCATCCAAATTCCCAATGGAAATTTAATGAGGCGAGGGATAGAGTTTAAGAACCCCGAAAGATCGGAATTAGAGATCATTTTCTATTGAAGTCCATATCATGAGTCTAGTGGTTTTGAGTCGACTTTATAGTGTTCAGTTTTTCGGTGCTATCTTTTCTGCAAAATGCAATACGGTAGCTTATATATGATCATATTGAACATTTGAGGAAGTATAGACTCGAATATTTCGCTACTCACAAAATTTGCGAAAACCTCAAAACATACAAATTTGCATTGTAAATACTTATGTGTACCCTCTTAAATGTAAGCTAATTTGATTATGTAATCACGATTTTTGAGATGAATTTGGGCATTATGTTCGTTTGAAAATGGAAGGTCGCATCATTCATTATAATAATTTAAGTCGAGTAGGATGGTATCAATAGACAAACGTCACAGCAAGATGTCCCCGATTGACTGTCGTTGTTTGAAATTGATGCGATTTTATGCAAGGTCGCGCCGGCTACGAAGTTTGGGACGGAGACCAAAGCGGGATAATAATGGTACAGTTATTTTTAAAAAAAGTTTGTCTTTACTTAGCTTCATTTACTTTACTTAGGCTCCGTGGCTTATAACAGCGAGCATAAGAGCCACGTAAAACTACGAGCTGCTTTCCTTATTTTATACTACCAGAGTCACTACAGAAACACTAGTTACGAGACATTCAGTGCACACCCAAAAACATGGGGCTGATGGCCAATATATCCGAATCCCCTGAAATGAATTTATGTTGTAATAATATTATTTATTACAAACATTCCTTTAAAGTTAATGTTCTCATTATGGGGATATCGTTAGAAATGTGCTGTATAAAAGAGTCACCCTTGTAACTAGAACCGGAATCCATCCTGGTTTTAGATCGATCTGGTCCAATTCCGGTTGCATTGATTTGTGATACCGAAAGTAATGCTTTTGTTTTCAGTCTTTGAAAGCTGCCCAGCAGACTAGAAGTGGGGCACTAGCATTTAGGTCATTTTTAGTTGGATTCTATCATCAGTATTCATCTGAATACCCTGGTGATCCATCACTCTTCATGTGAGAGGCACAATGCGCAGCAATTCAAGTGATCCTCGCTTTGGCTGACCCACTTCAGGCCGACGCAACGCGACGATACAATCACGGAAAAGCAAGCCGAGTGCCATTACTAAACATTGTGTTATCGAACCGAGCAGCGTACGAACACTAGACTACACGGTTTGATATTTGCCTGCTAGCAAAATGTTCTTGCACACTCTCGCCATATTAGAGAGTTCTTTAGATGGAAGAGCATCCCGCCATGCAGCGGTAAGCGTAGTACAACTGCAAGAAAGAGCTGGATGTCCAAAGATCGAAGGTTCGGATCTCGGCGCCGACAGCGGCCATATTTTCGGTGCTTTTCCCGTTTTTCTTTCCACGGTCTTTCCGGGAAAATGCTGGGTCGGTTCCTTACTCCATGTCTCGGGGCACATACCCCCAATTCTAGACTCCAATAATTACTGTTACACACACTATTATACATACACTATCATAGTCACGAAACACAGGTTACCAGACAAATTATACTCACACCCAAATACACGGGTCTACTGCCCATAGTATCCCAAGTCCAATAATTAATTAAGAATAAACCAACAGACGGGAGAAAAAGCTAGGGAGATACCCCGAGATGGAGATTTATAAATTTTTATAAAATTTAAAAATTCATAACTATAATTTTGTACAAATGGAAGCGTTCAGTTATTAGGTCGTGTATTGTAAAGAAATTATAAGCTATTTAGATGAAAGTTAAAAAATGTATTTATGTAACCCATGCTTGACTCGAATCCGCGATCTTCGGCTCTATACGCCAACGGGCCATTCATTGTATTGTCAAACTTGTGAACAGTTGAGAAGCGGTATTTGTACGCCTCTGTTCTGGAATGGTCGTTGTCGGTGGTTCATTCTGGAAGGTATTTCCTTGTTTATAATATATGGATGTGTGACTCAGCGGTAACGTTCTTGCTTGCTGGGCACAAGGTTGCAGGTTCGGATGTTGGTGCTGTCAGCTGGCATTTGAGGGTGCGCAAATGCGAGTAGCCCTGCCAATAGATTTACTGGCACGTTCCCCCAGGGGCTCACATCTTGTGGAACGTGGGTTGGCGACCACGGGACCCCAGCTGAGTCCGGCATTGCTTCCACTTGTGCCGGGTGCCTCTTTGTCTTCTTTCCTGTCGACCTCCATTGGTCAACTCTTGTTCTTTTCCGACCCCGACGGTATTAGGATATCAGAGGCCTAGGGAGGCTTTCACTTTCCCGCCTTAATTGGCCCTTGTCTCATCTTTCCTGATCCCTCCTTCTTCGAGGGATTCCCGCACTGTTTTTTGTTAATTGGCTCCCCGTGTATCTAAATTCCCTTTAGCGATTTTTTTTGCATCTACACGCCATTTTGTAGGTATTTTCAATCTACGTTGCATTTTGTAAATCTTTTCTATCTAAATTGCATTTGGCGAGTATTTTCAACCTCAATTGCATTTCGTAAGGATTGACATTCTAAATTGCTTTTTAGTAAGCCTTTCAATATAGGACCTGGGACTTTTGTGAGTATTTTGAATTTGAATTGCATTTTGTAAGTATTTTCAACCTAAACTGCTTTTTGCAAGTATTTTCAATCTAAATTGCATTTTGTATGGTGGGCATTTTATAAGTATTTTGATTCTCAATTGCATTTTGTGGGTATTTTGAATCTAAATTACATTTTGTAAGTATTTTCAATCTAAATTGCATTTTGTAAGTATTGTCCATCCAAATTAGTAGTTAGAATCTGCCATACATTATGTAAGCATTTTGAATTTCAATTGCATTTTGTAAGCATTTTGAATTTCAATTGCTTTGTGAGTAGGGTCTATATTGAATCAGGAATGGGAGTTTTTAAATTTCAATTGCATTATGTAAGCATTTTGAACCGTAATTGCATTTTGTACGTACAGTAGAGCGTCGTTTATCCGGACTAATTGGGACCGAAAGTGGTCCGGATAACGATATTTCCGGATAATCAAACATGCGTTTATTTCATAGGAAATAACATTCACAGTATATTATGGTAATAACCACCAAGCTTCTCATTTAACTGCAACGCTTTCTCACATAACAAAGGTCCAGAAATGGGATCTCCCTTACTTCTTGTCTGAATAAACCATTAGTACACCGCTTCTTCCAATTTTTATCCCTAGCTGATCTCATGGTTCTACTCTTTTTAGACCCTTCTTCCCTATCTAACTTCGATGCATAATTCAGAATTTCAACTTTCCTTTCTTCAAATCATAAATTGTGGATTTTCTAACACTTAAGTTTTCATTAGACACTGCACACTCTCACCTCTATCCAGTTTATTAATGATCTCCACCTTCTTCTCGAAGGATAAAACATTGCGATTTCGTTTTTCTTTTTTGTCACTCGTAGAAGCCATTTTCACAACTTAATACAGTACAGTACAGTACACACACTCACATACTATAACACATTGAAACATTATAGAGTAAACAATCGGAAAGTGACATAGGAGACAACAATTGAAAACGAGAACCGACTCACTACTGTAGGCAGCGCGCGCTACTCAGTCTTTTTTTTTTGTTCGTCCGGATAATTGACGTTCCGGTTGTTTGACGTCCGGATAAACGACGTTCTACTGTATTTTCATTCTCATTTGCATTTTGTAAGTATTCTGAATTTCAAGTGCATTTTGTAAATATTTCGACTCTACATTACATTTTGTACGTATTTTGTACCTACAATACATTTTGTGCGTATTTTTCAATCTATTCCTCTTGTGAGTATTTTCCTTCTAAATTCCCTTTTGTAAGTATTACCTCTCTCCATTTTGTGATTCGTTTCAATCTGAGTTACATTTTGTAAGTATTTCAGTCTCACTTAATTTTTGTTCTGGTTTCCATTTCATCGTCATTTTCGCTATCACCCAGACCATTAGGGGCCGATAACCTAGATGTTAGGCCCCTTAGAAAAAACAATCATCATCATCATCATGTACAAGGCTCATCCAGAAAGTAAGTTTCCCTATTTTTTTTAAAATGTAATCATGTGTCATAGAAGTCTGCCCCCCGCGAATGGAACCAGCGTGTGATATTCGTCTTCAGCTCTTCGTCAGTTTGAAAATGCTGACGGGAGAACAGAAATTTCTTGAGGTGCATGAATAGGTGGAAATCGCTGGGAGTAAGATGAAGACTATACGGTGGATGATCAAACAGCTCACAGTCAAACTTCTGCAGAACACTTGCTGTCCTGATATTACTCCCAGCGATTTCCCCCTTTCCTTGCACCTCAAACAATTCCTGGCCTCCGGTCAACATTTTCACACTGATGAAGAGCAGACGATAGTTACACGCTGGTTCCATTCCCCGGCAACATACTTCTTTGACCACGCTATGGCAAGTGTTTCAATTCGTTTGGTGCCTATGTCGAAAATTAGCTGACATATTGCTGTACCTGTTCCCAATAAAGCTTTGCATATAACTATGTTCTCTTAAGAAAAGAATATAGGGAAACTTACTTTCTGGATGGGCCTCGTACACGAGTGTATACAAACCCGCCAAACCTAAACTAGTAGAATCAGGCTGTTCCAAATCCACGAGTTTGAGTATACGTACACGCGAGTATTCAGCAGTAATGCTCGGAGCACGGTTGGAGGAAGACTGGGGTGATAGCCAATACGTCACTGGGCGAAGGTCATAGTACAAGTCCATGCGCTTCCTGCCAGTCTTCATATATCCACCGCTTGGTAACGGCAGCCCCTACAGCAGAGCTGTATTGCATATTGCAGGTTTACTCACACAAGGCGGCGAGTACTCAGCTGCTCCTGGCGAGCAGCTCGGCTGGAACAGCCCGTAAGTAGATTAACAGGATGTGGTGTTGATCGCACGACGATAGTAACATGCCATACAATTAAAAACTCCCGTCTTTTTTTCTTTATACAAGAAGTAGTTCCGTGAAGAACTATATAGCTTATTTTCATACGAAATCCTACTTATATGCCTATCAACATACACATTTTCAGTTTGATTGCTGTAATAGATTCGTAGATATTGAGAACCGCCTAAATATTTCGGATGGTCACCATGTTGGATTTTTATATATAGGCCTTAGAGTTTATTACATGAAGATTATTGTGTAGGTGTATTAGTCAAACTTCAATCGCATGATGCCCCATAGGTGAACTTATGTTCATAGCCTCTATCAACATACAAAATTTCGGTTTGATTGCTGTCATAGATTAATAGATATTGAGAACCGTCCAACTATTTCGGATGGTTGCCATGTTGGATTTTAATACATGTAGGCCATAGAGTTATGTACTATTTGATGAGGATTATTGTGTACGTTCATTATTCAAACGTTGACTTCGATCACATGGTTAGAACACAAGAAATAAAACTTAATTTTAAAATTTCGCACTGCTGCCATCTTGAGGTTATGTAAACAATTGAACTAAATTAGATGTCAGTGCATTGCAATCTGTATACTCATTTTCTGTATCAAATTTCACTGCGGTCGGATGGTTAAATCGTGAGAAAGTCAATTTAAATGTTTCAACTTAGCTTCGCCATGTTCGTTTTGTGGGGCGTGGTGGCTCAGCGGTCTAGCTGTATGCATCTCACAAGGGCGGTCCGGGTTCGATTCCCGGTCAATGCATGTGAGATTTTCGAAGTGAAATGCCATGTCCTGTGGTTCGGATTCCACGTAAAAAGGAGGTCCCGTGGCTCATAATCACAAGATTCACGGTCACGTAAAACTACAATCTTCCTTTTTTTGTTCGTTTTGTAGTTAACAGGTTTTTGAAAGTCACATGGGTGAACTTCTAGTACTGCCCTGTACCACCGTACAAAATTTTAGGGTGATATGAATAATAGTTTCGGAGATATAGAATGCCGGTGAAATATTTCGCACAGCCGCCATGTTGGATTGGTGAGATGTAATGAAATTTGAAGGGTACGGTCGCGGTCGGCCGAAATAGTACTATGCCATTACCGAGATTCATAGAAATCGCTCCAGCCGTTTAGAAGTTATTAGGGGTGTGTGGGGGGGGGGGGGGCACACACGGATGCACACACACACACATGGACAAAACGATTTCCCTACCGCATTTATCATAGAACGATTTTCAGTCGTATTAAAGAAAGCTTTTCAGTCGGCCAAACTCCCTAAAATGAATAGTTATTTGACACGTACTTGTAGTACAGAGCGATCCGTATTAACTTGAACCACTTTAATGGGTCATAATTTCCCTCTGAAAGCTCGTAGAAACGGGAAATTTGTTTTAATGATCTCGGTGGCTCTGGGAGAATCAGTACCATTGTTCATTGGCAAGTTTGTTGATGGTTCCTGGGCATGTGCTTCTCTGTCCAGCATTTGTGGAACAGTTGGATGACGTCGAACTGACAAAAGGTTATTTTCAACAAGATGGAGCAACGTGCCATACGTCTGACGCTTCCAGGCAATTGTAACCAGTTTCTTTGGTGACGGAATCATCTCAAAAGAAATAGAAATATGCCCCCCCCCCCCCTTCTCTCTCTCTCTCTCTCTCTCCCCCCCCCCCCCCTCTCTCCCCCTCCCTCTCCCGATCGCCCGACTTTTCGTTATAGAGGTGTCTTAAAGGCAGAGTGTACAAAAATAGACCTCGGACAACTGCTGAACTCCGTGAGATCATTCGACACGAAATAAACAACATTGGTGAAGATACACTTCACAGAACGTCATGGTATATGGTGAAACGAGTACAGTTGTGTGTGGATGCTGGTGGAGGGCATTTACATAATTTACTACCGGGTGAGTTAGCCGCGGTCGTTACGGCATGACTGTTGGCAGTCGCTCACATCCGGGAGGTGAGGAGGTTCGAATCCCCCCGCCGGCAACCTTGAATATGGTCTTCTGTGGTTTCCCATCTTCCTTCCAGGCAAATGCCGGGGTTGGTCCCTAACTATAGGCCACAGCCGCTACCTTCCAACTCCTCGACCTTCCCTTCCAACTTTCCTCCCCCACGGTACTTGTAGCTCACCCATTGGGTGTCCGTCTCGAAGCAGCTACAAAACTGGCGAGCCCGAACATGTCCTCGGACACTCCCGGCACTAAAAGCCATACGCTAAAAAAAATATAAAAAAAATACTGGGAGGACTCGCCTAACAAGTTATTGTAACCAGTTTCTTTGGTGACCGAATAATCTCAAAAGATTTGTGCCTCTCTCCCCCCCCCCCCCCCGGATCTAATCTCGCCGGACTTTTCCTTATGAATGTATGCAATCTCCGAATTGTGTATTATCATTGCCCAAAGATGCACATGTGTCCCATTATTTGTTCAAAAGTTATGACTCATTAAAATGTTTCGGGTTTATATCGATCGATGTGTACTTCAGTAGGTTATGCCATACTTATCGGGGTCCGCAAGAGCAGATGGCCTCGCTGTTCCACCCCCTTAAAACAACAATAACTAATTATCATGAACCACCCAGTGGCTTAGCCGTGCGCGTCAATTCGCACACCACGACTGCAGTGGAGAGCAGCAGTAAGCTTGGATATCGTAGGTCGTAGAACATTCCGGAATGATACCTTATTCTACGTCCCGAGGCACCTATCTCAGTTATAGACCCGAATAATTACAATTACACGCACTATCAACACACTAACACTGGTTATCAGACTATTTCAATGCACACCTAAGTACACGAGCAATCAACAACTTAGGATTAAAACTCGGAATTTTTTCTTGTTTTATGCCGTGTCTTGTGTGGGGGTCCGGGCACAGACACCAAGAGCCCGCTGATGAGCCAGCTTGGTGTCTTAGGCCAACGCCACCTAAATTCTCTAGGTGGCGTTGCTTAGTTGAACTCCCACACAAGACACGGCATAAACCTAGAAAAATTGCTGAGTTTTAATTCACTTGCCGTGAAAGCCAATATACCAACTTATTAGCCACATTCCGTCTGGATTACAATTTGGTTTCCCAAAAGGCCGCGTCTCTGCGATATTAGACGAGCCTCACTCATACAGTAGGTTTATGTTTACGTTTCACTTCGACCTTCCTTGAGCAGTTATTACAGGTGCTCAGTGCTGACGTCGTGTTTGATGCTACATGACGGTTTAATACGATGATCGCGCGAGCTTATTTGCATAGTCTGGCCTTGGTAAGAGTGCGCTGACATTACCTTGGGCTTCTCGGTCACAACGTAGTTTGAACATTTCTAAGCAACTGTCTTAATTTCTTAACTCTGTGGCTGGGTCAAAGTCATATTTTATTGAACTTTCTGCTTGCCTCTCACCAAGGGGACCGGGTTCGATTCCCGGTCAATGTATGTAAGCTTTTCGAAGTGAAATATCACGTCCTGTGGTTCGGATTCCACGTAAAAAGGAGGTCCCGTGGCTCATAATCACAAGATTCACGGTCACGTAAAACTACAATCTTCTTTTCTTTTTGAACTTTTTGTACGGAATAACTTCCTTTAACATACGGTGGTGGTGATTTTTGTTTAAAGGAGAAAGACACCGATGTCATTAGCACCTCACTACACGGTTATTCTGTTTTATAGGGTCGCGAGGAAAACACGTAGGCCTATACAACTTTTTAGAAGATACAAATAAGAGCTTCTTTCCTTCAGAAACTCCTTAGATTGTTGAAGTTTCTGAACACTACACTTGAACTACAATTGTGTGAAGCTAAATTTGTAAGTTAGATTTGATTGGCGCTCTATTAAATTCCAACGTTCGCCGCCAGGTGCCGGTTGCGGCGGCATCTAGTAGCCAAGTTCGCGGCTCGGTGTCGATGACGGTAGAATTTGGTAGGGAAAGTAGGAACTACTTGAAATTGAATGGCTGCAGTCCTTACCTAAATTACAGATAACACACACTACTGCAGCCGTCACATTTAACACCGGTTATCAGACAGATTCGACACACACCCAAAGTACACGGGGCCACATGACCGCGTTGTCGCAGCCCCTAAACTGAGGAACCAACCAACACTACACTTCAACACGAATTTTGTTTTAAAAATATACATGACTTCATTTGTTGTTCCTTTTTAAATATAATTATACACACTGCCTAACTTGTTTGCTGTTAGGGGTCATCCATAAATTACGCTTGTGTGTCTTAAAGAATGTGACAAAAGTATGAAGGAAATTTGTAGTTTTACGTAATCGTTAATCTCGCGATCACGAGCCACGGGACCTCCTTTTTACGTGGAATCCGAACCACAGGACATGGCATTTCACTTTGAAAATCTCACATGCATTGACCAGGAATCGAACCTGGTCCGCCGTAGTAAGAGGTCATCAGCTTGACCGCTGTACCACCACGCCCCACTGCCAAGAGTATACGATTATTTGGAAGGGGGTTCTGTGCTAAAATATGTACGTTCGTCAGTTTTTCGTTGTTACCTGATTTTCAAAATTCAAATTATCTTTCTTTTTGGTACTTCCCATGTACGGTCGTTTTGCGTAAAACAAGTTCTTTTTGTAGGTTGATTTGTTGAAAGAAAATTCATCCTGTGTAGCATTCTCGCGAATTCAGAACTATATTTCCTGCTTCTGGTGCTGGGGCACGGACCTTCAAAGTAGTAGTTTCGAATCCCGGCGCTGACAGTGGCTATCCTGAGTGTGGTGCCAGGTTAGTACCCTATTTCAAGTCCTGGGACACCTACCTGTCCCTAATATACTTACATTACTACAGCCATCACATACAGTAAATATAGGTTACCAGACAAGTTCAACACAACCCAACTACATGGGGCTGATGACCAAGATGTACCAAGCCCCTAAATATAATTAACAACAACATGATTTGAACAAAGTTGAAAAAAGTCACAGTTTAATTAGGATTTCACGGTCGGTCATTTCTACGTAGTATAAAACGAAGTCTCCGATTCTTGGATGTAACGGGGAAACTCGGGAACCACTGGATGGATTTTGATGCGGTTTTCACCATTGTATAAAAGATTTCTCTAGGAAGGTTTCTGTAGAAAAGCATTCATTTATGACCAAAGCAAGCCGAGCAGTAGCGATTTCAGTGAATCGAGTCTAAGAAAACCCTGCCGTCCGTGCGATTTTTAAGCTTATGCTGTGTAAACCAGCAATACTCATAGGCTATACTATGAGTGTAAGAAATGTTCAGCATGAAAAATTCTACAAGAACGTCAGCGACAGCATATATCTTTAATACATCGCCCACTACAAATGTTTTTACCATCGCCCACTATAAATTTTTTAAAGTTTTAATTTCTTCCAACAATCTCCATTGAGTGGAAATTTAAATTACTAGCTTTGGAGTGAGCCTATCACCCCAGATTCGGACAGCATTATTCTGTGGAGTCGTGTCGAGTTAAGACTTCAGAGAAGAGTATATGTGTATGGAGTTTCACTCTTCACCTCGGCTTTTCTGAATTGCGTCTGGGACCTGGTGTCCTTAAGGGGAGGTTTATGGCGCAGTGGCTTAGCTACTCGTCTTTCACCCGGATGGTCGGGGTTCGAATCCCGGTGACAGCGTGGTGAAATTTTCACCTGTAAAATCACGCGGCTTCAGGAAGGGCATCCGGCCTTAAATCCCCGGCCAAAACCAAAATGAGCCTGGTTGGCTCCGGCGACCCCAATTCATTGGGAAAAAACGAACAAAATTTATCACTAGCCTCCGTGGCTTACGCGGCAGCACGCTGGCCTCTCACCGCTGGCTCCGTGGTTCAAATCCCGGTCACTCCTTGTGAGATTTGTGCTGGTCAAAGCGGAGGCAGACAGGTTTTTCTCCGGGTACTCCGGTTTTCCATGTCACAAATTTTATTCCAGCAACACTATAATTTCATTTCATCTGTCATTCATTTAATCATTTCCCCAGGGGAGTGCGACAGGCTTCGGCAGCCGGCACAGTTCATATCCTCGCCGCTAGATCGGGGCTTCATTCATTCCATTCCCTGACCCGGTCGGTCGACTGGACGCAGGCTGTGGATTTTCATTTTCACCTGGTGTCCTTGCGCCTTTTAAGATTACGCTGGGTAAACCGTTAAAGATACCGGGCGAAGCCGGGGCGGGATAAACAAATACCCCGGTCTGATCTAGTAGGATTTGAGTTGGGACATGCGTATTAAAATAATGTTGAATGCACATAGGATAAAATCAACCTGTAAAACATAAAACAAGTAGCATGAAGATAACATCGTAGAATGCAGAGGGGCTTGTGGCATTGTTTAATACCAGCCAGAATCGGCTACTTCTGAAAGTTGGAAACGTTTGCCATAGAAAAGGGTACAGCTAGTTTAGCAGCAAATTCATACACATCATAGTTTACTCCACCTTCAGGCATGGTTAGTAATAATAATAGCTGATGCTGTTATCCCGGGTTCAAACTCGGCTTTCTCTTGGTTTGGTTGGGTTCAGGATCTCCCCAGCCTCGTGGTACCGAAATGGGAACCTGACTGCTACTGTGGAAGAAGGGAAAAATTCGAAATAAACTGGCCACTCACCGTACGTAAGCTACGGCATGATGCCTGCTTATTGATCCCCTGTTGTAGTCAAGAGCTCTAATCTGCTCGCATCTGCATTTTAGGTCCTGGTAGATTTCATTTAATTGCAATGGGTACCATTTTATGGCTTCCGGAAAATTCCGACTCATCTTCGCGTTTCACATCCGTTAGTTTTCCTTAGTTTAGGGGCTGCGACAACGCGGTCGTGTAGCCCGGTGTACTTTGTTTGTGTGTAGAATCTGCCTGATAACCGGTGTTAACTGTGATGGCTGTATTAGTGTGTGTTATCTGTTTTAATTCAAGTAAGCACTGCACACAATAATTTTAAGTAGTTCCTACTTTAGCTACCAAATTCTACCGTCCACGACACCTAGCTTGCGGACTTGGTACTAGATGGCATCGCAGTCAGCACATGGAGGAACTAATAGAGCGTTATCAATTCTGACCTACAAATTTTGGCTTCACAAGTGTAATTAGTGGAAGGTTCTTTTTCATGCCATAAATCTATGAGATGGGACCGCCAGCCGGCTTTACTTCCCCTCCAAAGGAAGGCATACTGAGGGATTTTAAAAAATCCGACGACTTCGGTCGAGTTTGAACCCGCGACCTTGGGCATAGAAGCTCAGCATGCTACCAACTACGCCACCGAAGCCGCGTTCAGAAGTTTATATATAATTTATTTACAGGTAAATCACTTTCTTGTGGACACGATAACTAACGCCATTTTGTACCAACCACTTTCAAATTTATACATAAAATATAACCATTCAAAATCTCGGTTGAGTTCGTTAATGGGCAAAATCGGACCAAGGGGGTGGATATGGAGGGTCTTTTATCGAACAAGTGAAATATCGCTATAACTTTCTTCAGGAGCGTATATAGAAAAAAAATTCGGGGGTAGCTGACTATCCTGGAAAATTGTGAGTATTCTGAGGGGATTGTCACCGCAAAATACCCAGAAATATCAACCAATACCTTAGAGCATATAATTTTGTGTAATTATTTTAGATAAGATTCAAAGTTTATATAGCCTACAATTATTACAGGCAATACAAAAAAAAAGTTGTAAAATACAACACAACACACAAATAAAATGTTATACTTAATGAACATTCTATTATCTTAATATTTCTCAATTTACTAAGCAGAAAGGTAAACAGTTTTTTTACATGTATTTCTCAAAAATCATACTGTGAAATTCACAGCTTTACCTCACAAGGCTGAGTGCACCCCGTTCCAGCCCTCAGACTAGAATTAAAATTTCTTGGCAGAGCCGGGAATCGAATTCGGATCTCCTGGGCGGCAGCGAAGAATGCTACCCACTACACCACGAGTTAGTATTGTTACGTGCCACCCCCCTAGTGGCACTTTCGTTAACTGGATTACGGCGGGTAGAAAAACACAACACCAATTACTGCTTTAAAGAGAAGTTAGCTTTATTGCTTGCAGGAAGATACACTATTCTTCAGCAAATACAAGCAATTGGAACCTTACTCCAGTTTCCTCAAGTCTCTTGCTTATGGAGAGCCCTTGCCCTCTTTCACTTGTCAACAGTTAATCTTCTCGCTAATGAGTCTGATGGCCTTGACAGAACTACATGCAACTCTCCCCTATGTACACAAATTACAGTTACTTACGAAAACACAGGCAGTCCCCTGTATGCTTCTCACTTCCTCGCTGTCAAGGGAAACGGTTTCACTAGGGGTTTCGCAAGTCACCACACTTCTGTCGCTCACGATAAACGCTCGCACTACTGTAGCTCGTAAAACACAACAACAACAAATGCTTGACAGGTCGCTCTTATATAGCAGGCCTGTGACTCAATAAATGCTTCTAGACCCATCCAGGGTCCACGGATTCTCGAGGATTCCAACACTGGCTGGGTCACGAATATTCTGGACCATCCCTTTCACTTCGCAGCCCGTTGCGTAACGCGCACTTAATACACTGAGGGAGAGCACACACAGCCCGACCCTGGGACAGTTGTGACTCATGCGGCGAGCGATGACACAAACTCACAGCCGTAACAGTATAATTTCAATTTTAATATTGTTTATAACTTAGCCGTTAAGTTAAGATTAGGGTACAACCAAATTTACAATTATTTTATGCTCTTACCAAAGCAGCACTTTCTTAATTTTAATGGTTTTTTTCGTGGGGGGGGGGGGGGCCTGGAGCCCCCTCAGCACCCCCCCTTATATACGCCCCTGACTTTCTTAGTAACTTACCGTTTGTGTAAAATCGAATCCATTCGAAGTTCATACTATTCTTCACATAAAGACCAAAACTTATCTCAGTAAAGTTGGGGGAAAATGGAGGTTTGGGAGAAAGAAATTCACACCTTCAAAATACAGTTTTAAAATGGTCTTATTATCTTAAACGTTTGTGTGAAATAATTTTTGTTATGACCCCACCCTTACGCCAAGGGATGAGCAATTTTTTTTTCGGAACTATGAGATGTTAAACATGTAGAACTTTTGTAGGCAAATGTGGTTAATTCGAAACAGTTTTCTTGCCCGGTGAAATCTACCTCCATGTTCCGGCATGCCGAGAGGGATTATTAACACTCAGGTTGCATTATTTACCGGCGAAATACAGTTACTGTACCGGTAAACTATTTCTATTCAGTACCGTTCCACAACTTGCACTTTCGTGCTCTTCTATTGCTATAGTACGAGTATATCATCATCCATGGTAAACCCCGTTTTCTTTCACTGAACACTTCAAGTTTCACCCTTTTCTTTATATAAAGAGGGTTATAGAAACGGTTTGACATGAGTAGCCTTCCACTGTCGTTGAGGGGTCTTCTTTTGTGTTGAACTCTCTTCTCTTCCTTTCAGCAGCTTGCTAGAATGCTACACTGTCGTTGTATGCGAAGTAACGAGTGAGTCAATGAATGAAGTAAGAAAGACGTACACAACATGATCAGTTTTTTTTCTTTCTCTTTCCAGCTGGGCGGAGGAACTCCATGAGGACGAAGCGAAGAAGGTAGTACGCGCGTCTGCCGCTACTTAGCGCCACGTACGTGTTGATAATGTTTGACAGCTGTTTCAAGTTCAGTGTGTGCTAGGCTGGTGGTCCGCAAAGACGCTCGGTCATCATGCTGTCGAGTTTCGGTTTTACTAACAGACGGAGGACTAGTAAGTGTGTATGTGTGTGGTTTTTAGTGCTGGTGATAGTGCAACAATGTGGAGGAAGCTCTGAGAGTGATGATGGAGAACAAAATGTGAACTACACGACTCCCAATCTTGATTTAAGTTATAACTCATCGACCGAAGTTAATGCCAAGGCTATGGAACAGCTCTATTCTGTGACCAACTTTTTTATTGACCTCATCACGAAGGAGGATGCGTACCCAGAAGGTAAGTTCTTCTTTTATTTGTTTTTGTTGTGAGCAGTCATGTTTGGAGTGTCCAGAGTAATACACTTGTAAAAAATGATTGTGCAGCGTCTCTGAGGAACAAAAAATTGAGCGAGATGTTTGGACGGGTTTGCTGTAAGCGCCGGGTGGATATTCACTTCATTCAAAGCTCACCCGGAATTTTGAAACTATTCATTTCCGGTTGGATTATAATGATTTACAAATTAATGTTACAGATATTCAGATGTTTGTCAGGAACTGTTTTCAAAACGTTTTTGTCTTAATTCCTAAAACCAGTGCCAAGATAAAGGGACAGTTTTGCCATTAGTTAACAGGTGTAGCAAATTTCAAACGTATTTAAGTATGCGTTTTCAAAGATTAGGATTACGGGCACTCATACAGTACACAGGTCTTCTTCCCAAAATTGCTCTAGGTCGCTCATTATCAAAACAATATTTCCTCCTATAAACTCTTATGGTACGGTACTCACTAGGTATTCATCTTGAATCCCTCAATATCAAAATGTGTTTTTTTTTCTGTTTATATTGTGCCCTGTTACGTTTCAAGTTATTCCTATAAAAATATAATCTTTTCTTGTAAATTAGCCTGTGTATCTAAATTAATATGGATTAAATATCGTGATGCAATGAAGACTTTGAGCCCATCATTTTTGCGGGTTGGTGTTTTTTTTAAAATACCATAGTACCGATACTTATTCAGACACAGAATTAATGGCGACCACTATGTTATATCTATCATGCCCAAGGGCGGGCTCGAACCGGCAGTCGACGCTGTGCTCAGTTCCACAGCCTCACGCTCTGGTCCTGAGTCACTCCTGACGGCTGACGTGTCTCTCACTACGTCACACCCGAGGCTGGTAGAACATGATGTGAAGCTAAATATGACTTCATTCTTGAAATTAGCCACGAAAGATCTCTGTTCTGACACTTGCATTGACATGGCATTGACTTTAAAAGAAGAGTGCCGGGTGACTTGGTTGGATTCTTATAAATTGGTCCCGCTGGACGAGACCTTAATAAAACTCCCCTGCCGCAGAGCCATCCATCGCGCCCGACTAGAACTCCGACCGAAGTTCAGGGGAAGTCCTACACCTCCGCTTGCTGTAGGTGAAGTAGTATTTGCTAAGATCCGCGTCTTTCGCGTTTCTTGCTATTTCCTTATTTGCTTTCGCTTGGATTGAATGAGAATAATAGAGAAGTGAGAGAAGCCAGTCATGGAAATAGTCTCAATTAGTGATGACTTATGCCAAACAAAAGTCCTTCATACCTGCGCTTGCCTGCGTGGCTACGACTAAGTAAGTAGCCACCTGCTGTTTAACATGCGGTACTCAGAGGGACAAATCTCAGTCGACATTGTCATACGATTCACACACAGCCTATGGGGACGGAATTCTCCTTAAATGTATAAATGTGTTCCTTTAATGCTTTATGCTTTATCTAATAAATTAAAAATATGATGTAATGTCAGCAGATTCGGATAACAAACGTGCGGATGCAGATTAAAGTCTTGCGGATGTGGGCCGGATGCGGATAACAGTCATACGGATACCGTTTTGTTTATCCACGCAAGGCTCTAGCTATAGGTTGTTCTTCTGATGTTCAGCGTTGTTTCTACTCGATAAATGTAACAAACATTCCGTACAATTTTCTACTACTGCTAAGCCTCTGCAGGAAAACAAATGTTTGGGGTGTCGGTGTTTTGGAACATAGCGCTGATTAGTGATTACGTGCTGTTACGCCTTTCTTATCTTCGCCAATGAGTAGACAAACTAATGAAAGGCGTATTTGCTGAATATATAACACAAACCCATGAGCATAAAAGCGTAAAATTCATCCTTGAAGTGTACTCGCCACAATACACTGGTTATCACTCATCAGCTTTCACGAGCAGGCACTGCGCTCAATCTCTTCGCTTCCCTGCAGGTCTTCTCCTCGGTACTCCGCGACGTATTTTTGCTCCCTGTATCACTATGGTCGTTCAGTCCACTGTTTGGCTCAGTCAGCTGAATTCATGGGAAGCGGCAGCGTTTTCAGAGATTAGGTCTTTACTTTGGCAAGGGTCTTCCTGTGTTTTTTTTTCTTTTTTAAATTTATTTTCGATCCTTTATTTAAAATTGCCATATCAAGCATGCACTGGTGTGGTACCTAATTCGAGTTCTCTACAGCCCAATAATTACATCTGAGTATTCTGGAGAGTCCAGGTCGACTATGTGGCTCAAATATGTGAGCCGGTTACGTCGAGTGTTTAAATTTGCGGGCATAATCGGTTGCATGTAAGGTGGCTAAGATTTGAGAGACTTTTGTTATACAGCACGTTGGAGAGCACTTCCAAGGTGAAATTCGCTGACGTACTCTGAAATCAAATTTTCTTACCATCATTGAGGATAATTTATGTTTCTTGGACAAGGCATTGGTCAACGCATTGTAGTCTTGTTATTCATTGCTTATTTAATCTCTCCCCTTACTTTTTTCTTTTATCGAAGGGTATAAGCTCTTGTGTTCCGACTACTAGTACAATTTTGTAGTGGAGTTGATGTTCACGGACGAGGGAAATCCTGAGCTTAAATTGGTTAAATCAACACAATATACATCCTCGTTTACTGAACGTGCTCTTCTGGGGCAAGGGGTGTTTTCATATCTGTTTTTCTATGGATTAACTTAGTGCTGAAATTTATTGATGTTTTATCCTGGGATTATATGATCGATAATGTATTATTTTGCCGATCTTACGTGCTATAACCATACAGTATGTTGAATAATTTATATTGTTTTCGTGTGTTGCTCCACAAAGTTTAGCGATAATTTGTTGGAGCTTAATAGACTATTACCGCACAACATATAACCAATAAGTATAGTACTGTCGGTTGCCAATTTTCCGTGGTAACTTAGTAGAGGTAGGCTTTGTGGTACGGATAAGACAATCGAGTGATGAATGATGCAAAAAGCGTCTTTGCACATGAGTCATGCTAATCATTAGCTAATGGGTTAGCATGCTAGGTTTTGGCCTGAAGGGTCCCGGATTTGATTCCCGACCAGATTATGGGGATTTTAACCTCCTAGGGTTGTCCCCTCTCTCAATAAATGGGTGTTTTTGTGACGTCTTCGTCATTTCATCCTCAACCTCGATGCGCTAACCGAAAAGACCTGCATCAGTCGATTTTTTAAAAACTGATTTACCCAGTCGGTTCACATACCGTACGTAGTAATACGAGGACATACCTCTATGACACGCAAGGATTATAGGAAGTCAATTTTCTTGGCTGATTGTTGATTTCAAGATGCGGAACAGCGAGGTCATCTGTCCCTACGACTTACTTTATGTGGTGTACTAATAGCTCGGGTTTCCAAACAATTGCGTTCACGCACTGGCGTATAGTAGTCATCTCCTTCATATCGTTAGTTGGACCTTTCTCAACTAGCATATAGTTTATTTCTTCGTGTTTTATTGCCCGGACACATTTTTCAAAAATCTGTGACATGAGAAAATCTATGTAGTGAGGGCCCTCCCAATAGAACGGAACTTCGCAAGCGCCGTGTGACGGCCGGGACACTGTGGCTAGCCGCCTGTCGAGCAAGGTATATTTCGCTATCAGCAGTGCAGCGCCCAACTAGTTTAACACATTTACACGTTTTAACGTATTCAATCATCATCATTACTTACATGAATTCCTGGGTATTTGCTGGAAATGCTGACCTTCATTTTCTAAACACGCATTGCACCAACGTGGGAAGATTTTGTACACACGCTGTAATTCTTCCTCACTGATATTTCGTATCAGTGCAGTTATTTCGTTCTCGAGAACCTCCTAAGTACGCGGATTGTTTCTGTATACCTATTGTTTGAGGTTCCCCGACGAGTAAAATCGTACGGTTCTGAAACGTATGAACACTTTTACTGGAAGACTTCTTCTTGAGGAGATAAGTTTTCACTAGGAATTTCGATGTTTTGTTCTAGCCTATACCTAACCATGTTCACGGTATACGAGATAACCTTCAGTACTTCGCCACATGTCTTAAACTCTCTGAACTAAGGTATTTTGCCAGCTATGACAGCATCCGCTGTTGTGTACCGGTATATGCTAGTTAACTGGCGCTGACTAATCGCTCTCCACCCGTCACACGACCCAAGCAAGGCTCCGTTCTATTGGGAAGGCTCTCAGTGTACTGTATATGCGTACGGTAGTTTTCATTTTCTTGGATACTTCATCTAAAACCATTGCATGATGTTAGTAATTAACAGTCGTGTAGTTATTGTTCAATTCTTAACTGGATACAGGAGGAAATTTAATCTTTACACGTTTAGCTTACTGTTGCTCCTATGATCTGCTAGAAAAAAAGAAATACAAAATATGGGTGAGGCTGTTCAACACTAGCCGTAGTTTCTGGACTGGTCCATAACCACGCTATTCGGCATAGTCTTCCTCTGGGTCAAGAATTTTATTTTCTTGTTGTTGTTTTTTTTTTTTTTTTTTTTTTTTTTTTTTTTTTTTTTTTTTTTAGTGATCTGCCTCCAATGACCTGGGTTTCTGTATTTGAGTAGGTTAGAGTCATAACGCACATGCTCCAAAATAACCAAAATTGAGATGACGACATATTCTCCTATACCTTTATACGTAGAACATAATTCACGGGACAGTTATTTTCATTTGGCACATGATCCTTGAGAAAACAGGTGTTAAACATCATGGTTAGTTTCAAAAGTCCCATGATCCGCGGGATCTTGTGAGTTTTGTTCCGTACCTCATCTTGACCAATCAGCGATTAGCTCTCCCGGCACCATTTCCTTGTATAGTGGTAAATATTGATGCCAGTATAGTGTTTTTTCTCTTCTGTTCAGTTATTTTGGGGAATATCATTGAATATAGTGGTTGAAATAAACCTAATTTGACACACAAGTCACGGAAGAAAACGTTTCACCCGCTGGAGAAAGGGGAAGGCCAAGGAAACGTTCGCAGCATCCAGAAATGTGGAAAAGGCAGAATTCTACTTTGGTTGCGATGTGTATCTTTTGGTTTTCCGTAAAGTCTCACCCACATATAGATGGAATTGAAATGATTTTTCCAGTCACCGGTCATAGTTATATTCCTCTGTGTTTGGAAATATAGAATGGTGAATGAAAAAAAATGGAAGTAATAGTACAGCCTGAACAAGTGCATGAGATAATTTCAAGTCAGTCAACATTGAGATTGGTAGGAAGAGACTCCAGTGTTGCCGACTTCAAGAATTGTGTGAAAAAATGCATTACGAAGTCCAGGATCATGGCATTTTTCAATTTCAAAATGTAAGCGCATTTACATAAGCGTGGAGTAGGAAATAAAATTCTTGTGCATGGTGAACATACTTACTGAAATGACCTTGGAGTGTTTAGATCTGTGTTTAAATTTGGAGTAAATGCACTTATGAATCCTGAAATCACCCAGCCAAAGAATTCAATCTCTTTAGAGAAAAGGAGGGATCTTGAAAATCTTCTGACTGCCCATTATGGTGACAACTGGAGAGAATTTGAGGAGCTCAAGTTTTATAAGCATGTCATTGATGAGAATACATCGGATCAAACTGATCATGAGTGTATGTGCGACATGATGCAAGAGGAACTTAGTGTTGTGATATAGACATAGAAGAGTAAAATTATTTTTCAGTTTTCGGAGTTAACCTCCTTCAAATCTTCAGTGTTATTTTAGTAGCTTATTTTCTTTTGGTATTTGAAACTTTCATTCTTCTCAAGGAACGATTAACAAGTTTGTTTTATGCTCCTGATTATAATATTCTACTTTCCTTTGTGACCAATACTTAGTTCTCGTGAATGGAAAATTAATAAATTTATTTCATCATTAAATTGAACAAATGTGCATGGTAGACATTTCTTTTATGAGATTGCCAACGGTATTCCAAAATACAACATATGTTTTGTAAACGAACACAAGCATAGTTCATAAAATATTAATTAGTATTTAACAAGATTAACATCACAACGTAATTATACAAACACAGCAGAAGAAAAAGTGGTTTTCAATGGGGACCAAATGTGTTGTATATCGAGTCGCAACACGATTTAAATATGTAATTCCCGCAAAACCAACATCATCGCCGAACAGCTCACTATCAAAACTCACAAGATCCAAAATGGGAATTGTCAAAACTTACATGTTCCATAGGTCATTAACAAAACTCACATGATCAATAATATAACCTTAAATAATTGTAATTTCTCAATAAACAAACATAATCTGTAATATACATAATGATTTCTAGCCATTGTTCTTACACATACTGATGTCCACATCTGGGTCATGTACACGACGCATGTAAAACACGTTTTTCGTCGTTTGTGAAAATTTATGTTTTTGAAGCATGTGAGTTATGCATCTAACCTACTCATTTATATGCCTTAAACTTCAAATCCTTCTTCATATGATTGCGTAATGTCGTGTATGGTATATGGAACTCCCAATTCCTGTGACCGCTTTCGAATGGACTTTTTTGGCGAACGTTCCACAGACGCTTCAGCCTCCACACACGTTTCAGGTCGTTTTGACGGTCGTCCTTAGCGAGGCGTATCTCTTATGGAACCAGAGCTTTCTCTCCCACCGTAAAACTGTTGGTTTTGGTGGGGAAGGTTTCTGAAACCTTACAGTGAAATCATGCTGAATATCTCTCATTGATTTTCCTGTATGCGGTCGTTCGTGAACCCACGTGCTCATTACGATCCCTTCTACCCTGGTGTAAATGGACTCACCCGCCATGATTTAGAGTTTTAGACGTATATCAACACCTACAACAATTAGAATCAACAATTCATTGACATCAGTGTAATACATAGGGTGTAATGGGACTTTGTGATCACCCTGTAAAATCCCCTTCGCCCTAACACCGCAGCCAAACCATACCTACAACAGAAAATAACAAAAGGACCCCCGATTTTTAACCAACCGACGATCTCTGAGCTTTCGAACGTACCCAATCAAAATTCACCAATACCTACCCATAACCCCTAAAGTTATGCTACCAAAACTGAAAATAATAAAAGAGCCTACACTTGGTCTCCTCCTAAAGACCAACCCAGAAAATAGCATAGCTCCTACAAACGTAACTGAAATCTCTCGAAATTAATAAAGGTACCGCCATAACCCTAACCCCCAATGTACCTCACCAAAGCTGAAAATAACGAATTGACCCCAAACTTTGACTCCCTCCAGCCGCCTCTGTTTGAGCCACTGCGAGCTCCCCAAGTTAATAAAAAAGGAAAGGGGTGCCAACCCCTTCTAACCACCTCTGTCTGAGCTATGTTTATCTCCTCGTAAGGCTATTTTTCATGTAATGAAGATAGACTATTAATTATTTCTGGAGTTATTCACGGTTTTATATAGTCTTCAGGACTCTGGTAAAAAAAACTGTTATTACTTAGGGTTTGGATCCCGTATATCGGTTTACTTAAAACGCCATTACATTGTCAATCTTCGAAGCTTCGGATCATCGTAGCAGGAATATTACAAAGCGACTTCGAGACATGTTTTTCCATTTTGTGTGTGTGTGTGTGGGGGGGGGGGGGGGGGGGGGGGGTATAAACGGTATTTCCATGCGAAGCTTCGAAGTTCGAATCATATCAACAGTCCTGATATTAATCACCGACTTGCCTCTCGCGCTATTCCGTACGCCTCTTCCTTGCCCTTGATCCAGTCATCACGTTCATGCACCCACCAGAGCAGCTAATTTGGATGTACTGTAGCTACAGTAGTAGCGCACGCTGGCTGAGGAAACGACTGGTTCTACATGCACGAGCACTGTGATTTCTCCCCACTCAAGATAGCACACATCTGGGCATGGTGGTATTAACGTTTTGGCTAGATATAATTTTTCTTGTGTTTCGTATTCAGTCGAACAATCTGAGGTGTTCATATTGTTGTTTTAAGGGGACTAACGTGTAGGTTATCGCTTATTGGCCTTCATGACTGGGATTTAAATGCTGCCACTAGGAATGGCAAAAAGTGACAAAACACTTTTTGGAAACTTTGGCGCCACCTAGCTTCTGCATTTCAAAACGTATGACATGACCTCAATGAGACGAATTGTAGGTGACAATGTCCTCTACATTTTTTGTTGAAAAAAACTTTTCTTTAAAATACGTCGATTCAGAGAAAAACGCTTTTCAATCTTTTTTTGAGTTTTCCGACAAAATGATCGTGCAAATTATTCTAAAATTCAGAGTTAAGCTTTTTTTTTTCTGCTTTTCTAACGATTTGCAAAAAGCCTACCATAGCACAGTTTTTGGAACAAAAGGTTTTTTTTCTGTGCAGCTGTCCTGTACTACTTCTTACGGTAGACAAGGAATATTGAAGAAAAGAAAAAAAGATCTCTCAAAAATGTTGGTATCAGCAAAAGAAAGACAAGGTCCAATTAAGGCCGGAATAGGAAGATTATTGTTTACCCTTATACCCTCGGGGCAGGAAGAGAACAATAGGGTCCCAAGGGTCCTGAGGGGGCACAATAATATCAAGGCGTTTAGGTGTTGCCAACCCTATAAATTTGCCCCGAATTATTCGGTTTACGTGCCCCTCAGATAGCCACGCAGGGGTATGCGTCTGGATGCCAGTAGCGAGCAGCGCTGTTGTGAAAACAAGATGGTCCTTTCTCAGTCCTCTTAATTGATCGTTTAAATGTACAGAAAGACTTGGCATAAAGATGAGTTTTCCAGTCCATTCAAGGACGTGAGGTCTACGGACAAGATGTCTACCCTTTTCGTTCAATTTTTCCTTACAACAGATAGATCGTTGGGGCTGATGACCTCGTAGTTCCGCCCCTTAAAACAACAATAACTAACTAGATAGATTGTTTTTGCAGCGACGTTGCCAAGGTCGTAAGCGTGGCTCCGTAGAGAGGGGCTCAAGGATGCAATAAATAACGCATGTCGAGAGCTCTTGACCAGCTTCTACAGATTAGACTCGAGGCGGATGGCGAATATTTTGGTAATGTTTGATGGTCGAACTTCGTGCAAGAGGGTGGTAGTGATGATGGTTCGCACCTACGATGATACACGAAATATTCTTATCCTCTTCTACGCCAATTATAGCAAGAAAATGGAACTTCGTAATTCAATTTCATAACTTAATTCGGACAAGCTTTTTATTTATATGAACGTTTAATAGGGGTATTCAAATTGCCCTTAATATTATGTACTTCCGCCCCTTAAAACAACAACAATAACTAAATTACATCTTGATACTTATTGGTCACGCCATCTGAGGACTGACTGTTAAAAAGTGTTCAATTCTTGAAACTTAATTCCGGTAATTTTAATTTTGAAATTATGTTACAGGCATGCGCTCGAACCTCCGGGTTCCCCTGCCCATAGGCCTACCTTATTTGTTCCCACGTTGTCACTTTATGTGGTTTATTCTATGTGACTGCAATAATAGACGTTTGGGCGACCCACCGACTTGTAGATAATTATTCAGTTGAACCAGTTGAGTAACCTGCATGGTTCTTCAATCCAAAGAGCAGTCGACGGAGTGCGACGCATCGAATCCGACTGAAATGGTATTCATACTGGCATTAAGGGCATGATGGTGCACCGGTAAAGCTACTTGCCACTCACCGAGGCAGACCTGGTATAATTTGTATATGCATACGAGATTTTCGTAGTAAAAGTCCAGTAATTCATATTCGTGTAATATGGGGGTCCTGGTACTTATGATCGCGAGATTTTGAGAGCAACGCAAAGCGATAAGTTTGTTGAACTGACACGCAGGAAATGAAAGTTTATCGCCACCGTTTTTAGGTAGATTTCATTAGAAAGCTAACTATTGCAATGGGTCCCATGTTTCGATTTCCGGAAAATTTCGACATATCTTCGCGTTTCACATCCCCCAGACCCCAAAACCACCGTCAGTTCAAAAGTTTATATATAATTTATGTATGTATATATATATATGTATAGATATCAGTTTCTTGTGGACACGATAACTGCCGTAATTTTGCACCAATCACTTTGAATTTTTTACATAATATGTATCCCCTTAAAATCTCGGTCGAGTTCGTTAATGGGCTAAATCGGTCAAAGGGGTGAATATGGGAGGCTTTTTTCAAAAAATTGAAATATCGCTATAACTCTTAATATCTGAAATATTGAATCTATTCCAAGTTCATACTATGTGTCGGATAAGGCCCTAAAATTTATGTTTGAAAAGTTTTTTATAGCACCAACCATTGACCAAAGGGGTGGGAAAAAGTGGGTTTTTTTGGGAAACATTAATCATATCTCTGTTAATAGGCACAATATCAAAACCGTACAAAATGGACGCAAGAGAGGTTGCCATGACAACTTTACTTATAATTGATAAGGGATGAGCCATCAGCAGTTGCTATGACAACGCCACTGCACGAGATCACATTCAGTTTTCATATGTCTGTGTGAAGCGACTTCAGTATAGGAACTGGTAGCATGCTGAACTTCTATGCCCAAGGTCGCGGGTTCAAACCCGGCTGAAGTCGTCGGATTTACTAAGAGCGCTAAAAAAACTGATTATGCTTTCCTTCGGAGGGGAAGTTCCAACGTTCGTTGCGAGTTGATGGTTCCGGTGGCATCTAGTAGCCAAGTTCACAGCTAGGTGTCGTTGATGGTAGTATTTTTAATTATGTAGCCTATTTTAGGTAGATTTCATCAGAAAACTAACAATTGCAATGGGTGCCATGTTTTGATTTCCGGAATATTTCGACATATCTTCGCGTTTCACATTCCCCAGACCCCCAAACCACCGTCAGTTCAAAAGTTTATATATATGTGTGTGTATATATATATATATATATATATGCATATACGGTCTATCAGTTTCTTGTGGACACGATAACTGCCGTAATTTTGCACCAATCACTTTGAATGTTTTACATAATATGTAACCCCTTAAAATATCGGTCGAGTTCGTTAATGGGCAAAATCAGTTGAAGGGGGTGAAAATCGGGGGGGGGGGGGCTTTATTTTTCTCGAAAAAGTTAATTATCGCTAGAACTCTCTTAATACGTGAAATATCGAATCCATTCAAAGTTCATAATATGTGTCGGTTAAGTGCCAAAAATTTATGTTTGAAAAGTTTTTGATGGCACCAAACATTGACCAAAGGGGTGGAAAAAAGTTTTTTTTTTGGGAAACATTAATCATATCTCTCTTAAAAGGCACAATATCAAAACCGTACAAAATGGAAAATATTCCCCTAATAATTACCTAAAACTTTGTCTGAAATAATTTTTGATCTGACCTACCATTACGCCAAGGGATGAGAAAAATTATTTCGGAATTAAAGAAAATGCCAAGTGCCATCAGTGGTTACCATGACAACGCTTCTAAATTGATGAGGGATGAACTATCAGAGGTTGCCAAGACAACGCCATTGCACGAAATCACATTCATTTTTCCATCTGACTGTGGGAAGCGGCTAACTGGTAGCATGCTGAACTTATATGCCCAAGGTCGCTGGTTCAAAGCCGGCCAAAGTCGTCGGATTTTCTAAGAGCGCTAAAAATCCCTCAGCATGGTTTCCTTTGGAGGAGAAGTTCCAACATTCGTTGCAAGTTGCTGGTTGCGGTGGCATCTAGTAGCCAAGTTCACAGCTAGGTGTTGTTGACGTTAGTATATGGTACAAAATTAGGAACTACTACTTAAAATTGACCGTCTGCAGACCTTACCTGAATTACAGACTAATACTGTCATTACAATTAACACAGTTTATCAGATTCTACACACACCTAATGTACACGGGGTTACATGACCACGTCGCAGCCCATAAACTGAGGAACCAACAAAAATCTCTGCGGGAGATAAAATGTTGCGTGAAGAAGTAACAGACTGTCAGATAGTTACACATCAGTTCCAAACCTTGCATAAGGACAGTGTGATCACAAGTATAAAAATGAACCCCAAATGACAAGAAGGTTACCATCCCCATAAGACAATAAAATGATAAAAATATGCATACAAAAACGAAAAAAAAAAGTTAATTAACCTTTAAATGTAAAATACTTTCTTGCAATCAATGAGGTCTGATCCTCCTACGAAAACCTGCATATTTTGCCTATTATAGCCTATCCCCTAGTTTGCCCGGTGAAATCTACCTCCGTCTTCCGGCGTGCCGAGAGGATTTTTTTATATCAGGTGAGTGCCTGGATGATACCCACGGACGCACTATATTTTCGCAGCTTATTAGACAGACTCCACAAAAGCAGCCGAATCAGCAGAACTTATGGCCATTATGTCGTCAGCACCTAATTAACAATTTTGTATTTCGGAGTTCATGGGGAAATCCTTTGGACTCTATCTTGAGGAAAGAATTCATGATAATAGTCTACATGTAAGACAAAAATAATGAAATGTGGTCAAAAGAAATCAGAAACCCCTATTGACGCCAAATTGGCCGGTGAAAGGATAATGGAAGTAGGAGACTTCTGCTACTTAGGAAGCAAAATTACTAGTGATGACGGAGCAAAGAGGATAGGAAAAGTAGGTTGGCTCAGGCAAGGGAAGCCTTCCTACAGAATATAAATCTTATGACATAAGATATAAATTGAGGTATTAGAAAGTGAATTTTAAAGCCTGTGTCTGGAGCGTGGCACTCTATGGAAGTGAAACTTGGACTGTTTGCGCAGCAGAAAAAGGAGAATAGAAGCATTTGAAGTGTGGTATAACAGGAAAATGATGGGTAGATGAGTAACAAATGGGGTATTAAGACGAGTGGGGGTGGAGAGATGTTTCTGGTGACTGCTAAGAGAATTGATAGGTTGGTAGGACACATACTAAGACAAGCTTAGTTTTATGGAAGGAAGAGTCGAGGACAAGAACTGTAGGAGTATACCGAGGTTAAAATATGTAAAACAGATTTCCTCGGATGCAGCTATTTTGAGGTGAAACGGTTAGCTCAGGACAAGGAGGCATGAAACCAAATGACCGAAGACTCAATCAACAACTTTGGGAAACTCTGAAATAGAATAGGCTTTCGAAAAGACGTGCGGGAATTTGAACAGGACCTCACAGCTGAAGTGAGATACTGCAAATGGTGGACTGCAGAAGAACTGAACCGTCTGGCTGTCGTGTAGAACTCTGATGTAGGTCAGTTAGCAAAGCTCTGCTGCTGGTAACGTGTCGAAGCACTCAGTAGTTTATCAGCGTAACTGGTGTAACTGTGCTACCACATATTCCCAGCTTAGCGCTCGCAGTGTGGCGGTTCACATGTGTTTGTTTGCAATTGACTGCATAATGCTGTTAACTCACGTAATACAATGCCACTTGCAGGAAACGCGTTATAATGCAATTTGTCACTAACTGTCGCGAGACCAGTTCACGGAGATGCGCCAAATATGAGCGTACCATCTCGAAGGCGCCGTAGCAAATCTCTTTATGCTTCGATTTTGATCACATAATAAAACAAGCAGTTCCGTGAAGAACTAAATAGCCTATTTTCATATATCCCACTGATCTTTTCCATTAATATTCCCCTGCCTATTACAAGGATTTTCCGTGCGATATACTAAGTTAAATAGCTTTTGGTTCACGACATGTCTTTACCAATACCACTGAAATGAGAAATTATGTGCTAGAATGTATTGCTGTAATAGATCTGGAGATATTGAGAATCGTCGAAATGTTTCGGATGATCGCCATGTTGAATTTATTGTTCTATTATATAGGTCATAGGGTTATGTACAATTAGATGAGGAATATTGTATAGGTTTATTATTCAAACGTTCAATTCAATCGGATGATTTCGAAACAAAAAATAAAAAAAATAATTTTAATATTTCGCACAGCCGCCATCTTGTTATGAGATGAATTGAATCAGGTGCCAGTAGATTAAATCTTGTATAAACAATTGAGTACCTCCGTGGGTGTAACACTTTGGTCAGAAGTGATGTTCCAGTGGAATAATATAGGTTGTTAATCGCTCTACAAGATGAAGTGGTCTAACAGGATAGTTTTGTTTAAACATCCTAATATTTGGTCTCAAACGTTGGCTTCCCTGGAAGAACGTTGCATGTTGTGCAAGATGGCTGACTCGTCATATTCTAAGCTGATACCATCAGCAGTTAAAAATGTGTGTTCTTGTAGAAAACGTAAGTTGAATTTCGACAAATGGAAAGACAATGCTAAGAAGATTGCAAGGAACAGTGGGAAACAGTATTCAAACCGGCTGCAATAAATGTCATCTTAATATTTTCATGAATATATTTTATGTTTTCATACCCAAAAATTGCTTTTTCCTTCCCCTGAAAAATTGCCCAAGTGCTACATCCAACCTTCTTCCAAGGAGGTACTCAATTATTGTACCAAGTTTTACTGCGCTCGGTTGATTAAATCTCGATAAAATGCCACTTAACTTAAATACTGTACATTCGCTTGGCCGCCATGTTCGTTTTGTACTTAACATATTTTTATGCATCACATAGCTGATCTCAACTTAGTATTCTCTATCACTGTACAAAATTTCAGGGTGATATCAGTAATAGTTTCGGAGATATAGAATGCCGGTGAAATATTTCGCACAGCCGCCATGTTGGATTGGTGAGATGTATTAAAATTGAAAGGTTGGGCAAAATAGTACTATGTCCTTACAGAGTTTCATTTAAATCGCTCCAGCCGTTTAGATTTCATTAGGGGGACGCACACACACGGACAAAAGGTGATCTCACAAGCCTATTTTTTTAATAAATGAAAATAGGCTAGGCTGTGTTTATGGATAAATGTATAGAATTCATATATGTAGATACATATACGGCTAAAACAATATTTATATAAGCATTGCGTTGTATGTTTTTTTTTGAAAGAGTTAAATGCCCAAAATGCCTGGGCATTTGAGTTTTGGGCATTTGCCCGGGCATTTATCCTGGACATTTGCCCCGACTTATAAATGCCTAGACATTTTACATCACTGGACGTAATGTACATAATACAATATCCCTCACTTCTTCTGTATGCCTATTGGTGATTTCTTTCATTTCAGGGGCTTGGGACTTGTTGGTCATCAACTCCGCATATGTACTTGGATTGTATTGACTACCTGTGTTGTAGCCTATGCGTGGCGTTTTAGGGTCTGGATTGGGGTATGTGCCCGAGTCTTGGAATAAGGTTCTGTCCTGTCATTTGCCTGGAATACAAAACCTCTTGGGGAACATATTCAAGATGACTGCTATCGGTGCTAGGATATGAACTACGATGACCATCTCGTGGTATAGTGGCTGGAGTTCGTGGCTGTCGCCCCGCGGGTCCAGGTTCGATTTCCGGCTCTGGCATTAAAATTTTTAAATTGGCGCGAGGTCTGGAAATGGGCAAAACTGAGAATAGATTTAATTCCCTCCTCAGCCAACCTGCAAGTGGTTTTCTCCACTTCTACTCCAGGCAAATGCTGGGATGGTTTCTAAAGTTAAGGAAACGGACGCCTCCTTCCCAATCCTATCCCCAATTTACAATTCCACACACTGGGACAGCCAACACAGGTTATCACACAGATTACACACACCCAAGTACACGCGACTATTTGACCCTAAAATGAGCAACAACAACAAAAACACTAGACTTGTGGGATCGTAGTCGTAGGACGGATTTTGGGATCACGGCTAGGCCGTGAAATTGGATTCTGCCTTGTAAGAAAGAAATAAGCATAACTACTCGTACCAACGGTTGAGGTTTCGTGGGGTGGAACATCGAGGTCATCTGTCCCAGGAAGAGAGAAGCTGATCCATCTTTTCAATTCTGAGATATGTGTTAGCGTTTTAGCGTCTGATAAGCTTTACGGTGATCAATTTAAAGTGTGGATGGGTGTGTCTTTTTGACCCGAAGCTTAAATGAAAATGAAAATCCACAGCCTGCTTCCAGTCTCCGACCGGGTCAGGAATGGAATGAATGAAGCCCCCATCTAGCGGCGAGGATATGAACTGTGCCGGCTGCCGAGGCCTGACGCACTCCTCTGGGGCAATGATTAAATGAATGACAGATGAAATGAAATGATAGTGGAGAGTGTTGCTGGAATGAAATTTTGACAGGGAAAACCGGAGTACCCGGGGAAAAACCTGTCTGCCTCCGTTTTGTCCAGCACAGATCTCACATGGAGTGACCGGGATTTGAACCACGGACCCAGCGGTGAGAGGCCGGCGTGCTGCCGCCTAAGCCACGGAGGTTCCCGAAGCTTAAATAATGTTCTATATTTTCGTTTTGATCAGTCCTTATTTCCTGTCGCTTACTGTACCCTTTTTTCCTAGCCTTGAACTTCACCCTGCTAAGGAAACATGTCCATGGCTTTTTAAACACTCAAGTTATTTCTATATTATTTGCGGTCGGGTCAGATTTACCCCTCGCGTGACAATTTTCGGGTTACGTTAGTCGGGACAATCTGTAAGAAATAAGGGGGAAGGTCCACCGGTTTTGGTGCATTACAAACACATAGCTCACGTTCTTGTTGATCCATGTTTAGGGTTTAGGGAAACCTTAGTCATCAGCTCCTTTGTTCAAAAAAATGAAATGACTGCGTTGCCGCCACTATCGAGGCCAATTATACTGTTACGAAAATTATTGTCATTTTTCTGTATGTTAAATTTGAAAAATATAAATAAACCTCATTTTATATTGGTAATTGTTCATAGGAATTACTTCATTAAAATCCGTGCGACTACGACAAAAAGGGAGTGACACACTTTGGGTCAAAATGACTCGGAGCCAGTCCTCTTGTGATATTTTTTCACGCCAGTTCTTAAGGGTTGTGCTAATCTGTTTTCAAAGCGTTTGTAAAACTATACAAAGGAGTGGGGATCATCCTGCACCCTGCGATTCAAATGTTGGATAGTCATTTTATCGAAGGACTTTGTACAAATATACAGGGCTCGTGCTAGTAGGTTCGTATAAACATATGTTAACTTCACTTTCCCCTCTTACATAATTCTTATTGTATTAAATTAGGGCTCTAACTTGCCATCTCATTTCTGGCATTGCATGATGTATTCAGGGACCTCCTACTATATATTGTACCCGTACAATAATCTGAGTGTTAAGTGGTATTTGAAGGCTTGTCAGAACCTGGCACGAATGACTGGCAGCTGTAATTGCGGAAGCGAAGTGAAAGCACCTTGCATTGTTCGCACGCGCCGTTTATCGCCTCGCTCTGCTCTCTTCTGGATGACCTCACTCACTTGACGGCAGGCCGGAAGTTCGGAGACTGGCTGCCTGGGTGAGAGAGCCACATCTTCAGACATCGAGGCTTTGACCCAGGGTAAGGTGGTCGATTGCATGCCACTTTTGTCGTAATTGTAAAGGAGCCCCGATCGAACATGTGGTAATTAATTAACTCCCACCGGCTTGTCTTGTTACAT
Organism: Meconema thalassinum; assembly: GCA_946902985.2. Lineage (NCBI taxonomy): Eukaryota > Metazoa > Arthropoda > Insecta > Orthoptera > Tettigoniidae > Meconema > Meconema thalassinum. Next base: position 175,427,977 of record OX336394.1, on the reverse strand, counting down.
GTTCTGGGTTTCGCTTTTCGTAAGGCCACATTAAAAGAGAGCGGCAGTGGCAGTTTATTTTAGTGTCTGTTTTTTCCACCAGGTTAAATTTTGTGTTTAGGCATCAATAATTGTTCGGAAACTCGAGATATCTCACACGCTATTCTGAATTGGACCTCCCCCCAGGGACTCACAACTCGTGGGGCGTGGGTTGGCGACCACGGCACCCCACATTCTGACATTTCTTCCACTTAGTTGTGCCCGGCTCCTCTCCATCTTCTTTCCTTTTGACCTATCTTGGTCAACTCTTGTTCTCTTCCGACCCCAACGGTATTAAGGTATCCGAGGCCTAGGGAGTCCTCTTCCTTTCCCGCCTTAATTGGCCCTTCTCTCATCTTTCCTGATCCCTCATTCTTCTAGGGATCAGCCTTCTTTTTCTTTTCATTATGTTTCTTTTTCTCTTTAAGATTCACGCACTGTTTTTGTGAATTGGCTTTCCGTGTATCTAAATCCCATTTTGTGAGTATGATCTACACTACATTTTGTAGGTATGTTCGATCTAAGTTGCATTTTGTAAGTCTTTTCGATCTAAATTGAATTTCGCGAGTATTTTCAACCTCAATTGCATTTTGTAAGGATTGACAATCTAAATTGCCTTTTAGTAAGTCTTTGAATGTGAATTTTTGTGAGTTTTCTGAATTTCAATTGCATTTTGTAAGTATTTCCAACCTAAGTCGCATTTTGTAAGATAGGCATTTTGTAACTGTTTTGATTCTCAATTGCATTTTGTGTGTATTTTGAATCTTAATTACATTTTGTAAGTATTTTCAGTCTAAATTGCATTTTGTAAGTATTGTCAGTCCAAATGAGTATTTTCAATTTCAATTGCACTTCGAATCTGATTGGCATTTTCAATCTAAATTGCATTGTGTATTTTGAACCTCAATTGCATTTTGTAACTATTTTGAACCTCAATTGCATTTTGAATTTCAATTGTCGTTTGTGAGTATTTCGAATCTACATTGCATTGAGTACCGTAAGTATTTTGAACCTAAACTACATTTTGTGCGTATTTTTCAATCTATTCCTTTTGTGAGTATTTTCCTTCTAAGTTACCTTTTGTAAGTATTTCCGCTCTACATTTTGTGAGTCGTTCCAATCTGAGTTCCATTTTGTAAGTATTTTCAGTCTAACTTAATTTTCGTTATGGTTTCCATTTCATTGCCATTTTCGCTATCACCCAGACCATTAGAGGCCGATAACCTAGATGTTAGGGCCCTTAAAACAACAATTACCTTCATCATCTGAATTGGACAGTCGGTTGGCATTTGAGGGTGATAAGTTTCTCACTAATATGGGAAGTAATTAATACATAAGTTACGTATTTTCTTTAGTAATTAAAAATTTGGGCTACCGTTATGATATTCTTGTTTGTGGTTTTGTGATGTCAATTTCTGATGAATGAGTTTCTTCATTGAATGTGGCTACTACGTTCTTGTGAAAATATTAATCATTGTTAAGTAGGGCCCACGACGCCTGTAGATAAATCCTATTGGTTTTACATCCCTTATAACTACCGCGGCTTTTAGAGACGCCGCGTGGTGCCGGAATTTTCCCCCCGAAAGGGATCTGTAACGTGCCAGTAAATTACTGACACGGCTCCCTCACATTTTCGCACCCTCAAATGTCAACCGACTGCGCCAGGACTCGATCCTTTAACCTTGGCGACGCCTGTAAGTCCTCAGTGGTTGACACACACTGTGTTCCAAGTTGCACATGCCTGCGGCGAACCATACTAGACCGATTGACAGGTAATGCAATAATAAAACAATACTGGATGCTCATTTCACGGACATGGCTCTTAGTTCGATTAGTTCCACAAATGAAACAATGGTTTCCTCCACCAAGTTCAATAAAACTGCCGAACAGGCAGCGGTAAAAAATCAATTACCATACAACGAACATTAAACGACGACGAATGCAAACGCCATCTCACTGTCCAATTCAGATGATGAAGGTAATTGTTGTTTTAAGGGCCCTAACATCTAGGTTATCGGCCCCTAATGGTCTGGGTGATAGCGAAAATGGCAATGAAATGGAAACCATAACGAAAATTAAGTTAGACTGAAAATACTTACAAAATGGAACTCAGATTGGAACGACTCACAAAATGTAGAGTGGAAATACTTACAAAAGGTAACTTAGAAGGAAAATACTCACAAAAGGAATAGATCGAAAAATACGCACAAAATGTAGCTTAGGTTCAAAATACTTACACAATGCAATGTAGATTCGAAATACTCACAAAAAGCAATTGAAAAATGTGGGGATGCCGTGTCAGTAATTTACCTGCACGTTACAGATCCCTTTCGGGGGGAAAATTCCGGCACCACGCGGCGTCTCTAAAAGCCGCGGTAGTTATAAGGGACGTAACACCAATAAGATTTATCTACAGGCGTCGTGGGCCCTACTTAACAATGATTAATATTTTCACAAAAACGTAGTAGCCACATTCAATGAAGAAACTCATTCATCAGAAATTGACATCACTACAAACAAGAATATCGTAACGGTAACCCAAATTTTATTTACTAAAGAAAATAGGAAAATTCGTATGTATTAATTACTTCCCATATTAGTGAGAAACTTAGCGACACGTTTACCAATTTCCTGGCGCGATTTACAGCACAAGGTCGAGTGGAAGATGGGAGTTGGGGGCTGTTAGTGCAAGGGCTTGTCTTAACAGAATTGCCAAGCCCAGAGTGAAGATTATCGCACTGAATTGTCGAGGTTTAGAAAAAGTTCTACTTCGGTTTGACAGATTACATTAGAAATACATTTTCAATAACTGATCAGGCGGGTCGGATGAAAAGATTCAGCGGGCCGAGGACGGCCCGGGGGCCGGCTGTTGCACATGGTTGCTTAGCGCTTGGTCTGAGGTCTGGAACAGGGGTTCACTCAGCTTCGTGAGGAAAATTGTAAATAGGAGGGTTTGATTCCTATCTCATCCATCTTGGAAATGGTTTTCCGTGGTTTCTCACTTCTACTCCAAGCAAATGCCGGGATGGTACCTATATTCAGGCCACGGCCGCCTCGTACCCAAATCCTATCCACAATTACAAATACGCATACGAATAAAGCCATCACAATGGCACACGTTATCAAATAGATTCAACACACACCGAAGTACACGTAGCTAAATGACCACGATATCGCAAGGATCCTAAAATCAATCAACAACAACGCTTGTGCGGCGCTGTGTCGCCTTGTTGTGGAAGTGCCCTCTATGTTTGAAATTGAAATGTAAGTAGACCTACTCATATCTAATGGGCTGCATTGAAAGTGAGGAAAGGCGATAATATTGAAATAAACAGGACGAGATACGCCAAGATCCATTCTATATAATAATGAAATGAAATAGAGGTGCCTACTCATAGTGCACTCTCTGTTCTCCAGTTTCTGTTTGTGCCGCTGGAACATTCCCCCTCTTCTTTGCCTTGAGAGGTGAAGCAAATGGTGCAGACACTCGGTACACATGGCCATGTTTTCTTTGTTAATAATGTTTAATTTTAACCAAAATAGACAAGGATACTATGAGATATGTTTCACATTGGCTTTTCGAAATTATTAGGTTTTACAACTGATAGGTTCTCCTTCTTCTTTCGTTCCACCTCTTTGGGGTACGTTGAATCGATCATATCTCTCTGTGTTGTTATTTCCTTAGTGCCCAGTATCTCTTCATTCCTTCTGATCTTCTTCCGAGATTTGGATTTTAGTGTAGATTTGTCTTGGAACCTTATATTTTCGTCTTTAGTAATTATTTTAGCTTTTTGATTGAATAGTGAATTTTCTGTAATTTTTCATTCTACTAGGTGTTTTCAATTTATTTAAACCGTGTGGGTTTTGTTTTGCAGTTGCGGAAGGGTATTAAACAAATTTTGGCGTAAATAAAATTGATTTCTAAATCATCGTAAAAATAATGTGAAGAGGTGTTTCTATCCTAGACGTATCCACAGACCATTAAAAATAAAAAAATATCTATAAATAAGTAGAAAGCAGAAGTAAATTTGAAGTATAATGGCAAGGAGGTGCCGTGGTACAGCTCAAATGTAATGTAGAGCAAGAACAGGATTCTTTTCTCGTCAGTTAGGCCTATTCTATCAAATCTCGGTCTTTTGTAAGGTTTGCAAGTTTGTAGGATCTAATTCGCCCACGTCACGAGCTCAATTTGTTTGCATGTGGCATTTTTCAAATGAAAAATGACGTCTAGTTGTGTTCAGATTGCACGTAAATACATGTATATGGTTCTCGTGGCTTACGATTGCGAGGTTTGGAAGCCACGTAAAAATGTGCTTGTTTTTACGTAGTTCGAAATAAAACTTGCTCTTCTTTCATCGAGTTTGAAATCATACAGTAGTTTGTAGGTATTCAGGGACACACCCCATTTATTGAGGAAAGAAGCTGTTTGGAGTGATGTGTGTGTAGCTGCTCTCAAGTAGGTCGCGACTTTGATGGGTTACGTCAGTGTAGTAATAGACGGATTGCCCACTGGCATGACCTTGTCTATCATTCGTGACAGCTTGAGTCGTCAGGAGCCTGTTCCTCAAGTTTCAACCGTTGTATTACTAGCCTAGTCCCTAGAAATTGTGCGGCAGTCTTGCAGCCCTCGAGTCTCCTATCTAATCATGGTCTTAAACGGGAATTAAGTTTGTACCTGACTTGAACGTAGAGAAGTTGCGGAAATAATCACTCGTGATCCATACTGGCTGTGTGGCGCAGCGGTAACTTTCTCGTCTGCTGTGCTCAAGGTTGCAGGATGGAATCCTGGCGCAGTCAGTTGGCATTCCTTCCTACCTCGATCATATTCCCATTCTTTTTAACACGGTCATATAGCAAATGCCAGGGCGCCGTGTCAGTAATTTACTGGCACGTTCAAAATTTCTTCCCGGGCAGAATTCCGGCACCCCGGCGTCTCTAAAAGCTTCAGTAGTCAAAAGGACATAACACCAATAGTATTATTATTTTGGTCCTTCCTACCTCGATCTTATCCTCCTCCTTTTTAACAAGATCATATAACAAGTGACGTTAAAGAAAGTGGTTTGTTCAAGCCAAAACCCTATGGTAAAGCCGTGCGCGTAAAGTAGCCCAAGTCCGGATATCGGATGTTAGGATTCCGGCGCTCACAGCAGTTATCCTGAGGGACCCCATAAACCACATGTTTTTTGATGCCATAGACTGAACCATTTCAAATATATTTAAAAGGAAACTGCTCGTCCTTGGAAACTGATCAAAGAATGGCCAGCCGTTACCATGGTAACCATTCAACATTCCTTCGAGCTCTGTAAAAAGCGGCTTCGGTGGCGTAGTTGGTAGCATGCTGAGCTTCTATGCCCAAGATTGCGGGTACAAACCCGGCCGAAGTATTTGGACTTTTTATGAACTGTGAAATGGCTACTAGATGCCATCGCAACCAGCACCCGGTGATGAACGTTGGAACTTAAAAGCATTAATCAAACCTAACCTACAAATTTTGGCTTCACATGAGTGAAGTCAGTGGAAGATTCTTTTTCATGCCATAAATCTATGACATGGGGCCGCCGGCTTTACTTCCCCTCCAAAGGAAGGCATACTGAGGAATTTTTATCGCTCTTAAAAAATCCGACGACTTCGGCCGGGTTTGAACCCGCGACCTTGGGCATAGCGGCTCAGCATGCTACCAACTACGCCACCGAAGCCGCCGCGGATGTTTGGAGTAATTTTGCTGATAGTTTATTAGAATACAATACGAACTTGTTGGATATCATTACTGCGACCCGGATGTTTATATATATTTTTTATTTCGTTTTACTTTTTTTTTTTTTTTCAAGACAAATGTAAGATGATTTTAGCTAATCTCATTCAAATTATGTCATTTAGCATAACATTCCGAACTGAAAAGGGTTGCAATTCTGGCTGTATAACTTACATTTTAAACATAGCACATGACATACTGTGCATAGCCTAGGTATGGGAACGACTTTCTCCTCAAATGTCTAAATGTGTTGATTTAATACTTTAATGCTTTATCTAATAAATTAAAAATATTAATGTCGGCAGATGCGGATAAAAGTCGTGAGGATGCGGACCGGAAGCAGGGCTCTTCCTATAGTTACCATTCACCCTGCTCCGGTAACTACAACTTCATACTACTACTTCGTATAAGGGATAGTGTCGAAACGCGGTACGATGTCGCCCAATGTTCTTTCACAGTAAACATTGCACCATATAAAATATTAACGTGCGTTTCGTCCTCCCTGCTCTTTGTCTTGGACCGTTAAGAATGTGACCTCTCCTCATGTTGTATTAATGGGGAGAGATTTAGTGAGTCGCGTGACATGAGAGAGTTTTATGTCCTGTTAATGTTGCCGTCATGATTTATATACTAGGTGTTTTCCTACTTCGAAAGGCCTTAAGCCAGGGCAATTATACTGACTCATTTTTAAAAATCTTATCCCTATAGAAATTCTCTCTACTTGTCCTTACAGTAAAGAACGCATAGGGCCACCGAAAGAAGGGCCCTTATGTAATTTCTTCTTGGGGCCCCATTTGAAATTATTGCTATCAACTATTAGCTATTCTGGAAAGACAATGTCATTTTGAGAAACACATCTGATGTACAATCATATTTTTAAAATATAGAAATCTTATTTCGTAGAAAATATTTTAGTAAGTTAATTATTTTATGAAATATATTTTGTAAAGTGTAGAAAACAATTTTGAGTTTTTTGAGTGATTTTAATACACTTAACATGCTTAGAGAAATATTTTATAATTCTGTAAGTCTTCACCTTAAGTTAATTATCGGTATGTAATGAAAAATAAGTACAAATTTAAAACTCTGCGTTAGTTTGATATCAGATTCAACACTAAATTGAGGTAGATTATTCCTAAACCGTTATAACTCCTATCTCAGTTATATATAAAATTTAATGCTCTTGCAGGATAGAATAAAGTACATTCCAACTTTTTTGTTTTTTTTTTAATTTTCAGAACCGAGGTACTTCTTTTACCAATTGAATGGTTTCTGCCAATACTTTCGCACTGCCAAAATATATGCCTCAAGTATTTTTCTGCCTCGTTTCTCTTGTTAGTTAAAAGTTGGGTAACGTGAGATATGTTCTACAGAGCCGAAGACAAATCGGCATCCATATTCTGCAAAGCCCCTGGCAGGTTGTAAGTTATAGACAACATTTCACATAGACTACCGTAATACAAAAGTAGCTACAATAAAATGAAACTAACGTACACCACTAACGGGCCCTCAGTTCTTACGGGCCCCTATGCATTTGCCGCTCCCCCCGCCCACCCCCCTCTCGGCGGTCCTTTGAACGTATATGCAGTAGTACTCTACCTCTTTATAAACACGTAACCATATCAAAATAATTAAAAGGCGTAGTAATTATAATAATGGAGTTTGTTTCAAGAATGTACGAAAGACCTGATGCAAATTGGTATTCCAGAAAAGAAAATGCATGACAGATGAAGTTCGAGAAATATAGTAGTTAAAAGCTATCCGTGTTTTTTTTTTCTTTCTTTTTAAGCGGAATCCGAACACTGTGACTTGATATTACCCTACCTCCTTTAGCAATAGGTTTTCACTGTTTAGTATCCCCCCTTTCAACGATGGGCTTCCAATTTTGTGCTCCCTTCTCCACCTTGGGAAGAACTGCCTCTGCTCCTGATATGCATGTGAGCTCAGAAGTACGTAGGCCTATGATCCGTATTTCCGTTCACACAATAGTATTCCTTGCCCGTGTCTTTTGAACAATATGATCGCGCATCCTTTACTCCACGTGGCGGATACTGAGTGCTGGTCTGGCGACAGGAGGATTCCAATTTATAACGGTCGACCTTTTTATACTGAATGAATTTCGGTTGGCGGAAATTGCTATTGTTCTGAACTGGTAATCTTCTGATAACACAGTTCTTACCTTAAAATACTCTCAATAAGCATTCTGAGACTAGAATGAGTACGGTCCCCCGGTCGTTCTAATAAAAACGATCATAACTTCTGAAACTTAGACCTTAAGTACTGTGAAAAATTCTTTACATATTCAGAGGGGCTGATGACCACGCTGCTTCGCCTCTTAAAGCAACAATAACTAACAACATATTCAGACTCTTTTTGTACATAAAAATAGGTTACATATAAAACATGTAATCGTTTTGGGCCTGGTTAGCTGAGTGGTGCGGCGGTAATGTTCTCGTCTGCTGTGTTCAGTGTTGCGAGATCGACCCAGCTCAGTCATTTGACATTTGCGGTATTTTACATGCGAATGATCCTTGTCAGTAAATTTACTGACACGTTAACAATTCCCTTTAGGGCAAAGTCCGGCATCTCTATAGTCGCAGAGGTTAAAAGGGACTTCAAACCCAACATATTGGACTTCACTTAATTTTTTTGGGGGATACACATCACTTTAACTCATTCGTTGCGTATGCTATTACTATTATTATTATTATTATTATTATTCACCCATTCCGTTAATATCAAAACATCACGTCCGTGCCAATGGCGCAGCCAGTACTTACATGTGCCCACAACTATCTCGAGGAAAATGACCGTGTCATAAACTTGACTAATACGATAAATAATTAACAGACTTGTCAACAGGAAGATAGCATGTTATTTTTGCATGTAAGTGATAATGTATTATCTTTGACAGGTTTGAAAATGTTTTCATTGCGACTTGACAGGATAGTAGAAAATAATTTTGTAACCTTATCTCCTTTAGCAATGTCTGTTGCTAAACTAGAAACTAGACTATTATATTAACTCTCTAGTTGATATAACTCCCTCTTGTTCCAACTGTTATCATGCTACTAATGTCATATAGTGCATTTTGTTCAACCTACTAGGAATACTCAGTTTCCTACTATACTTCTTGAAATAGTACCAAGCAATTAAGTTACTAATCACTAATTTGAGGATCCACATACTCTAATGTGTAATAAGATGTAAACTAAACTTGAGACCTTCCTTCCTGTACTTGTTTTCAACATTGTGCTAGGGAGAAGAAGAAGAAGAAGAAGTCACGCCGAAATACCAAATATTTAATTGCGGTAATGTTTTTTCTGTGTCAACTAGTTGATATCTTCAAATTACAACAGATAGAAGTGGTAGTAAATAATTTGTTTTCTTGAGATGGTCATACACATTTTTACGACATGGTATTCTCTACGGACTGACAATGAACTCGACAGAACAACGCTAGAGATGTGAGTTACACACACCAATGGATAGGGAAAAGCGAAGATAGCGGAGTAGTTGTTTCATTTGCAACGCAGCAGATAGGACTACCTACTGTAAATCCCAGAACGGGACAGAAAGTAATTTAGGATGTTCAACAAATAACATTAGACGAAGTTAACATCAGAAATTTGAACCCCTAAAGAGTCTTCGGAGTATATACTATCCTATTGTGGGGTGAATTCGGCCGCTTGCTAGGTATTCATTAGAGAGCTACGGTACCTATTGCAGTGGGTACCATGTTGCGACTTCCGGAAATTTTCGACATATCTTCGCATTTCACAGACCCCAAATCCACAGTCAGTTCAAAGTTTATATATACAGTATATGAATTGATTGCCGGCGGTCGAGATGGGAACAATTCTCTGTTTACACCTCACTTTCTTGTGGACACGATAACTACCGTCATTTTGCATCAATCACTTTGAAATTTATACATAAAATATAACCAATCAAAATCTCAGTCGACCAAGATTTTAGGCCCCTTGAAACAACAATTATCATCATCATCATCGAATTCGTTAATGGGCAAAATCGGACCAAGATGGTGGAAATGGGAGAACATTTTTCGAAAAAATGAAATCGCTATAACTTTCTTAGTACGGTATGTGAAATTTCGAATCCATTCAAAGTTCGTACTATTCTTCGGATAAGGGCTAAAAACTTATCTCAGTAAAGATTAGTGATAGCACCAACCATTGACCAAAGGGGTCGGAAAAATGGAGTTTTGAGAGAGAAAGAATCATACCTTCCTTATTAGGCACATTATCAAACCCGTTTTAAAATGGTCAATACTTCTCTGAACATTACCTAAAACTTTTGATGTGATCCACCCTTACGCCAAGGGATGAGCAAAATGTTTTTGGAATCCTAGGAAAATTGGGCTTTTTATATGATAAGCATGTGACACTATTGTAGGTATACAATAAGTGGCAAATTTGGTGAATTCGAAATATATTTTTTCCCCTATGAAATCTACCTCCGCCTTATGACGTGCCGAGAGGGATTCTTTTGTAGTAGTAGATGATCATGATAATGATAAAGATGATGATGTAACTTCAAGAAGATAACTTCTAGTTTTCCCACACTACTGTTAGGATGCGGAATTTCATAATAATATTCTTAGAGCGTTTTCATTACAGTATATACTAAATATTAATTTAAAATAATGATAACCCCTGGCACTACAGCCCATTAAGAGCCTAGGCCTACCAAGCGACCGCTGCCCAGCCAATTGGCCTGCAGATATTGCGGTGACACGTGATCAGAGCATCGTCGGGTCTCCTCGGCCGTTAATCTTGGTTTTCGTGAGCGGGGCGCTGCCTCACTGTCAGACAGCTACGCAATTGTCCTCACGAGTCTGAGTGCACCCCGTTCCAGCCCTCACGTCAGTTTCTAAAATCCCTGACGGAGCCGGGATTCGAACCCGGGGCCTCCGGGTGATAGGCAGGCGTGCTACCCCAACACCACGGGGCCGGCAAATATGAATTTACCTATATCAAATGTTATATATGCTTTCCTTTGACCATACGATGCTTGTGAGGTTGTCCTATCCGACTCTCGTGCAGTGCAATTCCATTTATTTAATGAAAACTAATTATTTTTTATAACGGCCTCTTCATATGCCCTACCTGCCCAGCAACCCGTTACGACACTTACCGATAACGCTTATATGTTGTTGAGGCTTGAAGGATAACTTAAGTTTGTATTTGTTTTTACATGAGTTTTATTATTTATACACACAAAACTACAGTAAGGTCCTTCTGTAAATGACCGAGCCTTGTAGTAGCCGCATGGCGGGAGGATCGCGATGAGTCAGGCCAGATAACTGGATAACCTTAGTTGAGAGAGTTGAGGCTTGTGGTGAAGTAGATCTACTGTAGCCTATCTCGTATCCCGTGAACATGGTTAGGTATGGAACAAAACAACCAATGTTCCTAGTGGAATCGTATGTTCTCAAGGAAAAGTGTTACAATAGATGTGTTCGTAATTATCAGCGCCGTTTTCCAGACTTCACAAAACCTGAAGAAAACTGGTGTATTGGCTTTCACTCAGCAATTCTTCTAGGTTTGGGCCGTGTCTTGTGTGGGGTTTCGCCTAGGACACCAAGCTGGCTCATCGGCGGGCTCTTGGTGTCCCCGCCCGGACCCCCACAGGAGTAACGAACTGCGCGCTACCTCCCTTTATGTTAGGTGCAACTGCACCACTTGACTGCGAGAACTAAAACCTCAAGCAGCCTTAACCTCCCTATAAAGGCTTCCAAAAACTGTCATGAATTTATTTCGAGAGTGACGAAAAACCGGGACGGTTGCTGGCAAGGGGAAAAAATCCAAAAACTGCTTTAACAGAAGAAACCTTGCAAGATGTTCGTGTAAGAATGGAGGTAAACGGAATGTGACATATCAAAAACTTCTTCTCTAAGGGCTCTGAACGCTCTTTAGTTTCATGCCTATAAGATCTCGATAGTTCACAAATTGAGTCTTGGTGATCCGCCCATGCAAACTCGATATTGTCCAGAAAATGGACGGACATTTCTGCAACTACTCGGAAATTCATGTAAGTACTGTCCACTTTCGATGTTGTTTGGCCCATTAGAGACGTGTAGCTTGAACACACACACTTTCACACTGTTGTGGTCATAATTATGTCAGCGTTGAAAGGTCTCATGGCCGCCTTGTGCCAGTGGAGGAACACTGGCTTCCCGTCAACGCACCGGAACTCGCATTTATTTAAATTAATAAGCTCACTAGAACGGCGCTCAAAAGCGACAAATGTACACTTTCAAGAGGGTGACGCTATTTTTTTCTCTGGTGAACTTCACGCGTATGGCCACAGAGTTCTGGTCTGTTGACGCAAGGTCTATGAGAACGATAACTTCTCTGGTTTTGAAACAAAATTCGTTTTGCTCTTCAGTCGGTCAACATGATAGTACCCAATTGTAATGGGTTTTATTGCTTGTACCTGAAAAAAATGTGATTAATGAATTCACGATAAATCCTTGGATTACTAGATTTGATTGTTAACTGATTATCATCAGATCCCTTACGCCCAGTCTTGATACAATATTTTAATTTTAGTTGACGAAGTTTGTTGTAAACTTGTCGGGATTTGTTAGTTATATAATTAGTGGCTATTGTCCTTCATGTTTATTTGTTCAGTGTGAATTATCACTACTGGTCAGTAAATATGCAGGTTGGTGCTATTTTATTGTAAATCCTGAGTTGTTTGTTGTTGGAGTCTTCAGGCATCTTACTGGTTTGATGTAGCTGTGCACATCTCCCTGTCCGAGTTAATCGTGTCATCTCTACATAGCTCGCACACCTTACATCCGAGACAATCTGTTTAAAATATTCTAACCTTGGTCTACCCCAACAGTTCTTGTCCACAACCCGTCCTTCCATAACTAAGGTTGCTATTCCTGGGTGTCTTAGTATGTCTCCTAGCAACCTTAGAGCCATGCGCGGATAAACAAAACGTTATCGGCATCCACACGACTGTTATCCGCATCCGCACGGTTGTTATCCGTATCTGCTGACATTACATTAATATTTTTAATTTACTAGATACAGCATACAGTATTAAAGCAGCACATTTAGACATTTGAGGAGAAATTCGTTCCCCCTAGGCTCTGTGCGAACCGCAAGATAATATTGACTGAGTTTTATCCCTCTGTGTAAGGGCATGTGAACATCGGGTCGGTAATTTATTATAGATAGCACTTACTTAGTCGTCAGATATACCCACGCGGGCAAGCGCAGGTATAAAGGGTATTTCCATGACTGCCTTGTCTCACTTCTCTATAGTTCCCATACAACCCAAGCGAAAGCAAATAGGGAAATAACTAGAAACGTGAAAAATGCAGATCTTAGCAAAAACCAGGGTGTCTACTACTCTGAAAACAGGGAATACTCAGGGAATTTTTAAATCCTGGAAAACTCAGGGATTTATCAGGGTATTTTAATGACACTCGGGGAATTTTAGTTTTACAAGGTCCAACCTTGAATAATTGGAAATTAAGCATTTCAATTTTGATGGGGGGGAAACGTATATTCTGATGATGATTCTTGTTGATGTACTGTAAGCTTATGTTCGGTAAGCTCTCATTTCTTACAAGATATAAATGTGTAACTATGATTTTTGAGAGCATTGCTATCGACGAGCTGCTTTCAATACTCGCAAGTACAATAGTTTTTCTGGATGGAAAATTTAGAAATTGGCAAAATACATATATATACTTTTTGAAATGCTCTTTTGGAAGCCTTCACAGGGAGGTTATGGCTGCTTGAGCTTTTAGTTCTCGCAGTAAAGAGGTGCAGGTGCGCTTCATAAAAAGGGAGGTAGCGCACAGTTCGCTACTCCTGTGGGGGACACCATGAGCCAGTTTGGTGTCCTAGGCGAAACCCCACACAAGACACGGCACAAACTTAGAAAAAATGCTTAGTTACAAACTCTGTTTATTTATTATGGCCGCTACTGTTACTCAGGGAATTTTCTGATTTATCACGGAAAAATCAGGGAGTTGTCAAGAAAATCTGTTACTTTGTTTTGGTAGACACCCTGAAAAACTAAAATTATTATTTTTTAAATCCAGTTTAACATTTTATTCTAAAAACCATCCGCAAATTTACTCTAGACATAAACCACTACCTGCGCAATCATGTAAACTAGATCCGCCTGACGAAAAAAATATCCTTATCCGCGCAGTGCTTTACCTATCTCTTCTCTTCATTAGCCAGAAACGTCTCTCCTCTCCCGCTCATGTTAATTCCTCTTCATTTGTAACTCTAATGTATCTACCCATCTGATCTTAATTCATTCTCCTGTGACATCACATTCCAAACACTTCTATTCTCATCTTTTCTGCTGCGCTAATAGTTTCTCTTCCATAGAGTGCCACGCTCCAGACAAAAGTAGGGAAGGGATCTAATGATGACCGCTTGAAGATTGAAACTAGTAATCCAAGGGTTTTTATTGTATTTATTAATCTCATGTACTTTTTTCAGGTTTAGGGAACAGCATCCATTGGGTACAATCTTGTTGACCGGCTGATTAGCATTTCAAATTTCGTTTAATAAGAAAACACTGAATAATGGCTTCCAACGCAATAATCTCGGGGTTTTTGGGTGTCACCCGCAACAAGACCGTTTTACTTTCATAACATTTAATTACCGCATTTTATTGAAAAATAAAGTGGGAAATTGTTCATTCACCAATCCATTGATATTTTAAGCAATAGCTTAACTCATACTTCGGTGGCGTAGTTGGTAGCATGCTGAACTGCTATACCCAAGGTCGCGGGTTCAAACCCGGCCGACGCCGTCGGATTTTTAAGAGCGTTAAAATTCTTCAGCATGCCTTCCTTGGGAAGGGAAGTAAAGCCGGCGGGTCCATATCATAGATGTATGGCTTGTAAAATAACCTACCACTGCAATTGGTAGTGTGTAGTGAAATTTTTAGGTTATTATTTGGCTGGTTAGAAACGGTCTAACAAGTTCCAACGTTCGCCGCTAGGTGTAGTACCAGCCATTCGGCTGCAAATCATTATAATAACTCATACTTGCTTCAGATAGAAGTATGTCTATTGTTTTATGGCTATAAGAATCAATAAGGGAGAGAGAGCTTTGATGAAGTAGACATTAGTTGTAATTTATGCCCTTGTTTGCAAAATTTCACAAAACCATTAGTGTTTAGGTTTCATCACGTTGGCTGCACTAGTCTCCAGCTTTGTCCTGGAGTGTATTGGGAGCTCATCAAGGGGATACAAGTACGAAGGAGAGCTATGCCTTTTAGTACATTCCTAAACGGCCTATCCTGCAGGATTAGTTCATAAAATTCAGGTCCATAACCGTAAAACTTTCTATGAAGGGTGGACTTGAGATGTAACACGAGAGCGCTACTCTTCACTCTGTTCGTCGATCACGTTCTCGGTTTATGGTGAGGAGAAATCCAAGTTCATGCGAATCGTTCTGTCTTGTAGATTCATGTACCGATAACCTCGATTTTCCTTTGTTTCATAAATATACAATAGCAGTTAGTCTGATTTGGTCGAATACACCCGAAAAGGTGCTGTTGGAAAATATTTTCTACTCCACTCTTCTCTACAAGTAGCTAAATTTTTGTGCCGTAGTAAGTTGAAAGGCCCACATCCGAAGATACAGCGATTTTACATAACCTATCGAGGTTATACGATACGAACCTGGAGGACAAACGCGTTAGAAAACCAGTCACTCGGAGGCCTATACCAAATTTCGGATTTCCTGCCTAATGCTGTTTCCAACTGAGGTACCCCAGACATACGCTTTCTTTCTTGCTGACAAAGGCACATCTACTGGAGCTGCTACTGCTGCCGTCTTTAAAGGCATTGACACTAACCTTCGGAAATTGTTGGACGTAACATTCAAATATTTTTACTGAGAGCTCTTGTAATGCATTTCAGTGGAAAAACATTGGATTTATGTGCTGGAGTGAACTTTAGGTACCCTCCAGGATAGCTTACATGGAGAAGTCTCCGATTTTTATGAAACTTCACACACATGCATATGAATGATCACTTTTGCGATTCACTTGGATCATCCCTACGACGGCGAGATTCCACAAAGTAAAACATGTGCTCGATATGTACTGACACACAATAGCACAGGTTATACATACCCCAGTACATAGGGCTAAATACCACGTCCTTCAAATGAAACGACAACAGTAGTACATTAGTGGATCCGAACATGGTCATCACGTCGTTTGCTTTTTGATAGAATAGAATAGAATCGCCATATTTCATAATGCTACGACCACCCAGGCCCGAGAGAAAGTTGGTTTACAAAATTAACAACTATTTTCAGAACCGTCAGATCACATTAAAACTCCGTATACACGTTAACAATAAGTTCCTTCAAGACGTATTAAAGTTTCATTACGATCTGGTTAATACTTTTAATGTAATGATCTTTCTAAGTGAGTGCTCCGTTAAACTTGGTAAAAAGAACGGCACTTTTTTTTGTTCAATCCGCTATAAAATTTTAACGGGTTACAATACAAGTGTTTACTATACGTAGCTAAACGAAAAATAAAATAAGGAAGAGTTTGGTGTAGTTTGTTTTTATGTAAGACTACGGGTAACGTTTTTATTGACGTCTAAACTCGAGTATCTATACTATTCTTTCCCGACAGTAAGTTTGTTGAGGTTGTTTCCAAAAAAAAATTGTATTTTTACATACATTTGAAACCTAACAGAAATTAATTTTGTAGAAATACGGTCATCACAAAATCCTCTTTTTCTCGAGAAGATACCATCAAATTTATAGTATTCTATTTAGAAAACAAATAAATTAAGATTATTATTATTATCTGAATGCAATCACACTACGTCAGTGGGTGGTACATCGCTCATATTATGGGGGTGAATAATTGCCGTTCTGATGTTCTGCTTGGTGTACACGAGCGCAATCTCATAATCTTGTTTTGTGTTCTGAGATACCGTGCTGGCCGAAGAAGAGGGTAGACTTCCAGGAGCTTTGTGACTTATATTTGAGTGCTATTCTTGTCTTGGCGTGAGACAAACATCAGAGAAACACGGAAAGACATTCTCAAGACGGAGGATCTCACACGTTTATTTGGTTTCTTGGAACTTTGACGCTGAAGATGTTCTTACCCCCTTTCTTTAAACGAGACTTATTTATATTAGTTCTTTTCAAGTTGAAAGCTGTTAAAACACAGCACATACAACAATATTCATCGATGACAGATTCGAAACAGAATCCGAATACTTCCCCTTACTATTGTTACAGACTAGTATTGAAGGTGTTGAAACATTTTCAACAGCGTCATTATGTTCATCACCGCGGTCTCGTTTACTTAATGAAGTCGAAACACCTTCATTTTGATTTTCTCCCCGTCCCACTTTAAAAAAAGTATGTTTGGACTCGTCGTGCCATTGCTCTGTAAACATTGAATCATTAATTAAAATGCAGGACTCTGTAAAGAAAACAATCCTAATGCTCATAATAATGATGGACTATAATTAAATTGTGTCCCGTGAAGAGTAGCTAGTCACCTGAAAATTTACCTATAAAATAACTCCTTTTTAGTGCCAGTAATTGTTGTCATTGTCGATTGTACTGTACAGCATTACGAAACAATCTTATCAGAAATTCGAAAGTTCTTAGGGGAGGGGGATTATTTTAACATGAGCATGTTATTACCCCCAGGGGGTCAATCCGAAATATGCGACACAATTTTATGTCATAAAAAGTGCACAAAAATCGTACAGTCATTATTAACAAATCGAATGAAATTACAAATACAGATACCACAATAACACAGTTTGTCAGAAAAATTATACATACGCACATGGAACTGAAGTGACCGAGATACTCAGTCGGTACCGATAATCGAGTAATTGTAATGGATCTCTTCCACACTCACTCCGGGTAAATGCCCAGATGGATTAGTTATTTCCAATTCCTGCCACCTACCACAAGCCTGGTCCTTACTATCGACAGTTACTGCCTGTGTAAACTCTGTTTCCTACTGTTCCCCGCATCAATAATCAAATATGAAACAAACACAAGGATCTGATTCACTTTCTGTGCGAAGAATGTGACTTTCGCTCCTACGCGGATATGTATTAGCAACGTTTCACTTTAGCTTAACCCTGCATGCTCGATTCCAGATCGACAGGGCATTTGATATTAAGCGACCGTGGTCTATTAAATAAGGTAAATGGGGAGTGAGAAACCCTGTATGTCCTAGGGTGGGATTCAAGCCCAGGTAACTGGCAAATTCTGGATGCCACTGTCAGCTAATCATCGCGCTGGTCGATGTAATAAGTGTTATAAGATATCACCTGTGATTTTTTCCCCCGTATCATATTAAGGGCTTCCGGAATTCCCGAAATCTTAATTTTCAAAACGTTGTTTTTGCGCCATATTTAGCTTTCTACTGGTACATTTATTTTTTTCATATCTCGTTTCTGAGACTATTTTCCTTTTACAGTGAGAGCCCGCCATATAGAACGGAGCCTTGGATGCACCGTATGACGGCCG
Organism: Meconema thalassinum; assembly: GCA_946902985.2. Classification (NCBI taxonomy): domain Eukaryota; kingdom Metazoa; phylum Arthropoda; class Insecta; order Orthoptera; family Tettigoniidae; genus Meconema; species Meconema thalassinum. Next base: position 175,409,668 of record OX336394.1, on the reverse strand, counting down.
AGGCACTCTGGCTAGCCGCCGGTCGAGCAAGGCACTTGCGCTAGCAGCAGTGTAGCGCCCAATTAGTTCAACACATGTACTCTTTTTAACGTATTTAATAATCATAATTACTTACATGAATGTCAGAGTAGTTGCTGGAAATGCTGCCCATTCATTGTCTAAACATACGTTGCACCGACGCAACGTAGGAAGATTTGGTACACTCGCTGTAATTCATTCTCACTGATATTTCGTATCGGTGCAGTTATTTCGTTCTTGAGAGCCTCCAGAGTACGCGGATTGTTTCTGTATACATTTCGTTTGAGGTTCCCCCATAAGTAAAAATCGCACGAGCACATTTACTGCAAGACTTCTTCTTCTGGAGATAAGTTTTCACTAGGAAAATTCGATGTTTTGTTCTATACCTAACCATGTTCAGACGACATGGCATTAAATGCGAGGGAACCGTGTCTGTAGTTTTCTGTACGTTAAAAATCCCCTTCAGGGCACCCCGGCGTCTCCATAAGTCACAGTAGCTAGGAAGGACGTAAACCCCCTTTTATTTTTATTTTCTCACTTGTGATGACTTGTGAGTAGGAAAGTTGAGAGAAATAAACTGTCTCACGGTAACGAAAGAACCAAGTAGTGGATGAGGATATGCACTCTTCTTAGAGGACATGTCATTATTCTATGCCTTATGGCAGGCCTGTCCAGGGAATATGCCACAGTGGCAGTCGCTAGTTCAACGGCCTTTCCTTGTAACTGAATCGGGGATCGAGGCATGGCTGCGAGCGAGGAAGATGTTGCGGTAGCTGGCGCAAGGACGTTGTGCATGGCGTTGAATGGAACTTTAGGAACCAATAATCATTAGCTATAACAAATCCTTTGAATCACACTGCCTGCTATATAAATTTTATTCTTTAAAGAAGTATGACAAATCAAACACACCCACTTGCTGTCCGCTAGCGCTGGGGCTGGTTCTACTAAATAATTGAATTCCCAGGAAGGGTTGCTTCCACCTTTGATGTTGAACGTCTTTTTGCTATTCGCAGCTTTTCTACAACTGATGTACCGTTCTATTGCTTAACACTTGGTTTATGACCCATTCCAATACAGCGCATCGTTTTTAGGACAGGGATGAGGAGGTGGAGGGGATGGCGGCAAGTCCGTCTTCTCCTCTCTACCAAGAGAAGGTAGTGAGAGGAGAAACTGCCGGGAGTGACGGTGGAGAGGGGAAGAGCGGGGTTTAGTCTGCCACGGAGCGAGTCTCGTGGCAAGCCGTGGCGCCACAGCTACCAGTGGCATGGCTGGACAGGCCTGCCTTATGGCTTGTAAATAGTAGTGATGGGCGAAAGTCTCGTTCGAGATACTCGAGACTGACGTCAGTGCTCTCGATGCATCTCGAGGCGTACCGTACTGATGACGTAGTTCCCGTTCGAGATACTCGAGACTCCCGTCAGTACTCTCGATGCATCTCGAGTCATGCTCGATTCGGGCCTCAGCGGTGGAAGGCCGGTATTACACTATGAAAGAAATTTGTCAAAGATCGTTGATAAAAGACCTTTTATAAAAGACATGGCAGTCTAATGGGAAAATAATTTATAAAAGGTGGTTTTATAAAATGTATGATCATAACAGCCGGATGCTCATATCAGAGTGTGAAATGCATGAAATGTTACATAATATGTTACATAATGATATAAAGAAGACTTAAATAGACTGGAATAAGCCATGAATAGCAGTGCATTTTATATTGTAATATTTGTATTGTAGGTAATTCGTCAATTTCACTTATGGTATTACAAGCGAGTGTAAATAGGAATTTTATCTTTACCGGTAGATAATATAATATGTAACAAACCGCGAAGAGCAAGTGGTCGTTGGCGGAAGGGCTAGAGCGCTCGACTCCCGTGCGATATGACCAAGGATCGAATTCCACTTATTGCTTACTTTTTATTTCGTATGTTTCAACTTTATTTGCCGGGCAGTGGTTGTTTGGAACGTCATAATCATTCATTTCTTCATAATTTTTTATTATTATTTTTTAGTCGTTTACCCTCCAGGTTGGTGGAACCCACGGACTCAGCGAGGGAACTCACCACTACCGCCTCCACGGGCAGTGTCCTAGAGCTGGGAACATCGAATCGGAAGGTATACAACTGGTGAGGCGTGATTGGCAACTCGCCCAGGCGGCCTCACCTGCAAAGCGAACAGGGGCCTCATGAGGGAAGGTAAGGGATGGATAGGCAAGGAAGAGGGAAGGAGGCGGCCGTGGCCTTGAAGAAGGTACCGTCCCGGCAATTGCCCGAAGACGAAGTGGGAAACCACGGAAAACCACTTCGAGGATGGCGGAGGGGGAATCGAACTCCTCTACTCATTTGGGCCACCCGAGGCTGAGTAGACCCCGTTCCAATCCTCGTAAGACTTTTCAAATTTCGTGGCAGAGCCGGGAATCGAACCCAGGACCTCCGGGGTGGCAGCTAACCATGTTGACCGCTACGCTACGGAGGCGACTTTCATAATTATTTACAATTAAATATTATGGTCATTTTTCAAGTCCTCGTACTGCAGCTCGTTCACCAAGATTTTACTCGTGCGTTCCATGGTTTAACCTATAGATGTTCACTTTATCTTTCCATTTCTTGTATATACCGGTATTGCCACCACAGAATTTCAACTACCATAATATACAGTAGTTAAGTGAAATAGGCTGTCCTTCATACATTCTGCTGTTCTATAACATATTTGATGTAGTGTAATGGTGTGATGATTGTTTTGTATAACTTTTACAAAAGTTAAGTTTTATGCAATTCCATTCCATTGATAGAGTAATGGCCAGGAGCGAACCTGTAAGCTTCGAGTTGGTAGAACGACACGGTAACCATTCACCCACCGTGGCTAGCACAGTGGTCAGCACGCAAACAGACTACAGGCGAGGAACAGGACACAGCAAGAGCCTGACGTCTCGATACTAAAGCATCGAGATAATCGAGAGCTCTGATTCACGCTTGCCAGCATTACATCGAGACATCAACCACATGCGCCTGTCGTCACATACAGCATCGAGGCAGCATTACAAGGCACGGACTGCATCGGTTGCTCAGACTGGATCGAGAGCTTTGCATCACGCTTCTCATCACTAGTAAATAGACACCTGGCGATAGTCGGTGGATGAGATCATAAGCGGGAGGAGCACCTGCTCATAGTGATGTGATGACCAGTGAGAACACGAAGGCCGCCTCGATGAGATCAGGATTAAGTGACCTTCGCAGTTAACTCGAGGCCGTGAAAGAAAGATTGAGTAGGCCTATATAACCGGGGATTGTTGCCCTATTATATTCGTGTATAAGCAGCACTTGTACGGTTCTAGATTTCATAAGAAGTTCCGTACTGTCGTCACAAGTAAAGGGGTTTAAAAACATACACTATTTTAAAACATGCACCAAAATTAATATTCCAAACGTTTAACCAACTTTTTCTTTAGAAAATCTCTCAATAGCAGGAGCGACAGTAATGTTAGTCTACGGTACGAAACTGAAGTCACTTAACGAATAACATGACATTTCCATTTTTAGCCTATTTTCAGTTATGAAAAAATAGGCTTATGAGATCACCTTTTGTCCGTGTGGGTGTGCGTATACGTGCGTGTGTCCCTAATAAATTAAAAACTACTGGAACGATTTCAATGAAACTCGGTAACGTCATAGTACTATTTTGTCCGACCCCGACCGTGCCCTTCAAATTTTATTACGTCTCATCAATTCAACAGGTGGCTATGGAAAATATTTCACCGGCATTCTATATCTCCGAAACTATTACCGATATCACCCTGAAGTTTTTCACGGTGATAAAGGGCACTGCAAGAAGTTCACCTATGTGACTTTCAAAAACCTGTTAAATACAAAACTAACATGCCGGCCAACCGAAGTTGAAACATTTAAATAGACTTTTCTCACGATTTAACCATCCGAACGCAGAGAAACATGGTACAGCAAATGTTTATACACATTGTAATACACTGATATCTAATTTAGTTCAATTGTTTTCATAACCTCAAGATGGCGGCTGTGCGAAATTTTAAAATCTCCTTTTTATTTCTTGTGTCCTAATGTTGCGATTGAAGTTTGAATAATAAACCTACGCAATAATCTTCATGTAGTACATAACTCTATGGCCTCCATATAAAAAAAATCCAACATGGCGACCATCTGAAATATTTAGACGGTTCCCAATATCCATGAATCTATTACAGCAATCAAACTGAAATTGTGTATGTTGATAGAGGCAATTAACATAAGTAGGTTATATGAAAATAGGTTATTTAGTTCTTCGCGGAAGTACTTGTTAGGTGTTGGGACAGATGCGGAAGGATAACTCTTAATTTAAATGTTTGTGTTTAAAATTCAGTCATGAGATCAGCCAAGACTACCACCTGGTGTAGCGGCTAGCATTCTTGGCTGACACACCCGAGGTCCGGGTTCGATTCCCGGCTCTGTCAAGAAATGTAATTGTGGTCTGATGGGAAGGGTTTTTAATTCAGTTTTGTGAAGTAGAAGTGAAAAGATATGGGTTCGATTTCTACCTCTGGAAGTTGTATTCCTCGATTTTCTGCTTCTACTCGAGGCGATTGCCGGGATGGAGTTAAATTAAGGCCACGGCCGCTTCCTACACAAATCTTAGCTCCAGTTTTGAATAACCCATTAGTGCAGCCAACACAATGACACAGGTCATTGGACAGATTCCTTTCACACCTTACACGACCGCGATGTAGTAGTCTTTACATGAATCTACAACAATATCGCTCTGCCTCTGGAATATTAACAGTAAAGAAATGCCTACTTTAATATAAAACTTCATGCTCTTGTCTAATAGGTCTAATCCAAATAATGCCCGCCCCCCCCCCGCCCCCCCATGGGCTCACAACTTGTGGGACTTGGGTTGGCCCCGACGGTATTAGGGTATCAGAGGCTTAGGGAGTCTTTCACTTACCCGCCTTAATTGGCCCTTGTCCAATCTTTCCTCCTGATACAGTCATTCTTCGAGGGGTCAGCCTTATTAGCCTACTTTCGATTTTTGCAAAAAATGAAAGTAGACTTATGAGATCAACACACGGCGAAAAAAGTGTGTCTGTCTGTGTGTGTGTATGTGTGTGTGTGTGTGTGTGAGTCTGTGTGTGTGTATGTGTGTGTGTGAGTCTGTGTGTGTGTGTGTGTGTGTGTGGGTGTGTCTGTGTGTGTGTGAGTGTGTGTACTCTGAATGTCTGTCCCCCCCTATCAATTCGAACACGGTGAATGCGAATTGAACGAAATTTGGTACAAAGGTAGCACTAGCAAAGGACACCTCAGTGTCATGTTTTATATCGCCGCCATCTTGACGGAAACGTAATGGCGGCCACACAAATGTTCAAAGCTTAAATCAAATTACGACTTACCTAATCATCCAATCTCTACCAAATTTTGCAACAACATACTTTTATGGGGGGAGCATCCTTTGACCAAACCAATAGGTCATCAGCGTAACAGTTTGCGGATGGCGGCCATCTTTGTGTGAAAATCGATTCCCCCTATTAATTCGAACACGGTGCAACCGAATGGAACGAAATTTGGTACAGAGGTAGTACTAACAAAAGGCACCTCAGTGTCATGTTTTATATCGCCGCCATCTTGACGGAAACGTAATGGCGGCCACACAAATGTTCAAAGCTTAAATCAAATTACGACTAACCTAATCATCCGATCTCTACCAAATTTTGCAACAACATACCCTTATGGAGGAAGCATCCTTTGACCAAATGAATAGGTCATTAGCCTAATAGTTTGCGGATGGCGGCCATCTTTGTGTGAAAATCAATTCCCCCTATTAATTCATACACCGTGAAAACGAATGGAACGAAATTTGGTACAGAGGTAGCACTAGCAGGGGGCATCTGTGTCATGTTTTATATCGCCGCCATTTTGACAGAAACGTAATGGCGGCCACACAAATGTTCAAAGCTTAAGTTAAATTACGACTAACATAACCATCCGATCTCTACCAAACTTTGCAACAACATACCTTTATGGAGGGAGCATCCTTTGACCAATCTAATAGGTTATTAACCTAATAGTTTGCGGATGGCAGCCATCTTTATGTCAAAATTGATTCCCCCTATTAATTCGAACACGGTGGAACCGAATGGAACGAAATTTGGTACAGAGGTAGCACTAGCAAAGGGCACCTCAGTGTCATGTTTTATATCGCCGCCATCTTGACTGAAACGTAATGGCGGCCACACGACTGTTCAAAGCTTAAATCAAATTACGATTAACCTAATCATCCGATCTCTACCAAATTTTGCAACAACATACCTTTATGGAGGGAGCATCCTTTGAACAACCTAATAGGTCATTCGCCTAATAGTTTGCGGATGGCGGCCATCTTTGTGTCAGAATCGATTCCCCCTATTAATTCAAACACGGTGAAACCGAATGGAACGAAATGTGGTACAGAGATAGCACTAGCAAAGGGCATCTCAGTGTCATGATTAATATCGCCGCCATATTGACAGAAACGTAATGGCGGCCACACAAATGTTTAAAGCTTAAATCAAATTATGACTAACATAACCATCCGATCTCTACCAAACTTTGCAACAACATACCTTTATGGAGGGAGCATCCTTTGACCAATCTAATAGGTCATTAGCCTAATAGTTTGCGGATGGCGGCCATCTTTATGTCAAAATTGATTCCCCCTATTAATTCGAACACGGTGGAACCGAATGAACGAAATTTGGTACAGAGGTAGCACTAGCAAAGGGCACCTCAGTGTCATGTTTTATATCACCGCTATCTTGACGGAAACGTAATCGCGGCCACCCAAGTGTTAAAAGCTAAAATGTAATTACGACCAACCTAATAATCTAGTCTCTACCAAATTTTGCAACACCATATCTTTATGTGGGAAACATATTCTGACCAAACTGCAAGATCATCAGCCCAATAGTTTGCAGATAGTGGCCAAGTATGTGTGCAAATCGATTCCCCCTATCAATTCAAACACGGTGGAACCGAATTGAACGAAATTTGGTACAGAGGTAGCACTAGCAAAGGGCACCTCATATTCATGTTTAATATCCCTATAGCACGTTGTATTTCAACAAGCTACTACAACCAACATTCAATCATACTCCTTGAAAAGGACAGAGAGTTATAACAATACCCATGCATTTAGGAGAAAGTAGGCTATATGTTCTTTACTGAACATCTTGTTTTTCTTTTCATGATATCCCGCCTTCTGCACAAGGCCCTCAAGGCGGCATGGTGTGTTTAGCCCCACCACTTCTGGTGCACTCTGGATAAGGCTGGGGCTCACGGCTGGTTTTTTGGGAGTGACCCCAAAGGATCCTGAGCTAAGTCCTTTTTCCCCCCTTTTTCCACTGACTTTGGGGCGGGTCCTCGCCTCTTTCCCCTTTCCTTTCTGCCTTCCATGACTCTCCTTCCTTCAAAGACCCTCAGTCCTTATTCTTCGTGGATTCAGGGCATTTTTTCCCCTCCTTTCTATTATTTCTCTTCTTTTAATTATGTATTTATTCATTTCTTCATTTTAACTCAGTGGTTAGTTGTAGGTTTCATGTAATCATCTCTCATTTTCACGATCACCCAAACCATTAGGGTCTGATAACCTAGATGTTAGGCTCATTAAAAGAACAATTATCATCATCATCACCAAATAGCTTACTGTTTTTTCTGTCTTTGTGGATTATTATCCTTTCCACTGGTCTCTGAGCTATTTTGAGTAATTGGTTGTATTTACACGTTGTCTCTGAATAATCTATGACACCTCTATGAAAGTTGCTCCTTTGTTTTTCTTAAAACGTATTGTAAAATGATTGCTCCTGTTCTCTTTATAATTTGGCAACATTGCCTGGGGAGATTGTATTGTATTTGTTGGTAGCACGGTCAATCTACAAAGGGTTAATTTTTGGGATCCCTCTCATGCATGTACGCGTATGTACCATATTCATATAAAATGCAGGGAAAAGTATGTAATGCGATGGCTGACATTGGATGTGGAAATATTTTTCGATATGTTGAAGTCGTGTGGAAACTGTTGAATATTTCCCTCTAGGCTTGATGCTTATTGCACCGTGTGCGAAGTTACGAGATGTTGGATTGCGAGGCTCTCCCTCGGTTAGTCGATATCGGGTTAACATCAGAACAGCGGTAATATCGTGGATTGTGACGTCAACATGGATGGAGCTTTGCCACGGCGATAAGATCACTCGCTCAGTGCTTCACTGCCTCTGATAACATTTATTACGAATATGAGGAAAGATGTTACACGGAAATTTATTTCTAGGAAGAGACTTCAAGGTCTTGAGATGCCGTAAGGGAAAGGAATGGGGTCTAGAACGGGGTACACTCAGCCGTGTGAGTCCAAAATGAAAACTCCTCAGGCATCCTAGAAATGGATTTTCATGGTTTCTCTTTTCTAATCCAGGTGTCAGCCTCGTTGCGTAGTGGCTAGCACTCTTGGCTGTCTCCGCGGATGCCCTGGTTCGATTCCCGGCTCTGCCGAGGAATTTAATTCTGGTCTGAGGGCTGGAACGGGGAACACAGCCTAGTGAGTCAAACACAGAAGGGGTGGGTTCGATCCCCACTTCAGCCATCCTGGAAGTGGTTTACCGTGGTTTCCCACTTCTACTCCAGGCGAATGCCAGAATGATTACTAAATTAAGGCAACAGCCGCCTCCTTCCCAAATATACACACTAACACAGCCATCACAATAACAGAGGTTATCAAATTCCACACACACCCAAGTACATTGGGCTGCAAGGCCACGGAATCACAAAGCCCCTAAATGAATTAACAGTAACTCTACTCCAGGGAAATGCTGCGATGGTAGCTAGCTTGAGGACTCGCCCGTCTCCTTACAAATCCTAGCTTCAATTAAAAAATACATAATGCTACTCCATCCATCACAATAACGTAGGTTGTCATACATATTTCTCATGAACCTGAGTCACAGGACTGATGGCCACGTTGTCGTAATGAAACCACACGTATGTAACAATTGTTGAGGATTTAGGACACATTCTTAGTTTATGTGTGTGAATTGACCGTCATATGTAAGCTTCATATATCAGCCTCTACTGTGAATGGCCCATAGTGCCGTACTGATTGTCTTTTGCAATAATAATAATTTTCTACTCCGTATTATATCTCTTTCTACGGCGTCGGGAATGCGGCAAGGTGAGAGGTTAGGTGGTGAATGTTTTTACGGCCGGATGCTCTTCTGGACATCAAGAGAGTTGATGAAAAAGGGCAACTTGATCATTAGCCCTGAGTACTAAAAATGCTGTGATATGTATTGGATGTTAAGGTCGATGGTTGGTTCCTCAGTTTAGGGGCTGCGACAACGCGGTCATGTAGCCCCAAAATGATGTAAGGTCGAGCTGAAATATTTTAGGGAGTGGTATTCAAACCTTCCAACATGACGCCAGACCGTGGGATACATTAGTACGTCGTTTCAACACACTGAGTTGTCGTGGTCAGCATTGTACTGTATTGCTACATTGAAGAATTCCGACGGGATTCAGCCTTGCAACACTAGTGGGTCGTATACACACATGATTGTGACGAAATGTTACAAGTTGCAAGATAAACTGTAGAACTTGAGATACTCCTCCTAGTTCAAAGACGTATTGGCGTTCAAATATTGCTATTTTTCGTAATTAAACTGGAGATATGTTGATCAATCTCCGTGTGTGCAAACGTTCGACCGTCACAACGCATGTCACGATGCATGGACTTTCGTACAGTGGGTCAGACTTGAATGAAAGGAAGGAAGGAAGATTGTAGGTTTACGTGACCGTGAATCTTGTGATTATGAGCCACGGGACCTCCTTTTTACGTGGAATCCGAACCACAGGACATGGCATTTCATTTCGAAAATCTCACATGCATTGACCGGGAATCGAACCCGGACCGCCGTGGTGAGAGGCATACAGCTAGACCGCTGAGCCACCACGCCCCCAGACTTGAATGACGTGGTAGTGCTATATGAAGGTGTTAAGTATTGCTACATTCACCAAAGTTTACAGTAGTCTACTACGAGATTATCAGGGTTTTTTTCTTTTTTCATTTTGTTGTTGTTATGCATTATTCCGTACATCCCTTGATTTATATTTCTTGTCCCTAAAGTTCAGCTATTTCAATTCTAACGTATGTTAGAAGGAGAAACTGCGAAGGAGAAATTAAAAGAATAGGTATGGCTAAGAAAGCACTGTCTAGTCTAACAAGGTTATGGAAAGATCATCATATTACTAAGGAAAGAAAGAAGCGACTGGTTCAAGCTTTGGTATTTCCTATCGTCACGTATGGCTCTGAGTCCTGGACCATAAGTGCTGCATGCCGTAGTAGAATCGAAGCCTTCGAGATGACGTGTTATCGAAGAATGCTACGAATATCGTGGGTAGCAAGAAGAACAAATGAATCTATTCAGAAGGAGCTAAGGATTACTCCTAAAGCACGCTTTCTCCTAAACATCCCAAGGCAAATGTTGAGATTTTTCGACCATGTCATCCGGCGAGACGGCATTGAAAAGTGGATCATCCAGGGTAATGTTGACGGAAAACGGCTGAGGGGACGTGCTCCGAACCGGTACCTTGTCCAGATAGAGAGTCTGACTAATCTGCCCCTTCAGAAATTAATGCACACAGCGTATGGCGGGGTATTGTTAACAGAATTGCATGAAGGGTCACGTCGTTCGAAATCGAACTAAGACCAAGAAGAAGAAGAAGAAGAAGATTTCTCCTCAGCGTCTATACATGTGTAGAGTAGTATATGATCTCGATATTCCGTGTTTGTTGAACAATCACCACCATCGTAATTTATTTGTCTACATCCAAAATTCCCAACTTGCCGTGCCGCAAACTACCGTAGATTAAAAAAGAACCCGTGGCGCTACAGCCCCTGAAGGTCCTAGGCCTAACCAGTGACCGCTGCCCGCCATTTGGCCTGCAGATTATGGGGTGACGCGTGGTCAGCGCGTTGGGTCCCCAGGTCGTTAATCTTGGTTTCCATGACCGGGGCGCTGTCTCACTGTCAAACAGCTACTCAATTGTCCGTATATTTTAGTCCTTCAATTCACGAGGTTAGTGCTTTGAACATACTCGCCTATTCAGATTCAATGCTCCTATACGGCTGCAAAATATGTTCATATTCATGCGGCTCGTCATATAACAAAGGCTACATTGTTAAAACTTTGTGACGTGAAAGTATAGGTAGTTTGGCGGCTAAAGTAGGAACTATTTGAAAAATTCTAAGTTGCAGTTTGCACTTAAATTAAAAAAGAGATACACACACTAATACAGCCATCACAATTAACACCGGTTATCAGACAGATTCTACACACACCCAAAGTCCACGGGGCTACATAGGCACACGACTCTAACCTACTATTTCTCGTGTTTCTTTCGTACTAGTAAACATAGCCTATGTATATTCTTTAATAATAATATAGCTCCAGTTAAATTGTTGACTTATGAAGAGCAACCTAACAATTTGATTTAGTGAGGAAACACTGGTGAACTTGCTATGAAATATGATTTCATTGTGCGCAAACTGGAAACTGTGGAGAGGAAGCAGATATTTCTACACCAGGAAGTTCTAACCACCTTAGTGACTCAAAACGGGTTTTCTACGTCCGTCCACGATATGCCTATAGCCGCAGCGAGTATGCTTCCTTATTACTCAGCAGTGTGTATGACGCCCTGTGTGTGTCTCCAGTGCTAGTTAAAAGACCTCTCGACCGAGTTACATGAATGGAGCTCCGAGTCGGCTTGTTTGTTGCAACATAAGCCTTTTAAATACTGAGCTTATTGACGACCTTGCATGTTGTAGCAGCATGTTTTGTTTACAATAAGAGGGCAAGAAATCCTGATTTTTATGGTTCGATTCGGGATCTTGCAAATTCGATGACAAGCATTCTTGGCTGTCACAGTGGAGGCTGAGGTTCGATTCCCGACTCTGGTCTGAGGGCTAGAGCGGTTACACTCAGCCCTGTGAGATAGCATTGAAGAGGTTGCTTGCATTTCCATCTCAACCTTTCTAGAAGTGATATTCTGTGGGTTCCCACTTCTACTACAGGCAAATGCGGGGATGGTACCGTACCTAAATTGAGGGCACGGCCGCTTTCTCCCGGAATTCTAGCCCTAGTTACAAATAGACACTCTAGTACAGCCATCATAATGACATGTAGATTCACACACACCCAAGTACACGGGGCTACGTAATCACGATATAGCAAAGCCCCTTACAAAACGTCAGGAAAACATCCCTCCGCGCTCTCCACTCTGTGCTCCTTGTGTTTCCGGCATGACGCGTAGCTCATCCAGTATTTGGAACTACCTTACCTCTGGCCGAAAGTGCTAACGCGCTAGCTCCTCTATCTGGTTCGAATCCCTCCTCGGCCGTATTGGAAATGGTTTCCGTGGTTTCCCATTTTCACCACCAGGCAAATGCCAAGACGGTTCCTTTCAACAGGTCCAAGTATGACAAACAACGAGCAAGAAGACGAAATAAGGGGTACAGGCTGCGGGAACGTTCTCGCCTGGTGTGCCCGAGGTTGCAGGATCGATTCCTGGCGCAGTCAGCTGGCATTTGGTGGTGCGCAAATGCGAGGGAGCCGTGTCAGTAGTTTTGGTTGGTTCCTTAGTTTAGGGGCTGCGACAATGCGGTCATGTCGACCCGTGTACTTGGGTGTCTGTAGAATCTGTCTGATAACCGGTGTTAATGTGTGTTATATGTCTTTAATTCAAGTAAGGACTGCAGACGATAATTTCAAGTAGTTCCTACTTTCGCTACCAAATCCTACCGTCCACGACACCTAGCTGTGAACTTCGCTACTATTAGATGCCATCGCAACCATCGCCTGGTATCGAATGTTGGAACTTAAGAGCATTAATCTAACCTAACCTAACCTACAAATTTTGGCCTCATACAAGTGTAGTTAGTGGAAGGTTCTTTTACATACCATAAATCTATGACATGGGCCCGCCGGCTTTACTTCCCCTCCGAAGGAAGGCATACCTAGGGATTTTTAGGGGGGGGGGGATGTAATGAATTTTGTGTCAATAATCGATTCTTTGGAAACGTGTTATTTGTAATCTACATAGTGTAATTTACATTGTGTATACATTTTGTAGTTATCGGAGCATGGAAGTTCATAAAAAAACATTAAATGTCGAACTCTGCACCTACATTTGGTGTGAATCCAGGAGTATTCACCATAAAGGTGTTCAACACCAATGATAGGAATAGACTCATGTAAGCTGAGAAAGGGATGCCTTATGTTGAGCTGGAAGCCAGACAGAAAAGAAGTGGGCAGAACAAAATGTTGGCGGATGAAGAGTATGAATAGGGAAGATTTTAAAAATCAAATAAATATTTTTCATATTTGAATATGGTAACCAAATTGTGGCGTTTGAAGCCATATTTTCAGTGTTGTCTTAGTAAACAAGAGTTTAGTGCTTTTCAGTCGGTCAACACGAATGTACCCAAAAGAGATGGGTTATGCCCTAATCCTGAAATAAATTACATGAGATTAATAAATACAATGGGATGACCAGTTTCGATCGTCAAGCGATCATCATCACATCCATTACACTTAGGCTATAAAATCTATGTTTGAAATACTGGTGAAAATATTTACAATATGTACAATGATTTAGTTGCAGTATTGGTACTGCAACTGTCGGTGTATGCTAAATGCAGTATATATGATGTTAGGTGAAATGCTAAATGGTGATAGATATCCGGAGTTTGTACTTTGGAGAGATTATATGGTTGTAAAAATCAACTATGGTTAAACTATAATATTATGGGCTAACTACTTATCTGATTATCTTCCTTACTAGAGCTACACGCAGTTTTCGTGCTCACTGTAACTCACGGTGCGGTCGACTGCGGTGGTTGTTATCTTAACGACTGGTTTTTCCCTGCCTTCTCCCCCCTGTCCATATGTGCTGTGCGGAATCATAGCGATGTTTTTATGTGAAGTGTTGCCAACCTAGATAAGATGTATGTTATTGAATGAGGAGGGTCTACAACTATTAAAACCGTCGATTAGCCCTCGCCACGCGTGGACCATAAGGCATTCAACTAAGCGCTGCCCGGTCTTATGAGGACGTCCCGGCACCTTTAATACTGCCGCGAATATTGGCCTTGGTTTATTGCAGAAGAAAAGTACATCGTACACCTGATCCAGATAACATTTACCTATTAAAAAAAACCTAATTTCCCCCCTTTTTTATCTAGCTTGGCTGTGTCGTGAAATTGTGTCTTGTTTCCGACAGGGTGTGTTTTTTAGTAGCGTGAAGAGGGGTGAGCTCTCCATGAACGTGTGTTCATTTAGATTGTTAGGATTGTTTCGTTTGGCTAGGTGTATCTCGATTGCTTCCTTTATGTCAAGAGCTCTGCCTTTCGATTCGTGATGGATTATTTTAAGGTCCGACTCTATGTTGGTAAAGCTGTGCCCCGCGTCACACATATGTTCGCATACGGCTGAATGTGTTCGTATCTTATCGCATTCCTATGTTCATTATAACGTGTGTCTACTCGTCTTCCACTCTGCCCGATGTAATTAGCTTGACAACCGGTGTCTTGGCACGTTATAGAATATACCCCTGACCTTGAATACGGGTCACGTTTATTTAGATTACTATTTAGGAGGTGCCTACCGGTTGTGTTTTTCGTTGTGAAAGCTATCTTTATGCCTTGCTTTTTGAATAGGTTAGTGATTTTATATGTATTCGCATTCACATAGTTGAAACGCGCAAATTTTTTCTCATTACTGTCCGGTTTGGGAATCGTTTTATCTTTATTTTTATGTTTGGCTATAATTTGGTTTATTTTGCTTGGCGGGAAGTTGTTTTCCTTTGCTATTTGCTTAATAGTTCTTATTTCCTTATTATAGTTGTCTTTTGACATGGGTATGTTTAAAGCCCTGTGCACCGTTGAATTGAAACCCGCTAGTTTGTGCGTACTGGGGTGATTAGACTGATTGTCGATTGCATGCGAGGTTTGTGTTGCTTTCCGGAATATGAAAGGTCGTTGTCTTTACGTTCATACATATACAGGCCTAAGAGAAAAATTAAGGACATGTTTAGGTCTGCTAAAGATAAGCGACATCCTCATACCGCGGTGGGGGTTTATAAAATCCCGTGTGATTGTGGCCAAGTATATATTGGAACAACGAAAATAAGTATTGCCACTCGCCTCAAGGAGCACGAACGACACAGCCGGCTGGGACAAACAGATAAATCCACTGTTGCAGCACACTCGTTACTCGCAGGTCACGACATAAGATCTGGAGACACCGAAGTTCTGTCCACCACGGTGTCTTATCATGCCAGGCTACAAAGGGAGGCCATTGAAATCCTGAAGCATACTAACAGCTTCAATCTTAAGGAGGAAGCAGAACGTATGAACAGAGCTTGGCTTCCAGTCCTTAATCCCCTCAAGCCTGCCCTCATTGACCGTCGTAGACGAGAAGATGCAACGGAAGAGCAGCCCTGTCCTTGATGCATTACTTTTATGTGGTACGCCGTTGCTATGGTAGCCTCTATGTGTGAGTTGTTGACTATTTATATATCTTCTGTTTACTTGGTTGGTTGGTTGGTTGGTTCCTTAGTTTAGGGGCTGCGACAACGCGGTCATGTAGCCCCGTGTACTTTGGGTGTGTGTAGAATCTGTCTGATAACCGGTGTTAATGTGATGACTGTATTAGTGTGTGTATCTGTTTTTTAATTCAAGTAGAGACTGCAACTTTGAATTTTCAAATAGTTCCTACTTTTGCCGCCAAATACCACCGTCAACGACTACTAGGCCTAGTTCAGAACTAGCTACTAGACGCCACCGCAGTCGGCTCTTGGCAACGAACGTAGCAACCTAAGAGCGTTGTTTACATTCTTAACCTATCCAATTTAGTTTCACACAGGTGTAATTAGTGGAAAGATCTTTAACATGCCATAAATCTATGACATGGGACCGCCGGCTTTACTTCCCCTCCGAAGGAAGGCATACTGAGGGATTTTTAACGCTCTTAAAAAATCCGACGGCTTCGGCCGGGTTTGAACCCGCTATCTTGGGCATAGAAGCTCAGCATGCTACCAACTACGCCACCGAAGCCGCTCTGTTTACTTGTTTTACCTCGCTTAATGTAACCTGTGAACATGCTGAACGTAGTTTTCAGCGAAACTTCAGGACAACAAAATAATGTCCTTAGAACACGGCCTATAAGCCCGCGAAACAGAGATTCTTATTTCAACACTAGTTGACTTTACATATTACACTTGTATGTACAGTAAGGGAATGTGGTTGATGACCAAATGTCTATAGCATCTGAATGTTCAATGACGGTTCGCTATTTGTTGGTAGGAGTGTCTGTAAAGGCGACTGTATACTGCAATTAATACCTGATGGTGTAAATCCTCAGCTGTGCTCACAGCGAATCTGTGCTATCGGGTATTAATTCATTTCGCTCTAGCAGTAGACTCGCCTGGTGAATGCGGGAAATGGTGACTCCCAAGGAATTTTTCAGCGTAGTCAGTTATCTTTCTGGAGAATCGGACAGAAATATATTTCGCTCTGCCCCTTTTTCCTTCTAACGTTCTATGTGTTTGTACAGTTAGATATATGAGGGGTGTCAGACATTGTCATCTTAGTTCTGTTTGAAATTTGAGGCTTATTATTAATTTTGTTCTTGTCTCCTTTCTAGGTGAGTACTGATGTAGTGATGATCAACAGAGACTTCCTGCCATCTGTAAGTTGCTCACAATGTTATCTTACGATTTTCGTCATACACCATATTTTCTTGGAGTAGCTTCGCAGTTTCCTGATCTGCTTGATTCTCATCCCTGGCCTAGATTAAGGTAGACACGTATTGGAAGCTGTACTACTTTGGAAAAACACGGGGAAAACTCACATTCGGGATTGCTGCCGTCAGCGCTTGGATTCGAACTTTCGATCCGGACGTGCTGCATTTCTCCATTGAAGTCTTGGAGAGTGACTGTACGCACCCGGCTGATAAAATTAGGATAGTAAATTATAAGATAAAGAAAGCTTAGGTAATTCATAGTCTTTAATCGCCCTCCTAGCAATGTTAGTCAACACAACGTTCTATTTCAAGTAATAAACAAATTATAGGTGGAGAAGGGAAACTCATTTTAATAGATATCCTACTCTATTTGCTACAACCGTTTAGTGTAATTCTACTTTCATTATTTAAAGGTCTAAACTAAATAGAATTAAAATCCCCTATTGTTGAATACTCGGCGTAAAGACTTAATTACAGTTAAACCCGTTGACAAAAAATTAGCAAAAAAAATAACAAAACTATTTTATAAAGATATGATTTCTAAAATTAAATCCATAGAACAGTAGCCCACATACATTTGAAACAAATAGGCTGGCTGTTTGAAGCATCTATATGCACAATCCTCGTATAATATAAAGTGAAATCTGATTTTTTTGTATTGTGAATTATTGAAACAATACACACAAATAACAATGCCTTAGATAATGTGTCGTAGTGGCTATGAGGTGCGGCAGTAGTGTAGTGTGGGAGCACGTGGGAGCTTCCACAAGATCTAAAGCTATTTAAAATGTTTCACAGCCAGCATAATTAAATTATTAGTCGGTATGCAATACAGGGCTGATAAGTGATCCTGACTGCATGGTTGTAGACTCTTTGAGAGTGTGATGGAGGGATATTATTACTTGATATTCTGCTATGTGGCATAGCTGTTCTGCTCTAATCTTCTCCTTCTGGCTCGTCATCATCTTTGCCATGTGTAATGTCCCGCTGTACGCATTTTTACGGTATAATTAACATTTGGTGGAACCCTGATGTAGTGGTTAACGTTATTGACTGGTGTTTACAGATTCCATGACCAGTTATGTTGCTTGTTTCGACGAAATGTAATTGGAATTGATTTAGCCTCACGACGACAATAATTATTGTGAAGCTGCCCGATAAATAGATTCCAACATCGTTGACTGACAAGCGAGTGGTACTCTTTACTGTCCCTGGGAAGGCAGTCGTCAGTCGGTAAGATTTTGTTTCGAGTTATCGGGCTGATTCTCTAATCTCAGGCATGAACATAATGCTAGTTGAAAACTATCGGGGGATCTCGTGCTTCTATAGAGCTCCTTTTGCTTAGCATTTGTGTATTGAATTTTTAATTGGGTATTTTTTAACGATGTTATAACACTTACTGCTCATAGAATGAATTGAGGCAGCAGGTGTTGTGGCGTACAGCCTTCCAAATCCAAGATTATGGGTGCAATCCCTTCTCAGTCCGTTGGCAAATAAGGATGTGTAAATATGCGACAACCTCGCGGTAGTAGATGTATCGAGACGTTAAAAATCCCCATGTAGGCAAAATTCCGGCACACCGGCTTTAAATGCAATGCATAGTAGTTATGAGGGTCGTTAATCCGCATTATTATTATTATTATTATTATATAATACGCTAGGTGTATGTTTCACAAAACTCAAAACCAGACGGAGTTAAAGTGTGTGGTATGTACCAAAATCTTCCAAATCGTCTCAATAGTACAGGAAAAAACTTGCTTTTCTTGAAATTTCAACGGAAATATATTTATCTGTTTATAAAGTGCTATTACACAAATAAACAAGACGATAGCCCCTACCAGAAGTGTCGCGCGTACAGCCCGCATAGCACTAGAGCCAGGCGGGTAGTCTGTACACATGGGGTGCAAACAACCCATTAGAATATGCGAGAGTTCTAGCTCGGGGTCCGCTAGTTGTTATTATTATTATTATTATTATTATATCTTCTGTTGATACCTCGATATCGACTGAGTTAATGATAGGATAACAGTGAGGAAGATACTTTTTACTATGATCATATAGTTTGTATTATTTTAATTTTGGCGTAAATTGCACTGCGGCAAATTGGTTTCACAATAACCTCCTTTGTTTGCCCAATTAAGCTAAAGAAGACACGTAATTGATGGCATAAACATGAAGAATTTCTCACCGTGGCGCTAGATAGTCTGCTAGGGAGCGGAGAAGAAACCGTGGAAATGTGGCCAGTGTAACAATACTAATGTAATTAGCACTCAAGTGGCAATTACAAGAATGAGTGTCTGCGGGCTTATACACAACACACTGCCTTTCCGGTCTTGAGGGACCCCAACTGGCATCGGCATAGCTTCCACTTGTGCTGGACTCCTCTCATTCATCCTCGCTGTTGTAGCATGCTGAGCTTTCATGCCCAAAATCGCGGGTTCAAACCCGGCCGAAGTCGTCGGATTTTTTAAGAGCGTTAAAAATCCGTCAGTATGCCTTCCTTCAGAGGGCAAGCAAAGCCGATGGGTCCATGTCATAGATTTATGGCATGTAGAAGAACCTTTCACTAACTACAAGTGTGTGTGAAGCTAAATTTGTAGGTTAGATTTGATTAACGCTGTATTAAGTTCCAACGTTCGCCGCCAGGTGGGTTGCGGTAGCATCTAGTAGCCAAGTTCACAGCTAGGTGTCGTTGACGGTGGCATTTGGTAGCAAAAGTAGGAATTACCTGAAATTAATCGTCTGTAGTCCTTACTTGAATTACAACCGACAGTAGTGGCTACGCTGCCTAAAGCGCAGTGTTAGGTCATGGGGCCAAGCTCTCTGCTGACTCGGTAGACGCGTGGGTTCGAGCCCCACCGTCGGCCGTCCTTGAAATGGTTTTCCGTGGTTTCCCATTTTCAACACCAGGCAAATGCTGGGACGGTACCTTCTGACAGGCCACGGCCGCTTCCTTCCACATCCTTCTCCAATTTCATTCACCTTAATCAATTCCATCTCTCATCCCGACGCGCAGGTCGCCCACGGGCGTCGAATAGAAAGACCTGCACTAGGTCTCTGAGGAGACCACACGAAAAAAAAAAACCAACAACCTGAATTACAGATAACACACACTAATATAGCCATCCCAATTAACTCCGGTTATCAGACAGATTCTACACACACCCAAAGTACACGGGGCTACATGACCGCGTTGTCGCAGCCCCTAAACTGAGGAACCAACCAATTATCTTTGCTGTCGACCTCTCTTGTTCGGTTTCGACCTCAATGGAATTAGGATATCCGGTATTCCATTTTCCTGTCCTAATTCACTCCGGACTTTTCTTCTCCAGACACTTTCATTATTTGAGGGGTCAGTTTGTCTGAATCTAGGACAAAGGAAGGTGAAAATGGTTATTTCAAGTTCACCGCGGCGTAGCCTTGTGTGTGAAATTGGTCACTACGACCGCGAGGGCACCTGCAGCAATTCCGGAGATCAGAGGTTTGAATCCCAGCACTGACAGCGGTTATCCTGAGTATGGTCTTTCCCGGTTTTTGCCGCTCTCTTTCCAGACAAATGCCGGAATAGTACCTTCATTTAAGTCCCGGGGCACTTGCCCCATCCCTAGTTCTAATGATTGCAGCCATACACACTACTACAGTCACCACAGAAACACAGGTTATTAGACATATTCAACCCACACCCATATATACGGGGTAGGTAACCATAGATGTCACTAGACCCTAATATAAATTAACAGCAATAGGTTATTTCTAGTGCTGGTCATTATTATAAATGGTCCGCCTCGTTGCGTAGTGGCTGGCATTCTTAGCTGTCACCGTGGAGGCCCGGGTTCGATTCCTGGCTCTACCAAGACATTTATTTCTCGTCTGAAGACTGGAATGGGGTACACTCAGCCTCGTGAGGCAAAACTGAGAAGAGGCGGGTTCGATTACTATCCCAGTCATCCTGGAATTGGTTTTCCGTGGTTTCCCCACTTCTACGGTACAGGCAAATGCCGGGTCACGGCCGCTTCCTTCCCAAATCCTACCTCAATTTCAAATATAAACACTAGTGCAGACATCACAGTGACCACAGCTTATCGGACAAATTCTACACATACCCAAGTACTCGAGAGGCTACATGACCAAGATGTCGTAATGGCCGTAAAAGAATGAACGTCAACTTATAAATGAACTGATGCTCAACACAGCCTGTCTCGCTCTCGGAGGCCCTGGGTTCGATTCCCGGCTCCTTCAGGGATGTTAGAAACTGATGTGAGGGCTGGAACAGGGTGCACTCAGCCTCGTGAGGACAATTGAGTAGCTGTCTGACAGTGAGGCAGCGCCCCGGTCTCGGAGATCAAGTTAATGACCGAGGGATCCAACGCGCTGACCACACGTCACCCCATAATCTTCAGGCCTAATAGCTGGCCAGCGGTCGCTTGGTAGGCCTAGGCCCTTCATGGGCAGTAGCGCCACACGGTTTGATGCTCAACACTCTAGCTGGAGGAATAACCTACTGTGGTTGTGTCCTGAAATTCCATATTAATGAATTATTTTATCTTATTATATAATACGCTAAGATGTATGTTTAAAAAACTCAAGCACATAAACCAGAGGGAGTTAGAAGGTGCGGTTTGTACCAACATCTAAATTGTCCCAATAGTGCAGTAAAAATCTTGCATCTATTGAAAAGTCAACCGAAATAATTTATTTGTTTATAAAGTGTGTTTAAACAAATAAACAAGATGATAGTCCCTGCCAGAACTGTACCGCGTATAGCCCGCATGGTATTAGAGCCAGGCGGGTAGTCTGTACACATGGGGCGCAAACAACCAATTATGCGTGATTTCTCCACGGGTCCGCTAGTTAGTTTAATTACTATTAACTAAGAATATCTCTAGTGCAGTAATATATTATTGCATAGTCTTGCCTCCTCGCCGCCTCTTTTAGTGGAGTATCCTGCTTGCTCCAGGCTGTTATTCTGGGAACGAATGCAGCCTCTCAGTTCACAGTACTACTGTAATTCTTGCAGTGCACAGATACGTGCAGTGACTTTATTTATTAACCATGTTAATGAACCGTTAATTATTGCCTTCCATACGCCGTGCCCTTATCTTTATCGTGTCAATTTGTGCATGCAACTCTTTGAATTTAAGAGTCCGTGTAATGTTCGTGTGGTATTGGTTATGAGTTATTAGTTCCCTTGACATTTTCATTTCCTCGCAAATCATGGTGCTTCGGCGCACATTAACAAAATTATCCATTACTAGCTTTGTATACCCGTCATTGACGGTATCTTACTATGGACTAACTTAACTAGTTTAGGCTACTTGCCTATGCTCAGCGCTCGCGAGTCTGGCGGGACTAAGTTGCAGATTATAGGAGGAAAGCTCAATCTAGTTGTCTAAACATTGTATGGGGATCCATTGCGATAGCTTAGTGAAAATGAAAATCCACAGCCTGCTTCCAGTCTCCGACCGGGTCAGGAATGGAATGAATGAAGCCCCCATCTAGCGGCGAGGATATGAACTGTGTCGGCTGCCGAGGCCTGACGCACTCCTCTGGGGCAATGATTAAATGAATGACAGATGAAATTAAATGATAGTGGAGAGTGTTGCTGGAATGAAATTTTGACAGGGAAAACCGGAGTACCCGGAGAAAAACCTATCTGCCTCCGTTTTGTCCAGCACAGATCTCACATGGAGTGACCGGGATTTGAACCACGGACCCAGCGGTGAGAGGCCGGCGTGCTGCCGCCTAAGCCACGGAGGCTTCGCGATAGCTTAGTATTAATTAGCCTTTAAAGATTGGATTGCCGGCGGTCGAGATGGGAACTATTCTTTGTTTATTTATGTCACAGTGTCAGCCTGCTTGGTTGACTTCTGGTACAGTTGCGCGAATTGGATATGACTCAGCTCCAGTAGCCTCAGCCATCGTTCAACTGGCCGTGGTGACATGAGCTCCTGTGACGTTCTGTACTATTTGACTTACGTCCAGACCCCCCCCTGCTCGTCCCACAAGACTCCTGCTGCAATAAACAACAAAAACTGGCGCAAGCCACGTTCATCGGCAATCATATCTTGAACGGGTAACTCATTGCTTGAAAATACCGGCCAACGCGGCTCAGTATCCTGGGCTCGGGAAACCAGCGAGTTCAAATTTCATCGGAAACCATCCTTGAAATGTTCTTCTATGTTCAACTCACTGTAAATCCTTAGGCGAGTACCTACCTCATAGCTGAACCTCGTAGAAAGCAAACGTTTCCTCCCTAGAAGCCAAAAAATATTCTGTAACTCGAATTTTGTAAAACATAACTCTACAATACAGCATTTCTAACAAGAAGAGTTGCACGAGTTGGAGCTGCCCTCTCCTGTACTTTCAGCAGACCAGGCGTTCAGTGCAGTGGCTATTCTTTGGTCCTACGTGTAGAGTTTTTTATTTTATTTTTAGCGTAGGCCTATGGCTTTTAGTGCCGAGAGTATCCGAGGACATGTTCGGCTCGCCAGAGTTTGTAGCTGCTTCTATGCGGACACACATGGGGTGAGTTACAAGTACCGTCGCGTGTGGAGTGTTGTCTGGGGAGGAAAGTGTGAATGTAAGGAGTAGGATTTGGAAGGTGGTGGCTGTGGCCTATAGTTAGGGATCAACCCCGGCATTTGCCTCGAAGGAAGATGGGAAACCACAGAAAACCATCTTCAAGGTTCCCGGCGGGGGGATTCGAACCTCCTCGCCTCCCGGATGTGAGCGACTGCCTACAGCCACGCCGTAACAACCACGGCTAACTCACCCGGTGTGTTGAGTAGTGTCGAATATAGACAGCTTTGAAGCCATTTTCAGTGTTACCTTATTGCCAATTGATAGACTATTGTACGTTTCAGTCGGTCAACACAATGTAATTCCAATTACTGGAATATGTGAAATAATAATCTAAAAAAAATAACTAGGCCTATTACTGATATTAAGGCATTACGCACCCCCAAAGAACTTATTTATTTTAATGTTACATGACTGAGAAGTGACGTTCCCATCAAAGAGTCTTCCTCCCTCAACTAATCTAAAAGGCGTAGCTACGATTGCTGTGATACACTTAAGCAATAAGCCCTAAACATATAGAATTGTAAACTAATATGAAGAAATGATCTACGAGTACTCTGCTGTGATCATGGCAAGAAGCTAGAACTACAACATACAAAATAGTGTTTGTATATTAATAATGTGTTGATGTGGAGACTTATCTGTAATTGTGAAATGTCTACAGGCTGCTCAGACAACCACTTTTCTGATGTAAATAAGAAACAATTCCAATCTATTAGTCTGAGGATGAATACTGTTGGTATCCGAGTGTGTGTATCATTGTGGAAAGTGAATAATATTTTCTCAAGTTTTATTGCTGTTTTAAGTTAAACTTTAGTTTATTAATATTTATACAAGTCGGGGAATGCAAAGGGCCAGATGATTTCGCGAAGAAAAGGTTCAGTATCAACAAAATTGTTAATTTTCGAGCATTTGCACATAGATAAATACAAATACAACGTACCAAATGCTAATGAAATCATATATGAAAAAATGTAGATAGGAGGTTTTAAAACTTCGGGATCGTATATTTGCTTTCGTTCATAATTGTCTCATTATGTCCGAGCCCTCACTCCCAATGAAATTTTCACTCAACTCACCCTCGTACAGAAGCAAACTCTAGTTACGCCACTGCTTCACTTAAATAGTTACTCTCGACTGCCTATGGCGATAAATTAATATTTCTACAAACGATGATATGAACCTTTGTCGAAAATTACTTTATAGAATCGTGAAAAGTGCATCAAAATCTGTTCAATAGTTGTCGAGATCCAGACAAACACTCACAAAATCGATGACTTTATTTTATACTATGTGTAGATAGATACAGTTACGGAGATCAGAGAAAGTGCCTGACGACTCCCAGATGATACACCCGATATATTACAAAACTTTGGCGTGACAAAAACAAAAAACTAAAAACAAAACAACAAAAAACTTGATTCAGCACGAAATTTCATATGAAAAAAACAGAACTAATTCCAACCTTCAAAGTTAAACAATAACGAACAAATTAAAATTGTAAATAGGTTTAAATATCTTGGTAAATTTTCACTGGAACTCCAACGAAGAATCGTCAATAGAAAGTAGAACATTTAAATTTAAATAGGCACAAAGAATTACTTGGCCAACATACAAAAAGAAATCTCTTTCGATAAATGCTAAATTAAAACATTGCTGTTTCGTCGTTCAACCTGAAGTGACTTACGCTGGTGAAACACTATCTAAATTAAACAGCAAATCAACGACAGATTAACTGCAGAAGGTTCACAGAAGGATAATCAGAACAATCATTAATAATTAAAAAAACACCAAGTAGATGGACAATGGAGATTGTTGCCTAATGCAGTAGTCGACCGGGAAAGTGATTCAATAATAGATACGATTAGAAGATCCCCTTTTCTGTCATTTTTCGAGATAACAATAGACTATTAAAACAACTATTTTACTACTTTTGGAAAAGTAAAACAAAAATAATTGGTTCAAGAAATTCAAAATGATTTAGAATAGTTGAATATTACAATGCAACAAGTTGCAAATAGAGAGAAAAAAAAAAGGATTCTGAGGATCAAACACATAAGAATTAAACACTAAAAGCTATGCAACGAAAACAATACGGTATGTCATATCTGACGAAAGGGCAGCCAGCTCAGCCACAATGAAGAAGTTCTGGGAGAGAAGGAAAGTGATGACAGCTAAATTCCCTGCCAATTTTTAGATGACTTAAATGTATCTTGTTTGATTCAGGTGATCCAATGTGGGCTTAAACTATGTAAATAAATAAATAAATAAATAAATAAAGCATAACAGTTTTCAGAACCTAAGTAATGCACATAGATGAAAATGACGTTCTATTTTAATAATGATCCAAGGTCATCTGTCGTATTAGTCAGTTCAAGGTGCCAAGCACACTTATATTCCCTATAATAATAATAATATCGTATGGCCTCGGGTGGCGAGTGCAAGCTTTGTATTTTGACACCCAGAGGGTAGCTTGCATGTCGAATTTCGTTGTTCCTTGAATCACTATGAAAGTCAAGGAGGTTAGATATCTAAGCTCCTTGAACACTATAGCGCTTTCTAGTAGAGAAATGAGGAACTTCGTGTTGGCGGAAACTCCCGAGATTAATTTTGCCATTATTAACATGGCCTACTGAATTCAAATGGGTTCTTTAACATGCCAACATCGTATGAAATGCGTGTCGTATTTTTGCCGCATTAAAAACAAATATCATTTACCACGGCCAGGAGCGAACCTGCAATCTTGGGGTTAGTAGACCGACACGCTATCCACTCACCCACCGTGGCAAGCAATATTCCCTATAAGTAGACTACTAAGAGAAGATACTGGAAGTGGTTTGGAAGGACCGTATATTACGTTGGATGTTCTTATCATATCGTTCAATTCAAATGGTGGTTTCACTAATTCACTAATTATTTATCAGTCAGCCATGAGAACAATACCAAAGGAATTCCAACATATTCATGAATTGACAATAGGCAATCAAGTTGTCTATATTTCGTTACAATCCTTTAGAGGACAAATTCCATGCGACAGTAACATTAACGAGCGTAATAAATTTGGATTATGGATTTAACTTCATAATCATAATCGAGGTCTCATCACGTGTACAGAAAAAAGTACAAGCCACATCGATTGGACCAATGCGGAAGCACTTCTTAATTTTCTTGGCAAAAAAGTGATGCTTCATTGTTTAGAAACGGGTACATTAGCGGACGTAAACATCTTTCTTTATCGCCCCGCGGCATAGCCGTGCTCGCACGACTTCCATTGGAGCTGCAGTCTGGTCTGAAGGTCAGTGGTTCGAATCCTGATGCCAACAGCGGCCATCGTGAGTGTGGTGTCCTCCCGTCTTTTTCTACATTCCCTTACAAAAATACCGCTATCGTCAACAATACAATGTTTTATTATTTTTTCCTTTGCCACTTGTTGGCTTAGGAAAAGATCAATACAGCCACATCCTCAGTTGTTCTTGTGCAATTCACAAACGAATATGCGCTTGAGGCCTGAAGATGTTGCCAGGGTAGTGGCTCTGATCGAAAATGGTGGCGCGCACATCTTTCCGCGGGAACAGCATCATGTCAATGAATCGCTATTGTTAAGTGAAATAATGTCATGAAGAATGATAATACATCCAGGAAAACAATTAACCTTACTTCCATGCTATAAATAGTAACTTATGCACTAGGCATAGAGCGTTAATATTTATGATTTAAATGAAAGTAATATTGAATTTTTCAAGTGATCAGTTTTCTTTGCCGGTCAGTATAGTACTCGGGGCTGATAATCAAGATGTTCCATGCCACTAAAATGAATTAACAACTTACATTATTTACCCAAGTCAATTATCTGCCACAGTGGCTATTGAGGAAGGGAGTGGTGTCAGTCCTACTGTCCCATTTATCGTAGCAAACACGATGTGCGACTTAATCTGCTTATAATCCGGCACCCTTGCCGAGTACGTATACATTGGTTAAATAATGTCATATTATCACAAGCTTTTCAGTCGGTCGATACGATTGAGCCCAAATTAGATTGGGCGGGAATTTAAAATTAACTTCTTGCTGCCTGAAGTACGGTGAATTAACTTACATGAATTAATTATGAATATCTCACTTAAACGAGGGGCTAAATTGGATGACAGGTTTATTTCGTCAAGCGAACATCATCACATCTTCTTCACTTAGGCTTAATTTACGTTCAGTGGATATTGTATAGGTAACACTTAAGTAAAACAATATTTATAATTATTAAGCTACATAAGTTTTTAATTAAACTTTGTAACGAGCCGGATTTTTTAAACAATTATATTGCGTTAGTCTATTATACGGTGGCGTAGTTGGTAGCATGCTGAGCTTCTATGCCCAAGATCGCGGGTTCAACCCGGTCGAAGTCGTCGGATTTTAACAGCGTTAAAAATCCCTCAATATGCCTTCCTTCGGAGGGGAAGTAAAGCCGGCGGGCCCATGTCATAGATTTATGGCATTGAAAAGAAACTTCCACTAACTACAGTTGTGTGAAACTAAATTTGTAGGTTAGATTTGATTAACGCTCTAATAAGTTCCATTGTTCGTCGCAAGGTGCCGCTTGCGGTGGCATCTAGTAACCAAGTTTGCAGCTAGGTGTCGTTGACGGTAGCATTTGGTAGCAAAATAGGAACTACTTGAAATTGATCGTCTGCAGTCGTTACATGAATTACAGATAACACACACTAATACAGCCATCACAATTGACACCGGTTATCAGACAGATTCTACACACACACAAAATACACGGGGCTACATGACCGCGTTGTCGCAGCCCCTAAACTGAGGAATCAACCAACCAGTCTATTACACGTCTGAATGAAAATCCACAGCCTGCTTCCAGTCTCCGACCGGGTCAGGAATGGAATGAATGAAGCCCCCATCTAGCGGCGAGGATATGAACTGTGCCGGCTGCCGAGGCCTGACGCACTCCTCTGGGGCAATGATTAAATGAATGACAGATGAAATGAAATGATAGTGGAGAGTGTTGCTGGAATGAAATTTTGACAGGGAAAACCGGAGTACCCGGAGAAAAACCTGTCTGCCTCCGTTTTGTCCAGCACAGATCTCACATGGAGTGACCGGGATTTGAACCACGGACCCAGCGGTGAGAGGCCGGCGTGCTGCCGCCTAAGCCACGGAGGCTACTCTATTACACGTCTAAAGTGTTGTATTTGTTGTTAGTACTTCTTTTGTATATAAGTGTGAAACCTTTTTGAATCGTTAATTGACTGCGGTGGCGTCTAGTAGCTAGTTCTGAACTAGGCCTAGTAGTCGTTGACGGTGGCGTTTGGCGGCAAAAGTAGGAACTATTTGAAAATTCAAAGTTGCAGTCTCTACTTGAATTAAAAAACAGATACACACACTAATACAGTCATCACAATTAACACCGGTTATCAGACAGATTCTACACACACCCAAAGTACACGGGGCTACATGACCGCGTTGTCGCAGCCCCTAAACTAAGGAACCAACCAACCAACCATGAATCGTTAATCGCTGCGAGCTTGGTGATTTCGTTCTACATTGTTTTGTTATTAACAGTTACTTTTCAAATTTCGTAGGCCTATTTACTTGGTGAGCTTTTGTAGTTGGTTAGTTAGGTTAAACACTCAAACACTCAAATGTGACTTGAGTTTACACTTTGTTTGTGGTCTTAGCTGATTTGCGGCTGTTCCTGTACTGGTTGGGTAGATTATAGGCTAGGGAATAACCCACCCACCAAGGGAAAATGATTAAGAGAAGGAAGTAGATTTGGGATTGGAAAAGAAGGATAGAAGAATAGGAGGAGAGTCCCACAAAAGTTATTAATTTGACTTTTAATCCATTTAGAAGCGGTTGCCACCGCAAATATGTGCTCGGATACCTAAAGTGGCTACGAGCTTGGTCGAGGCTAACGGGAACCGCAGCTAAGGCTTGGGCAGTTTGCCAGAGAGAGGCTTTAGTGTGTTTCCTCCCAAGCACGAATGAAAGTACTATAGGGCAGGGTGATGGTCTGGCCAGACAAATAGTAAAAGCTTTATTAAGTGTTAACGAGGGCATAAACCTAGGAAGAGCTAGGAAAGCCAGGATCCTGCCTAACTGTAGTATCAGAGAAATGATGAATCCAAAAACAAGTATTTAATTTATTAAACAATGCAAAGAAGTTTGAGGGAATTAACAATTGTGCAATATAATTTGGATAAACATAGTTCATTTGAACTTTTTAACAAATAGGGTCGCAGACCTCTAAACATTAAACAGTTGCTCCAGGCAATTGACAAATTACAAGGTTTTTTAAACCGTGTATTAAAATCTTGGTAAGATTTCATAAATAGGCAAAATGGAATAATTAAAGTTTTAACATTTACAGGAGTACAAGCAGTGTACTATACGAAACCTCCGAAAGAACATTCTAACGAGAATAACAACTTCGAAGATAACAAAATGGAAAACATAAAGAATAAAAAGGAAGTTCCTACAACTTCTTATATTTAAACAGAATTACTTTGTGAGATTTATACAAAGAGAGCAGGTCACTTACTGTGAAACCTGGAGAAAGTGAAAAGGAAGTTTCTAGACTTCCTATGTTTAATTAGGAATCACGAGAAAAATAGGGCAGTTTCCATTTCGTGAAACCTGAACATGACTCGCTTAAGAGTTTAGAGAATTGTTTTCCCTGATTTTGAAGGGAGGAACAATGTAAGTTTGAAACGTGTGCTAGACACGTATCACAAAGATTATACAGAGATACTTAATGATAAACCAACAAAAATGGAAGGACACTTCTTAGAATGACACCTTATTGAAACAGACCTAGATTAAAAGTTTATTGCAGATTGTTAGTGAAAGGTTTAGGAAAGAGAAATGGGAATTAAGGAAAATGTTCATGGCCTTGTTTAATATAACCGGACGATCGCGACGCGGTAGAAACGTGGAGAAAGCACTGTTTATCACTGTAGTCTATGAAGATGGATTCAAAGTTCACTATAGAAACACTAAAGTTCATGAAAAAGAAAGTTATTGCAAAAATTTATAAGGAAGATTCCTCATTTTAACTAGCATTTTCACAGTGCGTGAACAATACTTGACGACAAGACTCGCAGATAGAGAACAAGGTCTAGAAGGTTCCAGAACGACCTTAGCAGAAAATGGGGTTGAGAAAATCCAACGGAGGAAATAGTTTTATAATTATAGGCAGCGGGTATTAGATAATATCCCACGTAGCGAGAGGATTTCTCGTTTGAATCGCTTAAGAAAAGCTCTTTTATAGTAAGGTTGGCTTATACAAGCAAAAAGCTCAACATGGCAAATCCCACGAAGGATGATTATTGCCCCAAAGTAAATGATTTCACACTGCCTATAATTAAAAGCACTTGGAAAGTTAAAACCATGAAGATGAGGTTAAAACTTTTTTAAAAATGGTACTTATCTCGATTTCATGTTGAAGTCGGAGTTCCTTATGAAGACTATCTAGCCAACATGGCGTAGAAGAGTGTGTGCCTCTTGGTTTGAGGCTAGCTCGAGAGGAGCTTTGACTGAACGAGTCAGCTGCAGACGGAGAAGTGAGAGCAGCTCAACGGAGCACGGAGAGACCACGGAAGGGGGAGAGAGTGGGGGTAGGAAACAAAAGGTATACATATCAGCATAACCAACTTAAATACAACAAAATAATCTTCTTTTGCTGAGCTGGTCTTCAAAGAGTTGACAACAGTATCTGGTAGCCAAATGGATATGGAATTCCTCTTGCGCGAGGAAGAGTTGAAGAGCTTCAGAGATTTGTTGTTACATGACGCTAGGTGGGTCACAGAATATATATCTGGAACAGACTCATACAAAATATAAGAGACCTGAACCCCTAAGAGAGAACAGAAGATCACTGTTGGTGTCTGACAAAAAGGAAGGAAAGAACGTGCAAAAGCATTCAAAATTATAATCTCAGGTACCGTGCATTCCAAGAATGCACCATACTGGGAGGGGCAGACACCAACAGGGAACAAATAAGCAATTAAACATTTAAGAGTGATACAGTAATTGAAGAGAAGTGGTCTTGTGATCTGACCATTTGTAGTCAAGATCCTGGCCACCCTGACTCTCCCATCTCTTCCAGAGTAACACTTAGTCACTTCTCCAAAAGGCCCGACTAGGGGGGGTGGAACATCCCTAACCAAGACCAAGTCTCCCACTTGAATGTCGGGACTGGAAAGAAACCACTTCTGCCTCCGTTGCAAGGAAGTTAAATATTCCAAGTTCCATCTTTTCCAAAAAGAATTACGGAGGGCTTCAAGTTTCCGCCAAACAATAAGTAAATCAAAATCCCTGAAAGAATTGGGAAGGGAAGGAGGGGCAGAGAGAGAAGGGCGTGTAAAGAAGCGACCAGGTGAAAGTGGAAGGAGGTTATCAGGGTCATTGGAAAGCGGAATTGAAAGGCGAGAATTATCAACACTTTCAATCACAAGATAGCTGGAAGCTGAGGGAAATAAAGCACTAGTAAAGATTGCGATACGATGAGAAAGAAGAATTGGCAAGTTTAAACAAAGCGTATAGGAACAAGTACATCTATTCAGGACAAGAATATACCAAATAAACAAAGGAACTATGCGAGTAGAAAGCAAGAACGCCATAGGTAACAAACGAGTAGCCATAAACAATAACCTCAAGTTATAATGAGTATCAAAGGGGTTACTCAGAAAAATACTTAAGTCAGCGAAAAACGTGACAGGACAAGTATGAATACAAAAACACATCGAATGTGACGACGAGAAAAAACAAGTTTGTTCATCAATGAACATTAAGATCGCAAAATATGCAAGCAAATTGCAATACATACGCGCGTGAGAAATACGCAACGAAGTTTTGAAACAGGGATCAAAGCAGTTATGGAATACGAGCATGAGTAAGTGAGGGACGTAAACAAGTACGGCCTTGACACACATAGTACAACGAGATAAGACATATAAATAGCTGACAGAGTCCTTAAGCGGAACAAGTTTATTTTGGGAAGTAGGTAAACGGCTTCTGTACTTATAGTAGCAACTCGCCAGACAATGCTTGGCAATCAGCCAAAGTTGAGATAAGAGAAACTTGCTTTGACCTTTGGCAATCATACAGGAAATAAACAACAACTTGGCGTTATTCAGGCTTGTAAACAAACAGGTTTGAAAAACAAGCAGTTCGGAGTACACACACACTAGCTGAATCAGCTGTAACTTAAAGCGGAACGAGTAACACGACATGCAGTCAATCGTAACTTGGACGTGAAAAAGCAATTTAAAGCTATATGAAATAAAAGAGGAAATCAATTTCGCATAATTGAGAGGATCACGAAATCGGACAATTTTCAACAAAAAGAAGCTTAATTCTTCCGAGCAAAGAAGACAAGCTGGGACATTGAGAAGAAGGTTATGCATAAGAATAGTTATTCTAGATGCTATAGAATTCAGAGTTTCAATCGGTTTCATGAGCGACTTCCAATTGCGAGGAAGGGGGAAGGAGCCGGCCGTGGCCATCCTTCTACATAACGAAAGAAGTGAAACATAGCGTACAGCAAAGTGATGGTGACTGATAGCCATGGTTTTACACAAGGGGAAGATAGTTTTTAATAGAGAGTTTAAGCAATTAGCTGCTATAAAAAATGACATAAGAAGATAGACGAAATAACACAAAGCAAGGCGAACTTGAATGGCCATCTTGTGCGGGAAGAAGGAAAAGCCATTTAAACAACTTACAGGGTTAGCGCAGTAGTTCACGATAAGACATCGTTTCGACAAGTGGTTTTCAAAAATATTGAGATTTGAAATATGAGCGTTCTCTTTTTCAGAAATGGGATTTATGTCAGCTGTGACGAAATGACATTGTGCTTTGGTTTGAACACTGGTATGTTTGATTTCACCAGTAATAACCCAACCAAAATCGGTGTCTCTAGCGACCACGGTTGAAGATAACTTGCGTGTTTGTTTGCGAATGCAATTCCAAAAAACATTGGCACTGAAAAGTACATCAATGGGACCTTGAGCATTAAACTGAGGATCGGCTAACTTTAAGTGCGAGGGAATCTTTAAACCGGAAGTATTAATGGAGTGACTTGGAGTGTCCTTGCCAATACTGGTAAGAATGAGACAGTTTAAATTAAGATTGGTGTTTCTTTGACAAACGTCTCTGATTTTCAATTTTGAAGACTGCAAAACTTGAGTTTTCAAATTGTCAATGCCGGTCACATTGATAGAAGTAGGCGATGACGAAAGACCTAGTTTTTTAATCAACGATTGCGAAACAAAGTTGTGCGTTGAAGCGGAATCGAGAAGACCACGGGTTTTGAACCAATTTCCAAATCTATCTTGGATTTCAAATTGTACAGTGGTCAACAGGGTTTGCGCACTGTGAAAAGTTTCGGCGTGGGAAATGCAGGAAGAAGCATTAGTTTGTTCGGAGCGGCTCTGCAAGGAGCTTAAAGAGGCAGGTGCTGATGACCTCGATTTATCGTGAACGTGCAATAAAGAATGATGCGGTTTTTTGCAATGAAAACAGAGATTTGATGACGTACAGTTCGAAGAAGAATGCTTAGGTGATAAGCAATTGAAACAATGCTTGCTGTTTAAGACAAACTTTCTTCGATCTTCGACAGACAATTCTTTAAAGGATTTGCACAAATACAAGGTGTGAAGCTTTTTACAGAGCGTGCATTTTAATGATTTGTTAAGCGGCCTGATATGTTCTCTTGGATTATTGAAAAAAGAACGGGTTTGTTTGTTTTCGACAAATGGGGGCTGATGTCCCTTTGAAGAAGCAAGTTTTTTTTCAAAAATTTGACACTGAGGATTCGTTTCGACTTTTTCGCACTGAAATGCGAGTGCTGTAAGGAATTGACATCGACTGTTGAGAAACGAGATACGGTGTTCGAACGAATGTTCCTTGTTGCAGGCGAGTTCGATCTCCCAGGCCTTCAGTGTCGAAAAATCGAATCTTGATGTAGCTAGGTGAATAAGTATGGTGTCCCATGTTTGGACAGGCTGTTTTAGGTGGTATAACGCTCTGACATTTAACTGCATAGAATCTAAGAGGTCTCTTAAAGATGTGACGTCATTAGGTTTGACGGCTGGTAAGTTGAAGAGACAACGGATGTGTCGAGCGACACTCAAACGTAAATTGCCATATCTCTCTTTAAGGAGATTAAAGGCGATGTGGTAGTTGTCTGCGCTTAAAGGCAGTGACTCCACCAAGGTCAAGGCCTCAGATTCCAAAGAAGTGCGGAGGTAGTAAAATTTATGTATGTCTGGGATCTCGATATTTTCATGAATTAAAGAGCAGTAAAGTTCGTAAAAAGAATACCATTCACCTTCCTTGCCTGAGAAGTGCGGTAGGCTTATCTTGGGAAGTAACGGTTTCGGTTTGTTCTCGTGAACTGAAGCGGGTGCTAACTGGGCCGGATTGATGACCCTAGTGTCCGGTTCTGAGATATTGCGGATCAGTTGGTGGGCCTTTGCAATTCCTTCAAAGTACAAGGGTTCGACCTCGTCCCGATCCGATTGCAGGTCTGGACAAGCGGATTCGATCTCGGTTTGAATTTGGTCATAATAATCATAAGACCGTTCGTACAACTTAAGGCGATGAGTCAAGATATCTAAATCACACTCGGCGGGATTTAATTTGCTGATGAAATTTCGGAATCTAGTGAGTTGCCCTTTATATGAAGAACGTCTGGCAATGAGAGTTTCATCTTTCTCAGTAGGGGCCATGACAAAGAGAATAAATTGAAATACAACTCACGAAACTGTAGAACCTTGGAGATGCTGTCAAGTTTGCAGCAGCGAATGGGAAGAAAGAACGGGACACACCATAGGAGACAGGAGCGGCCTCTTTCCCGTTCACAGGCTTTGCATGATGTAGATATAGCTGAAAAATCCAAAGCAGATGTTAATACTTTGCCAAGTATTGTCAAATGACACTTGACAAACAATAGAAATAACAAATGGACTCTCCCGGGTTTCTGGTACCAAATTTTTGGGTAGATTATAGGCTAGGGAATAACCCACCCACCAAGGGAAGATGATTAAGAGAAGGAAGTAGATTTGGGATTGGAAAAGAAGGATAGAAGAATAGGAGGAGAGTCCCACAAAAGTTATTAATTTGACTTTTAATCCATTTAGAAGCGGTTGCCACCGCAAATATGTGCTCGGATACCTAAAGTGGCTACGAGCTTGGTCGAGGCTAACGGGAACCGCAGCTAAGGCTTGGGCAGTTTGCCAGAGAGAGGCTTTAGTGTGTTTCCTCCCAAGCACGAATGAAAGTACTATAGGGCAGGGTGATGGTCTGGCCAGACAAATAGTAAAAGCTTTATTAAGTGTTAACGAGGGCATAAACCTAGGAAGAGCTAGGAAAGCCAGGATCCTGCCTAACTGTAGTATCAGAGAAATGATGAATCCAAAAACAAGTATTTAATTTATTAAACAATGCAAAGAAGTTTGAGGGAATTAACAATTGTGCAATATAATTTGGATAAACATAGTTCATTTGAACTTTTTAACAAATAGGGTCGCAGACCTCTAAACATTAAACAGTTGCTCCAGGCAATTGACAAATTACAAGGTTTTTTAAACCGTGTATTAAAATCTTGGTAAGATTTCATAAATAGGCAAAATGGAATAATTAAAGTTTTAACATTTACAGGAGTACAAGCAGTGTACTATACGAAACCTCCGAAAGAACATTCTAACGAGAATAACAACTTCGAAGATAACAAAATGGAAAACATAAAGAATAAAAAGGAAGTTCCTACAACTTCTTATATTTAAACAGAATTACTTTGTGAGATTTATACAAAGAGAGCAGGTCACTTACTGTGAAACCTGGAGAAAGTGAAAAGGAAGTTTCTAGACTTCCTATGTTTAATTAGGAATCACGAGAAAAATAGGGCAGTTTCCATTTCGTGAAACCTGAACATGACTCGCTTAAGAGTTTAGAGAATTGTTTTCCCTGATTTTGAAGGGAGGAACAATGTAAGTTTGAAACGTGTGCTAGACACGTATCACAAAGATTATACAGAGATACTTAATGATAAACCAACAAAAATGGAAGGGCACTTCTTAGAATGACACCTTATTGAAACAGACCTAGATTAAAAGTTTATTGCAGATTGTTAGTGAAAGGTTTAGGAAAGAGAAATGGGAATTAAGGAAAATGTTCATGGCCTTGTTTAATATAACCGGACGATCGCGACGCGGTAGAAACGTGGAGAAAGCACTGTTTATCACTGTAGTCTATGAAGATGGATTCAAAGTTCACTATAGAAACACTAAAGTTCATGAAAAAGAAAGTTATTGCAAAAATTTATAAGGAAGATTCCTCATTTTAACTAGCATTTTCACAGTGCGTGAACAATACTTGACGACAAGACTCGCAGATAGAGAACAAGGTCTAGAAGGTTCCAGAACGACCTTAGCAGAAAATGGGGTTGAGAAAATCCAACGGAGGAAATAGTTTTATAATTATAGGCAGCGGGTATTAGATAATATCCCACGTAGCGAGAGGATTTCTCGTTTGAATCGCTTAAGAAAAGCTCTTTTATAGTAAGGTTGGCTTATACAAGCAAAAAGCTCAACATGGCAAATCCCACGAAGGATGATTATTGCCCCAAAGTAAATGATTTCACACTGCCTATAATTAAAAGCACTTGGAAGTTAAAACCATGAAGATGAGGTTAAAACTTTTTTAAAAATGGTACTTATCTCGATTTCATGTTGAAGTCGGAGTTCCTTATGAAGACTATCTAGCCAACATGGCGTAGAAGAGTGTGTGCCTCTTGGTTTGAGGCTAGCTCGAGAGGAGCTTTGACTGAACGAGTCAGCTGCAGACGGAGAAGTGAGAGCAGCTCAACGGAGCACGGAGAGACCACGGAAGGGGGAGAGAGTGGGGGTAGGAAACAAAAGGTATACATATCAGCATAACCAACTTAAATACAACAAAATAATCTTCTTTTGCTGAGCTGGTCTTCAAAGAGTTGACAACAGTATCTGGTAGCCAAATGGATATGGAATTCCTCTTGCGCGAGGAAGAGTTGAAGAGCTTCAGAGATTTGTTGTTACATGACGCTAGGTGGGTCACAGAATATATATCTGGAACAGACTCATACAAAATATAAGAGACCTGAACCCCTAAGAGAGAACAGAAGATCACTGTTGGTGTCTGACAAAAAGGAAGGAAAGAACGTGCAAAAGCATTCAAAATTATAATCTCAGGTACCGTGCATTCCAAGAATGCACCACTGGTGTCCATCTTACTTACTGTGAACGAACGAAACTAGACATCCAATTTAGCCCCACCATTATTGTGAGAAGTGTTATATTAAATTTCTAAATAATTCATGTAATCTAACCCCCAGGGGCTCACACCTGGTGGGACGTGGTTTGGCGACCACGGGACCCCTGCTGAGTCCGGCATTGCTTCCACTTACTTGTGCTGGGCTCCTCTCCGTCTTCTTTCCTATCGGCCTCCCTTGGCCAACTCTTGTTCTCTTCAGACCCCGACGGTATTAGGGTATCCGAGGCCTAGGGAGTCTTTCACTTTCCCGCCTTAATTGGCCCTTCTCTCATCTTTCCTGATCCCTCATTCTTCTAGGGATCAGCCTTCTTTTTCTTTTCATTGTATTTCCTTTTCTCTTTAAGATTCCCACACTTTTTTTGGTAATTGGCTCCCCATGTATCTAAATTCCTTTTAGCGAATTTTTTGCATATGCACTCCATTTTGTAGGTATTTTCAATCTACGTTGCATTTTATATTTTGGATCTAAATTGCATTTTGCGAGTATTTTCAATCTCAATTGCATTTTGTAGGGATTGACAATCTAAATAGCTTTTTAGTAAGTCTTTCAATGTAGGAGCAAGACATTTTAGTGAGTATTTTGAATTTCAATTGCATTTTGTAAGTATTTTCAACCTAAACCGGATTTTGCACATATTTTCAATCTAAATTGCATTTTGTATGGTAGGCATTTTGTAAGCACTTTGATTCTCAATTGCATTTTGTGGGTATTTTTAATCTAAATTACATTTTATAAGCATTTTCAATCTAAATTGCATTTTGTAAGTATTGTCAATCCAAATGAGTAGTTTTAATCTACCTTACATTTTGTAATCAATTTCAATTGCATTTTTTTAAGTATTTTGATTTTTAATTGCGCTTTGTGAGTATTTAGAATTAGAAATGGGCGGTTTTCAATCTAATTTGCATTGTGTATTTTCAATTTCAATTGCATTTTGTAAGTATTTTGAACCTCAATTGCATTTTGTTCGTATTTTCAATCTCGTCTGCATTTTGTAAGTATTTCGACTCTACGTTGCATTTTGTACATATTTTGAACCTAAACTACATTTTGTGCGTATTTTTCAATCTCTTCCTTTGTGAGTATTTTCGTTCTAAATTCCCTTTTGCAAGTATTGCCGCTCTCCATTTTGTGAGTAGTTTGATCAGAGTTCCTTTTTGTAACTATTTTCCGTCTCACTTGATTATCGTTCTGGTTTCCGTGGCTCATGACCTTTAGATTAACGGTCACGTTAAACTCCAAGCTTCCTTCCTTCCTTCCTTCCACTTCATTGTCATTTTCGCTATCATCCAGACCATTAGGGGCCAATAAAGATGTTAGGCCCCTTAAAACAACAATTATCATCATCATCATCATCATCATGTAATTTATTTCAGGCACTAAGAAATTAATTGTAATTCTCTGCCCAATCTAAATTGGGCACACTCGTGTTGACCGACTGAAAAACTGAAGAAACGGAAGTAATGGTTTCTAATATTTCAATAGATATGTCAAGAATGGTGTAGCTGTATGCCTCTCACCAAGGCGGTCCGGGTTCGATTCCCGGTCAATGCATGTGAGATTTTCGAAGTGAAATGCCATGTCCTGTGTTTCGGATTCCACGTAAAAAGGAGGTCCCGTGGCTCATAATCACAAGATTCACGGTCACGTAAAACTACAATCTTCTTCTTCCTTCAAGAATGGTGTGATTCACCAATTACTGCCGGGTAGCCAGACGCGCGCTTAGGCTGACGCTAGCCAAGACAGCTCGGTTTGCCGCTTGTTTGCTAGTATGTTACTGGTGTAATAATGGGTTCTTAGCATACCTCTTTCTATTAACATCTGTAATAATATAAATCTTTGATTGCAGGTGTTGGTTGGTTGGTTGGTTGGTTGGTTGGTTGGTTGGTTGGTTGGTTGGTTTAGGGGTTGCGACAACGTGGTCAGGGGTTGCGACAACGTGGTCATGTAGCCCCG
This sequence comes from Meconema thalassinum, assembly GCA_946902985.2. NCBI lineage: Eukaryota > Metazoa > Arthropoda > Insecta > Orthoptera > Tettigoniidae > Meconema > Meconema thalassinum. The sequence continues at coordinate 175,369,970 of OX336394.1, read as the reverse complement.
TGTACTTTGGGTGTGTTAAGAATCTGTCTGATAACCTGTGTTAATTGTATTGGTGTGTGTTATCTGTTTTTATTTATTTATTTATTTATTTTAATTCAAGTAAGGGCTTCAGACGATCATTTCAAGTAGTTCCTACTTTTGCTACCAAATGCTACCGTCCACAACACCTAACTGCAAACTTGGCTACTAGATGCCATCACAACCAGCACCTGGCGACGATCGTTGGAACTTAAGAGCATTAATAAAATCTAACCTACAAATTTTGCTTCTCACAATTGAATTTGGTGGAAGATTCTTTTACATGCCATAAATCTATGATATGAGCCCGCCGTCGTTTCTTCCCCTCCGAAGGAAGGCACACTGAGGGATTTTTAACGCTCTTAAAAAATCCGACGACTTCGGCCGGGTTTGACCCCGCGACCTTAGGCTTAGAACCTCAGCATGCTACCGAAGCCGTCGATTACAGGTATTGCATGCTGGAAAGGTGGTTGTTGATATTGTAACTTTTCCGTCGGTCAACACAATATAATTCCAATTACTGGGACATGCGAAAAACAACCTGAAAAATAATTACAAAAGAGTTAGGATGACATGTTTTGCTCGTCAAGCAAGCATAATCAGATCCAAATATTCCAAACAAAATAGCTCTATGAAACACTATATCAAAGCCACCCACAAACGGTCGCTTCCATTCAAAAGCCAAAAGCACGGCAAAAACTTAGAAAGTGTGGCAACTAATGTATTACTGATAAATAATAAATCATTGAGCATCCGAAAATAGAACCACAGTCATTCATCATTTTCTTCGGCTTATCCCAATTAATTGGGTTCGCCGGAGCCAACCTGGCTCGTTTTGGTTTTGGCCAGTGATTTAAGACCGGATGCCCTTCATGACGCCAAGTGATTTTTCAGGTGAAAATTTCGTCCAGATTTCTCCGGGATTCTATCCCAGGCCGTTCCACCAACGAATCTATAAAGATGTAGCTACTAATGTTGTCATACACGTACGTAATAAGCAATAAATTATTAATTTTTGGCTTACAACTTAGTGGTTTACTGGCAAGAGCATTAGAAGGAACGTCGGAAGATGACAGTCATGAGGTGCGAAAATGTAATGCGCTTAATTGCCTCGGGGAAGGTAGAAAATTAGTGATGATTGCTCGGACTGGAAACAAAGAGGGGGAGCGTGGCTCAAGCTGTGCGTTTGCTGTTCAGATTAAAACTGTTAATCAATTGACTCATTCAATTGTTACAGTTAACTGTTGCGCTGCGAATGTACCGTACCTGTTGAATATCCGCGTGGAGTATGACTCATCCACTCTCCTAACCTACATACCGTATTGATGTTGTATTCTTTCGAGGGGCACTCCTATCTGACCAGCATGTGACCTGACCCCAAACTGGCTCCGAGAAGAAACCGATTACACTTGTCTTCCTCATCTCCAGGTTGTTTCAAGGAATTGACTGACTACCTTGACCTAGCATGGTCATTCTTAAGGTATTTCGTTCGTTTAGGGGCTTGGAGTGTCTGCTACTGTATTTTGTAATTTACTAAAGTTAGGATTGGGAAGAGGATCCTGCCCCCCCCCCCCCCCAAAAAAAAAGGAAAACCCACTCACTTGTCTGCCACCAATTTTCTGAATTTACAAACGAAAATTGCACGAAAATCATTTTGAGGAAACCACGCGATGGAATACGAGCCAGTCTCCCAAATACACCCATAATTGGTATCGTAAACTGAATAATCGTGGTCGGTAATAAAACAATCTGTTTACCTTTTATTTATACATAGACTAAATAAATTAATACAGTAAATAGTGATTTGCAAAAATTTGCGCCCACAATACGCATTAAAGAAAACGAGCCTTCGTCCCCGGACGAATGGGAGGGATGAATTTACAAGAATGGTTTTCTGATTTTCATGGCCCTGGATTCTAGACATGGTGTAGTATGAGATGGTTATGGTTCGGCCCGTATTCCAGATGTAGACCTGGGCAGAGTGGCATGGCATTTTGTATATCCCTTCTCGGAGGTGCTGTAGATTGTCCATCCCTGGGTGGTTGAGGTCTGGTATTATAGGCCCGAAGCTTCTCCAGGCGCTGTGACATTATGTTTTATTTTTATAGTGCATATCAGCATTGTCTAAAGAACGGAACCTCACCGGGGTCGTATGACGGGCAGTGAGCGATAAGTTGCGGCCAGATGATTACCATCTACCAATTATATAACAGTGGGTCGGGAAGCACCGGATGCTGTCATTGTATTTATTACATACGTAGCTGGCAAGATATCTTAGTTGAGAGAGTTAAGGCTTATGGTGAAGTACTGTAGCCTATTTCGTATCCCATGAACATGATTAAGTATAGAACAAAACATCGGATTTTCATGGTGGAAAATTATCTTCTCTAGAAGAAGTCATCTTGTAGATGTGTTTGTACGTTTTAGCGCCGTGCGATTTTTACTTGTGTGGGAACCTCAAACAAATCCGCATACTCTGAGGTTCTCGAGAACGAAATAACTGGACCGATACGAAATGTCAGTGAGGATGAATTACAGCGAGTCTACCAAGCTTCCTACGTTGGTGCAACGTGTGATTAGAAAATAGGATAGCATTTCCAGCAACTACTCTGAAATTCATGTAACTAATGATGATTAGTAAATACGTTAAAAATTGTAAATGTAACTGCTGTTAGCGCTTTGCTCGACAGGCTGCAATGTACAGTGGCCCGACCGCCACACGGCGCCTATGAGGTTCCGTTTAAGGACCTCGCTGTATATTTTGCTAATCTTAGTGCATGAACTTCCGAGGTCTATCTGTTTTATAAATACGGCAGTGAATGTCCTGTTCGCAGTGAAATCTCCGGTGCAATTAACGAGACGTTCCTCTCTGTGGTGTGAAGATATTGATTTTGCTGTTCCTCTTCAGAAGGCTCATCTCGACTCTTGATGAGCAACAGGTCGCCCGTCATAATCGTGGTGATTGACAGCACTTTAACGGTTTAGCGTACGGTCTACTGGATATCTCACCATATGCAAAGTGTGGAACGAACAACAGCGATAGTACCCTTGCATAGCGGCCCACACGTGTCCTACTCTGTGTCGTAAACTTCCGGTAACAAACTGTCAGCTATACAAAATCATATGTTATTTATAGCAATTCAACGTTCGGACCAGTGTTTCCGGATCCAGTTGCCGAGATTTGACGATCCTGAAGTTCTAAATCTATGCCAGGACACGTCTATCCACAGTCTTATAAATTGTCAGTTGACTGTTTCATAACGTCAAGTGGATGCATATCACGCCTCGTGACGTGTTGGTTAGCGTAGTCGGTTGTCAACACGGACGCTGGACGCGATTCCTAGCTTTTCACCAGCAGCGTCTCGAGAATATTTATTTCACTTAGGGATCACATGGGGTGGCAGATAATAATTAGGAGGGGGCAAATATTTTAAGATCTCTAGTTTTTACAAAAGCAAACTGCATTTATTTACCTACCGCCTGACATTACATTGTTATAAGGCGCGCATTTTGACAATTATGAAATGAACACACTGTTAATCTAAATTCATGTAGAATCACCAAGTCTACTGCAATATACACACATCAAAAAAAGTTTTGCATCACCTCGGTTCCAAGAGTTCCGGAACCTTTAAATACAAAGGGAATAGAGATCAACACAAACAACATTTCAGCTCGTTTTATTGCTCATGAGACCCACACATTGCATGTTGTACCATCATACAGCTAGACTTTCAGCATTTGTGGTCCAGATTGCAGTACACACCACTACCTCTAATACCCAGTAGCACGTCCTCTTGCACTGATGCATGCCTGTATTCGTCGTGGCATACTATCCACAAGTTCATCAAGACTCTGTTGGTCCAAATTGTCCCACTCCTCAACGACAATTCGGCGTAAATCTCTCAGAGTGGTTGGTGGGTCAAGACGTCCATAAACAGCCCTTTTCAACATATCCCAGGCATGTTCGATAGGGTTCATGTCTGGCGAACATGCTGGCCACTGTAGTCGAGCGATGTCGTTATCTTGAAGGAACGCATTCACAAGATGTGCACGATGAGGTCGAGAATTGTCGTCCATGAAGACAAATGCCTCTCCAATATTCTGCCGATATGGTTGCACTATGGGTCGGAGGATGTCATTCAGGTATCGTAAAGCCGTTTCGGAGCCTTCCATGACCACCAGTGGCGTACGTCGGCCCCACATAATGCCACCCCCAAAACATCAGGGAACCACCACCTTGCTGCACTCGCTGGACAGTGTGTCTAAGACGTTCAGCCTGACCAGGGTGCCTCCAAACACGTCTCCGACGATTGTCTGGTTGAAGGCATATGCGACACTCATCGGTGAAGAGAACGTGATGCCAATTCCGTGGGGTCCATTCTGCATGTTGTTTGGCTCATCTGTCCCGCACTGCATGGTGTCGGGGTTGCAAAGCTGGACCTCGCCATGGACGTCGGGAGTGAAGTTGCGCATCATGCAGCCTATTGCGCACAGTTTGAGTTGAAACACGACGTCCTGTGGCTGAACGAAACGCATTATTCAACATGGTGGCATTGCTGTCAGGGTTCCTCCGAGCGGCAATCCGTAAGTAGCGGTCATCCACTACAGTAGTAGCCCTTGGGCGGCCTGAGCGAGGCCTGTCATCGACAGTTCCTGTATCTCTGTACCTCCTCCATGTCCGAACAACATCGCTTTGGTTCACTCTGCGACGCCTGGAAACTTCCCTTGTTGAGAGCCCTTCTTGACACAAAGTAACAATGCGGACGCGATCGAACTGCGGTATTGACCTTCTAGGCATGGTAGAACTACAGACAACATGAGCAGCGTACCTTCGTCCTGGTGGAATGACTGGAACTGATCGGCTGTCGTACCCCCTCCGTCTAATAGGCCCTGCTCATGCATGGTTGTTTACATCTTTGAGCAGTTTTAGTGACATCTATGAACAGTCAAAGGGACTGTATCTTGGTTACAATATACACAGTCAACGTCTATATGCCGGAGATCTGGGAACCGAGGTGATGCAAAACTTTTTTTGATGTGTGTATATCTCTGTGGTTCAAATTGAAAATGTAGAAATCCTTATTTAAACAATAGATAAATTATTATATCCCAAGGCTAAAGTAAATTGAAAGACACTCAATTTAGCGACAATATCACTTGATTGGCAAAAGTTTGCTGAAACATAGCAAATTTATTTCATGGTAGGTCAATAGAGAATATGCATTTGATTTTAGTGCTGATAGCAATGCGTTGTATACTTCACAGCATTTTGTAATTATCCTATTTCTCAGTCCTACATAATCAGACTGAGGAGTGAGGCGACCGGATTGTCTGTCTTATTTTGTTTGGCTCGTTCACACCAGATGGCGACGCCCCTGTTCTACAGAGATTGTATTCTGGTTTTAGGTACTGGAACGGTACCATTGGCACATGTCATCCAAGTGGTGACAATCGAACACTTGCATCAGATTAGTGGACACGAGTTTACCTGCTGTTTTACTATTTCTTTCAGCCTCTGTATCGCTTGCTTGTGTATCTCCTACTTTTAACTTTCTTAGAAACCATTCATCAGTCCCGCGGCGTAGCCGTGCTCGTTAAATCGTGCACCCCGGCTGCGAGAGCAGCTGTAGCAAATCCGGAGATCGCAGGTTCGAGTCCCAGCACTGACAGTGGCTATCCTAAGTGTGTTTTTCCGCACTCCCTCCAGGAAAATGCCGGGATAGTACCTTACTTCAACTCCCAGGTATGTCCCAATCACAGTCACACATAAATCTAGTTTATCCCAGAAGTTCAACATACACCTATAGGTATGTGGGTCTGATCCAAGCCCCTTGAATGAATTAACAACTACTAATGGCTTAAAAACGAGATAATCAATTCTGTTTATGAAATAAGATATTTGGTCCCATAAAGAATGTGGACGTCAGAATTAGAAGAGAGAATAATATTAATAATAAGAATAAAAGGGGGAAGTACACTGACCGGCAAAAAAAAAGTGGAACACTTTAATTTTTTAAGTAATTTCTTAATTTATTCCACAAAAATGTATCTGTTTTCCAATATCTGCATTAGTCATGTAAATTTTAGATGGTTGGCTACAGAAAATACCGAAACATGTTTTACAACACGATTTAACTCACAAATTTTGTTACATTTTGCAAATCTTACAATTTTCTATTTTTTAGTAATGTTCTTTTGGGCTGTTTTTTTTTTATCAAACGTATTGCCAAACTAAACGGTATTAATGTTTGCACTGCATTGCACGAGAACACTGGTCACTAAAAACGAGTGTTTCTACCCTTAGCGTCTATGACAGCTTATAAACGCTCAGGCATACTGTTCACAACTCGTCAAATGACATTTGCCGGGACGCGATCCCATTCCTCCAGCAGCAATGTTCTCAGTTGTGCCATGGTGGTGTGGTCACGCTGTCTGACGTTCCTTCCAAGCATATCCGATACATGTGCGATGGGGTTCAAGTCAGGACTACGAGCTGGCCAGTCCAGGATTTGATTCTTTACTTCCTGCAGATATTGTACAACACAGCGAGCAGTATGAGGGCGGGCATTATCCTGCATCAGCATGAAATTCTGACCAACGAAAGGCGCAAAGGGCATCAAATGGTTCATCAGGATCTCTTCGATGTACAGTACCTTTGGGAATTGAGCGTCCCGTGATCGATGCACACCAACTCTGTGTGGGCCATAACGTTGATGCCACCCCACACCATAACCGAGCCACCTCCAAATGAAGTCCTGGAGGAGAAGGAACAGGGCTGTACCTCTCCCCGCGCCTTTTCCACACTCTTTCTCTTCCATCAGGAGATCCAAGATTAAAGCGACTCTCGTCAGTGAAGAGAACAGAGGCCCACTGCTCGTGGGTCCATCCCAGATACTGCCTTGCGAAGCGAAGACGCGCCTCTCTGTGATGTCGTTCGAGTGCGGGTCCAAGTGCAGGTCTCCTGGACGAAAGATGAGCTTCTTCAAATCTTCTTCTTACTGTTCGCTCACTCACTCACATTTCTGACATTTTCCAGTTGATTTCGTGCCTGGACTGCTGTGGTATGGCGATCACGCAGAACTTGCAGGGTGAGAAATCTGTCATCCCTGGCACTTGTGCTTGTTCTACGACTTGACCCTCGTCTCCTGGAGATGGTTTGGAAATGTTAAACAGATGAAGTAAGGCTACCGAGACGAGCGCTGGAACGATGGATGACAGGGAAGAGAGGACGAGGAAGACCAAGAATGCGTCGGATGGACTCTGTGAAGAATAGCATTAGTAAACGGAACCTGGATTGGAACACCGTGTCGGAAGAGGAATGGTGGAACGACAGAACAAAATGGAGAGGAACCATATCTGCCCCCACCCAGTGTCAGCTGGAAAAGGGGAAATGAAGAAGAAGAAGAAGAAGAAGATGATGATGATGATGATGATGATGATGATGATCTGCCCTGATCAAGAGATACCATACAAGGCGTACATGGTAGATGAAAGGGACGAGCCATGCACAACTACGTAGATCAATGTCAGAATCAGTTGGAGGTTTGTGGTTGTCATCTACGTGACGCCAGTTGTAAGTGCTTGTTCCGAGAAGAACAACAAATAAATATCTATACTAAGACAGACAATAAGAACCACTATAACCAGATATTATTGTTGGAAGAAGACAATGATACAACGACTGTTATCTGTAGTGATTCATTTCATGATAGTAAAATTCAGAGCCGTGGAAAAGTAAAGAAACTTAATGACGTGCTGTACTGTGTCGACTGCATTTCAGACACAGAGAAACACGATCGTCTATAAATCGTACGTCTCCCTTTTTTGTTCTTTTTCAGTAAAGGTTTCTTTGTTCATAATGATATATCGATACTAGTTGGAATTATTTATTTGAAAATACATATATTTTATGCCGTTAATGATGCATTACGCAGTAATGAACGATATCTCTTCGGTGCAAGCTATTCTATACGTTCGTGGCAGGGATAACAAGTCCAATTGTTGTAGTCATTATTCTCATTCGCGTGTTTGCTAAGACACCATGATATGGCTAGGACCCCTAAGTAGTGTGTTTATTGGCAATTGTGATATTCGTCAGTTATGCCTACTGGCTTTTTCTGCGCTCCTTCCAAACAGATGGCTTCGTTTGAGTCTCAGAACATCGTTCGTCCTTTTCTGGCTCTTGTCTATAAAACATACACACGTGCGGTAAGTTCGTGATGTTGATTACGATAATAAAATAATAATAATAATAATCGATTGGTCTCCATTATGCAGTAGAATTTTTTTTGAATTGGAACCATTTCAAGCCATCGATTAAAAAAAATAAAAGCAGCACATTTTGGCCTTCCGTTCGCACTGGCACCTAGCAGTGAAACTGGGACCTTTTTGAGCAAGTCTTGATTTATTTTATCTTTTAATTACCAGGACCACCTCGTGGCGCAGTGGCTAGCATTGTTGGCTGAGGTGCCGGGTTTGATCCCCGGCTCTACCAAGAATTTAAAAGTCTTGTATGGTCTGGTACGGGGTCTCCCAGCCTCGTGATGCAAAATGGGTACCTGCTGGATGCTATGGCAGGAGGAGGAGTGGAAAGGAACTGGTCACCCTACCACACGCAAACTCCGGCTCGGGGTGCCTGGTTAGTGATCCTCTAATTCAGGTCGCCTACGTCCCTGGAGGGGATATGGTACTCATTATTTTTTTAAATAATTACCAAATGTGATACGATTTACGAACCGACGATTCGGAGTGGCATGGGTTATTTCCGCCGTTCAAAAATCGGTCTCCATCGACCGGGAATTGATCCCACGGACACTCTTCTATTGATGCACCGATGAAGCTGATGAATACGACCACAGCATGGTGTCTGCAATCCATGAGTCCAGGTCGACGTCGACAGGCTTCACCCGTGCTGGTCTTGCCGCGCAAGCCAAGCCGGTCACAAAGCTCTTGCTTTAGTTTCTCGCATTCCAGTTGCAGTTATATAATATTTGGAGTAATATTCATAGCATATTTCGCTCTTGTTAGGGCAGAAAGGGTATATGTAAAAATAAAACTGAGGTGATGCAATTGTTTGGTTGGAAGTTGTCATAACTTTGTGCAAAAGGGTTTAAGTGAATTCTGAATACTCGGTGACTATTACGGTAAAAGGGTAGCCTATACAGTAAGTCAAATGAACACCAAAACTGAGATTATGAAATTGTTTGTCATAACTTTTGTTTTGGTATTCTTATAACTTATGTCCTTTAGCCCTAACAAGAGTGATTTTAACTTCGGGGTAGCGTGTCAAGTTGCCAATACCATAATTGCAATCTGTCTCCGCCATGTACAGTAGTGCTTTCGACAGCGCACACGTGCATGTTCATTATTCCAACAATGTGACGTGTAAGTGAATCAATTGAATTACCAACAAAGCCTTTGTTCATACAGTATATGTGAAATTCTTTCTTTCCGTCTTTCCTTCTTGCTATCCTAGACGTGACGCGTAAGTCATAATCTATTGCTTAGAGTTGTTTGTAGTTTTAATCATTAGCGATAAAAAAGAAATTTGTCCAAATCTCGTTAGTCTACATTTATTCATGAGTTTTAGCGGATTTCAGTCGGCAAGCGAGTAAAATGCGAGATTGGTTCAAAATTTTCCTGGATTAGAAGTGGGAAAATATGTAGCTAGTTATAGTTATTGTGTTACAGCGAGGTAACATGTGTAAAAATCATATAGGTTCTAAAAGGCAGCACTGAATATATGTTTTCTAAGTTCTCCATGGAAGTGGGAGACCGTAAGAAAGCATTACGGTACTTGGTCGGATAAGGTGGAAATAGAACCCAACTCTTTTCCGTTTTAATTGTTTAATATGCCTTATTTGCTTTATTCCTTTTTATCATCCCATTTTTACTCCTTTTATACAAATAAGGCATGGTTGTTGGGGCTTACTGTCTGTCTTATACAAACCATTTTCGTTTTGGGCAGTGGGCTGTTTTCATCTTCATTGCATAACATTTCATTTTATTAAGGACCGATAACCTAGATGTTAGGCCCCTTGAAACAAGAATTATCATCATCTTTATCTTTTAAGTTTCCTCCGTGAGGAGGCTGTGTGTGCCCCGTTCCATTCCTTAAACCAAAATTAAATTTCTTTTGCCGAGTCGAGAATCGTACCGCGAGGCTACAGACTTCGATGTGTGTGGTAGTTAAACATTGAGAGTTGGAATTGAAACACGATGCGTCATGGTGTGTTTAGTCGTGTGAGCAAAGGAAGTGCACTGTAGTGGTAACATCAACAAGGCTATTAAGCGAATGTGGAGTAAGTACAAAAGGAAGGATTTACTGTGTGGGAAAACCTTACAGCCGTAAATAATGCTCGCTGTTATGGTTAGAGCCCTGCGCGGATAGACAAAACGTTATCCGCATCCGCCCCGCATCCGCACGACTGTTATCCGCATCCGCCCCGCATCCGCACGAATGTTATCCCCATCCGCCCCGCATCCGCACGGCTGTTGTCCGCATCCGCCCCGCATCCGCACGACTGTTATCCGCATCCGCCCCGCATCCGCACGAATTTTATCCCCATCCGCCCCGCATCCGCACGACTTTTATCCACATCCGCCCCGCATCCACGCGACTTTTATCCACAAGTTTGATATCCGAATGTGGCATAACAATAAGGTATTTTCAATGTGTTGCTTTATACTTGATCTTTTAGACATTTGAGCTGAAAGCCGAACCCTTAGGCTATGTACTGTATGGCATGTGACATGTTTAAAATAAATGTTATACAGCCAGAATTGCAACCCTTTTCAGTTCAGAGTGTTGATTGAGCTCATTGACATAATTTGAATGGGATTAGCGTAAATCATCACCTTACATTTGTCATGAAAAATATGATTTGTCATAAACATCCGGGCCCTAGTAAGGGAGAGTGGGGGAATTCTGCGCACCATTACCCCACTCTGCTTTTAAAACGTAACTCACTGAATCCCGGTAAACTAATCTTTTATATTGAAAAATAAATACATGCAAAACCACTGTAAACACTGGCATTTAAAACTACATTTAATTTTAAATCAATGAATCAGAACTGTAGGCTTACCTTCTTATTTGCTGGCTACAGAAAATAACATGCAACGTGTTAAGTTTCTTCATCCAAGCCTCACGTTTATCACATAGCAACTGGCATCATGCTGACTGTCCCTATCTGATAGGTACGATGACAGCTTGAGGGTAGCAGTGAACAGAGTTGCTAGATGTACTACTAACTCGAAAAACATAGGTGCGCACGATTACCCGCTGCGCACAATTACCCAACTTGTCCCATGATATTCAACAAGTTCGGATTGTATTCTAAAACCTATCCGCAAATTTACTCCAAAAATTATCCGCAGCTTATCCGCTATCCGCAAAGCCATGCAAACTATATCCGCATGGCGAAAAATGTTGCGGATATCCGCGGGTTTATCCGCGGATATCCGCATCCGCGCAGGGCTTTAGTTATGGTTAGCAAGCATGACGCATGTCATCGGTCTGTTTGAAGTCTTCGTTTTGTTTCTTCTGTATTATGATGAAATATTGTGGATAGGATTCAGAAATTGGCACTAATGCATTCACTAAACTGGCTGAGAAGTCTCTTCAAATGAGGATTTCCCTCGATAGTCTATTCATTTTAGGATTTATTACGTAGTATTTTACGACTATATATGTGTGCATTTTTCACCCTTTATTATTTCCGTTTCTACATGGCCGGAAATGAGGTGCGATTAGATTTCTATGTGGTGTTTTGTTTTACAGTGAATGCCCTTCCTGACGCAGCCATCAGATGAAAACCTAATGAAGATGAATGAAACAGGACCGTAGTCTGTTTGTAGGTATTGTCTCGACATTTGCATGAAAATATGTAAAAACACGCTGAACCAAGTCTACGAATAAGTTTACGTTAAGTCACTCCAAAATTCGCTGGATATCCCTATCAATCGAGGAATATGTATTTCTGTGACTAAAGAGAGTTTAAAATGTTACGAATTCATTAATTAAGCAATAGAACATATATTACATCTTATTGCTAAATAAATGTTGTCACTAAAGGCAAATTCGTTTAAAAAATGCGGATATGGAGCTATTATGTCGTGTTGTATACATGAAGTACAAGCCATCAAGAAGTTAAACTAGAGTTACAATGTCTTACGCAACCAGGACTCGAACCTGAGACATGTTTAACTCTCTATTTAACATGTTGATATGAAGAGCATCCAGGCCGTAAAAACATCCACTACATGGACTTTCATCGAATATCATCCCCGTCCCCGTTGAAAACGGGAATAATAATTGGTAGACATACACACACACATTTAACATCTTGATGGATTATGCTTCATGTACACAACACGGCCCAATTGCTGAAAAACCGCATTGGTATTCAAACGGTCGTGAAACGTCGTTTCATTGTCAGTACTGGAACACAACAAGAGTCTTTTATACCTCCTCGTGGTGTAGCGGTTAGGATTCTTGGCTGTCGAATTCTATTCCCGGCTTTGCCAAGAAATTTAATTCTGGTCTGAGGTCTGGAATGGAGTACACTCACCCTCTTGATGCAAAACTGAGATGAGGCGGGTTTGATTCTCACCTCAGCCAACCTACATAGTTTCTGTGGTTTCCCAATTCTACTCCGGTATGGTTCCTAACTTAAGGCCACGGCCGCCTCCATCCCAATCCTCGCTTCAAACACAAAGCACAAACTAATACAGATACCCGAATAATACTAATTCTGAACACACCCAAGTAGGCCTACATGGGACTGAAATGACCACTATGTCCAAGCCCCGATATCAAGAAACAACAACAACAAACACACAAACGTCTTTCTTTAATAGTAGGTTTACTCTTGAAGCATGAATATACGACGTGCTCTTTGGATTTTGAACATTAGCAAGTTATGAATACTTTTCGCCACTAGCACCCGTGTTATGGTTAATAGGAGTGGATAGTCATGTTGACAAGTAATGGTCCATCATCCGTTTGAACTATTTCGTACCCCAACTGCGGTCTCAATTGCAAGTCGTATTCGACAGTGCTAACAATTTGGGAGTTATAGTGGCTTTAGAATTGCTTTTAGGCACGTGTATGATTTGGGATTATCTGTTTTAATACTGAGCTATATTTTGGAGTAATAATTCACTGCAAAATTAAATAGGCTACTAGATTGTTGATTGCTGAATTGGTAGTATATTTGTTCGTTCTATCTTGTTGAACTGCTATTGAGGTAGCGACATAATAGTTAGTGACGGCCGCTCTAGGATATTCCTTTGTTTAGACTTGATATTTATCGGCAACGATTCAGTTCCATCCACATTTTTGGAAGTACTTGCTGAATAATAGTTTTGAAATGCAGTATTGACAGTTAAAATTATAGGTCGAAATTTGATGTTTTTCAGTCGGTCAACACGATTGTACCCAATTGTGATGGGTCCACAGCCTGCTTCCAGTCTCCGACCGGGTCAGGAATGGAATGAATGAAGCCCCCATCTAGCGGCGAGGATATGAACTGTGCCGGCTGCCGAGGCCTGACGCACTCCTCTGGGGCAATGATTAAATGAATGACAGATGAAATGAAATGATAGTGGAGAGTGTTGCTGGAATGAAATTTTGACAGGGAAAACCGGAGTACCCGGAGTTTTGTCCAGCACAGATCTCACATGGAGTGACCGGGATTTGAACCACGGACCCAGCGGTGAGAGGCCGGCGTGCTGCCGCCTAAACCACGGAGGCTCGGTTATTCCCTAATCCTGAAAACAAATTACCTGAGATTAATAAATACATGTAACCTACTGGAGGGTAAGCGACCAGTAAAGGACGGGTAGAACTGAACCTGTCTATGCTATTGACCGGTTCTTAGTTTGGTCCGCGACCCACTCTGCAGGGAAGTTCGTTACATTCTCCTTGCAGATGTGTCACACATGCACGCCTACAGAGTATGCGACTTCCAGGGAAGGGAGAAGTCTGATTTATGAATCAGCATGAGAATGGCATCACCATGCGATGGGACTTATTCTCCAAACGTACGCAGTCATTCTTCTGTCGGCTATTGTATGTAATGTAGTGACAAATTTTATTGGAGCGTTTCTGGTGGAGGGGTTGATTCATCTTAAGCAGGGGTGCACAACCTTTTTATAAGTGGGGGACAAATGTATCTTTCAATTCTTAGTCATAATAATAATAATAATAACAATAACAATAATTCACTCTCCAACTTGCCCTGCGAAACCGGAATTCTCTTTTACGTTCTATAACTGATATTTTATCGATTTTGTCATGTCCGATTGTGATTCGAAGGAAGTTTTAGAGCCGGTATCGTACGACTCGTAGTGCAATGGATTTTTTGCCGCCCTTCAAACATCCGACTTTCTCGGCCGGTAATCGAACCCGCAAAATCGAAATCTGTGACTGAATCACCGAGGAAGCTGAGCCTTCCCGAGTTTTAAAGTCCCGTACCGCGACTGGTCTGACGTGTCCCCAGCAGTGTGTTGATCTAGACTACAATTAATTTTCTTTTCCATTATTATAGCGTGAAGAAACGTTAACATAACGTTAAGTGTGTGGGGATGGAAGGCGCGAATCCTTCGTACGGAAAAGAATGGAATAAATGGACACTGCAAGATTCGCGGTTTTAGTGTAGGTATGACAAGAGGATATTACTTTCCAAGTATCTTCATGACGTGCGTGAAGTGGATTGACCGGTTTTGCTTCTGGAGTGTTTTCCTGTTAATCATTCATTACGGATATTCAACCGTGTAGGTTGTATGACAAGTCTCTGAGTCGTGAGTGTTGGTTGCAGGTAGGAATGAGTCACATAAAGCTTGTAGCCTGTTGAATACGCTTGGTATTCTCCAATATGAATACTATTTGAAACGTGCAATTTGTTCGAGCTTCATGCCCTCTGAAATGTTCGTAGGAATTATTTCTGTGCCAGAAAATGATCCCATAGATTTTAAACTCTCTGGATTAACACCTCTCTCTATGTATAGGTTTTGGCTTTTAGCTTTTGCGATGAATGCGACATTTATCCAAAATTCACCCAAGTCTTGCTCTTCGTTGTTCCAAGACGAGTGAATTTAAGTGGAATTTAATTAGCGAGAAAATAAAAATTAGTTAAAAATGTGAAATCATTCGTTTTCTGTCTACAATTTTTTTTTAATGAAAGAGAATATTAGTATTTATCTTAGTAGGAACAATCCTTTGGGTGGACTGTATCTGGAATGCTTCAACGCAAGAAATTTTATTCACGGTCAACGAGCAAAATGACAAAAAAAAAATACTAGGCTGGATGGCTGTAATTATGTACAATCACGGTGTAATATGCATACTCTTTGATATGTAAATTATAATATGGTGTTGGAAGCCATATTTCAGTGTTGCCTTAGTAATCGAAATTTGATATAAATTATATTTTTATGTTTGGTTCTTCTGTCTGTTTTATATAATATTTTCTACTGTAAGTATATGGTCAGTAATTTTATATTATTTAACTGTATACCGTATTTTACACCTATTGCTTCTTGTAATGTTGCACAAAATCCTTATTTTTAACCAGTGATTGTTCAAGACAATATGACTGCTCGCCAGTATGTTGACAGGATATTAAATTCATTGGTTATCCCTTTGGTAGCTAATATTGGAAATGGAATGTTTCAGAAGGTCAATGCCCGCGTTTGCTTAGCACGCTTCTCCAGGGAAGAACTTTACATCACAACCTCACAATGGCCCGCCAGGTCGCTGGACCTCAGCTTTGTTGAGCATGTGTGGGACATGGTGGGTTGACGACTGCATCAGACTCTTAACAGTTGACCCGTGCATTGCAGAAAACATGGAGCACAATTCCTTGGGAAGTGATCCATAGCCTTATTGACTACATGCCTCAGAGAATTCAGCACTGTATTACAATTCGTGTGGTCAGTAGTGGCTACGCTGGCTAAAGCGCAGCATTAAGTCATGGGGTCAAGCTCTCTGCTGACTCGGTAGACGCGTGGGTTCGAGCCCCACCGTTGGCCGTCCTTGAAATGGTTTTCCGTGGTTTCCCCATTTTCAACACCTGGCAAATGCTGGGACGGTACCTTCTGACAGGCCACGGCCGCTTCCTTCCACATCCTTGCCCACTTTCATTCACCATCATTCATTTCATCTCTCCTCTCATGAGGTTGGCGTCAGGAAGGGCATCCGGCCGTAAAAACCATCGCCACATCTACTTCCATCGCATCTCATCCCTGACCCCGTTGGAAAACGGGAATAATAAGGGGTAGACATACATAAATTACAGTTCGTGTGGACACATTGATGTTTGTCCACAATGTGGTCAGACGTACCTAAAAGTGTGATAATTGTATCGCAGGCAAACACTCGCCCTGCGTGTTCAATTTCAGCAGTGTAACACTACTCCTTCGTGGTGTTGCTGTTTTCATTTTCATGAGTGTGGTAATTGAAGATACAACCTTAATTCTATTTCAGACCCAAAATCTGAGTAGGTGACCAAGAGAGGCTCTTGGGGGTCATTATTCTAACCGGATTTGGTGTCTATGGCTGCTCCGATCATAATGGACATTTTCAGGACAGGGGCCCCGTATACATGGGAGGGTCATTCGGTAAGTCATGGCAACTATGGTGTATCTTTCGATAATGCTACAGCTTGGGAAATCCACGATGTGCATTGGACCGTTAAGGCCGTGTGATATCTCAATGCCAACAGAAAATAGGGTTCGAGTAGACCTACAGGAGTTAGCGGCAAAAGGAAAACCGCACAATGGAACTCTGCGTACATTTATTTTAAACCCCTTGCCCTACAGCCCATGAAGTGCCTAGGCCTACCAAGCGACCGCTACCCAGCTATTTGGCCTGCAGATATTGGGATGACACGTGGTCAGCGCGTCGGGTCCCCTCGGCAGTTAATCTTGGTTTTTGTGACCGGGGCGCTGCCTCACTGTCAGACAGCTACTCAATTGTCCTCACGAGGCTGAGTGCACCCCGTTCCAGCCCTGGCATCAGTTTCTAAAATCCCTGACGGAGCCGGGAATCGAACCCGGGGCCTCCGGGTGTTGCTGGTGCGCTACCCCAACTCCACGGGGTACTAGTACAAATGGAACACAAATCAATCAATTAACATACAAGGATACAGGGTCCCGTTTCCAAGCATTAGAACACCGTTCAATAACAGACACGGACATGTCATTTCGGGCAGACAAGGGGCGCCTACTTCGCCGCGAGTCAGCAGTTGCTGTGCGTCTATGTCGGAAAGCCTCCTCCAACGTGCAACTGTTCGGTAACCACAATCACCAACAGCTTCACATAGTGCTGCATGACACAGTGTAGCATTTCTGCCTCCGAGAAAACCGATTTTCACGAATGATCGCTGTTCCAATCTGCTTACATCCATCTTGTAGCACGGCCAAGCTCAGAATGAACGTGTATGGCGCTATTACCAAGCCACCTGTACTTACTCTGTCGGGTGAATTCTGTGCTGTTTGCCGCGGGGTTTCAAATGTCGGCACTTATGGAGTTTAGGTGGTACGGATATTTTTTTCTCGAAATGTGATTTTTTTACATCAATTATGGGTAAATCGATCACGAATATACTATTAGTTATGCACCCACACCTAACGCCCTTGCGGGACGAGGGTTCGATTCTCCTCACAGGTACCAAGTCATAAATTCGAATTTACGAAGAATGACCCGGAATGGTGCGGTATTGCGTTGATATAAATTGTATGAAAACGTTTCTTACATCGGATTTGCGAAAAGTCACCCGTAGCGCCCTTGAGGGACGAGAATTCGACTCCCCTCCCAGATACCAAGTCATAAATTCGAATTTTCTACGTATAACCCGGATCTGTACGGCATTGAGTCGATATAAATTGTATGATAACGTTTTACTTCGCATATGCGAAAAGTCATCCGTAGCGCCCTTGAATGTTGGAGTTCGATTCCCCTCCCATTAGTATTTTTTATTAATGCAGCCAATGGCCATGTAGGCCTACTTTTCTTTTCAGAACGAGTCAGGGAAGGGATATTGAAAGGAACCGTCCCGGCATTTGCCTGGTGGTGAAAATCGGAAACCACGAAAACCATTTTCAGGACTGCCGAGGTGGGATTCAAACCCCCGCTCTCCCGATGCCAGCGAGGCACGAGGTAGCGCGTTAGCGCTCTCGGCCACCGCTCCAATTACTAAGTGAAATAATCGAATTCGCGATCTCTCGCCCGGATCGGAATCGAACCCTTGTCCCTCAAGGGCGTCAGATGTGGGTGCAAAACTAATAGTATATTCGTGATCAGCACTCTCAATTTACCCATAATTGGTGTAAAAGGAATCATATTTCGAGAAAAAATATCCGTACCACCTAAACTCCATAAGTGCCCAAATGTCTACACTGCAATTACCGTGATGCCATATGTTCGAAAGATATAACATAGTTGCCATGACTTTTGGAATGACCCTTGTATAATCACCAATTATTTACCCCCTACATTTTTCACAATATGTTCCTTTGTTATGGTAACCCAATAATATGCTCTCCGTGCAAAAATGGGTTCTATTTCATGCTTAGGAGTCAAAAATAATTATGCATGATGCAAAATCCCTTGACAGTTCGTTATAAAGATCTTTATTATCAGGAATGCCCAAGATACTCCTATTCTTAAATTCTAAATGTGGTAGCATGTGGTAAATATAATGATTTCCTCGAGAATATTGATCGTCTGTAGGTACAAGAGGCTTTAGGAACTGCCTTCAACTCTGAGTGTAGCTGTAGAGAGTACACACATGACGTAATGCCGGTTGTAACTCTTCAGCCGGTCAACATGAATTTGACCAATTTTTTTCAATTTTATCATGACTGGTTGGTTGGTTCCTTAGTTTAGGGACTAAACGCGGCCATGTAGCCCCAGTGTACTATGGGTGTGTTTAGAATCTGTCTGATAACCGGTGTTAATTGTGATGGCTGTATTAGTGTGTATTACCTGTAATTCAGGTAAGGACTACAGACGATCAATTTTTCAAGTAGTTCCTCTTTTGCTACCAAATGCTACCGTCCACGACACCTAGCCGCGGACTTGGCTACTAGATGCCATCGCAACCAACACCTGCTGGCGAACGTTGGAACTAATATAGTGTTATCAATTAATCTAACCTACAAATTTTGGCTTCACACAATTGTAGTAAATCTATGACATGCGACCGCCGCGCCGGCTTTACTTACCCTCCGAAGGAAGGCATACTGATGGATTTTAAACTCTCTTAAAAATCCGACGACTTCGGCCGGGTTTGAAGCCGTGACCGTTTTTTTTTTATCATGACTAATACATGACTAATATTTTTTTCCAGGGTTGTTATTTACATATTATATACATTGTACCCCGCCCAGTCATTGGGCAAATTCGTGTTGACCGACTGAAGAGTTACAACTGACAGTTTGTACAGGCAACGCTGAAAGACTGACTTCAAAACTTGACATACATTGACTTAAGTGTATTCTGCAACATGGTTCCTTATTAAAATTCCAAACCCGGACAATGCCGGGAGGAAAAGCTAGTCATTATCAGCACAGTAAGGATAGCGAATATTGTAATATTTATGGTGCTCACACAGCAAAGTTAACATAAATGGTGTACTTCAACTTGAACCATTTCCGGGTGTAAGCTCTTTCCCATGGACCTTGGTAGGCAACGCTATTAATGTAATGTGATACAGTGAAAGTTGCTCCTTGAGCACTGTAGCCTATTCGTCTCCTGGCGCAACCTGATTTCCAACTAAGGTAACACTGCCATCTGTCGGAATGAATTAGTCCGTCATTTTTATGGCACTGACCAGCAGCGCAGCGGAGCCGTGTTGCAATCATGACTACGATGGGAAGCTGGAGGACCGGAGATAGAATATTCGGATGATGATGATGATGATGATGATGATGATGATAATAATAATAATAAAAGAGACAGTCAGTCTGAAAGACTGGACTTGCTATCATTTTAAATGCTACAAATGCTGAAGAATGCTAGAAAGGAGGCTTCGAGCGAGCGCGCGGTGAAAGGAGGGAGCTGGCTGGATGAAGTCATGCTCGCAGTGTCGTTGCCGTCTCGTAACGTCAGAGCTCACCAGTGAACTCAATGCACACGCACCAAGCGGTACTATGACGTCACACACCTCAGTGCATTCTCGGTACATTTCGTGACGTTGCCTTAACGTAACGACGAAGTCGACTAGATCATTTAAAATGATAAAATAACAGGGTGTCTACTACTCTTGAAAACATGGAAAACAGGGAATACTAAGGGAATTTTTAAATCCTGGAAAACTCAGGGAATTATCAGGGTATTCTAATGGCACTTAGGGAATTTCAGTTTTAGACGGTCCAACCTTGAATAATTGGAAATTAAGCATATAAATTTTGATAGGGGAAAAGTATATTCTGATGATTGTTGTAGATGTATGTTCGTACTGACGTTAAATCAGTAAGCTTTCATTTCTTGCAATAGAGCACATAAATTACATGTAGATGTATGTTCGTACTGACGTTAAATCAGTAAGCTTTCATTTCTTGCAATAGAGCACATAAATGACATGTGTAGACTGTGTTTTTGTACTGTATGTAAACGTGTAACTGTATGATTTTTGAGAGCATCACTATTGACGACCTACTTTCAATACTCGCAAGAACAAAAGTTTTTCTGGATGAAAAATTTAAAAATTGGCAAAATATCGAATTTCTTTTTCGTTTCCAACCATGTCGTGCTACACTTTATTGTTCAAGCACTTTTTGAAATGCTCTTTCAGTACAAACTCTGTTTTTTAAAATTAATTATGGCCGCTACTGTTACTTAGGAAATTTTCTGATTTATCCTGGAAAAATCAGGGAATTGTCAGGGAAATCTGTTAGTTGGTTTTGGTAGACACCCTGAATAATAATATCGTATGGCCTCGGGTGCCGGGTACAAGCTTTGTTATTTGATCCCAGAGGGCAACTTGCATCTCAAATTTTCTTGTTCCTTGAAGCACTTGTTTACAATCTCTTGATGAATGCAGTACATTTGCATTTGTCTGGCACAGGCTAGAGTAAAATGTGGCTTTTCACCAATGTCTCTGTCTCATTCATGGCTGTGATTATATTGAAGCTACTGAGGTATGAGTGGTGCTGAGTAATGGACTCAGGGCACAGCTAGTGCCTGTGGGTGTAGTGAAAGATTCTGCTCATAGGGTTAGTATAGCTGTACTGACTCAGTGAGGAAAGCAATGGCAAACTACCTCATTCCTCACCTTGCCTAGTACGCCTCATTATAGTGCTGCCTTGGTTTTGTGGGTTTCTACCACATTACCTATGGTGGTGCTTTTTGGGGATCCAACCAGCCTCCAGGAGGGTAGATATCTAAGCTCCTTGACACTATAGCGCTCTATAGTAGAGAGTTAGTTATTGCTGTGTTTTAAGGGGTGGAACTACGAGATCATTTGCCGCTCCAGAAAGGAGGAACTTTCTGTTGGCGGAAAATCCCGAGAATAATTTTGCCATTATTAACATGGCCTATTGAATTCAAATGGGTTCTTTGTAATGCCAACAACGTATGACATGCGTGCCGTGATTTTTGTCGCCTTTAAAAAATATCACTTACCACGGCCAGGAGCGAACCTGCAAGCTTGGGGTTGGTAGTCCGACACGATAACCACCCACCCTCCGTGGCAAGCTAGTCTTTCGACTGATGGCTCCTACAGTGAGTTTATTTCAATCCAGTTCGGTCCTGTGCAGTTTGTTTGACGTCTGCTTATCTCCGCTTCCAAGCATTATCAAGAAAGGTGTTGACAAAATGCATTTCTCGGTCTTCCTGGAGGTCGTTCCTAGGTATCTTACCCTCTTCCCGCTTCTACTCCAGACAAATGCCGGGATAGTTCGTAACTTAAGGCCACGGCCGCCTTCTTCCCAATCCTCTTCTGAATTACAAATACACACACTAGTACAGCTATCACAATAACACAGGTCATCACACAAATTACACACACCGAAGTGTACGGGGCTACATGACGATACCGCAAAGCCCCTAAATCAATCATCAACAACAACAACAAATTCTCAACAAGGCTGTTGCTATCATTTCAAATGATCTTGTCGACTTCGTCGTTATGCTTTGGTCCAACGTTATGCGTTACGGAGACGGAAGTGACGTCATGCAGCCGCGCGGGAAGCGAGTGCGTGACGTCATGCAGCCATGCGGGAAGCAGAAGCTAATGGTTATTGGAGTCTGTTGAAAGAGTCCTGGGGCGTCGAGCGACCTGGGGCTTTGAGCGAAGCGAAAAGAATACAGGGTGACTCCTAAAGAGGTGTACAAGATGCCAGATAAGAATACAGGGTGACTCCTAAAGAGATATACAAGACGCCAGATAAGAATACAAGGTGACTCTTAAAGAGGTGTACAAGTTGGCAGAGAAGAATACAGGGTGACCCCTAAAGAGGTGCACAAGATGTCAGACAAGATTACAGGGTGACTCCTGAAGAGGTGTACAAGATGTCACACAACAATACAGGGTGACTTCTAAAGAGATGTACAAGATGACATATAAGAATTCAGGGTGCCTCCTAAAGAGGTGTGCAGGATGTCAGAGCAAAATACAGTACAAGATGCCAGATAACAATACAGGGTGACTCCTAAAGAGATATACAAGATGCCAGATAAGAATACAAGGTGACTCCTAAAGAGGTGCACAAGATGTCAGACAAGAATACAGGGTGCCTCCTAAAGAGGTGTGCAGGATGTCAGAGCAAAATACAGTACAAGATGCCAGATAAGAATACAGGGTGACTCATAAAGAGATATACAAGATGCCAGATAAGAATACAAGGTTCTCTTAAGGAGGTGTGCAAGATGGCAGAGAAGAATACAGGGTGACCCCTAAAGAGGCGCACAAGATGTCAGACAAGATTACAGGGTGACTCCTAAAGATGTGCACAAGAAGTCAGACAAGAATACAGGGTGCCTCCTAAAGAGGTGTGCAGGATGTCAGAGCAATTTACAGGGTGACACTTAATGAGGTGTACAGTATGTTAGATTCAATTCAAATACAGGTTGACCCTTAAACAGGTTTGCGAGATATCAGATTCAAATAATGGGTGACTCTTAAAGAGTTGTAAAAGATGTCAGACTCAAATACAGGGTAACCCTTAAAGAGGTGCCTGCGCGGGAAGCCTAAGTTAATGGGTAATGGAGTCTATTGAAAGAGTCCTGGGGCTTCTCGCTTCGCTCGAAGCCCTCCTGAGCCTTTCTAACATGTGTAGCATTTGTAGCATGCGTCACTTGAAAATATGATATAACGTCTAGTCTTTCAGACTGACTGTAATTTTTATTCCACGCTAACACCTCATCTCAAATGGTTCCAGCCTCTATGTAAAATTTACTGGAGTAATGTTGTTGTTTCACTAGAGGAGCCCACATCGTGGTCATTTAGCCCCGTGTACTTGAGTGATGATAGAAGTTGTCTGATTACCTGTGTTATTGTGGTGTCTGTAGTTGTGTGTGTATTTATAGTGCAGAAAGGATTGGAAAGGACACGGTCGTAACTTCAAGTTACGAACCATCCAGGCATTTGCCTGGATTAGAAGTGGGGAAACCACGGAAAACCACTTCCAGGATGGCTGAGGTGAGAATCGAACTCACCTCTTGAAGTCCCTGTGTTTTGCCACTGATTGCCTTCATAATATTCCACATGTTGTAAGAGTTAAATCTCACGGCTAATTTAATCGTAGAATTGAAATGTTTATTGTATATCTCGGTAGAAAGGAGCGTTGTAAGGTGGCGCTACAACTAATGGCACTAATGAAGGTATTGCCGCAGCAATGCTAACACAAGTTTTAAAGCATGTGAACTTTGACCTTTCCTTATGGGGTCAGTGCATTAATGTCCCCCTTTTGTTCAATACTCCCGACCTTTGTCTCTAACGGCCCCTTTCCTGACTGCTTGAGTGCTTTAAAATTAAAGACCGATGGAGCCTTTTCAAACCAAAAAATGAAACTGACTGTTTTTTCTTGCTAGCGAGCGAGTGTCGCACGAGATAGAATTGAAATGTGTGATGGAAGTTATTTGTGGAAGGCGCATGTTTTGTGCTAATCCAGCCCGACTTTTTAATTAAGTTTGGCCAGATTCCGAGTTATAGTTGTCCCTCGTGTGTTTTGTACCAATAAAATTGCTTGGCTTTAACAATACTAGAACGTTCCTGGGAGCCTCTAAGGGCAGTTTTGCCCTCCTTTTAAAATGCCTTGTTTCATGACTCCCTGTCGACAGAGGTACCGTATAGTCCGGGTCACCTTGGAAACAAGTTACTAACAACCATATCATTTTCCCCCCAACACTAAAACGTGGTGATTTATAGTGTAACTAGCAACCCGCCCTGGCTTCGTCCGATATCTTTAACGGTTTACCCAACGTAAGCTTAAAAGGCGCACTGACGGCAGGTCCCAGACGCAATTCAGAAAAGCCGAGGTGAACAGTGAAACTCCAAACACATATACTCTTCTCTGAAGTCTTAACTCGATCCGACTCGACAGTTTGATGTTGGCCGAAGTTGGCATGATAGGCTCGCTAGCTTGCAAACTCGCTCCGAAGCTAGTACGGTAATTTAAATTTCCAATGAATGGAGATTGTAGGAAGAAATGATAATGTTAAATCATTTATATTGGGCGATGTATTAAAGATAGAGATATGCTGTTGTGGACTTTTTTTATATAGAACTTAGCACACTGAAGAATTCTTCCACTCATTGTACATTTTTAACGGTTTACCTAGCGTAAGCTTAAAAGGCGCACTGATGGCAGGTTTTTTATCGACTCGATTCACTGAAATCGTTATTGCTCGGCTTTTTTTGGTCATAAATCAATGTTTTTCTATAGAAACCTTCCTTGAGAAATCCTTTACAGAATGGTGAAAACCGCATCAAAATCCATCCAGTGGTTCTTGAGATTACCGGTTACATCCAAGAATCGGGGACTTTGTTTTATACTACAGGATGTGGAGATATCGTACTGTTTGATTGAATGAGCGTTGCATTCATTGTTGGCACGCATTTTTCAAAGTCATCATGTTTGTAGACCTCTTGCTGGCACTGGAACTGTCATTTATAATCTAACTTGAATGGCTCCACCAGTACCACATACTTGACACTTTTTCAGCATGTTTAGCTTGCAGATTGTGCATATTCGGAATGTCAACATCAATCAGGGTAGTTACTTCAATATGTTTTATTATTATTATTATTATTATTATTATTACGGTATTAAGATATTTCTAACCGTCGTAACCCATCCGCCTGAAGAAGCTGCCACGTGGTAACAAAACTACTTTAGTAGTGGGATCGTCTGTAAGTAACAATTGACTTGGTGTGCCGAAAATGTTAGTGTACACATTATTATTAGTATATTATTGTTATTATTATTATTACCGCGTTTGGGCAATCATGTTTGAGCCCATTATATTAATCTTTTTAATGCTCACGGTACTGGCATGTAGATATTCCGTTAGTTTTGATTTATATGTGGTTTTTAAGAATGTCATTTTTGTAATATTTAAGCAAAATATTAATATTTTTAAATACTTTTGTGGTAGATTGGTTTCATATTGTTTTATATTCTTATTGTGTAGTGGTAAAATGAAGAGAAACCGGCCGCGGTGGCCGAGAGCGCTAACGCGCTACCTCGTGCCTCGCTGGCATCGGTAGAGCGTGGGTTCGAATCCCACCTCGGCTGTCCTGAAAATGGTTTTCGTGGTTTCCCATTTTCACCACCAGGCAAATGCCGGGACGGTTCCTTTCAATAGGTCCACGGCTGATTTCCTTCCAATATCCCTTCCCTGACCCGTCCTGAAAAGAAAAGTACATGGCCATTGGCTGCATTAATAAAAACAAATAAAATGAAGAGAAGTCAACACTGTATGCCCCGTGCACAATATGATGAATGTGGACAACCTTCCATTGTTTGGAGCACTTGTGGGCTGAGTAACAGAACAATATGGCTGGCTGTAATAGACAATAGGGCTGTCAGTGCAGTACTTCCGGTCTGCTCTGCTAGTTACTGTCAAGGTTGGTGTCGAGATGCTAGCGAGGACAAGGTCGAGCACATTGCTCTTCTGGTGAAAGACACATGAATATACAGTATAGTACAGTGCTTTCTTTTTTCCTTTCCTCTTTCTCAACTGGGGATTCCGTCATCTTTCAGGTCAGGGATTCCTGGAGAATTCTATCAGTAGTTTTTAGCAACATCTTCAAACATTAATAAGACGATTCGTTGATTATTAATTGAATTTTCGGTGTAAGGTCTTTTACATCAAGGTTAAAGAAATTTACGACCTGTCAAAGAACGAGGGTTCTGGTGAACGCTGTTGATTTATTACGGATTGGGACAACTTTGGTGTGTGTATTTTGAATTTGTCTGATAACCTGTGTTCCGGTGGTGACTATAATAGCAGTTGCTGTTGATCTTAGGATATTGGATTGGGGTAGTGCTCTAGTACTAAGGCACCATTTGCGTGGAGGGGATGTGAAAAAAAATTGAGGAAAGCCACACTCTGGATGACCGCTGACTTTGCCTGGATTCGAACCTTCTAAGTTCGGATTCTCCCCCTTTTGTAGTTGTGGTGCTGAGGCCGTGTTTCCTAGTTGCGTACCAAATACGAGAATATAACCTCATTGCCTACCCTCATTATTTACCAGATATACGACTTGCGTATCCCGAGATGTGCGAGTTGTGTCACACAAATTCCCCTTCCCACTAAAACAGACTGAGGAATTGCTACGAAGTTCAGTACGCTTCTATAGGTGTGTGTAAAATATGTGTCACTTTAAGTTAAAATTTTAAAATTTAAGGCAGCAATACCTGCTGCCTCAGCATACAGTAGAGTGAATACTGACAGGTTCATGGTCGTGAGAAGTGTTCTCTTCACGAGTCATATCAGTTTTGACATCAATCTTCAGAAATGCTTTGCACGTCTTCTTACAGCATGACCATCGTGGAATTTCACCACTAAGAGTTCGATGGAATCGAAACTTGTACCCGTCTATTACACGTAACTGTTTACCTTTTGTCACTAAAGATTGTTCAAGGCCCAAGTTGTGACCCACCAAGGCCGTGTACGCAACTGAGAGGTTTATGGGTGACCGTGTCTGTGAAACTCGGATGTTTACTACTTCGTCTGCAATGGATTTATCCGCAACTAGAGTGCAGCCTTCAGAGGGTGTTGGTTGGGATGAGCACAATTGTGACGTCATGGAATGAAGACGAAGCCAACACACCATCATTGAACCAGATTGTGCAGTTTACTAAATACGTACCGGTAAGATTGCAAAATGTGGTGAAGAGAGAGCAAGAAATGTCGGACTGGAAAAATATTATAAAGAAGTAGTTAATACCCACAGCAGATAAGTGAAAACAATGCCAAACTCACCTCGGGACCACGTAAGCTTCTCCGGGCCTTATCATTATTCTTTATTATAAAGCTCTTCTGACAATACATGTTTTCCTTGAGGGGTTTGGTATTGATGATGCTGATTTATGTATGGCCTTTGCAATATCGTGGTCATGTAGCCCCATTCACTTGGGTGTGTGTGAAATCTCTGATAAGCTGTGTCATTGTGATGGGTGTATTTGTGCGTGTTATTGTAATTGGAGCTAGGGTTCGGACGGACAGAGTCCGTGGTATTCATAACGACACAATTCCGGCATTCGTCTGGAGTAGAAGTGGTAATCCACGGAAAACCATTTCTAGGTTGACTGAGGTAGGAATGAAACCCATGTCTTCTCAATTCTGTCTCAAGAGGCTAAGGGAGCCTCGTTCCAGCCCTCAGACCAGATGATGATGATGATGATGATGATGATGATGTCTGTAGATACACTAGGATACCGGAATTTTAACCAGAAGAGGATCTTCAACGTACCAGTACCTGCAATTCTATTGACACGGAAAACTTCCATTTAAGCCCCCTTCAATTGGCAACAATGTGCGGCGGGATTCTATCCCGCAACCTTGGTCACAGTAGGCGAGAATTTAACCGGTGCGCCACGCACGACTCGTTGTTGTCCATACTAGTATTACGTATATTACAGCTCATGGTTGATGTCGAGGAACTACTGTGACCTGGACTGCAGCTCCGTAGTTCCGAGTAGGAAAACGCGCCAGCATTTGTTCCAATTCGTTGCCCTCCGATGCCATCGACCATGCTCTGGAATTCTTTCCATGAGCGTTGGCACTGACCTAACAAGCTGTCTCTCTGCCGTTACATTCCGCACGTTTCCCTGCTCTGTACTCTGACGGTGGTTTGTAAAATGCGTGATCTCTGGGTTATAGTGATCGAAACTGAGTCATCATGAAATACTTTCAAATAATAAAGCAGCGAATTGCGTACATCGTTACGAAAATTCTGTGAAACATACTGTATTTCAAGACCTAATCCACAAGCCATGGGAATTAACCATTGGAGATTAAAAATTCCCTCGGCCCGGCAAGGAATCTAACCCGGTACCCTTCGAGTCGAAGCCTAGCATGTTAGTTAGTTATTGTTGTTTTAAGGGGCGGAACTACGAGGTCATCTGCCCCTCTTAACACAGATTAAAGAATACAAAATTTGAATTGAATTTAAAATTTTGAGGTGGACATCTAAATTTAAAAAGACAAAAAATTAATAAAACAAAAACAAACAATTAAATAAAAATTATAAAAATAAACAAAAAATTACGGAAAAAACAAAACATTATCATTCAAAAACGAACAAGTCGTTGAGTCAATGTTCACTGGAAAATTTAGACTGCTGGCCCTAACCCACTCTCACTTATAAAGCGGATAACGCGATCAGCAGCCACCGCGTCATCGGCTAATATAAGTTCGAGTGTCATCTGCAAACCAAGGTTTCTTCGTAAGCCAGCAAGATCCACACACTCGGTGAAAATGTGGGCCACGGTGAAAACGGCTCCGCAGGTACAAAGTGGGGGGTCTTCCCTTTTCAATAGGTACGAGTGGGTGGATCTTGTATGACCTATCCTTAGCCTACACAATATGACGGTCTCTCTCTGGGCTCGGAAGGAGCTCCGCCACACGCGAGTAGTTCCCTTGATCGCTCTCAGTTTACTGGGCAGTGGGTCAGCTAGCCACTGACTCTCCCAAAAAGCCAGAACTTGTAGGCGTAACTGAGAGCGAATATCTCTAGCGGGTACCTCCATTGGTCGAGGTGGTAGTGATACCGCCTCATTTGCAGCTTGATCAGCTAACTCATTTCCCGCAATTCCCATGTGGCTTGGAAGCCACAGAAAGGTGATTCGAGTGTCAGCGTGGCACAGCCCGGCTAGTAGGTCGTGGATTCGTTGCACTAGGGGGTGTTGCGGGAAACATGTAGCAATTGACTGCAACGAACTCAAAGAGTCGGTACACACGAGAAAGTGGATTCGTGCATCCTGTAGTGCAAACTGCAGAGCTTCATAGATGGCAACGAGCTCCGCAGTAAACACACTACAGGCCTCAGGCAAAGAGATCATGATAATTGCACCATCAATAACATAAGCACAACCCACCTTCTCGTCCACCTTCGAACCATCCGTGTAGAGAATGCCAGCGTCCGGAAATTGGTGAACTATGCTGTGGAACTACCTCCGGTAAACGGAGGCATCTGTGTTCACCTTAGGACCTCGGTGCAGATCTAACCAAATTTCCGGACGCGGGACTTGCCACTCAGCTGGTCTCTAGATATCTCTATAAATAAAGTAAGCTTTCTGTCTGAACATTTTGAAATTTCTGCTAAAACTGTGTATTTATCCCGGATGGGATGCAGGCCTATAGTGACCAAATAGCTTGCCACGGTGGGTTAGTGGTCAACGTGTCGGTCTACTAACCCCCAATCTTGCAGGTTCGCTCCTGGCCGTGGTAAGTGGTTTTTGAAAGGTGGCAAAAATTACGACACCATGTCATATGATGTTGGCATGTCAAAGAACCCATTTGAATTCAGTAGGCCGTGTTCATAATGGCAAAATTAATCACAAAGTTCCTCATTTCTCTACTAGAAAGCGATATACTGTTCAAGGAGCTTAGATATCTAACCTCCTTGACGTTCATAGTGCTTCAAGGAACAACGAAATTCGACATGCAAGCTACCCTTTGGGTGTCAAATAACAAAGCTTGCACCCGGCAGCCGAGGCCATACGATATTATTATATTATAGTGACCAAATGTACCCTCAGTTTAATTTTTGTCTGATTATTATGGGGTTGGCGTCAAAACTACTGGAGCGATTGACATGTAAGTAGAAGGCATCCCTAAAATAAAACTTGGCTACAAATTATTTATGTAACACAGAAGGGCGAGGGTTAACAGGAAGCCTAAATCCCGCAGTAACCCAATTGCGCAATCTGTAGCCTATCCTTCTCTTGACATCACAATGCCAAGTGTGAGAACGACTGACTGATTCACCGAGGTGACATTTCCTCTTCCTGACAAGGATCATAGTTCTAATGCATGTGTCTCAATGAAGCATGTAAGAAGTCGGGAGTTGTCTATCAATCACTACACATTGATCGTGCAGTGAGGAAATTTTACTGTGAACATTTACAGCTAATAATATTTCCAGTATTTTTGCCAGCTGGCGTGGGTCAGCGGTCAAGTGTTCGTCTTGAAATTGAACTCGAACTAGGCTGCCAGTTCGAATCCTGCCACGGGTATAGATGTGTGTGTGTTGTTTTTAAGTGTAAGCCCATTCAATTTCTAAGATATAATGCATCATATACATTGCAAAAATCTTTCTTCATCATACCAAAAGACAAAATAAAAGTGAAAATTAATTAAATTGTAGCTGGCCGCATGGCTAAAAAGAGGCCAAAAGCAAACAAATACTTCTAAGAAACTTATTTTATTAGAATTTGCGTTCTGACTGATAGTTTATTTCTCTTATCAGCTATTTGTTTATTTACGTCCCCGCCCCCCAGTGGTCTGCCTTTCAGTACCTAATTCTAAGCAGAACAATGTACAGGGGAGCAAATTGCGATATTGCACGCGTGTTAGCAAAGGAAGGAAGGAAGACTGTAGTTTTACGTGACCGTGAAGCAAAACAATGTCCGACAGTCAGCCATAACTATGCTAACCCCTGTCACCAGTCTCCCGAACGTTTTTTGTTTTGTTTTTTGTAACTCTTAGAACGCAAACCCGTCAACGACGGGTACGAAAAGCTAGACGACAGGTCTGCCTTTCAGCGTGTGTTGCAAGTCCCCCAGAATGAACTACTAAGTGCCTCTCGCAGGTCGCATTTAAGCCTTAATGATTTATTATCTACCTTGATATTGACTACGTGTTTGTATGCCATAATTCCTGGCATACTGAGTTGCTGTTAAACAAGTGTTTCATACTTACGTAAATCGATTGGTTATTAGTAAAACTTTTTCCATCAATAGTTCATGAAGACTTCGCTCAGCTCAGAGGCTTTTCAGACTAAACCTGAAGAGGCACGTTAGTCCATAATAAAGACAAATGATTAAACAGATAAATAGTAGATACGATAGGCGGTGATAGTTGTTTAATGGAGCATTTGGTAGATATGTCATAAACATCACAAAACTTCAAGCAACCCTTTCTGTATGACAATAGTTAGTGACTTGTGAAGTTACTCAGCTGATAAATTTATAAACGCCTAAACATGAAAATTTGCTATCCCCACGTCTTTTCCATTTTATTCCTTTTCCACTCATCGTGTTCAATCTGTGGAAATGTATGTACCGGTACATAATGTGTTTCTGAAATACTTTTAAACACCGGAATTGATATATGTGCATCAAACCAGTCAAAAGACTGTAGACTCAGACAACAACAAGAAAATTCACTGCTTCCCGAGCAAGAATTAAGGCAACACACCTCGTCGGGCGTCGACTAGAAAGACATGCACTCGGCCTCTCGGGAGATCACATGACAAAATAAATAAATAAATAAAAATGTTGTTTCACGTGTGAATATTAAAAAAATATATGAAATTTCTGTTCAAAGCGGTTGGTTTAGGTTGAGTAACTGAAATCGCAATTATAATATGGTTAAGTACGTTATCGTATTGGAACCCATTTCCAGTATTGCCTTAGTAATCGAAATGTATGCCTTTCAGTAGGTCAACACGATTGTACCCAATTATATTGGGTGTTTGCACTAACCCTGAAAATAATTACATGAATCTTTTAACAATAATGAATATTAATATCATGTAATTATTTTAGGGTTATGTCATAACACCTAATTTAGATGGGTACAATCCTGTTGACCGACTGAAAAGTACTGTATATTCTAAACTACAGCGCTTTGCGATGGTGATTACTGTATGATTGTTGTTTTAAGGGACGGAACAGTCATTTGTCCCTGGCTGTGTGTAGAATGCATCTGTTGTTTGTACATAGTGCTGTTAGCAAGGACACAGGGCAGCACACATTACCGTGTGCTCTTGCCCGTTGGTTTAACATACTGAAACGATTTTTTTTTGGCCAGCAACCAGGTTCTTTTAGGGACAAATAATTTACACAGTCTATACCGTTTTCTTTCCAGAAATTACGGGCTGAAGGTCCTTAAAACTATTTTAAGGCTAGTCCACACCAAAGTTAATGAACCATGTTAATGAACTATGTTCATGAACAATGTTAATGAAAACATTTCTCAACATGTTTACTAAACATTTGTTAACAAACTTCTTCAACATTATGTCCACACCAAATAAACTTTTGTTAACAAACATCTTCAACATTAAATAAACTGTTTGTGAGGTTATAATAGATAGGGTCAAGAAGAAGAAAGTACTTATAGCTGCAGCCTTCATGATTTTAGTGAGTACAATTAGAGAAAAGCGCAGACGCAAGGTGTGGCAACGAAAAATATTGGAAAGGCGTTTAAAATTAAGTTAATTAATATTTTTTTTTTTTTTAATATTCTCATGCGCCTTATGGTATTTGATAATTCCGCGCAATATACGAGTCGCTTGCGACTCGATAGTCGATTTTTAGAGAAATAAAAGAGCATCGTATTCCGCACTACGAATTTACAACCTTAATTGCGTCTTTGCGCATGCGCGAACCATAATGTTAACGAAAACACAAAAAGTTAATGAAAAGTTTCATTCACAAAAGTTAAAGAGATTTTGTTCATGAACATGCTCGAAATGTTAACGAACACGCTATTTTGTTCATGAACAGTCAAAAATGTTCATGAACATTGTTCATGAACAGTGTTCATTAACAAAGTTAACGAAAACATCTTGGTGTGGACGTACCTTTAGAAACACACTGCATTTATTTGTTGCCGGGCGTTGATACAAACTTACTTTATGTTGTGTATAGCAGTCAATATTTCCATGTGTGTTTTTCAAATCACGGAGAAAAAACATACAGAGTAGATTTTTTTATATAGGCCTACGCTACCTTTGAGTGCAGGAGATTATGATTAATTAAATACCGTGTGTACATTCGCTGTCAGAGAAGTTTCGCTTTAATGTTTTTTATAGATCATAATACCCATAAATCACATTCTCTATCTTGTCCATTGGCATACAGACAACTATACATGTTAAGTCTGCTTGTCATATGCTACTCAATATGTATACTAAACTAACAACAGTTCTCTGGGAACGGCTTTACTCGTCATATGGATGAAGTTTACCATCTCAGCCTGCAATACGTAGGACAGAAAGTGTTATATTAACAAAGGTTTTCACTATTAACGTCACTTCACATCGCACTCTTGTTTCTGACGAAGAAACGCTTGCCTCCGTAGGAGATCATAAATCTTCTTCTTGATCCAGTCTTTATCGTATGCTGCGTATGAATTAGTGCTCTTGTGGTGAATCAGACACGACAGACCCGTTAACTGGTCAACGAAATGAAACAGCTGTGCTATGTTGTAAACTATAAACTGTGAATTAGGATTGTCCCTTTTCAGGTGTTCTTCGTAAATCTTGCACACACCCTCAATGCACTCATTAAGCGTATCGTAGTGAGAATATGTCTTAGTGTCTGCACCCAGACCCGTTTGTATCAGCAAAATGGTGTGTGACATATTCGCTATGTACTAAGTTGTATACTTGCGTGAATCACAGTACAAGAAATTTCACCTCAAGTCTTCCACACTAGTGAAAAGAGCTCGATATCATCAATCAGCAGGGCGCAATTATTATTGTTTACAATATTGTGACTGCTTAAAATGACTGTCGGACTGCGGTATTCGCTGCTAGTTTGAAGGGAAGCGTTGAACCTCTCGTCAAGGATTTGAGCTAATGATGCCATGTATTAGCTCAAGTTTGCTATAAGTATAGAAAGTTACGCCGGTCTCACCTTACACTTTTAACAAAACTATCCTAAAGCTACTAACATGTTTTTAGCTTAGTTTACTGTTGCTTAAGAGCGGGGCATCCAAACATAACGAGCCAGCCATTTGTAATTAAGACCAGGCATGACTAACGCATCAAACACATGCCTTCTAATGTAGGGATGATTCGAGAACTTGCTCGAATTGTGAGCAAATTTATTTATTTTAATGTCTTTGGTCAAAGATCTTCCAACTTATTCTAGACTGCTAACTCTCCTTCAGAAAAAAAGTGAAACCGTCGCCATATTTTAAACTGGCAGTAATCCCACGGCAAAGATTTTAGATCTTCAGACATTATAACCGACCTGCTCATTTGAAGCTATTTTATTGTTGTTAACTGCCCGCCCTCCTTTCATTGTATGGCCGCAAGGAGCGCTACACGACTGTCATTCTAGCATCAGATGGTCATAGGCGAGAAAATAATAAAATAATTCCAATAAATGAAATAGTTGAACCTAAAGTGAAATGATTATGTATAAACATCTGCACCCATCAAACAAAAAACAAAAAAAAACACCTCAAAAATCTGCTGCTGCGCCCGTCAAAAATCAATCACTTATTAACAAAAAGCTCACGCATGTGCATAACAGCCTTAGCCTTTGCTGTAATCACACAGACCTTTGACTGTTCAATGACGTGATGTGAGTGAAATGACTGTATGTAGTGACCTTGACCAAGGGTCTTCTTTTTCTACCCTTTAAATAAGTGGGCACCTACATGACTTGTATAATAGCAGACCTCCTCATATGACACTATTTCACTGTTAACTGTCCACTTTCTTTTCAGTATATTTCCACAGTTTACGCATTATTATACAGTATGAAAGCTTAGCCAAATTTTCTGCCAGCTGAACATGCGTGCGTTTACGCATGGCGTTACAAGTGGCGAGAAAGTAGCACTAGATTGAAATCGAAGTCATGAAACATTTGCTGTAGGCCTATGCGAATTCAGTGATCAAAAATTAGAGTCTCAGGAGGACCTTGTTCTGCAATAAATTGCAACAAATTTTTAAAATGTCTTGTGGCCTCCTATAGACGGAATGCATGTCTTTGTAGTCGATTCCTGTGGGCGGTCTGCGTGTCGTAATGGGGATTATTATTTTATTATTCTCGAGTCAGAAAACTTCAAATAAACACAGATACAAATACTATGACTGCAAACATTATATAATATTTGACCAAAACTTGGCCACTTCCACTGCATTCTGTGATGCTTCATAAAGTTCATCTTCTGTTCAGGAGGTCGGGCACAGTCTATACTGAAGCATATGTTTCACAGTTTGATCTTCTCCACAGTCACACTGTATGTCATCTTCCTTAATGTAGCCCCACTTTGCAAGATTGATCTTAGATCTGCCCACACCTGATCTTAATCTATTCAAGGATTTCCATGTTACCCAATCTTGATCATGACCAGGAGGTCAAGTTTCGGCTATCCTTTTCCAGCCCAGGAGAGGAGATTTCTTAGCTTTCCATAATTCTAGCCTGGCTTTTTCACATGTAGTCTTCAATTCTTTGGATGTTCTTAGGAAACTCTTCCTAGACTTCAGCCTCAGAGCATGTAGTTCCTGCCCATGTAGAGGATGGGTTGCTTCCTGGACAACTTTCTTCCTTTCCTTGTTTGCAGCTACTTCTCGTCGAATAGAGGGTGGTGCTATTCCTGCAAGCTGGTAGAGGCATTCTGTTGGTGTTGATCTTAAGCATCCAGTTATAGTTCTACACGTTTCATTGAGAGCTACGTCTACCTGTTTAGCATGAGTTGAGTTATACCAAACCGGGCAGGCGTACTCTGCAGCGGAATAACACAATGCCATTGCAGATGTTCGAATAGTGTCAGGTTGGCTACCCCATTTTGATCCGGCCAGTTTCCTCAGAAGATTATTCCTGGTGTGAACTTTTGACGTGGTGTTCAAACAGTGTTTCTTGTAGATAAGAGCTCTGTCCAGTGTCACTCCTAGAAATTTTGGGGATGAAGATGGTGAAGATGTCTCGCACACCCAATCTCCGGTTCAGGGGAATTAACGCCGGGAGATTAAAATCGCCGATGGCCCGGTCGGGAATCAAACCCGTGACCCTTCAGGCCAAAGCCCAGTGCGCTAACCAATTCACCGCGGGGCCGGGCAGTTGCAACAATAAAGGGAAAGAGATTCGGAATTGCACTCCACCTCCCCCCTTCCAAAAAAAAAAAACAAAAAAAAAAACAAAACAGAAACTTCATTGCCTGAAGCTAACTTTGGGACAGATGACCTCGCTGTTCCGCTCTTTAAATCAATCATCATCATCATCGCTATCTTAGCGTTGAGGTTAATCTTGTTGTATGCTCAATTTCTATTCTGACTACATCACTGCAGCATTGGTCGTTACTGGCCATTTATGTGGCAAAAGGTGCTAATCTGAACTAGTGTAGAAATGTCATAAACTGTTTTACGATGATGAATTTATAATTTAATATTTACACTATCGAGTTTCAGATCGTAATAAACTTAAGTAACGCTGATATGTGCTACTAGTTACACTCGTTGTCATGGTAATTTTAACACTGAGTTTCCTTACCGTTTATAACATCCGTTCGAGCAGAGCCGTACTTCATTTCAGTACAAGTTCCTTTCTAGTCTGTTCCCAAAGAAGTGAGAACATAGTAGCTCACCTTGTTGCCAATATAACTTATTACTCGCGTTCTCTTGGTCATTCGCCGAATAACTAGCCCCGGAATAAAATCTTGTTGTACAGCTCACCCTTGGAGATATAGGCCCACCAAGGAAGACGCTAGCCCAGGTAGGCCTGTAGGTATTCCGATGGATAACTCGAGTTCGTACAACTGGCCCTTATACTCTGATATTACCCACAAGGAGCGTCACTTAACTACCATTCTAGCATCAAGTGGTCATAGCAGGCGAAGAAATATCGTAAGACACTGAGCACGTCTGTTATTATACGTATCGGTGTAGGTGGAACAGGTGACTTCGTAGGATGGTTACGTCTCAAAACTCACGAGCAAAAATAGTAACAAATAGTATCAAAACTCACGACAATAAACTAGTAGCTGAATGAACATTATAATAATAGTCTCAAAACTCACGACTCCGGAAAGCACACTGCCCTTCAACCCATGTTTGTCCACCCAGTTTTAGAATGGGATTTCGTTTGTATTGTATAGATGACACAGTGACGCAGGTTATCAAGCAAATTCTATGCCCACCCAAGTACATGACCACGATGCTGCAAAGCCCCTAAACGAATCAACATCATCATCTTGATGAGATAGGTGCCAATTACAAGAGGGCAAGCAGTTCTGGCTGGCTCTAGCAGTGGACCTTTTCCCAATGAACTGGCTTGGCCATGGCTACCTATAACCTTATAGGTGGCTATGGCTTGGTTCGTGAGTTTTGAGACTGGCCCAGGTACAGAAACCGGTTAGAACCTACTTTTATTAACCCTCATCTTGAAATTCGTGAATTTTGAGACTCGTGAGTTTTGAGACGACACGGTATGCAGTCGGCCAACGTATTTTCTAAGCCGTCAGAAATATAGGATAGTGATTAAATAAAGCCTTTCTGATTGTTTGATTTCAAGACGTTAGACTTGACTTTGTAAATTCCGGTCAACTATGAATTGTTACAGAGTTATTCTATTTTAAGGGACGGAACAGCGAGGTCATCTGCCCGTTGTGACATACACTATCGAAGAAGGAAGAGTGCTGTGTCCATAATAAATTAAGGTACCGGTATCAAGAAACAAAAAGGCAAGGGCCACATAAGGTGGGTAAAGAGACATTATCGGTCTCCATACGTAATGTCGTCGCGGTTAGAAGAGATCAAGATTTGCCCACGGGAGTTACACAGTAAGGATGAAGGAGAGGAAATCTGCACAATCACTTTAAGTTAAATCAATGCCGGACTCGGTTGGGGATAATGCCTGTTTTGCCCCCGTGGCCGCTCGGGTGTAGGTTGGGGATATTGCCACATTCGTGATATCTTGAATAAATGATAGGATAACTCGTCTCTAAAACTTTCTTCCGAATATTAAGTTTCTTCGACAAAGCATTTGAATTGTACTAAATAAGTATTTGTTATTCATGTTTGCGTGGGCCACTAGACGGAATGATGCATGCAAAAATTATCACTTTATGATGTATCAGAACATACTGACAACATTTAACTAAGACTATTTTGATTGTTTTTTAAAGGGGTGACATATGAAGGCCATATGTCCGAATGTACAGACAGATGATTTTATTTATAGAGATTGTAATTGTACAGTCGTTCAAACAAATAATGTTCTCTCTCTGATGGCCAAATCCCAACGGCAAGTTAACGCGAGAACCTGTGCACCTGTATCAGGGATTAAAAGTAACTTACATGTTACGAAGTTTCTAATCATTCCTTTGAGTTTTAACTTTGGACTCCAGAACTATACAATAAGTATAAAGAAAGACTGTGGAGTTAACAAGTGGGTGCTCATAGTATGTTCGAGCGACTGTATTTTATGATATTTATCGGAACTGGAGTAAGTAGGACATGGCTACGTGAATAGGCTATATATTTATTTTCAGTACCGGTACTGTACTGTGCTTTTACACACCAAAACCTATGCTGATCGTGGTTTCAAAATAGAAATGTCAAACCTCGTTCTTCCAGAGGTGCCTGTTTTTGCAGTATAAGTAGGTCAGACACCAGGATTTGGTAGCATTTTTCTGCCTGCACTTGGCGTTCATTTATTTCCGTTTAAATTTTGCTTAAGCGTCTGCTTGTTTGATGAGGAAACTGCCATTTACTCGCAACGGCTCATTAATCCAGTAATTGTCAGCGGAACTTGGCGGATGTGTGTACACGTTCTAGGTTAGCTGTTTCTCTACACTGAAGTCTGCAGAGGGAGTAATTCTGTGTTGTTAAAAAAGGTAGTTTCTTAAAAGATCAACAGGACCGGATGAGAACATTGCTAACGAGTCAGTCCAAATGCGGGGTCGCCATCAAGTGTGTAGTTACACAATCTGCTTTTCTAAAATCAACGTGATATTTGTGACCTGCGATTGGTTTCACTTACATTTTTTTTTTTAATTTTTTTGGTTGCCGGTGCAGTTTGTAGACATTCAACAATTCAGATGACTCTCTATATCAGATCTGTCAACACATTATTAGTAGACAAATGCTGTTTATTTGTTTGTATGTTACAGTTCTAGTCTTTTACCATCATCTCAGCAGAGTACTCATACGTCATTTCTGCATATTAGTTTACAGTTCTAGCTTAAGGCTTATTGCTTAAGTGTATCAGCGATAGTAGCAACACCCTCATAGATTAATAATATCGTATGGCCTCGGGTGCCGGGTGCAAGCTTTGTTATTTGACACCCAGAGGGTAGCTTGCATGTCGAATTTCGTTGATGAAAAAGTTGCAATATCAATTATCAATAAGGCAACACTGAAATATGGCTTCGAAGCCCTCTGTATCTTTTAGCACTGACTCGACGTAAGTTTATACAGTATGTAGCCATTACAGATCATAGGGCTTAACTGAGATAATATGACCCGTGAGCTTTTACAGTCACTTTATTATGGCCGTTGATGTTCATCCAGGAGGGGGGAGATTCCCAGGAAAATTTGTTTGGTTGTGGTTGTGGTTGTTGTAGACACCCTCGTTGCGTAGGTCTAGGGGAGTATACGATTGCAAAATACATAGAGTAGATAGGATAGTTGTCTTATTAAATAATAGGGGGCGTGGTGGCGCAGTGGTCAAGCTGTTGGCCTCTCACCAAGGTGGACCGGGTTCGACTCCCGGTCAATGAAAAATGAAAATCCACAGCCTGCTTCCAGTCTCCGACCGGGTCAGGAATGGAATGAATGAAGCCCCTATCTAGCGGCGAGGATATGAACTGTGCCGGCTGCCGAGGCCTGACGCACTCCTCTGGGGCAATGATTAAATGAATGACAGATGAAATGAAATGATAGTGGAGAGTGTTGCTGGAATGAAATTTTGACAGGGAAAACCGGAGTACCCGGAGAAAAACCTGTCTGCCTCCGTTCTGTCCAGCACAGATCTCACATGG
This sequence comes from Meconema thalassinum, assembly GCA_946902985.2. NCBI lineage: Eukaryota > Metazoa > Arthropoda > Insecta > Orthoptera > Tettigoniidae > Meconema > Meconema thalassinum. The sequence goes on along the minus strand of OX336394.1, from coordinate 175,329,547 downwards.
AGTGACCGGGATTTGAACCACGGACTCAGCGGTGAGAGGCCGGCGCGCTGCCGCCTAAGCCACGGAGGCTTACTCCCGGTCAATGCATGTGAGATTTTCGAAGTGAAATGCCATGTCCTGTGGTTCGGATTCCATGTAAAAAGGAGGTTCCGTGGCTCATTATCGCATGATTAACGGTCACGTAAAACTAAATGCTTCCTTCATTTTATTAAATAATACTTACTTTTTAAATGTATATGACTGTCTATCTGTTTGTGGAATAAAAATTATGGATAACTCATATTCACCCGATTTAGCCCACTTAAAAATAATGAAACAGTAGTAAACTACCTTGTAATGGCATAATTCCACCAGACTTGGTTACACTGGCTGGTACTGGTGTGGTATATACACTGTATAGCAACAACAAAAATGACGCACCGGGAAGGTGTTGTCCGATTGTAAGGAAATTATGTATGGAAAGACATTCGGACCGAACATGCAACTGATTAAAGCTTCGTGTCCAATGAATGAATAGCGGGAGCTCCCGCGCATCCGAACTGCGCATGCATCAGGTGAAGCGTGTGCTCAAAGTAGCTGTTGCATTTGACTGCGATATCTTAACGTCGGCTGTAAGAATGCCACGCCGAAGGATTCGTGCTCATTACGAGCAGATGTCTGAGTTTGAAAGAGGTCGTGCGATCGGATTGAAAGAAGCTGGTTGGTTGAATCGAGCTGTCGCAGGACATTTGGGTCGAAGTGATGCGGCGATCAGACGATGCTGGCAAGCGTGGGTCAGCAACGGCAGGCATAAGCGTCAGGACGGCAGTGGTCGACCGAGGGCCACAACAGCACGGGAAGACAGAGCGATTGTCAGAACAGCTGTCACAGCACCGGGGCCGTCGTTATCAACGATCCAGCGTGTGACCCGCACACATGTGTCCACCATGGCCATCAACAGACGCCTGAGCGACAGGAATTTGCGCTCGCGCCGCCCGTTACGCCGCTTACATCTCACGCATGTTCACCTTCAAGTCAGATTACAGCGGTGCCGCGCTCGAACAACGTGGGACTGCACTGACTGGGACGTATAGTCTCTAGTGACGAGTCCCGTTTCCAACGGTGCCCTGACGACAACCGCAGACGTGTTTGTAGACGTCCAGGCCAGCGCGGGGATCCTGCCTTGACTATCGCACGCCACACATCCCCACAACAGGGGGTGATGGTCTGGGGTGCCATCTCCTTTGATAGCTGGACCCCTCTGGTAGTCATTCCTGGCACACTGACAGCACAGCGGTATGTTGATGACATTCTACGGCCGGTTGTGTTACCGTTCCTTCAGCGACATCCAGGCCTTACTTTCCAACAGGTTAATGCTCGGCCGCACACGGCACGTGTTGCTATGGACTGTCTTCAAGCTTGCCCTATCCTTCCTTGGCCAGCTCGGTCGCCTGATCTCTCTCCCTTAGAGCACATTTGGGACGTCATGGAACTGCGATTGCGAACTTCCCGGAATTTCGCCGATTTAGCCCAACAGTTGGAGACCATTTGGCATGAAATTCCACAGGACACCGTCGGGGAACTTATCAGTCCATGCCACGTCGAGTGACAGCTTGCATCCATGCCAGGGGTGGACCAACACCTTATTGACGTCCTCACTTTGTAACGCTCTAATTCTGCAATAAATCATTCGATTGTTCTGCACTTTTGATCGTTTGTTGTTCTATGTATGTTCCTTACATCCACCGATTTTTATCGCCATCGGACAATTCGTTCCTGGTGCGTTGGTTTTGTTGTTATACAGTGTACATTAGTTGCAAGCTTATAAAATGAGTGGCTGAGTTGAGAGCAAATTTTTAAGACCTGACACGCCAAATGTTACTTTCATAGACGATGTCAGAAAGTCCGTAGTTACAAATGGGGTACATTTTATGCGGCAAAGAATTTGCCTATGTTGTACAGGGCCCGGCGCAGTCAGTTGGCATTTAAGGATGCTTAAATATTAGGGAGCCGTGTCAGTAGATTTACTAGTACGTTAAAGATCCCCTTCGGAGCAAAATTCCGGCACCCCGTCGTCTCTAAAAGACACAGAAGTTAAAAGGGACGTAAAATCAATAACATTATTATACTTTTGCTCTCAACTCAACTGCTCATTTTATAAGCTCGCAACTGGGCGTAGAGTTGTGTAAGGTCGTTGCTACTCTGCTTCTTATCAATACATGACTCGCTTTATTCGTCAATGTAATGTTTGTACTGTGTGATAAGGAGAGTGCTCTTTGTTCAAACCAAAGAGAGGTGTGGAAGATTACAAGTATCACAATTTATATCATACTGGGCATGGGAACGCCATTGTTTACAGTTACGAAGATTGAATGATATTGATGAAATTGAAGACAGTTCGTTCAAAGTAAGAAATAATGAGATTTTCTTCCTTAACCGTGTTTCTTGATGGATTATATATATATAAAATATGGCTGCATATTTTTATATATATATATATATATATAAAAATATGGCTGCATATTTTGGCAGAAGGATATATTATGAGTGAACTTCGAACTATCCACTAACAGTGTTGTTTGTTTTATAGGTCTACTTAGAGAACACAGCATATGAGGTACTTGATCACGTGACAAACCTCCTTGTTCAATGTCGAAGATTAAAAACTAAATATCTGCAATATCTTTGAAGATGGTGTACATAATTGTATTTCTTACCCTGTAATTGCGCTAAACGGAGAGTTTGTAAATTTATTTCCATTGTTTGTATGTTTGAGGCAAAAGTGGGATTACTCCATATCACATGTGCTGTTTTACTTGGGAATGAATTAACATATGTAATTGTTGTGTGTTACAAGTGGACATTGTGGACCTATTGCAAACAGTTGAATATAATTGTAAATTAGTTTTCACTCCTGAGAAAATGGTAAGCGTAGTCTACTGATATCTTCAGAACGAATTGTGTAAGGTGAGAAAATATATTGATGCTACTTTAAATCACTCCATTGGTTTATACTAATTAACGTCTCCTTGTTTCTTTTCAGGTAAGTTACGTCATCCGTGGTGCTGATAACCTACTCTACTGGCAAAGGCTGAGAGAAAATATCCAATTGACGGTAAAATTTCATAAATACCGTATTGTAGTTCCTTAGCGCTTAATGCACCGCTGTCTGGTGCGCTATGAGTTATGTTGACTGTGCTGTGAAAATGTCCAAATAGAGTAAGTATTTTGGAGAGGTTCCGCTACTCCCAACCTCTAAACCAAGGTCAACTGAGTCTAATAGTCGGGATGTTCGAACTACGCTAATTGGATTAAAACCCAGAGAGTCCAGTCAGCTTACGCGAATGGGTTTGGAAAAGAGTGGGAGCAGGTAACCTCTCCTGAAATGTTTCTTTAATGTTTCTTTAAGCCATGAGTTGACTGACAGCTACATACACCTGGACCCCCTGGAGTTTCCCTACATATAATCAGTGCAGCTAACATGTTATCCATGTACAGTCAAAGAGGTGGTGACTTGTGAGTCGTCACAACAGGGCCAAAAGTGGAGGTGTTCGAACAAGGAATGTTTTGCCCATCTATTTAAGATTGCACCTTGTTTTGTAGCAGGGTACAGAACATAATAATCATGTTGGTTCCCACGATATCGTTTTAAAGCTCTTAGTGCAGGCTATAACTTACATTTGAAGACATATTTAGGAAGCTACAACATAAAAATTAAAATGTGCAGATCTGAATAGTAACTGTGAAGCACAAAGAAAATGACCGAACTTTATCTTTAAGTTCAAAGCTAAAGAACTCCAGGAATTTGGAATAATGTCAAAACGGTGTTGGCTGACAAGGAGAGGTCGCCAAGTGGTTTACTAGAAAAGTGTTCAAATTTGGAGGGTTTGCTCTTCATAAGAAAATATTTTGGCCGCGTTCTTGCCAATGGGCCTTAGTGTGTTCAAAATTGAACGTTTAAAATCAACCCTCAAACTTTTGTATTCCTATTCTCTCATACATCCCCGGCTCGTTTCCGTGGCGTAGTCGCAAGCGCATTGGCGTGGGGAATTCAAGATGTCGAGTTCGAGTCAGACCTTGGTCAGCTTCCCCCCCCCCCCCCCCTGTTAATATCTTTTTTTTTTTTTTTAGTACCTTGATAATGGCCTCTGTAAAACTTTTACCTATAGGCGTTGCTTTACGTGTGATATTTGACGGTGAGCTAAGCTTGCGCGATTTTAGAGTCTGCATGCATATATGTGCAGTGGGTCTGTAATGTCCTGCCGTGAATAAACTCCAAGACCATCACATTCGTCGTCTTCATCATTTATAATACTGTAGAAGTAGGTGGCGGCGACACCATTTTACAGTCGATGACCGTGCTTACCGCGTTCTAGATACTGTTGATAGTAGACAACCGCACGCACGTAATATTGAATACGCATAAGCGTCAATCAAGACCTCCGACTTATCGAACCCGCTTATACGGCACTTGCGTGACGAAGTGCGTCCCGCGTTGTTACTCACACGAGTTCCGTATCGAGTTTTGTATACCGACAGTTTAGCTTGATGGTAGAGCAGAGTGAAATAGAGGGAAGGGCTCTTGCGTTCATGCATTAGACTCGGGCTGTGCACATGTACGTAGCGTCGCCGGCCACGCTGCATTTAAATTCTAACGAATAAAACTTAAGACTCTTTCAAGCTTCAAGGACGAAGATTAATGTTGAAATATTGTACATAGCTCCAAAACCGAAGAGACCACAGCAAATACATTATAGAAAACACAAAAGCAATAATAACAGTAAATGAAAAAAAAAGTTTGACCAAGGTCTGACTCGAACTCGGAACCTTGAATTCCCCACGCCAATGCGCTAGCGACTACGCCACGGAAACGATCCAGGAACGTGTGCGGAAATAGGACTACAAAAGTTCGAGGATTGATTTTAAACGTTCAATTTTTAACACACTAAGGCCCAGTGGCAAAAACGCTCGAACACGGCCAAAATATTTTTTTATGAAGAGCAAACCCTCCAAATTTGAACGCTTTTCTAGCAAACCACTTGGCGACCTCTCCTTGTGAGTGCAGATTATGAGACAGAACTACGTATTTATTTCAGATTCTGATTGGCGAAATGATAGTAGTAACATGGTACTTGCTACCTTGATCATTTTGAGTTGGTGTTTCCTTGTCGACATGCACGTAAAATTTGATTTGTGTAGAAAAATCAGCCAACTTAAGTTGTAGCAAATGTCGCGGGGGTTCCGAGGAGGCCTGGCGTAGGTCTTTCAAGTTGACGCCCTTCGGCGAAGTGCGCTCCTTATAACCACATGGACTACATCTAAAAATATTGAATTTGATGGTGGTGGTGATTGTTGTTTTAGGTGGTGGAACATCGAATTCATATGCCAAATTTGTACTTTATCGTTAAACATTTTGCTTAAGTAATTCACGGAGGAAGGAATATTCCATTTACAATCAAATTGAAATAATTTCCTGGAAATAAATAACACATGCATCGATACCCCGTACTGGATCGAGTATCAATTAGTCTGGATTATCGACGCTCGACTGCAGCAGAATCGCATTATAAAACCTAACACTTCGTTCTACTGGAATAGCAATAACGAGGAACGATCTATATCCAACACGTTTACCTCATTATACAGCATTGCTAATTACAACCAGCCCACTGCATTCATTCATTTTAAAATAAAAGTGGTTTTTAAATAGAACTTTAAATGTACAGTACGTGTAGTGGATAGGGCTGAATTAATTACCATCGATCCCGACATGGGAGATGATATTATCGCGTTTCAACTGATGTGACGATGCAACAGCATTCATCCAGAATAACGAACTGCCAGTGGATATTTTCTTCTAGGCTTAATAATAAAATAATGACCTACAGCATTATTGCCGGATCTAATATTGTAAAGAAAACATGACTTCGAAGTTTAAAATCAATGCCTGTGGAGAGCCCTACGAAATATACGTTTTTGTTACATCTAGTAACCATACGATTATTTAAACTAGCAAATATCCGATAGAGTTGTGTACAATAAGTAAAGGTCATATAGATGCGATATAGAGTGTGAAATCGAACCCGTAACATTTGGCTTTGGTCGCCAATGCTCTACAAATTGAGCCAATACGGCACGACTCTAGACAAGGAGACATCAGTGAGGATAGTGGAGCGTATGTTAACATAACCACTCTGTACTGTTGAATTAGACTTCCACTCTCCGCCTTATGCCTACAGTAGATGTCTTGAATTCACTGACTGGCTGCGTGGCTAAGCGGTGACGTTCTCGCCTGCTGTACCCACGGTTGCTGGATCAAATCCTGGCGCAGCCAGTTGGCATTTGAGGGGGCCGTGTCAGTAGATTTACTGACTTAATTCCTGTTACTCCGATGTGGAGCATAGGGCACACACTTTAGTTCTCCATCTGCCCTGATCTCTACTGTTCCCTTGATGTTTCTCCAGGACCTTCCCACGGCTGCCACCTCAGATTCAATGGTTCTTATTCAAACATCCCACTCGTGTCCGTGTTTTTAAGCCAAAGGTCGTTAACGAGGTATCTGTCCGGTTTTCTCTTGTGTGTGTTTGTATGTTTTCTAGGGTATTGTTGTTGCCCCCCCCCATCCTGGAGGACCAGGGACTCTTCTGTCAGGATTACCATACCTTAGCCGAGACACCCCGTTTTAAGGTGCCAGGTTTTCGCCCTCACACCTCCTCCCTATAATGAGGGGTAGGATTTGCTGGTTGCTTAGGTAGGCTATCCTACAAACTTGAGCATTTCCCAATACGTGTAAGAGTCGCCTTCTCGGCATTGGCGACTCCACCGAGACTCCTAACCAGCCCCATTTTAGCCTATTTTCATTTATGAAAAATTAGCTTATGAGAGGTTATACTACTATTTCGGCCGACCCCGACCGTGCACTTCAAATTTCATTACGTTTCACCAATCCAAAATGGCGACTGTGCGAAATATTTCACCGGCATTCTATATCTCCGAAACTATTACTGATATCACCCTGACATTTCGTATGGTGATATAGGGCACTATTAGAAGTTCACCTATGTAACTTTCAAAAATCTGTTAACTACAAAACGAACATGGCGGCCAAGCGTAGTTGAAACATTTAAATAGACTTTTCTCGCGATTTAACCATCCGAACGCAGTGAAACTTGGTACAGCGAATGTTATACATATTGTAATGCACTGACATCTAATTTAGTTCAATTGTTTACATAAGCCGTAGATGGCGGCTGTGCGAAATTTAAAAATTAAGTTTTTATTTCTTGTGTCCTAATCATGCGATCTTCATGTAATAGTATACGAGTCTAAGACCTACATATTATATAAAATTCCAACATGGCGACCATCCTAAATATTTGGACGGTTCTCAATATCTACGTATCTATTACAGCAATCAAACCCGACATTTTGTATTAACATAAGTAGTATATATAAGCCTCCGTGGCTTAGGCGGCAGGACGCCGGCCTCTCCCCGCTGGGTCCGTGGTTCAAATCCCGGTCACACCATGTTAGATTTGTGCTGGACAAAGCGGAGGCAGACAGGTTTTTCTCCGGGTCCTCCGGTTTTCCCGGTCAAAACTTTCATTCCAGCAACACTCTCCACTATCATTTCATTTCATCTGTCATTCATTTAATCATTGCCGCTGAGGAGTGCGACAGGCTTCGTCAGCCGGCACAGTTCATATCCTCGCCGCTAGATGGGGGCTTCATTCGTTCCATTCCTGACCCGGTCGGAGACTGGAAGCAGGCTGTGGATTTTTTTCATAAGTAGTATGTATGAAAATGGGCTGTATAGTTATTCACGGAACTACTTGTTTCGGGCTTGGAACCGGCATCGGGTTGAGCTCAGTAGATTTACTGGCACGTTAAAAATCCCCGTCGGGGCGAAATTCCGGCTCTTCGGAGTCTCTAAAAGCCTCAGTAGTTAGAAGGGACGTAAAACGAATAACATTATTATTATTGTATTCATTGTACACAGCGCGAACCAATAGCTTAAATCTCTTTCTTCAATGCGGTCGTGACAATATAAATCTTGAAATAGAGCTTATTTACATTAAAGATACAATGGACAAAGGACATGGGTTTGCACCGCATACAATATAATATGATGCAACGCTGCATTAATTCGGTCCTAAAGTTGTTTCGTACTATGTTTTTCCTGACCCGATACTCCCCTTCAACTCCAGTCTCATATTTCCCACCTTAAGACTTCTGATCGACCGCCTCGTGGTGTAGTGTCTAGCATTCTTTGCTGTCGCCCCTGAGGTCCGGGTTCCATTCCCTGATCTGCCAAAATATGTAATTCTGGTCTGGGGGTTGGAAGGGGATTCACTCAGCCTCGTGAAATTAAACTGAAAAAAAAAAAAAAAAAAAAAGGTAGGTTCGATTCACATTTCTATCCAAGGTAAATGTGTGTTTTTTTTCCTAATTTCAAGCCACGGCCCCCTCCTTCCTATTTCTATGCGTGACGGTCAAACTGCTTGCCTCCCACCAAGGTGTGATGGATGTGGGATTTTTGAATTGAAATGTGACGTCAGATGGTTCGGATTCCACATAAAAAGGAGGTCCCGTAACTTATGATAGCGAGAGTAACTGTCACGTAAAACCAAATGTTTCGTTGCTTCCCACATCCAAGTGTATGGGACTGATGACCTCGATGTCCAAGGTCGTAAATGAAGCAACAGACTTCTGTAACCTGCTACTGTATTTCGGGAGTTTTGAAAAAAATAAACTGTAAGTTAAAAGTCAGTAGGATGACAAATTAAAATTAAACATAATTGTTCATATACTTCGAAATTCCACGCTGAATAATAGCATTGTGTGGAGTTATGCATCTTTCGCTTAATACCGGCTAATTCTCATTTCAAATGTTGTTCACATTTCGTACTTTTTTTTTGCAAGGTGTTGTTTATTGAGTTTCTGGGCTTGGGACAACTTGATCATCAGCCCCATGTACTTTGGTGTATGTTGAATTTGTCTAATAACCTATGTTATTATGGTGACTAATTGTGTAACTGTAACTTATTACCAGGGTTTAGGATTGTTGTACGTGCCGCGAAAAAATAACTTCCTCGTATTTGCCGTGAGGGATTGTTGTAAATCTCGGTGAAAACCACATTCATGATGGCGAGATTAGATTTCTGGTCTTCCAACTCCCTCTTGTAATCATAGTGTGTGACTTAACGCGCACGGTTACGATGTTTTTTTTTTTTTTAAATAAGAAACCGTGAAAATATACGCAGAGAATAAATCAAAATTGAGGTTCAAATGGTAAGAGTCCAAACTTTGGTTGTAACGTAATCTTGATTACGGTACAAATTATTATTATTATTATTATTATTATTATTGAAATATCAAAGTTATATCGTTTTATTCACCCATTAATATCAAGGGAGGGGCCATACCATATTCACGTCATTACCATAGTCATATATAATATTGTCAAGTGCTTAGATTAAGAAACAGGGTTTTTATAGAGGTCTAGGGCTGTTTTATTAGTTAAATTGTAAAGACAGGACGGGCATGGTTGGAAGAAGTTACGGACGGTGAAGCAACATATTGCAAGAAAATGTATTTCTGGAGCGAAGCCACGCTGACTGGAGACAAGGGCTTGGAGAAAGATTTCGGCGGAATATATAGATGCGCAACGAGAGGAATAGCGGGTTCTGAGTGGAATATTTGAAGTACGCGGGCCTGTATTCCCGCTCGGAGAAGTTTTAGCGTCGCTTGAGGACTGAGAAATGCTTTGCTATAATTGGTCTGATGGGTCGCGGGCAAATTTATGCCGCGAAACATCGGGACCATTCAGAGTGTATAAAAGCCCAGCGCGACTTCAGCACTGGCTATTCTATAGATTCTATTGTCATTCACATATTCGATCACGCACTCACTCACTGACTTTGTGAGTCGTAGACTCCGTCAGTCGCTCAGTAAGATGGGACTTAGTGAATTCAATTAGCCTGGTTTGTTCAAATTTGCTTACCATGGTGATCAAACTCAGAAACAAGCAGCAACAACAACAACAACAACAACAACAAGAAGAAAACATATGTTTTCAAAGGTCAATAAACGTGTGTTGGCGTAAGATCTCAAATTAGACTGCAAGCAGACCAACGAGATGGACTTTGAACCACAAGGCACCAGGTATGTGGACCGAGTTATTATCAACACAGAAGATCAGCGCTAGCGAGAAGACAGTCAATATTGCCCCGCAATTAGGGAATATTAATGCACATATTGTACACAGCTCGAAACCTCAGATAAAATGTTAATAATTTTGTTGTAAATAAACCAGTATTAGTTAAAATGTCTTGTTCATTGGGAGTTGAATATATAGGATAGTTGGAATGCAAAGAGTATCTCATAAAGCAAGTTTATTGCCCTACGCTCCGATGATAGATCTTGGCTCAAGGAAGGGAGCGGCCGTGGCTAAATAAAATTTTAATGTGTTATCTTTACGATAACTGGCGCCCAGTAAATCTAAATTAATAAAGTGTATGTCGTCTGTCTAGACAGGCCAATGCTAAATAAGAACGATGAGGTGGTTTTAAGGAGTCTTGAGTGTAATATCTGTAGAAACGTTATAAATGATCGCCCAACTTGTAGAGCGATATCCAACGACGAAGGTAGACGTTACAAATGGCGCCCAACGTGGGGATACGAAATATCGTACTGAAGTGAATGGATATTATGTATAAATTCAGTTTATTTCAAGTATGTTAAAGTTTAAAGTTGTTTTCATGTACGATATAAACGAGTACTCTTTGCATTCATTCCGAGTTTTTCAATAATGAGGCATATATCAAGTTAGGGAACTACGGTTATAAATTAGGAGTGTTCCTTTGATGAGTTGTTTTTTGGGTAATGAGTAACAGGGATAATTTGGGGAATATACATTTGAGAAACCGTAGTATTATAAGATCAGTTAAAATGTCAAAATTAGATGTGCAGGGTACCAATGATGAGATGTCAAAAGTAAGCGAAAATCAGGAAACTGAGGAAAATAAACAAGACGGGGCTACAACCATCCAGAGTAATGAGGGGGAGAATCCTTCCTGGCTTCGAAACCTGACGATGCTCATAACTGAACAGAGTAAGAAGTTAGAGGAACAGAGTAAGAAATTTGACGTGCGTAGCGATCAACTAGAAAAAGCAATAGATCTTAAGTTCACTGAGCAGAGTAAGAAGCTAGATGAACAAGGTAAGAGGTTTGATGAATCCACAGAGAACTTCAATAGACAAATTAAAGAAGTAGGCCGAGAATTTCACAATAAGTTAGAAAACAGGATTAGTGAGGTGGAGGAATCATGGTCACTTAAGGTTGATGCCAGAATGCAACAAGTGTCGGAGCGAGTTGACAAAATTGACGAGGAAGTGAAAATTAAATGTAGTAAGGTTAGGGTTGACTTAGAAGGAGAAGTCAACAGTATGAAGGTCAAGTGTGATAATAATATTGCTAAAATAGGTAATTTAGAAAATAAACTAGAGAGCGATAATCAAGAAATTAGGGAAGAGGTTAACAGTAAATTTAACAGTATCAGTGAAGAAGTAGCGAGTAAAACAGATAAAATGGAGGAGAAATTGCAGAGATGTCAGAAGCAAATAGCAACAAATAGCGGTAATGTACAAATAGGAAATTTAAGTAGATTTCTAACTAAAGAGGCAGATTTGCCAGTATTCACAGGCAAGGCATATAACCCAATGGAATTCTTAAAAACAGTAGAAAAGAAGTTCGCTAAAGATTTAGAAGAGGGGATCGTTCAATGGGAACAAGTACTTGAGATGCTAGATAAATCTTTTGTTAGGGATTCAAGGTCATGGTTCAGTGTGTATAAATACCAGATGACTAGTTTTAGAAAATTTAAAGAGAAGTTCATAGCCAAGTACTGGAATGAAAATGTGCAAGAAAGAGAAAGATGTAACATTATTTTTGGAAAGTACCAAAGGAGAGATGGTGTTTCGTACACAGAGTATTTCTTAGCGCATGTACTTATATGCCAGAATTTAGAAGGTTTAGAGACTGAATCACAGGTAATTAAAACATTATTAAGGCATTTTCCTGATATAATTAAAGAAGCATTCTTCATGCAGAATATTACTACTATTGACGGGTTCGAGAAGCTATTGGAAAACTTTGACTCTCTTGAAAATAGTAGGACCGACCGCAAGCCAATAAGTAGGGGAGATAATTTCGTGCAAAGTGAGAGAGAGAGGGGAAGAGAACAAGGCAGGAATGCGAATTACGAAAGACGACTTGACAATGGGGGACGCACAGCAAATACGAGGAACGAGAATTTGAACAGAGGAGGGGAAGGTACTAGGCCAGACAGACGTACAGGTCAACAACAACAACAATCTACACCAGGGGCAGGTAGGCCTAATTTAAACGAATAACGGGTTGCAGTGAGGTCAACAGACAGCCCGAAGTGATTGCAGTTCAATGTCCTAGGAATATTGAGTATTTAGGAGATTTTAATATAGATGTTAGAGAAGAACTGCTTTATGACCTAAATGGTGGAAATTTAGACAATATTGAGAATGAGATTATGTCACCAGTAATTAAACTTAATGTGTGGGGTAAAGAAGTTGATGTTTTATTGGACAGTGGAAGCGAAAACTCTTGTATAAATTTAAGATTTTTGGAAGATGTAATGAGAGAAGGTATTCATGTTGATATAATTCCAGTTAAGTCCACTTTCATTGTCACAGCTGTAGGTAGTAGGTCTCAGAAAATATCTAAGCAAGTCGCAGTTCCAATTAACATTAGTGAGTTAGTTAAATTTCAGCCCTGTTTGGCAGTTCCAAATTTAGTATATCCGGTGATTCTCGGTGCGGAATGGTTATCATTATATCAAGTTAAATTAGATTTTCATTTTGGCAGGATATGTTTATTTTGGCAGGATGAAGAAGTTCAGGTTACGTATAAGGTGTCTAAGACTGACAAACAGATGAAAGTGTGTATGTTTGAGGAAGAAAGCAACGTGGTTGTGAGTGATGAGTTTCCTGAAGTAAATGAGGTAGACCGCGGAGATGCTAGTGAGAGCAAAGTTTTTAAGGTGTGTCAGGTTGCAATGGAGTCTGAACTTGAGAGTAGGATCCATGATGCATTGTCACAGTGTAAGCTGGATGATGAGCAAGGTCATCAGTTACATGAGGTATTAATAAAATATAAGGAAATTTTCAGCTCAAAACCCGGAGCAACACACTTATATGAGCATAGTTTTGTCGTTAAAGACACAAGTAGTTTCGTAGGGCCTAGGTATCCTGTCGCAACTAAATATATGAAAGCCGTCGAAGAACAGATAGAATTAATGTTGGAAAACGACATACTTGAGCCTTCAGCTAGCCATTGTTTAAATCCATTAGTTGTAGTAGCCAAGAAAGACAATTCAGTGAGACTGTGCATAGACGCCAGAATGTTAAATACCAGAATCGAAAGCGACCAGCTGAGAACTGAAGCAGTGGAGGATTTAGTTCAACGTTTTCAGGAGCGGAAGTGGTTCTCAACAGTAGATTTTAGTAGTAGTTGCTCAAAGTTAGTGAGGAAATTAGGTAGGACACTAGGTAGTTACTTCAGGTATGTATTGTTGACTCATGTGATGTTATCGAGACTAGTCAGTGTTTTGTTGAGAGGTAGGAAGTACATGGAAGTTTGTAGCATCGATTGTTACGTAAGCCGTTGCCATCTTGTGCATTGGAAGGGAAAATGTCAAAGCTGTTTTTATTGTTTACTGGACCTTATGTCGTTTCTAAGAGGATAGGAAAGAATGCCTACTTATTGAAAGATCAGGAAAATTGTGTCATTGGTACATATAACATTTACAATCTGAGGAAATATCATAGAAAAGAGCAAGTGCAGCAAGAAGGGCAGACTGCCGTGTGTTTATAATTAGAGTCGTGTCGTGGCTCTAAGGAATTGATGGAAGTGAGATAAATCACTTGTGTTGCGTGAAACAAGAAGCAATATATTGCGTTCTGTTATTGTAAGGGACTACAAGAACAAATGTAGCATGTAAATCCTGTATGACTGCACAGGACAATCAGAATGTTTATGTAACATTGCAAGAAGAGTGCAGATCAATCAAGGAAAATGAAAAGGGTATAATCATTATGTATGTAATTTGAAGGGTCATATATGTATATTCAGTGTATTTCCTGTTAAGTTTTAAAGGGAAGATTTGTGATTTCATCATTCATTACATTCTTTATGAAACCATGGGGACGTTTTGTAACGTAATCTTGATTACGGTACAAATTATTATTATTATTATTATTATTATTATTATTATTATTGAAATATCAAAGTTATATCGTTTTATTCACCCATTAATATCAAGGGAGGGGCCATACCATATTCACGTCATTACCATAGTCATATATAATATTGTCAAGTGCTTAGATTAAGAAACAGGGTTTTTATAGAGGTCTAGGGCTGTTTTATTAGTTAAATTGTAAAGACAGGACGGGCATGGTTGGAAGAAGTTACGGACGGTGAAGCAACATATTGCAAGAAAATGTATTTCTGGAGCGAAGCCACGCTGACTGGAGACAAGGGCTTGGAGAAAGATTTCGGCGGAATATATAGATGCGCAACGAGAGGAATAGCGGGTTCTGAGTGGAATATTTGAAGTACGCGGGCCTGTATTCCCGCTCGGAGAAGTTTTAGCGTCGCTTGAGGACTGAGAAATGCTTTGCTATAATTGGTCTGATGGGTCGCGGGCAAATTTATGCCGCGAAACATCGGGACCATTCAGAGTGTATAAAAGCCCAGCGCGACTTCAGCACTGGCTATTCTATAGATTCTATTCTGTCATTCACATATTCGATCACGCACTCACTCACTGACTTTGTGAGTCGTAGACTCCGTCAGTCGCTCAGTAAGATGGGACTTAGTGAATTCAATTAGCCTGGTTTGTTCAAATTTGCTTACCATGGTGATCAAACTCAGAAACAAGCAGCAACAACAACAACAACAAGAAAACATATGTTTTCAACCGTCAATAAATGTGTGTTGGCGTAAGATCTCAAATTAGACTGCAAGCAGACCAACGAGATGGACTTTGAACCACAAGGCACCAGGTATGTGGACCGAGTTATTATCAACACAGAAGATCAGCGCTAGCGAGAAGACAGTCAATATTGCCCCGCAATTAGGGAATATTAATGCACATATTGTACACAGCTCGAAACCTCAGATAAAATGTTAATAATTTTGTTGTAAATAAACCAGTATTAGTTAAAATGTCTTGTTCATTGGGAGTTGAATATATAGGATAGTTGGAATGCAAAGAGTATCTCATAAAGCAAGTTTATTGCCCTACGCTCCGATGATAGATCTTGGCTCAAGGAAGGGAGCGGCCGTGGCTAAATAAAATTTTAATGTGTTATCTTTACGATAACTGGCGCCCAGTAAATCTAAATTAATAAAGTGTATGTCGTCTGTCTAGACAGGCCAATGCTAAATAAGAACGATGAGGTGGTTTTAAGGAGTCTTGAGTGTAATATCTGTAGAAACGTTATAAATGATCGCCCAACTTGTAGAGCGATATCCAACGACGAAGGTAGACGTTACATGGTGACCGAGCAATCGACCTATGTTAACCGCGGTAAGGAAGACAGAGAGAGGGAGAGAGAAGCATTTTGTTTATATAAGCTTTGAATTTCAGTAACTTTTTATATTGTGGTGCAGTTACTAGCATGTCAGAAATACAATCTTCTACGTCAGATGCGTTATTAAATTAAATCACTACCTCGAACTACTATGCCCCAACTTGTTGATCTTCGTAGTTCTTCAACAAACTATGTTTTTAATATCTCGTTACCAAGCCTTAGCCATAAGAACCTCCAACCACTAATTTTAGGATAATAACAAGCGTAATTGCTTTAATTACATATTGTTTTATCAAAATCGGTCGCCATTGTTAAAAGGCTGAACTTGGCTACACATATCAGAAAATTCTTCTCGACGATTCCTTCTTCGCTAATATTTTTAATAGGGATAGGCCCTAATAATGTGAAGAAAATTTATAACAATATTAATGATAATATTATTACAGTCTCGGCTCACCCACCATCTCTGAAATATAGCGCTCCATAACATGCTTCAGGATTGAGGGTGGGGATGCCTTGTATGTGGAATCCGAACCACTGGACATGACTTCATTTTCAAAATCTAGCGTGCATTAAACCAGGAATCTAACTTACTGGGGAAATACGGGCCAATGAAAATGAATTACTGAGTACCTTAGAGGTATTTTCCGTTTTAACGAGAAGATTCTGGTGAAGAACGTGGTATACTTGTCAGCAGATCGGATTTTTCTAGCTGACAAGTAGCCTAGTCGCAACAATATTGGTCCAGAGATGAGCGACTGAACAATGGACGGGTTCAAATAACGAACATTCCAGTCCATTGAGGGAAGGTATGTGTGCTCCAGGACACAGCTAAAAATACCGCCTTCTCGTCCTCGCCTCTCTCTTCACGAGAAGTTTCTTGGTCGTGTATCGTGTACTCTTGATTATTATTGTTGTTGGCACTTGGGATCTTTGAATAATGTGTCAACGCTTTCATGTAAAATATAGTGATAGCAATTTCTGAAATACAATACGGTAAACATTCGGATGAGTCCATGGAAAATGTTAATTTTAGCAATTTTAAAATGCATTAGTGGTCAGCAAGTATAGGTTTTTTTTTTTTTTTTTTTTTTTTTTTTTTTTTTTTTTTTTTAGCGTATGGCTTGCCGGGAGTGTCCGAGGACATGTTCGGCTCGCCAGTTTTGTAGCTGCTTCGAGACGGACACCCAATGGGTGAGCTACAAGTACCGTTGGGGAGGGAAGGAGGAAAGTTGGAATGTAAGGACGAGGAGTTGGAAGGTAGCGGCTGTGGCCTATAGTTAGGGACCAACCCCGGCATTTGCCTGGAAGGAAGATGGGAAACCACAGAAGACCATCTTCAAGGTTGCCGGCGGGGGGATTCGAACCTCCTCGCCTCCCGGATGTGAGCGACTGCCATCAGTCATGCCGTAACCACCACGGCTAACTCACCCGGTAGCAAGTATAGTAGAAGAATTACACAAATTGGCGTAGAAAGGAGGAGAGGGAAGACAAATGTGTGAGTTTGTATGCATGGGGATTTAAGCACAACTTTCAATGTTATTTATTGACTGTAACTATCAGTTTATTCAAATAGGCTGATTCCTCTGGTATTTCTAACTGATTAAAATAAAGGTTGTACCCAACTATCAAATATTTGTACTTAGAGATAGTAATTTAATCATACCAGGAAGTGTCCTTATTGATCATGAAATGAATGTAAATACCAAATGGTATTAAATATATTTATTCCTCCTTAATCAATAATTATAATTAATATTAATTAATTAATTAATTAATTAGTACCTCTTTCCGCCACATTCTTCAGCTGTGTGTAGATCTTAACACATTAAACCAAATTATTTAATGTTATATTGAATAACAATCCTCAATGCTGGCTGTTGGTGGATGCTATCTTAGAGTCTTTGTTCGTATGGTTAGTTTCTGTGGTGTTTAGATTAAACGTAGGTTCTCCCAGGAAACTTATTATCCTATAGTCTATGGAAGGAGAATGCAGGCAGCTGTCAAAACCATCGCATGGGGAAATGCTGCGTTACCACCGTCACAGATTATCAAAACGTCTGTTGATGTATGTACAGGATCATTATCTATGTGCGCGCGAGTAAACACGGCAAGCTAAGCCGGCTGTGACTGGCGCAGATAGCGGGCGCGCGTACCTGGTTCAGCCGGTGGTTGGCGCGTACTTTCACACTTTTAACCAAACATGTTCAATAATAAGTACTTACAGTGCTCATAGGCGATGCTGAAAATGTCCTCCCTCTCTTGTAACACACACCTGACCTCTTCTGATGAAATAATTTCTGTCAACTCTTTTATTATTTACGGAGCCTGTTTCCTTGAATCGTTTAGCGAGCCTCCTAATTGTACTGGCTTTAGGCACAGGTCGTCCTGGAAACTTGATTCGAAATTTTCGTCTCGTTTCAGAACAAGATTTTCTGCTTTCATTATACGAATTATGGATATACACACGTTCGCACAATGTGAATTGGTGTCTAGGTATGACCAACAATCACAGTAATCAGTCACAATACTCACTAAACGTGCAACACTAACGTCTAAGCTTTGCAGATACACGTCCGTACGACTGACAAAACACGTGTGAACTAACGATATTAGTCAGCGGAGCGTGCCGACCACCGGATGAACCGCGTACGCGCGCCCGCGATCAGCGCCAGTCACAGCCGTCTTAGCTTGCCATGTTTACTCGCGCGCACATAGATAATGACCCTGTATGTATATATGCATGTACTGTACGTGTAACAGGAGAACAGCAGGACCGATTTTTATGTAGTTTTTGCTGTTACCTGACGGATGTTCAATCCATGAAAGAATAAGCAATTACGCTTCAATAGGCACACGGAATAGTACCGACAGTGAGTGACTTATTATGGCACGCAAGAACACTATGTCTTGCCTTGTGCTTGCCGCTATACATTTACAACACGGCTCGTTGTTGCCGTGGAAACTGTTACTCCGCACACCTCCTCTACACACCTCACCTTGCGAGTGGATGACAGCTGTCATTGTTCTTGTTACGAAATACAAATAATAATGCATTTTGGAGTGTGTAGGATATGAGGGGTATCAAAAGCAACTCAGATTGTGGCTGCTATGAGTGCCGCGATCCGTATCGGGGACCTCCCAATGAAATGACTTGACTTCCCGGTCTAAAACACTTCAGTAAAAGATATCAGAATGTTTTTTGCTTTCTTTCTTAAATCATGCTAAGCCGAAATTGAAACTATACCTTTTGATAGTTTCCATAATATAAATGAACTGGTCTTCACTTTGGTGTATTGCGTTTTAAAGAAGCATCTGTTTACATTGCAACCCACTGCTCTTAAACAAATAGGCTACGTCATAAAGGATGATCGTTCATTCTGAAGCAGGGAAAAGTACAGTGCATATTACATTAATCAAGATTTCTTTTCTTTCACCTTTTTCGATAGTCAGCCTGAAGGTCAATGGACTCCATTAGCTTCTTGGGTGGAACGTCTTTACCGCAGCTGACAGAAAAAAACGCATGGAATGAGCACCGGAGTCAGGAAATTGTGTGTTCAGATTAATCACAATCTCATCATCATTACATGATGGAAAAAGAAATATGTCGAGTCCTTCTCTAGACCATTTGCCCCTAAATGTACTGACACTCAACTTAACGTAATGCAACTTGCTTCTATAGTTTGGGGTTCAGGATGATAAATTACCACTGTGCGCATGTGTGCAATTTATTACTTTATGGTCATGGCAAATCTTTTTATTTCTGTATCTTGCGATTGCGAACTCTTAGGTACCGCTGAATCATTGCACACATGTTGGTCTAACCTCATCGGAAACATTTGTGAAAGTTTTCTTTACCTAATTGACCTGCGGAAAACGTCCGATTCATTTCTTAATTTACAAGTACTGTATATCCTACCGCAAGGGAAGTACATTCCTTTCTGTAATGTAATATGATTTTACTTTTACCTCTTTCAATTTGTTTTTATTATTTTAATTATTAGTTTTTTTTTTTGTTGCTTTATGTGAAAATCTACTGTGCATATCCGTGTGTTGGCCGTTGGCTGCCGCTTAAATTAGTAATCCGCTATCAGTGCAGACCATTTTGTTTTCAAAATGCAATCCTTAATTATGTTATTTAAGTTCGGTATTATCCAAGGTTCTTACGACGAAGGTCTGGTAGTCAAATAGGAGGAGTTAACTTTGCCATAAAGTAATTCTTCCCTTGAAATAAAAATTAAAAAAAAGACCTTGACTATCAAGTGATATGTGCATGCTCGCATGCATGCTTGGTTAATGAATTTATATCGACGATATACACATTAAGTTGACCAAAACGCAAGTATCATCAGTCATCACATAAATAGCCATAGCCAAATAGTAAGGATTGTTATCAAGTTATTTGGAGGTTAGAAGAAGTTATACCGATGCACTTTACTTTACTCCACCTGGAAGACGGACTTTCATAAGAAGATATTTTTGGCAAGTTAGTTGATGTTACATGTCAAGTACGCTTGAATATTAGTTGCTGTTGGTTGGTTGGTTGGTTGGTTCCTTAGTTTTGGGGCTGCGACAACGCGGTCATACTTTGGGTGTGTGTAGAATCTGTCTGATAACCGGTGTTAATTGTGATGTCTGTATTAGTGTGTGTTTTCTGTTTTTAATTCAAGTGAGGACTGCAGACTTTGAATTTCAAGTAGTTCCTACTTTTGCCGCCAAACGCCACCGTCAACGACTACTAGTTCAGAACTTGGCTACTAGACGCCACTGCAGTCGGCTCCTGGCGACGAACGTAGGAACCTAAGGGCGTTGTTTAACCTCTAATTTAGCTTCACAGGTGTAATTAGTGGAAGGTTCTTTAACATGCCATAAATCTATGACATGGGACCGCCGGCTTTACTTCTCCTCCGAAGGAAGGCATACTGAGGGATTTTTAACGCTCTTAAAAAATCCGACGACTTCGGACGGGTTTGAACCCGCGATCTTGGGCATAGAAGCTGAGCATGCTACATTAGTTGCTATTATAGATTTTCTTTTACGGACATTGTCTTGCCAGCGGATCGGATAAATATACAGAGTGAAGAATCATCTTGAATTTTCGACTGATTTTTGATAATGTTTATTTAACTTACGTTTATTATCGAAAATTATTCCAATTTTAACGACGATTTACATGCCTTCTCACATATCTACATTTAAAAAAAAAGAAGTCTCCTATTAATATATTTTTCGAAATACTAATTGAATATCAACATAGTATTTTAAAGTAGTTTGTCTAATTGCACATCATTTCGTATATTTACAGGTTTTTCATTAATTTCAATTAACACTATTTGTAAGGATATTCATTTTTTGGACAATGTTTAACTAATTTTTAAGGTATACTATTTTTCACGCTGAGGATGGAATCATTGATATTCCGAAACATGTACGTCGTTTAATATTTCATTAAACAACTTCTCTTAGTATTGATCAGGCGGATTATCAATTTATGATTTTATTAATTAACTTAGGACAGCCAGCATCACGTTTGAAGATATGAGGCGTTCCGTAAGAGAAGGGCGAGCCCGCCACATGTGCATTTGGAGATCATTGTGCAAGGTGGGTAGATTATTAGCTTGGGAATAACCTAACCCCCAAGGGAAGATGATGAAGAAAAAGAAGTGGGTTTCGGACTGGAGAAAAAGAATGGAGAAATAAAAAGAAAGGAAGATTGTAGTTTTACGTGACCGTGAATCTTGTGATTATGAGCCACGGGACCTCCTTTTTACGTGGAATCCGAACCACGGGACATGGCATTTCACTTCGAAAATCTCACATGCATTGACCGGGAATCAATGGAGAAATAGGACGAGAGTCCAACAGAAGTTATAATTTTAACTTTAAGTATACTCAAAGGCAGCTGCCACTGCAAATCCGCTTTCCGATACCTAAAGTGGGTAGGGACCTGGGCGAAGCTAACAGGAAACGCAGCTGGAACTTGGGCTATTCGCAAGAAAGTTGCTATAGCGTATTCCCTCTCAAGCATAAATATACCTACTATGGGGAAGGGTGGTGGTCTGGCAAGACAAAGAGTAACAGATTTATTGTGTATCTGTTCAAAGGAGTTTGTTTCTAAACAAGTATTTTGAAGAATACAAATAATTTGAATCAGCCTTGATATTTTAGTTCTTGAAATTGTAGAATTTCTAAAGAGCGACCGAATGCTTCCAAGAAGGATAGGAATAAAGCAATTATACCCTTGGGAATAATTTTGGTAAGAGTACCAATAGTTGCATTTAGAAATAACTAAGCTTTTACCCAGCAAGGCGCCGACTAAAAGTTTAGACAATGAGAAACACTTAAATTTTGAAAAACCAACCATAAGTGGTAGAGAGAATCTCCACAAGCAGGAAGCTGGCGTAGCGAGCTATGCTTGCCTTACTGGCCAGTTAGAATTAGCTATCAAAGCTAAGAGAGACTCTAATAAGTTAATAACTAAGAGTTCTTGCTCAAATGCAACAAGTAGTGAAAACCTTATCGATGGATTTATTTTTATTATAGAGGGCATAAACCTAGGAAGAGTCAGGGAAGACAGGATCTTGCCTAACCGTTATTTCAGAGAAATGATAGAGCAAAAGAACAAATCTTAATTTATTTAACAATGTAAAAAGAAGTAGTTTACGTAACAAATATATAATTTTGATTTTGTAAACAATTGGGGTCGCAGACCTCCTAAATCATCTAAAGCTTGCGCCAGGCAATTGGCAATTCTTTTGGTTTTAAACCTTTTATACGTACTAAAATCTTCGTAAGATTTTGAAATATTGCTAAGATTGATAAATAGAAAATTTTAAGATAATTAGAGTAATTAGGGTTAAACAATAAATGAAGTACTAGATGTGTACTTTAAGGATTTCTAGATAGGTATCTTAGAAATATGAACAAATAACAACTTCGAAAGTAACAACAAAAAAACAGGAAGAAATTAAATAGAAGTTTCTATAACTTCTTGTATTAATACAGAACTACTTTTATAGATTATACAAATAGGGCAGGTCACTTATTGTGAAACCTGAAGAGAAAAATTGAAAGGAAGTTTCTAGAACTCCTATGTTTAAGTAGGGATCACGAGAAAAATGGGGCAAATTTCCCTTTCGTGAAACCTAGAGATAACTCACTTTTGAGTAGAAAGAATTGGATTCCCTCATTAGAAGGGAGAAACAATATACTTCAAGGCGTGTACTAGACACGAAGTTTTACAGACATTAATTCGTTGTACGTGGAGCAAGTAAGGGAGGGCACTTATTGAGAGCGACACCTCATTGAAAAAAAAAGACCTAAAGTAACAATTGTATTATTCTAGTTTGTTAGTAAAGGGTTTGTGAAAGATCAAATGGGATTGTGGAAGAGTGTTCATGGCCGTATTTATTGTACTCGGACGAGCGCGACGCGGATGAAAAATTGAACAGGCACTGTTATCACTATAGTCTGTTGATATAGTTGAAAGTTCACTGTACCAGCACAAAAAGTTTATAGAAAGAAAAGTTATTGCAGTTATGTAAAAGTTGAGTTTTGGCTTGAGAGAATTATGAGTTGTAGTTTCTATGGGCGGCAGTTAAATACGGCAGAAAATTTCCCACGTAGGAAGACAGTTTATGTGGATTAGAAGTTTATCCCACATAAGTTTCTCAGCGAAGAAAGTATTCCCATATCAAGTGGAAAATACATGACAGTATAACTGGTAGATGGAGTGTAGGTTCTGGAAGGTTCCAGAGCAATGATGACTTGTTTAAATTGGGTAGAGAATCCCTCGGCGGAAAACTAGATTATATTAGACAGTGGGTATTTTAGAAATATCCCTCGATGTGAGAAAGCATCTCAGAAAATCTTTCATTTTGAAAGTTAGACTTGATAGTTCGAGTTTGATCAAGAAGATCTTTTGAAAGCAGTTATTTTTATCACATATAGCAATGTTCACTGTCTATAAAATCCAAATAAAAGCATTGAGCCTTTTAAAAGCGATGAGAATGTGGTTAAAACATGAAGTCGGTACTTATCTTTGCTTCATGAAGAAGGCGATGTTGCTGTTGACGGTTGATTCTAAAACTCGAACATGGCGTCGAATTTAAAAGTTTGCCTCTAGAGCAGAGGAGGCGAGCTTTAGTTTAGCTCCAACTGACTGGTTTGACTTCAGACGCACAAGTGAGGCCAGCTCAACGGAGCGCGGAGAGACCAGGAAAGGGAAAAGGTGGGGGTAGGAGACAAAAGGAATACATATAAGAATAGCCAACTTTGAAATAATAATTTATCTTGATGAAATGGTCTTCAAAGAGTTGATAGCAGGCGTCACTAGCGCAGCCTGGTGGGTGAAAAAGTAGACGAAGTTCTCTTGATCACGGAGATGATAGCTGGCGATAGCGACGAGATCTGGTGGCTAGATTGGTAAGGAAGTCCTCTTGTGCAGGGAAAAATTGAGGAACTTCAGAGATTCGCTGCTAGATGACGCTAGGTGGGTCATGGAAGATATATATCTAGAACAGACTTACAGGTAGTGTAAGAAACATATACCAACAAAGAGAAATCAGGAGGTCACTGTTGGTGTTTGCGAAAAAGGGAAGGGATGAACTAAAGCAAAGAGAAGCAAAAGCTTACCCTGTCTTACCGTGTATTCCAAAGAATACACCACAAGGTTCGTGCTCGTGAATTGGATAAGGGCGAGGCCACCATTCGGTGCTCCGGACATGTTAATGCTGCGAGTAGTTTCAAATGCACACTGTATTGCAATACTACGACTACTATTGAAATACGAAACAAACTACAAATATTTATTGTTACTGACCATTTAACAACAAACACATATTCACACTAAACAAGCAAATTTTGGAGGTCATATCACCACTTTCAGTATCTTAACAAAACATCACATCATAGACTATAACTAACAAATAGTGACGAGTTGCATTATATCAACTAAAACTGCAACTAAATAAGTGTGCATAATTGTAAATACCCATACTTTCAGATATAGATTTTATAGCCTAATTGTCATGGATCTGATGATGATCGCTTGACGATTGAAACTGGCCATCCAAGTTTATTTATTAATTTCATGTAAGTTTTTTCTTTCTTTCAGGATTAGGGTATAACCCATCACAATTGGGTACAATAGTGTTGACCGACTGAAAAACATCTAATTTCGAGTACTAAGGCAACCCTGAAAATGGCTTCAAGCACCATAATTTATATCTCGTATTTTTCGAGTCGCTGAATTGAGCTTTGCTGTTAGTTTTTCTTCAAAAATGCTTTTATGACTGAATAACCCATTCGAAATTGGGAAAGTGCGAGCGAATGCCAACCTTTGTTACAGATGGATTGAGAAAGCTGTCGAACTGGACTATTTAATTTCAAGCAAATCACTGATGACGCATTTGCATACTTTACAGATACTTCTGAGGTACAGAGAAATAATCTTCCACCTGTGACCTCTTGGGGCAAAAACGGCAAAGAATTCAATTGTTTTCCCTGATAAGTTGGCAAGGAATTAGGTTGCGAAATAGATTGACCTGAAAAAAAAAAAAGGTTAGTCCAAAAGCGTAGCTGAGAGGTCTTAAGGAACGCTCCATTACTATAATGGGACAGCCAAGCATTTGGAGATCCCAGGTTCGAATCACGGTGGCTATAGCGACCATCCTGACTTGTGATTTACCCTTTGGTTTTTCCAAACTTGTTCTAGGAAAGGAAATGGCGAGATTGTACCTTATTTCAAATCGTTCACTATCTTAGACGTGAATAAGTACTCGTGTACACCTGTCAGGACAACACTACAGGTTGTCAGACAAATTTTACACCCAACCATATACAAGGGGCCGATCACCACGATGTTGCAAGTCTCTAAAGATGAAACCCAGGAAATAAAATTGGTAATGCCCTTACCTGCAATTCTTCCTACCAATCGTAAGGAAATTGAGTTAGCCCCTGAGTGTGATTCGAATCATGTCTTGACATCGCAGACACTGGTGTCTGTCGAAATACAAAATACCGTACGACAACAATGTCGCAATATATTGTTCCCATGATGATAGAACGTGTGAAGGAGGTGCGTGCCAAATTTTCACTTTATTGTGGAACATTATCTAGCGTGGAGTGGATTGGGCAACCAACCTGGCACCATGGTTAACACATTGCCAAGCTCAAATTATGCGTCAAGCATGAATATCGCTAAACACCTTCTGAAACACATCGTGATTCCTGCGCAAGTCTTTAAGAAGACGTGAAAATGTCAATGTTTGCAACAAAGTGTCGAATGCAACGACAACAAAGGATTTACAATTCAGATGTTGATTTTGGTTCTTTGTCCCTCGACACTTGCACAAAGAATTTTCTAAAATAAGGAATACAACTTGAACGTCCCCTAATTGTGAGATGATAATAATAATACTAATAACAATAATTGTTGGTAGCCTATATTGGCTTTCCCGGCCAGTGAATTAAAATATAGCATTGTTATAGATTTATGCCGTATCTTGTTTGGGGTTTCGCCTAGGAACACCAAGCTGGCTCATCAGCGGGCTCTTGGTGTTCGTGCCCGGACCCCCACAGGAGTAGCGATCAGCGCGCTACCTCCCTTCTTATGAACTTCACCTGCGCATCTTTACTGCTGTGGGGTACCGGGCACGGACACCAAGAGCCCGCTGATGAGCCAGCTTTGTGTTCCTAGGCAAAACCCCACACAAGACACGGCATAAACCTGGAATAGTTGTAATATTGTGTTCAACGTTCTAACTGATTTGGTTTTTCATGACGCTAGGGTGCCAGAATTATAGCTTTAGAGAACTTCTTTAACGCGCAAATAAATCTACTGATTTTGGTTACCAAGTTTTACCATGTATTCTAGTCAGTACTTGCTCTGGTTGAATTGGATATTCGATGGGTTTGCTTTATATTCAATGTCAGTTCTGGTTGTGAGGTTGACTATTCAGTGTATTTGTGAATTTATTTGATGATTTACATCATGGGTATCATGGTATGTACTGTACAGTAAGGTTCATTCATGTGGACTAAAGATCTTCAAAATGTGGAATAAGATATCGATTACATTTTCGAAAGATTAAAAGACGCCTAAAAGTGTATTTTATATTGTCAATGCTTCAAATTTTAAGTCACATAACATAAATTTAACATAATTAAGTTGACATGAAATTGATGGGAGGCAAATCTACTTAATTTATATTAATTCTTCTACAAAGCAGTGTGTGACAAGACATTGCTTAAACTGTTAGAATGTGAAACGTTGTCTATTGTTTATCAAAATTGCTTAGTTTTCTTTAAAATTGTACATACTATCGCAAAAAGTAATGATGGTTGTTTTAGAATAACGGACTATTTCCAAAATAAAAAATTAATGCGAGAGAAATTTCTTTAAATTTGTAAATGGATGTACGTAGAGCATTCAAAAAGTTGCTCATCACTATGCCAGGTCAGTTAGCTAACTTTGAACTACGCAGTGCAATAAAAAGTGACGCAGATAATTCGACAGTCACGAAGACACACTAGCCAACGGTCGGAATGTTCTACCATTAATGTTCCAATTCTCTTCTTGGTTCTAGATCCATCGGAAAAGCGCCGTTTGAACTAACTTGTTCATCGTGGCAAATAGTTTTCCACACACTAACTTATGTTCTTTCAGTTTGTTGGACACACGGAAATCACATGGGATGGTATGCCGGATGCTCCCATATCTTCCATCGATAGCGTTGAAGTAATGATTGTGTTGTGCCCTCCTTGTGCCATAGCAGCTTGCCTTTTCCCCGGAGGTATGGGTTCAAATCCCGTTGACAACAAGGTTAAATTTCCCCTGAAAGAATCACGTGGTATCAGGAGGGCATCCGGTATTCAATTCCCTATTAAAACTAAAATGAGGAAGGTTAGCTTCTGCAACCCCAAATAATTAAAAAGGGCCGAAGAAAGTCTTGTGATTTTAGCCTTAAACGTCTCAACCCTGCATTGGTATGCTTAAGCCAAGTGTAGCAAAAGTCTATTGAGTTTGTTTGCTCGTCGAGCTACTGTTTCAGGTCGAGTTCCTTGAAGAGGAAACGCTTTATTGCACATCGTAACGGGACTTATCCTCTCGGCGCTGCGCTACCGAATTAATTTACACTGCGCCATAAGAGCATTACACTATGTCCCAGGGATCACTTGCTTCAATGTATCCTGCCTTGCAAGATTATGTCCCTAGTACAGAAAGCTCTGGTGTACTGTCTACATACTCCTACTGTACTGTCTGCGTGTTCAGTTTTCACACAAAGCAACAAATAGCATTCTACGGTACTGTCTGCGTGTTCAGTTTTCACAAAAAACAACAAATAGAATGGACATTTTAAGGATTTTAAATGCAATGCGCCGGGTCAAATTTTGTCACTAAGCTATTTGTGCGCGGACACACGTTAAGCACTTAACTTTGCATATTAAAACTAGTTTTTCTTCCCTAAACTTATACTTTTTGAACTCATCAGCATTAGTTAGTTTGCACAACACATTGTAATCAAGCACGGGCGTGCCTGGCGGGAGAGTTCAAGGGGTTCTGATCGCCTCATTCTACCCGAATCGCAGATAGCACACTCTTACAGCCATCACAATTAACACCCGTTATCAGACAAATTCTACACACAACCAAAGTACACGGGGCTTCATGACCGCGTTGTCGCAGCCCCTAAACTAAGGAAGAAACCAAACATCTCTCTCTCTCTCTTGCATTTCTTAGCGTTGTTGTCATTTTTTTTTTACTGTTAGCACAACATGGGCGTATACAAACTCGACATTGTTGTTCGTATGTGAAGCATGTTCATACCTTGGTTTTACATTGCAATCTTTTTTTGCTTTACATGGATTTCTTTCGCAACTACAAGTGAGGGGTTGTTTTGGCTGTTGTGAGCGATCAGTTGCATATAATTAGCGAAGTGAATATCGTGGCTGGTCAAAATGTCAATAGCAACTTCGAAATCGGCAATATGCCGGCATTTTGTAAATTGTGACCATCTCGCAGCCATAAATAAGATTATGTCTTAAATGCAGATTGATTTTGGGTTTAGGGACATTGCCATCAGTATTTCCTCGTATTTACCGTTAGTGAATAATGTCCGTTGATCTTTCAGTGTCTATATCCTTGTGCATGATTTTAATCAGTTTGGGACTAAGAACAAGAGAATCGTCTTGGAAATTGAAAAAAAAAAGCTACTATTTCAGCATATGCTTAGAGTAATTGTGGGATGAATACATATTCTTGGCAACGGGATTCAAACCTTGGACGTCACACAGCTTTCCAGCGCTTTCAGTGCAGTGTGTGGCGTAGTCCGCGAACGTTAAGGTGACGGATTTTGGTCCCATAAGTCACTTACAACTTTCAGACGTAAGAATCCAGTTGTCCATTCAAAGAATGAACTGTGCTCTCGTGTCTTCCACTCCACAATTTTATGATTAATTAACCCGCGGAATTTTGGGGTATAAAATCACTCCTAGGGACAGATGACCTTGCTCTTCTTCTCCTTAAAACAACAATAATCATCGTCATCATCATCATAATCATCAGCTGCAGCATAAAAACTATTTAAAACGTAAATATCGCTGTTTGTCGCGAGATGATACTTCACCCATATTATTTTCAAATAAGTTCAACAATTACAGAAATAGTAGTGTTTAATAAATACTGTATACAATGACAACATACTTTTATTATTAATTTAGCAGCGCCTAAACTAGCAATGGAGAGAAGAAATCAGAAGACCATCTAGGTCGTTAAGAAATTAGTTTTCATTTGCACATTTAATTTCTGGTCTACATCTGTCTTTGAAATAATATTACATCATTACCAAGTTTTCTTTTAGTAGCCCGTAATGTGGTCATTTCTAAATCAACGTTAGGTATTAGTATTTCGCTAAAGATCCCCTTCAGGGCAAAATTCCGTCTCCCCGGGGCGTCACTAAAAGCTAAAGTAGTTAATAGGGACGTAAAACCAATGACATTATAATTATTATTTACAATATTATTGAACTATTGTCTTACTTGACACTTCAAACGGTGATTAAGATACTGTACTTCGGTAGAAATTGAAGGCGTTGTGGATGCTAGGCGGTGAGGCAAATTTTAACATGGAATTTTTGGAAACTTTGAACGATGAATCCGCGATTTCGTGATTTCCGTGATGTGAGTAACATCCCGTTTTGTCGCGGACATAAAACGATTATCTTGAGGTCATTCAACGGATCGATCAGCTGCAGCTGGAACACGCATCTCATTGACAACCATGTGAACTCGGCCACAGTATGCTCAGTGTGACATGCCATTTCCCTGCGAATAAGCCGTTATTTTCAAAGAAAATTAAAAAAGTTAAAGAGCTAAAATCAAATAGGACTTTAGCGTCAGTGTTGCAAGCTAGTAATTTTGTACTGACGAAAAGGAATATGATAGGAAATGTAAAACATGCTGCCATGAGGAAGCAATTTCAAGAGTACGCTTGGATCTAAATAGTCTCATTAGTTGCGAGTACAAGGGAGTCAATTAAATTTGACTCGAATTTTATTAAGTTATTAGTATAATAAAAATGTTCCGTATATCAAGTTTACTGCCACAACTTTGAAAGAGTTGATAGTATAGCCTACATGATGCACATACACGTTACCTATCACGTTGGACAGTTTTGTCTTGTCTGTCGTTCAGTTTGAACTGAATTAACCCATCTGCTCACCTATTCGTAAGGAAACATGCCAGTATTAAAGTATAGCCACCTAGAAGTTTCCCCTGGACTTAATTTTACCTAGATCCGTTTAGTAGCTCCCAAAAGTAGCATTACTATTGTTATTTCAGTACTATAGATAGAGCCCTGCACGGATAAACAAAACGTTATCCGCATCCGCACGACTTATCCGCATCCGCACAACTGTTATCCGTATCCGCCCCGCATCAGCATGATTTTTTTTTTGCATTCGCACTTTTGTTATCCCAATCTACTGGCATTACAATAACAATTTTCATTAGATGAAGCATTATTACTAAAGCGACATATTTAGACATTTGAGGAAAAAGTCGTTCCTGTTGGCTGTGTTTAAAATTAATGTTATACAGCCAGAATTGCAACTCTCTCCTGTTCGGAGTGTTAACTATGCTTAATGACATAATTCGAATGAGATTAGCTTAAATCATCTTCTTACATTATTTTGCCATGAAAAAGACATTGCGGCAAAAATTGATATGTCATAAACATCCGGGTTTTAATAATGATATTAAACAAGTTCTGAAACCTATTCGCAAATTTTCTCCAAACATTATCCGCAGCTTATCCGGTATCCGCACAGCGATGCAAACTAGATCCTCATGGCGAAACATTTTGCGGATATCCGCATCCGCGCAGGGCTTTAACTATAGATCCCTTTTGCGGTGCCCAAGTAACCGATCGTAACAAATGAGCATTCGAAAAAAAGATAATTACTCGGAACAATGACGTATTTCTCTCTGATTTCATAAATATCGACAAATTGTGTATAAACAATTGTTTAAACAAATAAACAAAATTGTAGTCTCGGCTAGAACTGTGTCGCGTTGAGCCCTGGATAACCTCTGCCAGAATTATGTCGCGTCGGGCACGCATGATAGGAAAGTCGTGCACACAGCCAGCCCTGGCTAAAATTGAAAGTTTAATGACAGTGGTAATCGGTGATGGCAGGTCGTCGAGACCTAGCCTATCTTCGAAAGGTGCAAATATGGATATAAAAGCCAACAGTATATAAAAGGTATGCCACATCTTTTGAGATTATAGTCAGAATTCGAATCCGAGTCTCCTGCCTTCCGGGCAGTCGCGTTTAACCACTTACATTACTGCGACCACGCCACGACCAGCAATAATTTCCAAGTATTTGATGAAGAGGACATTGTGTAGTTTGAATCACGACTGTGCTTTTATTTTCAAGTCTTATTCAACAGATATGACCACACCAAAGCGGGGCTATTCTTGAAAGTATTTGCTACGACAATCCAGATTTGCATTTGTATATAATTCTCATCACTAGTTATTTGAAATAATGAAAATGTTGGAAATGGTTAGTAGTCCTGCAATGCCAGCCGTTTGCTTATGTTCAGAAGATATCGAACGAAAATCCCTACTGAAATTTAAAGAAAAACCATCCAGAGCGGTAATCGTGTTATTTGCATATCTGTTATGGAAGGCATTTTGTTTCAATAATGCGAAATGGTAGATAGTACTGCTCGAGTCTAAGCTCCATGAACCTGAGAGGAATGTGCATCGCGGACTATGAGAAACGGTGTTGACGAGTGATGAGGTTTCTCGGTCCGTGCATAGTACCGAACCAAATACATTGGTCGGTGACCCACTGACTCATTCGTATCACCACACTGGTTTCAGAGAAGACCGTATGTTAGCAGTATTGGAATAGAGGAGCATGTCAAGTAACACTGCGGGCTGTCGACAGGCCCTCCTCTTCTCGCCTGACCCTTCTCTGCTCTTTCTCCTCACCCCGCAAGTTCATAGAGCTTGGACTCGCACAGGTAACTTCTACTGTAACACTGTTACACGTATGGGAATTGGCACAGCTGTCGTCACAAAACACGAAATCTACATTATGTATAGGGAAATTATAAAGTGCTGAAATGAGTCAAGATAACGCATGTAGCCTAGTTGCCAAACAGCCAAATTCAATCTATAAACCAAGGATTATTCGAACAGGGAACACTTTTCCAACAATTTATCCATGCCATTGAGTCATAATTCTTCGATTAATAATAATAATAATCGCCTGGCTTTTCCTAAATCACTGTAGTCATCTCGCCAAGTTACATTCTATCCCTCAACTGAAGTTTGCATAAACCAAGGTTATTGCATTAAACTTTCAACACAGTTCTCCCTCTGGGTTCGATTCCCGGTTAATGCGTATAAGATTTCGACGCAAATTGTGATGTCTGGGGGTTCTTATCATCGCGAGATTAACTGTCACGTAAAACTACAAGCTCCCTTCTTTGTTTTCAACACACTGTGTTTTCAAAGAATTTAACTAAAACTTGATACGTAGTGAGAACTTGGAAAACGAATTGAGATTGTCAATAGAATCTGAGGTCAGTTCTAGGAATTTAACAACAAAATATCTTTGGACAACATAATTGCTCTTCAGTCAGTCAGTCAACACAGAAGAGCAATAATTATGTTGATACAGCCAACATTGAAAAAGGCTTTTAACAATTCAAAAATTCTTACAGCATTCTACTCCGTTGTACTGTATGTCCGATTAGTAGTGTGTGTGTTCTTCCCCTTAACATAACTGTTCCTCTCCTCTGTTGGTATGCTTCGAATAAGGTTGTCTACGTCAACGATGAAAGATTTTCCACGTAGCACCAGTAAGCTACTGCATATTCTCAGCAGCTGAAAACGTCGATTGTTGGTTTTATTTAAACACATACCACGCATGCGAATCAGATTTATGTCTGGTGACTGTGCCGGCCATTCCATACATGTCACATACATGCACGGTTGTCGTTCAGGCCGTGCAATACGGATGTTGCCAGTGCGCAATCGGCCGTGCACGGTAAGGTCTAATTTATAATTTCTTGCATTTTACAAAACTCACGTTGATAGGTATATTACAGCTGATTTCTGCCTCGTTTCAATCTTGCAATTTAGAGTTGGTGATCAGTCATATTATTCATTTTAATCAGCAATGTTTTGCTACTTTTCTAGCTGCATTAAGCCATTTTTATGAAGTATCAGTGGCTAGTTGCCAAACTGCAGCTGGGAATTACTACGTTCGAAAGAATGTAGTATTATGCGAGGCTCCATTCAGTTCCCACCACTCAACATGCTGTCATTCGTGTTCCCGAACCGCCTCAGTCAATATTTACACTTCCTATGTACAAGTACCACGTTACGATCAGTTTGTTGATATAGCGTGTTTATACGTTGACTGTCTGTTTCCTTGTGTCTACTGTGTACTGGGCACCTCCAGCGTCAGTGAGCGTCAACACTACAAACCCTTTGAGGGGCAACCCCTCACTCCACAATTTGGATGAAGTAATGTAGAAACATACTGAAATCAGTTACAGTCTTATTCAGTAATTTCTAGAACATTCTAAAGGACAGAACGATGGCAACTGTGTGTTCTATATTTAAATTTCCTTTCAGATCTATGACCTATACAGCTTGCCATTCACTCGCTAAGAACGGTTTTGTTTTTTAATATAAAAATATATTCCCGCTAATTAATGGTTTAGTTGCTCCTTAACAGGACAGGTCATGGTGCAAAGCTTATCTCCAGTTTTGGGGGACAAGTTCGAACCTCTTCGTCAAACGTCCTTGAAATGGTATTACAGTATTTGGTTTTCGATTTTCAACTTCATGCAATACCTCGTACATGATTAAACAAAGAGTTCAAAACAAGATGCCATGGCCTATTAAAAGGTACCGTGTCGGAGTTTTCCTATAGTTGGAAATGGGAAAATAAGGGAAAAACGTTTCTTTTACGGTCGATGACACAAAGGGTTTGGAACCCACGCGTTACCGAAGTCCAGAGCTAGCCTGGCCTTGAGCGTTAACTTACTGACATACCCCGGGCGGCTCAGGATATTAAAACTATACTTTGTAATTGTTAATTAGTGCACATGATTTCTGCTATGGACCACATTTAACAAAAATAAATAAAAACTGGGTACTTATAAACAGGGAACGGATTTAGCCTATATGTACTAATCATGGTAATGAAATAGTTATTTTGATTGAAATGTGGAATTATATATGGACTTCAAATTACAAAATAAAACCTATAATTTCTATTTAATAACCAAGTTCAAAGAAGCTAAACAAAGTAGATCTACATGAAACATAATTTTGCACTTCCCATTTTAATATCAATATGATCTTTGAAGAACACATAATCTTTTATTCTCTGTTACCAAAACAATGGGTTACAATTTCTTTAAAGTACTGGAAAGTGAATCTTTTCCTATTGACTCTAGGGATAGATTTATATTGACAAACTGCGTTCAACATAATAATAATAATAATAATAATAATAATAATAATAATAATAATAATGGTTTTATGTCCCTTTTAACTACTCTGCCTTTTGGAGACGCCGAGATGCCGGAATTTTGCCCCGAAGGGTATCTTTAACGTGCCAGTAAATCTACCGGTACGGTTCCCTCGCATTTGCGCACTCTCAAATGCCAGCTGACAGCGCCAGGATACGAACCTGTAATCTTGGTCCCAGCAAGCGAGAACGTTACCGCTGAGCCACGCAGCCAGCGAACATCAGAAGAGGTAACTGGTGCATATTATTTGGGCTTCACAATGTTTGCTAGGGTTAAATCCAACATTAACTTTACACTTAAATCTCCATACAAAATTGCAGCAACCTTTCCAATTCCTTCATATCCAGGGTTCTTTGAAAGTACAATGCCCAACTTTATTTTTGCTACATCTGCAGCATTACCTGTACCGCGATTTAGTTGTTCCACAGTTTTGCTCATAATCTCGAATCTTTCAGAAAGTCAGAGATGCGAGTTTTGAAGCCTTTTGAGTGTTTTTGTGATCTCACCTCTTCCGTGGTCAGTCCTCTCTCTTTCTCCTACCTTACCTTATCAACTCAGGCGTGGACAGGTATGATAACGAGATGTATACCAGCTAAATTATTAAATTTTTAAATATATATTTTAAATTTGTTTCTCCATTATTAACAAGACTGTCAATTTAATAGAATTTAATACTTTTTAGCCGAAATACGGACTATATAGATTTTAATGATTAAGAATATGCAACATATCTGCTAAACTCCAAAAATGGAAAATAAATACTCCATTTTTCAACTACACACGTCATGGTTCGTAATGCTAATACAAAATATTTAATTTTAGCCTCCAAAATAGATATGTATTTAAATAGAAATCCTTTCCCTGCTTATAAGTTAATAGGCTACGTGGACTAATGACTTGCGCGTGCTAAACGGCTTCTTTGCCGCCTGGTGTACCACGTTGAGTTTGCCGTATTTTGACAGGTTTTCAAAGCTTTCTAGACTTGTAGCACTGCATTCTAATGTGATTTCTTATGCAAGGCCTCAACCCAACCCAGCATGTCTACGGTAGAAAGGTCGGACTGGCCTGTTAATTCCAAATGCACTTCTCGTGTTAGTCATTAATATCTTCCTGGTGGTCGTTCAAGAGATAGTTGGCTCATAAATAGTTGGAAGCATTGAAATCACATCTAAAGATGTGTCTACACACAAGAGCCATTAAGATAAAAGTAGTCATAAACATGGGTAATGTCGCTTTCGTCAACCCAGGTGTCAAGCTTTCTTGTCCTACATACGGTAGATTAGACCACCTCCAGGGTTTGCAAAGTTCCCTTCTATAAGGATTTTGTTGTTGTTGATTCATTTAGGGGCTTTGCGACATCGTGGTCATTTAGCCCCGTTAGTTGAGTGTGCATGTACTTTGTCTGATAACCTGTGTTATTTGTAATGCAGGTGAGGATTGTGAAGGAGGCGGCCGTGGCATTATGTTATGAACCATAACGGCATTTGCCTGGAGTAGAAGTGGGAAACCACGGAAAACCACTTCCAGGATGGTTGAGATAGGAAACGAACCCACCTCTTCTCAGTTTTCCTTCACGAGGCTGAGTGTACCCCGTTGCAGCCTTCACACAAGAATTACAATTTCTTGGCAGAGCCGGGAATCGAACCTGGACATCCAAGAACGGTCAAGCTGTTTGATTTTCACCAAGCCCTCAGGGGCTCACATCTAGTGGGACGTGGGTTGGCGACCACGGGACCCCAGCTGAGTCCGGTATTGCTTCCCCTTATTTGTGCCGGGCTCCTCTCTGTCTTCTTTCCTGTCGACCTCCCTTGGTCAACTCGTGTTCTATTTCGACCCCGACGGTATTAGGGTATCCGAGGCCTAGGGTGTCTTTCACTTTCCCGCCTTAACTGGCCCTTGTCTCATCTTTCCTGATACCCTCCTTCTGTGAGGGGTCTGCCTTCTTTTTCTTTTCCTTTTACCTCCTGCCTTGTGCTCAAGGCCCTTAAGGAGGCAGGGTGTATGTAGCCCCACCACTTCTGGTGCACCCTAGATAATGCTACACCCTCAGGGGCTCACGGCTGGTGAGTTCGTGAGTTGGCGACCCCGAGGGATTCCTGAGCTGGGTCCGTTTTCCCCTTTTGTCCCTTACCTTTGGGTCGGACCCTCTCCTCTCTCTCCTCTCCTCTTTTCCTTATATTTCCTTTTCTCTTTAAGATTCCCGCACTTTTTTGTTACTAGGTTCGCCGTGTATCAAAATTCCCTTTTAGCGATTTTTAAGGCATTTTTAATCTACGTTGCATTTTGTAAGTTTTTTTTCGATCTAAATTACATTTCGCGATTGTTTTCAACCTCAATTGCATTTTGTAAAGATTGACAATCTAAATTGCTTTTTAGTAAGTCTTTCAATGTAGGCGCAGGACATTTTAGTGTGATTATTGAATTTCAAGTGCATTTTGTATTTTCAACCTAAACCGCATTTCGCAAGAATTTTGAATCTAAATTGCATTTTGTTTGTCGGGCATTTTGCAAATATTTTGATTCTCAATTGCATTTTGTGGCTATTTTGAATCTAAATTACATTTTGTCGCGTATTTTCAATCTAAATTGCATTTTGTAAGTATTGTCAATCCACATGAGTCGTTTGAATCTACCGTACATTTTCAATTTCAATTGCATTTTGTAAGTATTTTGAATTTCAATTGCACTTTGTGAGTAATTTGGATTGGAACTGGGATATTTCAATCTGAATTGCATTGTGTATTTTCAATTTCAATTGCATTTTGTATTTTGAAGCTCAATTGCATTTTGTACGTATTTTCGATCTCATTTGCATTTTGTAAGTATTTTGAATTTCAGTAGCATTTTGTAAGTATTTCGACGCTACATTGCATTTTGTACGTATTTTGAATCTAGCCTACGTTTTGTGGGTCTTTTTCAATCTATTCTTTTTGTGAATCTTTTCGTTCTACATTCCCTTTTGTAAGACCATATTGTGAGTTGTTTCCATCTGAGTTTCTCTTTGTACGTATTTTCCGTCTCGCATAATTTTCGTTCTGGTTTCCATTTCATTCTCATGTTCGCTATCACCCAGATCATAGGGGCCGATAACCCAGATGTTAGGCCCCTTAAAACAACAATTATCATCATCATCATCAATGATTCTCACCAAGGTGAACCAGGTTCGATGCCCGGTCAACGCATGTGAGATTTCGAAGGGAAATGCCACGTCCCGTGGTTCGGATTCCACGTAAAAAGGAGGTCCCGTGGCTCGTGACCGCACGATTAACGGTCACAGCAAGCTTCCTCCTTTCCTTTTTTGAGTATCTATATCATTGCTACACTTAGCTGCGATGCAGTGGTCAACCCAGGTGTCGAGCTTTTTTTGTCCTACATACTGTAGATTAGACCACCTCCAGGGTTTGCAAAGTTCCCTTCTATAAGGATTTTGTTGTTGTTGATTTTAGGGGCTTTGCGACATCATGGCTAGCGGTATCAGATATCTCTCTCAAGTAACCGCTATCTAATCAGTAGGATATTTGGAAGAGCCATGTCGAGGCATTTGTCAGTGTCAGTTGCGTATCACCATCTAGATAAGATTTGTAGGTGGGAAATAAAAGGAATTGCACAATCCACTGGAAGAAAAAAAAAACTTAAATAAGGTGCTTGTTTTTATTTGTCCATGTTAATCTTATCTAGATGGTGATACGCTACTGACTAACAAATGCCCCGACAAGGCTCTTCCTAATATCATATTGATTTGATAGCGGTTACTTGTGAGATTGAGGAAAGCAATGGCAAACTACCTCACTCCTCATCTTGCCTAGTACGCCTCAATATATTGCTGCCTTGGTTTTTTGTGGGTATCTACCCACATAACCTAACGGCGGTACTTTTTAGGGATCCAACCAGCCTTCAGGCTGACTACCTAACAGACTTGTGAGCTATTTCTCATACCGCTTGACATTGTTAAAATGATTTTGTAGATAAATTTGTAAAGACTCATGTTGTACATAATTTTTTTTGTCAATCATGAGTGATATCACGGAGTTGCGCTACCCCAACACCACGGGGCTGGAAAAAGTGCTCATACAGCAACGTTAAATATTTCACAGTGGCATTTGTTGTTGTTGATTTAGTGAGGGGCTTCGTGGCTTGTAGCCTCGTGTACTTGGGTGTG
Source organism: Meconema thalassinum (assembly GCA_946902985.2). NCBI lineage: Eukaryota > Metazoa > Arthropoda > Insecta > Orthoptera > Tettigoniidae > Meconema > Meconema thalassinum. Next base: position 175,290,714 of record OX336394.1, on the reverse strand, counting down.
TTTGGAATTCGTCTTATCTGTGATGGCTGTATTGACGTGTGTATTTGCAACTCAGATGAGGATTGGGAAAGAGGCGGCCGTGGGCTTAATTTAGGAACCATCCCGTCATTCTCCTGGTGTAGAAGTGGTGAAATCACGGAAAGCCACTTCCATAATGACTGAGGTGGGAATCGAACCTGCCTCTTCTCAGTTTTGCCGCACAAGACTGAGTGTACCCCGTTCCAACCCTCAGACCGGAAATAAATTTCTTGGCATAACCGAGAATCGTATCCTGGGCTCCGTGGTGACAGCCAAGAATGCTAGTCACTACGCAACGAGGCTGACGTAGTGGCATTTTTAATGGTGACTGGCTGCGTGGCTCAGCGGTTATGTTCTCACCTGCTGTCCCAAGATTACAGGATCGAATCCTGGCGCAATCAGCTGGCATTTGAGGGTGCGTAAATGCGAGGGAGATATTCTGGCACGTTAAAGATCCCCTTCAGGGGAAAATTCCGTCACCCCGGCGCCTCTAAAATCCTCAGTAGTTAAAAGGGACGTAAAACCAATATCATCATCATTTTTAATGGTACAGGTATTTTGTTTTTTGACGCCAAATTGCATTTTTGAATTAGACAAGGTGAGTTGTGTATTTTTTTTTTCAAATGCAGGCAAGTCGGCCTACCGTAATTTGGGGGGGAAATGCGTGTTGATTGAGAAGGAGCACGCCTGGTTTAACGGTGCACAACCCGAAAGGTCATCATGAAACTCGACACCAATACACTTGCCATAGAGACACAGGTTATCAAATAAAATCAAATGCTAGGATAGTACTTTATTTCAAGTCCCAGCACACCTAACCCATCTCTGGCCCTAATACAGCTAGCTGCACACAGAGACATGTGTTATTAAACGAACCCAAGTACGTGGGGGTTCGATTCTCAGCTCATCCATCTTTGAATTAGTTTCCCGAGATTTCCCACTTCTACTCTAGGCAACGGCTTTTCCTTCACGGTTCTCGCCTAGATTATAAGTAACACCGTGCCACAGTAATTCACTGATAACTATAACACAGGTTATTGTACAATCAGTATTGTTATATTTAAAAAAAAGTTTGGAATATCACGGAGATCGATACTGTAACTTAGTGTCACAGGCAACACTACAAGTTGTTTTATGAAGCAGACAAGCAATCTTGCCTGTCCATGAACACGGAGTTGAAATATTGGTGTTGCTTATTTAGGGGCTGCGATATCGTGGTCATGTAGCCCTGTATACTTCGGTGTGTGTCACTGTGATGTCTGTACTATTGTGTGTATTCCTAATTGAGGTAGGATTTGGGTAGGAGTCGCCCGTGGTTTTAAGCTAGGTACCATCTCGCCATTTGCCTGGAGTAGAAGTGAGAAACCATGGAAAACCACTTCCAGGATGGCTGATGTATGAATCAAACCCGTCTCTTCTCAGTTTTGCCTCACGTGGCTGAGTGTATCCCGTTCCAGCCATCAGACCAGAATTAAATTTCTTGGCAGAGGCGGGAATCGACCCTGGGCCTCCGCGGTGACAGCCAAGAATATTAGCCACTCCGTAACGAGGCGGATGAGTTGAAATAACAACGATGCCAAACAAGCCTCTAAGTGAAACAATGGTGTTTATGTTACGCCACCTTCACGTGGAACAAACCGCACCTGCACGCAAATTCTTACGGTGCAATGCCTCGGTTACGCCATCTGTCTTGTGGAAGCAACGACTACCAGTCCGTGAAATGTAAACAAGTAATTTTGCTGACATAGTAAATGTTACAGCTGCATGACGGATGAGGTTAAGGTCTGAAATGAGAGTTGTTAGTATTAAATAATACGAACCGCACAGCTCATTATAACACACACCCTGCTGCGATGGGAAGTTGCAGCAACTATAAAGAAAAAACCGCCAGGTCAATACAATGTGAAACATTTATTATACGTTATGCGTACTTGTTTAGGTACATCAATGGTACCATCTTAAGCATAGTTACTGTATGTCTAAATCTTAAACTAAGGTGTAGTTTCTCTAAGTCATGGACCCCACGGACACCCACCTAATAATCGTACCGACTTCGCGGATACCCCTCTCCCCCGAAAAAGGAAAAAGAAAAAAAGTAAAAACAACACACTTCTGTTCCTATTGTACAATGATATCACTCTTCGGCTTATAGCGAAGACACATAAGTAGGGACCCTGAATTATAGTATGCTAATACTAGCAACCCCGGCTTCGCTCGGGAACAGTTGTGATTACGTGATAAGCGCTTTTTTTTTTTCGATGTCAATGAACTACGACCTATATCCGTTTTACGTCTCGGCATGATGGGTTAAAATCACTGACTGGACTATTAATTTTATTATCATAGAGATGCATTTGCAACGAATTCTTGTCCGACTTAATTTAAGAATGGCGAGGTGCATGAAACTCAAATCCCCCTTCCGTCCAATCTTAACTTGGCTGTGTATTTTGCGGAACGAAAAGTTCACAGGCGAAATGAAGAAAAGCCGATTTGCACTTCCAGGGAAACTCCAAACACAACCACTCTTCTCTGAAGTCTTAACTCAACACGACTCGATAGTTTGCTGCTGGCTGTATCTGGGGTAATTGACTCGCCCGCTAGCTAGGCTGTAACTGGGGTGATAGGCTCGCCCCTAGCTAGCTCGTAAACTGTGGCCTCAGTAATTGAATGGAAATTTATTTATTTATTTATTTATCGTATGGCTTTTAGTGCCGGGAGTGTCCGAGGACATGTTCGGCTCGCCTGAGTCTGTAGCTGCTTCCAGCGGACACCCTAAAGGGCGAGCTACAAGTTCCGTTCAATTTCAAGTAGTTCCAACTTTCGCCACCAGATATCAATGATACCTAGTGGTGAACGTTGGAACTTTGATAGAGCGTTCTGACGAAATCTAACCTAACAAATTTTGCTTTACACAAGTTTAGTCTGTGAAAGGATCTTTAACATGCCATAAATCTATGACATGGGACCGCCGGCTTTACTTCCCCTCCGAAGGAAGGCATACTGAAGGATTTTTAACGCTCTTAAAAAATCCGACGACTTTGGCCGGGTTTGAACCCGCTATCTTGGGCATTGAATGGAAATTGTCGGAAGAAATGAAAACGTGAAAACACTTATAGTGGGCGATGTATTGAGGATAGAGATATGCTCTTGCGGACTTTTTGTAGAACTTTTCATGCTGAACAATTCTTACCCTCATAGTATATTGATATTTTTAACGGTTTGCCCAGCGTAAGCTTAAAAAGCGCACGGACGCCACTTTTTCCGTCTTTTTCTCTGAAATCGTTACTGCTTGGCTTCCTTTGATCATAAATAATTTTCTACAGAAACCTTCCTCGAGATATCCATTACAGAATCTTGAAAACCGCATCAAAATCCATCCTGTGGTTCTCGAGATTACCCGGTACATCCAAGAATCGGGGACTTCTTTGTTTTTGTCTGGCTGCGTGGCTCAGGGGTAACGTTCTCGCTTGCTGAGCCCAAGGTTGCAGGTTCGAAACCTGGCGCAGTCAGCTGGCATTTGAGGGTGCGCAAATGCGAGGGAGCCGTGTCAGTACATTTACTGGCACGTTAAAGATCCCCTTCGGGGCAAAATTCCGGGACCCCGGCGTCTCTAAAAGCCAGGGTAGTTAAAAGGGACGTAAAACTAATAACATTATTATAACATTAAACTTCTTTGTTTTATACTAAGTAGAGATAATAGGCTTTAAGTGGTGAAATTGAATATCCATAGCGATGAAATAAAAAAAAAGTGAGGTGTGGTGTGCTAAATAACTATGTGTACAGTGCACGAATTTGGTTACATAATGAACACTATAGAATCATTTGGAAGAATAACAAACAATTTATTCTAGCTATTTATTTTCTCGAAAGAACTGTAAGTATGTGTTTAATACCGAACCGAACATTTACTTCAACAAATTCTCCATGACTATCATAGTCACCAACTCATGAAACTTATGTTGTCCCGTAAGTACAAGCAGAGCATTGTTCCCATCATTTCAAGTCTTCAACCAATCAAGCTCTAGAAGGGACTTCGTTATCCCGTATCTTACGAAATATTTATATTTAAGATTTCATATTTTCTATTAAACGACAGATAGTGAATGGAACTATTTAAATTACCAGCATTTCGTTAGTATTTATTATTTTAGGGTAAAAATAACACATTTCGCAAAATAACTTTATTTCGCGATATTTCGCTTCAATATCGAAACAAATGGCATATTTAGGGTAAATATATTGTTGTGATTACATATAAATGTTTTCTTAAATATCTCGTGGATATCGTTAAAACAAAAAATCCAGGATTCTAGTGATGAAGTAGGCTAAGTGAATGAATGATTCTGGACAGTGAGTTGAAAGGAAGCGTTGCGGCATATTAGAAGACACAGTTGGCATTTACCTGGAGTTGAAAATGGTAAACAGCGAAAAACCATTTCCGAACCCCATTCGTCTTCCGGGTCCGCGGATTAGTCTTGCTTCTTGGCCTTGATTTTTCATGCGCGTTCGGTAGTACCAAATCTTTTATTAAAATGGTGAATAGTTAATAAAAGAATAACGTTAATGATTGGTCACACTTTATGTGTGCTAACTAGTTTTAAAATGAAAACGTTACAGGGGGTATGGAACTGGTATAATCATGTGTAGGAATGAAAGTGCACAAAGCCAGGACAGCTATGTTAATGCTGGTGGAACATGTTGCTCGTAGCAGCTAACCAATTAGTTTGAACTTGTTTGGTTAGAAAGTTCTGCTAGCAGTCGATACTCAAGTTGATGTTAACTTTATTATGTTTGGAGGCGGCGATTGCTTTCTTTGACTCCACTTGGCTTCTGTGTGTCTTGTGGGGAATTGGGTTTCGGTTGGTTTTCTTATTCTTTTGCGAGCATCTCACAAAATGAAATCCTGTAATTTTTGTACCTCGGTATTCCGTTAATAATATTATCAGCGTGTGGTCTGGTCGGGTGGCTTGCGCGTCGTGATGAGGTTGAAGTGTTCAAGACGTCACAAACAGCCAGTTCCCAAATCAGGGAAATTAACTTGACCAAGTTAAAATTCCAAGGAATTCCAGTGAATCGAATCCGTGGCCCTTCGGGACCAGATACTATCATGCTAACAAATTAACCGTGTAGTCGGATCATCCTCCATATATTAATACAATTGAAGTTTTGTTTATAAATTGTTTAGAATGATTAACCACCTCGTGGTGCAGCGGCTAGCGTTCTTGGCTGTCGCCTCGGAGGTCTGGGTTCAATTCTCGGCTCTGCCATGCCATTTTAATTCTGGTGTGAGAGCTGGAATGGGGTACACTCAGCCTCGTGAGAAGAGAAGGGTTCGATTCCCACCTCAACCTTCCTAGAAGTGGTCTTCCATGGTTTCCCCACTTCTATTCCAGGCAAATGCTGGTATGGATTGTAACTAAAAGGCCACGGCCGCCTCCTTCCCGATCTTATCCCCGCAATACACACATTAGTGTATAATAATACAGGTTATCACACAAAACCCACATATACCCAAATACACGGGGCTATACGATGTGCAGCCCCTAAAATAAGCAGCATCAACAACACAAATAATGAAGAACTTTTGTTTTCTTTGCGTTTCATGCCAAATGAACCTAGTTCAGTTCCTGTCTGTATGTATGAACGCGTATTACCGACAGTAGTAGCTAGACAATAATTAATACATGATGGTGCAAATTTGCGCGAACCCTAGAGCGGGGAAAGGAAAGGAGGAGAAGGAAGTTCACTGCTTCTGTGCTCGTGGGGGACACTAACGTGCAATACAGCTACAGTTACAGTAGAAGCCGATGTGAACATTTCCGTACCAACGAGAGAAGTGAGCGTTCCTCCCGTCTTAACCATGCTGCAGCACATGGACTCGACCGCTTACGGAACTAGTTTTTTTATCGTATGGCCTCGGGTGCCGGGTGAAAGCTTTGTTATTTGACACCCAGAGGGTAGCTTGCATGTCGAATTTCGTTGTTCCTTACTATGAAAGTCGAGGTGGTTAGATGTTAGATATCTAAGCTCCTTGAGCACTATCGCGCTTTCTAGTAGAGAAATGAGGAACTTGGCGGAAACTCCCGAGATTAATTTTGCCATTATGAACTCGGCCTACTGAATTCAAATGGGTTCTTTGACATGCCAACATCGTATGACGTGCGTATCGTATTTTTGCCGCCTTTCAAAAAAAAACCCACTTACCACGGCCAGGAGCGAACCTGCAATCTTGGGGTTAGTAGACCGACACCCACCGTGGCAAGCTACTAGTTGCTTATTACGCATGTGCCATCAGGTATACGATCGCTACTGCGCAGCGCTAGGCCATGGGGCCAAGTTACCTAGGTTGGAATACTATTGTCGGCTATCCTTGAAATGGTTTTCTGTGGTTTCCTATTTATTTTTTTTACTCCAAATAATGTCTTAGGCTTTTGTCGCTTCCTTTCATCTCCTTGCCCAGTTACCTTGATTACTTTCATATCTCATTAACTCTTCTCATGAGATTGACCGTAAAAAGCACACGCCACATGGACATGCATCATCTCATCCCCGACCTCGTTGAAAAAGAGAATAATATGGGATGGACATACATGGATGTATGAACGCACATCACACGCAATCGGCTGCATACAATTTCATACAAATTTGTATCTACGTCCAAGGCCCTATCTAGGCTAGAAATATTTTACAGCGGCGAAGAAGGTTTAGGGGGTTTCATTTTGGTTTTTCGACTTTATCTCCGTAATTATTGGTTTTATGAAGAAATTGCTTAGGCTGTGTCAAATATTGTTACACATAAAAATCTTCAGCATTTTATGTTGTTTTGACGTGCTCTCCGGTATGGGCGTGAACCGGAGGTTCATACATATTATAGGCTAGTTCAGATTGCGCAGGGGTGTCCATGTATGGCAGGGGCTAATGATACTGTCCGCAATGCAATCCAACATTACAGTTACCGGTAGCTAGCTATGCACTTGCCCATCACCCTCCTCCTGCACGTCACTATAGCCCAAAACATTTGCCACTCTTTGCGGTACTGGCTTAGACTAGTTATGTCCGAGGGAACATGCTACGCGCGTCTATGTTCTTAACCAGGGATGTATTCATCCCCGCACCGCTGCACGCCCGTCCCTCTCCCATCGCTGAGCTTTCAATTCGAATGTGGGCTAGTCGCCGGGAACGTATAGCCTATAGCCTAATTTCAAATGAGAAAATTTTAGAATAGCATCTTGTTGAGTTATGCCGGAACATTTAGCACTATTTGTGTTTAAATAGCATCTCTTGACCACACAATCAGGCAATAAAACACAATGTCCATTGCCTACCAACACACAAACTATACATTCCCCTACACTACAGTAATTTATACTAACTCAAGCGAGCGGTGCTGAAGAAACTTAAATTTAATTTTCAGGATCAGTGACACATGTATAAATTTACTACCTGCCTGACATTTCATTTTATTTTAAATTGCCGATATTCAACTGTTTTACAGTAGACCTACCATTCAATGGGCAAGCCTCTATTTGCGAACGAGTCGCCTCCATGATCCCCTATTAGCATTTACACTGCGACCTCCTCTGCTTATATGACACACAACTCATAAGTAGGGTAACGATTTATTTGGCATACTCGAGGATGAATCAAATGCAAATTAAATTATTATTAAAAAAATGAGACTGCCAAATAAAGAGATAACCACCTCATATGCATGTCCTTTTCTTATATAATCTCCTGACTTCGATACAATTTTCCCCATCGAATTAGCAATTTGTTGATATCATCCTCGAAGAATGAATGAAGGAAGGAAGCTTGTAGTTTGACGTGACCGTTAATCTCGCGATCATGAACCACTGGACCTCATTTTTACGTGGAATCCGAACCACAGGACATGGCATTTCACTTCGACCTCGAAGAATGAAGAGAGACCTGTGCGCAGCCAGTTGAGTTCATCAGTGATGATGGCTTCAACACTTTTGTACGGTATCTTATTCATGCCGCTGAAACAAATTCAGAGATTGTTTTGCGCCATCTTCGAGAAGGTTCTGCATTGAAGCTTGTCCGTGGTCGTCTTTCGTGGTGCTCGTTTTCCACAGTTTCCCGTCTGCGATTTTTTTTTTTACTCAATTCATACAGTTGGGTCCTTGAAAGGGCCTCTTCTCCAAACTGCGTATTAAAAGGGCCTCTTCTCCAAACTGCGTATTAAGTCCTCTCAAAATTTCGGAAGCTTTGGTGCCTTCTCTCGCGAGAAACTTGATTATGATGCGCTTGCTCGCTCATGGCGTAGGTACTGAATCGAGCGTATGTTCTGTGCTGTGTGCGAACACACACTCATGCTCCAGACATCCTCACCAACATTTTGTCAAAGTTTTCTACCAGAGCTGCTAGGTTTAAACTCAGGTTTTTACCAGGTGGGGGGAGTGTTACAGGACAGCCGTAAACATGAGATTCCCGAGGACAGGAAGCGCCGGAACTCGTGAAAATCTACAATAAAAGATGCTTGGTGCAGGACAAAACAGGAATAAAAGTACGTCAAATTCGGCAACACAACTTGCAAACCTACTTTTGTGCGTAAACCGAGAGACAGAATACGAGATGTAAGAAGTTGGTTTTGTGTCTTAACATGAACAAATTTGAGAAATTTATTTTATTTATCGTATGGCTAGCAACTAGATGTATTACAATATAATAAATGTATATATAAATAAGTAAATCATATGTACAATATATACATCACTAGAACATTGGTTGCGTTCGCATTCACAACGAGATATCCAATTGTTGAAGCCAGTCCAGAAAGGGAGGTGCAGCAGAAATAACATCTTGTGGTGATCCAGCATGCTTCCTCAGCGGGCATTCTTGATTAATATGCTCTACGGTTTGAAGAGGAGCTCCGCAGTCACAGGCAGGAGAATCATGAAGTCCCCATTTATGTAGCATGGCTTTACATCTGGCGTGACCTGTTCTTATGCGATTTAACTTTATCCACTGGTTTCTCTTCAGGTTAAATCCCGGAAATGCAAAAACAAGGTAACCCGTGAAAGACGTGTAGCCAGCTGGTATCCCGATGAAGGTCATGCATGCAGGATACAACTAGGGAGTGAGAGGGAACCCGTCCAACTACATTTCCATGCCGTCCCTTCCCCCTTGTAGCGTTGTTACCAGACTGATTGCAGAGAACAACCTCCCACAAAGTGATTGCAGTGATGATATGTACATTTGGGAGAGCCACTCATCGTGCGCGGATCCACCCCGGATATCATTTCTTTGTTTTGTTATATGCTGAACATCGTATTGCAAACACAAAGTACCTGCGCGTACAATTAGTCTGCTAGTCATGTTTAAATAATGTACATAAACCATTTTTCCCGCTATACCACGGAGCTTCTGTCATACCTTTTTCATGATTTTCGGCTCTTTCTGACCTGGGGAATGTCATTGGCTGTCTGGTTATAGACCTACCCCGCATACCCTGTATTTGATTCATCTACGTAAATGGCCTAAACCTTGCTCTGAAAATAAATACATTCAAGAACTGGACCATGTCTGTCCTATGAGGTAAAAGGAATGTACCTTGATTGCAGAATGGTATTTTCTAATGAGGATAGTCCAGCGTAACCATGCTAAATGCTAAATCGTGCACCACGGCCGCGGGGCTGCTGCAACAAGTCCAGAAATCGTAGGTTCAAATCCTGGCGCTGACAACGGCTATCCTGAGTGTGGTTTTTCTCCGGGGTTTTCCGCACTCCCTTGAGGCAAATGTCGAGATAGTACCTTATTGCAAGCCCCAAGGCTCCTACGGTACCTCATCCCTGTCCCTAATACAGTTACACACACTTTCTACGGTCATCACATAAATGCTGGTTATCAGACACACCCATACCCAAGAACACTGATCTGATGACCAAGATGTTCCAAGTCCCTAAAGGAATTAACAACAAATATAATGAGGATAGTTAAGTCTGCTGTGCGATAATTAACAAACCATTAGTGAGGGACAGTGAAATAGTGGACGTACCTTGCGAAGAATCTCGGCTCAGTGGCTTAAATAGGCGGGATTATAAGGAAGATCGTTTATAAATATAAATGTATTGCGCTTCAGAAACCAGAAAATGAGTCTTGTGCAAATAATGGAAATAATGCACTGCAATGTGTCCACAAATTCATCTTAAACTCCTTAATCTGTCACTCAACGTGTAAGTACTAAATGAGCAATATTCCTGCAATTTCATAACTATCCTAGACTGGAATGGGGTACACTCAGCCTCGTGAGGTAAAACTGAGAAGAGAAGGGTTCGATTCCCACCTCAACCTTCCTAGAAGTGGTCTTCCATGGTTTCCCCACTTCTATTCCAGGCAAATGCTGTTATGGATTGTAACTAAAAGGCCACGGCCGCCTCCTTCCCGATCTTATCCCCGCAATACACACATTAGTGTATAATAATACAGGTTATCACACAAAACCCACATATACCCAAATACACGGGGCTATACGATGTGCAGCCCCTAAAATAAGCAGCACCAACAACAACACAAATAATGAAGAACTTTTGTTTTCTTTGCGTTTCATGCCAAATGAACCTAGTTCAGTTCCTGTCTGTATGTATGAACGCGTATTACAGTTCTGCGATTGCTGCTGCTTCTCAATGACAAGTCGCCGTAGTTGGGCTCTTTTGGATCGGGGCGTTGCTTGTGCTACTTCATTCCTCCTTTCTATTTCTTGTTAAATAACAAAGCTTTGACTTCTAACAGCCGAACTGGAAATGAACACGTGACTCACACAATGGCTAATAAAGAGTTGAACTTTTCTCTCTCTTTTTAATCTCTCAGAGGTGGTATTGCTAGACTTGCAGGTTAGCCAATGTTGACTTTCTGTTACGCCTCGAATGGAACATATCGCACACGATTAACGTATGCCTATTTTTAAGGAACATTAGCCGTGGACAGGGTCACTGAGCCAAGGTTCAATTACGGGCCAATGAGATTTTCAGAATGAAAATCATGGCCACTGGTTCGGATTGCACGTAAATAGAGGCTCTGTGGCTTATGATCGCAAGGTTAAAGGCCTCGTAAAAACTTGAAGCTAACTTTTTTTGGTACATTACCTTATTTCGGGTCCCGAGGTGCGTAGTTTTCTACGTTTGTATTTTTACATCCACTGTAGGAAGATGCTGGAATTGTACTTTATTTCGTGTTCCAGGCAATACTATTACTCTCTCACACCCACTACTGTACCTTGGCACTGTAGTAACTCACATGCTCAGCTACCTGGCACAAAAGTAGCCTACACGGGTCAAATTGCCAAAATATTTTAGCTCCTAAATAAAGGAACAACTACGTAGCCTCACTCCGTAGAACAACTTCAGCACCCTATGCGCATCCCCAATTCATCATATTGGCAGCGCCTCTGCAGTAACCCAGGAAAACTTGTTGATATTGCTCATTGACGCAGACCTTTTTATAACTACGTTACATGTTTGATCAGGAGTATTCGACTTGTGTTATTAAACGTTCACTGCGATGAAATTCGCGGGCCCCATGAACGTTCTTAGAAATTGGCACATTGTGCAACAATATAAACCAATATTTCATTATGTGCAACACAAATATAAACCAATATTTTATTCTGTGCAATTAACTGTGGGGAAAGAGGCATTCATTGAATTGCATTTTATTATTTTAATGTTTTTTTTTTTCCTTTCGATTGGCACGAACATATGTAGAAACCCAAAAACATGATTGTATTTCTTAATTAGCTGACCAATGATGTGAATAATAATAATACAGTAGAACCTCTGTTATCCGAAGCTTTTTTAATCGAAGTACCGTTTAACCGAAACGATCCAAAAAGAATTGTTTAAAAAATCGAATTAAAGAAACATCATTTGTTATGTTACACTATGTAAGTTGTGTTTAAAGCAAACAGTATTCAATGCCAGCGAGGTAAAAGTTTAAAATACGGTAGCCTATAAATTAGTAAAATTAGGTTGCGTAAAATACGCGTTTTCTCACAAAGTTTTTAAATATTTTAAGGTGGCATTACGGTTCGTCGAAAGATATGACGAATCAAAGCCTTCTGACAATCTGCTAATGAAACGGTGGCGCCACATAGCGGCTTGCAAACGATGGGAATAGAAGAAAGAAAAAATAGAAGACTTAAAAAAATAGTAGGGCCTACTGCATAGTTAAAGTACGTGCACTATGGAACATGGATTTGTTTTGTAAATGCAGTTGAGTAGTTTGAGTTTACAGTACCGTATTAAAATACGTTGTACTGTAGGCTATATGTAGCCTATTGTCTACTTACACTTCCAAAAAACTAGTCTGAACTACTAAAAATGTCATTCAATTACTATCCGAAACTTCCTTTCCCCCTTTATTTCAGTTAATAGAGGTTCTACTGCAAATATTTAATTCATATGTACTGCTCGGATCTAAGCTGCGTGAACCTGAGAGGAATGTGGATCGCGGACTATGAGAAGTGATGGTGACGAGTGATGAGATTTCCCGGTACGTGCGTAGCAACAGAACCAAATACATTGGTCGGTGACTCACTCATTCGCAACACCACAGTGGTTTGAGCAACGGCCGTATGTTAGCAGTATTGGAATAGGAAGGAATACCACATATCAAGGCCGGCTGTTGACAGATCTCTTCTCGCCTGACCCTTCCCTGCCCCTTCCCCTCACGCCGCGAGTTCACAGAGCTTGGACCCGAGCAGTATCTAGTTTAGGGGAGGTTGCAGTCTTTCTTGGTCTCTAGGGCTACCGCGTAACGCAGAAAATGGGTCAGGCAGTGACAGGTGGTAACCCTGCTTCCACGCCAGGGAGTAAAGAATGGAGTGAGCTGCCTTCGCCACTACAGTACTTCCTATAGTAATTCGAAGCCATTGACAGGCCTCCTATGTAGGCCTACCAAAAACATGCCTGCTTCCAAATTAATAAGATATATCTATCGTATGTTTATGAGAACTAGATATTGGATTTAAAATAGTCTTGACGGATACTATAATAGTATTTGTGTTGACCGACTGAAAAGTTTTCTTTACTATAATAGTAGAAAAGTATTTTCACAACAGTAAATTAAACACTATCCTCAAATCATAGACCACGCCCCTTCTTTACTGAAAAGTAAGGCGCCAGTTCAGAGACCGCGCAATCTTTACTTAAGAAAACATTTTAAGACAAGCGTACGTGCCGCTATTTGAGCCTGGTGGTGTTGCCGAGGTATCTAAACTGTAGTAGAAGTGGCCACTTTGAAACCCTACCTAAGTTGGTAGTAATCGCTTATCTTAATGGTGTCCTTATCCGCTTGCTTTATGGACCGTTTCACTCGGCAAGCAGGCAACAGAACAGCGGGTTTTCAGGCCAAGCTGGGCACGTTTCGGTTATTGTAGTTTATTGGACAGGAGATATCAGTGATTGGGTTTACGGGATGTCAAGCAGCAAATTCTCGTTTAGCCCTCAGGCGCCATTCTACTACATGACTGGCTTATCGATTCTACGAACCTTCACTCCGACGACATATCCGTGGAGTGCTTGATGTTGATTATGGTGATTGGCATCTACAGTAGAAAAGAAAAAAACTTATAAGATGTAACATGCTTGTTAACATTGAATATCATCTGGATGACGTCTCCCCAGTCGAGATTAGATGGGTTTGAGCCAACATTAGTCGTTGATTCATGTTTTCTCTATTTCCTTCATTCGTAAGGCATTTGTACAAACGATTGCAGTCTTGGGATTAAACCATACCTTCAGTAGCTCTGCACAAAAATAACTCCTACTTTGAAAACATATCCTAATTTTTAGATTTCTCAGAATAAGAAAGAACTACTAAACCTCCATTTTTAACTAGCTAGTTATACGATATTTGTCCAGTTTGATATGCAAGTAAGTCATAAACAGGAGTAATTGTTAATGCATGTACAGTATTTATTTTTATGAACACTTGACCAATAAAAAGTACTAGGGGGACCGTGCATTATTAGCATCGCGCAACAGTAAGGCTCAACCTGACATTGTTTTGGCAGGGGCGATCGTCCTGCTTATTTGTTAAGCATTTGTTTATAAACACATTGTCTATATTTATGAAATCAGTATGCAATTCGTCATTCCTCCGGGTAATTCTCTTCCTTTTGAATGCTCAAAAAGAGATCTATATTACTGAAATAATCATCATCGCATGGCTTTTTGTGCCGGGAGTGTCCGAGGAAATGTTCGGCTGGCCAGAGTTGCTGCTTCTATGCGGACCCCTTGGGGGAGCTACAAGTACCGTCGCATGTGGATGAGATGAAATGAATGAAACTGGGCAAGTTCAATTTCAAGTAGTTCCAACTTTGGCTACCAGAAGTCAGCGGCGAACGTTGGAACTTGATAGAGCGTTTCTAGCCAAATACCCTACAAATTTAGCTACACCCTACCAATTGTAGTGGTTGGTTCTTTTTCCCGCCGACTTTACTTCCCCTTCAAAGAAAGACATGCTGAAGGATTTTAACGCTCTTAAAAAATCCAACAACTTCGGCCGGGTTTGAACCTGCGATCTTGAGCATAGCGGTTCAGCATGCTACCGACTACACCACCGAAGCCGTTTATATACAGGGTCATTATCTATGTGCGCCCCAATAAACACGGCAAGCTAAGCCGGATGTGACTGGCGCAGATCGCGGGCGCGCGTACCCGGTTCAGCTGGTGGTAGGCGCGCACTTCCACACTTTTACCAAACATGTTCAATAATGTTTACTTACAGTCTTCATAGGCGATGCTGAAAATGTCCTCCCTCTCTTGTAACACACACCTGACGTCTTCTGATGAAAGAATGTCTGTCAACTCTTTTCTTATTTACGGAGCCTGTTTCCTTGAATCGTTTAGCGAGTCTCCTAATTGTAATGCCATTAGGCACAGGTCTTCCTGGAAACCTGATTGAAATTTTTCGTCTAGTTTCAGAACAACATTTTCTGCTTTTCATATACGAATTATGGATACTAGCGGACCCGTGCGAGAAATTTCGCATGTTCATAAACCACACTTTCCCCAATAGGTTTATAATGAGACACTTACGGAGAAAGGTTATGTTTTTATTTCAACCAAATTATTATAGAACACTATTTACATTTCAGGATTAATGAAAGACCTCAGAATGTTAATATGACATGAAACAGGCGTCACAGCGGCCCGTGGACAGCAATTATGGAACTTATTTTCCTACGTCAACGGTGTTTCAAATCGCACACTTCGTACAATTTTTTAAAAGTCATTTTTTAAGGAAATTATAGATATTTATGAAATTATAGGGCAATAAGTCACTGCTAATGTCTATTTTCTTTCATTTGAATGCTCATTTGTCACGATCTGTTGCTTGTGAGCGCCTCAGGAGGTATGCATACTACTGAAATAATATATATGATGATAGGCCTACACACGTTCGCGCAATGTGAATTGGTGTCTAGGCATGACCAACAATCAAAGTAATCACAATACTCACTAAGCGTGCAACACTAACTTCTAAGCTTTGCAGATACACGTCCATATGAATGACCAAACATGTGTGAACTAACGATATGAGTCAGCTGAGCGCGCCCACCACCGGCTGAACCGCGTACACGTGGCCGTGATCTGCGCCAGTCACAGCCGCCTTAGCTTGCCGTGTTTATCGGGGTGCACATATTGTGCCCGTTGGACGAGGTTATCTGGTTACCACCAACCGTAACGTGGCCTCCCAGATGACCTCTACCTCGAGACACATTGCCGGAGAGGATCGGAATGCACTTCTTGGGACTAGCCGGCACAAGACTCTGCTTCCCTAAGGATCAGGTTCCCATCACAGTGATTGTCATAGACGCCCAAAGAAAATGCACCCCCAAAAGGTCAAAACTACTAAATAATTAAAATCCAGACTTAAGACATACTCATGGTTGGTTTATTTGGCAGGTCAAACCCCTGTCCTACGGTCGGAGGGTTTGATAAAACGGCTATTCCGTAGCTAAAAAGCAAAGAAAAAAATAAACAACTCCTAAAATTAACGTAGAATCCCGTCGACAGGTCCTAAATACAGCCAAACAAAGCAAAACTGGGGAAATGGTACCGCAAGAAAAATCGTTATACAAACAAACTGATGCTTCTAGGAAGAAGGCATCATGGCATCAAAACATGTCAAACATGACAGCAAAGTTTAAGGACTGGTACCATCCCATATTTACATTTATACTATAATTATTTGAACTACTCCTGCTTTAATCTGATCAACGGCGTCAGACGTCCGTGATACACAAACTATACAAAAACTAATTATTGTCAGTCATCATTTTACAGTACACTGGTACAATTATATACAAACAACAAAGATGTTTTATATTACAAGAGACAGTAGGGTAATAGTGGGAAACACATCAGTAATAAATAAGTTATACACACAAATAATCATCTTATTAATCCTGCCTGCAACAGATGAACAACTGTTTGTTGTCCACCGTCATCTATCAGGGTGTCTAAACTTGAGAATCAAACTGTGCAAGAACAGCATTCCCCTGATCGGGTCACGACCCACGAGTTCTGAACTTTGGGTTCGTGCGATCTCTGTCAAAGTCTATCAGTGTTAGCTACTAAACTTACTAGTAAGAACGAACGAAGGCGCAATGCATTGGTCTGCTAGACTATAGGTACAAGATCAAAATTTAACAACGATTAAGGTTTAACTGTATTATTAGCATCGCCGGTTTAGGAAATAAATTGGTGATTCATGATTTAGTCCTAAGTTTAATGTCGTAGATTTATGAGTCCATTGATTATTAAGATAGTTGACCAAATGCAAGGCGTCGCAAGAGCGTGCTACCAACACGTGGTACACCTCAACAAAGAATACGTGGCTCGCACGTTAACAATAACACAATCGGTACTCGAAAGAGACCATACCTTAGATCTGGCCGGCTTTCTCTAATAAACGTGGTAACCAACCCTGCGTGTATTAAAACACGGTAAATAATCATTCACTTACAAGTGAGAATACATAATAGCCTTAAGGGTCCAACTTATCAAATGGTTGCTCAAATTCATTATAAATCATGACAAAACATATTGGGGCTCGCTCACAAATGCCTGCGAGTATATTAAAAATTTAGCATTACTTATCAGTACACCTGTACCAGAACAGCTTTACAAAAATCGATACTGAATCAAGGTCAATAGCATAAGCATAAACAAAGCATAGCCCATAAGAACATTCCTAGCAAGGTCTAGAAATAAAGAAAATAAAAATGAAGTCGATAGTCAATTGTCTCACAAGAGAGATCGTAAGTAATCTTGGGCAATGTCATTGGCGTGGACTGGGCAAACACCTGTCATTGTGCTCCCAGCGCTTGGCACTAAGCATCAGCGCGTCAGTGAATCTCAAAGAAAATGTCTATCACTGATCTTTTCAACACATTAAAGCACAGTAAATGTAGACTGAGTGTTCTTAGCAATCACTCTAAAGGATTATACCCATGTATAGGAAGTTATTATAACGTTAAAGACGAATCAAATACAAGTAGAATGATATGTTTGGCTTCTGAAAACCAAATAGACGTAACAGAAAGATATTCCTCTCTCTTTGAAAGGCTTTGGCATTTTGTAACGCCACTGAAGCTCACAGCGAATGAGTGCTGCGTACAAAACATGTTAAATGATAATAAAATACTGCGTCACACCTTAACCTTAGTTGGAACTAATCGAAATGATACGAATCGTGTAACATAGACTTTATGAGTAAGTTCATAACATTACTTGACTCATGTACAGCGATGTGAATTATCTGAATTCTAGTGGCGAACTGCTCACTCTTTAAAAATGTACATAACAATAACAACAGGCTGGATCCCTTCCATACCTAAACGATACACTATAATGTAAAATAAAGACGTCAGTGGCGTACTAAAATAATAGAAATGGGGACTTCAAAAACTTTGACCAAATATCAGCTGGAGCTGAATTAAAAACATGCCCCTGTCATAAATGACTAAATTGATGTTCCGTCATGGGGAATTACCTTCTAATAACAATATCGCACCGTGTGGACACACAATCTGGTGACTAACTCAGCGTCGAGTAACGAAATGCAAAAAGAAGCATTCAGAAGCGTGAAAAATTACCTTAAGGAGGTGGTCAAAAAGAATGAAAGAAGCCTACCTTGATGACTGACAATGAGTTACGGATGCTACTGACTAATCCACCCATGACCATCCACCGTACAAAAATAGATTAGGAAATCATGACTCACAGCTATTGCAGATAATTATCCAGACACGAGGATTGAGGATTTTGCCTTTTGATCCAGACAAACCACAAATATCTTCTCTGCTCGGCCACAAGCATGGTTATCCTCGGGTGGTCATCCATTGTTGTAGTGTGGCTTAGGTCTTCAGCGTTCCTCCCATTCGGATGTTTAAGCCATAGCCCTCTTCTTCTTAGATATAGGATTGTTCGGCCTCAGCACGTGGTGAAATAAAGGCATCTTGTAGATTCGTTGTAATACGTATAAACATGGACACAACTTCAAGCGTGTTCTGTTGAAATTCACAGATTTTTACACCCTTTCCACCAGCAGACTATATTTAAAATGGCATTGTCTGCTAAAACATATAAACTGACTTTGACACTGGGCACGTGTCTTTCCTCTGAAGCTAAACAACTTCACACGCTTTAGATATTATATCGAAGAATATCAGCTTAATCTTATTTGTTTTACATTCGACCTTTGCACGGCTCGTAAATATTTCACTGTATCTATTGAATATGACTACCAGATTCTCCACTCGGGGTTTACTGGTACACAACTTATTTGTCACTGGTCAGCTATTCGAAGCACGCTGTAACCATGTGGTCAACACTTCACTGAATAGAAATATAATCAGATTCACAATCTTGGACGAACTTCTCGCGTCACCAACACACTTCGTGCTATAATTAATACTTTCAGACGTATTCACATTACACAATTTGAATTTCGATGATACTTTAGACTTGGTCACCTGGGACCTTCACAATTTCACACCCGCTCGCCATGCAAGCGCGGATTCAAGTAATTCCTTCACGGAAGTAGGTGTGCTCAGTTCGATCACTTCCGCGTATCGGCGGCGTTATACCTTCGGTCGTAAACCATAAATAAAATATTATTAGCCCATGAATAATGTGGCTAGTTAAGCTGAATGACTGATTATTTTAAATTCACATTGCACATCAAAGAGAACTTCTTTGATCATGTAGGGTAATTTTATACTGCTTCTTAATGAAGTCAAAAGAATATCTAATGTAGTGGCATGCTGCTGTGGGTGCTTTCACAATTCTTGAGCATTATAAATTCCATGGTTCGTGTACAAGCTATCACCAGCATGAGCTATTCGGGCTCATATATATAATGACCCTGTGCATCTTCTTCTTTCCTAGCGTGTATCCCGCGATGGTGCAGGGTCCGCTTGTTTGGTTGCTGTTCGCCACTTCTTCCTGTCAAGGGCATCTTCAGGTTTAAGTCCACACATCACCAAGTCTTCCTTGATTCTATCCAGCCATCTTTTCTTTGGACGTCCACGGGGACGATTTCCTCCTGGATCGTATTGGAGAGCTGTTCTTGCCACAGAGTTCTCATCACTTCTAGTGGCATGCCCATACCACCGAAGCCGTGCTTCTCTCATTTTGTAGGTAATGGCTGCAACTCCCATCTGTTTCCAGACATGTTCATTCCTGACATCAAGCCGTGTAACACCATGGACAAACGTAACATTTTCATCTCCATTCCATGTAGGGCTTGTTCATGCTTGGTTGAAGCTGGCCAACATTCTGTGCCGTAAAGTGCCACTGGTCGTATCATGGACTTGTAAACTCTCCCTTTCAAAGGTATAGGTACTTTCTTATCGCACAGCACTCCTGTGACTTGGAGCCACTTCATCCACGCAGTTTTAACTCTTGCTCGAGCATCGAGAAGCGATTCGCCATCTGAAGTGATAAGGGAACCGAGGTACGGTATTTAAACTGTGTAGTTTTAGTGAGATGATGCTCTTCAATACTGATGGTACCGTTGGTATGTGTGCCACATAGCAAGTATTCAGTATTCCCTATATTGAGTTTCAAGCCATTTTTGTTCAGACATCCCTTCCAGAACAGAGTTCGAATTTCTAGATTTTCGCGAGTTTGATCTGCGAGAAACACTTAATCAGCATATAAGATCGGCCATGGATGTGGGGTCTGAATGTCAGCTGTCACTGTATCCATGTACAGAATGAACAGAAGCGGCGAGAATGCTGATCCCTGATGAACTCCAACAATTATAGGGAAAGCAGGTGAAATTCCAGCTGGGCAGCGTACCATACTTGTGACGTTGCAGTAGAGGGACTGAATACATCGGACGTGAACTTCTGGGATTTTGTGAGCTCGAAGGGATCTCCAGATGAGCTCATGTGGCACCCTGTCGAAAGCCTTCTCGAGATCCAAGAATGCGAGATGTAAAGGTTGGTTCTTTTCTCTATGTTTTTCCACAAGTAGGCGTACAGCATTGATTGCGTCGGGCGTACCAACCGCTTTGACAAAGCCATTGGTTAGGAGATATCTGGATCATGAAGCACAGATGTCTATCAAGAATACGCTCAAAGACTTTCATTGTGTGGCAGAGCAATCGAATTGGTCGATAATTGAAACATTCGCCAACATCTCCTTCCAAATTGGGATGGTAGTACTAGACTGCCAGGTTGTAGTAGGTACGCAGCCATCCTCAAGGATACGATTGAAAATTGCCGTAAGAATTTTAGCACCAGGATATCCAAGCAAGTTCCAGATTTCAGATGGTATGTCATCTGGTCCTGTCGCTTTGCCATTTTTCATTTTACTTATAGCCTTTAATACCTCTTCTTCGGTAATTTGAGGTACAGGTCTTGCAATTGGATCGCTGGTCAATTCAGGTGTGTGTGGAAACTCTTCATTATACATTTCCTTGTAGCAGTCATGCCATCGATGTAGTATGGCTGTGGGATCCCTAAGAGGCTGGTGGCTCGCATCTTTAATCTGGAGTACATGTCCAATATCTTCCGTTGCTCGATGGCGGGATCTTGCAAGGTGGTAGATCTTCTTAGCACCTTCTGACGTATCAAGTTGGTTATACAGTTCCTGATAATGGTGGCTTTTTACTCTGGCAACAGCGTGTTTTGCAGCAGATTTCAGCATCTTGTACTGATGTAGATCTTCATTCAGCCTTGTTTGGCGCAGAGTTTTGAAAGGTTGCTTCTTTGCTTTGATGGCTATTTGAACGTCTTCGCTCCACCACCAGGTCTGTTTATCAATAAAACGTTTTCCGTCCTCCGAGGGATTCAGTTGCTATTGTGTGTATCTGGTTTGTGATTTCTCTCCAAATGGCCTCCTCTGGTTGATCCGTGTTTATAATAAGTGTATTGAGCCTTGATGCAAATTCATCCTTCTTCTCATAAAGCTTCCACCACTTTATCCTCTGTGCACCATTTTTGTGAGGTTGGACTGTTGTGATTTTTCCAATTCGCATGTGTAGAACTAGTAATTTATGCTGTGGTGCAATATTTTCAGATGGGATTACCTATCTCTTGTCAGTTTAAGATCGTGCCTTCGTATCAGCCAGTAGTCAATTTGGGTGGAGTATTCACCACTGGTGTAAGTGATAAGATGTGTAGGTCTCTTCCTGAAGAAAGTGTTGACAAGGACAAAGTCATGAGCTTCAGCAAAGTCCAAAATCTTGCACCCATCTTCATTTCTCTCTCCAAATCCTTGACCACCATGACACTGTGCATATCCGTCTCTAGATTTTCCCACATGACCATTGAGGTCTCCACCAAGAAAAATATATTCTTCTGGAGCTATCTCCTGAACGTGAACACTCAGTTTCTCCCAAAAGTCCTCCTTTTCAGTTTCAGGGAATCCAGTTTGGGGAGCATAGCAGGAGATTACTCGCAAAGTTGTTGTGCTCGTGTCAACCTTAACTGATATAATGTGCTCTGATATTCGATTCACTTCAACCACAGAGTCTCGTAGCTTCTGACTTATGGTTACTGCGACCCCATTTCTGGCAGAATTTGTGCCATGATAAATAATCTTGTAGCCTTCGCCAATGTCTTTTGATTTTGAGCCCTTCCACCTTGTCTCTTGTACACACGCGATGTCAATGCGACGGTTCTTGCGAGTATATGCAAGTTCACGGCTTCTTCCAGTGAGCGTTCCAGTATTGAGAGTGACCCTGTATATAGGCCTATACAACGCTAAGGTGTATTTTTCACAAAATTCAAGCTCTTAAACCAGAGGGAGTTAGAAGGTGCGATTTGTGCCTAAAACTTCCAAATCGTCTCAGTACTGGAACTGTGTTGCAATTCTTGAAAAGTCAACGGAAATATATATGTTATTTGTTTAAAAGTGCCTTTAAACAAATACACAAGAACTGCCAGAACCGTGTCTCATCGAGCCCGCGTAACAGTAAAGCCGCGAGGGTGGTCTATACACATGGGGCTTACAAGTAACCGATCCGTTAAAAATCCCTCGGTATGCCTTTCTTCGGAGGGGAGTAAAGTCGGCGGGCCTATGTCATAGATTTATGGCATGTAAAAGTACTTTTCCGTAACTTCAATTGTGTGAAGCAAAATTTGTAGGTTAGATTTGATTATTATATTTTTTAAACACAATGTGTACTGAAAGAATGTAAAGTTACATAATTGTCGTGATTTCACCAATCCTTAGTTAGTTCAACTAGTGATAAAGTCCTTTTTTTTACACTTCTGCAGGTGATATTTGGGGCACAGTTCATTACATATCTTACAGATGCAGCTGTCCTTAGGATCGTGGTAGGCGCTTTCTGTGCAAATCTTTCCATGAAAGCCGTGTACTGCAAATCGTGTGTACAGGTGTCGGAGTTTTGGAAGTTTGGTCCTTTCCTGCAGCCTGTTGTCATTGCGTCTGTTTCTGTTGTCCTCCTCCTCCCCCCCCCCCCCCCCCCCCCGGATCCTTCTTGCTTTGCTGCTCCTCTCTTCGATGAAGGTTGCATATTATGCTTGTGTCTCTGATAAATTGAAGCAGTGTTTTATGTTGATAAATGCTCTTAAGTTCCAACGTCCGTCGCCAGGTGCTGGTTGCGATGTCATCTAGTAGTCATGTGTCGTGGACGGTAGCATTTGGTAGCAAAAGTAAGAACTACTTGAAATCATCGTCTGCAGTCCTTACTTGATTTAAAACAAATAACACACACTAATGCCGCCATCACAATTAACAGACAGATTCTACACACACTCAAAGTACACGGGGCTACATGACCGCGTTGTCGCAGCCTCTAATCTAAGGAACCAACCAGTAACCGATCGTGCTTTCAAAAGAAAGAGAATTACCCGCAGCAGTGTCGAAATGTACTCTGGTTTCATAAATATCGACAACCTGTTTAAAGAGTGCGTTTAAACAAATAAACAAGAAACCCGCATAACAACAAATCCGGGTGGGTGGTTTATGCACTTGCGAGATGTCTCGCTCAGGTATCCTAGTACACTGTGACAAAGCACGGTATAGGCCTCGTTCACATTGCCTGGGCAAGCAAATTAAGGTGCACGCGCAAGTAATCCTTTCCAGTTATCAGTCAAAATCAAGGTTTGAAGTTTTTAATGTTAGTTGCGGAGCCTGTCAAGGAGAATGGGCGAGTGGATATCTAATAGGCAGAGAAGGAGGTAGAGAATACGTACGGATTGTTCCTGATTTACAGCCACTAAACTTTTTGAATATT
The DNA here is from genome assembly GCA_946902985.2 of Meconema thalassinum. Taxonomy (NCBI): domain Eukaryota; kingdom Metazoa; phylum Arthropoda; class Insecta; order Orthoptera; family Tettigoniidae; genus Meconema; species Meconema thalassinum. Next base: position 175,266,954 of record OX336394.1, on the reverse strand, counting down.
TTAGAATGTAGTCGGATACATTCTACCCCAAAAGTATTGAAGCATTCTTATCTCCGAAATAGTGTATCACCCGAAGAAAGCTCTTGGAAAAACACAAATAGCATACTAGGTACGACACTATGCGATCGCTAGTCTTGAGCCAAATGAGCACGCTTTCCGGTAAAAGTCAAATTTATTTGATTCCTGGTGGACGATAGGCAAGCTTATGCAAGCGTGCGCATGCGAGTGGCAACCAATGTGAACAGCGCCGGCACCCGACACTTGTTCCAGACGCTCTTGAGATTTAAAAAAATATATTCTACAGGCAAACTTGCCCAAGCGTGCTCCTCCATTTTGCTTACCCAAGCATTCCTGCAATTTGATTACCGAAGGCCAAGTTGTTGACACCCGATGCTGAGCTTACATTGGCGTTGGTGTCCCTTATTTTTCCTGCTAGGGTACAAGGATTAAGATTAAACAAAAATAAAAAAAATAAATAAAAAAATATCTAAAATAAACACCAGTGCAACCTCGCTCAGTGGCAGACTTAACTCAAATGGATAATTAAAGTTACTAAAGTAGCCTATTCTTCATATAAGTAATGATGGATGTGTAATGAAAGTTAACAGAACTATCGTGCCATGCACTGGACATACGAACAGCGAACGTATTCAAATATAAGTGGAAATGTAAACGTAAAAATAATAAAACGGAAAAAATACCAAGTTTGGACTTTCGAAAATTAACCCAGTTTGAAAAGTTGACGAGATATTTTCATCTACGGAAGATTTGGCGATTATAACACTGATATTTGTTTGCATTCTTATTTCTGCCGTTGCAATTCGCATGGTTGGTGGTGGTGTTCGTTGTTTTAAGGGGTGAAACATGTAGACCCTAGGTCATCTGCCCGTAAGTCTTGCAATATGTTTTTTCGTCCTGATTGTTATGTGATGACGCGGATCTTAGAAGCGACGACTCCTTTCAGATATTTGTACAACAAGGTCAGATATTTGTACTTTTTGCAAGCTAAAGCATTAATTAAATTATGAACTTAAAATTCGAAGGAACAAACACAGTACCGGTAGGTCAGTTGTTTTATTTTATTGTTCGCTGGCAAGGTGCGCCTCAGCTTATTCCTACTAATGACCAAGACTTGAAATAACAATTTTCAGCTTCCATTGGGTTGGATCATCATTTTAAGTAATTGAACAATATTTAATCATGAGATGCTTACTTTGGAATTTATTGAAGAGCCAGACTGAAGGAGAGCATGGTCCTTGCTTTATGCTTTGAGGAGACAAAAAGTGCCGTGTTCCTTCTAAGTCGGTGCCTATGCCAGAACTGTTAATGGTAGACGAGTATAGGCCGCACTTGATCCCCCTGCACAATGCACTGTAACTGAAAATTCGTGATTTTTGTTTGGCCTAAAATGCTATGAGCCTCAATTTTGTTCAATCTAAGTTATTTTCCTTAACTGTCTTCCGGGACGGGGGGCAAAATGTCTAATTCCGGATCTGGATGTGATTTGTCTTAATATATTATTGTTTATCAATAGCGATGCGAGTTTTATTACCATGTGGCCACTGCTATTCCTCGTCTGTATGCGGGTGTTCGCTATAGTACTTTGTTTTATTGATAACGAGTGCAGCTGCCTGTAAATGATAGTCCTCAACTGGTTGTTCGCTTATTGACGTCACCACTTACGATAACCTTGCGTGTCGCCTTTTGTGGTCTAATAAGGATGCTTATTGAGACTCTGTCAACTGGAGAAGGGTCGTTTCTATTCCCATCACATTCTAGAAGTTGCTTTTCGTGGTTTACCCCCTCTATTCTAGGCAAATGCTGGGATGGACGGCTGCCTCCTTCCCAATCGTAGCTCCAATTATACTAAGGCGGACACTGCAATAATACATGCTATCAGGAGAGACCGGACATTCATGTACTAAAAACGATTAAAATATGCAATTATGCACTAAAAATTGAAAAATATGCACTTAACAATAAACCAATCTTATTCACTCTTATTTCTGTCCTTTGTCGTAATATGTGCAGTCATTATTGCATGTTGTTCCAGTTGATTTTGTTTTTCACATTTCACTTCCGTCGAGCATATTAAATACTTTCTGCTGCTCTTCTCTTTAGGCATTTTGAGTAAAGAATATGCAGACTAAAGTAACACTTCAACTGAAGAAACTCATCTTAAAACTCACCCCGGGCTACTGGCTGACAATCCCTTTTTGAAATAGCCAGGCAGCATGCTTGCCTAAAATACTGTTATCTCGTTATCTCCTTCTTAGAAAGTTGCTTACGAGGGATACTGCCCAGATGGTGAAAGAAATGTCTCACCCCCCATCCATTTCTTGAAATGCCAGACGTAAAATACTGTTATCTCGTTATCTGTTGCTCAGAAAGTTGCTTACATGGGATGTCTTACACACAGGCGAAACTAATTTTGTTCAAGATGTTTTAAATTATACTTAATTTCGAATGTATATGCTACAATATTCTGTTATGTTCAGAATATGCAATAAATCCAATATTCCCACAAAATATGCATTTGCATATGCGTATATGCATTTTCAAACAGGTAGTTCCGTGAAGAACTAAACTGCCTATTTTCGTATATCCTATTTATGGTATTGCCTCTATCAACATACAACATTTCAGTTTGATTGCTGTGATCGATTCGTAGACATTGATAACCATATAATATTTCGGATGGTAGCCATGTTGGATTTTTATACAGTACAGTATATGTAGGCCATAGAGTTATATACTATTTAGATGAAGATTATTACATAGGCTTATTATTCGAACCTCAATCGCATGATTAGAACACAAGAAATAAAAAAACGAGATTTCAAAATTTCGCACAGCCGCCATCTTGTGGTTATGAAAACAATTCATTAGATGCCAGTGGATAAACATTTGTATGAGGATTTATCGTACCAAGTTTCACTGTGCTCGGATGGTTAAATCGCGAGAAACGTCAATTTAAATATTTAAATTCGCGTTGCCGCCATGTTGGATTCGTGCTCATAGGTGTACTTGGTCTTTATCAACATACAATATTTCAGTTTGATTGCTGTCATGGATTAATAAATATTGAGAACCGTCTAAATATTTCGGATGGTCGCTTTGTTGGATCTTTTATATTTTGTAGGTCATAGAGTTATGTTCTATTAGATGGCGATTATTGCGTAGGTTCAATATTCAAACGTTTACTTCGATCGCATGATTAGGACACAAGAAATAAAAAACTTAATTTTCAAACTTCGCATAGCCGCCATCTTGAGGTTAGGTAAACAATTGAACTAAATTAGATGTCAGTGCATTGCAATATGTATAAACGTTTGCTGTACCATGTTTCACTGCGATCGAATGGTTATACCACGAGAAGGGTCTATTTAAAAGTTTCAATTTCGCATGTCCGCCATGTTCGTTTTGTAGTTTTGTAGTTAACAGGTTTTTGAAAGTCACATGGGTGAACTTCTAGTAGTGCCCTTTATCACCGTCCATGACCGCGTTGTCGCAGCCCCTAAACTGAAGAACCAACCAAAGTCACATAGGTGAACTTCTAGTAGTGCCCTATATCGTCGTACAAAATTTCAGGGTGATATGAGTAATAGTTTCGGAGATATAGAATGCCGGTGAAATATTTCGCACAGCCGTGATGTTGGATTGGTGAGTCGTATTCGAATTTGAAGGTCACGGTACTATGCCCTTACCGAGTTTCGTTGAAATTACTTCAGCCGTTTAGGTTTTATTATTGGGTTACACACACATACGCACACATACACACACGGACATAAGGTGATCTCATAAGCCTATTTTTTTAATGAATGAAAATAGGCAAAAGATCCTACAAAATTACACCCACATGGGACTGATGGCCAAAATACCCCCAGGCCCTGAATGAACTTGTATTAGTCGTGCCAACATTTTTGTATGTAATGGGCGAATTACTAGCGTTTCTGGGGGCAAACTCCTTGAGGTGCGTAGCTGTGCGTCTGCAAGGAAGAGGCTGCGCTGAGGAGTTGGCTGATTTAAAAGCAACCTGTAAAAGTGGGGATTTGCGTGTGACTCTATATTATGCAAATGCGGTGAAGAGCAGACCATGGACCATCTCCTCATCTGCAAGCTGTGCCCAACAACCTTCTCTGTCTCGTTGGACTTGATGTAAGCCACCAAAGAGGCATGCGAACTGGCTGAATACGGGTCACATTGCATTAAAATTTGGTATAAATTTGCAGAACCTATGAAAGTAGCCACTGTACGAAGATATGTATGTATGCTTTTAGTACCAATTACTGGATTGTTTTATGTGTATACTAGCTGAAGTAGCCGTGCTTCGCTACGGGTCATAAATAAATTAAAATGTGAAGGTGACAGTTAAAACTGGGGATAGGCGAGGTGCTGCGCGGAGGGAGCATTTTGTCCAACAACACCGCTCGGCGTTGGCCGTGTTTTATAGCACAAATTTAGGTTTTACTCGCTAACCGTTGGAGATACACGAAAAGTGATCAGGACCTTTCGGATAGAAAATTAAATTTTAAACCTCGTATATGCCATCAAAGGTTTGGTATTTCTTAGCGTTCTCTTTTTATTTTAAATGGAAATATGAAAGTTTGAAACCAAAGGGTGTAGTGACGTCACTAAAATGTTCGCCATCTTTAAATAGTGCAAAGTATCGAAATCAAAAGTAGCCTATATGTTAACCAGGTAAATCAGCTACTTCCATGTAAAATTTCATGTAAATCGGACCAGTGGTTCTTGCGTGATTGAGTAATACACAGACACACACCATCTCATTTTATATATTAATAGGCTATAGAAATATAGATTATACGTTATCTGACACGATTAAATTTGATACTATTTGATAATGGTGCCATCGAGACACCTACATTTAAGAATCCCTCAGTTTACAAATTTGTTTACGTGAGGCTTGGCGTTTCAATTTGTATTCCCCCTGTTGAGGACTTCCAGTGTTTTCGAGTCTGATATTAAAACCCTGGATCTCACACACACTATGCAAGCGCTCATTCAATCGACTACTCTGCCCACCCATGGGGAAACATGCATTTGAGATGAAGATGATAAAATATTGGCAAACCTTTATTTATGAGTATGATGACCGACAGGGCTGGTGCAAGGCCAAGGGTCCGCGCTGTTTCCAGATTCGGAAAGACGAGTGGGTTTGAATACCACCGTTGACCATCCTTTTTCCGTGGTATGCCATTTTCAACTCTAGGCAAATGCCTGGACGGTACCTCTTAATAGGACACGGCTTCTTCTTTACCACGCCTCGCAGAGTTTCATTTATCTTCATTCATTTCATCTTTTTAGCTCCTTTGATGAGGTATGCGTCAAGCGGCATCGGTGGCGTAGTCGGTAGCATGCTGAACTGCTATGCCCAAGGTCGCTGGTTTAAACCTGGCCGAAGTCTTCGGATTTTTAAGAGCGTTAAAATCACTCAGTGTGCCTTCATTCTGAGGGGAGGTAAAACCAGCGGGCCCATGTCAGATTTATGGCATGAAAAAGAACCTACCACTACAATTGGTATTGTGTAGCTAAATTTTGTAGGTTATTTGGTTTATAAACGCTCTGTAAATTCCAACGTTCGCCGCTGGGTGTTGACAGTGGCATCTGGTAGCCAAAGTTGGAACTACTTGAAATTGAACTTTCATTCATTTCATCTGTCATTAACTCCTCTTGTGAGGTTTGCGTCAGGAAGGGCATCTGGCCGTAGAAACTATCAGCCACGTGGAATTCATCCCCGCATCTCATCCCCGACCCCGTTGGCAACAGGATTAATGAGGGGTAGACATATATGAGGTATGCTGGCTTCGGTGGCGTAGTTGGTAGCATGCTGAACTGCTGTGCCCAAGATAGCGGGTTCAAACCCAGCCGAAGTCGTCGGATTTTTTAAAAGCGTTAAAATTCCTTCAGTATGCCTTCCTTCGAAGTGGAAGTAAAGCCGGCAGTCCCATGTCATGGATATTTTGCATGTAAAAGATCCTTCCACAGACTAAACTTGTGTGAAGCTAAATTGTTAGGTTAGATTTCGTCGGAATGCTCTATCAAAGTTCCAACGTTCACCACTAGGTATCATTGATATCTGGTAGCGATAGTGATGTAAAATACCCAGGTATTTATAAACCGGAGTAAATACCCGGGTATTTTAGATTTTTTAAATTAAAAATCCTGTTTCTTGGTAAGTTGAACCTTAAACTATTCAAACTATTCTACATTAACTTTTTAGAAATGTAACAACATCAGATTGTTAATAAAATTAAATTTAATTAGAATTGGGACCTAAAACCAGAATTAGAATTGGGAATTAGATCAGGAGATAAAATTCAATAGTTATAACCTGAAAAACTCAGGGATAGAATTGAACTAGGTTTTTTTTTTTTTTTTTTTTGCAAACATGAGATAAAAGTTGGGGGAAATTTATTCAGAGCATTGGCCAAGTTCTACAAAAGTTGTAATGTACAGTTTTTCAGAACAGTTTGTAAAATAATCTCTACTTAGTATAAAAAAAAAGGTGCCCGATTCTTGGATGTCACGGGTAATCTCAAGAACCTCTGGATATATTTTGATGCGGGTTCACAATTATGTAAAGGATATCTCGAGGATGATTTCTGTAGAAAATAATTTATTTATGATCAAAGGAAGCAGTGCAGTAACGATTTCAGTGAAAAAATAAACAAAAAACCTGGCGTCCGAGCGCTTTTTAAGTTTATTTTGGGCAAACCGTGAAACATATCTAAATACTATGAGTGTAAGAATTGTTCAGCATGAAAAGTTCTACATAAAATCCAGGAGAGCATATCTCGAGCTTCAATACAACGCCCACGATAAGTATTTTTACGTTTTCATTTCTTCCAACCATGTCCATTCTAATTTTGAGGTGACAGTTTAGCTAGCTAAGGGCGAGTTATCACCCCTGTTACAGCCTAACTAGCGGGCGAACCTATTACCCCAGATACAGCCAGCAGCAAACCGACGAGTCGTGTTGAGTTAAGACTTCAGAGAAGGCTGGTTGTGTTTGGTGTTTCCCTGGAAGTTCAACTTGGTTTTTCTTCATTTCGCCTGTGAACTTTCCGTTCCGCAAAATACACAGTCAATTTAAGGTTGGACGGAAGGGAGATTTGTGTTTCATGCACCTCGCCATTCTTACATTACGTCTGACGAGAATTCGTTATAATTAATAGTCCAGTCAGTGATGTTAAGCCTTCATACCGAGATGTAAAACGGATCTAGGTCATAGTTCATTGACATCGCAAAATAAAAAAGTGTTTATCACGTAACAATGAAACAGAGCAACAAATAATTTCTAGATTGCCACAAGAGAAAGAAAGACTTCGTTCTCGGCACCTTCAAACCGTTGCTCAAGAAGAACAGCGTCTGAACCACGATCAGAAACACGCTTATAACACTAAGAAGGAAGGTAAGATATTTTTTCTCGATGTCCCTGTAGGCACAGGCAAAACGTTCTTGATTTATGTGTTGCTCGCCAAAGTGAGGTCTGGTGGTAATATTGCTCTTGCCGTCACATCATCTGGAATTGCAGCTACTCTTTTGGAAGGAGGAAGAACAGCACATGCAACATTTAAACTTCCTTTGAAAGTCAGCAGTAATGATGGAAATGTATGTAATATTTCAAAACAAAGTAACACTGCCAGATTAATCCAAAATTGTTCTTTAGTTGTATGGGATGAGGCTACAATGTCGCACAAAACTTCCGTTGAAGCTGTAGACAGGACCTTGAGTGATTTAAGGAATCGGAACACACCTATGGGTGGCTGCACAGTTTTGTTCGCCGGATATTTTCGTCAAATCTTACCAGTTGTTACCAGAGGAACGAGAGCCGACGAAGTGAACGCTTCATTAAAGATATCTTACATCTGGCCAGATATAACAAATTGGCACTCAAAACTAACATGAGAGTAGGCTACTCTTATATTCAGAAGATAATAGTTTGTTTGCTAATTTGTTACTTAGAGTCGGAAATGGAGATTTACCGGTCATTGACGGGAAAATTACCCTCAGTGACGATTTCTGTGCTTTAGTAAGCAGTATTCAAGAATTGATTGATAGCGTTTATCCTCAAATCCATGGCCTATCTAACAAGTCAAATTCATGGTTTGAAGAAAGAGCAATATTATCGCCGACAAACGAACAAGTTGTGAAAACTAATGACTTGGTGTTCTCCAAATTCACTGCCCAGGCTCTAGTATTACTCAGTAGGCTAGACGCAGTAGTCGATAGTGAAGAAGCTGTTCATCACCCTACAGAATTCCTAAATTCTTTATTTCCTTCTGGCTTGCCACCACACAAGCTTATTTTAAAAGTAGGAGTGTCTATTATATTGCAACGTAATTTACAACCAAAATTATGCAATGGGACACGATTGGTAGTGAAAACTTTGAAAAACTGTTTCATTGAATCAACTATCTTAACTAGCTGTGGTACAGGAGAAACGGTCTTAGTACCCAGAATCCCTACGATTCCTTCAGATTTGCCTTATCGTTTCAAACGAATACAATTTCCAGTAAGAGTCTGCTTTGGCATGACTATAAACAAAGCACAGGATCAGACACTTAGCGTGACTGGAGTTGATCTTAATGGAGAATGTTTTTCTTATGGACAGCTTTACGTTGCTCTATCGCTTGTTACATCAAACCGAAATCTTTTCGTGTTCACTGCTGGAGGGAAAACGACTAATGTCGTATACAAGGATATCTTATAAGACCTCCGTTAGAAGTAGCCTATCACCTTGCATTCATAACTGTTCCCGGGCGAAGCCGGGGTGGGTTGCTAGTTCATATATAAAATAAATAATCAAATAACCAAAAAGGCTAGTAAATAGTAAATAGAAAATCAAACAAAGAATAGAAAATGAAAGGGAAGTACAGTGTCAGTTTGAATTCTGGGTAGGATGAGTTAAGCAGTGTTGCCAACCCATATGCTTGCTGGCATACAGCACATCTTCACCCATTATGGAGCCCACATACTACAAAAACTTCCTGACATGCATTTGTGTTATTTAGAGTATGATTTAAAAAATTAATATTTCTTTAATATTTAAAATTGAATGAAAAGTAACTTAAAAGCACTTTTACTAAGTTTTTTTTTCTTCAAATGTCCTTTCTATTGAATATATTTTATTACCTTTTGAGTTTTGGCATACACTTTCAATTAATATGCAAATAGCTTACTCTTATTACTACAAAAGTAACCTTTCCCTCCCACATCTTTGTTGCTCATTTCCAGTATCGTAATAAAACTCGACCTTCTCAATATCTCGGTATTTATTAAAAATTTAAAAAACAAAACAACCAAAAGGTTTTATTCAATATTTTACTTTAGTTTAAGGAGAAAAAAAAACTAATTAAAGACAAGGTTACAGTGTCAAAACATAACATATAAATACCCAAAATACCTGGACATCCATTTTCCTTTTTTTAGTTTTGAAGGATCAATATTGTTCCTGATTTCAATTTAAGGCATCAAATACACGTGTTTCAGTCCTTGTTTGTCCAACACTTCATCAACACGTCAAAAAGTGTTGTACAAAGCTCAAAAACTGAAAATACCCTCATTTTGGGTATTTAAAAGACCACTGGGTAAATACCCGGGTAAATACCCAATTTATATTTACCTTCCCACTGGGTATTTACCCGTCCCACATCACTAGGTAGCGAAAGTTGGAACTACTTGAAATAGAACGGAACTTGTAGCTCACCCTACAGGTGTCCGCTGGAAGCAGCTACAGCCTCTGGCGAGCCGAACATGTCCTCGGACACTCTCGGCACTAAAAGCCATACGATAAATAAATACATAGATGAGGTATGCGTCAGGAAGGGCATCGGGCCATTAAACATCTGCCGTTTAGAAGACCCATCTAAACTCATCACCGACTCCATAGAAACGGGAATAATAGAAAAAATATGATGATGATGACGACGATAAGGCTGTGCGGATCTCGTCGAAAAACTCACAGCCAGTAGTGAGTTGACGAAAGTTACGGTGAGGCAGAAGTTTTTGTCTAGGGACACACAGTGTGAGCGACACCAACAGCGCCAGTGATACGTAAAGAAATGCTATACTGGCACGCGCAGGAACGTAGTAAAAGGGGAAATCGCCTGCATCACACCTGAGTGTGCCCTCATGTCTTCGTCACCAACTTTCTTCCGTGGTAACCCTTAACTTAAATGTACAAGTTGCGTTTCTTAAGTAAGTACGGTTTCCATATGTTTCCGGTCAGTGGCGGCTGATAAAATAAGGTTGCAGTGTTGCTCAACGACCAGATTTATTTAAGAAAAGGAATTGATACCGTAATAATACTATTTTTAGTAATAAAAACTGTACGTTTCCTTTTATATGTGTAGGAATTCATTGTTCTTTAATAATTCAGGAAATCTTATATTTATTTATTTAGCTTATGGCTAGAGATACAGTACAAATGTATACACGTATGTCCAAATTCTGGATATAGCCAATAGTCTCTGGAGTCACGAGAGCAAAGTCACTAGCACTGCCACTGTACTTTATTTTGCTGCACTCGGTGATGATGTGCTGGATCGTCTGTTCTGCAGTACCAGTCACACGCAGGCGTTGAAATTCTGTTCCACTTGTAGTGGAAGGCTGCACAGTTCCCATGGTTGGTTCGTATCCGGTTCAATATGGACCATAGTCTACGAGGGAGGTTGAAACCAGGTGGCGGCGTCTTCTTCACAGGAGGCATTGTTTGACAACATTTGTTGTTGAGTCTCGTCTGCCAATCAACGAAAGTTTGGTAGTTGCTGTTCCTCAAGTTCATGGCATCTCTTCTTGATGGTTTTCTGGAACTCAGGCGACCAATATTTGCATCGCTGATGTCATCATGTATCGGCAGTCCTGGATTGTTCATTATTTTATTGAATTTTCTTAAAGAACATCTTTACGTCTGAGACCTGGAGGGGGAATAGCACTGGTAGCCAAAGTGTGGGAGTAGATTTGATTGTGAGGAAATCTTATAGTAAGTTAAGTAAGTTATAGTAATTTTTCTAGGTCTCTGCGTTTTCCAACCATCCGATCAGAATTAAATTTGTTGGCAGCCGGGAATCGAACCCAGGACCTTTGGATACAGAGTCTTAATAAGTATCCCGAGACCACAGAAGGCGACAGGATATGAAAGTGAAAATATCACTGCAACCGTGAAAACAAAAACGTTCTATTAACGAAACCTTGCCGTTGCAGTGAAAGCAACATTCCATCAGCCACAAGTGGTCATTATTTGCTGAACATTTCGGGCGTAACACGCAGCAGGTACAAGAGAACTGCCTGCCGAGTCACTTTCTCGATCTGACCAACCATGCGACCTGGGTGTATCTCACGCAGCCATGTCAGACTAGATCGTTTCCCAACCTGTGGTTCGCGAACCCCCAGGGGTTCGCCAAACACTTTTCCATAATGGCGGGTTTCGAGGTTAAGGGTGGTTACTCTTGGTCGACCTGGTACTGGCCTACGACTAACATCTCCTGTGTCTCGAAATCGTCTCCAAAGCCTGGAAATTACACTTTGTGGCACATTCAAGGATACAGCGACTTCGGTCTGTGTCTGGCCTGCATCCAGGCGGCCGAGTATTCTACCCTGCAAAACGGGGTCCAAATGGCTTCGTTGTGCCATTATGTTTTCACGTTCACCACGAGGCTACACTCCGCACAATATAACTGGTCAAACACGACTGAAGGAAAACGGGGCGCAGGCACCGGGTGTGTTTAGCTTGCGGTTACGCCGCTAGTAAAAGCAGGGAATACTCCTTTCCTATTCAGAGCGAACACGTAAGGTTGGTAGGTGTAGCCTATATGCCGTGCGATTTGCGGTCAATTTCCTGTTGTCCTGCTTATTCGCAACTTACGCTTAACTTTTGGACACTGGTGTAGTTTTCCACTTCAACTCCAGGGAAATGCTGATGATTCCTAAATCAAGGTCACGGCCGCCTACTTCCAAATCCTCGCCCCAATATAAATAACACACGGGAGTCATTACAATGGCATGAGACTATCAGACGGATGTCAATCTCATCCAAGTACACGGTGCTACATGACCACGATGATGCAAAGCCCCTAAATAAATCAACTACAACAAAATATCAGTTATGAGGGTGGCGTCAAGGACGGTATTAGGTTTGAGATAAATAACGTAACTCTTCCTTCCCTTTAAAACAAGTCATTATCATCATCCGGCCGTAAGAGCCATTGTCACATCAAACCTCGATTTATCTCGTCCAGGACCCATAGAAATGGGAATAAGAGGGGATAGGTGTGAAGATCTCTCTCAGTACATTGGCACTGCTCGTGGATTATGCCTTCTTAGCATATAATACGAGGGCCTTCCATAAAATAAATTTCTCGATTTTTTAAATAAAAAGACACCAGTTAAATGAAAAACTTGATTGGCACCAGATGCAGCAATCGCCATCAGAATTGAGACACCTGTCATATCGTGGGATCTACTTTTGTATTCCTGTGTCGTAAAAGTCTGTCGCCTGGGAATGGAACCAGCGTGTGACATCCGTTTTCAGCTCTTCGTCAGTGTGAAAATACTGATTGGAGGACAGGAATTTCTTGAGGTGCAAGAAAATATGGATTCGTGTCAATGCTCGACCACATATGGCTCGGTGTACAGCAACTGTTCTGCAGGAGTTGGCTGGGATCTGTTTGATTGTCCCCCGTAGAGTCCTGATCTTGCTCCCAGCGGTTTTCTTGTTTTATTTATTGTAGGTTCTGAAGAGAAGAGATAGGTTAGTAGGACACATACTAAGACACCCAGGAATAGCCAGCTTAGTTATGGAAGGAAGGGTTGAGGACAAAAACTGTAGGGGTAGATCAAGGTTAGAATATGTTAAACAGATTGCATCGGATGTAGGGTGTGGTAGCTATATAGAGATGAAACGATTAGCTCAGGACAGGAAGGCATGGACGGCTGCATCAAACCAGTCAAAAGACTGAAGACTCAAACAAAAAACAGGTTCTGATGAAATTAAGGATTACAGTTTAAAGTAAGGAGAAAATTAGGACAAAGCCGTTCCGAAAAGTCTGGACGCCGGGATATGACTCAGAAAGAAAAAATCTGGGACTGTGGGCCCCCTACCTTTGAGCCAGCACTATCCATAGCTTGACTAACGTTTAGACAGGCCTTCTTGCGAGTCAGAACTCCTGCCTTTGAACCAGTACTATCCATAGCTTGACTAACGTTTAGATAGGCCTTCTTGTGGGTTAATACTCCTGCTTTTAAACCAGTACTATCCATAGCTTGACTAGCATCTTGAACACTTCTTCCCCGTTCCTATAAGATAATCCTATAAGGTAATCTAACAAGGAAGTAATCCGCTTACTTCTGCTAACCGCTCAATGTATTATGAGATAAGGTGGAAAGAATCAGTTTGAGAAGATTAGAGACTTCATGAGTGCTGTATTGTAAGATAAATACTTAATGTTGCATGCATCTCTTTAACCTACTTTGATGTGCAGTCATTCAGACAACTCATTATATTGGTAGCCAGCAGTCCAAGGCTGACCTTTAGGAGAGTTATCATCCCATGTGATCGCCTGAGTAGCTATTAGGTTTCATCTCGATTCCTGGGTTTTATCAGATCCATTGCGAGAGCTGTCCTTGCATGAGACGAATTGCTGATTTATTCAAAATATGTTACCGTATAATTCTTGAGGAGTAACAATAATAATAATCTGACTAGGAATATCTACATTAAAATTGTTTATCTAAAATCCTTAAAATACAACATTATAATGGCACAGTCAAATCGGAATACTTACAGGCCTACGGGAGTGACTTGCCAGCTAGATGATAGTACAGTAGTAGAAAGTGAAGTTACACGGAAAATACTCGTTCCGCTAAGAACTACCGAATTCTGGAAATTAATAAGAAATGATGAAATATATCGGAGCATAAAAAATATATCGGAAACAATATAGAAGAGGCGATTGATATTTTTTGGCCATACAGGATGGAAGACAACAGGTTAACCAAGCAGATCATCAAATATCTTTGGAATAAGAAGTCAACGACGACACCCTGGATTCAAGAAGTTAAAAAAGCAGAAAAAAAGGAATGTTTTGGAAAGATCCAATATAAAAAGAGAAAATCAAAAATCAATAGAGAGAGAGAGAGCTATTTTCAGAATGGTAGTTTAAGTTTTAAGGAGGAGTGAGGAAAGGCTGTAACCTTTCACCACTACTGTTTATTTTTATATCTGGACTATTTGCTGAAAGGCATAAAATGGCTGGGTGGGATCCAATTAGGTTGAAACCAGGTACAGTAAGCAGTCTGGCCTATCCTGATGACCTGGTTATAATGGCAGACCCCGTCTCAAGCTTACTAGCCAACATATTAGAACTAGAAGAGACATTTAGGGAATATGGTATGAAAATCAGCATTTATTATTTCTGTTCGGGTGAAACTCAAGATAATAGAATGCCGGATAGGAGGAACTAAATTGGAGCAGGTGGGCCAATGTAGGTATCTGGGCTGTGTATTCTCTTAATGATGGTAGTATGGGGAAGGGAGTGGAGTTGAGGTGCAGAAAAACCAATGCAGTGAGTTCTCAGTTGCGATGTACAGTATTCTGCAAAAATGAAGTTAGTGTAACGACGAAACTCTCCCTACATCGCTCAGTATTTAGACCAACCTTACTGTATGGACGTGAGAGCGGGATAGATTCTCCCCCAGGGGCTCACATCTTGTGGGACGTGGGTTGGTGACCACGGGACACCAGCTGAGTCCGGTATTGCTTCCACTTACTTGTGCCGGGCTCCTCTCCGTCTTCTTTCCTGTCGCCTCCCTTGGTCAACTCTTGTTCTTTTCCGACCCCGACGGTGTTCGAGTATCCGAGGCGTAGGGAGTCTTTCACTTTCCCGCCTTAATTGGCCCTTGTCTCATCTTTCCTGATCCCTCCTTCTTCGAGGGGTCAGACCTCTTGTTTTCTTTTCATTTTATTTCATTTTCTCTTTTCACGCACTGTTTTTGTTACTTGGCTCCCCGTGTATCTAAATTCCCTTTAGCGTTTTTTTATCTACTCTACATTTTGTAGGTATTTTTTAATCCACGTTGCATTTTGTAAGTTTTTTCAATCTAAATTGCATTTCGCGATTGTTTTTAACCTCAATTGCATTTTGTAAAGATTGACAATCTAAATTGCTATTTAGTAAGTCTTTCAATGTAGGAGCAGGGCATTTTAGTGAGTATTTTGAATTTCAATTGCATTTTGTAAGTATTTTCAACCAAAACCGCATTTTGCAAGAATTTAAAATCTCAATTGCATTTTGTGTGGTAGGCATTTTGCACGTATTTTGATTCTCAATTGCATTTTGTGGGTATTTTGAATCTAAATTACATTTTGTCAAGTGTTTTCAATCTAAATTGCATTTTGTAAGTATTGTCAATCCAAATGGGTAGTTTGAATCTACCGACAATTTTGTAAGCATTTTCAATTTCAATTGCATTTTGTAAGTATTTTGAATTTCAATTGCACTTTGTGAATATTTTGGATTGGAAATGGGATCTTTCAATCTGAATTGCATTGCGTATTTTCAATTTCAATTAAATTTTGTAAGTATTTTGAACCTCAATTGCATTTTGTACGTATTTTCGATCTCATTTGCATTTTGTAAGTATTTTGAATTTCAATTGCATTTTGTAAGTATTTCGACTCTGCGTTGCATTTTGTACGTATTTTGAACCTAGCCTACATATTGTGCGTATTTTTCAATCTATTCCTTTTGTGAATCTTTTCGTTCTAAATTCCCTTTTGTAAGAACATTTTGTGAGTTGTTTCAATCTGAGTTCTTTTTGTAAGTATTTTCCGTCTCACTTAATTTTCGTTCTAGTTTCCATTTCATTGTCATTTTCGCTATCACCCAGATCATTAGGGTCCGATAACCTAGATGTTAGGCCCCATAAAACAACAATTATCATCATCATCATGATGGATAGATTCAGTATATAGCTAGAAGTAACTGATATGAGGGCAGTACGAAGCAATGGCAGGAGGGTACTCGTAATGAAGAGATAAAGGCTAAGATACAAAATAATGAACACGCTAAATGAAGCAGTTCGTATGAGCCAACTCAGATGGTTGGGTCATGTGAAGAGAATGGGGGAGGAGAGATTGTCTTTGCAAGATGTTAAGAGTTCGGGTGTAGGGGGTAAGAGAAGCAGAGGTAGTAGACCTAGGTGAGGGGTGTAGAAGTAGAAGAGGCCGCAGTTCTAACTGTTAATAGGGGATCATGGAGGCGACTTGTTCGCAAACAGAGGCTTGCAGACTTGACTGGACGCTGAAAGACTAAGAACAGTTTCAAATGAAAATGTATGTATGCAATTTTGGGTTGTGAAAAGTGGGGAGGAAACCTTTCTTATAAGTGCTTTCATCCCTCAAACTACTTTATGGATAAACTTTAATCTCAGGAAACATTCTTTAAAACCGTTGTTCGACTCGATGTCTATTAGGGTTAAGTCTCAAAACACACGACTACAAACTATACCTCTAGTCACCTCAAGACTTGATGTTCTGGTATGTGAGGAAGCTAACGCGCCAGGAAATAGTTCCCACTTTTTCTGCTTGTTTTTGGCGTACAAGATTTTCCAGCACATGTTGCTATTTTTCCATAAGCTGGCTAAATTACCTTTTTTTTTAACAGAAATTCTCTTGAAAAGAATCTATGGATACAATTTTCATTTTCACGTTAATTGGGTGCTTTACCAACTTCGATTTTCATGTGATGAATCGTGTGAATATAGTTTCAGTGGTACAGTGAAACGTGGCTAATTCGAACTTAAATAATTCGAAATCTTCTTTAAATCGATTTTTTCTCTTTTTCTCTTTTCTCTTTTTCTCCTAGCATTTTATATACAATCAATGCTAAAGAAAATCGTGGTTAATTCGAATTATATTTTGGATAATTCGAAGTTTTTACGTGTAAAAAGCCGATCGGAGTCCAAACAGTTGGGTCAGGTATTCCCGAGAAACGACAAACCACATCACAGAACTTAGGTGTTTTTTGAAAGTAGAAATGACGTAAGTGATTCTGTTTTCCGTTCCTTAAATCTTTTGTGATAGCCGAGATACTTAATTGTAGGAAACAGGTAAAAACCTCAAACTTTTTTGAAAAACTGTAGAATTCCCTAAGACTTAACTAGCCCAGATTGCTGGATTACTACTGTCGTTAAATAGGTGAATGGTACATTTTGGTTTTATTTCATCATTTGAAACATTTGGGGTTAATCACGATACGGTCATTATACAGTTCCGTTGTATGTTAATCTGCTTTGTTGAACGTAAATCATTATGTAAAGGTAATACAGTATATTATCTCTACCATTTTCAAAGAACTTCTTAATTCGAATTTTTGGATAATTCGATTTTTTTTACTGGTCCCTTAAGGTTCGGATTATCCAAGTTCCACTGTATTTAGAATGATAGGCAGAGTATTTCAATACCAATTTAACACTATATTAGGAATATTACATTGTGTTGCAAAAGATCACCCGAGTAATTCGATTTTATGGCAAATCAAGCTCAAAGGTACGGCAACTCGTTACGATTTCACAAAATTCACTATGGTTTCCTCAAGTATACAACTGCAGCTGTACAGCTTGAATCACCAATAAAATACTTCAAAGGTAATACAAGTGGAGAGAAGTTGAGTAGATAGTGCAAACAAATGATTTTATATGTATATACTGTAGTAGGTCGTGGGGTGGCTATCTACTGTGACTAGCTCGAGTGTCCATGCTGGAATTGGTTTTACGTCCCTTTTAACAACTGCGGCTTTTCCTCGAAGGGGATCTTTAACGTGCCAGTAAATTTACTGGCACGGCTCCCTCGCATTTGCGCACCCTCAAATGCCAACTAGCTGCGCCAGTATATTCGATCCTACAATCCTGGGAACAGCAGGTGAAAACGTTACCGCTGAGTCACGCAACCTGCCAAGAAGGGACAGAGAGAGAGAGAGAGAGAGAGAGGAGATGCGCGGAGGGATATTTCCCTCAGGACTTGAACTGACGTTTGGTACAGTAGCTAAATTAACATTCTAACGAGTCTCAAAATTCTCGACTCAGAGAGCACTTCCTAGCTATGACCGCAAGAGGAATGAGCTGCACGGTGACTCGCACCGCCTTTCGAACCCTGTCGCGTATACTTCGTGCGAGGTTACACGACAGACCCACGCCTTGTAAGAGGTGCCAATTACAAGAGGGCACGCATTTCCGGCTGACGCTAACAATGGACCTTTTCGCACAATTCCGATAAAATTTTCAAATATCTACAATTGATATGTGGGTGGGCATTTATCCATTCAAAGAAAACTGGCCCAGCTCGTGTGCCGGCCAAGGTAACGAAACCGGTTAGAACCTACTCTTCTTGGAATTCGTGAATTTCGTTACTCTGGTGTTTCAACACTCGTGAGATCTGAGACGAGACTCGGTTTATTAGCATGTAGTTAATTAAACCATTAAGAAATTATTGAAAAGACGACGTTTCTGAGTGTCATAAAATGAATCTATAATGATGAAAGTGGAAACTGTCAATTTAAAATTGTCCAAAGACAGAGCCCTCAAAAGATCAGTGAGTCAGGCCTCCTAAATAATTAATCCTCCCTTGCAAAGTTTTAATGCACTTGCATATACTAATGCTTAATAATAATAACCATAAAATATCGCATCGTCGTCATAATTGATAGTATTGATTGCAAAGCAAGGTTTTCCTGCCAAAATACAAAGATTGCTTGGGGGTTTCCAGTAACTATAAATTGTCAATTCCACCCACGAGACCTGACTCATGCTGACTGTTTAAATGTATTACGAATAGTGTTGATCGCCCACGTTTTGATGTTATATACGATTAACATTAACTCCTATTAACGTCGAAATCCTAGGTGTGCTATTCCAGTAGTTTTGTTGTCTGGTAATCTTTATATTTGCAGAATGATTGAATCATTCCCGGAAAACAACTTAGGCTGTTAGGTGGGTTCCACACAAAAGGTTTAGTAATCTCGTAGTTTAATCCCTCGGTTATTGTTCATGTTTGCAGTATGATAAGTGTTGACGTTATACAGTTTTGCGTCTTTATGATGGCGTGATATGGCATTGTACTGCCTTCTCTCTTATCAGATGTGTCAATGATAGCGTTATCTTGGTGTTTTGCTGTCAAATGTGTAATCTCAATAATGTAGTTGGGACATTCTCGCCTGATCCTCTTATATTGTGTTTAAAGTTCAACATTTGATCTTTGTTCTACAGTTATAATTTCGCTATGTTTCTGGTCTCTTTCGAAGTAAGTCCGCCTCGTTGCATAGTGTCTAGGATTCTAGGCTGTTACCGTGGAGGCCCGGGTTCGATTCCCGGCTCCGCTAAGAAATTTAAATTAGTGTGAGGGCTGGAACGAGGTGCACTCAGCCTCTTGTGACAAAACTGAGAAGTAGTTTTCCGTAGTTTCCCCACTTCTACTCCAGTCAAATGCTGGGATGGTACCTAGCTCAAGACCACGGCCGCTTCCCACTCATTTCCTACATCAATTACAAATACACACACTGGTACAGAAATTACATTGACGCAGGTTATCGGACGAATTCTAAACATGCACAAGTACACGGGGCTACATGACTACGATATCGCAAAGCCCCTAAACTTTTTATCAGGACGTATGGCAACCCTAGTTATAATATAACTTAAAAGTTAGCAGCAGTTACAGATCATCGCGCGCTAGGAAGCTAGGTGAGAAGCTCCTGGAAACACATTTTGATGCTCATGAGATCTGGCATGAAGAATGGTCCTCTTCAAATCCTGACCACCTGGGTTTAATCCATGATCCTTGTAGAGCTCCGCCTGGTTTCAACTTACCGAGAAGGGAATGGACATCTCTAAACAGAATCAGGACAAATCATGGAAGGTGTAAATTCTGGCTTCATAAGTGGGGAAAATCTGAAGACCCGTTCTTCGACTGTAGTAATGTTCCTCAGACCATCCAGCACATTGTTATGGACTGCCCAAAGAGAAAATTCAATGGATCTGCCCAAGAATTACATAGTGCCTCTATGGAAACAGTGGACTGGCTGAAATGTCTGAACATTAAGTTTTGAATGTGTATCATTGATCTGTAAATAATGTATATAAAATTGGAAGATATATGTATTTATAATGTATCCTTGTTTTGCCATACGAAATAAATAAATAAATAAATCGCGCGCTTGTCATAATTTCATCCAAGATCTCCAATCTTCACATCCTTAAATATTCTAAATATACTGTGTGGTTGTCTTACAGTATATACATTTAATGGTAGAATCTCCTATAAGGATGGAAGACCCGTGGCCGTGCGTTATAGTGTTCATTGCGGGGGTGCATCGTATTCACAGAGTCCTGAACAAGAGTTGTCATTCGTGGAAATGATCTTGACCCAGTAGATTTGATTGAAGAGTTCGTGGTCTGGAACACTCGATGATTGGCCTACGCTTTTCGTGCCTGAACTGCCGTCTTCCAATAGACTTTCATATACATCTTTTCGTAAAACATTCATCAGTTTTCACTTCATGCAGGCTACATATTCTATTGCCTATTTCTGTCTTTAATTGTCGCATGATTATGCCATTTATAAAATAATAATAATTATTATAATAATGATGTAGTGTAACTTTCTGGGAGGCCGAGTGCAGGGCGTTAACGCCCGTTGGTGACCTGTGGGTCCTAATCAAGATGGTGTGCTGATGAAGACTTCACACACGCACCCAGTCCCCGGGCGAGGCGAATTAACCCCGGGGGATTAAAATCGCCGATGGCCGGGCCAGGAATCGACCATGGACTCTTCGGGTCATCGCCTATCGCGCTAACCAATTCGTCACAGGATCGGAAGTTATGTTGTTGCAGCGTGAATTTACAATGGTTTCGAGAGTAAAATTCTTATGTTTTAATTAAATAGTTATGTTAGCAGCATAATTCCACCCAAACCGGCCGCGGTGGGCAAGAGCGCTAACGCCCTACCTCGTGCCTCTCTGGTATCGGGAGAGCGTGGGTTCGAATCCCACCTCAGTCGTCCTGAAAATGGTTTTCGAGGTTTCCCATTTTCACTACCAGGCAAATGCCGGGACGGTTCCTTTCAATAGGTCCACAGCCGATTTCCTTCCAAAATCCTTTCCCTGATCCGTCCTAAAAGGAAAATACATGGCCATTGGCTGCATTAATAATAATAATAATAAAAACAATAATAAAAACAATCCACCCAACATCCAATTTCTTCAATCAATGGACACTTGCTTCTTAGTGTTTTGTTAACATGACTCTGACTATAGTGGCTTAATGTCCCAAATTCAGCCATAGAGAGATGTAATCATCAACTGGGATGACTATTTACTTTCCATCGTACAGCGAGAGCTTGCTTCTGACTCAACTGTTCAGCAACTGTGTGTTAACTAAGACCCGCACTTCCTACATTATGTCCTAAACCAATCAAGCTCCCGTTAAACTTAATGCAAGTCTTTAGTTAGGATTAAACCGTTAGCTTGTTGTCTGTGCAAAAGTGATCTAAAGTCTTCAACTACACAGATGCATCTTCGTCCCAACTTCGATCTCTGCGTAGATTCATCTAAAGTAATAAATCATTAGGCTAGTTTAATATTACAGTTACTGACAGGATAGCTTAGTGCGTCAACTCTCAAGACCACGGGCGTCTGGGTCTGGGTTTGATTCCCGGCTCTGCCAATAAATTTAATTCTGGTCTGAGGGCTGGAATGGGGTACACTCAGCCTCATGAGCAAAATTGAGAAGGGGCGGGTTTGATTCCTACCTCAACCATCCTAGAAGTGGTTTACCGTGGTTTCCCCACTTCTACTCCAGGCAAATGCCGGGATGGTACCTCTTCCCACCGTTTCCTACCTCAATTACAAATACACTCACTGGTACAGACGTCACAGTGACACAGGTTATCAGAATAATTCTACACACATTCGAGTACACCGGGGCTACATGACTACGATGTCGCAAAGCCCCTAAAGAAACAACAACAACAAATCCTGGGATGGTTCTTCACTTAAGGCCGAAGCCTCCTCCATGCCAATGCTAGCCTCAATTCCAAATACACACAGTAGGCCTACTACAGACACCACAATAACACAGGTTATTAGACAAATTCTATATATATATATATACACACACACACATACAGTACATGGGTCTGAAATGACCACGAAGTCCAAACCATGGAATGGAACAGCATGTTTTGAAGCAACTCCTAACAAACGACAAACAGACCAAATCTAGGCTGAGGGTAGCTTGTATTTGCTCATTAGCTCATTTCTAGGGCTAGGATTTTTATTTAATATTAGGTGAAATGTACTACGTTATTACATTAACTTTTTTTAAAATATGTAATATTAATTTAATTTTTATATAAATGGTATATTACACATCATAGGCATATTACTTGAAGATTCTTCATTTTATTCATTATATTTTTGCAAAATAAAGTGTGGTGCTATCTTATTATATAATACACTAAGGTGTATGTTTCACAAAACTCAAGCTCCTAAACCAGAGGGAGTTAGAAGGTGTGGTGTGTACCAAAATCTTCCTAATCGTCTCAATAGTACAGGAAAATTCTTGCATTTCTTGAAAAGTCAACGGAAATATATTTATTTGTTTATAAAGTGCTTTTAAACAAATAAACAAGACCATAGCCCTTGGCAGAACTGTGTCGCGTAAAGCCCGCATAGCACTAGAGCCGGGCGGGTAGTCTGTATACATGGGGCGCACACAACCCATTATGCGAGAGTTCTCGCACGGGTCCGCTGGTAATTAATTAAGTAAGCATGTCCATATGGTAGTAATTTCAAATAAATTCCATTATTATGAATGAGAAAATGCGTACGAGATCAAGAATAAGTATTGTAATCAATTTTTGTTTGCGGGGTGGGAGGAAATCAAGCAGCCTCACTGGACAGCTGAGTCTCCAGCAGGGTGTGATGTGAATTCCCATCCCTTTATCTTCGCTAATACCTTTCTTGGAATTCTTACCTGCGTCTCAGCAGCTTATGGATTGCTTGGAAAATCCATTTTCATGTACCTGAGGTTCTAATGCTAATGAACAAAATATTGTCATTCAGACTGTTTTGAATTACCGTATATTTCACTTGCAAAAACATATTTTTTGTACAGTAAGAGACAGAATAGAAATTTTACATAAAAAAGTAGAAGTATGTAAAAATATCACTATGATTAAATATGTATTTTTAAATTTAAAAAGTAAAAAAATAATATGTAAACAAATATGATCAAATATGTAACAATAAATTGTAATTATATGATAGGTAAGGTTCTAATTCATGGAGATTTATCATTTTTAGTTATGCATAAGCAAAGGGAAAGAATATGTATTTACGTTAAAATTCTAGCCCTAGTCATTACACATCTCATCTGGGAGAAAACAAAGTTTCGTCAAAAAATTTAAAATGTTCAGGCAGACAGCTTACATTATTTATAGAGATATGTACTGAATTCTTATTTAAAGTGTGGCATTATTGTTGATTTTAAATAAATGAATCTTGTGAATAATTGCGAGAAGTTGGAAGTTATTGTCAAATCTGTTATCTAGTACCTGAATGGAATTAGCGACAATTCGAATAACGAGAGACCTGTCTATAAATTTCAGTTACTGGCATCTCAGCCTGGGATATTATCAACTGATAACATTTCATACCCATAAACTGACGAGTTACTGATTACTGTACTCACTTTGTCAAATTCTTCAAAGATGAGAAAAATTCACTGTCAGACAGCTACTCAATTGTCCTCACGAGGCTGAGTGCACCCCGTTCCAACCCTCACGTCAGTTTTAAAATCCCTGACGGAGCCGGGGATCGAACCCGGGGCCTCCGGGTGAGAGGCAGGCGCGCTACCCCAACGCCACGGGGTTGGCCGTTTCAACCCTCATACCAGATTTAAATTTGGTGGCAGAGCCGGGACATCATCATCATCATCATCAGTTCTTACGGTTCACAGTATCGCTAAATTCATTATAATTTCTACACCGGATGATATACGCAAAGTATACAACATATATCTGCGAATTCGATCCGTTACAGTCTTGTCTAAAATGGCTAACATCCGACCAAATCCATAACTAATAATTACTTAGTTGAAGTCATAATTTGCTACTTTTGACATGAATAGAAAGCTGAACTAGTTCCCGATCAGAGACTCGCTAACAACAACAGCAGCACCTTACCACTGTTCTGTCTCACAGCGAATGTTGTTGGTTTAAAAAATGGATATCGATCGCGAGGCTTTCATGACGGTAAACAAACACGGACACGCTAACATGAAAACGGATATTGGTGATGCTTAATGATAGGAAGAGGGGAGTGGGCGTCCTTCATTTGATGCCACCAGGAATGCCGTTAGCGGCGACAATTTCTCGATGGGAGAATTTTCGCACCTCGTACAAAACGCTTGTGTGTATAGCTAAGCAAGACAGTACCACTGGCCGTCTCCAGTGTTGCCAAATCTTGAAATGGGAAAGAACTAAACCCTACGCTTTAAAACACCAGAAAAGCACCAGCTGGACTCGATTATTCAAAACACTAGAAAAACGCCAAAAATTATAAATATATAAACGGCTTTTTACTTACATTTCTTTAATTACAAATCGTCTTCTTCACTTGCGGAGCCTGCTACCGCTATTACATCTTTAGAGCTGGAAGGTGTATTACTGCTGTAGCTCTGCATACTTCCAATTTTCGCCACTATTATATCCTTCGGAAGTTCGTAGTCGTGATGGCATTTTCCCTCTGTTTTTAGTCCAAATCGCACACACAGCATGGAATGCAATTTTTGATCTTTCGTTCTATTTATTTGCTTTTTTTCACCAATTATACTTGGCTAAACATTCTCCCTACATCTGCATTAGAGTGAGGGAGCGAAAGTACATAAACTACCTTCGCATGAAACTGGGAAATCCCCTGGGAGCTGGGAAGAAAATAGATGATAGGTGGATTCTTTGTACAAGTGCACTTGCACTGAGCCCTGCATGTTGCGCTTACTTAGCACTTATGCACGAAAATGAGAATTTCAGGGACTAACCCTGCTGGAGTGTTGACCTGGACACGTGTAAGGCTGAACATTGCCTATCTTAATTGATTAACTTTATTAAAACTATTACATGGCTTCCAAGGTTTACTTATTTGTCATAGGAGACAATGTCATGCAAAAGCCGTTAAGCACCAGATTTGGCACTGGTTTTATTGAAATAACACCAGTATTTTGCAATGGCGCTATTATAACATTTCTGGCACCAGACGAACTTCAGAAACACCAGATCTGGTGCTAAAAACACCAAATTGGCAACACTGGCCGTCTCTTGTGGTTTCAGGATACGTATCGAGACTCTGGTCCAAAGGTCCTGGGCTCGAATCCCGGGTTTGTCAAGGAATTTAATTTTGGTCTGAGTATTGGAACAGACATAAGGTTGCGGGATCGAATCCCAGCACAGTCAGCTGGCGTTTGAAGGGATTTAAATCTAGGGAGCCATGTCAGTAGATGCACTGGCACGTTAAAGATCCCATTTAAGGCAAAAGGGTTATGCCCTTCCTGGTGAGGGAATCAAAACTTGAATTTTGGGAGGGTAACTGCGTTTGCCAGGACTCTACTTGGATATGTATAAATACATATTTTACAAAAAAAAGTCATCATGGATGTTATTCTCTCTTATTATTATGTTAGAATATATCATTGTGATGGGATGTACTTCCGGTATGCTGGATGCTTGCTGGTGTTGGACCGTCGGCCACGGTGTTGGACCACCTGTCGTCATCAAGGTCGCAACTAATCATTAGCCGT
Source organism: Meconema thalassinum (assembly GCA_946902985.2). Classification (NCBI taxonomy): domain Eukaryota; kingdom Metazoa; phylum Arthropoda; class Insecta; order Orthoptera; family Tettigoniidae; genus Meconema; species Meconema thalassinum. Next base: position 175,241,082 of record OX336394.1, on the reverse strand, counting down.
GCTGCTGTGCGCCTGCGTGACCGCCCAGGGGTGGCACTACACAGCCATTAGCAGGGCCGCAAATTGAATTAGCCTGCGTGTGGGAGCATTGCACTCGCTTTCCTACTCGGTTATTATGTTTTTAAACATTATATTTCGACATTTGTTTTTGAGTGCGCATTTCCTAAATGCGCATTTCCTAAATGAATTTATTGTATGGCGTATAGTGTTCTTTGATATTATGCACAGTACTACATGACTCTACTGTACACCAGCTTCGTCCTTTTCTTCATATGTGGCGTGGTAAATCTGACAGTAAATTTGCGGTAATGGAATTGCGGTGAAGGAGTTATTGCAGTGTTAATAATTACACTGTTGTTGACTGGCTGCGTGATTCAGCGGTAACGTTTTTCGCCTGCTGTTCCCAAGGTTGTAGGATCGAATCCTGGCGCAGTCAGTTGACATTTGAGGGTTAGTAAATTTGAGGGAGCTGTGACAGTAGATTTACTGGTACGTTAAAGATCCCCTCCTGGGGCCAAATTCTGGCTCTCCGGTGCCTCTAAATGCCGCAGTAGTTAAGAGGAGTGAAAATTATTATTATTATTATTATTATTATTAATTTACTTTTGAATTGAGCCTCTATGGACTGTATTTCATTTGTGTCAAGCGTTCATCTGCAGATCCTGCTTACTTAGGCTTAATTAATTAATTACTATGTTTTTTGAATTACACGTATGCACGTACAGTATATACAATGTTCAGATTGCATAAGCTCGTAAATACTTGTGTAACGCGTCAAACTTATTTACAGATGTTATTGTTCACTACTATGGTGGTTGCGTTAGTGTTGATGGTTAACATATTTAAAGTACATCAACATTAACGCAACAACCATAGAAGTGAACAAGATTGACGCTTTACGCAAGTATTGTATATATATTTGTGCATAAGTGTAATTCATAAACATTGCAGTTAATTTAGCCTAAGTGAGCATGATCTGAAGAAATGGCCATCATTAGAGTCCCGGATTTTTGGTTTTAACGATATCCGCGGAATATTTCAGCAAACATATTTATGTTATCACAGCGATATATTTACTCCAAATAAGCCATTTGTTTCGATGTTGAAGCCGCGAAATATCGCGAAATAAGGTTATTTTGCGAAATGTGTTATTTTCAACCTAAAATGCTAATCAACAAACGAAATGTTGTTATTAAGATTTTTTTATTTAAAACTATTTACTAAAATTAATTAAAATAATAAGTTCTACTATTTATCGTTTGAAAATATTAATGTTTCATACGATACGGGATAACGAAGTCCCTTCTCGAGCTTGATTGGTTGAAGTCTTGAAATCATGGAAACAATGCGCTGCTTGTAGTTTGGGGACAACACAAGTTTCACTAGTTAGTGAGAAAAGAACGATGGTAGTCATGGAGAATATTTGATGAAGTAAATGTAAGGTTAGGTATAATTAATTTGAGTTTTAGTTATTAAAGGAGGGGGAGAAACTAGAATAAATTGTGTGTTATTCCTCCAAATGTTTCTCTAGTATTCATTATTTAACCAAATTCGTGCACCGTACACATAGTTATTAAGTTCAATCACATCTCATTTTTCTTATTTCACAGCTGTGGATATTTTGAAGCCTTTTATATTACCATAAATCAGGGTCCCTAGCCATCATAAATTTCACTCCATAGACGGTGGGGGATACCCATGATGTCCAAGACTACAATTGAAACATAGCATTATTTCTATCGCTAACCTGGCAATAAAAAGCCATTGTATTGTTTTAATTAAATTATTAATGATTTGGTATATTGGCTTTCACGGCCAATTAATTAAAACTCAGCAATTTTTCTAGGTTTATGCCATGTCTTGTGTGGGGGTTTCACCCAAGAACACCAAGCCGGCTCATCTGCGAGCTCTGGTGTCGGTGCCAGGACGCTCACATGAGTAGCGAACTGCGCACTACCTCCCTTCTTATGAAGCGCACCTGCGCCTCTTTACTGAGAGACCAAAATTTTTCAAGCAGCCTTTACCTCCCTACGAAGGTTTCCAAAAAGATGGTATATTGGCTTTTACGGTCAGTGAATTAAAACTCAGCAATTTTTCTAGGTTTATGCCATGTCTTGTGGGGTTTGGCCGAGGAACCCCAAGCTGGCTCATCAGCGGGCTCTCGGTGTCCGTGCCCGGACCCCGGACAGGAGTAGCGAATTGCTCACTACCTCCCTTCTTATCAAGTGCACCTGCGCCTCTTTACTGCGAGAGCTAATTTTCCAAGCAGCCTTAACCTCCCTATGAAGGCTTCCAAAAAGATGGTATATTGACTATCACGGCCAGTGAATTATAACTCAGCACGGGCACGGATACCAAGAGCCCGCTGACGAGCCAGCTTGGTGTTCCTAGGCGAAACCTCACACAAGACACGGCATAAACCTAGACAAATTGCTGATTATTTTTTAAATTATTTGCTTCCCCCTAAACGAACATCGTATTTTATGTAAATAATTAACCCCTGTAATATGAATTTTCATTCACATTGAAACACTGAAAATAAGCTGATTTTTCTGAGTAATATTGGAAGCCTAATTAATTATAAACTGTCCATCAGAGTCCCATTATACAAATGACAGATAGTACCGTACTGCCGCGAGCATAAAACTATTATACCATTTGTGCGGGAGTAAATTTTGTTAATTCCCTTGTTTGACCACCTCGTGATGTACTGGCTAGCGTTCTTGGCTGTCGCCCCGTGGGTCCGGGTTCGATTCCCGGCTCTGCGAAGCCATTTTAATTCTGGTATGAGGGCAGGAACTTGGTACACTAGGCCTTGTGAGTAAAATTGCTTTTATATTTATTGAATGATCTTACGTTTATTTCCCCTGTCCTGATGGTTTCTGATACCAACAACAACAAGAACGATTATCATAATACGATAGGCCACTGCCGCCCCCTTCTCAACCCTATCCCCATTTTACACACTAGTGCAGCCCTAACAGGTTATCGTACAAATTCCACACACACGCACAAATGCACGGGGCTATATGACCGCGATGTTACTGCCCCTAAAATAAGCAATAACAACAAAAACATCTCTTAATTTCTTTTTGTTTTGTCCTGTAGCATATCTTGGCCAATGTATAGACTATACTTAGGTCCTTTTCTGTAATTGTATTTCCTTCTGTTATCAGATCAGTACCTCAATACGAAAATATGTCACGTGTTCTAATATGCTTGTTCTTTAATGCATATTACTGTACTAATGCATGGTTGTCTTCTTTCAGGTAAGCTGACGTGACTTAACGAGGTGAGAGGGGGAGATTGAACACTACGGTAAGGCTAATGGAATTGGAGTTGCTAGGTTTTCAAGATGAAATTACGGATCGGAATTGCTTTCATATTTTAATGAATAATCTTACCTTTATTTCCCCTGTGTAGATGCCGTCTGATAGCAACAACTACTACTTTTTTATCTCAGCCTTTTCCCACGTCACGTAGGGTTAGAGTTACTTCGCTGGATTCTTCTCTTCCATTAATGTCCATCCCATGCTTCCTCCCTCTTCCATCCTTCTCAGAGTTCCCCTGCAACCTAGTCTTTCCACCTCATTTTTGGTCTTCCTCTCCTCATTGACCCCTCAATTTCCAGATGTAGCAAATCTTGGTCATTGTTTAAAGGCCTTTTTTTAAATTGTATTTGCCTTCTGTTATCAAATCAGTACACCAATACAAAAATATATCACGGATTCTAATATGGTTGTTCTTTAATGCACATTACTGTGCAATAGCAACATCAACAGTAACAGCAACAATCATCGTAATAATATTTTAATTCCAGGTAACGAGGCAAATGTTAAGAAGGCATCCCCTCGCGTGTAACATTTGATAAATACAGTACAGGGAAACAGTTGTAGTTATAAAATATTATTATTAATAATAATAATAATAATAACAACTAGGGGACCCGTGCGAGAAATCACGCATTTCAACACCATAGTCGTTGTGCAACAGCCACGTACAACAGAAAGGCTCGACGCGACACAGTTCTGGCAGGGGCTGGCTTTGTACGGGCCTGGCTTTACTGTTATGCGGACTTGACGCGGCTCAGCTCTGGCAGGGGCTATCGTCTTGTTCGTATTAACATTTGATTATAAACAAATTGTCGATATTTATAAAATGAGAGTGCTGTTCGTCACTATTCCGGGTTATTCTCTTTCTTTTGAATGCTAATTTATTACGATCGCTTACTTGTGGGCGCCGCAAAAGAGGCAATAATAATAATAATAATAATAATATCGTATGGCCTCGGGTGCCGGGTGCAAGCTTTGGTAAGTTATTTGTTACCCAGAGGGCAGCTTGCATGTCGAATTTTGTTGTTCCTTGAAGCACTATGAAGGTTAAGGAGGTTAGATATCTAAGCTCCTTGACACTATAGCCTTTCTAGTAGAGAAATGACGAACTTTGTTTTGGCGGAAAATCCTGAGATTAATTTTGCCATTATGAACACGGCCCCCCCATGTGGGTGCGGGATCGAATACACCCACGGTATGCCCTGCCTGTCGTAGGAGGCGACTAATAGGGCCGACACGGCCGAATAACTTGCTAGTTATTGATTTGTTCAGACCCCCTGTGGATGGGGAGGGCAGAATTCATCCACGGTATCCCCTGCCTGTCGTAAAAGGCGACTTAGAGGGGGGCCTTATAAAGGTCGATTTTGGTTTTCTGGTCCCAGCTCTGGTTTGACCAATAGAAATAAACATGCATGCTGTTAGGGGAAGGGCCACCAGCTTGGCCATCTGGCCAGAAAGCCTAGACGGTATGCCCCATCCCGTCAGGTGGGTGCGCCATGTACCCTACAGTAGTATCCGCCTTACAACGAAGGTCCCTGCATGGCCGAATACTGGAGCTGCATAAATCCTGTGCATGCCGAGGGGGAAGTGCCTGTTCGAGGCACTGGAACCCCGGGCAATATCTGCTATGCCAGGTAGGTATTGCCTTGGCTGGGTGGCGCCCACAGTGATAGCCCCCGTTCGGAGTGAGCAGTATTCGGGGAGGATTTCGTCCGGGATGCCTAGTAAGCGATCACGGACACCTGTACAGGGTGGCACCCTCAAAAAGCCGTCTCTGGAGTGTAGACCGAATCCCAAGGTGTATACGCCTTGGGATGAGGCATTTAATAAGAAGTTCCCTGTTGACAGGTCTCCTCGCTACCTGATAGCTACCAGGACAGACGGGGGAGATTTTAAACAGGTAAAATCGATCCTATTTTCCGAGGTAATCGAGGGGAAATATCGCTACCTTAACGGGATTTCCAAGCTCCGGAACGGGCAGCTCCTGCTGCATACCGTTGACCGGCAGCAAACCGAAGCGTTGTTGGAATGCACGCATTTCGGCGAAATTCCCGTTAAGGTTGAGAAGCACGATACGCTAAATGAGGTCCGTGGAGTTATATTCCATCACGACCTCATTCTAAACAGCGACGCGGAATTGATGCGAGATCTGGGGAAGAGAGGCGTCACCAGGATTAGGCGCATCACCCGGAAAATTGGAAATGATAGCGTCGATACTGGCGCTTTCATTCTTCACTTTGAGGGTGATGTAGTGCCTAGGCAGGTGAAGGTCACGTCGTACCAGTGCGACGTTAGACCGTACATCCCTGCGCCTATGCGCTGCTACAATTGCCAGAAATTCGGCCATGTTTCTGCCAGGTGCACTGCCAAGGCGGTGTGTAGAGAGTGTGGCAAGGGGACACATGACGGTGTGGGGTGTACGCCTCCCCCGGCGTGTCCTAACTGACAAGGAAGTCACTCTCCGCGGTCGAAGCAGTGCCCTGAGTTCTGCAAGGAAGCAAATATCCAAGAAATCAGAACATTGGATCGGCTTTCATATCACGACGCTCGAAAGAGATACCGTGATATGACTGCACCCGAATTTCCGGTATCTTTCGCGGCTTAAGTTGTGACTGTTCCGGTCACAATGTTCCCAAACCCTTATTTGGTTGACTGCAAGAGAAGTCAGGTTAGGGTAATTTGTTCATACCATTTCTTTTCTTGTTCATCATCATCATTTAGGTTGTAGAATTTCATTTTATTTAGTGTATATATATCTTGTGTATCTCGGGGACTCAGTCAGGAATATTTCATTTAATTTGTATGGGAGATGTCAGTATACAAGACAGCGGATTGTGTAGGTAAGCTACAAGATGTTGCAACAGCAGGAAACTCTAGGCCAAATTTAGATTGGGCCGAGAATAACTTCCCTTGTCTTGAAGAAAGCTTTGTGTAAATTGTGTAAGGTTCTGACGTCAGAGAAGAGTTTCGCGCCACGAGTTGTAAGAAATATACATGGGTTCGAGATTATTGGTGTATTTTGTATGGGTTGGAGGGTATCATGACCCTGGCGGAGAAAGACGAAAACATGTGTTTACAAGATGAGCGGTGGGTTTTTCGTCAAGCGAGGCTTCACTTCTATTGTAGCGTCTGATTGGAAAGGTCGCGTTCTCGTAATTTGGCGTAGGTCTATTTGGAGAAACAGTTTTGTTGAAAGCATGGCTTGTGAATGTACTCGAAACGGCTACATATCACAACGATGTTATCTCTGTTAGCACAATTCAAGTTGGGTACGGAAGCACATTCATTTCTCTCGCAGAGATGTGGCTATGTAAACCAGTAAACATCTCTAACCTCAAACCACGTGTGGAAAATCTTAGAAATGCTGGGGAGAACTGATCTATCGAGCATGTCTCGTAGATTATCTGCTAGATCGTCGATGAGTGAGTAACAAACATCTTTATATTCCAACATTCATTTTGGGTCACATGTTTTCGTCATTGCCGAGGAGAGAAGATAGTAAACCATAGTCTGTTCGACGAGAGTCCCCGCCATATGTTTAAAGTTGATATTAATACACATATTTTGAAGGTTATAATTAGTTTTCTTTATAGGGAATTACACCTAATAGTTGAACGCCCAAATGATACCAGTTAGGTTGACCAAATGTGTGTCCAACACTCCACGACCCTGCCATTTCAATTGTGTGGTATATGATGAAGTACTTCCGATCAAAAATAGGAGGATGATTTTGGGAAGTTTTAAATCAGTCGCCCAAGAAGGGCTGGTAAAAAGTTACAACATAGCACCTCAACGTGGGGCAAGAGTAGGGAAACCTAGCAGGTATCATTAGGGCACATATGCACACAGCCGATAGACACCTTAGGAGTATTAGGGTTCACAGTAATTTGTTTTGTTTTAAGGGGTATGTCCACATCAGACAATTTAGAATTAAGGTCAAGGGTTGTGTGTAAATCAAACAGTAAAATGTCAGGTAATCAGGAAACTGGGGGAAGTGGCAGTGAGGAAGATGTGGAAAAGACAGTGGGAACATATGTTACCATTGTTACTACTGAGTCGCAGCTGATCGCTGAAGGTAGTAACTTAAATGTAAATGGGGGGGTTATGAACGATAGTTTGATCCAAATGCTACTGAGTGAAATAAAAGAGATTAAGAAGCAAGGAGAATCTATGAGTAAGGAAATTAAGGAGCAGGTAGGCTCTGTAAATGAGAAGGTAGAGTCAGTGACCAAACAGATAGTAGAAGTGAAGGAATTTGTAAGTAAGGAAATTCAGGAGAGCAACAGGGCCACGAACACAAGGATAGAGAGTCTCAGCAAAGAAATACGGGACCATAAGTCTGTCCTTAATAGTAGAATGGAGAGTATGAACCTGGAATTAAGTGGGAAAATTAGCAAACAGGGAGAGGAAATCAGGGCAGAAATGCAGGGGAATCAGGCTGGGATCACAAGTAGGCTAGAAGGAATGGAAGGCCATCAGAACCAGCAAGATGTGGAAATAACGAAAATTAAGTCAGAGATAGCTAGTTCAAGGGCAGAAGTACAGAATGTAACGGGAAAGTGTGATGAGATATGCAACACTGTAAGTGGGAATAAGAGGGAATATTTAGATAGAGTAGGTGCCGTTGAAAATAAGTTGGGAGAGATTGAGGGTCTGAGAGGGAAGCAGGTGGCATTGACCGAGAAAAACGAAAAGCTGCAGGAAGAGCTGATAAAGGTCAGGAGAGAGTTGAAAGAGCGACCGATGAGTCAAAGGGTTGTGATGCCATCTAGTTTGCTACTCAGGGACCCTGGTCTGCCACAATTTAACTCAAGGCAGTTCAACCCTATGGAGTTTTTAAAAACCATTGAGAAGAAATTCAGCAAGGATCTAGAAGACGGGGTTGTCGAATGGGAAACAGTGTTGGAGATCTTGTCTAACTCATTTCAAGGGGATGTGAAAGCATGGTTCCAAATATACAGGCCTAACATGAATAGTTTAAGGGAATTCAGGGATAAATTCAAAGCTAAGTTCTGGGGGGAGGGGGTACAGTCCAGGGAAAGGGAAAAATTAACTTTTGGGAAATATAAGGAGAGAGAAGGGGTATCCCTGACAGAATATTTTTTGGCACATGTACTTATTTGGAAGAATTTGGATGGGCTGACCTCTGACAGTGATGTGGTTAGGGTCATGTTGAAGCACTTCCCACCTAGAATTCAGGAGGCAGCTTGTATGCAGAAGGTAAGGACGGTAGAAGAGTTGGAAGAGCTTCTTACGAGCTTTGACGTTTTAGGCAAGCAGCACATGGAGAGGCCAGAGGTCAAACAGGAATTTAGGGGCAATAGGGGGAATAATCAGGAGTTTAATAGGGGTAGATTTAATCAGGAGCAAAGAGATTATCAGCAGAGGCAGGAAAACTATCAGAGAGGTGGGGGGCGTCAGGATAATTCACAGCGACAGGAAGGTAACTATCAGAGAGGTGGGGGGCGTCAGGAAGGTGGTAACGAAAGAGTACAGGTGAACCAGAGGAGACAAGAACAAGGTGGTCAAGGAGCTTTAAACTCCGAACGGGCTGTGCAGGGAGGTCAGTCAGGCAGTCCGTAAGAAATGAAGTCAAGCAGTGTGTTATTGTGGGTGAGGAGGATTTTATGCCTATGAGTCGGGAGGATCTGCTAGCTGACCAGCAGGAGTTCTCATGTATCGGGGAGAAGGAGGCTTTTATGTCAACTGTTGAGTTGAGCATACTAGGTAAGAGAGTGCAGGCATTGGTGGATTCGGGGAGTGAGAGAAGTGTCATCAGTAAGGGATTTTATGATACTTTAATCAAGGACGGTGGTAAGTTGGAAGAAATTCCAGTTAAGTCGACATATGTGGTAACTGCTGTTGGTAATAAATCCCAAAGAGTGGGAAAGCAGGTATTGTTGCCCATGAGGTTTGGTAATGAAGTTGACCACAAGACTTGCTTGGTAATTCCTAACCTAATTTATGAAATGATTTTGGGGATAGACTGGCTTAACGAGCATAGTGCTGTTATTGATTTTGACCGGGGTGTCATCAACTTTGTGAGGGGGAATATAAGCCAGGAGATGAGAATGAAATGCAAGAGTGTAGATAAGACAGTAAAGGCATGTGTTACTGAGGTCACTGTAGGGGATATGGCAGAAGGTAAGGCTGACGATGAGGAGGAAGTTGTGGATTTATGTCACATTGCTGTGGAGGGTGATAAGTGTGATCAACTCCAGCAGGCTGTGGATAAGAGTGGTTTAAGTGTTGAGGAGAGGGATAAGTTGTTAGAGGTTTTAGAGCTAAACCAAGAAGTTTTCAGTGACAAGCCAGGGCTAACACATGTCTATACGCATCAGTTCGAAATTGTAGATCATTCTCCATTTTCAGGACCCAAGTACCCGATACCTCACAAATTTGCTGATGCTGTGGAGAAAGAAATAGGCATTATGCTGAATCAGAGTATTATTGAGCCTTCAACTAGTGCATATCTGAATCCCTTAGTTGTGGTTGGGAAGAGTGATGGCTCGGTCAGGTTGTGTATTGATGCCAGGCAGCTCAATTGTAGGATATCTGGGGACCAACAGAGGCCAGAATGTGTTGAGGAACTGGTTCAGAAATTCAATGGTAAGCAATGGTTTTCCACTATGGATCTGAGTGCATCATTTTGGCAGGTACCGTTGAGAGAACAGGACAGGAAGTTGACTGCGTTTAGCTTTAAGAGTGGTTTGTACCAATTCAGGGTCGTTCCTTTCGGAACAAAGACCAGCAGTTCAGCGTTGATTAGGGCCTTAAATCTAGTGTTAGGGAGGGACACACACGAGTTTGTGACAATGTACATAGATGATTTAATTGTTGCATCTTACACATTAAAGGAACACCTCGATCACTTAGACATTGTTTTGGGGAAATTAAGGGACGGGGGATTTACAATTAAACTTAAGAAGTCTCTGTTTTGCACAACATCAATCACATTTTTAGGGCATACTATCACAACACAAGGGGTGTCTCCCGAACAGTCACGATTAGACAAGATTCACAACACTGCTACACCACGTAACGCCAAACAATTGAGGTCAATATTAGGGGTTTTCAATTATTTTCGTAGATTCGTAGTTAAATATTCCTGTCTTGTAGAACCGTTTAGGGAATTGCTGAAGCAGGGTACTAAGTGGGTATGGACCCAGGTGCACGATGAGGCTTTTAAGGAGTTGAAGAGAGGCTTTGTAGAGACTGTCATGCTTAGGTATCCTCGTCTGGATTGTCCCTACATTTTGATGACTGATGCGAGCATGCAAGGCATCTCAGGCATTTTGTGTCAGGAGGATAGTGAGGGCAATCTAGGGATTGTCTCATTAGCAAGCAGAGGGCTAAGCATGGCGGAGAAGAGATATACAATTACTGAAATAGAGATGTTAGCAATCGTATACTCTCTAGGGAAGTTTAGGAGTTATGTGTTGGGCAGTAAGTTGCAGATACTGACTGACCATCATGCATTACTTTTTATTGGATCCTGCAAGCTCACTTCGAACAGGATGTCAAGGTGGATATTGGCTATAAGTGAATATAACTTTGAGGTAAGGCATATTAAGGGTACTGAGAACATTGTGGCTGACTTCATGAGTAGAAACATTGGGGGTGATGAGGGTCATCAGGTACTGGAGGTACAGGAAGGTGTTGTTATCTGCGTAACCAAGGTAAGCGAGTGTGATTATGAGATACGCTGCTTAAGGAATCTGCTTGTAGAGCAGGAGAAGGATGAGGTCTTAGGTGATATCTTGACTCAGTTGAGAGGTATGGATGTGGATAGTAGAATTAAGGTTGGAAAGTATTGGTACAAGTTGGAGTGTGGTTTCTTGGCTAGGCTGTGCCATGAAGGTGCCTGGAGAGTGTGTGTGCCAAGCTCATTGCAGGTAACGATGATTTGGTATCATCACAAGGCTTTAGGGCATTTTGGATCAAGCAAGGTTCTTTTTGCTGTTCAGCAGCATTTCATTTGGAAGAACATGGGAAGGCAGATTAGGAAAGTTCTGGCAAGTTGTGACTCGTGTCAACGGTGTAAATGCCCAACGAGGTTTCTTGAGGGACCTCGGCAAATGGTGATCACAGAAAAACCAAGGGATTTACTCTGTGTCGATCTGTATGGTCCATTGGTTAAAGCTCAGTTTGGATATCAGTATATCTTCGTGGTTGTTGACGCATTCAGTAAACTCGTCAAACTGTATCCCCTGAGAAAAGCGACCGGGAAGGGTTGTGTCCTACAGATCACTGATAAGTATGTACCTGAGTTTGGGGTGCCTCTCAGGATACTATCAGACCACGGTAGTCAATTCACCTCAAAGATCTGGAAAACCAAGTTGAGTGAATTGGGTATCAAGCACATATTCTCATCTATTCGATATCCTCAAGGGAATTTGTCCGAACGAGTTATGAGAGAATTAGGGAGAGTATTTCGCACCTATGTGAGCAATCGCCACAATGCGTGGTTCTCCAAGTTAGGAGATATTGAACGATGGTTCAATAGTACGTTCCATGAGAGTGTAAAATGCACTCCCTATGAAATTCAGTATGGTAGGAAGCCTACCAATGAGCTTGCTAGAATGCTAGGTTTGGTCACGGGAGAGGAGATTGGGAAGGATGTTTGTATCCAGCTGGCTAGGGACAACTTAATCAAGGCAGGGAATAAGCGTAGGCGCCAGCAGAAGCGGGTAAAGTTTGATTCTTTTGAAGTAGGCGATCAGGTGCTTCTGAGGGTTCCATATCCGTCTTCAGCTGTAGATAAGGAGATAGGGAAGTTTTTTCATCTATTTCAGGGGCCTTTTAAGGTGGTTAAACGTATTGGTGAGTGTGCCTATAGTTTAACGGACCAGGATGGTAAGTCTGTCAGTACACATAATATTAGGAATCTCCGTAGATATCACTCTGTAAAATAATATGGCATGGACTCTTAGAGAATCAGTCAACATAACGTGATGGCATGACAAAACTCAAGAGATGTGACGAAGAATGCTAACCAGCAAAGTGGCATCGAGTGTTAGATGGATAGATGGTATGATAAGGCCTGTGCAGGCAAATACCATGGCTTGTGAAGCGATAGGGTCTCATGATGAGACGAAGAAAATGAAGTGGTAGACCTAAGACACTTGAGAGAAATCAGTGAGGCTAGGAAATGGACACAATAAGACATTCGAGAGAGTGAGAATGTGTGAAAATTTGACAAGTGTGTATGTATATATGTCTTCCAGGGTTTATTTATGTAATAGTGTAATTCTTTGTGTTTTCAGTGCGTTGCTTGTTTGAGTGTTTGTGATCCACACTTGTTTCACCCGTGTGAATCACATGGGGGCGTATTGTGACTGTTCCGGTCACAATGTTCCCAAACCCTTATTTGGTTGACTGCAAGAGAAGTCAGGTTAGGGTAATTTGTTCATACCATTTCTTTTCTTGTTCATCATCATCATTTAGGTTGTAGAATTTCATTTTATTTAGTGTATATATATCTTGTGTATCTCGGGGACTCAGTCAGGAATATTTCATTTAATTTGTATGGGAGATGTCATTATACAAGACAGCGGATTGTGTAGGTAAGCTACAAGATGTTGCAACAGCAGGAAACTCTAGGCCAAATTTAGATTGGGCCGAGAATAACTTCCCTTGTCTTGAAGAAAGCTTTGTGTAAATTGTGTAAGGTTCTGACGTCAGAGAAGAGTTTCGCGCCACGAGTTGTAAGAAATATACATGGGTTCGAGATTATTGGTGTATTTTGTATGGGTTGGAGGGTATCATGACCCTGGCGGAGAAAGACGAAAACATGTGTTTACAAGATGAGCGGTGGGTTTTTCGTCAAGCGAGGCTTCACTTCTATTGTAGCGTCTGATTGGAAAGGTCGCGTTCTCGTAATTTGGCGTAGGTCTATTTGGAGAAACAGTTTTGTTGAAAGCATGGCTTGTGAATGTACTCGAAACGGCTACATATCACAACGATGTTATCTCTGTTAGCACAATTCAAGTTGGGTACGGAAGCACATTCATTTCTCTCGCAGAGATGTGGCTATGTAAACCAGTAAACATCTCTAACCTCAAACCACGTGTGGAAAATCTTAGAAATGCTGGGGAGAACTGATCTATCGAGCATGTCTCGTAGATTATCTGCTAGATCGTCGATGAGTGAGTAACAAACATCTTTATATTCCAACATTCATTTTGGGTCACATGTTTTCGTCATTGCCGAGGAGAGAAGATAGTAAACCATAGTCTGTTCGACGAGAGTCCCCGCCATATGTTTAAAGTTGATATTAATACACATATTTTGAAGGTTATAATTAGTTTTCTTTATAGGGAATTACACCTAATAGTTGAACGCCCAAATGATACCAGTTAGGTTGACCAAATGTGTGTCCAACACTCCACGACCCTGCCATTTCAATTGTGTGGTATATGATGAAGTACTTCCGATCAAAAATAGGAGGATGATTTTGGGAAGTTTTAAATCAGTCGCCCAAGAAGGGCTGGTAAAAAGTTACAACATAGCACCTCAACGTGGGGCAAGAGTAGGGAAACCTAGCAGGTATCATTAGGGCACATATGCACACAGCCGATAGACACCTTAGGAGTATTAGGGTTCACAGTAATTTGTTTTGTTTTAAGGGGTATGTCCACATCAGACAATTTAGAATTAAGGTCAAGGGTTGTGTGTAAATCAAACAGTAAAATGTCAGGTAATCAGGAAACTGGGGGAAGTGGCAGTGAGGAAGATGTGGAAAAGACAGTGGGAACATATGTTACCATTGTTACTACTGAGTCGCAGCTGATCGCTGAAGGTAGTAACTTAAATGTAAATGGGGGGGTTATGAACGATAGTTTGATCCAAATGCTACTGAGTGAAATAAAAGAGATTAAGAAGCAAGGAGAATCTATGAGTAAGGAAATTAAGGAGCAGGTAGGCTCTGTAAATGAGAAGGTAGAGTCAGTGACCAAACAGATAGTAGAAGTGAAGGAATTTGTAAGTAAGGAAATTCAGGAGAGCAACAGGGCCACGAACACAAGGATAGAGAGTCTCAGCAAAGAAATACGGGACCATAAGTCTGTCCTTAATAGTAGAATGGAGAGTATGAACCTGGAATTAAGTGGGAAAATTAGCAAACAGGGAGAGGAAATCAGGGCAGAAATGCAGGGGAATCAGGCTGGGATCACAAGTAGGCTAGAAGGAATGGAAGGCCATCAGAACCAGCAAGATGTGGAAATAACGAAAATTAAGTCAGAGATAGCTAGTTCAAGGGCAGAAGTACAGAATGTAACGGGAAAGTGTGATGAGATATGCAACACTGTAAGTGGGAATAAGAGGGAATATTTAGATAGAGTAGGTGCCGTTGAAAATAAGTTGGGAGAGATTGAGGGTCTGAGAGGGAAGCAGGTGGCATTGACCGAGAAAAACGAAAAGCTGCAGGAAGAGCTGATAAAGGTCAGGAGAGAGTTGAAAGAGCGACCGATGAGTCAAAGGGTTGTGATGCCATCTAGTTTGCTACTCAGGGACCCTGGTCTGCCACAATTTAACTCAAGGCAGTTCAACCCTATGGAGTTTTTAAAAACCATTGAGAAGAAATTCAGCAAGGATCTAGAAGACGGGGTTGTCGAATGGGAAACAGTGTTGGAGATCTTGTCTAACTCATTTCAAGGGGATGTGAAAGCATGGTTCCAAATATACAGGCCTAACATGAATAGTTTAAGGGAATTCAGGGATAAATTCAAAGCTAAGTTCTGGGGGGAGGGGGTACAGTCCAGGGAAAGGGAAAAATTAACTTTTGGGAAATATAAGGAGAGAGAAGGGGTATCCCTGACAGAATATTTTTTGGCACATGTACTTATTTGGAAGAATTTGGATGGGCTGACCTCTGACAGTGATGTGGTTAGGGTCATGTTGAAGCACTTCCCACCTAGAATTCAGGAGGCAGCTTGTATGCAGAAGGTAAGGACGGTAGAAGAGTTGGAAGAGCTTCTTACGAGCTTTGACGTTTTAGGCAAGCAGCACATGGAGAGGCCAGAGGTCAAACAGGAATTTAGGGGCAATAGGGGGAATAATCAGGAGTTTAATAGGGGTAGATTTAATCAGGAGCAAAGAGATTATCAGCAGAGGCAGGAAAACTATCAGAGAGGTGGGGGGCGTCAGGATAATTCACAGCGACAGGAAGGTAACTATCAGAGAGGTGGGGGGCGTCAGGAAGGTGGTAACGAAAGAGTACAGGTGAACCAGAGGAGACAAGAACAAGGTGGTCAAGGAGCTTTAAACTCCGAACGGGCTGTGCAGGGAGGTCAGTCAGGCAGTCCGTAAGAAATGAAGTCAAGCAGTGTGTTATTGTGGGTGAGGAGGATTTTATGCCTATGAGTCGGGAGGATCTGCTAGCTGACCAGCAGGAGTTCTCATGTATCGGGGAGAAGGAGGCTTTTATGTCAACTGTTGAGTTGAGCATACTAGGTAAGAGAGTGCAGGCATTGGTGGATTCGGGGAGTGAGAGAAGTGTCATCAGTAAGGGATTTTATGATACTTTAATCAAGGACGGTGGTAAGTTGGAAGAAATTCCAGTTAAGTCGACATATGTGGTAACTGCTGTTGGTAATAAATCCCAAAGAGTGGGAAAGCAGGTATTGTTGCCCATGAGGTTTGGTAATGAAGTTGACCACAAGACTTGCTTGGTAATTCCTAACCTAATTTATGAAATGATTTTGGGGATAGACTGGCTTAACGAGCATAGTGCTGTTATTGATTTTGACCGGGGTGTCATCAACTTTGTGAGGGGGAATATAAGCCAGGAGATGAGAATGAAATGCAAGAGTGTAGATAAGACAGTAAAGGCATGTGTTACTGAGGTCACTGTAGGGGATATGGCAGAAGGTAAGGCTGACGATGAGGAGGAAGTTGTGGATTTATGTCACATTGCTGTGGAGGGTGATAAGTGTGATCAACTCCAGCAGGCTGTGGATAAGAGTGGTTTAAGTGTTGAGGAGAGGGATAAGTTGTTAGAGGTTTTAGAGCTAAACCAAGAAGTTTTCAGTGACAAGCCAGGGCTAACACATGTCTATACGCATCAGTTCGAAATTGTAGATCATTCTCCATTTTCAGGACCCAAGTACCCGATACCTCACAAATTTGCTGATGCTGTGGAGAAAGAAATAGGCATTATGCTGAATCAGGGTATTATTGAGCCTTCAACTAGTGCATATCTGAATCCCTTAGTTGTGGTTGGGAAGAGTGATGGCTCGGTCAGGTTGTGTATTGATGCCAGGCAGCTCAATTGTAGGATATCTGGGGACCAACAGAGGCCAGAATGTGTTGAGGAACTGGTTCAGAAATTCAATGGTAAGCAATGGTTTTCCACTATGGATCTGAGTGCATCATTTTGGCAGGTACCGTTGAGAGAACAGGACAGGAAGTTGACTGCGTTTAGCTTTAAGAGTGGTTTGTACCAATTCAGGGTCGTTCCTTTCGGAACAAAGACCAGCAGTTCAGCGTTGATTAGGGCCTTAAATCTAGTGTTAGGGAGGGACACACACGAGTTTGTGACAATGTACATAGATGATTTAATTGTTGCATCTTACACATTAAAGGAACACCTCGATCACTTAGACATTGTTTTGGGGAAATTAAGGGACGGGGGATTTACAATTAAACTTAAGAAGTCTCTGTTTTGCACAACATCAATCACATTTTTAGGGCATACTATCACAACACAAGGGGTGTCTCCCGAACAGTCACGATTAGACAAGATTCACAACACTGCTACACCACGTAACGCCAAACAATTGAGGTCAATATTAGGGGTTTTCAATTATTTTCGTAGATTCGTAGTTAAATATTCCTGTCTTGTAGAACCGTTTAGGGAATTGCTGAAGCAGGGTACTAAGTGGGTATGGACCCAGGTGCACGATGAGGCTTTTAAGGAGTTGAAGAGAGGCTTTGTAGAGACTGTCATGCTTAGGTATCCTCGTCTGGATTGTCCCTACATTTTGATGACTGATGCGAGCATGCAAGGCATCTCAGGCATTTTGTGTCAGGAGGATAGTGAGGGCAATCTAGGGATTGTCTCATTAGCAAGCAGAGGGCTAAGCATGGCGGAGAAGAGATATACAATTACTGAAATAGAGATGTTAGCAATCGTATACTCTCTAGGGAAGTTTAGGAGTTATGTGTTGGGCAGTAAGTTGCAGATACTGACTGACCATCATGCATTACTTTTTATTGGATCCTGCAAGCTCACTTCGAACAGGATGTCAAGGTGGATATTGGCTATAAGTGAATATAACTTTGAGGTAAGGCATATTAAGGGTACTGAGAACATTGTGGCTGACTTCATGAGTAGAAACATTGGGGGTGATGAGGGTCATCAGTTACTGGAGGTACAGGAAGGTGTTGTTATCTGCGTAACCAAGGTAAGCGAGTGTGATTATGAGATACGCTGCTTAAGGAATCTGCTTGTAGAGCAGGAGAAGGATGAGGTCTTAGGTGATATCTTGACTCAGTTGAGAGGTATGGATGTGGATAGTAGAATTAAGGTTGGAAAGTATTGGTACAAGTTGGAGTGTGGTTTCTTGGCTAGGCTGTGCCATGAAGGTGCCTGGAGAGTGTGTGTGCCAAGCTCATTGCAGGTAACGATGATTTGGTATCATCACAAGGCTTTAGGGCATTTTGGATCAAGCAAGGTTCTTTTTGCTGTTCAGCAGCATTTCATTTGGAAGAACATGGGAAGGCAGATTAGGAAAGTTCTGGCAAGTTGTGACTCGTGTCAACGGTGTAAATGCCCAACGAGGTTTCTTGAGGGACCTCGGCAAATGGTGATCACAGAAAAACCAAGGGATTTACTCTGTGTCGATCTGTATGGTCCATTGGTTAAAGCTCAGTTTGGATATCAGTATATCTTCGTGGTTGTTGACGCATTCAGTAAACTCGTCAAACTGTATCCCCTGAGAAAAGCGACCGGGAAGGGTTGTGTCCTACAGATCACTGATAAGTATGTACCTGAGTTTGGGGTGCCTCTCAGGATACTATCAGACCACGGTAGTCAATTCACCTCAAAGATCTGGAAAACCAAGTTGAGTGAATTGGGTATCAAGCACATATTCTCATCTATTCGATATCCTCAAGGGAATTTGTCCGAACGAGTTATGAGAGAATTAGGGAGAGTATTTCGCACCTATGTGAGCAATCGCCACAATGCGTGGTTCTCCAAGTTAGGAGATATTGAACGATGGTTCAATAGTACGTTCCATGAGAGTGTAAAATGCACTCCCTATGAAATTCAGTATGGTAGGAAGCCTACCAATGAGCTTGCTAGAATGCTAGGTTTGGTCACGGGAGAGGAGATTGGGAAGGATGTTTGTATCCAGCTGGCTAGGGACAACTTAATCAAGGCAGGGAATAAGCGTAGGCGCCAGCAGAAGCGGGTAAAGTTTGATTCTTTTGAAGTAGGCGATCAGGTGCTTCTGAGGGTTCCATATCCGTCTTCAGCTGTAGATAAGGAGATAGGGAAGTTTTTTCATCTATTTCAGGGGCCTTTTAAGGTGGTTAAACGTATTGGTGAGTGTGCCTATAGTTTAACGGACCAGGATGGTAAGTCTGTCAGTACACATAATATTAGGAATCTCCGTAGATATCACTCTGTAAAATAATATGGCATGGACTCTTAGAGAATCAGTCAACATAACGTGATGGCATGACAAAACTCAAGAGATGTGACGAAGAATGCTAACCAGCAAAGTGGCATCGAGTGTTAGATGGATAGATGGTATGATAAGGCCTGTGCAGGCAAATACCATGGCTTGTGAAGCGATAGGGTCTCATGATGAGACGAAGAAAATGAAGTGGTAGACCTAAGACACTTGAGAGAAATCAGTGAGGCTAGGAAATGGACACAATAAGACATTCGAGAGAGTGAGAATGTGTGAAAATTTGACAAGTGTGTATGTATATATGTCTTCCAGGGTTTATTTATGTAATAGTGTAATTCTTTGTGTTTTCAGTGCGTTGCTTGTTTGAGTGTTTGTGATCCACACTTGTTTCACCCGTGTGAATCACATGGGGGCGTATTGTGACTGTTCCGGTCACAATGTTCCCAAACCCTTATTTGGTTGACTGCAAGAGAAGTCAGGTTAGGGTAATTTGTTCATACCATTTCTTTTCTTGTTCATCATCATCATTTAGGTTGTAGAATTTCATTTTATTTAGTGTATATATATCTTGTGTATCTCGGGGACTCAGTCAGGAATATTTCATTTAATTTGTATGGGAGATGTCATTATACAAGACAGCGGATTGTGTAGGTAAGCTACAAGATGTTGCAACAGCAGGAAACTCTAGGCCAAATTTAGATTGGGCCGAGAATAACTTCCCTTGTCTTGAAGAAAGCTTTGTGTAAATTGTGTAAGGTTCTGACGTCAGAGAAGAGTTTCGCGCCACGAGTTGTAAGAAATATACATGGGTTCGAGATTATTGGTGTATTTTGTATGGGTTGGAGGGTATCATGACCCTGGCGGAGAAAGACGAAAACATGTGTTTACAAGATGAGCGGTGGGTTTTTCGTCAAGCGAGGCTTCACTTCTATTGTAGCGTCTGATTGGAAAGGTCGCGTTCTCGTAATTTGGCGTAGGTCTATTTGGAGAAACAGTTTTGTTGAAAGCATGGCTTGTGAATGTACTCGAAACGGCTACATATCACAACGATGTTATCTCTGTTAGCACAATTCAAGTTGGGTACGGAAGCACATTCATTTCTCTCGCAGAGATGTGGCTATGTAAACCAGTAAACATCTCTAACCTCAAACCACGTGTGGAAAATCTTAGAAATGCTGGGGAGAACTGATCTATCGAGCATGTCTCGTAGATTATCTGCTAGATCGTCGATGAGTGAGTAACAAACATCTTTATATTCCAACATTCATTTTGGGTCACATGTTTTCGTCATTGCCGAGGAGAGAAGATAGTAAACCATAGTCTGTTCGACGAGAGTCCCCGCCATATGTTTAAAGTTGATATTAATACACATATTTTGAAGGTTATAATTAGTTTTCTTTATAGGGAATTACACCTAATAGTTGAACGCCCAAATGATACCAGTTAGGTTGACCAAATGTGTGTCCAACACTCCACGACCCTGCCATTTCAATTGTGTGGTATATGATGAAGTACTTCCGATCAAAAATAGGAGGATGATTTTGGGAAGTTTTAAATCAGTCGCCCAAGAAGGGCTGGTAAAAAGTTACAAAGTGACGCCACCTATCGCCCCTGCCACTTTCGTTCCCCGTGCTGTACCCTCGACGACGAACTACTCTGAGATCGTAAAGTCTCCCCTCGCTGTCCAAGCGAGACCTGTCAGCCCGAAGAAGGTCGCAAAACCTTCATCGGCCATTGTGAAAAACGCGCCGGTTATACCATCTAAACCGGCGCAATCGGAGAAGAAGTCATCTTCCTCTCCGAAACGGTCGGAGAAGAAGTCTTCCCCTGCCAACGAGGCAAAGAAGACTTCTGCGACCGGGGCTGGATCACCTGATAAGACAAAGATAGTGGAGAAGAGGGAGACGGTTCGTCGCCGTCTCTCTCGCCCTCCTGCTGACGGGGTGGCTACTGCCTCTGCTGGCCTTTCAGCTCCCACGACCACCAAGGGAGCGAAGCCTGCTGAAGCCAAGCCCGTCCGTATGGAGGAACTCCCCTATAGAAAAGAAAATAGATCGGCGGAGGAGAGGGGAACGGTTCAGCGCCGTTTCTCTTCCTCTCCTAAAGGCAGGGCTGCTCACGTATCTGCTGGCCATCCCGCTCCCACCACTACCAGTGGAGCGGTGCCAGCAGGAGCGACCTTGTTTTATAAGGACCCGGCGTCTGTGGGGAAGGGACCATCTACTTCCCCAAACACACGTCGACGCCGATCCAAGAAGAAATCTCTTCGGGACGTGTCGGGGACAGACACCCAGTCTTCGGACCGGGAGAAAGTCCCTCGACACCGCTCTCGCTCTTCCCCAAGAGCGAGACTCGTGAGGTCCGACGATGACCGCGCGCAACCCAAGAGAGCGCCCGCTCCATTTTCTTCGTCTTCGGAAGGAGATGTGGAGATTGAGATGTGCTCTCCTGCCCCATCATCTCCAACTAGAGATGGGGAAGGGTGGCAAACGGTCAAGCATAAGTAGAAGACCCACTTCTACTTAAGTCCACACCATGGCACTATTACGATGGAACTGTAATAGCTATTTTGTTCATCTCGCTGAGTTACGACAATTAATATCTTCGTTTTCGGCAACCATTGTCTGTCTTCAGGAATCCAGGTTTTGTCCTGGACATGAGACAACAATGCGTCACTTCAAACTCTTCTCTCAAGACCGGGTGGACGGAGCTGTGGCCGCTGGTGGCGTCTGCACTCTCGTCCACTCTAGCCTCTTTAGTGAAGAGGTGCCGTTGCGTACTCAGCTAGAGGCAGTTGCAGTTCGTACTTCGTTGCCAGTAATGGCAACAGTATGTAACTTGTACATCCCGCCTGATTCTCAGCCGGATTACGACCAGCTGGTGGATCTAGTCTCTCAGCTCCCCCCTCCTTTTCTCCTTCTGGGAGATGTTAATGCCCACAACACCATCTGGGGCTCCGCTACCAAGAGCGGTAAAGGGAGAGATTTTGAGAAGCTGATCAAGCGGCTGGACCTGTGTCTGTTGAACACAGGGGAACCTACGCACTTCTCTATTGCACACGGTACTTATTCAAGTATCGATATTACCCTGTGCAGTCGTGCGCTGGTTCCCCTGCTACAGTGGGGTGTACACGATGACCTTTGTAATAGTGACCATTTTCCAATTATCGATACTCTTCCGAACCAGAGAGCCATCGAGTTACCAAGTCGATGGCTTCTCCGTCGGGCTGATTGGCCAACTTTCACGGCACGTGCGGTGTTTGCCGAAGATACCTTTGAGAGTGTCGACGATCATACCATTCACATAACGAATGGTATTTTGGCTGCTACTGAGGAAACAATACCTTCCTCATTCGGCAACTCACGCCGGAAGCTTGTCCCTTGGTGGACAGCCGAGATTGCAGCAGCCATTAAAGATCGTCGACGTGCTTTCAAATGCTATCGGAGGCAAAACACTATGGCCAACCTTATCACCTTCAGAAGGATGCGTGCTAGAGCCCGATATCTGATTCGGGAGAGTAAGAAAACGACGTGGGAAAAGTATGTGTCGTCTATGACTGCGCATACTCCTTCATCTCAAGTGTGGACTAAGCTTCGTCGGATCTCCGGACTCCCAACATCACTGTCGATACCCGGAGTGTCCATCAATGGAGACATCATCACGGACCATCTCGCCATTGCCAACAGCATTGGCTCGCACTTCTCCGATGTATCCTGCTCCGGGAGTTACGATCCTACATTTCTGACTCTGAAGCGGGAGGCAGAGACTCACCCCTTGTCCTTTGCCACTGCTGCTTCGGAGTCCTATAATGTACCATTCTCTGAATGGGAACTGCGCAGTGCGCTTGCATTGTGCAGGGATACGGCTCCTGGACCGGATAACATACATAATCAAATGTTAAAACATATGTGCGAATCCAGTATAAAAAGACTGTTGATCCTCTTCAATCGTATATGGATTGAAGGGGAGTTTCCATCCAATGGCGAGAGGGGATCGTGATACCGATTCCTAAGGCTGGAAAGGATCCCAAGTGTGTAAGCAGCTATAGGCCCATTTGTTTGACAAATGGCCTATGTAAGCTGCTCGAAAAGATGGTGAACCGTCGACTGGTGTGGTTCTTGGAGGAGAAAGGTCTCCTGTCTGAGTACCAGTGTGGATTTCGCTCTCATAGGTCCACCACTGACCATCTGGTGCGACTTGAGAGAGCCATACAGGGGGTATTTTTCCGAAAGCAGCACCTAGTCACGGTCTTCTTTGACCTCGAGAAAGCCTACGACATCACATGGCGCTACGGGATCCTTTCCACCCTTCACAAGTGGGGACTCCGTGGTAATCTACCGACTTTCATTGCCAATTTCATGTCCGTCCGACTCTTCCGTGTAAGGGTTGGTAGGACATTATCGCAATACTATACTCAGGAAAATGGAGTTCCTCAGGGTTCTGTGCTGAGTGTCACCTTGTTCGCGATTGCCATAAATGGCATTGTTGCCGCCGCCGGGTCCGCGGTAGTTCCATCGCTGTATGTAGACGATTTAGCTCTGCATTACAGCTCTGGAAGTATGGCAGTCGTGGAACGGCAATTGCAGTTAGCTATCAACCGGGTCGACAGGTGGGCTCACGACCGGGGTTTTCGTTTTTCAGCAGCGAAAACCTCCGTCGTCCTTTTTTGTCGGCTCCGGAGGCTACATTTACAGCCTGAACTACATCTCAGGGATGCTGCGTTGCCGTTGGTTGACACTTATCGCTTCCTGGGGCTCCATTTTGATAGCAAATTAACGTGGCAGCCCCATATACGGCAATTAAAAATGACGTGTCTCAGGAAACTGAACATGCTCAAGTTTCTTAGTGGCACTACGTGGGGGGCTGACCGTGCGGTGCTGCTACGGTTCTACCAAGCCCTCGTCCTGTCCTGGCTAGACTATGGTTCTGTGGCATACGGTTCAGCAAGGCCGGCAACCTTGAAAATGCTGGACAGTATCCACCATAGTGGCGTTAGGCTGGCTACCGGTGCCTTCCGGACCATGCCGATACCCAGCCTACTCGCCGAATCGGGTGTTCCACCTTTAAATTATAGACGCCAACATATGCTGCCAATGTGCGTCAAATGCCGCAACACCCGACCTATCAAGCTCTCTTCGGTACCCAAAACCACCAGGGGTACGCCAACCGGCCTCGTGCCACTCGGCCGGTTGGTATTAGACTTGGTAGCTCGTGTACTGAAATAGGAGTGGCTGTAGGTCCCTGTATGATCCGGACATCTAGCGAGGTGCCTCCGTGGCAAGTCCCGCGTCTGGAAATTCGGTTAGATCTGCACCGAGGTCCTAAGGTGAACACGGATGCCTCCGTTTACCGGAGGCAGTTCCTCAGCATAGTTCACCAATTTCCGGACGCTGGCATTCTCTACACGGATGGTTCGAGGTTGGACGAGAAAGTGGGTTGTGCTTACGTTATTGATGGTGCAAATACCAAGATCTCTTTGCGTGAGGCCTGTAGTGTGTTTACTGCGGAGCTCGTTGCCATCTATGAAGCTCTGCAGTTTGCACTACAGGATGCACGAATCCACTTTCTCGTGTGTACCGACTCTTTGAGTTCGTTTCAGTCAATTGCTACATGTTTCCCGCAACACCCCCTAGTGCAGCGAATCCACGACCTACTAGCCGGGCTGTGCCAAGCTGACACTCGAATCACCTTTCTGTGGCTTCCAAGCCACATGGGAATTGCGGGAAATGAGTTAGCTGATCAAGCTGCAAAAGAGGCGATATCACTACCACCTCGACCAGTGGAGGTACCCGCTAGAGATATTCGCTCTCAGTTACGCCTACAAGTTCTGGCTTTTTGGGAGAGTCAGTGGCTAGCTGACCCACTGCCCAGTAAACTGAGAGCGATCAAGGGAACTACTCGCGTGTGGCGGAGCTCCTTCCGGGCCCGGCGAGAGTCCGTCATTTTGTGTAGGCTAAGGATAGGTCGTACAAGAACCACCCACTCGTACCTAATTAGAAGGGAAGACCCCTCCACTTTGTACCTGTGGAGCCGTTTTCACCGTGGCCCACATTTTCACCGAGCGTGTGGATCTTGCAGACTTACGAAGAAACCTTGGTTTGCAGATGACACTCAAACTTATATTAGCCGATGACGCGGTGGCTGCTGATCGCGTTATCCGCTTTATAAGTGAGAGTGGGTTAGGGCCAGCAATCTAAATTTTCCAGTGAACATTGACTCAACGTCTTGTTCGTTTTTGAATGATAATGTTTTGTTTTTCCGTAAATTTTGTTTATTTTTGAAATTTTTATTTTTATTTAATTTTTTGTTTTTGTTTTATTAATGTTTGGTCTTTTTAAATTTAGATGTCCACTTCAAAATTTTAAATTCAATTCAAAATTTGTGTTCTTTAATCTGTGTTAAGAGGGGCAGATGACCTCGTAGTTCCGCCCCTTAAAACAACAATAACTAACTAACTATGAACACGGCCTACTGAATTCAATTGGGTTCTTTAACATGCCAATATCGTATGACATGCGTGTCGTGATTTTTGCGCCTTAAAAAAAATCTTTTATCACGGCCAGGAGCGAACCTGCAAGCTTGGGGTTAGTAATCCGACACGATAACCACTCACCAACCCTGGCAAGCGCAAAAGGGGTGTATAGTACTGAAATAATTTATATGACATTAATCGAGGTTACAAAAAGCTCATAACGTCTTTTAACATTTCTGCTAATAATAACCCCGCGGCGAAGTCGTTCGTTTAAAATCGCTCACCACAAACGTTAGGGAGAGCTTCAGCAAATCCCGAGATTGTAGGTTCGAATCCCAGTGCTGATAGCAGCTTTCCTGAGTGTGTGGTTTTCCCTGGGTTTATCCACACTCCCTCTTGGCAAATGTCGGAATAGTACCTCACTTCAATTCCTGGGACATTTACCCCACCCCCGACCCTTATAGTTACAGCTACGCACGCTTCTGTAGTCACCAAATTTAACACGCAGTGCCGGGGCTGATGGTTAAAGATGTCCAAACCCCTAATACAAATTAACTACAATGAGCTTTCAACAGTTCTTGACGTGTCATGAAAACTTCTCATGAGATACAGCAATTATTTTTATAAAATCTAATCTACTGTAATTCAAAGCATTCAAAGCAAAAGTTCATTACATTTACTACATCAAAAAGTGGTTGACTGAGCAGCCTGTAGACTTTCCACAACTTCATATAAGTATCAACAGTAGATCTTGTGTAGTGGACAAACACTATTTCATATGTTGTAGTTATAACCTTTTATTATCATCACAGCAGAGTACTTGTAGTTCATTTCCGCATATTACCTTACAATTCTATGTTAGTTTAGGGCTTACTGCTTAAGTGATCACAGCAATAGTAGCTACACCTTTATAGATTAGTTCGGGGAGGAAGGTTGTTTTGTTGAGGGGATCGTCATTTCTAAGTCTTGCAACATTAAAATAAATATTTCTTTTTTCGGGTGCTCAATGCCTTAATATTTATCAATAATTACCATACTTACGAAGTTTTTTATATTTTGCTTTTGGAGGACAAAGACTATCTATGGGTGTCACTGTAGGCCTACGCTAGGTAGTGTTTCGTAGGGCCATACGTCTTATGAATTTGGATCTGATGATGCTAGCTTGAGCGAAACATGTCATCCCTTAGTTTAGTTTTCAATAATCCATAACAATATACAGTATATATATTATGTAATTTATTTCAGGTTATTTTTCATATTCCAGTAATTGGAATTATTTTGTGTTGACTGATAGAAAGTTACAATATCAATTGACGTGTCCTTTTATTTAATTCGTGCCAGTTAATATATTTGGATGGTGATTTTTAATAGTTTCCTGAATTTAGTAATTTGAATTAATATACTGGGTACTATCTAAGATAAACTACTAATTCTAGTCCTCATCAACTTCATGTGGGAGAAAAGTTAGTGTGCGTACTGTTTCTAATTTCTCCCACATTCACTCTGTAATGGGGTCCAGCAATGTGGGCACATCTGGAAAGGTAACTTTCAAATACAGTACTTATTGTTTTCAGAACGTAAACCACTTTGAGGGATGCACTACGGCATATTCTGACTTCCATAAATAGTTGTAAATCAGGATTTTCTCGTATGTTATGCATATGAAGATGTCTTACCTTGATTATACCGAAATGTAAAAAGGTAACATACCGTGACTCCATTTAGGGCAACTCTTTTATTTATTTTTTCACGGTAGAAATCTAGTAAAATTTTAAACTAATCCTAAGTATTATCATAAAATTAGAAATATGTAAACAACATATTCGTTACTGAATAGTGCAGTTAATTTGTTACATAGTGAAAAATCCCTATAAAAATAGTCACTGTCTCATAAAAACTAGGCATGGGTGATGAAAAACTTCTGATTACATGTTTCGAACTGAGCATTAAAAATACATTAGTCACCTTATAGTTTTCTTGTAACAAAAATTGTTGACCCCATTATTGTTAGTCATTAAAGTTCTTGTGTGGCTAATATTGGACGATGTGAAGGTTCTTAATTCATGCAAATACCGAGATGGTGTCTTACGTTCAAATCCAGACACAACTTTTTCATTCTAGTCTTACAGGTCCCTAACTAAAATATGACATAACGCATGACATAACTCGCCTCATTCGGAATGTCTGCTTGATACAGCAATCGGCTACCAAACCCATCATATAACTCGCCAGCTACATATAGCCTAGGATGATGGTCCATTTAACTTTAAACGTCCAAATATCTCGAGAAATATATATCGTACGAATTAAAAATAGTTGTATCGCAGAACTGTTGTTTGTGTTGTTTATTTTAGGGGCTGCGACATCGTGGTCATACAACCTCGTGTATTTGAGTGTGTGTGTAATTTGTGACAATCTGTGTTATTGGGATGGTTGTAATAGTGTGTGCCTATTCGTTAATTGGGGATAGGATTGGGATGGAGACGACCGTAAAATTGGTCTCTGGTTATTGTGTGCTGTTGTTCGGAACGCAGTGATCGTTAACGATGTCCATTAAGGGGACAGTGGTACGCGATGTAACGGGAAGTCACCCAGCTCTGTTCTTACTCTAATAAGAGTACTTCTTTGTTTTTCGGCGCTGAAGGCCAGCGAGATCGTTAACGAGTTACAGGTCGTGGCTTCAATTTCAGAATGAACTGTCCTCCCATGTTCGTTTTTTTCTTTGTGCTATTTCTTCCTTCCATTAACGAACGTGAGCGGCTCTGATGTTATTCTTCAAGTCTTCCTTTGTGATTTAGAACTATGCAGAAACTTATCTACTGTACTTTAAACTCATCTTCAGCAAGTCTACTGAGATTTCCTATTGTTGAAGAGACCTGTTCTGTAAATACGTACATTATTTATTTATTTATTTATTTATTTATCGTATGGCTTTTAGTGCCGGGAGTGTCCGAGGACATGTTCGGCTCGCCTGAGTCTGTAGCTGCTTCCAGCGGACACCCTTAAGGGTGAGCTACAAGTTCCGTTCAATTTCAAGTAGTTCCAACTTTCGCCACCAGATATCAATGATACCTAGTGGTGAACGTTGGAACTTTGATAGAGCGTTCTGACGAAATCTAACCTAACAATTTTGCTTTACACAAGTTTAGTCTTTGAAAGGATCTTTTACATGCCATAAATATATGACATGGGACCGCCGGCTTTACTTCCCCTCCGAAGGAAGACATACTGAAGGATTTTTAACGCTCTTAAAAAATCCGACGACTTCGGCCGGGTTTGAACCCGCTATCTTGGGCACAGCAGTTCAGCATGCTACCGACTACGCCACCGAAGCCGTAATTAGGTACAGTACTGATATGACAGGTATAGTCAACAAACACAATTGATTAGGCTGTGAGAATGCAGTTTACAACTTGAACCACTAGATAGTGTTAAGGTGCGCTGTCGCTCATTTCTACGAATATATTTCGCTATTTGCTAATATAAGGATAGTCTTGGAACTCCCGCACTACAGAAAGCAAGTACTGATGTGTTTTGCATTACATAATCTGGCTCAATTATTCTCTTCTCAAATGGGTTCAGCAGACAGCAACCCACTGGCAGAATGAGACTCATATTGCATTTTCTAAAAGCTTCACTACATTATAGTTGACGGTTCCGAATTTAAGAAACTCCAAGTGGAGTCGTGGTTTGCCTTTATAAAAGATACTCATTATCCTGGTTTAGTGTCTACCGCTTGCTACCTGTAATAATAATGCTCGCCTTCCTCCATATATTTTACCTCCAGCGTATAGATGAAATAACCAGTATCGACATTATTTTGATCGCCATACAAAAGAGAACCTAGGGGAAAGGCATTTTTCTTGCAGAATACGGTAGATCACAACTGAGAACTCGCTGCATTAGTTGTTATACAAGTAGATTTTTGCCAACCAATCGTATCCCAGACATGTTCGAAGGGCAACTATGAAGCGAACGTGTAGGTCGGAGAAGAGGTGGTACCCGTCGTTCTTCGAAGAATCTTGCACATTCATCGCTGCATGTGGGCGAGCATTGCCATGATGAAACATGACTTGTGGAGATGCCTAAAGGAAGGGCAGTACCTCTGGCTCTAATGACACCTTCCTGATGTAGCGATTGCTGTTCAGATTGCCTTTAATACGTAGAAGCCGAGACCACAATCATGTTGTATCCAATGGCGCTCCAAAGCCATTACACTGTGTATTTGTCCGCTATGTCGCTCAACAGTGCAGGCTGTCAGATTGTGGTGACCGCTGTAGCGTCGAATACAACCCAAATACGGTCATTACTGTGGACAGATTGAAGTGGGACTCATCCGAAAACCTTATAATTTTCCACTCCACACACTAGCGACGGCGTTCACGTGCTGTGCGGTCCTAGTGCGAATTGGACAAAAAGTAAAGCTAGCTTTGAAGCCATTTTTCAGTGTTGCCTTATTAACAATTAAGAATAAGAAGAAGACCCGCAGGCAGTCTATGCCCTCCAAAAACAGAAAGAAGAAACCCCGTCAGAAAACTTAGTAAGTGTGGTGATTTTTTCCGACAGGTTTTCTTGTATTTTGTTTTTGGAAGGCAGAAACTCTGTGGGTGTCACTGTAGGTTTGATAGTGTTTTGTAGAGCTATTTATCTTGCGTATTTGGATGTGATAATGCTCACTTGACGAGCGAAACATGTCATACCTTCGTTTTATTCTTCAACAGCCTCAATCAACTAGAGCTAGGAATAATGGAACAAAACTGCAATCAGGCTTTTTTAGGTACTCGCATATCATTTAGTTTTTTAGGCACTTCAGAATTCATGGATATGGCTCCTTTGAGTGTGAAAATTCCAGAAAATTCAAATATTTTCAGCACTTTTCAGCTTATGTCTTATTGTTTGGTTATTTACTGTCAGGAAAGTAGGAATAAAACTTTTATTATTTCCAAGATTCCTATATTCTGAATAAACAAAATTAATTAAACGGGCTAGAGTGTGAAAATCACCTCTGACAACCTCGGGTTTTTTGGATTTAAATAACTAACATATTAAGGAGAGCAAATATTGCCTAAAAGTGTGAAGTTCTCGGTGCTAATTTGATGACTTGTCATTATGTAAAATAAGGTATTTACACTCTCGTTGCAATATGATTTTCTACTAACAATTAGGCATTAATTTTAAGCTTTGTTGTGGAATTTATGTCAACTTTTGCTACCCTTTAAACATAAAACCTAATTGAAAACCTATCCTACCTATTAAAAACCTATTAAAAACTATTTTATGCTTTTGAAAACCTAAAATGACAATTGCATCAATGTCAGAATACGGTCCCTAGTTATGGCCATGTGGACAAGATAGTGTCATATCGTGTTGTGGTCACATTGCGTTTTCCAGTACCCATTTATCGCTGCGAAAGACCCTCTTCTATCCACTGGTTGTACACACGCATCACTGTCGTAGCTGCACGCCCTGTGCGAGCCGAAGTGGAACTTCGTGTAGATCATAATTCAAAAGCTGTTTAGTCTTTCATATGGTAAATCGATGTACTTGAAGGGGGAGTTTTGAGATGGAGAAGATAAGTGAAAAATATTAGTTCTTCTCAGAACTACAACACTTGTTATGTTATACCGTACGTGGAACAGAAATGCTACATTGTTTTGGAAGAAAGTGTATATTTGACAACCCTAGCAAGAATGGCAATACCGACGGGGCATTAAATAAAATACAAAATAAAACAGGCCTCCCCTTCTCTCTTTGTATCATTGCGCGTTGTCGCAGCCCCTAAACCAACCAACCAACCAACAGTTACATTCTTCCCTCGACCATTGAAAGTCTTAGTGGCGTGGAAGCAACCGAGGAATATCAAATAAGTTTGGAGACGGTTGTCAACGTTTAGAGTAATACAATATGGGAACCTTACGCCTACGGAATTGTTCGTAATATTTTAGATTACACTCTGGCAGTAAGAAAATCTACTCGGGATGACTTATATAGTTTATAAATGACGAATATTCGTCATGGTTCATGTTATGCCAGTATGATTCATTCGCGTGGCGGGAGAAAACCGAATGTGCTCACTGATCAGGTTTGACTAGCCTGGCTAGACTTCTCAGAACCATCTGCCTAGTGAGTCACTGAACTCGGTGTGCCACTTCTTTAAGGTTATTGGGTGGTAATTTTTTTTAAAACCATGATCTAAGTTAGGAGAAATAATGAAACATGTTAATTTTAGTAATGCCGAGGTGTTCCAACACTAATTCCACTCTGTTAACTGGTCTACAAAATCCAACTTTCGTTACGGTATTTATCAGAGATGAAAGTTATTGTTGAATTATTTAGGTGCTTTGCGATATCGTGGTCATGTAGCACCGTGTACCGGGGGGGTGTAATCTAATATAATAATGTTATTAGTTTACGTCCGTTATAGCAACTGTGGCCTTAAGATACGCCGGGGTGCCGGAATTTTGCCCCGAAGGGGATCTTAAACGTGCCTGTAAATCTGCTGACACGGCTCCCTCGCATTTGTGCACCCTCAAATGCCAACTGGCTGCGCTAGGATTCGATCCTGCCACCTTGGGCACACCAGGCGAGAATGTTACCGCTGAGCC
The DNA here is from genome assembly GCA_946902985.2 of Meconema thalassinum. Classification (NCBI taxonomy): domain Eukaryota; kingdom Metazoa; phylum Arthropoda; class Insecta; order Orthoptera; family Tettigoniidae; genus Meconema; species Meconema thalassinum. Next base: position 175,209,032 of record OX336394.1, on the reverse strand, counting down.
ACGCAGCGAGCTGTGTGTAATCTTTCCGATAACCTGTGTCATTGTGATAGCTGTGCTAGTGTGTATATTTGCAATTTAGGTAGGTGGTGACTGTGGCCTTAATTTAGGTACCATCCTGGCATTCGCTTGGAGTAGAAGTTGCAAACCACAGAAAGCCACTTCTAGGATGGCTGAGGTAGGAATCGAACTCACGTCTTCTCAGTTCTGTCTCATGAGGCTGAGTGAATCAAGGTGGACATAAAAAGATGAAACCAAACTATTGTACACCATTAAAGTGATCTGAGTTAGTATTTTTTTTGTATCAGATGTAGTTCCCTTTTTTAAACTTCAGTTTGCAGTATAGTGGGATTTGGTGAACTGCTCGCAATAGAAATTTCTTGCAAGATATTTAATAATCTTTCTCGTCCTACTGATAAATATTGACGTAAGCAGAATAATTACTCACCGTAGGCCTATATCTAAAACATATGTCAACAAAGAGATGATTTTGTCTTTCTCTTAGGTGTCTTCGCTGGCGTAGTTGGTGGGTAGATTATTGGCTGAGGAATAACCTAACCACCAAGGGAAGATGATAAAGAAAAGGGAGTGGGTTTGGGACTGAAAAAAAAAAAAGGATGGAGAAATAGGAGAGTCCCCCAAAAGTTATAAGTTTAACTTTAAATGTCCTAAAAGGTGACTGCCACTGCAAATCTGCTCTCCGATACCTAAAGTGAGTAGGGACCTGGGCAAAGCTAACGGGAGACGTAGCTGGAACTTGGGCGGTTTGCGAGAGAGTGGCTTTAGAGTATTCCCTCTCAAGCATACATATGCCTACTATGGGGAAGGGTGATGGCCTGGCAAGACAAGGAGTAACAGATTGATTATGTATCTGTTCAAAGTAATTTGAAGAACGCCAATAATTTGAATAGGTTTCGATATTTTTTGTCTTCGAAATTGTAAAATTTCTAAAGAGAGACCAAATGCTTCCAAGAAGGATAGTGATAAAAGAATTATACCTTTGGGAATAATTTTGGTAAGTGAACCAATAGTTGCATTTGGAAATGGCTAAGCTTTTACCCAGCAAGGAGCCGACTAAAAGTTTAGGCAAAGAGAAACACTTATCTTTTGGAAAACCAACCATAAGTTTTTTGGAGAGGATCTCCACAAGCAGGAAGCTGGCGTAGCGAGCTGTACTTGCCTTACTGGCCAGTTAGAATTAGCTATTAAAGCTAAGAGAGACTTTACCAAGATAACCACTAAGAGTTCTTGCTCAAATGCAACAAGTGGTGAAAACCCTATCACAAGATTTATTTGCATTAACGAGGGCATGAACCTAGGAAGAGTCAGGGAAGACAGGATCTTGCCTAACTGTAGTATTAGAAAAATGAAAAAGCGAAAAGGAACTCTTAATTTATTTAATAATTCAAAAGAATTTGATGAATTTAACAAAGATATATTTTCAATTTTGTTAACAATTTGGGGTCGCAGACCTCCGAAAAAACATCTAAAGTTTGCGCCAGGCAATTAACAATTCTATTGGTTTCAAACCTTTATATGTTTTAAAATCCTCGCAAGATTTTAAAATAGAGAGGATAAAGTACGAAAGTTAAGAACAATTAAAGTGATTAAAGTTTGACAATAAATCGAGTACAAGGTGTGTACTTTAAGAAATTCTGGGTAAATATCTTGAAAAGAGTAACAAATTCGAAAGTAACAACAACAAAAAGCAGGTAGAATAAAAGAGAAGTTCCTATAACTTCTTGTATTGAAGCTGAATTACTTTTAGTGATTACACAAATGAGGCAGGTCACTTACTGTGAAACCTGAAGAGAAAGTCAAAAGGAAGGTTCTAGACCTCCTATGTTTAAGTAGGAATCACGAGACAAATGGGGCAAGTTTCCCTTTCGTGAAACCTAGAAATAACTCACTTATGAGTTGAAAGAATTGTATTCCCTAATTAGAAGGGAGAAACAGTATAATTAGAAACGTGTACAAAACACGTAGTTATACAGAAATTGATTAATGATATGTAAGCAAAAGTGGTAGGGCACGTCTCTAGCGTGACACCTCATTGAGAAAGACCTAAAGTAACAATTTTATTATGGTTTGTTAGTAAGGGGTTTAGGAAAGATCAACTGGGATGGAAGGTAAATGTCCATAACCGTATTTATAATAATCGGACGATCGCGACGCGGTAGAAATGTTGAACAAGCACTGGTTTTCACTATAGTCTTTAAAAATGTATGAAAAGTTCGCTGTAGTAGCGCAAAAGTTTATGGCAAAGAAAGTTATTGCAATTATGGAAAATGACTATTTACACTGGATAGGCGAGAGTCTATTGCTTGAGAAGGTTGTAGATTATCATTAAATACGCCAGAGAAAATTCCAACGGAGGAAGGAACATTAGCTATTGAGCAGTAATTTATAAGGAAGATTCCTCATTTATAAATAGTATTCCCACAAGTGAGTGGAAAATACATGACGGCACGACTTGTAGATAGAGTGCAGATTCTGGAAGGTTCCAGAACGATCCTAATAGAAGAATAGGGCCAAAGTTATTCCAGCGGTGGAACGAGCTTAATATTTTATAGACAGTGGGTAATTCCCACGTTGTGAGAAGATTTCTCATTTAACAAGCATAAGAAGTGTTGCTTTTTACGAAGATTGGCTTAGACAGACAAAGCCCAATATGGAAAATCCCGCGAAGGATGATTATTGCCACAAATAAGTAATCTCACACTACCTATAAATGATTATTAAAAGCATGTAGATATCAAAACCGATGAAGATGAGGTTAATACCTGAAGTCTGTACTTATCTTTGCTGCATGGCGATGGTGAAGTTCCCTTTGACGATTAAAGTTCCAACATGGCGTGGAATCTAAAGAATGCCTCTTTAAATCAGGAGGCTGGCTCTAGTTGAGCCTTGACTAAGTCGAGGGCCGACGTGCAAGTGAGACCCACTCAGCGAAGCGCAGAGGGACCAGGAAAGGGAAAAGTGTGGGGGTAGGAGACAAAAGGAAAACACATCAGAATAGACAAACCTTGAAAAAATAAATGTTTTTCTTGATGAATGGTCTTCAAAGAGTTGATAGCAGACGATACTATCGAAGCCTGGTGGGTGAAAAAGGAGACGAAGTTCTCTTGATCACGGAGATGATAGCTGGCGATGGAGACGAGATCTGGTGGCCAGATGGATAAGGAAGTCCTCTTGCACCGGGAAGAATTGAGGAACTTCAAAGATTCGCTGCTAGATGACGCTAGGTGAGTCATGGAAGATATATATCTAGAACAGACTCACAAGTAACATAAGAGACATGACCACCAAAGAGAAACTAGAAGATCACTGTTGGTGTTTGAGAAAAAGGAAGGAATGAACAAGCAAAGAGTATTAAAAAAAATACTCTATCTTACCGTGTATTCCAAGAATACACCAGTTGGGAGCATGCTGAGCTTCTATGGCCAAGATCGCGGGGTCAAACCCGGCCGAATTCGTCGGATTTTTTAAGAGCGTTAAAAGTCCCTCAGTATGCCTTCCTTCGGAGGGGAAGTACATTCGGCGGGCCCATGTTATAGAGTTGTTGCATGTAAAACCTTCCACTAACTGCACTTTTGTGAAGCTAAAATTTGTAGGTTACATTTGATAACGCTCTATTAGTTCAGACATTCGCTGCCAGGTGCTGGTTGCGATGGCATCTAGTAGCCAAGTTTGCAGCTAGGTGTCGTGGACGGTAGGATTTGGTAGCAAAAGTAGGAACTACTTGAAAATTGATCGTCTGCTGTCCTTACCTGAACCACAGGTAACACACACTAATACAACCATCACAATTAACACAGGTTATCAGACAAATTCTTCACACACCCAAAGAACACGGGACTAAATGACCGCGTTGTTGCAGCCCCTAAACCAACCAACCGTTGTTATCTTGTGCTCCTGACTTGAATCTTGTCGGTACAGCATCCTGCAAAAGATTGCCATTATGTAATCATTCCATAGTCCCTGATATATTTCCTACTTCGTCTTTATATCTTGGTGAAACCTTTCATCTTGCTTCTCAAGGATTTTACCAAAATATGCATTTTGGCGCATTGGCTTTGCTATTGAGCTTTTACTGGGTGACCAGAATTTGAATCCTAGTGACTGATGAAATTTTCACCCAATAAAATCGTGTGGTGTATGGAAGGACATCCGGTCTTTAACCTAAATGAGTCAGGTTACTCCAGTGACCCCAAATAATTGTAAAAGCCGAATAAGTTGTTTTTAAATTGTTTTCGTACGGTCACAATGAATCGATTATACATAGGGCATACTGAAAAGGTAATCGTTGCTGGCAATTAGTTGCATCATCATGATTTTGATTAATGCTTTCCATTAGCAACATGGGGATTTGAGTCCTGGGCTAGTGCACTGATCAATATGACTTGATAACTAGGTTTTGTCGTGATATACAGCCACATAATTAGTCGTATTTCATCACAGAATAATTAGCGAGAGTTATGATCGTACTGGGGAGAACTGTTGGTTGATGTCGCGCCCATAAGCCAGGACTTAATAACGACTGCTATACCTACCTAAATTCCTGACAAATTGACGCTAATGTCGCGTGGGCTGTGAGGCAGGCGCACATGCGCTGTGGCTAGTGGATTGTACCCACTGTTATAGTAGGCACGTCATATTGTATCTGCCATGTGATGTGAGCAAACTAATTCCTGCAATTTTCAAAGTTTTGTTCAAGCATTCTTGCATAGTGTTACGACTATGGCGTAACTTATTGTTTAAATCGCTGTCATGTTGCAACTTATGTTTTAATGGATGCAGATTCGAGTTTTTTTTCTTGTAATATTTTATGGATGTTTTAGTCAAAGCCTTAATGTTAGAAAATGACCATTTAATGACATATGCCAAAATATTATCATGGTTTGAGAATTCAGTGAGGGCATCATCCCTATTTAGTCTTGGTATGATATGGGGAAATTTATGATAGCACGTCGGTAGTCTGTGACTGCGTAGTACAGGTAGAGGGGAAGAAATGTGCGGCAGTTTAGCGGACTTCTGCACTCGTATAAAATAATGCTCTTCACGTGACCAAATTTCCTGTTCAACCTATGGTTAAATCACCACCCAAAGCGTACCAGGAATCAGTTTATAAGACTGTCAATATCGCCCTCTTTCGTGGTGAGGACTGGAACGTTCAGCAACATTCGACACCAACTATTATAACTCTCGAACAACTCAGCCGAGACGCGAGATGAATGTGCCATTGGTAATTGCATGTAGACTACTGTACGTATGGCCAGCTAATGAATGGGAGAGTACATTCGTACACATTAAATTAACTCCATTGTTCCCTTTTATTTTACCGGAAACGTTATTGCGCAGCGATCAAGGTGCTTGTCTTTCACCAAGGGGGACATGTTTCGATTCCTGGTTAATGCATGTGGAATTTGCTAAGTGAATATCACGTTCAATGGTTCGGATTCCACGTGGCTTATGATCCAGAGTGAAACGTATCGACTGACGGCAGGACACTGGGCATCGACAATAGACTACGCTGTTCAGTTCGATAAACCGTTGTAGGAACATTACGTTCACACATTCGCAAGTTCCATCAAACCCATTCCAGTCATTAGCCTTGTTTTGAAGCCCAACCATCGGAAAATGGAGATAACGGGAGCTTAAAATTCGACAAGATTATTTTTTACTTGGGCATACAATAGAAATGCAAGCTAGAGTATAAAAACTGAATGGCTATTTCTGAAGAAAAACAACGTAATGTCAGGTGGATCACATATACCAATTCATGATTATTTTTATGGCAGTCATTGAAGTATAAATCTCCACATATCCGCGACAGCCTTAGTATATTTGGGTATACAACCTAACCCATCCTGGTCGCAAGGATAAGTATTTCATGAACAATTCTTTAAGATCGGTAAGGTCATTTAGGCGCTATTCCAGGACAAAACTAATAAACCGACAGAAACTTTTACTTTATTATAGAGATGTAAATTATTATCTTGGTTGACTTGGATTGGATATAGCAATATTGATGGAATTTGAAAATAAAGTAGAGTTATTTAAGAGACTTAAAGTGCGCAAGGCATAAGTTTTACATGTTATACATTTAATAAGTTTTACGTGCGTGCCAATAAAACATAATCATTAACTCAAAGTATACGGTAACACACAAATTAGCACGCACTTTGATTGATTATATATTTAATACAGAATACTTAACTTTCCCAGGTAATTATGTTGAATATTACACGCAGTCGCTATATTTAAGATGCAATAATCAATCTAGATTGTGGTATATATTTCGCATTTACAATTAGAAACACCGGTAAGTGAACACACGAGTCATTGGTACGGTATTTTGTAGTAGTAAAGTATTTAGAACCTTACATGGTTTTTTATGTCAGGAAGAGAAAGTAAGGTTATTTCTTCTTTCAGGAACAACTTGTTTGGGCTATCGTTGCAAGCCGTTCCAGTCATATTGTGGGTTCTGTTTTGCCTCACTGCAGTCCCATTCATATAGCTGGTAAAGCGTGATCCCTCAAAGGATCTTCATGACTGATGTTTACATCACTTTGTGGTCATGTACAACATTTCTTTAATGAGCTCTTACCCGCAAAGTTTGGCCCCGATGTAGCTATGTTGAAACACTGCAAATGGCGTAGCCCCACAGGTGTAGCTAGTAGTTATAGCTATTGTTGTTTTAAGGGGCGGAACTACGAGGTCATCTGCCCCTGTAGCTAGTAGTTACAGCATCTTGTTGACAGGGGCAGATTTTTATTTCATTTAAGGGTTTGGGTGTCGTAGTTATTAGCTGTCTGGTAACTTTGTAGTAATGTGTGTGTTTGTAATTCAGGTTAGGATTGATAAAGAGGCGGCCGTGGCCTCAAAGTTAGGAAGTATTCCGGCAGTTGCCTGGGAGTAAAAGTGGGAAACCATGGGATTTCACTTCCATTATGGCTGAGGTGAGAATCGAACCCATCTTGTTTCATTTTTGCTTCACAAGTCATAGTGTACACATTAATGATTGATTTTTTTCTTTGAAGGTAGACAGTGTGACTCGAACACATATCAGCATTAAAGTTCTCTTTCTCTACTTTTCGAGATCAGTTTATGATCTCCGTCACTCAACAAGCTGAACACTCTCGCTTATGAAGTCCGGGGTATTTCATGAATCTTTTATCTATAACTAGTAACCCGCCCCGGCTTCGCCCGGAAACTGAAGCATCAAAATCAAAATTCATAGCATAATTCTCTTTATCGGACCACAAACCATGAACATTTCTTCCCTGTGCCAAAGAAACTTTGGGGATGACTACCATTGTCTTTGTGAATTCTTTCTTTTTCTCTCTTGTGACAATCGAAAAATTATTTGTTGCTCAGTTTCATTGTTACGTGATAAGTGTATTTTTTGAGATTTCAATGAACTACGACCTGTATCCGTTTTCTGTCTCGGCATGATGTGTTCGACACGACTTGACAGTGTCTGGGGTGATAGGCTCGCTTGCCAGCCAGCTAGCTCGTAAACTGTCTCGAAGCTAGTAATTGAATGGAGATTCTTGGAAGAAATGAAACGTAAAAACACTTATAGTGGGTGATGTATTGAAGATAGATAAATGCTGTCGCGGACTTTTTTGTAGAACCTTTCTGCTGAACAATTCTTACACTCATAGTATATAGCTATTTTTAACGGTTTGCCCAGCGTAAGCTTAAAAAGCGCACGAATGCCAGGTTTTCTTCGACTTCTTCATTGAAATCGTAACTGTTCAGCTTCCTTTGTTCATAAACAAATTATTTTCTACAGAAACATTCCTCGAGATATCCTTGACAGAATGGTGAAAACCGCTTCAATATCCATCCAGTGGTTCTCGAAATTACCCGTGGCATCCAAGAATTGGGGACTTCGTTACTTTCTGCACCTTCGGTGATTGCACCTGTAGTTTGCAAGTAGAACTATGTGTGTTCCATGGAGTGAAGCAGTCATATACATTTTGACTTCTTTTCTGATGGCGGTGATCTTGTCCCCGAATTTTCTTCACACTGGATTTGACCACTGTTACCAACTTCAACGGTTCTATGAGCCTCCAGTAAGGTTAACCTGAACAAAGTTTACCTCCAGTGGATTCCCAGTTGTGCTCATGGTGTTGGATCAGCCCTGTTTCAGCCCCTTCTTCCATGTTAGAGGCTGGGAATAGAATCAGGGCTCTCCAGTCCAGGCATTGGACAGATTACCCAAGATCAGCTTCTTCGGTTGATCCAGTGGTAAGAGTGTCGGTATCCCAGGATTGTACATTTGATGCTCATTCGAGGAAATCAGGATTTTTGAAGGTTTGGTAAGATCCGAGCACTCCTAGCCGTAGGATGTCGTCTTATAAAAGACACTCTTATCATTTAATCCACAGGCTGTTTCGGCTTTTAATACTAGATGGCAGTGCAAAGGAATGTCGAAGTATGAGAGTAGATCGCCTTGATAGTTCCACCTCAAAATATCTACACCAGGTAGCTAAGGCCATAAGATATTATTATTATTATTATTATTATTATTATTATTATTATTTCCCCACGCCAGGGTATCCGTTATTTGAACAAGCTGGAATGAAAATAAAGAAACTGTCGGTGAAAGACTTCTGTGATTGAATAGAAAAGTTATTTTGAAATGTTAGGATCATTTTTCAGTGTTGCTCTTCAGTCGGTCACCACAAGAGTGCCCAAATATATTGGGCAGAATGAATTATTTATACATCAACACCATTCTCTAGTAAATGGTGGGGGTTTAATTGGATGCTATGTTTCGCTCGTCAAGTAAGCATCATCAGATCTATATGTACAATACAAAATAGCTCTACAAAACACTACAAAACCCACAATGCCACACACAAACGGTCGCTAAAAGCACGACAAAATTTTAAAAGGTTGTTGATGGAGAGTGGTATTGTGGATTTGGTGATTTGTTGAGTAATTTTGTCTTATATATTAGGATCTGATGATGCTCGCTTGATAGCGAAACATGTCATCCAATTAACCCCCACCATTTGTTAGAGAATTCTTGTAAAATTTCTTTCAAGTAATCTCTACTGTATATATAAAATGAATGTTAGGGCCTACGTGATAGTCTGTCTGTGTGTGTATGTCCTTTATGCGTTCATATACCATTCATCCGATTATGATGAAACTTTGGTGTATTTTTGTGCACACTCCTGCGAAGGTTTAAGAATTAGTAAATCCATTCTGCAATAGGTGACGCCCGAGTAGATTCAACTAATGAGTGACGGCGCGCGAATCGCTTCAACAAAGTCCCGTATGCGTTCACATACCATTCATTCGATTGCGATGAAACTTTGGTAAGTTGTTTTGTATAGTCCTGGTAACGTTTCTGACTTATTAAATCCATTTTACAACAGGCAGCACACGAGTAGATCCAACAAATGATTAATGGCGCGCGAATCGTTTCAACAAAGTCCCAAATGCGTTCATATAGGCCTACCATACATCCGATTGCGTTGGAATTTTGGAGAGTTGTTGTGCACGCTCCCACGAATGTTTTTGAATTAGTAATTCCATTTCACAATTGTTTAGAAGCAGTTAACGGAAAAATAAAAATAAATATTGAGTATCCAAAAGCACCTCAACAAACAAAATTACAACGCCAACACTTTCTTTGATTGGCATTGCAGCGCATGCCGGGTAGGGCTTGTAGGGTGACAAAATAATCGTCACTTTCTTCTGCCCAATGTATTTGGGCACTCTTGTGTTGCCCGACTGAAACGCAATTCTGTTGAAAGTTATTTTGTGCTCAATTCTCTATGAGTAGAAGCTCTTCTCCATCCACCCTTGCAAGCTGTCGTGCCGGAGAACATCAACTGACGTGAGGTGTAATTATGGACACGTCATCGTACGGCACGTGCTTGCGTGCATCATCTCGTGATTATGGAGTTGTTAATATTTGGACTGTGTATATCATTATTTCACTTCCGATTCCAGAATTCCTATTCACCTGTAGTGAGCGTCCCTCTACATCCTTTGCATAAAAATAAATTACCAGCGAATTATTATTTTTTTGGCCGCGGGTTGAATTGCACAGCCGTTCAAATCCAGGATTTCTGCTCCTATCTCGTCTTCGGTCCGTTGACATGATTGTGACGTTGTGTGCCTGCGACTGACACGCTCAAGACCCCCTCCAATGCTAACAAGGGAAGTGTCAGGTAAGACAGGTCGAAATCTACCTTGAAACTTTGTGGACGCAATCGTTGTTCTATAGGCCTAAGAGGACAACGTGCGTAAAATCAGCCGCCAGATTGAACTGCAAGACTCTGAAATCATGTGGCGAATCTCTCATATAAATCAATGGGAAGTAGCGAGTACCGTACATTTTGAAAGGACTGCCCTGACAGCCCAGGCACTCAAGGTCGGTGGGAAGCAGCCGCATGCTCCAGTCAGCTTATACGCCCTGCCACGCGACTACTTCGAGTGACGCAGGGTTGTCCAGTTCCGCCAGCCGTCATGCCTGCGTACCAGGATGTCAGGTACGATTTCGGAGCCTTGCAGTTAAATCTGGCCGCTGATTTTCCGTCCTCTTACAGTGCAACGATTGCGTCCACAAAGTTTCAAGATATGTTTCGACCTGCCGTACCGAATACTTCCCTTGTAAGTTTTAAAGCACACCTATTGGAAGTAGGCCATAATGTTACAGCTATCATCTGGGACTGGGTAGCTGACCTTGATTTTGGAATAAGGTACCGTACCTCCCAAGCATATTCCTGGGGTGAATGCAGGGATAAACCGCACTTTGGGTGGTCGCTATCAGCGCCTAGATTTGAACACATCTTACGCCCTTCTATCGTCGGATCTGTGGGTTGTTTCACGCTATCTTTTCCTGCTGTATCACCTAGCATGTCTACCTTGGCATGTCGTACATTGCACATGTCGTAATTTCTCGTTGTGGGCTACGCATTGTTTGATATCATAGCAAGATTAAGCGGATTTTATGATAGCTGTAATCTGAGTAATTACGAAGAATGGATGTTTTTCTTTTCTTCCGCTGACGTCTTTGTTCGGTAAACACGTCGGGATTACTGGTATGCGGGATGCCGTCTCACCATGTTAAATGAATGTTCGACACGAGAATGAACTTAACTTTCCGAACGTCATTCAGTGAAAGACTACGATGTCCAAGCCCCTCAAATGAAACAATTAGGTGCCTAAAGGAACAACAGTTTGGGCGACAACAATACATATTAAACCTTTTTTTGTTAGTGGCTTCGGTAGCGTAGCTGGTAGCATGCTGAGTTTCTGTGCCCAAGATCGCGGGTTCAAACCCGGCCGAAGTCGTCGGATTTTTTAAGAGCGTTGAAAGTCCTTCAATATGCCGTCATTCGGAGGGGAAGTAAAGGTGGCGTGATAGCCAATATACCACATAATTTAATGTCTAGCACTGCACGCGCAAAAGTTCTCAGTATGCTAATTTTGCTTTAGTATAACTGAAAAAAAAAAAAAAAACACTACATGCGCAAACATTTTCAGTGCTCAGGGGTACTCCTAGTATGACACTGAACAAAGAAGTACTTTGGAAGATTCTCAAGTGTAAACCCTCTTCTGTCTTCCGTTAAAATGCGCTTGAAAGCGGAGAAACAGCGTTCCACTTCACATGAGTTAGGAGGTGCGAACTTCAATAGTGATTTAAATATGTCTTACAATGCCAAAACGCCCCAAAACCCTTGTCAATTGCAATGGAATATCGAATGCAGTTCCAAAGTGGCCTTGTCAAATGTCACGACTCGAAAATGGCGAACGTAAAATTGCTCTTATTAGGTTCTAACGTAAAATTATGTCAATTTAGGCTGTATAAAATTGAAGACCTATATATATCGTCCCTATACTCTCTTCAGTCTTCGAAAGAATAATACGTACATTGCCGTCTCCTCACTTTCACCAAACCACACCTCTCAGAAGAACAACATGGCTTCGTCCCTGGAAAATCATGTTTAACAAATCTGACTGTTCTGAACCATCACATAATTTCTGCAATAGATCAAAAATCTCAGCTAGATGTAATCTACGTTGACCTGGCCAAAGCATTTGATTCCGTGAACCATTTCCTTCTCCTCCACAAGCTTGCTTCACGATAAAACGTACATGGATCCTTCCTATCCCTAATACAAAGCTTCCTGTCCAATAGGCAATAACGGGTAGTGCTTCCAGGGTCTGTGTCGTCCTGGCTCCCAGTCTTATCAGGAGTAACTCAGGGCAGTATCCTGGGACCCCTTCTCTTCGTGCTGTATATGGACGATATAAACACATGTGTGCAAAATTCTCCGTGTTCCCTTCTTCTATACGCTGATGACCTCAAGATATTCAGAAAAATTTCCAGTTCTGACGACCACGCTGACCTCCAGGAAGGAGTGAATATATGTACTGATTGGTTCAAGAAATGGAAGTTATCTCCAAATCCGAGAAAGTGCTTCAATGTGTCTTTCTCACTGCTGAAATCTGGAAATCAGGCGGACTATAAAATATGTGGAAATAAATTGGATACGGTTTCTCAGGTAAGAGATTTAGGTATTATTCACGATGATAAACTGACATTCTCTCCCCACATTGACCATATCAAATCTCGCGCAATGCACAGTCTCGGCATTCTATACAGATTCACAGAAATTAAAGACCTCACTGCACTTAAATTATACTTCACCACATATGTTCTCCCTATCCTAGATTTCTCTTCTCCAATTTGGTCTACTTCGGCTATAACCAATATTTCTAAATTGAACAGTATCTTTAATTTCTTCATATCAATTGTCAAAGCTCGCAATCCTTCACTAAGGCACTTTGCCAAATCCGACATTCTAAATCAGCTCAATTTACTCGACCTGAGAAGCCGTCTACAATTTACTGACCTGTGTTTCCTACATAAAATTATGAATGGTTACACAAAATGTAACATGCTCTTAAGCCTCTTCCTACTCCATGTTCCCTCCCGTTCAACACGCCAGAACCATTTACACCACATACCTCGCCCACGTCTTGAAGTACAGAAGCGCTCTATTTTCCACCGTCTACCTAACCTTAGCAACTCCCTTCCAAGTATTGACATATTCTCTCCCTATCGAACATTCAAACATAACATTAGAAGATCCCTTTCACCCTCAATTTCTAACCCCTCACCCTCCTAATCACTCACTACCCCCAATCACTCCCTGCGTCCTTCCCGAGATTTATCCCTTCTGCCATCACTGCCAATTGTTCCCTGTTATTGTTGTTGTTGTTTTTGTTAATATTATTTGAAATTGTTAAAATATTAGTGTAAAATGACCCTTTCATGGTTGTATCTAATAATTATTAAATAAATAATTAAAAAGTATGTTACTCGTTGGTATCTAAAATATTAAAATAAACTGAAATTGGGAGAGTAATAGGTTAGGAATAACATAGGTCAGAATCTAAGAATCCGGGTCTTAATAATGTAATTAAATGGAGATATTTGTATTCCTTTGTAAAATACTGGTCTGCTTATTTCGACGTTTCGCTGCTAGTGGACTAACCTGGTTGCTGGCGTTCTTCCTCCATGATTTTTCTAGCGTGTGTCTTGCGTACAATTTCCGTGTGTCTTCGCTGTAGAAAACGTATTTAGGAAGTGTAATTTCCTGCTGTGTTCTTTGTAAATGCAATCAATACATCATCTCCTGTTCGTTGCGTTGCTTTTTTTTTCTACTTGTTTTTTTTCCTTCTTTTTATTCTCTCCAAAGAATTGAATCGCAGAGGAGGAGTTGAAGTGTCTTCTAAAATATAGACCTTGATTGATTAAGTACAACAGCTACAGTCGGCTTATTTAATTTAACTGTTGTTATATTGGCTTTCACGGCCAAGGAATTAAACTCAGGAATTTCTCTAGGTTTATTGCCGTATCCTGTGCGGGGTTTCGCCTAGGGTCCGTGCCCGGACTCCCAAAGGAGTAGCGAACTATGCACTACCTTCCCTCTTATGAAGCGCACCTGCGCTTCTTTACTGCGAGAGCTAAAAGCTCGATAAGTCTTTCATCTCCCTATTTGCCAATATACCATCTATTTGGAAGCCTTTATACAGGGTCTTTATTTTTGCTTGGCAAGGACATTCTCGCTCACGCGCTCCGCCAGTGACAGCTCAGTTCCCGGCTGCCGCGCGCGCGTATAGACGGCAGAATGCGGTGCTGAAAATCAGTATCATGCATTTTTACTCACCATGCTTACAGTAGATGCTGAAAATGTTCCCCATCCGCTGCCAAACATTACCGACATCTCCTTATGAAGTTTCCGGTTACTCTGGTTAATTTAGCTTCAGTAAGGAAATAAAGACATTTACGTCTATTTTTATTGTTTACTGAACCTGTACTCATGAATCTCTTAGCCAGTTGTCTTATTGCCCGATTTATAGGAATGGGTCTCCCTGGAAATCTCACTCGAAACTTTTGTCTTGTTCTAGCGCACGATTTCCTGCACTTGATGTACGTATTGTGAAGATATACACGTTCACGTACCGGTAACGAATATTTTACATAAGGCATTACAGCACTACACACAATCACAATAAAACTCGACACAATACGATATACAGTACCGGTACACAGTAACTTTATAAAACACTGAAAGACTGAAACACCAATTAGCTCAGAGCTCGCACGTCTACAAAGAGCGAGGGAATACGGCTGGCGACCACGCGACAACCTGGCCCGGGACCGGCGGCCAAGGTCGAGCGAAGGTTTGCACAATAGCCTACGTGCCGCTCAAACGTGCGCCTAAACAAGACAAACGTTTCGAATGACATTTCCAAGGAGACCCATTCCTATAAATCAGACAATAAATCAAATGGCTAAGAGACTCAAATGTTCAGGTTCAGTAAACAATAAAAATAGACGTAAATATCGTTATTTCCATACTGAAGCTAAATTAACCAGAGTAACCGGAAACTTCATAAGGAGATGCCGGTAATGTTTGGCAGCGGATGGGGAACATTTTCAGCATCTACTGTAAGCATGGTGAGTAAAAATGCATGATACTGATTTTCAGCACCGTATTCTGCCGTCTATACGCGCGCGCGGCAGCCGGGAACTGAGCTGTCACTGGCGGAGCGCGTGAGCGAGAATGTCCTTGCCAAGCAAAAATATAGACCCTTGAATAGGGTGGTGAAAGGCTGCTTGAGCTCTTGGCTCTCGCAGTAAAGAAGCGCAGGTGCGCTTCATAAGAAGGGGGGTAGTGCAAAGTTCGCTACTCCTGTGGGGGTCTGGGCACGCACACCAAGAGCCCGCTGATCAGTATCTTGGTGGTCCTAGGCGAAACCCCGCACAAGACACTGCAATAAACCTAGAAAATTTGCTGAGTTTAATTTAACTGTGTTCATTTGGTAATTATTCAGAAATTGATACAAATATTATGTTAAACACCATGGTATCTTTTAAATTTATACCATATTAGTATTTCGTGTCCGGTTCGTAGCCAACTGGGCAGTGCGTTAGATTTGGGGCCTCTAGTCTGGTTCCCAGTCGGGTTTTGGGGAATTTCATTTCACATGGCTTAGGGACTGAGTATTTGCCTATTACAAAGGAGACCCCGACTCCGTCAAAGATTTAAGTTCTAGCGTGAGGGACAAGGGACCGCTTTTTGCTGTGCCGCTGGCTCGCTCGCTTCGCTCACGCAGCCAGCGGCTAATTTAAATGATTATAGGTTCGCCATATTCGAGTCGTGACATTTGACAAGGGCTACTTTGGAACTGCACTCGATATTCCAATGCAATTGACAAGGGTTTTCGGGCGGTTTGGCATTGTAAGACATATTTAAATCACTAAAGGACGCACCGACTACGCCATAGCTAGAGCCCTGCGCGGATAAACAAAATGTTATCCGCATCCGTACGGCTATTATCCGCATCCGCACTACTGTTATCCGCATCCGCACGTTTGTTATCCGAATCTACTGGCATTACAATAATATTTCCAATTAGGTAATATATTCAAGCAACACATTTAGTTTTGAGGAGAAAGTTGTTTCCTTAGGCTATGTATGTCAAGTTCTATGTTTCAAATGAATGTTATACAGCCAGAATTGTAACCCTTTCCAGTTCGGTGTGTTAATTATGCTTAATAACATAATTTGAATGAGATTAGCGTAAATCATCATCTTATATTTGTCTTGAAAAAAGGAACATAACGGAAAAATATGATATGTCATAAACATCCGGGTCTTAGTAATGATATTCAACAAGTTCGGATTGTATTCTGAAAACTATCCGGAAATTTACTCCAAACATTATCCGCAGTTTATCCGCTATCTGCACAGCCATGCAAACTATACCTGAATGGCGAAAACATTCCGCGGGTTCATGTGCGGATATCCGCATCCGTGCAGGGCTTTTGCCATATCTACCAAAACATCAAATTCCCATACTGGTGGATAAGGCACCCTTTGGAAATGGATGCCTTAGTTTACCGTGATCTGGCAGAGCTATCTGTTAGGGAATAGTTCCCGTTTGCGACTGTTATAATTTCTTTGATAGACATGGAAATGAGTCCTGGTCGTGGCGCGCGCCATGGTGGTATAAGTAGCTAAATGCGCATACCTGGACAGAAAGAAATTCGAGTTCGAATCCCACTGGATCTCATTTTCTAGTCTTACTCAACTGCTCGTAAAATGTAAATGCTTTGTTCTGTCTCGGATTATTATCTGAAGATATCTCTTGGATAACTCAATATGCAACTGGATGCAAAATAAAACAAATTGGAACCACAATAATTGAGTGAGTCTTTCCAATCTAAGTTCCATTTTTGTAAGTGTTTGCAATCTACCTTGGTTTTCGTTATGGTTTCCATTTCATTATCATTGCCGCCTTTCGGTTGCAATTTATCGGGGCGCCCGGATATTATATTAACCATCGGGACAGATAGGATCCAGGAGTTGCCTTGGGTTCCACCCAACCTACCGCTGCGAATGACTGTTTTCAACCTCCCTTTTCAAGAAATTTAATATTGGTTTGACGGCTCGAACAGGGTACACTCAGCCTCATGAGGCAAAACTGAGAAAGGGTGGTTTCGATTCCTACCTCAGCCATCTTTGAAGTAGTTTTCTGTGGTTTCTCACTTCCACTCTAGGCAAATGCAGAGTTATACCTAACTTAAGGCCCCGGCCGCCTCCTTTCCAATCCTCCCCCCAGAGGCTCACATCTAGTGGGACGAGGGTTGGCGACCACGGGATCACAGCTGAGTCTGGCATTGCTTCCACTTACTTGTGCAGGGCTCCTCTCCGTCTTCTTTCCTGTCGATCTCTCTTGGTCAACTCTTGTTCTCTTCAGGCCCCGACGGTATTAGGGCATCCGAGGCCATCCTTTTTCGTCTTAATTAGCCCTTCTCTCATCTTTCCTGATTCCTCATTTTTATTTTTATTTTCATTACATTTCCTTTTCTCTTTAAGATTCCCGCACTGTTTTGTGAATTGGCTCCCCGTGTATCTAAATTACATTTTGTAAGTCTTTTCCCATCCAAATTACCTTTGTGAGTATTTTACGCTTCTTCCATTTCGTTTTACATTTATCGTACACATAGTGATTTGGTATATCTGCGTACGTATGAATGCGTGCTTGATAATCATTTTGATAAGTTCAAACCAAGCAGTTAGCATCGCTTGTTTTGAAGAAGCCTGGTCTTCCTGGCCTTCATGAAAAACTATCTGTTGCTGTTGAGGTAAATGCACTGGCAGTCTAATTACTGTACGGGATTTCCCTGGCATGGTGAACTCACTGATTCTCCACATTGCTTCCGCAGCACTTACGTATCTGCCATTGAGGAATGTCAAAATTTCATCAAGATTGAGGTTCCCGCTACTGGTTTTTGTTTCCAGCTTAAGGCATGCGGCATCATGCCCCTTATATACATATTTGTATAGGTATTTCACACTTTTAACACAGGCGCAAACTTCCACATTGATATGAGCATTGAACTTCATTAATAACGACGGATTGTAAGGGACTACCCTGCGATTATCAATGTCAAACTTACCAAGTTTAAAAGATGTCGTGAATCTTCTTCTGTACATAGGATATCTGTTAACATTCTCTCCAGTTATTTCTCTGAACTCCTTCGGAAAGTTTTTGCAACATGTATCTTCCTTCAATTTTCAATCTACATTGCATTTTGTAAGTATTTTCGATCTAAACTCCATTATTAAGTACAGTATTTTCAATCTAAATTGCATTTTGTAAGTATTTTCAATTTCAATTGCATTTTGTAAGTATTTTGAATCTAAATTGCATTTTTTAAATATTTTCAATTTCAATTGCATTTTGTAAGTATTTTTAACCTTAACTACATTTTGTGCGTATTTTTCAAATTAAATTGTTTTTGTGAGTATTTTCAATTCAGTTACCTTTTGTAAGAATTTCCACTCTACATTTTGTGAGTCTTTCCAATCTTAGTTCAATTTTTGTAAGTGTTTGCAATCTACCTTGGTTTTCGATATGGTTTCCATTTCATTGTCATTTTCGCTATCACCCAGACCATTAGGGGCCGATAACCTAGATGTTAGGCCCCTTAAAACAACAATCATCATCATCATCCTTCTCAATCCTCACCTGAATTACAAATACACACACTAATACAGCCATCACAATAACACAGGTTATCACACACAATTCCTCACACACCCAAGTGCACGGGGCTGAATGACCACGATGTCCAAGCCCCTCAAATGAAACAACCAACCTCCTTCAGCTCATTGACTATTTCACCTTTCTTGGAGTCGACTCACTGCATCGTAGGATGTCATTCATTTTACTGCCTGGGAGTGCCTAGCGCGGCGTCATATTTCCTAG
The DNA here is from genome assembly GCA_946902985.2 of Meconema thalassinum. NCBI lineage: Eukaryota > Metazoa > Arthropoda > Insecta > Orthoptera > Tettigoniidae > Meconema > Meconema thalassinum. The sequence goes on along the minus strand of OX336394.1, from coordinate 175,190,210 downwards.
TATTTATTCATACTGGTCTGTCATTCATTTCTCAGAGGCTCTTGCAGTCTCTTTCCGTTTACGAATGTCGTATTTTTTAGTAGTTATCATAGTCGTTACGTAGGTAGAAAAGTCAATGATCCTGGAAGAGGTGGTGGGATGGATACTTCCGGAACCAGTGGTCTTTGCGATGGCCAACATAGAAATCTGCTATGACTAATTCGATCGAATCATGACCTATTCTTTTGTCGTTTATTACTTAGCTGGTCAATAGGTCATTAAGATCCATGGGCCTGTTGTGGCCAAGGTTCCAGGATTGAATTCCAGTGCATTTGGCATTTGGCTCAAATGTGAGACTCATGTCAGTAGATTTACGTGTTCATGATCTCCTTCAAGGCAAAATTTCGGTATTCCCTTCTTTGGTTGGTTGGTTGGTTCCTCAGTTTAGGGACTGTGCGACAACGCGGTCATGTAGCCCAGTGTACTTTGGGCGTGCGTCCGATAACCGGTGTTCATTGTGATGGCTGTATTAGTGTGTGTTAGCTGTAATTCACTAAGGACTGCAGATGATCAATATCAAGTAGTTCCTACTTTTGCTACCAAATGTTACCGTCAACGACATCTAGCTGTGAACTTGGTTACTAGAACCCACCGCAACCGGCACCGGATAGCTGGACCTGATTCGTCCAAGATGGTGCGGTTTAGATTGTTTACTGACTTGTGCTATAGAAGTGGAGTTATTTAATTAGCATGTTGTTATTGCGGGATTTGTATCTTTGTCAGAAGAAATAGTGATCCTAAAACTAATAAAGATGGTATATTGGCTTTCACGACCAGTGAATTAAAACTTAGCAATTTTTCTAGGTTTGTGCCGTGTCTTGTGTGGGGTTTCGCCTAGGACATCAGGAGCCCGTTGATGAACCAGCTTGGTGTCCTAGGCGGAACCCCACACAAGACACGGCACAAGCCTAGAAAAATTGCTGAGTTCTAAAACTAACATTTTACAAATTACACGTTAGTACGATAAGAGAAAAGGATTTGCTTGGGATGTAGTTTTGCTCTGCCACAGCTCAGCTCTATAGTGATGCACTAGGGCTGTTCCCACAATATTCCCCGCGTTCTGACAGCCGGCTGGGAGCGTGTACAAGTGGCCAACCGCTGCCTCTGTAATTGACTCAATTGGTTATTGCCGCGTTCGCTCTTTTTCCCCGGCCTGCACTGCTAGTCTGAGTTTCGTTCATTAAATATTCGTTAAATCTGATAAAGTGGAGATTATGGTTCTCTTCGCTCGGGGAGAGGTTTCGCGCTGCGCCACATTGGAGTGGAGAGCGGATTTGCATCACATTTGCATCGCTCATATTCTTACTTTAGAGCCGCGGATCTGTAGCACAGGGTGTCCCAGAAGTCTGCTACGCATGCCAAGGTGCAAGACCATGGGGCCAGGCTGTCTAGGGACTCGGAAGACTATTGGTATCTTGTAATACATAACGACCGCTTCCTCCCAACCTCGTGGTCAGTGTCATTTACCATCATTAATTTCATCTCTTATTAACTCCTCTGATGAGGTTGGCGTCAGGTAGGACATCTGACCCTAAAAACCATTCGCCACGTAGACATTTATCTCACCGCATCCCCGACCCCGTAGAAACGGGAGGAAGGTTGGTTGGTTCTTTAGTTTAGGGGCTGCGACAACGCGGTCATGTAGCCCCGTGTACTTTGGGTGTGTGTAGAATCTGTCTGATAACCGGTGTTAATTGTGATGGCTGTATGAGTGTGTGTTATCTGTAATTCAGGTTAGGACTGCAGACAATCAATTTCAAGTAGTTCTTATTATGTTACCAAATGCTACCGTCCGTGACACCTAGCAGCAAGCTTGGTTACTAAATGCCACCACAATTGGCACCTGGCGTCCAACGTTGGAACTTATTAGAGCGTTACTTAAAATCTAACTTGGAAATTTAGCTTCACACAATTGTAGTTAGTGGAAGGCTCTTTTACATGTCATAAATCTATGACATGGGCACGCCGGCTTTACTTCCCCTCCGAAGGAAGGTATACTGAGGGATTTTTAACACTATTAAAAATCCGAAGACTTCGGCGGGTTTGAACCCGCGATCTTGGGCATAGAAGCTCAACATGCTACCAACTACGCTACCGAAGTCGCCAAACGAGAAGAAGACGACGACGAAGAAGAAGAGCCAACAGTTCTGGAGGACATTATAGATGGTTTGCAGGGAGTCTGTCGTTCGATCAATCTAGCAAGGCTGGATCTTGTGACGTGCAATTTTTGACTTACAGTATATGCCTTTGATAAGAACCGGGCGACCGAGCATTCGAAGTTCCTGGGTAGGCCTACTGAATTCCTACCCTTTTTGGTAATTGTAATTCATATCGAAATATGACGACTAATTGAGTTTCGTTCGCGATATTGCTATATAGATATGAAAGGCTGTCTGTGATTGGCTGGTTTGAGTGGTTTCACTTCTGGCTGCTAGGTAGCTCTAGCGTAATACTTAAAACGTGAAAACGAAAGTATTGATGCCTCGAATGTACATTGAAGCACTATAGATGTTTCATGCAACTATCACTTTTCTCTTATTAAATGAATAGTTGCTTTTATGTTCGACCCTGACTATTATATGTCAGAAAACTGTACTATAATGAGGCTCATTATAACACTATTTTTCATTATGAAACAGTTTCTCCCACCAATCAGAGCTCAAGAAACTGTTGTTTGACCAATTAGATACTGATAGCATCGCACCTGCGCTCAGTTCCACGGCCTTCTAATTTAAATTTCACTGTGTGGCCTAGTGTCATAGTGGGGTAATCGAGGAGGCCATGGCCAAATACAAGGCATTCTCTGCATCTCATGCGCTCGGTTCATTACATAAAACTGGCGAAATCTCGACAGATATTTATGAATATTTATGTTCGAACATAAAATAGTTATAATAATTATCGTCGAACATAAACAGTCGTATGCAACTCGCCTATAATGGTAATTAAGACACTCGTATGGAAATTATAAAACTCGCATACGCTCGTTTTATAAACACACTCGTGTCTTAATTATTGCAATTATAGGCTCGTTGCATAATGTACTATTATTCAAGTCCAACCTACCTTTTTGAGGTTGACGTAATGGGTGAATGACCCTATATCCTTAACCTTACTATCAATGTACCTGGAGCTGAAGCTTTCACTGTAAGTACAGTTTGGCAAGAGCGCATGCGTGGTGATAGCTCTTGCTGGCTGATCAATGACTCGACTGTTATCTCCTTTTTCGTTGCTCAGTGTTACTTTCATGTGCTATGGTTATCAGGTCATATGTATGGACATGAACGCGGTGCTATTCTTATCCATTATCTAAATTAGCTTGAAGGTTATCGGACATACTGTACAGTATATTGGCACGTATTTTGGAGTGACATATTGTTATCTACGTACCAGGTGAAATGTGCTATCTTCCTCCGCTCACGGTGCTGATTAAATATAACACATTAGTTCACATATTATTAACAATCTTTTTATTTTAAGAAGAAGAAGAACAACAAGAAGAATGTAATTGTAGTTTTCAAGGGCCTAATATCTGGGCTATCGGCCCCTAATAGTATAGATGTAAGTAAAATGAAAATTAAATATAAACTATAACTAAAACTAAGTACAGACTTACAACTAAAACTAACTGCAGACTTACATACTAGAACAGTGGTTATTAACCGGTGGTCCGCGAGTGCCTCGGGAGTGGTCCGCGGGAGAAAAGGATCCACCAGCACGTATAAAAAAGTGGCCAATAAATGGGGATTTCGGAAACGATGTACGTTGAACGTGAATCGTCCGAATGTATTCGCGGCGACGACTATCAGGGTTTGAGTTGAAATATCTTTAAAATAAGGGTTATTTAGGAAGGATTACAACTGATAAGGGGTATTGGGGGGGAGGGGTTGGTCCGTACATGATTCAATTTCAATTTTCAATTTTAGGCTGACTGGTCCGCAGACTTCTACGGGTTCAGAACCACTGTACTAGAAGAAGAACTGGAAAGCAAAAGAAGGATAAGGTAAATAAAAGACAGGAGGAAAAGAAATGCCCTAAACCCTCGGAAGAATGAGAATTGAGGGACTTTGAAGGAAGGAGTGCCATGAAAGCAAAGAGGAGTGGGTCCACCCCAAGTAACCGATAAAAGAGGGGAAAACCGGACCCTGCTCAGGAATTGCTTGACGTCGTCAACTCCCGAACTCACCACCCGTAAACTTTTGAGGGTATAGCTCTATCCAGGGTGGGGTGCATCACAAGTTGCGGGGCTTCATACACCCCCTTTTGGGTCATATGACCTCGCTGTTCCGCTCCTTAAAACTCCAATAACTAACTACATATACCCTCAATCCTTTAGGGCCTGGTGCAGAAGACAGGAGATAGCAGGAAAAGAAGTCTGACACCTGGAAGAATAAGGGTATCAGGAAAAATGAGTCAAGATCCAAATAAGGCAGGAAAGTGAAAGACTCTCTAGGCCTCGGATGTCCAAATACCGTTGGGGTCGGAAGAGAACAAGAGTTGACCAAGGAAGGTTGACAGGAAAAATGACAGAGAGAAGCCCGGCACAAATAAGTGGGAGCAATACCGGACTCAGCTAGAGTTCCGTGGTCTTCAACCCACGTCCCACTAATTGCGAGCCCCTGCGGCGATTTTAATATCAGATGTGGTCACTAGCCTAGTGTACTTGGGTGTCTGTTCGAGCATTAGGAAACTTGTATCATCTTTATTAATAAAACTAAGTTGAAGTTTTGTCTGCATCGTACAGAATCAAGAAATTTAAATATGTTCTGTGCGTTTTATGCGAAATGTAGTTAATTGCATTGGTTCAATTCATGCCTGTTTGTATACATGAACGCACATCACATGTGAATGGCTACGTTAATTTTTTTGTAGATTACGTAGTAGTACACTAATCTTGGCTACAAATTATTTTTGTACAAATCGGCGAAGGGGTTTCCAGGGGGAATCATAGTTTTTAGACTTATTTCCGCAATAATTGTTTTACGAAAAAAAAAAAAAAAATGCATCTGACAAAAGTTGTTGGAAATAACATTTTAAGCAATTTATGTTCTATTCGGACGTGCTATGGGTGTAAAGGGGTGCGGGCCGGGGATTCATGCACACCTGAAATCAAGGCCTCGTGCGCCACGCTGGATTTTGGCCGCTGGCGCCCCTAGCGCATGCTTGTGCAACACGTAGGATGAATAACTGATGCAATCGCCTTTGAGTCTGTGCAAGCAAGCAATTATATTTACCGCTCCAATGTCGTGCTCTGTTGAGGTTTGTGTTGGTTTTGAAAGGATACAGTGGACTCAGACTTATTTCAGACCTTCCACCCTGAAGAAAGGTGCAAAGCTCAATGAGAGTTGCCATGTACTCAAAGTGAGAGAAACGTTGGGAGGGGAAATTGTCGGCGTATGTTTGAGAGACACTAACATAAATCAACCACCGTATGCCGTCAAACTTCAAGTAAGAATTAAAATATTATATATTTCTTATGATACTTATGCAAACGTTTTATCAATAGGCCAAATCAGCATTCGTTTATGCCTTAAATTATCATGGGTAAGCCACTAGGCTATCATGCCCGTCGAGTGACTTTATAATTCGTCAGATCGATCGCGAAAGAAATCTTCAATCTGCTGAATGCCAGTGCAAAGCAGGGGCGTATATAGGGGGGAAGGGGGTGCTGAGGGGGCCCCAGCCCCCCCCCCCCCACCCAAAGCCAATAAAAATTAAGAAAGTGATGCTTTGATAAGAGCATAAAGTAATTTTAAATTTGGTTGTACCCTAATCTTAACTTATTGGCTAAGTTATAAACATTATTAAGATTGAAATTAGACTAACTCGTGTGTCCTAGTGGCTAGCATTCTTGGCTGCCGCCCCGGAGGTCCGAATTTGATTCCCGGCTCTGCCAAGAAATTTTATTCTGGTCTGAGCGCTGGAACGGGGTACACTCAGCCTTGTGAGGCAAAACTGTGAATACCACAGGATGGTATTTTGAAAATTAAATTATCAACTTGTAAAAAAGAAAAACCTGTTTACCCTACTGCTTAGTAAATTGACAAATAATTAGATATTTGCCATTCATACTCCATAGGCCATAATAGAAAATTCATTAAGTGTAACATTTTATTTGTGTGTTGTGTTGTATTTTACAACTTTTTTTGTATTGCATATAATTGTAGGCTATATAAACTTTGAATCTTATATAAAATAATTACACAAAGATAATTACACAAAGTTATATGCTCTAAGATATTGGTTGATATTTCTGGGTATTTTTCGGTGACAATCCCCTCCCTGGTGAAAAGCCGGCCTCTCCCAATGCTGTAAGCATATTGCTGCGTTGTGTTATTATGTTAACACAGAAAAAGACAATTCTAGTACTTCCTCTCTGCAGCGGTGAGAGAAACCTAGGAATGTTCCCGTAGGATATACTAAAGGTGAAAGCATAAGGCAAATGATAGAGAAGAAATCAACTAAGCGACCAGTCTACTGCATGCCAGAAAGGGGAAATTACGAATATTTCAGTAAAGAAGAACTACTGTATATACCCGTCTTAAGAACATCGATCGCGCATTAACGGGAGTTTTAGAGGCGGAATGCGAAGGAGAGTCGTCTTCCATAAGCACTTCAATTATAGACCACGTCGTGGATAATGCTGTAGGACTGGCTGAGAAAGCGTCTGTGACTCAGTGCCTCCATGGATTTGACAACCAATCTCGAGTACCATATGAGTGCTATGAAATCACTCACAAGGGCGGTGCTGAGATAGTGCTACTGAAAAAAGAATATGAAGATATTATGTTGTCTAGTGAAGTGTTGAGATTTTATTGTGACTAAGTAAAAGTCAATATTTTGCAAAAATATGAAATTGCATTTGAGACAATGGCACAGTCTCGATGTCACTTGTGGTTTCAGCGGAGATTGATTCGAATTTCCGCCAGTCAGAATGTGCACAGTATCATAACATTACAAAGTGGGGATTACCAAAAACTAGCGTCTGTAATTCATAACTCCAAAGATATAAATACTCCTGCAGTTAGGTATGGAAGGGATAATGAAACGAATGCGATGATGGAATTCTGTGCATTGTTCCAATGCTCGGTAAGGCAGGTAGGCTTGCTTGTAAAACATGAACAACCATGGCTCTGCTGCAGTCCAGACGGGATTGTTCTACGGGAACATCATGAGGGGTTTCCATCTCTTCTCGAGATCAAGTGTCCGTATTCGTGCCGGGGAAAACCTGTTATTGAAAGGAAACTGTGCAACAGCCCATATTTGTACATTAATAACAACGGGGAAGTAAAATTAAAGGAGAACCTTGTATATTACACCCAGGTACAGGTTCCGTTAACAAAATGACGACTAAAGTTTGGTGCCTTTGTTTACTAAGGCAACACTGAAAAATGGCTTCAAACCCCACAACATGACGACTACAAATGCGTGCATTTTTACTATGAGCTCATGGTTTCCTGCCAACAGTCTCTCGCCTCACTAATGTAATCAAAGCTTTCCTTCTATTATATGGTGTTTATCATTAGGAAAACTAAAAATCTAGTACCGGGAGGACTGTTTCTGTACGTGTAATTGCAACCAACCACACAACAGTTTCATCGACTCTTTGTAACACTTGCTTCCATCGCGACAAACTGAACATTCCTTGCCATCAAGCGATACCTTACAATAGAGAACTACGTCATCCCCACCAGCTATAGATTTGTCACCAGAGCGCAGCACAGTAGGCGCGCACGAGGTCTCACCTCTGTCCATTATCATGATCTGTAGATCGCGACTGACTGCCCTGTTTTCAAAATATCTGCTAACTGATCAATGTGATACATTGCGCCCCTTCCTGTTTATGTAAAACAATACGTTTATTTGGTTATCTGCACCACACGGTGAGTGACACAACTTTATTATAGAATGTAGAGTGCCTTTATTTTCCTTTAGAGTCGGTTTAACATTCCATTATATTCAAATATCAATAATGTCAATGGCATTCAATACATTTTTGTGATATAACAACTTTCCATAATTTGATGTATTCTGTGTTCAAATAACAATTGCCGTTTTTTTTAACGTAAATCTAAAACTGTCACAGGTATCTGAACATAAATGCTTAACAAATATTTCCAAACTCATTTTTAGTCGAGTGAATATGTTGTGTGATCATTTTGGTACACCGCGCCCGATCTCGTCCCGCGCCTGACATAAGGTTAAATTGCAGTGGCAGGTGGTTCTTAACTTAAGGCCACGGCCGCCTGCTTTTCAAGCCTTACCTGAATTACAAATACACACAATAATACAGCCATCTCAATAACACAGGTCATCGGACAATCACATCCATTCAAACTTACACACATCCAAGTACAGGGGACTAAAGACCCACGATTCTAACCTCATAGAATGAAACAACTACTCATTAACGAAGACTCAGGACAAAATAATATATTAAACTGTTCATTCGTCTAAATCTGAATCCCCCCACCTCCCTCCTGGAATCAGGGTAAATGGAGCTCATTATGAGCACCGATTCCTTCTTTTATTTAGGCATCCTTTAGGACAACCTCCTACAGCTTGAGAATAGTAGTTCATGTATACTTACCTGGCGTAGGATTCACCGAGATCAGCAAGGCGATTCTCCCTGAGTTTTTATTTAAGGTGAACTGAGCATCGGCATTTGACATCCAGACATTTCTTGTGATCTCCTGGCATGAAACACGTTACAATGGCACGATCGAAGAGAAATGGTCCTTCTATGGACTCACCATGCTGAAATACCACAGGATGAGGTCCTCGTATTGTACTTCGTTTGGTTTGACCCGTGCGAATACTCCGAAGTTGGGTATCTCGGGTGCGAGCGATGATTACAATTACAGGAAACTCATAACTAAACTGTCAACGACGGGTACGACTGCTAGTGAGATTACATAGTGGGTCAAATATTTGTAAAATATGGTATAATTGGGGCATTCCTTCTTGACCGGAACACTACCGTAGAATGGGGTGAATAGGAAAGATTTTTGGAGAATTTTTCTTGTGTTCTCTCATCGACATAATTATATTCAGCATTTTACACTGGAAATGTTGCTACTACCTATGATCTTCATAGTGACGTAGTTTTGTAACCATTTTGGAACACAATTTTTAGCCTATATCTATAAATATCAGCATTCCTATTCACCCCACTGTCGGGGTGAATAGGATCATAGATTTAAACCTGTGCAAAATTCTATTCTATCTTCATAATGGATGAAAAGGAACAACATACACGTATATATATAAATGAAAGTTTGTCTGTTTTTTTTTTCTGAATTTCAACGGAAATTTGCGTTATTTGCGCATTTCAGACTGTTTATGACGGATGCGCGCAAAAATATTTTTTTTATCTGTCTGTCTGTGGACAACTTGGGAACAGCTGGGTGGATCAACGTAAAATTTGATACTGATATCCATCAGAGGCACCGCACTAATCATTGATGTAACTCTTCTCCGTAGGCCTACCTCTCATAAAAGGGGGCCTATCCCCTTAAAATACATGCTGAAATAGACGTAGAAGGACGAGACAAAGCTTATTTTCAACCCCTCAATGTGAGAAACAAAACTCGGGGCCCCCGAAAACCACATTTTAAGGCCCTAAAACCAACAGTTTTTGAGATATTCCCAGAAAACTAATTAAATTTAATAATCTATGAAACATAATGTCTGACGTAGAATATCTTCAAGAAGTTTCAATAATTCACCAAATTGCCGAAGCTAATGGTTTCACTAGAAAATATGTTAACAGTATTATTAACAAAATCAAGAACAAACCCGCTTCCAGATTAGCAAAAGAGGATAAAGAACCTTCCACTTATGCAATGTTCACCTTTGTGAATAAATCCACCTACACTGTTACTAGTGTACTCAAAAAATATAAAGTAAAAGTAGCTTTCAGAACCTACAACACTAATCACAATAAATTTTTCAACTCGCATATTCTCAATAAAACAAACAAATATAATAATTCTGGTATCTACAGAATCAAATGTAATGATTGTGACGCTGATTACGTGGGACAAACAGGAAGAGGGTTCAACACCAGATTTTTGGATCATGTTAATGCCACTAAACATAATAAATTTTCGGCGATAGGCAACCATATGGTAGAAACTGGGCACAAATTCACTACCATAGAGAACGATCTAGTCATTTTACATCAAGAAAACAAAGGCACACTCATGAATATCCTGGAGCAAATACAGATCGACAAAGCACAAAGATTTAACCCTTCCCACAATCTTAATGAAATAATTTTTGAAACCAGTACTTTATACAGAACACTAATAGACGCATTATATAGTAATAGATAAATTGATCAGTTGCATTCCACCATTCATACCATTTATTTTCCAAATTCAATAATGATTATATCTCTCATTTTTTTGCAATCATCCACCCCAAAACAACAGCCAACATCGACACGTCATAAACATCCACATTTATTTTTCCTTAGTTTTTATTCCCGTCCTCTATTTCCCTTCCCCTTCTCCCCTAGTATGTCTTTGGACAATTAAAGGAGTGATATTTGTGAGACACGTTTTGATCTGCTGTTGTTCACGCCCAAACACACTACATACGACGGGGCATGGCACTGCTGCACGGATTCTATGGTTTCTTTGCCATGATGTTGTCCAAGGGCAGCATAGAGACTAGTTCGGAAAACGATGACGTAACCAAATAGCGACTCACAACACCGGCCTGATTCAGCGGTTTTTTAATGCACCCAGGCCTGGAAATCAAATTAGAAGATCTTCTATGGAGAATCGGAAACAGTTGAACTTCACATTATTTATTTCACAAATCTTTATTTCATGTAACGGATGTTCTTATAAAGGTAATTTATCTTTGTTATTTATGTACAGGCTGAGGAAGAATGAGTTAACCTTCGAAACATGCACCTGTGAGTAGGTTCAATACAAGTATTGAAAAGGCAGAATCCCTTTATTTTCTTTCTAATAATTATAATCTATGATGGACACATATCCCGCTTGCCAAATACTCGACTCTTGAAACAACTTTTTGACTTCTTTTGGAATAGTAAATCAAAAATCACATGGTTTAAAGAAATACAAATGGATTTAGACGACTTGAAAATTACTAAGCATCAAATTGAACATAGAGAGGAGAAACGGCTTCTGAATAACAAATACACTCGACTAACATTCAAAATTTCACAGCGTAAGCAATATGTTATATCTGCCGAAGAACGGGCTGCAAGATCTTCCAGAATGAAGAAGTATTGGGAAAGGAAAAAATTATCAAGAATTAAGAACTGAACTTAATGTAGTATTTGAAGACTTTGTATATAAGGTTTGATTTTTGGTGCTCCAATGTAAACAGTGTAAAATTAAAAAAAAATATAATCTATGAAAGACTGCAAGCTGGTAACCATGGCAACGGAATCTCATAGGACCATCTATTTCTGTAAGACGCAATGCAATTCCATTTATTATATTACTGTGACGTTTGCAAACGGCTATAAGGTTATCACGGAACCAAACTAAGCTGTAAAATTCATCAATACGTATAATGCGCTTAAGGGGGTCAAGGGGTACACTAGAATTTATTCACGCGATTTTCAGTCGCGGGTGTGGTACGGAAGGTCTTTTATATCCATATCCCTGTATTGTATTTATTATATTATCATTATTAATATTATTATATTATGGCATACAACGACGAGACAAAGCTCATTTTTTAGCCCCTCGGTGGCAGAAAAAAATTGAGGGTTCCCGAAAACCACTTTTTAAGGCTCTAAAACCAACAGTTTCTGAGATATTCCCAGAAAACTAATTGAATTTAATAAACTAATGAAGGAATGCAAGCCGTTAACAATGACAACAAGTTCTCAAGAGAAGGCATCCAACTTTCCATCTATTTCTGTAAAAAACAATGCCACTCCACTTATTATATTTCTGTGAAAGTTTTCAAATGGCTATAAGCTTATCACGGAACCAACATAGACTGTAAAATTCATCAATGCGAATAAGGGGGTCAAGGGGTACCCTAGAAATTTTTCACGTGATTTGCACGTGTGATATGTCGTACAGATTTATATCCCCAACAGCAACATTATTTTCAAAAAATCCTGAATTGAAATAGTATTTTTTGCGGCTATTAGGAATTTGGGCCATTGGAGGATAAAAAAAAACCTGAATATTCATGCACCACGAGCCTTTATAATATGTTAAAGGTGCCTTCCTGTGGATGGGGACTTGACACAATGATGAGGGTCAGTCTTTATGTGAGGTGTATTGCGTTTCGTCTTCGAGGTTTTCAATTTTATTTTCACGTCAGGAAGTACACGTTAGGTGAATTTAGATTGAGCACATTCACTTTTTTTCTTCTACAAACGGGTTCATCGTAAGGATGATTTTGTTTGATACTGTGTGGTTGATATATCCATATTCGGACATCTGGGTGATATGTTGTACGTTGGTTGGTTCCTCAGTTTAGAAGCTGCGACAAAGCGTTCACGTAGCCTGGTGTACTTGGAGTGTGTGTAGAATCTGTCTGATAACTGGTGTTAATTGTGATGGCTGTATTAGTGTGTGTTATCTGTATTTCAGGTAAGGACTGCAGACGATCAATTTCCAGTAGTTCCTACTTTTGCTACCAAATGCTACCGTCAACGATACCTAGCTGTGACTTGGCTACTAGATGCCACCTCAACCGGCACCTGGTGGCAAATATTGGAACTAATAGAGCGTTAATCAAATCTAACCAACACATTTAGCTTCACACAATTTTGTAGTTAGTAGAAGTTTCTATTACATGACATAAATCTATGACATGGGACCGCCGGCTTTACTTCCCTCCGAAGTAAGGCATACTTTCTGTGTATCTATATGTACGCTTATAGCTCGTGTTCGAATGTTTGGAGCATCGTAAAATTAAGTATCCATGAGAGTCAATACACCAATCGTTTATAAAACTCTTCACCGTACTTCTCATAGAAGGGTTGGTATAGGAAAAAACTTACATGCTAAAATAGGCGAAATATAAAAATTATCCTAGAAGGACGACCAAAGCATATGTTGCGCTTTTCAATGTGAGACACAAAATTCTGGAGTCTATAAAGAGTCTCCGAAAACCACATTTTAAGGCCCTTAAATTAACAGTGTCTGTAATATTCCCAGAGTACTAACTTCGCTCTGATAAACGTAAGAAGGAATAACAAGCCCCTAACCATTGCAACAGTAGCTCAATATTGATAACATCTGGTTATTAATGCCGAAGACCGTTTGAAGAGCGGGTACTTCTGCTAGTCACAAAATAATTTTAAGGAACAGGTATGGTTTAATAACTAATATTTGTACAAAATTGATAATGACCGACACTAATTTACAAGCACTGAGATAAAAATATGTAGATGAACACATTGATTAACCAACTGGTAAGAAGAACCTTCCAATGTTTAAGATCACCACGAGTTGAAGTCAACAGAATGGAATTTCAACAGTCCTCTTCGTTGTGCAGTGGGGGGATCCACATTCTTGCTCGTAAACTGAAAGTGCACATGTCTTCCACCTCAGGCCACTTGAACATCTTACCACTATCAATTTTTGTTGGGAGGTGTTGAGTGAATTTTACATTTACTTCATTTGCAGAAACAATGTCAACTACACTTCCAATAAACAAAGTTCGTTTGGAGGATGTCTGTTTAGCTGTCACTTAAGTGAAAAATCTGCAACAACCCAATCACCGGACTCAATGTCTCCTTTCTTGTACACACCTGTGAACTTTTCTCCTTTTAAAGAAATTTCTTCAACATTTCTGGTTCGTTTCTCACACCGGGATGATTCAAATTTGTCGGTATCTGTAATAATTAATGACCTCTTGCATGTCATCATTTCACTCCTATTGGCACTGTATGTCTGAATATCATTTCCACTGCTTGCGGAATTGTCATCATCATCATCATCATCATCATCATCATCATCATCATCATCATCATCACAAGGAATGTCTGTCCCCTTGACACTCTTACTTGGAGCAACATTAAGTTTTCGCTTCCGAACTGGTGTTTTTGGCTGGTCACTGTAGCGCAGTTCATTTAGAACTGACAGGATTGAATCATCAGCTGCCTCAGTGTCGGCATGGGTGTTATCATTGCCAGCGTTAGTGCTTGGAAGACGTTCCAGCACTTTCTCACGTTTCAGAGGAATAATGCCACATTTCACAAAGCCAGACTTAATATTCTTCTCCTGGTTTTCCTTTACAACACCCATGAGTTTGTTGAGAAGACGAGGGAATACTGCATTTGGAACACAAGTTGATGAGCGCCCTTCGTTTTTCTTCCATTCTAGAAGGATTATCCGCCAGGATACTTTCAGTGGGTGGAAGAAAGAGACGTCTAGTGGCTGTGTGAGATGAGTAGAAATTTTTGGCAGGAAAACAAACTCGATCTCATATTTCTCACACATCCTAATACCATCAACAGTCAAATGAGATGACAAATTATCTCCAATTAGGACCTTTCTCCTAGAAAGATGCTTCACAAATTGTTTTACAACCGACTGCAACCAGTCTTCAAAACACGTGGCATCGAACCAACCTGATTGGCTCCTGTTGAGTGTTATACCGTGTGCCTACAGGACCACCAATTGTCCAGTTGTCGTACAGGTGAACTGATTTGTAAACGACATAAGGAGGAAGAACCTCCCCTGCACCAGTGCATGCAAACATAAGGGAAGTGGATGCCTTGATGAAATTTAGGATTCGCTCTGGATATTTAGTGCCTCGTTTCATAATTACTTTGTTCCGTCCAGGGTCATCTGTGAGATTGGTTTCGTCGTAGTTGATAATGTGCATTGGTGGAACGTCAGAAATACTTTCCTGAAGGTGATCAAAATTCTCGTTTACAACAACTGGAGAAACCTCAGCTCTAGGTATTTTAATATTCTGGCACATTCTTTCTGATACTAGTTCTTTGTGACGTGCTAAGAAGTTTTTAGCAAATTCGATTCCCGGTAGGTTGTTCTTGATTTTTTTTTTCAGTGATGCCTTTCCTACCAGGGCCGTGGAGAGCGGCGACGGGCCTCGGGGCTGGAATCTCCTGGGCCCCCCTCTATAACCAAACTATGTAAAATTAATTTATAATCCTCGTAAATTTGCACAAACTGATTTTGCGCAATTTCTTTTTGCACAAAATGTTCATCACGAAATAAATTAGAAGAACATAAAAATACAGCAAGCAATAATAATAATAATAATATTGTAGCATGCTGAACTGCTATGCCCAAGTTCGCGGGTTGAAGTCCGGCCGAAGTCGTCGGATTGTTAAGAGCGTTAAAATCCTTCAGTATGCCTTTATTCGGAGGGGAAGTAAAGCCGGTGGACCTGTGGTTTAGAAGGCCGTGGATATGAGTGGTGAGTGACACTTGTGTCCCCAGTGTGCGCACTTGAATGCAAGACAGGAGACCGACAGTCCCCCCCCCCCGTGTGGGTGCGTTTAGAATACACCCACGGTATGCCCTGCCTGTCGTAGGAGGCGACTAATAGGGTCGACATGGCCGAATAACTTGCCAGTTTTGATTTGTTCAGACCCCCTGTGGATGGGGAGGGCAGAATTCATCCACGGTATCCCCTGCCTGTCGTAAAAGGCGACTTATAAAGGTCAATTTTGGTTTTCTGGTCCCAGCTCTGGTTTGACCAATAGAAATAAACATGCGTGCTGTTAGGGGAAGGGCCACCAGCTTGGCCATCTGGCCAGAAAGCCTAGACGGTATGCCCCATCCCGTCAGGTGGGTGCGCCATGTACCCTACAGTAGTATCCGCCTTACAACGAAGGTCCCTGCATGGCCGAATACTGGAGCTGAATAAATCCTGTGCATGCCGAGGGGGAAGTGCCTGTTCGAGGCACTGGGACCCCGGGCAATATCTGCTATGCCAGGTAGGTATTGCCTTGGCTGGGTGGCGCCCACAGTGATAGCCCCCGTTCGGAGTGAGCAGTATTCGGGGAGGATTTCGTCCGGGATGCGTAGTAAACGATCACGGACACCTGTACAGGGTGGCACCCTTAAAAAGCCGTCTCTGGAGTGTAGACTGAATCCCAAGGTGTATACGCCTTGGGATGAGGCATTTAATAAGAAGTTCCCTGTTGACAGGTCTCCTCGCTACCTGGTAGCTACCAGGACAGACCGGGGAGATTTTAAACAGGTAAAATCGATCCTATTTTCAGAGGAAATCGAGGGGAAATATCGCGACCTTAACGGGATTTCCAAGCTCCGGAACGGGCAGCTGCTGCTGCATACCGTTGACCGGCAGCAAACCGAAGCGTTGCTGGAATGCACGCATTTCGGCGAAATTCCCGTTAAGGTTGAGAAGCACGATACGCTGAATGAGGTCCGTGGAGTTATATTCCATCGCGACCTCATTTTAAACAGCGACGCGGAATTGATGCGGGATCTGGGGAAGCGAGGCGTCACCAGGATTAGGCGCATCACCCGGAAAATTGGAAATGATAGCGTCGATACTGGCGCTTTCATTCTCCATTTTGAGGGTGATGTAGTGCCTAGGCAGGTGAAGGTCACGTCTTACCATTGCGACGTTAGACCGTACATCCCTCCACCTATGCGCTGCTACAATTGCCAGAAATTCGGTCATGTTTCTGCCAGGTGCACTGCCAAGGCGGTGTGTAGAGAGTGTGGCTAGGGGACACATGACGGTGTGGGGTGTACGCCTCCCCCGACGTGTCCTAACTGACAAGGAAGTCACTCTCCGCGGTCGAAGCAGTGCCCTGAGTTCTGCAAGGAAGCAAAGATACAAGAAATCAGAACATTGGATCGGCTTTCATATCACGACGCTCGAAAGAGATACCGTGATATGACTGCACCCGAATTTCCGGTATCTTTCGCGGCTAAGGTGACGCCACCTATCACCCCTGCCACTTTCGTTCCCCGTGCTGTACCCTCGACGACGAACTACTCTGAGATCGTAAAGTCTCCCCTCGCTGTCCAAGCGAGACCTGTCAGCCCGAAGAAGGTTACACAACCTTCTTCGGCCATTGTGAAAAAGGCGCCGGTTATACCATCTAAACCGGCGCAATCGGAGAAAAAGTCATCTTCCTCTCCGAAACGGTCGGAGAAGAAGTCTTCCCCTGCCAACGAGGCAAAAAAGACTTCTGCGCCTGATAAGACAAAGATAGTGGACCTCCGGCTGATGGGATGGCTCCTTCATCTGCTGGGCCCTCCGCTCCCTCGACCATCAAGGGAGTGATGCCCGCAGAAGCCAAACCCATTAGAGTGGAGGAACTCCCCTATAGGAAAAATAAGTCACCGGCGGAGAAGAGAGGGGCGGTTCAGCGCCGTTTCTCTTCCTCTCCTGCATACAAGGCAGCTCAGCCATCTGCTGGCCATTCCGCTCCTACCATCACCAAAGGAGCGGTGCCAGCTGGAGCGGCCTCGTTTTGCAAGGACCTGACGTCTGTGGGGAAGGGACCTCCTACTTCCCCGAATAGACGTCTGCGTCGGTCTAGAAAGAAGCATGCTCGGGGCGTGTCGGGGACAAGTACCCCGTCTTCGGACAGGGAGAAAGTCCCTAAACACCGCTCTCGCTCTTCTCCAAGAGCGAGACTCGTGAGGTCCGACGACGACCGCGCGCAACCAAAGAGAGCACCCGCTCCATTTTCTTCGTCTTCGGAAGGAGATGTGGAGATTGAGGTGTGCTCTCCTGCCCCATCATCTCCAACTAGAGATGGGGAAGGGTGGCAAACGGTCAAGCATAAGTAGAAGACCCACTTCTACTTAAGTCCACACCATGGCATTATTACAATGGAACTATAATAGCTATTCTGTTCATCTCGCTGAGTTACGACAATTAATATCTTCGTTTTCGGCAACCATTGTCTGTCTTCAGGAATCCAGGTTTCGTCCTGGACATGAGACAACAATGCGTCACTTCAAACTCTTCTCTAGAGACCGGGTGGACGGAGCTGTGGCCGCTGGTGGCGTCTGCACTCTCGTCCACTCTAGCCTCTTTAGTGAAGAGGTGCCGTTGCGTACTCAGCTAGAGGCAGTTGCAGTTCGTACTTCGTTGCCAGTAATGGCAACAGTATGTAACGTGTACATCCCGCCTGATTCTCAGCCGGATTACGACCAGCTGGTGGATCTAGTCTCTCAGCTCCCCCCCCTCCTTTCCTCCTTCTGGGAGATGTTAATGCCCACAACACCATCTGGGGCTCCGCTACCACTAGCGGTAAAGGGAGAGATTTTGAGAGGCTGATCAGGCGGCTGGACCTGTGTCTGTTGAACACAGGGGAGCCTACGCACTTCTCTATTGCACACGGTACTTATTCAAGTATCGATATTACCCTGTGCAGTCGTGCGCTGGTTCCCCTGCTACAGTGGGGTGTACACGATGACCTTTGTAATAGTGACCATTTTCCAATTATCGTTACTCTTCCGAACCAGAGAGCCATCGAGTTACCAAGTCGATGGCTTCTCCGTCGGGCTGATTGGCCAACTTTCACGGCACGTGCGGTGTTTGTCGAAGATACCTTTGAGAATGTCGACGATCATACCATTCACATAACGAATGGTATTTTGGCTGCTGCTGAGGAAACAATACCTTCCTCATTCGGCAACTCACGCCGGAAACTTGTCCCTTGGTGGACAGCCGAAATTGCAGCAGCCATTAAAGATCGTCGACGTGCTTTCAAATGCTATCGGAGGCAAAACACTATGGCCAACCTTATCACCTTCAGAAGGATGCGTGCTAGAGCCCGATATCTGATTCGGGAGAGTAAGAAAACGACCTGGGAAAAGTATGTGTCGTCCATGACGGCGCATACTCCTTCATCTCAAGTGTGGACTAAGCTTCGTCGGATCTCCGGACTCCCGACATCACTGTCGATACCCGGAGTGTCCATCAATGGAGACATCATCACGGACCATCTCGCCATTGCCAACAGCATTGGCTCGCACTTCTCCGATGTATCCTGCTCCGGGAGTTACGATCCTACATTTCTGACTCTGAAGCAGGAGGCAGAGACTCACCCCTTGTCCTTTGCCACTGCTGCTTCGGAGTCCTATAATGTACCATTCTCTGAATGGGAACTGCGCAGTGCGCTTGCACTGTGCAGGGATACGGCTCCTGGACCGGATAACATACATAATCAAATGTTAAAACATCTGTGCGAATCCAGTATAAAAAAACTGTTGATCCTCTTCAATCGTATATGGATTGAAGGGGAGTTTCCATCTCAATGGCGAGAGGGGATCGTGATACCGATTCCTAAGGCTGGAAAGGATCCCAAGTTTGTAAGCAGCTATGTAAGCTGCTCGAAAAGATGGTGAACCGTCGACTGGTGTGGTTCTTGGAGGATAAAGGCCTCCTGTCTGAGTACCAATGTGGATTTCGCTCTCATAGGTCCACCACTGACCATCTGGTGCGACTTGAGAGCGCCATACAGGAGGCTTTTTTTTCCGAAAGCAGCACCTAGTCACGGTTTTCTTTGACCTCGAGAAAGCCTACGACACCACATGGCGCTACGGGATCCTTTCCACCCTTCACAAGTGGGGACTCTGTGGTAACTTACCGACTTTCATTGCGAATTTCATGTCCGTCCGACTCTTCCGTGTAAGGGTCGGTAGGACATTATCGCAATGCTATACCCAAGAAAATGGAGTTCCTCAGGGTTCAGTGCTGAGTGTCACCTTGTTCGCGATTGCCATTAATGGCATTGTTGCCGCCGCCGGGTCCGCGGTAGTTCCATCGCTGTATGTAGACGATTTAGCTCTGCATTACAGCTCTGGTAGTATGGCAGTCGTGGAACGGCAATTGCAGTTAGCTATCAACCGGGTCGACAGGTGGGCTCACGACCGGGGTTTTCGTTTTTCAGCAGCGAAAACCTCCGTCGTCCATTTTTGTCGGCTACGGAGGCTACATTTACACCCTGAACTACATCTCAGGGATGCTGCGTTGCCGTTGGTTGACACTTATCGCTTCCTGGGGCTCCATATTGACAGCAAGTTAACGTGGCAGCACCATATACGGCAATTGAAAATGACATGTCTCAGGAAACTGAACATGCTCAGGTTTCTTAGTGGCACTACGTGGGGGGCTGACCGTGCAGTGCTGCTACGGTTCTACCAAGCCCTCGTCCTGCCCCGGCTAGACTATGGTTCTGCGGCATACGGTTCAGCAAGGCCGGCAACCTTGAAAATGCTGGACAGTATCCACCATAGTGGCGTTAGGCTGGCTACCGGTGCCTTCCGGACCAGCCCGATACCCAGCCTACTCGCCGAATCGGGTGTTCCACCATTAAATTATAGACGCCAACATATGCTTATAGCATATGCTGCCAATGTGCGTCAAATGCCGCAACACCCGACCTATCAAGCTCTCTTCGGTACCCAAAACCACCAGGGGTACGCCAACCGGCCTCGTGCCACTCGGCCGGTTGGTATTAGACTTGATAGCTCGTGCACTGAAATAGGAGTGGCTGTAGGTCCCTGTATGATCCGGACATCTAGCGAGGTGCCTCCGTGGCAAGTCCCGCGTCCGGAAATTCGGTTAGATCTTCACCAAGGTCCTAAGGTGAACACGGATGCGTCCGTTTACCGGAGGCAGTTCCACAGCATAGTTCACCAATTTCCGGACGCTGGCATTCTATACACGGATGGTTCGAAGGTGGACGAGAGGGTGGGTTATGCTTACGTTATTGATGGTGCAAATACCAAGATCTCTTTGCCTGAGGCCTGTAGTGTGTTTACTGCGGAGCTCGTTGCCATCTATGAAGCTCTGCAGTTTGCACTACAGGATGCACGAATCCACTTTCTCGTGTGTACCGACTCTTTGAGTTCGTTGCAGTCAATTGCTACATGTTTCCCGCAACACCCCCTAGTGCAGCGAATCCACGACCTACTAGCCGGGCTGTGCCACGCTGACACTCGAATCACCTTTCTGTGGCTTCCAAGCCACATGGGAATTGCGGGAAATGAGTTAGCAGATCAAGCTGAAAAAGAGGCGGTATCACTACCACCTCGACCAATGGAGGTACCCGCTAGAGATATTCGCTCTCAGTTACGCCTACAAGTTCTGGTTTTTTGGGAGAGTCAGTGGCTAGCTGACCCACTGCCCAGTAAACTGAGAGCGATCAAGGGAACTACTCGCGTGTGTCGGAGCTCCTTCCGGGCCCGGAGAGAGTCCGTCATTATGTGTAGGCTAAGGATAGGTCATACAAGATCCACCCACTCGTACCTAATGAGAAGGGAAGACCCCCACTTTGTACCTGTGGAGCCGTATTCACCGTGGCCCACATTTTCACTGAGTGTGTGGATCTTGCTGACTTACGAAGAAACCTTGGTTTGCAGATGACACTCAAACTTATATTAGCCGATGACGCGGTGGCTGCTGATCGCGTTATCCGGTTTATAAGTGAGAGTGGGTTAGGGCCAGCAATCTAAATTTTCCAGTGAACATTGACTCAACGACTTGTTCGTTTTTGAATGATAATGTTTTGTTTTTTCCGTAATTTTTGTTTATTTTTATAATTTTTATTTTTTATTTAATTGTTTGTTTTTGTTTTATTAATTTTTGGTCTTTTTAAATTTAGATGTCCACCTCAAAATTTTGAATTCAATTCAAAATTTGTATTCTTTAATCTGTGTTAAGAGGGGCAGATGACCTCGTAGTTCCGCCCCTTAAAACAACAATAACTAACTAACTAACTAACCGACAGTCCCAAGGAGTGACAGTCCCGCGACAAAAATCACGCCAGCTGTTGCGACAGTCCGGACACATTTATGTCTCATCCAAAGGCTATAGTTGCACCATCGTACAGTACATTCATTTCCACTACAATTGGTAGTGTGTAGCCAAAATTTGTAGGTTATTTCATTAGAAACGCTGTAAGTTCCAACGTTCGCCGCTTGGTATCATTGACTGTGGCATCTGGTAGCCAGAGTTGTAACTACTTGAATTTGAACTTGTTGGGGAGCCTACGGGCGTTCATTTGATATGTCCTGATATGACAATTGGCTGCAATAAATACTGTATAATATAGGCCTACTGTATTAATAATATGTCAATTATATATTCCAGTATATCCAGGCTATATTTATTATAATAAGCAGATAGCAATATAAATAAGTTAATGTTAGTATGTAAAATTTACATCAGTGAAACTGGATGAATGCATGCAGAATTATTTGCAAATTCAATGTTTATACCTGACAAGCGCGTAGTAAGGCATTATTTTCAATTAACAAAAAATAAAAATGAGCTAGTCAGTCTGAAAGACTGGACTTTATATCATTTTAAATGCTACAAATGCTGAAAAATGCTAGAAATGCTGGACATGTTAGATGATCAAGAAAGTTACAAGTCATGAGGGAGCTGGAGCGCGCGGTGAAAGGAGAAACTGGCTGGATGACGTCACGCTCGCCGTGTTGTTGCCGTCTCGTAACTCCAGAGCTCACCAGTGAACTCAGTACACATGCACCAAGCGGTACTATGACGTCACACACCTCAGTGCATTCTCAGTACATTTCTTGACGTCGCCGTAACGTAACGACGAAGTCGACTAGATCATTTAAAATGATAATATCACGAGTAAAGCCATCGAAAACTAGGTAATTCACTATACTGTTTAGTTTTGGCGTTTGACAGATCTAAATTTGTCCCGATGAGGTAACACTGTAAGCATGCACAGTGTTCAGATTTCAAGTTCTGCAGATCCTCTTTGATATCAATAATTTTAGAACTTCAGTGATACTCGTAAAAGCAATGATCGTTAGTCATACACAAATTTGAAAGAAGAAATGCATTTATCGGACTGTAATTTCATCGCTTTTACAGTAGTACCGTATTTAACATGGGGAGAAAATTCACATTGAAAAAAGCTGTTGTCCATGAACTCGGAAACAGGTGGGTTCGATTTCCACCGTCGGTGATTCTAAGCTTATTTGCCATGATGCATTGTTTTAACCCTAGACTATAGCCAAAGGCTGTGGTTCACTCATTTCCTCCTTAAGTATATCCCAAATTAATTCAAAGTAAACTATATTTTGTAATTTGCAGTCAGTGGACTTCTTATAATTTAATATTGCTTTGCAGTAAGCAAACCTAGAGCCAGGTTCTCCTAAAAATCCCCATCGGGGCAGATTTAAGCCAAGATTATGGGAGAGTGGACACACCGGGGATCTGGGGGTATGGAATATCACCAAGCTCAGAGTGGAGTCCGGGAGTCCTCCCCCGGGAAATTTTGCAAAAATCAGGTCCAAATTATTGAGTTATAAACCATTTGGGTGATTATTTTTGTGATATTTTGGAGTAAACATTTGGTGACAATTGCCATTAGTGGCTATAGAAAAGACTCTCCGATATTGAAGTAAAAGTTCTCGCACCTTCAAGTAAGACCCCGCAGTGTAGCTCACCAATGACCTTGATAGGGGTCTACAGCAAGTCCGCAGATCAGAGGTTCGAATCCCGGTGCTGACAGCGGCTATCCTGATTATTGTTTTTCACACTTCCTCCAGACAAATGCCGGTATAGTACCTTATTTCAAGTCCAGGGACACCTAACCAACTCTTAACCCTAATAATTACAGTAATAGTCGCGACGGGCAACGCATTCCCACTTTTCAGCGGTCGGCAACTAAGAATACGGCATGCGATTGATCATGTCACAGAGGCAATAGCACAGCAGAGTGTAGGCTTTTCGTTACTTATTGTTGTTTTATGGGGTGGAACAGCTACGGTAGGTCATCTGTCCCTACCACTGAAGTTCCATGAGAGGAATTGGAAAAGAAAGTTGAGTGGTTCAGTGCCATAGTTTAATTGTCATTTTTCTCCTGGTTAACACTAAGTCCAGAAAAATATTGGAATGTTACCTTAGATTCAGTCTTTGGATACATTTCCCAACTTTGGTACCAATAGTAATATAGGTCCCTTAATCATAAATGATTTGCGCACGAACCCAAGTATCTGGGATTGTTGATCGTTTTGAATGAACCAGTTATAATAATTAGTTATACTGCACCTAAACATACAGATTATTCAAATGTTAGCATTGTTTTCTCAGTTCAGTATACGAGAAGATGAACAATTTCGTATGCATTTCTTCTAC
Source organism: Meconema thalassinum (assembly GCA_946902985.2). Taxonomy (NCBI): domain Eukaryota; kingdom Metazoa; phylum Arthropoda; class Insecta; order Orthoptera; family Tettigoniidae; genus Meconema; species Meconema thalassinum. Next base: position 175,166,072 of record OX336394.1, on the reverse strand, counting down.
CATACGTTTGACAACAGAATCATCCCTCCCTTTAGCAAGATATTTAGCCAACAATGATAATTTTTCACATAGCGCGAAAGTGAATTACTAGGGGACGATGACCTCGCAGTTTCGCCCCTTAAATCAACAATAACTATAAAGTGAATTACTATGTGGACGCTACTTTAAAGTTTATTTTACTAACCTGTCTGCACGGCATACGATACGTCTAGCTACGCAATATATTCATTTCAGACACTAACACCTCTAAATATCTAAGCTCGATGTGACCCACCAAACTTGAAACTCTTGAGCTAGCTGACCAAACACACCAGGGCAGCCTAGGCTCTCGTGGCCTTGGCGTAATAAGTGAAGAGATGAGAAAGTTATTTTAATGGTGCATAAGCCGAATAAGCTAAATTTAGACTAATGGAATGTTCTTTCTGTCTTCAGGTATATTCTGAGAATAATACATAGCGAAGCCCCATCGCCTAAGTTGACCAATTTGAGACAGTTGTTCTTCCCGCAAACGCTTTGTAAAGGAAAAGATTGCCCACTTGACAGAATAAGTTTTTCAATCCTTGTAACTTTGTTCACAGACAGTTCATCGCATTCACTAAATGACTGCCAGTAGCAAATTCAAGTCACATAAAGGCAATAATAAACCAATGCCCGATCGGGCCCATCCTCCTAGGACGCCGGGCCCCGCTGGGAGGGTCGGGCCCTGGGGCACCAGCCCTGCCTGTCCCCCCCCCCCCTCCTCGGGCCTGTTTCCTACCTAGCCTTAACTATTAGCCGCAAATCAGTTACATCCATAGGGTATCCCCAAATTGAACATGTCACTAATCTAGATGCGATATGCTCTTCAATATCAGAAATAAAACCGTCTGCCCTCCTTGTTGTCTAACTGCCTGGCCCTTTCTCAAACATCCAAAATCGCGGTGGAGAACACCAACCGCAATATCAAAATGTTCACTACACTTTTTGTAGGATAGTCCCCTTTCCAATTCTTGTAGTGCAGACGACATTTTCTCAGGAGTATACTTCTTGTATTGTCTTTGCCCTTTGGGCTTGTATTTTCTAGGCATCTCTGAAAGAATGAAAGAAATTTACTGAGTGAGAAACGTATACAAAGTTTTGAACAATAGTATATATTTCCAAGATTATGCTTGGACACTAATAGAAATAAATATTCCCCACTCACCAGGCCGTTAAAGAAAAGAGGAACTAATTTAATTAAATCAAACATGTGTTCCTATTCACCCCGTAACCAATAAATGTTCGAATGTCCTCGTAATACACACAGCAAACAGTTAACAACTTAATCAATCACTATAAAAAAACACAGTCAGTCTGAAAGACTAGACGTTGTATCATTTCAAATGACGCATGCTACAAATGCTACACATGTTAGAAAGGCTCAGGAGGGCTTCTCGCTTTGCTCGAAGCCCCAGGACTGTTTCAACAGACTGCATTGCCCATTAACTTAGGCTTCCCGCGCGGGCACCTCTTTAAGGGTCACGGGAAGAAATGTGTTTCTTGTACTTGTATTAGAGATGTGTTCGGTTGAATAAAGCGTAAATTGTGTACTTTTTGATAGCGGTTTTGTGGCCCATCATCCCAGGCAAGCCGGCGGAAACCTTTGCCTCCCTGTCAGAAGGATCGTTTGGCCGTAAATTTGAATTAGTGTAAGGATGTAGTATGAGTGTCCAGATTTAGACAGTAGCCTACTCCATGAAGGGGTCATGACTATGCCTTATATGGTTGTTTAATGATTAGTGTATCTGAAATAAGGGAAGAATACTGATTTATAGATTTGTGGAGTGAGTTTCTGATTTTTAAATAGTGTTTATGAAATTTATGGTAAAGGTCAAGGAGAGGTGAACATGATTAGACAATAGCCTACTCCATGAAGGAGTCATGACTATGCCTTCTGTGTCTGTTTAAAGTATAGAGTAACTGAAATGAGGGAAGTTTACTGAATTTGGTGTTTGTAGAATGTAATTTTCGATTTTAATTTGGGTTTTCGTGAAGCTTGTTGCGGAGTTATTTCTCTGAAAAGGAGTGTTTTTGCCCCAGGCAGGCCTGTGTTCGATCTGGCTAGACTAGTGTAACGGCAGAGAGTTGGGAGATGAGTTGTAGAACCTGAGAGCGAGCAGTGGCGGGCTGAACAGTAGGGGGGGGGGGGGGTATTTTGAGTGAGAGTAGGGATGGAATATTGGGACTGGTTCGATGGTTTGCTCTGACATGCCTTATATGACTATGTTTGTTTAATGAATAGTGTATCTGAAATAAGGGAAGAATGCTGATTTACAGATTTGTGGAGTGAGTGAGAGTAGGGATGGAATATTGGGACTGGTTCGATGCTTTGCTCTGACATCCTGCACACCTGTTTAGGAGGCACCCTGTATTCTTATATGGCATCTTGTATATCTCTTTAGAAGTCACCCTGCATTCTTGTGTTCGCTTCGCTCAAAGCCCCAGGTCGCTCGACGCCAGGTCTCTTTCAACAGACTCCAATAATCATTAGCGTCTGCTTCTCGCTCCCCGCGTGAGCATGACGTCACTTGCGCGCGGCTGCATGACGTCACGTCCGTCTCCGTGTCCGTAACGCATAACGATGGACCCCAACCATAACGACGAAGTCGACAAGATCATTTGAAATGATAAAAAAATAGGCCGTCATATACACTCTTGATATTGTACAGTGAATAATAAAAGACTTACCTGATATCATAAATGTACATGAACCAGAAAAAGATATTCCACAAAACAAAATAACCAAAAATTTTGAGATAACAAATTCAGTAAACAAATCTTAGATCTGGACAGGAATTAGCGGGAAAACAGCAGGACCAGAGCAGCCAACTTGTGAAAAGATTTCAAAAATTACTATTATATTTACTCTTTGATTTATAAAAATTATAAATAGAAGAAAATCATTCCTATTCACCCTTGCATTCCCATTGATCCCATTCTACGGTACGTGCACAATGGTGTGTCCGCGCACAGTGAGCCTTCATACCTTTGTGACCAATGCAAATAAAGTGCGCAATGTCTCGTCGCGCAGCGCATGCGCATATTCAGTGGTCTCAATGTTCAGTCGACTCGCTCTAAAATGCTCCCGCGCATACGACCGGCCACGAATGGCCGGCCCGTTTATACATAGTATTAAGAAATTGCCGGGGTACTGGAGGTTACTTTCAAGGAGTAGGCTAAGTATATAATTGATAATTGGAGCTGGTATTCAGAAAGGTGTAAGGCAAGGCTGCAACTTATCACCCATACTTTTCAATCTTTACATTGAACAAGCAATGAGGGAAATTGTAGAAAGGTGTAAAGTGGGAGTGGAGATTCAAGGAGAAATGATTTCAACTCTGAGATTTGCCGATGACATAGTCATCTTGGCCTACACGCCTCAGGATTTGAATGAGTTTTTTGAATGGTATGGACTCTGTCTTGAGGTAAGAATTCATGATGAAAATTAATAAATGTAAAACAAAAATATTGGAATGCAGCCGAAATAAATCAGAATCCTCTATGCACATCAAATTGGCAGGTGAAAACCTGAAGGAAGTAGCAGACTTCTGTTACTTAGGATGCAAAATAACCAGTGATGGACGAAGCAATGAGGATATAAAAAGTAGGTTAGCTCAGACAAGGAAAGCATTTCTACAGAAAAAGGAATCTGTTGACAACGAATATAGATTTAGGTGTTAGGAAGTCATTTTTGAAGGCCTTTGTCTGGAGCGTGGCACTCTACGGAAGTGAAACTTGGACTATTGGTGCAGCAGAAAAGAGGAGAATTGAAGCGTTTGAAATGTGGTGTTACAGGAGAATGATGATCAGATGGGTAGATAGGGTTACAGACGAAGAGGTATTAAGACTAGTGGGAGGGGAGAGATGTTTCTGGCGACTGCTAAAGAAGAGAAGAGATAGGTTGGTAGGACACATACTAAGACATCCAGGAGTAGCAGGCCTAGTTATTGAAGGAAGGGTCGAGGACAAGAACTGTAGGGGTAGACCAAGGTTAGAATATGTTAAAACAGATTGCTTCGGACGTAGGGTGTGGTAGCTATGTAGAGACGAAACGATTAGCTCAGGACAGGGAGGCATGGGGGGCTGCGTCGAACCAGTCAAAAGACTGAAGACACACACACTTAAATAATTGTGGTCTGGGGAAAATAAGTTGAAACTCATACTGCATGTGCTTGTTTTCAATTAACTTTCACCTTGGGACAAAATACACTTCTTTTATTTATGTAATTCTTTTATTTTAATATAACATTTTTTTGTTCTTCATCTAAGGCCTATTTGGAAGAAAGTCGACACATGGACCCTTATTATTAGGACTTACGTTTTTTCCGTGTGTGTTTCATTACGAAGTGGAACATCAATATCGTGCCGTCTCTTTGCGAGTTAGAATCTTGTGGCTTATTACACTTCACAAGTCACGGCCGTCCCACGTCGCTGCGTTTTCCTTTCGTAATGCCATTCTGGTAATTACTTCGTCACCTTGAATTTTGGACTGTGTAATATGACTATGATATGGCAAGTCCATTGCGTTCTGCTCTGATTCTGCCGCTTGATATAAAAGGTATAGTCATTAGCTGCCGGTTGAAACGTTTCAATAATAATATTGATGATGATGATGATGATGATGATGATGATTTAACGTCCCTTTGATGCTGCGGCGTTTCTCTACACACTAGTTTTCCGAATGCTGCCCCAATGGGCAAACCTGGGTCGCTCGCATTTAAGTTCCCTAAAATGCCGACCGACTAAGCGGGATTCGATTAGTAAGCACATGTCTTAATTCACTTAAAAAAAGACCTTAAACCCATAACTTAACCTAGTGCTTGCTTTTGGAAGCGAGTTCCAAATTGCGTCTTTTTTTCGTAACTTATGGTTTCAGCTCAGCTGAAGAACGGGATCGAGTGTGCACCGAGGCGATTAATTTTAAACCAGGATCGCACGAAGGAGGCCCTACTCCATTCCATCAAATATTTGCTGACCATTGAGCTGAACAAGTTAGCCTCTTCACATGTACTGTAGCTATGTCATTGCGCTAAAACTCTTTCAGTTTTCGCTCTGCAATTTTGTTCTTACTACAATGGGGCAAAGCTTTCCTGTTGTCTTCTTTCCCTGGTCAGATATTTTATGTAGGTCCCTGCTTTCACTCCACGCCATTGAGATTGCTCATTCGTAAAATATGGTAACATGTAGTTTACGAAATGCTTCATTGTGCCGCGAAGGCGAATAAAAATGGGAGGTGTTGTTTGTCTTTGAAAAGAAGGCAGGATTTCCGCTATAAGGCGGATATTAAATTACACACATGGCTTCGGTATGTCGTAACTAGTATGTAACAGGAGACGATGAAACTCGATGCTGAACCATCATCCATGATTCCCGTATCGTCGACTCGTGTTTATGGTTAACTTCTTAGGAATACGAGTTCCCTGTCCCCCTGTGACATGCTGCAACTTCTCTCATACTAATGGTGACTAACTTTTACCAACTAATGTCGCAGGGATACGTTGACGAACCCTTTGTTAAAAATAACTATCAAACAATAGGATCGTACACAGATCGTACGATCTTCGCCCTTTTTATCCTAGCTTATTTTACAAACACGTGTCGCCGTGGAGCAGACAGTAGTCATTCTTAAGAGGACTTTTTCTCCATTTCTTTCTATACATCTAGGAAAATGTCGAGGCAGAATGATATCTTGTTTAAGTCCCGGGACACTTCGCTCAATCCGTAATTTCAGTAATTACACACACTTCTATACTCACTAAATAAACACAGGATATCGGTCAAATTCAAAACACAACCAAGTTCGCGGGCTGTTGACCATAATGTCCCAAGTCCCTAAACTGAAATAACTCTTTGGTTAGAGGCCGATATGCTTCGAGTCAAGGGCATCGCACAAACAACAAAATAATAATAAATATAGGCACAAAGATACAGTTATTCACCAATTTTCTCAGCTATTGTACCGACTACTGATTCCTAAATGCAAATTACTCAATGCAAATCATTGAATGATACTTTTGTTTGAATCATTGATATTATCGAACTTCCATCAGTTTCTGCATTTTTCAACATCAACTTGTGGAAAAACGTTTAAAATGCCCTTCAAGTGGAGGACTCAACGTCGGTTAATCAATAAACACACAGTAACACCTAAAATAAACTGTAAATCCGAGACTTAACCCAATCGTCATAAAATGACCCAAATGCGTTTAAAATCTACTTTCCCGACCAAAAACAGGCGTGGGTGCTATCTTTTATATTTTTCATTGGCCCTACTTGAAAAAAAAAACATTCACGAAAAGTAAGTCTGATATTTCAAATTGTGGAGATATTAAAAGATTCAGTAATCTATGTCAGATTTTCAAGTTAAAGGAAAGGATTGCCTCTGCATTTTTTTTCAATTCGAGATTCAGAATCCTCTGTATAGAACACACATGCATAAAATTATACATTCAAATAATATGTCGCAAAGCCTACCTGAAATCATTATTTTCGTTGTACTAGGGTACAATGTGTTGAGTAGAAGTTCTGCTGATGAACTACTCAGCCACGTTTTCTTAGTATTAGCATAAAAGAAGAAAGAACGAAAGAAAGAAAGAAAGAAAAGAGAAGCGCGGAGGGCAAAACTATTACTGTACATCACAAACTGAAACAATATTTCTTAATAGAATACTAATAATGGAAATACATGATTTAAGGTAAAAAAAAATCCCTCTCGGCATACTTACAAAAGTTCACATGTTTTGCATACGTGAAGCCCCATCTTATAATTTCGAAAACATTTGCTCATCCCTTGGTGTAAGGGTGGGACATATCAAAAATTCTTTCGGGCAAAGGTTTTCGGTAATTATCAGGGGACAAAGTTATTGATCGTTTCAAACGGTTTTGATATTATGCCTATTAGAGGAGGTGTGATTTTATCTCTCTCAAAAATCCATCCTACTAAGAAAGTTATAACGATATATAACTGTTATGAAAAAAGTCCCCCCCAATCCACCCCCTTGGTCCTATTTTGCCCATTAACGAACTCGACGGAGATTTTGAATGGTTATATCTTATGTAGGCCTATACATTTACGAGGGATTGGTGCAAAATGACGATAGTCATAGTTTCCACACAGAGGCAGCCCTAGCAAGGCGGTGGGAGATCTGACTGTGGCGCCCCCTCCCCTGTGGAGACTAAACTGTACATAGAGACTAAAGTTAACATACATTTTTAGATTATTAATAGCTCAGACCTCTGGAAGATTAGTATAGTAGGAGTGAGGATGAGAAACAATAACAGTAAAAAGAAACAATATTTTTGAAAAGGTTTATTTCAACTGCTATGTCGCAAACAACGCTTACGTCATACGTCAAATTTATATAGTAAATTAATTTAAAATTTAAACAAATTAAGAAATATGGTACCCTTGGTGTCTGATTGTACACTATTGAACAATGACGCCCGCATCTCTTTGTAGTAAATCATCGCGTATGTCTGTACCTTTGAAATGCGCACACCCTAGATCTCTGATATATAGAATTAATTTTGGCGGGTAGGGTTTAGTAATAAGGTGAATGGATTTTCTTATTTATTTTTTGCTCAGACGATCTATCGTTGCATTTTTGGCGCCCCTCATATGACCGTTCGCACCGCCCTAGGGCCGCCCCTGTGTCCACAAGAAAGTGATATACGGTTTACATTATATATCAACTTTTGAGTTGACGGGTGGTTGGCGGGGTCTGGGAGATGTGAAATGTGAAGATAGGCTATGTCGAAATTTTTGGGAAGTCGTAACATGGTATCCATTGCAATAAGTATCTCTCTAATGAAATCTATCTAATATATGAAATTTGGCTCGTCAATTCAGTTTAATTCTCTTCTTTGCATCTCATTGGTTGCATTGCGAATATACTGTAATTATTTTCAATGTTGGATGCAGGCTAAACAGATATCTACCTCAGAAATGTAATGTACAAACATTAGCATGTTATTAACAGGAGATGCAGTAGTCTACAGTAAAGAACCACCGCGCCCATGAAATGCCTCGTTGCTTGTACTTGAGCCCTGGAGCACCCACGTTGTCGATGCTAAGGGAAGCAGGCATGAGTTAGAATGGTATTTACGTAATCATAATATTTCTGTCTGCTCCTTGGTTGAAATGGTTTATTAAATAACTGCCAGCTACAGCTTGCTACACTGATGTGTGATTCGCATCGGGTGCAGACAGTAATTGAATCTGACTCTCATCGGGGTCAGACATAATTGAAATCATCTGGAAGTTGCTACAAATTGGCTTACTCGTATTTCTTGTGTTGGCGTTTTCTTGTTTGATTGGCGTCTCTATTTTACAGCTGTCTTCTTGGAACTCGCCATACTCTCTCTATTGATTGACCCGCGTGATTCATCCAAGTGATACATGACTGTGTGTTCTGTCATCAGCCGGAGTGCTGGTTGGATCCGGGTTGGATCCTCGAGAATCATATCTAGGGCCCGGATGTTGATGCAGTAAAAAGGTTTAAAAAATGCACTTAACATTTTCAAAAATGACTGTAACAAATGACCTAAAAATCGAAAAATGCACTATAAAATGGAGAAAATAATCTTATAATAACAGACTAAACTCGCCAATATTTCAAACATTCGAAAAATGCACTATAAAATGGAGAAACTGGTCTTATAATAATAAACTTACCAATATTTCAAAAATGACATCTGAGGCTCAAACTGAAAAGTCAATCAAAATAGATTTCTAGCACTTAACAAAAGGTTTATGTTCATAGCTACTAGCTTCTTCTTAACTCTGAGAGACGTAACTCCCAAAAAAGACCTTAAAAGGCCGATTTCTCTAAAATATGACCAAAAAATCCACCAAACTTAAAAAAATGCTCTTAAAATGGAAAAATAGCAAAAAAAAAATGCAAAAAGATGCAAAATAAAAATGACATATTTGAAGACGGGATGGCCCGTCCGGAGTTTCTATGTACTTCAGCATTGTTTTAGACAGCTCAGTGAAAAGATGACATGTCATCAACATCCGGGCCCTAATCATCTGTGGATGAAAATGCAGTATTTTTGCATTTGTCTGTTGGCACAGACTAGAGCAAATTGATGCATTGATGTTCTTAGTTTCATTGAATGGCTGTGATTATATGGAAGCTATGCAGTATGGGTGGTGCTGAGTAATGACATTCAGGGGTGGATCCTGTGAAAGGTGCTACTCATAGAGTCGGTATTGCTGTGCCGTAATGAGCCAGAGAGGAGTAATGACACACGACTTGGTCTCCTCTCCTCACCTTGCCTAGTACGCCTAATTATACCGCTGCCTTGTGAGTTTCTTTTTCATAAATCCTATGGCGAAGCTTTTTCAGGTTCACGCCAACCTCCGGGCTGACTAGCCTACCTAAATGACAGACAAGTCCGAAAAACCCAAGGCAGTGTTATAATGAGGTGAGGAATGAGGTGGTTTTCCATTGCTTCCACCCCATGAGTGACACTTTTCATAGCATCCACTGGCATTAACTGTGCCCCGAATGTCATTAATCAGCACCACTTACACACTTCATTGACTTCCTTATAACTTACTAAAACATAAGTAACTTCTTCGAGATATCAGTGGTCTTGACAGAAGTTCGATTTCTGAAGGGTGGGAAAACTCAGATTATGTCAGTTGGTAAAATACTTATTGAATCACATTCGGTAATTTAACAAAATTAAGTAAATCTCACCCGTTGGTCGCCCAGTAGAGTTCAGGTTTCGGTGTTAGGTGGCAGTGCAAGAGGAACGTAGACACTGGAGCGAAGACCTACACCAGGCAGCTGAGGCTATTCGATAATGATTTTTATGATTATTATTATTATTATTATGTTCAAATGAAACAGACTGGTGTGTGGACAAAATACATATCACAACGACAGAATGTAGACGACAGTTCGAGGGAGTCAATAGACATTCACTCCCATTGTTCAGGCACCTACCCCAACGCTAAACAAGTTTTAATACACCCTCCTCGAAGAAGGACGCTGATTGTTGCACTCCTCCTCAGCATTACAATCCGCTTCGTCAATGGCAAGTTACATTTTTGGTCGAATTAAAGTCGTGTACGGGATCGGATGTTTCAAACAAAGCACTGTGTGCCGAGTTTCTAGGTGGCCGCTAATGCACAGTGGACCTCGCACAACCTGGACGAGTGTCTGCCTTTACGCAAGAGAGGATTGCCGCTGTGGACATGATAGTGAAGGTCAATCGCGTGTAACCTTACGTCAGCTGTCAACGGCTTAAAATGAAATTTATTAAATTAATGATAATTTATGTCCGATTGAATTTTAATCTCTACATACGTTGTATAAAACTAAGTCCCCGATTATTGGATGTAACGGGTAATCTCGAGAACTACTGGATGGATTTTGATGCGGTTCTCACCATTGTAAAGGATTTCTCGAGGAAGGTTATTGTAGAAAAAACATTATTTTATGACAAAAGGAAGCAGAGCAGTAACGATTCAGTGAATCGTGTCGTAGACAAACCTGCCGTCCGTGCGCCTTTTATGCTTACGCTGGGTAAACCGTTAAAAATATCTATGTATAATAGGCCTACGAGTGCAAGAATAGTTCAGCATGAAAAGTTCTACAAAAAAGTCCGCGACAGCATATTTCGATCTTTAATACATCGCCCATTATAGGCCTAAGTGTTTTTACGTTTTCATTTCTTCCAACAATCTCAATTCAGTGGAAATTTAAATTACTAGCTTCGGAACGATTTTTCGAGGTAGAGAGCGAGCCTATCACTCCAGCTTCGGCCAGCATCAAACTGTCGAGTTGTGTCGAGTTAAGACTTCAGAGAAGTGTATGTGTGTTTGGAGTTTCGCTGTTCACCTCGGCTTTTGTGAATTGCGTCTGGGACCTGCCGTCCGTGCGCCTTTTAAGTTTACACTGGGTAAACCTTTAAAGATACCAGGCTAAGTCGGGGTGGATTGCTAGTTTAATTATAAAATTTACAAATGATTCAAGCCGAAGCCTCCGTGGCTTAGGCGGCAGCACGCCGGCCTCTCACCGCTGGGTCCGTGGTTCAAATCCCGGTCACTCCATGTGAGATATGTGCTGGACAAAACGGAGGCAGACAGGTTTTTCTCCGGGTACTCCGGTTTTCCCTGTCAAAATTTCATTCCAGCAACACTCTCCACTATCATTTCATTTCATCTGTCATTCATTTAATCATTGCCCCAGAGGAGTGCGTCAGGCCTCGGCAGCCGGCACAGTTCATATCCTCGCCGCTAGATGGGGGCTTCATTCATTCCATTCCTGACCCGGTCGGAGACTGGAAGCAGGCTGTGGATTTTCATTTTCACAAATGATTCAAGCCAAAGTCATTTCTGGGTCCCTCAGTGCAACTACCGATATGGGCTGGAACTTGAATCAGCAAAACTCATGCGCACGAATATACTGTATTACCACAGAGAATGAAAATCCACAGCCTGCTTCCAGTCTCCGACCGGGTCAGGAATGGAATGAATGAAGCCCCCATCTAGCGGCGAGGATAGGAACTGTGCCGGCTGCCGAGGCCTGACGCACTCCTCTGGGGCAATGATTACATGAATGACAGATGAAATGAAATGATAGTGGAGAGTGTTGCTGGAATGAAATTTTGACAGGGAAAACCGGAGTACCCGGAGAAAAACCTGTCAGCCTCCGTTGTGTCCAGCACAGATCTCACTTGGAGTGACCGGGATTTGAACCACGGACTCAGCGGTGAGAGGCCGGCGTGCTGCCGCCTAAGCCACCGAATAGTTATTCAATATAGAAATAGTTAGTTACAATGAATATTACAAAAATTAACAGTTTTCAAATTAATACACGCAAATACCCTGATTTTCTCTGTGATATAATGGTTTGATTCTGTAATAAAATTGTCAGTCTATGGCCATAAGATGCTTATCAGTTGATGATGAGGGGGCGTGGTGGCTCAGCGGTCTAGCTGTATGCCTCTCACCAAGGCGGTCCGGGTTCGATTCCCGGTCAATGCATGTGAGATTTTCGAAGTGAAATGCCATGTCCTGTGGTTCGGATTCCACGTAAAAAGGAGGTCCCGTGGCTCATAATCACAAGATTCACGGTCACGTAAAACTACAATCTTCCTTCCTTCCTTTCAGTTGATGATGATACCTTGGAAGTTTACACTGGTGCTTGTTGGCTGATGACTTCATAGACATATGCCATATATATTACATTCAGATGTAGATAATTAACCAACGAGGACTGGTGCATGGGTAGGCTTGCCATACGTCCCGGTTTGACCGGGACAGCCCGGAAATTTGCTCTTGTCCCGGTGTCCCGTCCGGTTTTATCAATGTCCCGGAAAACTGCTGTAAGATGTAAATAAATGAATTTATGTGTTTAAGAATCTTTTATGAATCGGTTACTTTTCAACAATCAACATCGTTGACTATCGCGCACAGCGTCAAAGAGGTCAGAAGTATTCAAACGAAAGACACGAAACAATAGTCCAAACTGTTAACTCATTAATTGTTTTTTTTTTAGTTTGACAAAAAAAGTTTTTTGTAATTGTTTTTGTAATTAGATAAAAAGTTGTAGTTTTTCAAAAAAATAACTAGACTTAGAAAATGTTCAATTAAACAATTTTATGAAGTATTTTAAAATGTATTTTATTAACACTTCTTTCTAAATGGTAGACCAGAAAAAAATATCATTAAAAAGAAAAAATAATAATTTTATGTAGCAAAATTCCTTTTTTATTTTTAAAAGATGTGTAGAACTAACAATTTAGGGTGCCAGATCCCTCCCTCCCGTCACTTGCGAAGCTTAAAAAAAGGCATAACACTCACCATTTTGCTTCTAATTTAAAAAAAAAAATCCCCGTGGGAGGAGCCTCCGCTCCCCCAGAAACCCCCCCCCGGCCAGCAAGGCCATCACATATTAATGTGTCCCGGTTTCCCCCCGGCCAGCAAGGCCATCACATATTAATGTGTCCCGGTTTCACTCGCCAAAAATATGGCAAGCCTATGCATTGGTATTTATGACCCGAGGCTCAAAGAATGCTCTACATTTTCGTTTTGGTCAGCCCTTATTTCCTGTCGCTTACTGTACCTTCCTTCCTAGCCTTGAACTTCACCCTGAAAAAGAAACATGTCCATAGTGTTTTGAACACTCAAGTTATTTCTATATTATTTACGGTCGGGTCAGATTCACCCATGGCGCCAGTCCTCGCGTGACAATTTTCGGCTTACGTTAGTCGGGAATCTGTAAAAAATAAAGGGGAAAAATCCACCTATTTTGGTTCAGCACTATCAATTAGCTCACATTCTTGTTGATCCATGTTCAGGGTCTAGGGACACCTTGGTCATCAGCTCCTTTGTTCAAGAAATTGAGATGACTGCTTTACCGCCACTATCAAGGCCAATTTTATTACAATGTTACGAAAATTATTGTCTTTTTCTGCATGTTAAATTTGAAAAATATAAATAAACATAATTTTATATTGGGAATAGTTCATAGGAACACGCCAGGTGTATAATTACTTCACTGAAATTCGTACGATTACAAAACCGGAGTGCCACACTATTGGGTCAAAATGACCCGGCGCCAGTCCTAGTGTTACATTTTTTCACGCCACTTCTCAAGGGTTAACCTCGCTGAAGAATAACTCTACAAGATTCACTTATTTAAAATCTATATCAATCACGCAATTGAAACTGTTATTTGTGGACCCATCGGTGGTAAAATATTTAAAGAATGAGTGAAGGTGGACCGGGTTCGATATCCGGTTAAGTAATGTGAAATTTTCGAGGAGACATGTCACGCCTGGTGATTCGGATTCCATGAAAAAGGAGGTCCGGACGGGAAGTTATTAGTCACGTAACGCTGCAAGCTTTCTTCTTTTTGAACGGTAAAATACTTACATTATAAAAAAGGTTCCCCACATATTTTGCCATGTCTGAATTCGCCGTCGAGCATAGTTCTCTCACATTCTCCCCCAGGGGCTCACATCTGGTGGGACGTGGGTTGGCGATCACGGGACCCTAGCTGAGTCCGGCATTGCTTCCACTTGTGCTGGGCTCCTCTCCGTCTTCTTTCCTATCGGCCTCCCTTGGCCAACTCTTGTTCTCTTCCGACCCCGATGGTATTAGGGTATTCGAGGCCTAGGGAGTCTTTAACTTTCTCGCCTTAATTGGTTCTTCTCTCATCTTTCCTGGTCCCTCCTTCTTCTAGGGATCACCCTTCTTTTTCTTTTCATTATACTGTATTTCCTTTTCTCTTTAAGATTCCCGCACTGTTTTTGTTAATTGTCTCTCCTTGTATCCAAATTATCATAAGCGAATTTTTTGAATCTACGCTACATTTTGTGGGTATCTAAGTTGCATTTTGTCAGTCTTTTCGATGTAAATTGCATTTTGCGAGTATTTTCAACCTCAATTGCATTTTGTAGGGATTGACAATCTAAATTGCTTTTTAGTAAGTCTTTCAATGTAGGAGCAGGGCATTTTAGTGAGTATTTTGAATTTCAATTGCATTTTGTAAGTATTTTCAACCTAAACAGCTTTGCACATATTTTCAATCTAAATTGCATTTTGTAAGGATTTTGATTCTCAATTGCATTTTGTGGGTATTTTGAATCTAAATTACATTTTATAAGTATTTTCGATCTAAATTGCATTTTGTAAGTATTGTCAATACAAATGAGTAGTTTGAATCTACCTTACAGTTTGTAAGCATTTTCAATTTCAATTGCATTTTGTAAGTATTTTGAATTTCAATTGCACTTTGTGAGTATTTAGAATATGAAATGGGCGTTTTTCAATCTAAATTGCATTGTGTATTTTCAATATTGCATTTTGTAAGTATTTTGAACCTAAATTGCATGTTGTAAGTATTTTCAATTTCATTTGCATTTTGTACGTATTTTGAATTTCACTTGCATTTTCTAAGTATTTCGACTCTGCATTACATTTAGTACGTATTTTGAACCTAAACTACATTTTGTAAGTATTTTTCAATCTCTTCCTTTTGTGGGTATTTTCCTTCTAAATTCCCTTTAGTAAGTATTACCGCTCTCCATTTTTGTGAGTAATTTGAATCTGAGTTATTTTTTGTTGTTGAATCTTCGTTCTGGTTTCTATTTCATTGTCATTTTCGCTATCACCCAGTCCATTAGGGGCCGATGACCTAGATGTTAGGCCCCTTAAAACAACAATTATCATAATCATCTCTCACATTCCTCGTTAACGAGCGGCGACTTAAACGTTAGGCTGTAGCACGCGCCGACAATAACCATTATTTGCTGCTGACCAATAGAATGCTTCCTGTATCCCTCCACGTGAAGTGCAGACTCCGCTCTTGGCTACGTGATCGCGTGTTATGTCGCCAGTGTTGCACAGTTGCATGCAGTTTTGTCCAGTGTCGCTGCTTGCTCTTAGTGGTTACGGTTGAGAGTTGACAATACTGTACCTCGAGCTGGGACAGCCTTAGCTACCTGCAGACATAGAATGTAAACAAACCCGTCCAGCTAGATTTCAAAGGCGAGCCGCTCATTAACAGGGGAAGTGAGAGAACTATAATATTGCAAATACGCTGACTTGAGAATGGATGCCTTGTGTAACTGATGTTATTTTCACCCGTGACATTCTGGCGAGCCTGTGTTCGTGACACGAGTATACTAGTAGCGGGATATCGTGGGAATATCGTGTTTCCTTGTTGTGACGGGTAATTAAATGTACGCTAACAAACTGCTACTAAACGCGCCGCGTATCTCTGCTGATAGTGGGTAATCTGTTTTCACACGCTGTGAGGCCGCCGCACCGCGTCGTACAGAACCTAGCCTTGTCACTCAGTACAGAGCTTATCATTGTGCAAGCGTTCTCAACCTGGTGCTCTTTAAATATAATTTGGTGCTCTCGTCATACGAACCAAAAAGTGCTCCCGAGCACAAATTCTCCTGAGATCCATTCCTCAATTCAAATTCTGTTGTTTTTTTCTGTTTTAAGTTACCGGCATTGTTTTCATATCTATTTTTATTATTAAATATGCATTATTATTCCCGTGTTAACTATTTTTTTTATCCAAACAAGGCATAGGCCTACTTGTTGGGGCTCTCTGCCTGTTTTATACAAACCATTTTCGTTTTCATCCCTGCCAGTGGGCTGTTTTTATCTTCATCCTTTCATTTCATTTCATAACATTTAATTTCATTGGGGGCCGATACCGTAGATGTAAAGCCCCTTAACACAAAAATTAGCCTATCATCATCATTAGGGTTCGGATTTTAATGCCTTATAAAACAATGAAAAATGCACTTTTAAAAATGCAGTTCTGACCTAAAAATCTCCAAAAAATGCCCTATGAAATTTATAAGATGCCCTTAAAATTGCAAACATTTTACTCTATCTGGTTTCGGAATATAAATTCCAACTCACTTAGTAAGTATAAAGTTTATTTAATGAAGCTATCGAAAGTTAAGAACTAAGCGAAGTAAATAACTTATTAAGAAATGAAATTTTAACCCGAAAATAACCCTAGCTATGCACGCTGAGGCTCAAGGCCATGTGTCCAGCTTGCTCCGAACTCTGTGGACAAATGGGTTCGAACTCTACCGTTGGCCGTTCTTGAAATGGTTTTCCATGATTTCCCACTTTCAGATCAACTCAAATGCCAGGACCAAATCTTCTAATAGGCCATGGCGACGTCCTTCCAACTCCCCACCCAGTTCATTCATCTCCTCTTACAAGATTGGCATCAGGCTTTAAGAACCATCCGCCACATACATTAATTGCATCCCATCCCCAATCCTGTAGAAACAGGAATAATAAGGGGTATACATGAATACCCTTGAAAACTTAAAAAGGTAAAGTACACCCAAGAAGTACTTCAAATGCATACAAAATGCAATACACCCCGATAAGTATTGAAAAATGCATAAACACGCAATAAAAACTCATAAAAATGCCCTATTCCACAAAATTAGAAAAATGCAAATAAAATGCCCTAACAAATATACATAGTTCAGCAGCACCTCTTACTCTGAAACACATTTATATAAAAGTCATTAATGAATTGGTCTTACCAAAATAAGATGCAAAGTCACCGAAATCCTAGCCCTAATCATCATCATCACCACCATCAAATTATGTTGCGCAAACCAGAATAATAGTGTTTTCATTACAAGCCTTGACAGTCAGAAATCTTATCTTCGTGAAATAGTATTTTAATCAACAGTAAAAATAATTAGATATCCCTGTTTTATGAGTAACACGCGAGATGCTGATTCGACTATTCACACGTAAATGTAGCTTATCTGCATGATTCATGCAAGCAGTTACAGCATGCCTCGTGAGCGGTGAATCCCTAGCTATTTCAGTGGGTTGTATGGAACTGCGCCCAAGCTTCACTAATGACCCTGGTCATTAGCATCAACCTTTAAAAGTGGCAGTGGAACTGCGCCCATTGAGAGCGGTCAGGTAGGGTCCCTCCCTCCTCCCCTCTACCGAATTATGTTGTGTCGAGTGGTGTGAATTTGAAGTGACTCATTTCAAATCGGTTGTGTCTTGATTGCGAACAAGTAAAAAACCGTCCAGATTGCGAACAACTAAATATACCGTGTCCAGATTGCGGACAAGAGGTTAGTGTTGGCCTGGGATACATAAAACAGGTACAGTTTTCAAAACAGACTAATACATGGGTTGGTTTTTTAGTTTTGGCACCAATGCTTCAGTGCCAAGTTGCAACAATGTTGGGCGCTGCCTCTTTTACCGACGATTGCTACCCTGCTTCCCCTCCCTCAGAGCACATGACCTCGCTCGTCCTCACCACCGCTCGTGCGCAGTCGCGCCTGTTAGATGAGTAGTGTGAGACCAGCGCTCGCGAAAGACAGTCGCAATGTTTTCCAAGCAGGAGCAGAGAACGTGGATAAAAATTCAGTGTGCTATACCGAACGTCAGGTCAAGACCTAAGCGGTCCCTTTGATGTTCTGGTCTGTGAAAAGGCTAACGCGCAAGGAAATAGTTCCCAATTTTTCTGCTTGTTTTTGCAGTGCAAGATGTTTCAGCGCATGTTGCTATGTTTCGATAAACTGGCTAGATTACTTTTAAGAAATTTCTTGGAATAAATCTATGAATAAATTAATCATTTTCTCGTTAACTGGGAGCTGCACCAACCTTGCTTTTCATGTGATTAACTGTGTGCGCGAATATTGCTTGTAGTGGTATTTTATACGATAGGCAGAGTAATTCGGTACGAATTTGATATTATATTATATTTCGTTCTGTATAAACCTTGTTTGAGCTGCAAAAGAGTAACCGACTCATTCAATGTTGTGGCAAATCAGGTTCAAACGTTGGTAATACTGTTATGATTGCACGGACTTCAAGATGGCTCATTCAAGTAGACAACGTGTTCAAACTGCAGCTGTAAAGCTTGAATCACCAACAAAATACTTCAAAAATAATAAAAGCGGGGAGAAGTTCAGTAAAAGGTGCAAACAAATGATTTTAAATGTATATACTGTAGTAGGTTGAGGGATGACAATCCAGAGTGGACAGTAGAAGAGTTGGTGAAGAAGACTGCATACTTGACTGGCGTTTCGACATAGAGTGTTGACTCGGTGCGCGCTGAATTCAAAGCTCATGGTGAGTCTCCGGCGAGAAGTCGGCCGGCGTCACAAGGAAAGGGGGTTCATGTGTAACAGTATTTAGAATTTTGTTCTGTGTGGAATTCGTAGGAAAGTGCTTTCTTCTTATTCTCAAGAATGAAATTCCAACTGTGACGAAAGTGACAGTGAAAGTTAATGGTGATAGTAATAGTAGTGAATCATCTGACGGCGGTCTCAGTGGAATAGAAGCAATGGAGGAAGATTAGCGACAACATCTGTAAGTTATATACACATGTTGTATCCTAACATTTAATCTTATTTATAGGAGATTGTTTACTTCTTAGTAGCCTATGTCAGCTCAACCGAAAATATATAGCCTACTCGCCATGTTTTGTAATGACATTTTGATGATGGCTAATACGCATATACACCTGACAGTATTATTTTCCTATGCGCGGTATAATTATTATTTTGTTTTATAATTACCCTCCACTTCACGTTACAGTTAAGTCTTTGTACTAACAGTAGATCATTCTGCCTTCTGATTCTCAAGAGTACGTGTCGTAACCCTTCAAGGAAGCAGCTGTTTCTCCCCGTCAACTTTCGATCTTCTGCAAGATAAGATGGTGACGGATGACAAATAAGCAATTAGTTGGTTCATAGGGTTCAAGGACACACGCCATTTCGTCGTCTTATATCACTCATCGTTCATGTGTCATTCCTCGCCTAACACAATGTTATAATGTTTTAAATAATCGCACGATAACATAAAACTACAAGCATCCTTTTTTTTTTATTAACACAGAGCCTCGGGTTTCGACACGATAGGAAAACATATTTGGTTCAGTGAATATGCCGTAGATAAATTCGTAATTGAAGTGAATCAAAGGTCCGAACGCAATAGTCTTTGTGGTTAAGGTAGATTCAAACACTCGATCAGATGCGCGCCATGTTGGAAACAAGACGGGACAGAGAGAAGATGCGCGGAGGGACAGAGAGAGAAGATGCGCGGAGGGATATTTTCCTCAGGTCTTGACCTGACGTGGGGTATAGAGATCGCAGTGCTAAACAGTGTCACCGAGGATTGCAGGAAGCGTGCGGTGCAGTGATTAGCTGCCACCCCCGGAGGCCCGTAGTACAGCTGCTTATCGGGACGGGGGACTACCTCTTATTCTCAGCAGTGCAGAAGCTAGTGGTGGGAGACAGTCCTTCACTTCCCCTTAAACCGAACTTGGGCTAACGGCCGACTTGACTATGGGCGCAGTTCAATCGGCCTAATTAAAAGGATCTGGAAATACCACTGATTCTGGGCGCAGTTCCATATCTCCCTTTTCAGAACTTCAGAGGGAGTGAGAGATATGATACGGAAATTGTTGAATTATTATTGTTATTATATTTAATGGTGCTCGGGTACCTAGTATGACATGTGATGGTGGTGCTCACAGTCTCATAAAGGTTGAGATCGCCTGCGTGTGAAGATATTTCTTTTGAAGGAACGCGCCTCACATGGGACCAGTAATCCAATAACTCAATTCAAATGATTTCTACCTTTCATTTTTAGAAGCCTTCTGTCTTGCCCAGGCGCAGCAGCCTCTCATCAAGGGGGACCAGGCTTGATTCCCGGTCAACGCATGTAAGATTTTCGAAGTGAAATGCCATGTCCTGTGGTTCGGACTCCACGTAAAAGGGTGGTCCTGTGGCTCATGATCGCGAGATTAACGGTCACGTAAAACTACAATCTTTCTTCCTTCTTGTCTTGCCCAGTTTCATATAGATTCATTTAATATCTCATTAACTCTCCCATGCGAGCATCCAGCCGTAAAAACAATCCGCCACATAGAAATTCATCTCATCCCCGACCACGAGTGGCTAGAGCAAGATATGTTTTTCCACTGATGTCTCAAGTCTCCTATAACAACCTACTGTGATGCTTTTTGAAGATCCAATCAGCCAGACTGTCCCCAACTAAACCCGTAATAAAATAACCTGTTTGTTAGTCTGTCACATCCCTTTCTTTCAGGAACAGCTCAACTTGCAGACAGACATACATTTGCCCCGATCGACCTCATAAGTCTACTTTTTCCTCATTTTTACAAAATGTGAAAAGTATGCTAAAAATATGTTAGACGGGCGGAAAGAAAGCGAGCATCTGATGTAGGGTGACGTTCGTTTATTGACTGGACTATGTCAGGTTCCTACTCCTTCAAGGTTCATTAGCACTTTCTCATTTAAATCCTTAGTTATTTTAAATATTCTTTGGCACGCATAACACGCCTGCTCCAAGAATACATATACCGAGTTGAGTAGAAAATATCTTCTTGACAAGTTTCATTATCGCTCATTAGCTTTCTATATCTTAATAACCGCTTATTAGCTTTCTGTGATATCCTAATAATTTTTCCTCCTTTGTGGCCAAGTGAATCGAGAGTTTGACTTTGCGAGAGGCCCCGTGCTCGATTCCCGGTTGAGACGTGGGGTTTAACTTCGTTTGATTAATTTATCTGGCTCAGGAACTGGGTGTTGTATAGTCTTAATTATTCATATCATCCTTATTACGACACACAGGTCGCCTTCGGACGTCAATTCAAGAGACCTGCGCCAGGCCTTTGTGGAAGCCACACACCGTTTTTTATTATATTGGTTATTCATTTATACAAGATGACGTTATCCCTGCGATGAAGCCGTGTGCGTTAAATCATGCACCATCATTGAGCCAGTCCGGAGTTAGAATCCCGGCGCTGACAGCATCCATACCGGGCTTGATTTTACGTTGCATTTTTCCACATTCCCTCCAAATTTCGGGATGGTGCCTTGTTTCAAAACTCGCCCATCCCCAGATACCGTACCATAATAACTACAGTTAAGGTCACCACGGAAACACGGGTTATTAAACAAATCCAGCATCCACACCCCAGGTGCATACTAGTAGGGTTGGTGACCCACATGTCCTTAGACCCTAAAATTAACGGAATATTGTGTGGAGTATTCGGTAAATAAATTATATCCGTATATACTGTACCTTATTGATGTGAAGGTTTAAATAGTACGCATAGTTGGTAAGGTTGAGAAAAACAATTCGAATAACCAAAATGGTACACTATGCCAAAATCTGTAGAATAAGCGTTCTGAACCTTTTTGTGACTGCGAGTACCACCTTATGCCATACCAGTTACCCGAGCACCATTAAATCGATAATGATAATAATAATAATAATAATAATAATAATGCAACAAATATGCGCTTCTCTTTCCCTTTCCTGTCTATCTCTCTCTGTCCCTCTGAAGAGCTTAAATTGGTAGGGATTCACCGCTCACCAGGCATGCTGCAACTACTTGCATGACTCATGCATATAAGATACATTTACGTGTGGACAGTCGAGCCGAATCAGCATCTTTCCTGTTCCTCATAAAATAAGGATGTCCAATTATTTTTACTATAGATTAAAAATCCTATTTCTCAAAATGATAACATTTCTGACTGTCAAAACTCGTAATGAAAACACTATTATTCCGGTTACTGCAATAGAATTTGAATTGAAGAATGGATCTCAGAGGAAGTTGTGCTCGCGAGCACTTTTTGGCTCGTATGACGAGAGCACCAAATGTCATGTTGAGAACACCTGGCCGTAGAAGGATGTCATAATAAAGAGGGAAACATGGAGTGTGGGGGAGTTTTGTTGCCAAAATCTGATGAAGTATCCATAATAATACACAATTTTGAAAAAAAAAAAAATGTTGGTATGGTACCATTGAGCTACGTTTATGGTTTACGAGAGGTGGAGGATTGGAGAGGGGGTGGGTATTTTATCAAAATCCTAGCCTATTGTGAATTATTGGGAGCAGTTGTATGTCATCCATTAGGCTCTACCTGTGTCAACACTCCGTTACTTAACGTCAAGTCCGTTAGCCAGTGGGAATGAGAATGCGGTGTAATTAGCAGGACGTGCTGACAATTAAGTTGTCTCTCGCTCCACATCTGCTGCACACAACAGGTGCTCATATTCCAGTTGGGCCGTAGCCAAGACATGTTCACTTTTCAAAGGAGAACATCAGTAATGAGTAATGACGAACGGGGGAATGGCAAAATATTACAATTATTATGCGCAAGCCCTTCGCGAACGTATTGTTACGTGCCACCCCCCTAGTGGCACTTTTGTTAACTGGATTACGGTGGGTAGGAAGCACAACACCAATTACTGCTTTAAAGAAATAATTCACTTTATTGTGGCCAGAAATATACACTACTCAACAGCAAATAGCAATTATTAGCTTACTCCAGTTTCCTCAAGTCGAGAATACTTCCCCTTTCACTTGTCAACAGACCACAGTTAATCCCTCGTAATGAGGTGGCCCCGTACGCTGGATGGAAATAGCTGCACTAGCTCTGTCACTCACTGTTTTGCAACTCACCACAATGACTTCTCTTCGCACTAAGTAAGCACACTCGCTCAAAACACAGGCAGTCCCCTGGAGGCTCCTCACTCCCTTCGCTGTCACGAGAATCGGCTTCACTAGTCGGTTTCGCAAGTCTCCACACTTCTGTCGCTCAGGATACGCGCTCGCACTCGCTCGTAAAACACAACAACAACAACTGCTAGACAGGTCGCACTTATATAGCAGGCCGGTGACTCAATAAATGCTTCTAGATCCATCCAGGGTTCACGGCTTCTCGAAGTTTCCATCGCTGGTCCAGTCACGAATATTCTGGACTACCCCTTTGTCCTAGTAGGCCTGTTGCATAAGGCACACGCAATACAGGAGGCAGGCCACAGCCAAGCCCTGGGGCAGTTGTGACTCATGCGGCGAGTGATGACACAAACTCACAGCCGTAACACCACCCCCTTCCTAAAAAGGCTGATCGTCCCGATCAATCATTGGTCCGTCTGTGTCCCTCCGTAGGCTGCCAGGCGATCTCGGTGCACGATCTTCATCATTGTCCTCGGGCTCCGCTGGATCCTGTAGACGGCATCGTTGATCCGTTTCACGACTCGGTACGGGCCCTCCCAGGACTTCTGCAGTTTGGGTGACAGGCCTTTCTTCCGTAATGGGTTGAAGAGCCAGACCAGGTCGTCCTCGTGGAATCCTCCGGCATCCGTCTGCTGGTCGTATCGGGTCTTCATTCGGTCGGTCTCGATCCGCAGTTTCCTCCTCGCGAACGCGTGCACGTCCTCCAGTTGGTCGACCAGTTCTTGACAATACTGGCTTACCGGGATCGGATCATTCCCAGGTCGGCCGAAGGCAAGATCGACAGGTAGACGGAGCTCCCTCCCAAACATGGCCCGGGCTGGTGTGCACCCGGTGGCTTCATGCACGGCGGCACGGTAGGCCAGGAGAAATAGTGGAAGATGTTTGTCCCAATCCCTCTGGTGCTCGCTGATGACTATTCGGAGATGGTTCTCGATGGTGCGATTGAATCGCTCTACCATCCCGTCGGACTGAGGGTGTAGCGGAGTTGTCCTTGTCTTCCGGATTCCCAGCAGCTGGCATAGGTTCTGGAACACCTGCGACTCGAAGTTCCTCCCTTGGTCGGAGTGCAGCTCCAGGGGTACTCCGTACCGGCTGAGGAATTCCTTCACCAGGGTCTCTGCAATCGTCGCGGCTTCTTGGTTAGGGAGCGCATACGCCTCCGGCCATTTGGTAAAGTAGTCGCTGACGACTAATATGTAGCGGTTCCCTTCCTCACTTAAAGGGAATGGCCCAGCAACATCGATGGCCACTCTCTCCATGGGGCCGCCCACGTTGTAGGTTTTCAGTGGACCCCGCCGTCTTCGTCCTGGGCCCTTGCTGGCTGCGCAATCGTAGCACCTCGCGCAGTGGTTCTCCACGTCGGTTCGGCATCCGATCCAGTAGAACCGCTCTCTCAGCTTCTCCAGGGTCTTCTTTATCCCTAGGTGTCCACCAGATGATCCTCCATGGACTTCCTTCAGGACTTCCTCCGTCATAGCCTTTGGAACGACGACTTGTTCCCGAGATGTCTTCCCGTCGGTGCTCTCCCAGGCGCGGCAGATGAGGCCATCCCTTACAATCAGCGAGTCCCACTGCGCCCAGTAGGACTTAAACTTTGGGCTGCAGTCACTCACAATGTTCCACCCGGGTCTGGGGACACAGGCCCTCTTCCATTCGGCTATCAGTCCCAGGTCATCATCTTCTGCTTGTGCCCGCGTGAAAGATTCGCGGCTCCAGTTCCCTTGAAGTTCCACAGTAGTCCGTCGGCACTGTATCCCGGTGTTCTCCTCCCTTCGGGCACAGAAGTTGCAGTCTTCGGGGCACGGTCTTCGTGACAGGGCGTCGGCGTTAGAATGCAGTTGGCCTTTCCTGTGCTGAATCTCAAAGTTGTACTGTTGAAGCCTCTCTAACCACCGCGCGAGTTGACCCTCGGGCTGCTTGAAGTTCAGGAGCCACCGCAGGGATGCATGGTCGGTCCTGATGAGAAATTCTTGCCCGTACAGGTACTTGTGGAAGTGTTCAATGGTCTTCACGATGGCGAGCAGCTCCTTCCTGGTGACGCAGTAGTTCCTTTCTGGCTTTGACAGGGCCTTGCTGAAGTAGGCCACTACTCTCTCCTCGCCGCTCACTACTTGCGACAGGATCCCCCTATGCCAAAGTCGCTGGCATCGGTATCGACGATGAACCTTGTTCCAGGTCTGGGGTAGGCCAGAATAGGCGCGGTGCACAGAGCCTGCTTGAGTTGTTCGAAGGCACTGTGGCATTCTGCTGTCCACGTGAAGAGTTGGTCCTTCTCAGTCAGTCGATGTAAAGGTTTGGCGATGTCAGCGAATCCTCTCACGAAGCGACGGTAATAAATGCAGAGTCCCAGGAAGCTTCGTAGTTATGACTTGTCCTTCGGAACTGGCCACTCCCTCACAGCTGCGGTCTTCTCTGGGTCGGTGCGCACCCCTTCTTCGGAGACGATATGCCCAAGGTACTGGACCCGCTTCTGGAAGAGCTGACACTTCATGGGGCTCAACTTCAGCTGGGCAGTCCGTAGCTTCAACAAGATCTCCTTCAGGTTGCTGTAGTGCTCCTCGAAGCTTCTCCCCAAAACGATGACGTCGTCTAGGTAGACCAGGCAGGTCTTCCAGTGTAGTCCCCTCAGAATGGACTCCATTAGCCTTTCGAACGTCGCAGGGGTGTTGCACAGACCGAATGGCATGACGGTGAACTGCCAGAGCCCGCTGCCCACAGAGAACGCAGTTTTCTCGCGGTCCTTAGGGTGGACCTCCACCTGCCAGTAGCCACTCTTCAAATCCAAGGTGGAGAACCATCTCGACCCTGATATGGTGTCCAGGGTATCGTCGATCTGGGGTAGAGGGTAGCTGTCCTTCTTCGTGACGTCATTCACCCGCCTGTAATCCACGCAGAACCTGGTGGAACCGTCCTTCTTCTTCACTAGCACGACCGGAGAACTCCAAGGACTATGTGATGGCTCGATCACCCCTTGCTCCTTCATCTCTTCTACCATCCGGTCGACTTCGGCTTGCTTGGCGAGCGGGACTCGTCGGAATGGGGCCCTAATCGGTGCGCTGTCCCCAACGTTGATTCTGTGCTGAACCAAGCTTGTCCTGCCGAAGTTTTTGCTCCCCACGGAGAAGACGTCCTGGAATTCGCGTAGCAGGTCCTGAAGTTGGCGTGATTGTTCCTCGTCTAAATGGTCCTGGGATCCTTGGTACAGCTTCTGTAGTTCTTCTGGCAGTGTGCGTCTTCTTCGGTTGTCCGTCTGCAGGTGTCCGTCTGTCGTATCTGTGATGCGGGCAATCCAGGTAACGGGCTCGCAGACTCCTAAATTGGTGTCCCGGTGAACCGTAATGTCGTAGTCGTTCAGGTTGGACAGGCGGACGTACGGCCGAGACGTCGTGTTGATGAGAGTCTTGGCAACTAGCAATCCTTTTGTCTGGATGTCCTCATATTTTGGTTCGATGACAGCCGCCACTCCCTCAGCAGTTCCGTCGACAATTATGGCAGCGCTGACCTCCGTCCTGACGGGAACGATGACGTCTTCTCTCAGCCTTACTCGCCGTGCGGTGATGGACTCGTGCGCAGGTTGCAAAGCAAGTTCCTCACCTCCGAAGTGCAGAGTGTTGGTACTCAGATCCAAGATGATGATGTTCTGGTCCAGGAAGTCCAGTCCGATGATCACTTCATTTGATACGTCAGCCACAAGCACTGGATGCTTTATCGCCCGTCGACCAATGACGAACTCTAGTGATGCTTCGCCATGTACCGGTGCGGTCTCTCCGGTCGCGGTTATTAGCTGGAGGTTCCTTAGTGTGGGTTGCACTCGCCACTTCGGGATCACGGTGGGACTGACGATGTTCCTCGATGCTCCCGTGTCGATTAGCATGGGCCAGCTCTCTCCGTTGACGACTCCGTCGACCATCAGGCTGCTATTGTCCCTCTGTAACTTCGTCACACGAACCTGGACTGCCGGGGCTTGACGACTGTCACAAGCCAACCTTTGCCCCCCAAGGCTGGCTAATACTCGTTTCCCTGCGTCGCGTGGTTTTCAGACGACTGATTTCCCGTCGGATACCCTCGGCGGCGGCGATCACCGCAGTCCTTGCTCAGGTGGCCTTTCTTACCGCAGGTCCGGCAGGTCGGTAGTCCTCTTCCGGGCCGCCTCTCTGGTTGCCTTCCGGCTGTGTCGTTGCTGGTGGTGCCGCGACTATCGAAGAAACGGCTTAGCGCCTCCATTAATTCGTCGGCCAGGGGCTTGTTCTCGTTGGCTTTTACTGGTTCGTCGACGTCCACTTGACGCACCCGCGCGTGCATTCTGGATGCCTGTTTTGCCGTCTCGAACTCAAGTGCGTGGCTGAGCGCATCTGTCAGGGTCTTATTGCGCGCGATTCGCAGCGCCTGTTGAGTGTCCGAGTCCCGTAGCCCGTCGGTGAAAGTCTGCGTCGCTATCTGCTCCAGAAAGTCGGCCGGCGCCGTTGGGTAGGCGAGCCTTACGAGACGTGCGATGTCCATCTCGAACTCCTGCAGAGTTTCCGCGTTCTTTTGTACCCGGGTCCGGAGCTGCATCTGGTAGGCCTGCTGAAGATGGCTATCTCCATATCGGGACTCCATATGGGCGATCAGTGAAGCGTAGTCCTGGGATCCAGTCGGGATGGCCTGAAGGACGTTAAGGGCGTCACCTCTCAGCGCTACAATGAGAGCTGTAGCCTTTTCTGTGTTGTTCCAGTTATTTATGGAACAGGCCGCCTCGAACTGACGTAAGTAGGTGCTCCACGGGACCTTTCCGTCGAAGGTTGGGGGCGTCACTCTGCTATGTCCCGTTCCTGATATTCCCGGTGTAATGGTGGGCGGGCGTTGGCGCAGCTCGGCAACTTCCTCTCGTAGAGCGTTGAATTTCTCTTCCACCCCCGTCAGTGGGCGTTGGCGCAGCTCGGCAACTTCCTTTTGTAAGGCGTTGAAATTCTCCTCCACCCCATCAGCGGGCGTTGGTGCAGCTCGGCAACTTCCACTTGTAAGGCGTTGAACTTCTCCTCCACCCCCATCAGCGGGCGTTGGCGCAGCTCGGCAACTTCCACTTGTAAGGCGTCGAACTTCTTTTCCACTGCTGCGACTTCCTCACGTAGGCCCTGTTCTATTTTCCTTTGGCTCTCCTCTAATTTCGTCAGCAGACACTCTTCCAGATTTTTCTGGCCATCCAGAAATTTGGCGGTTAGGTCCTCTGCTAACTTATTCTGGCCGTCCTTCAGGTCCTCTGCTAGCTTATTCTGACCTTCTTCTAATTTGGAAGTTAGGTCCTCGGCTAAACTTTTCTGGCTGTCTTCCATCTTCTTCTGGCAGTCTTCTAATTTGGTAGTTAGCTCCTTGGTTAAATTCTTCTGGCCGTCTTCTATGCCATTTAACTTCTCTAGCAATGCTGCCAATTGCGCCTCCATTTTAGTTGTTTGCCTTTTAAAGGGCATGCACTCACAGGAAAATTAGAGAAAATGACCTGGGTTTTGAAACCAGGACCGTCAGGTGTTGTGCTTGAGTTCGTAATCCGGCTTCTGACACCAGTTGTTACGTGCCACCCCCCTAGTGGCACTTTTGTTAACTGGATAACGGTGGGTAGGAAGCACAATACCAATTACTGCTTTAAAGAAATAATTCACTTTATTGTGGCCAGAAATATACACTACTCAACAGCAAATAGCAATTATTAGCTTACTCCAGTTTCCTCAAGTCGAGAATACTTCCCCTTTCACTTGTCAACAGACCACAGTTAATCTCTCGTAATGAGGTGGCCCCGTACGCTGGATGGAAATAGCTGCACTAGCTCTGTCACTCACTGTTTTGCAACTCACCACAATGACTTCTCTTCGCACTAAGTAAGCACACTCGCTCAAAACACAGGCAGTCCCCTGGAGGCTCCTCACTCCCTTCGCTGTCACGAGAATCGGCTTCACTAGTCGGTTTCGCAAGTCTCCACACTTCTGTCGCTCAGGATACGCGCTCGCACTCGCTCGTAAAACACAACAACAACTGCTAGACAGGTCGCACTTATATAGCAGGCCGGTGACTCAATAAATGCTTCTAGATCCATCCAGGGTTCACGGCTTCTCGAGGTTTCCATCGCTGGTCCAGTCACGAATATTCTGGACTACCCCTTTGTCCTAGTAGCCCTGTTGCATAAGGCACACGCAATACAGGAGGCAGGCCACAGCCCAGCCCTGGGGCAGTTGTGACTCATGCGGCGAGTGATGACACAAACTCACAGCCGTAACAGTATGTTCTCTGGTCTGGATGACTAATCCGGACTGAACACACTACAGTAGTTATAGATACTAGGTAGGTAGGTTCTGACGTGCCATCATTCAACAACAACATGGTCTTCTGAATCACACTATCGCTATGTTTCGCCAACTTCAATATTCTAAGTGCATTATAGTACACTTATTATACACTAGTGTCCAAAAGTTAAGCATAAATTACGAATAAGCAGGGCAACAAGTAATAGACCGCAAATCGCGCGATGTATGCACCTATCAACCTTACGTGTTCGCTCTGTATAGGGAAGGACTATTCCCTGCTTTGATTAGCGGCGTAACCGCAAGATAAACACAGCCAGTGCCTGCGCCCCATATTCCCTCAGTCGTGTTTGCCCTGTTATAGTGTGCGGAGTGTAGCCTCGAGGTGAACGTGACAACATAATGGCCCAACTACGCCATTTGGTTCCCGTTTTGCAAGGTAGAAAACTCGGCCGCCGGGAAGCAGGCCAGACACAGACCGAAGTCGCCGTCTTTTGGATGTGCCACAAAGTGTCATTTTCAGGCTTTGGCAACGAGTTCTAGACACAGGAAATGTTAGTCGTAGGCCAGTACCAGGTCGACTAAGAGTAACCACCCCACATCAAGACCGATATCTGGCCTTAACCGCCCGACGAAATTGGAGTGCACGTGCAACACAATTGTCGGCGGAGCTTGCAGCCGTCTCAGGGGTTTCCGTTTCCCGGCAAACTGTGTACCGAGGGTTCAGAACAGCAGGGCTGTTTGCCCGACGTCCAGCGGTGTGCGTCCCGCTCACTCCAGCACAGAGACGGGTCAGTTTACTGTGGAGACGTCAACGTTGAAACTGGACCACGAATGAATTCAGTCATGTGCTCTTCACAGATGAATCACTCTTCAGTTTGCAGAACGATTCCCG
Source organism: Meconema thalassinum (assembly GCA_946902985.2). Classification (NCBI taxonomy): domain Eukaryota; kingdom Metazoa; phylum Arthropoda; class Insecta; order Orthoptera; family Tettigoniidae; genus Meconema; species Meconema thalassinum. The sequence continues at coordinate 175,135,845 of OX336394.1, read as the reverse complement.
TCGCACATTAATCTGGAGAGAACCGGGTAGCCGATGCAACCACAGGAACATCGTGAAACGGGACCAGTAGGGTGGTGGTGGCGTCATGGTATGGGGCGGCATCATTTTGAATGGCCGTACGGACCTGCACATCTTCATGGGTGGTACGAGTAACACTGTGAACGCTCGGAGATACAGGGATGCGGTAGCCTACTGAGACCACATGTTCGACTCTTCAGAGGTGCGGTTGGTCCAGACTTCCTCTTAATGGACGATAATGCCCGACCGCACCGCGCTGCTCTGGTGGATGCATTTCTGGCTGGGGAAGACATTCAACGCATGGACTGGCCAGCGAGGTCTGCGGATCTGAATCCTATAGAACATGCCTGGGATGCATTGGGGAGGCGAATTGCATCCCGTCAGCCTCCACCAAGGACCCACCAAGACCTTTGCATTGCCCTTTCGGAGGAATAGGATCGACTGCCACAAGAGCTCTTGGACCATCTGATAGAGAGCATACCACGTCGCTGCGAAGCATGTGTGGCCGTTAGGGGTAACCATACACCCTATACAGCATATTTTGTTGTGTAAAACATTGCCAAGTTTTGCTAGTTGTTGTGAAAGGTGTACCTTAGCTATCAGAACCTTTCTGCCACTTTTATTTTTGACAAGTTGTGTGACATATGGTGCTTCAGCTTCCGTTTGGTCAGCAATCCGTCTGACATTCCTATCAGGCATAGGTACTTGGAATAGATTTCCAATACTGAACTGAGCATCAGCATTCCAGAAACATACATTCCATCCCATACAAGATGACTAAGATGTCATCCAACAATCGGGAAAGGTTCGTATCAGAACCAAGCATTTCAATCGTTTCTGTAAACATTGAAGGACTATCAACGTGTAAAGAAGAGCTATTGCACAGCCTTTGTTATACCCACAACTGTGATTTACTATGCATACAGGAAACACATAGGGACATTCACCAACGACGCCCTAAGATTCGAGGAATGAAATTGGTGGCCGAAAGACCTCATGGCCAGTATGGCAGTGCCATCTTTGCCAAACCAGATCTTAAGATTCTTACGACCTCCATCACAGAGCAAAACAACATTGAAATCATTACTGTAGAAGTTAGTAACCTTGTGATTTCCTCTGTCTACAAGCCTCCCAATGAGGTATTTTCATTTAACCCTCCCGCTAATTTCAACAGTCAGAAACCATCTGTTATTGTTGGTGATTTCAACAGCCATAGCACTGTTTGGGGATACTCTCAAGATGATTCAAATGGAGATGCCGTACTAGAGTGGGCAGAACTGCATAGACTATATTTGATCCACGATAATAAACTTCCTCCATCTTTTAATAGTGGCAGATGGCAACGTGGATACAACCCTGATCTTATTTTTGTGAGTGAGAAATTTGCTGAACAATGTATTAAATCAGTTTGTACACCGATTCCTCACACTCAACACCGTCCAATTATGTGTCAGTTGGTACCAGCAATCCGACCACACAATGTGCATTTCAGGCGAAGGTACAATTTCAAGAAGGCAAACTGGCAAAAATTCACCACAATCCTTGATGAGAGGATCACAGCAATTGATCCCGTCCCAGAGGCATATGAAGAGTTTCTGGAAGCCGTCCAGTATTGCTCCAGAAAAACTATTCCCAGAGGCTGCAGGACCAGTTACATTCAAGGTCTTAGCTCTGAAACATCTACCCTGCTGAAAGAATATCAAGACCTATTCAAAAAAGATCCTTTCAGCGAAGAAACTATCCTAAGCGGGCAGCGTGTTATTTCCTCCATTTCAGAATCCAAACGCAACCAATGGATTAAATTAATGGAAGAGCTGGATATGGGAAGAAACAGTTACAACGCGTGGAGGTTACTTAAACACCTCAGTAATGATACAACTAAGACCTCAGTACATAGCAATGTTTCAGCAAATCAAATTGCAAGCCAGCTCGTGGAGAGCAGCAAACCAGGTGAAGCTGGATGTAGATCAAAACAAAAAGAGGAAAAGCTGGCTAATCAGGAAAACAGCATTCTGTCCAACCGGTTTGCTATGGAAGATCTAAATAGAGCGCTGAACAAATGCAAAAATGGCAAGGCGGCAGGTCTTGATGACATCTGCATTGAGCAACTCAAAAGATTTGGTCCTGTCAGTAAGCAATGGCTCCTGGACTTATTTAACAATTGCATCAATCACTGCAAAATCCCTAAACTGTGGAGAAAAGCTAGAGTTATTGCAATACTTAAGCCTGGCAAGAACATAAGTGATCCGAAGAACTACCGACCAATCTCTTTGCTGTGTCATTTATACAAAATCTTAGAAAGAATGATTTTGGACAGACTATCTGATGTGGTTGACCCATTGCTCATACCAGAACAAGCCGGCTTTCGACCAGGGAGAAGTTGTACTTCCCAAGTACTGCACCTCACACAATATATAGAAGACGGCTATGAAAACAACAACGTCACTGGGGTAGTTTTTGTTGACTTGACATCAGCCTACGACACAGTTAACCATCGTATACTGCTTCGTAAATTGAACAGTATTACTAAGGACTATAAACTCACCCAAATGATTGAGTGCTTTCTTCAGAACAGAAGGTTCTTTGTTGAATTTCAAGGTCAGAGAAGCAGATGGAGGAACTTAAAGAACGGCCTTCCACAAGGTAGCGTGCTAGCTCCTATACTTTTCAATATCTACACCAATGATCAGCCTTGCCCGCAAGGGACAAAGAGCTTTATTTATGCAGATGATGTCGCTCTAGCAGTTCAAGAGGAAACGTTTGAACGTGCTGAAGAGAAGCTCTCACATGCTCTACAAATTCTAAGTGGTTACTACCAAGAGAACCATCTAAAGCCAAATCCATCAAAAACACAAGTCTGCGCCTTCCACCTCAAAAACCGACAGGCAGAAAGAAAATTACAAGTGACCTGGGAAGGTAAACAATTAGAACACTGCTCCACTCCCAAATATCTAGGAGTAATGCTTGACCGAGCACTTACCTATAGAGCACACTGCTTAAACACCAAAAGGAAAGTATCTGCAAGGAACAATATTCTCCGGAAATTATCGGGCACAACCTGGGGGACGCAACCTCTCCTCTTAAAAACCTCAGCTATAGCCCTTTGTTATTCAGCTGCAGAATACGCCTGCCCTGTTTGGTGCAGATCTAGTCATGCTAAACAAGTGGATGTCGCCTTAAACGAGACCTGCAGACTCATTACAGGATGTTTGAGATCTGCACCACTTGATAAAGTCTATTGTCTAGCAGGTATTCCACCTCCAGATATTCGCCGTGAGTGTGCATCCAGACTGGAGAAATCTAAAGCATTGAACCTGAGGACCCATACTTTATATGGGTATCAACCAGCATTACAAAGGCTCAAGTCAAGAAAAAGCTTTCTACATTCAACAGAGAGCCTTGCTGAACCACCATCGAATTTCAGAGTGAAATCATGGCGTTCCAGATCCAGCCACCTTACAGGATGGATGATCCCTTCCGAAAGCCTCCCTCCAGGTCACGAGGAATGTTGGTCTACCTGGAAGACGCTCAACAGGCTGCGCTCCGGAGTTGGAAGAACGAAGACCAACATAAGAAAGTGGGGATTTGCCTGCGACTCCACACTATGTGACTGTGGTGAAGAACAGACAATGAGCCATCTCCTTGTCTGCAACTCGTGTCCAACAACATGCTCTCCCCAGGATGTGATCGACGCTACCAAGGAAGCACGTGAATTGGCTACATACTGGTCACACCACATTTAATTAAATCTGTGCTTGTGTAGTGTATAATTATGCTGTTACATGCCATCAGAAATGATAATGCTTATAGTACCAGATTTTGGAATATTCCTCTTTGTATTTTGCTGTCTTGTTTCTTTTTATACCTTGTGAGTTATGATGTATGTTTTCTGACACGATTAAATAAATAAATAAATCAGGCGGTATGGCCTTGTTTAGTGATTATGCTTAACTTTTGGACACTAGTGTAGTATGCCTATCTGGCATTAACCTTTCTCTCCACAAGTTCAAATTAACAACTAGACTTCCATAATTACAGTATCTCCATTTCTCCCGTAGGTAGCTCAATACACTATTAACCCGTAGAGTCCGTCGTCGCGTCGGGGCAAAATAACTTTTTGATATTCACCATTCGCTTTCGAGTGCCGAATCGATCACTGGCATGTTGTGCCATCTGTTGATCATTAGCCTAGTACTATGTGAGTTTGTATTTTGCTTCTGGAACTAGGAGAACATTTTGAGAACGTATGTCGTCTACAGCTTGAGTTCATCTGAGATGTAAACAAGCATGGCGGGACAACAAGAAAATTCCTTACGCCACGTTGTGATTTCGGATCAATGAATATGAAGTGTTGTACTAGTAAGGTGCAACACGTATTAGTTGCCTACTGATTTTACGAAATAGTTTTATTTTGAGCCCTAGAAAAATGTGTGATACCGGTGTTACTACGTCGAGTCCCGCTCAACCGACCTTCGCTTATCCGACTTTCCGTATTATCCGACACTGGTAGACTTAATTTGAACATTTGGTATAACCTACACTAAAGTCTGGGACACTTGGTGTGGAGGTTGCAGCCGTGGAACAAGCACTGACGAAAATGAGGATGGTGAAAAAGAAGAAGAATGAGGTAATGCAGAACAAAAGGATAAACGATGCCGCACAGTGAAGGATTGAGTACATTGGAGCAACAGCCGAAGGCAAGCGCAGTGGAGGTGTTGATTTTTCGTCGATGGCGAGATCTCGCAGCAAGAAAACGTGAATCAGCCGGCAAGCAGACATTGTCGACAAGTTTCTTCTCTTAAAGCATTTGGAGCGCTTTTTGTTCATGATAATGCAATAATTTTATTGGTTTTACGTCCCTTTTAACTACTCTGGCTTTTAGAGACACATGTTTTTTGTTCAATACAGCACGTAGGCTACAATTATTGAAAATTGATAATTCCGTAAATAGAGTACCGTAAAACATGTCATTGTTGTTTTAGTAATACAGAATAGCCTACCATTTGTTTTAGTTCATTTAAAAGGCATTACGACATTGTCGGTGATCCGACGTACTCCAGGTCCAGTTTAGGTCGGATAATCGAGACTCTACTGTATATGGTTGCCGAACTTGGGCAATAACATCGAAGTTATAAGAAGGAGAACCGGCATGAAAGACGCTATGACATCAGCAGACCAGCTCAAGGACATGTAGCGAGACTAGATCCAAACCGACGGACGTACAAAATGACGATGTGAGACCCAAGAACGGGAAGACGAAACGTAGGGAGACAAAGAATCAGATGGACAGACTTGTTCGTAAAATGGGGAGGAAACAAGAGCAGCAAAGATGAGGTAGTAGTGGAAAGACCTAGGGAAACTCGCATACAGTGACCACTAAATCAATATCAGCTTCTCATCTATATAGAAGGTCCAATCAGAAAGAATGATCCCGAATGCACCTCAGGTCTTCCTCAGCTGATTAGTTAAAACTGAGCAATTTCCTGCAAAGCAGGAGGCCATAGCCCTTATGGGATTTGTAAGGCTATTTATTATTATTATTATCATTATTATACCTGGTATGGAGATGACGCAAACGTGGGTACAAAAGTTTCAATTTTGATTTGTCTCATAATAAATTATTAATTTAAACGTAGAATTTTGAATTTACGTTGAGATGAATGAAGACCAAAACCTATAGACATTTTAAATCACCTCCACCCACTGATAATTTAAAAATCACGACTTTTTTTTTTCTTTTCCAAATGCGAAATTACTCAACAACGAGGTAGCAACCAGCTGACTGGGTAACTCAGCATGAGTAGCCAAGCCCCCCCCCCCCCCCCCCTCTTCCTCTGTGGTGAAGCATTCTAGACCAGTAATATTCATGAGATTGTTTACTGGTCTTACTCCTTACAGCATACGGTTATAAAGTGATAGATGGCGAGCTGATTACCTAGTACCGGCTCAATCATAGGCAGGCTATGGGCTGTGTGCTTTATGGAAGGCATACACACGCGGGATCGAACCATTCTTCCTTTACTTCCCATGACTCTCATGAAATAGTAATATCGAGTGTTTGACGTGGCTCTTAACTGTTCAGGTTTCAGAGTTGCAGAGAAGTAAATCTGCTATCATGTGTCGCTCTCATATAAGCATGGTCCTCTGACGGGATTAGATTCCACAACTTGGTCACCTATCATTTCATTTTTTTTAAACATACAGTACTGTATACAACTGTGAGGGTGGGTGTGGACGGTGAAATACAAATATCGTTGGTGAATTGTTGTGGATCGGATAAATTTCGAGTAACCTTGGTCTTCTTTTTTCTCCTCCATAATCTTCGGCCGTGAAGTCTTCGAAGTGGCGGAATTACATGATAAAGATCGTGGGGGAAGAAAGACACCATCTTAAGGACATAATTTTTAAAAAGTTAAGTAAACCAGGTTTCATGAATGGCATTTCCACGGAAATGAGAGTCTTGATGGGCGAAAGCTGAAGTGGGCCCCGAGCGATGTGTCTGCCATTGAACTTCATTCTAACCAGCGCCTCTCATTAACTGGTCCAGTCCTGTTTTTATAATTAACATGGACAACAGCGTTTATTCGTGACATTGACAATTATTTTTGTACAGAGGGACACACTAATACAGCCATCAATTAACACCGGTTATCAGACACATTCTACACACAACCAAAGTACACGGGGCTACATGACAGCGTTGTCGCAGCCCCTAAACTGAGGAACCAACCAACTAGAGGGACTGTGAATAGAGAAAATGAAAATGGTGGTTGCTGTTTTTTAGGGAAGAAAGAAAGAAAGAAAGAAAGAAAGAAAAAGCTATGATGTGAGTTTAAAAGGTTGGATCATACGGTAAGAAAGAAAGAAAGAATTAAAGTCGTGGTGTACACGTAGGGTTGCCAGATCTCCCGCATTTCCTAGGTTCTCATATAATTCTTCGAATTAGGCACCGAAACTTTCGCTCACAAGTACTCAAGGAGTTAATAATTGATATGTGACGAGACAATTCGAGGTGTAACTTTGCCCTCTGTATGCTATTTTTTCTATGACTAATTGTTTATTTAAGTGTGGTATTAAACCAATAATTAATTATCTTCAGCGCGTTACTCTTGACATTCGAACGACCGAACCTAATCAAATCCAAAAAATCCATGCAAGATGGAATGCCGTATATTATGATCGCCAGGTTAAGAGCTTTGAACTGATGTTGCTTACATTCCGAGTAAAGAAATCAATATTATTATTATTTCTTCTTTATTGACTTACGTACAGTAGTATTTATACAGAAGGCGAGCATTAATCAAGGGCACTAAATTCTATGTGCTGGGAAGGTAGTTGCCCATGAGTCCAGCATGCCAGATGTCTGCATGACTGCATGATTTGAAGATCCATAGCCTCTGTATATTTCTATAAGTGCATTTTATCGTGCAAGTACGATAAAGTACTGTACTCTCGTGACAGGGAGTCTCTGTTTTGGGCCATTCTTTATTGTCTGTGCCGTGCAGACCTACTGGTTCACATTCTCACTGCAGTAAATCCTCTTCGTGTGAATGTGTCTACGTGAATTGTTTTCAGTGGGTGCTCATCCCGTTATTAAACGCGGTGAGCACTCAGAAAGAAAGCCGACATACGCTAAAAAGGTCAAACCTTTGTGGGCCACCCGTTCCCATGAAGTTAACTAGCCTATTTATATTTTCTCATTTGTTGCCCGGTTTAGCGAAGGAAATCAATGTTTAAGTAATACACTTTAACCTCTGTGGTTAGTAGCTACATTACGAGATTCTCTACAGAACGGAATTTCGCATATGCCGTGTGACGACCGGGGCACTCTAGCTAACCGCCTGTCGAACAAGACACTGGCGCTAGCAGCAGCGTAGCGCCCAACTAGTTCAGCACATTTACACATTTTAACGTATTTAATAATCATCATTAGTTACATGCTGTCCTTCATTTTCTAAACACACAATAACACCGACGTAGGAAGTTTTAGTACACTCGCTGTAATTCATCCTCACTGATATTTCGTATCTGTGCAGTTGTTTCGTTCTCGAGATTCTCTAGAGTACGCGGATTGTTTCTGTATGAATTTTGTTTGAGGTTCCCCCACAAGTAGCTTAAAAATCGCACTACGCTGAAACGTACGAACACATTTACTGGAAGACTTTGTCTAAAGAAGATAAGTTTCCACTAGGAAAATTCGATGTTATGTTCCATACCTGACCATGTTCACGGGATACGAGACAGCCTACAGTACTTCACCGCAAGTCGTAATTATCTCAACTACTGTCAACCAAAATATTATGTGCACTCGAGTTTCAAGGTTGTTTCTGAATTAACCAATAGACCTCAATAAAATCCAATATCATTTTCGTCGTTCTATTTTACGTTAGTTCATGTAGGTTTGGAATTTTTAATTTATATTTTAATATTTTTTATCGCAGTTGGAACACAAAAAGTGCACGGTTTTAAGCGTGTTTCAACCATGCGTCACATTTAAGAATTATTATCTCAAAAACCCGTCATCTGATCGAATCCAAATTTTAACACAATATACATTAGAATGTTGTATAACTGGTTTATTAATTTCAAAATTGTGTGTGTCCAAGAAACAAAGTTGTTATCATTTTTGTAAGGTAACTTTTTCTCGGCTCGGGGTGGTTGGAAAATGTAGTTCTTGGTTGCATTGTAATCCGTATACATCAAAAAGTTATGCTGTATGACTGTGAAATAGGTAAATTAATTCACGTATTTTATATCGGTTTGTATTTCTACGGCAGGGTGACCGCTTTCTAGAAAACTCAGGGAACACAGGGAAAACATAGGGAATTTAAATTGCATAGAAAAAACAGGGAAAATACAGGGGAATAAATTGGCACGATAAAAAAAAAAGTCTTGACCTATGATTGGGCTTAATAATAATGTACTGTATCGTTGGCGGTATTAATTAATCTTGCATACAAAATTAATTACCGTTAAGATTAAAGATTAAGTATCGTAATTTGACCATTCTGCCATTTCTTCTTTTCAGATGTTCGCCTTTTCGGGGGTATCCAAGGTTAGAAAAATTAGCTTCGCGAAAAAATAATTAACTCGGGTGTTTATACCTTATTCCATATAAGTTGAGAGTAATTACAACACTCCAGAGCCGCGAAGAAGGGCTCTTACCTATATGAGCACACTGCCTTCAATTGATATATTACAGGCATCGTATTAGTTGTAAGCTGGCTTTGACTTCACGTCAGTAAGAGGTAAGAGCTCTGGCGTTTTGTCATTTGACTCTCAACTTATATGGAATAAGGTATAGTTGTGGTGTAACGTAATTCACTGAACAGATGGCACAAAATCTGAATTGAGTTTACTTACAGTATGTCCCAGGCATCCTTCCTGCACTGTCGACTTGTGTCTGTAAATGATTTGCAGACTATCAAAACGTCTTTTTATACGTTGTCGTAAGAGACTATATGTTATCAAATAATAATTATGATAAAATTGGTCCGGTTACCTCAAACATAAAATGCCAGCGTTTCGCCCCAGTATGCCGTTGGGCTCGTCAGTTGGGACAGACACACCTCACCAATACGCGTGGCTAGCACATACTGAGAAGGCCATTGCAAGACACACAATACCAGTAGTATTGACGTCACGAGCAGTGCCAATGTGCTACGGGAGTCCAACTCCCTTTCATAAAACAAAAACCTTACCTTGGCAATCCAAATAAGTTTCGAATATTCCCGAAGGCAATATGATGTTCATTTCCGTTTGAGCAGATGAATTATCAAATAATATGATAAAATTGGTCCGGTTAGCTCAAACATAAAATGCCAGCGTTTCGCACCAGTGTGCCGTTGGGCTCGTCAGTTGGTACAGACACACTATATGTGTTATTATTTTACGTTCTACTGTACAATAACTAGAAAGAAGTATTTACCGTACATAAATGTTGTTTTATTTTTTGAAACTAAACATAAATAGTATTCTTATAAGAGTATGTGTTAATAAAAGGTTAAATTTAACACAGGGAAAAACATATAACACAGGGAAAACGCAGGGAAAACACAGGGACAATAATTTTAGGTAACCAGCTGTCACCCTGTACGGGGAAATAACACACGTTTCACCAGCTAGCCTCTCCGGGAAAAGCTGTACAGCGTTGCCGAAATGGTGCCCACACGCATCATGGCGCGTCTCGCTCGGAACTACATTTTCCAACCACCCCGAGCCGAGAAAAAGTTACCTTACAACAATGATAACAACTTTGTTTCTTGGATACAGAAAATTGTGAAATTAATAAACCAGTTAACTTATACAACATTCCAATGTCTATTGTGTTAAAATTTGGATTTGGTTGCGTTGTAATCGTTATACATCAAAAAGTTATGCTGTATGACTGTGAAATACGTAAATTAATTCACTTATTTTATATCGGTTTGTATTTGTACGAGGAAATAACACATGGTTCTCCGGCTAAAGCTGTACAGCGTTCCTGAGATGGAGCCCATCACTAGAGCCCTGCGCGGATGAACAAAACGTTATCCGCATCCGCCCCGCATCCGCACGACTGTTATCCGCATCCGCCCCGCATCCGCACGACTGTTATCCGCATCCGCATTACAGTTATCCGCATCCGCATCACTTTAATCCAAATCCGCTGATATTTCAATATTATTTTTAATTTATTAGATAAAGCATAAAGTGTCGATGTCATAACTCTCTGCGTTGCAATATCACAGTCAACGTGTGTCACCGCCAAGTTGGAAATAAATCTACAGATAAACCTGGAACCAGATCTTCCAGGATAGCTTAGACCGCGAAGTAGCTGACTTGAGGAATGTTAATGATGTCACCACGATGAACTAACAGGCTTATTGACAGCATTATATCTCGTACGTATAGTAATAATGGCAGTGAGAATTGATGAGATGTCAAGACCATCTACTACAAACATACGGTACTTAATAAATTGTAGTTGAAAGCATATGAGTAAAAAAATTCTCCCTCTGTATAACGTAGAAGTGCAATACGTGCCTGAATATTTCGTACGCAATAGGCTATATAATATTATCGTAAGTTCCACATTGTATTCTAAAAACTATCCGCAAATTTACTCGAAACATTATCCGCAGCGTATCCGCTATCCGCACAGCCATGCAAACTATATCCGCGTGGCGAAAAATTTTGCGGATATCCGCGGGTTTATCCGCGGATATCCGCATCCGCGCAGGGCTTTACCCATCACTTCCGAGCGAGACGCGCCATGATGCGTGTGGGCACCATTTCGGCAACGCTGTACAGCTTTTGCCGGAGCGGCTAGCAGGTGAAACATGTGTTATTTCCACGTAGAAATACAAACCGATATAAAATAAGTGAATTAATTTACGTATCTCACAGTCATACAGCATAACTTTTCGATGTATAAGGATTACAATGCAACCAAGAACTACATTTTCCAACCACCCCGAGCCGAGAGAAAGTTACCTTACAAATTTGATAACAACTTTGTTTCTTGGACACACACAATTTTGAAATTAATAAACCAGTTATATAACATTCCAATGTATATTGTGTTAAAATTTGGATTCGATCTGATGACGGGTTTTTGAGATAATAATTCGTAAATGTGACGCATGGTTGAAACACGCTTAAAAACGTGCACTTTTTGTGTTCCAACTGCGATAAAAAATATTAAAATATAAATTAAAACATCCAAACGTAACATAGAACGACTACATTGTTGATGGTATTGGATTTTATGTAGGTCTAATGTAGGTCTATTGGTTACTTAACAAACAACCTTCAAACTCGAGTACACATACTACTTTGGTCGACAGTAAGGTATCTTGTCAGTAATAATGCAAAGACAGCATTCTTGTGTATTCGGCAAATGCTAGTCAACTGGCGGTGACTAATCTCTCTCTGCCCGTCACGCGGCCCGGCGAGGCTCCATTCTATAGGGAGAGCTCTCACTGTGGAATACACTCATGTTGTTCTCGAGGAGCTCTCGACTAGTAAAGCATGGGTTGATCTCCACAGGGCCGTAACCGAACCGTCATCGCTTCTACTTGCTTGTGCCTAGCTCCTCTGTTTCACTTTCCATTTTGGCCATCCTGAGTCAACTATTATTTTCTTCCGACGCCGATGGCATTACTATTCGAGGTTAGGATTTCATTCTCCCGGCTTCTACTGACATCACAGCACTACGTGGTACTGTAGTTTACATTACGCTACTGTGGGCCTGTTACGGTTGTCACCTTTCCCGTTTTATACATAAACATTGTGCGTCCCGTATTATTAGTCGTTGTCCCGTAAAATATCGTCAATGCCATTTTCATGTTTTCATTTTAAAACTGCTGTGCCCAAGATCGCGGGTTCATACCCGGCCGAAGTCGTCGGATTGTTAAGAGCGCTAAAATCCTTCAGTATGCATTCCTCAGAGGGAAGTAAAGTCGGCGGGCCCATGCCATAGGTTCATGGCATGTAAAAGAACCTACCAGTACAATTGGTAGTGTGTAGCCAAAATGTGTAGGTTATTTGGTTAGAAACGCTCTATCATGTTCCAACGTTCGCCGTTGGACGTCAGTGATAGTAGCGTCACGTAGCCAGAGTTGGAACTACTTGAAATTGAACTTTTTGGGGAGCCTACGGGCGTTCAATTAAAATGCCCTGCTATGGCCATTGGCTGCAATTCAAATATAATTTTAGATATTCGAATCAATGCAGAAAACTTCTATGATCTAGTAATAATTCCGTGTTCAAATGCATAGGCTACTAACTTGCTATATTCAGATCGATGAAGATATCTAGGCAGGTAATTAGGCAATACTCTTGCTTTTGAATGCTAATTTTTTACAATCGGTTACTTGTGAGTGCCCCATGTGTTTACACCACCCACCCGGCTTTACTGTTATGCGGGCTTGACGCGACACTGTTCTGACTTTTCAAGAAATGCAAGACTTTTCCAGTAACAATGAGACGATTTGGAAGATTTTGGTACAGACCGCACCTTGTACCCTCTACTCTAGGTAAATACTGGTACCTAACTTAATGCCATTGCCGCCTCCTTCCCAATCGTATCCCCAGTTTACAAATACACACACTAGTACAGTCATCACAATAACAGGCTATCACACAAATTACACACACACCTAAATGCACGGGGCTACATGTCCACTATGTCGGCATCCAAAAAGAAAGAAAAAAAACTTCTAGGACTGCTAAGGTGGGAATCGAACACATCTCTTCTCAGTTTTGCCTTACGAGGCTGAATGCACCCCGTTCTAAACCTCAGACCAGAATAAAATTGCTCGGTTGAGCCGGGAATCGAACCTAGGACTTTTGAATCCGAAGCTTTAATAGGCTACGTAGAGGAAAAGTACCAAATATGGAATACGTTCCTAATATGGAATACCCCAATATTTGTTAAATTAGACTTGGCAGCGCTGCGTGGAACAGGTACGAAGATGCACAAGGAAGGTCTCTCTGGTGGTGAGTTGAGAGGAGGCACATGAGCTGTGTTCTTTGTCCGTGACAGTCGACTGAGTGTTTTACAACCTCCAAGAAGTTTTGGGAAGGTACGAATTGCAGTCGTTTACAAATTAAGGCATTATCTAAATTCCAAAACGTCTGTTAGCGGTACGTAGAGTGTGCACTAACCATACAAACTATGCAGTGGACAAATACTTTTGATGAACTGGTATTCATATTTTGTAAGGTTCAAATTAAATTCTTCTGGGAGCCTAATATGGAATACTGTGGTGTTCCTATTATGGAATAGTATTCCATATTTGGAGCCAGACTTTTCCATATGTACAGGCATTTTTTCTTTTCATTAGAACCATGGCCGAACGGAAGGACAATTCAGAGGGAAAGGTACGGAAGAAGTGGAAGGAAGTAGATATGCAACACTCCGTCATAGTAGTATGGACAGGGAAAATGGGTTACAAATTGGCAGCAAGTTCATATGGTGTACCAAGAACTATTGTTTCGTTTAACAACAAAGAAAAATACAACAGTAAAGGAAGAAGAAGTGGATGTTTCTAGCTCTGCCCCAAAAAGTTCCAAATGCCATTAGGAAACACAATGGGACCTAATCGTAAAAAGGGGCAGATGACCTCGTAGTTTTGTCCCTTAAAACAACAATAACTAACTAACAGAATACATTTGTCCTGTTCCTAAATTAGTAAGGCCAAAGGGTCCTCAACGAGGAATGGCTCCAGGGAAGGTTGAGATTCTAACAAAGATAAACTGCTGGACTCGCAGATACTTTCCTCAAACCATGTGTTCAATTGCCGAAGGTGGCACATTTGTACGTAAACATTGCAAATAATGATATATTATTTTAAATTATGTTCGTGTGTTTCTTATTTTAAGCATACAGACTATGAATGTTTATTAAAACAAAATGCTTAGGATACAAATAATAGTATTCCATATTAGGAACACTTTTTTCAGAAGAAAAAAATTACAGTTATTTTGTAATTTACAAAAAAAAAATAAGTATTAATCAGAATAAAAATAAATAGCTGATAAAGTAGACAGATTGTAGCAACGTAACATGTATTTAGAATTTAACCATGTCAGAAAGGAGGTCGTCATTTTTATTAAAATAAAAAGGTGTTCCATATTTGGCACTCTTCCTATACTAATGGAAACTGATTTTAGGTGTGTGGTACTGTAGTAATCCTGGCAGGAAGACATATAAATGCATTTGAAAAAGGTGGGGACCTGGTGCTCTAAATGTGCTCCTTATGCCCTTATCACCCTATCATAATTATAAAGGCGGGTTCACACGGAGTCGTTAAGCGGACGAGAGCACTACTAGTTTTGAACATGCGTCATGACTTGCTTATTCAACTTAAGAACCCACGACCTTGTTCAGTTCACACGGACGAAGTGTTCTCGCTCGTTGTTCAATCTTGGCAGAACGTGAAGCTGCGAAAGAATACGACTGAAGCGGTCGTGCTCACTCCAACCAGTCGGAGATTTCACGCCCCACCTTTTCGCAGGCGAGCACGAACCCCACTCCCACTTCCACTGGTTCACACAAGGTTGTGTCCACGACCGGCTGATCGACCAGTAGTGCTCTCGCCCGCTTCACGACTCCCGTGTGAACCCGCCTTTATGGTCTTAAACACGGCCACCGCGAGGCGCGCTATCTGTGGGAGATTTCGAAAACCTCTAAACCCTGCCTCATGATGATTGTGTCGTCCATTGGTATTTGACTTTTCTTTACCTCCATTTCTTCTTCTTCTTTCCTTCTTCTTCTTGAGTATTCAATCCATGGATTGGCCTCCGGCAGTTCTCCAGTCGGCTCTACAGTATTTATAGCTGTCCTTCTCATCTCTTAATAGTTTCTGCATCCTACATCAGACATGATTTGCTGTACATATTGTAGGCGTGGTCTTCCTCGACATCTTTTGCCTTCAACCATTCCCTCCAATACCGTTTTCAGCAAGCTATCGTGTCTCAAAATATGTCCTATCAGTCTAGTCCTTCTCCTCTTTATGCTTTTCCACATTTATCATTATTATTATTATTATTATTATTATTATTATTTATTTATTTATTTATTTGTTTCTTTTCTTATTTGTATTTCTTTATTTTCTTATTTTTATTGATTTAATTATTTATTTAATTTTATATTTAATCGTTTATTTATTTATTATTTTCTTCTTCTACGCGAATGGGTCTCCTAGGACCACGCGGAATCAACACTTCATGCGCAACGATTGAGCGAGTCTTCGTTGCTGCGACCAGACGTGTCTCTTCTCCCTCAAAACCCCGTATATGAGTAATAGTCCCCTGCCAAATGTACATGCGTGTGCTCCTTGATTATGCAAGTGTGGAAGTAGTTTCAATCTCTTCGTTTGACCTTGGAGAAACATAATTTCGATGGTGGCACTCTTGAAAATGGCGCGTTTGAATGCTGCGGGCAAAAAACAAAATGGCCGCCATCGCAACACGATTACCTACTTATATCAGTAACCGTTGGGATTACGGGAAAATGCTTCAAACAAAAAATGTAGCTACGCATATTCTGCACTGAAAATGTTATTACAACTTTTTATGTAGTATCAACCGTTTCCACATAAAAAGTACTTTTATATTTTTCGAAAATAAAAATGAATATGTCTCAGTATGACGGTCTTGCAAGCGCATATTATTTACCTAAGTAGGTAAACGTGTTGCGATGGCGACCATTTTGGTTTTTGCCCGCAGCATTCAAACGCACCATTTTCAAGAGTGCCACCATCGAAATTATGTTTCTCCAAGGTCAAACGAAGAGATTGAAACTACTTCCACACTTGCATAATCAAGGAGCACACGGGAGCCTGTTTTTGTACATTTGTCAGAGGACTAATTATTATTTTATTTAATTATGTGTTTAATTATTTGTTTATTTTATTGTTTTCTTATTTTTTATTTATTTATTTATTTGTTTATATAGTTATTTGTGTATTTTTATTTCTTTACTAGCGGCTTCGGTGGCGTAGTCGGTAGCATGCTGAACGTCTATGCCCAAGATCGCGAGTTCAAACCCGGCCGAAGTCGTCGTATTTCTTAAGAGCGTTAAATTCCTTCAGTATGCCTTACTTCGAAGGGGAAGTAAAGCTGGCGGTCCCATGTCATAGAATTATGGTATGTAAAAGAACCTTGCACTAATTAAACTTGTGTGAAGCTAAATTTGCAGGTTGGTTGGTTAGTTAGTTAGTTAGTTATTGTTGTTTTAAGGGGCGGAACTACGAGGTCATCTGCCCCTAATTTGCAGGTTAGATTCGTTGAAACGCTCTATCAAAGTTCCAACGTTCACCACTAGGTGTCAGTGACATATGGTAGCGAAGGTTGGAACTACTTGAACGGAACTTGTAGTTCACCCCACGGGCATCCGCATTGAAGTATCTACAGTCTTTGGCGAGCCGAACATGTACTCGGACACTCCCGACACTAAAAGCCATACGCTAAAAGACGCAGTAGTTAAGAGAGACGTGAAACCAATAACATTATTATTTATTATGTTCGACGATTTCGAAATGTAAATATTATGTCAGAAAACTATCATAACCGGTTCATTATAACACTATTTTTCATTATGAAACAGTTTCTCCCACCAATCAGAGCTCAAGAAACAGTTGTGCGACAAATTAGGTAAGGATAGCATCGCACCTGCGCTGACTTCCACGGCCTCCTATTTTAAATTACCTGCGTGGCTTGTGTCATAGTGGGTATTCGAGGAGGCCGTGGTCAAACACAAGGAATTCGCTGCGTCCCATGCGCTCTGTTCAGTACAGTACACAAGACTGGCGAAATCTCGACAGATATTTATGAATATTTATGTTCGAACATAAAATAGTTATAATTATCGTCGAACATAGACAGTCGTATGCAACTCGCCTATAATGGTAATTAAGACACTCGTATACTTGTCTTAATTATTACCATTATAGGCTCGTTGCATAATGTACTAATTTTCTTATTTTTATTTATTTATTTGTTCATTTATTTATTTATTTATTTGTTTAATTAAAAATAGTTAATTAATTAATTATACTCCGAAGACAAGTTCTTGGCATCGCCTGGCAATATGTTCCATAACCGCGCAAAGCGGGTGTAGAAACCGGTCAGGTAGGCATTGCTACGAGCGAAAGGCGGAAGGATAGTTGCGCCTCGTCCTCTCCGAACTGAGCGGTATGCCAGTGACAATCGGTAAAAGTGGTCAATAGCAACGGAACCTGTGAGGGCTTTTTGTTTGTTTGTTAGGAAAATCAAGTCAATTTGTTGCCTTCATAGGTGGTAATTTTGACGAAGGGAAAGGAAAACGATGAGGGATTAGCGCCTCTGCGTGGCACTGTACACACTGCAACTTATTTAAATTTTCCGCTGTAGTAGGATGCAAAGCATGTAAGCCGTATGTTAATAGGCTATCGGACGGACCATGCATAGGTAGGCCGTTCTTTGAGTTCTGGGTTAACAACCTTTCAGATTTCTGTACAATAAACCCAGATCTTTGGAGGCCTTACATCTTGCCTCTTCACTTTGTACGTTCCAATTTAGAGTGTTTGAGATTGTTACCCCTAATCACTTAAAGCATGTGCACTGCAGGATAACACTGTTCATTATTTTGTATTCGTTCTCAACGGGGCTTTTGACGTAGTGATTCTCATGTATTTACCCTTTTTTACATTTATATTCAATCTATTTATTGAACACTACAGCGCTAAATTATACAGATCTGATTTCAGAGAGAGCTGATCTTCTTTACTTGTATTGCACCTGTATAGAACGGTGTCATCTGCATACAGTGGCATCGATGAGGTGACACAGCCATGAAGATCGAGAAATTATATAGCAAGAGAAGAGGTTAGATCACAGAACCCTGAATCACTCCAGAAGTAACTTGAACAGCCTGTGATCGAACTCCTCCGTACACTACACACTGCGTTCGACCATCCAGGAATGACCTCACCCATACCAATAAGCTTCCCCGTAGGTTAAGCTGCTGTAACTATAACAAAAGTCTTTCATGAGACACATGATAAAAGGCTTTAGACCTCTGGCTGATTCAAGTAGAACTGAAACACATCAATGACTTGTCAATTTGTCATTTTTCCTTATCCTTGTGGGTGGAAGATCGAATACATTTACGGATTCGCTGCCTGTTATAACAGGCGACTTACTGTAAGAGCAAGGTGCTTGTGGCCCACCACTCGTGGTACTCTCTAGATAACACAAAGCGGTCTACGCCCTCAAGGGCGGCTGGTGGGATTGAAAATTGGTGACCCGAGGGATTCCTGAGCTGGATCCTTTCTGTCTTTATTTAACAGTGCCTTTGTGGCGGTCCCCTTGTCTTTCCCTTTTGTCTGACTTTAATGGCTCTACTTCCCTTCAAGTCCCCAATCCTTCATTCTTCGATGGCATTTCTTAAGTTGGCAGTGATACTAATGATAATTAATAGTTATTGACATCCTCGTCACTTACGGGCCGATAAGGTAGATACTAGGCTTCTTAAAACAAAAATGATCTTTTTTGTATTGACTCTTGACCTAGACTATGTTCTGCTTGCAGATCTCCTGGAAGATGAGCAAGGGAAGTTAACCACCGATAAGCTAGCCTCAGATTGGCAGCTGCTGACTCGCCACTACGCTGGCGTAGTGAGTGTAGCAGCATTGGGGCTTCTCTTCATCGTCTTGATGCCCTTGGTTGCCCTCATCTTCTGCTGCTGTCGATGCGCCGGCCGCTGCGGAGGGAGAGCTCAGCCCTTCGAGAAACGGAGGGACCCCTGTCGAAGAGTCACTCTCGGAATCATCCTGTCCGCTGTTGCCATCATAATTTTGTAAGTATACTTTACCATTTCATATTCACTGAGATATGGATTGTTCTTCACGTTATTGCCACCGTAGTTTTGTAAACACACTTCACGGGGAAAAGTCAGTGGAGGATATTGAGGGCAGTGCTGGTTTGTTATTGCATTAAAATCTGTCCATAACGGAATTCCTGGTTACCGGAGTTATTTCTGTTATAGGCATTAAAAGGAAATTATGGTAGCTCATCAGTAGAATGCAAATTGTGAGCGTTTCAGTGCTACGTGAATGACGAAGCAGTTTTCAGGAGGGACGTAATGGTGCAATGGTGAAGTTACTTGCCTCTCACCAAGGTGGATCGGGTTCTATTTCCAGAGACGTAAAAACTGAGGTCCCGTGACTCATCAAAGCTACACATTATTACAGACATTACAATAACAGAGGTTATTAGACATGTAATTATATTTATATATGTATACATACCGTACTATACACGGGGCTTGATGGATCAGCGGTCAAACTGTCTGCCTCTCACCATGGCGGACCGGGTTAGTTTCTCGGTCAATGCATGAAGATTTTCGAAGTGAAATGCCATGTCCTGTGGTTTGGATTCCACGTTAAAAAGAGGTTCCGTGGCTCATGATCGCGAGATTAACGGTCACTTTAAACTACAAGCTTCCTTCTTTGTATACATACACCCACCCACACCCATCCAAGTACTGAAATGACCACTATATCCAAGCCCCAAAATGAAGCAACAATAACGCTTCCCCCCCTCCCAGGGTTTAGAAGTATCGGTACTTCAGTAAAACTTATCACAATTGCATGCTGTAGCGCACTAAATGTATGACAGCTGGGGGAACATCTGGGGAGCATTATATCATTTATGAGGCAGTGTATTCCCTTTCATTACTCTGTCCCTCAAGATCATTACCATCCTCCTGAATTCCTACGTCCCATTGCTCAACAACTCTGTGGAAGCATGGAGTCGACTTCTTTCTACTAGGGATAGGACTATGCTGCAATGTAAGACAGGTATTTTCTTCTTCGTTATGCCCATTCAAGGAGAGCTGTTAAACTTGTTAGTTGGCCTGATGATATTCTCTTCACCCAAAATCTCTTCATGAATGCCATGTGTTTGTATCTTTCGTTCTACGGACCACTTCCTATCAGTTTTCTTTTTTAAGGTTCTCCGCGAATTTGCGGTTAGTTACTATTGTACTAAAGGCTCCACGATTTCCTATGATATCGTCTGTGATGTTTATTTCTTGTAGGTCCGCCATTAATATTATGAAACAACATTCACTCTTTCTTTTTTCGTTTTGCTTTCATTTCGATAATATATGATTTTCCATACCTCATTTCGTCTTCCTGGAGGACATTATGATGTAATTACTAACCTTGGTCACTTCTGCACCGACTGCACCGGACATATCCGCTAAATCACGTAAATATGTGTTTTTATTTATTGCTCATTTCACAAGGGCAACCATGTTCTGCACGGGCCAGAACGCACAAAACCTCCAATTAATATTACTCTTCATAAATTCAACACACTGTATGTTTACAGTGGTCGTAGTTTCCGATAATCACGAATGATAGCTTCAAAATGAGACCAAGTTTCCCGCTGAACGTTTATCCTGGGCTGAGAAAACGGTACGTCAGAAAAAGTATAACAATTTTTTATTGGGTAGTTGAAATAAAATCAAACTTGAGATTTGCACTACCAATACTTGTGCCTTTAACATATAAAAATGTCATTACCCTCAGCCAAGTAGTTTTCCATGTATATAGTTTTAAGTGAGCGGTTCCTAGAAAATACGTCAAAAACACGGACAATTTTTATACAACCACAAATAAATAAATAATTAACAAACTTGACAACAATTGGCTTATATAGTCTAACGCAGAATTAAAGAAGGAAAATATTGGTATAAGTCATTTTTCAATAGGTTTGTTGGTTTGCTTGTAATTAAGGCGTAAACTCGAGTATCCATAATAAAAAATCCGATAGTAGTATTTTAAACTGCCACCAAAGCGCTCACAAAGAGGCGCTCACATTGACGTCACTAGTTGCCAACATGTCCGATGCAAAGTACACCACACGACACACGTAACGTGCTAGCGGGGCGCGGTTGACAAAAGAAACACAAAAACCATTGGATTGGACAAAACGAAGGTTAGAATGGTTGGGTTGAGGTGCGGCCTTGGCTGCGGGAAGCTTTGGGGGCACGGTTAACAAACAAAAAAAAACTATTGAGTAGTACCGTAAGCGTGGGGTTGGCAATGGTCTTTGACGGTAATTCACACGCGAATTTCTGCTGGAGTTTCATCTATATAAGTCGTGATCAAATTTGGGAACGTGGGTGGGAGTAAACTTCTATTATTATTATTATTATTATTATTAATAATCTTGATTGGTCACATTGGACCACTTGAGTCGTTCCACAATCACTTCTTCTTTGAAGGTAGTACTGCTTGGTTCTTGCGCTCTTTCCAGTACTTTTTCATTCTTTCAGTTCGGGATTTTCTCAACTCATCTGAAATCTCCATAGGCTTTCTGTGTGTCATTTCTGCAGAAAATTTGTGAGTTTTAAGAATGGTGTTAATTTTATTTTTCTCCTCGGCATCTGTTATCTTGAGTCCAACTGCTTTGAGATCTTGTTGGATTTCTTGGATCCATTTTCCTCCAGTTTTCTTTCCTAGATTTCTCATCACCAGTTGGCGTACAATTCTGTTTTCTGGAAGCCGTAAGATGTGAAAAAAATATGAAATTCTTTTCTTCTTCATTGTGCTGGTGATTGGATCAATCTCACGATAGACAGTTTCATTTGGGAGAATCCTCCAGACTCCCTCAACCTGATACATTTCATTTATGCACGTTCTAATGATTCTTCTTTCCGTTTTGAGGAGCTGATCAGTTCTTTGTTCATTTTTAATTTGGAACAGTGTTTCACAAGCATAAGTGGCTTCAGGGAGAGTTACAGTTTTATAATGTTGGATCTTAGTAGCTATTGATAGGCATTTTTTATTATATGTTGACCAGGTTAGAGATTGTGCCTTTTTCATTTTATTTGTTCTATTTATCCAAGTTACTTTTTCGTTTAAGTTATGTGTTATAATTTCTCCAAGATACTTAAATTGAGGAACTAGGTTATTTATATAGACTTCATTTATATCTAAGGGTTTCATAGGCATGATCTCAGTTTTTTCAAAGGATATCTGTAATCCTATCCCTTGAGCAATTTCTTGGAGACTAGTGATCTGAGTACAAACCTCTTCCTTGTCTAGTGCTAAAAGAGCCAAGTCATCTGCAAATCCTAAGCAGTTTATTTTTATTGATGATTTTGTTCCAATTTTGATCTTAGGAGGGTTTTCCTTTTGCCAAACTTCTATTACTACATCATCTCCTGATTTTTTCCAGACCATTACTACAGGTATTTTGGCTCATTTTTGGTACTTTAGAAAAGTTAGGAAGGAGTGATCGTTGTTACATTTTTAGCGATGCGCCTTAGTTTCTTCTAGCAAGTTTATATTTAGCTTCCTTGAGTTGATTACCTTGTGGTTAGTTATTCATGATTACCACGACAATATCTTGTGCACTAACTAAAACTAAATTTTATTTTTGCAATAGGTCTACTTGAAATTACATAGAGTATATAAATTACTATAACAAGTGAAGTGTGTATTACGCTTACACAAATCTTCATGGAATATACTGTTAATTATGACCACCACAATCTTGAATCATTGCGTAGTGGCTAATATTCTTGGCTGTCATCACGGAGGCCCGAGTTCGATTCCCGGCTCTGCCAAGAAGTTTAATTCTGGTCTGAGGGCTGGAACGAGGTACACTCATCCTCGTGAGACAAAACTGAGAAGAGGCGAGTTCTATTCCTACTTCAGCCATGCTGGAAGTGGTTTTAGTGGTTTCCTCACTTCTACTCCAGGCAAATGCCGGGATGGTACCTAACTTAAGGTCACGACCGCTCCCTACTCAAATCCTACCTCAATTACAAAGACACATTCTAGTACAGACATCACAGTGACAGAGGTAACAAGACTAATTCCACACAAACCCGAGTACACTGGGCTATATGACCACGATGTCACAAATCCCCGAAATCAATCAATAACAAAAACAGTCTTAAATAAGATGTTCTCAACCTTTTTGAGACTCCGAGCACCACCTTCATTCCATACCAACCACCCGAGCACCATTAAATCGAATATACAGTAATAACAATAATAATACAGTGATAATAAATAAACAAGCATGCGCCTCTCTTTCCTTTTCCTATCTCTCTCCCTCTCCCCCCTCCCCGCTCACCAGGCATGCTGCAACAGCTTACATGACTCTTGCTGATAAGATACATTTACACGTGGACAGTCGAGTCGAAGCAGCATCTTTTGTGTTATTCATAAAATAGGGATGCCCAATTATTTTTACTGTAGATCAAAAAGTACTTCTTCACAAAATGATAACATTTTTCTGACTGTCAAAAATTGTAATGACAACACTATTATTACGGTTCGTGCAACACTATTTGAATTGAAGATTGGATCTCAGGGGAGCTTGTGCTCACGAGCATTTTTTCGCTCGTATGACGAGATCACCACATCTCATTATATCAGACAGACGAACGAAGTTTTGCAGGGTGATCCTTTAATGTGCTCACGAGCATTTTTTCACTCGTATGACGAGAGCACCAAATCACCACATCTCATTATATCAGACAGACGAACGAAGTTTTGCAGGGTGATCCTTTAAGCCCGCTTCTATTTAATATTATTACGGCAGACATTATCAGCATAATAAAGGACTCTCCCAATACCACACTCTTACTCTATGCGGATGACATGGTATTCATCATCATCATTAGTTTGCAGTCCTAAGACTGGTCAGTTGCCATAAAAACATGTCCAGATCGTCCTGTCATTTGCCGCTTCCTTCATTGAATTATATTATAATTCTGTGCTTGGGTGTCGTTTATTATTTGTTTAAGGAAGGTATTTCTAGGTCTTCCTCGTGGACGTTTTCCCTCAATGAGCCCTTCTGCCACAGTTCTCATTAAATTGGAGTGGCGCATTGTGTGACCCCACCATGCGAGACGACGTTTACGGATTGTGCTTAGGATTGATCTCCGTTGGTTCACGGTGTCGAGAACCCTTGTGGTCGATATCCTGTCTCTCTACGTCACATTTATCATCTTACGATAGCGCCACATCTCAAAGGCTTCAAGACGGTTCTCTTCATTTTTATTTAGTGTCCACGTTTCACAGGCATACAACGCAACTGTCCATACAAAAGCATGTAGCATTCTCATACGGAGGGAAAGCTTTAGCTGACTGGTACACAGTAATCTCCTCTGGTACACGGTAATCTCCTCTTCTGCATAAAAGCTAGTTTTGCCTGAGCAATGTGGCATTTAACTTCAGTGGTGCACCTTCCGTCCTCTGTAATCTTTTGACCTAGGTATTTGAAGGATTTGACTTGTTGTATGTCCGAGTTATTAATCTTTAATCGAAGAGGTTTTGGGAATTTTGAGACTGTCATGCATTTTGTCTTTGAGGTGTTTATTTTCATGCCGTATTTCTGCACCGTTGATGCAACTCATGACAGCATTGCCTGCAAAGTAGATGGGCTGCCAGCTAGAATGGCCTGATCATCTGCGAACTTAATTACCTTTATGGGTATTCCATTGATCTTCATTCCTCAACATGTGTCTTCTAAAGCTTCTGCCATCATCAACTCACCAAAAGCATTAAACAAAATTGGGGAGATAAGACATCCTTGTCTTACTCCTTTTCTGATAGGAACTGGAATAGTAAGACCTTCTCTTCAGGTAAGAAAGAACTGCCTATCTCGCCCATGTTAAATCTTCAAAGTTTTGATACACTTTACTCAAAATCGGTTTGGGTTAACCAATTGAAACTTTCAGGGATTACCGTTTGGATCATTATCTGCAATAATAAGAAGGATTATTGTCAAAAACGAAATACTTTTGCCAATATGAATTTTTGTTTAAGGTACCGGTACTGTATTTTAATCCAAAATTATGTCAAAAAATATTTATATTTCATTTTGTATATTATTTAAAGGGATATCCCTTCTTATTACTGTTCATTAGGATGATGTTGATACATTAAAGAAAATTACGGACCTATCTTTATTAGTTTTCTTACAAATGGTACCAAAGTAGTGAAAAATGTTAAACTGAGAAAAATGAGGTTGAAGTTTTTCATTACATTTTGTTACCTCTGACAATTCTTAGAACATTCATGCCCCATAACTTGCATCATTTCGTCCATCACTGGTTATTTTGCTTCTCCTACTTCCTTTAGCTTTTAAATAAATAATAAATAAATGAACAAATAAATAAGTAAATAAAAACAATATAAAAAAATAAAAAAATTATGAAATGCGTATTTCAACTTATCTGTTTGCAAATAAGTGGACTTGTTTCCCTCTTCAAATCAACGATTCAATTATTAATAATTGGGGCAGATTACCTCGCTGTTCCGTCCCTTAAACAATATTTATTCAATATGTCAGTGCAAAATCACAGTGATTATAACATTATGAATATGTTCAGTAACCACCAGTAACATAAACAATGCAGGACGTTGTCATTGTTACCAACACAAAGTCTGCGCTCAACAGAGCAAAGAGGAAGTGAGATCAGAAATCTATAGTTCAGAAGTTATACGCACAAACATAACTCTCTGTAAAAGTGGGCGGTGTCATTCATGGTGCAGCATAGTCATTTATCTAAGTTACTATATATTTGTCAAATACCACTCACTCATTCACTCACTCACTCACTCACTCATCACGAAATCTCAGAAACCACCGAACGGATTGGAATGAAATTTGGCATGCAGGAGAATGATGAAGATCAGATGGGTAGATAGGGTGACAAACGAAGAGGTATTAAGACGAGTGGGAGAGGAGAGATGTTTCTGGCGACAGCTAATGAAGATAAGAGATAGGTTGGTAGGACACATACTAAGACACCCAGGAAAAGCAAGCTTAGTTATGGAAGGAAGGGTTGAGGACAAGAACTGTAGGGGTAGACCAAGGTTAGAATATGTTAAACAGATTGCTTCGGATGTAGGGTGTGGTAGCTATGTAGAGATGAAACGATTAGCTCAAGGCAGGGAGGCGTGGAGAGCTGCATCAAACCAGTCAAAAGACTGAAGACTCAAACAACAACATGCAGCTTCCTCAAGGGCCGTAGATGCTCAGTAAGAAATGTTTTCAAAAAATTCACTCGGGATCATGGTCAAACCGCGAAAACCGCTATTATATGAAGAAATGCGGGCTGCAGTACGTCGCCCCTGCCAGTCTTTGCAGGCAGTGAGCTTACTGTCATAACGTGCACGTCATTGTTGTCTGCGCTCCCGACCTTTACCCACTCTCTCTGTACAAACAGTACTTCTATGTAATTTCTGTTTGTACTTTATACTTGCACCATCACTTTTTAATCATCATATTGCATTATATATTAGCCTTTAGTTGAAGTAACTGTAGAGTTCCTTTGTTTGTTGGATTAGGCACGGCGTTTTTCATCATTTCTTGGTAGTACATAGTTAGGGAGCAGAGTACAGGCAGCTGAGATGAGATTCCTGAGAATTATGGTCCAGAAAACGAGGAGAGACAGGGTGAGAAATAAGATATATGGAAAGAACTGGGAGTACAGAAACTAAATGACAAACTGGAGAAAAACAGATTGAGATGGTTTGGACATGTCAAACGGATGAATGAAGTAAGGCTACCAAGACGAGCACAGGAACGACGGATGACATGAAAGAGAGGACGAAGAAGACCAAGAATGCGTTGGATGGACTCGGTGGAGAATAGCATTAGAAAACGGAACCTGGATTGGATCACCGTGTCGGAAGAGGGATGGTGGAACGACAGAACAAAGTGGAGAGGAACCATATTTGCCCCCACCCTGTGTCAGCTGGAAAAGCGGAAATGAATAATAATAATAAGAAGAAGATGGCATAGTTATAATGGAAAGTAGACTTTGGTAAAAGAAAATTACCTCTACCAACAATAATTGTTAAGTTAGGCTAGGCCTATTCCATTTATCAGGGCTTTTTTTTAGTAGAGATTTGATTTATTACGTTAGGAGAATATCCCTCAACGTCACAACAGCACTCGAGCACCTTTGAAGATGACCGTGTTTGCCGCTAACTTTTACAGTTTCAGAATATTTGAGCTTGAGGGTGATAATTCTAATCTTTGGTTATTTCGCAATCTTCTCAATCAGTTTCGGATGATATGTATGCAAAGATTGAGACAGAGAGACTACTTTGGATTCGCATCAATCAGAAAAAGTTGAGAAGTGAGGAATATGTGCACCTGAAGGATGCAATGCAAAGATTGAGACAGAGAGACTACTTTGGATTCGCATCAATCAGAAAAAGTTGAGAAGTGAGGAATATGTGCACCTGAAGGATGCAATGAGTAAAGCTGTCAGCCGTTTGTCAGATATTGGTAAAATGGTCGTCTTGCCGTCGACTTTCACCGGAGGCCCGCGCTATATGCATGAACGTATGTGCCATTTTGGACGTCCTGATTTTTTAAAATAACATTCACCTGCAATCCAAAATGGTCCGAGGTAGTCGAGCACCTGAAACAAGGTCAACAACCTCAAGATAGGCATGATTTGGTAGCGCGGGTATTTCATTTGAAAGTCAAGCACATGATAAGACTTCTTAATAAGGGTTGTAGGCCTATCTTTGGTCCTTCAAGGTGTCACATGTATTCCATTGAATGGCAAAAGCGAGGATTACCTCAAGTTCAAATACTTATGTGGCTGGAAGAAAAGCTAAGGCCTGAAGACATCGACAAGTTGATCAATGCTGAGATTCCTGACCCAAATCTTGGCCCTGCTCTCCATGAGATTGTCAAGGCAACCATGATCCACGGTCCATGTGGAGTTCTCAACAGCGTGTCCGTCTTGCATGGTGGAAGGACTATGCAACAAGTACCCAAACTACTCATCAAGGAAACCCAAAGCGGGGAAGATGGGTATCCCAAATATCGCAGGCTGCACACTTCGGAGGATGGGGGTTTCTATTATTAAAAAGGGAGTGGAAATTGACAATAGTCGTCCTATCTCGCATCTTCTCAGCTCATATCAATGTTGAGTACTGCAACTCTGTAAAGTCAATACAATACATTTGCAATTATGTTAACAAAGGTTCCGACCAAGCTACTTTTAACATCGGAGAGTTTGACGAAGTTGCGAGATATGAATCAGGACGTTACATCAGCAGCTCAGAGGCGGCTTGGCGCATATTCTGCTTCCCCATACATGAACGCTATCCTTCGGTCATGCAACTTGCCGACCACCCCGAGAACGGCCAGCGGGTTTACTTCAATGAAGACGACGTTCGTGACCAGTTTAACAGCCCTCCAAACACAACTCTTCTTGCTTTCTTCGGACTATACCAATCCGATAAATTTCCTTCAACACTTTTATATTGTGAAGTTCCATCCTATTTCGTTTGGAAAGGTAAGACGTTCTGTAGAAGGAAACAAGGAAAGCCATTCCCAGGCCAATCTGGATGTGAAAAAGCTTGGCAGAGTTTACACTGTTCAACCTGGTAATGCCGAGTGCTACTACCTCCGCCTCGTTTTACATAAAATCCCTGGCCCTCAGTCTTTTACTGACCTCAAAACTGTGGCAGGGGTGGTTCAACCAACATTTCAAGCGGCATGTAAAGCACTTGGCTTGCTAGATGATGATGCGCACTGGGACCGCACACTAGAGGAAGCGTCCTCCACCGCCTCTCCCCACAAGATACGCGAGCTGTTTGCCATCTTATTGATGTTTTGACAAGTGAGTGATCCCATCATACTCTGAAAAAAGAAAAAAAAACACAAAGACAACCTCGCGGAAGATGTGGTGAGAGGTACAGAGGCAGTGTGCTGATGTCAACCTGGTCATGGGTGTTATCTACAACAGGTGTCTGGTGCTTCTTGAGGATTTAGTACTAAAAATGTCTGGTCAAAAGCTGGAACGAACCAATCAGGATGAGTTTCCTTGACGAAACCGACTGATTCTTCACCTGCTGAGAACAATGCTGATTTGAAGGTTGACCAGTGTTCTTCTGTGTTTTCAGGGTACCGTACTCGTAAGTTTTTCAATCAGGAGACGGTGGAATTTTTCTTTAACTTTAACATCTTGGAGACGTTCAGCATTAAATTTACGTCTGATGTGTTTTCCCTGTCTCCTTCGTTGGAGATGGACATTAAGTGCCATCACAGATCTTATCAGTCGATGGTCACTCCAGCAATCATCAGCACTTCGTAGAGCCCGTGCGATTAGCACATCATGTTGATCTCGGACACGTACAATTACAAAACACAGGTCTGTGCGTTTCACTTGAGGAATAGACATGCTAGGAAGAAACTCGAAGTAACTTGGAGGGGAAAACAACTACAACACTGTGACACCCCTACATACCTCGGAATAAAGCTCGACCGCTCATTCACGTTCAAAGACCATTGCGAGAATATGATGCTCAAAGTCTGCAGCCAAAATAATATCATACGCAAGCTCACTAACAGCACAAGGGGGGCTCAACCAAGTGTACTACGTACGTCTGCTCTAGCTCTATGTTTCTCCACTGCAGAATAAGCAGCACCAGTCTGGCAGAACTCCGCACACGCCAGGAATGTTCACACTGCTCTCAACAAGATAGGGCGCATTATAACAGGTTGCCTACGACCAACTCCAGGTGACAAAATCTACCATCTTGTTGGCATAGCACCTCCGGATATTAGACGAAGAACAGCGACATAGGTTGAGAAGAAAAAAAAAAAAAAAACAGGAAAATGATCCTAGGCATCCCATGTTTAGAAGTGAAGCATCACGTCCCAGGCTGAAGTCAAGAAAGAGCTTTCTTCGAACAACTGAAGCAATTGCAACATCTTCCGCTCGCCGTATAGAACTAAGGCGAAACAGGACACCTGGAAGTAATGGCCAAAACCGAAAGGAAGAGCCGGCTGCTGGCTTTCAACTACATTACCAAACGTGGAAGACTTCGAACAGACTGTGAACTGGAGTGGCGCGGTGCAAACAAAATTCGAAACGGTGGGGCTACATTACTGAAGATGCAACCTCGAATGTGGAGAAATTCAAGATATTGAACACATCTTGGTCTGCCCGAAATTGCCTGAAGCCTGCACGCTGGATGACCTGGTGTTAGCAAATGCTCCTGCATTCAAGACTGCCAAATTCTGGGCCTCAAAATAAATTTGATATGTACACAATTTGTGAGTATATTGTAAATATGTTTTAAATTTGTTAATAATTGTGTTGTCCTGGATACGAAAAAAAAACAACAATTAAACGCTTATATTTGGACCTAGGATGTAGACATTATGTTTGAACTAATCCTTTTGTCGGAACAAGGTGTTTGTGATGGCAAGATTATGCTCCAGACATTTGGTAAGTAAGAGAATGCATTAGAGTGAACTTACCAATGCCATTTTTGCCGATCACACCAGACCACATTGTAGAGTCCTTACCAACTCGGGCATTGAAGTCTCCTAAGAGCGTATTTGCTAGAAGCAGATCAAGTTGTGAGTAGAATGCTTATTTCTGATCTTCATCAGAGATGAGAGTAGGTGTGTAGTCACTGATTACTGTAGCTCGTTGATTTTTTGCCAGTTTCAGGCTCAACATCATAAGTCGCTCACTTAAACCGGCTGGGAGTTCATCGAGGTGTTGAATAAGTTCATTCTTAACGGCGAACCCAACGCCATGTATGCGGGGCTCATCATTCTCTTTCCCCTTATAAAAGAAAGTGCAGCCACCCGCGCTCTCTTTAAGTTGTCTCTCGCCAGCTCGTCTTGTTTAGCGCAGCTATGCCGATGTTAAATTTTCTCACTTCCCTAGCCACAATTGCTGTTCTTCTTTGTGGTGGGTTGCCTGTATCATTGTCTATTAGAGTTCAAAGTAGCAAAATTCATGTTTCT
Source organism: Meconema thalassinum (assembly GCA_946902985.2). Classification (NCBI taxonomy): domain Eukaryota; kingdom Metazoa; phylum Arthropoda; class Insecta; order Orthoptera; family Tettigoniidae; genus Meconema; species Meconema thalassinum. Next base: position 175,104,531 of record OX336394.1, on the reverse strand, counting down.
TTGTTTTCGACTGCATATGGTGTACCCTCTGAACGCGGCCTTCCAGTCGGGTTTGAAGTAGGCTGACTATGTTTAGGGCATCTTTTATTAGCCCCCTCCCCATTCAGGGTGAGCAGAGCGGCTCCTAAATAGGCCTGCTCAGCCACAAATGCAGCAGACGAGTCGCTTTACAGCCAATCCTCAAACAAAACGGCGATCACACATTCGCCGCCTAGGTGCCGGTTTGTTACTAGAAGCTCCCAGATTTCACAATCCTGCTCCTGTCGCAACTCCCCGATCGCCGCGGGATTTTCAATGTTTGAAATCTTTGGAACAAATAGAATGTCCTGAAGAAGATGCCTGTGCGTGATATTTTTAGCGTGGGAATCCCGTTGCACATCATCAATCACACGACCCTTCATAGGCTCAGAAACTATGCCCAGTGGCATAGAGACTACGACGACTGGAGATTCCGAGGCTGCTGCAGCCTTCGTCGGCCTTCTCAACCGCTGGAGCTGAAATTACCTTTATGCTCCTACGCTTGATCCGCCGTTGAGGACTTCTATGTCCTTGACCATAGTTGGTTCATCCGCCTTTAGGGGAGGTTTCCCACCCCAAGGGCAAAATAGTGCCCTAGCCTCCATCTGCTCATTCATCTTCTAAGGAAGCAGCTGGCATGATGGAAGGGAACTCCTTATCCCGGAAGTTAATCAGTCGTCAGAGCCTCGTCAGTCTAAAGCAGGATGCACCACGTGCAGGTGAGGTTGACGTTTGAGTAGAAAGTTAACGGTTTGCCCAGCGTAAGATGAAAAGGCGCACGGACGGTAGGTTTTTTCTTCGACTTTTTCACTGAAATCGTTACTGCTCGGCTTCCTTTGGTCATAAATAATTTATTTTCTACAGAAACCTTCCTTGAGAAATCCTTTACAGAATGGTGAAAACTGCATCGAAATCCAGCCAATGGTTCTCGAGATCACCCGGAACATCCAAGAATCGGTGACTTAGTTTTATACAAGTAGAGATGAAGAACTGACACAGTTGACTAAAGTCATGGTGGCTGCACAAGCAAGATAGGTCTGCAGGTAAATGAGTCGAAAACAGATTACCTGGTGATGAGCCGAAATTCAAGGGAGCCATTGATAGTTGGGACAAAATCCTACCGGAGAGTTCATGATTTTAAGTACCTAGGCGTTATTTTTGTAGAGGATGCATCATATCAGACAGAGATTAAAGCGAGGATCTTAGCCGGAAACCCTCCTACTACAGTCTGTCATCTTAAGTCCCGCAGCCTATCGAGAAAGTTCAAACTCCAACTAGGCAAGACACTAATTCAGCCTTTAGTGCTATATGGAAGCGAGACCTGGAGTACTTGGAAAAACGATTTGAATAATCTCCTTGTTTTTGAGCGGAAAGTTTTGAGGAAGATTTTTGGTCCCGTTTAAGATGAGGACACTGGTGAATGGCGTGTACGGTACAATCGAGAGCTGGATACCATGACTGTATAAGACCCCAAACATCGTAGGACTAATGAGAAGCAAACGTCTGGCATGGGCAGGCCATGTCACTAGGATGGACACATGCCGATAGCCCCTGAAACTGCTCAATTTTGTCCCTCATGGAAGAAGACCTCTGGGTAGGCCAAGAAAAAGATGGAAAGACGGAATCCGTGAAAACCTGCGACAGATTGGAATAGAGGGTGACTGGCAACTGAGAGCAGCAAACAGAATCCAGTGGAGGAGAACCCTTGTAGCAGCGCGTGGTCCCCTGGGCCTGATCGCGTAAAGTAAAGCAAGTAGGAAGAGGTTAATTTGTGTTAAATTGAATTGCTAATTTTAAGTCAGAAATCCGCAGCAAAATCAGTGTGTTAGGTGGCATATGAAGATATAAGATTTATTACTCTTTATTTGACTCAATCAGTAGAAATGTTAGGAACTCGTTAGGATTAGAATAGACCTTAGCGTCTTCAGTATCGTACAAGTAGGTCTGAGGAGAATGTGGGGCAAACTGGCGGAGAGAGATAGAGGGAGGTCACCACATTTAAGAAAGAAGAAAGCCTTCACAATTCTATGGTTGCAGAGAAAGAAAGCCTATGCAAATAGAAATGCAACTGAACTTTGGAAATAAGGAATATATTCTACATCCAGACATTTCCAAAACACATTTCTCAGCATGCTAAATTCAAAACATGACAATGCTTAAGAACAACACGAAAGATGAAAGCAAGTCTTAAAACTAAAAATATACATTGTAGAAAAGAGCACTGCAAGGTCGTTCAGCATTGGTAACCATGTGGCGCTCTGTGGTTTTGGCCATTCCCCATCAAGAGGTGAGAAATGAGTTACCTTTGGACATGTACCATTTATGGTGCAATTGGTTTATTCGCCTTCTAGAATGCTGGGTCTTCAGGTTTGAATCCCGACTGTGGTCACATTTTCAACTTTTATGCTTCAAGTATGTCCTCCTGAAGAGAGGCTAGCCTGTACCCTTTAAAATATTTTTTCAACGGACAAGTATACTGTAGCAAGAAAAGAATTTTATATAAAATATGAAATAAAAGATACTATGTGTATGTAGAAATTAATTTACTGTGCAGAAAAGTTGAACGATTTCCATGAAATTGAATTGAAATATGTACGCAGGTTATTCTTTAGATTTGCTTTTACAGTACGATACTAATGGGTATCTTCTTTCTGTTTCAGATTTGGTGTAGTTTGTGCCTTTGTTACCAATGAATATATGGAAGATGGAATAAAGAAACTGCCTTCAAAACTGAATGTTGCTCTAAGTGACGCACATTTGTACATACATAATACAGTATCGGTAAGATAAGAAATAATTAACCAATATCTTGAAATACTTCTGTCTTTTGCAATGGAACATTTTCCATCATGTAAGGCATATTTCTATAGACTTATGTGCAATCAATGTTCGTGTGTTTCTTATTGTTAGGTATGTGCCTGTTAGAAGCACAATACATTTAAATAATATGTATTCTTTCAGGAATTGGATTATTTACTGGTAGACAACTTCAAGCAGCTGAGGAACGCCCTTGAGTATGATCTTAGTGGTAAGTATAACAAAGCAATATGTTCCTCATTGCTGTGCAAATCTACAATGCTTGTGTGAGCTTTGAAATTAAAAATTACATATATTGGTTCAATTTTTCATAATAAGAGAGGTCCTGTGGTTTATGATGATCATTATTGCACTGTCCAGTCACATTAATGTGACCACTCGTCAATAGCCTGCATCAGTAGCGGTTCTCCATTGAAGCGTTTCAATCGCCGCGTCATCTGCTTTTTTCCAAATAAATAATGATTTAAAAATAAATATTTTGACATTTATTAGGATTTTTAAACATGATTTTTACTTCATTGGATGTTACCAATTAAGGCATGAACATCGACCTTCAAACGACACGGCGCAGTGTCGAATCTACGGCCACGTTGCTGATGCGACAGGAATGTGGTGGCAAGAACGTCCCTTGCCTTGGTGATTGAGTAAGGCCGGAAGGGGAACGGAAGTCAGCGGTAACCATGGCAATAGGAGTTCCGTGGTGCGAATTCAGCCAGCAAGCTAGTCGTCTGTCACCAGTGATTGCTCATCCACATTGCACTCATTTCAAACAATTTTGTACTGTAGCAGTTACTGTGCTCGCTGCACGTGCAGTTCGCATATTAGATAGCGACGTGTTTCATGTGTAATATGTTTTACATTTTGATATTCCAAGATAAGAAATACAACTATGAGTATTGAAACATTAGTGAACTACCTACTGTAAAAGAAAACGGTATGGACGAAGTGTTCTTGGAAGCATACACATTATTCTCTTCAAATGTTTTCGCGCATATCGGCACGTCAGCAACCGATTTATTCCTGAACCGGCACTGGCCTGCATAAACACCTTTTGCAGCGCGGACCGCTGCGAGATATGCAGGAAGAGAGAGATCACCAGGGAATGCCACAGAAACATTCCCAATACTATAACGCTCCTTCCTCCTACCTGGACCCGACCGGCGATTGCGTTCAGACGTTTCACGCCGTATAAGCCAACGGCCATCTGCCTGATGGGACATAAAACGTGATTCATCGGGATAGCTACTCAGTGGACGTCCAGTTGCGGTATTAGCGTACAAATTGCAGCCTCAGCAGTCAGCATTGGTGTATGAACCAGGCGCGTGTTGCGGAGGCCCATACGCAGCAACGTTCGCTGAACAGTCGTCGAGGAGACACGGTTAGTAGCCCCGTTGTTCATCTGGGCGGTCAGTTGCTCGTCTATTCGCCTGTACACATCTCCGCAGCCGTCGTTCATCCCTCTCATCTATGGTCCTTGGTGCACCACAGTTGCATCGGCGCCGTTTTGAATAGCGCCATTTTGCCATCCACGGTACACTTGACCCACGGTGGCACGCGGATAGTTTTACAAACGTACAAGTTTCGGAAATGCTTCCATCCTTGGCCTGAAAGCCAATGATCCTGCCCTTTAGGACGTCAGATAAATCGCTCCGTATCCGCCTTGCGACATCAACTGCACTGTTTTCTGTTTCCATTCGACACGCTTTATAATGCACGTTCACGTCGAACATACGCGGTGGTCACATTAATGTGATTGTACGGTGTATAAAGCCTTGCAAATCTGGAAGCTTCCTTCCTTTTCACAGTTAGTAATGGAGCTCCATTATATTTTATAAATTAGCCTATTTAAAACTTATTTTGTTATACAGTATCGTGGTTTAGATGACATGTACCGGTATTCTCTTCTTGATGATCCACATTATAGGCTACTGCATCATTCGTTGTCATTCATCACAACTATGCGTTTGATTTTGCCTTCTCCATCATTCTGGGATTCACTGTATGTTGCTTAGTTTTAAGTTAAACAAATTAACTTAGTAGAGAATTATAAGAGTGACCAGGTTGAAAAGAATGTTGCAACGCGCAAGCGCACCAAAGTAGGGGAGAGTTCCAGCTCCCTTGCCACTCAACTGCTAGTCTTTCTTCTGCGCATGTGAGTCAGGTAGGGGAAGTGTCTCTCACTCTTTCTCGCTGCTACTTGCTCGTTGTTCTAGTCGCTAGACCTTCCGAAGTCGTGTATGGAGGGGGAAGCTCTTCAGCAGCTAAGTAATGCGAGCCCCGCCTCCAACAGTCTTTTCTACCTAGATTTTTAGTGCTGTTAGTTTAGAAGAGAAAACATTTAGCAGATATTTTTAATGTTGTCAGTTGAGAAGAGCAAGTATTTAGAAAATATTTTTAATATTATCATTACATAAGAGAAGGCATTTAGCAGATATTTTTAATATTGTCAGTTGAGAAGAGAAAGCATGTAGCAAATATTTTTAACATTGTCAGTTGAGAAGAGCAAGTATTTAGCAAATATTTTTAATATTGTCAGTTGTGAAGAGAGCATTTAGCAAATATTTTAAATATTGTCAGTTGAGAAGAGAAAGCATTTAGCAAATATTTTTAATATTGTCAGTTGAGCAGAGAAAGCATTTAGCAGATATTACGAATGTTGTTAATTGAGAGGAGAAAGCATTTGGGAAATATATTGTCAGTTGAGAAGAGAAAGTATTTAGTAAATATTTTTAATGTTGTCAGTTGAGATGAGAGAGAATTTAGCAGATTTATTTAATATTGCCAGTTGAGAAGGGAAAGCATTTAGCAAATATTTGTAATATTGTCAGTTGAGAAGAGAAAGCATTTAGCCGATATTTCGAATGTTGTCAATTGAGAAGAGAAAGCATTTAGGAAATAACTTATATTGTCAATTTAGAAGAGAAAGCATTTAGCAAAATTTTTTAATATTGTCAGTTGAGAAGAGAAAGCACTTAGCAAATATTTTTAATATTGTCAGTTGAGCAGATATTTTTAATATTGTCAGTTGAGAAGAGAAAGCATTTAGCAGATATTTTGAATTTTGTCAATTGAGAAGGGAAATCATTTAGCAAATATTTTGAATGTTGTTTTGAATACTTTGAGTATTTTTCAAAGATTCCCTACAGATTTTCCTACACTATTTTTGTTTATAGGTTATTTCATTGTATGGCATTTCAGGTGTTTCTAATTTGAAGTAATTTTTAAGTTGTGGCGAAGGTAGTAATGTGTCACTGCATCCATCCCCTTCCCTCATGCACTAATCATAATGCAGGTGTGAAGCATCTTGCAACAAGGGAAATATTGTTGGTTACCACAGCATAGCTGAACACTATGTCACTCTTCATGGATGCAATGGGGAACTGCAGTCTGGAGAGTTGGGGTTTAAATCCCAATACTGATTGTGGCCATCATGTGTGTGATTTCTTCCCGGGTTCTTCCATACGTGCTCCAGACGAATGCAGGCGTGGTACCTTATTTTGAGCCTGGATGTATCTACCCCAGATTTGTTAATGCACCCTTGTAGAATCACTGTGTTTAACCTGCTAGAGTGTCGGAATTGCGAGTTTCCCATAAATCCGAGCCTCTTAAAACAAATTTGTTCCTTGTTGTCTAAATCGCAAAACGCAAGTGAAAATATTAACAACAAAAAATAACGACAGTGTGAGTGTCTTTACTGTAGCTATCCGTTTCCCCCACTCGCTCACAGCACAATACCCCCCCTCTCACTGCAGTTGTGTCTGTGTCACTGACTGTTGTAGGTTTGTCCTTGTCGGTTACAGTATAGCGTTGCATTTCAGTTTCTTTTGTTGACTGTTTTTGTTTGTACATCTTTTAAAAATGAGTAAACAATCAAATAAAAGGAATTTTGTGCATTTAAAAATTAAATTAAGAACCGCTGAAACGACTTGACAAGGGAGAAACAATTTAATCAAGTAGTTCCGTGAAGAACTATACAGCCTATTTTCATATATCCTGCTCATGTTAATTGTCTCTATCAACATACAAAATTTCAGTTTAATTGCTGTAACAGATTCGTAGATATTGAGAACCGTCTAAATATTTCATATGGTCGCCAGGATGGATTTTTATTGTTGTACTATTACATTAAGATTATTGTGTACGTGTGGTATTCAAACTTCAATCGCATGATTAGAACACAAGAAGTAAAAACGAGATTTTAAAAGTACGCACACCAGCCATCTTGTGATTATGCAAACAATTGAAATAAATTACATGCCAGTGGATCAACATTTGTATAAGCATTTAACGTGCAACGTTTCACGGCACTCGGATAGTTAATTCGCGAGAAACGTCTATTTAAATATTTATACTTCGCGTCGCCGCCATGTTGGATTTGTGCTCACCAGGTTACTGAAAGTCCTATAGGTGAACATATGTTCATAGTCTCTATGAACATAAAAAAAAAAAAAAACCAGTTTGGTTGCTGTAAAAGATTCATAGATATTGAGAACCGTCTAAATATTTCGGAAGCTCGCCATTTAGGATTGTTATATGTATAGGCCATAGAGTTATGTACCATTCAAGGACAATTATTGCCTAGCTTCATTATTCAAACTTTCACTTCGATCACATGATTACGACACAAGAATAAAAACTTAATTTTAAAATTTCGCACAGCCGCCATCTTGAGGTTATGTAAACAATTGAATTAAATTAGATGAAAGTGCATTACAATCTGCAAAATCATTTACTGTACCACATTTCACTGCGCTCAGAGAGTTAAATCATGAGAAAAGTCTATTGAAATATTTCAAATTCACTTGGTCGCCATGTTAGTTTTGTACTTTACAGGGTTATGAAATATACATTGATAAACTTGTATCATTACCCTTTATCACCGTACAAAATTGCATGATGATATCTGTAATAGTTTCGGAGATATAGAATGACAGTGAAATATTTCGCACAGCCGCCATTTTGAGGTTATGTAAACAATTGAACTAAATTAGACTCCAGTGCATTACAATGTGTATAAACATTTGCTGTACCAAGTTTCATTACGTTTGGATAGTTAAATCGTGAGAAATGTCTATTTAAAAGTCTAAATTTCGCTTGACCGCCATGTTGGTTTTGTAGTCACCAGGTTTTTGAAAGTCTCATAGGTGAACTTCTAGTAGTGCCCTTTATCACCGTACACAATTTCAGGGCGATATCGGTAATAGTTTCGGAGATATTGAATGCTAGTGAAATATTTCGCACATCCGCCATGTTGGATTGGTGAGACGTAACAAAATTTGAAGGGCACGGTCGAGGTCGCCGGGAATAGTGCTATGAACTTACCGAGTTTCATTGAAATCGCTGCAGCCGTTTAGATTTTATTAGACACACACACACACACACACACACACACACACACGGACAAAAGGTGATCTCATAAGCCTATTTTTTTTAAATTGAAAATAGGCTAAAAATTGGTGTCGGCGAAGTTACTGTTGGGTATGGTGAAAAAAAAAACCAACAACTTAAATTGAACAGTTTTCTTCAAAGAAATGTTCCGTAGAATCTGTTAAACTGCAAAGAAGTCAGAGTTTGAAAAATTGATTGAGCTGTTGTACTTGTGGTTTAGGCAACAAAGACAGAAGGGGGCTCCGATTTCTTTTCAACATCGTTTTACAGTACAGTACTGTATTTCTTTTTCTTTTTCCCACATAAATTTCGATTGTCAGAGTTTTCGATAGTTTGAGCTGGTCTTGGTCCCGTTCACCTAGGACTATGGCGACTCGACTGTATTGATTTTTAACTTTTTTTTAAATATTCATATGTAGGCATAACTTATAATAAGTGTGGGTATTTCTTACCTTGAATATACAAAATAACAAAATTTAATACACACTATTATTAGTTTTCGTGCCTGAAATAGACTCTTGACTGAGTCCAGTAGGTACCGTAGACCAGGCATGTCCAACTCTTTTTTGGAAAAGGGCCACTGTCGTTAAGGTGGATTGGTTTGCGGGCCACATGATTCGATGTTTTCTACCGTATTAAATAGGATCTAAATTCTAAGATAAACCAATTAATTTAAAAAATAGCTAATATATTTGGTTATTTTATGAAAATATTAATCATATATTAGTTAAGTTATTTTTAAAATTAAATTAAATATATATACATGTTATATTAAAATAATAGAATTAATAATTTACTTGTCAATGTGACACCTGGCACTGCTTCTCACGAACAAGGCATCCAATATATGGATTGATGTTGTAGCAACTCTCCAGATGACTGTCGGTGATTCGAGTTCATGTTGCGCATTTTACATGTTTCATCCTAGAGAACACTTGTTCGCATATGTATGTGCCACCGAAAAGTGATGCAAAACGAAGTGCATGTCCATTAATGCCCGTATATTTTTCCCTGGAAAAGTAGTCGCGATAGAATTGCAGTAAGGGGACATTGTTCTTTAGGTCTGACTGAAAATCAACGCACTCCATTTGCAGATCCTCGGGAACCTTGTCGATGTTAATGGAGAAAGGGGAAGAAAACCATATTGAAACTTTTAACATTCTCCTTGAAATCTTGAAATGTTACGCGGAATTCGGTTCCTAATTCTAATATGATTTCTGCGTACTTTGGAGAATTTTGATTACTACAGTTTTTTAAGGCTGGGAAATGCACAAAGTTGCAGTTAGTTATTTGTGATTCCCAAAGTCGCAATTTTGCTTCAAAGGCCTTCACGTGATCAAACATAGTAGTGATCAATTGGTGGAGATGTGAATTAAGTTCGTTCAGTTGTGTTGTTATATCTACCGGAAAGGCAAAATCACACATACATCCTGAGTCTTTAAATTCAACAATAGGTTTACCCTTCTCCTCCATAAATATTTGTATTTAGTTTTTTTTAGGTCAAACCCTCGCTTCAACATTTTGCCACGGCTCTGGCATCTTATTTCAGTATAATGAACAATATCTTCAAATTCTGAATCGAGATCTTGTAAGAAATGTTGAAATTCTCTGTCGCAAACCATGTGAACGAATGAAATTTACTACTTTTTACAACGACTTTCAAAACACTATCTAAATTTAGGGATTTAGCACAATGGTTTTCTTGGCGTATTAAGCAGTGATATTGCATTACTGAAATGTTTCCTACTTCCTACTTGAAGTAATTTAACTAACCCTTCTCGTTTTCCTGCAAATGGAGGAGCTCCATCTGTTGTTACACCAGATAGATTTGTATATTTCAAGCCAAGCCGGTTCAAGGTATCAGTGACCCCCACCCCCATTAAATCATTGGCTTTAGTGGTGCCTTTAAGAGGGACAAGAGCAGCTAATTCTTCTGTAATATTGAAATCTTTATCAACTCCCCTTAAGAATATTGCTAATTGGGCAGTATCGCTAGCATCACTACTCTCATTGTGCCAGAGAATAGAACTGGAAATCTGCGGCATGGTATTTTAAAGTTCTCTCTATATTGGACGTTAATTCGTCGATATGGCGAGCTACAGTCTGACGCGACAAGCTTAATTTTGCAAACTGTTTTTTTTTTTTTTTTTTGTCAGGGCATATAATATCAGCAACACTCTCAATGCATTCTTTAACAAACTCGCCATGTGAAAATGGTTTGGATTTTTTTGCAATAATTTCTGCTTCTGCGTAACTCGCTTTTACCAGAGATTCAGTTTGAAGTGTCACATTATTAAAGAATAACTGCTGTCCCGAAAGTTAATTTTAAGTTCAGATACTGTGACGTTCTCTAACTCTTAGTTATTCCTTTCCTTTTTTTTCCTGTTATGATTTTTCAGGCAAGGAGAAGATGAACTGTAAACAAGAGAAAGAAGGCTGTGAATGTTTTTGATCTGTTATAATAATAGGCGTGTTTTGGCGCTCCCTCTGGTTTTAACCTGGGTTAGGTTTGGTTACAGTTTGCGGTTACACTCGCCAAAACGAAATTGGTAAGAAATGTTACCGTACAATATGGCGGCGAAAGATGTATTGGAATTGATATGGTGAATAAATAATGATGATGATGTCGACCAGATGTGTTTCCTACAATATATAGAGGGCGAAACTAATTTTTAAATTATCGCAATGGCTCTGAATGCGTCAAGAGAACGGGCACTTAAGACCTTCACTGTAGGCCTATACTAGCCTAGCGAATATTGGATATCGTTGTACAGTGAAACTGATTTTCATATTCATTTTAGGGTGACTCACGAGACTTTCCATAGTCACAGTAGTGTGCTCATAAGGGGGAGAAATGGTATTTAAGAAAAAACTGGAATTTAATATGGTAGTATTTGGCAAAAGAAGGCTCAATGGTGACCGATCGCTTCAACTGCGGAGGTACGGGTTAAATTCCTGGCTCTGTCAAGAAATTTGAATTGTGGAGTGGGGGCTGGAACGGGGTACATTCAGCCTCGTTAGGCTAAACTGAGGAGAAGAGGGTTCAATTCCTACCTTAGCCATCCTGAAGGTGGGGTTTTCCGTTTTTTCCCACTTCTACTCAAGGCAAATGCTGGGATAGCCACTGCCAACTCCTTCCCAATCCTATCCCCAATTTACAAATTAAAACACACTCTGGTACAGCCATCACAATAACATATGGTATGAGCCAAATTTCACACACACCCAAAAATACAAGGGGCTATATGACCGCGATATTGCAATTTCTAAAAATAAGCAACAGCAACAACTTATGAGATTCGTAGCGCGCTACATACGGTATTAAAAAAGCCACCATAATCCTGAAAAGAACATAGGCCGTATATAAACTGACCAAGTTGAATTAAAAAACAGAGAACACACACTAATACAGTCATCACAATTAACACCGGTTATCAGACAGATTCTACACACACCCAAAGTACACGGGGCTACGTGACCGCGTTGTCGCAGCCCCTAAACTGAGGAACCAACCAACGTCACAACAGCTCGATTTCGAAATCGTCAAATATAACATTGCAAAAACCACTAAGAATTTGATATTATTTATGATTTAATTTGTTGCGTGCGAGTGATTCAAGTTCAAATATGATTTCATATCTCGTACTTTCAATAGCAGTTTCAGATTATGTTTGAATTGGCGCTTCTAAAGTGATTAAAATGTCAGTAACCGCAGTAGTAGCTTGGTTACTGATTTCAAGAGCCTGGTTATAACCAAACTATACCCGAGTTAAAACCAAAGCTCGCCAAAACGTTCTGGTTAGCTTTCGTATTAACCAAAGTATACCAAACGGAACGCCAAAACGCGCCTATTGTATCATTTACCTTGTCTGTGATGAATAAAGCCAGTTTTGACGAATATTAGTAAGTCTGGTAGATTTCATGTTCGATTCAACATGAATGCCGTGACAGGACATTTTTGACGTGAACATACCCGTAAGTGCAATTAAATATGGATAAACTCGTAAAAGCGAGAAAGCCGATACGGGCCATGTTCACTGATGGCTGAAGCAGATTCTGACAAGGTAAGATTGCTATTTACGAAATTAGAACGCCTTGGCACGGAAATGAAAGACGCGGATGAGAAAATATTGGAATTCCTTCTCGATAACAACGACGAGTCGGAATACGCAAGTGAATACGAGAAGGTACGAGAATACCGCGATAAACTTGACGAGGCCCGTTATAAGACTGATTATGTGAATGCTGCTCTCCTTGCGGCTGAAGAAAATGGAGCTATGACCGTTGTGAGTGATAGTGTTGGCAAGAAGAAATTGAAGTTACCGAAAATCGAACTACGGAAATTTTCGGGAGAGGTTAAGGACTGGTTAGGTTTTTGGAGTCAGTTTCAACGCATTCATAATGATCCAGATATAGAACGAGAAGATAAATTCCAGTATTTACTCCAGGCCACCACGGAGGGCAGTAGAGCTAGGGATGTAGTGAACAATTTCCCTCCAACTGCGGACAATTATGAGAAAGCAGTACAGTGTCTTGAAAGTAGATTTGGTAGGGAAGAATTACTTGTTGAATTTTATGTGCGCAAACTACTAGGATTGGTGATTCAGAATGTCACTTCATCGCAGAGACTTGCTCCATTGCAGTTATATGACCGCTTAGGATCTCACCTCCGGTCTCTTGAGTCGTTAGGGATGACTAGTGACAGGTATGCTGCTTTTTTGTTCCCGTTAGTAGAGTCATCTCTTCCAGAAGAACTACTGAGAGTCTGGCTGAGAACTTCTGTCCAACGTCCCTTAAGCGATTCAGTAGAAAACGTGTACTGTGAGAAACTTGAACAGTTGTCTCTATTCTTGAAGAATGAAGTAGAGGGAGAACAGAGAATCACTCTCGCTCAAGGGGGATTCCAGGCTTCACAACGGACGGTGATTAAACCAAGGAAGAGACTGGAAGATGCAACGAACATTCCAACAGCCACTAGCTTACTGTCCGGGGATTCAAGAAGTCTAAGCCTTAATTGTGTGTTCTGCAGCAAACCTCATGACAGCAAGGAATGCTTTAAAGCACAAAGGATGACCTTAACTGAAAGGAAGAATGTTCTGATGAAAGCGGGATGTTGCTTTCAATGCCTGAAACGAGGTCACATGGCAAAATCCTGTAAATGTAGTGTCATGTGTCATGCCTGTGGGAAAAGGCATATTGTGCTAATGTGCCCTGAGCTCCAGCAGAAGACTCGTGAAGAGAAACAAAAGGAAGAGACAGATAAGGCAAACCCCAGCACTACATTGAGTAACCAGACATGCAGCAAAGACGTACTTCTACAAACCCTGTTGGTTAGAATTACAGGAAATGAAGAGGAGCGCATCGTGAGAGCCCTAATCGACACTGGATCGCAACGATCATACTTGCTGAAGAAGACTGCAGATGGTTTAGGACTGAATCCCTCAGGTTCTGAGAAAATGGCACATGCTCTATTTGGAGGGACTGAGACAACAAAGAAAATGCACTCCAGTTATCAACTAAGACTAGCAAGTGTAGATGGGGGAAATACACGTGTGAGGTACCAGTTCTAGATCAAGCCATCATTTGTGGTACAATCCCTCGAGTTCAGAAGGGGCCTTGGATGAAAGAACTTAGAGAAAATAAAATATTTATCTCTGACTGTGGTGATGACAGGCCAGAGATCGAACTGCTACTAGGTGCCGACACCTGTGGACCTCTGCTAACAGGAAGAGTGCGAAACCTGACTTGTGGACCTGTGGCTGTCGAAACTAGGCTTGGTTGGGTCATTATGGGGAGACTATCAACGGATAGGTTTTCGAACTCTTCTAGTGCACTCGCGATCTCATTGTTGACCTTGAACTCTTCAGTGACTGATCTTTGGATGTTGGACACACTAGGAATAAGGGATCCAGCTGAGAAATAATCTAAAGAAGAATTAGAAGCGACCACTCTTGAACACTTCAAGGAGATGGTGCATATAAATGAGGAGGGGCGTTATGAAGTTCATATGCCCTGGAATGATAGATTTGAAGACATTTCAGAGAATCGTGACATTGCTGAAAGGAGATGTACATCTACAACAATAAAACTGATTCGTAGTGGCAGATATGTGGACTACAATGATGTATTTAACGAATGGAAGAAGGAAGGCTTGATTGAAGAGGTGCCTTCTCAAGAAATAGATAACAAAGGTCACTAATTACCGCATCGAGGTGTGTTCAAGGAAAACTCCACGACAGCTGTTAGGCCAGTGTTTGATGCCTCTTGTAAGGGGAAAGGAAATCTGTCCTTGAATGACTGTCTAAAGAAGGGACCAAATCTGCTTGAACAGATTCCCCCAATTTTGAATAGGTTTCGCACAGGGAAGATTGGTGTAATTGCCGACATAAGGAAGGCTTTTCTCCAGATATCCATTGCTCTCTGTGATAGGGATTATATGAGGTTCCTTTGGTGGGAGGACTTTGAGAGGAGAGAACTCCAAGTTCTCAGACATAAACGGGTAGTATTTGGCCTCAACTGCAGTCCTTTCCTGCTGGCAGCTGTACTTGATCTTCATCTAGAGAGGAGCCCACCTGAATTCCATAATACTGCAAGATTACTTCAGAGCTCCTTTTATGTGGACAATTGTGTCACATCACTTGGGTCAGAAGAAGAAATGGATAAATTCATCACTGAATCCACAGAACTGTTGTCGACTGCAAAATTTGAACTTCGTGGATGGGAACATACCTCACTGAATGGAGAGAGTGGTTGTCAACACGTTTCTTCTGTTCTCGGTTTGATGTGGGACAAAGACAATGATATTATCTTTTGTGATATATCTGATAGTGGATCTGGTGCCAACACTCGTAGAAGAATTTTGTCTGCCGCCTAGAGGGTTTTTGACCCTATAGGATTTACTTGTCCTTTTACCTTACTGCCAAAACTTCTGATCCAAAGCTGCTGGAACCTGAAGATGGGCTGGGATGACCCATTACCGGATGATGTGCAGCGGAAGTTCAAGAAGTGGGAATCAGAAGTTCCCCGACTTTCAGAGGTGAAGATACCAAGACATTTCGCTGACGGCGGGTCTGAAAAATTGTGGAATCTTCATACATTTTGTGATGCCAGTCGAAGTGCCTATGCAGCTGCTGTTTATTTAAGGAGCGGAACACCAGGATCTGTTTCGATACAACTTATGATGGCCAAGGCAAGGGTTACGCCCTTGAAGGATATTTCGATGCCAAGACTGGAACTTCTGGCATGTTGCATTGGCAGTCGTCTGACTGCCTGTGTGAGAGAAAGTCTAAATTTGCAAGTTCCTGAATTCTATTGGACTGACTCCTCTACTGCATTACAATGGATAAAGAAGAACGAGCCCTGGGGCGTGTTCGTCAACAATCGAGTCAGTGAAATAAGATCACTGACTAGGGTAGAAGATTGGAGACACGTACCTGGGGAGTGTAACCCAGCTGACCTCTCTTCGCGAGGTTGCTCTGCAGAATCCCTCATAAATTCCAGATGGTGGGAGGGGCCAGCTTGACTGAGAGCAGAAGAAAAGGACTGGCCTTTGTCAGGTGTGGTTGCAGACGAGGAAGAAGTTGATCGAGAAAAAAGGAAGGTGACGTCAACACTATCTAGTTTAATCGAAGAGGAAGATCCCTGGTACCTGAGACGCTTTTCGAGGTTTTCACAGATTGTGAGGCTTGTGGCTTGGATACTGCGCTTCTTCAGGAAAGCATCAAAACTTGAAGGTTGCGTGTCTGGTGAGCTTCCTGTTTTGGAAATCGAAGAGGCCGAAAGAAGGTACTACGCCTGGCTCAACTGGGAGTGACGGAAGAGACTGACAAGAAAGGATTGAAATCATTCTGCACAGTTGTTGGTTCAGATGGTCTTCTGAGGTTGAAGACAAAGATTGTGCAACGAGATGATGTTGAGAACTTCAGATAGGCTATCGCATTCTGCTACCGTCATATAAATTGGTGGAGATCCTAATTAGAGACTACCATCTTAAGTACTCTCATGCTGGTGTCCAAATGTTACTTGGAAAATTGAGGGAGGACTGTTGGATTCCAAGAGGGAGGAGGACAGTGAGGAGAGTGGTTAACAAATGTGTCAGATGTCGAAGATTTGAAGCAAAGAGAGTTGAGACTGGTCCTGTACCTCTACCAGGAGATAGAGTGGGGGATGCATCGGTTTTTGAAGTGAGTGGGGTTGACCTAGCGGGACCTTTGCACCTCAGAGATGGTGAAAAGGCCTGGATCCTGTTGTTCACCTGTGCAGTTTATCGTGCTGTTCATTTGGAACTTGTGCAAAGTTTGTCGACAGAAACCTTCCTACAAAGAATGAGGAGATTCATCGCCAGGCGGGGCAGACCCCGAATATTGTACAGTGACAATGGGACGAATTTCACTGGGGCTAATAATTCCTTTGCCTCACTGGACTGGGCTGAGATTGAAAGAACGTCTTCCATCAAGAGAATTCAGTGGAAGTTCATTCCACCCACTGCTGCATGGTGGGGTGGATGGTGGGAGAGGATGGTGCAGATGGTCAAGAAGCTGTTGAGGAGAACATTGGGGAAGCTTGTCTCAAGTATGAGGAGCTTACAACCATTCTTTGCGATGTTGAAGCCGTGATCAACTCCAGACCCTTGACCTATCTCTCGGAGGATCCAGATGACTTGATGCCATTGACACTGGCCATGTTCCTGCAAGACATTCGTTCCACCGGAGTTCCTGATCTTGACCACTTGGACGGAACAGACATCAGAAGGCGAGCCAAGTATCTCCACCGCTTGCGTGAAGATTTGCGGAAAAGATTCCGGGATGAATACCTGAGCCTCCTGGTGCAGTCGCATGTTGACATGAAACTCCATAGAACATTGAAGGTCGGTGATGTTGTGTTGGTGGGGTCGGATGACAGGAAGAGGTTGGAGTGGCCAGTGGGAAAGGTCACAGAAATGTTCCCTGGCAAGGACAACGTCAGGGTGGTTCGTGTTAAGGCAGCGGGGAGAAGTATGACCAGACCAATCCAGCGGATATACCCTCTGGAAATATCGTCGTCGCAGGATGCTCCCTTGGGTGAAGACGAACAAAGTGATGATGATGAGTGTGAAGCCCCCAGTGGTCAACGAGTGATAAGAACAAGAAGGGGACGTGTAGTGAAACTGCGTGCTCGATGCAGGTCGTAGCTTGTGCAGATTGTGATGGTGTAAACTTAATAATATTGTAAATAAGTTATGTTTTGATTTTGTGTTTGAAATCAAAAGGTGGGAGGTATGTGATGTTCTCTAACTCTTAGTTATTCCTTTCCTTTTTTTTTCCTGTTATGATTTTTCAGGCAAGGAGAACATGAACTGTAAACAAGAGAAAGAAGGCTGTGAATGTTTTTGATCTGTTATAATATTGTATCATTTACCTTGTCTGTGATGAATAAAGCCAGTTTTGACGAATATTAGTAAGTCGGGTAGATTTCATGTTCGATTCAATAGATACCTTGTCTTTACGAAATTGACCCTCAAATTTATAATATAAAGACACATGTTTGGTGTCGTAATGTCACTTTATGTTATACTCCTTAAACACTAAAACTGTTTCATTGCAAATTAAACACACTGCTTTCTTGTTTACTTCAGTAAAAAATACTGATTTGCCCACTTATTTGAATGATCTACCTTCGTCTGAAACTTTTCTTTTCTTGCCGCTACACTCAGAAGCCATAATTATCACTTATAAAAGAAATCACAGAATGAATTATATTCTTTAAACCTCTCACTAGCACATAAAAATCACAGAATTAATTATATATTTCAAACCTCTCACTTACACTGACAATACAATGTGAGCGAATAACTGCAAACAGTAAACTAACTTGAAAGTTCTACAATGTAACGACATTTAAACATCTGGCCCAACTTCACCTTTGAAGGTAGTAACGTTACCGCGCGGTCAACAATGCACGGAGACTTCAAAGCGTTGCATGGTAGGTAGGATCGTAAATAAAAATCTGGGCTGGTTATTTCTTAAAATGGATGTATTTCTCCAGGTTTTGAATAAGATGAACTTCCACAAACACATGTGTTGTGAATGGAATAAGTCTTTGCTCTTTCAAGTTTATTTTATTCCAAATAGAATTACTTATTTCATAAATAATATTATAACTTACAAATATCACTGCGGGCCAAACGCAATGTGATAGAGCAAATATCACTGCGGGCCGCGGGTTGGACACACCTGCCATAGACTATCAATAGTGTCTATTAAATTACGTTATTTTGTATATTCAGGACAAGAAATATCCACGATTATTATAAGTAATTCCTATTATTAGTCGATACAGGATACCGTATGGTTCAATGTGAAAGTTTAATTATTCGGCAACACTACTCGCATCCAATATAAATGGCTAACTGGTCATATCTGTTGAGAAAGACTTATGAAAGAGGCCACCCTAAGAATTCGAACCTAAGTCACTAGCATTCTGGGCTAATGCACTAATCTTACTGTTTGCACCACAACAATGCCAATTCCGTCAAGTCATGAAGGAACAGAGGCATAGATCTTTGTAATGCAAAAGGAAGTGTTTCTGCTAGGAGTTTCTGGATCAAATCTTGTGGGAGGTCTTATTTTGAAGTCTTACTCTACATAAAAGAGCTCTTTATTCTTCATGTCCTGTTTAGTCAGACCAGATCATTATGTGTTAATATTACAATTTGGCTATCTGAATTTGGCTTACCAGTTTTCTGATGCCTCATTAGTGACCAACTCTTTTTCGACTAATAATTCTCAATTTTCTCTTTTGACCTTTGGTTGCACCCACCATGGTCAAAAGCATGCACCATTGTGTTTAAAATGTAACACAGCAGAATACTGTTGATCCCAGAGGAATGGAGCAATTGAATTGTCTGAATTTTTATTTTTAATATTTCTGGTAAAATTAATTATTTTCAGCTATGTTAACTTTGTTTTATGTTCTAAATTTTGGTAATGTGTTACATTTGAACCATTTCCGTGTTTGGTTATATTTCTCAGATGCTTCTGAACGTTTAATGGACGAATTTAAGAACAGAACGCCTCTTGCTGCACTGGATAATCTTACACGCTTTGGTGAAGAACTAAAATTAATTTCTGAGGATGTGAAACACATCAGGAGTCTCACCACGAGTCTGAAAGAAGATGCTAAACGTGTAAATGACGGTAAGTTTATTTCTATTTGCGAATTCCAGTTCTTCTTCTTCTTCCACTTCTTCTCCTTCTCATTATTATTTCTGTTTGTTATTTCTACTTTTTCTAATCAAACTACACTCACCGGCATAAAAAGCGAAACACTACGAATTTCAGACAAAATTCAATGTTGGACGGCTTCATATCTTGTACAAATTGAATATTGTGACATTGCAGCGATATGGCAATGTATCATGAGTTAATTAGCCCATTTGAGAAGCTTCAGTGCGATAATTGCTAAAGATTGTTGATCGTCACAATCACAGCACCAATATTACCGTTTCCCGCCTTCGGTCAAGAATAACCACAGACAGCTGTCTTAAGGTTTTATGGTGTGAATTCTCGTGCCGCATAATTTTGTGGACATTACGGTTAGTCTACAATATTTATTCTCGCTCCTAAGTCAGATCATAATGGCTCTTTCTTCTGAAACCGCTGCAAGAGCAGTGGCATTAGTGGAGGATGGGCGCAGTATACGCTATGTAGCAAACGTTATAGGCACATCTTGTTCTAACGTGTACAGGACTGTTGAAAGGTACAGGGAGGACAATATCTACTCCAGAAGGCCCGGTTCTGGTCGTAGGAAAAGCACTACTGAGCGCGATGATCGCTTTCTCGCAATGCAAGTTCTTCGTGATCGGCACACAACAGCTGTGGAGGCCAGAAATCGCTTGCAGCAAGTACGGGGCAAGAACATCAGTGAAAGGACAGTAAGAAGGAGGTTATATGAAGTGGGTTTACAGTCCAAGAGGCCCGCCACAGGACCTCTCCTTAGACTTGAGCACCATGTCACTCGGATGCAATTCGCCAACGCCCATCGAAACTGGACTGTGGAGCAATGGAGCTCCGTGCTGTTCACGGACGAATCCCGATTCTGTTTGAGGGCACCGGATGGGAGGGAAAGAGTATGGAGAAGGCCTGGGCTGGTATTACCTCGAATACGCGCACGGAGCTTGTGTTCGTTGACAATGGGAGCCTGACAGCCCACCGGTACATCGAGGAGATTTTAGTACATCACATCATCCCTTTTGCACCTGTCATCGGAGAGAACTTCATCCTGTTGCATGACAACGCTCACCCACACGTTGCCGTCTGTGTACGTGATTACCTGGATGAAGTCTGAATTGAGCGTATGGTGTGGCCTGCTTGTAGTCCCGACCTAAACCCGATAGAGCATGTCTGGGATATGCTTGGGAGACGTGCTAGGAGTCATTCTCCTGAAACATTAGCTCAACTTCGAGCTGCGCTCGAGGAAGAATGGGAGCTCATACCACAAGAGAACATTCGAGATTGCATCCTGAGCATGCCTGATCGACTCACAGCTGTAACTGCCGCTAGAGGTGGAAATACCCGTTATTGAGCCAATGGAAACATGGTGCAAACATATGGACAAACGGACTAAGTCATAGAGTAATCATTCATAAACATACAGTATAACAGGTGTGAGGACAGTACGATGGATTCCAGGTTTCAACATTTCCTAATTCGTGTTTCTGAACAGTTGTGATTGTTATGATGAATACTGTATATCAATTATTGTACTAATTAGGGTAATTAACTTATGATTCACTGCCATGTTGTAATGTCATAATATTTGATTAATACAAGGTTAGAAGCAATCCAACATGGAATTTTGTCTGAAAATCGTAGTGTTTCGCTTTTTTTGCCGGTGAGTGTATCTTAAAACAAGAATTCCTCTATGGTTCCAGGCTTAAACGACAAAATGGCCCAAATGAGTCAAATTAACATTGTAGGCCTACATATTAATTTGTCCATTCTCCAAGGTTTGAACCCTGCAGCAAAGCCGTGCAGTCTGGCACCATGGCTGCAATGGACATATGCTGAGATCGACCTTGTTACAGGTCCTCAGTCACCTACCCCAATCCAAGGCCCTGAAACATTTACAGTTACACACACTATTACAGTAACCACTGAAATACAGGTTATCAGGCAAATACACCACTCACCCAACTACATGGAGCTGATGGCCTAGGTGTTCTAAGCCCCTCAAATGAATTAAGAACTAAGGTTTGGCCCAAATAAGCGGATGGCCCAATTACCTTGTGGTCTATGAACAGGATTATATTGTAATAGTATGTTCTTTGTTTTTTTAGATCTTGAGAGGATAAAGGACCGCCTTACACGGCAGCTTCAAATGTGTTCGACTAATCCTGCTTGCACTGAGAGTTATAATCAAGTTCAACATATGCGTAACCCAGCTAATATCACTGATGTGAGTAGGCCTAATTATAATTATAATCTCTGCATAGTATAAAACAAAGTATAACGGGTAATCTCGAGAACCACTGGATGGATTTTGATGCGGTTTTCACCATTCTGTAAAGGATTTCACGAGGAAGGTTTCTATAGAAAAGCATTCATTTATGACCGAAGGAAGCCGAGCAGTAACAATTTCAGTGAATCTAGTCGAAGAAAAACCTGCCGTCTGGGCGCCTTTTAAGTTTACGCTGGGTAAGGCGTGAAAAATATCAATATACTATTGTTCAG
Source organism: Meconema thalassinum (assembly GCA_946902985.2). Lineage (NCBI taxonomy): Eukaryota > Metazoa > Arthropoda > Insecta > Orthoptera > Tettigoniidae > Meconema > Meconema thalassinum. The sequence goes on along the minus strand of OX336394.1, from coordinate 175,082,599 downwards.
CATGAAAAGTTTTACAAAATAGTCCTCGACAGCAAATCTTTAATACATCGCCCACTATAGTGTTTTTGTGTTTTCATTTCTTCCAACAATCTCCATTCTGTGGAAATTTAAGTTACTAGCTTCAGAGCTACTTTATGAGTTAGTGAGCGAGCCTATCACCCCATCCCTGGCCAGCATCAAACTGTCGAGTTTTGTTGAGTTAAGATTTCAGAGAAGAGTATATGTGTTAGGAGTTTCGCTGTTCACCTCGGCTTTTCTGAATTGCATCTGGGACCTGCCGTCCGTGCGCCTTTTAAACTTATGCTGTGTAAACCGTTCATGATACCGGGGGAAGCTGGGGTGGGTTCCTAGTGTTCTATAAAATGTCTGTGGGATGTGAAGATTTTAGCTTTTAGTTGTATTTTTGTGACATAAAATGAGTTTGTTTAGATATTTGGTTCTTGGTTGCCCTTTTCTTCGAACACAGGACTGTTTGTATTGTTAGAGATACTTTCATTTACTTGTACATGCCCTGCTTGAAAATGGGTTGCTTATATGGTTAGGGAAGTTGCATGGTCCCAACTCCCAATTTCACATGCTTATCGAGCTGATGTTACCATCTGAACATCATTCAAGCTTAAGATCACAATGTTTATACTTCTTTATTCTAACAGGAATATCTTCCTTTACGATCTCATTAGTCGGACCTAATTGGGTTGAGGCCACTGTGGATTAGTAGAATTTTGGATCAAGCGAAAAAGCTAAACAAGCAGGAAAAGCAATGGTAAGACTTGTGTGCCTTCCCCTGCCCACCTATAACATCCTCAGGGCTGTGAAGTGGGACCTGATGATGTTCACCCAGATGTGTGAAAATAATTCATCTGGAAATACATAGTATTTAAATGGTACCTCCTTTGATAGTATTCGTGTCAGAACGAACATCGAGCCATAGAACATGCCTGCCATATAGAAATTCATTGCATCCATGCAGCCATGACGAAAGTATTTGCTATCGAGCTCTCTACCATTTGCCTCAACTTACGTTTAGATATACTGTGGTATCACTTTAAGTGTTCAATGGCTGCTGAGTTGAGCGGACTTCCCTTTTGCCTGTTGGTCATCCAAAAGCGTGCTTTCAGATTTACCGTATTTGACTATTTGTGTGCTATGTAAAATTTCTGTACTCTTACCTTTGTTTGTGACAAAAGCCATTGTTTAATTTTATATAATTAATAGTTGTAACTGTAGTGAAAAATGCAATTGAATCGGCCGGAGCTGAAAAGCATTAAGTCAAAAAATAGTCAATTTTTAAAGAATTAGTAATCTGAAGTATTGACGGGCCTTGGAATGGCCTACGAAAGAATTAAGTCAGCCTTCTGTTTAAGCCAGAAACCATGTAGTGCGATCAGAGGAGAAAAGTCATTCAGTGACGTATTCCGTACTTTAAATGTTGGCCGGGCTGCAAGATTCCCGCGTGTTACAGTGCTATTGTAAATTACATTTGTACAGGGTTTAGGTGGTTTTTATGTTACAAATCCATTTTAAAATAAAATACCACGTGAAATATTCATTCTTAATGGCTTTATGCCGCACTAAACTGACCACAGAGCTGAAAGGCATTAAGTCACGTTTCCAAAATTGATTTGAAAAAATATGTTTATTAAATTGAAGTTGATATTCCACTAACACATACAACCTGAATAGTTGCTTCACAAAATAGATGACTAATATAGTGCATTTGCCAAGTTCTGTTCTGTCAATGACTTTTATCTGTCTCCTGAAAAGTAGTGAAAACTGACTTGAACACTTCTCAGCTTCGCCCGATTCAATTTGTTAGGCTGCACATGACTTTGATGTTGGATTGGGATTTCTTATTTGTAATTCTGTCTAGTGGCAAATTGAATTTGCTCGTGCTCATAACTTTGGGGATATTAATTGTGATTATTTGTTTAGACTGGGTTCAGTGGTGAATAGAATTTGCTATTGCTATGACTTTGAGGATATACCTATGAATATGTGTTTCACTGTATCCAATAATAACTAATTTATTTTGTTATTTCTCTTTTTTCCATGCTCAAGTTCCTAGACAGGTATTTACCAAAGGTATAATATACATTTTATTTACAGTGCATGCAGCTGCGCTTTCTTTCAGCCCTGTATCGGTGCATGCTAATTGGCTTGCTCCTTTGAAAACATTCACTAATCATGTTGTTTTTTCTTGCATTCATATAACTGCATTAGACTTTGAAAACATTCATTAATGTTGTTATTCTTTCTTGTGCGCATTAGACGAGCAATTAAATCACTTCCTGCCATAGCTGTAATTTAATATGACAGAGTCCTCTCAACTGGAGATTGTTAACAAATTGCATGTCTGGTGATTGAAACATTAACAAAAATTAAAACTCAGCAATTTTTCTAGGTTTATGCCGTGTCTTGTGTGGGGTTTCGCCTAGGAACACCCAGCTGGCTCATCAGCGGGCTCTTGGTGTCCGTGCCCGGAACCCCCCCCCCACAGGAGTAGCGAACTGCGCGCTATCCTTTTTATGAAGAGCACCTGCGTCTCTTTACTGTTCAAGCAGCATAACCTTCCTATGAAGGCTTCCAAAAAGATCGTATATTGGCTTTGACGGCCAGTGAATTAAAACTCTGCATTTTTTCTAGGTTTATGCCGTGTCTTGTGTGGGGTTTTACCTAGGAACACCAAGTTGGCTCATCGGTGGGCTCTTGGTGTTCCTAGGCGGAACCCCACACAAGACACGGCATAAACCTAGAAAAATTGCTGTGTTTTAATTCACTGGCCGTGAAAGCCAATGTACCATTAACATATATTCTTAAGTCAACATGGTAAAGAACAGATAAAGATATATTACGGTACATTTGCATTAAAACAAGTCCCTGGTGTGTCTGGAGGGGGAAACATTTTATGGGTTGCCTACCTTTAAGGGAGGGTCCTTGTGAATATTAGTTGTTGTTGTTGTTGTTGTTTTAAGTGGCAGAACAGCGAGGTCATCTGGCCCCTTGTGAATAATATTAACAAACTCTGTAACACATAGCCCGCATGAATAATTACAGTAAGATGCATGGAAATCAGATATTATACTAACTGTCCAAAAAAGAGGTCCATGACTGATCTACCTTGGTGCACTGGCTAGCATTCCTGACTGTCACCTCAGAGGTCCAGGTTTGATTCCTGGCTCTACAAAGAAATTTTATTCTGAACTGGGCACTGCAATGGGGTACACTCAACCTCATGAGGCAAAACTATCCTCCTTGGCCATTCTAGGAGTGGTTTTCTGTAGTTTCCCACTTCTACTCCAGGCTAATGCCAGGATGGTACCCAAATTAGGCCACGGTTGCCTCCTTTCCCAATCCTACTCTCAATTACAAATATACATTCTAAGATAGCCATCACAATAATGCGGGTTATCAGGCAAATTCCACATACACTTAAGTACCTGGGGCTACATGACCATGATGTCACAAAGCTTCTATATGATAGCTTTGAAGCCATCTTGATATTACTATTTTTCAGTCGGTCAACACAGTGTAATTCCAATTGCTGGGACATGTGAAAAATAACCTTAAAAAAATTACATATGATTAAAATATATTATATTAACATCCGACATGGTCCAAGAAGGGGATTTTCTCGACTGCCTTGAACCTCGATGTACCCTGCGACATAGCCGTGTTCATTAAATTGTGCACCACGGCCGCACGAGCATCTTTGGAAAGACCGAATGTCGCAGGTTAGAATCCCGGTGCTGACAGCGGCTATTTCCAGGTTTTCCCCCCCAGGCAAAAGCCGGATAGTACATTTCTTCAAGTCCCAGGGCGCCTACCTCATCCCTGTCCCTAATACAGTTACACACACTGCTACAGTCATCACAGGGTTACAGGTTATCAGACATGTTCAAAACACAACTACATGGGGCTGATGACCAAGATGTCCCAAGCCCCTCAAATGTATTAACAACACAACAATGATACTCGATGTACCCAACATGACCTAATTGCTGAAAGCCTCCTTGGTCACCCAACATAGTACTAGTCCACTGTGGAAAGATATTCACCCATCTGTCTCCAGGTAATTTGTTAATTATTTAAGTTTTATGGGACAGAACAGCAAGGCCATCTGCCCCATGCACATGAAAGGGTGGATGAGTTGGGCTTGCGCCCTGGGGCTCGACTCTCCCATTGGGCCTGGCTTTCTAGGGGGGTCCTTACATGGCAGGGATTCATTAATATTATTATTGTTATTATTATTATCTTATTATATAATAAGCTAGGGAGTATGTTTCACAAAACTAAAGCTTCTAATTATCAATTAATATGCTCAAACGGAAATAACATCATATTCCCATTCGGGAATATTCATAGCCTATATAAAGCTTCTAAACCAGAGGGAGGAGCTAGAAGGTGCGGTTTGTACCAAAATCTTCCAAATCGTCTCAATAGTATAGGAAAATCTTGTATTTCTTGAAAAGTCAACGGAAATATATTTATCTGTTTATGAAGTGCTTTTAAACAAATAAACAAGACGATAGCCCCTGCTAGAACTTGGTCGCGTACAGCCCGCGTATCACTGGAGCTAGGCGGGTAGTCTGTACACATGGGGCGCACACAACCCATTATGCAAGAGTTCTCGCACGGGTTCTTCTAGTTATTAATAATCATAATTTTATTAGTGAGCCTCTCGTAAAATAGGCTCTGCAGGTAAAATATTTTTGAACCTGATTTTTGTGTATCTTCCTCTCTCTTCTGGTGTGCCCAAAGAAAGATCATCTCTTCATGTAGCTGTATTGGGGTGCATGATATTAATTTCCTGTTATGTGTAAATTTGATAGGAAAAGGAAAAAGCTTTAAAGGGTATGGCTTTCATGATATATGTCCTTCTATGCTTGTTTTTTAAACTAATCTCAATGTTTTGGTATTGTCTAGCTGCCAGACGTCACTGATATGAAGGGCTTGGACGGCATCACTGACATTGAGAACGGAATAGACAAAGGCAAGAAGTCGTTTGAAGATATTCAGAATAACATTAATGAGTCTGTTTCCAAATACAGCCCTAATGTTTTAAAATCTTTGGACGAAGCAGGTAAAAATAAAATCTACATCAGCATTCTTTCTTTTTTTAAGGGGAGTTGGAAAGCCCTATATCGACAATGTTACAATCTGTTAATTCGCTTCCCATTATTTCAGAAACCACTACAGATACGGATAAGAATTTTTTTACCAGACATTATAGAATATGTTCTTACTTTACTGAAGTAAATTTATTGGACCGGAGTCACCGGTTTAGGAAATACAGATTTTTAACTACATGGATAATTTTTTGCTTACTCTTTTGTACTTTATGCTAAATAAATTCGGTTATACATAACATTCTGTATTCATTTTACTTCAGTTGCTCAGTATAGGCATGTCATGACTCTCTGAGAATTTTAATACTCTAGTCTCCTTGGTTCCTGAGATAATGGGAAGAATATAACTGGAAATAAAAATGTTCAGAAACAGCATTTACAGTTTGAGATGACTAAAAGTGAGTAAAAATATGATTGTTCATATTGATATGTTTACATTTGGAACAACCACCATATGGGTTTCTACAATGCTACCAACATGCACGACGTAAATTCTCCTTTCTATTAAAACAATCCACAGCCTTCTACATGAAAAATTACCAAATTTATTTAAACTTTAAGTTGCACGTGCAATATGTTCAATAATTTCGACCAGACAATAATTAAGAAATAGAAATAACATACTTCCCTTGCGAGTTTTTAACTGATTTATACATAACTAGCAGTAGTACCCGGCTTCACCCGGTGGAATGATGATAATGTATCAAAGTCTCCTTAGAAATATAATGGACTTAAAATCTAGGTCATTTGCTCCCAAAGACAATGAGGGCGTAATATCTAGGTCATTTGCCCTTTTGATAAGGATGATAATGAAAACTACTGTTGAATTGACACGTCAAACTTACAAACTACCGTAATAGAAATACATATTTCAAAATTCACAGGCGAGGAAGACTTATTGTGTGTGGTGATTAATGGTGTAATGGGCATAACATCTAGGTCATTTGCCCTTATGATGAGGATGATAAGGGAAACCACTACCGGTATTGAAATGACACTTCAACTTATAATGTACACAATGTACTGTAATAAAAATAAATATTTTAAAACTCACAGCCGAGAAAGACTTTATGTGGCGGTGAATAGTGGTATGATGCGCGTAACATCTAGGTAATTTGCACTTATGATGATAATAATAAGGTAATGAAAAAATGACTACTAAACGAACATTGTGTAATTTTAAAACTGATATAGGTAATTCAGATGTCTAGCTTCGATGTTTTCCAAAGTCTCAACCTTATTTTCTGGCTTAGGCCTGTACTCGATGCGTCTAGTGAAAGAGCTTATGGCGTACTGTTCGGCAAAGAATATGGGTCCAAGCTGCAAGAACCTGAGATGATCGCAGATGATGACGAAATATGATGACACACGTTCGGGGTTCCCCGTCCTATTTAGATTGGCCGGGGAATCACTCACTCTTTCGCAACACCACAGTGGCTCGAGCAACGGCCCTGTGCTGGCATCAGCATAGACAGCAGATAACACGACAGGCTCTGGAAAGTCCTCTCATGTCACCTCGCGATGACTCAGCAAACTATTCTCACAACTGCCCCCCTCCCCAGGGCCTCACAACTTGTGGTACGTGGGTTGGCGACCACGGGACCCCAGCTGAGTCTGGCATCGCTTCTACTTCCTGGTGCCGAGCTCCTTTCAGTTCTCTTTCCTGTCGGCCTGCCTTGGTCAACTCTCGTTCTCTTCCGACCCCGACTCTATTAGGGTATCCGAGGGCTAGGGCATCTTTCAAGTTCCCGCCTTAATTGGCCAATGTCTCATCTTTCCTGATGCCCTCATTCTTCGAGGGGTCTGCCTTCTTTTCCTTTTCATAATATCTCCTGTCTTATGCTAAAGGCCCTCAAAGAGGCAGGGTGTGTGTAGCCCCACCACTTCTGGTACACCCTCAAGGGCTCATGGCTGGTGAGTTAGGAATGTGGCAACCCCGAGGGATTCCTGAGCTAAAAGTAGGGAATGGAGTGGTATGTCAGAAATTTCAAGTGAACAGTGTTACTCATCGGGTTCCAAAGGGTAAGTATGTAAAATTTGGTTCAGATCGGTGAAACAGTGTAGATTTGTTCCAAAGGGCCAAAAAGCAGGGAATAGTGCGGTCTGTCCGAAATGTAAAGTGAACAGTGTTACTTGTCGGGTTCCAAAGGGTAAGTATCCGAATGTTGGTTCTGATCGGTGAAACGGTGTCGATTTGTGCCAAAGGACCTAAATGCAGGGAATGGGGTGGTCTGTCCGAAATTTTAAGTGGACAGTGTTACTCGCAGGGTTCCAAAGGGTAAGTAACTTATACAAATTTTGGTTCAGATCGGTGAAACGATGTAGATTTGTGCCAAAGGGCCTAAATGCGGGGGATGGAGTAGCCTCTCCGCAATTTCAAGCAGACAGTGTTAGTCGCAGTGTTCCAAAGGGTAAATATACAAATTTTGGTTGAGATCGGTGAAACGGTGTAGATTTGGGCCAAAGGGCCTAAATTCAGGGAGTGGTCTGTCCGCAATTTCAAGCAGACAGTGTTATTCGCAGGGTTCCAAAGGGTAAGTATACAAATTTTGGTTCAGATCGGTGAAACGGTGTAGATTTGTGCCAAAGGGCCTAAATGCAGGGAATGGAGTGGTCTGACCGCAATTTCAAGCAGATAGTTACTCGCAGGGTACCAAAGGGTAAGAATACGAATTTTGGTTCTGATCGGTGAAACGGTGCAGATTTGGACCAAACGGCCTAAATGCAGGGAATAGGGTGGTCTGTCCAAAATTTTAAGTGGACAGTGATACTCGCAGGGTTCCAAAGGGTAAACATACAAATTTTGGTTCAGATCGGTGAAAAGGTGTAGATTTGTATACATAACAGACAAACAGACAAACTTTGTGCTTTATTATTATTATTATTATTATTATTATTACATCATTTTTGCCCTTATGGACAGTGTATGAACTTAAATATCTCATGATGTCACAATTTTCACTTCTTTCCCTTCTTCTCTTCCCAAAATCTCTTCATCCTTTGACTGTGTTCCTGTTTCCTTTGTTCCGTCCACAATGTTCCTATCTTCTTCCGTTCACTTACTAAAAATTTGGCGTTCTTAATTTTGTTTCTGAATTTTTCTCTGTTTTCTATTATTTGCTTGTTGATCCCTAATTGCTTTAAGTCGTCTTCTATTTCATGATACCAATTTGTTTTCCTTTTTGAACTGTTTACTACATCAACGATTTTCTTTGGAAGTCGTTTATTGTTCATTCTCTGTATGTGCCCGTAGAAAGTTAGTCTGCGTTTTCTAATGATATCTGTGAGTCTGTCTGTGTGTTCATATAGCTCTTTGGTAGGTCTTTTCATCCATATCCCATCTCTGTGTACTGCTCCAAATATTTTTCTCAGAATTTTACGTTCAATTTTTTCTGTTTCTATGATGCCAGATGCTCCAATTGTGGTCGTTTCTGACGCATACAATGCTTCTGGTGATACAACTGTTTTGTAGTGTCTAAGTTTGGCCTGTCTTGATATGCTTTTCTTATTATAATGTGACCATGTAAGTTTGTATGCTTTCTGGAGTTTTTCCGTTCGTTCTATGTTAGACACCTTGTTTGATCCTCCTATTTGTATATATTCTCCTAAGTACTTAAATTTTTCAACTCTTTGTATGGATCCATATATGGTATGCATGGTTTGTACACTGTTGGTGTGTCGTTCCATGTATTGGGTCTTCTCATAAGATATCTGTAAACCTGTTTTAGCAGCTATTTCATGTAATCGTTCCAGTGCTTCCTTTGCCTCCTGTGTGTTATTGCTGAGTAAGGCTACGTCATCTGCAAATGCCAGACATTTTATGATTGTTTTTGTTTTGCAGGTTCTTCCTAGCTGTATTCCTTTAACTTGTTCCTCCCACTGCTTAACAATTTTGTCTAAGACCATGTTGAACAAGATTGGTGAGAGGCCGTCTCCTTGTTTGACACCTGTGCGTATATGAAAGGGTTCTGAAATTTCACCCATTAACTTAACTTTAGAGGTGGTGTCCGTGAGCGTTAGTTGTATAAGTGCCCTGTTTTTTTTGTCAATGCCATATTCTTCCAGTACTGCAAAGAGCGTTTGTCTATCAATGCTGTCGTATGCTTTTTTAAAGTCCACAAAGGTAACTACAGTGTTTTTTGTCTGTCTGACTTTCAGTAGTGTTCTCAAGTTCCAGATCTGTTCGATGCATGATCTCCCTTTTCTGAAGCCTGCCTGGTATTCTCCTATTTGTGGATCTGCTTGTGGTTCTAGTCTGTTCAATAACACTTTAGAGAATATTTTGTAAGCGACTGGCACTAGAGAAATCCCTCTGTAATTATTTGGATCTGACTTATCACCCTTTTTATGTAATGAGTGGATCAATGCACATTTCCATTCCTCTGGCATTTTCTCTGTGATCCAAATGTCTGTGATGATCTTATGAATTGTTTTGGTGATGTTTTTATCTTGAAGCTTCCATACTTAAGCAATAATGCCATCTTCTCTTGCCGCTCTGTTATTTTTCATTTGTTGTATGATCTCCTCTATCTCCTCTATTGTAGGTGGAGTAGAATCGAGATTGGATGTGGTTGTTTGGAAGGTCAATTTCTCTGCGGGTTCTGTACAATTGAGAAGATTATTAAAGTATTGTTTGAGAATTGTACAGTTTTCTTTCGTGTTCATTTCCAGGGACCCATCTGTTCTTCGAAAGCAGGGGCTAGGAGGCGGATAACCCTTAATATTTTCTTTGAATGTTCTGTAAAAATTTCTTGTGTTATTTCTCTTAAAATCTTCTTCAATTTCTTTTAGCCTGTTGTTGTCGTACGCTCGTTTTTCTCTTCTGATTTCCTTTGATGATTGTTTCTGAACTTCGTGAAATTCCTTCCATGTTTCGGATGTTCTGTTACTGCTGAACTTCATCCATGCCTGTGTTCTTCTCTCAGTGGCTTGATCACAAATTACGTTCCACCACCTATGTTTTCGTTTTCTAGGAGGTTGCGCCCAACGCATTGCCTTTTGAACTGTGGTCGCAAGATCTGTCCAACTTTGTGCTTTATTATATAGATTTCATTCAGAAAAGAGCACATTTTAACTTGGGACAAAAATCCAAAAATGCAAACATTTTCCAAAAATTGCTTTCCAACTCCCCTTAATTCACACTTCGTATTGCAAAGACTTAGTCGCATTGCTCACTGGTCTAAAGAATTTAAGGATTCAACTCCCATTCTTGGTTTATTGTCATTTGTCTCAGGTGAGACCAGTACTAGAATGATAGAAATATAGAATGTGAAGAACTCTATGCCTGAGCTTTCAAGATTGGTTTCCCATATAATTATCTGGAAAACACACAAAGAAAGGACTTCTGGCCACAACGAATAACTGTCAGAAGATACCACTTTTGGAGAAACGAGGACTCCAGAAGGGAAAGAAACAACCTCTGTAGAAGCAACCTGGGCACCAGAATGGAAAGGATGCCACTTTTGGAGGAACAACGAAGACACTGGAATGGAAAGATGCCACTTGGAGAAACAACGAAGACACTGGAATGGAATGATACCACTTTCGGAGAAACAGCAAAGACACCGAAACGGAGTTATATTAAACCTAACAACACCCTACTCAAGAAGAGGGAACCTCACCCAAATAAGAGTGTTAACATACTATTATGGAACATTGAGGGAATGAAAACCTTTCTACCATACATACCAAAGGAGATGATGGAGGGTACTTCCTTCCTTACTAAACCCATGAATTCGGAAATGGCTGAGATAATAGCTGCAAAACCACGATTAGTATTCGAACGATAGTGAAAATACAAATATCGACTTTGGGATGAACTCTCTCCTTTTTCTCTTTCATGGCTCTGCTTCGATCCAAATCCCTCAATTATCCAGAGTTGGGGCATTTCTTTTCACTGTGCTATATTTCCTGTACTGTGATTTTTTGTCCATTTCTTTTTCTACTATTAAGTTAGATTTAAGTTAGTAGTACAGTAATGGTTATTATTTGCCTTTTTTAATTTTTTTTTTTCATTATCATCCTTGATATTATTTGACTAATTACAATTTTCCGTCTATTCAATACAAAACATTTTTTATTGAAATTATCTTATTTCATTATCGGGACATGTTTCGAGCTCTTTTATAATCAGCTCTTCATCAGCCAGGTGCCCTCACAAGAATAATATAAACACTCACTAAAAGCACTAAGCTCATAAACAAGTACATTTAAAAATATTCTTAAAAATTGACCTATAATAAAACTTAACATCCTATAATAACAATTGTCAACTTATTATAATGGAAACAACTACGGTAATGTTCTTTAATAAAATTTGTGGTAGCTTCATTCAGACTTCCCCACATACGCAAAAGAAGCGGACCTGTGTCATGCACAATTTGTTGACCGCCCTTTTGACCAGCACACAAGTCATCACATGAAAGACTAGTGGAAACTCCCATTGATGTGGCAAGGTTCTTGTTTATATCAGCCCTCATTGAATCCTCCTCATAAAACTATAATGGAAAGAAAAAAGTGACTATTCTAATATCATGAAAATATGGGACTTCAAACTTGAACTAAAATTCATGTGGCTTACTGACTTACGTTAAGAAACCCAGTGTAATTCCTAGTATCCTGTCCTTTAGCAGCAATTCATCTAAGGAAAAAACAAAATATGCTAGTCAAAACAATTACCGGTAACCCCTAGGAAATTTGATATAGAATCATCACCGATCGAAAATCATCGCTCACCTTCAGTTCGATTCCATGAGTACAGAGTGTGTGTGCCTTCACAGCTGTCTCAAGCTGGACTGACAGTTCGCGGAGCAAGCCTGTATGCCGATGACGTGTCTCCGGGGAAGGAGGGGAAACAAGAGTAGGGGTGCGTGTGTAACCGGGTGCGATAAGTGAGATCCTTCTACGTACAGGATGTGCTAAAAACCTGATCCTTAATCCTTATTGTAAACTATTGCAGGACAAATTGGTGTCAATCTATATTTTATTCTTACTTGTAAGTTTGTCCATTAGTGTGTCATACAGAACATTGGTTTCAAAATTAATCTCATTAAGATTATTAGATGGATTAGTTCTTTGGGCAATGTCGATTTCTATTTGTTCAAGGATATTCATTATGGATCCTTTATTCTCATAATGAAGTATCTTTAAATCAGTTTCAATGCTGGTGAACTTAGAATCGGTATCATTCATATGCGTTCCCATGGCTGAAAACGTTCTATGTTTAATTGCAATACAATGTTCAGCATATCATCCTTACCATTGAGGGCAGGTTACCTAAATGTTATACCCCTTAAAGTAACCACTACCACCACCACTATGACTGATGCCACCACCACCCCTAGTGTATCACTAGGGTGTATATGTGCCTTAGTTTGAATACTACTGGTATATAATATTTATTGACCAGATGATCATATCCTAATATAGTCCGATCCAGCAGTGTCTGCCGCGAAGCAGTTACGCATTTTAATTCCTTCACACCTCCTCTGACCCACGTGACACGTCCTGACTCCCCGAGTCGCGATGTAGCATCATTGTTCATACTCTGCTTGCACTTGGCCGTAATAACATAATGCTACGCAATGTAGACGAGAGCTTCGCTTACCCGCCTCGTCATTGTACAACGAGTTGACAACATTACATTAGCTCCCGAACTCAGCAGCAGCTAGTATAGAAGCAGTTTGCTCTATTTACCTTGGTTTTCTCGGATGCTCTTTCTGGCCTAGTTGAAATTGCAGGTTTTGTGTGTGTTTAAATCCTCTGCTCTTGACTGATATACCAGTGAACGTCTTGTTGTGTTCTTATCGTAGGCCACGTGTTTGAAAGACACCGACGATCAACGGTCGCAATGCCTCCGGTGCTGTCCAAGTTGAAAAGAATAGAGAAATAAAATCTTATGTGCACAATTTCATGAATCAAGAAGCGGAAAGGGGCGTTGACATACCTATAAATAAATTCGGCTAACAGGCAGCGGCAGCTGCTGGAGTTCCTGAGCGTACAATTAGGGCGATAGTGAGCGTACAATTAGGGCGATAGTAAGTAAAAGAAAGGTTTTAGAGTCGATGGAAGGCCTCTCTACACCTTTATCCACACCTGGTAAAGCAAGACCGCGAGCAGCCACCAAATCTTCAGCGCATCAAGAAGTAATACGACAATGTATATATGATTTTGCTTTGCACGAAATGAAAATTCCCACTCTTCGACTGTTACATTCTATGTTACAGAAGGCCATTAATTTTCATCATTTCAAATTATCTTGTCGACTTCGTCGTTATGCTTAGGTCTAACATTATGCGTTACGGTTACGGCGTGTATGACATCATCATGTTGTTCAGTGCATATGTGCACCGAGTCTGAGTTTACTGCTGGGGTTTGCCGTTATATGATACGGAGACGGCGAGTGCGTGACATCGGACAGGAATACAGGGTGACTCCTAAAGAACTGTGCAAGATGTCAGACAGGAATACAGGGTGACTCCTAAAGAGATGTACACGATGTCAGATAAGGATACAGGGTGACCCTTAACGAGGTGTACAAGATGTCAGACAAGAATACAGGGTGACTCCTAAAGAGATATACAAGATGTCAGATAAGAATACAGGGTGACTCCTAAAGAGATATACAAGACGTCAGATAAGAATACAGGGTGACTCCTAAAGAGGTGCACAAGATGTCAGACAAGAATATAGGGTGATTCCTAAAGAGGTGTACAAGAATACAGGGTGACTCCTAAAGAGGTGTATAAGATGTCACACAAGAATACAGGGTGACTTCTAAAGAGATATACAAGATGCCAGATAAGAATACAGGGTGCCTCCTGAAGAGGTGTGCAGGATGTCAGAGCAAAATACAGGGTGACACTTAACGAGGTGTACAGTATGTTAGATACAATTCAAATACAGGGTGACCCTTAAAGAGGTTTGCAAGATATCAGATTCAAATAATGGGTGACCCTTAAAGAGTTGTAAAAGATGTCAGACTCAAATACAGGGTGACCTTTAAAAGCCCTCCTGAGCCTTTCTAACATGTGTAGCATTTGTAACATGCGTCATTTGAAATGATATAAAGTCTAGTCACTCAGACTGTATCTTTTTAGGCAGTAAAGAGAGATTACGACGTCTTTTACGTAAAATGGGATTCAAGTGGAGGAAGACTCTGAATAACAGAACAGTTTTGATGGAGCGGCAGGACATTTGTCTGCAAAGAATGAAATACTTAAGGCAAATCATGCATTATACTGCACAAAATAAATAAATTCCAGGTTTCCTATTCTTTGGGTATGTCAATTTTCATATACCATACTTTTCTTTATTATTTTATTTTGTGTGATGTGCTAACTGATTAGTTTTCGTTAAAGCTTGTTTCTAATATGACAAGGCATGTAAAATAAACCTGCACACTGAATATGTTTTGCAACTCCAATATTCGTATAAAACCACGCTTACATTGCAGAAGGTTTTACGGGTAGTAATTGATGAGTGAGTGATTATTGATTGATGGGTAGTGTCCTCTTTCAAATAATTTAAAAATATTATTGTTATTTGTTTTACGTCTCTTTTAACTACTGCGGCTTTTAGAGACGCCAGGGTGACGGAATTTTGCCTCGAAGGGGATCTTGAATGTGCCAGTAAATCTACTGACATGGCTACCTCGCATTTGCGCACCCTCAAATGCCAGTTGACTGCGCCAGGATTCGATCCTGCAACCTTGGGAAAAGCAAGCGAGAGCATTGCCGCTGAGCCACGCAGCCAGTCAATTATAAAATAACATAATAAGTAAACTACTGGGAGTAGAATTGTGATTCATGTTTCTATATATTCAGGGAAATGCTGCTTTTCATCCTATTCATATGTAGAAACCGTATCCTGCCAAACTATACCGAGCAGTGCGCGTGA
Source organism: Meconema thalassinum (assembly GCA_946902985.2). NCBI lineage: Eukaryota > Metazoa > Arthropoda > Insecta > Orthoptera > Tettigoniidae > Meconema > Meconema thalassinum. The sequence continues at coordinate 175,067,576 of OX336394.1, read as the reverse complement.
TATTTCGTTTTGCGTTTAAAAGTGACGCGAGCCATGAGTCTAGCTAGAACAGTCCCACTCCTCGTACTGTTCAGTGGCCACGCCTCTCCGGTCATGCCGCGGCAGAGATTGCTGGGTCGGGCTTTACCCCGACTAGACATCCCGGTCGCGATCCCGATTAGGCCCCGATCCAAATTAAGTTGGGACATCTAAATGCAACAGGATTACATTATCTCAATTAACTTCCCCTCTAACAGGATCAGCCCCATCCTGTTCCCACGACTAGATAATTGCGTTCGTGGCCATTGCGATCATCAGTTTGTTCTATCCCCCTGCTGTGTGAGTGAAGTAGGCAGTGGAAATGATGGCCATTTTGGATTTTCTTGTGTTTTGAAAGCGAGAAGTATGTAATGTTGGCCATGATTGTTGTATTTATGTTCATTGATATCAGATATATGAAGATTGAGAGTCACAAAATGAGGGAAGGGGAACAAACATACCAGTATTTATACATGGAAAAATTCTTAGCGTTGGGGAAAGTCGTTGAAGATTAATAATAAAGACATAAGTTTATTGTCATAGACATAGTCATGGGACCAAATAACTCTGGACGAACAAAGAAGTATTTATGCCATAAATATCCTAGACCTGTCCATAAATATTTAGCCAACACATCTCTTCAGCATTTGTATAAAATTAATAATATACATTAGCAGGTTGAATTCTATAAAAAGAATAACTGAAATACTTCAAAAATGGAGGAAACAAACTACTGTGAATTTCTGCTATAACACTTGGAATTCAAAAGTTGGCAGAACTTAGCAATGCCATGCTGTTTTACTCGATTATCCTGTTGTTTCATTATGGGCCGTCTAAACATGTTCCAATGACAAATGCCATTGATTGGGATTGGATATTATCCAGATCCGAGGTAATCAGGATCGCGACAGTGAGGTCTGAACGAGGTATAAGGATTGGATATCAGTATAAATATAACTCTTAATGTTTCATCAGCAAATGGTCTTACATCACATTGGTGTTACAATTTCAGGTGGAGAAATGAAGCATCAGTCCAACGAACTTGATTCTATGATGGATCAAGTGGATTCTCTCATGGACGGCTCTGCCAAATCTGCTATAAAGGATTTGGATGGATATATTAAGGATTATGCTCAGTACAGGTAAACATCCATCATTGTCTTATTCTTAAGAGAATTACTCTAGTTCTCTCTTGTTCATGAAGAAGACTTGTCATGTCATTTACTTTATGTATCTAAAAGCAAGAAGGAATCTTTCCTTGGTTTATGCCCAAGAAATTAGGTGTAGTAGGCTATATTAAATTGTACTATCATCTTTTTCTTCTTCATTTCCTCAACCATTAGGTTGGTGGGTAATATGCATGGTGTCCAATCGTATTAGTCCTTTGGCCAATAGCTTCAAATGACAATAGTGTGTTTGTCTCTAATGCTGTTGATAAATTGTGCTCTTAGTCTTCCTCTGCTCCTTCTTCTTTCCAATTTTCCTTTGAATAGGGTGGTGAACCAGTCAGATCGTCGAATCAAGTGACTAACGAAGCTGTTTCTTCTTTTGTTTAAGGATTTAAACAAGCTGCATGACTCATTTGCTTTTCATGTTTTTGCCGTGCTTTTAGTGGTTGTTTGTTAGAGGACAGCGACCGTTTGTTGTGGGTGGCATTATGGGTTTGGTAGTGTATATTAGGATCTGACGATGCTCACTTGGCGAGCGAAACTTACGAGGGCAGATCAAAAAATAAGTTGCACTTCCCAGTTATGGCCATTTACAGTATAACACCACCTATACAACAGCAACACGCCTATAACGACCTACAATGTAATGTCACTTTTCCACATCGTTTCCAAGAAACTCCAAACATTTCTGCGAACGCACAATCAACTTGTCGATGCCGGATGCATAGAAAGTTATTCCAGCGTTCTGCATCCACACGGAGACAGCGGCCTTCACCTCCTCATTGGTCTGGAAACTTCGATCACCGAGCTCCGTTTTGAGCTTACCGAACAGATGAAAGTCACATGGTGCTAGGTCGGGACTGTAGGGTGGATGTTGCCAGACCTCCCACTTGAAACGCTGCAGCAGTTTGCTCGTTTGGCGGGCCTTGTGAAGTGTTGCGTTATCCCTTGCCGGGAAATGGCCCACTCACCATACACAGCACTAATTTCACGATGAATGTCCGTGCTTTTTTCCTTTTGGCCCATAGGAATTGGATTGTCGCATGCACCTCATATTTGGAGTGAACGTCCAGTTGACGCGCCATTGAATTTGGCCGCTATTCACACCATACAAGACGAGACACACCAGCGACCTGCCTAACAGTCGTGTGGGCAGTGTCTGTCCCTTTCACCGCTGTGCCCACGTTTGCGACACACAGTGCGCTGCTGCAGTGCGTTAGTGCAACTAACTTTTTGATCCACCTTCGTATCATTCTATTAAATCCCCTACCATTTGTTAACTTCATGTAACTTTTCATTCAGATAAAGGGTGACCATCAAATAATCGTCACTTTCAGCCCAATACTCTTGTGTTGACCGATTGAAGAGCAATTCTGTTGATTGATTTAGAAGTCTGTACTGTTTTCTTGTGTACTAGAGGACCTGTGTGAGAAATCTCGCATGTGTTTAATCACCTGCCCAGCTTTACTGTTTAGTTGGCTGGACATGGCACAGTTCTGGCAGGGGCTATCGCCTTGTATATTTATTTAAACGCACTTTATATACAAGTAAATATATTCCCATTGACTTTTGAAGAAATGCTATATTGTTCCTGTACTATTGAGGAGATTTGGAAGATTCTGGTAAAAAACGCAACTTCTAACTCCTCTGGTTTAAGAGCTTGAGTTTTGCGAAACATATGCCTTAGCATTTTATAAATCATCAATTTCTGTTTTCCAAAGCAAATATGACACCCCTCCACTTTACTCGTGTCTGTCCACCATCCTTCCTCAACCACTGAACTACACTCCAGGTTCTCTCACACTGTCCTTCATTAAATCCATCCACCCTACTCTAGGTCTTCCTCGTCCTCTCTTTCCAGTCATCTGTCTCTACATCACTTGTTTCAGTTTCGGTGTTGCAGACGGTAGCATAGTTAGTTAGTTAGTTAGTTATTGTTGTTTTAAGGGGCGGAACTACGAGGTCATCTGCCCCAGACGGTAGCATGCTGAACTGCTATTCCCAAGATGGCGGATTCAAACCCGACTGAAGTCGTCAGATTTTTAAGAGCGTATGCCTTCCTTCGGAGGGGAAGTAAAGCCAGCAGGCCCATGTCATAGATTTATGGCATGTAAAAGAGCCTAACACTGCAATTGGTGGCAGTGGCGGCTGGTAATAAGGTTGCAGTGTTGCACAACGACCAGATTAATTCAAGAAAAACAATTAATACCGTAAAAATATTTTTAGTAAGAAAGAGCTGTACGTTTCCTTCCATATGTATAGGAATTCATAATTCTGTTCTTTAATAATTCAGGATATCTTATTGTAAGACAGTAAGTTAGTGTGAACTGTCGGAGAAAGTGAAGTGCGCCAACTGTCTAGGAGCGCTCGTTTGTTTGGTCGTCGCCAGGCCCAAGCACCGACCAGATCTCAAAAGTGAAGGGTATGGCAGGAATGCTAGACCGAGTAAGTCCTATCGCAACAGTTAACTCGTCTGGTCGTTGCCCGCTGATTGCAATGAGGGAGCCGAGGCGCGGATGGAGACATCCGAGTTGCTCCGTCAACTGCTGATGTCTTGGAATGTAATTTGCGCGTACTTGTGACATTCACGGTACTTTCTCGCACCCTTATATAACTTACGTTGTTTTGTTCTCGTGAAGGTTTTCATGTAGACTTTATAACCCATTTAATCCGATGACAATGTGATGTTCTCTGAAATTGCAGCATTTGTGTACATCCGTTTTACAGCGTAATTGTATACAGTTTTCTCTGATATCAAGTAGTCTTTTACCCTACCTCCTATCCCCCTTAATGAAAATAGTGCTACTCCCAAAACAATTATCCGCCAGCTGCCACTTTTTGGTGGTGTTTATTAAAATTGGTAGGTTATATTTGGCTAGTAAGAAATGAAACGCTCTATAAGTTCCAACGTTCGCCGCTAGTGTTAGTGAAAACTGAACTTGTTGGGAGCTCTCGGGCGTTCAATAAAAAATGCCCAGCTTATGGCAATTGGCAGCGATTCATATATCATCATCATTCATAATTTTCACATGTCTATAGTATCTCAATCTATTCTGCACCAGCTTATCATTCAGCTTCTGTATATTCACTTCCTTTCGAATGTCTTCATTTCTCACTCTATCTCTCCTAGTTTTCTATACCATACTCCTTAGGAATTTCATATGGGCTGCCTGTATTCTACTTCCATCTCACTTGGTCGTCGGCCAAGTTTCTGCTTCATACGTCATTATTGGTAAGTAATAGGTCTTGTGCATCATTATGGGGTTTGAAGCCATTTTTCAGTGTTGCCTTAGTAAACAAAAGTTTGGTGCTTTTCAGTCGGTCAACATGAATGTACCCAAACGAGTTGGGTTATACCCTAATCCTGAAAAAATTACATGAGATTAATAAATACAATAGGATGACCAGTTTCGATCGTCAATCATCATCAGATTCATTACACTTAGGCTATAAAATCTATGTTTGAAAATACAGGTGAAAATATTTACAATATGTACACTTATTTAGTTGCAGTATTAGTATTGCAACTTGTCAGTATATGTTAGTTGTGATCTATGTGACGTTTGGTGAAATGTTAAAATGGTGATAGAACTTCGGAAATTTGTTTGTTTGGGGTTGTAAATGGTCAATTTTGATGGTACAGGTTACTTATCTGGCTGGATGTCTTCTGCACTGCAGCCGCGAGCAAGTTCAACTTCACTCGTGGTGACAGGTGTTTTCCATCAATTCACTTCCTAAATATTTGAAGAGCTCTACTACTTCCAGATCTACATCTCCAATTTTAATAATCCCTTTTCTTTCTTTCCTCATGTCATTACCATTGTCTTACTTTTCTCTACACTGTTTTTCATTTCCCATTTCTCAATATTTTCCTTCAGTACATCCAGCTGTTCTTGGACCACATTCTCATTCTCTCCCCAAATTAGAACATCATCAGCAAATAGGATCATGTTCATTTTTGTACCTGTGTACTCTTCCTTTGTTGTCTGTAGTATATATAGTTTACTAGCAGATGCCCGCGGCTTTGCTCACGGGGAGGATGCATTATTGCTGATAATTGGTCTAGTCTATCTCGGCAACAGGTGTGTCCACATTAATTCTGAACATTCTTTCTTGATTTGGAAAAGGCATTCGATAGAGTACCACATGATCTCATCTGGCTGGCACTGAGGCTACATATTGTACCTGAAACCTATGTAAACTGGGTGAAACTTCTGCACAGAAAGACAACAAGCTCAGTGCGCAGCAGGAATGTCAGATACCTTCCAAATCAATGTTGGTGTCCATCAAGGATCAGCCTTGACCCCCTTGCTCTTCATACTCTGCATGAACGCCATCACAAATGACATCCAAACCAGGCATCCATGGACATTATTATATGCGGATGATGTCATGTGGAAGATCCACAGTGGACCCAATCTTTAGCTTGAGGCAGGTGATGGAAAAGAACTGAAAATATGGAGAGGATTTGGTCATGACTTTCATAGATCTAGAAAAGGTATATGATAGTGTCCCCAGAGAGAAGGTATGGGAAACCATGGTTAAGAAGGGACTGGGAAGAGAAATGTTGGAAATGGTGCAAGCAATGTACAACAACGGTGTTAGCAGGGTACTGACCCCAATTGGAAAGACAGATTGGTTTAGGAACAAGACTGGACTAAGACAGGGGAGTGTGCTGTCACCTCTTTTTTCATAATGGTAATGGATGAAATTGTAAAGGAAACAAAAGAAGCATATGGACATAAAAAAATGAAGTTACTATTATTTGCAGACGATATTGTGGTCTGGGGAAGGAACACTGAAGAAGTGCAAAAACAACTAGAAGCACTGAACGAAAATATTCAGAAGTACGGCCTGAAAATCAGTATAGAGAAAAGCAAGACCATGGTGATGACAAGAGGGGAAAGACAAGGAAAGGGCACTGTGAAAATTGGAAGTCAGAGTTTGGAAATTGTGGACACGTTCAAATACCTATGAAGTGAATTGATGCAAACTGGTAGGTTGGACATGGAGATTGGCAGGAGGGTACAGCAGAGCAATGCATTCTATCAAAGTGTAAGAAAACTTGTTTGGGATAAGGAAGTAGGCCTACCAAGGAAAAGCAAGGAGATAATGTATGAAGTGTACTATGTACCCATATTAACTTATGCAGCTGAGACTTGGACCCTGACAAGCAGGCAAGAGAGTAGAATCCAAGCCAGTGAAATGAAATTCCTAAGAAGTATGATAGGTAAGACAAGGAAAGGCAGAGTGAGGAATGAAGATGTTAGGAAGGAAGTTGGGATGGGAAAACTAAATGAGAGAATTGAGAAGAATAAACTAAGGTGGTTTGGACATGTAAAGAGGATGGGGGAAAATAGAATACCAAGACAGATGCTGGAGACCAAGTGCAAGGGTAAGAGAGCAAGGGGAAGACCTAGAACAAGGTGGATCGATTTAGTGAAGAACAGCGTGAGAAAAAGAAATCTGGACTGGGACAAGATCGTGGAAGGAAAGAGGAAAGTGGAGAAGTGCCATAAATACCCCGACCCGGCAGGAGCTGGATAAGGGGAAATGATGATGATGTCATGTTAGCTAACGAGACCCGTGGGCGCCTCGAACAGCAAGTACAAGAGTGGAAGATGCGTCTTGAAGAATTTGGGATGAAATTGAACCTGAAGAAGACGGAATACCTGGAATGCGGTGATCAAACTGATGGCACGATCACTGTTGGTGAGGTTCAACTTAATAAAGAGACCCAATTCAAATACCTTGGGTCATGCATCACCTCAGACTGCAGCACGATTCCTGATGTCAAAACAAGAGTCACTGCCACATGGATGAAATGGCGCCAAGTTACTGGAGTCCTATGCGATAAGAAAATTCCCTTGCATTTAAAATCTAAAGTACATCACACAGTGATTAGACCGGTGGCCCTTTATGGATCTGAATGCTGGCCTACAACATCAAAGCACGAACATGCGCTTCATGTAATGGAAATGAAGATGTTGCGGTGGTCCTATGGTTTGACTAGACTGGACCATATTAGAAGGAATGATGCCGTGCGGAAGGATTTCAAGGTTGCCCCAATCACAGAGAAAATGCGTGAATCACATATGCGGTGGTATGGATATGGGCTCCGTAGCTGTGAAACCTCAGTTGCTAAGACTGCCCTTGAACTAAATGTGGAGGGTCGTCTACCTCGAGGGCGACCTCAAACACGCTGGTTGGATAGGGTGAGAGATGGCATGCGGCTCGCTAAACTCCACCCCCGGGACGCTATGGATCGATTGAAGTGGAGGAAACATTGCAGGAAGGCAGACCCCACATAACTGGGAAAATGCAAAGATGATGATGATTCTGATACATACTGTATATTGATATGAGCCGCAAAGTAGGAATTCCATCGAGTTGAGAAAGTCTGCAGGGTACGATGTTACCTTATGTGAACACATTTGAAAATTACGTTTTTGGTTTAGCCATCTTCTGCTGAGTATAATAAAAGGAAGAGAGAATCCGCCTGATCAACACTTATTTAACACTAAAGGGTAAACTCAACCATGACTAAACCTACTAATATTACCTTCTGCTGAGACATAACAATTTTGTTGCCTGGATATTCGTGAGCATGCCACATACAGTTGCCCATGGGAAACTGGTTTTGTCTAAATGTACACCTGCTGTAAGTGTGTGTCACTACCCTTTGTTAATAATAATTGTGAAAACTGTACTGTTCGAAGAAATGAAGGAAGATTGTAGTTTTACGTGACCGTGAATCTTGTGATTATGAGCTACGGGACCTCCTTTTTACGTGGAATCCGAACCACAGGACATGGCATTTCACTTCGAAAATCTCACATGCATTGACCAGGAATCGAACCCAGTCTCACAGTGAGAGGCCATCAGCTTGATCGCTGTGCCACCATGCCCCTCACTGTTTGAAGAGGGACAGTGCAGTTCATAAGGAAATATCCATCCCCCAAACGATGGCATCAAAGAGAGCCAAGCAATTTTTGCGAAGTTCGAGTCTATAGTACTTCAGCCCGCATTGCCATCCAACAATAGACTCATTTAAATATTCTTACAGTTACACCTCAATTCCCAGCATCTCTGGATCCCTACTGCAACACCGAAATACCTCCGACACGGTTGGTTTTACGGTCATAAAACGTGGTTTTTGTGAGCATTTGTCTGTTACTTATGCAAATCTATACTGTTTCAACAACCGACAGTAGTGGCTACGCGGGCTAAAGCGCTGCGTTAGGTCAAGGGGCCAAGCTCTCTGCTGACTCGGTAGACGCGTGGGTTCGAGCCCCCACCGTCAGCTGTCCTTGAAATGGTTTTCCGTGGTTTCCCATTTTCAACACCAGGCAAATGCTGGGACAGTACCTTCTGACAGGCCACGGCCGCTTCCTTCCACATCCTTGCCCAGTTTCATTCATATTCATCCCTTCCATCTCTCATCCCGACGCGCAGGTCGCCCACGGGCGTCGACTAGAAAGACCTGCACTCGGCCTCTCAGGAGGCTACACGAAAAGAAAAAAAAAACTGGCCAAATTTTGCATCCGGTATTTTGTTTCTTTTATTGTGAGGCCTAATTTGAGCCTTATTTATACAAAGCTACACCATTTCACCAAACTGAGCCAAATTTTAAGTCGCAAGTTTTGTTTCGCGCACTGCGAAGCTTAAAATGAGGCTAGATTGGTCTTTCGACAAATTCGCTATTTGTCCAAACAGTCTAATTTTAGAGAAAAAGAGGGCTGTCCAAATTCCTAGTTTACAGTGTAATCCGCAGTGTTCCAAAAGTTAATTACGTAAAATTTGGTTCTGTTCCGTTAAATGTTGTAGTTGCCAAGGGGCTTAGATGTAGGGAATGGAGAGGGTTTTCCTAAATTTCAAGTGGACAGTGCTACCGTCAGGAATTCAAATGCAAAGAATGTAAAAATTTGGTTTAGATTGGTGAAACTGTGTACATTTGTGCCGAAGGGAATGGAAAGGGCTGCTTGAAATTTGAAGTGGACAGTGGTACTCGTCGGGTTTCAGGGGGTAAATATGCAAAATTTGGTCCAGATAGGTGAAACGGTGTAGATTGTGCCAAACAGCATAAATGCAGGGAATGGAGAGGACTGCTTAAATTTTGATGTGACAGTGTTAGCTTGTCGGGTTTCAGAGGGTAAGTATGTACAATTTGGTCTAGATTGGTGAAACGGTGTAGATTTGTGCCAAAGGGCTTAAATGTAGGGAATGGAGAGGGCAGTACAAAATTTAAAGTGGACAGTGCTACCTGCAAGAATCCAAAGGCTAAGTACGTAAAATTTGGTTCAGATTGGCGAAACGGTGTACATTTATGCCAAAGGGCCTAAATGTAGGGAATGAAGAGAGCTGTCTGAAATTTCAAGTGATCAGTGTTACTCGCAGGAATCCACAGGGTTAGTACGTAAAATTTGGTTCATATCGGTGAAACTGTGTAGATTTGTGCTAAAGGGCCTAAATGTAGGGAATGGAGAGGGCTGTTTGAAATTTCAAGTGAACAGTGTTACTCTCAGGACTCCACAGGATAAATACGTACAATTTGGTTCATATCGGTGAAACGGTGTAGATTTGTGCCAATGAGCCTAAATGTAGGGAATGCAGCGGGCTGTCCGAAATTTAAAGTGGACTGTGTTACTCGTCGGATTCCAAAGTGTAAGTATGTAAACTTTGATTCAGATCGGTGAAACAGTGAAGATTTGTGCCAAAGGGCCTAAATGCAGGGAATGGAGAGTGCTGCTTGAAATTTGAAGTGGACAATGTTACTTGTCAGGTTTCTGCGGGTGAGTATGTAAAATTTGGTCCAGATTGGTGAAACGGTGTAGATTTGTGCCTAAGGGCCTAACTACGAACATTGAGCTTTATATACATGGATGAAAGGCAGCCTATGTGTTAATCCAGGGTATTAGTTATCTCTGTTTCAAATTTCATCCAAATCCGTGCAGACGTTTTAGTGTGAAGAGGTAACAAACCATTTGCACACTCACACACTTTCACAATTATAATATTCTAGCTACTAGCTATTCTCGGCTTTGACTTCAGCCGGGCCAAGCTCCACGCTAGTAACGCCATCTCGTGGCCAGAATGCGTAACATGGCGACCGCCATCGTAGAGTACAGGTCTTTGTTTACATTGAGGAGCCTGAGCACAGTCGTAGCGTAATTGTCTCCGAAACGTGAGAAAATGGTTATTTGTTCGATCTTGAATTGTGTTTCCTGTTCAAATCGTGATCATGTACTGGGTGTAAGATTTTCTGTATTATTTTCATCGTGAAGAGCCGCTGGAGAGCCTAAGAGGAAGTAGCGAGAAGACTTTTGTTTAACTCCAGAAAGTTACTGACATAAATTACTTTCAAAAATTCAATGCTACATAAGTATTGTTTTTCATGTCTACAAAGGCCCCAGGGGCTCAAAGCTAGTAGCATCAAGGTGGGCAACCACGGGACCCCAGTTGAGTCCGATATTGTGCCAGGATCCTCCTCTTCATCATCATCATCATCATCACTTTCCTCACGACCTCCCTTGGTCAACTCTTGTTATCTTTCGACCCTGACAGTAATAGGGTATCCAAGGCCAAGGGAGTCTTTCATTTTCCACCTTAATTTGTCACAATACATTCATTTTTAGAGGGATCAGACTTCTTCTTTTGAGAGCCGCGGTGGTGCAGCGGTCAAGCTGTTGGCCACTCACCAAGGTGGACGGGGTTCGATTCCCGGTCAATGCATGTGAGATTTTCGATGTGAAATGCCATGTCCTGTATGGTTTGGATTGTACGTAAAAAAGGAGGTCCCGTGGCTCATGATCGCATGATTAACGGTCACGTAAAACTAAAAGCTTCTTTCCTTTTCCTTCCTCTTCTTTTACTCTTTCCATGGTATCTCCTGCCCACTGTTGTTGATTCATTTGCAGAGACATCGTTGTCATGTGATCTTGGGTGGGTGTGGAATTCGTCTGATGATCTTTGTTATTTTGATGGCTGTATTAGTGTATGAATTTATAATTGAGACGAGGATCAAGAAAGGAGGTGCCCTTGACACAATCTCTACATTTACCTGGATTCAAAGTGGGAAACCATGGAGCTGCAGCTAGTCCGGAGATAGGAGGTTCGAATCTCAACGTTGACAGCGACTATCCTAAGTGTGACTTTTAAACTGTTTTATCATTTCAAATGATCTTGTCGACTTCATCATTATGCTTGAGTCAAAAGTTATGCGTTATAGAGACGGAGACGGTGACGTCATGCAGCCGCGCGGGAAGCCTAAGTTAATGGGTCAAGGACGGCGAGTGCGTGACGTCATGTAACCACGCGGGAAGCCTAAGTTAATGGTTAATGGAGTCTGCTGAAAGAGTCCTGGGGCGTCGAGCGACCTGGGGCTTCGAGCGAAGCGAAAAGAATACAGGGTGACTCCTAAAGAGGTGTACAAGATGCCAGATAAGAATACAGGGTGACTCCTAAAGAGATATACACGATGCCAGATAAGAGTACAAGGTGACTCTTAAAGAGGTGTACAAGATGGCGGAGAAGAATACAGGGTAACTCCTGAAGAGGTGCACAAGATGTCAGACAAGAATACAGGGTGACTCCTGAAGAGGTGTACAAGATGTCACACAAGAATAAAGGGTGACTTCTAAAGAGATATACAAGATGCCAGATAAGAATACAGGGTGCCTCCTAAAGAGGTGTGCAGGATGTCAGAGCAAAATACAGTACAAGATGCCAGAGAGGTACACAAGATGCCAGATAAGAATACAAGGTGACTCTTAAAGATGTGTACAAGATGGCAGAGAAGAATACAGGGTGACTCCTAAAGAGGTGCAGGATGTCAGACAAGAATACAGGGTGACTCCTAAAGAGGTGTACAAGATGTCACACAAGAGTACAGGGGGACTTCTAAAGAGATATACAAGATTCCAGATAAGAATACAGGGTGCCTCCTAAAGAGGTGTGCAGGATGTCAGAGCAAAATACAGGGTGACACTTAACGAGGTGTACAGTATGTTAGATTCAATCAAATACAGGGTGACCCTTAAAGAGGTTTGCAAGATATCAGATTCAAATAATGGGTGACCCTTAAAGAGGTTTGCAAGATATCAGATTCAAATAATGGGGGACCCTTAAAGAGTTGTAAAAGATGTCAGACTTAAATACAGGGTGACCCTTAAAAAGGTGCTTGCCCGGGAAGCCTAAGTTAATGGGTAATGAAGTCTGTTGAAAGAGTCCTGGGGCTTCGAGTGAAGCGAGAGCCCTCCTGAGCCTTTCTAACATGTGTAGCATTTGTAGCATGCGTCATTTGAAATGATATAACGTCTAGTCTTTCAGACTGACTGTAATATTTTATTTTTATATTTTATTATTTTTTAAATTTTTTAAAACTCCCCTTTCTGGAAAATACCGCGATAGTACTGTATTTCAAATCCATGGACACCTATCCCACTCCTGCGCACAATACAGCTACACACACTTCTACGGTCCTCATAGGAACACAGTTTATCTGACAAGCTCAGTTAGTTAGTTAGTTAGTTAGTTAGTTATTGTTGTTTTAAGGGGCGGAACTACGAGGTCATCTGACAAGCTCAACATTTACACAAATACATGGGGCTGATGACCAAGATGTCCTAAGTCCCTAAAATAAATTAACAACTCTGCCACGGCAATTGTGGTGGGTTAGTCTCCATGCATATCAAGCAGACTGACAGAATCCCAGAGACATCACAAAACATTTATGAACCCAGAAGTCTCCCGCTGCGAGCTCATAAAGGCAGCACCAACAGAGCGTATTCAGATTGCACCTATCTTCTTTTTTTCCAGTCCAAGCGAACTTTCCTAACGAAGTGGAACTAGCCGGCGAGAAACTTTTAGAATGTAAATTTAACTATGCCATGAAAGAAAATCGTTTGTATTATGCCCCACCAGTTGTGAAAAGCGTAGTCATACATTTGAAATATCACCCGTGAGACTACAATGAGATGTGAGTAAATGAAGAGAGAATTTAAATCAAACAAACTAAGGGAAGTTTACCATCCTGGTAATGCAAGTTATTTGGAGAGTTTGCATGTAAATGTAGAGACTGTATCTTATATGGGTCACGGCCGCTTCCTTCTAACCATTAGCCAAATTTCATTCATTTTCATTTTCATTTATCTCATCTCTCATGAGATGAGGTTAGCATCATGAAGGGGATCCGGCAATAAAACCATTCATCACAAAGGAAACTCATCTCCCCCCATCCCGATCCCGTAGAAACTGGAGTAATAATTAGGTCGAACGGATCCACACCACACAATTTAACTTTCTCCTTATACCTTTCCAAATCAAAATGACTCAATTTGGATAGGTAATTAGGAACGAAAGCCGTAATAAAAGTCTAAAAAGGCACGCACAACGAGAACACCAACCACACATGACACCGGTAAATACAACGAACAATGTACTCAAAGATGGCGGACGCTATGCTGACGGTCCCGAACGAGAGACTGCACTGATATTACTCTTCCACGAATTGATTGCCGGCGGTCGAGATGGGAACTATTCTCTGTTTACTTGTGTCACACGTCACTCTGCTTCGTTGACAGGTACAGTTGCGCGAGTAGGATATGACTTGGCTCCAGTAGCTGTCCGTGGTGACATGAGCTCCTGTGACGCTTATCTGTGCTTCTAAGACAGGTAGCGCGCACAATGCTGCTTGACTTAGGTGCAGACTGCACTGTGTCATGACTGTGTCCTCCTCTTTACCCCGCGGGGTTCCTGCTACAATAATCAACAAACGGTGGTGCAGCCATGCTCAGCGGCAATCAAATCTTAAATGGGTAATACCGCTGTTGCGTCATCGGCATCGAATTGCCACAAGTTGAAGCGGAGAATACCCGGCATGCGTTGCAATGCCAATCAAAGGCAGATAGAAAGAAAGGAGGATAATAATAATGTTATTGGTTTTCCAAGCGTGAGTTAAGTTTTAAGAATCCCCGGCCAAAAACCATGGCGTGAACTGTATTGGAATAGACAGCTGACAGCCTCCTCATGTCACCTCGCGATGAATCAGCAAGCCATTCTCTCACCTGGCGTTGCTGTGTTATAAGTATACAAATTGTTCAATTGGGTTACTGTGGGATTTAAGGGTTCCTCTTAAGTCCCTCACCCTTTTGTGTTACATAAATAATTTATCTAGAAACCTTCCCTGGAGTGCACACAACAACTCACCCAAGTTTCATCACAATCGGATGAATGGTATATGAACGCATAGGGGACATACATACAGACAAACCATCACGTAACATTGATTTTTATATAAATAGATACACGTACGGTTATAATACACATAGGGATATACCGGTAGTATATGTTTTTTAAGCGACGTGATTTATTGTGAATTTTTCTTTTGTAATTGCAGGTATTATGCTGACATCTCAGTTTGTTCAATTATGTTGCTCATTCTTCTGTGCATTACTCTGGGACTCTTCTATGGATTTTGTGGGAAGCGCCCAGGCTATGATGAAGATTGCTGTAACAAAGCTACGGGTGCCCGCTTCCTCATGTTGTAAGTAGTAAAGAAAGATATGGTAATTCATTGCAAATTTTTAAAACTAGTGCAGTAGCACCTTGGTCTGCGAGTGTTTTATAAGATGAGCAATAATTTCAAAGGAATTTTAACTTGACGAATGAGTGATTCTTTGCAATATGACTAGAACTGGTTTGCCTGCTGAGTGTTATGTACCTAGGTATTCACAATTGAGCTGTTTCTTTCTTCCCTCCACCCTCGCAACTGAATTATTGTGCGTACCGCAATTCCTCGAACACTCGGTTTTAGTTGGCATGCCTTTCTCGTACATTCAACATTTGGTACAGAGAGAGACTTCTCTACAGAACGGAACTTCGCTTGCACCGTGTGTCGGCTGGGGCACTGTCAGACAAAGCATTGGCGCTAGCAACAGCGTAGCACCCAACTTGTTCAACACATTTACACTTCTTAACATATTTAATAATCATCATTACTTACATGAATTTCAGAGTAGTTGCTGGATATGCTGTCCTTCATTTTCTAAACATACGTTGCATGGACGTAGGAAGTTATGGTACACTCGTAATTCATCCTCACTGATATTTTGTATCAGTGCAGTTATTTAGTTCTCGAGAGCCTCCAGAGTATGCATGTTGTTTCTGTGTACATTTTGTTTGAGATTCCCCCATAAGTAAAAATTGCATGGCGCTGAAACTTACGATCATATTTAGTGGAAGATTTCTCTTTTAGAGGATAAGTTTCCACTAGGAAAATTCGATGTTATGTTCCATACCTAACCATGTTCACGGGATACGAGATAGCCTACAGTACTTCACCAACTGGAGGAGTATGTTGAAGTGGTCGAGTGTGTGAGTGACAGAATAATGAAAATTAGAATGAAGATGAAAAATGACGTGATGGACTTCATACAAGTGTATGCACCACAGACTGGAAACAGAGAAGAAGATATTGAAGTATTCCTGGAGGATGTAGAAAGAGTAATTTCAGATGTAGAAGTGGTGATCATGGGAGATATGAATGCACAAGTCGGAAACGAGAGACAAGGAAAGGAAGAAGTCATTGGACCATATGGATATGGGAAAAAGAACCGGGAAGGAGAGGAACTTGTAAACTTTTGTGAAAGGAATGGACTGATAGTGGGTAATTCATGGTTTCGGAAGAAAAACAGCAGGAAAATTACGAGATATGGTTGGGGCGATAGAAGAACAAAATCAGTAATTGACTACTTTCTGGTGGAAAGGACTAATCGCAGAAAGCTGATAGATGTGACAGCTTTACCAGGAGAAGCATTTGATGGGGACCATAGAGTTGTGGTGGCAAAATTTAGATGGGAAAAATTGGAAAACCTAAAGGAGATCAGAGAAAGTAAAATAAAAGTATGGAAATTGAAAGACAAAACCGTACAGGAAAATTTTCAGGAGAGATTGAAGCAACAAATCCCAGTTACTGAAGTGGAAAACATAGAAGAGGAATGGTCTCACTTTAAAAAGGCATTTGTTGGTGCAGCAGAGAGTGCTTGTGGTAGGACGTCAACAAGAGTGAAAGAGAAGGAGACACCATGGTGGAATGAGGAAGTGAGGAAAGCAGTGAAAGAAAAGAAGTCTGCATGGAAAGAATGGAACCGAGATCAAACAGAAGAAAGCAAAAGGAAGTATCACGACAGCAAACGGAGGTGTAAGAAAGTGGTAGGAGAAGAAAAGAAGAAAAGTTGGGAAGAATTTACACGAAGAATGGAAACAGATGTAAGTGGCAGTAAAAGGATGCTGTATGGGCTTCTAAGAAGTAAGAGGAAAGAAAGAGTTACTACAAAGCTAGTGAAAAAGGAAGATGGAGAGTTGTTAACACACCCAGAAGAGATAAAGGGACGATGGAAGGAGTATTTCGATAAGCTTTTGAATGTGAGCAATGGTACTGGTGAGATGGAAGTGACACAACCTGACGACTCTATAACAGAAGATGATATAACAATGCTGGAGGTGGAATTAGCAGTACAGAAAATGAAGATGGGAAAAGCAACAGGGGTGGATGAAGTCAGTGTAGAAATGATAAAGGCTGCTGGACCTGTTGGTATGCAATGGCTGTATCGACTGCTAAAGTGTGTGTGGAAATGGAAATGTGTACCAGAAGACTGGAAGAAAGGGCTAATAATACCAGTGTTTAAGAAGGGGGACAAGAAGGTGTGTGATAACTATAGAGGGATCACCCTCATATCTCAGATAGTAAAAATACTGGAAAGGATATTAGAAAGAAGAATGAGAAGAAAGGTGGAAGGAGAGTTGCAAGAGGAACAGTATGGCTTCAGGAGTGGAAGATCCACAGTGGACCCAATCTTCAGCTTGAGGCAGGTGATGGAAAAGAACTGGGAATATGGAGAGGATTTGATCATGACTTTCATAGATCTAGAAAAGGCATATGATAGTGTCCCCAGAGAGAAGGTATGGGAAACCATGGTTAAGAAGAGATTGGGAAGAGAAATGTTGGAAATGGTGCAAGCAATGTACAACAACTGTGTTAGCAGGGTACTGACCCCAGTTGGAAAGACAGATTGGTTTACGAACAAGACTGGACTAAGACAGGGGAGTGTGCTGTCACCTCTCTTGTTCATAATGGTGATGGATGAAATAGTAAAGGAAACAAAGGAAGCATATGAACATAAAGAAATGAAGTTACTGTTATTTGCAGATGATATTGTGGTCTGGGGAAGGAACACCGAAGAAGTGCAAAAACAACTAGATGCACTGAACGAAAATATTCAGAAGTATGGCCTGAAAATCAGTATAGAGAAAAGCAAGACCATGGTGATGACAAGAGGGGAAAGACAAGGAAAGGGCACTGTGAAAATTGGAAGTCAGAGTTTGGAAATTGTGGACACGTTCAAATACCTAGGAAGTGAATTGATGCAAACTGGTAGGTTGGACATGGAGATTGGCAGGAGGGTACAGCAGAGCAATGCATTCTATCAAAGTGTAAGAAAACTTGTTTGGGATAAGGAAGTACCAAGGAAAAGCAAGGAGGTAATGTATAAAGTGTATTATGTACCCATATTAACTTATGCAGCTGAGACTTGGACCCTGACAAGCAGGCAAGAGAGTAGAATCCAAGCCAGTGAAATGAAATTCCTAAGAAGTATGATAGGAAAGACAAGGAAAGACAGAGTGAGGAATGAAGATGTTAGGAAGGAAGTTGGGATGGGAAAACTAAATGAGAGAATTGAGAAGAATAAACTAAGGTGGTTTGGACATGTAAAGAGGATGGAGGAAAATAGAATACCAAGACAGATGCTGGAGGCGAAGTGCAAGGGTAAGAGACCAAGAGGAAGACCTAGAACAAGGTGGATGGATTCAGTGAAGAACGGCGTAAGAAAAAGAAATCTGGACTGGGACAAGATCGTGGAAGAAGAATGGTGGAAGGAAAGAAGGAAGGAAGGAAGATTGTAGTTTTACGTGACCGTGAATCTTGTGATTATGAGCCACGGGACCTCCTTTTTACGTGGAATCCGAACCACAGGACATGGCATTTCACTTCGAAAATCTCACATGCATTGACCGGGAATCGAACCCGGACCGCCTTGGTGAGAGGCATACAGCTAGACCGCTGAGCCACCACGCCCCTTTGGAAGGAAAGAGGAAAGTGGAGAAGTGCCATAAATACCCCGACCCTGCAGGAGCTGGATAAGGGGAAATGATGATGATGATGATGATGACTTCACCACAAGTCGTAATTATCTCAACTAAGGTATCTTGCCAGCTCCGTATGTAATAAATGCTATGACAGCATTTGGGACATCCCGTCCCACCCTTGTGTAATCGGCATATGCTAGTCAACAGGTGGAGACCAATCGCCCTCTGCTCATCACACAGCCCGACGAGGGAAGGCTCTCACTGTACATACAACCGGACAGTATGCACACCGGCAATGTTGCCACGTCTGTGTTTGCACAAAGATGTTTTTTGTATCCAAGTGTAATGACTGTTCTTTACTGAGCATACAGTACTGTAACTGTATGCCTACACTACCCAAACATGGTTGTAGCAATGCGAGCAATGAATATTTTCAACGACAATGCTGTGTCACATTTCCATGAAATCCTGAAAAGGAGACAAAAACAACAGACATTGATCAGGTTTTTGGTTAAAGTGGCACAAAAAGATTCCAGCGAGTCAACACGAGACAGTGATTCCATTACTGCCTAACAATAAATCCTTCTTTTCGTGTAATCTGTATAGTCTCCCTCGCTGTACTGGTACAAGGCTTCGAGTACTGTATTTTGCATTATCTTCTATATGAATAAATAGTTTTGTGTTGTGAACGAATCGTCTATATTTCAATGATTTCTTATGGGAAAATGGTTTTGGATACTAGCACGTTTCTAGAACAAATTATGCTCATAATCCAAGGTTCTACTGTATTGTGATCTGGGACTGATACTTAAAAGTTCAGTGCCTTGTTACTGTAGCTGATGGTATAACAGTAATTATTTTAAGGGGGTACACAGTACAGTAATGGAAGTGATCTAAATTACAATACAAGATCCAATCAAATACGTACAGTATAATGTGTGTAAAACTATTATAATCCAAACACCAACACCAAATTTAATTTTGTCTATGAGACACAAAATTTGATTTGATACGTTATGGGGTAAAATATTTTGTTTGTTTCAGAGGTGTCTATGTTATGTTAATCTTTTCTGCGGTACTGATGCTCATCACATTAGTTCATTTTATCTTCGGAATTGCCACTGAGAAGCTAGTATGTCAGACTCTGCATCATCCTCAAGAAAGCAAGGTGTTTGCTCTTCTTGAGAAAGAAGACATACTTGGTTATACTTATAAGGTGAATGGAACAGATGTAAAATTGAATGTCTCTGCAGTAATCAGGTGAGTGCTAACAGAAGAAAGGGATCATTTTAAATGTATATTATTATTTGTTAAACTTTGCATTAAAAAGGAAATGCTGTAAATGAAGTTCATGCATTTCATTCTGAAAGTATTAAATGGCAATTGTGTAGTATCTACATGGAGCAGATCAGTGGGGTGAGAGTTACCAACCTTCCCGATTTTAGTGGGAGATTGTCTTTTTCCCATCTCGTGCAGCAGCAGGAAGGCCCTTTTCCTGATATTCATCCAAAAACATGAAATCAATCCACAAATTATGTCTTCGGTTTTTGCTCTTGGAAACTTTTCTGCTGGCCATAATCTAATAGCACACAAGCAGGATGTAGTGTGCCTGTGGCAGCCATTCTGAGGCTTAAGATACCGATAAATGTAAAAACTGCATTAAACAGGGTGGCAAAAAATTCAATTCCATCCATCAAGTATGGAGCCTACTTTGAGACGGGGGAGTTTCCCTAACCAAACCATGTTTAAAACATGCCCGTACCTTTGCAAATCATGACATATAGATTGGAAAGCTGTGACATAAATAAAGGAGAAGCAAGTGAAATTAAATTCCTAAGGGCACCTTGTAATTTACTTTGCCCCACTTGGGCAACCATTTTGTAATTTCACGAAATCACCTTCCTACTGGTGATAAGGTGCAATTTACTAACATATATCACACATTTGATATGATAGGGTAGTGAGGTGTTAAACACACATTGGGTAAAAACCTAACCGGTATCATTTAGGCATTCAACTTCTAGGGGTAACTCCCTAAAAAGAAAAACTAATGAGAAACTTTAAATATATGTATTGTAATAAGAAAAAAACATGTGGCGAGGGCTCTGGTCGAATAAACTACAGTATACTCGTATCTCTCTTGTTGGCAATGACTAAAACATGTGACATACGGATGAATGGAAAAATATATAAAGATGTACTGTTACTCACTCATAGCTGGTCTTGTAGATTCTCTACGGATCTAGGAGACATGCTCGATAGATCAGATCTAACCAACTTCACAAGATGCTTTCACACGTGATTACTCCTACCGTTGTTAATCCGCCTGAAAGGCTAAGTGACTACCGTTACATTCCGCTAGAGATGATTATTTTCTCTATTTTCTGCACTCGCAGACTTGCGTACAGTTCAAATGTATTCAGAGGCTAAAAGCCTACTTCACAGTTCGCAACGATACATTTGTATATACAACGTAATGCGTAATAAATACACACGTGCCCATAGGTTATAATTATTTACAATACCACATCTCTGCAAGAGAAATGAATATACAGAGAGTTTAGTTTGTATGTAACGGAGACCCTCGCTTGCCCGCTCGCCTGCATTGCGCGCCTGTCTCCCGCCAAGCACTTTGCCGTTATGCGGCGCTTGTGCGGCACTGAGTCATTGCGTATAGGAAATTGTACTTAAATTTGTTCTTCAATGTGATCCTTGACCAATTTTTTGACGAACTGACTTATGGAGAGCGATTGTCAAATTACTTTCAACAAGATTCTGCCACTGCTCACACTGCCGAAGCATCCATGACAGAATTGCATCGCATTTTCGGTACGAGGATTATAAGTCGGAACTTGTGGCCCCCGCGAAGCCCAGACTTATCACCATGTGACTTTTATTTGTGGGGGACGCTTAAAAATAGAGTGTATGCGAGAAACCCTCACACTATAAATGAGCTTAAAGACTATACTACAGCTGAAATACAGTCAATCGATGCTGAAAAACTTAGAGAGTAAATGCCGGTTTCATAAAAAGGTGCCAGGGATGTGTAGCAGTGAATGGCGAACATTTTCAGCACCAGCTGTGAACTAGGTAAGTACAAATTCCTATACTCAATGACTCAGTGCTACGCAGGCGCCGCATAACGGCAAAGTGCGTGGTGGGAGACAGGCTCGCGCCACGGGCGAGCGGGCAAGCTAGGGTCTCCGTTACATACAAACTAAACTCTCTGTACCTCAGTACAAAATATGCAATGTGCTAGCAAATAGAACGTAGTTCTCATTTGTAGCAGTTTCGAGCAAACTCAAACACCATACTGGCGACAAATTATAGTTTCTCTTACTAGGCCGAAGCCAAATAGCTAGAACACGATCTTCTTGTCCAGACGCTAGAATTCAAGTGACGCTTCACTCGACACGAAAAGGCTTCGCCATCTTGCAATCACATGTTTTGCTCGTTAGCCACCCGGTTAAACATACCCTCGAAACCATAAAAATGCACCAATAATCTCGAACCCATATATTATACTTACAAATCATAGGGTGAAACTCTTTCTGCCGTCACTAATCTTGCACAACATATACAAAGCTTTATTCAAGACAAGGGAAGTTATTTTTGGCCCGATCTAAATTTGGCCTAGAATTTCCGGTGTTACATCAGGCTGAAACTCTGTTGACACAATCCAATGGCTAACATGTTAAGTTCTTACATACAATTTTAATAAATATATCCTGACTGAGTCCACGCTTTATGCAATATACACTAAATAAAATGAAATCCTATACTATAACCTAAATGATGATGAACAAAAAAACGGAATGGCATGAAACAAATAGCCCTAACCTGACTAATCACCAAGTCAACCAAGTTAGGGTTTGGGAACGTTATTGTGACTTGAACAGTCACAAGATGTAGAAAAAACAAGCGGGGAAAGGGTCAGGAAGGAACGTATCAGAAGAGATCTGCAAGTAGCTGTGTTCATAGAGAAAACACTGTGTTTTACCAGGTTGAAGCAGTTCAGTCATTTAATTAGAATGCAGCCTACTCAAACATTTCTACAACAATATTTGGTGAGGAATATGCTAGGATGAGGACCATTTTGTTATCCTAGGGAAAGGCAGCTAGGCCAAAGGATACCAAGACCAATATACATGGAGGCATATTGTCTGAAAATTCTATCCAGCTTGCTGATGAAAACCGTAATGAAGTTGCATGTCTTGCTTTCCTGTACTATTTTGTGTATAATATGACTAGAAATATTTCATTATTGAAATTCTGTTACTTAGGAAGCAAATTAAGCAGTGATGGACGAAGCAAAGAGGATATAAAAAGTAGGTTGGCTCAGGCAAGGGAAACATTTCTACAAAAAAAGGAATCTGTTGTCATCGAATATAGATTTAGGTATTAGGAAGTCATTTTTGAAAGCATTTGTCTGGAGCGTGGTGCTCTATGGTGAGATGAATGACAATGGGGAGAAATTTACGGAATATTGCGCCAGTCAGGATTTGGTGATGGGTGGCACGGTATTTCCTCATAGGCGGTGCCACAAGGTCACCTGGGTGTCTCCTGATCAAGTCACAGAAAATCAAATTGATCACATCGCGGTGAGCAGGAGGTTCAGAAGAAGCTTGGAAGATGTTAGGAACAAGAGAGGAGCGGACGTTGGTAGTGACCATCATCTTGTGGTTGCCAACTTCCGCATGAAGATTGTCGCAGTCCACCGAAAGTTTAACACTCGGCACAACAAGTTTGATGTGGGCAAGCTTAAGAACCAGCAGAGATTGGACCAATTTAAACTGGAGCTCAGAAATAAATTCCAGGTGTTGGACTCCGAGACAGAGAAGGACGTGGAGACTGTGTGGAGCGAGGTAAAGAATATCTTCGTGGAAACCAGTGAGATGCAGCTCAGGTACAAGAACTACCTGCGGAAAGAATGGATATCCGATCAGACCTGGGACAAGATAAATTATAGGAAGGAGATTAAGGCCAAGCTCAACACCTGCAAGACTAGGCAGCAGAAGGCTCTCACACAAGCAAAATATTCAACAGCAAACAGGGAGGTAAAGAGGAGTGTACGGAAGGATCATAGGAGGTGGATTGATGAGCAGGCGGAGAAAGCAGAAGAAGCAGCAAGAAGGGGGGACGTTAAGGAGCTCTATGGCATCACAAAGATGCTTTCGAAGAAAGGTTTTAATAAAACTAGGCCTGTGAAGAGCAAGACGGGCGAGATCCTCACGACGTGTGAACAGCAGCTGACAAGATGGAGTGAACACTTTGCGGAGGTTCTTAAGAGATAGAGGACCAGAAAGTAAGCAGCGAGGAGAAGATGAAGAGGAAGCAGAAAGTGACCCGGACATCAGCCTCGACTCCCCAACTCGGGGCGAAATACGGACAGCGTTGAAGCAGATGAAATGTGGGAGGCACCAGGTCTGGATAATATCCCAGCGGAAGTACTGAAAGGAGACCTGGATATTATGATCGATCTGCTGCACCCGCTGTTGGAGAAGATCTGGAAGGAGGAGAAAATACCAACCGACTGGAAGAAGGGGTTGATAGTCAAGTTGCCGAAGAAAGGGGACACCACAAACTGTAACAACTGGAGGGGTATCACCTTGCTGTCCATTCCAAGCAAAGTGCTGGCGAGAGTCATCCTGAATCGTATAAAAGACTGCGTAGAAAAAAAGCTTCGGAACGAACAGGCTGGATTTCGACAACATTGCAGCTGTGTGGATCTCATCAACACCCTCCAAATCATCCTGGAGCAGAGTGTGGAGTGGCGGAATACCCTTTACCTCACATTTGTTGACTTCGAGAAAGCCTTCGACTCCGTAAATCAAAGAATCATGTGGAAGACCCTCGAGGAATATAAAATTCCAACAAAGATCATCAGAATCATGGAAGAGATGTACGAAGGGTATGAGTGCCAGGTTCTTCACGAAGGCAAATTAACAGAAAAGATAAAGGTCAGTTCCGGAGTGAGACAGGGGTGTGTCCTTTCCCCCACTCTGTTCCTGTTGGTCCTGGATAGTGTGATGAAGAAAGTAATGGGAGGACGGAAGAGGGGTATTCAATGGGGTATAAATGGCAGGCTTGAAGATCTGGATTTCGCAGACGACATTTGTCGTATGGCACAACGGTACCGAGACATAGAAGATAAGCTGGGGAGGTTGCAGAGAGAAGCAGAATGTGCAGGACTGATGATCAACACCAACAAGACCAAAGAGATGAGGATAAATTCTGACATCACGACTAGTTTGACAGTCAACGGAAAGGACATTGAGCGAGTTGAGTCCTTCCTCTACCTTGGAAGTATAGTCACAAATGATGGGGGAGCAGAGGAAGATGTTCGAAGCTGTATCAGGTAGGCAAATGGTGTCTTTGTCCAGCTCTACCCCATCTGGAGAAATAGAAACATTTCCAGGAAGACCAAGCTCCGCCTTTTCAATAGCAACGTAAAGTCGAGTCTTCTCTACGGCTGTGAAACATGGAAAGTCACAAAACCGATCAACAACCAGCTACAGGTGTCCATTAACAGATGTCTGCGTCGCATCATGAATGTGAGGTGGCCAGACATAATCTCAAATGAAGATCTTTGGACCATCACCAATCAACAACCGATTAGCATCCAGATCAAGGAGAGGAAATGGCGCTGGATTGGTCACACTAAGGAAGCCGGACGGAGCTATCGAGAGGGCGGCGCTAGACTGGAATCCTCAAGGCGCCAGGAAGCGAGGTCGACCTAAGAAGACCTGGAAGAGGACGATCGAAAATGAAATTGCAGAGGTGGACAAGAACTGGAGAAATGGCGTGCATTGATCCAAAAAGCGGACCCCGTTCCTATGGGATGATGCGAAGAAGAAGAAGAAGAAGTAGAACAGGAAGTTGTAGTTTAACTCAGTCATTGACTGCGTGTACATGGTGAACTCGAATTGATTTGAGTAGACTTACCTTATTGAATATGGTCTTGTAAACGGGACTCAGATCGTATTGAGTTTCAAGGTCTATACGGTAAAATTGTGGGATCGAATCGTATCCAAATAGGCATTCAGGAACATGTAAACGCGGATCGTATTGAAACCGATTCTGCGCGCTCTTGAGTTACAATTTTAAACTAATTTAGGCCTACTTTCGTCAGTCACCTGACTCTCGAATCTCTTGTTTTACTTTCTGCACATATCCTTCGTTACTGTCATGGTTGTTAAGCGTAGTTTGTTTGCACGCGTTTTTAGCTTTAATGTAATTTGTCCGTTTTTACTTTTAATGTCTGGTGTATCCGTAGGTAAAATGTGGTCAGCAGAAAAATTGAAAATACACCGTCTTTCTTTGCCGCGTAATCCGTTCCTTTTCCCTTTTGTCCACTAGATTGAATAAATTGAACACAGACTGGCTGAGTGGCGCAGCGGTAACTTTCTTGCCTGCTTTTCCCAAGGTAGAGGGATCGAATCCTGGCTCAGTCAGGGTGCTTAAGCCTACATGTGAGGGAGCCGTGTCAGTATATTTACTGGTACGTTACATATCCCATTTGGGGCAACATACCGGAAGCCCGGCTTCTCTAAAAGCTTCAGTAATTAAAAGGGACGTAAAACCAATAACCATAACCAATCATTATTAAACTGAACATAAACTTGTTAAGAACAAACAACATCAAAATCTTCCGCACATCCATTTTTCATGTTTACAAACAACAACAACAAAAAAAAAAAAAAAAAAAAAAAAGAAGGCGGATGATAATTGTTGTTGTTTGAGTCTTCAGTCATTTGACTGGTTTGATGCAGCTCTCCATGCCTCCCTGTCCTGAGCTAATCGTTTCATCTCTACATAACTACCACACCCTACATCTGAGGCAATCTGTTTAACATATTCTAACCTTGGTCTACCCCTACAGTTCTTGTCCTCGACCCTTCCTTCCATAACTAAGCTTGCTATTCCTGGGTGTCTTAGTATGTGTCCTACCAACCTATCTCTTCTCTTCATTAGCAGTCGCCAGAAACATCTCTCCTCTCCCACTCGTCTTAATACCTCTATGTTTGTAACCCTATCTACCCATCTGATCTTCATCATTCTCCTGTAACACCACATTTCAAATGCTTCTATTCTCCTCTTTTCTGCTGCACCAATAGTCCAAGTTTCACTTCCATAGAGTGCCACGCTCCAGACAAAGGCTTTCAAAAATGACTTCCTAATACCTAAATCTATATTCGATGTCAGCAGATTCCTTTTTTGTAGAAAAGCTTTCTTTGCCTGAGCCAACCTACTTTTTATATCCTCTTTGCTTCGTCCATCACTGGTTATTCTACTTCCTAAGTAACAGAAGTCTTCTACTTCCTTCAGCTTTTCACCTGTCAATTTGATCTCTATAGAGGTTTCTGATTTATTTCGGCTGCATTCCAGTATTTTTGTTTTACATTTATTAATTTTCATCATGAATTCCTTCTGTAAGACGGAGTCCATACCATTCAAAAACTCATTCAAATCCTCAGGCTTGTCGGCCAAGATGACTATGTCATCAGCAAATCTCAGAGTTGAAATTATTTCTCCTTGAATCTTCACTCCCACTTTAAATTTTTCTCTAATTTCCTTCATTGCTTGTTCAATGTAAAGATTGAAAAGTATGGGTGATAAGTTGCAGCCTTGCCTTACACCTTTCTGAATACCAGCTTCTCTCTCATGTCCTTCAACTCGAATGACTGCTGTCTGGTTTCTGTATAGATTGTATATCACCCTCCTATCCCTGTACTTTATTCCAATAGATTTCAAAATGTCAAACAATTTAGTCCAATCAACGTTATCAAAAGCCTTTTCTAAGTCTACAAAAGCCATGAACGTTCTCTTATCTTTCCTTATTCTACCTTCCAAAATCAGCCTAAGACTTAGTACAGCTTCCCTTGTTCCTACATTTCTCCTGAAACCAAACTGGTCTTCACCCAACTCCGTTTCTATCTGGCTTTCAATCCTCTTGTAAATTATCCTAGACAGGATCTTTGAAGCATGAGTAATCAAGCTGATTGTACGGTAATCTTCACATCTGTCAGCTCCCACTTTCTTTGGTATAGGGATGATTACATTCTTCTTGAAATCAGGGGGTACCTCACCTGTCTCATAAATCCTACACACCAAGTGAAATAACCTGATCAGACCTTCATCTCCTATGCAGCGTAGCAACTCAATCGGTATATCATCTATGCCTGGTGCTTTGTTCCTGCTTAAGTCTTCCAAAGCTCTATCAAATTCCGATCTCAATATTAAATCTCCTTTCGCATCCTCATCAATTTCCTCCTCCCTTTCCATTATATGATTCTCAATCTCCTTTCCCTTATACAAACTCTCTATGTAAGCTTTCCATCTCTCAACCTTTTCTTCCCTATCTGTTAGAGGCTTTCCATTTGTGTCCTTAATATTACAGCACTTAGTCTTCTTTTCCCCAAAAGAATTCTTAATCCTTCGATAAGCTGTGTCTACTTTACCTAATTTCAGACAATTTTCTATACCTGCACATTTCTCTTTCAACCATTCTTCTTTCGCTTCCTTGCACTTCTTGTTAACCTCATTTCTCAGACGTCTGTATTCTGCTTTCCCCTTCTCATCTCTCACATTCTTGTGTTTCCGCCTTTCATCCATCAATTCTAGTATATCCTGAGTGATCCACGGTTTTCTACCTATTCTTTCTTTCCTACCAATGTTTTCTTCTGCGGATTTTGTTATTTCATTCTTCAAAAGTGCCCATTCGTCTGCAATTGAAGTTTGTTTAGGGTTTTTCATTAGTCCTTCCTTTATACTCTTCTTGAATCTTTCGTTTACATCCTTCTCTTTCAGTCTGTCTATTGCCCACCTTTTTGGCTTTTGACTTTTCTTCAGTTTCTTCAACTTTAATCTGCATTTCATTACGACCAGATTGTGGTCAGAGTTTATGTCAGCACCAGGATATGCTTTACAATCCAAAATCTGGTTTCGAAACCTCTGCTTGACCATAATGAAGTCGATTTGGTAACGCCCTGTATCTCCTGGTCTCATCCATGTGTATATTCTTCTATTGTGGTTATTGAATAAGGTGTTAGCTATGACCAACTCATGCTCGGTGCAGAATTCTACCAGCCTGCTTCCTCGATCATTCCTTTCACCTAATCCGAAATCTCCTACTATTTTCCCTTCTCTCCCTTTTCCTACCACAGCATTCCAATCTCCCATTACTATAACATTTTCATCACCCTTGATATACCTCAGAATTTCGTCTATTTCTTCGTAGACCTTTTCAATATCCTCATCATCAGCTTGACTGGTAGGCATATAGACTTGTACCACTGTGGTGCAGGTAGGTTTAGTATTGATTTTTGCTACAATAATCCGTTCACTATATTGTTCATAATATTCCACCCGCTGTCCAAGTTTCCTACTCAATATGAGGCCAACCCCTGCTTGGCCATTGTTTGATTTAGTGCTAATGATCCTATAGTCTCCTGACCGAAAGTCCTGTTCTTCCTGCCAGCGCATTTCACTAATCCCAACCAAATCCAACCTCAACCTATCCATTTCCCTTTCTAAGTTTTCTAACCTTCCACTTCCTAGCAGACTTCTAACATTCCACGCTCCGATCCGTAGAATGTCAGATTTCCTCTTTGTCACTTCTGTGATGTTAACCCCCTCTCGAGTAGTCCCCACCCGGAGATCCGAACGGGGGACTAGTTTACCTCCGGATTGAAATTTTACAAGGGAGGAGGCCATCATCACATGTAATTATGCATAGAGAGGTGCATATCCTCGGGAATAGCATACGGCTGTAGTTTCCCGTTGCTTTCAGCCGTGCAGCAGGACGCAGTGTAGCCATTATTTGGCTTATATTATCAATATCTTAACCGTCTAATTACGGGTCTTATATGTTTTGCAGTTTAATACGAGTTGGCCACCATAAATTATATAACAGTATTGAAATCTATTTCAATACGAACTGAAACTGCTCATGTAAACGGGTATCGTACTAAAAACAGGATTGTATTCAAATCGATCTGAGTTCGCCATGTAAACGTAGTATATGTTACATAAGATGACCTTGCTGTTCCGCCCCTTAAAGCAACAATAACCAACTACATAAGTGTTAACGGCGTTTGAGAGATGTTCACCGTAGCAATGTAAGTTTCTCTTTGAACGTATTTTCTTTATAATTATTGCAAGAAATTATTTATTTGTTAATTCATTAAAGGGTCTTGTGACATCTTGATTATCAGCCCCATGTAGTTGAGTGTGAGTGGAGCTTGTCTGATAACCTGTATTTCTGTGATGACTGTAGTACTGTGTATAGCTGGAGTATGGACAGGCATGGGGTAGGTACCCCAGGATTTGTAGTAAGGTACTATCCCAGCATTTGCCTGGAAAAAGTGTGGGGAAAACCAGGGGAAAAATCACACTCGGGACAGCTGCTGTCAGTGCCGCGTTTTTGAACCTCTGATCTCCGGACTTGCTGCAGCTACCCACGCGGACTTCGTGGAATCCTCCAATACTCTTTTGTTTACATACAGTATTCTGTTTCAGTAATGACAGACTTTGTAGTGAGTTGAGGACTAATATCTGCATACTTGTAAATCAATTGTTGTATATTATATAGCAGAAGTAATTACATAATAAATTGCCTTTATATCAATTGTCAATATTACATAATATACGCTAATACTTCAGGAATGTCCAGGAATTCATTTAAATTTTCACTTGAAACTTGGAATTAAATGAATCTCTCAGAATCCCACGCGACCTTCTATGCGAGAGATTTGGGCGCGACCACTGCTGAGTTAAAGCCTTCATTTTTCATCATTGTGGTATGAAACTTCCATTCTTGAAGTATGTGAGTTGTATTGGTTTCCTTTTGCAGTTCTTGTCATGCAAATGAGAGTATCTACAATGTCATGCAATTGTCTGATGCATTAAATATATCAGAATTCCTCGAGTATCCAGAGAAATATGGTATCCAAAAGAAAATTGACGAGTTGAAGAAAGACATCAAGATCCCTCAATCTGTGTTGCTGGATAAACCCACAAAGGATAACCTGAGAGAGCTGGGAAATTCCACTGTGGACTTGAAGCCCCTCAATGATGTGGTATGTATAGTAGTGTAAATGTAAAAGTTTGAAGCCATTCTTTCAGTGTTGCCAATATAAACTGTCAGTTGTAACTCTTCAGTTACTTACTTATTTCCTTTCGCTCCGTGCGGAGCAAACGGCATCCAAAAATGATTTCCATCGGGCTCTGTTTGTTGCAAGTTCTTCACTTCCCTCCAAGTCTTTCCAACTTCTCTGGCCTCCTCTTTAATGATGCGTTTCTAGGTGTTCCTTGGTCTTCCTCGTCTCCGAGCCCCTTGAGGATTTCAGTCCAGAGCTCCCCTTTCTACTGCATCATTCTGTTCCGCAGAGTATGCCCAATCCAGCCCCATTTCCTCCGTTTAATTTGGACTTCTATAGGTTGTTGGTTAGCCCTTTGCCACAGCTCTTTGTTTGGGATTATATCTGGCCATTGTATACCCCGAATTGGACGCAGATGAATACTTGAAGTTTGTGGCTGATAGGATTGGTAACTTTCCATGTTTCACATGCATACAATACGACAGCTTTCACATTGGTATTAAAAAGTCTGATTTTCATCTTCCTGGATATGTTACGGTTTCTCCAGACTGGATAGAGCTGTACAAAAGCACCATTTGCCTTTCGTATTCTGCTCTTGACGTCTCCTCAGCCCCACCAGTTCTCGTTACCACACTTCCCAAGTAAACAAATGTGTCCACCTCTTCTACATCTACTCCTCCCACAGTGAGGCCAGCCTGTACTGTCGAGTTAACTCTCAGCTCTTTTGTCTTCTTTGAGTTCATCTTAAGTCCAACCTTAGCAGCTTCAAGTTCTAAGTTTGCCAGTTTTCCCTCTTTGTCTCTGAAGCGGTGTGCTAGCATACAGAAGTCATCAGCAAAATCAAGATCCTCCAACCGGTCTCGAAGTCTCACTGTATCCCTCTCTTCCTTCCTCTCCCCACCTTCCTAAGAGTTTTATCAAGAACAATAAGGAACAAGGTGGGAGAAAGTATACATCCTTGTCGTACTCCAGTCGGCGGCTTCGGTGGTGTAGTTGGTAGCATGCTGAGCTTCTATGCCCAAGATCGCGGGTTCAAATCTGGCCGAAGTCATCGGATTTTTTAAGAGCGTTAAAAATCCCTCAGTATGCCTTCCTTTGGAGGGGAAGTCAAGCCGGCGGTCCCATGTCATAGATTTATGGCATGTTAAAGAACCTTTCACTAATTACACCTGTGTGAAGCTAAATTGTATAGGTTAAGAACGCTCTTAGGTTCCTATGTTCGTTGCCAAGAGCCGACTGCGGTGGCGTCTGGTAGCTAAGTTCTGAACTAGTAGTCGGTGGCGTTTGGCGGCAAAAGTAGGAACTATTTGAAAAATTCAAAAGTCTGCAGTCCTTACTTGAATTAAAAAACAGATAACACACACTAATACAGTCATCACAATTAACACCGGTTATCTCATCGATCCAATTAACTTACTCCTATCTCTCTTCACACTCTTTTTGACTTCTTTGTCAACGACCGTGTATTCTGCTTGTACTTTTGCTTTCTGCTGTCTAGTCTTACACATATTCAACCTCTCCTTAATCATTTTCCTATGACTTATTGTCTCCCAAGGTTGTTCTGACATCCAATCCTTCTTGAGAGGATTGCTTTTTCCGAAGACTATTTCACTTGTATCAAGGATGTTGTTCTTTACATTACTCCAGGAAGATTCAATATCAGTTTCCGCTGTATCAGTTTGGAGTACCTGAAAACTATTTCTTAGCTCCAATTTAAATTCTTCTCTGACCTTCTCCTCCTTCAACTTCCTCACATCAAATCTCTTGCTCTGTTTTTCAAACCTCTTCTTTACCACCATGATCTTATCTTGAAATCAGCCAGCGTAAGGTGGTGATCACTGCTAGCATCAGCTCCTCTCTTATTCCGAACATCGGTGAGTGATCTTTTGTATCTCCTACTCGATGTGATGTGGTCAATTTGGTTCTCAGTGTCATGATCAGGGGAAACCCACGTGATCTTATGGCACCTCTTATGAGGAAACAATGTACCTCTAATAACAAGGTCATGGCTAGCACAGAAGTTTGTGAACTTTTCCCCAGTTCCATTCCTATTCACAAGGCCATGTACACCCATCACATATTCTAGTCCCTCGTTCTCTCCTTCCTTAGCATTAAGGTCTCCCATTATTATAATCATATCTCTCTTACTGCTTTTCTTTGCTGTCTCATGTAGAAGGGAGTAGGATGCTTCCTTAAGTTCTTCTTCTGATGGTTCCGTGGGTGCATAGCATTGTATAATCGTAACATTGCGAATGCGAGTCTTAAATCTTGCTGATAATATTCGATCGGAAAAGGGTTGCCAACTTAAGAGGCTTTTCTTTGCATGTTCAGTAAGCAAAAGACCAACTCCATCTCTGTGTTCCGCATTCTCCTCGCTCCTCCCAGAGTATATGAGGGTAAGTAAGTCCTTCATAAGTTTTTATCTCACCAAAATCTGGCCATCTTATCTCACTGAGCCCAAGTATATCAAGTTTATACGAGATCATTTCTCTGGTCACCTGCCTCAGCCTGCTACTCTCACCCAGAGTCCTCACATTCCAGAAACCTATTCGCGTCTTCCTTTTCATGCCGAAAGTTGTCAACATGAGATCCGTCTGGTTTTCATTCTTTTCAGTTTCTTTAATAATAAACAATTTGGAGAGTGCGAGTTATTAGCCCACAGCTTCCTAGTTTCCTATTACGGCTGCCACCTTAAGGACTGAAAACGAGCCCCCGCAGTTTTCCAACCGTACCACTGAATTACAGCTCCGCCTCAAAATAACCTACTGATGATGATGCTGCTGCCCACCATCATGGTGTAGTCTGTCATTTAGTCTGGTCTCTCACCCTCGACCTTGCCGGCATGGGTGACCCTGCCAGGAGCCGAAGCTTCCGCCGGCATTGCTCTCGGGATCAATGAAACACACAAGCCTCCCCACCACGTCAAGGTACTTGACCATGGGGGAGGAACTCTTCAGTTGGTCAATAGGAATTCGCTCAATAACTGGCAGGCGAGAAGACAATAACTGTATGACCAACGGCTCCACTGAGATAAGTAACCATATCCATACCGGTAATAGAATTCAAGAATTAAATTTTTATTTAATTTTATTTATTATATTGTGTTGTTCTAATTTGTATACACGTGCATAATACCAGTGCTAATACGTAATTCACAAACCCTTATAAAAAACAAACTAACCTTACATTTGACAGGGTGATAACGGAAAGTTATACGGTTCCGCGTAGTCAATACATTTTCATACCATGAATTTATTTTGTCATATTGTGGTACATGTTTCGAGGGCTACTTTCAATGCTCCCTTCTTTAGCTTTGACACAACATTGATAAAACATTATAAAGACATTGATCTATAAAATAATTAACCCTCAGAGGGCAGAATTTAATATATGGTCAGAGATCTGCTGATAAGGCGCAAGTGGTACGCTAAATACTCAACAGATGCCAGTGAACTACACTTTTAGGTCTAGCCTAACAGGAAAACCCCGAATTGAGTGGTTTTATCTCCCTGCTAGCTTCTCACAAGATGTGAGAGATTGTGTTCAGTCAAGATTGGGTTGCGAGTTCTTAAAACGTCTTTTTGTAATTAATATACTGTAGTTATTTGGCGACATGTGCAGGGTCAGTGGGCAAGAGATTGATTCAATTTTGGACTCCACGGATGTAGATGAAAGTGATTTTTCATTTGAAGAGTCTGTAAATGGATATTCAAGTAGTGTCTCTTATGCCCTATACACACTAAAAAAAAATTTGATAATATTCTACGCACTTCTGAGACGGAGTACAACCAATAATCAAGGTAAGCCATTAATATTACATACATTTATGTATGTTTATAGCTTGTGTTCGATAATTCTGGAGAGTTTTGATTTGCCATATTTTCGGTCCGCGTACAGATATAAAACGCATCCGCCTGCGTAGGGTTAACACTTTAAAAATAACATCTAAAAAACCTATTTAAAAAAATTGCAATTGTTGAATGGAGTGTTTGAAAATCCTTGTTGCTAGTACATACTGTACTTGATTAAAAGTCAATTGCATGGTCAACGTACACCAGTGACGCACCATCTGCCTGCTCATGATGTTCGGCCCGTAGACAATGACTTTCGATCGGTGCTATGTGTTGTGCATTCATGAACTTGTTCACTGACTGAACCTCGCACGCTGTGGGAGAAGGAATGAGCCGCCATTTGGGGCCACTGCTGCTCCTGATGTCCGGCTGGCATATGCTTGCTACATCATAGATCTGTTACGCATGCGCCAATGTCCTGCCTAAATACGTTTACTTTAAAAGAAAAAAAAAATGGGAAACTTACTTTCTGGATGCGCCTTGTATTTATATATAAGTTTAAACCCTAACACAGTGATCAAGATCTAATGATGACTGCTTGAAAGTCGAAACACATAATCCTAAAATTACCCCATTTTAATAGTGATCATAACTAATACGTGAAATTTTTTCTAGGAGTGTTATTTACTTATTATTAATATAATATAGTAACTTACATTCTACCCCACACAGTCATTGGGAAAATTTGTGTTGACTGAAGAGTTACAACTGACAGTTTGTATGCTAGGGCGCTTCAACCAAATATTATGCAAGGTGTTTTAAAATTCTACCACCTCCTTTACAGGACATACGTTATTGTTGCCTAAATCTGTAATTGCCATCTCCACAGTCACTTTGCTGCGTAGTTTCGTGACTTCAAACATTATTCTATTGTCTTCCAAGTCTCTCCTTATGATGGCAATACTGGTAGCTCCTAAGAGACATGCTCATCATGTAGGGATGACTCACTAGACCAATGAGATTCAGGCAAAGCCTATGACTTGAGAAGCGACACCGTTGTTATCCAAGTGCGTAGTATCAGTTTGCCAATTTTGACAAGTCTGTATAAATTACGAAGAAACTGACAAATACAGATAATGTCTCGACTTTTACAAGAGTTAAGATTGCATTCTTTTATTTTAATTTTTTATTTATTTTTATTGCTACAAAGTCGAGTGCTTACATAGCAAAAATAAATGTAGTTCAGCGACGAAAAATGACAAATTGAGCGATAATCAAATTTACATTTATCACAACCATTTAAATACCAAATGAGGCTTTTCAGGTATTAAGCCATGAAGTACAAGTCGTAAGATGATACACAGAGTTAAAATGCCTGATGAGACCAGGACTCAAACCTGGGACCTTTGGATTTCCGGTCTGATGCTCTTACCAAGTGAGCTATCACGAGCAGACATTTGCTCTCAGTCTGGTGAAGGTATATCGACTGGGGTCCTATTGATCCTGTATGCGCACAACTGCCCCTTACGGGGACGAGAGAATGACTCACATTGCACCATTCTGCTATGCAACCTGTCTGCTGTTGTGCACCACGACACCATACGCCCAGTCCATGAACTTATTGACTCAGCTACGTATTTTAGACCTGTTGTCTTCCTTATGTTGCTGAGTAATGATTTTGAAATCATATCAAAAGAACAATACTCTGCAATTGCCAGACTAAAACAAATATAATCTGGGACTGCTATCCCAATTACACAAAAAAAAGTTCTGATTACCTGAATAATAATCTTTTTATATTCCAGGCAGATGTACAGCTTACTTCCAGGAGACAATAGTTGTTCATGAAATTGTGAAACACCTATAGTATTTATAATATATGCTAGATCTTGGATGTCTTCTTCCAGACATAAAGCAACACCTTCCTACAATTAACTAGGCAGAGTTGGGAAAATCTCCTGCTTGTCCCACTGGGCAAGCTGTTTGTGTAATAAACAGCAGATCTGAATGTGTAAAGGTGTTGTTTGGATCATATTCTTCTTCTTTCAAAAGGAAAGCGAATGATAATTAGTGTATTTTATAAAATCAAGTTTCTTAACCCATGGCCATTAATGCCATTTGACGAGCTCTGGTCGCGAGTTATCACATTAGCACATAAATCATATAACGAGCTCTACTCGTGGTGATGCATTGCTTTATTTACGTTCGTGTATTCCTATCTCGTTTCTGTATAACTTGCCAGAATCCTGAAATAATGGAACAATAATGCCAATGTATACACTTTTAGCGGATACAGCTAATAAAACAGTTCAAGTTAGATCCGCCGTCCACATTAGTACGCAGTGGCCATCTTGACATTTCATAATTAAAAAATACCTTTTATGTTTTAGAGCTGCAATAACAAAAATTCGTGTTGCACTAGAACCTTATATGTAGCTTGGTATGATCAAGGCAAAATGACAGCCACTCCATACTTTCAAGATGGCGCCTGGGTGTATAGACTACTATAAAACTTAATAATCAATTGTTCACAATGCAATTGTGCAATTTAAACAAACCTTAGTTAGAAAATACTGTAGTACCATATAAGGGAACTCGCTGATGCATACAAAATTTCAGTAAAATATCGTTATTGGTTTGTATTTTATGGATATTTGTGTACTGTAATCATCATCATTATGTAAAGGCTAAGCCTTGTCGCTGCAGCCACAGCCCACGATCATCAGCAGCTCTCTTCATCATGACGTAGGAAGCAAAACCCAGCTGAGTGATTGTGTTCCTAAGGTATGATTTCCTCTAGATTTCTTCCCTAGGATCTTGCCTTCGAAGACAATCTGGCGAAGTGTGTCATGCCGTAAGAAGTGTAAGTAATCTATGACCACTGCCGGGCGAATACAATCGGATTTCAGTCAACAATGTGACCATTAAATTATGACTGGAATGGGTTAAGAGTGTTTACTTGCAGCCAACAACAGATAGGTACTAGGTGTGAAACTTACCTCTTTTTTTTTTCATACAATTGCAACAAAGAAGGCCCAACTCTTCAGTTATTGGTTTAAATTTGAGGGATATGTCTTCCAGTAATTTATGATGGGCTGGATTATCGAGAGAATTGATTAAAATCAAAACCATGTTATCACTGTGTGTGAGCACATGTACGGTATGCAGTGGTTCACTTTATTTTGTGGCGGTGATTATTGTTATCAGGAAGATCACCTGCTCCCATTTCATTTTGAGCACTTTGTACATTGTGTGAACAAAATTGTGCAATGGTTCAATTTATTTTGAGTAGTGTGTATCTGCAATAGGAGAATACACTGCAGTGGGGATGTGTTCTATCACCAGGTTCGGAGTTTAATTTAGGATAAACACATACCACTGAAGGTTAAAGAGGTGATGTACAAGACCTATTACTTACCAATAATGACGTTTGAGCAGAAACTTGGCCGATGACCTGGAGAGATGAAAGTAGAATACAGGCAGCCGAAATGAAATTCCTGAGGATATGGTACAGAAGACTAGGAGAGAGAGAGAGAGTGAGAAATGAAGATATACAAAAGGAAGTGAATGTACAGAAGCTAAATGATACGCTGGAGCAGAACAGATTGAGATTGTATGGACATGTGAAAAGGATGAATGATGAAAGAATTCCAAATCAAGTGATGGAGAGACGGATGACTAGAAAGAAAGGACGAGGAAGACCTCAAGTACGGTGGATGGATTTGGTGGAGGACAGGGTGAGAAAACGGGGTGGAGTTCTGTGGTTGAGGATGATGGTGGACAGACAGAGTAAAGTGTAGTGGTGTCATATTAGCTCCTACCCGGCTTAGGCTGGTAAACGAAATTGATGATGAGTGTGTATCTGATGTAACATCTTATTGCTTGGTAATATTTTTTCCCTTTCTTTGTTTAAGCTTGCTACTATGGACAGAAACAACAGCTTGGTGAATCTGGCAGTTCAACTGAATAAGACAGCTGAAAATCCACAACTAAAAGATGAAGATGTAAGTAATCATATTTTCATTGTGCTCTAAACGAATAAGAAGGTACATTCCTTTTACTTCTTGATTCCATCAATCCCAAAGAGCAAAATGCTTGTTGCTGAGATAATAGATACAGTTTGTCAATGTAAATCGTTAAGTACATACTACTATCTCATCCGACCTCGACCGTGCCTTTCAAATATTGATATGTTACACCAATTCAACATGGCGGCCACGCAAAATATTTCACTGGCATTCTAGGTTGGTTGGTTCTTCAGTTTAGGGGCTACAACAACGCGGTCATGTAGCCCCGTGTAATTTAGGTGTGTGTAGAATTTGTCTGATAACCGGAGTTAATTGTGAGGGCTGTATTAGTGTGTGTTATCTGTTTTTAATTCAAGTAAGGACTGAATACATTCGATTTTCAAGGAGTTCCAACTTTTGCTACCAAACACCACCGTCAACGACCAACTAGTTCTGAACTTTGTTACTAGATGACGGGCATTCTATATCTCCACATTGATAACCCTGAAATTTTGTACAGTGATAAAGGGTACTACTACAAGTTCACCTATGTGACTTGCAAAAACCTGTTAAGTACAAAACGAACATGGCAGCCAAGCGAAGTTGAAACATTTTAATGGATGTTCATGCGATTTAACCATCCGAGTGCAGCGAAACTTGGTACAGTAAGTGTATATGCATAGCTTAATGTACTGGCACCTAATTTAATTGAATTGCTTTCATAACCTCAAGATGGCAACTGTGCGAAATTTTAAAATTATGTTTTAATTTTTGTCGTAATCATACGATCGAAGTGAAAGTTTGAAAAATGAACCTACGCAATAATCTTCATCTAATGTTACATAACTCTATGACCTACATATTGAGCAATCCAACATGGCGATCTTTTTCATAGGTGGGAGAAGTTTTAACCCGGCAGTGATCGCGGTATAATTTCGACGTATGTGGTCGCGGGTGAGATTTTCGCTCACCTTCGTAATTTGAAGTTTTATACACAAATGATTATTTTCAAAAGGACAGCAATACGTTTATTTGCTTTCATGAAGTATCTCATAGATATTTACAAAAAGGGATACTTTAATTTTGCCACACCAATAAGAATAATTAAATGTTTTAAATCAGAACAGTCCAAATATGACATCTCTATATACCGTATTTCCTCGCATAATCGTCGCACTTTTTTTGCCGAAATTTCGTGG
This sequence comes from Meconema thalassinum, assembly GCA_946902985.2. Classification (NCBI taxonomy): domain Eukaryota; kingdom Metazoa; phylum Arthropoda; class Insecta; order Orthoptera; family Tettigoniidae; genus Meconema; species Meconema thalassinum. Next base: position 175,028,146 of record OX336394.1, on the reverse strand, counting down.
AAAAAAGCAGGTGCGACGATTATGCGAAGAATATTTAATTTCAAAGAGTATACTGTATCATTATTTGCTGCACGGGCCAGTCATTCTCGTAGCGCGAGTCATAGCCCGCAGTCAGAGACAGGGTTCTTTCTTCTAACAAGGTCACGACAGGTTAACGCTCGCGGAATGTGCTGACGAAGCTGGCCATTCGCGTCGCGGTTCATAGCCGGCAGGCATAAAGGCGATATTACTTTCTCCTGACAGGATCACGCCAAATTAGGCCTATAAACTCGCGGAATGTGCGCTGGTCGTTCGCGTCACAGTTCATAGCCCGCAGGCATAAAGACGAGAGTACTTTCTGCTGACAAGATCACGCCAGATTAGGCCTATAAGCTTGCGGAATGTGCGCTGACCATTCGCGTCGCGGTTCATAGCCTGCAGGCATAACTACGATATTACTTTCTCCTGACAAGATCACGCCAGATTAGGCCTATACGCTCACGGAATGTGCGCTGGCCGCTCGCGTCACAGTTCATAGGCCGCAGGTCTAAAGATGAGATTACGTTTTGCTGACATGATCACGCCAGATTAGGCCTATAAGCTCGCGAAATGTGCGCTGACCATTCGCGTCGCGGTTCATAGCCGGCAGGCATAAAGGCGATATTACTTTCTCCTGACAGGATCACGCCAAATTAGGCCTATAAACTCGCGGAATGTGCGCTGGTCGTTCGCGTCACAGTTCATAGCCCGCAGGCATAAAGACGAGAGTACTTTCTGCTGACAAGATCACGCCAGATTAGGCCTATAAGCTTGCGGAATGTGCGCTGACCATTCGCGTCGCGGTTCATAGCCTGCAGGCATAACTACGATATTACTTTCTCCTGACAAGATCACGCCAGATTAGGCCTATACGCTCACGGAATGTGCGCTGGCCGCTCGCGTCACAGTTCATAGGCCGCAGGTCTAAAGATGAGATTACGTTTTGCTGACATGATCACGCCAGATTAGGCCTATAAGCTCGCGAAATGTGCGCTGACCATTTGCGTCGCGGTTCATAGCCTGCAGGCATAAATACGATATTACTTTCTCCTGACAAGATCACGCCAGATTAGGCGTATACGCTCGCGGAATGTGCACTGGCCGTTCACGTCACAGTTCTTAGGCCGCAGGTCTAAAGATGAGATTACTTTTTGCTGACATGATCACGCCAGCTCGCGGAATGTGCGTTGGCCGTTCGCGTCGCGGTTCATAGCCGGCAGGTTAAAGATGAGGTTACTTTCTCCTGACAAGACCACGCCAGATTAGGCCTAAACGCTCGCGGAATGTGCGCTGGCCATTCGCGTCGCGGTTCTTAGCCGGCAGGCATAAAGACAAGATTACTTTCTCCTGACAAGATCACGCCAGATTATTCGCTCGCGGAATGTGCTAAGTGACGAAGCTTGCCGCTCGCGTCACAGTTCATTGCCCGCAAGCATAAAGACGAGATATTTTTCGTCTGACAAAGTCGCGCCGGGTTATAAAGTCGCGGTAGCGTGTGCAACTGACTGGCGCACAAATACAAACATGCTATGCGACGATTATGCGATGACATTTTATAAACCTATTTTAGTGTTTGAAAAGTGGGGTGCGACGATTACGCAGTGGCGACGATTATGCGCGGAAATACGGTATTCTCTGGCAGACGCTCGCATTTATTAAGCATACATACAAAAGGGAAGTTTATAAGGGAAAGCAACCGGTTGGACCTTACTCTGGTGTGAACATGCCTGCAGAGGTTGTCAAACGACTAGCATAATAATGGAAGGAACTTCACTATGGATAATAACAGTGAATCTTCACGTACACGGTTTTCAGGGGGCCAAAGGAAAAAAACCACTTATAAGTGTGAAAAACGCGTAAATGAAAGTTGGTAAATAAAATCTGCAAACTTTATGGGACAGTATGGGTTATAGTTAAGAATTGAACAACAAGAAATAATATGATTGTTTAACTATAATCGGCAATGTGTAACAATACAAATACAAGAGAAATGCACCCAGATAAAGAAAGACACAACAACAACAAAACAAAGAAAATTGAGTCACTTTACGAAGTAGTCTGTTATCTTGGCTTGCTTTTTATTGGCCGCGGCCACGGCATGAACAGTATTTTCAAACCGATACAATTCGGCCATTATTTCCTCAGAAATGTTATGGCGCATCAAAAAATGTTTGATAGTCCATAGAGCATTGACAGCATCATTAAAATCCACTGTAGTATGCTGCGGCTCTTCAGTATCATCGTTGTCATCGTCATTAATACGGTCTTCGCTCAGATCCCATTGTGGGTCTTAAACTATCTCGGAGATAGTCGTGGCTTCTGCAGTGACGAGGTTGGCGTCAACATTTACGTAGTCATTGAATGATCTCTCCTCTTCCAGTTTCCTCCATTCGCAGTTATTATCAGGAACATGATCATCAATAATATCACCAGTAGAACAACCGGTAACTCCAAATCCAGCTTTTCGAAAACAGTTGCGAATTGTAAGTGCTGAGACACAGTGTCATGATACTGCGATGTAATGCATTGCCTACCAGAAGAAAATAAAATAGTGTAAATTAATTTATGGATTTTAATTTGTCTGAAGACGCAAGATTATTATAGCACAGAATTAGTCGCGTATTTTTAATGGTTTGATGAGAAGTCCTGAAAAAAGAAACCACGAATAAAAATTATAAAAGAGGTAAATAAATTCAGTACTAGAATTCTTACCTGTAACAAGTTGATTTTCATTTCGTCCTTTTTTCCGATGTCTACACATCTGATCGCGTGTTGCACCAGCATCTTACTTAATGCAACTTGAGGTTGCGTATCACTCCGAGATCGAGTGGCTGCAGCTCGCTCGTGCAGTTCGCTGGGAAAAATTCCATAGTCACGTTCCTTAAATAAGTAGTAATCGGAGGATGAGCAGGGCATCGGTCCACGATTAATATGATCTTGCGACCTTTCACTCCCATTTTGGCGTCTACACTTCGAAGCCAGTTTTCAAAAACTTTCGTTGTGACTCAAGATTTATTGTTGTTGGAGTATTTTGTAGGGAGCGTAGCAACGTTTTTAAAACAACGCGGCTTTGAAAATTTGCCGATTGTCAATGGAGGCAGCTTTTCAGATCTGTCACTTTTGGCGCACAACAGTACTGTTACATGTTGTTTGCTTTGTTTTGTGCCGTGACAGTTTTCCCCTTTCAATGCCATTGTTCGATCGGGCATTAAATTAAAAAAGAGGCCTGTCTCGTCTGAGTTGAAAATGTCCTGAGGAGCGAATTGGGATGTCAGTTCTTTCAAACGGTTTTCTTTCCAATCTTGTACAGTCTCGGCATCAACACTCCCCACACACATTGTGACCACTGATGCCGTGCCTAGCCTTAAATTTGTGTAGCCAGTCTGATTAAGCACTAAAATCTACCCCAAGTCTTATTGCCAGTTACTTGCCAGTTGGAATGCCTTCTTGCCTATGTTGCCTGAACCACTGTAACAAACAATCTTCCAAACATTTGTATTTTCCACCCTGAATGCGAGTTCACTTATTTGTAGAAACACCTAAAACATGCGCGCCTTCTTCAATTTCCGCTGCCTTAGCTATAATTGTGTTTTAGGTGGACGGAGCATTCCCCCTATTTCATAGCGATTTCAGTGCGTTTCATGTTGCCACTTTCCTTCACTACATTCAAAATGCGTCATTTTTCAGCAATCGTAATGCACTTCCTCTTCCTTTCACCCATGTTCACTGCACTCAATGTTAACCATAACTGAAGCACCGAACAAGGCAGAACAAGGACTGAAGCAAGTGGTGTGGCATTTCACAACACACACAACTTTGGCTGAAAATAGCTTCAGGGTCGCTCTCGCCACCACAATTAACCCCGCGCAATGCATGGTTTCTGAGAAATGTACAGTGCGTGTCATAAGTTTCTGGCTCCATTATTTTAGTGATTTTAAGTAGGGAAACCGTTGTAAACGTATAAACGACGCATTTTGCTCTCGGGGACGTAAGATATGATCGCATAATAGTAAAAATCATATAAATGAAAGTCGTGTAAACGAAATAATTTGCCGTAATGCATTATAGGATTTTGCTGGGACCGCTGAAAAAAAAAAACGTATAAGTCTAGAAAACGTATAAGTGTGAAACGTATAAAAGAAGTTTTACTGTATTTTTCATCGGTTTCCCTGGCTTTAGACTCGCTGAAGAAAGGATTGACAGTAGTGGGAACTGTTAGAAAAAAATAAGGGAGAGGTTGCCCAATGGTCTTCTGCATTCACATGAGAAATCTTCAAAATGCCATAGGCCAAATAACGCAGTTATTTCTTCACAGTCATTGTTTCAAGCGTCCCTTCTCGTGTGTTATGTTCACGCAATTTTGACATTTGTATGTTAGTACAGTCCACAATTTCTTGAATAGTTTCCTGAGGGAAAAACAATCTCCACGCCTCACTGCAGGAGCACATGATTTTTGCCTCGTCTTTTACTCCAGGAAGGCTTCGAACATGATTAGGTTCTTGTGTCTGGTTTTTGCAAAGTATCGTGGGCAATGGATGTACCAGGTTGGGTCAATCTTTCTCAGAGTACTGTGCACCAGCATTATCCAGTTCATCACCAGAAATATCTGAAGCTCGAATCACTAAGTTCTATATTATCTGTTTAGGACACATGAAGGGCATCTGTAAGCAACATTCCTAAGAACATTTATAGTTGTACTTGTATTAGTACCTTATTTTCTGCTCCCTGATATGTTGGCATGGAGTAAAAAAACTATGAGGAAGGTATCATCATGGATGCGCAACAGACCTTACTATGACGTGTAAGATGGCTGCTGCAGCTTTGGTTTTGTAGTGGTGATATTATGAACTTTAGAACCGGATCATCAAGAAAAGAGAGCTTAATATAATTATTGTTTATGTTTATTGGGAGAGAAATCACAATAATGCAGTTAGATTTGTTTTGATCTAAGTAGATCATTGAATAAAAAGAAGAGATTGTTAATTTTTTCAATCTTATCTTCATTTGCAACATTATCCTCTTCGACTTCACTAGCACTGCCAACGTCTAACAAATCATCATCTGCCTCACCATTTCTTATTAATTCTTGTTCCACCTCGCCCTACTAGATCATAACCCGTTCCTCTAGTTTATTAGTCATTTTTAAATTCACTTGAGAACAAACTATACGAAGAAAAGTAACACAAAATTAGTTACGTTTATAGTCGCGGGTGAGGGAATGTCTCACTTCTGTGCAGGCACGTACTATAAGAGTAACCATGTGAAAAGTTTCAAGTGTTAAATTGCTATTGTTGCAGGAGGTGTCTCGTTATGCCCCCTACTAGGAATACCTAGGAGAGTAGGTGAATATGTGTGTGGCTGCAGAGTTACAAGTAAGACATTTCCAAAGTGAGACAATCCTTCCCCCCGCGACCACTGCCTGGTTAAGAGAGAAGACCAATAGGATATATGAAAATAGGCTATATAGTTCTTCACGGAACTACTTGTTTTTTAGAATAGGTTATAAATTAGATTTAAGACATCTTTAATTAAAATGTCCGGTCTTCAATACAGAACAATTTTTTTTTACTTATCTCATCATCATCATCTTGTACAGTTTCCAGCCCCAGGCTGGGTCGGTTTGGAACATAAGCATCGCTACTTAGTCCTTTCTTCCCACCACCTCTCCGCTATCACTCTGGTCCAGTCCTCGCCTCTCTTCTTGACACATTCCTCCACTCCTTTCAGCCATCTATCTCTTGGTCTTCCCCTTGGTCGTTTCTTCTGCATCTGCATCTGCATCTCATGTATCCTCTTGGGAATCTTCTTCTCATCCATTCTCTTTAAGTGTCCATACCACCTCAGTCTTGATGTCTCAATCCTACCTTGCAAGGGCTCCTCTTTCACTATTTCCCTGACCTTTTCATTCCTCACCCTGTCTCTTCTTGTTACTCCGATCTTACTTCGCAGGAACTTCATTTCACCTGCCTGTATTCTGCTTATGTCTCTTTTCTTCATTGTCCACGTTTCTGAAGCATAGGTCAGTATCGGGATATAGTAGCTTCTGTATAACACTTCCTTGCTTTTTTGTGGGACATCTTTGTTCCACACTAAGCTCCTAATGCTTCTCAGAAATGCTTCTGCCTGTCTGCCACGTTCCGTAATCTCTTTGTCATTTCTCCCATTTTCCTCCACTATACTTCCCAAGTACTTGAGACTTTCCACCTTCTTCAGCTGTCCACCTCCAAGTGTTATCCCACTCATTGGTCTGTCTTTTTTCCTGGTCGTTAACAGGATCTCACATTTACTGATGTTGAACTTCCATCCATACTCTCCCGCTGTTTCTTCCCAAGCCTTCAGTTGCTCCTGAATTTCCTCCTCCTTGTTTCCCCAGACCATGAGATCATCTGCAAACACCATTGCTTTCATCTTATCTTCTCCTATCTTTCCTGCTATCCGTGTCATTACCTCGTCCATAACCACAATAAAGAGAAGGGGTGACAGCGCACTACCCTGTTTCAGGCCACTCATTTGTCTGAACCAGTCTGTTCTTTCCCCTCCAACTTTCACATAACTCACACTTCCACAATACATCTCCTTCACTCTGCCTACAGTCCCTTTTTCCACTCCCATGTTTTCCATTGCTTCCCAAACCTTCTCCCTACACACACTATCATAGGCCTTTTCGATGTCCAGGAAAGCCATCAACAGATCCTCTCCAAATTCGTAGTGGTGTTCCTGGAGCTGTCTCACTGAAAATATGAGATCCACTGTTGATCTCCCAGGTCTGAATCCATACTGCTCCTCTCTCAATTTTCTCTCCACTTTGGCTCGTATTCTACTTTCTAATATCTTTTCATATATTTTGGCACAGTGTGGTATGAGTGTGACTCCCCTGTAATTTCTGCACTCCTTTCTGCTTCCTTTCTTAAATATTGGGACAATTAATCCTTTCTTCCAATCTTCAGGGGTCTTTTTCTCCTTCCATATCACCCTCATCACACGGTACAGCCACTGTTTCCCAACCTCCTCTGCTGCCTTCACCATTTCAACACTCACTTCGTCCACACCCGGTGCCCTTCCTCCTTTCATCTTGTCTATAGCCATCTCCAGTTCTCTCCAAGTCAGGTCCTCTTCCATTCCTTTGTTGTCTTCTCCATCTTCCAATACATTGTCTTCCTCCCTATGACCGTTTGGATTCAGTAAATCCTCAAAGTACTCTTTCCACACTGTCTTGAGTGTCTCTTTGTTGTGTACCTCATTCCCGTTTTTGTCCACCATTACCACATTCTCTCGCAGACCTCTTCTCTTACTTTTGACCATCCCATAAAGTACTTTCTTATTTCCTCTGCTGTCTTCCTCCATCATCTCTGCCCACTTTACCATCCACTTCTTCCTCTCCTCTGCGACAATCTTGTTTGCTTCTTTCTTCTTTATCTTATAATCTTCCCTTGCCAGATCAGTTCTTTCCTGGAACCACACTCTGAAAGCCTTGTTCTTCCTTCCCACAGCTTCCTTTACTCTCTCATTCCACCATGGTGTCTCTTTACACCGCTTTCTGTTGCTTGTTCTTCCACATACTGCCACTGCAGCTTCCACCATTGTGTTTTTGAATTGCTTCCATTCCTCTTCCCCTGTTTTAGGATTGTCTGTTGGCATCCTTTCCCTTATTATCCTCTGGAATTCTTCCTTGACTTCCTTTTCCTTGAGTTTCCATACTTTGATTCTCCTTTCCTGGTACTTTGTCCTCTTGCTATCCTTAACAACTCCCAGGTTCATAACAAGTATTCTGTGGTCGCTATCTAAGGCCTCTGATGGTATTACCTTTATATCTCTGACACTTCTCTTCATTTCCCAGTCGTACAGCATGTAATCTACCAAAGATTTCTTTGTTAAATCACTGCTGTACCACGTTACCTTGTGGCTTTCTTTCTTCCGGAACCAGGAGTTGCCTACCACTAAACCGTTTCTCTTGCAAAAATCCAGCAACTTTCTCCCTTCTTCATTCCTGCTGCCCCATCCTTCTGCTCCCATTACATTTTCATATCCTTGCCTTTCACTTCCTACATGTGCATTCAAATCTCCCATGACAATGATGCTCTGACCATTCAACTGCTGTTGTAGCTCCTCCTCAAAGTCTTCCTTCTCTTGAGCTGTACATCCAACTTGAGGGGCATATACCTGGGCTATCTCCAGGCTTCTTCCCTTTACAGTTACTCTGATCTTCATGATCCTGTCACTTTTCCCTTTACCTCTTCCTTCATTCCATCTCTCACAACTACTCCTACTCCGCTGCTCCTTCCTTCACTGTTCCCACTCCAGTACAACCGGTACCCTTTCCTCAGTTCTCTGCGACCTTCTCCTTTCCATCTTGTTTCTGCCAAGCCCAGTACATCCAGCTTTCTTCTCTCCATCACATCTACAATCTCCTCCACCTTTCCTGTCAGTGTCTGTATGTTTAATGTCCCAACTCGTAGTCCATTAACATATCCGGGTCGTCGTCGTTTGCATCCGTCCTTTCCGAGGCCTTATCTATATATTTAAAACAGTAAGGTGATTTTTGTTACCACGAGATTGAGAAAACGATAGAACCGATTTACTTCGTAGAGCACTCTAACGAAAGCTCTTGGCCTCTAGATTTGCAGAGTGTCTCTAAAATAAACAAACATATTACGGTATATTTTTAAATTAATATAGAAAATAGCAGAATTCTTTCCCCTCACGCATGCGCACAATCCGCCTGGGGTCATGACAAAATGGCGGTGAGAAGTCCATGAAAATGTAAGTTATTTAATAAGCTTCCATGTACTTGAAAACATACATTAACCAAGTTCTGACAATAAAATATAATAACAGTATGAACGTATACGAATGTGCAACATTGATTTATTTGGATAATGAAATTGATTATTTCCTTCAAACAGCGGCTTTTGAATATAATGAAAGGCTGCGTCTGCTGCTAATTATGAGTGCGAGAGTAGCCATGTGGTTAAGGCGACCGACTGTGGTTCCAAGAATCGCCGGTTCGATCCTAGCCCTCGCCAGTATATTTTTTTTTTACCACTGAAATATTGTTTAATCAAGGAGTATTAGTAAGGTTTTATGTCTGTTAAAGATACTTATTTCTACATTCCCTCTAAATACGTTTTATTTTCGTTTTACCATTGCATTGCAGCATGTGATCAAAAGAGCAAACTATTGTCCGCAGTACGCCGTTTAAATATCTGCAATCAGTTCCTATAACTGACAACAGATGGCAGTACATCGCCCATATAGTTCCATTAACTGACAGCAGATGGCAACACCATTGCGTCGATATATTTAAAACACAAGACATGGCATGATTTCACGTGATGGAAAATTATAAAGGAGGGGAATATTTAAGAAGGGAAATGTTGAGGAACATTAACCGACAGTTGAATGTGTAGGCTAGGTTGTTTATGTACCTTAATATTGCAATTTCTTCCCAATGCTTCGGTGGTCAAGTTATTAGCGTCTTAGACTAAAAGTTATAATTATGCATCGTCGATATACTCTTAAATTATTAAAGAAAAAAGTAGTTTTCCAGGCACTCGCGCGTGTCCACAATTGCTTTCGCCATGAGAGACACTTGGCAAATATAATTCGTTTGAAGGGCTCCGACATCTTGGTCACTCAGCCCCGTGTACTTGGGTGTGTATGTGTGAAATTTTCTCTGATAACCTGTGTTATTGTGATGGCTGCATTACTGTGTGTATTTGTAATTAAGGTGGTAAATGGCAAGGAGACGGCCAAGGCCTTAAGTTAGGAACCATCCCGGTATTTGCCTTAAGTGGAAGTGGGAAACCACGGAAAACCACATCCAAGATTGTCGAGGTGGGAATTAAACCTTCCTCTTCTTAGTTATACCTCAAGAGACTGAATGTACCCCGATTTTGCCCTGAGACCAGAATTAAATTTCTTGGCAGAGCAGGAAATGTAACCCGGGTCTCCGGGGCGATAGACAAGAATAGGTGGGCCTCCATGTGTTAATACGATTTTTGACATGCACGGGACATAGAATTCAAAAACTGCCTCCATTAGGGTGACTGTCGAAGTGGGTATTAAGTATAGGCCTATGGTCATTCCAGTAGTTGGCGAAGTGATTCTATGTTCCCCTGCAAAATGTACTGCCATAACCTATAACAGGTGATGGAAATTGCTTATTTAGAGCAGTTTCGTACTGTTTATAACAAAATGAAGAACGTCATTCTGAGCTGCGTTTTCAAGCTATTGCAAAAAAATTCGCTGGCAGGAACAATTATAAGGAATTTATTTTAAGCGATCAGTCTCATCGCATTCTCCTCACCAACCAACTTGAGTATGAAAGTCTCTGGACGGTCATGTTGAACTTCATTGTATAAGACAATTGTTAATGATTATTTGTTTAGAGTACTGAGTCTAACTACGCAGTTGATTTCGGCAATGAAAGTATTATTTGCCATTTAATATTTAGCGGCTCCGTTATTGCAGGACACTATAGTGTTATCGAATAATACGAAGCCACATTTAAAATCCAATATAAATAGGCCATTTCAGAAACAATTCCAGATATTATGCAGTACAGTGTACTGTAAGGTCCTTGACGATCAAATGTAAACATTGTTCTACATTGTATTTCTCTTGCGTAAAATCTATGCGTGGTTACTTTGGTCTTTACTGTTGTGAGGGTAAAATTGATCTGCTGGAATATAAAATATTTGCCAAGCTGCAACAATGTAATGATATTAATTTAAAGGTCATTGAACTTATATCCAGTAGTTCAAACACATACATCAGCGTTAACAGATTGGATACTGAAGATGAAAGCCAGCTACTTCATTTCCCTATTATTGAATTTTTCAATTCCTTGGAATTAAGAGATTCGCCTCCACATACTTCGAACGTTTGAGCCGTAGATATGATTCTTAGAAATCTGAACGTTTCCCAAGGACTCATATATGGTAATATATTAATTGTAAGAAATCGCTTGGATTCGGATATAATAGGTGCAGTAATATTAGGCAGAGAGCTCAAATCCTACGACTTGATTTAACACCTTCCGATAAAACACTTACAGGTACAGTACATTTTATTTTAATAGGCAACAATGTCCTATTCGCTCGGCCTACTTTATCAAAATCAATCAAGCTCAAGGAGCAACTCTTGAACGTATTGGGCTATTTACCTCATCACGTTTTCAGTCATGACCAGCAGGATAGTGAAGGTGCAAAAAAGGTCCTGTTTGGGATGGTAAAGAATAAGGGGCGGAAGGATCCTACGGATTATGTTAGAATGGTGAACAAAAGGGGACAAGGGATAGAAAATAGGGAAGAACTGAAGAAAATGTGGAAAGAATATTTTGAAGAACTCCTGAACCCAAATGGAAACCACGGCGAGGAGGAAGAAATCGGGGAAGAGGTACAGTAGATGAACTGCAAACAGAAAAGGACTTAACATGGAAAGAAGTGGAAGATGCAGTGAGGAAGATGAAAGGAGGGAAGGCACCGGGTGAGGATGAGTTGAGTGTGGAGATGGTGAGAGCAGCAGGAGAGGTGGGGATACAATGGTTGTACCGAGTGATGAAGACAGCATGGAAGGAAAGGAAGACCTCAGAGGACTGGAAAAAGGGAATAATTGTCCCGATCTTCAAGAAAGGTAGTAGAACAGAATGCAGAAACTATCGGGGAATAACACTGATGAGTCATTGTGCAAAGTTGTTTGAGAAAGTTTTGGAAAGGAGAATTAGGACAAGGATAGAAGGAGGGATGAGGGAAGAACAACATGGCTTCAGATCAGGAAGGTCCACAGTGGATTTTATTTTTGCTGTAAGGCAGTTACAAGAACAGCACTATGAGTATGGAACAGATCTACTGATGGCCTTCCTGGACATTGAGAAAGCATATGACAGTGTATGCAGAAACAAAGTATGGAAGTCCCTGGAGGATAGAGGAATATAAAAATGGACTATAAGGAAGATAAAGGAGATGTGCAAGGGAAGCGTGAGCTGTGTGAAAGTGGGAGGAGAGAGATCGGACTGGTTGGAACAGAGAAACGGCCTGAAACAAGGAAGTGCACTGTCACCGTTACTTTTCATTGTGGTGATGGATGACATAATGACCCGAGTGGCACAAGTAATTGGGGAAGGAAAGATGAAAGCAATGGTGCTTGCAGATGATTTGATGATTTGGGGAAACAAGGAGGAGGAGGTACAGGAACAGTTGGACGTGTGGGAAGGAATAATACAAGGTTATGGGATGAAATTTAGCATAAATAAGAGTGAGATGGTGATCACAACAAGGAAGAAGGAAAGAACCACAACAGGAATAACAATTGGTGGGGAACAGCTGAAGGAAGTGGAGAGTTTCAAGTATCTGGGAAGCCTGATACAAGAGAATGGAAGAAACGATAGAGAAATAAATGAGCGGGGGAGACAGGCAGAAGCATTCCGGAGGAGTGTGAGAAGCATGTTATGGAGCAAGAATGTCCCTCACAACAGCAAAAAGATCATATATCGGACGTACTATGTCCCTATCCTGACGTATGCCTCGGAGACCTGGGTTATGAAAGGAAGGGAGAAGAGCAAAATACAGGCCAGTGAGATGAGGTTCTTGAGAAGCAGTATTGGAGCTACAAAGATGGACAGAATAAGAAATGAGAGGACCGGAGAATTAATGAAGGATGAACCATTACAGACTGGTATAGAGAAATCTAGACTTAGATGGTATGGACATGTAAAACGAATGGAGGAGAAGAGGATACCCAGGAGGATACACGAGACGAAGTGGGAAGGAAAGAGACCAAGAGGGAGACCGAGAGACAGGTGGCTGAAGGGGGAGGAAGAAATCGTGAAGAAGAGAGGAGAAGACTGGACAAGGGTGGAGGCTGAGAGATGGTGGGAAGACAGAAGACGTTGGAAAGACTTGTGTTCCAAACAGACCCGGCCAGTGGCTGGAAACTGTGCAAGATGATGATGACCTCATCACGTTTTCAGTCATGACCAGCAATATATTGCAATGCTGAGAGTGCTATCTTTTGACGCCCTTAAAGTTGCAATAGTGCTAAAAAGTAATCGTAAAAAGAATGTAACTTATATAAGAAGCTTCTTCAGTAATTTTGTTTTCCATTGTCCGTCATGTTTTGACGGGTTTCATCTAGTCTTATATTTAAAACAGTAAGGTGATTTTTGTTACCACGAGATTGAGAGAACGACAGAACCGATTTACTTCGTAGAGCACTCTAACGAAAGCTCTTGGCCTCGAGATTTGCAGAGTGTCTCTAAAATAAACAAATATGTTACGGTATATTTTTAAGTTAATATAGAAAATAGCAGAAATCTTGCCCCTCACACATGCGCACAATCCACCTGGGCTCGTGGCAAAATGGCGGCGAGAAGTCCATTAAAATGTAAATTATTTAATAAGCTTCCATGTAATTGAAAACATACATTAACCAAGTTCTGACAATAAAATATAATAACAGTATGAACGTATACGAATGTGCAACATTGATTTTTTTGGATAATGAAATGGCTTATTTCCTTCAGATAGCGGCTTTTGAATATAGTGAATGGTTGCGTCTGCGGCTGGACACGAGTGCGTGAGTAGCTATGTGGTTAAGGCGACTGGCCGTGGTTCAAAGGAGCATTGGCTCGATCCCAGCTATCGCCAGTTTTTTTTTTTTTTTTTTTTTATTTTTTTATTTTTTTTTTACCACTGAAATATTGTTTAATCAAGGAGTATTAGTAACGTTTTATGTCTGTTAAAGATACATATTTCGACATTCCCTCTCAATACGTTTTATTTCCGTTTTACCATTGCATTATAGCATTTGATTAAAAGAGAAAACTGTTGTCCTCAATACGCCACAGGTAATCTGTGATACGCCGTTTGAATATCTGCAATCAGTTCCTATAACTGACAACAGATGGCAGTACATCGCCCATATAGTTCGAGTAACTGACAGCAGATGGCAGAACCATTGCATCGATATATTTAAAACACAAGACATGGCGCGTTTTCACGTCATAGTTAAATATTGTTTTATCAAGGAGTATTAGTAACATTTTATGTCAGTTAAAGATACATATTTCTACATTCCCTCTCAATACGTTTTATTTCCGTTTTACCATTGCATGACAGCATGTGATCAAAAGAGCTAACTGTTGTCCTCAATACGCCGTTTGAATATCAGAAATCAGTTCAAGTAACTGACAACACATGGCAGTACTTCTCCCGTATAGTTCCAGTAACTGACAACAGATGGCAGCACCATTGCATCGATATATTTAAAACACAAGACATGGCGCGTTTTCACGTGATGGAGAATTATAAAGGAGGGGAATATTTAAGAAGGGAAATGTTGAAGAACATTAACTGCCAGTGGAATGTGTAGGGTATGTTGTTTATGTAACTTAATATTGCAATTTCTTCCCAATGCTTCGGTGGTCAAGTTATTAGCGTCCTAGACTTAAAGTTATAATTATGCATCGTCGATATACTCTTAAATTATTAAAGAAAAAAGTAGTTTTCCAGGCACTCGCGCGTGTCCACAATTGCTTTCGCCATGAGAGACACTTGGCAAACATAATTCATTTGAAGGGCTCCAACATCGTGGTCACTCAGCCCCGTGTACTTTGGTGTGTACGTGTAAAATTTTCTCTGATAACCTGTGTTATTGTGATGGCTGCATTACTGTGTGTATTTGTAATTAAGGTGGGAAATGGCAAGGAGACCGCCAAGGCCTTAAGTTAGGAACCATCCCGGTATTTGCCTTGAGTGGAAGTGGGAAACCACGGAAAACCACATCCAAGATTGTCGAGGTGGGAATTAAACCTTCCTCTTCTTAGTTATACCGTACCTCAAGAGACTGAATGTGCCCCATTTTTGCCCTCAGACCAGAAATAAATTTCTTGGCAGAGCAGGAAATGTAACCTGTGCCACCGAGGCGATAGCCCAGAATGGGTGGGCTTCCATGTGTTAATACGATTTTTGACATGCACGGGACATAGAATTCAAAAACTGCCTCCATTAGGGTGACTGCCGAAGTGAGTATTGAGTATAGGCCTATGGTCATTCCAGTAGTTGGCGAAGTGATTCTATGTTCCCCTGCAAAATGTACTGCCATAACCTATAACAGGTGATGGAAATTGCTTATTTAGAGCAGTTTCGTACTGTTTATAACAAAATGAAGAACGTCATTCTGAGCTGCGTTTTCAAGCTATTGCAAAAAATTTCACTGGCAGGAACAATTATAAGGAATTTATTTTAAGCGATCAGTCTCATCGCATTCTCCTCACCAACCAACTTGAGTATGAAAGTCTCTGGACGGTCATGTTGAACTTCATTGTATAAGACAATTGTTTAATGATTATTTGTTTAGAGTACTGAGTCTAACTACGCAGTTGATTTCGGCAATGGAAGTATTATTTGCCATTTAATATTTAGCGGCTCCGTTATTGCAGGACACTATAGTGTTATCGAATAATACGAAGCCACATTTAAAATCCAATATAAATAGGCCATTTCAGAAACAATTCCAGATATTATGCAGTACAGTGTACTGTTTACACGATCAAATGTAAACATTGTTCTATATTGTATTTCTCTTGCGTAAAATGTACGCGTGTTTACTTTGGTCTTTACTGTTGTGAGGGTAAAATTGATCTGCTGGAATATAAAATATTTGCCAAGCTGCAACAATATAATTATATTAATTTAAAGGTCATTGAACTTATATCCAGTAGTTCAAACACATACATCAGCGTTAACAGATTGGATACTAAAGATGAAAGCCAGCTACTTCATTTCCCTATTATTGAATTTTTCAATTCCTTGGAATTAAGTGATTCGATCCACATACTCCGAACGTTTGAGCCATAGTTATGCTCCTTAGAAATCTGAACGTTTCCCAAGGAATCATATAAGGTAATATATTAATTGTAAGAAATATGTAAGAAATTGCTTGGATTCGGATATAATAGGTGCAGTAATATTAGGCAGAGAGCTCAAATCCTACGACTTTATTTAACACCTTCCGATAAAACACTTGCAGGTACAGTACATTTTCTTTTAATAGGCAACAATGCCCTATTCGCTCGGCCTATTTTATCACAATCAATCAAGCTCAAGGAGAAACTTTTGAACGTATTGGGCTATTTACCTCATCACGTTTTCAGTCATGACCAGCATTATGTTCCAATGTTAAGAGTGCTATCTTTTGACGCCCTTAAAGTTGCAATAGTGCTAAACAGTAATCGTACAAAGAATGTAACTTATAAGAAGCTTCTTCAGTAATTTTTTTCCCATTGTCCGTCATGTTTCGACAGGTTTCATCTAGTTATATTAAATTACATTTAAGCTGAAGAAGATTCCATTGAAGGTTCGCGACATGAATTGAATAGATGTTTCATAATTTGTATTGATAGGCATATTATTTTTAAGAGTTGGATAAATATATTTTGGCTTGTATGAGGTTGGTAGTACTGTATATTGGTATTACTTTTTTTTCCTTTATCATCTACCGTATATTAGATCCCATTGTTAGTTAGTTATTGTTGTTTTAAGGGGTGGAACTATGAGATCATCTGCCCCTAGATCCCATTGTGTATTCTAACATTTTTATTATTCTTATTTTCCTTATTTTCATCTGGATTTTCCTCTCAATGAGGAAACTAATTAGTCACTTAGGAACCTTAGTCATCAGTTACTTGTAGCATTGTCATCATCATCATTGGCTTTAACTCGAATCCGAGTATAAATCTTCTTCCTTCAGTCCAGTTTGTGAATGTGTTTACGGTGACTAAAGAGTCCAATCCTGGCATAGAACAAGCGTCCACGCAAGTCACATAGTATAGCTGGAGGAGGACGTGGTTGGGCTGCTCGAAGTTTCCTAGCTTGACGCTTGGCCTCTTCATGTGTGCGTCGATCCCTTTCAAACGTCTTTACAGTATCCGAGATGGTACGGCGGTCTTCAGCCAGCATGTCCCAGGTTTGTGAATCAAGACCTGTCAATTTCAGGGTCTGCTTAAATTGGTCCTTGTAGCGCCTCTTAGGACCACCATGAGGTCTGGTGCCATAGCATAACTCACCATACAGCATTTGACGAGATAATCTCACATCATCCATCCGATGAACATGACCAATCCATCTAAATTGGTGACCTATTATGGATGATTCTATGCTGTTGATTTGAGCCTTTTCCAGAACAGCAATATTGGTAATGCGGTCTTCCCATTTAATCTTCAGGATTGATCGAAGTTTTTGTAGGTGGAAACGCTCAAGCTTCCTAAGATCACGTCGGTAAAGGGTCCACGTTTCACAGCCATACAACAATGTAGAAATGACTACTGCTTTGTACACCATAAGCTTTGTACTCATGGACAGATCTTTATTCATGAAGACCCGGTGCGCTAATCGTCCATATGCTGCATGGGCTGCGCCAATTCTCTTATCCACATCCTGCTCACAGGTACAGCTCACAGAAATGGTACTGCCCAGGTACGAGAAGTGGTCTACCTGTTCTAATGGCAAATTTGAGATGGAGATATTGAACTGAGGAAGAGGTGTGCCTGGTGAAGGTTGTGCCAAGACTTTAGTCTTATTGACATTTATGGTAAGACCAAAGCGATCACATGCACTTTTGTAACAATTAACTGACTCTTGCAGCTCTTCTGGTGTGAGAGTTGGTGACGCAGCATCATCATCTGCATACAACATGTTAGTAACCTTAGCAACCTGATTTTTCCTCAAGGAGCGGAGACGAGTTAGGTTGAAAAGCCCTCCATCAAAACGATACTTGACCTCCACACCTGGGATGTTTGTGGGTGAATCATAAAGCATTGCAGCCAAGTACAGCGCAAAAAGCGTTGGAGCCAGTACACATCCTTGTTTCAGTCCATGGGTAATGGGAAATTCATCGGACATCTTATTCTGATGGCAAACCTGACCTGTCATGCCATCATGGAGAGCCTTGATTAGATCTACAAAACGCTGAGGGCAACCAAACCGCTTCAGCACTGCCCACATGGCTGGTCTTGGTACCGAATCAAATGCCTTTTCCAAGTCATAAAAGACTAAGAAGAGTGGATTCTGTTGTTCTCTACATTTTTCTTGTAGCTGTCTCACACAGAAAATCAAGTCAATTGTGCTTCTGGAAGTTCTAAATCCGCATTGTGACTCTGGGAGGATCCTCTCAGAGATAACCTTGATGCGGTTAAGTATAATTCTTGCAAGAATCTTCCTCACAATTGATAGCAGTGATATACCACAATAGTTGCCACAAACACTGCGATCACCCTTTTTAAAGATAGTGACGATAGTGGCATTCTTTAGGTCTCCAGGTACCTTTCTTGATTCCCATATTCTGAGGATAAGGATGAAAATTCTTGTTTTGAGGGAATAACCTCCGGCTTGAATTAGTTCCAGAGGGATGTTATCTGGGCCAGGTGCTCTTCTGGGTTTCAATTGGGTGAGAGCTGCACTGAATTCATGATAAGTAGGAGGTACTGCCAACCACAGTTGTTCAGGTTGTTGTGGCACAAAGGAAGTCTTCAGCAGCTTCTGATGGACGATTTAGGAGATTGGAGAAGTGCTCCTTCCAGCGTTCCAAGATTTCTTGACTATCAGTAAAGGTAGTAGAATTATCAGCGCTTTTCAGTGTACCTGATGATGAGCGAGATGGTCCATATATTTCCTTGAGTATGGCATAGAAGTTCCTCAAGTCTCAAGCATCCGATAGTCTCTGCAGTTCCTGAGCCTTCTGTTGCCACCAAGTATTTTTAATCTGCCTTATCTGCGTCTGGCATTTACCCTTGAGTTCTAGTAGTTTATCTCTCTTTGTGTTGGAAGTTGGGTATTGAAGATGGGCAAGATAGGCATTCCTTTTGGCATTGATGAGAGACAGAATTTCCTCATTGTTGTTATGAAACCAGTCTTGTCTTTTCCGCACTATAAAACCAATGGTTTCCTCAGCTGACTGTGTGATCATCTTCTGTAATGTGGCCCCTGTAATGTGGCCCATTCTTGCTGAATATCATTTGTTACTGGGTTTTCTGATAACTGGGTGACGATCCTGTTTCCAAAATGTTTGTACATGGATTCATCCTGAAGTTTGGATGTATTAAACTTCTTTCTTGGCAAAATTTTTGATGTTCCTAGGTGGTTTAGCTCTGATGGATATCCTGAGCTTACATATAAGAAGTTTATGATCTGTCCAACAATCGTCTATATTCCTTGCTGTTCTGGTAATAAGAGTGTCCTTATCACATTGCCGGGTAATGATATAATCAAGAATGTGCCAATGTTTGGAACGAGGATGCATCCACGTGATTTTGAAGCTGAAGAGCTCTGCTTATCTGAAAGGAAGAAAATAGCAGCCATTTTGTCATATTTTACTATGTTTTCGTGCATGTGGTTTCCCGCATATTTTGTCACTTGGGGATTTTACGGAAGGGCCATCTGAAAAGATGGCAGGTATGATATAGTTAATTTTGTGTGTTGGTGCATTGTCAGGAAATACAAAATAAGCTGCCATGACTTATGATGAATCGTCCTTTGTATTTTATAGACTAATTAATTCCCTACTGCCTGAGTGAGATTCACTTTGTAGCCTGACAAACCTATCTTGAAACTTTGTGAACGCAATCCTAATACTATAAGAGGACAACGTGCGGAAAATTGGTTGCCAGATTGAACTGCAAGGGGGCCGATAACCTAGATGTTAGGCCCCTTAAAACAACAATTATTTTGAACTGCAAGGCTCCGAAATCATGTGGCGAATCTCTCGTATAAGCAAATGGGAAGTAGCAAGTACCGTACATGTTTGCAGGGACAGCCCTGACTGCCCAGGCACTCAAGGCCGGTCGCTCGACCGCCTGCATATACGCCACGCTACGCGACATCTCCGGGTGCCTCAGGGGTGTCCCAGCACCATCGGCCGTCATGCCTGCGCACCAGGATGTCAGGTACGATTTTGGAGTCTTGGAGTTCAATCTGGCAGCTGATTTTCCGCACGTTGTCCTCTTATAGTACAATTGCTTCCACAAAGTTTCAGGATAGGTTTCAACCTGTCTTACCTGATACTTCCCTTGTGAGATTTAATAAGCAATTTGAAAATCGAAAGATTAAAGGAAAACTGTGAAGGTCTACTCAAAGCAAGGGAAAATATTGAAAATTTAGATGCTTGTTTCTGGTAGCAATGATGTCTGTGTTTCCTCGGAAATGTGTATTGTTGTACAAGATTTACATCAGGCACTGTCAGATAATTAATATGGTACCGTTACTGTTGTGGCTCTTTAAGCTATATACAGGGTGTTTGGTAATTCCGGTTACAAACTTCTAGGACTTGTAGAGGAGAGTGAGTGAGTACATAATATTTTGAATAGGTACCCATCTACATCCTTTTCTATTCAGGTGCTTAACTCTACATTTCTGGGAATATTAATATCCATAGAGGTCTATATTGGCGTAATATGTAAAATTGAAATCAATAAGGGACACAGTTTCGGGGGACGCGCCCCTTCTTCGGACTTGAGCATTATACAGTACACATGGTCAGGTGTGAAAACAGTCCATATAAAACACTGATTCAAAGTAAAAAACACAAACATAGTATGAGCAAATGTGCTCATATATCAGAAAACAAGCCTAAAGTCTGTTTGCCGAGTTGAGACAGTGGAAGTAAACTCAGCTGTGCTCGTGATTGCAGGACTGCCCTCAAGTGGTGAGTCGAGTTGTGCCGGTTGATCGTACACCGACTTCAGTGCGTGTATAGCTTACATGTGAAGCTTAAGTTATCATTTGCATTGTACATTTTGGTTTCTATTTTTATCCGGAGCTATGATTTTATTGCTTGTTGTTAGTTTATGTATTTAAATTAAGTAATAATGTAATTAATTCTAAACTGCTTAGTATAGGCAAGAATTAATTTTGATCGTGTGTACGCGGTTTTATACAGTCGTTCCATTGTAGACGCAATGTCAAGCTCTACTGACTCAACAGGACTAATAACACTCGTATTGTCTTCTGCTGTGGGAATATGGGAACTTGATGACATTATCGAATAAACTGAAGACTGCCTAATTATAAATGTCAACCATGCTAACAGCAGTAGCTGGTCAGACACAGCCTTCTGAAAACCGTATCTATTGCAATATACTGTATTACAATACCGTGAGCATAATGAAATGTTTCACATTTATTTTATGATTCCTGTGTGCTGTAGTTTACCATAATATTGACAATATTCGTTACTATATACAGTATAACCCCTCTTTTACACTTTTGAAGGGTCTGGACTAAAAAAGTGTAAGTCGAGGGAAAGTTTAAATTGTGGGAAATCATTAGGTTACATTTTTTATACACACTCTGAGCCAAAAAAGTATAGGACTCTTAAAACAAAAGCTTTTTATTGACATAACACTTTGGAATTTCAAAATAGCTTACAATATTCATTTAACATTTGATTAATCAAACACTGTAATGCCTACCTTCTGGCAAAGAAGCCCAATATTGTTTTTTGCTTCACACTTTTTTTATGGATCACCTCGATCTGTTATTCCAGTTTGTACAGATTATCAAAATTTTCATTATTTCCATCTGCAGCAGAAATGTAGTTTTTGATAGTGTTTAGTGCTGCAGTTAACATTGCATGAGAGGGTACACTATTATCTTCACAGTCGTCTTCACTATCACTTTCTTCAGTTGGGCCTACATCTTCCTGCATATTCGATTCAACCATTTCTTCCACAGACACTGTTTCAGTGGGACGCACACAGAATCATTCACTGAGCAATCAGTACGGAGCTCATTCCATGCAGATGTAAGCACATCATCATCATCATCATCATCTTCTTATTCTTCTTCTTCTTCCACCCTCATCCCTTCTTCACTGTCCTTGAAGAAGCCAGCTTTCAGGAAACAGTTGTAGATTGCGAATGCTTTAACCTCCTTACATGCCTATGCAATGAAGTGTAGGGCGTCGAGTAGGAATATTGTGAAGGAGGTTGACAACTTTCCTGCCTCCGTCAAACTCAATGCCCTATGCTCAATGGTTCCTCTATAATAAGACTTGAAGGCAAGAATTCAAGTTGCACATTCCTCGAATGCAAGTTCTGTAGATGTGCAGGACAGCGGTCAACAAACAGAAGAATCTTCTTGTTCTGCGCTTCCATATATGCATCAATAGGGGCCGATAACCTAGATGTTAGGCCCCTTAAAACAACTATTAATATCATCATCTTCTTTGCATCAAGAGCATGCAACTGCCTCACAAAAAGTTCAGACGTCATCCATGTCTTTTTAATAGAATCATAACTAGAGGGTAGGGTCTTTACATTCTTGAAGCAACGTGGCCATTTCGAATTCCCAATGACCATAGGATGAAGCTTTTCAGAGCCATCAGCATTAGCGCCTAAAAGCAAAGTTTACTATGCTTTCCTCCATGTCACTTTTCCCCTTTGAAAACCAAAGTTTTATTTTGAAGGACATTGAAAAAAAAAAGACCGGTTTCATCGAGGTTAAAAATGTCCTGAGGTTTGTACTGTTTTGTTAGCTCCTTCAACCTACCCTGTTACCAATCACAGACACTATCATCATTAACAGCACTGGACTCCCCGCACACAGTTTTGTAAACCACATTGTAGCACTTTTTGAATTCATCGATCCATCTATTCGACGCCGAGAAGTTCTCAATGCCAAGTCTATCGGCCACTTTGCGTGCTTGTTCACACAGCAACACGCAACTGACTGGAATGTTCGAAGCACGTGTAGTCTGAAACCAATTTTTCATAATTTCTTCCAGCTCTCCATATTTGCTAGACATCGCCTACTTTCTTACAATTTGGCATACTTTCATTCGCCACTTCCCTTATTGCGTCTTTATTTTTGACAATTGTGTCCAACGTCGAGACTGATAACCCTAATGTTTTCGCAAGATCAACACGTGTTCCACGATGATTATTCACCTGCTTGAGGATTTGTATCTTCTTCTCCATCGACAAACATGATCTTCGCCTATGTTTGTCCATTTCTTAACAAGCTGCTCACTTTAATAAGAAACACGAAAATCAAGTTGCTAACACCAGTTTGAAGTGCAATGCAAAGAAAGAAACCAAGCCACCATTTGCATCAAAGAATATGCTGCCGAGTGTCAGTTAGCAAAGTGAATGTAAGTGAGTCAGTTATTATTACCAACCAATAGCTGCATAACTTAATTTATCAAGAGAAATTCGCTCTTCACTTATTGGTGAAAGTGCCGGTCACTTCTCCCAGTGCTTTGCATGCTCCCAGGGCACCCACCTGCTGAAGCTGGCCACCGGAGTTGCATAGTACGTGGCATGTCCAGTGCTTTGGAGTTTAACTGAAACTTGTTCTCAAACAAAACTGCCTCTTCGGTGACAGCGACCAATATCGATATCTGTTAAGATGATCGCCACTTTTTATTGAATAAAGTAGCACTCCCATGCGGCCTTACATGATGAAGAATAACCCATGGCTTCGTCCCACACCTGCATTCATTACGCCGTACAATTTGTTTCCGTTGGGGCACGGCCTGGGGACATTTAAGGTCGTCTCGTGGGCTTTTTTTCGCTTTATTATATCAAGTGATTATTATTATTATTATTATTTAAAATCCCTGTCTTCTCTTTATGTTCGCTGGTCTACTAGGTGTAAATTGCGGGAAATTTGAAATTTCATTAATGAAAAGTGGGAACCAGATTGCATTGAAAACATAGGAAAATTGAAGAGACCAAGGAAAAATGTTGTAAATGGTGGGAAAATGTGAATTGCGGGAACGTAAAAGTGGGGTTATACTGTAGTAGAAATAAAGTAACTGTAAATAGTTAACCTGGGCCGCAGTACAGACTTGTCTTTTCTACGGCTACGGCATGATAAACTATTTCAAATCATCTTGGCTAGCCCTGTCCGACTTAGATGATCACGTGAACTAAGCGTGTTTCCCTATCCAGGCAGTCAAGTGATCACTTGTAAGTATTTACCTGTATTGTCTTGACTCGGCGAATAGACTTTAGTACTAAAGTTTACATACTTGGGTGCTGGAATCCACTTTATGCAGAATACATTCCTGGTTTAAGAGTAAATTAAATAAAAGGTCTTAAAATACATTAACATGTTAAAATTCCTTTAAGGGGTCAGGTCAATTTTTCAAAATATTTTTTATTTTATGCTCCTATCCTTTAGGAACATTTTGGTGCAAGAAATATGTCATTATGCACCATAGTTTTTGAGTTATGATTTAAAAGGCACACCCAATGTTCGTCCTGGTTAATGGTATGTAAGATTTATGCACAAATGCTTATCGCTCATTTTCTCCGAGTTGTGTTTTTGACACCTGTTTTAATGATAACTTAAAAAAAAAACACAACACAAAGACATTTTCTTTTCAATAATCATCATCATCATCATGTTGCACAGTTTCCAGCCACTGGCCGGGCCTGTTTGGAACACAAGCCTCTCCAACGTCTTCTGTCTTCTCACCATCTCTCAGCTTCCACCCTTGTCCAGTCTTCTCCTCTCTTCTTCATGCTTTCTTCCACCCCCTTCAGCCACCTGTCTCTCGGTCTCTTTCCTTCCCACTTCGTCTCGTGTACTCTCCTAGGTATCCTCTTCTCCATTCGCTTTACATGTCCATACCATCTAAGTCTAGATTTCTCTATACCATCCTGTAATGGTTCCTCCTTCATTAATTCTCTGGTCCTCTCATTTCTTATTCTGTCCATCTTTGTAGCTCCAATACTGCTTCTCAAGAACCACATCTCACTGGCCTGTATTTTGCTCTTCTCCCTTCCTTTCATAACCCAGGTCTCCGAGGCATACGTCAGGATAGGGACATAGTACGTCCGATATATGATCTTTTTGCTGTTGTGAGGGACATTCTTGCTCCATAACATGCTTCTCACACTCCTCCGGAATGCTTCTGCCTGTCTCCCCCGCTCATTTATTTCTCTATCGTTTCTTCCATTATCTTGTATCAGGCTTCCCAGATACTTGAAACTCTCCACTTTCTTCAGCTGTTCCCCGCCAATTGTTATTCCCGTTGTGGTTCTTTCCTTCTTCCTTGTTTTGATCACCATCTCACTCTTATTTATGCTAAATTTCATCCCATGTCCTTGTATTATTCCTTCCCACACGTCCAACTGTTCCTGTACCTCCACCTCCTTGTTTCCCCAAATCATCAAATCATCTGCAAACACCATTGCTTTCATCTTTCCTTCCCCAATTACTTGTGCCACTCGGGTCATTATGTCATCCATCACCACAATGAAAAGTTGATGATGATGATAATAAGTAACGGTGACAGTGCACTTCCCTTGTTTCAGGCCGTTTCTCTGTTCCAACCAGTCCGATCTCTCTTCTTTCTTTTCAATACAAAAGTAAATTTTGTTGTGGTTAAGATATGTTGCTGAAAGTACTTACATATCTCTAGAGGAATATTTTTGCAATAAAATAAAATTAACAGAACCTAACAATGTTGAAAATTACAGGAGTTATCACTAAAACGCGTATGATGAACAACCATCATTTTGAATTTTGAAAAAATACCCATTTTGTTTTGTTTTTTGACATGAATGTAATGCTGTTTTTCATATAAAATAGTGCCAGTGTTTCAAGTGCACAAACTTTCATTGCTGTAACTGTTGTGGTTTTGAAGGAAAAAGAAAAATTAAAATTTTACCATGGTAACCTTTACCTGATGCCTTAAATATTTAAAAATTCTTCATAACGTCTTCATCGAGAAATGTATAGCTAGGGTTGCTTGAAAGTAGAATATTTTATTACTGTATTGTACTGGTCTACTGAAACTTTTGCTCCATTTAATCATGGAGAATCAGAATCATGTTATATAATCAGAGCTACTCTGTTTCCTTTATCCATGCTGTGTTGAATTGGATGGAAAAGTTGTCGTGAATGCAAGAACTCCTTTAATTGGAAAAACAGGTGGGCAGACATTAGAGAACAGTCCCTTCTGTAGAGATAAGCAAATTCCAACTCAAAACACGAAGGGACAGGATGATCAAGACCCTTAATACGAAGAAAAATCTTCTATAAAACAAGAAAAAGTTAAATTAATTACCGGTAATTAGAAATTTAAACTTTCAATCAGCAGAAAATGAAAGACAGCGTGGAATAATATTGAAACTCTTATGTGTTGTAGTCAATAAACCCGTTAAACGGCCTTCTTGATAGTATTATAATACGACTGAAAATGGTCGAAAGCGTGAAAGCTCAAGGCTGAATAAGGAGGGAAGGAGTGTCCCCCGAAACATGTCCCTTATTCAAAGTTAATTATTTCAACACAAGTTGTATTGATTGGGTGGAAAATAGAATTGATTTCAATATTTCATCCACGTCTGCTGAGGGAACAAGAAATGGTTAATTTTCGTACCTACAGTATTCTTCGTATGTCAGGATACCAATTCAGTCGGAATGGGTGCAAGTTTATACACCATTATGACTTTGAAATTTGGTATGAAAACACCCAATACAGCTAGATGTTACATTCATTTGTAGAAATCGGTTTTCTTTTGTGAGGGCTATGATTGCAGATACAGACACAATCTAGGTTTCTGATGTTCTGCCACTTTTGCCAGACCTCATTTTCTGAAGAGGGGAGTCCTCATGATGTAGTGGACGAGGTAAACACCTGAGTTGAAACGGATGAAGAATGGAAACGGTACGTTACGTTTCCGGACATGAGTTCCTATTTAAAATATTATGTATGCACTCTCCTCTATAAGCCCTAGAAGTTTGTAACCTGAATTTCCAACCCAATAAATGAATCTACTACAACAGACTGTGTAGTGTGTCTAAAAAAAAGTTGCAGCATAGCCACCAATTCATTTTATTAATTTGGCCCTTGTCTCATCTTTTCTGATTCCCTCCTTCTGCGAGGGGTCAGCCTTCTTTTTCTTTTCATGTTATCTCCTGCCTTCTGCTCAAGGCCCTCAATGAGGCCGGGTGTATGTAGCCCCGCCACTTTTGGTGCACCCTAGATAATGCTACACCCTCAGGGGCTCACGGTTGATGATTTCGGGAGTTGGCGACCCCGAGGGATTCCTGAGCTGGGTCCGTTTTCCCCTTTTGTCCCTTACCTTTGGGGCGGACCCTCTCCTCTTTCACTTTCCTATCTGCCTTTCATGGGTCTCATTCCTTCCAAGTCCCTCAATCCGCATTCTTCGAGGGTTGAGGGCATTTCTTTTCCTCCTGTCCTTTATTTGCCTTATTCTCCTTTAGTTTTCCATTTCTTCTCCTAGTATGTAGGTTAGTAGTTAGTTTTAGTTTTAAGTTTGCATTTCATTTTCATCTTCACGATCACCCAAACCATCAGGGGCCGATAACCTAGATGTTAGGCCCCTTAAAACAACAATTATCATCATCATCAATTTATTAATTAATAAGTCTGTTTTCTTGTAGATTAAAAAGGCTCTGAGGAGAGACTCGGAGGAGCTGAGAAAGCTGCAGGAGGAAACCATAGCTAATATGATGGACAGAGCTGAGGACTTGAATGTAACTGCTCATGATTTACAGGAAAGAATGAAGTTCAACTATAGTTCTGTGTCTGAAGCAGTGAATGGAATAATCAAAGAAATTGATGATGCACAATTATATTTGAATTCAAATGAAAGCACTGCTGCTTTGTTTAAGGTTTGTACAAATTACTTCTGAATTTTGTTTATTAACTTGTACAGTTCCATGCCCAGTTCAGTTCAGCTCAGAAGTTGAGTTGTCTTCTGCCACCCCAAACCCCAGTTAACTTGGAATTGAAATTTCACTGTCCCACTCCCAATTTAAGTCAGAATAGTGAAGTGATGAGTAACGAAATAGCCCGTTTGCAGGCTAAATATGTATTAGGGCCGTTTTCACCAACATCAATTACCTCTTAATTCATCATTAAAGGTTATTTAACTTTGCATGAGCATTTTCAAACAGAAGCGCTCGTTACCACTAACAAGGAATTACGTTAAATGGCCAAATCTGACCATTCAACTTGCTAAAGCATCATTAAAGTGGGGGGAAACAGCTTAACTCTACCTCGCGCATCTTTCAATTGCGGGAGAATTTGTTTGTTTCTCAGTTTCACATGAACTTTCATCCATATGAATGTAACATACGTTTATGACAATTAAATTATAAAAGATCATGCATGTTACTTAATACCAAGAGAGAAGAATACGGAAATTTAAAACATAACATATCCAAAGTGGGATTTGAGCTCCTTTCAGCTCTGCATAATGAACTGCAATGCAACCACTTACGCTACGAAGACAAAGGGGAGAGCGTGACCTATTTAGCTAAGTAAACGATGTATTCACACTACTGACAGTTCTCCTAAATACTTGGTTCATATCATTTTAAGCTTTTGCCATGAATAAGGTCTTCTGTATTTCCCTTCCTGTATAATTATGTTCCAGAAAATTCTCAAGGAAGCATTACAAATAACGATCAGTGCTACACGCTTCTTGTTCTGTCGGCCATATTCCTCCAGAGTGAAACAGAGTCTACACATGCGCAAGAACCAAAAGCGTATTTAAAGTAATTGCGAACCCTCAAATGCATCAACGAAACCATGCATTAACTCTCGTATTTAAGGAATTAAGGAATGAGTAGAGAGTTAGTGTATACGGCCCTTAGAAGATAAAAATTATCTAGTTGCAGTAAATGAGAATAAATATTAGAATTTTTCTGCATAATCATTTTCAACGTTGTTAAACATACCAAGAGTGGTGTCGTTCATATAGCATCACTATGTGTTTCCATTCACAATTACGAACTTAAAACCTTAAGGACAGTGGGAATCTCACAAAAAGGGTTGGAGAAAGCTGCAACTGGTCAGCGCTACCGCATACTTCGCCTCTAAGTGGGTATGCACAGATACTACCCGCAGCTTGTTGCTTCCTGTGGCAGGAGAGTCATTTCTTGCCCCCTAATCAGCCACTTGCACATACTTCTTGCCATAATGTCCTAAGTTTTCAGTGCGAGTACTGCAATTCATTCCATGTGTTCCATATGTAGTTATTCATCGGATAAATTATTGAATAAATACTGTAATTTAAAAGAAATCTGCAAACAAAATCCATCAATCCAAATCCCAAAATCTGTTAAAGTGGCAGGCCTGTAATATTGATTAACTTGAATTTATGGTACTTATGCATACTACAGTGTCTTCATTGTGGTGCATAGGACTTAATTATGATATGCTTGGCACAGCCTTGGCAGATATAAGACTTTGTACTGTACAATCATTTGTAGAGAAGCTCCCCTCTGAAGGATGTTCAATGAGTCTAAAACTTGATTTATGGTGATTGCTATTGAGTTGATGGCTGGGCAGCGGTCCCTTGCTAGGCTATTGTGCCAGCGGGGAGATTTAATGTCAGTGCTAATAAAAGTTTCTTTTCTGCAGCTTGTTGACGAGTTCTCTAACAGTACCTTGGATAAGGTGAATGGATACCTGAGACTTGTGGTGCACAGAACATCATCAGACATTGGCTATTGTGAGCCACTTAGCCGAGTATATGATGCCTCGCTGGTGGCCACATGCAACAACATCTTGGATCCTTTTGTAAGTAACAAAATGGTTAAACACATGATCTATTTTAACCCTCCTTCGGGCGCAGCTGGCCTGACAGGCGACTCAAATCTATTCTTGCGCTCCCATCCTCCTCAATGTGTGTGTAAAATACTGTATGTGGCGAAAGGTGTGAACTTGACCACTTCAAGCAATGCAAAAGCTGGACAGGGTCTCTTAATGACCTTATAAATGCAAGCAAATGAACATTGCAATTGTGATCTAATGTAAATATGTAACCTAATATTGTAAAACCTTTCCTGGCCATTCGGTTGCAATAAATGTATTATTATTATTGTTAGTGTAGTGAAAGGCGTGCTTGTCCATGCTAAATGGAGAGGAAGGTGAGCCTACCTTGAGTTCATTGACTGACTCCTGGACTAGCTGCAAGTACTAGATAAACTGGGAACTTTAGTTTGAGTTATGGTTGTGTCTAATTTTTTACCACTTCCATTCAGGATGAGAGCTGAGCATGACATGGAGAAGGTATGAGGGAGATGTTCAGCCATGAGCACTAACCAAAGTTCAACTGGAGAATTCTTGAAGGCAAATGTTTTATGTTTGAAGGATGGATTAATTAATTAATTCATTCATTCATTCATTCATTCATTCATTCATTCATTTTCATTTCAGACTATTTTGCCTTTCAGCGTCCAGTCTAGTCTGCAAGCCTTTGTTTGCAAACAAGTCGTCTCCTCCTCTGCTTGCTTAACTCTCATTTTGAAATCATTGAATCTAACCATTGCCTCCTAGGTCTACCTAGGCTTCTCGCCCTCTATAGCCGAGCTCATTAACCTCTTAGATAAACTCTCCTCCCCCATTCTCATCACATGACCCCACCATCTGAGTCGGCTCATACTTACAGTATAACTGCCTCAGAACAAATCGACCCTTGAATGAGTAACTGAAGCTGGCCAGCAGGCCTACCTGAAGTTCATTGACACTTGCAATGCAGAAGCGGGTTGGGAAGGGGGAAGAGAGAGAGGGGGGGGAGCAAGAAGGGATGCTTCTTGTGACAGATTTATAACTGAGAGGTACAGTCAGTTTGGTTCGGCTCGTTGTCAGTGCAAGTTTCTATCGTTCGTATTTTTGTATTCGCAAAGGAAGTGATGCCGCCTGTGAATTCTAAACTGAAGTTTACGACAAAGAGAGGGCAAACGCGAGAGATTGTTTTCAATGTTTATAGGTTTATGAAGAAGGAAGCTGATGAGTGTAAGAATAAGACACAGGACGAGTACAGAAGAAAATTGTTGAAAGTACAACAAAGAGTATCAGAGGCTACACAAGTATCGTTGAAGACGGTCAAGAGAATCTTAGCAGAACAGAGGCAACATGAGGCTGAAGGGACTTCATTTGGTACGCCAGGAAAAACACGGAAAGGGAAGAAACGTGTGACGGACATGACGATTTCGATAAGTGTGTTATTCGACGTACAATCCATGAATTTTGCATTCATCAGAAAACTTCTCCATCAATATCCAAATTACTGCCTGTGTTACGAGAGAAGATTGGCTTCCAAGGAGGCTGCACCAGTTGGAGAGGCATTGTAAAAGAGTTAGGCTTCAAGTGGAAGAAGGCTAGGAATAATAGGCAGGTCTTAATAGAGAAACATGACATAAGAAACATGCGAGTATCTTATCTGACAGCCATTTAAAAATACAGAGAAGAAGGTCATCCCATCATATATGAAGACGAAACTTCTATACATAGTAGCCATTCTACGCCTAAAGCCTGGACTGACGATAGCACATCGGGAGTGTTCTATCCCGTCTCGAGAGGAGAACTACTGATTATACTCCATGCCGGTGGTCGGAGAGGTTTTGTTCCTATCGCGCTACTTATTTACCAGTCGCATAAAAAAAGTGAGGACTATCACAAAGACAAGAACAGTGAATATTATATTCGTTAGTTAAAAGAGAAGTTGATCCCTAATTTGGAACGCAACTCAGTGCTTGTTATTGACAACGCATCATATCACAACACACAGAAAGACAAGGCCCCAACATCAAATTCTAATAAGGATACAATGAAACACTGGTTGCTGGCTAATAAAATCCCTTTTAACGATTCAATGCTGAAAGTTCACCTTTATGAACTTATTAAAGTCCATAAGCCGCGACACAAAACCTACATAATAGATGATATAATAGCTGCTAGTGGACACACAGTATTGAGACTGCCTCCATACCATGCAGATCTAAATCCCATAGAACTTGTCTGGTCTGTTGTAAAACAGTGGGTCGGTGCACATAATGTCACCTTTAAAATTAATGATGTCAAACGCCTTTGCGAACAGAGGTTTTCAGAGTTTCAGGAAAGTAATTGGATTAGCGTTTGCGAACACGTAGAGAAAATAGAAAATAAGTATTATGAACGAGAGGGAATAATAGAGGAGAGAATAGAATCGCTCATAATAACTAGTGCAAACAATGACTGCAGCAGTGACAGTGGCAGTGAAAGTGAATCTGATGAAAGTGATTGTGATAGTGAAATGTCTGGAATCGAACCATTAGATGATTAATGACTACCCGGTGATTACTTTTAAGGTGAAGATTGAAAATGCATTGCCATTTGCTTGGTTCTTTAATTATTAATAATTATAATTAATAATGGTTCAAAGGAAGGAAGCTTTTAGTTTTGCGTGACCATTAATCTTGTGATCACGAGCCACGGGACCTCCTTTTTACGTGGAATCTGAACCATAGGACATGGCATTTCACTTCGAAAATCTCACATGCATTGACCGGGAATCGAATCCGGTTCACCTTGGAGAGGCCAAACAGCTTGACCACTGCGGCACCACGCACCCTAATAATGGTTGATTATTAATAGTACATTACTGAACTATATAGTCATAATAACATTTTCGTAACTATATTGTTCCATTACACGTATTAGTGTCATTTAATTATTCCAATCACCCCAAATACAGTTTATAAGAAGCGAAATAAATAATGGTGGTTTTCGTGTGAGTGAGTGACAGTTGAAGCGGGAACAGGGTGTACTTTTGACGGCTGATGAGTGATGTAGCAGACAACATCCAGCAGGCTGAGGTAAGCAGTTGTCAAGCTGTTGGCCTCTCGCCAAGGTGGATTGGGTTCGATTCCCAGTCAATGCATGTGAGATTTTCGAAGTGAAATGCCATGTCCTGTGGTTCAGATTCCACGTAAAAAGGAGGTCCCATGGCTCATAATCACACGGTCACGTAAAACTACAGTCTTACTTTTTTTTCTTCCCTACCTACATCACTTTCATTTTTGAAATGCAAATTTTCCTACTATTGACTAAGAACCTTCCTTGGAATAACAATTTTACCTCTCATTTAGTGAATAACTCCTTGTTATATGTAAATGAATATACAGTATCTGAATGTGTGCCTTAATTTTCAGAATGGATTCTGGGCCAGCATTGGCTGGATTTTAGTCCTTTTCATACCTGCCATCATTCTGTCTGTGAAGTTGGCTTCACTGTACAGGAAGTCTGAATCATACCATGCAGCCATTCCTGATACGTAAGTACTGTATTATGTCTTCTTTATTTAGACTGCATATGAACAAAAGCTTTATTTTTTTCTACTAATAAACTAGTATCGTAAGATGAAGCTATATACAGTCAACCCTCAATATAGCATCTCTGTTTTCTACGTCTCCTGGTCTTCACCTCCATCAAGAAAGGGTCTGATTTTTCTTGCTGTTGTGGCTGGTATCTATGGCATTTATGGCTATGATTATGGGGGGCTACTGAAGTATGAGTGGCGCTGAGTGATGGTATTAGGGACACAGCCAGTGCCTGTGGATGCTATTAAAGGTGGTATATTGGCCAGTGAATTATGGAAGGTGTTACTCACGAGATCAGTGGTGCTGCACTGGCTCAATGAGAAAAGCAGCAACCAACTACCTTGCTCCTCACCTTGCTTGCAATGCTTCATTATTAGTACTGCTTGGGTTGTTGGCATTTCTACCCACATAACCTATGAAGGTGCATTTTTAAGGATCCAACCAGCCTCCTGGCTGACAAGCAGACAGACTAATGTAGCAATTGCCATTGCTTTTTCTTTAGGGTGCACGGGTTCAGTTGTCAAAGAGTGTTGTAAATGTAATTAATGAATGTTGGCTGCAAGCCTGAAATTATCAGCAAAGACTTGGAGAAAGTTCTTCTTAAAGTATTGTTATGGAGACTTAGTTCAGTCAGGAATGTGAAACAGGCATGTGTACTTATGAATCTCATTGCTCATTATCTTGTGAATTAAAGCTATAGAAATTTCACCCCCACTATGAGTTATGAATGGTTATGGAAGGTGGGTGATTTTCTCATGGTTTTGTACTCTGAAATGTGTCAAGAGGTTTTGGAGTTATAGAAATAATACAATAAATTTAGGATGAAGATCTTGGCAACCACATAAACTGTCCTGTTTTGAGCTAAAGCCCTGGGCATCTTGAAAGAGAAATGTGTGCATTCATCTTTTGAAAGGATGAGTAACAATCGTAAAGTGTGAAGTGCGAGTTCAACTATCACTTTACAACAACAACAACAACAACAACAACAACCCTTTTCTTGTTTGTTGCTGTTGCAAAAAGCACACAGATGTTGGAAACATAATTAGTAGAAAATTTAAGTAGGTGTGTGAGACACCTATGTCGATCCAAAATCTTGTGTAGGAATGTACGAGATGTGTTAACAAATTGGTTATCTCTTTTGAACAAGCAGTGAGGTGGTTGAAATATGAGCCAGAATTATCTATTAAGTTCTACTTAAAAATGTGACCGAACTGAGGATTCTAACCCAAATCTCTTGGTGTTAAGACAGGCGTTCTGAATTATTTTCACCATTGAGGGCCATGTCATGACCAGGACACAGTTTCAAGTTTTGGATGGAGAGAGCGCTGAGCGGGAACTTATGGAATGACATAGAAATGTTTGCGATCTTACATAGGTGGCAAGGGCCACATGAGCACCAAAGTCGGAACCTGACTTGGGATTTTAGAAACTTAGTACCATCTCCATCGAAGACCTCAAAATTTATCCCAGTCATGGCATGAACCGCAGTACTGTAAAGCTACTAAGTGTGTCTGCCCTGGTAGCAGAAGATTTAGGTTCGAATCCCAACTGCGGTCTCAATTTCAAGTCTTGCTCAACAGATATGATCACTCTGGTGGGAGTTGTTCCCTAAAGTAATTCCTTTGAAGATAAACTAGTTTACTGACTTGGTTTACAGTAATAGTTGATGCCAGAGCTGCCACCAATATAAATTTCAAATCCTGGTCAAGTAACTTAAGAGGCGGCCGTAGTGAGATCCTATTTCACATTTCATTTCAAAACGTTGCCACTAGTTTCGTTGTAGTCGCTCTCCCCTAGTAGTTGCATGGCCCGTACATAGGTATCAGCACGGATTACCCCCTACTGTGAGGGGTGGTTCAAGGTCGCGCGTGCGAGAAAGTTCAAACTGCCCCGGGGTCCGA
Source organism: Meconema thalassinum (assembly GCA_946902985.2). Lineage (NCBI taxonomy): Eukaryota > Metazoa > Arthropoda > Insecta > Orthoptera > Tettigoniidae > Meconema > Meconema thalassinum. Next base: position 174,993,108 of record OX336394.1, on the reverse strand, counting down.
CACGGAGAAATGCAATCTCGTGGCAATGTGCCTCACGAATATCGAGACCAGGAAGTTCGAAGTGATAGTCTGCATAGGCTACGGTACTTCCAATTGAATGGCCGAAATATTTTGCTATAGATAAGCTAATAGTTAAACTACGGATTACGGAATTCACAAGTGACTGAAATATCCTTGGCGTTCCTCGTGATGTAGCGGCTAGTATTCTTGGCTGTCGCCCCGGAGGTTCAGGTTCGATTCCCGGCGCCGACAAGAAATTCGATTCATTCTTGTCTGATGGCTGGAATGGGGCATTCCAGTGGCAAAATTGAAAAGATGTGGTTTCGATTCCCATCTCAGCCATCTTGGAAGTGGTTTTCCGTGGTTTCTCACTTGTACTCTGGCTGCGTGGCTCAGTGGTAACGTTCTTGCTTGCTGTTCCCAAGATTGCAGGATCGAATCCTGGCGCAGCCAGCTGGCATTTGAGGGTGCGCAAATACGAGGGAGCCGTGTCAGTGAATTTACTGGCAGGTCAAAGATCCTCTTTGGGGCAAACTTCCGACACCCCGGCGTCTCCTAAAGCCGCAGATGTTTAAAGGGACGTAAAACAATAACATTATTTTTATTATTATTATCACTTCTACTCCAGGCAAATGCAGCCGACTCCTTCACAATCCTCATCTGAATGACAAATATACTGTACACACTAATAGAGCCATCACAATAAGACGGGTAATTAGACAAATTCCAAACACACGCCAAGTACACGGGGCTAGATGACCACGATGCCGCAACAATTACTTTGAAATGCGCTAATGAGTTTCAAAAAATACGGGAACTAGTCCTCGCACGGGGAAACGTGTTTTACAGGTGTTATAAGGATGCGCAGTGACCGACCGCAGTAGTTACACTTGCTAAGGTACAGCACAAAATCATGGGTGCCAAGCTATCTTCAAACTCGATAAACAAGTGCGTTCGAACCCATGGGCCGTTGTTTCAATGTTTAACTGCATTATTATGCATATTTTATATTATCTTGGTAAGTCTTTATTATTATTATTATTATTATTATTATTATTATTATCATCATCATCGGGATCTTGCCCGGTGTGGACCCGTCTGTCCAGCCCTCTAACACCGGCGGTTCTTCTTCTTCTTCTTATTATTATTATTAACTGGCCTCGGTGGCCGAGAGCGCTAACGCACTACCTCGTGCCACGCTGATATCGAGAGAGCGTGGGTTTGAATCCCACCTCGGCCGTCTTATTATTATTATTATTATTAATAATAAAAATATTTTCCGGATCTTGCATGGGGAGGGGGGGGGGGAGGAACGCCTGTTCAACCCCCTACCATCGGCGGCTTCTCTTACTAATGCTATTATTATTACTAATAATAATAATAATATTTCTAAAATTATTATCAGTTTCTGCAAATTTAGGAGGATTATAAATTAATATTACATAATTTGGCAATAGAGGTGGGGGAGGGCAGGATTCTCCAGCCCCAGGACCCATCACCACTCTCTAAGGCCTTGCATCCGGGGGTGACACACAAGAACGCTTCACCACGAGATGGTCTTTAAAACAGTATGTTATACTTAATGTGATAACGGAGAAAGAAATTAAAATGTTATTCTTAAAGCTCTACCATTTCCTTACAGATCTCACTTACACAAAACTGCCTATGTTGCGAAGTTCGAAACCGAACCACAATAAGGTTTCACGCCGGCGTTGTTGTTGCTCATGCTCCATTTGATTGTGCATATTCAATCATTTACTTTCATAAACATCTTCATACTGACATTATGGGGTTTGAAGCCATTTTTCAGTGTTTCCTTAGTAAACAAAAGTTTGGTGCTTTTCGGTCGGTCAACACGAATGTACCCAAAAGAGTTGGGTTATACCCTCATCCTGAAAAAAATTACAACTCTTTTGGGTACATTCGTGTTGACCGACTGAAAAGCACCAAACTTTTGTTTTATCTTCATAATAACCTTAATTGTGATAAAGAATCGTTCAGACTAAACTAATTCCTGAAAAAAGTTGAAAAGTAAATTTTCAAACACTTTTGTTTGAATATTTCAGTTTACGATAACATCGAAAAGATACGTAAGGAAGCCTACACCCTAGTATACCTGTAACTTAGTAGTATGGTGAAAAACTGCTGTTTATTTCCTAGAATTATACGTATTTTCGTGTTTTTGTAAGTAACCATGACAAGTTATTTTTTTCTTTTATTCTTAACAAAGGAGATATTTAAAGAAATGTAGAATACATTTTTTGAAATTACATTTCTCATCACACAGGATTCAACGATAAGCTATAGCATATTATTATCAGGACAGAGTGACTTCAGCTCATCCTTTCGCATTGCCTTTTCCTCATCAACAACCAAGAAATTTCCAGAAACTACAAATTCAGTTGCTCTAGGGAAAGAAAACTAAGATCCGTTTCCCACGATTATCACATCACTATTCATGAACAAATATGGTGCAATTAAATGGGGCAATTGTGATAATTAACTAATACATGTAACTTTTCCCAGGAGTGTATTTACATATTTATATCTTGTACCCCGCCCATCATTGGGCACAATCGTGTTGACCGACTGAAAAGCTACGAAAGACAATATTATAGCCTATATAAAAAATCAGTAGTAGTGGTGAAAGATTTCAGTCTATTCCTGTAACAACTTAGACCAGGAACTCATCCTAGCATCAACTCTTACCGCAGATTCATTATAAACACAAATACGGTACTTTTGATTGCCTGTAGCAGCCTTCCCTGGATACCATAATACTGTACTTCAGAATCCTCAGTTTCTTTTCTCTTGGTACTTTTCCGTACGCCTTCTCTAGATCTACAAAATACAAAAGTCTATTCCTCTCGTAGTATTCCTCAATCACTTGGCACATACTAAAAAAATATATATCCTCACATCCTCGTTGTGGTCTAAAGCCACTCTGGGTTTCCTCCATCTTACTCTCGGCCAATGATTATGCCTGAGTATACTTCAACCTGACCGCGTTGCCTACAAAAGTAAAGAACCTCAAGTCCATAACATTTGTGAGATGAAGTGTGCATTTGGGTCACACACATTTTATCCACCAATAAATGGTTTGAATAATGAAGAATTATTTACATACCTCAAGATCAACAAGGGATATACAGTAGATACCCGATTAGAGTTCCTGGCTGTATTAAGGGACAACTAACAGGCGTCCTGAGCCACAGCGACTGGCTGCGTGGCTCAGCGGTAATGTTCTCGCCTGCTATGCCCAAGATAGCGGGATCGAATCCCCGGACAGTCAGTTGGCATTTGAGGGTGCGCAAATGCGAAGGAGCCATGTCAGTAGATTTACTGGCACGTTAAAGATCCCCTTCGGGGCAAAATCCTGGCACCCCGGCGTCTCTAAAAGCCACAGTTGTTAAAAGGGACGTAAAACCAATATTATAAATATGAGCCACAACATCCGGCAGACTCCCGCTTAGCATCACGTGGCTGGGAGACCCCACACCAGACCATACCAAGACTTAAATTCTTGGCAGAGCCGGGAATCAAGCCCGGGACCTCTGAGGTAGCCGACAACATTGCTGGCCACTGCGCCACGAGGTGTTTTATACATAGCACAGTATGTATTAAAAGGGCATATCAATAAACAGTATGGCTGTAAAAATTATGCTATACGCGTGTAGTCTCCACCCCCGCCCCACCAATTACGTAGACATGAAAAATGAATGAAGCTTGTAGTTTTACGTGACCGTTAATCTCGCGATCAGAGCTATGGGACCTTCATTTTTACGTGGAATCTGAACCACAGGACGTGATATTTCACTTCGAAAATCTCACTTGCCAGGAATCGAACCTTGGTGAGAGCCAAGCAGCTTGACCACTACACCATTACGTCCCCCAAAAAGTGAAGGAACGTGGGAATCATATAATCCCCGACTACTGTCGACCAAAATATTATGTGCACTCGAGCTTGAAGGTGGTTTGTGAAGTAACCAATGGACCTACATAAAATCCTATAACATCATCATTTTCGTCGTTCAGTTTACGTTAGTTCATTTAGGCTTGGAATGTTTAATTTATATTTTAATATTTGTTATCGCAGTTGGAACACAAAAAGTGCTCGTTTTAAAGTATGTTTCAACCATGCGTCACATTTACGAACTATTATCTCACAAACCCGTCATCAGATCGAATCCAAATTTTAACACTATGTGCATTGGAATGTTGTATAACTGGTTTATTAAAATATAAATTAAAAATTCCAAACCTACATAAACTAACGTAAAATAGAACGACGAAAATGATGATGTTACTGGATTTTATGTAGGTCTATTGGTTACTTCACAAATAACCTTCAAACTCGAGTGCACATAATATTTTGGTCGACAGTAGATACGTAGACGTCAAGAACAGATGATGAATTAGAATAAACCAGGCTTAAAAATAATGCCGGGATAGATCGTTGGTTTCTTAATATACGTATTTGGGCCATAATATATTTTGAAATATATATTTAAAAATCTGAACTCAAGTCCTAACGATTTCAAAATGCTATACCACACAGAAGTGAGGAATGGATTTCGGGAGTGAATCCACACTGCGAAATAATTGACGTTCATCTTTTTACAGCATATAAACACATCACTCCTCGGCGCCTGGAACATTACCAGTACTCAGTAAAATAGAGGGTACATAATAATGTAAACAGAGTTTCATATTGGCATATATCATCTACTCTGTTTTGAGTCTCTAATCTCCGGAAGGACGAAATGTTTGTAAAACCGGTCAAGTAACGGGAAAAAATACTCTCCCAAAAGTCTATCATATCTCTGTATGAGTTCCGTTGTAGGCTAATCCTTTTTGTCTTCTTGTAGTATGAAGCTGCCCTTGAGTCTGGTAGTGAAAATTGTGTTTGATGTCGAAGTTTCCTATTTCCTTTTCTCCCACTTTAATTGTAATAGTAATACTACTAATAATAATATTGGTTTTACGTCACTTTTAACTACAGTGGCTTTTATAGACGCCAGGGTGCCGGAATTTTGCTAGTAAATCTACTGACACGGCTCCCTCGCATTTGCGCACCCTCAAATGTCAGCTGACCGCGCCAGACTTTAATAATTGTATAGCCTCTTCCGGGATAAAATTGTTCGTGTAGGATGGGCATTTGATTTAAAAACACAGTATTCACCAATAAGTCAATCCGTGCTCATTACAAAGCCTTACTATTTTTTTTAAAGTCATAGTACTAATAAAAATTGTTGCACGGTAAAAGGTATAACGTGCACTTTAAAGTTCTATTGCAGCTTTTAAGACAATAGCAATACCGTAGTGGAATGAGCTTGTCCGCTGCTCATTGTATGTGAAAGGGAGGCATGTGCTGATCTCCCCACTCCCCTGCATGGGGAAAAGCCTGAGCTGGCCTAGGCCAAATGTCTCAACTAATCTCTGTCTCTGTCTTGACCTGTTTCAAGGACAGGACTTTGCGACGTGACATCTGACGGAAACTGTCTGAACTACCAGCACCTCGACACGGCTAGCATTAGCAACTCAATATGCTTACATTTTCTAAAATCACGATTAAACATATACAGAGTTCTTAATTTGAAAATATGATTCAGTAGCACAATAGAGAAAACTATGAGCTGTCTTGCAGTGGAGTTTGTTTCTGTTTTCAACATCATCTGAAGGCATTGAAGAGGTTTGGAAAATTGCAGTTCAGAACTCTATTTTATATGGAGAATTGTGATTTTAACTACACTTTTTATAACTATCTTTGTATTCCTGTTCGATATGCTTTTGCACCGATGAAAAGTGTATAAAATATTACAGCGGGCTATAGGAACAAAATAATTTTACCTTGTCCCGTTTCTTTATAAAACGTTTCACAAACTTTTCACCCATGTTACAACAAGTGCTGGGCTGGCGGTCGGCCGTTCCCACTCCGGCCGGCTCTTAACTGAAAAATCCAGAGAAATGATGAATTTACGAAGAAATTAAATCTCAATCAAAGTATGATTTAATATTGGTCTACCTTGCTAATAAAATGTATTCAACAATATATATACAGAAATATAATAATATATAATTCTTCTAGTACTATATTATTATTTTATTATTACCGTCCTATTGTCACTATCTTTGTTAGACTGTGGCTGCATGGCTCAGTGGTAACGTTCTCACCTGCTGCGTTCGAGGTTGCAGGATCGAATCCCAGCCCAGTCAGTTAGCATTTGAGGGTGTGCAAATGCGAGGGAGCTGCGTCGGTAGATTTACTGGCACGTTAAAAATCCCTTCAGGGCAAAATTCCAGCACCCCAGCATCTCAAAGCTGCAATAGTTAAAAGGGATGTAAAACCAAAAACATTATTATTATTAGCGAAATGTTTTATTTTTATAAGCCCTAATCCTATTGTATGTAGGGCGCTGCTGTCAAGGAGCTCTTAAGCTCACAGTGTGGCCGTGGGAATAAAATAAATCAAAAATAAACCATCTTAACAACTGGTACATGCTTCCAGTCTCAACTAACCATTCTTCAGCTAGATAAACGAGTTCCGAGGACATTTACGAAGACAGACCAATATGAGCATTAATGTAAAATCACAAATGTAAATATGCTTGATACCAAAATGTTGGAATTTTATCTGTGCTGTTTCTTTAGTTTAAACATTAATCTATCATTTTCATCATTCAGAGTTGATAAACATAATATGATCATGAATTTCCATGGGAAATATGTAATGAAAAATCACAAACAATTTGTATCAAATATTTCAGTACGCTATTCATTTAAGCAAAATATTTCTAGTTTTATTTTTTGCTTAAATTTAATGAAATTTTTGGAAAATGGCTAATTTATGCAGAATGATAATGCTTTGCAAGGTATAGTTTTATTACAGCAAAGCCCGTTTAATTCAATGTTGTGATATTTAAAATTTTGCTTCACACTTTGGTCTCATTGGGTATATGCAGCATTGTTTCAAAATCCTGTATAATTCGTCATTTGGAAGAATTCGAATTCATTAAATTTGCTAATTGTTGTATACAATAGTCTTGATTATCCGACCTTAACTGGACCTTGAGTACGTCGGATCACCGAAAATGTTGGATAACGCAGAATAACTTAGAGATGTACCTATGCAGCCCAAATGACTTTCTGGAACCAACAGAGATAGACCAATATTGGATATTGCAATATAATTAAATCTTGCTCCCGGGAAACATGTTTCTTGTCTGTGTATATTTGTACTTGTATATATGTATCTAACTTGTTGCCATATGCCAAATAAATGATATTTAGAAAATGAACGAAAACAAATGGGTAGGCTATACTGTATTACTAAAACAGTGACATGTTTTACGGTACTCTATTTACTGAATTATCAATCCAATTGATCATGCGGTATTGAACAAAAACGTTCCAAATGCCTTAAGAAAAGAAACTTGTCAACAATGTCCGCTTGCCTGATGATTCACGTGCTCTTGCTGTGAGATCTCGCCATCGACAAAAAAAATCAACACCTCCATTGAGCTTGCCTCGGGCTGTCGCACCCCTTAGGTTAATGCCGTAACCAATGCACTTAATCCTTCACTGTGAGACATTGTTTTATTATCTCCTCCTCCTCAGCGTACGCTATCTAGTACGTTACGTCTTTCATGTTGATTTGTTTTAACTTTGAACTTTCTTTCGTTTACTTACAATACTCACAGAGGATATGAAAGCAATGACTTCCGCACCCAAGCAATACAAGACTGAACAATGTCTGAAGGCTCTCTACACCTGTCATTGAGCAAATAACCGGTCCTACCACCAGCACTCTAATCAGTGCTTGTCCAACGGCTGCACCTTCCACATGAAGTTTACCAGAATTTAGTCTCCACCAAATGTTCAAATTAAGTCTACTAGTGTCGGTTAAGCGAAGGTTGGTTGAGCGGGACTCGACTGTATCTACAAAAGTTCCACATGTTTAGCATATGAGAAGCCCTATCTTCTTATAATTCTGAAAAAAAAATTCCTCATCCCTTGGCATAAGGGTGTATCATGTCAAAACTTCTTCAGACAAGAGTTTTAGGTGATTTTTAGAGGACTGTTGACCGTTTTATACGGTTTTAATACTGCGCCTATTTCCTATTTCGGAAAATGAATGGATTTGACCTCCCAAGAAAGCCATGGTGTCGCCTCAACAGACTGAGACCTGGGCATGGACGCTGTAATTTCTTGCGCTATAAGTGGGGCCGGATGGATTGTCCAATGTTTGAATGCAGTGAAGAGAAGCAGACCATGCACCATGTCATCCTGCGCTGCCCTCTTCATGCCTACTCCAGAAGCCCCAGGGACCTATTTCATCTTTCAGAAAGTGCTGTTGTGTGGTTGAAGAACTTAGACCTGGACTTATGAATTCCTCGTTGTACTCACCATACGATTAATTAAATAAATAAATAAATAAATAAACAGCACCTATTAAGGAAGGTATGATTTTGTTTCCTCTCTCAAAACTCCATTTTTCCCACCCCTTTGGCCAATGGTTGGTGCTATCAAAAAACTTCACTGAGGTAAGTTTTGGCCCTTATCTGAAAATAGCATGAACTTTGAATGGATGAGATTTTTCATATACGTACTATGTAAGTTATAGCGATATTTCACTTCTTCGAGAAAGGCTCCTCATTTCCACCCCTTTGGTCCAATTTGCCCATTGTATATGTAGCCTATATATTTGAAAGAGATTGGTGCTAAATGACGGTAGTCATAGTCCACAAGACAGTGATAAATTGAAACTTTTGAACTGACGTTTGTTTTGGGGTCTGGGGGATGTGAAGTCTATCTTAAAAAAGTACCGTTCCAGCATAATGTTAATTTCATTCTCACCCCATATATTAAGTGCCTACCTGCCAAAATGGCATTTTAAAAGTGGCCGGTTGTCCGCATTATGTGCCTGCAATTCATTACCAGAATAAAGTCGGTAGGAATCTTGTCCAATGGGCCGAGAGCAGCACCTATCTCGAAGCCAACTCGTGAGTTTCCCTGTGCCCGACCTTGAACTACCGGTAGTTAACACCACTCTGCTAGTACAGTGTAAAAGTTACATACAGCAAATTTTCTAGGTATTATATCGTGTCTGTTGGGGGTCTAGACAAGGTCTACAAATGAATTCAAACGGTACATCTGGGCAAAACCACCAACGGACAAGAGAGTGGCGCCAATCACATACTATCACTACATTTTACTCTAGAGGACAGTGTGATTCGCACCAAACAGATCATTTTATGGTTAGATATCAATGGGATAATTAATTAATTAATTAATTAATAAATTTAAAAAAAATTGGAAAGCTGCATACATAATCCATAAATCGATTTGACATTCCAAAATCCTTTTAGGATGTATTGACATGAAATTAACCATATCCGAAACAAATTGGTCCTTACTGATAAAATTTAATTGAACTCTAATTGGTATTAAATAAAACCACCAATAATCAATGTATCTCTACATAGTATAAAACAAAGTCCCCGATTCTTGGGTGTAACGGGTAATCTCGAGAACCACTGGATGGATTTTGATGCGGTTTTCACCATTCTGTAAAGGATTTCTCGAGGAAGGTTTCTATAGAGAAACATTTATTTATGAATGAAGGAACCCGAGCAGTAACGATTTCAGTGAATCGAGTCTTAAGAAAAACCTGCCATCTGTGCGCCTTTTAAGCTTATGCTGGGTAAACAGTTAATAATATCTATATACTATGAGCATGACGAATAGAAATAAACAGTGTCATCACTCCGCTCCTTAAGCATTGTATAGTCCGGGACACCTTAAATAAGTTACTAGAAAACCAACATGGCCGCCACTTTTGGTGTTGCCAACCTACATCATTTAACACCAAAAAGTCAGCACACACATCCTTATAACACGTACGCAAATGATCCAAACTACGTAAAGGCCCTTTACATTTTACATAAAGTTGTGAAGCAGTCCTTGCTCAAGTTAGGGACATCTTTGTCATCAGTCCTCAACAGTCTAACTCTTAAGCATATTATGGTAGTGAAGTTAACTTAAATTAGCTCTTCTAGATTGATTTTTTAAAGCATCATATAAAATGCATAAGAACAGAAACATGTTCATTTCTTCTTATAAGCTACACTTTTATAATTAGTCCAAAAATGCAGACCATTCTGTTTTAAGATGAGTGTTCAGAGAAGGATTTAGGAGTAGGAGAGAAGTAGAATAGTAGGGTACATATCAGCTTATTATTTCTTTATTTTTGATAAGTACCATACTCATTTCTTGCATGTATAGGCCTACATATATGGAAGCAGAATTGAGACAAGCTATTGAAAGCCTATTGGCAAATCCCTATTGAGATGCAAGAAGTTCAGATGAGGATTGGAATTAAATTAGGAACCATCCCGGTTTTGCCTGGAGTAGAAGTGCGGAAACCACTTCCAAGATGGCTAAGATGGGAAGCGAACCCTCCTCTTCTCAGTTTTGCCTCACGAGGCTTAGTGTGCCTTGTTCCATCCCTTAGACCAAAATTAAAATTTCTTGGCAGAGCCAAAAATCGAACCAGGACCAACTGCCCAAAAAAATGCTAGCGGCACAGTGCGAGATGGTTGGTAGAATACTCTCCTGACCTTTCGTCACCTGGCACATTATAAGCCACTTGCAGAAAATTCACTGAATTCACTGACAAATTGACTAGTTAAATACACGTGTTGAAAGGCAAGCTTTATCGACGGAGTAATACACAGACCGGCAAAAAAAAGTGGAACAGTTAAAATGTAATATAAATAGTATAAAATTAGCCATGAAAAAGATGTAATCACATTTTAAAAGCTTTTCACGCATTAGAACAAACATCTGAAACATCCGTGAATAGTAATTGATAATATGACATTTCTTAGGGTGGTTTATTACCACCAATTACCCAATCTTCGATGGCGAGAAGCGCACTGTAAGCATTTAAGGGTTATGAATGTTGCCGCTCGCTTATTATTATTCTAGGAATAACAACTGGCATTTGCTGAACACGAGCAGTGGACCTCTATTCTCTTCACTGACGAGAGTCGCTTGAATCTTAGATATCCTGATGGAAGAGAAAGAATGTGGAAAAGGCGTGGGGAGAGGTACAGCCCTGTTGCTTTCTCCTCCAGGACTCCATTTGGAGGTGGCTCGGTTATGGTGTGTGGTGGCATCAACATTATGGCCCGCACTGAGTTGGTGTGCATCGATCACGAGACACTCAATTCCCAAAGGTACATCAAAGAGATCCTGATGAACCATGTGATGCCCTTTGCGCCTTTCATTGGTCAGAATTTCTTGCTGATGCAGGATAATGCCCTCATACTGCTCGCTGTGTTGTATAATATCTGCAGGAAGTGGGGATTCAAACCCTGGACTGGCCAGCTCGTAGTCCTGACTTAAACCCCATCGAACATGTATGAGATATGCTTGGAAAGAACGTCAGACAGTGTGACCCCACCACCTTGGCATAACTGAGAACATTGCTGCTGGAGGATGGGATCGTGTCCCGGCAAATGTCATTTGACGAGTTGTGAACAGTATGCCTGAGCGTTTACAAGCTGTCATAGACGCTAAGGGTGGAAACACTTGTTTTTAGTGACCAGTGGTGTTGTGCAGTGCAAACATTAACACTGTTTTGTTTGAAAAATAAAAAATCAACCCCAAAGAACATTACTAAAAAATAGAAAATTGTAAGATTTGCAAAAATATGTAACGAAATTTGTGAGTTAAAGCGTTTTGTAAAACAGGTTTCAGTATTTTCTGTAGCCAACCATCTAAAATTTACATGAATAATGCAAATATTGGAAAACCGATACATATTAGTGGAATAAATTAAGAAATTACATAAAATAATAGCCCGTCTTCAAGCAAAAATGTTCAAGGCAAAACGACATACGTACCATAATAAAGGTAACACTTCAGGAGTGATGAACCAAGTAGAATACTTAAATTAGCCTAAATACCTTGTGTAATGTTGAATAATAATTGTGGAAATGATGTCCTAATAGATGTTTTCTCCTTCGCTGTCTCTAACCCACCCGCTATCCCCTTTACAACACGACTTATATAGTGTGGGGAAATTTCAGATTAATTCTGTACAACGTATCACTCTTTTCCTTTTCACTTTCACTTTGATAGTATATCATTTTCATACCATATTTTAACTTTTGGCGGGGCGGGCGGCAGGGCGGGCGGCGGGGCGGGGGCGGGCATTGTCAGTTGTAACTACTAACCTTGATCACTTCTGCACCGGATATATATGCTTAATCACTTAAAATGTGTGTTTTTATTTATTGTATATTTAACAACCGCAGCCATGTTCGACAGCATATTTAGTATGTGAAACTGCTGCAGTGATCACATTGACATCATTAGTTACCAACATATCCGATACAAAATAGGCCTACATTAGACGACACATGTAAAGTTGCAATTATGTGGGGAAAAAAAGGAGAAATAATCGGGCTCTTCTTAGACGACTGTCTGGACGAAACCATTGGTCGCTACTTGGTTAGACGACAGTCTGGACGAAAATTACTGATTGCACTACTGGGCGTAAGCCCCAGGTTAGTTTTTTTTTGTATGTAGAACCGTATTTACCACTGTAATGAACGCTGATCGCAAGGATTCCATGTTTCGAACTAATCGGCAAAACCAGTGCCTCAGGTTCTAAAAATGATTGGTCTAGGCACAAACCATTGGTTTGGATGAAAATTATTGATGCGTGTCTACCCCCACTGTGCGTGACAAAAACCAGGGGTGGTGTTTGTATGGCGTAACGACCAAACAATTATTGGTCAGCCATCTCAGCACTTTTCGATAAACGAAAACAAGCCATGAAATTAAGATTCATGCAATTAACGTACAAATCCATGACACAAATCATAAGTGTTCACAGCTGGTAGGAGAAACACAACAAGCAACTACGGAGTGTCACTACTCCAAAGGGTTAATGCTTATTCAGCACAAATAGCACCGAGTAAATATGACCAACTTGCCCACCACATTAATTCCCTTGGCAGCGCTGCCTAGCGATTGAAGAACACAATGTGGCGTTTGATGCTGGGAGTACGCTACTCTGAATTTTGCCTAGCGATTGAAAAACAGTCAACCTCCATCAAAATCTGGAAAATTTTCTACAGTAACTTATGTAATGTGACAGATACAAGAGTTGACCATTTTATCGCTAAAGGGTGTTGTTACATTTTACAGCAGTGCCAACATTATTGTTTGGCACTGGGCTTGCCTCTTAGTTCGAGCGTGGTGAACCCGGAATAAGCCTTTACATACAAACCTAACCTGGGGCTTATACCCCAGACCCCCTTGCTTGTATTAAAAGCATTAATTTTCATCCACACAGTCACCTGGCCTAGTAGCGGCCAATGGTTTCGTCCAGACAGTCGTCTATTCTAGAGTTGTATTTCTTAGAGATGTGTGCTGACAGTTCGGCGGATAAGCCATTGAGCTGAAGAAAGTGGGTAATCTCGAGAACCACTGGATGGATTTTGATGCGGTTTGCACTGTTCTGGAGGGAGGTAATTTTAGAAAAAATATTCATTTATGACCAAAGGAAGCCGATTTTGTATCCCACATGTTGGCAACAATGTGTGCGCATCGGTGTGCCGCTAGAGTGCGCCTTGTTGACAGTTGAATGAGATGCAAGCACTGTTGGAACATGGCAGCCGTTTTTAAAGAGCAATAAATAAAAATGCATATTTATGCACTTATGAACATATCTGAAATGCAGTAGCTACCAGGGTCCCTAATTTCAATAGGTAATATCGCCCAGAAGATGAAACAAGGTATGTAAGCGTCACAATCATGTCCGATGCAAATGTATAAGTCGCGTTCTACTTTCATTCAGAATTAATAATACAAGTAGCCTAGGCTATAGTTGCAAGGAATATTTATAACGTATTGCAACCAGTGGCTTCGCACGAACTGTGTCATCTAACCAAGTAGGGAACAGTGACTTTGTCTCACCCAACTTAAGTACATCAGTAATTTTCACCGAGACATTCAGTGGTGCAGTAACTTATGTCGAGAACTAAAAGAGAGCCAAGAGATATTGTTGGTATTCTCTGAAAATGTGCATCTGTGACTCAACAGCAGTGCATATGGCTCTTCAGAATGATGATTGATTCATGTTGCACAACCCTTGAAGTTCGTTGAAGGCTTCCACACTAATCTGTCGCAACCATAACTGAAACAAAAATAGGCCTAATATAAATATTTTATCTGCCTACTACTAAGTAGGCTATAGGTCAGTAGCCAACTACATAAATAATCGCCAATGCATTCACACTACAACTAGCAGAGTGTGAATCATAAACTACTTTCAAGCTTTCGAGTAACATATACAATGTATTATAATATTATGGCTGACGGCACTTGGAAGTCAAGAATAAGATACCGGTATATTACAAGGCGAATTGATCCTAAGAATATGTCCCAGGGAGTGAACTTGTAGACATAGGCTATATTTTAGGTTATGTTTGGTGTGTATTATACGAAAAATGCAGTCAGAAGACTTTTCCAAAATTTCCAAAGACCATTAAGGTTCTTTATTACGTTATTTGTGCTCGGACTGAATATAAAAATACATAAAACAACGATTAAATAACTTACTTTTAATTATGTAGATAGGGTCTAGGCTACTTACTCAAAACCTAGTTGATTCGCCAGTGATCTTCGTAGAGTTTCTCCAATCCATCTTCAATCTTGTTCTCGTGTTTTTTAGATGTCATGATAAAATCTAAATAAGAATTTATGCAAAAATTAATTAAATAAAAGCTTGTAAACATCTCAGACGAGTGGATATGAACGCGCACATATTCCCTAATCAAGGGTCTATAATAACTGTAAAAACTGTTTTAATCGATGTATATTAGTAGTACTTACCTTGCACAACTTGTTTTAACTTCATTAGACTTGAAATTCCAAAGAAAACTGTGAAATTATTCAGATAATAGGCACTAGTAAATTTCGTAATTATTATGTTGGGAGAATGTGCGGAAAATGCATTCTGGGAGAAAAATGTCGGCATCTGTGTGTTAAGAAATTTTACTGGTATTATGGTCTTTGGAGATGGCGAGATTTTAAGCAGGGTTGGCGACAATGTGCTCGTACCTGAAAACAACTTAACTTCAAGAAATGCAACCATAAACCAACATTTACGTAGGCATAGGGGACGGCTGTTAATGTTGCCTACCCTGTTTTGATCTAGTAACTTAATTAAGCTGTCCCGGACTATAGTTCATGGTCCAGTCAGTGTGTGGCGCGGAAGTCGCGCCGAGCCATAAGCACCTGTGACAAGTAGCCCACGAGGTTAATACTATAATATCCTATGCACGTGAAGTCATATTATGAGAGGGAATTTGTTTCTTTGTAATAGTGCTTTGTGTGTGCAAACAACTAAAGTTTCTGCTGTTTCGGGAAAATGTCGTACTGTTTCGTTCCTGGATGTAAATCGGGTTACGGAAGAAAATCTGATGGTAGACATTTGTTCACACCGCCAAAAGAAGCAAATGGGCGAGAGTTATTCTGCGGAAAGATGAGTAATTGTCGATCAAAAGTAGAATGTGTGGCGTGCGTATTTTGGAAGATTTAATTACTGTAAAGGCGGACTGTTTCATAGTAAACTGTGAGAACTTGGAACTTGCTCGCGTGAAGTGGAAATTAAAACCAGGACCAGTATCTCACTTTTATCAACCGAAATATCTATCCACTGAGGTAAAATCATGAAAGGCGCTCAGTAGGATACGGAATGAAGGCAGCCTTCCATGGTTACTTGTTCTACTTCGTGCCATCCTTACCTGAAACGGAAAAAAAAAATCCGTCTTAATAATACTAGGCCTAACATAAGGATAGTTGTAGATTCTTTAGGGACTTGGCGATATTGTGGTCACGTAGCCCCATGTGCTTGGGTGTGTGTAGAATTTGTCAGATAACGTGTGTCATTGTAATGTCTGTAGTAGTGTGTGTATTTGGAATTGAGGTAGGATTTGGGTAGGAAGCGGCCGTGGCCTTAAGTTAGGTACCATCCCGGTATTTGCCTGGAGTAGAAGCGGGAAACCACGGAAAACTACTTCCAGGATAGCTGACGTAGGAATCGAACGTGCCTCTTATCAGTTTTGTCTCACGAGGCTGAGTGAACACCGTTCCAGCCCTCAGACCAGAAATTCATTTCTTGGCAGAGCTGGGAATCGAACCCGGGCCTCCGCGGTGATGTCCAAGAAAGAGATGGACATATAATAATGGCCAACCTGCCAATAAAATAAACGGCCATCCAATGCTTCGCTTCCGCCAACAATTGTCTTGCAGGTGCACTCCGATTTCGTTGAGCGGTTAAGGCCAGATAATGGTCCTGCTGTGGGGTGGTTACTCTTGGTGGTTCTGGCCTACGACTAACATCTCCTGTGTCTCGAAATCATCTCCAAAGCCTGGACATGACACTTTATGGCACATTCAAGGATACGGCGACTACGGTGTCTGGCCTGCTTCCAGGCGGTCGAGTATTCTACCCTGCAAAACGGGGTCCAAATGGCGTCGTTGCGCCATTATGTTGTCACGTTCACCACGAGGCTACACTCCGCACACTATAACATGGCAAACATGACTGAGGGAATATGGGGCGCAGGCACTGACTGTGATTACCTTGCGGTTACGCCGCTAGTCAAAGCAGGGAATATTCCTTTCCTATACAGAGCGAACGCGTAAGGTTGCTAGGTGCATATGTCGTGCGATTTGCGGTCTATTTGCTGTTGCTCTACTTATTCGTAACTTATGCTTAACTTTTGGACACTACTGTATATAAAAGAAAATAACATTTCAAACTGAAAAGAGCCAGAGCATATTTAAGGTTATACACATCTAGTTGCTGTTATGTCTTCCAATGAAGTTTTTCAAGTGTGCTGTATGAAGTGCAGATTGGGTATTCAAACAATATTTCAGCAAAGTACATAATTATCAAAAAGCACACCCAAAACACAAATATTAGAAGAACATTTTAACATATAATTAATATTCCTTTTAGTTCTAAAAATTATAAATTCTATTTGATTTTTCAATCTTGAGAGCAATCAGCTCCTTAATAAGTAATTTAGAAAATAATTTATATGTTTTGGTTAAGTAACTTTATTTTCGACCATGCCGAAATATAAATATTATATGCCAGAAAACTGCGTTTCATTATGATACAGGTTCTCCACCAATCAGAGCTCAAGGATTTCATTACGATTCAGCTGTTTGACCAATTAGGTAAGGATAGCATCGCACCTTCACTGACTTCCACGGCCTCCTATTTTAAATTTCACTGTGTGGCTAGTGTCATAGTGGGGTATTGAAGGAGGCCTTGGTCGAATACAAGCTATTCTCTGCGTCCCATGCACTCTGTTCAGTAAACGAAACTGGCAGAAAATCGACAGATATGTATGAATATTTATGTTCGAATATAAAATAAAGTTATAATTATCATCGGACATAAACAGTCGTACTCAACTCGCCTATAATGGTAATTAAGACACTCGTATGGAAATTATATAACTCGCTTCACTTATTTTATAAACATACTCGTGTCTTAATTATTGTCATTATAGGCTTGTTGCATAGTGTACAGATCTGATTTGGATAGTATTGGAATACAGTATTTTAAGAGCTTCTCAAAAATACAACATGGTTTCAATTAATCGCAGCTTAATAGTTTCTTCCAACAACTTGTTAAGATTGCTGATAATGACCACATTGCGGTCGAAACTAGTCCTTGTACATTAAGCAACTAATAAGAATATCTAATAAGAATATATATATTGACTATTGGTGGTTTTGTTCAATACAATTTAGATTTTAATCTTTTAAGAGGTAAAAATCTAAAATGGCAGCCTTGGTTGATGTTTATTGTTGTTGTAGAAGGTACAAGAATGAGTACATTTTTAGGTTGCATTTTCGTTGATACAGTTCATGAAAATCATTACCGTACATTAATTTGTAGACAATGTGTTTTAAGAAGACAAAACTGTAATAATAATTTTATTGCACCAACAAGTGGTGTGAACAAAAGATGGTGCTATATCGAGGGTTGACCTTTTTAGCATCTGTTCTCTAGGTGTAGTACTATAATGCATCCCGGTTTGGAACTGTTGAAATGACCCATTCTTTCTCCTAACCTGTAAACAAACAACTCCTTGCATGCACTTACTCACCTGTTTATAGCAGTTGCCAAGACCTCCCATTAAAATTATGTATTCTATGGTGGACACTCCCATGGCAAGGAGTAGATGTATTGGGCCCATCTCACAATCCCTGAGTTGCCAATATTAAAGATTGTCTGTAATTGCTAGACTTCAGATGTTTAGGCACTTAAAAATTTTACACCAAAATTTAATGTTTTTCTGTTGGTCAACACAATTGCACCCAATTGTAGTGGGTGGTTCCCTAATCCTGAAACAAGTGTACATGCGATTAATACATATAATTGGATGACCGGTTTCGATCGTCAAGCGATCATCGTCAAATCCTGTACAATTAGAATATTAAATCTATGTCTACAAGCGTGTGGGTGGTGGTATTTACAAGGTATACACATACTTGCAACCCGCCACGGCTTCGCCCAGTATCTTGAACTGTTTACCCAGCGTAAGCTTAAAAGACGCATGAACGGCAGTTCTCAGTCGCAATTCAGAAAAGACGAAACTCCAAACACACATAATCTTCTCTGAAGTCTTAAGTCGACACGACTCGACAGTTTGATGCTCGCCGAAGCTGGGTTGATAGGCTTGCTCGCTAGCTTGTAAACTCGCTCCGAAGCTAGTAATTTAAATTTCCACTGAATGGTGATTCTTCTTCTTCCTCCTCGCATTTTCCCGTTAGTCGGGGTCGGGTTTGTTAATCCTAAGACGTCCGTCGTTTCGTTGTACAGCATCATCAGCAGATAGACCCAATACCCTCATGTCCCTTTGGACATTCGTCATCCATGTTGTTTGAGGTCTGCCATGCCCTCTCTTTTGTGTAGCCATGGAAAGACACTTCTTCACTACATGATTTTCCGGTCTTCACATAACATGTTCATACCACCTTAGCCTGGACTCTAGAAGTTTCTTAGTTATAGGCGCTACTTTGAAACTGCCTCGCACATGTTCGTTACGGATTTTATCTTTGAGGGTAACTCCACCTGTCCAACGTAACATATGCATTTCAGTTGTATGCAGCTTTTCACATGTGCCTTTGTAGAAGCCCATGTTTCACTACCATTGAGCAGGATTGGTCTTAAGGCAGTTTTATAAACTTTATCCTTGGTTCTTATGGGTATTTTCGGATCACACAAAACTCCTGTTAGTTTGCGCCATTTGTTCCACCCAGACGAGGACCAATGGATTATATCGGTGGTTATCGTCCCATCTTCAGCAATGACAGAACCTAGATATTTAAATTTTGTTATCTCTTGGTAAGGTTTCACCATCTAGTTTTAAGTTCCTTATTTGTCGTACTGGGTTTATTGTGGTGGAAGTCGCATACCATATATTCTGTCTTGGTTCTACTAATGCGCAGTCCATTAGACTTGAGAGCTCTTCTCCATTGGTCTATACTCTCCTGTAGTCATAAATACTGTCATAAATAGTGCCACATCATCCGCGTACAAAAGATTCCATGGTAAGGATTTCTGAATTTGTTTTGTTAGGTAGTTTATGGTAATATTGAATAACAGTGGACTTAGAGCACTTCCCTGATGAACCCCCACTTTGATTTCAAAGCTTTCAGACAAACCAGCTGGGCTTCTGACAAATGTCTGTATATTGTTATACTTATTATTATTATTTCCGATTATTCCCCTTCAGGAGAGCGTGAGAACTTGAGCCAATCACAGCTTCACTTCCTTTTCCTCTCTTCTTTTCTTCCCAAAACCTCTTCATTAGTTCACTGTGTTTTTTCTTCCTTTCCTCAGTCCATTTTTTCCCTGATGTATCTTTCCTTGAAACTTGTACAATTTTCGTGTTTCTGATTTTATTTCTAAATTGTTCTCTGTCCTTAATGTCGTCTTCAGAGATTTTAAGTAATTCCATGTCTTCATGTACTTCTTTAATCCAACTGGTCTTTAATTTACTTGCATTCACGATATTGAAAATCTTCTTAGTGAGTCTGTTCTCATCCATCCTATATATGTGTCCATAGAACTGCAGACGTCTCTTCCTAAATTTATCTACAATGGTGTCTGTATTTTCATAAAGTTCCTTTGTTGGTCTCCTGACCCAAATTCCATTACGGAAAACAGCGCCATGGATTTTCCTAAGAATTTTTCGTTCCTGTTTCTCAATATCATGAATTCTTGTCATTCCTCTAATGACTGTTGTTTCTGCCGCGTACAAGGCTTCAGGCAAGACAACTGTGTTATAATGGCGCAATTTTGCATTGCGAGATACTGCTCTTTTGTTATAATGATTCCATGTCAGCTTGTACGCCTTCTGCAATTTTACTATTCTATCTGCATTAGAAATTGTGTTCAATCCTGTGGGTTGGATGGCTTCTCCTAAATATTTGAAGTGAGTGACCTGCGAGATTTTTCCATATTGCGTTCGCAAGGCGATGTTTCCTGTTGATTTGGTATCCATATACTGTGTTTTTTCATAGGAAATATCAAGTCCCGTTTTACTGGAGATTTCATGTAGTTTCTCTAGCGCTAATATGGCTTCATCCTTGTTGTTTGTTAAGATGGCCAGATCATCTGCAAAGGCCAAGCATTTCACAGTGACTCTTTTCCCTTTCTCCTTTCCAATTTGGATACCTTTCACATGCTTTTCCCATTCTGTGATGATTTTGTCCAGTACGATGTTGAACAAGAGTGGTGATAAACCATCCCCTTGTCGAACTCCAGTATGTATTGCAAAAGAGTTCTCCCATGAATTTCACCTTTGAGGTAGTTCCCAATAATGTTTCCTGGATGATGGCCCTCGTCTTCCTGTCAACTCCTAATTCTTCTAGTCTGTTAAACAAGGTTTGTCTGTCAACCGAATCGTAAGCCTTTTTGAAATCCACAAATGTGACTGTAGTGTTCCTGCATCGTCGGATGTGCAGTATGGTCTTGAGGTTCCAGATCTGCTCAATACAGGACCTTCCCTTCCTGAAACCTGCCTGATATTCTCCAATATGGTGGTCCACCTGTGGCTCGAGTCGATTCAGCAAAGCTTTAGAGAGAATTTTATAAGCAACTGGAAGAAGCGAAATTCCTCTATAATTATTCGGATCAGTTTTGCTTCCCTTCTTATGGAGTGGGTGTATCAAAGCACTCTTCCATTCTTTTGGGATTTTCTCTGTTTTCCAGACATCTGATATTATTCTGTGAATTTTTGGTGTTATGTGTTCATGATCCAATTTCCAAACTTCTGCAATAAGTCCATCTTCACCAGGGGCTCTCTTGTTTTTTAATGACTTGATTATGTCCACTATTTCTTCATGTGATGGTGGAAGTGAATCAAGGTTGGGCACTGGTTTTGCAAATTGAAGTTGTTCAGAAGGTGCTTCGCAATTAAGGAGTGTACTGAAATATTTAGCTAGAATTTCACAATTATTGCTCGTATTTGTTTCCAGAGATCCATCAGGTCGTTGGAAGCATAAACTAGGGGGTTGAAAGCCTGCTATATTTTCTCTAAAGGTCTTGTAAAAATTTCTGGTGTTGTTCTTAGTGAAGTCCTGTTCTATTTCATTTAGCCTATTATTATCATAATTGCGCTTTTCTCGGCGAATAATTTTAGAAGTGTTTTTCCGAACCTGCACAAATTCTTGCCATTTTTCTGTTGTTTTATGGCTATTGAAATTATTCCATGCTTTAAACCTATATTCAATAGCATGATCCCATGTGATGTTCCACCACCTATGTTTTCTCTTTCTCGGAGGTTGACCGAATTTTATTGCTTGTTTCATTTTCTCTGCAAGTTCAGACCAGCTCGTGGTATCCATTTGACGGATTTCTTCAATGATGTTCATCTTGTTGAATTCAAGGTATTCTGGATCAGTTCGGAAAAGCTGGGTTCCCCTTATCCTTTGTCTGTTGGGTTGAAATTTTACCTTGATTTGTAGTAAATGATGATCTGAGTCAAAGAATCCTCTCCTGGTTTTCACATTAAGGACTTCTTTAGCGTTCCTTCTAGAGATAGCAACGTGGTCAATCTGGAATTCTCCAAGTGTTTCATTGGGGGATATCCATGTTGTTAATTTACGCATAGGCTTCTGGAATTGTGTTGACATAATTTGGAGATTGAAATTTTGACAGAAGCTTATAAGGTGTTCACCATTTTTATTGGTTCTGCTATGAGCAGTGTATGGTCCTGTAATTCTCCTATATTTCTTTTCTTTTCCTAACTGACCATTAAAATCCCCCAGTAGAATCTTGACATGATGTTTGGGAATTTTGTTCGTGATTTCCTCCAGAAGTTCCCAGAAGTCTTCTATTACCTGAGGGTCTTTCCTGTTGTAGTCATTCGTTGGTGCATGCACGTTAATCAGTGTGTATACCTTGTTTCCCGATTTTATTGAGAGTGTTGAGAGTCTTTCTGATGGTGAAGTAAAATCAATTACTGAATCTGTGACGGACTTGCTAACCGCAAAAACTGTGCCAAATTGTCTTGGTCCTGTGTTGATCTGCACTGCAGGTTTTCCTTTATAGAGCCTGTAATTCTCAGAATCAAAGTGATTTTCATCTGTAAATCGTGTTTCCTGCAATGCCAAAATTTTGATGCTGAATTTATCAAGCGTGTTCGTTAGATGTTTGAGTTTCCCAGGCTTAAGCAAAGTGTTCACATTAAGTGTACCTATGAAACACTTTCGTTTAGGTCGAAGAGGTTTTGAGAAGCTCCGATCCTTCTCTACATGACATGTCTGGTCCCCCAGAATCCTATGACCAGAACAGGGATCCAATCTATTGACTGGGACCTGGGGTAGTGGAATCTTTTCCTGTCGTTCTGCCATGGTTGCTTCAAGTTGAAGATTGTTTGTGGTGATCTCCGATGGAGATCACAAGATTTTAAGACTTAATTGTTGAGATTAAGCCGTACTTCGAACAGCCGCACCAACTAGGTGAACAGACGCTGCTCACTAGCCGCTGGATGCCAGAACAGACACTAGTGAGTTGGATATATGGACATCTATATACCTTTTACTCTTATCAACCCCGAGCACTGGGGTGCCTCCTCCGCCTCATACGCTGTACTGAAGTCCATCTTCTCCACCGTATTCGCCGTTGAGGTCTTCACTACTAACCCTGAGCTTGGGCCCTCCATATTTGTAACCCCTGGAGAGAGGGTGTCCCAGCATTATAAAGCCCCCAGGAGTTGGGCTACCTGTTGGTCCGCGGGTTCTACTGGGGGGTATTTGAACCAACCCTACAAACTGTAGGGGCCCCCTATCCGCCACCTGGGGACGCGCTCTCTAGAGGTTACAGGTTCCCCCGAGAGATTGTTATACTTATCCATTATGAGTTTTATGTATAGTTCAGGGAAGTTTTGCGATCTTAATGCTTGCCAAGGTCTTGGGACACGATCAAAGGCTTTTTCGAGATCTGTAAAAGCATACATAAACTCTGCTTGTTTTCACGAGCTTTTTCAATTACCAGCCTTTTCGCATGGATTGTGTCAATGGTTCCTTTTCCAGCAGCGAAGCCAAACTGTTGTTGGAAGAAATGAAAACGTAAAAACACTTATAGTGGGTGATGTATTAAAGTTAGAGATATGCTGACGCAGACTTTTTTGTAGAATTATTCAGGCTATTAAATATTTTTAATGGTTTACCCAGCATAAGCTTAAAAGGCACATGGACACCAGGTTTTCCTTCGACTCGATTCACTGAAATTGCTACTGCTCGGCTTCCTTTGGTCATAAATGAATGTTTTTTTACAGAAACCTTCCTCGAGAAATCCTTCATAGGATGGTGAAAGCCGCATCAAAATCCATCCAGTGGTTCTTGAGATTACCCGTTGCATCCAAGAATCGGGGACTATGTTTATACTATTTTATACTATGTAGAGATTTAGTTGCAGTAGTATTGAACTAGCACAGCTAGTTGAGATTTGTTAGTTTGAGTCAAGTGTGGTCCGTTCCCGTGCTACTACCGAGGCCACTGCCTCAACTAAACAGCTAAGTTCACAGTCCACACCTACCTGACCATTTAATAACAATCACATAGTCACACTAAGCAAGCAAATTAATAGTCATTCACCACTATCAGCATCTCAACAAAAACTCACATATAACTAACAAATCTCGACTAGTTGTGTTAGTTTTATTAGGCTACTACTGCAACTAAATAAGTGTATATATTGTAAATACCATCAAGCACATACTTGTAGACATAGATTTAATAGACTAAGTGTAAAAGATCTGATGATGATTGCTTGACGATCGAAACTGGTCATCCAAGTATATTTATTAATCTTAACATAGTATCTTAACATGGTATTCATCTCATATGGAATAATCTTTCGGAAGGAAACTTAATACGACTAGAATTAAAGCCAGGTACTTAAAAATCATTCTGCAGATCTGCGATTTTTCGGAAAATCGAATAGCATATCTACTTGGCAATGAAACATTTTTTCTGGAAGATATCAAATCGCTCTTCAAGCTACCCAACATGGCTGACTAGGAAGAGAGGAAACCAAAAACACGTCAAATTTCAAAAGAATCTTTGATACAGAAGCACTGAGGAATCATGCATGGAAAGGACCAAGCTTCAAGTTGTCACGACTTCACGCGTTACGCTGCACATGGTTTCCATGGTAAAGTATGTACAATAACGAGATTCCACAAATGGACAGAAAAGTGTATATGTGGCCTATGTGGGGAGCTATGTTCCCTGTACCATCTTGGGAACTGTACTGAAAGATCACAACCGATCAGCATATTTGCTAAAGACTGATGCAAATCAGTGTTTACTTATTAATTCGATAATTACATGTCTTTCTTTTTGTACGCATTGTGTTTAATAATAATAATTATAATGTAATTTTGTTTCAGGATTAGGGAACCACCCATTACAATTGGGCACAATCATGTTGACTGTCAGGGAAACATTAAATTTCGATTACTAAGGCAATACTGAAAAATGGCTCCGAACATGATAACATTTTTCACTTAAAAACTTTTCTACGTGGAATTCATAACATTTCAAATCACAACGAAATGAAATCCACTGTCTAGTAACTATCATTGAGTTCTCCTCACATTGTTTAGTCAAAGGGAAAATTATCATGGAAATTGGAAATAAATAAATAAATAAAATTGAAAAGTTTTTGTTGCCTCGTGGTCATTTAGCCCTGTGTACTTGGGTTTATCTATGGAATTTGTCTGATAACCCTGTGTTAGTGTGATGTCTGTAGTAATGTGTGTATTTGTAAATCAGGTGAGGATTGGGAAGGAGGCAACTGTGACCAAAGTTAGAAACCATCCCAGCATTTCCCTGGAGTGGAAGTGGGGAAGCCATGGAATACCACTTCCAGGATTGCAGAGGTGGTAATCGAACCCACCCCTACACTGTTTTGCCTCACGAGGCTGAGTGTACCCTGTTTCAGCCCTCGGATCAGAAATCAATTTCATGGCAGAACCTGGGTGACTGCCACGAATGCTAGCTGCTACATGTGGAAGTGGACGAAAAAAATTAATAGAATTTGCAACTTACTGCTGGGATATTTTCCCTTCAGGTATTTTAAGTTTACGGTTACAGGCTTTAGGAAAGAATTCATGATGAAAATCAATAAATGTGAAACAAAAGTATTGGAATGCAGCCAAAATAAATCAGAAACCTCTATGGACATCTAATTAAAAGGTGAAAAGCTAAAGAAAGTAGGAGACTTCTGTTACGTAGGAAGCAAAATAATCAGTGATGGACGAAGCAAAGAGGATATAAAAAGTAGGTTGGCCCAGGCAAGGAAAGCATTTCTACAGAAAAGGAATCTGTTGACATCGAATATAGATTTAGGTATTAGGAAGTCATTTTTGAAACCCCTTGTCTGGAGCGTGGCATTCTATGGAGTGAAACTTGGACTGTTGGTGCAGCAGAAAAGCGGAGAATTGAAGCGTTTGAAATGTGATGTTAGAGGAGAATAATGAAGATCAGATGGGTAGATAGGGTAACAAATGAATAGGTATTAAGACGAGTGGGAGAGGAGAGATGTTTCTGGCAACTGCTAATGAAGAGAAGAGATAGGTTGGTAGGACACATACTAAGACACCCAGGAATAGCAAGCTTAGTTATGGAAGGAAGGGTCGAGGACAAGAACTGTAGGGGTAGATCAAGGTTAGAATAAACAGATTGCCTTGGATGTAGGGTGTGGTAGCTATGTAAACAATTAGCTCAGGACAGGGAGGCATGGAGGGCTGCATCAAACCAATCAAAAGACTGAAGACTCAAACAACCACCAATTAACTTTCTTGCATATTGTGGTTCACTGGACACATTTTTATAGTTTGCAACATAATAGCTTGCTAGCACCATTACTGAATTTTGTTGCAACACTGTATGCCGTTTATCAATAAAAATTATAAACTATTTATTTTTACCTAAAGTCAATATTTATTTTATTAAAACCGTACCGGTTTCGGTCACATTGTGACCTTCTTCAGCTGGTATATGATGAGTAACTGAGTAGTAACATACCAAAAGTTCGCATAGTAAATTTTCCAAAAAATATAAAACAGATCTGTCACAGTAAATTTTGTAAATTAAACATACAAAATTGTCTTGTAAAACAGCTTAGAAATGAGGAATGTGTATGTGAAAATATGTACTGTTGAATCAGTTAGGTTATAAAAAATTCTTGATGTGTATTAGCTAGGTATAGTATAGAAAACCTTTGGAATATATGTGGCGAAGTTATGTTGAAAAATGTATCTGTTGAGTAGTCCAACTACATATACTACTATACTACAGGGTGTTTCGAAAAAAGTGTCCGATATTGCAACAGGGGTTGGGATTGCTCAAAATGAGAAGAAATGTTCCTATAAACATATGTCCGGAAACAAATACCTGTTGAGATACGAGGATGGATGAAATATAAACGGGAATTTGACTGTAACGTTGGTGTTAGTAATAAATCTCAGGCGGGTTTTTGCCGGGATGTTGGTGGGGGTATTAGAATAAGGGGTGTGCGTGCGCACGCACAGCAGGGAGCTGGGCTGCTTCAGTACGCTATGAGTGAGCAACAGATGCACACGTCTGTTGTGCAATGCATCATTATCAGATTTCTCCCAAAAGAGGGCACCAAAACTTCGGAAACTTTTAGACTTCTCTGCGCACTGTTTGGGGAAGAAACACTGTCGCAGACTCGAGTGTATGAGTGGGGCTAAAAAGACGGGAAGAGAAGCAGTGGAAAATAAACCTCATGAAAGGAGGCCACGGACAAGCATCACTGCAGACAACATTGTTGCCATTCGTGACATTATTGAAGAAGATCGGCGCATCAAAATTTCTGAAATTGTATTAGCCGTTGGAATAAGTTACGGATGTGTTCAAACGATGCGATCTGAAACGTCATTCTTCTCCACTACATTGCAAGGCCGCATACTTCCGCTTTAACGCGGAACAACTGGAGGAATTTCATTGGATACCTGTGGAACACCCTCTGTACAGTCCAGATTTATTGGCCTGCGACTACCATTTGTTTGGACCACTAAAACAAGACCTCGGAGGACAGTGGTTTGATGATGATGCAAGTGTAGAAGAGTTCGTGCGCAACTGGCTCAGCACACGTCCCTCTTCTTTCTATCAGGACAGCATCAAAAAATTGCCAATCGGATGTAGAAAATGTGTATCGAATGCAGGACACAATGTAGAAAAATGATCTCTATATGGGTATTTTTTTGGGTTGATGCAATAAATTTTAAAAAATAATTCCCGGTTATATTTGACTGACCCTCGTATGAGCTATTTTACTTGTGTTGTGTATGACACTTCAGACAATGGACGTCCTCCTACCAGCCACTTCTAATGAACACTTGACGGTTACTCACGTTTAACAGAACACGCGTTGGGCAAACATACATCCACACCACCGACCAGGAACTGGTTCAGCTAGTCTGTCCATGGATACCATCTGCATGTTACAAGAGATGTCCACATGGTTACCACATGCTTTGGCTCTTCTTTGCAAGGAATCCCCAACTTGTCCTATAACGCCTGGCTGCTATCTGATGTGGGCACACTCATTGGTCACGCACTCTTGTAACATCTGCACATTGTCGATGGGTGTGGCATACACCAATGGTTTTAAATGTCCCCATAGCCAGAAATCTAATGGATTAAGGTCCAGAGAACGGGGAGGCCATGCTACTATAATTTTTTAATCCATAGCAAAAAAAACATGTTTGCCATTTCCCTCGAGGAATACTCCATCACATTGTTTACGTCATCCACACAGTACGGGACCAACAGTCTGGTGCGGGTAGCGCACTGCACTGCCAGCACAACCGCATATTATGACTGAATATCCGACTCATGCAAAGACCTTCAACGGAAGGACGCCTGCACCACCGAACATGATGCCTCCTCCATGCAGGTAAAATGGTGCATATCTCAACAGGTATTTGTTTCCGGACATATGTTTATAGGAACATTTCTTCTCATTTTGACCAATCCCAACCCCCATTGCAAAATCGGACATACCTTAGCTAATTCACATCAAGCATTGTTATAACCTAACTGATTCAACAAACAGTGCATATTTTCACATACACATTCCTCATTTCTACGCTGTTTTTCCAAGGCAATTTTTTATGCTTAATTTAACAAAATTTATTGTAATAGATCTGTTTTTTGAAAATTTATATGTGAACTTTTGGTATGGTACTACTCAGTTACTCATCATATACCAGCTGAAGAAGGTCACAATGTGACTTTAGGTAAAAATAAATAGTTTATAATTAACAAGTCAATAAGGTATCGGGCGATCATAGTCATTTTTATGTCATTCTACAGTAAAAATTAGTTTATGGACTGAAAATTAATGGGTGCAAACTTCGAAGTCTTGTTCTATGCCTTAGGGTACGTATTGAGATTTCAGACCCAGAGGACCTGGGTTAGATTCTCATCTCAGCTGTCCTAGAAGTGGTTTTCTGTGGTATACCTCACCTCTACTCCAGAAAAATGCTGAGATGGTTCCTAACTTAAGTCCTTGACCACCTCCTTCCAAATCCTATCCTCGTTCCAAATACACACACTACTACAGTCATCACAATAACACAGCTTATCTGACAGATTCCACACACATCCAAGTACATGGGCCTACTTGATCACAATGTTGCAAAGCTGTGAAATGAATCAACAACAATTGTACTTCGAAACCTTCTGAGATGTCATTTTCATTGCCACTCCGTGTATTTGATACAATTTGTTATGTATCACATCCAGGGTTTCTTCCTAGTGCCATATGAAGAAAACGCATCACAAATTTGGTATGAACTAGCGTACACACTCGCTGTTTCACATCCATGGTGCTCTGCAGGGTTGTTTGTTTATCACTTGGTGACATTAATGTGGTGTAATATTGAAGTCAAGGACATAACCCTCCAGTCGTAGCAGTTATCGTTGTGACCACGCCCCAAACGGCATTGGTTTGTGATGTACAGAATGGTCTGTCCGTGCTGTGTGAGCTGTCGTCTTGGTAAGCAGCATATGCAGGTTAGAGCACAAGACATGGGAAGGCATTTACCATCAGAACAAGTCATGAGTGCAGTAACCCTCTTGCAGGGCGGACACACTCAGCGGTACGGGGCAGAGCAACATAGAGACTCTCAGTCAGTCATCTGAAGGTGGTGGCAGCGATATCAAGAGCTCCCCACTGTCAAACTCCGACATGGTTCAGGGAGAAAACTGAAATCAAAGCCAGCTGAGTACCGATTCCTTAGTTTACAGAACCTCCAAATCGTTGCAGTACAGCCAGGAACCAACGAGGTGAGTTAACAATGGGACTGTCGTCAGTACACAGACAGTACGCAGTAGACTATGGGAAGGGCAGCTCAATTTCCGGAGACCACTTAAAGTGCCCCGGTCAACCCCTCATCACCGATGATGGCGTCCGCAGTTTTGCACAACAGCATATCAACTGGCAGCTCCGACACTGGACGCCAGTATTGTTTGCTGTTTCCAGCTTTCTGGGTCAGATGGTCGTATTTGAGTCTGGCGACATCCAGGACGAAATTTGCCTTGCAACATGCACGAAACACTCGCTTACAGAGGCGGATCAATGATGGTTTGGGGAGGAATTTCTTTGAACCGTAAAAGTGACCTTGTAGTCATTCAGGGACGATTGACAGCTGAGCGCTACATTGAGGAGGTTCTGGAGAACCATGTACTGCCCATCGCAGACAACATTGGGCAACATTTCACAGTAATGCATGATGAAGCCACTGCACATTCTGCTAGGCCCACCAGGGACTTCCTTGCAGCTGCTGGATTTCAAGTAATGGACTGGCCCGCATGTAGCCCCAAATGTCAATTGTATCGGGTATCTGTGGGATCAACTTGGTAGGCATATCCAGAATCGTCCACAGCAACCCCGCACACTCCAGGAGCTGATAGCAGCATTATTGGAAGAGTGGGGAGCTATCCCCCAGGATGCCATCCGGAGGCTTATAAAAAGCATCCCACGCCAGTGTGCTGCTGTGATACGAGCCAGAGGTGGGAACACAGAGTACTGAAAAGAGTTAAGTGTAAGTTTCAGTTGCATTCAAGTGCCGTGACTTTCGGGTTTGGACCACTGTTTCTGTTTGGGACAATCAAGTGTAACCGTGTGGGTATTTTTTGTTCATTTTTGCCTTTTTTTTGTGAGCAGTGTATTATGCCCGTGGCCCAGGTGCGGTCATGTCGTTTAGAGAGTTTGAAAGGAGCGCAGAGCGGAGATATCAAACTAGCGCTTGTGTGTGGGGAGCCATTCTTACGCAAACGCTCACTGCCGTAGCGAATGGCAAGCCATCGGAACATACAGTACTGGAACAAATAAGGTATTTTATTCCATTACCCAAGAAAGAAGAACTTTACAGCATAAAGTAGCCCCTGAAATTATCATGAATATACAAGAAGAATCATGCAAATAGCATTACGCGTTCTCAAGATATTATCGAAGGAAGATATGAGCTTTACGTCACCGAGAGCTAACGTCACACACTCGAGCAGTATATAAGCAGCCATGGATAGCCTTGTGTCAGATTATCTTGTCTCATTATGCTACGAGTCATCCCAGTGTGTGTACAGTCTGCGCGTCAAGTTCGGGAGAATTCTAGAACGGGACGGTGTGCCAGTGGTCACACCCGCCTCAAATGGAAAGTGCTGGAACTTCGAGTTGTGCCAAACGCATGTAAGTTGTATAGGACTTATTATTTGAACTATCTTTTCTGAAGAGTATTCGATATCTGAAGTTATTTTTATTGTGATTGGAACATTCTTCTACAACGAGTTATTGTGAGTTGAGAACATTATTAATCAACAACCCCTGGCACTATACAGCCCATGAAAGGCCTAGGCCAACCAAGCGATCGCTGCCCAGCCATTTGGCCTGCAGATATTGGGGTGACGCGTGATCAGTGCATCGGGTCCCCTCGGCCGTTAATCTTGGTTTTCATGATCGGGGCGCTGCCTCAATGTCAGACAGCTACTCAATTGTCCTCACGAGGCTGAGTGCACCCCGTTCCAACCCTCACGTCAGTTTCTAAAATCCCTGACAGAGCCGGGAATCGAACCCGGGGCCTCCGGGTGAGAGGCAGGCGCGCTACCCCAACATCACAGGGCGAACATTATTAATGAACAGTGAAAGATGTTTGGGCATGCAAAGGCAGTGAAATTTAGATGTGACAGAACATGTTAGCAGCCATTAACCTTGTCTTGCAATTTATTGTGGACCAGAAACGTAGTGCTGAATTTAAACAGTAAACTGTAATGCATGTTGAGTGACGGGCAACATATTGGAATTATTAGCTCATGAGACATATATTAAATGCAACTAGCTGAGCGTATTCATGCAACTATTCGCCAAGTTTGTTAAGGATAGTGGAGAGGCACATTTATAAATGGAGCCATTAGCCAAGCATGTGCGGCACAGTGAAGGATACTTTTATATTGCCATTCCTAAAATGTGTGCGGAATATTACGATTATCAGATGAACAGTATTTTGGGACTTTCCTACGTCATGATTATGACCATGCACTAAACGTCAGAGATGGGTCAGCGGAAGAAGATTGAAGAAGGAAGATGCCGATTCCAAGCCATGTTGGAGACCATTCGAACACCAGGATGGGGCTGATTAATAAAGTGCTTCCCAAGGTCGCTGCCGATCCAAGCCAGGAGAAGTCATGGATTCCATGGGGGCACTCAGATCACAAGGAGGAACCAAAACTGCGACATTCATCGCCTTGTAGGTGGCCTAATCGACATCCAGGATTGACATAAAGTAAGACCAGACTCTGCGTTGGTAGTCATTGTAATATAGTCATGTCGTATTCCCAAACGTTTAGTTCTGTTCATCTTAGCCATAGTTCTACGAAGTCCTAGCCAGTCGTATGATTAAATTATAGTTCTATTAAGCCAGGTGTGATATTTAGTTAACAATTGTCAGGTTTTTCCAAGTTTGAGTATTATGGGTATCTTTTGCGGATATTATCACAAATTTTCCAATGAGCTTCCTGATTCATAATAATTTTTATGAATGCATTTTTGAATTTATTCCTGAATAAATATTTGAAATAAGTGATTAATTGAACAGGAATTTTCGTGCTGTTAATATTATTAATAAAATGCATCTGTGCCAAGTTGATAATTCGAATTGGGTCAAGTGATCATAATAATCAATAAGAATGTTTATAAATTGAGCTCAGGCAATTAACAAATTTGTTGTAAATTTTATTATAATATGTGATGTGATACCAGATGATTATGATAATCTCAGATTTATAACGGATAAAATGAATAACATCTAGTGACTGAGAATTAAATGGCTGAAGAAGTCTTGAGTTATTAAAATTATTCAGTAAAATCAGATAATCAATATATCTCTTATTTTCTGAGTAATTATGGGTAATCATTTGAGAGGAGTCGTGACAATAATTTAATGTTGAAGTTTTTGCATTCTGTGTAGGCAGGTGTTAGCCTCAGTTGAAGCAGGCATGTAGATGACATAGCGCTGTCATATGGAATATTTTGGGGCATCAAGCAGTGTGGCTTGAGTGTGCCGTCATTAGGAAATGGCTGTTGTTATAAAATAGGTGGTATTTATGATAAATGATTTATGAAAGTTGAAGATAATAAATGCATAGTTTTTGGAGAAGCAAATCCTTTTCTGCTATTAATAATGTCGCGACAGTATTAACATTTATGCTACTCAAGTGAAGGTTATTAAATAATATATTTTGCGAAGGCATATTTTCTGCATAAAACCTAATGATTCTGTTATAGTTACATTCAGAATAATAAGTGAATAATTGAGCTAGTCAGTGATCTGAAATATCAATGGGAGGCTTATTTATTGGATTGCTAACAATCCTTAATATCTGATATGCTTATTAATTGATTTTAAAAATTATCACGACAATTTGTGCACAGGTTATTAATATCTGAGGTGTTAAAAGATTTGTTATGATGATTTATGAACAGCTGATTAATAACTGAGTGCTATTAAAATATATTACAGCTTGGTGTAATTAGAACACCATTTGATCGACCAATTAAAAGTCTCCATTTTCAGAAAGAATTCTGAGTGAGTTCAGAATCAGCAAAGGTTGAGCGTTAAGGTACATGGGATGGTGAATATGACAGGAACAAAGAAAAGAGAGAGCAAGTAGCTTTAACATATATATATATATATATATATGTATTATTCCTGACCCGGTCGGAGACTGGAAGCAGGCTGTGGATTTTCATTTTTTTCATATATGTATTAAGAATAACACATTCAAACAAGTTAACAGTTTTCTTTACAAAATGATAATTGCTTCTATCAATAAACATTGAAACAAGGTTAATGCTTTAAACACAACTTAATTAGATTGCCTTTCGCAAGAAGAAAATTATTGACACAGCTTGTAATTGGCTGACAGCAAGCAAATCCTGTCATACCGGGGAAAGAAAAAAGGGGAAACTAAAGAAATTATCCAAAAGACAGGACCTATTAAGGGGGCCAGTAGCTGACAGGGGCCTAGTCCTGCAGTACCCTATGAAGATTAAAATATTTGGGTGGTTGCCAAGATGCAACAGAATAACTTGCAAAATAAATGCGATGGCAGACACAGAATGCGTGAACTGCATGTATGATTTACTGAGAAGTTGAGATGGCAGAAACAGGTAGGCAAGTAGGCCTATAACCTGAACGTGAACCATGAAAGAGAAAATGCACAGGCAAAGTGCAATGAAAGATGCAGATATGCACAAGAAATAATGAGATTATTCCCAAAAGAAACAAAAGAATGGCTAAAGCCAGGAGATACATTATACCTCCTAAAAGGAGTGGGAGAAGAGAACCAAGATATTAAAATTGAGTAATCTTCTAAACCGGGCTTGTATAAAGCTAACATGATATAACAGAGAGAACATGAAATAACACTAAATATAATGTGATTACAAAGTACTTAACTTGAAAAAGTGTGGTTAACATCCCACACGTGTGCGTAGAACACTTGAGAAGAAATAGATCATGTCCAGTTGTGGTTGCTTTCACAAAAGTACTTGACGATTTTACAGACGTATCGAGGAACACTTGTTGAATAGTAAGGCTAACCTTAGCTATCGCGAAGTTAAAGACTTGTAGAATGAAGATGAAGTGATAATATTCACTTAGTAGGAATAGATTTCCGTAGCACTGGAAGATGTATATTTGACATCTTAACGTTCGTGTCGCAGGATGATGATGATGATGATAATTGTTGTTTTAAGGGGCCTAACATCTAGGTTATCGTTGAAGTGTGATCCCAGTTAGATCATTTGAAAAATGTCTTTGAAGACATGGCAAAGGTTATATTAAAACACTTCTTGATGCAGAATTTACAGATGAGAAGTTTTCCAAGTTGAGGTTTATCATCCGGTATTCAAGACGGGTGGCTAGCATATCGCTAATGAAGAAATCACACCGAGGATGGGTCTGCCAGCTTCTTAAATAGCAGACAGGCCTACGTTCTCGAAAAATCGATGTCCAGCCATTGGAGAGTCCCAAATACGTTGTCAGGAAGAAGCGCGGTGAGTGGCTGGAGAGAGGCCACGTCATGGAGACGGCCAATGAAGGCGTAGCTTACTGAGACCAGCTGGACAGGCCGTAATACCATGAGGTATGAGAATAGTGACCTATTAACACTTGGAAAAAATGTCTTAAAGGTGAGATATGGATTGTAACACAATAAGTACGTAAATCATTTTAAATATGTTTAAATTAAACAAAAAAGTGAAATAAAAAGTTAATTGTCATGAACACGTGACGACGAAAAATGAGGTTATGAAATCTAATTCTGGTCTGACTTTTGACTTTGGCAAAACTTACAAAATTAACAAATTATTCATTCGCAAATGCGAACACAGCTTATTAAATGATGTGAAAATTAATTGAGAATTAATTCAAGTGATCTACAGTGAACCGCGTGAAGAAATAATTTGTAAAATGTCTTACATGAAATTCGTGAATATGGACACGCTGAACATTTTTGTAGGCTATAAGACATTTATTATTTGAAAGTGAAATCGCACTATATTTCTTAGGTCAGGAATCTCAGGGTGAGAGACTATTAATTTTATACCCTGAATATTTAGGCAGGAGGGTATTTTATGCGTGTGCTATTTATTTTTATTAGTAGTGGTGTTTCTAGACTTTGGTGTGTGTTTTTTCGTCCTTTCTATATTCAGGCGTGAGTCTCGAATTCAGTTTTGCACCATTTAGCCCATACCCAGTTTTCCCTGAGATTTTCAGAGCGTCGTGCTCAACTGTTTTCGAGATTCTTGCATATGTTGGCGGTAGTCTCCAGTCTAACGGGCTCAGTATATCATCTTTCGGGTTGGTTTTGCTTCAGAAAATTATTACATTGATTAAGCAAGAGTGAAATTTAATGAAGTAATTTGAGAAGAGGAAATTATTGGCTTTAACTAAACAAATAGTTGTTGAATTTCCCTGCATGGGGTTTATATGAGGCATTCTAAACCAGAAAGGCGAACTCAAGAAATGCACCTTTCAAGAAAAATGCCATTACAATTTTCAACCAAGGGAGAACTCGATTTACAGTAGAGTCCCACCAATCCGAAAATCTGCTTAATTGAAACAGGGCTAGGAAAAATATCTACCAAATTTGTTTTGAATTTTAAAACGGGAAAAAACAAAGATTAAGATTAAACTAGTTTTTCCAAGTAAAATCGTAAATTTATTACCTCGGAAGAACATGAAATAACAGCTACAGGAGTAGACAGTGAATCTGTCGGCTATCTTATACACAGAAACGAAAAAAACTAAAAGACTTCCTAACAATGTGCATGACAAAGTTTGAATGCAATTTTCTTTATGTTAACAACAAAACAAACAGAAAAGCAAATCAACACTTATCAAGTAAAATCGGTGATTTTTGTAAAAACAGGGAGGGAGTTCATGTTCATGTTTTTGAAACACCGTGGTTTTGCCGATTTGCCGATTACCGTTAGTGGAAGCTTATGTGTCGCAGATGCATTGCTGTAACCTAGGTAGACACCAACAGTGCTTATAAAAGCATTACAGTACAGTGTTGGTTTTTGAGATTTAAAGTCAATATATTGTCTTATTTGACGAAAATCCACCTAATCCGAACGGAGTTCGGTCCTAATTAGTTCGGATTAGCGGGACTCGACTTTTTTATTCTTCTTTTGTGATATCATCGAAAAATATAGATGCTATTAAAACAAAACTTTTATTACATTATTCATTAATTACACTCACCGGCAAAAAAAAGCGAAACACTACGATTTTCAGACAAAATTCCATGTTGGGCCGCTTCAAACCTTGTATTAATCAAATATTATGACATTACAACAACATGGCAATGAATCATAAGTTCATCATCATCATCTTGAGCAGTTTCCAACCGCTGGTCGGGTCTGCTTAAATCATAAGTTAATTATCCTAATTAGCACAATAATTGATAGACATTATTCATCATAATAATCACAACAGTGCAGAAACACAAATTAAGGAATGCCGAAACCTGGAATCCATCGTACTGTCCTCACGCCTGTTACATTGTATGATTATGAATGATTACTCTATGCCTTAGTCAGTTTGTCCACATGTTTGCACCACATTTCCATTGGCTCAATAACGGGTATGACCACCTCTAGCGGCAGTTACAGCTGTGATTCGATCAGGCATGCTCCGGATGCAATCTCGAATGTTCTCTTGTGGCATGAGCTCCTATTCTTCCTCGAGCGCAGCTCGAAGTTGAGCTAATGGTTCAGGAGAGCGACACGTCTCCCAATCATATCCCAGACATGCTCTATCGGGTTTAGTCGGGACTAATTCCGACTTCATACAGGTACTCACATACACAGACGGCAACGTGTGGGCGAGCGTTGTCATGCATCAGGATAAAGTTCTCTCCGATGACAGGTGCAAAAGGCATGACGTGATGTACTAAAGTCTCCTCGATGTACAGGTGGGCTGTCAGGCTCCCATTGTCAACGAACACGAGCTCCGTGCGCGTATCCGTGGTAATCCCGGCCCAGACCATCACAGAGCCTCCATTGAACGGTGTCCTTGCAGAGAAGGTACAGGTTGAATAACATTACCTGGGCCTTCTCCATACTCTCTCCCTCCCTTCTGGTGTCCTCAAACAGAATTGGGATTCATCCGTAAACGGCACCGAGCTCCACTGCTCCACGGTCTAGTTTCGATGGGCGTTGGCGAATTGCATCCGAGTGACACGGTGCTCACGTCTAACGAGAGGTCCTGTGGCGGGCCTCTTGGACTGTAAACCCACTTCATACATCCTCCTCCTTAATGTCCTTTCATTGATGTTCTTGCCCCGTACTTGCTGCAAGCGATTTCTGGCCTCCACAGCTGTTGTGTGTCGATCACGAAGAACTTGCATTTCGAGAAGGCGATCATCGCGCTCAATAGTGCTTTTCCTACGACCAGAACCGGGCCTTCTGGAGTAGATATTGTCCTCTCTGTACCTTTTAACAGTCCTGTACACGTTAGAACAAGATGTGCCTATAACGTTTGCCACATAGCGTATACTGCGCGCATCCTCCACTAATGCCACTGCCCTTGCAGCGGTTTCAGGAGAAAGAGCCATTATGATCTGACTTAGGAGCGAGAATAAATATTGTAGACTAGCCGTAATGTCCAGAAAAATATGCGGCATGAGAATTCACAGCAATAAACCTTAAGACAGCCGTCTGTGGTTATTATTGTCCGAAGGCGGGAAACGGTAATATTGGTTCTGTGATTGTCACGATCAATAATGTTTATCAATTATTGCTCTGAATCTTCTCAAATGGACTAATTAACTCATGATACAGTGTCATATTGCTGCAATGTCACAACATTCAATTTGTACCAGGTTTGAAGCCGTCCAACATTGAGTTTTGTCTGAAATTCCTAGTGTTTCGCTTTTTATGCCGGTGAGTGTATTATAGACATGTGACATGAATGGAATAATAATAATAATTATTATAATACTATGAAGGAATGCGTACAATCGAATTGTCATACTCTTAAGTATTGCTGTCACAATATTCGATGCCATTTGCGACGGTTGAACAGTTCGTTATTTTTGCTTATTTGAAGAGATTTGTGACATCGTGATCATGTAGTCCCGTGTACTTTGGTATGTGTAGAATTTGTGTGATAAACTTTGTTATTGTGATGGCTGTATTAATGTATTTGTAAATTGGGGTTAGGATTGGGAAGGAGGCGGGCGTAGCCTTACGTTAGGAACCGTCCCAGCATTTGCCTAGGAAGTGGGAAACCACAGATGGCGGAAATAAACCCTCCTCTTCTCAGTTTTGCTTCACGAGGATAAGTGTGCCCTTGATTGAGCTTGGAGTATCTGGTGAAAAGTGGGTTTGGAGTGGGGACACCATGGTCTCTCGAGTTTGCCCTTCTGTTACGCACAGCTACTGGTCGAGCCGAACTCCCCTGATTTGCATCTGTCCATTTTTCGTAGTATATCAGGGCGAACTCAACTACATTCATCTACAACAATGTTCACTGTTATCATAAATAAATTTTAAAAAATTCTCACACTTCGAGTTCGCCTTTCTGGTCGGGAACGCCTCATATGTAACACAGTACACTAGTTTGGTAATTCAGATTATCACAGAGGGCTTCAGACATTTGGAGTTGAGAATTAGTTACATCTAATCCTATCTTTCTTCATTTCAGTTGATGTTCCAGAGGAAAATCACTGATCTTCCTATAAAACCTATCCTTACACCCATTCCTTGACAAAAAAGAACTAGAAAATTTCTGTAATTAAGTGAAATTGGTAAAAGGTAAGTGGATACCAGTTTATTGACAACAGCTGTAATAAGGATCGAATTTATGGATCATTATTAGAGTTGTAAAGTTTTGAAGCCATTCTTTCAGTGTTGCCTGTACAAACTGTTAGTTGTAACTCTTCAGTCGCTCAACACGATTTTGCCCAATGACTGGGCGGGATACAATGTATATAATATATGAATAACAAGTATATAACACCCTGGAAAAAATCATGTATTAGTTATAACACTGTAATTCTTGTCCACTTCACAATACAATTTGTTTTTTTAAACACATTTTTTACATGTTTTGGTCTTTTGGGACTATCATCATTGTTTATCCTTCCAAATTTAGCAATCTCCTACCTAGTAAATAGCCTATTTGACATACATATTCATAAAATCAACGTAAGCTGCTTACAATTTCTTTAAAATTATTTAAAATCTCTTAAAAAAATGTTAAAAATTCTTAAAACATTAACTGAACATTTTTGGGATATATTTTTCCTTTTCTTTAGTAAGACGAAGTTATATTTTCTTTGTTGTATAAATTGCACTTCAACTTTGGAGTTTAGACTCGTGATGGTCTCAAAAGACCGAAACATGTACCGTTAATGTAAAATGTGTTTAAAAGTCAAATTGTAGAGTGGATAAGAATTACAGTGTTATTATAATCAATACAGACAATAAAAATGACAATAGTCATAGATATACATGTACATGTATTAGTTATGATCACTATTATAATGGGGCAAATTTTGCGTTTTGACCTTCAAGCGGTCATCATCAGGTCGTGATCACTGAGTTGAGGTTTACATTTATATACAATGTTAATTGGTGTTTACAATTTTTGATTCGCATTTTGAATCTTGTTGTGTAAGGTTAGTTTTTTTTTTTAGAAGGGTTCGTAAATTACGTATGAATATTATGCACGTGAATACAATTTAGAACAACACAATATAATACATGAAATTAGATGATGTTGACGATGATAATTGTTGTTTTAAGGGGCCTTACGTCTAGGTTATCGGCCCAAAATTAGAGCATGCACTTGAATTCTATTATGTAATATGGTTAATTCTCAGTGGAGCCGTTGATTGTAACAATTGTTACATTCTCGCAGATGTTACGCGTGATGATATTCAAACTAAGGCGCTTTGGTACCACGGATCAACAGTCGGGAGTAGGCAAGTGAGAACGTAAAAATACATAATACATAATTTTTAACAATAAACTTTTGTTTATTTTTCAACACATACTCTCCATTCCTTTGCTCTCAATTTTCCCGTCATGGAAGTTTGAAGGCACTAACACACTTCTCTCTTCATGTCCTTGTTCGTCTCATGGCGCTGGCCTCTTGGGTAGGTTTTTGCTAGGAATTAACCCTACCCCCAAGAGAAGATGAAGAGAAAAGGAAAGGGAAATGGGTTTCTGCATGAAGAACAAGTGTGGGTAAATAGGACGAGAGTCCAACACTAAGCAAACAAAATAAATTTAAAAGAGTTAGTGACGAGTGTCACTGCAAAGCCAGTGATACACCTAAAGTGGGTATGGATCTGGCCGTAGCTAACGGGAAATGCGGCTGGAGCTTGAGCTATTTGCAAGCAAGCGGCGTTTGTGCTTTCCCTTCCCAGCTTAAAATTGGGTAATATGGGGAAGGGTGGAAGTCTGGCAAGTCAACGAATGACAGATTTATTGTATATCCTTTCAAAGGAGTTAGGTTTAATCGACGGTTTTGAAAGGCGAAAATAATTTAAATTGGCCGTGATAACTTTAATTTTGTGTACTGTTGGATCTCCGTTAGACCAACCAAATACTCCCAAAAAGGGAAGCGATGAAGCAATATGAATGCTTTTAGTAAGGATTTTATTTTTTCTTGATGAGTGGGAAGAATGCCAATTGTTGCATGTAAGATAAGTTGAGCTTGTAACCAGCGGAGTGCCGATTGAAAGTTCAAACCAGAGGAAAACTATGAATTAGGAAAACAAACCATGAGTTATAGAGAAAATCTCGACGAGCAGGAAGCTTGCTGAGCTAGCTATGCTCGCCTCGATGGCTTATTAGAATTAGTTATGAAAACTATAAAGAGCTTTAAACAAGATTTTTGAAGTTTCCAGTTAAATGCAACAAGTAGCGATACTTTAATTACTTTCTTAAGTAATTTTCTTAAAGAGAGCATAAGCCAAGGAAGAGTCAGGGAAGACAAGGACCTGCCTGACCGTTATTCTCTAGGAATTTATAAAACGAAAAAATGGAATTTAATTTATTTAACAATACTTAGAGTTGACGTAACAAACCATATAAAGCTGATTAAGATTACAATTAATAACGATGAACAATTTTAACATACAAAAGTCTGAGACTTAATGCTAACAAATTGTAAATTTTTTAACGATGTTAAAGGGGATGCAAGTTTAAAACTTGCTTCGAGCACAAATCTGAATAAGATTTTAAAAGTTGTGTTAAAAATAGCAAACTTTAAAGTTTATAATGAGGATTATAAATAATTAAA
Organism: Meconema thalassinum; assembly: GCA_946902985.2. NCBI lineage: Eukaryota > Metazoa > Arthropoda > Insecta > Orthoptera > Tettigoniidae > Meconema > Meconema thalassinum. The sequence continues at coordinate 174,951,142 of OX336394.1, read as the reverse complement.
GCTATGATAGAGAATCAGGTACAATATATGCACTTTGAGAATTCCTATGTAGAAATCTTAAAGTATGAACAAATATTAAATTTGAAATTATAACAAGAAAAGAGAGAATTAAGAAGTTTCTATAACTTCCCGTATTGAAGCAGGGATCACGAGAAAAATGGGGCCAGTTACCCTTTCGTGAACCTGGAAAAGGAGAGTTGGAAAACTCACTTGTGAGAAGAAATAATTGAAATCTCTAACAAAAGAGGAAAAACAATATGATTTGTGGTGTATACTAGACACAGATTATACAGAAATTAATTCATTGAATGCGAAGTAAAGTTGGGAGGGCGCCTGATAACAAGCGAGGCCTCTTAGAAATTGACATAAGTTGTAGTTTAAACAGCTAGGTACATCAGTACTTAAATTTAAAACTTAATTAGATGAAGTTAGTAAAGGGTTTAGGAAAAGGAAATAGGAACTTTGGGAGAAAGTTTATGGCCGTATTTATTGCTTTCGTTCGAACGCGACACAGATGGTTGTTGAATGGGCACTGTTATGCACTGTAGTCCGTTGAAAAGTTCACTATTGCAACACGGAAAGTTTATCAGACGAAAAGTTATTGCAATTGTGGAGATCACTAGTTGAATTTTAGTTTGAGAAAGTTTATTGTGTTGTGACGTTTATAGATGGTAGTTGAATGCAGCAGACAATTTCCAACAAAGAAAGACAAATTATATGCTGATTAGAAGTATTTTCAACATAAATTCCTCAGTGAGGAACAAGCGTTTCCATATTTAGGTGGAAAGTACTTGACGGTTTTACTTGTAGAAAGGTAAATTGATGTAGAAAGTTCTAGAGTTGTGATAACTTTAGAATTGGGCAGAACATTCTGCGGAGGAAAAGAGCTAAGTTTTTATAGACAGTAAGTTTAATAAATCTCCCACGGTGTGAAAAATCATTCCCAATTAATTTGTGCAGGAAGCACTAATTTTCCAAGTTGGAAAGTCAGCTGAGATGGATGGAGCATGATTAGAAAAGTCCCTCGAAGGGGTGATTATGTTGTTGATAGCAATACCGCACACTGTCTATAAAATCTTATTTAAAAACCATTAAAACCATGTAAAAACTTTTAAGATTAATACTTAGCTCATTTCTGAAGAGTAGGCGATCCAGGCGACCGTTAGCTTAAATCCACATCATGGCGTAGCTATTTAAAACATGTCTCACATGAACAGGAGACGAGCCTTAGTAAGGCTCCGACTGTGAGCTTTGAAGACTAACACATAAGTGGGGACCGCACAACGAAGCACAGAGGTACCAAGGAGGGAAGGGGGTGGGGGAAAAAACAAAGGAACATTCATATGAAATACCAACTTTAGAAATAAAACTAAAAGTAATCTTCAAGGAGTTGATAGTAGGCGTCAATAGCGAAGCCTGGTGGAAGGGAATGTTGTAGAAGTCCTCTTGAGCATGGAGATGTTAGCTGAAGATAGGGGCGACATCTTGTGGCTGGATTGGGAAGGAAGTCCTCTTGAGCATAGAGATGTTGAGGAACTTCAGCAGTTAGCTGCTAGATGCCACTAGGTTGATCATGAAAGTTATATCTACAACAAACTTTTAAACAGAGTGAACAAGGTGCGCACATAAAAGAAAAGGTAAGAAATCACTGTTGGTGTTTGAGAAAAAAGGGAAGAAATAAGTTAAGCAAAGAGCAGCGAAGGCTAACTCTGTCTTACCGTGTATTCCAAAGAATACACCACCTCTCATCTGCTCCTTCACAAAACAAAAAAGATGGTAGTCAGAGGGTGCCAAGTCTGGACTGTGGGGAGGATGTGGCATAACTTACCATCCAAATTTTTGAATGTTCTTGCTGGTGAAATGAGCACTGTGGGGGCATGCGTTATCATGTTACAGGATAATGTTCTTTCCAGGACATTTATCACGCAATGCACTCCCAAGCATGTGAAGTGTTTCAACATAATGGGCAGCATTTATGGTTTGCCCAGGTTCAAGAAATTCAGAACCCCAGAAGATGGTGCCCATTACTTTCCCAACAGACTGCACTGTCTTTGCTTTCTTATTCGTCTGCGAATCCAAATGGTGCAATTCCATGCTTTGTCATTTCATTTCTGGTTAGTAAGGGTGGAACCGGCTTTCATTCCCTGTAACAATACTCACCAATATAATTTCCTTGTTTCTGAAGAAAGTTTTGTGTGATGGTTTGTCTTTGAACTTTGTGCTCTTTGGTGAGTAACCATGGGGCCCAGTGGGAACACACTTTTCAATAGCCTAACTCACGATTCGTTTCCTGAACTGCACTGTGTCCTATTGCAAGTCTTGCCGCAATTTTAATGACAGTGACACATCTGTCTTATTTAATGATGTCATCAAAGCGTGTCATGTAGCACTCAATGGAGGCAGTTCGAGGGCACACACTGTGCTGCTGATCTTGAATGCTTGTGTTTCTATCTGTAAAATGTTTCACCCATCTTCAAACACTGCTAGCACCCATACACACATCTCTAAAAGTACGCTGAAGTCTGGTGATTTCTTCTATAACAAGGACCACCTTGAAGTGTAGCGATTAGCATTCTTAGCCCATTAAGTCCAGGTTTGATTCCCGGCTCTGCCAAGATGTTTAATTCTTGTCCATGGGCTGGAACGGGCTACACTCAGTTTCGTGAGGCAATATTCCCACCTCCGCTATCTTAGAAGTGGTTTTCTGTGGTTTCCCCATTTCTACTCTAGGCAAATGCTGGGATTGTCCACCTGCCAACCCTTCCGCTTTATTCGGAAACTTTCCGAATTTCCACCTCGTCTTCCGATCTTCTTAATTACTATTATTTCTTCCGAATTTCGGGCCCCAGTGATATTTTTTAAAAGAAAAAGGAACTGCAAATAATTTCCATTCTCAAGGATATTTTTGTGATTTGCGTAACCTTGTGTAAACTCCTCGCTTGGCAGTGAGCTCCATAGCTGCGATCTCGGAATGGAGAGTCAGCTGATCGGCCTACCGCATACTGATTGGTGGTATTTTACGGACAAACAGGTGTCAAGCCTACGCTGATTAGTCGAGACTGGCCACGTAACTGTGCAGAATGGGATTGTAACCTTGTATGCTACGCGCGGCGATTGTGACTTGCTCCGTTTGACGCCACGTGTTTATACTCTGCTAGCGTCACGTTTAGTGCATTTAATTGAGGTATTAATGTATGCGTCGGTAGATAATTATTTCAACGAGCTGTGTCGATGATTGTTTCGTGTCGTGTGTTTTAAGTTTCTCTCGTCACGATATGGCGACAAAACCTCAGAAACGTTATCTCCAAGATTTCAAAGAAAGCTATAAAACTGAATTTCCATTCATTTTACAATCTAGTAGAGGAAACCATTTTCCTCTTTGTTCCGTGTGTCGTTGCGATATAAATATTTATCATGGTGGAGAAACTGGCATTGTAAAATCTAGAATTTAAAGTAAATCTTCCTATTTTTGACTTCCGAAGGTTGGCAGGTATGTGGTTCCTAACTTAAGGCCACAGCTGCCTCCTTCCTAATCCTTGCCTGAATTACGAATGCACACACAATCAGGTAATTAGACAAATTCCCCCCTACGCACACACCCAAGTACATGGGGCTACATGATCATGATGTTGCAAAGCTCCTAAATAAATCAATAAGGAGTTTCATCAAGAACTTATTTCTGTTAAAATAGTTCATTTACTGGCCCTTAATTTTATTATCTTTGTTACTTGTTTTATTGACATATGAGGCATGAACACTTTTCAATAATCTTGTCTTCAGTACTGAAACGTAACTGTTCCCAGTGGTGCCAGGGTCAATCCTACAGTCCTTTGTTCCATAACCAAATGTTTTCTTGACACCTGGTGATTAGATGTAATAATTAATGTAATATTTGAATGTAAACAGACCTGCATGTATTCCTTCCTGCTCGTGGGTTCGTGACTAACCTTGTATAATGGAGTGTCTTGTCTTCTCTGTCTCTTTGCAGTGAGTACTTGTATGATGCATATGCTGATCGGGATAACATACCCTTGGCCAAGTAAGTTACTGTATCCAAGGTTAATGATTCTTAACTCTCTGTCTTGCTCCAGAAAGATCTATTCTTTTTTTAAAAAAGAAAGGCTTATTTTATGGCTTTGACACCGATAAATCATATAACACAACCATCAGTAGTAAAATTGGGTGTTATTAAAAAACGTTTAAGTACCGTACCTATGAAAGAATACAAGTAAAATGACCCTAAACTTTTCTATAAATGATTTAGGCTGGTCTTTTGCTAGTTAGGTAGAAAAGCCTTGCTTTCCCCGTCTGTTTTCCCCCCGTTTCCTGCTGAGCCGCCAACTGAGCCAAGAATTGAGGCGCTTTGAGAGTTTCTTTACCACGACGATCCAAAGAGGTGCATTTTCGAACTATTATTTAAGAGCTCCAGTTTGAAACTGAGGTAGGATACTATGACACACATCACACAAAATCATTACTCCTGCTGGGAAACAACAGCGTGCGCGCTTATTTTATCTGAAACAAGCCTGGTAAAATAACACGACTCTTCCCGTCCACATCTAGCGTTTTACATACACCGAGCGCATGCGCCCTGCGTTGCGCCGACAGAATTTGAAAAGTAGTGATGCACGTGATGTCAGAGGTTTGATATTTGGTGTTATGTTTGTGTCGTGTTTACCTAAATCAGTTTCTGTCGAAACTTTGTTGATTACTTAGTTTAAATTTGTGAAGTTTGTATTTTGTCACTGCTCATTGTACCTACTTCAAGCTGTTCTGCAGAGAGAAGTTTTTCGGTGATGTACGCTGGGACAAATTGGATGGAATCATTGTTGTCCACAGGCCACCTTCTAAGAAATGGTTGACACGCGTCTTGCTCAATAGTTTGTAAACCTAGATCAATAGCAGTTCGGGTCTTTTGATAGACATTGACAGATGTTTTACGTTTTGTATTCATATTCTGATTGTATTTTAATTAGAAATAATGAATGAAAGCTTTAGGCCTACATTACCGTTTTATTTCAAGCTTAAACTGAAAGAGAATTTCCCTGGTATGTAGCCAACCTCAGTTTATTAATTTGATCCCCCCTCGTTTGCGAGGAGTTTCATGCCCCTGTCTTCATGGGTTGAAGAATATAATAAAATAACATTTCAAAGGGTTCCTAAGGCAAAACAAAACCATAAAGTTCCATATTGATAATAATAATATCGTATGGCCTCGGGTGCCAGGTGCAAGCTTTGTTATTTGACACCCAAAGGGTAGCTTGCATGTCGAATTTCGTTATTCCTTGAAGCACTATGAAAGTCAAGGAGGTTAGATATCTAAGCTCCTTGAACACTATAGTGCTTTCTAGCAGTGAAATGAGGAACTTTGTGTTGGCGGAAACTCCCGAGATTAATTTTTCCATTATGAACACGGCCTACGTAATTCAAATTGGTTCTTTAACATGCCAAAATCGTAAGACCTGGTGTCGCAATTTATGCCACCTTTCAAAAATCACTTACCACGGCCAGGAGCGAACCTGCAGGCTTGGGGTTAGTAGACCGACATGTTGGCCACTCGCCCACCGTGGCAAGCAGTTCCATATTCATATTCTATAGGTCAGGCCTTGTTGTTGGTCTTTAGCCGTTTTCTTCTTCTTTGAATAAGTTTTGCAGTTCATCATCGTAAGCAAATTCTTAAAGTAAGATATCCAGGCCTTTTCTCTATCCGGTGATTCTTCTTTCGTAATTGTTCCAAGGAAATCGGCATCCTGTAGAAATGGCTTGTAAGTTGTATTTTCCTTTGCTCAATTTTGGTTATGTAATTTGCCGTTCCATTTATCTCGTTCAGGATTTCAGTGTTGCTCTTCATTTCAGTTCTTTCAAGTCCACATTTTCACTGCTTCTGATCTTCTTTATTTCTCGCTTAAATCCCATCTTTCACTTTCATATGGAAGCACATTCCAGTCAAAGGTATTTGCAAATGAATTTCAAAAATCTATACTGATGCATAAGTGGGCCATTCCTTCTTGACCAGTACATATTACATGCGCAGTGGTGTCTCCACACACACAGTGAGATTTCATACCTTTGTGATCAATGCAAATGAAGTATACAATGTGTCCTTGGCACCACCAGTGGTCTCGGTGTTCTATTCACGCTTTAAGAAGAATTCTCACACGCTTACGATTGGCCACGAATGGCCGACCCATACATACTTGCTGGTCATTTTGTGTAGTTTACGAGGCTTTCCTTGAGATTACTATTGTTTCTCTAACTTCAAGTTGGTTGGTTGGTTGGTTCCTCAGTTTAGGGGCTGCGACGACGCGGTCATGTAGCCCCGTGTACTTTGGGTGTGTGTAGAATCTGTCTGATAACCGGTGTTAATTGTGATGGCTGTATTAGTGTGTGTTATCTGTTTTTTAATTCAAGTAAGGACTGCAGTCTTTTGAATTTTTCATATAGTTCCTACTTTTGCTACCAAACGCCAATTGTTACTAGATGTCACCGCAGTCGGCTCCTGTCGACGAACGTTGGAACCTAAGAGCGTTAGTCGAATCTAACCTATACTTTAGCTTGACACAAGTTTAATTAGTGGGAGGTTCTTTTACATGCCATAAATCTATGACATGGGACCGCCAGCTTTACTTCCGCTCCGAAGGAAGGCATACTGAGGAATTTTAAACACTCTTAAGAAATCCGATGACTTCGGCCGGGTTTGAACCCGCGACCTTGGGCATAGAAGCTCAGCATGCTACCAACTATGCCACCGAAGCCGCTAACTTCAGGTATGTTCCTGTTACCACATATAATTAGGGTTTGCATGATTTGGTTACTGTCATGGTGTAGTTTTTGCTTTATTAATTTGATGTTTAACACTCTGAACATTTAAACCACATGACTTAAATTGAAATAGAAATGAAGAAGAAAATCCACTGATGATGATGATGATGATGATGATGATGATATTATCTATCTTTTTTTATATTACTAAACGGTTCTCTGTGTCTTAGATTTATTGCAGGGAAATGTCGCACTGCACTAGTTGGGTTGAACCCAAAGAGTTCAGTCAGCTCTTGTTAATAGGTTTGGGAAGAAAGTGGGGATAGACTAACTCTCCTGAATTGGAAGCTGAGTGATAAATTGACTGATAGCTACATATGCTACATGTGTGTATATTGGTCTAAAACACAAACACAATAAGATCTAACTTAAGTTGTAAGTGCAAGGCTTAGGAATTCCAGGAAAGTGAGGAAATGTTAAAACTTGCTAATGAGTAGGACTGAAGAAGTCTCAGAGATAACAAGAGTAGATGGTGCTCTAGGTATAACCTTATCAGCGTAGCTCAACTCATCTGGAGACTATTTAGGCCTACCTTCACGGCCAGGTTTTAGCGGGGAAGGGGAGGCAGTGTATCATGCCTTAGGCAACTTCCTCTGTTTGGATTTTCCTAGTCGACCCCTGTGGAGAGACCTCATTAGCGCAGTTCGGTATCACCCTTATTGCAATGCATTTATTTACAAACCTTTCTTGGCACAACTTGTGGGATATCATTATTAATGAAACCCAATTTCATTGTATTGATGAATATGTTTTATAATTGTTGTAGCTTTTCTGCGGGTAAATGTTGGAATGCTCTGCAATCGTCTGACCTTATGTTAAAAGGCAAAGCATAATTGGAAAGAATCCACTTTTTTTTTTTGGACTGAAGTCCAGACCATTGGAATAAATTGGTTTTTACTAGTAAAGACTGTGGCGGGGGGAAGTGTTCCCATCTTCATGTCTTTTAAACACTCACTCCCTCTTTGACCCACTCCAGTCTGGTATCAAGATAGGCTGCAGAACAGCTACTGCCTTTTGTAAGGTGACTGATGACATCAGGCAAGCAATGGACCAAAGACAAGTAACAATACTCACACTCCTCGATTTCAGCAGAGCATTTGACACCATAGATATCCCGACCCTATTGAAGAAGCTAAAATCCCTCCTTGGCACCGAAGCCATAAAATTTTTCTCTGCTTACCTAACGGGTCGAAATCAGCATGTGATTGTACAGAACACCACCTCACAGTGGCGTCAGAAAACGGCAGGAACCTCTTGGGCCCCTACTTTTTGTGCTTTATATCAACGATATCTCCTCCACAATTAACTGTAATAAATATCATCTTTATGCAGATGATCTCCAAATATATTGTCACACTAGTATCAACGATATATCAAATGCAATAAGGGATATAAACACTGATCTCCATCAACTTAGTGTATACCCTGGTGATAACTCTCTCCTCCTCAATCCTAAGAAAACCCAAACTATCATCGGCTCTCATCATCATCATCATCATGAACCGGCTCCAGTTTCCCGGGAGCAGTGAATGAGCGCTCTCCATTTCGTTCTCTCCAAGAATGTCTCTCCCTCCACGACCTGCTGCAAATCCAGACCTCTCTCTGCAAGATCATTTCTAACCTGGTCGATCCATCTCTTCCTCGGTCGACCTCTTGGTCTCTTGCCTTTTAGTTCTTTCTCAAACCACACTCTAGCTGTTCTTTGTGTGTCCGTTCTTTTGAGATGACCGATCCATTTCAGCCTGGCTTCAACACAAATCTCATTAAGAGATTGTTCTACTTGAACAAGATGGCATAACTCATAATTTTTTATTCTGTCCCTCCTTGCTTTTGAATCATAGTTCTTAAAAATGTCATCTCCACCGCCTGTAGTTTACTGGTATTTCTCTTGGATTGGGTACAGGTTTCTAAGCTATATGTAGTAACAGGTACAAATAAGCTCTTGTAGAGTATTAGCATGACGAATAGAAGGAGAAAGTGAGAAGACTCCTGAAGTTCAAGTGCGCCCCGCCAGGCAGCGCTAGAGTGGGTAAGTTCCACACTGCCGGCGTCAGCTGGTCTTAGGGATGGTGCTAAGGGAAACAAATTACTTTGTAACTAATACTCTTTTAAAAAGTAATTAGCGGTTACAATTAAAATAGCACGGCAGGGCACAATGGAAAATATAATTCATGGAAATAAGAATTGCGGTCTTCATTACATGTTACGGAACGCACAGATTCCTGGAGTATACAGACACAGATAAAAAAAAAAAACATAGGCTAATCCCCAGCATATTAAAACAAGCACACACAAACTATTTAAAGTAACACTCTACTTACCAATTCATTTTGTCGGCTACGGTACTGGACTTTTGAAAGCTTGCGTGATCACTTGGCGGATGTTCGAGATTGCAAATCTCGGCGGATTTCTTTCGTTCAGAAGAAGAATCAGCACCCAAAATAAACAAGTCTGGGGATATTATCCATGTCACGCTGAAGACTGCAGCCAGCTCTTGAAGGATCAACTGAAATTGTTTCTTTGGAATCGATACAATCGTAAATATTTCGCTCCACATCGATTTTGAGTTTAATTTTCCGGTAATTACTTTCTCGGCCTGGAAAAGAATGCCACATACACTTCTCTAAGGACGTGTTAGATACACTTCATTGTTCATCTTAGGGCACCTTTTTTAGTTTCTTTGTTGCTTTCTCTTAGCAACAATTTAGTCGTATTTCCGTTTATTCCTGATGAAGAAAGACATGGTTTCTTTCGAAACGCGTCGAGTTTGAGTAAATAAAACACGGCATAAGCCCAAAATTCTACATTATGGATAAAATGGTATTAACTTAGTTGCGTTTGACATTAACCATACCGTACATAAAACATCACAATAAATTGGTTGATAAACTGAATCCAGATAGCTTTAAAACTCATCATTTTGCACCAAATTATACAAAAGTTTGCCGGGGAGTGCCCCGGACCCCCTATTCTTTGGGCCTATTATGTCCCCTAACCCCTGGTCCCACCCCCCAAATAAAACTCTATATATGCTCCCGGTTCCCATTTCCGGGTTTTTCAGTTTTGAGTGCGAATAGTTCGTTTAATAGTTGTAAAACAGGAAGGAGAGTATGTTTTGTGTAGGTTTTAAGTTGAATTAAAGTTTATGTCGAGCTGAGAAGTGAATTTGGTATAGCTTAAAGTGTGTTTTTTTGGTCTGATCTGTTTCCTCTAAATTTGGTTAATTAAAGCTTAATAATTGAGTTTAAATACCGGTTTGGTGACCCATTGTCCCAGACAAGCCGGTAACACCTGTAACTACTCAGGCAGATAGGTCACTTAGCCATAATTTGAAGTTATTGTGAAGTTATGAATGCATATGCTGTAGCACTGCCGGAGGCGTAATCGGGCTGAGCTATTGTGTTATTAAATTAGCTCCTGTTTCAGGGTTTTTAGGTTTTGAGTGCGATTAGTTCGTTTAATAGTTGTAAAACAGCAAGGAGAGTATGTTTTGTGTAGGTTTTAAGTAAAGTTTATGTCGAACTGAGAAGTGAATTTGGTATAGCTTAAAGTGTGTTTTTTTGGTCTGATCTGTTTCCTCTAAATTTGGTTAATTAAAGCTTAATAATTGAGTTTAAATACCGGTTTGGTGACCCATTGTCCCAGGCAAGCCGGTAACACCTGTAACTACTCAGGCAGATAGGTCACTTAGCTGTAATTTGAAGTTATTGTGAAGTTATGAATGGATATGCGGTAGCACTGCCGGAGGCGTAATCGGGTTAGGCTATTGCGTTTTTAAATTAGTTCCCGTTTCAGGGTTTTTAGGTTTTGAGTGCGAATAGTTCGTTTAATAGTTGTAAAACAGTAGGGAGAGTATGTTTTGTATAGGTTTTAACTTTTATTATGGCTTATGTCGAGCTGAGAAGTGAATTTGGTTTAGCTTCAAGTGTAGTTTTTTGGTCTGTTCTGTAGCCTGGATTTATTAAGTTTATGGTGCTGCTGGCGTGATTAAAAGCTGTAGGATTTGATGTAGAGTGCTATGATTGCTTGGGGGAAGTGTTGGTGAGAGGGAGAGGAGTGAGGGGATGGGTTTATGGAGTTATTGCTGTTGCTTGTTTTTCAACTGGTGTTTTTTGATGGCGTGCTTGTAGTGCCTACAATCCTGGTACACGTTGTTGAGACATTATCGCTTGCAGTGCTTGTAGCGGCGGGACCACAAACTACCGTGCTATAATGGCGGAGTCCTCACACTAGGTCCTTCTATTCGTCATGGTATTAGTTTTGATCTTAAGGGAACTTGCTTATCCCAAAGAAGCCCTCTCACGAGATGATAAAATTGCGCTCCATGTTGAACTCTACTAGTGATTTCTGCATTTGATTGGTTATCTGTCGACACAACACTGCCAAGCTAACAGAATTGATGTACTTGTTCTATCTTTGTACCATTCAGAGTGATGTTAGTACACATGTTTTGTCGACTAACGGGCATCACTACTGTTCTGGACTTGCTTATATTCAGACCAAATTGCTTGAATATAGCATTCCAATCATTCAGCTTCTATTGTATTTCAGCCTCATCTTCACCCCACATTACAAAATCATCTGCAAATGATAAAGCTTTAAACTCAGAGGTCTTATTGAGTCTCTTAACTCTCTTCATTATTTCATCCATTACATAAGTTACTAAACTCGTTAAGAAACAACTACGTTGTGCCTCCAGTAACATTGAATTCAATCACCATTCCCTTTGGTAAAGAAGTAAGGAACCTTGGGTTAACCTTAACTGACACTCTCGACTGGTCACCACATATAAGAAATACACGTAAAAAGATGTATGCTGCCTTACACCCACTCGTGCGTCATAAGAAACCACTAGACATTAAGATTACACTCATCCAGACACTAATACTACCAATTCTAGACTACTGTGACATCGTTCTCATTGACGTGACTCATGGACAAACAGTGAAACTCCAACAAGCATTGAACTCTTGTCTTCAGTTTGCTTTCAATCTAAGATACGATGCCCACATTACCCTAAGCTACCGTACTCTTTCTTGGCTTAAACCTGATGAACGCCATAAATTTCACTTGCTGACATCCATCTATCGATTTTTGCATGAAAACACCCCTTGTACATGTCAACAAAATTTAGTTACTTGTCCTCATATCATAACCGAAGCACTCGATCTGGCTCTTCCCTCGCCATCCCCATCAACCACTCATCTATGTTCAGCCGCTCTTTTGCTGTAGCTGGGTCTTGACTATGGAATTCAGCTCTTGCCGATATCAGAAATTCTATAACAAAAAAGAAATTTAAGGCTGCATGCCAAGATTACCTGTTGAATACTGCTAATTACCCCGTGTGAATGGTGATGGATGATAGGACGTATGACTGAGCTAGGATTACATCTAGGATATTATAGAAAGGTCTGTGATATTGTGATTATTATTATTATTATTATTATTATTATTATTATTATTATTATTATTATTATTCATGTGCCTTTTTTTTATTAATATTAGTATTAGCATAATTAATTTACTCCTTATTTATCATCATAATTATTTTTTGTATTTCCAAAATTGTCTCATATGTACTGGGGCCATGAGCCCTAACTTTGCCACTACTGAAGACATAAAATAAATAAGTAAACCATTTATGAAGACTGGGAGCAAATTAATGTTGTGTTACGAAGATGTTAATTTGTGGTGTAAATACAATTAATATATTGATTGAAATATTATACCAGCCTCCGTGGCTTAGGCGGCAGCACGCCGGCCTCTCACCGCTGGGTCCGTGGTTCAAATCCCGGTCACTCCATGTGAGATCTGTGCTGGACAAAACGGAGGCAGACAGGTTTTTCTCCGGGTACTCCGGTTTTCCCTGTCAAAATTTCATTCCAGCAACACACTCCACTATCATTTCATTTCATCTGTCATTCATTTTAATCATTGCCCCAGAGGAGTGCGTCAGGCCTCGGCAGCCGGCACAGTTCATATCCTCGCCGCTAGATGGGGGCTTCATTCATTCCATTCCTGACCCGGTCGGAGACTGGAAGCAGGCTGTGGATTTTCATTTTTCATTGAAATATTATAATAGTAAAGAGCCTCCGTTGCTTAGGCGGCAGCACTCCGGCCTCTCACTACTGGATCCGTGGTTCAAATCCCGGTCACTCCATGTGAGATTTGTGCTGGACAAAGCGGAGGCCGACAGGTTTTTCTCCGGGTACTCCGGTTTTCCCTGTCACAATTTAATTCCAGCAACACTCTCCACTATCATTTCATTTCATCTGTCATTCATTTAATCATTGCCCCAGAGGAGTGCTTCAGGCCTCGGCAGCCGGCACAGTCCATATCCTCGCCGCTAGATAGGGGCTTCATTCATTCCATTCCTGACCCGGTCGGAGACTGGAAGCAGGCTGTTGATTTTCATTTTCATTATAATAGTAGTTTGATTATTTTGATGTGACTATGCTTACTGCATATGTTAGGTTTGGAAGACTCATTGTGTTATAGATAAGATAAAAACATTAGTGACTAAATTACAGCTCAGCCTATCAATGCAAAAAGCAGTTTTGAAACATGAGACAATTCATTTTTCAGACAATAAGCATACATTTTGAAAAATTTCACCACTTCTTCTAGTTAATTAATTTTAAGTGTAGTATACTGGGATTGCCCAATTTGAAAATGATGCAACTGTAAAATTTTTGTCTCATTTGCATACATTTATATTAATTGAACAATGAGGAAGGTGTTATCACGCCTCAGATCTCAGCAATAGTAGATATGTTTTTTATTAAAATCGAAATATAGCTCTACAATTAGCGGATTTTCATTTTCATTTCTTACACATTATTGGTCCAAAATAAGAGAGTGACATAAGAGATGACACACACAAGTACACTGAGCTGATAACCACAATGTCCAAACCTTCATGAAACAAAAACAGTAACAACAACAACAACACAATTCTATGCAGAGTTTACTTTGTGAAAGTAGCAAAGCATTAAAAAAGAAGTAAGCCTACATTACATCTAGTAATTGATCTATGTACACAGGTATGGAATATTTTCAGCCAAGTTAGAGGCAATTTTTTCATCACATATTTCTTCAAAGAAACCTACCATAAGGTTTTAGGGCTTGAAACATGCTTTGAAAGGGTTAAAAGCTATAAAAGATTCAATAAAACATGACTTAAAGACAAATTAATCTCGATGAAACAAGATGCCTGCAATCGGATACATTTGTTGGTGAGTTTACTCATATGGTGCTTTCTTTCTAATCGTCAGTCACATTACCTAAATTGTAATTTTTTTCTTATGATATGTTTTTTGTGTACTACTTTCAGACATTCAATGATAAGTATGAGCAGGATTTCCCGATTGTATAATAGTAATACACTGCTGTTCTTTATTTTTAGTGGTCCTGATAAGAAGAATCATCACCGTCGCTACAATGAAACGTATGATAATTCAACTGGCTACATGGGGGACTACAGTTCTCATGCAGGGCGAGGCGACCGAGAGAGGAGGGAGCGCGGAGGCCTCGGGTACCACTCAGAGGATGCCCGCTATAATGACATGGCTCCTAAGTACACACCTCTGGGGTATTCAAGGCTGCTTAATGTGGATTGTGACACCCATTTATAAGTTGTACCTTGCATCATTAGCAAAAGACTAATTTTTAAAAAGAAGGACTATAGAGTAGGACTGCATTTTAACTTAATTTTGTTACATTTTAGTTGTTGTTATGTATTATTAAAGTTTTTAAAAACATTTTTCGTATTGTGTAATCATATGCAGCTACCATTCAAGTCAAGGCTATCAGTTGATTCTTATATATCTCTTGATTAATACCATCTTTCTTGTTAACTTGTGCAAATAATGAATTAGGTCCATTATTTGTCTGATATAAATAATTAATGATGCAAGTATTAACAACTTATGAGCTTGTGTTGCTTGTTAAATTTTGTTTGAGTTGCTTTCTGTAAATGGGCAGATTCTAGATCATTGTTGGAGGTTATCTGTTTGTCATATTTTCTCCCAATTTTATGAAATCAAGTCTTGTGGGCTAAAGTTACAGCTTACAGCATTGCGGTGTATATTTTATGTTTGTAAATCTTTGTATGCCTGTACATTGCCTGGGACAAAGTTGTATGGCAGAACTGAGGTCTACAAGATTCAGTTTAGAAAACTGTGGAAAAAGTATGAAATTTTTAATATTCTAGATCAATGGTTCTCAAACTTTTGAATGACTTGTTACAGTCACTGTGTATGAATACTATTCCCACCATAAATCTTTCTCCCCTCCTCTGCTTTCACAGATAATATATGAGGCCCCTAGAATATGTTCCAACATATCATTTGCCACTTTTTGGTCGTAACAAATTCTCTGAACACCATGGAGCACAGCCTTGCTTGTTCAGTCATTCACTATGACTGCAATGGGGGATGCTGGAATTAGGGAGATCAATGGTTTGAGTTCTGGCACTGACAGCTGCCATTTGGAGTGTTTTTCTCCTTGGGTTTTTCCACACTGTAAACAAATGCTGGGGTTAGTACATTATTTCAAGTCCTGGGGCACCTAAACTGTAAATTATAGTTACACACACAACCATAGTTGTCACAGAAATACAGGTTATCAGACAAATTGGAACACAGGGCTGATGGCCCAAGCTCTTAAAATGAATTGACAACATGATCTTTCAGCCAGCAGTTGCTAGAGACCATTTAAATCTTTTCTCGGGCTGAATAACATTGGAGTGAAATGCATGGGTTGAATTTTGTTAGGCATTGCATGTATAATAAAAATCTGTATTTGTTCTGATTGTAGCATTGTAAAATTGTCTTTGCGGCATGCCTAATTACATTCAAACCAGCTGCTGCTACTGCTGCTGCTATGAACCTACTTTCATGCATGGAGTGTATATATACCCGGATTCGCACGGTGGATTTATTTACCATACTCGTTTTATGGGTGATAATGTATACTACTGCTGAACTCACAAGCTCATAGAAAAAAATAAATTAAAAAATAACATTCTAGGAAGACTTTTTGTGGTGGTGGTAAGTAGTAAATGTACGTAACGTCTAGGTCATTTTCCCCTAATGATAATGATAATAATGAATATGTAAGTTACTAACGAATTGAAAAAAACATGATTAGTAAGAGGAGTACGGTAAGTGAGATAAAAGATGCTGCCTTTATTTCATTGACTGTAAGAGAAGCAGAGAGCAATCTTCTTTTGCCACATAGCACTGTAGACAAATTATCGGAGCACTCCGGAAAACTTTGGATGTTCCGAGCCCCTTAGGGAGCAATAGTGTTATTTTTCGCCACATAACGCTGTCCGATATTTTGCCCGTGTGTCAAATGGCCTAAATCTAGGGAATGGAGAGGGCTGTCCAAATTGCAAATAGATAGTGTCACTGGCAGAGTTATAAAAGGTAAAGTACAGTGCATCAGTGAAATGGTGCAGATCTCTACTTAGTATAAAACAAAGTCCCCGATTGTTGGATGTTGGGTAAACTCGAGAACCACTGCATGGATTATGATGCGGTTTTCACCATTCTGTAAAGGATACCTCGAGGAAGGTTTCTGTAGAAAATAATTTATTTATGATCAAAGATCAGTAACGATTTCAGAGAAAAAGTCGAAAACAAATCCTGGCGTCCGTGCACTTTTTAAGCTTACGCTGGGCAAACCGTTAAAAATATCAATATACAATGAGTGTAAGAATTGTTCAGCATGAAAGGTTCTACAAAAACGTACACGAGAGCTATAAGTCCACTATAAGTGTTTTTAGATTGGACGGAAGGGGGATTTGTGTTTCATGCACCTCGCCATTCATAAATTATGTCTGACAAGTATTTGTTGCACATGCATCTCCATGATAATATAGTTCATAGTTCAGTCAGTGATTTTAACCTATCATGCCAAGATGTAAAACGGATATAGATCGTAGTTCACTGACATCATAAAGGAGCGCTTATCATACAATGCATTCACAACTGTTCCCGGGCGAAGCCGGGCCGGGTTGCTAGTTCTTTGTATAAATAACAGACAGACCAACATTTAGCTTTATATAATTATATAGATTGCACTTTGCTTCTGATAACCTCAATGATCTGCCCCAACAACATCGCACTTATACAGAGGCCTAATATTAGGTTTACAGTTGTGGCCTACAGTTATGCATGATGATGATTTCAGTTTAAGGGGCCTAAACCTTTTTGCACTAATTACTCCCAGTGACTGTAATTTGTAAGCACCATAAGATGTAACTATTTTGCAATTCCGCACCAGAATGCTAGTAGGGGCGGCGGGGTCCATTCGCTTTGCCAGTCAACAATAGCCTTACTTAAATATTCTTACAGTTACACCTTCATTCCGAGCATCTGCATCTGCATCCTACTTGTCTGGACCCCGAAATAATAATGAAAATAATCACGGACGATTCATTGCCAATAAAAATCAAAGGGAGATTCGCGAACCGGAAGTTTGCTATGCATAAGCTTCGGTACCATTTTAACTCGTGGAAGCTCTATACTACTGTATCTTGCGAAGAGCAGGGAGTAGTAAAGGATCCCCCCCCCGAGCTTGGACATTTAGACATTCGTCTTTGACCACTGCATTTGAATTCAAATCTTGGTGTGTGCATGTGAACTATGTGACAATCTGGAACCAAGACATGTTTTCCCCAAGCTCTCAGAATTCCCCTTACCATTTCATTCTAGTACAAGTGTTACAAGTAGTGGCAGTACATCAAATTGCTGGCCCTTTTGCATACTCACATGGAGTGAAAACCTCATTTTGCTATCTTTTGATTTCTTTATTTTGGGCTTTGTGAAAAATAGTGTCTTAAGATACATAATTCTGTTATTCTGAAGAAAAAATGAACCAGACATCAAGTCCAGTAACACCCAAATAATTTGTTACTCTACAAATTAATGATCTATTTAATCCTAAATTGAACTGTCTAACATTGACCAATATTTGATCTTTACAGTGACTGTTGTAAGTTGGTAATAGCATCAAAACTTTGTATTTCGGCACATCGTTTCTGTTATTCTACGAATGATTTCATTAACCCTAAATCGAACTGTTGTACGGGGATTTTCGCTCGCCCGCTCACCCACGTTGCGAGCCTGTCTCCCGCCAAGCACTGTGCCGTAATGCGGCACTTGCCCGGCACTGAGTCATTGAGTATAGGAATTTGTACTTACCTAGTTCACAGCTGGTGTTGAAAATGTATCAGCGATGTGTAGCAGTGATGGCGAACATTTTCAGCACCAGCTGTGAACTAGGTAAGTTCAAATTCCTATGCTCAATGACTCCGTATCGGGCGGGCGCCGCATTACAGCAAAGTGCTTGGCGGGAGACAGGCTCGCAACGTGGGCGAGCGAAAATCCCCGTCATATATAAAATGAAGTCCCTATATAACATTGACCACTATTTGGTCTTTACAGTGACTGTTATAAGTTGGGAATAGCAGCAAAACTTCTAAGTTTTGGTACATATGTTGCACCTTTGTGAATGAGGATATCTCTGTTCAAATGTCTTTGTTAGCCTTTGCTTTTGTTTTTCGTTATGGACCTCCTTTCTTTAAATAGGGAAAACCTACTTTTACATCAACTCTCGATGTGGAACAAATGCATTTGTTTGTGTTAAGTACTGACAGTTATGCATTGTATTTGGAGGTCACAATACTGAAGAAATCACATCTTTAACTTATGACTATTGATGATAATGATGATTCTTCAGTTTAAGGGATTTAACAGAAATAGGTAACTTTGTCAGGTTCTTAGTTTTCATTATTTAATAAGACATGAACATTAATGCATCTAAACTCACATTATAATCAAGGTTCTTACAGTGCTTACATGAACATAATATTCCTTTGCAACTGTTGTAGCACAACAGATGGCCATGAGCACAAGCTAAAGATTTTTTTCCCCATTGGGAAAAAGTCTTATTTAAAATTATATTTTCTTAATTGACTTACAGTACCAGGTGTTTGATCTTTAGTGTAATCTCAGGAATTAAGTAAAACAATGTTAAATCCCATGTTCTTCACAAGCCTTCACTGCCATCTAAGAAAGCACGTATCCCAGTTTGAGAAGCACAGATCTGGATCATTTTGCTCAGCTTAGATTCTAGTTCTTGCTTTTGCCTGTTGAGATTGGGTGGAGACAAGCACTTAAAGGCTTTAGCCTTGTGGAAGAGTGATACAAACTGTGGGAATTAAAAATGGAATGATTTCATCTTAACTGTTAGCCTGTTGACAGTTCACTTTTGTAATATGATTTGCTTGCCCTTGATGCCATAGAAAATTGAACCTTATGTTGATTGATAACCTGGTTTGTAGTTGATGTCCTTTAGCACTTCATTGTATGGGGTTAAAATGACATGAACAAACTGTAACATATTTCACTGCAAATTTGATCTATTGGCTTTCACTAATATTTGAGGTCTCTTGATGATGGCAGGGTGTGTTATCAAATACAACATACTTAAATTGCAGTCCAGCCCCATACACCGTAATATGCTGTCTCTTAGAGATTTTGAATTCCTATTTTAATTTGCCATAAGAGGGTTTTTAACTCCATGTGCTATCAAGTTTTGAAATTAATATGATCTAGAATCTGTTGTGTCTGTAATTCATTTGCTATTTGTTCATGTCTTGCATGAAATTTTATATTTTTTAATGCTTTTGTTTTTGTCTGCTTTGGAATTTGTGAATTTTAGCATAGTGACTGTGCTTTGAAAAAATATGAAGAATGTACTTTGTGAATGGTTAATTTGCACCTCCAGTTTGTATGCATATTTGTGAAGGTATCAAGGGAAGGAAAGTACGGTATGCAGTACTTGACGATTCCATGATTAGGCCAGAGTTTTTTGAGCTGTATTTTAGTTGGTGTTACCTGGTGTGATGAAAGGTTGACTCAACACACAAAATGTAATTCAGTTTTTAAATACTGTGTATTAGATAGGACAATCTATGTATGCCCAGTAGGTTTGTATATCATACATATATCATTTCTTTCCAGCAAACTCTAGTCTTTCTTGGGGCAGATGACCTCGTAGTTCTGCCCCCTAAAACAACAACTAACTAAACTCGAGTCTGCATTTCTTCTCAGTCATTCATAAAAAGAAAGTCTGATTCTATTGCTGGAAGTAATGTTTTTGCTAGAAGTTTTTGAAAGGAAGGAGTTTATATTGTTCCATATCATAAAACAATTAAGTAAAGTTTTAGCATTCTGTCTATCGATACATAGTTTATTAATTTATTTTAAATTTTTATCTTATATACTGTATATGTTTTGATCATCTTTGCTCATCCTCAGTAAGATTCTATTTTTCAAAATTATTTGGTTTTGTCATTCGTTCATGTATGTTTTAAACATTTTAAAACTATGATCCGTGAGAGCGATTTGAAAATGCAAGGATAAACAAAATAAATTGGTACAAATAGTTCATCTTGTAAAATTTAAACTATTTAATAACTCCAAATAATTTTCAAAATGATTACTGCAGAGGTGCCAACTATTAAGGATTGTCCGTAATTATTACGGATTTCAGCTCACGATTACGGCATTACGGTCAAAGGGGAAATTATTACGGAAAAGTGACATCACGAAAAAAATAAATTTCTATGAAAAAAATAAAAGGAAAGTTGCAGGGTGTCTACCGGTAACGAAAGTAAAAGTAGTTAATTTTTATGTCTGCATAGTTGGAGGTAACAAAAATTCGCCGAGGTTGGTTTAAATCGTCTTAACTCGCGCCGCTTGGCTCACAGATTGCGATGGAGCTGATTGCGTATGCTATATTTCCCCGTGCCTGACCTCAAGGAAATGCAAACTGAGGATACCTTGAGTGGTATACATCGGTCCAACGTATAATTTCGGTATCGAGAAGAGTTTTTAGTTTTGTGTGAACTATTTTTCTGTATTATTAGGATACCTTAGTTTGCGCGAGACGTTTATTCGCGAACATTTCCGAAACTCAACAGAGACCTCTCATTTCTGTTATTCACCTCTGAATTTGGAGACTATCTCAAATTGAAGTCCAGAAATAACGCGAAATAATTTAATGTCGCAATCTTGCAAAATTATACAGTTTCGAAAAAAGAATCCCGAAAATTCTTTGAAGTACATTTATTTTAAAATTCTCTCCGTCTCGAAAATTTGCGACATCCAGTATGGTTAATTCAAAGATCCGTTATGTCGACTTTTCCTTCGAACTTTGGTTCCATGGGCTAATTTAACCGGTTATTTCGAAAACTTGTATAACTTGTATAATTCGTGATTCGAATTCGAAAGAAAATGTGCCCTCTTCTCGTATTATGCATGCAATCCTATAAGAATAATTCGTAATATTCGAAACCTACTTCGAACGTTCATCCTCCGAACTCGCATGCTCAAGACGGCCGGCTGACTGCACGACTTGCCTGTGGGAATCTCGTCAAACGGACCGAGATCGATGCCAGTTGCGTAAAATCATAAAACCCGTGCCCAATCGCGAACTTGTGACCACGAGGACTGCGGGAATCCTGTCAAAGGTGATTGGGCGCCCATCACGAAACATCCCGAAACCTACTCGCCATTTTTCCCATGACCATATACTTAAAAGCGTACGGGGAGCGAGAAGTGCGTCAACCCTTTTAGAAATGACAGTCTACGTAGCATCGCGATACTCATTTCTCCTCGTGATCCACCGTGAACTCCCAACCACGGCATAGATAGTGGGAATCACGGCGCCAACCATACAACATGTCCATAACTTCTCGTGAATGTTAACCATGCCCAACCTCGAGCTTGCCTCTGCCATTCTGCCAGAACAGATAGACAGGCAGACGATCGTTGAACGGCCGGATGCGGCGCCGATTGCTTATTATCGCGTTCTCAGTGAGCAAACGCGAGGACATCGTGATTCTCGTATAACGACCGAAAGCGGCAGCGATTGCAATACATCGCGATATTTCTCCGCATTCGATGACGAGAATAACTGGATTCTTGTCAAACGTACAGTACAGCAAGTGGCACCGATTGCGTAATTATGCTATAATTTCTCGTTCCCACATCAAGGACAATCGAAATCTCGTCGATCGGCTAAAAGTGACACCAATTATGTAAATAGCGATTTTTCTCCGTGTTCTATCGTGAAAACTACGGGAATCTCGTCAAATGGCTGAGGCCAGCGCCGATCGTGTAACATCTCGATATTTTTCTTAGAAAGAAGGTTTCCTATTCATCTCTTGATTATTTTGTTCAAAGATTCCCAAATTTGGTCAAGGGAAGTGAACATGACAAACTTGAAGAGGAATTTGCTCTTGATCAGTGCAATACTTTCCCTGAATGTATTTTACAAGGAACTAGAATTGATGTAAACTGGGGCAAAATTGCTGAGCTTAAAAACGAAAGTGGATAGTTCAAGTATAAAACTTTAAGTAAAGTGATATTTGCAATATTACTTGTACCTCACAGTAACTCTCCCACAGAAAGAATTTTCAGTATTGTTAGGAAAAATCAGACAGAATTCAGACCTACATTAAGCACATCTACACTGGAATCGCTTATGATTCACAAGACGAAAATTTCTTCACAGGGAGAAGTATGTTGCAAGAAGAGTTGAACGGAAAACCAGTTACTGAGTGCAAAACAAGCTACAAGGAATTTTTATCACAGAACTAGCAGTTAATGTGCAAATGTTATTGTGTAATATGATATTCTTTACTATAAGTTGCTTCCGGGTAGGGCAAAGGTGGTGAAGTGTCATTATCGAGAAGGCAGGAGCATGCTTTGGATTTGACATGAAAATAATTTTTCAGAAGGGGGGGGGGGCTGTATAGGAGATTACTGATAACCCACTTCAAAGGTTGGCACCTCTGTTACTGTAATTGAACCTACAGTTTCTTAATTTGAGGAAAAGTACCACCTCCTGTCAGTAAGTGCTGTAGACCTTGTTATGCTCATGGCATCATACCCTGACTTGCTTTCTTCAACAGAATTGGCCAACACTCCAACACTGTTACTGTATATTGAAAGTGAAAGTGGTCATCTTTAGAAACTACATCTGTTGTCTTCCAGCAATCTGTTCCTAATGACTTACGTTTGACTGAACACTTTTTCCTATTTATCATTGATTTACTTTCCTTAATATGTTGTTTGAGTCTTCAGTCTTTCGACTTGTTTGATTCAGCTCTCCATGCTTCCCTGTCCTGAGCTAATCGTTTCATCTCTACATAACTACTACACCCTACATCCGAGGCAATCTGTTTATCATATTCTAACCTTGGTCTACCCCTACAGTTCTTATCCTCGACCCTTCCTTCTATAACTACGTTTGCTATTCCTGGGTGTCTTAGTATGTGTCCTACCAAACTATCTCTTCTCTTCATTAGCAGTCGCCAGAAACATCTCTCCTCTCCCACTCGTCTTAATACCTCTTCATTCTTAACCCTATCTGCCCATCTGATCTTCATCATTCTCCTGTAACACCACATTTCAAACGCTTCTATTTCCTCTTTTCTGCTGCTCCAACAGTCCAAGTTTCACTTCCATCGAGAGCCATGCTCCAGACAAATAAAAATGACTTCCTAATTCCTGAATTTATATTTGATGTCAACAGATTCCCTTTCTGTAGGAATCTTTTATTTGCCAGTGCTAACCTACATTTTATATCTTCTTTGCTTCGTCCATCACTGGTTATTTTGCTTCCTAAGTATCAGAATTCTCCTACTTCCTTCAGCTTTTCCCCTGCCAATTCAACATCCATAGGGGTTTCTGATTTATTTTAACTGCATTCCAATATTTTTGTTTTACATTTATTAATTCTCATCATGAATTCTTTCCTTAAGACAGAATCCATACCATTTAAAAACTCATTCAAATCCTCTGGTGTGTCGGCTAAAATGACGATGTCATCAGCAAATCTCAGAGTTGAAATTATTTCTCCTTGAATCGTTACTCATACTTAGAATTTTTCTCCAATTTCCTTCATTGCTTGTTCAATGTATAGATTGAAAAGTATGGGTGATAAATTCCAGCCTTGCCTTACACCTTTCAGAATACCAGCTTCTCTCTCATGTCCTTCCGCTCTAATAACTGCTCCCTGGTTTCTGTATAGATTATAGAACACCCTCCTATCCGTGTACTTGATTCCAATCGTTTTCAAAATGTCAAACAATTTACTCCAATCAACATTATTAAAAGCCTTTATTAAGTCTACAAATGCCATGAACGTTCTCTTATCCTTCCTTATTCTAGCTTCCAAAATCAGCGTAAGATTTAGTACAGCTTCCCTTGTTCCTACATTTCTCCTGAAGCCAAACTGGCCTTGACCCAACTCTGTTTCGATCTGTCTTTCCATCCTCTTTTAGTTCCTTAATATAATTTTTAAATATTGTTTCATGGTTCTTTTCATCCTTGTGGCAACCTACAATGAGATACTTATTAAATTTGTTTAGTTTTCAATTCTTATGACTGTAAGTTTTATTTCTTAATGTAAAATTCAAAATAAGAAGGCTGGATTAAGTGTAATGTTATATTTAAAATGTTGGTAGATTTCCTTCGTAGAGTTTGCCTTTTGCCCATGGAAACAGTGTTAAGGAAGAGAGGAATTTGCATCATCCAAATTATTAAGTGGTATACAGTATTTACTTTCACGAAAGTTCCATAGTATCTTCACAAAGCTTATAAGAAGCTTTTCTCTCCTTCTTTGTTATTTGGAATAGTGAGGCTGCAGATGCTTTGTCCTTGTGTTTGGGAATGCCAATTCTTTGTGATTTTCAGTTTGATATGTTTTGCACATAAGTATTTTCTTTCCATATGAAACAGTGCCCATAAATGTTTTGTTGTCACACATATTGGCCATCAACAGTGAATTCTCTCTCTCTTTTCAGTAATGGTGGTTACGGCATTTTCATATATAGGGACCCTATTTTTAGGCGATATAAAGGGGCCCATGGGAGTACAATAAATTCTCCACGATTTCGTGTTTAATTTTAATCACAGAATATGTTCCTCAAAAATACCCCTTCCTATATATTATGTGCCAAGTTCAAATTTGTCTTTAATTATAATGAGAGTGATGCAAAACATGGTCTCATCCATAAGTGAAATGGCTCGTTTTGTCCAAGTTAAAGATTGTTTCACTTTTTGACTTAGTACTTTGTTACTGTATTACAGTATGCTGAGAATGCCAATGTAACTTCAAACTCAAGGATTCCATTTCATTCTAATAATTTCATGTTCTAATTTCACAAAATTTTGCTATAAAATTTCATTTCACACTAACCACATTTCACATTTTGCACTTCAAAAAATCATAAAAATAAATAAAAAAATAAAAAGGCATACTTGTAGAAGTTATGTCAACATATTCATGAATAAACATTTTACAAGAATGTTTGTGGGTATCAGTATTACCAAAAAATAGGATCCCTATCCGTGTACCAACAGATAATATATATGGATTTGGATGGCATCATGGGAAATATTACGATGAAACTGGCTTCACACATTTGAGTAAGCATCTTCTTCTCCTGTTCACTATATGGAACATTTTCCTTTTGTAATATTGTTGGACATTCCCTGTAGGAAGGATAAAGATGATGTACTCAATGTTGCCTGATCAGTCAAAGGAATGTTGTAAATTTCTGTAAAAGAAAGGTAAATTGGAACATTAATTTGTAACATTTATATCAATTGTGAAAGTTCATGTTTGAACAAGAAAATTACATAAAATTTTGTAGATGTCATTACATATTTTGGATGTTCCAGCTTATAAAATTTTTGAAATATTGTCTTTGGATAATCCAAAAATCAATAGTATTATGTGGCTATCGCAGCAATACATGTTTTGTTACTACATGAACCAAAATATTTCAGTGACTGAGAAGGCAGCCTGGATGTTAGAAATGTGTTAGTCTAAATGTGTTGTGTAGGTGTATGCAGTCAACTTTTTAAAACTTTGGGTAACCTTTCGTAGTTATCTTTCACGTTATGTCCTGAATGGAAAAGTTACAAATTTACTCTTTGTTGCACATTTCCTTCCCTGGCTTTCATGTGTGGTTTTTATTTCTAGTCTGCTGAATTTTGTTGATGCTTTTCTTATTTTTTATTTATTGCATTATACATAACTATACCAATGATGGTATGGTTTTATGTGTGATGTTCCTGGCCTGTGCATACCATATTAATCTGAGAGTTCCTCCTTTTATCCAACTAACCAGTTATACAATACGTAGGGACATACAAGTTGTATAATGTGCAGCCAATACAAGCTAAAATCTATTATCACAAATGTGAATTTTTTCATGTCCCTGCTGATTTGTCAAAGGCATCTGCCAAACTGAAATATTAAATTAAAAATTCTGAGTGAAAAAATTCACTCAAAAATTCATTAGTTAAGGTTGTTCGTGCTATTCACAAAATATTTTTATAAGTCCCTATAGAGAAATTGTATTATTTTAAATTCAAATTTTGCATGTCCCCAATAATTAAACGTTCTCAAGAATAACTTACTCCCATGTTACTTACCCATGTTTCGATATTTGTAATTTTTTAATTTTACTACTATGATCTATTGTAGTTACTCTTGTAGTGCTGTAAGAGTACTGAAGTAATTTGTTCAAGCATGATGTTTGTGTTAAGTCTTATAGTGAGTTAGTGATTTTGTAATGGACTGGCAAAACTTTTACCAAGATGCTGATGTAGCCTACTTCAGAATTGTTGGCATGGTAATAATGAAGGCAAAATCATAGGACCTTTCGAAGAAAAGCCATTCAAGAGTATCTCCTCAGGAATATAGCTAATCAGTACTCCATGGTGGGGTGGAACCACAAATTTCAGTACAGGTTAATATTTGTGATTTTCATATTATTGCTTCAAAATTAATATTGCAGTATGTACTGCGCTCCATATTTATGTTTTTCTGGCTTCTCTTATCTCAAGAATAGTTATATAGTTAGGCCAGGCCTCTCCAATTTCAGGGGATGCCATCACATGGGCCGTTCACACTACCAGACTGGCAAGGTGTCTCTTTCTTGCAACTATGGCACATATCTCAAGAGGGGTAGCAAATGAACAAGTCATTACTGAAATCAATGCTTTATCATTTAATTTGGCACAATACAGGTTTCTTGATATTAGTTCATCTAAAGCAGTTGTTTAGGAGCAACTGCAATATTGTATACAATTCTAAACACTTTGGTTTCTTTCTGTTTGAAATTTTAAAGGAGCGTGTGTCAATAATTCATCACATCTGATCCCCCAACCTATTTTACTGGGAATAATAAGGGTTAGTAGACATACAATTCTAAATATCTTGGGTTTGGAAATTTAAAGGTGCGTGTGTGTCAATTTGCTCAATTGGGGCTCCCAGTTTGTAATGGGCCATTGAATTCATTAACTACCCAATTTAACTGAGAAAAGTTAAGTCATTCCGGGGTGTGATTGCCAATCCACCTTCCTACTCTGTCTCCCCACTAGGATATTCTTCTCTCTCTGACAGTGGGTGATGACATGATTCGCAGAAGAGTTACTCAGACAGTTGAGTTGGAGAGGCCTGGGTTAGGTTGTTGCCTTACTATTCACCAAGCTTTACTAAATTATTTGCTTTATTGACAGACAAATCTTTCAGATGACTGGTTTCTGCTCAAATAATGTTTGTTGTGTTATCTTCTCTATATATATATGCATGAACTATTTTCTCAGATTAGTATGGTAACAGGGCTGGCAACTGCCAGCAAAACAGGTTGTTCTCCCATGTGTGCCATTACTGTGCTCAAATGGGCACACGACACAAGTGTGCAACTGTCTTTGCCAGCCCTGCTTTAGTGCATCCATTTTGCTTATTGCTTCTTAGAATTGCTTTACTCTGCTCTCCTCATTGTGTTATGTTGCTAATCTTTAAAAGTTATCTGTTATTATTTCTAGAATTCCTCTGAGTATGTTACTGTCTTTCAGATTTCATTTACTTTCTGTCTGAACTTTTCAGTAGTACAATGTCCTGTCTATGTGATTTTTTTTTCTCTCTTTCTTTTCTTTTTGAAAAAGATATTTCTGAAAGTTAAAGATTTCAGCAACCAATATAGTCATAAGTTGTAATAGAAAGATTTTAATTATTTAATTTTCTTTTAATAAAATAAAAAGATTGTGACAGTTTTAGTGAGAGGTCTGATAGTTTCCATTGTTAAAAGTGGAGTAAGCAACAATTTTTTTCATAGTTGCAACCTTGGATTTCATAGTAGAAAATTTGATGATTCTGTTCTGGGAACTGGCACATTTCAGGTGGAATCCAGTTTTCTTTTCCCTCCTCTTAAGGATCAGTTTATTCTTTTTTCTGCTTTTTTACTGTGATTCTTATATATACACACACATCTCAAAAAACAAAAACAAAAACAAAACAAAAAGAGAGAGTATGCATCAAAACAAGAAAAGTATCTAATAAACATGGGTCCTACAGTGCCTACTTTTTAGGATCTGATCACTTGTTCATAGGAGGCACAGACTACAGGATAATCATAGTTTACACCTCTGGCATGGAATACTGATACATTGCAAGGAATAATGGAAACAAAAGTGTGGTTGTGAACATGAGCAGAGGTTTTACATTGGCGCTCCATCAAACAGGGTCAGTGGTGTGGCTCCATTATTGTGTTGGAAGCCAGTTTTTAGTGTTGGCTTAGTAATAGAGATTTAATGCTCTTCAGTCAATCAACACCTACACCTGAAAAAAATTTACATGATATAAATAAATGAACTTGATTGACCAGTTTCAATCGTCAAGTGATTATCATCAGATCCCTTACACTTACAAGGGAAGTCTTCGCGGTACTACAC
Source organism: Meconema thalassinum (assembly GCA_946902985.2). Taxonomy (NCBI): domain Eukaryota; kingdom Metazoa; phylum Arthropoda; class Insecta; order Orthoptera; family Tettigoniidae; genus Meconema; species Meconema thalassinum. Next base: position 174,922,490 of record OX336394.1, on the reverse strand, counting down.
TCCGATTGGGATGAAATTCAGGAGACAAATAGCTGAGGAAATGTACAACACGGGACAGGAAACCGCATCGGCTCAAATTAATATGCTATGTGATGTCATATTTATAACGTTAAAGTTATGACAATGATACGCATGCCGAACCGAGAATGGAGAGCAGCAAGCCAGTGAGACTGTAACAGGTCTGGCACAAGCTCGCTGTTAGAGGCGAGACAGAATGATACAAGTGCGTGGCCTTCAATGTGGATGTACTTTTTTTTTTTTAGTAATATGCAGGGCGTGTTACCTATGATAAACACAATGGATGACATAGTAGCAAGGTTGCTACCGTAATTTGTTCATTATCCGAAATATATTACCTAGGTATTATTATATACAATTACAGAAATGAAATGCATCAGATACCTAATAATAGGTACAGTACTTTACACAATTAACGAGTATCACTTGTTTATCATGTCTTGTTTGTTTCAATCAATGTACGTATCACAGAGGTAAATGTCATCAACAAGGTGGTCAATACATAGATTTGTTTTACACTAGCCACACGTGAGTGTGGCAGTATTTGTACACTGGCCACAAATATCCAGATAAGGACTTTTAAAACAAAAAACAACAGGGTTCAGAAAGTTGAACGGTCGTTCATCTACTAAACCAGTCTTAAACCAGCTCTATGTCCACATGCTTTGAAAGCGTGGGGATGACAATTGGCTGTGTGTAAAAGACTGAACTTTCAAGATGTTGTTACGTAGGTGAATATTGAACTCTAGACCATGTAACGGCACACTATCGTAGAAAGTTCGAATGAAATTCTTCCATATCCGAAATCCAAATACATCGAGGGGTTGAATTATACCTGTGGTTCCTTTTGGTACAATCTTGACACCTATGTCCTTGTCATTTGGTTTGGCTGATAGTATAGCATCTTCTGTTTGTCCAGTCCATGAATCTAAAACCAGTACACTAAAATCGGGGACTAACAGAAAATACACATTTCGGAGCCTCTCTTGAAATAAATGTTGAGTTAATTTACCCGACTTGGAAGCGAGTACATATAAATTAGGTGCAGCAAAAACAAGGTGTCCTTAACTCTTGGTCCAAAGACTCCAATCTTTTCCTGTAATACCACAAGTAGAACGGAAAGCAGACGACCATCCGCGGAGATTATTGGTTGGACGGTGTAACTATGCGTTAACGAATTTAGGGATTGTGCTTCAGCAAATATACGCTTGTCACCTTTGCTGTGAAGAGTTCGTCCAGAGTGAAATTCCATGTTGAACCCACTTTGGTCTGTATTAAAGACATAGGTTTCAATGGCTTCCGCAACATCTCCAACAAAGGTTGTCGCAATTGCAAGTAGGTCAGCATGATTTGTTGTATAATTAGGTGACACGAATTTTGTCACTTTTCTTGACACAAAACGGCAAGATCTTTTAAAATGGGAGAGCCAAAGTTTCGATGCACGAAAGGCTTCATCACCTACTCGCTGTGCTGCCGCAAGAGCCCATTTCCGGATATCACTGTCATGAACAACCTTTCTTCCCTCTCTGGCGCATTGAAACTGTTTAGCCGTTCCATCGAAAATTAATTTCAGTTTTTCTTTTTACGTACCTCCGCGCTCAACATGTTTCTCCCATATGTAAAGGTCATTACGACACTTCAACTTCTTATAGCGGCGATGCACAGTTTGGAACTTCCGTTGTTTACCTCCTCGATTAAGCCAAAATCAATAGCGGCTTTCTTATATTGCACACTTACATCAATATTGTCTCCCGCAGGTTCATCATGCTCCCTGTCGTATTCTGCATCGTTGTTGGGGTCAAGCATAACCAAGCTATCTTTCGTTTTAACGGAAAAACTTGGGTCATCTATACGGTTTGCCATGAGACCTGTAACGAAGACGTCAAATTAGCCCTCAAAACACGGACCGAATTAATAACCAATAAAGTACATGTTCTAAACGAGACAGTCTAGTCAACAACTCGTTTACGGTGTCTGCTTCATTCCTTGTGCCGCACCCTCCCTAGCGCGCGCCCGATGTGCAGACGTTTCATACAATAAAAATGGTATTGAATATTAATTTGAGCCGATGCGGTTTCCTGTCCTGTTTGGTACATTTCCTCAGCTATTCGTCTCCTGAGTATCATCCCGATCGGAGTGTAGTAGCGCGAAGACTTCCCTTGTTAGTCTAAGTACTTGTAGACATAGATTTAATGGACTAAAGTGTAAAGGATCTGATGATGATTGTTTGATGACCGAAACTGGTTATCCAAATAAATTTATTAATCTCGTGCAATTTTTTTTTCAGGTTTAGGGAATCACCCGTTACAATTTGGTACAATTGTGTGGTCTGGCTGAAAAGCATTAAATCTCGATCTATGGTTCCAGTTTTATAGTGTTTGGTGTGCATTTGTGTACAAAACCCTTAACGGTATGCCCTGCCTGTCGTAGGAGGCGACTAATAGGGTCGACATGGCCGAATAACTTGCCAGTTTTTGATTTGTTCAGATCCCCTGTGGATGGGGAGGGCAGAATTCATCCACGGTATCCCCTGCCTGTCGTAAAAGGCGACTTAGAGGGGGCCTTATAAAGGTTGATTTTGGTTTTCTGGTCCCAGCTCTGGTTTGACCAATAGAAACAAACATGCATGCTGTTAGGGGAAGGGCCACCAGCTTGGCCATCTGGCCAGAAAGCCTAGACGGTATGCCCCATCCCGTCAGGTGGGTGCGCCATGTACCCTACAGTAGTATCCGCCTTACAACGAAGGTCCCTGCATGGCCGAATACTGGAGCTGAATAAATCCTGTGCATGCCGAGGGGGAAGTGCCTGTTCGAGGCACTGGGACCCCGGGCAATATCTGCTATGCCAGGTAGGTATTGCCTTGGCTGGGTGGCGCCCACAGTGATAGCCCCCGTTCGGAGTGGGCAGTATTCGGGGAGGATTTCGTCCGGGATGCGTAGTAAACGATCACGGACACCTGTACAGGGTGGCACCCTTAAAAAGCCGTCTCTGGAGTGTAGACCGAATCCCAAGGTGTATACGCCTTGGGATGAGGCATTTAATAAGAAGTTCCCTGTTGACAGGTCTCCTCGCTACCTGGTAGCTACCAGGACAGACGGGGGAGATTTTAAACATGTAAAATCGATCCTATTTTCAGAGGAAATCGAGGGGAAATATCGCGACCTTAACGGGATTTCCAAGCTCCGGAACGGGCAGCTCCTGCTGCATACCGTTGACCGGCAGCAAACCGAAGCGTTGCTGGAATGCACGCATTTCGGCGAAATTCCCGTTAAGGTTGAGAAGCACGATACGCTAAATGAGGTCCGTGGAGTTATATTCCATCGCGACCTCATTTTAAACAGCGACGCGGAATTGATGCGGGATCTGGGGAAGCGAGGCGTCACCAGGATTAGGCGCATCACCCGGAAAATTGGAAATGATAGCGTCGATACTGGCGCATTCATTCTTCATTTTGAGGGTGATGTAGTGCCTAGGCAGGTGAAGGTCACGTCGTACCATTGCGACGTTAGACCGTACATCCCTCGACCTATGCGCTGCTACAATTGCCAGAAATTCGGTCATGTTTCTGCCAGGTGCACTGCCAAGGCGGTGTGTAGAGAGTGTGGCAAGGGGACACATGACGGTGTGGGGTGTACGCCTCCCCCGACGTGTCCTAACTGCCAAGGAAGTCACTCTCCGCGGTCGAAGCAGTGCCCGAGTTCTGCAAGGAAGCAAAGATCCAAGAAATCAGAACATTGGATCGGCTTTCATATCACGACGCTCGAAAGAGATACCGTGATATGACTGCACCCGAATTTCCGGTATCTTTCGCGTCTAAGGTGACGCCACCTATCACCCCTGCCACTTTCGTTCCCCGTGCTGTACCCTCGACGACGAACTACTCTGAGATCGTAAAGTCTCCCCTCGCTGTCCAAGCGAGACCTGTCAGCCCGAAGAAGGTTAAACAACCTTCTTCGGCCATTGTGATAAAGGCGCCGGTTATACCATCTAAACCGGCGCAATCGGAGAAGAAGTCATCTTCCTCTCCGAAACGGTCGGAGAAGAAGTCTTCCCCTGCCAACGAGGCAAAGAAGACTTCTGCGACCGGGGCTGGATCGTCATCCAGCCCATCTGATAAGACAAAGATAGTGGAGAAGAGGGGGACGGTTCGTCGCCGTCTCTCTCGCCCTCCTGCTGACGGGGTGGCTACTGTCTCTGCTGGCCTTTCCGCTCCCACTACCACCAAGGGAGCGAAGCCTGCTGAAGCCAAGCCCGTCCGTATGGAGGAACTCCCCTATAGAAAAGAAAATAGATCGGCGGAGGAGAGGGGAGCGGTTCAGCGCCGTTTCTCTTCCTCTCCTAAAGGCAGGGCTGCTCACGTATCTGCTAGCCATCCCGCTCCCACCACTACCAGTGGAGCGGTGCCAGCAGGAGCGACCTTGTTTTATAAGGACCCGGCGTCTGTGGGGAAGGGACCATCTACTTCCCCAAACACACGTCGGCGCCGATCCAAGAAGAAGTCTCTTCGGGGCGTGTCGGGGACAGACACCCAGTCTTCGGACCGGGAGAAAGTCCCTCGACACCGCTCTCGCTCTTCCCCAAGGGCGAGACCCGTGAGGTCCGACGACGACCGTGCGCAACCCAAGAGAGCGCCCGCTCCATTTTCTTCATCTTCGGACGGAGATGTGGAGATTGAGGTGTGCTCTCCTGCCCCATCATCTCCAACTAGAGATGGGGAAGGGTGGCAAACGGTCAAGCATAAGTAGAAGACCCACTTTTACTTAAGTCCACACCATGGCACTATTACAATGGAACTGTAATAGCTATTCTGTTCATCTCGCTGAGTTACGACAATTAATATCTTCGTTTTCGGCAACCATTGTCTGTCTTCAGGAATCCAGGTTTCGTCCTGGACATGAGACAACAATGCGTCACTTCAAACTCTTCTCTAAAGACCGGATGGACGGAGCTGTGGCCGCTGGTGGCGTCTGCACTCTCGTCCACTCTAGCCTCTTGAGTGAAGAGGTGCCGTTGCGTACTCAGCTAGAGGCAGTTGCAGTTCGTACTTCGTTGCCAGTAATGGCTACAGTATGTAACGTGTACATCCCACCTGATTCTCAGCCGGATTACGACCAGCTGGTGGATCTAGTCACTTAGCTCCCCCCTCCTTTTCTCCTTCTGGGAGATGTTAATGCCCACAACACCATCTGGGGCTCCGCTACCACTAGCGGTAAAGGGAGAGATTTTGAGAGGCTGATCAGGCGGCTGGACCTGTGTCTGTTGAACACAGGGGAGCCTACGCACTTCTCTATTGCACACGGTACTTATTCAAGTATCGATATTACCCTGTGCAGTCGTGCGCTGGTTCCCCTGCTACAGTGGGGTGTACACGATGACCTTTGTAATAGTGACCATTTTCCAATTATCGTTACTCTTCCGAACCAGAGAGCCATCGAGTTACCAAGTCGATGGCTTCTCCGTCGGGCTGATTGGCCAACTTTCACGGCACGTGCGGTGTTTGCCGAAGATACCTTTGAGAGTGTCGACGATCATACCATTCACATAACGAATGGTATTTTGACTGCTGCTGAGGAAACAATACCTTCCTCATCCGGCAACTCACGCCGGAAGCTTGTCCCTTGGTGGACAGCCGAGATTGCAGCAGCCATTAAAGATCGTCGACGTGCTTTCAAATGCTATCGGAGGCAAAACACTATGGCCAACCTTATCACCTTCAGAAGGATGCGTGCTAGAGCCCGATATCTGATTCGGGAGAGTAAGAAAACGACGTGGGAAAAGTATGTGTCGTCCATGACGGCGCATACTCCTTCATCTCAAGTGTGGACTAAGCTTCGTCGGATCTCCGGACTCCCGACATCACTATCGATACCCGGAGTGTCCATCAATGGGGACATAATCACGGACCATCTCGCCATTGCCAACAGCATTGGCTCGCACTTCTCCGATGTATCCTGCTCCGGGAGTTACGATCCTACATTTCTGACTCTGAAGCGGGAGGCAGAGACTCACCCCTTGTCCTTTGCCACTGCTGCTTCGGAGTCCTATAATGTACCATTCTCTGAATGGGAACTGCGAAGTGCGCTTGCACTGTGCAGGGATACGGCTCCTGGACCGGATAACATACATAATCAAATGTTAAAACATCTGTGCGAATCCAGTATGAAAGAACTGTTGATCCTCTTCAATCGTATATGGATTGAAGGGGAGTTTCCATCTCAATGGCGAGAGGGGATCGTGATACCAATTCCTAAGGCTGGAAAGGATCTCAAGTTTGTTAGCAGCTATAGGCCCATTTGTTTGACAAATGGCCTATGTAAGCTGCTCGAAAAGATGGTGAACCGTCGACTGGTGTGGTTCTTGGAGGATAAAGGTCTCCTGTCTGAGTACCAATGTGGATTTCGCTCTCATAGGTCCACCACTGACCATCTGGTGCGACTTGAGAGCGCCATACAGGAGGCTTTTTTCCGGAAGCAGCACCTAGTCACGGTTTTCTTTGACCTCGAGAAAGCCTACGACACCACATGGCGCTACGGGATCCTTTCCACCCTTCACAAGTGGGGACTCCGTGGTAACTTACCGACTTTCATTGCGAATTTCATGTCCGTCCGACTCTTCCGTGTAAGGGTCGGTAGGACATTATCGCAGTACTATACCCAAGAAAATGGAGTTCCTCAGGGTTCAGTGCTGAGTGTCACCTTGTTCGCGATTGCCATTAATGGCATTGTTGCCGCCGCCGGGTCCGCGGTAGTTCCATCGCTGTATGTAGACGATTTAGCTCTGCATTACAGCTCTGGAAGTATGGCAGTCGTGGAACGGCAATTGCAGCTGGCCATCAACCGGGTCGACAGGTGGGCTCACGACCGGGGTTTTCGTTTTTCAGCAGCGAAAACCTCCGTCGTCCATTTTTGTCGGCTACGGAGGCTACATTTACACCCTGAACTACATCTCAGGGATGCTGCGTTGCCGGTGGTTGACACTTATCGCTTCCTGGGGCTCCATTTTGACAGCAAGTTAACGTGGCAGCACCATATACGGCAATTGAAAATGACATGTCTCAGGAAACTGAACATGCTCAGGTTTCTTAGTGGCACTACGTGGGGGGCTGACCGTGCGGTGCTGCTACGGTTCTACCAAGCCCTCGTCCTGTCCCGGCTAGACTATGGTTCTGCGGCATACGGTTCAGCAAGGCCGGCAACCTTGAAAATGCTGGACAGTATCCACCATAGTGGCGTTAGGCTGGCTACCGGTGCCTTCCGGACCAGCCCGATACCCAGCCTACTCGCCGAATCGGGTGTTCCACCTTTAAATTATAGACGCCAACATATGCTGTTAGCATATGCTGCCAATGTGCGTCAAATGCCGCAACACCCGACCTATCAAGCTCTCTTCGGTACCCAAAACCACCAGGGGTTGGTATTAGACTTGATAGCTCGTGTACCGAAATAGGAGTGGCTGTAGGTCCCTGTATGATCCGGACATCTAGCGAGGTGCCTCCGTGGCAAGTCCCGCGTCCGGAAATTCGGTTAGATCTGCACCGAGGTCCTAAGGTGAACACGGATGCCTCCGTTTACCGGAGGCAGTTCCACAGCATAGTTCACCAATTTCCGGACGCTGGCATTCTATACACGGATGGTTCGAAGGTGGACGAGAAGGTGGGTTGTGCTTACGTTATTGATGGTGCAAATACCAAGATCTCTTTGCCTGAGGCCTGTAGTGTGTTTACTGCGGAGCTCGTTGCCATCTATGAAGCTCTGCAGTTTGCACTACAGGATGCTCGAATCCACTTTCTCGTGTGTACCGACTCTTTGAGTTCGTTGCAGTCAATTGCTACATGTTTCCCGCAACACCCCCTAGTGCAGCGAATCCACGACCTACTAGCCGGGCTGTGCCACGCTGACACTCGAATCACCTTTCTGTGGCTTCCAAGCCACATGGGAATTGCGGGAAATGAGTTAGCAGATCAAGCTGCAAAAGAGGCGGTATCACTACCACCTCGACCAATGGAGGTACCCGCTAGAGATATTCGCTCTCAGTTACGCCTACAAGTTCTGGCTTTTTGGGAGAGTCAGTGGCTAGCTGACCCACTGCCCAGTAAACTGAGAGCGATCAAGGGAACTACTCGCGTTTGGCGGAGCTCCTTCCGGGCCCGGAGAGAGTCCGTCATTTTGTGTAGGCTAAGGATAGGTCATACAAGATCCACCCACTCGTACCTAATGAGAAGGGAAGACCCCCCACTTTGTACCTGTGGAGCCGTTTTCACCGTGGCCCACATTTTCACCGAGTGTGTGGATCTTGCTGACTTACGAAGAAACCTTGGTTTGCAGACGACACTCAAACTTATATTAGCCGATGACGCGGTGGCTGCTGATCGCGTTATCCGCTTTATAAGTGAGAGTGGGTTAGGGCCAGCAATCTAAATTTTCCAGTGAACTTTGACTCAACGACTTGTTCGTTTTTGAATGATAATGTTTTGTTTTTTCCGTAATTTTTGTTTATGTTTATATATATATATATATTTTTTTTAAATTTTATTGTTTGTTTTTGTTTTATTAATTTTTGGTCTTTTTAAATTTAGATGTCCACCTCAAAATTTTAAATTCAATTCAAAATTTGTATTCTTTAATCTGTGTTAAGAGGGGCAGATGACCTCGTAGTTCCGCCCCTTAAAACAACAATAACTAACTAACTAACTCCAGGATAGAGAGATGCATTGCAATGAATCACATTGAGCACCTTCTAAGAACAAGTGTTCAGATCTCAGAGAGTAGGCACTGTAGGACCCATGTTTATTAGACACTTTGTTTTCTTGTTTTGATGTATACTCTCACCTCCTAAAATATTGGGTACTTCTTTTTTCAACACCCTGTATATGGAAGTCAATGCTCTTAGTTACTGACTGGCTGTGTGACTCAGCGGTAACGTTCCCTCCTGCTGAACTGCGTACGCGCGCCCGCGATCTGCGCCAGTCTCAGTCAGATTAGCTTGCCATGTTTATTGGAGGGCACATAGATAATGACCCTGTATTTGTCACTGCCACATGGTTTTTTATATGTTTCCTTTTCATTTTAATATTTTGTTTCAACTGTATGTAATAGAAATATTTTTTCCATACTTAATCGTATTTTCTGAGTTGAAGGCCAACTAATGAAGAATGATTCTAATACAATGGGCCAAAAGGAAGACAATAGCTGTGTTTCTGCAAGATGTTTTAGTGCTCATATTATTCATTCTGTTTAATGAAGGGAAAATTCTTGGTTCAATATTTTGTATTGGCAAGGCTTGCAGCCAGTTTCTTACGAGTATATTGAGTTATAAGGTTTATTAAAATATGCTCACAGATCAAGGGTGGCAATTTTGGCAATCCTTAACAGAATCGGTTTTACTGAATTGCTAAATGATCTGGTGTACAAACATTCAACTGATCTGAGGGTTTTTGAAAGTCTGGAAAATTTTGCTAGCAGTCTTTCTCACCTTACGTTAAGCTATCACAGTGACACGATTTTCATTTTCATTTTCCCCATTCCATGCTGAAAATTGCAGGTATGAGCTGCTTCTTTCACAGACAAAATCACAATGAACCAGGATAGAATACAAGACTAGGGTCTGATTGTACAACATGCCTCAAAAGTTTGTAACAGTATTTATGGCTAGACTAGGTATAGTAATAACCCCTGGCACTACAACCCATGAAGGGCCTAGACTTACCAAGCGACCACTGCCCAGCCATTTGGCCTGCAGATATTGGGGTGATGCGTGGTCAGCGCGTTGGGTCTCCGCGGCCGTTAATCTTGGTTTTCGTGACCGGGGCGCTGCCTCACTATCAGACAGCTACTCAATTGTCTTCACGAGGCTGAGTGCACCCCGCTCCAGCCCTCGCATCAGTTTGTAAAATCCCTGACAGAGCCGGAAATCGAACCCGGGGCCTCCGGGTGAAAGGCAGGCGCGCTACCCACAACATCTCGGGGCCGGCCTATGTATATTAGCCTTGTTATAGTGTAGAGTGATTTATTGAAAAATATATTGAGTGATATGGAATGTTCTTGGTATAAATTTATTTGGAAAAATACCAAAAGTGATTACATAACCGTTAGAGTTCGTGGTTTATAGCATTTACGATTCATTTAAACTCATCCTGTCGGGTACGAGGTTTCACGGCCTCTATGAGTAGATTTTAATTACGATTAAGTGCAAAATTGGCAGTTTGCTTTCTGCTAAATAAATGCAATATTCTTGATTTTCTAAAAAATAAATAGTTTTAAAATAATATAGACAGTTCAGATGTTTGAAATATTGATTTCTTAGCAACATTTAATTTTATTTTGGACAAACGATGTTTGGAAAATTTCAGCGGAAGAGATTTCTTTAAAAATTCCACAATGAAAAACCATGTTAGTTTTTATTTATTTATATATTTATTTAACAATATTTTTTTTTAACGATGAGGTTTGTATTTAAACACAAATAGTGCTAAATGTTCTGGCATAACTCAACAAGATGACAGTGTTTCGCCCCGGTGTGCTATTGGGCTCTTCAATTGGTTAAAGCACACCTCACCAAGACACTGTCTAGTGCACACTGGGAAGGCCATTGCAAGACGTATTTGATACATGTGTATCCGCGTCACGAGCAAGCGAGTGCACTATGGGAGTCGAAACTCCATTCCAAAGCAATTATAACCTTACCTTGGCATTGAATATACAATTTTCATAAGAAAATATGCATTGTCCTTTGAGCCATAATATATTTAAACACAAATAGTGCTAAATGTTCCGGCATAACTCAACAAGATGACAGTGTTTCGCCCCGGTGTGCTATTGGGCTCTTCAGTTGGTTCAAGCATTCAAAGTTCCTTTGTAAGAATCCCTCACAGTTTTCCACCCAATCATTACTTTATTATACATGTATCATAACTAGGGACCGGATTTTTAGGTTTTTAAAATTGTCATTTTAGGTTTTCAAAAAACATATTTTTATTTATTTTTAGGTTTTTAAATGGGTTTTTATGTTTAAAGTGTCCGGCACCGTGGCTAAATGGTTAGCGCACTAGGCTTTGGCCCGAAGTGCCCCAGGTTTGATTCCCGGCCGAGCCATCAGGGATTTTAATCTTCTGGGGCTAATTTCCGTGGCTCGGGGAATGGGTGTATGTGACGTCTTCATCACCACTTCACCCTCATTACGACGCGGAGGTCACCCACAGGCATCGATTAGAAAGACCTACACTCGGCTTCTCCGGAGGCCACACGATCGTTCATTCATTCATGTTTAAAGTGTAGCAAAAGTTGACATAAACTGCACAAAGCTTAAAATTAATGCCTAATTGTTAATAGAAAATCTGATCGCAACAAGATTGTAAATATTTTACAAAATGATAAGTCTTTTGTCAAATTATCACCGAGAACTTTACACTTTCAGGCAATGTTTGCTGTCCTTAAATATGTTAATTATTCAAATTCAATAAAACCACGGATGTCTGAGGTGATTTTCACACTCTAGCCCCTTTAATTAACTTTCTTTATTTAGAATATTGGAAACTTGGAAACAATAGAGATGTATCCCCATTTTCCTGATAATAAATAACCAAACAATAAGCTGATGAGTGCTGTAAGTACTTGAATTTTCTGGCAGATAGGATTCCTCTCAATCAACTAGAGCTGGTGGTCTGGTGGTTTACTTTTAAAAATTACTGACTTAAAATTCAAATATAGTACAATAAATGGAACAAAGCTGCAATTTAATTAGGTATTTTAAGGTATTCTCATATCGTTTAGGATTTTAGGTAATAGAGAATTCACGAATATGGGTCTTTTGAGTGTGATTTGGAAAAGTATTGAAGTATTTTTGTATTTAGAGGCAAGGGAAAAAAAGGTCCCTAATCATCACACTCCTGTGGAAATGTTTCTGGCCATTTTAGACACTTCGTCAGCACATAGTGGTTTCTAAACACTAAGATACAGTACACAAAACATCACAAAATGGTTGACAATACATTTTTTGCATTATGTTGTATAATACTGGTAGTTCATTTTCACTTGCAGACTTATTCTAAAGACATAAGTAAAACCTTGTTAAAAAATGTTAATTTTTAAATTAGTTAGTTAGTTATTGTTGTTTTAAGGGGCGGAACTAAGAGGTCATCTGCCCCTTTTAAATTTGTTAACAGGTTTTCATTTATATTATGTTTAGAATAAGTCAGCAAGTGAAAATGAACTATTATACAAGATGTAATGTGCAAAAGATGTATCGTCAATCATTTGGTGATGTTTTGTGTAATTTAGTGTTAGAAGCCACTGAGTGGTGAGGAAGGGTCTAATATGACTTGAAATATGGTTTCTTCTGTTCCAAAAACCACACTATTGTTATTGTTGTTTTTATTATTATTATTCACGGGGATTCTTGATGATGATGATGATTATTGTTGTTTTAAGGGGCAGAACTACGAGGTCATCTGCCCCTACAGAAGGATTGTCCCCTGAAAGTAGGAAACCCAGAAACTCTGTCCCCTTCTCGTCCATCCACAGAATACATGTGTGTTGTGATAGATGTATAATAATAATTTCATTAATGCAGCCAATGACCATTCATTTTCCTTTCAGGACGGGTCAGGGAAGGGATTTTGGAAGGAAATCGGCTGTGGACCTATTGTAAGGAACCGTCCTGGCATTTTCCTGGTGCTGAAAATGGGAAACCATGAAAACCATTTTCAGGACAGCCGATGTAGGATTCAAACCCACGCTCTCCCGATACCAGCGAAGCACGATGTAGCGCGTTAATGCTCTTGGCCACTGTGGCCGGTAATAGATGTATAATAAAGTAATGATTGGGAAGAAAACTGAGGGAGATTCTTACAAAGAAACTTTGAGAGATTTTTTCATACTCAACGACCAAAATGCAATACTTAACTATGTGATCTTACGTTCAATTACAGTCTCAATTTGGCTGTCACTATGTTGGCTACAGCTCGGGGGGTGGGTTCGATTCCCTGTTCTGCCAAGAAATTTAATGGTGGTTTGTGGTACTGGAGCGGTATCATTAACATGCAAGTTACCCAAGTGGTGTTAATTTCCAAAACTTGTACCTACACACGTTTACTAACTTTTCCAATGATACTAGGTTGAGTATTCTGTACTCAGTCGTACTGTTCAAAATCACATGATATGTTGTAATAACCACAGGTGACTTTAACTCTTAGTAAAATTTGGTCACAATCTGTAGGAAATGTATGTTCACATGCTATTTACAGTAGATTCCCACTAATCGGAACTAATTAGGACCGAACACTGTTCGGATTAGGTGGATTTTCGTCAGATACGACAACATATTGACTTTAAGGCTCGAAAACCAATTACACTATTCTGTAATGTTTTTATAAGCACTGTATGTGTCTACCTAGCACGAGCAGCCTGATGAACTGTTTATGCAGAGTTGGTTAAACATTGCCTCGACAAGTTGTTTTAGTGCGTTGCGTCAAAAGAAGATCATGACTTTACTTCTTAAGTGTTGATTTGCTTTTAGTTTGTTTTGTCGTTAACGTAAAAAAAAATGCTTTGAAACTTTGTTATGCACATTGTTAGTAGGTCTAGGCCTTCCGGTTTTTAGTTTTTGTGTACGGTATAAGATAGCCGACAGATTCACTGTTTACTCCTGTAGCATTTATTTCAGGTTTCTCTGTGCAAATAAATTTATGTTTTTAATCTTAATCTTTATTTTTTCCTGTTTTAAAATTCAAAACAAATTTGGTAGATATTTTTTCCTAGCCCTTTTCGGATTAGGTCGCCCCAGAAAGGCTTGGAGGAGAACTATAGAAGAAGAAGAAGCCTTGGAAGTGGGGAAAACCTGGAATGAAGTGAAGCGGTTGGCCATAAATAGAACCAGATGGAGAGCCTTTATTGCTACCCTATGCACCTCCTAGGTGCAACAGGAAATAAGTTTAAAAAAGAAGTCTTTTCGGATTAGGTGGATTTTTGAATTAGCGGGGCTCGGATTGGTGGGACTCAACTGTATATATACAAAAAATGGGATAAGTCCTCTTTGGACGTATGAAGGTACTTGTGAGTGGTATGGGAAGAGTGTTGTTGGTGAGTCAGTGTTTCAGCGTTGATTTCAGCTAGAAGTCCTTCAACAGTGGACAACAATCTAGTGAAGGTTTTGCATTGAAAACCTACATTGAATGAGTAGTGAGTTAGCCACGCGTGTATTCTGTGGATGGACGAGAAGGAGGCAGAGTTTTGGGTTGCCTACTTTTATGGGACGATCCTTGTGAATAATAATAATGTGGCTTTCGGGACAGAAGAAACCAGAACTGGCAAACAGAAAAATATTTCAGCTTCACCATGGCCATGTGTGCTTAGGGTCATCTGCAGAAGATTGAATAGGATGACTTTCACCTTCCACCATACTCAACAACAGTATACCTCCTGACTTGCTCGCCTCCCAGCCGACCCAGTTCTGTGCTGATGTAATTTTCAAATTGCCATATTGATGAGGTAAAGTCTGGAGGTACCTAAATGTAATATTGAGGTCATTGTATACTTGGGTGGGAGAGCAATCTGTCTGACGATGTTTGTTTTAGTGTGTGTAATTGTGGCTAGGCTAGGGAAGGAGGTGGCTGTAGCCTTAAGTTTGGTACCATTGGCTTGGAGTAGCCGAGGAGATATCTTGGAAAACTCCCTCTAGGATAACGTGAGGTGGGAATCGAATCCACCTCTTCTCAGAGCTGGACAAGGCTTAGGTATCCTATTCCAGCTCTCAAACCAGAATTAAATTTCTTGACAGAGCTTGAAATGCAAAATAATATAGAATATCTTGAAAAAAGATTTTTTTTTTCTTGAACACATACATTTCCCCCCCACCTAATACAATGCTGAGAACTTTCTGGACATTCTATAATACTTCTGGAGTAGGTTTGGATGTTATTTGTAGTGAACTGCTAGGTCTGAAACTACCTGCGGATTTTCCTAATCCGGTAAAGTTCAGAGTAAATTTTCGCTCATTATTATACTTCAGTTTGGATTAGGTTTAAGGGAAAGTATACCAAATGCATATTTGTTGAGAAACAGGATGCAGCAGACTTACTAAGGTAATAAGTTCCACTTCAAGGCAGTGTACACTTATGGATAATCATAAAATACTGAAGTTTTTGGCAGTCAATGCTGCTTTCAACAGCAACAGAGTTATCTGTTGTTGTTGTTGTTGTTGTTGTTTGTAACCTGCATACAATATGTCTTAGCATTTTCTTAGCGAGGCAGTTTGGGCACTTGCAACCAATTATCACACAGTTTTTGGTAATGTTACAGAGATTTTAAATTTCCAGTTGTGATGTGTTTGTACCACTGTTTTTCTAGGCACTGGGATTATTCGAACGGTGCCCTGCCCCGCTACCACAGCCCTCCGCTGTCTACTGAATATGAACGTCCCCCTCCATACTATTATCCTGGCCCAGGGTAAGCTTAGCTTTGCTTACTGTATTGTTCTCTTCAAGCTTTTGTTTGTAGTTGTGTCTGTAATTTTGCTTGTATTGTTTCCAGTCAGTTTTGCTGCTGAAGATATGTAGTTGTGTATTTTGTGTTTAATGCTGAAGGCAAGGCTTGATCAACAATTATGTGTACATGATATAGGGTAAACAAAACCCAACACACAGGGAAAATCAGTGACTGCAGTCAGATCCGTGTACTGGTCAGAGTTAGCAGCTGGGCCAGAGGAGGCTTAACATAATACGTAGGAATAACCTTCTGTTGGCTCAGGATGGTGATCATCATCATAATCAGTTTATTGCTTGCCACGGTGGGTGAGTGGTTAACGTGTCGGACTACCAACCCCAAGCTTGCAGGTTCGCTCCTGGCCGTGGTAAGTGTTTTTTTTTTTTGAAAGGCGACAAAAATCACTACATGGATGTCATACGTTGTTGGCATGTTAAAGAACCCATTTGAATTCAGTAGGCCGAGTTCACTGGCAAAATTAATCTCGGTATTTTCCGCAACACAAAGTTCCTCCATTCTCTACTAGAAAGCGCTGTAGTGTCAAGGAGCTTAGATATCTAACCTCCTTGACTTTCATAGCATTCAAAGGAACGACGAAATTCGGCATGCAAGCTGCCCTCTGGGTGTCAATTAACAAAGCTTGCACCCAGCACCTGAGGCCATACGATATTATTATTATCAGTTTATTGCTTCAGCAAACTGGGTATGGTTTGTGAACCTCTTCCACTTTTGTCTATCCAAAAACACTTCCTCTTTGAAGATGGACTTGATATCACCCCTCCTCCTGTTGTCTCCTATATCTCTGCACCATTTTCTTGGTCTTCCTCTTAGTCTTCTAGTAACTTCTACCTCCATAACTAGGGAGAAAGTTTTAATGTGTCTTATTTTTTTGGAGACATTTTCTTTGATTTTCGGAGTTTGAAGAAACGTGTGTCTTGAAGTAAATGAGGGGTAATTTATAAATGTATTAGTAACCACCATTTGATTGAATGTGGGCCATCCAGAGTAAAGAGTTCTGTGGCCCCATCCTCACTGCAGAAAAGCTGTTCAAACTAACAACTACAGAGCACTTTATTCAGGATGTCCACATTCGAATTAAATGTGGGTTACTAATATACTTCCAAGATATTGTTCCTGTTGGTATACTGTACACTTATTCAGGTAAGAAATATGAAATAAAATGCCCATAATTTCTGTGCCGACAGTAGTTAGAAGGTTTTGTCTTACCTGTGTTGTGAAAATATTCATCATTTATGTCCAAGAAAGTCATTTTTGAAGGCCTTTGTCTGGAGCGTGGCACTCTATGGAAGTGAGACTTGGACTGTTGGAGCAGCAGAAAAGGGGAGAATTGAAGCGTTTGAAATGTAGTGTTATAGGAGAAAGATGAAGATCAGATGGGTAAATAGGGTTACGAATGAAGAGGTATTAAGATGTGTGGGAGAGGAGAGATGTTTCTGGCGACTGCTAATGAAGAGAAGAGGTAGGTTGGTAGGACACATACTAAAACACGCAGGAATAGCAAACTTAGTTATAGAAGGAAGGGTCGTGGATAAGAACTGTAGGGGTAGACCAAGGTTAGAATATGTTAAACAGATTGTCTCGGATGTAGGGTGTGGTAGCTATGTAGAGACGAAACGATTAGCTCAGGACAGGGAAGCATTGGGAGAGCTGCATCAAAACAGTCGATAGACTGAAGACTCAAACAACAACATATCCAAGCACAATTTGCTGTGAGGCAGAATGTTTTGGAAATTTGTTGCAGGTCATCTTGTGTAACGCTGCCTCTGTTCGGCTGTGGTTAGCCGACGCATTGGTGATGCCACCAGCAGTGACTGGTTCATGGATCTGACTCTGCTCACTAATTTTTTCCAATGTGTTAGGTTTTATTTGTCCTGTATTACAAAAACTTGATCTAATACTTTCTGCAGCAAAAATTTGAGAAAGCCTTTAGACAATATAACACACTTGACTTCAATGTTACTATGTTATGTTAAAATGTTATGCAATGTGGACCAAGCTTTATGTTCATTCAATTATATGCAGGTATACCTTTGAGCATTCTGTCTAAGCCTTTAAACCTTTGTAACCAAGTAAGAAGTTCCTTAATCCCCTATTTGCAGTTAGATTTACCTAGGCACCTCTCACCTTGAAATGGTTAATTGAATCTATACTCTGTATGCTTGAATAAGGTGATTGACCTTTTGTCTCTCGTTCAATCGCAGTTCATTCATTCATTTTTTTAAATTTGCAGATGCGAATAATTCCCTGGTAGCAAATTGTACAATTACAGAAAGTTACCAACAATAATATCAAACACAATGTTCACAAGTCTCAAGTAATTTATGAACTATAGTAATTTCATCGTAGTATTTACATGAAATTTCAGTCTTCTCTTAAACACATCAATATGTTTGGGGAAAGGCTCTAAGACCATGACCTCCAATTATCAATACCTTGATAAATGAAATAATATATCCCATAATTTGTACGCTGCGGTCGGCCCTTAACTTTATGTCAATGATCTGCCCTGCTCCCCATGCTGGCCGATTAGTGTGAGTGTTAACCATAGTGTACAGTCTGGAATTTGTCCCATCTTCCAGTGATTCCAATGATACCCTCCATTATAATCTCACAGCCCACATGCTTTCAGTGTCAGGTCAGCTGTGTCTGTGACTTGTATTGTGTGATCGAAAGCTACCTTCACTGTGCATTTGTTCTTTAGTCATATATAGCAGAACAGCAGTAGTTATAGAGAAATGTAATTACAGTACAGTAGAACCTCGGTAATCCAAGGTAATTGGGACCAAGAGGAGCTCGAATTTGGGAAATCTCGGATTACACAAAGTTACAAGACCTTTAATTTAAAATTAGATGCACAAGAACTTGTGTTTAAATATTCTTCCAGTAAACTGCATTATTTCATCAGTTATCGTATAATGTGTTGCATTTAGGCTTTGTTTCAGAAATAAAAACAATATTCTACAAAATAAATGCAAATATGTACATTTTTACTTAACGTCAGTTGGTGTCGCCGCACTCAGTTGTTCCATCCATGCACTTTTTTTGATTTTTATACAGGGTGTCATTTATGTACTTGAGTACCCTTAAGGGGCGTTTAGGGGATCAATTTGAGATAGGGAACCTGGGGTCGGAATGGGCTCCTAATCCCAGAAAACAGGGTTGTTTCAGGCCCTCCGCCCCTGTGAAGTAGGCAGGCGCGCCATGTGTTACTCTGAGGTCAGGCACTCTTCGCTTGGCGCGACCTCGATCAACGCTGCGTTGGCCGAGAGGATAGCGGCGAGGCGCAGTGTCCCGGTGGTCCCAGGTTCGTTTATCCTGAGGTGCCATACCTTCATTTTTTCTTTTTCTTTATATTAGAGGGGAAGGAGGGGGCGTAGTCACAGTGCGTGTTTATTCTGTGTTGATTTTTTTAAACTATCGTTGATTCTGTAAATTAATTGCCTTTTGATTATTAGTATCAATGAGTTACGTGTGTTTCTGTAGTAGTTACAGACGACGGAATTATCGATTGGCAAGAGGAATGCAGCTCGGGCTAACGCAGCGTTGAGCGGTGGTCGTGCAAGACCGTTGACAGCGAAAGAGTGCTTGACCTCAGAGTAACACATGGTGCGCTTGCCTACTTTACAGGGGCGGAGGGCTTGAAACAACCCTGTTTTCTGGGATTAGGAGGCCATTCCGACCCCAGGCTCCCTATCTCAAATTGATCCTATACCCATCCCCTACAAGCCCCTTAAGGTTACTCAAGTACATAAATGACACCCTATATAACACTGGTAAGGCTGACATCTGTGTAATTTTTAAGGCTCTTGGTTTGGCAGACTTTCCAATTAACAAAAGCGGCAATTTGTGATCGCCAGTGGCATCGGCACAAGCTAGTATTGTTATTCTGTCTTTTGATTTCTTACAACCTGGAGCAGAAGCTCCATTTCTAGCTGCTAACGTTTTAGACGGAAGCATTCTATAATTTAGGCCACTCTCATCACAGTTATAAACCTGATCAAGTGATAGATTTTCTTGCTTTATCATATTTTTTATTTTTCCCTCCATCACTTCAACACCTTTATTGTCAGCCGATAATTTCTCTCCGCAGATTTCAAGCTGGCGTATGCCGTACCTTCTTTTCCACCTGTCCAGCCAGTCAGAACTTGCCGAAAAACTTTCTTCTCCTTCCGAAATCCTCCTGAATCATCCAACCACTAAGTGGACTTCCTTTATTTCGCTGTTGGGTAAACCACAAATGAAGTGCAGCACTGGTTGTTTCATAATCTGATGTTTTCATGGTTTTACGATCCCTGCATTTCGATGTTTTATTAGAAGAACAAGAGTATTTAGTAGAAAACCACTGCTCAAATTTGGTCCTGTTTTGACGCCAAGCGTCTACTGTTACTTCGCCTACGCCCAATTCTGCCGCGATCTTTTTTTATAGTTTCGCAACCGTCTAGGCTTTTCAGTGCCAACATTTATGTCTCCAACGACACAACACACAGTACTGCACACGCCGCACTAAGTCTGAGCAGACACTGGCTAGTTAGCGGGAGGGCGATAGCGGGCAGAATTGTAAACAACGCATGTGCGCATCTTCGCCAAAGACCTTGGGTAAGCTAGGCGTCTCACTGTCATCCACTTCTGATTAACCGGAGACTAAAACTTACAGGACTCGGATTACCGGGGTTCTACTGTAGTATATTTGTGACTTACCTCAGTTTTCGATCATATTAGTTGTTGGTTTGGTTGGTTCCTCAGTTTAGAAGCTGCGACAACGCGGTCATGTAGCCCCGTGTACTTCGAGTGTGTGTAGAATCTCTCTGATAACCGGTGTTAATTGTGATGGCTGTATTAGTGTGTGTTATCTGTAATTCAGATAAGGACTGCAGATGATCAATTTTAAGTGGTTCCTACTTTTGCTACCAAATGTTACCATCAACGACACCTAGCCGCGAACTTGGCTACTAGATGCCACGGCAACTGGCACCTCATGGCGAATATTTGAATTTAATAGAGCGTTAATCAGATCTAACCTACAAATTTACCTTCACACAATTGTAGTTCGTGGAAGGTTCTTTTGGATGCCATAAATCTATGACATCTGTCCACCGGCTTTACTTCCCCTCCGAAGGAAGGCATACTGATGGATTTTTAACGCTCTTAAAGAGTCCGACGACTTCGGCTGGGTTTGAACCTGAGATCTTGAGCATAGATGCTCAGTATGCTACCAACTACACCACCGAAACCGCAGTTGTTGGTGCATGCACCGTATATTATATATTGCTATGTTGGAACCGGGTACAGTGGCTGAGAGCTCTGCTTGTAAGAAACTGAAAACCACAGGCCGAGGAATTGCATTTTGAGGTCAGTTCCGTGAATTGGTATGTAATTTATGGGGATATTCCGAGAAGGAGAGAGATAACGGTGGTTCTTGAGTGCCAGTTATTGATGCTGTGTAATATTGCCCCCTCCAAAGTCGAGGCATAGTTTAGATGTCAAGCGAAATACAGGGTCATCATTTTAAATCCCCCTGTACGCGCCACTAGGTCGATAAAAGTGACCTCGGCAAGCGCAGCCTTATGTCCCCAATGAGCACACGCGTTGAGGCCGGCAATGTTGCAGTAAGCTGTCAGTATCTCTGGTGCCGTAAGATTGTGAAGTGCTAGTTGAGCCAGCGAGCGGGTGTCAGTGCGAGAGCTTGCCGAACCTTGATTGGTATCAGAGGGGAGACATAAATTTATGACCCAGTAGCTTGAGGAATGTTAATGATGAACTAACATGCTTATTGACAGCATTATGACTTGTAGGTGTAGTAATAATGGTGGTGAGAGCTGAAGAAATGTCAAGACCTTCTACTACAAACCTGCGGTAATTAATAATTTGTAGTTGAACGCTGTGAGTGAATCTTTCTCGGATTTAAGAGCACAGCAATGACGTAAATGTATGCATGAGTGAAGGATTAAAATTGTGTGGGTTACTGTGATAAATATCTAAGTTTATATGGTGGTTTTGAATGGAAGCGATATAGGAATATCCCTCTTCCAAGTCTGAAGCAGTAGATTGCCATGGAAAACTTAATATTATCGTGAGTTATCAAACTTTTCAGCAGTTTCTTGAAACCCTTAATAATCCTGTAGCTTATGACTAACATAATTATTATAGGTATTACAGTGACTTGAATCAACTAATGTATTTATCGTGCGTTATTAGTGAGAGGTTCAGCAACCTCGTTCGCAGATCACATGGTGAGACGAGAAACGTCGATCACATTCTTGAGCATACAGAGTAGCCTATAACTATTACATCCTAGATCTACCTCGGCCTTTCTTACGCTCTGCAGCTGAGGTCATTAGTTTTCTATCTCGCAGTGTAGCCATGCTTGTTAAGTTGCACACCATGACTGCATAAGGGAGCTGAGAGTCCGGAGATCAAATCCCATGGCTGACAGCTGCCATCCCGAGTATGATTTTTCTCTGGGTTTTTCACATCCTCTCTCCTGGCAAATGCTGGATTGGTACCTGGCTTCAAGGCCCAGGGCACCTACTTTTATCCCAGACCCTAAAATTACAGTTAACGTATTACAGATTAGGAGATTATTTCAGCCTACACTCAAGTATATGGGACTGATGACAAAATGCCCCTAGCCCCTGAAACGAATTAACATCAACAAACCATTCATTTTCATCCATTCTCATTACCCGGCCACACTCAATGCCATTATGAATGTCCTCCTGCATTTGTTTGTTGTAGCATTAATTTGTCGTTTTCTCCAGCTTATGAATTCCTTCCAACATTTTCTTCATTCCTGCAGAATACAGTAGATCACTATAATTAAAATACAGCAACAGTATTCGCTTGCAGTTTTGAGAATATTCTTAGCTGTTGTCTTTTGCAAATGGTGGTTGGCAGTTGACTTGTTATTGCTTAATTGAATCAGTTACAGGGCAAACATGAGTTTCTGACAGAAACTTAGAAGAATGACCACTTGATGTAATGCTTTATTATAAGCAGGAATAGTAAATTGTTGTAAAATTCCCTGATTGTGAGATTGACTTCTATTTTTTTTTTTTTTTTTCTTAAATGGGGTTGACATATTGTGCAGAGAGTATATGCAATATGTTCAATCACTGACCCAAAAAATGAATGTTCCTTGGAAGTTACGGTTGCCAGGTGGTGGGAGGATAGAACATGCAACATGACTTTGAAGAGTTACGTTCAATTTTGTTGTCCTTATATGACCACAGGACATGACTTGTTACATCTCCCGGCCTGAGATATAATATATCCATCCAGAGGCAACATTAATCATAATTTTATTAAAGAAGGCTTTCCAGTCGGTCAACACAACATATTTTGTTTTGACCAACTGGAAAGCATTCTTTAATAGAATTAGGCAACACTGAAAAATGGCTTCTATCACTTCAATTAATCATAATAAAATTAGACTTCCGGATTTTTGGGTTTTAAGATATCCACAAATTTTTTCAGCAAACATATATATGTTATCACAACGATTTACCCAAAATATGCCATTAGTTTCAATATCGAAGCCGCAAAATATTGCGAAAAAAATTTAAGTTTTCGAAATGTATTGCTTTCACCCTCAAATGCAAAATACCAACGAAATGCTGGTAATATGTTTTTTTTTAAATATTTACTTTAAAATTAATTGAAATTGTTCCACAATTTGATAGAAAATAAGAAATCTTAAATATAAATGTTTTGGTTGGTTGGTTCTTAAGTTTAGGGGCTGCGACAACGCGGTCATGTAACCCCATGTACTTTGGGTGTGTGTAGAATCTGTCTGATAACTGGTGTTAATTGTGATGACTGTAATAGTGTGTGTTATCTGTTTTTTAATTTAAGTACTGCAACTTAGAATTTTTCAAATAGTTCCTACTTTTGCCGCCAAGCGCCACCGTCGACGACTACTAGGCCAAGTTCAGAACTTAGCTACTAGACGCCACCGCAGTCGGCTCTTGGCAACGAACTTAGAAACCTAAGAGCGTTGTTTACATTCTTAAGCTATCCAATTTAGCTTCACCCAGGTGCAATTAGTGGAAGGTTCTTTAACATGCCATAAATCTATGACATGGGACCGCCGGCTTTTCTTCCTTTCCAAAGGAAGGCATACTGAGGGATTTTTAACGCTCTTAAAAAATCCGACGGCTTCGGCCGGGTTAGAACCCGCTATCTTGGGCATAGAAGCTCAGCATGCTACCAACTACGCCACCGAAGCCGCTTATAAATGTTTTCTAAGATAAGTAAGAGGCTTTTCTGCCTACTCAGATAGGCATACAAATCTGCATCCTGAAATCCTGGAAACAATGCTCTGCTTGACCTTTGGGGACAACATACAGTAAGTTTCACAAGTTACTATTGTAGTCGTGGAGAGTATTTGTTAATGCTAGGTTAGGTCTTAAACACAGAAAATTGTTTGTTACTCCTTCAAATGTTTGTATATTGTTCATAATTTAACCAAATCCGTGCACCGTACACACTCAACCCTCACTTTATTTTTAATTTCACCGCGAAATATCGCAAAATACCTAATTTCACCGCTTTGAACATTTTATTTTTCCGCTTTGGACCCCTTTATATTGCCATAATTCAGGGTCCCGGCCGAAGTAGTTGTATTTTTTAAGAGCGTTACAAATCTTACAGTATGCCTTCCTTTGGAGGGGAAGCAAAGCCGGCGGTCCCATGTCATAGATTTATGGCATGTAAAAGATCCTTCCACAGACTAAACTTGTGTGAAGCTAAATTGTTAGGTTAGATTTCGTTGGAACACTCTATCAAAGTTCCAACGTTCACCACTAGGTAGCTCAACCTTAGGGTGTCTGCTGGAAGCAGCTACAGACTCAGGCGAGCCGAACATGTCCTCGGACACTCCCGGCACTAAAAGCCATATGATAAATAAATAAATATAGGGTCCCTAATCATAATGTATGCACAATATTTTGTCTGTCGGTTGTATTGTAGTTTTGTACAGTGCTTCTGTCATCCAGGGTGGTAGTTGTGTGTGCATATGTGAGCATTACTCTATTCTGTGCTACAATTCTGTCTGTCATGTGAAAGCTCATCCTACTCCAACATGCAACAGATACACGGCCCGAGTGCCGATACTTGGCTATGGATGCTGGATTGTGTCGGGTATCGAACGTATTGAAAAGTTAGAAACCATATTTCAGTATTGTCTTTGTAATCTATTAACAGAATTGCTTTTCTGTCGGTCAACACAATTGAACTCAATTAGATTGGGTGAGATGAAACAATTAATTTATTACCCTGTTACCTGAAAGAAATGTTACATGAATTATTTATACGCTTATTAACACACTTCTCCAACAAATTGGGGGGTTAATTGGATAACAAGTTTCGTTCATCAAGCGAGCATCATCAGATCCAAATATCATCATCATCATCATCATTTCCCCTTATCCAGCTCCTGCCGGGTCGGGGTATTTATGGCACTTCTCCACTTTCCTCTTTCCTTCCACCATTCTTCTTCCACGATCTTGTCCCAGTCCAGATTTCTTTTTCTTACGCCGTTCTTCACTGAATCCATCCACCTTGTTCTAGGTCTTCCTCTTGGTCTCTTACCCTTGCACTTCGCCTCCAGCATCTGTCTTGGTATTCTATTTTCCTCCATCCTCTTTACATGTCCAAACCACCTTAGTTTATTCTTCTCAATTCTCTCATTTAGTTTTCCCATCCCAACTTCCTTCCTAACATCTTCATTCCTCACTCTGTCTTTCCTTGTCTTTCCTATCATACTTCTTAGGAATTTCATTTCACTGGCTTGGATTCTACTCTCTTGCCTGCTTGTCAGGGTCCAAGTCTCAGCTGCATAAGTTAATATGGGTACATAATACACTTTATACATTACCTCCTTGCTTTTCCTTGGTACTTCCTTATCCCAAACAAGTTTTCTTACACTTTGATAGAATGCATTGCTCTGCTGTACCCTCCTGCCAATCTCCATGTCCAACCTACCAGTTTGCATCAATTCACTTCCTAGGTATTTGAACGTGTCCACAATTTCCAAACTCTGACTTCCAATTTTCACAGTGCCCTTTCCTTGTCTTTCCCCTCTTGTCATCACCATGGTCTTGCTTTTCTCTATACTGATTTTCAGGCCATACTTCTGAATATTTTCGTTCAGTGCATCTAGTTGTTTTTGCACTTCTTCGGTGTTCCTTCCCCAGACCACAATATCATCTGCAAATAACAGTAACTTCATTTCTTTATGTCCATATGCTTCCTTTGTTTCCTTTACAATTTCATCCATTACCATTATGAACAAGAGAGGTGACAGCACACTCCCCTGTCTTAGTCCAGTCTTGTTCGTAAACCAATCTGTCTTTCCAACTGGGGTCAGTACCCTGCTAACACAGTTGTTGTACATTGCTTGCACCATTTCCAACATTTCTCTTCCCAGTCTCTTCTTAACCATGGTTTCCCATACCTTCTCTCTGGGGACACTATCATATGCCTTTTCTAGATCTATGAAAGTCATGATCAAATCCTCTCCATATTCCCAGTTCTTTTCCATCACCTGCCTCAAGCTAAAGATTGGGTCCACTGTGGATCTTCCACTCCTGAAGCCATACTGTTCCTCTTGCAACTCTCCTTCCACCTTTCTTCTCATTCTTCTTTCTAATATCCTTTCCAGTATTTTTACTATCTGTGATATGAGGGTGATCCCTCTATAGTTATCACACACCTTCTTGTCCCCCTTCTTAAACACTGGTATTATTAGCCCTTTCTTCCAGTCTTCTGGTACACATTTCCGTTTCCACACACACTTTAGCAGTCGATACAGCCATTGCATACCAACAGGTCCAGCAGCCTTTATCATTTCTACACTGATTTCATCCACCCCTGTTGCTTTTCCCATCTTCATTTTCTGTACTGCTAATTCCACCTCCAGCATTGTTATATCATCTTCTGTTATAGAGTCGTCAGGTTGTGTCACTTCCATCTCACCAGTACCATTGCTCACATTCAAAAGCTTATCGAAATACTCCTTCCATCGTCCCTTTATCTCTTCTGGGTGTGTTAACAACTCTCCATCTTCCTTTTTCACTAGCTTTGTAGTAACTCTTTCTTTCCTCTTACTTCTTAGAAGCCCATACAGCATCCTTTTACTGCCACTTACATCTGTTTCCATTCTTCGTGTAAATTCTTCCCAACTTTTCTTCTTTTCTTCTCCTACCACTTTCTTACACCTCCGTTTGCTGTCGTGATACTTCCTTTTGCTTTCTTCTGTTTGATCTCGGTTCCATTCTTTCCATGCAGACTTCTTTTCTTTCACTGCTTTCCTCACTTCCTCATTCCACCATGGTGTCTCCTTCTCTTTCACTCTTGTTGACGTCCTACCACAAGCACTCTCTGCTGCACCAACAAATGCCTTTTTAAAGTGAGACCATTCCTCTTCTATGTTTTCCACTTCAGTAACTGGGATTTGTTGCTTCAATCTCTCCTGAAAATTTTCCTGTACGGTTTTGTCTTTCAATTTCCATACTTTTATTTTACTTTCTCTGATCTCCTTTAGGTTTTCCAATTTTTCCCATCTAAATTTTGCCACCACAACTCTATGGTCCCCATCAAATGCTTCTCCTGGTAAAGCTGTCACATCTATCAGCTTTCTGCGATTAGTCCTTTCCACCAGAAAGTAGTCAATTACTGATTTTGTTCTTCTATCGCCCCAACCATATCTCGTAATTTTCCTGCTGTTTTTCTTCCGAAACCATGAATTACCCACTATCAGTCCATTCCTTTCACAAAAGTTTACAAGTTCCTCTCCTTCCCGGTTCTTTTTCCCATATCCATATGGTCCAATGACTTCTTCCTTTCCTTGTCTCTCGTTTCCGACTTGTGCATTCATATCTCCCATGATCACCACTTCTACATCTGAAATTACTCTTTCTACATCCTCCAGGAATACTTCAATATCTTCTTCTCTGTTTCCAGTCTGTGGTGCATACACTTGTATGAAGTCCATCACGTCATTTTTCATCTTCATTCTAATTTTCATTATTCTGTCACTCACACACTCGACCACTTCAACATACTCCTCCAGTTGTTTCGAAGTTATCAGTCCCACGCCATTTTTTGCCTCTTGGCCACCACTCCAGTATAATGTATATCCTTTCCTCAATTTCTTCCTTCCTTTACCTTTCCATTTCACTTCACTCAGCCCCATCATTCCAACCTTCTCCCTCTCCATGTAGTCTACCACCTCCTCCACCTTGCCTGTCAGGGTCATGACATTCATGATTCCCACTTTCATTTCGGTTACTGGTCGCCCATTTCTCACAGTTCCCCCAGTACCAAAAGAACTGCGCGTCGCCTGCAGGGTACGCCCTAACCCTCTCCGAATCATTTGAAGTGCCATTTCCATTTTAGGCTATTATTACGATGGGGTCGCCACTCCCAAAGGCATTTTATGAAGCTACTGCCAGCTATTATACAGGCCGCCCCTAACATGGGAAACAGACGCCCTTGCAGCCGCCCCTAACCTGGGAAACAGACGCTGCCGATTGATGCTGTACTCTTACTATTCCCTGAGTACTGGGTTGCCTCTTCCGCAATCTCCACCGTTCCGAAGTCCATCTTCTCCGCTGCAGATTCCGTTGAGGTCTTCGCACGTAACCCTGTGCACGGGGCCTATGTTATACCCCATAGGACTGGGTCCTCACCAGAACTTAGCCGGTACTGTAGTTCCATGGTATATTACAGTACCGTTGCCCACCCCCGCGACGTGGACGCGCCTGGCAAGAGTTATCCATGTAGCCAATTAAAATTGCCTCATGGACCGGGTTAAGGAGCTGTCTAAATCCAGCCTCCAAGGCCAGATCCAAATAATCAAGACAAAATTGCTCTACAAAACACTACCAAAACCCCCAAAGCCACCCACAAATAATGGTGGCCCTCCAAATACAATTCGCTAAAGCAGTATTTTTTAAACACAAAATGTGATAAATGTTCCGGCATAACTCAACAAATTGCCAGCGTTTCGCCCCGGTGTACCATTGCATAGTGGGTCAAAATCGAAATCTAGGAGGACAAAATTATGTATTTTCATAATTGAAAAATCAAAATTTATTACTTCCACAGCATTCTCATTTAATTGCGCTCACCATTCTGGGATATAAATGCATCTTAGTGTAAATCTGTCACCACTGTTCGAGCAGTCTGAATGGAGGGTGAATGTAAGAGGCTGTGGTTTGGTTGTCTTTGTGGTCAGTGTGATGCTTTAAGATGGAACATTCAGCTGAAGGTATGATCTTTATAACGTGTTTCAGTTATTAATGGGCGTAATTGTTACGTAATTTTAGTTATATTTGCATTATATAATATTTAATTATTATTTTTAAAATTATATTTTCACTTAGATTTTTAGTATGTCGCGTCACATTGCGTCACTTTCTACTTAATGTTAAAATGTAGATAAAGTCTTGTAGTTTACACCTGTAAAAAGATTTTTTGCATCTTTTTGCAACTTATTAGTTATTTTACGTTTTAGAAGATGCCGCGCAACCAGTTCTCACACGTTTACAACTGTTGGAAGCACTGGGTTCGACGAATATGTCAAAAGTGGAATTTTGTGACTTTGTTAAAAGTAAATTAGGGGTAGAAAATTGTTCTGAAGAGATAACTGAATGCTCTATCCAACTCCTAGTCATAGACAATTTCTTGCATGTGTAGACGTAGCTTAAAAAGGTCTTGACTGATGTTTATTATGAAGTAAATAAATTATATACGTTGCTTTCATTTTAAATTGATGATTAAAACGTTAAAAATAATTTTGTCCCCCTAGATTTCTATTGACCCACTGTGCATTGGGCTCTTCAGTTGGTAAAAGTACTCCTCACCAAGACGCTGGCCAGCACACACTGGAAAGGCCGGAACATTTATCACATTTTGTGTTTAAATATATAATGGCTCAACGGACAATACATATTTCTTTTGAAAATTATATATTCAATGCCAAGGCACGTCCCAGGTGGCGGATAGGGGGGTCCTCACCAGTTTTGCTGGCGGACTTGAGCGAAATAAAATAGCTCTCACGGACCAAACACACTCCCATTTCTCATCAATCATCCTATCATATTCCATTCATCACCTTTCCAGATCACATCTGGAATTGTAATCCCTGACTACGGTCAGATCATGGGTCCTAGACCAGACAATCAACTCAAGTATGAATAGTCTTCTAATGAACTCTTCCACCGCAAGGCACCATTCGGATACGGTGGGGTGCCGCGTAGAAGAGTCAGGTGAGTCGGAGTGCCTGGAAACCCGAAAGTCCAAATACAAACTCAAAATTATTAAACATAGGGAATTTTCATTCTTTGCAACATTAAACATAAATTCGTTAATTAAAATTGGAAAACTTAAGCATTTAACCGATATATTGGACCAACACAAGATCTTAATAACAGCACTTCAAGAACTTAGAAACACAGATCAAGACCCCATTGAATCTGGAGGATACCGTCTCTACAAGGGACCTCCAGGACCACGAGTTATGAAAAATGTCCCCCAATTTGGTATGGGATTTTTAGTAAATACCAGTATTATTGATTCAGTGGAAGACTTTTTGTCGAACTCATCAAGGTTAGCAACTTTAACAATTAGGACAGGAAACAAAATATACTCTTTGATAAACGTTCAAGCCCCAACTAATGACAAGAATGTCAAAAAATTTAGAGATGAAACGGACAATTTTTGGGAAGAACTTGCCTTACTAATATCAAACATTCCAGACACTCATGTTAAAATCTTGCTTGGGGATTTTAATGCAAAAATTGGTCAAGAAAGAAAATTTCGTCCAATAGTAAGTAAGTGGCCAGCTCACAAATTCACTAACAAGAATGGTCAAAGATTAATCACCCTTTGTGAAGAACATGGCCTACGTCTCAAAACTACTAGATTTAAGCGAAGACCACACAAACTTATGACCTGGAAATGCCCTAATAGTGCACTAGGGCAATTCCAAATAGACCATGTTGCAATGGATAAAAAGTTCTACAAAGAAATATATAACGTGAAGGTACTACATGGGGTCGATGTTGACTCTGATAATTATATATCCAAGATAAAGATCAAGTTAACTCCACGACGTAAACAAAAATTGTCAAACTCGACCATGCAAAGGCAATATGACCCTAGTTATTTAATAAATAATGTGTCCTATAAGGAAAAGACTAAAACTCTCTTAAGTGACAAGCTAGAAACGATGGTTGACACACTGAAAACCGTTGCTGTCGAAATTGTCCCTATTAGGAAAAGGAAAAAGCATGCATGGTGGAATGCGGAATGTGATGCTGCAATTCGGAAAAGACACACAGCATGGCTCAATGATCAGCAAAAGAGGACCACACAATCACGAGAAGAATTAACCATTGTTCGAAGGGAAACTGCCAAAGAAATTAGGAGAATTAAAAGAGAAAATCAAAAAAAGTCCATACAAATTATTGATAATTCCTCTAAGCAACACAAAACAAGGGACTATTACAGGACATTTCGTCAATATCATTCTAAATACAGCCCTCCTACACTATTAATGAAAGATAAATCAGGTAAACTAGCCCACAATGATACTGATAATGCTAAAATTCTAGCAGATTATTTTAGAGAACTACTAAATGCTGATGAATCTAAGGAATATCTTGATTTTGAGCCTAATCCAAAAAATAAAACAAATTTACAGAACATTATTCCTCCTGACTTGACTGAAGTATGTGCAGCGATTAATTGGCTAAAAAATTATAGAGCAGCAGGAGAGAATTCATTGGTAGCAGAACTATGGAAATATGCAAATGAACAAACCATCTCCAACCTCCATAAACGCCTCATCGATGTATGGAATTCGGAACAAATACCAGAGGAATGGAGAATGGCTGTAATCCACCCAATTCATAAAAAGGGTTATAGATCAGACCCGAACAACTACCGTGGGATTTCTTTGCTTGATGTAACATACAAGATTCTATCTAGAATTATCTTGAGAAGAATTCAACAACAACTCGATCAAGAACTAGGAGAATATCAAGGAGGGTTCCGACCAGGTCGCAGCTGTCCGGATCAGATCATCAGTCTGAAATGGATAATGAAATATCATAGAATGAGACAAAAGGATTTGGTCATTACTTTTGTGGATTTTAAGAAAGCTTATGACAGTATCCATCGAGGGTCATTACTTAACATCCTTAGGGAATTTGGGTTACATCAAAAGCTTATCAACCTCATCGGCGTTACTTTGAAAGATACTAAATCAAAGGTTAAATTTCGAGGCGCCTTGTCTGAACCATTTGATATCCGGACTGGACTTCGACAGGGAGATGGTCTATCACCGTTATTATTTAATTGTGTTCTTGAAAAGATCATGCGTGAGTGGAACAAAACTTGTCTTCCAAATGTAAAGATTGGTACTAATATAAAACTGAATTGCTTGGCCTTTGCGGATGACCTTGCACTGCTTGCAACCAGTATAGATGAGGCTAAACACCAAATTGAAGAACTTGGGTCTATTGCAGCAAAAGTAGGACTTCAAATTTCATTTGAAAAGACTGAAATAATGGCATCCTTTGATGTGAAAACACAAGCTATTACATTGATCAGCAATAAAGAAATTAAAGTTGTACATAAATTTAAATATTTAGGGGAGATTATAACATGGAATTTGAATGAGAAAGCGTCAATCGAAAATAGAACAACAAAGTTAAGACAAGCGCAATATATTACTTGGTCTAGTTACAAAAAAAAATCACTCTCCATAAATGCCAAATTACGACATTACGAATCAGTTATTAAACCGGAAGCAATATATGCTTGTGAAACACTTTTCAAGTTAAACACTCGATCAGTTACTGACACATTACAGAAGATTGATAGAAGAATTCTCAGAACTATAATTAATAAAATACATCAGGTGGATGGTCAATGGTGTCTATTACCAAATGAAGTGGTTTATAAAGAAACTGAGTCTATAGTCGATACTATGCGAAAAAGGCGAATTGCTTTTTTTTGTCATATCTCACGCCTGCCGGATACGAGACAATTAAAAGTATTATTTAATTATTTTTTCAAAAGTAAAACAAAGAACTCTTGGTTTATGGAAATTCAAACTGCTCTGGATGAACTCGGCTTGATAATGTCCCAAATTGCTAACAAAGATGAGAAGAATATCTTGAAAAACAAGAACATCTGACTTCCCTTAAAAACCTTTACCCGCAAAACTTACACCATAAGCGATACAGAGAGAGCGGCAAGGTCGACTAGAATGAAAATGTTTCGGGAAAAGAAGAAAAATAAGAAGCTGAATCTTTAATATTGTTTTTGAGATGTGTATATACTTGTTTTGGTTAAGTGCTCCAATGAGGGCGTAACATATGTACATAAATAAATAAATAAACAATGCCAAGGTAAGGTTATAATTGCTTTGGAGTGGAGTTTTGACTCCCGTAGTGCACTGGCTTTGCTCGTGACGTGGGTACACATGTATCAAATACGTCTTGCAATGGCCTTCCCAGTGTGTGCTAGCCAGCGTCTTGGTGAGGTGTACGTTTACCAACTGAAGAGCCCAATGGTACACCGGGGCGAAACGCTGGCAATTTGTTAAGTTATGCCAGAACATTATCACATTTTTTGTTTAAATATATAATGGCTCAACGAACAATACATATTTTTATTTTGAAAATTATATAAAGCAGTATATATATATTAAAAAAAAATCGTGGTCTCAGGGATCGGGACGCTGCCTCACTGTCAACAGCTACTCAATTGTCCTCACAAGGTTGAGTAGACCCCGTTCCAGCCCTCACGACAGTTTCTAAAATCACTGACAGCCGGGAATCGAACCCGGGGCCTGCGGGTGCGAGGCAGGCGTGCTATCCCAACACACGGAGCTGACTAAAGCAGCATTATTAGCCGAACTTTTAAAGATTTTACCGTGTAGCGGATTTTTTTTGGAGGGCTGCCTACTTAAGGTCAGACACAACACTCAACTCCTTTTGGTTGTTAGCTATTAGATTTGTTCACCTCTGATGAGATACATCACTGGTCTGTACGAAAGCTCAAGATTTGTTTTTAGCACTAACCGTAAACATTACAAGTTGACTATGATGGACATTCTTCCTGAATTGATGGTCTAATTAACCTGTTATAAGTGTGTTTCGCCAATGACCTAATATCCTCAGCAAATGTAGTGGTTGCAGTGCAGGTGCAGTTTGCTAATGGTCCACTCTGCAATGTGCCAAGCAACTTAACATTTAATTCACTACTCTCTGTTACTGATTCAGGCTTTGTGTGACATATTTCCCCCTATTTGTGTTAAAGCTCTTCCTTCCCATGCTGCTACTCTTTGTTATATGTTGCATAATTTGATGTGCCCATAGTAATATGTCCTTGGGCAACTAGATGGAATTCCCAGTAGATATGGGTTCTAATCCTGTTGGTGTACTGATTGTCTTGTAGATTCTTAGTGCAGTTCCGCTTATTGACTTTTGATTCTATACTTCATAAAAAAAAGAAGCAGCCAAGTAGGCTGTACCAGAAAGTACAGGTATTAAATTGTTAGTGCCCAGTATCTGGCAGCCTGTGTTGGTTAGTTTTGGAGCCCACCAGCTGCAACGTTTTGTTTTGACACAACACTCTTTCATGTCATTAACTAGTGTTTTTTTTTTTTTTACCCTGTTACTTACTAGTGAGTTCAGCGCTTACACATTTAGGTTCGATATATAAATCTGTGGTCATTTGAAAGTAGGCAATATGTCAAAATAATAGTCAAATTTTAAGAGTACAGTTTTGGCTTTTTGGGTGAGATTCTGTTGATCTACCTAAAGCTGACCAGGAACTCCAGTCAAGAATAATTCTTCCTCTGGATATTTGAAAAGGTTTACCTCCTCATTACCAGAAACTGATATCACATCAGGCAACAAAAATCATATACCATAGTATCAGCTTTTGGAAAATGACCTTAGGAATAAGAGTTCTGTCTGTATATTAAACAGAATAATAACTATTATATTGTTTTATATTGATCTTATCCAGATGGTGTAGAAAAGCCATTTTAAAATTCTCGTGATGTCCGTCCATCTGTATATATGTGCACACATCATGTAAGAAAGACTGAACATAATGTCATTAAATTCAGTACGGTATTTTTGTTGAGAGAAGAGGCTATAAATAATTTTATTACTGCAGCGAGATGTGGGAGTTAAGAAGAAGTTCGTAGTTGAATCTTAAATATCTCTGTTAATATTATAAGGTGTGTTCAAAAAGTAACAAGCCGGAGGCATAATTACAGAAACCAGTACCTGTATGTTAGAAGTATTGGCCCTGGCTGTTGAGGCACTTGTCCCACTGTGACACGAGGCGGTGAATGGCTGTCTCATAATATTCCCTGGGCTGCGATGTGAACCAGTTCTGCACGAACAGCTGGACGTCGACGTCCGAGGTGAATCGTTGGCCCCGCAGAGCCCTTTTCAGGGGAGCAAACATGGTGTGATCACAGGGAGAGAGGTTTGGACTGTATGGAGGGTGGCCGAGAACCTCCCATTTGAATTTCTGCAGGAGTGCCGTGACTGTGTTGGCCGTATGAGGTCGTGCATTGTCGTGGAGCAGATGACCCCACGGGTGAGATTGCCTGGTCGTTTTGTTTTGATCTCTTGGTGAAGGGTGGTCAAGGTTTGCGAGTAACGCTGGGCATTCACTGTTATCCCGTGCGGCATGAAGTGTATCAGGAGGCCATCTCGGTTAAAGAAAAACGTCAGCATTACCTTTCCTGCACTCGTGTGGATGGCCTTGCCTTTTTTTTTTGGGGTGGTGGTGACCCTGGATGCTTCCACTGGAGGCTTTGTCGTTTGGATTCTGGTTCGAAGTGATGACACCATGACTCATCTCCAGCCACCACTGGTGCCAGGAACCCATTCCCTTCCCTCGCAAAGCGCTGCAGATGACCAAGACAGTGGGCCATTCGACATGCTTCCTGGTGTGGTTGAAGACTGTGGGGCACCCATTGGGCACACACTTTGCACAAGTGCAGTCGTTCCTTCATGATGGTGTGCACATTTCCGACGCTCAATCCGACCACGGTGGCTATGGCGTTCACTGTCACTCGGTGGTCCTGGGTAATGAGTGCATCAACCAGCTGGAAATTGTCATCGGTAATGCAGGGGGGTGCCCCAGACCGGGCACGAGTAGTCATCATCATCATCATCTTGCACAGTTTCCAGCCACTGGCCGGTCTGTTTGGAACACAAGCCTCTCCAACGTCTTCTGTCTTCCCACCATCTCTCAGCCTCCACTCTTGTCCAGTCTTCTCCTCTCTTTTTTGCGCTTTCCTCCACCCCCTTCAGCCACCTGTCTCTCGGTCTCTTTCCTTCCCACTTTGTCTCCGAGGCATACGTCAGGATAGGGACATAGTATGTCCGATATATGACCTTTTTGCTGTTCTGAGGGACATCCTTGCTCCATAACATGCTTCTCACACTCCTCCGAAATGCTTCTGCCTGCCTCCCCCGCTCATTTATTTCTCTATCGTTTCTTCCATTATCTTGTATCAGGCTTCCCAGATACTTGAAACTCTCCACTTTCTTCAGCTGTTCCCCACCAATTGTTATTCCCGTTGTGGTTCTTTCCTTCTTCCTTGTTGTGATCACCATCTCACTCTTATTTATGCTAAATTTCATCCCATATCCTTGTATTATTCCTTCCCACACGTCCAACTGTTCCTGTTCCTCCTCCTCCTTGTTTCCCCAAATCATCAAATTATCTGCAAACACCATTGCTTTCATCTTTCCTTCCCCAATTACTTGTGCCACTCGGGTCATTATGTCATCCATCACCACAATGAAAAGTAACGGTGACAGTGCACTTCCTTGTTTCAGGCCATTTCTCTGTTCCAACCAGTCTGATCTCACTCCTCCCACTTTCACACAGCTCATGCTTCCCTTGTACATCTCCTTTATCCTCTTTATAGTCCATTTCTCTACTCCTCTATCCTCCAGGGACTTCCATACTTTGTTTCTGCATACACTGTCATATGCTTTCTCAATGTCCTGGAAGGCCATCAGTAGATCTGTTCCATACTCATAGTGCTGTTCTTGTAACTGCCTTACAGCAAAAATAAAATCCACT
The DNA here is from genome assembly GCA_946902985.2 of Meconema thalassinum. Classification (NCBI taxonomy): domain Eukaryota; kingdom Metazoa; phylum Arthropoda; class Insecta; order Orthoptera; family Tettigoniidae; genus Meconema; species Meconema thalassinum. The sequence continues at coordinate 174,885,840 of OX336394.1, read as the reverse complement.
GTGGACCTTCCTGCTCTGAAGCCATGTTGTTCTTCCCTCATCCCTCCTTCTATCCTTGTCCTAATTCTCTTTTCCAAAATTTTCTCGAAGATCTTTGCACAATGACTCATCAGTGTTATTCCCCGATAGTTTCTGCAATCTGTTCTACTACCTTTCTTGAAGATCGGGACAATTATTCCTTTTTTCCAGTCCTCTGGGGTCTTCCTTTCCTTCCATGCTGTCCTCATCACTCGGTACAACCACTGTATCCCCACCTCTCCTGCTGCTCTCACCATCTCCACACTCAACTCATCCACACCCGGTGCCTTCCCTCCTTTCATCTTGTTCACTGCATCTTCCACTTCTTTCCATGTTAATTCCTTTTCTGTTTGCAGTTCATCTTCCTCTTCCCCGATTTCTTCCTCCTCACCATCTTTTCCATTTGGGTTCAGTAGTTCTTCAAAATATTCTTTCCACATTTTCTTCAGTTCTTCCCTATTTTCTATCTCTTGTCCCCTTTTGTTCACCATTCTAACATAATCCGTAGTATCCTTCCGCCTCTTATTTTTTACCATCCCATACAGGACCTTTTTTGTACCTTCACTATCCTCCTTCATCATCTTTGTCCACTCTTCCATCCCCTTTCTTCTCTCCTCAGCCAGTACTCTCTTCGCCTCCTTCTTTCTTTCTTTCTTTCTTGGTACTCTTCCCTTGTCTCTACCGTCCTATTTTGATACCACCTCCTAAAGGCTCTATTCTTTTCCCTTACTATATCTTTTGTCTTCTCATTCCACCATGGTGTTTCCTTCCACCTTTCCTTACTACTTGTCCTCCCACGTACTGCTTCTGCTGCACCTGCTAGTGTCTTCTTAAATCTAGCCCATTCCTCTTCCACCCCTCTTTCTTCATCTGTTGGAATTCCTTCCTTTACCATTTTGAGGTACTCGACCCTTCTATCCCCTTCTTTCAGTTTCCATATCCTTATACGTCTTTCCTGGTTCTCAGTCCCTTTCTTCTCCTTACTCCCTCTCAGGTTCATTACCAGCAATCGATGGTCGCTATCCAGGTTCTCCGATGGTATAACCTTGATATCCGTGATGTTCTTATTTAGTTCTTTCTCATACAGTATATAGTCGACCACCGACTTCCTGGTCAAGTCATCACTGTACCATGTGATTGTGTGGCTCTCTCTTTTCTTAAACCAGGAGTTCCCAACTAGCAGGCTATTCCTCTGGCAGAAGTCCAACAGTCTCTTTCCTTCCTCATTTCTTCCGCCCCAACCCTCTGGTCATAGAACACTCTCATAACCTTGTCTTTCTCTTCCTACATGGGCATTGAGATCCCCCATAACAATTATATTTCTTCCTACCAGCTGCTTCTGCAATTCCTCTTCAAACTCCTTCTTCTCTTCAGAGGCGCAGCCTACTTGTGGAGCATACACTTGCACTATTTCTACGGTCTCTCCCCTCAGTGCTACTTTCACTTTCATCATCCTATCACTTATTCTCCTCACTTCTTCTTTTAAACCATCTTGTACTACTACTCCCACTCCATTCCTCTTTCCCTCTTCGTTCCCATTCCAGTACAGTCTATAGCCTTTTCTCAGTTCTCTCCTTCCTTCCCCTTTCCACTTTGTTTCTGCCAATCCCAATAAAGCCAACTTCCTTCTTTCCATCATATCCACTATCTCCTCCACCTTCCCGGTCAGCGTTCTTAGGTTTAAAGTTCCAAATCTTAGTCCGTGTGTACAGCCGTGTCGTCGTCTATTAAATCCATCATGTCCGAAGCTCGTTCAGTTTTTGAAAGCATTTGGTTTCATCCACTACTGGCTTGCTGGGCCTATCGTAGCTTCACCAGAGCCCCTTTAGCCGTCACTTTTCAGGGTTCCTGTAGGACCTTCACATCTACCGTAACGGTCCCGGGGCACACGAAGTCCCCACTGTACTTCGCCCCTACAGGCGATCCCCGACTTTTTTGCCGTTGCCCGTCTCCAACGACGTGGACGAGGGGTTGGACTTATGGGAGTAGTAAAATACCTAATTTTCAAGCTTTCATGTAGCTTAGTGAGGGATTGAGGGATTTGTTTATTATTGTAGATTTTAGTGGTGTCTTAATACTTATCATTCAATCAATAGATTTTCCATACATTCTACTTTTGTTTGTATCAATAATTTTCTTATGTTTTGAGTGTCATTTAAGCCAGTGTGCATTGCATTGGCTGTGATGAAGTTATTAGTCATCTCTGAATATAGAAGCGAAAGATTTTTTTGCTCACTCATCTCTAATTCCATGTAGCCAGTAGCTAGAAGGCTGAAATTTAGTGTCATTGATTATAATCACAGAATACTTTGGAAAGATAACTAAAAATTATGCCCAAAAATATTAACTAAAATTCAACTGTACTGCTCCATTGATGTTCAACATTTAAATCTCTTCCCCACAGTGGTGTGCTGATATTGGCATAACAATTCTTGTCAAAAGGTGAACATTGCATAGTTTCTGAACACTATTTGCATCTACTGTTTAATTTCGTATAACTTTTCAACCATTTTAGCTGATATCAGAAATAAAGTATGAGAACATTACATCTCTTATCTCTGCAATGTATGTATGTATGTATGTATGTATGTATGTATGTATGTATGCATGTATGTATTGATGGGGGGGGGAGTGCAGGTTGACCTCACAAATTCAGAGCAATGAATATTGACATCAATTTGTGTACTAGCACATTTTAACTCAAATACTTCGAGACATGTTTCAAGTTATTAAAATGGTCTCGGGGGAAGAAGGTCAATAGGGTATGTATGTTCCCTGTGCCCCCATGTGGATTTCCCAAGCACAGGAAACAATCTTATGGTGGGAGGAGCATGACGAATAATGTTCGAAGTATACCTCATAATTAACCCCCTGTGCCCATTTATTCTCTAATGAATTATTTTCAAAGGTGGTTTCTGTGTCAGACCCTACTAGTTCATTGGTCTAATCTGGTTACAACTTGTCTACAATGGTGTCAATTTTATGTCACTTATTTCGTGAATTTCTCTTTGTAAATCTTAGAATCCCTTAGACCTATCACTATATCCTCCCAGTTTTATGCTGCATACTCCACTGGTAGAAAACTTAGAAGTTACTTCTTCAGTGTTGCATTGTTTGATTCTACGTAGAAATGTTCTTCCGTTAGTTGATGTGTACAGGGAAGCCCAATATTGGGGGTGGTGAGAATATACTTCATACGAATACTACCTGAAATAAATTATATACTTACAAGTTGAATACTTACTTCACTACTAGTTATACTGGGGACCAAAAATTATTTTTGGTTGGTGTCTGGAATATTTTAACTGATTCTAGGTATACCGTATTTGCGCTGCTGATTCCAATTTGTTCTAGCAGCTCTAGTATTTTAGATATTGTCAATTTTGCGATAATTTATTAATTTAGAAATTAGGAGCATGGAAGAACGGTACCATGGATGATGGGTACACATATGAAAGCAGACTATTGTTGGAGCAGCCTTCAGAATTGACCAGAAATATCACGTCAAAGAAAATCACAGAGTTGTAGATTCAGTGATATGTCAAATTGAAGGTGCCATATGTGTGAATTTTTTCTGCTAGGCATTTATTCCATAGTGAAAAAAAAATGGATAAAATCGAACTTCAAATTCATAAACTTTGTCCCAAAAATTAATACTTGTTATCTATGTCTTTGTCTATGTTGTAGGTTTAATTGAATAACCTAATTTGCCAATATCGTGGCAAGGAGAGCTGATATCCAAATCTAATGCTATTTTCAGTTAGTTAGTTGTTGAGGTTTTAAGGGGCAGAACAGCGAGGTCATCTGCCCCTATCTATCTTAGACACACAAAAAGAAAGTGTAATTTTCAAGTGCCATAATGAAATTAACTGCTAATTATTTTTATGTAGTGAAGTGTGCTAATTGGTGTTTCTTTATATCAGCTATTTGGGTAGAGTATGCTAATATTATCCAGCCATGATAATTGGGCTCCCTTGCATTTGTTGATCAACTGAAGAACACTTTTATAGAGAAGGTTCTGCTGTATCCAGCATTTTACTTCAGTGTGATAATAAATTAGCCTTTCTCCCCTGTTAGGTACCTGTTTAGATGAGTCCAGAGATCCCAGCCAGCAAGTAAGTAAGTCTTGCATGCTGCTGGCCGCGTGATTTGCTGACTACTGCAGTATTAGCATTTCTAGTACTAGCCCAAAGCATGTAGAACAAGCTGACTTTCTTTGTGCTTAAATAGTGAGCATGAGAAGAATCAATTTGTTTTGATTGAATTGGTTGCTGCTTACTGTATTGTGAATGATGATATATTACCCAAGAGAGGAGAGTGGGGTCCTGCATAGCATAGCGCCACCAGTATTGAACATGACGTCAGCGCAGTACAATCAGCCGAGGAGAACAACGGAAGCACTGAAGATCTTGGTACTAGAGTCAAAATCGTAACGTATTTTACATTATATAAGGTGCGTTCAAAAAGTAACGAGCCGGAGGCATAATTACAGAAACCAGTACCTGTATGTTAGAAGTATCGGCCCTGGCTATTGAGGCACTTGTCCCGCTGTAACACGAGGCAGTGAATGGCTGTCTCATAAAATTTCCTGGGCTGCGATGTGAACCAGTTCCACATGTAACGCTGGACGTCGGCGTCCGAGGTGAATCGTTGGCCCCGCAGAGCCCTTTTCACGGGACCAAACATGGTGTAATCACAGGGAGAGAGGTCTGGACTGTATAGAGGGCGGCCGAGAACCTCCCATTTGAACTTCTGCAAGAGTACCGCGACTGTGTTGGCCGTATGAGGTCGTGCATAATATGGAGCGACCATGGCGGCTATGGCGTTCACTGTCACTCGGCGGTCCTGGGTAGAGTGCATCAACCAGCTGGTCGTTGTCATCGGTAATGCAGGGGGTGCCCCAGACCGGGCATCATCGGCTAACGACACCTGTCCTTCCCTGAAGCACTTGTGCCACGCCTTGCAAGGGACATGCAGTGTTCGCCGTACACTTGCGACATTCGGCGATGAATGTCCGTTCCCCCTACTCCTTCCGCTGTCAGAAACCGAACAACACCTCTTTGTTCTTCGGTTGGCGCCTCCATGTCACTGTTTGCAATTCGACTGGCAGTGTTGGACAATTGATGCATGCTGCTGCTCGCTTTGTATCGTCACGTGATGTGCACGCGTGCCCTCTAGCGACGGGCTGTGACCTTCCACACTCTGGTCGGAACCACACCTCGTTACACACGCCACGATTAGCCGATGTAGTCACCAGTTTGCGCATTCCAGCCTCCGACTCGTTACTTCTTGAACGCACCTTATATAATTCCTGTAAATGTTCAGTGAATTTCTTGCTGGCAAAATTCTAATAGTTTTTGCAATGTTGGAACTTCTATTGTGAAAAAATATTCCCGAAATTTCCTGTGAATAATACACTTATCCAGAATAATCTTATTAGCAGTTACTTAATTTTGCTCCTTCCACTTTCTTCAGGTTTGCCCTCCTCTTATATCTTACATATTGTTTTCTTTCTATAGCCAGTGCAGGCAATAGCATGATGTTCAATAGCATTTGTAACAGGTCTTCTCATACCTTCTATCTTCTCTCAATCACAAAACTTAGCGTACTGAGCTTCTTCATGAATTACTTTGTTCCCTTTACGCTCTTATCACTAGCACGTTAGATGCTACGTGTCCCAGGTCACAACCTAACTGTACCAGGCTGTACAATATTATAGTGCTGTGCACTTACATCACTGTACTAACTCACATTCTTTCTGGGGATCCATTTGCCTTGTTTGGGTAATAACTAGGTTCTGTTATATCATGGAACACCTCAAGCAGCGTGGCCGATACTACATCATAGCCAGTTTTTTTTTGTTGGTGGGATTTATTTTTGATGAGAAATCTCATAATAATCTAAAAATCGGTGTAATACTGTGAGTAGCAGTGATTTAGGGTGCAAAAAGTATAGCTGTGGTCTAAACAGAGGTGGCTGATCACAATGACCAGGTTTTTCTCAGTGGAAGAAATAGAGTTTTGAGAAAGAAAAATTATGCATTTTATATACTCAACTGCTTCAGAACAGGTTTCTCTTATCTGTGATGTGCTAAGCTGACTCATGCTTAATATCCCCTTCTCAATATAGCAATATAAACATATACCTAGCTTTTTGTTAGTTGGCAACCAAGAAAGCAGATGATAGTATTGTGGTGTGATGGGATTTGCCCGTGCGGAAGTCACCATATTAGAGATTCAGTTCACTCCAGGAGAAGCCTGCAAATATTGTGCTGGTGAAAAGGCTTTATTATTATTTTTAACATTGTATATCTCTACAGAATATATCAATGAGATATCACTAACTCATCAAACAGCTTTTCAAAAGGGAGTAGTGACTGTAGTGAACTGACTAAAGTTTTTTAATATTAGAAAACAGTTTAAAACAAAATTATTGGCTTCCACTTACATTAAAAAATCTTGGTATTATACTTATATTGTATTTCTCTGTCCTTATTTTACCAAATCAATCCTTGACCTAAGTGAAATAATCACAATTACATCATATCTTAGAGTGTACTTCAGCTGACCATTTAATTTGATAATATGTCTGCTAAGAGTATGTTTGACAGTGCAACTGTGTAATGCAAATGCTCTCCTTTAGTACAGGATATGCATTGACAGGAAGGATGATGGAGACTTCTTCTCTGTTCAGGAAAACTTGTATACTCATCAAAGAAAAGTAATTCTTATAATTGAGTGCAAGAAAAGGACGTTCAACAGCTTTGCTTCTGGCTAACTGAACTCATTTCCAACAGATGGGGGTGACCCCAACCTCTGCTCTGTATTAGAAACACATTAAATGGGGGCTTTTTTCCTTACTTTTATGAAAAAGTATCGGTTTCAAAAATCATAGAAAAACCTCATTTTGAGTTCAAATTAGATTGTTATTGATAAATCTGAAATAACATCAACTTCAACAATGACGCCAATAAAAACACGTTTTACTTAAAAATAAGCTTTCCTGGTGGGTGGTAGAGTGTCTGCCTTGTGATCCCAAGATCGTGGGTTAGATTCCTGGCTGAGAAACTGCCAAGTCGTATAATATGTCGGCTCATAAAGGATATTTTGTATGACATTTGATGCTTACAAGACAAAATAAATTAAATCTCGGCCACAGGTTGCCCAGTAGAGTTGTGGTTTTCATCACCCGGTGGCAGTGTTTAACCCGTCAAGACACATGTTCTATTTTGTAACGTAAGGTACATTTTACAGGAACAATTGATCATTATGAAACCACTCTTCTCTCTTTTCAAGAAGCAAAATCAATTATTCTCTAGTCCACCATCGGCCCCCAACAATCAATAGCGGTCGTTGCATTTTGAGATTCTCCTTAGGGACCTGGATTTTGCACTCTGGTGTTGCCCCTTTGGGGAATGATACTTTAGTACCACACAATACCATCCTTCCCCTTATAAACGTCAAGTCGCATAACTAACGGTATATTATAGAGTGGTGAAGCTACATTCATGCAACTGGGTATTCTGAACTTCATACTTTATAGTATTTCGTAGATAAACTCCAGTCGTCGTGTTTTTCGCTCTGATAGATGCTCTATTCTGTGTTGTCCCAGAAGATGATATCGTTCCCAATTAAGAATATGTTTCTTAGAAATTTGATGCTTTCGTACACTACGATGAAATTTGTTACTACACGCAATCCCAGTTTCACTCCATTCCTTACCATCGACATCAAATAGAATACAAACATAACAATGCATCATGCCCGTCGTTACACTTGATGTTAACCATTCATACTGCTCAAACCTCTGAGACTGGAATTTACGTGACTGATGTTTATCACTCTGTACAATATTTAGATGAGGTTTTGGTCTTCTTTCTTTCACTGCACATTTCTCTTCATAGGATAACAAGGAAAATTGTCTTGATTTTAAAAATCACTACACTGATCCATGTTTTAAAACTCACAAACGAACATGCACGCGCTGAAATACTGCCCACCTCACAGATGCACTGCTTGGAGCCTAGGCTCTCTGTTGACACATTCAGATATCGACCTTTCGCTTGGTGCTTGCGCAATTACCCTCTCTACCCACAGAGACTTGAGCCTGTTTCAAAGGAGACTCACTGGCTGCTCAGTCCAGCGCTGAGAAGCTGGCGTCTATTCCACCGTGCCTACAGAGAATAATACCGAAAACTAGAGATTTAATTTGCCTGTGCCAATAAAAAATAGGAAAATTTAAAAGTGCATATTTCTTGAGAATGAAATGGGTATTCTAAGGCTCGAAGATTCCCCTCCAGCTTCACCACTGATATTATCCTCATCAACTTCATCTTCAACTTCACTGAAAGAAGTACATACGTGTCCTGGTCAGTATCGCTGCTATGATCAATTTCATAAACTAAGTCTATATCTGAATTGCCACTTGCATCAATCACTTTCATCGTGTTCATCACCACCATGTAAACCAAGTATATTCTTATCTGTTCATTGCAAAACTTTTGCCAGTCCACGAGAAAATTAGATCACACTGTAAACTTACACAAGCATGCGCCCAACTGACATTCACATACAAATGTGTCAACAGCTCGAACAACACTAACATTAAAACAACGGCAAGCAATAAGGACAGCAGCCACACGATCCGAATGGAAGCATCCATTTGTCATCAATATGGTTGTGATAGGGATAATTGGTATTGATTTGAATTATCAAACGATGCTCCAGACTGTCAAATTATTTCAAGTCATTTTTCAAGCATTTGATTGCTTTCATTTCATTTGGATCTTGGTAAATTGCTGTTTTTGGTAGTATAATATTCCATGATGCTTGGCGGAATCTGTTTTTTGAATAGGGAAAAAGAAATCGCTGTTTTATTTGATTGTGCCCAAATAATACTTGGATCACATAGTAGTTTCCTTCTGATTTGGAAATCAATGTTGACAACTGGGTTATTTTTCCCTGACAACTGGGTTATTTTTCCCTCATAATAAAATTAAGGTTATGTTTATATCATGTTAATTTCACACTTCTTGTGTTTGTATATTTAAAAGCATACATTTAGAAAAGTATTACATGTATCATGTGGCCAGTATATTTTTGTTAATGAATGTTCCTGTGTGGAAATTACAACCGGAACAAATGCTCTAGTAGATCTGTGAAGAGTGCACTATATAGGCACACACATATTAAGGTAACTAGCAACGATAAATGTATAAAACCACATTTCCTTACTCTGGAAAACCTGGAAAACTCTGAGAATTTTGGATTATGTGACTACTTTACCTTTTGTCAGATAACATTTCAGAGGTATGAGACTGAGTTAAGTAACAGACAGTGTTAAGTCCAAGAATACCACTAATAGTTTATAAGAATTAACATGTTGTTTACTGTACAAAAAACAGGTCACTAGAGGGGACTGTTAAGAGCAAGAAGGAGAAAAAATCTAAGGGAAAAGCAGAAGAAAGTCAGCTAGATAATGGGAAATATTATACTGCAAGTGGCCTTCCGAAGTTAACAATAGACATGCTGGTATCAGTTAAAGAACGCATTGCATCTGCTCCAAGAATGAAAGTTTTGATTGATTCCTTTAAAGGACTTCCACGTATAGGTTTTGGGGCGTTGAAATTCTCTCAGCCCCATCCACCACGAGCATCTGAGCATGCTTGATTACTCTTTGTTGGGAAATTGTAAGTATTGCTGCTACTAAACCAAGTTGAATCAGTGGTTAGGCTTATGAGTCTGGTGTAAGTGCAGTTGAAAATAGTGACCCAACCTGGCATTATGTTATGTGGGAACAGCAGTTGATGAGACTACTTGTTGGATGTTAGGTGAGTCGTGATAGTTGGCACAGTAATTTAAAATGAAAGTGTACCTAAAATAACAAATCAAGTGTTATTTTCAATGCCACGTGAGTTCTCTTTGGAGGGTTGGGGAAAACAAGTGTTGTTTATAAACACAGTTTAATTCTGGTCCATTGTACATCTTGTGGACTGCACCACTCATTACCAGGTGAAACTAAAATTCAAATAATACAATTATTAATGGTATCCACCTTTAGTCAATATTAATTGTTACAAAACGTGTACATGTTTGAATCCTCAGTGGGTTCTTCTTCAGCAAGAAATGATTAAACTTAAAAAACTAAAACTCAGCAATCTTTTTAAAAAAATAATCTTTTAACTAAGGTTAAAAATCTAATTATTGAAAAATAATAGTAACATTAAAACTTAGCTAATAGAAAGGAATATAAGAGAACTAAAGATGCTAAATGAAGAAATTACAAAATAAAATTATTAACAATAAAACACTTGAAAGCTATTGGATAAGTAAGTGTGTAATTTGTTAAAATAACACATTTAATTTGAGTAATATACAGTAAATTCAATGAAAAGAAATAATAAATTTGGTTGTAACATATGAAAGGTGGACCATGAAAAGCTTATCAAAATTATAATATGGACTAATTCACAAATAGAAAAATGGATTTTTCTCTCATCTTCCTTTTATTTTACCTATGTTTTAATGTCAGTATTATTTTTCAACTATTAGATTTATAACCTTAGTTTATAGATTCATTTAGTTCTTTAAGTTTAATAATTTCTTGAAACATGTACAAGTTTTGTAAGAATGAATAAGAAGGCAGATTTCATTAATAAGTCAATAAGGAAACCATTATTATTTAACCATCATAGTTAATATTTTCACTTTTCATATAGGTGAAACCAATACAACTCGCTCTAAATACAGATGCAATGTTGACCAGGGAAGATAATATGCAATATACCTCTTATTTGTCATCCATAGTGGTTACTCAGACTGATCAGGCTCATTTTATGTACATGAACTAGATTGTCTAAGCATTCTTTCCTTTCTCATTGTAAGAGAACTTGGATGGTATTAAAACTAGGCCATTGAAATTAGTACTGGGTGGCACAACAAGGTCTCGATTACCGTGATATGTTTAGTTTCATGGCATTGAATACTGTAATGAAAATTAGACATGCTTCTTGTACTGTGAAATATAAACCTCTTCTTTAATTTTCATATTTGGATTACAACACAATTTTCAAAAAAATCAAGAATTTCTCCCTATTCCCTGCATGGTAATTTCCCTTTCTGACTCAAGGCAGATTGACGGTAGTCGAGGGCAATTCTTGTTGTAAAGGTGGACAGTTGGACCCTCCACTAGGAAATTTGACATCCTATTAATCAACTTCAATAGGTTTGAATGTGTGTGCATGGATATGAAGAGAGGCCAACTGCCATGTATTGAGTTGACACCATTTCTGGTTAGCCTACACTGTTATGTAATAAATGTGGTAGTTGTTTTTGATATGGTAAAATTGTTAAACTTAAAAAATAAATTAAAAATCTTAAAAACTTATAACCTAGAACTTAAAAGCATAAACTAGAAAAATCAAACTTAAATACCTTAATGTTATACAAGGTAGCTTCAAAGAAATAAAGTAACAAGACTTCACATGGTTGACATATTTACCCTTGTGTTCAAAAAATGCACCAGGACTGAATCATTTATAATACAACCATTAGATGATATGTACAGACCATCGAATTGTTAGTTCAATGATGGTTGCAAGCACAGAAACATGGTCAAATGTGGAAGTGCATAGTGGGATCAGGTTTTGGTATAGCATAACAGGAGATGCATCGTGCAGCACTGGGAAAGACTCCTTTCAGTTCCATGTGCAAAGTACCACAAGGGAATGCTTTTGGTTGGTTATCTCACTAAGGCAGTAACAATGAATGCTGCCAGTTGCCATGATGGTCAGTGGTTCCCAAAGTGGGGGGCTTATGGCATTTGCAAAGGGGGCACAGACAGCTTTGAAGCAAAAGAAACATGTAACCTGATGAAAGTAAATACAGGAATTAACATATAGAAAGAGCAGATTCTAAAAAGTATTTCAAACCAGCTGTAAAAGGTGGAGGAAGTGAAAGTTTTATGGTTGATATTGATATTGGCATTATTTTTTTATAATATTTTAATTAAAATTCTTGTTTATAGTTAAGTCTACATTATTTTTGGTATTTATAAAAATATTTTATTTACTAGTTTGTTAAAATTTGTACTCCTAAAATTTTGAATTTTGTTATAACTACTGTATGGGGGCAGGGCATGGAATTTGTAAAGCTTACAAGAGGGGGGGCACCAGGTAGAAGAGTTTGGGAACCACTGACCTTGGTGCTTCTTCAACATGGCCTCAGGGACTGAATGCGGCTATGCTGGGATTGATGCCTTGATATACCATTGGAGTTGGTACTTTGACAAGAATGATGACTACAGTTGAATAATGTGTGGGAGTGCCCTAGAATGTGTAACCTTATATCTGCTTGTAAAATAAAGTTTCTCAGTGTGCTCTCTTCTCACGTTAATTTTTCAAAGCTCCTTTAGTGGGGCGTGGTAGCACAGCGGTCAAGCTGTTGGCCTCTCACCAAGGTGGACTGGGTTCGATTCCCGGTTAAAGCATGTGAGATTTTCGAAGTGAAATACTATGTCCTGTGGTTCGGATTCCACATAGGTCCTGTGGCTCATAATCACAAGATTCATGGTCACGTAAAACTACAATCTTCCTTCTAGAGCTCCTATACATTATGTTTGATCTTGTCTTTTCAATCTTCTTATTCAGTCTGTGTTTAGTTTAGAACCAGAGAAATGAAAATGTATAGTAAATACATTATAATATTTTTTCAATTTCCAACCAAAACTGAATATCTCTAAACTAAATGCTGGGAACTGGTACCTTTTAATAAGCATGCACACACATGTTGTATATAATGGACAATTTTATGAATGTTAATGAATGAAAATGATAAAAAAAACATATGTTTTTCAAAATGCATTTATAACACTCTTCATATATTCTTTATTTTGTTACTGCAAAAGCAATTGTCATATAACAAAATAGCAATGCAAGAATTAGCACCAATAACACTCTTCATATATTCTTTATTTTGTTACTGCAAGAATTAGTACCAATTGCCATGTATTAAGTTGACACCATTTCTGGATTGCCTACACTGTGTGGAAAAATAAATGTGCATGATTTATTTCACAAATTCATTGTTTTGGAAATGGAAAACTTTCTTAGGAATCAAAGTCCTCCTGATTGCAAAAGTTATTGGCATATACCTGAATAACAATACACGTTGTAGATAATGCATGTCAATTTATGCTTTGCAGATTTCTTACTGCACAAAAATTAGCTCAACCATGTTGGTTTGGTTTGAGTATGACTTCCAATCCTATTCTTTCTTTTGAATATATGCTGTACCTTATGCTTTGAAGTAGTTTAACATGGTATTCTCTGGGGGAAATAAACTCTAACATAGATAAAGGAATGGCTACATTGCATCTTTATTCTTCCTACTAACCCTATTTTCAGCTGCACTTCATTTCTCTGTATTTTGCTTGTAACACAGTGCTCTTTTCTTGCATGCTAATCTGTAATACTTGTAAGAAGATTTTTATGTAGTTGCATGAATGGGGTTACCAGGTCTTTTTCTATAAAAATTAACATAACATTTTTGCTTATGAGTATGAGTATAGAAATGTTGCTTGTTCATCTTTACATTCATACTTGCTACTTTTTGGTGTTTCATTTATTTAAAATAAATCTTCTTAATAAAGTACATTTTCTTAAATGTGGAAAAGGAAAAAGAAATATGCATGATTTATTTCACAAATTCATTGATTTGGAAATGAAATATTCACTTGGGAATCAAACCAAAGTCCTTCCGATTACTAATCAGGCTACCTAGCCTAGTCATGAGTTATGTGACTTAAGTTTGTCGAAAGATCCATGGAAAATAGGATTCTAACTTGTATATCCTGTATGAAGTTTGCTCTTTTTAAACCATTTGTTAACTCAATGAATATGTGAAAAGCAAAGCTGATCTGAAGGGCCTGGATGTTTATAAGCTGCATATTTTGAGGATTAGGGAATATTCTAAAGATATCCCTACAAATACTAGGTTTATCTCCCTTAGAGTCACCAGTAGAATTTTCTCCCATGTTTATGAATATATAGTATTTTCAATTGATTTTTTTAAAATGTGCCCAAATAGACATTTTTATCAGCTATGCCATGCGACATCCACTTTAAATGGAAAACGGTTTTGTGTTTTCCATTAGAAACAAAGTATCTTTAAATAAAGGAAGCGTTCTGTTTGAACGTTTGAATTTTCATCTAAAACTTTGAATTTATTCCGTATGAGGTGAATAATGAGTATAGAATGTTTAATTTTTGTCGGTTTGTCTGTTTGTTATGGGTTGGCGTCAAAACTACTGAAGCAAATGGCATTAAAATTCGTAAGTAGAAATAAAAATAGGCTACAAATTATTCATATGAGGCAAAAACAATATTGGATTATGTGCTACGTATATGTATTAACTCGGGTAAAGAAATTACTGGTGACACCTGTTAATACTACGGACAATATCAATGTAACATGTAATAACATTCTTCAAATCATTTAAAACAACATAATGAAAGCAACCTAATTACGACACGTAACCTACACGACGAGACAATAACTAAAACAACATGAACTAGAAACAACATAAGATAGTAAATATTACATATCAACACGCCAAAATCGAATTATAGTCTTAACGAAAAGATTCAGTTGAATTTGAATTAAGATCTTTTCACAACATACAGTATTTCAATTAGACATCACATGGATATTCAAGAATGCAATTTGAACTAAGATCACCCCACAACACATTCCAATCAAAATCACATGAAATTTCAAGATAATAATTTTATATAGGGTATTATACCATACATATGGTTTAATACATGTACAAGATTTTTGAAATCAATATTGTAAGGATGTTAGTTTTTTAATAGTATTGTAGTTTCATATTGTTATTCCTAGAGCCTTTATTTTATATTATATAATAGGTTTTTTCGTTTTCTACTACATACAAGTCAAATTAGAGGAAACAAACCTTGCTGTGATTTCATACCATATGCAAGTCAGCTTAGAAGAGAAGATGCTGAGGATAACCCCATTCTGGCTTGAAAACATGTTTCATTAAATAACATAATAATATTAACAGGTGTCACTAGTAATTACTCATATAATGCAAAGGGGTGAAGGGATTAAGAGGAAGCCTCCAATTGCGCAATTCATATCCATCTCTTCACATGCAGCTGTAGGCTCGGTTATGATTTCCATATGCATTCCAGGAAATATCCAGGACAATACTTGATCAAGTTCCAGAACGTTTACTAGGACTTGATGTTTTCAGTTATATACAGGTTTCACAGTCGTATAGAGGACAGTCGCCTAGCCGCAACTGAAGCTCACGAATCAGTTGCGCATGCATGAGGCTAGCCGACTGTCCTCTGTACGACTGTGAAGCTGGAACTGACTGGCCAAAATCCGTGGCATGAACTGTAGTTTGACTCTTGTTATTTTTTGCTTTGTCCTAAGGCTTATCCACTTCCACTCAGGGCAGATTCTGGAATTAGGGTCTTCAGGAGATCTTTTCCTGTTCTAAAGCAAATACTGAACACATACTTGAACTGATCACTCTAGTATTTCAGTTTCATCAGACAGGTCTCGTGTGTACAGCAAGAAAGTAAACCTGATGTCTATAATGTCCCAGTACCTAAATGAAACTTGATACTTAAAGAGTCAAGTTACTTTGGATTCATCACGAGTTGGGTGCGAGTCATTCTTGTACACTTAACCTGTAATGCACTTGTGTTCTTAGGGTACCACATTTTCTACTCTTACAGATCAAAGATGATGATGATGATGATGATTGTTTTAAGGGGCAGAACAGTGAGGTCATTTGCCCCTACACTTCAAATATGAACTCTTTAAGACTCATTGTAGTTTATCTTAAGTAGAAAGCAGCTTTGCCTGAAAAGAAAGGAAAAATAAGAGAAAAAGTTAATTCTTAGCTGAAATTTCCGAAGTATAAATTTAAATCTGAATTGATCGATAATCCTGCCAATATGTAATATCTGAGAACCCCATTCATGAATAATAATTGGATTTTGATTGTTACTGTTATTTTCTTACTAGAAGATGTTAGTTATCTTGTTTTCATTGTAAGGTAAGTGCTATGTATGAATGATAGTTTTAAGAACCACAAAGCTAATGAGGGAGACAACTTAATTCTCATTAGTGAAGGGTATGGCGGTAGCTCACTGTGGGCTTTTAATTCCAGACTTCAATTTTCATGACTGCATTTAGATGGTACAAGCCATTTAGATGGAAGGTAGAGAGTTAAAATGTCTGGAAAGGCAGTTCATCTGTTCTAAAATAGAAGATGAATAATTCAGTTTATAATATTTATTTTTAAGGCAGTTCATCTGTCCTAAAATAATTTATATTTTTTTTTTTCCTTCTTCGAATTTTTTAAGCAAGGCCCTTTATAGCCGTACGTATTGCATAGCCTTACGGGTGGTACTAGTATTTTGTTAAGTTATGTGCCCTGTGGATCTTAGCTTATAATAATTTTTCATTATTGTTTTCTCTTTCATTTTCCAGGGATAGTGGCAGGAGGTAGGAATCAGGCAACTCTAGTTTACTACTTCCCGCTTCCTGTGCCATTTGTTTGAGGATTTGTAGAAGGAAGCATCACTACCACTTGAAATCAACTCCATCGTCCAAAAGCCATCTTCATGTTTTATATTGAAAAGATGTATTTTTTAAAACTTTCTTGTAATATAGTGAATTACTTTCAGAACATGCCAATGATGCTTTGCTAAGAAGCCATAAAAATATGAGTAATTATATCTTATAGCTTTTACACTGAGTAAGAATTACTGATTTTAAAAATTAGTTTTGTTGACTGTATGTTATAAAATTGTTAAACAATATTTTGTTTTAATGAGCAAAAATATTAGAGGAAAGGTACCTTTGATATAGGGAAATATTTTAATAATCATCATCACAAAACTTAAAAAAAACGAGTATGGAAAATGGAGGAAAAAAATGAACATAGAGATCCAGTGTTGCTTATGATTTTGGAGAACTTCCCATCACATGTACCAATAAACTTAACTGGTTTTATACTTAGATTGTATGTATCGTATATGCATGAATGTTCTTTTGAATGATTATAATTTTTCAATTGTTTTTATTGCATGAACGCCAATGTTCACTCAGCTGCTTCTGCTATGAACATTTGTGCCATTTATCTAGAATCATTATGAATAGCAGAAGTGTCTGTGCTTGAATGATTGAGATGTTTTCATTGTATTATATATAACAGTATACATTTGCAAGGTCACAATGTTAAGATAGCATGCAATGACATTTTTTATTATATGGAATATCCAGTTTTGTATTGCTTCACTGGTAATTTGATTATTCATTTGTGATATATTAGAATTGGAGAAGTATTTCATATTTATAGCTTTGATTCTACAGGAATGTTTTAGTTCCTGTTTTAACTCTGTACATGATATATTTCTTCAGATAATTCTTTCCACACCTTACCTGAGAAGCACTGCACATGGTGGTGATTTGCTTCACAGAAATGTTTGCACATGTTGTAACATTTTTCTAAAATTGAAATAATGTAAAGGTACAGTATTTGTTATGAATGGTGGGTAATTTCAGTTTAAATTTGCTCAATACTCTATTTGTACTGGATCACTTATCTTTTTCACTCTGATTTTAATAATGCACTGTAATCAATTAATTTATTGCTCTCATTTATAAGGTATACAAGGTTGAGCAAATTAGTTTTAAGTTTGTTGGCCATTTCATAAAATTCCATTCGGGAATGTGACTCGCCTTTCTTTGTTTTGTGAGCGAGTTCTTGGTGCCCCAGAAACTCTTTTAACACATTATTGAGCCTTTTGAAATAGAAGCTGGCTGGAGGGAAGACAAATATGCTGTCAGTGATTCTTTATGCACAGTTTTACATCTGTACCAGGTAATTGCCTTGATAATTTGATCAGCTACGCTACAGTAAATACTGCTACTTAGCTTGAACTGTGTGTTTCTTACAGTAATAACTAGTAGAGTAGGAGAAACATTAGAATTTAGTGACCTGAGTTGCCACACCCTGCGAGACCATATGGGACAGCATGACTCTCCCTCACACACATTACTAGTGGCAAATTACTTTCTGAAGCAGTACAACCAAATCATTCTGACTTCCTGATAGGAATATAATTAAAATATTATTGCAAAAAATAATGAAGCAGATTACAGAAGAAACAAATGTTTGATACAGCACCTCCGTAATCACTAACATTCCAAGGAACATAATAGGCATATTAATTAGTGCAAAATTAGACTTAAAACTAATTTGCTTGACTTGTTATTATATTGTTGATTTCTTAGTCTGTTTTCTGTATTTTAATGTGTTTGTTTTGCATCAAGGTGTCTTTATTCTTATTTCTGTATTCAAGTAGAATGTCTTTAATTGTGAATGATCTTGACACCTAAGATAATTTTATGGAAATTGCAATTCCTTTATTAGATGCATGTGTGCATTGAGAAGCTTATTATAATTACCTAGTGTTCAGATTTATAAAATTATGCATGTTGTCCATAAAGTTATTCCATCTCACATCATGTTGTATGAGAAGCTGTGTGAATAAAGACTGGGCTAGGCAGTTAATTTTGTTTTGCAAATATGTTTTTAATTATTCATTTGAAAGAAGGACATATAGCATGCTTGAATGAAAAATTGTTACCATAATTAGACCAAACTCTTAAATTTGTGTTTTTCTGAATGTTTTACTTTTTGGATTCTGAGGAAATGGGTGTATAAATATAGACAACTACTCCATGTCATATGCTTATAAAGACTGACTAAAGAGAAAATAAAGATCATACATGTATAGGTTATTATTTTGTTAATTATAATGTTCATTGTGTCCACCAACTCTCTTTGTTGGCAAGTTTATTGTCTATCCATACATACATCAGTGACATAGTATTAAATAAACAATAAATACTGCATATATTTGTGATATTTTCTCTCTCCCATAACTGACTAAGGGATAAGAATTCAAGTTACCTCATCCTGTCCTGTTTTAATTGACATCTGTGGTCCTTACACATTGGAGCATGACCACTTTCTGAAAAGCCAGGGAAAGTAGAGATACTAACAGATCCAAGAACAATCGGGGAATTATGTTGGAAGGCAGGAGAAATCTTGCGAAGGTGTGGTCTCTCTTTCACATACATGCACATCCATAGAATGAGAGTTATAACTTGAGATCGAACCAGCAGAAGAAGGGATGTTGTTTTTCTAGCGATGGTGCTGGGGGGATGACAGTTCAGTACCTTACATGTAGAATCACTGATTGGGTCCTCCAGTTTGCTGTTGCGTAATTAGTTGCGTTCTATCACCTCAGTAGCATTGCCTTGATCTGTTTTCAAAATTACCAAGTCATAATTTTTCGCCTGTGTTAGAGCATATCACTCTTGAAAGGTAAGGTTCTGACAGAGAGACTTGAAGAGCTTGGTAATCTCCACCCATTCTTCCCTGTTGACTGCTTTGATTCTCCATTTTCTAACTCCCATCTTTCTCAGATCCTCCTCCATGTTATCCAGCCATCTTGTTTTAGGTATTCCCCTCACACGACGTCCTCCTGGCTTCCCTTTGAAGACTCACCTTACCATCCTGTTCTGTCATTCTTTCTACGTGTCCCAACCACATGGTCTACTATTTTTTATTTCCACTACTATATCTGTTTTACCATACAATTCTGTTATCTCCATATTATTTCTGATTCGGCAGAATTCACCCTCTTTTACTGGTCCATATACAGTACTTTTCTGAGTACCTTCCTCCTTAACAATTACTCATCACCTTGTGTCATGGTCCGAGTCTCCAAAGCATACATCACCATTGGTCTCACTACCGTACAATATACCACCAACTTCAGATTCCTACTAAGGCTTCTTGCTTTAAATACTTTGCTTGAAGGAAAGTTTGGGGCAGATGACCTCATAGTTTCTCCCCTTAAAACAACAATAACTAACTAACTTGAAGCAAAGTAACTCCTATTTCCAGATGCTATCCTCTTGTGTATTTCATCTCTCATATCACTCTTTTCAGCTATCATAGACTCTAAATATTTAAAATTGTGACAGTGTTCATATTCTTTCTCATTCAGTTTCAAATTTTTTCTCTAATTCATTATACTTTCTCCTAGATGTTAGTATGTACTTGGTTTTCGACTGATTAATCGTCAGTCCAATCTCTGCCCCTTATTCCTCTAGTTTCCCCAGCTTCTCTTCCAAATCCTGTTTCCTCTTGGATAATAAATCAATATCATCTTCATAAGCAAGATCTTGCATCACTCTGTTAAACATTGTTCCTCCTGTGTTGTCCTCTTGTATCCCTCACATTACTTTCTCCAAGGCAATGTTAAACAGTAAGGTGGAGAGAACATCAACCTGTCGTAATCCTTGGTTAACTTCAAAGGTATTTCATAAAACATAATAAAAAGAAATGTATAGAGATTGTTGTTTTGATGTGAAAAGGTGGGCCGGGTACCAGCTGTACAGTATGTTGACAAGTTGACATCAACACTGGAGGAGGTACACCTGTTACGAGGGTGTGTGAGGTTGTTATGTGTCAGTTTTTGCATGAACAATGTCCCTAAGGCAGGGCTGCCACCAATATACATTTCAAATCCTTGTCAAGTATCTGAAAAATCAGTGAAAATTATGAATTTACAAAGCAAGGAAAAACACACCAACATGAACATCAATGAAAAATCATATTATTTTTATCCATCACCATTATATTAAGCGTTTCAGCACACTGTTCCTTTACACAAAGCTCGCAGACACTATCCGCAACTCATTGCTTCCTGTGCCAAGGTAGCTACAATTTTTTGTGGAGATTTAAGAGTACAGTTAACATTGGATTTAACCCCAGCAGACATTGGGAAGTTCAAACATTCCCCCATTACCTCTTCTGATGTTAGAGCAGTTTCAGTCAATATAAATCTGTCCTTAGAGACAATAGCAGAAGATTCACTTTCCAGCACTTAAAAAGAACATTTGGTAATCTATTGTTTTGGTAACAGAGAATAAAAGATTGCATGTTCTTCAAAGATCATATTGATATTACAATGGGAAGTGCAACATTATGTTTCATGTAGATCTACATTGTTTAGCTTCTTTGAATTTGGATATTAAGTTGAAATTATAGTTTTATGTACTTTTAAGTCCATTATATTGTTCCATATTTCAATAGAGAGAACTAAATACTATACATATTTAATTAATTATTAGTACATATAAATCTATTCCCTGGTAATTACATAAACTTTGAATTTTGTTTTCACTCTTGTAAATACTATTTTGAAACCAGCTGGCTAGATCTGGCATTGAAATATCTTAATATGGGAGGGGTAGATTTCTAAAATATACAGTATATACTGTATAATACTTTTTTTTTTCGATGGGCAATGTATTACTGAGATTTCATTTCCCTTTACTCTCGACCTAAATACCCTTAAAACTATATTCAGCTTTTTTAATTGATATGAGTCTTAAGACATCCAGGCAGACAGAAATTGATGTCATTTCAACATTGTAGTTGATACATGAAATGGTTCCATTTCTTCTATAAATAAATCTAATTCCAGTATGAAGCACAGTGTGTCTTGTATTTTTTTTTAAATGTATTTCGTAGCATTCAGTTAAGATTATTGGTACTCCCATATCACTTCAAGTATGTAGTTTTGCCAAAACAATAAAATTCCTTATTCATTTTCATTGAATGGCTCAAATAGTATTTCTTGCCATATTTATAATATGAGTGTTAACAATATCCTGTTCGTTTATTACCCCATTTATGGTAAATTAAAATGTGTGAATGTATTTTGAGTACATTATAAATGTATATTTTATATATTAGTATGTGTTTATACTTTTCATGTGCATTCTTGGATTTCCAATACTGTACTTATGTCAGTATGAATTATTGTTAAATTGGATAATACATTGTATGAAAGGGGCCTGCAGGGAAGGTACCGGTAGAGGGATTTTGCTATCTTATGGGTAGTTAAATACTGTATGTTGGGAACAGGTACTGCAGTAGCATAGCAGTCTAGCTGGATGCTTCTCACCAAAGTGTATCTGGTTTGATTCAAGGTACAGTAAATGCATGAACAATTTACAGGTCACATGTGGCAACTGTAACACTTCTTGAGTAACTTTGTAAATAATTCTTAGGTAAAATACTAGAACATTCATTAGTGAAGAGACAAAAATCAGGAGTAAAACATTGGAGTAAATGATAGTGTTTGGACTATTATAGCTGCTATCATTATTGAAGTATGTATATTTCTGAGAATACTTGCCATGTTTATGAGTATATTAATTTGTTAACCAAAGTTTCATGATCAAACTCTCATCATTCTGCATACCAAGTTATACTTTGAAAATGTCCTCCAGAGTAGAGGGTGAAATGTTAAGGCAAGAATTTACAAAAATGAACTTAATTTGGCTTAAAAATTAATTCTTTTTATGAATACTTGATTTATAATTGCATTAAATTGAAGAAAATCAAATTTCGTGCCACCTAAACACATGATCTACAGGTAAGTGACAGGTTTATTTGCCATTCTTCTAAACACATGATGAATAATTTCAGAAAACCCCTTCTACTCACATTTCTTGTTGGATACTGGCATCCAAATTGTTCTTAAGAGTACAACGAATAAATGAAGACTACTTTATGCTTCATTACCTGATAGGAAAAATTGCTCTAAGAGTGCAATCAATAAATGAAGATGGTATATGCTCTGTAATCTGATAGGAAAAATTTTTGTATTGTCTTTAAATTCTCGAATATCCTCCAATAAACAAACAATTTCACAGGTATTCCCGATTATGCAGTAAAATTCACGAATATTGGTGAGTAATTCATGAGTAAAGATTGATCAAAATAATCGCAGAAATCCTTATTTATTCCTCTTTGAATTTTGTTGTTGTGAATTTGCAGTTACAAAATTGTTGAAGTAACGAATCATTATTTTTTCGTTACTTTTGTATAAAAAATATAGTTTCTTAATAATATTTTCCCCACTATTATAATTTACATGATTTGAATGGAATATCGGATTACAGTAATATGGAAGGGAAAATGAACTATCACAAAACAAAACTATCACTACAACGCTACCACAACCTGGCGCTCGTGTATTAGCATACCTCATACCTTATAAATAATTCAATATTCATGAAAAGTTTATCCCTCTTCTGATATATATACACTTACAAGGAGAGGTCGCCATGTGGTTTACTAGAAAAACGTTGAAATTTGGAGGGTTTGCTCTTCATAAAAAAAATATTTTGCCCCTGTTCGAGCGTTTTTGCCAATGGGCCTTAGTGTGTTCAAAATTGAAAGTTTAAAATCAATCCTCGAACTTTTATAGTCCTATTCCCTCACTCGTTCCCGGCTCGTCTCCATGCCGTAGTCGCTAGCGCGAAGGCGTAGGGAATTGAAGGTTACGAGTTCGAGTCAGACCTTGGTCAATATTTTTTTTTCTTTTACTGATACATCCCTTATTATCTTTTGTGTTTTCTATAATGTATTTGCTGTGGTCTCTTCGGTTTTGGAGCTATGCACAATATTTTAACATCATTATTCGTCCGTGTCGCTTGAATGTGTTGTAAGTTTTATTAGTTAGAATTTAAATGCAGCGTGGCCGGCGATGCTACGTTCATTCACACTGCGCCGAGTCTAATGCAGAAACGCAAGAGCCTTTCCCTCCGTTCCACTGTGCTCCACCATGAAGCTAAACTTTATGTATGTAAACAATTACGTAAATATTTATTTATTTATTAATATTGTAAATAGAAAAAGCAACAACAAATAATAAAAGTACTTGATGTAATCTGTCAACTGAAATATTGTATCACAAACATAAAATAAAGAAAAAATGTCAAAGAAAGATAATGAAAATACTTTAAAGAAATCAAGGTAGGTTCCGATCACGGTAACTCCCATTTCCAATGCCAACACACTGGCGACTACGCCGCGGAGACAAGCCGGGAACGTGTGCGGGAATAAGACTACAAGAGTTTGAGGATTGATTTTAAACGTTCAATTTTGAGCACACTAAGGCCCATTGGCAAAAACGCTCAAACAGGGGTAAATATTTTTTTATGAAGAGCAAACCCACCAAATTTGCACTTTTATAGTAAACCACATGGTGACCTCTCCTTGTCATGGGAAGACACGAAATATGATGTTGTTGAACACATTTAACCTACAAAAACAATAATAAACAATTGCACACAAGTATTGGTGTTTTCTTTTCAAATCTAGTGCTGCCATCTACGATGCACACACAACACACACACACTGTTTTGTTTTCAACCTTACACGCAGTTCAGTTCATTCCATGTCGGGTCAACAGTGCTATGTATTTGAGAGTAAATAAATACTAGTTTGTTTAAACTGTTGTTTAATTGACTTTGCCCAGAGCCTGTTCCGCTGATAGATGTTAACAACGAGTTGCTCCTCCGCAAACCCTCAAAACGGCAGCAATATGTCGAGGCACCGACTCAACAAGAAATGGGTTCCTGACTCCCAACATTCAACTGGGCGGTGATCTAACTCAGAGATCCTCAAGGTGGGGAGGAACAGAGAGTGATAAAGGGAGGTGCTGGCTCTGATTGAAATATTTATATTTCATATTCTGTAACAAATATTACTATCCTCATATCCATGAACCTATCATAGGCAGGAAGCTCCCACAACCATTCAAGGATAATAAACTCGTACATTTGCTGTGTTATTTCACAAGAACTGGCCAGTAGATCCTGCCAGCAGGAATTCTGAGAAAAGGTGTAGACTAACATATATCACACAGAACCAATTCACCTGTCAGCCCCAAACAACCACTAATGACAATAAGCCGCTTGACAATGTGACCACCACTTCCTTACAAGAATAGATTCTTCTATTTCTCCCATTGTCGACTCGAATATAGCCAGGTCTTTGCAGTCAGTTTAAAAATGTGAACAGGTGAATTCTAGTGCATGTTCAGTGGAAGGGGTTATCCCGATTTACAATGAACTGATACAAGGAAGAGATTAGTGAAATGTTTTGTTTGGAGTGTAGCAATGTAAGGAGCGGAAACTTGGGATGATTAGGAAAGAAGACGAGAGAAGAATAGAGGCTTTCGAAATGTGGCTGTGGAGGAGAATAGAGAGAATAAGTTGGAAGGACAAAGTGAGAAATGAGGAAGTATTAAAGAAAGTAGGAGAAGAAAGAATGATGCTAAAGAAGACAACGAAAAGAAAAATGAATTGGATTGGACACTGCATAAGAGAAGATGGTTTGGTGAAAAGTGCATTAGAAGGGACAGTCCAAGGGAAAATCCGAAGAGGAAGAAGAAGGTTTCAGATGCTGGATTCCATCAAGATTGATAAATTGTATGAGGTGATGAAACGTGCTGCTGAAGACCGGATAAGGTGGAGAGACCGACCATGAGGAAACCTGCCATCAGGCAGATAATCTGATGATGATGATGATGATATACAAGTAACTCCATTACCCATGAATAAGTGGCTTATTAGCAGAGGTAAAAGTCAGTTAGTGAAAGTGATAGTGCTTGCCCTCCTTCGAAAATATTCAGTCCTAATAGAGAACAAGAAAATAAAGGGGGAGGAGCGCTAGATATTTCATGTTTCAGAAGGTGGGCGCAACAGAAAAAGTTTGTGAGCCCCTGATCTAACTCACAGTAGCCCTTTGATCGCCCCGTAGTGTTCTGCTAAGGCAACGTGATGTCTGTTCGTTAAGCACCTGTGGTAACATTATCTCTGTGATATTAAAGATCCATCCTCGACACTGTTGATCCGAATTCACGTGTAATCTCTGAAATGCTACGACCCATGCGTCGTGCAACGATGATCATCCCACGTTCAAGTTGGTTAACTCGCGACGTGTTGCCATTTTCATTACACTCGTGTCTGTGACAGACTGCTCTGCTGCGCCGCAGCCCAGGAGTCATACACAGCACTTTCTCTCATGGGACTATCCTTCCCGTGACTTTTGGCCACTTGGTGTAGTGTATATACATACTTCACATGTAATTTTTTTCAGATCATTATTCGCATGTCCCAGTGATTGGGATTTCATTGTGTTGACTTACTGAACAGTTGTAGGCTTCGGTGGCGTAGTTGGTAGCATGCTGAACTGCTGTGCCCAAGATAGCGGGTTCAAACCCGGCCGAAGTCGTTGGATTTTTTAAGAGCGTTAAAAATCCTTCAGTATGCCTTCCTTTCGGAGGGGAAATAAAGCCGGCGGTCCCATATCGTAGATTTATGGCATGTAAAAGATCCTTCCACAGACTTAATTCGTGTGAAGCAAAATTGTTAGGTTAGATTTCGTCGGAACGCTCTATCAAAAGTTCCAATGTTCACCACTAGGTATCATTGATATCTGGTGGCAAAAGTTGGAACTACTTGAAATTGAACGGAACTTGTAGCTCACCCTAAGGGTGTCCGCTGGAAGCAGCTACAGACTCAGGCGAGCCGAACATGTCCTCAGACACTCCCGGCACTAAAAGCCATACGATAAATAAAATACTGAACAGTTGTAATATCAGTCTCCTTGAACATAATCAAATGTGTTCTATTACAGTAGATAAGAAATCTTGTTCAGGTTGGCAAGCTATGTTTTGGCTCTGTCTGTTCGAGTCTTGCCTGCTATAATGCAGCTCACATAACCACATCACTCTGCTCTATTACACAGGGAAGAATGGGATATTTAAGGTGCCACCTAACATGGCTTTACTACCTGTCTCAAAAAATGTTTATCTACAGTTCCAAATACATTGACTATCACG
The DNA here is from genome assembly GCA_946902985.2 of Meconema thalassinum. Lineage (NCBI taxonomy): Eukaryota > Metazoa > Arthropoda > Insecta > Orthoptera > Tettigoniidae > Meconema > Meconema thalassinum. The sequence continues at coordinate 174,858,995 of OX336394.1, read as the reverse complement.
GCTGGATAGACAGTAAAATTTCAAAATATTCATTATAAACCAGATGCTAAATACCATTACTGAAGACGTACAGTATTTATAAAAACTTTATGGGAAAGGCTTCCTTTGAAAGCCTTTAATTACGACCCTGCCCACATAAGTGTGTAGAAAAAAGGTTTGCCATGCCTTAATTTTTGGGCTAGAAACAAGTACCTTGGCTTCCATGGTTCTATGGATTAGGGTTCGCATACCTCATGGTTTCTATGATTGTATCTCTATCCTGGTAAACTTTCCTTGGGGTATAAAACATCTTGGTTTTTCATGATTGAAATCCTGGTGTGTGTGGTTTTTTTTAATGATCAATCAATTCACAAGAAGATCAAATGGAACAAAACTGGATTCGTTCATCAAAAAGAATTTCAATTTTACCAAGATTTGAGGAAAAAAAATATTTAAAAAAAATTAAATGAAAAATAAAATAATAAAAAAAAATCTTTAAGGATTGTTACAATCAAGGAATTTTAATTGAAGTGATAGCAAAAAGTCATGACTTACATATGATGCATGAAGTGTTCTCCAATTTAATTAGTTGTGAGACATTGCTATATGTAGGCTCATGAAGGTCAAATATGGACCGAAACATGTCCCGGTAACATTGTGAAAGTGTAAAAAGGAAGAGAAGATTTGTATTGTAAAGTGGAAAAATTATATTGTCTTCAAATCAATACAGACAAAAATGATGTATGTCACAGATTAGACCTGAATATGAAATTCATGCACTAGTCGAACATAGAGAACACGTATATTTCGATATTTATCTAGCCTGAAGCTTGGAAACATATTGATACTCTTTGACAGTACTTGCTTGCAGATGAAGAGAACAGTATCTATACAGTAATAATAATAATAATAATAATGATACGTTTCAGCTTCTAAGAGGAAAGAAAGTTCCGTATTGCCAATAACAGCTAGAGAGTGTTAATAAATAATAATAATATCGTATGGCCTAGGGTGCCGGGTGCAAGCTTTGTAATTTGACAGAGAGTGTTAATGAAAACAATGAATATAAGTTGTACTGGGACTGAACAATCAGTAGCACACAACAAGCCGGATCTAGTGGTTGTCAGCAAGAAAATGAAGCAAGCCATCTCGATTGATGTTACGATCCGTAACAACAAGAATTGTACAATCAAAGCACATTGAAAAGATCAGCAAATATCGTGAGTTGGTTGGCCCCATCAAAAGGCAATGACGTGTAGAACGGGTAAGGAACATACCTGTCATTGTCTCGAGTATGGGCGTGATCCAAAGTACCTTGCTCCAAGGCCTTAAAGAACTGGATCTGGGTACAAACTAATGCAGAAGGCAGTTTTCTCAACAACCCGAATCGTCCGGAAGTTCATGGCTAGCGATTTTTACTTTCCAGCTGTTTCAGTAACTATGCTTTGGTTCCCTGAAGCCCGTATAGTTATGTTGTGATGTACCAGCAATGTGTAACAATAAAAGTGCTAATCATCATCATCTTCATCACCCTTGTATGACTTGAGCTACCTGGTGTAAATATTTTGATTTGGAGCCATTTAGGCCATCTACCCTCCAATTTTGACATTCAGTTGAACATTACCATCTTTCAGCAAAACCTGAACTCTGTGAGGTGTAATTAATTTGGTCTTGTAATCACTGACTGTGATACAGAAGTTCTATTATGAACTGACATTGCACATCAAGGAGTTGTATGAATTTTTACTGCCCTTCAAAAATACAACTTCCTGTAAGGAATCAAACCAGTGGGCGGACACTCAGCCACTGATCCATTGAGGAAGCTGTCCATACAATGACGACAAATAAGCGCCTCCACATGATTTCATGAATTATATCATTGATATTATTTGAACCCCAGCACTAACAGCAACTGTCATAAGAGTTGTTTTGCTTTCGGTTTTTCACAGTCTAATATAAGGAAATGTTGGAATGGTAGCTATACTTATAGTTATACTTGTTACTACAGTCAATACATTATTATAAATACCAACATACAAATTCATGGGGCTGATGACCAAATGTCTCAAACTTCTCTAATTGAAACAACAAATTGTTAATTCAATAATCACAAAGGGGAAACAGAAAAAATGTTCTGGTGTTTTTGTTTCATACTAAGGCATCCCTGTCATGGATATCATGCTCTAGGGAACACCCTCCACAGCAAGTAGATAGTAGAGCACCAAACTTATTCACAAAACATTATACGCATCTGCTCCATATCCACACGTCTTTGATCCACATCCATAGATATTGGAATTACTTCAACCATTTGACAGTGTTAGTAAGAAAATGAAACTCTTGTTACAAAACTTGTAATGATAATAGTAATAATGATTCGGTTATGGAATTTACTTGTTTTTTACAATAACTGCTGTTGCTTTAGAAATGTGTGGATGCCAAAATTATATTTTATCAAATAATCAACATTTGCCGAAGAAAGTTTTTTGAAAATAGTAGCAGCCATGCCAGTACGTTAGAAACCTATACAGTATATCTTTCACATACTCAAACAGCAAAGTATTCTAACATAGGTAAAGCAAACTGCAAGAAATATATTTCTGCAGCTTATTACATGCAATTTGTAGAGATTTAAACTACCTGAATGAATTTCAATTTTTCCACTATTATTTACAAATTATCTGCAAATCCCCATTTGCTGTACTTATTGTGCCATTTAGTTCATACAGTGAAACCCCTCAAATCCAAATTAATTGGGGCTGTATCCTGTTCGGATTAGCCGAAAAATATCCCTAACGTAATAACCAGCCCTTGTTACGGTATAGGACTGACAATATGACTTATACCGAAGCTGCATCTGCTCTTATCATTGCATTGCGCTTCGTAAGACAACACGCAGCAGCCACGCCAAATGATGTCATCTTCATGCGACGCTGGCGCACAATTGCCTCCACGGGAAGGTTTTCGTCACATCGACAATTGAAGATAACCGATTTCAAGTGAAAGATTAAGATGTATTTTGTGTGTTTCTAATGTTATTTCATTGTTTTTGCAAAAAAAATTAACCTGAGGATTACAATAACTAACATTTCTCCGTTTTTCAATCCTAGATAAGAACAGTATGTAGGCACATTTACACATTGTTAGGAAGCGGCTTCGGTTCCATAGTAGGGAGCATGCTGAGCTTTTATGCCCAAGATCGCGGATTCAAACCTGGCCCAAGTTTTCGGATTTTTTAAGAGCGTTAAAAATCCCTCAGTATGCCTTCCTTCGGAGGGGAAGTAAAGCCGGCAGTCCTATTTCATAGATTTATGGCATGTTAAAGATCCTTCCACTATTTACACCTGTGTGAAGCTAAATTATAGGTTAAACATTTGAACAACGCTCTTAGGTTCCAACGTTAGTCGCCAGGAGCCGACTGCGGTGGCTTCTAGTAACCAAGTTCTGAACTAGTAGTCGTTGACGGTGGTGTGGCAGCAAAAGTAGGAACTACTTGAAATTCAATGTCTGCAGTCCCTACATCAATAAAAATAAAAAAAGATTATACACACTAATACAGTCATCACAATTATCACCAGTTATCAGACAGATTCTACACACACCAAAAGTACACGGGGCTACATGACTGCGTTGTCGCAGCCTCTAAACTGAGGAACCAACCAACCACATTGTTAGGTATGCTAACTGTACTTCTTTTTTAATTTTTCAACTATTTATGTAAACTAAGGTTATGATGTAGAATATATAATTGTCTTATGACTTAATAAATAAGTTTCTCTTTTTTTGCGTGTGTTTTTCAAACTTTAAATTGGCCAAAAAAACTCGTTCAGATTATCTGGGATTTCGGATTTCCGGGGTTCGGATTTGAGGGGTTTTACTGTATCTGCCAGGCATAGAATTTTGTGGATATCCACAACTACTCAGGTGTCTAGTTATTGTTCTGAGGTCACCAGCTAGAGTGTATATTGAACATCTACTGCAACTTGCATCGAGAGCTCAGCCTGCCCATGCAATGTATTTCTAATTAATTCATTTTAATGATAATGGTTACCTCTGGTTGGCTTTCTCTGTACTACTGTTTCTTCCACTGTTAATGTGTCTGTATTTCTAAAAAGAAAGAATAGATTCCATCAATATTTCTGTATTGTAGGTCAGGGTAATGAAGTGCATAATACCAGTACAAGTCATTGTTACACATTAACAGGGCCGTCGAGAGGTTTTAAGGGCCCGTGTGCAATGTTTTTCTAGGGCCTCCCTTGAAATACTTTTAATTATTAGGCTACTATCCACTAGTAGCTATTCCGGAAAGACGATATCATTTTGAGAAAAGCATCTGATGCACAGTCATAATTTAAGAATAAAACATAGAAATATAGATTGGCCGGCGAAAAATCGAGGAACTTTTTCTATCAAATGAATGGTTTCTGAAAATACGTTCGCACTGCCATATATGCCTTTGAAATGATTTTCTGCCTAATTTCTCTTGACAGTTGAAAGTTCGGTAATATGAGATATAGCCTATTCTACAGAGTTGTAGATAAATCGACATCCTTACTCTGCTAAGCCTCGGACAGGTTGTAAGTTATAGCCAACATTTTACGCACGGTAATTCAAAAGTACAGTAGCTACAATAAACTGAAACAAATGTCTTGTACCACTAAAAGGCCCTCATTGCTTACGGGCCCCTATGCATTTGCCCCCCCCCTCTCGGCGGCCCTGCACATTAATTTCAGAGGTGGAGCATGCTATTTTGCTGGCTAGTAGGTTTGAGGTTATCCATGGCAATAGATGGGAGAAATGATTCCACCAGAGCTTATAAGCAGAGAGGTTGCTCAACTAAGGATCATTTATTAGCATAGTTTTATTGGTCAAATAAATAGTCATGAAATGACTTGGTAATAATTTGTGTATCTTTGACAGCTTAGTACAATACAGCAGTAAATCAAGAGAAGTAAGATTTGAGTTACTGACCACAGGCTAACAAAGAATTGAGTAATATTGCACAGTATTGTTACCTGTATCTTTGAGAGACCATGGAGTTTATGTGATGAATCAAAGTTTCTGATAGAACTTTCAAGGTGATATCTTCTTCAATACCATATTATAATTATAATTCCCTTTAGAAATTCCTTCATTACTTTAAAACTAGAGCAGTTCAATAACATTTTTCTCTCTATTCATAATTGAAATTTAGTGCTGTTCTAGTTAAAACACGATAGTCTCAGGATTAACATGAGGTATCATAATATGTTTTACCGTATTTTAAATGATTTCACAGAGCAAATAGAAAAATCATCTCAATACTACAGTTCTTGAGTTGTTACTGTATTTTTGCTTCACTATCCATGAGTGCCTGGTGGAGAGGGACAGGGGGAATAAATTTGTCCAATGAAACAGCATTGGGCTGGCTGCATGGCTCAGGGGTAACGTTCTCGCTTACTGGGCCCAAGGTTGCAGGTTCGTATCCTGGCGCAGTCAGCTGGCATTTGAGGGTGCGCAAATGCGAGGGAGCCGTGTCCGTAGATTTACTGGCACGTTAAAGATCCCCTTCGGGGCAAAATTCCGGCACCCCGGCGTCTCTAAAAGCCAGTGTAGTTAAAAGAGACGTAAAACCAATAACATTATTATTATTATTATGAAACAGCATTGAATATTTCAAGTTTGTGTACATACTGTATATTGTTTTATTCAGTTTTCCTTCTTTCTCAGACATAGAGAGTGAGACTGCAGTTTGTCCTTTGTATGAACTAATATATAATATATGATTGTTGGTATGAAATTTTAAAAAAATCAATTGCAACGATATACAGTACAAACGGGAAAATACAGGGGTTTACTGTGGAAAGTTATAACAGTGATGTAAACTGATAAGATAACAAACATGTAAATAAGAATCTTAGTTCCACTTGAATACTGACATTCTCTTCCATTTAAAATACGGTAAAACATATTATGATACCTCATGTTGATCCTGAGACTATCGTGGCCATTATTGTTATTTAAGTTTATTTTTGGGCATTCTCACTGTATAATTACAAGAATACCAAATACAGTTTTTGTGTTTTGAAATTACATTCCAAGAACAATGGACCAGAGTAGCTAGGCTAGACCATATTTTATCCTATAGGTCATCGTTTAAAATCTGCTAACTTTACAACTGAACTTTTACCTTTCTACCCTTCTGTCCTTATTAGGCTATTAGAGGTGCTTGCAAACTCCTTTCCACACCAGCTGGAAAATATTTTTGCCCTCCCTGAAAAAATACCATGGAACCATGTGTAGTCTGCAGTATGATAAGAAAATTACATTTGCAGTGCAGTTCATTCTTATTTACTCACAAATAAGGAAATGTCACACTGGTATTTTACTGAGACACGTTCACAATTTGATTTTTATTGTATGCTAGTATGCAACATATTTGGTAAGGGTTATGAACTGAATTCTGTATTGAATATTTGCCTGGTTTTGAATTAATTTGTAAAGTACTGCTAGAAATGGCTCTATCTATGAAGGTTTTATCAGGTAAGTTGCTGATTTACCGTACATCCTATAACCATTATAGGACTAGGTCTACTCTAAAAATATTGTGAACACATCTGTACCGTAGTGCTATAATAATTTTCATTACACAAAGTCATTATTTTATCAACTTTGATCAACTTTCATTATGAGTTTTATCAAGAAAATGTTAGAATTTGGTTATTTTATTAAATGGTTGCCAAAATAACAAAGCTTAATTCATAATTAATGTAGGATCTTATCTTAAAAACTATATCTGAAGATTATGGTATATCTGAAATAACTATTTTACAATCTAAAATGTATTAGTAAATTATAGAAATCAAACCTATTAATTTAAAAAGAAATATACTTCACAGAATTTTGACCACTGATCAAAGTGAATAAAGAAAATTGTTATGTGAAATAATATGAAGGAAAATTTTGCTAGAATAGAAACATAAATAAGAATGTACAGTACATGGTGATTAACGCTCTATTAAGTTCCAACACACACTAATACAACCATCACAATTAACACTGGTTATCAGACAGATTCTACACACACCCAAAGTACACGGGGCTACATGACCGCATTGTCGCAGCCCCTAAACTGAGGAACAACCAGGTTGTTGAGTGTTCACTGCAGTATGAAAGCAAGACTGCTGCCCCTGATGAGCCATCTAGCTACTCTACCAATGATTACTTTTACTGGTTTACTTGTTTATCTACAATAACATTATTAATCTTGATAGGAATTGTATATACAAAATGAAGCAACGAGTCTATACTGAGCTTATTACTACAGAATGCTTTGCCTCTGATTAATTGTGTACGGTATCAGGCACTTAGGAATAATGTTTCAGTAGATAGTAAGAGCCATCATCCATTATGAAGTAGAGTATGTTGTTTGTTTGGAAAGGAACAGCTTGAAAAATAGATGCAACAGCAGTGATGTACTTCTTGGCATTTAGGAGACCTATTTTTATATGATATAAAAATTGAGTTTTCAGATACAAGTAGGTCAAGAAGATCCATTGGATTTTTAATGATACATTTGTTGTAGGCTTAATTGGCTGTTAAAGATCTAAACCTCTGAATATAACAAAATTTCCCATAAATTTGTAGTGATGCATCTACAGTACCGTCCATAACAATGGAAATAAACTTTTAAAAAATGTGCTAAAATACATTCACAGCATAGAAGAAAGTGATAATAATTGAATATAAAACTATTAGATAGTTAAGTATATTTTTCAAATGCTTGGAAAATCTTGCCTGTTGTTGAATTCAAACAAAGGTTGTTTCCTTCCATTGTAAGTTTAGTCCACATTTGAAGTACAATATAAAAATATACTGTTATTAAAAATGAACAAAAATATATATGTAATGAATTTCGAGTCCAATTTCAATGTCTTTCATAGAAAGTTTCTCTAAGTGGTTAATATTATACTGCACTGTTTGTTCTTTCAATATATCCGTAAACTTACCGAGTCGATTCATGAGTGCTGTCTCAAATGTTTGAAAATGAATTACTCAACTATGGTTTAATACCAGGTTGCTAAAAAAAATTAAAAAAAAAGGAAATGCATACAATCTTTGAAACATGTTACACGTGTGATACGCTTCAAGATCTCGTTGGTTACAGGTTGAATGCATTTTGCAATGGTTCATGAACAGATGGCTATAGTGTTGTGGCACCATGCAATCAATCATTCTAGATAGTGCAACCATGGCGTGAACATATCTGTCGTTTGGGACAGATGACCTCATAGTTCTGCCCCTTAAAACAATAACATAACATCTGTCGTTTGAGCAGTGAAAAAGCCATTCTGAAAAGCCAAGAAAGTGCCGTGTAGGCATGGCTACTGGCCATGCTTACTTGGAGATGTTGGACACATTAATTGCACCATCCATTCATGCTTTGTTCGATGATGATCCATTTCACTTCCAACAAGGTGATGTTCCAGCCCACTTTCACTGAAATGAGCACAATTATCTCGATGACACACTATTGGCTTGTTGGATAGGACAAAGGGATCTGGATTTAAACCCTTTACCATTTGATTTTTCCTTGTGGGAGACTCTCAAGAATGTGGTATGTGGTTTAAAACCAAGCACACTAGCAGAACTGCATCATGAGATTGTAATTGCTTGTGCAACAATCCCTTTCGCTACTTTGGAAAAAGACACCATGTGCGTAGCTCATCATACTCAGAAGTGTTTGGAGGCTGATGGTTTGCAGTAGTAATAAGCCTTAAAAATCCCTCAGTATGCCTTCCTTTGGATGGGAAGTAAAGCCGGCGGTCCCATGTCATAGATTTATGGCATGTTAAAGAACCTTCCACTAATTACACCTGTGTGAAGCTAAATTGTATAGGTTAGGAATGTAAACAATGCTCTTAGGTTTCTACGTTTGTTTCCAAGAGCCGACTGCGGTGGCGTTTAGTAGCTAAGTTCTGAACTAGGTCTAGTAGTCGTTGACCTGGAGTTTGGCGGCAAAAGTAGGAACTATTTGAAAAATTCAAAGTTGCAGTCCTTACTTGAATTTTAAAAAAACCAGACACACACTAATACAGCCATCACAATTAACACTGGTTATCAGACAGATTCTACACACACCCAAAGTACACGGGGCTACATGACCGCGTTGTCGCAGCCCCTAAACTAAGGAACCAACCAAACATTACATAATCATTACATATCATATAGACCTATGACACTGTAGCAGTTATTAATTCCCCATGTTGGGCGCCAAATGTAGCAGTTTTGCTAGCCCACACTGTTGGGTGATAAATGTAACTGTTTACCTTTGCCTAAGCTATGTTGTTTTAATGGGCGCCAAGACCTCAAAGCAATGTTGAAATCTAAATTTGTATTTAACAACGTCTAGCTCTGGCAGAACACCTTCAAGACTCTATTCACTCAGATCGTGGTATGATTTGATCATTAACCCAACAAACAATTGTATCAGGAGAAGGAATTGGTCTATATCTAATGCTACCTACTGAAAGCAAAGATTGCATTGTAAAAGAAAAGAATTTATTATATAAAACAAGCATAGCAAAATTAATAATAATAATAAGTACAAAATTTAAATTGGAGCGTTGTGATTTGAATATTACCGATAGAAAATTACGTGAAAACGGAGTCTGATAAATTGATTTTACTCTTATTTCCAAGCTATGAAGTTACTGAATTATGAAATATAAAACAAAGAAAAATGAGAGATTGCGTATTTCCGCGTCATTTGCGCTTACCACTGGAAATTGCCAAAGCATTTCCCTCGTTCTTGATGATGTTGTGAGCTTCCCACAGTCTCCTGGACGTCGTCATCTCCGTCGGAATTTGATGATATTCTGGTAGATTAGATAATTCTATGGTCCGTACCTCGGACCCAAACACTCGTACAACCAAGTTTTACAAAAGTTCGTCGCTAACTCCACTGAACATCGGAGCGACACGCACTTGCGACCGTACTCTGCAAGTTCTACACAGATTGTCCTTAACTCCACCGAACATCGGAGCGACTCGCACGCGCATCCATACTCCTCAAGTATTTCACAGATAGTCCTCGTTTCACGGCGCGTCGAACGATATATCCACACGTTGGCTCCCCCACCATGGTACCGACATCTAGCTTACGTCGTCCTCACTGATTGGCAGAGCACGCCGCTAGTTCCCCTCCTCTGGTTTCTTTACACTCGGCGCGCGAGAGGGAGAAGTCGATTTCCGTCCCAACAATTCGCCTTTTCTAGACCTTGCGACCCAAGATTGCGTCATGCTTCTCGACAAGATTAAGCGTGTACTTGAAATCCCAGTGAGTCACGTCTCTCGATATACCCTAACTGACGAAAACTCCGTAAAATTCCGTAATCAGATAATTTTCTATGATATCGTCGTTCGTAATAATTTGCATGATAGCGTTTTCTAAGACATAGAAAACCTATCTGAATGCTAATAATTTTTATAAAATGCTCCGAAAATATCTAAATAATAATTATAATAAATTAATAATAATAATAATAAATTAACATGAAAAATTCTCTTGGCTGAACAATTTGCCGCGTAAATAAATATAGAATGGCTTCCTACTGACTTATGCCAGTTGCATAAAACCCCTCGAAAAACACGTTACATATTCGCCTCGGATCATCGGATGATTTACCGTGACGACGGTCCATTATCCGATTATCCCAGACACGTTAATAAACCCCATCCAAAATACATATTACATAAATGAAATCACCCTAAATTACAGATATATACACTCATAATTTTTCTTCACGCACTTTGCGTCAAAGTTTGTTGTCACTATGGATTGCACTTTGCAACCAGTCCAATGTTTTACATATGGAATAGTGTTCCACGGATATTTCCGCCTCTCAAATTTCTCTATGTTGGAGAAATAGACATAATTAATGTGTGAGCACTATGTATTTATGATGTCATATCACACGCATTGAAGGTGTTCTGATATATTTATATCACCATAGAACTTCCTAATTTCACTGGAGGTCCCCTCCTTATGGTGACATTTAATTCCACTTATCACTGAGCACACGATCACACTATTGTGGCAGCGCCTCGTGACCATAATACTTAATCTCTCTTTAAAGTAGATTAAATTAATATAGACTTCTGAAAAAAAAAAACAGTAAATGCGCATTACATATAACACCAAATATTTCTGTGCCGTAATCGCCCTGTCTTGTTAAGTTCCCGTTAACCATATTCTACTTAATACTAGTTCTCAACACAGACCATTTCTCCTCACTCAAATAATACCTTTGTACAAATTACCTTAAATTTCACACTTACAAATCTTACATGGCGAGGCCGTAAACAGAAATCACGTGTGCTGATATGTATGAGTTTCATGAAGGACTGTCTCGCATTCTGATGGCCCATCTTTTATCTCGTGGACGCCTTAAGCTAACAAGCCCTATACAAGCGCTCCCCCATCTCTTGGAGATAAATGGGAACCCATCAGCGCTGCCAAAATGGCCTTGGTGCATCGAGACAATTTAGTGCTCAACAGCATCCGACAATCCCGTCATATTTCCCTGTACCTTAAAAACTCTCATTTACTTACATACTACCCCCCTGTGTGACTTCTGATACGCCTGCCTTAAGACCAGATCCTCCCACGCACCAAATACCACACTTACTCATTTGATAGGCTGGCTCGCCAGCTAAACACACTCACTTTATGACACATATTTTCGTAGACTATGTATATTATACGTCCCGTATAATCTGTTTCCCTCACTATTCTCCAGCACATATGCTGTTTTCCCAATACGTTTGGAAACTATAAATGGGCCCTCGTAGAGATAAAAGAACTTGGACATGACTTTCTCTAGCTTATTTGACTGTTTCGGCACTCTAAGTAAGACTCTGTCTCCCGACTCGAATAGGTCAAATTTAGTTTCTTTTTGTTGGCGAATTCTCTTTTGTGCTGACTTAGATAAATTCTGTTTCGCCAACTGGACAGTGTAATCCATCCCCGGTTGCTTACCCTCATTTAATCCCAACACCCTCGCTAGTTCATTTTGTGGTCTTTTTCCGAAGTGAACTTCGTATGGCGTCAATTTCGTGCTCTCATGCTGGACAGAATTCAGCCAAGTCTCGACCTTGGGAAGATGTCCAACCCAGGCCGCATGCTTGTCATGCACTAGAGTCCGAAAAAGACGAGCCACTTCCCTTAATGGACGCTCTGCAGAATTACCCTGAGGGTACCTTACAGAGGAATGAACGTGTGTTATACCAGCTTCCTGCATACTGGTTCTCCATTTCTTTGCAGTAAACTGTGGTCCACTGTCAGATAGTATCCTGAGAGGAATGCCAAACTCAGGTACATACTTATTAATGATCAGACGGCTACACGCTAGTCCCGTGGCTTTCCTTAGCGGATATAGCTTGACATACTTACTAAAAGCGTCAATAACTATAAAAATGTACTCGTAGCCGTACTGTCCTTTAACGATCGGGCCAAATAAATCCACACACAGTAGTTCGCCGGGACTACTGGTGAGAACTGCAGATCTCTCCCCCACTAAATATTTAACTGGATATTTACTCCTTTGACAGGTGTCACACTTAGCTAAAATCCTCCTAACGTCCCTTCCCATTTTACTCCAAATGAAGTCACGACCAATTTCATAGAAGACCTTGGCAGCACCAAAGTGTCCTAATTCCCTATGAATGAACCAAATTAGCTCCTCCCGCAAAGTGGCAGGAACACATATTGCCCACCGATTATTCCTACATTTCCTTGCAAGAAGCCCATCCTGCATCTTGTACGTGAACCGTCCTACTTTCACATACTCTTCTTCACCTATTTCCAACCTAGCCAGTGGCTCCTTTAACTTAACGTCATCACGTTGCTCCACTAGCATATTTCTCAGTGTCTGTAACGATGCCCTGTTGCTACTGTCCACACATGCACATATTAAAATACCATCCTCTGCTTTAACCACAGGATAATCCCTACATAAATTAGTGTCCCTCGATAGCATGTCTGCAAGAATGTTATCTTTACCTTTAATATATTTTACTGTGAATTCGTATTCCTGCAGAGCAAGAATCCACCTACTAACTCTGTTAGAACTGAGTTTACAAGTCCTCATATACAGTAATGCATGGTGATCTGTGTGGATCTCAAATTTCCCCCCTACTAAATACATTCTAAATTTCCCTAAACTGAAAACAATACCTAAAAGCTCTAACTCAGTAATCGTGTATCTTTTCTCTGCTGCAGTCAGTCCTCGCGAGGCTAAAGATACAATGCACAGATTACCCTCATCATCTTTCTGACATAATACTCCAGCAATGCCTATATGTGAAGCATCTGTCATAACCACATATTCCTTATCTTTTAACGGATATTTCAGCACTACAGCTTTCTCAAAACCTTCCTTCAGCGCTCTAAAAGCCTGTTCATGCTTGGACTCCCATCTCCACCGAGTCCCACTTTTAAGCAATTCCCTGAATGGTTCTACCAACCCTGAGTATTTAAGAACGAACCTCCTGAAAAAGTTGCAAATTCCCAGGTAAGTTTTTAACTGTTTAACATTCTGTGGCACCTCTGCGTTAAGTATCTTATTAACCCTACTTTCTTCTGGTGTTACACCTCTACTCGACACTCTATGACCTAAAAATGTCACTTCTGACTGACAGAATGACGACTTAGACAGTTTCAAAGTGAACCCTGCCTGATCTAACTTCTGAAAAACTATATTTAAATGACGTAGATGCTCCTCAAAACTGCGTGAACTAATTACCATATCATCTATGTAAATGGTTACAAACTCTCCTGTGTCATCCCCTAATGCGATGTTTAAAGCCCTAATTAAAGCTGCTGAACTACTCTTTAACCCATAAGGTGTTCTACAAAATTGATAAAGGTTATATTTATGACTAAAAGCTGTAAATGGTCTATCTTCGTACATAAGTGGCACTTGCCAAAAACTGGAACTCAAATCTACACAAGTGAAATACTTCTTCCCCTCAAATGTTTGCATTAATTCTTCTATGGACATAGATTTCAGCTGATCTGAACTAATTCTACTGTTAACCAAACGAGCGTCTAAACAAATACGAACAGTGCCGTCGGTCTTGGGTACCGTGATCAAAGAATTAACATATGGACTGTTCGAGTGCTCAATAATCCCATCTTCAAGCATCTGATTAATTTGTGCCTCAACTGCACTCTGATAAGCGAAAGGTACAGGATATCTATGTCCTGTGAATACTGACCTATCAATAACGTTCAATGAATGTGTATAGCAATTGGCCATATCAATGCGATCCTCAAAAACTCTCCTATTACACCATAACACATCATAGAGCCGAACACACTGTTCATCCTCTATATTTCCCTGAAATGCAGCCTCACGTAACGAGTCCTCTAGACTTCCGTTCGTAATCACACTGCCCACAAAACATGGAGAACCCCGCTCTACGGCTGGCGATATCTCATTTAAAGTACAAATCACACCTACAATACTACTCCTCTGAATATGGTCATTGAACGCTACTTCTACTTCAGAATCTCCCCATTTAAATTTCAAACTCCCTACATCATAACATAAGTTACCAGAAACTCTACTTAGCCACTCTGAACCCAAGATAACACTGAATACTAAATTTGGAATTACAAGGCAAATCTGCTTCTCTACATGATTATTAATTTTAATGTCTACTAAAACTTGCTTAGAAATTACTTTAGACCTCTTCCCAACAGCTGTGATAACAAAAGTGCTTTTAATTGGCATCTCCTCAAAATTTACTCCAGTTCCTTTCATTTTATCATAAAATGCACTACTTATGCAACTCTTCATACAACCACTATCAATTAAAACATCTGTGTACGCCTCGGACACGTTAAATTTAACTATGGGGCTCTTACTAACCACTTCCTGAATAATACCTTCATCATTTAGTTCATGTAATAATTCATTTCTTACATTTAGGTCATTGGGTTCCTGTATAATTGTATGGACAGGGCATGCTACAGACTGAGATTCTGACCTTACTTCGCAGCCTGGTTCGCGTTTAAAGAACCGCTACAGCTGGCCGTAGTACTACTAACTACTAAACTGGTCTGGTTGTTCTGGGCTGTGTTGTCATTGTTTGGCTGTATATTACTACCACTAGGCTGTCCTCTTCCTTGACCCCTATTCTGGTTGTAATTATTGTCATTATAATTTCTCCCTTGATTTCCCCTGAAATCATTGTTTCTCCCTTGATTTCCCCTGAAATCATTGTTCCTCCCTTGATACTGATTACCATAGCCATTTCCTCTGTTCTGATATAGCTGATTATTATTATTTCTATTTTGAGCGTTGGCCCCTTCGCCACCGTTCCCTTGAACTTCTTGATGCCTGGCTTCATTAGGTCTATTATTATTATTACCCTGGTTCCGATTGAAATTGTCCTCATAACCCCCTCTCCCTAGTGCATCAAATGTGCTTAACAAATTTTCTACTTGTGATATAGTCTTTACATTCTGGATACAAGCAGCCTCCTTGATCCTATAGGGAAAGTGCCTAAGTAGCAACCTTACCACATCACTTTCCTCCTTCAAGCCATCCAGATATTTACACACTAATACCTGCCCTAAAAAGTATTCGGTCATGGTGGAGCTTCCTTTAGGGTTATATTTACCACACACTACTCCCTCACGATGCTGCGACTGAATAACCTCATTCCAGAACTTTTCACAGAATTTCATTTTAAAATCATTAATATCAGTAAACTTGTCTCTGTAGACAGCAAACCAATTCCTCGTTTCCCCCACAAACACTTGTTCTAAAATTTCAACTACCTGGCACCACTCAATACTACCATTTTCCAACCTCTCCCCGAATTTATTTTCTATAGTGTTCATGAACTCCATTGGGCACCCCTGTCGATTGCTGAACTTACCCAGTTCTACCTCCCTGTGTGTGCTATTCACAAAAACTGGCCTATTCTGACTATTTTCTTGCCTGATCCTAGCTTTTAATTTTAATTCTAATTCTGCGATTTTCTCCTCAGCCTTCCTCTCAATACTGTTTACCGTTAATTTAATGTTTCCTTCTGATTCTTCTACTTTATCATATAGCTTTGCTTGTTTCTCCTCAATCTTGCTAATGCTCTCTCTATTACTCTCTCTTAAATCATTTACTTCTGCAAATATTTGCGAGTGGACTTTCTCAATTCTACCCCCCAGCTGTTCCTTAACCTCTTTAGTTGCTACCTGAATTTTGTCAATTTCTCTCCCCAATTGCTTTTTGACCTGCTGTGTTTCCAGTTGCACTAGTTCTTTTAAATTTTCAGCCTGTGTACTGATTCTAATTTCCAACTCCTCCTGTACTTTTCCTAATTTTCTGTCTACATCTGCAATAATCTCTTTAGCCTTTTCTTCCATCACCCCCCTGATCTCACCTCTAATCAGTTCGAATTTGTCACTCATTTCCCTACTGTTTTGTTCTAATTTAGCATTTAAAGTTTCAGTACTCTCTCTATTTTCCTTACTGTTTTGTTCTAATCTGGCGTTTAAAGTTTCATTACTCTCTCTATTTTCCCTACTGTTTTGTTCTAATCTGGCATTTAATGTTTCATTACTCTCTCTATTTTCCCTACTGTTTTGTTCCAGTTTAGCATTTAAAGCGTCTGTACTTTCTTTATTTTCCCTACTGTTTTGTTCTAATCTGGCGTTTAAGGCATCTGTACTTTCTTTATTTTCCCTACTGTTTTGTTCTAATTTTGCATTTAAGGCATCACTACTAACTTTGTTCTGATACATGAACTCGAGAAGTAAAGTTTTTAATTCTGGTTGGCCGCCTACACTCCCTGTTTCAGTATCGGGATTTACCTCCGCTACCCCGTTACTACCATCACTCGACATACTGCTCGTATCATCACTCTCCCGTTGATGATCACTACGTAACCTCATCTGTCTTTCTTTCTCATCCCCCATAATGATATACACTGATACAGACAAATAACCCCCAAAATACAGGCACAGAAATATATACCCTTCTCCTTCCACAAATGTTATTAGGTTTTCAGCCCCAAGTTGTCGGCGACAATGTAGCAGGAATTAGTTCCCCATGTTGGGCGCCAAATGTAGCAGTTTTGCTAGCCCACACTGTTGGGTGATAAATGTAACTGTTTACCTTTGCCTAAGCTATGTTGTTTTAATGGGCGCCAAGACCTCAAAGCAATGTTGAAATCTAAATTTGTATTTAACAACGTCTAGCTCTGGCAGAACACCTTCAAGACTCTATTCACTCAGATCGTGGTATGATTTGATCATTAACCCAACAAACAATTGTATCAGGAGAAGGAATTGGTCTATATCTAATGCTACCTACTGAAAGCAAAGATTGCATTGTAAAAGAAAAGAATTTATTATATAAAACAAGCATAGCAAAATTAATAATAATAATAAGTACAAAATTTAAATTGGAGCGTTGTGATTTGAATATTACCGATAGAAAATTACGTGAAAACGGAGTCTGATAAATTGATTTTACTCTTATTTCCAAGCTATGAAGTTACTGAATTATGAAATATAAAACAAAGAAAAATGAGAGATTGCGTATTTCCGCGTCATTTGCGCTTACCACTGGAAATTGCCAAAGCATTTCCCTCGTTCTTGATGATGTTGTGAGCTTCCCACAGTCTCCTGGACGTCGTCATCTCCGTCGGAATTTGATGATATTCTGGTAGATTAGATAATTCTATGGTCCGTACCTCGGACCCAAACACTCGTACAACCAAGTTTTACAAAAGTTCGTCGCTAACTCCACTGAACATCGGAGCGACACGCACTTGCGACCGTACTCTGCAAGTTCTACACAGATTGTCCTTAACTCCACCGAACATCGGAGCGACTCGCACGCGCATCCATACTCCTCAAGTATTTCACAGATAGTCCTCGTTTCACGGCGCGTCGAACGATATATCCACACGTTGGCTCCCCCACCATGGTACCGACATCTAGCTTACGTCGTCCTCACTGATTGGCAGAGCACGCCGCTAGTTCCCCTCCTCTGGTTTCTTTACACTCGGCGCGCGAGAGGGAGAAGTCGATTTCCGTCCCAACAATTCGCCTTTTCTAGACCTTGCGACCCAAGATTGCGTCATGCTTCTCGACAAGATTAAGCGTGTACTTGAAATCCCAGTGAGTGACGTCTCTCGATATACCCTAACTGACGAAAACTCCGTAAAATTCCGTAATCAGATAATTTTCTATGATATCGTCGTTCGTAATAATTTGCATGATAGCGTTTTCTAAGACATAGAAAACCTATCTGAATGCTAATAATTTTTATAAAATGCTCCGAAAATATCTAAATAATAATTATAATAAATTAATAATAATAATAATAAATTAACATGAAAAATTCTCTTGGCTGAACAATTTGCCGCGTAAATAAATATAGAATGGCTTCCTACTGACTTATGCCAGTTGCATAAAACCCCTCGAAAAACACGTTACAACACCAGCAACTTAAAAATTCTTTTCATTTGAACGACCCTTTGCAAAGATTTTTAAAAATTTTCATCATAATTGAAATATGTGAACAATTCTTGTTTCATCAAACTAATGGAGCTCTCCATTTGATATTCATGAGAGAAAAAACTCTCTCCGTAAAATCATTGGAGGGGAAAATGCTGAGTATGAACTTCACAAGGACTGAGATATTCCTTAATGTTCTTGTCCCGAATAAATCTATAACATGTACGCATCTATCTGACACAGACATAGAAATTATTTTCTCTTTCAAACTAGCACCTGTAATCCACTCAGTAAAGTGAAGCAACGCGGCCGGCATACCGGTGCCGATGCTATTATTTTTGACGTCACTAACAACAATCGCCAATCACGTCAAGCATGGATTGCTCAAGCGGGACATTTGAAAATTGGTGCAAAATTGAATATTTTAACCAAAAAACGGAATATTTGGCGTTCCATTGCTGATTAAAACGGAACGGGGAACACAACAAGAAAAAACGGAATTGTTCCTGGTAAAACGGAACGTCTGGCAACCCTAGTTGTAACTCTTCAGTCGGCCTACATGATTTTGCCCAATGAGTGGACGGGATACAATGTACCGTTATATAATCTCTACTTAGTATAAAACAAAGTCCCCGATTCTTGGATGTTACGGGTAAACTCGAGAACCACTGGATGGATTTTGATGCGGTTTTCACTATTCTGTAAAGGTTATCTCGAGGATGATATTTGTTGAAAATAATTTATTTATGATCAAAGGAAGCCGAACAGTAACAATTTCAGTGGAAAAGTAAAAAAAAAATCCTGACGTCCGAGCGCTTTGTAAGCTTAAGCTGGGCAAACCGTTAAAAATATCAAAATACTATGAGTGTAAGAATTGTTCAGCATGAGAAGTTCTACAAAAAAGTCCACGAGAGCGTATGTCTATCTTCAATAAATCGCCCACTCTAAGTGTTTTTACGTTTTAATTTCTTCCAACCATGTCCATTCAACTACTGAGGCGACAGTTTACGAGCTAGCTAAGGGCGAGTCTATCATCCCTGTTACAGCCTAGCTAGCGGGCGAATCTATTGCCCCAGATACAGCCAGCAGCAAGCCGTTGAGTTAAGACTTCTGAGAAGGGTGGTTGTGTTTGGAGTTTCCTTGGAAGTGCAACTCGGCTTTTCTTCATTTCGCCTGTGAACTTTTCGTTCCGCAAAATTCACAGTCAAGTTAAGATTGAACGGAAGGGGGATTTGTGTTTCATGCACTTCGCCATTTTTAAATTACATCTAACAAGAATTTGTTGCACATGCATATCCATGATAATATAATTAATAGTCCAGTCAGTGATTTTAACCCATCATACCAAGACGTAAAACGGATATTGGTCGTTGTTCATTGACATGGAAAAAAAAAAAAAAAAAACGCTTATCACGTAATGCATTCATAACTGTTCCCAGGCGAAGCCGGGTCGGGTTGCTAGTATATGAATAAAGTAAACGACACAGCTTCATAAATTTGTGGTTCCTGACGTTAAGGTTAGTGGCCACGCCTGCCATATACTAGTATCTTTAAAATTGACACCATTTGGGTGACTTGCATTCCAACAATACTATTCCAGTAGTTCCTAAAACCTGAATCAAATTTCTTGGTAGAGCCAAGCATTGCCATATTCGAGTATGATAGTTTTTCTTTTAAGGATCCTAAAAATTGCCCCATTTTAATAGTGATCATAACTAATACATGTAATTTTTTCCAGGAGTGTTATTTACTTATTATTCATATAATATATTCAGTGTACCCAGCTCAGTTATTGGGCAAATTCGTGTTTACCGACTTAAGAGCTACAACTGACAACACCATGAGACATATTTAATCACTTGTTTTGCTTAACTTAAAGGTTAGTCAGTTAACTATTTACAAGATCAAATTTCAAATTAAACTAGGCATTCTACTCCATCAATTCAATCAACAGGTCTTCAATGCAGATGATCTCGTTTCGACCTCTCAGTCTCATTAGAAGGGCAAGCAGAAAGTAGTTCTTCAGTTGTTGAAAACAGGGCGTAGTTTTCTCTCTTGAAGTGGATGGCATAGAATGGATGGAAGGAACATTGGGCATGTACAGGATAGGGAGTTAAGTAGGAACCCATGGAATGAAAGGAAGTTATATAAATACAGGACACTGTGTTGAATTTAATATGTTATGGTATTGTGACTAGCTGTGCAGCCAAACGTTAGTGGTAATCGGCGTAGTATTATTGTGGTGGTATTCAATTCCATAGTCATTCTCATCACTAGGGGTTGAAAACCTAGAACTTAGGCTCCTTAAAAGAATAACTTTCATATATGGCAGAGGTGGGTACTAACCTTAATGTCGGGAGACACAAATTTATGAAGCTGTTTTGAACCGAACCACATTGTTTAGAAATAATAATTGATGATGGTGATGATAATTGTTGTTTTAAGGGACCTACTGTAACTTCTAGGTTATCGGCCCGTAATGGTTCTTACAAAATGAAGACACATTTTTTATTTTTTAGAAATGAAGAAACATTTATTTTTTACTTTACAAATGACATTATTTTATTGTTCAATTGGATAGCAAAAATTAGGATTTTACTTTTGAGAAGTGCTTTTTCGAGTGTTTATTTTTGCTGTTGTTAGAAATCTGGCTGATAATTTTTGGTAATCGTAGTTTGCACGGGTTAACCAAAAGTTCATCAGTTAGTTCAGCGCTGTCAGGCTGGGCAGAGCTTGTATTTAATTATATACTTTTTAAAATCCGTAATATGTAGTTTTACTCATAGCTTAGTTTCAAAGAGCCACACGAGATTGACTCGGCTTATTGTGGCCACCCATGATATATGGTGAAACAAGGGTGATCAATTGTTGTTTTAAGGGTCAGAACATCGAGGTTTTCCACCAAATGAGTGATCATTTTGAAAACAGGTCAGTGCTATGTGTGGAGCAAACATAGAAGTTCAACATACCAAAAGGAATTTTAAAAAATAATTACTTTTTCAAAACTTTGTGAATAACTCACGGCCTGACTATGAATTTTGCTGTGGTACTGTTTCATTGTATTCTTGTTTTCTGTGTGTAGAATGCCGAAACTACTTGGCAGGATGTTGATGAGATCATATCCTAACTATAGAGATATGTTTCTAGTTTAGCAGATGAGAATATTAGAACACAGTTCGTCTCGTGCTTGTATCTGGGAAATATTTCCTCTGTATTCTACTAGAAAACAAGAATAGTTATGCATGTCTTGTAAATTAAATAATTTTTGTGTCAACTTACCATATAACGGTATCAACAGTTTCTAAGTTCACACGTATTTCATTAGTGATTTGGTGTATTATGACCATTCTTTGTTGTGTATGTTTCAAAAATAAACTAGGATTTGTGTTTGTTGACATTTAGGTGAATAATGTCAGGTCCATCTCACATCTAGAGATGACATTGTTCCATGTGTTGTTTCTTAATTAGCACAGATTTTAAAAAATTGCTTCGTATATATTGTGAAATAATGTGTTGAAATATTGAACGACTTTTTAAAAGTAGAAACCTACAGATTGTACAGTATTTAATATACATATTATTTTAAAGTAACTCTGTTCTTTTATTTACTAGCACAGACTTGACTAAACCCTGCTTTCTGGGCAGCCAATGAGAGGAGGCCAGGCCTCCCTTGCTCGTCTTGACGCTTGTGTTGTACCCTGTACCAGTGTTGCCATGCCTACTTATTTTGATTGAAGGAGATTTCCATCTTTTTAACAATGTCTACTTTTCTACTTCAAAAGTTTCAGAAACATAGGACATCTCTGTTCTTTATGAAATGTTCCTTTAAAATGCATGTTTTCCCCTTTATTTCTGGAACTTTATACTGTATATTGTAACTCAGCAATTCTTCTAGGTTTGTGCCGTGTCTTGTGTGGGGTTTTGCCTAGGACACCAAGCTGCTCATCAGCGGGCTCTTGGTGTCCCTGCCCGGACCCCCACAGGAGTAGCGATCTGCGCACTACCTCCCTTTTTATGAAGCGAACCTGCACCTCTTTACTGCGAGAACTAAAAGCTCAAGCAGCCATAACCTCCCTATGTAGGCTTCCAAAAAGACGGTATATTGGCTTTCACGGTCAGTGAATTAAAAATCAGCAATTCTTCTAGGTTTGTGCCGTGTCTTGTGTGGGGTTTCGCCTAGGACACCAAGCTGGCTCATCGGCGGGCTCTTGGTGTCCCCGCCCGGACCCCCACAGGATAGCAAACTGCGCGTTACCTCCCTTTTTATGAAGCGAACCTGCGCTTCCTTACTGCGAGAACTAAAAGCTCAAGCAGCCATAACCTCCCTCTGAAGGCTTCCAAAAAGATGGTATATTGGCTTTCACGGCTAGTGAATTAAAACTCAGCAATTCTTCTAGGTTTGTGCCGTGTCTTGTGTGGGGTTTTGCCTAGGACACCAAGCTGGCTCATCATCAGACCCCCACAGGAGTAGCGAAGTGCGCGCTATCTCCCTTTTTATGAAGCGAACCTGCACCTCCTTACTGTGAGAACTAAAAGCTCAAGCAGCCATAACCTCCCTATGAAGGCTTCCAAAATGGTGCTATATTGGCTTTCACGGCCAGTGAAACTCCTCACAAGACACGGCACAAACCTAGAAGAATTGTTGAGTTTTAATTCATTGGCCGTGAAAGCCAATATGCCATCTTTTATATATTGTCATAAGAAAATGATATGCATGGATTGTAGTTATTACCCTTTCAAGATACGACTGCCGCTGAACACTGCTGCGCCAGAGTTTGCTGATATTAACACCTAGAGCAGCGCACTACGAGCAGTGGGACACACTGATGACATAATGCATTCTGCACATAAGTCAGCAGCATTGTGTGTGCTACTTGTGTTACAACAGAAATTGCATAGGGGCAGATGACCTCGTAGTTCCGCCCCTTAAAAAAACTGTAAGAGGATATAAGGAAACCAGAGATATATAAGCAAAGCGAACTGATGTGAGTTTAATAATAATAACGAACTGATGTACATGGATTGGCAATAGCGGAACCGGGCAAACTAAACATGTGCGAACATGGCGCGAGTTTTAGACAAACTGAAGTATAAAAGGGCAGGTGGCAGCACCTTACACATATAGAACTGCATACTTGATAAATAAGGTATAAAACCACCAAAGTTACAACACTTCCCCTCAAGTAGAGGTTCATACAATCTTTACACTCTCCAAACCAGCAAACTTCATGCAACGTTCATGTTTCATTCGACTTAAACTCTTCGTGAGAAAGTCAGCAACTTGATCGTTCGTAGAGATATACTTCAAAACAAAAAATTTACACTCAAAGACTTCGCGAACAAAGTGATGTTTGATATCAATATGTTTATATTCGTATTTGTCATGGTTCCGTATTGATTGAACAATTATGCACTAAGAGGGGGATAGGTTCCGCCTGATCAATACAACGTAATTCACATTTAAAGGGTTGTATTAACACCCTTGTGGTACATGTTTCGGGTCCTTATTATGGCCCCTTCATCAGTCTCTCCATCTCGCCATCTAACCTATTGGACATTCATAGTCCCGCATCGGAGGTCTCTTGTGTTTTCCTCTGCTCTAACATTCTTAAAGGCCCGTGTTCACATAGACGAAGGAGTCCCCTCTTCTCTCTCAATTTGGGATTCGCCCGTTCTGTCTACTACATCTCGTATCCAATGGACTACCTCTACCATCAGGATATTGTCTCTTATGCTTGGCCTGTTTTTTAAACGTCAATGGTGATGTATTATGATTTGACTACTAGTCTAATAGGAGATTACAGATACCATAAGTCTTTCTCTACAAGTTTCAACCATTTAATAATAATGGACTCTATGACATGGAAGCAGAATTGGATCAAGCACTGTGTTATAATATAGGACTCCAATACGAACTTTGCAAGACATTATTCGACATGCACCAGAAGTGCTTGTAATTGCAACTTGCTATTTTAATGTGTTTTTTTCTTTTAATCTTTGTCTTGTACGTAATAGTTTTATGTCCCCATCTATGATATGTTTTTTCATATGTTTCACCACATTACCCATAATTGTTTAATATGTTTCATTTTCATTCATGTCATTCATACATTTCATGTTAGATTTTACCTTTATTGAATCCTATATGATACTGATATCTATTATTGTTTTGAGGCTGATGAAGGGGCCATAATAAGGACCCGAAACATGTACCACAAGGGTGTTAATACAACCCTTTAAATGTGAATTACGTTGTATTGATCAGGCGGAACCTATCCCTCTCTTAGTGCATAATCAATATGTTTGCTTCTACTGTGATACATCGCGTTCTTTGCCAAATTAATTGCACTTTGATTATCACAAAAGATGACCATAGTGGCTAAGTCTTTGAAGCCTAACTCAAGCAGAAATCGACGTAAGTACACAGTTTCCTTGGCGCACTCTGACAACGCCATGTACTCGGCCTCCATGGTGCTAAGGGCCACGGTTCTTTGTTTTCTTGAGTCCCACGATATAGGGCATCCGCCGAGCAGGAACACGTACCCCGTGTAGGACCTCCTATCTTCTTGGCAGCTTTCCCAGTCGGCGCCCTTGGATCGGTTTGGTGTCTGCTTCGTAGATCAGCCCGATGTTCGAAGTCCCCTTCAAGTACCGCAGCACTCTCTTGGCAGCTTTCCAATGTTCGACTCCGAAGCAATTGTTGAACTGTCCCAGGTAGCTGACAGCGAACGAAATGTCCGGGCGTGTAGTTGACAGGTATGTCAGTGCGCCTACCAATTCGCGGTAAGGCAACTTCAACTCGTCAGTACTGGGATTCTCATTTTTGCTCAACTTCGTTCCAGGGTCGAGTGCTGTGACTACAGGGTTGCAGTCGGCCATCTCGTAGCGTTGGAGAAGCTCTTCAATGTAACCTTGCTGTTGCATGGCTATACATCCGGTCTCCTAGATTAGTTCGATGCCTAGGAAGTGTTTGGCCAATCCTAAGTCCTTGACCTTGAAATTTTCACTCAGGACTCTGGAAATTTCGGCGATTGTCTTTTTGCATTTTGACAGCACCATCATGTCGTCAACGTAAACGGCAATCAAAGTTATGTTATTTCCGGAACCAATTTGGAATAGACACGGATCCGATGCGGTTGGTTTGGCACCGCACTTCCTCAAGACGTCACACAGCTTGGCATACCAGTTTCTACCGGCCTGTTTCAATCCGTACAGTGATTTTTGTAGTAAGCAGACCTTGTCACCTCCCTGCAACTGGCGAAGCATGTTCTTGGCATTCTCCTTGGTTTCGTCGTCAGTTCCAGACATCGCAATTCTCTCTAACATCTCCCTGAAGTTCTTCGGTTTTTTCTCGTCTAGGTCACCATACAGATAAGCCATTGTGATATCGTACTGTCTGATTTTTACACCGAGCTTGGCAGCGAGACAAACCATCAATCGAATTGATTCCATTCGCGCCACTGGTGCGAACGTGTCAAAGTAGTCGATTCCATACTCCTGGTTGAAACCTTGAGCCACCAGCCTGGCCTTCCTCTTCTCAAGTGTTCCATCAGGTTTTAGTATGTCGCTCAGCACCATCTGGCATCCGATGACTTTGGCATCACGGGGAGGATCCACCAGCACCCATGTATTGTTTCTCAGGATAGATTCCATTTCCATGACCATGGCACCATGCCACTCATTAGAGTTTGGTCCTGTTATTGCCTCCTTGAATGGAATCTCTGCTAGAAAAATCTCCTCGTCTTCTTCTTGCTCCTCCACATCTTGGAGATTTGTTTGAAAAAGTTTCTTCGGTCTTCCCTTTTTTCCAGTTCGCAGAATCTTGGGTCGACCAGGTCCTTGCATCAATTGAGTAGTATCGGATGTTTCGACAGTCGTTCTATCATGATCATCCACTGGCGTCACATCGAAACCCAGGAAAGGTTCATCATCTTCTCCAATTTCGGGTTGAGAGACTGGTTCCTCCACGACAGCTGGTTGATCTTTTTCTCTTGGTGATTGCGGCAGTGGTTCTGCAAAGAACAGCTCCCAACAAATATCTTGCTTCGAGGATTCCGGGCGCTCCATCCTAGTCTCTTCCAGTGGCTTTTCATTCTCGAAGAATTTTACATCTCGGCTAATCAAAACTTTGTCTTTGTCAGGGGAGTATATGCGAAAGCCCTTGGTTTCTTCAGAGTAACCCATGAACACGCCTTCTCTGCCTCGTTGATCCAGTTTCTCTCTTCCGGGATCCCTGTCCAGGAAGTAAACCATGCTTCCAAACGTTCTGAATTGTGAGACATCAGGAATCTCTCCTGTCCACAATTCGTATGGTGTTTTGCCTCCAATACTTTTTGATGGCAGGCGATTAAGGATATAATTTGCAGTATTCACTGCTTTCGCCCAGAAGCGGTGAGGTAATCCAGCGTCGAACAACATGCACCTGGCAGTCTCTATCAAAGTCCTATTCATCCTCTCCGACTTCCCGTTTTGTTCAGGGTTGTGAGGGACTGTGAGACGTCTTGTGATTCCGCGCTTCTTCAGGTAATTGTCGAACTCTCGATTCAGGTATTCCCTGCCGTTGTCAGACTGGATCACCTTTACTAGTTTTCCTTTCTGATTCTCCATCCTGGTAACGTACTCGACAGTAGCTTCGTAGACCTCTGATTTTGCCTTCAGAAATCTCACTTCACACCAATGAGAGTGATCGTCGATGAATTCCAAGAGGTACCTTGAACCTCCCATAGATGGAGTCGGCATCGGTCCACACACGTCCGTGTGGATCAAATCGAGTAGCTCTGTCCGTCGATCGAATTTCTTGGGAAACAGCGTCCTGGACATCTTCCCCTCGAGGCAGATTTTGCAGTCCAGAGTCGTCGATGGATTCCTCAGCTCAACGCCAGAAACCCTCCCTTTTCTCACAGCTACCAAAGTAGTGTGTTTTGGACAGTTCTACACCCACCGCCACCGCTCCACCGCTGGAATACTAAAATGGCAATATCTCGCGAACCAATCAGGCTAGAGACTTGTACGAGGTGTCATTGAACTCGGGCTTACACCCCCTTTCCATTGGATAACATATTTCCACCCCAAAATAAAAACTACCCCTACTAGGGGGTGAAATTGTAATTTTTTAGAGAATCTCTCTTTCCAAGTGCAACATGTGAGAGTTTGAATGTCAATATGGAATTAAACGTTGTTCTACATAAAGTGCATGTGTTCGGTGGAAAGCCACTATGAATTAACATGCTTGTTTTTGTTTTTTACGCATGCCCACTCATGGCTTTTGAAGAGGGTGGGCTTTTTAAAGATGGTGGCTGTAGTGTAACCTTACCTAACCCAACCCACGAGGGGTGATCAAAACGTTTTCCAAGTGATGCTTGTCGATAGGCAAACTGATAAACAAAGAGGGGAATGTTAGGCCTTGAGGCGAGAGCCCCTGTTATTGTTGATGAGCCCCTGTGGTCGGGCCCCTGTTGATGGGTTATTGTTGACAGGTCATTGTTGACAGGTCCTTGTGGACAAGTCCTTGTGGACGAGTCCTTGTTGACAGGTCCTTGTGGACAAGTCCTTGTGGACGAGTCCTTGTGGACGAGTCCTTGTTGACAGGTTATTGATGACAGGTCCTTATGGACGAGTCCTTGTGGGCAGATCCTTGTGGACGAGTCCTTGTGGATGAGCCCCTTTGGACTGATCCCTATGGACTAGCCCATGCATTTATTTAAATTATGTCAAGGGGCCTAACTACATTTGCGTGTAAAACAATGTGTAGAATTGACGTTGTTCACTAATCACCCACTACTATAATGGGATAACGATATGAAAGGAAAGTGACGAAATACATGTGAACACGTGTTAGATGATCTCTTACCGTCCTCCTTGTGAAACAAGTCACATCCTGTTTTAGTTCATACGTGAGAAAATGCGAGTTCATGTGTAATATGATCTAACACACAGGTGTTCACCTGTACACGCGCACGATAAGAGCTAACAAGTCACAACCTGTTTTGACAGTGGTGGGAGGTGAAGGGGAGGAGAGGGGGAGAGTTGGTGTAAGAGACAACATAGGTGAAGAGAGAAATAAATATGTATTGCTCATAATACATGTAGAGCTGAGGACTGTACATAGGACTGTAGGTTAAGTACAACATGAGTGAAAAAATAAATACAAGGCACACAGGTTCACACAACATGTAATTTATTAATCCAAGAATTAAAGGCTGAGCTAAATCCCAACCATTTAACATATAGTTTATTTCCTTTTTGTTTCAACACTTTTTCCACAAGGTAATGTTTAGGAAACGCTGTCTTTTGGAGTTCTTGAAGATAAAACCTGCCTTTTATGGGTTGGTTGAGGTCCTCGAGTAAATAGGTGACTGGACTGTTCAGGTTGACTTGACGAATTCGAAATAGTTCAGTTCCCCAATTTGGTGTGTAGCCCTTGTCGAAGACGGACTTGAATTTGCTCACACGAACATGGTCCCCAATGTTAAGGCGATGACGTTTAGGGTCTGCTGTTTTTATGAGGTTAAACAGTTTATCCAATCGCTGAATATTTTTGGTCACGAGGCGCGGCTTGGTCCCAATGGTTCTGTGTTTGGTGTCATTGTAACGTGACACTAGCTCAGGTAACAAGTCCAACCAGCGATAAGTGCCCTGAGCGGTAAACGCTTTCCACATATAGGTTTTCAATGTTCGGTTGAACCGCTCGACCACGCTGGCTTTGAGATTGCTGTACGTGGTGTAATGGTGAATATCCTTAGATTTGAGAAAACTGGAGAAATCCTTGTTGAAAAATTCTTTCCCCTGATCAGTTTGTAGCAGCTGAGGTTGGCGTTTGGAGTGTTGAATAATATGTTGAAAGGCCTTGGTAACTAGTGGACCAGACTTGCGACGCACAGGCTCAACAAACGCCATTTTGGAATAAACATCAATGACCGTCAACATATAGCGTACACCATCGTTAACGCTAGCATAAGGAATCATTTCAACCAAGTCTGCTTGCCAAAGTTCATCCACACCCTGTGAAATCAACCTTGAGTCGCTGATAGTGACGTCTAGCTGGACGATGCAACTCGTGAGCAATACCCATTTTAATGGGTGAGGGCTTAAACAATAATTTTGGCATTTCGAAGTTCTTCCTCAATTTCTTGAATTTCCCAATCGTGACCAGTATGGCCGGCTTGACGTGAAGCATGCAACAGCTGTAGTCGCTGGACGAGTTTATTGGGATTGTGCCAGTAGGTAACATCCACAAGGGGTTTTAATGGTTTAAATGTAACTCCCGAAGCGGACACTTTACGACGACCACTTTGATTAGTGGGGAACATTTTTGCAATGATGGTTTTATATTTTTGAGATATATTGGCATTCACTTGTTGAGTGGGATCATACTGTCTTTTGTGAGCATGGGAATCCAATAAAATGGATTTATATTTATCAAGGTCCTCTGACGTATAATCATGGGATGAGGGAGTCCGAGAGAATAGTAGCTTTAACAGTCCTGGTGTTAATTTATAGTTGATCTTTTTAATGACAGCTTTAGTACGAGCAAATTTAATCGATGAATCCCCAATTTTTAAACTATCATCCTCATAGCGAACACCATACGTGGTATCTGTGTTTCCAATAAATAGATTGGTGAAATAGGGTTCCAGTGTTGATCCATAATATTTCATTAAAATGTTTTTCAGTTGAGCTTTATGTTGAGGGGTGGTCAAGAGTTGTGAAAATGGAGACGATCTGGAAGGGCAAGGTGTTTCGACTACGGCCAGGGATTTCTTTTTTCTTAAAAACTCTGCAAGGGGCGATGCCTTTTTTTTTTTTGAGGCGTAAACACTTGTTCCTCATTATCCTCAACTTCGCTAACACTAGTTAAATCTTCCTGTTCCTCTTCCTCAGGGTCCTCGTGGTGCGTTTGAGTGGCTTGTGAAACGAAGGGTAGTGTTTCAGATGGCTTGAAAGAGGGTTTCAACATAGCTTTTAGCGGAGGGACTAAATGTTGTTGAATAAACTAAGCATGATCCGCACGTGATCGTTTCAATTGACGGAACTTTTGGCGAATAGTATTTTTTGCTCTAATAATATGCTTTTTTCAATTGACTCCCTGCTAACGCCATGATGTGACAAATGACTTGAGAGGGAATGATACAGTGCCTTAAATAGTAATAAAATGATCAAACCCTAAGCGATACCGCCCTTGGTTGAGTTCACTTTGTTTGTCAATCACTAAACAGGCATGACGTTGTGTGTTCCAGCACTTGCCACACCATTCTGCAAACATTTGAAAGGTCATATCCGGATTCACATCTTCATTATAAATGTGACGACTGTTCCTCTCGTCCTGGCGAAATAAAACAATGACATTGGCATTGTCACGAATCAACTGTTTGGACATTTTAGAATACGTTTGTCCAAGATAGAAGCAATCGATATGTTTGTGTCGACCCATGCTGAAATAGCTTTGAATGATGCCTTGTCGTTCAGTGGATACATCATCGAAAATCATGAGTGAATCAGGCTTTACCTCATCCGGTGAAATAACATTTTCTTGCGTGGAAAATGTAAAATACCCCATATTCTCATTTTGTAATCCAGACATGACCTGATCCAGAAACACGTAGAGGGGTTGGTAGAGAGATTTTGCGAAAATATAAATATTTTGAAGACACAGACCATTGGGCGCTGTAATAAGTGTCAGCAAAAGATTGGTCTTTCCACAGCCGGAAGGTCCCACAATGATGCAGCGAATGGAAGATGGAAACAGTGAACCATGGCGTTGTTCACGTGATGTGGGGCAGAGATGGGAAACCATGTCCCTCACGGGGAATGACTCTTGCTGCTTAATTAGCTTCATTTCAACTAAGGCTTAGAGAGGCTAGCAGGCTGTCTATATACATCGCACCGAGCCTTGTCATAGAAACAGTAGACTCGTACTACAGGTTGACGATGGATGTCTTTGGACGTGCGTTGATGGTCAAAGCTAGGTCTGTTCCCATACATGGTCCTAAACAAGAAACAGATCCTGCTAATAAACACTATGTGGATAGGTCAGTAGTGCCACGCACAAAACAAGGAGATTATGACTTTAAAGGAAAGCGGTTAACTCATGTAAAACATCCTCAAGTGTCTACAGACGTTACTACAAAAATGTATGTGGATAACAAGGTGTATGAGTTTTATGATAAAGTGCCTCAGCTTACGGTGAATGGCTATAGCGCTAATCATCACCGCATTATTCACGTGGAAGACCCACAAGAAGATGATGATGTCTGTACCAAGAGATACATGACCTATGAAATGAAAAGTCTTTATAAATTTATCCCATCTGTATTTTTAGTGCATCTGACAAATGTAAAACCTGTGAATGAGAGAAACCATATACCGCTAGTTCATGACCAGCACTTGACCTATGTGCTTGCTTCGGGTTTAAGCCACTATCGACTACACTATGATGGAACCATTCACATCAAATATGCCATACCTGATGAGAACCATATACAAATAGAGATAAATGGTCATAGGATGTTGGTCCATAACCATGAAATGGTCAATGCAGGAGACGAATTATCCTTTCATCTCATGTTGACATGGAATGAAAAGCAAGCTGGAAAAACCATAAACGATTTCGCACTTTATGTAGAATTGGAATATACAGCCATGAAATAACAATCTGACGTTAGTTGTGACTTAAACTTTCTTGTGAAAGGTTGTTGGTCATCATCATCATGGTGAAACAAAGATATGTGGTGAGAAAGATTAAAAATATGACCCTGTCCTTGGCAAAGCCTGGGCTTATGACATTCGTGGACAAGCCCTTGCGAAAGAAAAAAAAATATAATGTGTTGACCATAAGGAAAGCTCTTCGAGCAGCACAGAGACATGTTATTCCAAAACGTCAGCGACAGGGTTCAAAACAAGGGCGAGTGATCCCCGTCCCTAAACGAGCGGGATTTTTACCTGCATTATTCGCTGGTCTGGCTGTTCTAGGTTCACTTTTAGGCGGCGCCAGTGCAGGGGCAAAAACTATTAAAGCCGCGCAACAGGGCAAGCAACAACTCAAAGAAAGTCAGCGACACAATGAAACATTGGAAGCCATTGCTAAGGGGGCTAGAAATGTCAATTTGAAGCCAGCCTTTTATCAACAAGGATTTGGAATTTCACCTTTTCGAAATAAAAAAAAACCATCTTTAACCTCAGCCATAGCAAGACATGCCCTGACGCATCAGCAAGTGGAAAGCTATGCTAAACAACTGAAGCTTTCTCATTTTCGAGGTGTGTTTATGCGAAACCAATTACCCTCACAACCCTGGAAACATGAATTTGCTGTTGTCAATTTGGATGATGACCGAGGACCTGGAACACATTATGTAGCTTATGTCAGAGAGGGATCCACTGTATGGTACTTTGACAGTTTTGGGAATTTGCCCCCGCCCATGGAACTAGTGGCCTATTTTGGAAACAGGATCAAGATATATTATAATGTGAAACGTGAGCAAACGTTTAACAGCCAACAGTGTGGACGTTTGTGTTTATTTTTTTTATATAAGACGCAACATAAGCAAAAACGTCAACAGTATGTCGGTGGAAAGTAAGACGTTTACACTGCATGGACGTGGACCTGAAGTGAGCCTAGACTTTTACCCACCTATCGAATTGAGTGAAAAACCCTATGGTTTAGGACTTGTTTCACTTGAAACGTACAATAGAATATACAACATACGTGAAAATGTGAACAACAAGTTTTACTATGATGATTCTGTGCTCACCCTGAACTCTGGTGGATACACGATAGATGACATTTATGAGCACATTTATGTGGTGTTGATCAATGAATATGGTTTAAAGTCATTTCTCGATGGAGCGCGCAAGTTTGAACTTGTAGGAAATACCAACACTCATCGCTGCAGTATTTTTTCTACATTCAAAATTGACTTTAAAACTCACCCCGATTCCATTGGTCCATTACTAGGATTTAAACCACGTGTGTTGGAGCCCAACAAAAACATGAATCAGACCATGAAGTGAAATTCATTGAGGACCATCATGTGTCGGTGACGTGTAATATTATTAGTCAAGTGTACACCAATCAAGAACCATCGCATTCGCTTTATGACTTTATTGTAACATCGCCCAATGGCTACCGGTATATTATTCGTGAAAACCCTCCAGTGGTGCTTTTTCATTCTGTGGCTGTCGATGGTATTAGTAATATAACATTAAGACTGATCAATAGAGAGCAACAACTCATTGATCTAGATTCTACCACACCAGTGACTTACAAGTTGGTGCTAAAACCACTATGAAGTTTGTATATAAAGCAACAGCACCGTCTAGGAATGGTGTTAGTTGTTTACCACGTGAATACACGTTAACATCTCAGAACAAGCAGATTTTACAGCATTTGGGTTACCACGTCAACCCCCGCGATGAATTCTATCCTGGAGGTAGCGAACCACATCGAGGAACAACCAGGAGTGGTAAGAATTGATCTCCATTCTTATCAAGCTCAAACACCTGGACTCAATAACAATGATGGAATTCAATTTGTTATCAACAACCAAGATATTTACACTCTACCGCATGAAAGTGTTGTTCGGATTGAAGGTTGGCTCACCAAAGCCGATGGCTCTACACCCACTACATCCAAGTTAGCCAACCATGCTTTCCCCTTCCTGTTTCCTGAAGTACGTTATGTCATTAACGATATCGTGGTGGATAGCACTCGAAATGTGGGTATTTCCAGTGTCATGAAACTATATCCCTCTTATAGTGAGGAAGAAGCTAAAACACTTTGCATGGCGGGTTGGTGTCCTGACTCGACCAATGACTGGATGGTACACACCGATGGCACCTTTACTGGATATTTACCTCTTAAACTGATTTTAGGCTTTGCTGAAGATCACCAGCGCATTGTGGTCAACGCAAGGCAAGTGCTTTATCTGGTGAGAGACAGGAGTGATAATAATGCACTCAAGGGAGCTGACAATGCCCCCATTGATTCAAAAATTCAACTACAACACTTGCTATGGAAAGTGCCTCATGTGACCCTTAACGATAGCAAAAAACTGGACATACTCAAAATGGTAAAGAGAGATATACCTCTACCCATGGAATTTAGAAGCTGGGCACTCCATGAATACCCGTTATTGCCCACCACCAACACACATAGTTGGTCTATAAAAACAGCCCGCTATACAGAGAGACCTCTCTACATGATTGTGGGTTTTCAAACGAATCGCAAATATCAACAAACCAAAGATGTCACGCAATTTGATCACCTGCAATTGAGAAATGCACGTCTTTTCCTCAACGGTGCTGTGTTTCCCTATGAAGGACTGGATTTAGATTTTTCAAAAAATAAGTTTGGCCCCCTATACGACTTGTTTTCTAAATTTAGATGGTCGTATTATCAAAAAGAGAATTGTTCAATGTTGTCACCCCAAGCTTTTAAGACAAGGGCACCACTGATTGTCTTTGACTGTTCCTACTTGGAAGAGTCTGTCAAACCATCCAATATTGACATTTGACTAGATTTTGAAACGCATGACAATGTTCCAGCCAATACCACGGCCTACTGTTTGATTATTCATCACAAACAAGTCAACTATTATCCACTGTCCAACCAAGTGACAAGTGTATAAATAGCAGGTCAACACACATCAAACCGCTCAGTCATGTCTTGCTTTCAAGCCTCAAGAGAAGTTACATCCATGAATTTAAAATCTGAGGAACAACGTTTCAAGACTTTTGCGACGTGACCGGTGCCTTTTATAAACCCTCAAGCCTTAGCAGCCGCTGGATTCTACTATTTAAAAACAAGAGATGAAGTGAAATGTGTGTTTTGTCCCATTATCTTAGACCAATGGCAAGAGAGCGATGAACCCATGCAGGAACATCAGCGCTGGTCACCTGCCTGCCCCTACCTGTGCAGAATGGAGGTGGGTAATATACCCTGTCATTCAAGTTACCCCTCACTCGAGCCTCTAAGTGATGAAAAAAGTTATGATACGTGTGGACTTTATGGTGTCAACAGTGCTTCAGTGAGCAGCTCACAGTCAAAAACATCCAGTTTAGAGACATTAGATTATCATCGGTTTTATGGACTCTATAGAAAAAAGAATGTAAAACTTGTTATGCTAATTATTTATTTATTTATTCGTATCAGAAGCATTAATACTATATATGTATACATTAAAACTCTTACTGGATTAAATACAATGCAAAGTCACACTAAACAAACAAGAGTCTATACTACTTTTGCCCAGAAGTTAGCGACATCCAGTGCATTTTCTCTCGCCTGAAGCAAATCTTGTACTGTGCATGTTTGAGGGCACCTGCTGCACTGCAACAAATGAGACGTAGTCTGGATTACACCACATTCACACAATGAGGACTCGATGTCGAAACCCCACTTCTGCAGGTTACTTTTACATCTTGTCACGCCTGCCCGTAATCTGTTCAGAGATCTCCAGGTACTCCATTTCTCCATATGACCAGGTGGTAGTTCTTCACTAGGTGTCAGCCATTCTTCGGAGCGATTGCAGCTTGCACGCCAAAGATGGATTCGGGATTGTTGAGGTGTCCCCTTAAGAGCCTCGGTAATTCTGAGGAAACTTTTCCTTGATTTGAGTCTCGAAGTAGCTGGCTTGTATACATACAGAGGGTGAGCTTTAGATGTTACCGCCTTCTTCTTCTCAATTCTTGCTGCAATCTCACGACGAATATTAGGAGGGGCAATGCCAGCAAGACTGTACAATTTATCCAAAGGAGTAGGCTTTAGACATCCGGTAATAATGCGACAGGTATCGTTTAGAGCTGTATCTACATTCCTGGCGTGGGTTGACTTGTACCATACTGGGGATGCATATTCCGCAGCAGAGTAACATAGAGCAATGGAAGAGGTTCTCACAGTATTGGGATGTGCCCCCCATGTAGTACCCGTTATCTTCCTTATAATATTATTTCTGGCTGCCACTTTTTGCTTGGTGTTCGAGCAGTGTTTCTGGAAAGTGAGAGCACGGTCGAGGGTAACTCCAAGATATTTTGGTGAGATGCAGTGCTCTAATGTGGTTCCTTCCCAAGTGATTTTAAGGGTTCTGTTTGCCATTTTATTTTTAAGGTGGAAGGCACAAGTCTGTGTTTTATTGGGGTTTGGACTCAGCAGATTCTCCTTGTAGTAAGCAGACAGCTCTGTAAGTGCATTAGATAGTTTCTGCTCAATAGCGTCAAAGCAGGAGTCTTGAGTGGTGATGGCACAGTCATCTGCATAGATAAAGCTTTGTGTTCCTACAGGTAGCGGCTGGTCATTGGTGTAGATGTTGAACAATGACGGAGAGAGCACACTTCCCTGAGGTAATCCGTTCCTCTGTGATCTCCACCTGCTTCTTTTCCCCTGAAATTCGACGAAAAATCTTCTATTTTCAAGGAGATTTCTTATGAAGCAGGTAAGCTGGTAATCATTCGTAGCATTGTATAGTTTCATGAGGAGACGTCTATGGTTGACAGTATCATATGCAGCTGTAAGGTCGATAAACACTGCTAATAAAATAATGTAATTAAAATTGGTTGTTGTTGTTATATTATTATTTCTTATGCCCCCTGTCATATCCTAACCTCTATAGTGACTACTCTATGTTTTTATTTTCTTTTACTAGAATTATATGTAAGTAAATGACATGGGTACACCTTACTGAACAATTGTCAGTCTGTGGTCAGTTGGACTTGATCCAGACAAGAGTGAACATGTTGCGTACACTGATTGTCGACTGTCAAGGGTTTAAAATTGGAGATAACAAATTTATATTTAAAGAAGTGGCCATTATCGATTGTTCCACTTTTTGGATATCGCAAGCTACCCATCTGGTGTTTAAACCACCTTATGCGTTTGATTTGTTGTGTGATAAAGACCGTAAACAAACCCAGTGGATATGCAACTAGACTGGAAGCAAGGAACCATTTCATATAAGCAGCTGGACATGGTCATGAAAGCCCACTTGTCTTCTGCACATGTAGTATTTGTGAAAGGTAGTGAAAAACGTCAATGGCTACAACCATTTTTAGCGTCTTACAGTCAATGTATCGATTTAATGGACATGGGTTGTCCCTCGCTGCAAACACTTATGGACCGCTGCCCTTGTGACAATATTACCCATAAAGCCTTGGCACAAGTGTGGCAATTGTTTCATTGGCTATCCACCAATGCCTGCTGGAAGTTGTTAAATAAAATTAAAACTAAAGGTTTTCCTGTGAATGACACCAGTGAGATTTCTACAAGCGGCGTGTAAACATCAACGTGATACCATGGAGAAAGGGGATGCTACCGATAAAGCGATTGGAAAGTTCTTCGTGTGCAAAAAGAAACTAGACAGTTTTACCAAAGAAGAATTATTGGCTCTTCCAAAATCATTCATTTATTACGTCGCAGCAAATGCAGTGAAAGAAATCTGGCAACATGTACCAAAATCATGGACTCAAGACCCTGTGTTAAGTGAATTGCAACCATGTACGGATTATAATCACCATAAGCAAGTGGCTATGGCATAAATACTCTCTATGCGGCAGTGTGCTACTTGTCAGCTGGTCAAACTGTATCACGGTCATAAAAGTCCATGGAAAGACTTTGTTTCTTCATTCCACGGGTGTGATGGAGAAAAAAAGCAGCAACAACAAACATCGTCTACAGAGGAGGAGGAAGATCAAACCTTTTCTCCATCTATGGAGAAGGATATGCCAAACCTGTACTGGCAATGGCGTCATTAACAAAGTAATTCAATACTTGACTTTCGAAATCTACCTACCTGGTTATTATTTATGTGGTCCTGGAAGTTACCTTGAAGAACCTTTTACAGCGTAGTGATATACCTATTAATCCTTTGGATCGAGCATGCACCTTTCTTATCACCACAGTCATCCTGCATTAAGACGTGTAGCGGATAAAGTATCGTTGAAAAGCTAAACAACGTTTGACATCCTGTGATGTCTCAGTGGGAGAGAGGTTGGCAGCCCTCATTGTGATTAGTGCTATATAATTCGAAGAAGAGTCCATTGCAGGTTCCGTGTTGACGTTTTGTAATTAAGTATAACAAATTTAAAGTTTCCGCCTAATCAACACTCATTTATTATTTTAGTTAGCTTATGGGTACATGTTTCGGAATTAGTACAATTCCTTCTTCAGCCCTTCATAATTCATATTCGGAAACATCATAGCTAAAAAGACTAAAAAGACCTCGTCCATGTGAGAAACATAACACACTGATATTAAAATACTATAAGAAACTAATTAAACACTTTAAAACATGACAACCTTGTGGACATTACAAACATAAAGCAATAAAAACAATAAAAAACATTCCTGCTGTTAACAGTAAACTTGATTAATAATCACTATTATGCACATTCTTGAATGGTATGCGACGGTCAAATTGTGCAGTCGTTAATCTCTTATGTGAATAAAAACAAATAGCACATTGCATTAGAGTCCAGGACCCAAATAACTTGCTGTACTGATGAACGTTGACATAAGTCGAAACTTTGTTCGGCACTTTATTGAAAGTGCGCTGACATGTGCTTAATAGATACAAACGGCGAAAACCTTTCAATTATTAAACTTGTATTTTGCACATTAACTGGGTGTGTTTGTCTTGAGCTGAGAGCTCCACGGACGTGCAACGATATAAGATCAAAACGCCAATGTACCCATAAGCTAGTGCATAGCACTAGTGGATCAGCCTGTATACACATCGGACCGTAAACAGCCAGGCACTTGACCTTGCCTACATCGCTTCGCATTAGCAGTCACGCCGATGTGGGAGCCTACCACCCAGCACCATATTCGTTGACCTTGGCGTTTTGATCTTATATCGTTGCACGTCCGTGGAGCTCTCAGCTCAAGACAAACACACCCAGTTAATGTGCAAAATACAAGTTTAATAATTGAAAGGTTTTCGCCGTTTGTATCTATTAAGCACATGTCAGCGCACTTTCAATAAAGTGCCGAACAAAGTTTCCACTTATGTCAACGTTCATCAGTACAGCAAGTTATTTGGGTCCTGGACTCTAATGCAATGTGCTATTTGTTTTTATTCATATAAGAGATTAACGACTGCACAATTTGACCGTCGCATACCATTCAAGAATGTGCATAATAGTGATTATTAATCAAGTTGACTGTTAACAGCAGGAATGTTTTTTATTGTTTTTATTGCTTTATGTTTGTAATGTCCACAAGGTTGTCATGTTTTAAAGTGTTTAATTAGTTTCTTATAGTATTTTAATATCAGTGTGTTATGTTTCTCACATGGACGTGGTCTTTTTAGTCTTTTTAGCTATGATGTTTCCGAATATGAATTATGAAGGGCTGAAGAAGGAATTGTACTAATTCCGAAACATGTACCCATAAGCTAACTAAAATAATAAATGAGTGTTGATTAGGCGGAAACTTTAAATTTGTTATAATTAATTACTGCTATATAAGGAAAGTTAATGATGAGTGGACATGAACATTGAAAAGGATTGAGGAATTGGTATTTCTTTGTATTCTATTTTTGTAAAGCTCTATTTGTTGTGAAATAAAAACAAGGTTTACAAGATCACAATGTCTTTTAATTTTTAAAAATGGTGATAGCCATTTCTTCATTTTCATTTTTTCTTACATGAATATTTACATTTTCCACTTTCCCTTTTTTTACATTCCCCTTGTTTAGTTCACACATTCTGTACATTTTTTGTTGTGAAATAAAAAATAAGGTTCACCAGATCACTATATCTTTTAATTCTAAAAATTGTGATAGCCATTTCTTCATTTTCATTTTTTCACACATGAATATTTACAATTTCCACTTTATATTTTTTTACATTCCCCTTGTTTAGTTCACACATTCTGTACATTTTTAAAATCTTTTTCGTAATATGCAAAAGCAAACATTTTACACTAAAATGTATTACTTATCTTATTTTTACTAAACTACTGTAGCCTAACATTATACATTCTACTTACAGTTTTTACAAAAAATATTACAATATAAAACACACTACAAATATTACAATATAGTGATCATTAGACTTCAGAAAAGTAATAGTCGTCAATGCGACTGTTTCCCCAAGCAAGAGTATCAAATGTGTTGGGTATAATGAATCGTTTGTTGTCTTCATTACTTAAAGCAACTTTGTTCAACAAAGTGGTATGTAGCTGATGATTTTTACTTCTAAATACACACATTTTCTTATATAATACAGGTGGGTTACTAACTATACAGTTTTTATAATCACTTATATCTAACTCTTTACTAACAACATTCTTTTTCACTCCTTTAATTTTTTTACTACTACATCATCAATTGTCACATAGCTGTATGATTTAGATGTTGTGCCTACAAAGGTGTCTATAATAACACCAGCACATTCATCCTTAAATTTCCCAAGAACCTTTTTGTTTACTAGAGGTAAATGGTAAATATTATCCTTGGGGTAGTCACTTGTATCAAACCTATTTAGCTCAGTTTTGATATCCTCGTAAAAATCATCAGTTTTAAACTCATAAATAAAAGAATCTGTGTCTGTGTAGAGTAATTTAGCATTATCAAGATAGTTTTTCTTTACATAATCATAGTGAAATTCATACATAAGTGTTTTGATAATTCCAGAATGGTGTAACCCACATATATGGGTTTGTTGTAAGTTACTTTAAGACGATTCAAGAGTATTACAACTAAATCCTCATGAATAATTGAACAGCTATGAAAGTTAGGCTTGCGTATTAAGTTGCTTGCACCATACCTTTTACCATCATTCTCCCACTTTGTTATCAGCTTTACATCAACTCGTTTATCAACATTCTCCATAGTCTTTCCAAAAACACTATTATTCATGAGTTTATAAAAATCTTTTTCAAACGCGTTTGTCGACTGTGTTCTTAAATTATTGTTTAGATCGATATACGGTTTGAGCCATGCTGACTGATGAAATTGCAATACGCGATGAATTTTAGTTAATTTCAATCCATGCTGTAGACACTGTTTCAAGTTTTGATAATGTATTACATATTTACATTTATCATTTACATTTGCAATTAACATTTTTGTTCGTGATGTGATGTATGGAGATTTCATATTCTCAGGACAAAATGGTAAATCATTATGATCATCATGTAACTCTTTTGGGTACTCAAGATTTACCTCTAAAATATATCCTTTATCATCGTTATCATTAAGAGTGTCAACATGTAAGACATCAATTTCAGGTTGTGTCAGCCAGCGAAAATCTTTCAGTGGTAAATATTGACTCATAGCCCAACCATATTGGTTATTTGCATCGAGGTAGACAATATACTTTGACTCTTCACAAGGGTTGTAGCTGGGCATGTATTTATTATTCGCTTTAGAGTACCGTCCACTACATTGGCTTAATCCACCTCGAATTGATGATTTTATAAAATTGACCATGTCTATATCAGTCATTAATTCTAAATTTACTTTCGTTTTTTTCAACATTGAACTGAAACTTAACCCAGGAGCAGTGAAATACTGACAAGGATCAAGGTCATAAGTTTTCATACAAACATTCCGAAAATTTTCAAAAACATCTGCTAATAACAACACATCTGTCTTCAAATATATGTCTGAAAATTCTCCTAACGTTTGAATGTCAAACTGTGCCCATACACGTTGTGCATGTAAATATTCCTGATCACTGATATGACTTGTGTTTAAGGAACTGTAAAATGCATCTTTCGGTGGTAAAGAACACTCCTCAAGACGTTCCACACAGTTAATATATTCATAAGGGAATATGCCCTTTTGACGAATCAAATTAAAATCATCTTCTTTAGGAAAGACACGTTGAATTTCATGAAACTGATCTGATTTTAAATTACTAGCCAGCTTATCAAGACTACTCGACATAAAGCGGAATGAATCTAAAAATCGCAGTTTAATGGTTTTTTATTGTTAGTTTTGATGTATTTTGTGAACGATATGTATTGTTCCTTATTATTTGCAATAACATCAATTTTCACATCTGAAGCTCCAAATTCTTTAACGATAAAGTGGTTATCGTATTTGCTACCGTTGTGTAGAATGACCGGAATGAATTTACTCACTCTATAATTTAAATTACATTCTTGGTGAGCAGCACCACGATATTTTCCTGTTAAATGGTCATGATCGCGAACCTTGTCTGTATATAAACATTCACCACATATAAAACAATTAGTTTCAGTTTCAAAATTCATTTGCTCTAATGAAGTTAGTGGCTCCATTGGAATGATCGTATTTAAAATAGAGGATATACTGACGACATCTTTCTCAAGCCTTTCCATAAAAACTTTAGGTGCCTCAGGTCCTCTATAGAGCTCAAACTTATTTAAAGAGTCATCATAACTACATTTAATATAATATGCAAAGCTAAAAGGTTCATGAATGTGAGTAGTGTTGGTGAAAGGTTGGGCTGGATTCGATGAACATGTATTAAATGGTTTTAGCAAAGCCTCGAAGTCAGCATATATAACAAATGGTACTCGAAGCTGTTTCTCATAATCCTTAAATTTTAGAATGTTATTTTTAGGAGTCGGTAATACCGTACACACATGATTACACCCCCATTTTTGATGTTGAGTTAGTTCATCCTCTTTTCTGAAATATAGCAAACAACCATCACACAACCACTTTTTACCATCGTGTTTTGAAACCTGATTACCAACAAGTCTACTGAAATGTTTTATCCAACAATAGTGGGCATTTTCACCTTCAGTTATGTATAGTATATTTACATGAGCATCCTTTTTTTCCTGAGTATAATATAGAGGACCTACTATTCCCTTATTTTCAATTCCATCAACATTAATACTTACATTGTTCAGCTCTTCAAAACGTTGAATGTCTTTTATCGCCATAGGAAATTCTATTTCTTTTAAATCTAACACTGAAGAATAGTGAGGATAAGATGACGTTCTATTCTCATGCATCACTGCTGGATGGAGAGCTGAGGTTACAGCCCACGCAAAACATGCGTCATCATTATTCAAAACGTTCACAACAGCATTCTTTTGTTTAATCCATCCTGGCAAATCAATGTATGATGATGCTCGAAGGGGGTTGTATTTATTCAGGTTGGTTTCTAAATAAAGTACTTCAACCAACGCCCAGCCTGACTCCCCTTCCTGGAACTCTTCACTCTCCACAATGATAGCACTTGAAATATTTTGGTATATATCACTAATATTAGTTGATTCGCTAACAATTATGTTTTTTGTATTAAAGGATTTGATATCCGTAATTTCACCTTCGCTCCCAGTTTTTACATAGAGTCCAAAAAGTTCAAAATTCATTTTAATTGTTTTATGCTCTAATAAAACATTACCTACCAAGCCAAACACAGTAGGTTGAACATTTTTTAAAAATGATTCAATACTTTGAGTTTTTCTTTACTATAAAGTCTATAACTAGCAATTCGACTTTTAAATGCACTACCAATTTGTTGAATATTTCCAGAATTTCTTTCATGGCAAGTGTTATTTTTATATTGAATACTGCGTAAATGTCCATGAATGATTGAAGAAGGTATATCAATATTACATACATCACAATGTGTTATTGAAGGTTCACCATTCTTATTTCTTTTTGTTGCACAACTATTTTCACAATCTTGAGAACGTTTACGCTTTTGAGCATCACATTCATTTAAAGTTTCCGTGCTAGTTGATGGTTTTACAGTTTTTAATTCCTGTTGTTCCCCATGTACTTCAACCATGTGGGATTGATATCGCTTTACAGCAGAAAAACCAAGTTCACAAACAGAACACGAAAATGGTGCAGTACTGACATGTTTTAAATTTACATGTCGTGTAAGACTATCCTGTCTGTTAAATGTTGTAGCACAATGACTGCATACAAACATTTTCTGATTATGTTTTGTACTTGCATGACGTTGAAGGCTGTCAGGTCTTGAGAACTGTTTCTTACAGTCACCACACTTGAACATGATGATTACTTTCCAAGTTAACTATAAAAGAAAGAAATCATCAATGTTAATAAAAGATAAAACAAAGTACAATATAAATAGTTTAATTATATTCCAGTCAATGGTTATAGCAGGGTATTTAAATCGATCTGTGAACTCCTAGCAAGTCTAACTTCATGTAGTTCTAACTGTGGGTTACTATATACCACTGTCACTGACACCTAGTGGTG
The DNA here is from genome assembly GCA_946902985.2 of Meconema thalassinum. Classification (NCBI taxonomy): domain Eukaryota; kingdom Metazoa; phylum Arthropoda; class Insecta; order Orthoptera; family Tettigoniidae; genus Meconema; species Meconema thalassinum. The sequence continues at coordinate 174,814,337 of OX336394.1, read as the reverse complement.
AACGTTGGAACTTGATAGAGTGGTAGAAACCAGCGGTCGCCAGTTAAGTGAGCTAGGTGTGACGTCATAGCCAGTCTTAAAGCAAGTCTAAACTTGTAGAACATGTCACGTGATAGAAACCAGCGATCCCCAGTTAAGTGAGCTAAGTATGACGTCATAGCCAGTCTGAAAACAAGTCTAAACTTGTAGAACATGTCACGTGATAGAAAACAGCGGTCGCCAGTTAAGTGAGCTCGGTGTGACGTCATAGCCAGTCTTAAAGCAAGTCTAAACTTGTAGAACATGTCACGTGATAGAAACCAGCGATCGCCAGTTAAGTGAGCTAAGTGTGACGTCATAGCCAGTCATAAAACAAGTCTAAACTTGTAGAACATGTCACGTGATAGAAACCAGCGATCGCCAGTTAAGTGAGCTAAGTGTGACGTCATAGACAGTCTTAAAACAAGTCTAAACTTGTAGAACATGTCACGTGATAGAAACCAGCGATCGCCTGTTAAGTGAGCTAAGAGTGACGTCATAGCCAGTCTTAAATCAAGTCTAAACTTGTAGAACATGTCACGTGATAGAAACCAGCGATCGCCAGTTAAGTGAGCTAAGTGTGACGTCATGGCCAGTCTTAAAACAAGTCTAAACTTATAGAACATGTCACGTGATAGAAACCATCAGCCACCAGTTAAGTGAGCTAAGTGTGACGTCATAGCCAGTCTTAAAACACGTTTAAACTTGTAAAACATGTCACGTGACAAGGTAAAGTTAGGTAAAGTTAGGTTATGTTAGGTGAACTGAAGTTAAGTCTTTAAATATTCCCTCTGTCACTGACACCTAGCAATGAACATTCAGACTTAATAGAGTGGTAATCAAAATCTAACCTACAAAATTAGCTTTACACACCATGGTCAAGTAGTTCCAACTTTTGACTGCCAAATATACCATTTTCACTAACATGTAGTGGTGAACATTGGAAAATATCACTCTAACTGTTTAAAAGTTATTAGAGGGGGCACTTACCTTTTTATAATTTATCAACTGTTGTCACTGAATTAACAGATTGTAGGAATCTGGTAACCTACAGGTACCCAATTATCTGTAAACAAATCAATCAATCAATCAATCAATCAATAAATACATTCCAATCAATAACTTCAACATCAATTAGTAATAAAAGACTACAATCCATTAATAATAAGTACTTACCATGCAAAATAATTTAATGATTTTCTACCAAAAAGCCTTTTTTTCAACTCCTGAGCAGTAATAGAGCACTGTTCACTCAAAGCGAGTAATAATGACTGACAGTAGGGAAATATATGACACCTCTCTTATATAAACTCTCATCGCTCGTGTCAGCAGTTTTTTGCAGATCATTGCAATTCCTTTCCCAATACAGCTGAGAGTCCAAAGTACACTAGGAACACTTGTGTGGTATCCAATGACTGCTGACTTTGCATGATCATCACCCATTGTCTTGATCAACACCTGAGATTTCAAATTACTGCAGCGTCAGTCATAGCAACCGCAGTGTGCGCTCTCTGGTATGTCAGCAACATGACACCGGAAGGAACACCTGTGTAATATCCAATAACTGCTAACTTTGCATGATCATCACCCATTGTCTTCATGAACACTTGCGGTTTCAAATTACGGCAGCGTTAGACATAGCAACATATCTGCGCGCTCTCTGCCATGTCTGTAATATGACACAGGAAATATAACAAGACGTCTTACTGCACGTGCCATCTCCACAGTTTTAACACCTTATGAACATGTATTATTCTCTTTCAACTGCAAATGACTCGTTAGAACACATCCATCCACCAAGTTAGATCCCTTGTATGTTCACATGTATTTCGTCACTTTCCTTTCATATCGTTATCCCATTATAGTAGTGGGGGATTAGTGAACAACGTCAATTCAACACATTGCTTTACACGCAAATGTAGTTATGCCCTTTGACATAATTTAAATAAATGCTTGGGCTAGTCCATAGGGATCAGTCCAAACGGGCTCATCCACAAGGACTCGTCCACAAGGACCTGCCCACAAGGACTCGTCCACAAGGACCTGTCATCAATAACCTGTCAACAAGGACTCGTCCAGAAGGACCTGTCCACAAGGACTTGTCCACAAGGACCTGTCAACAAGGACTCGTCCACAAGGACTTGTCCACAAGGACCTGTCAACAAAGACTCGTCCACAAGGACTTGTCCACAAGAACCTGTCAAAAATGACCCGTCAACAATGACCTGTCAACAATAACCCATCAACAGGGCCCGACCACAGGGGCTCATCAACAACAACAGGGGCTCTCGCCTCAAGGCCTAACATGCCCCTCTTTGTTTATCAGTTTGCCTATCGACAAGCATCACTTGGAAAACGTTTTGATCACCCCTCGTGGGTTGGGTTAGGTTAGGTTACACTACAGCCACCATCTTTAAAAAGCCCACCCTCTTCAAAAGCCATGAGTGGGCATGCGTAAAAAACAAAAACAAGCATGTTAATTCATAGTGGCTTTCCACCGAACACATGCACTTTATGTAGAACAACGTTTAATTCCATATTGACATTCAAACTCTCACATGTTGCACTTTGAAAGAGAGATCCTCTAAAAATTACAATTTCACCCCCTAGTAGGGGTAGTTTTTATTTTAGGGTGGAAATATGTTATCCAATGGAAAGGGGGTGTTAGCCCAAGTTCAATGACACCTCGTACAAGTCTCTAGCCTGATTGGTTCGCGAGATATTGCCATTTTAGTATTCCAGCGGTGGAGCGGTGGCGGTGGGTGTAGAACTGTCCAAAACACACTACTTACCAAGATGTCGCCCACGTTGACATGTCCGAGCCGACGGTGTAACAATTTTAGATCAATTATTTTGGGCGATGCAGCCATATTTGCACGTTCTTGACTCTCACTGACGTAATATAGGATATTCTTCCTCTCAGCTCGCATCAAGACTTCTCCTTTTTCGTTCATGATGACTGCACCTTCCTTGTCAAAAAATCACCTCGTGGCCGCGGTCGGTGATCTTTCCCACCGACAGCAAGTTTGTCCTGAGGTCTGGAACGTGAGAAACATCTGAGAGAGAGACATCTATCTCTTCGTTCGCAATGCGGGTAGATAAGCGAACACTGCCTTTTCCCACGATCTCTGCCGTTGAATCATCAGCCAATTTCACCACACCCCTTCGTGACTCGTCGATCTTCGAAAAAATCGCAGGGTTGCCACAGATATGTGAAGTGGCGTCACTGTCGAGACACCATATTCTGCGTACGCCATTGCTCTGAGTTGTCGTCGCCTGCAAGCATAGTTCTCGAGTGAAATTTGCCGATTGAGTATTAGAACTGTCTTTACCTTTGTTCTTCGATGGATCTCTTTGTTTAAATCTGCACTGGCTGGCTCGATGACCTTGCTTTTTGCACACGTAGCACCGGAACTCAGATCCGCCTCCTTCTGTTTCACTATTGTTGTTTAGTTTAGGTGTTTGTTTCTTATAGTTCTTGTTACCTGGACCAGTCTTCTTCTTGACGAACATAGCTCCCGCTATTTCACCTTGTGTGCTCAATTTTCGTGCGTCATCCTCTTCGATGATTTTGGTCCGAAGAGCCTCGGAAGTCGGTAGGTTGTCACGTGACTCTATTGCACACCTAAAGTTCTCGAACCGTGCCGGCAGACTGTATAAACACATAACTGTCAACAATTCCGGATTGATCGTGATGTTCATATCTCCCAATTTGTCCACGGTGTCGAAGAAATCGTTCAGATGGTCACGCACGTCGCCATCATCCGCCAATTTTTGTAATGTTAGCCTTTTCAGTAAGGTCGCCTTCCGAGCCGGTCCCTGAGATTGGTAGATCAGTTTCAGTCGTTGCCATGTATCACGTGCCGTGACACAATTCTTGACTTGCTTTATTTCACTTGGAGACTTCGACAAAATGATCAGCGACCGAGCCTTTTGATCATTCTTGTCCCACTCTTGAATTGCCGCCGCGTTTGCATTTCCAGCCGCTGGTTCTGGTTTCGTAGAATTCCCGCCTATGAATTCCCACAAATCGTCCGTAATGAGGATAGCCTGCATCTGCACGGCCCACGTGTCGAAATTGTCCTTACCGAGGGGTTCAATTCTCCCCAATACTTCCGGCGTTCATTTTTGAGGTTAACTTCTGGCACGTTTATACGAATAATTACGATTTGTTATTTACGCACTTAGTCACGCGCATCTGGGTCCAGGATATAAGGAAACCAGAGATATATAAGCAAAGCGAACTGATGTGAGTTTAATACCGTAATAATAACGAACTGATGTACATGGATTGGCAATAGCGGAACCGGGCAAACTAAACATGTGCGAACATGGCTCGAGTTTTAGACAAACTGAAGTATAAAAGGGCAGGTGGCAGCACCTTACACATATAGAACCGCATACTTGATAAATAAGGTATAAAACCACCAAAGTTACAACAATAACAATAACTAACAGAAATTATATTGTGGATTGTCTACCAAATAATTAATAATAATGGGCGAATACAAGAAAATGGAAGAAACGATAGAGAAATGAATGAGCGGGGGGAGACAAGCAGAAGCATTCCGGAGGAGTGTGAGAAGCCCATATATCCACCTTGGTGAGAAGCATGATGTGGAGCAAGGATAGCCTGTCCCCCAGAACAGCAAAATGGTCATATATCGGACGTACTATGGCCCTATCCTGACTTATGCCTCGGAGACCTGGCCTATGAAAGGAAGGGAGAAGAGCAAAATACAGGCCAGTGAGATGAGGTTCTTGAGAAGCAGTATTGGAGCTACAAAGATGGGCAGAATAAGAAATGAGAGGACCAGAGAATTAATGAAGGAGGAACCATTACAGGATGGTATGGAGAAATCTAGACTTAGATGGTATGGACTGTAACATTTTTAATGAGTTAACTAAACGTGGTGATGACTATTGTGGTTCAATAAATATGACATGATAATAATAAATGATATACACTGTGGTGTGACCTTACCTGTGATAGTGTAATATAATAAGTTGTTGAGCGCCAGATCCCTATTTAAGACAGTGAATCGAAATTTATTGATTTAACCTCGGCTATCAGCAGTAGAGTCGAAACCACTTACCCGGGCCGTAGTGAGACAAAGTCATCTAACCAATCCGTATTTAATCAAGGAGTATGATTGCCTTAAAGTACCAACTACAATGAAAGAAATAGGCATTACGTTGAAGAGAATGAATTTATTAAATGCAAAAACAAAATATTAATAAAACAGAATAGTGATAGTCACACAATTGAATTTAAAATTACTCAATGCGGCAATTAATTATTTAAAAGAAAATGAATATTAAAATGAATTGAAAGTTAAATGAAGTTAAATTATAATAGAGACGATAGTTTTATTGAATTGTTGGCTCACCCAGTCGAAGATTCGTCATATTTAAGAAATGATCGATGATCTCGATGTTACGTCGCTTATGTTTAAAAAAATTATGTGATATCTCATTTACTATGAAATATCCTCATTAAGTACGTTGCCATCTGTAGAAAGACTCTTGATCAGGGATATAACCCATTATGTATTGATATAGATGTCGGCAAGACATCGTTCAGTGTCGACTCTCGGTGCTCAGTCCATTAGGACCCAGAAAGAAAGGTTACAACTTCCTTCCTTCATTGATAGCTATAGATCAATGCGTCTTTTGTCGGAGTCGCAGGTACTAATGACTTCCTTGTCACGTGGTCTTCGACGGTCTCCCCCTCCAGTAAGCTTCCCTTTCTTCAGTGTTCATTCTCTCACGAGGGTTAATTGCACCACAATTTGTAATCTTAGACGCGTACGTACCGTAGAAAATGGCGTGTTGGTTACACCATAGTGGGTTTCTTAACATCTCAGGAAAATGACGCAGTTTGCCGTGGTGAAATTCTTACTACGTCGTTCAGTTTGTGACGCACAGGGTTAGTCCATATCGCCAGTCTTGTTGCAATATATAATACTTCGTCTCTTTACGAGTAATTGTTAATAAAAATCTAATTGAATATAATAATCAAAACCGCTTACAATTATCTGATATAAAAATCATCTCATGGATGTACTAGTTAATAATAATAATAATAACATGATAATAAATGAATAACCCTTTAAATATAACAGCTATGGGATCGAATCGTTACAATCGCCCCTGATATAAATAATTTAAAATAAAATGTAACATTATTTATATCACTACACATCCTACACAAATGAATACAAATTTAAATATTAATACCCCCATAACGACAACATACAAATAATACCCTTCAACAATACATAAAGATATACAAGAACATACTCTTTTCACTTTACATATTTGTACTATCATTTCTCATTCTTCCAAATGTTCATAATGTTCATTCTTCTTTATATATGTTGTAAAAAAAATATACATAAATGTATTCTTCACAAAAAAATCACATTTTAACTTTCATTCATCTCATTCTTCCAAATGTTCATAATGTTCATTTTTTTTTTTTATATGCTGTAAAAAAAATACATATAAAATGCCCTTCACTTTTATTTTTGACATATATGTCAACGCTGCACTCGTTTATATTTCGGTGATCGTATGCATGACATACAATTTTGGCTTCATCTCTTTTGAACGTAGTTTTTGTATATCAGTCTGGCGTAGAAGTACATTGTTGTAATACCAGCTGATTAACCCATAATAACTATTACAGCACACGATAATAGGATGCAAACAATACAATATTCCTTTCGTCTTTATAAAGGGATTACTCAAATGCAGTAAAATTTCAATAATTGAAGAAAAAAATAACTTAGCAAGATACCTAAGGCAATTCCTATTTCAGTGCATATGTCATACATGTAAATATTTCCCCAAATACATAATGACATCGAAATACCTCAAAGCAGTTATTAAACAGTTCATTTAAATATCCAAGTTACTACTCACCTGCCTTCGTGGCTTAATTCTTTCTTAGGCCACGGCCGCCTCCTTCCAAATTAATACTTCCTAAGTCTCCACGACTTCTTAACTTCTCATAAAACCATAATTCCTCTTTACTACTTCTCGAAAACAATAACTTGGATTTTCAAAATCACCAATAAACATAAAATCTGACTTCTCGTTCACTTTATAAAATTTAACTTAGCGTCAAGATATAACTTTACCGTAACGTCATTCCTTACTTACCATAACAAAATGATTAAGACTTGGACAAAATACTACTCAATACCTGAATTACGTATATCACTAAACTATTTCACAAAAACACATGACAAACTCCTCGGAATAAATATTTCGTTCCACAAAATATTAATGCTCTTATACTTTGAACTTAGTCTAATTATGATTTGACTTTTTGCTGAATGCCTAAAAACCCCCCTTAGTTTTCACTCAAAACTCTTAATTAAGTACCGTGTCCTCCAAACACCACTTCCTACTTGTTCTGACCGCCTGGACTATAGCTCACTCTTGCTATACCAGAATCTCTCAAAACTCATCGTGACATCACACGTCACATACAAAAACCTCCCCTATTCGTGGTATAATCCCACTTCTTCTTACTGTTACAGGTCACCTCTTACTGACCAATAACACATTAAATTTCAGCTAAAAAAAAATCTTACATGCTTCGACTAACTCCTTGGAATAATAACATCACCCTTTGCTTTCCTAACTATTGTCTTCCTCAAATAATGACAGTGTTCCAGTTGACAGTCAATAACACTGACACTCATAATTAGCAAATATTCTCCCATAATCACTTCATAAAGCAAGTTCTGAGTTCTAACACAGTTCAGATACTTTCTTCTCTATCAAATTAAATGCGTAACTTACACCTGCCTTTAATTGTAACTTCATTATTACCCCTTAGGTATACACTTATCTTACCAACTTATTCTTCCTTCAAAATATTAACTTATCTTTACTAACTCCGTATGACATAAATAAAACTTTAATTTCCTGTCTACTAAAAAAAATGATTTATCTTTAAATCCTAAAACGTCGAATTATAATAAATTCCTTTCAATATTAGTAAATATTATGTCAACCTTTTAATTATTATTATCTTTACTTTTACCTGTGTGTAGGACAACAATCTACCACATAATTAATTCGTTATTAATCATCAGTAACTTTTTACTACAAAGTGGTTTAGCTCGATAACAAGCCTTGTAATATCTTTAAAACGTGCGTAACTGTAACAAAAACTTGGACAATCTTACCTTTGTAATCTCTTATTACCTTGTGTGCATACATCCATATATACTTTAAAAAAAACTCCCTTATTAACTTCACGTAGTCCCGTAGATACCATAAAAAATCTCATTGCTCAACGGAATATACCTTGCTGACCTACTTCATCCTCCAAAAACTTCCTCCAACCTACTTCATTTGGCATCTTACCAAAAACTTAAAACCACTTTGCTCAACGGCATTACCTTCGTTGGCCTACTTCTTCAAACTCACGTCCATTTACGTGAAAATACACACATACACACACACATATCTGTCACCAAGTAAGTTACCAGATGTCCTAATTAGTTACTACTTCCTCATTTCAACCCGATGTTGGTTAATTCATACAACGCATTACCATTAACAATTCTAAACCACTTATAAATTTCTCAACATATATCCGCTGATAACCTCGCTGTCCTCAACTGAAACTTCTTTATTAAATCAATACTTAATTCTTCAACTCACTAGTTTTATTACCACTGTATCATCTGATCTTCACTCACTTTTGAATTAAATCTTTATTACCATTATATTCATAATTATGGTTGCCATAATAATTATTACTTTCTTTCGATTACTTACCTATGTAATAATCTTCCTACCTATTTTTTTTTTTTAAATTAATCCTCACTTCCTCCAACTTACCTGCAGCTTAAGGACCCACATTCAACTTACCTGAATTGCTCAATAGCACGACAATCTCTGTCTTCCAAATTAAATGATTTTAGTCAATCTAAATCAATAAGCGTAGGCACTACGCGCCCCTTACCATCCTAACTTCACGACTGAATTAAAATTACACACAGCAGGTTTCTTATCTACCTCCTTTAAGTCATATTAAACTTCATTACTTAATATTTAAGTCATACGGAACAGTAACTATCGGTAATATAAATTTACATAAATACGTTCACTGGCATTTCACCGTTCTTACCACATTCATCTTCAATTCTATCTTTAACTAGAATTCCACATAATTCCTTCCGTGTTACATTAGTTTCTACTTCCTCTGTACTACATTCATCCATAGTAACACAGTACTTCGGCTTTCCCCCTCTCACATCCCCAAGTCTGGCTAATTCAGTACGCCACTGCACGTCATATGCTTTCTTTCTCTCTCTCATCCTGATTTCTTTCTCCTCTAGCAACTTAATTCTCTTTTCTTTCATTTTACTTCTAAAATATCTACCTTTAGGTTTCATTTTCATTTCTCCGTTACTATCACTTAATGCTCTCTTTAGCCGTGGTCTACTGCTTCTGCTCTTATCTATCTCTCTCCTCCTCTTAACCTGTTTACTAATTATGTTCTTCTGACTATGACTTAACGCACGCTTCTCTGCCACTAATAATTTCATATTAACTTCCTCTATCACAGGACTAAATTCTTCCCTAGTTTGCCTATCTAATTTATCTATGATTGTCTGCATCTTAATCTCTTGGGTGCTTAGTACTTTCTTTATCTTACCTACTCCTATCCCTATCTTTTCTCTCATCTTCTTCACTTCTTTTTCGCTACATTCTATAGTCTCTTCTACAGCTATCCTGCGTTCATCTAAAATCTCCTTCAACTCTACTATGCTTTCTCCTACTATCTCCTCTGACGCTAATCTATTTTCACCTAAAATCTCGTCTGACTCTAATCTGATTTCACCTAAAATCTCCGCTATTTGCCGTTCCTCACCTAAGATCTCCTCCGATTCCAATCTGCTTTCACCTACAATCTCCAATGACTCTAATCTACTTTCAATTACAGTCTCCACTAATTCCAATTTGCTTTCACCTAAAATCTCGTCTGACTCTAATCTGATTTCACCTAAAATCTCCGCTAATTCCAATTTGCTTTCACCTACAATCTCGTCTGACTCCATTCTACTTTCAATTATAGTCTCCTTACAGGCTGTCTTTACTGATTCTACTGCAGTTTCCCCTAAAGTCTCTACCACCTGCCTAGTTTCCACTTCTACCAATTTGCTAAAACTTTCACCTTGAGTTGCTATTTTCTCTTCAATCACAGTTACTATTCTTTCCTGAATCCTACTTTCTGCTGCTTCTAATTTCTTATCTACTGTCTTAATAATATCTTTAGCCTTCATCTCTACCTCCTCCTTAATTTCACCTCTGATTTCCTGTTTCACCCCCTGAATACTCTCCTGTAGCATATCATACTTCATACTTAATTCTCTATTCATCGTTTCCACAATATCTAGTTTTACATTATTCTCTTCCAATTTCTGATTTATTTTACTCATATCCTCTCTCATCTTTTGATTACTCTTATCTAATTTCTCACCTAAATCTCTACTCAATTCCTTCCTACTTTCCAAATTATCTTTCTTACTCTCTTCCATATTTTTATTCATATCTTTATCTAATTTCTCAAATTTATCATTGAATTCCTTCCTACTTTCTAAATTATCTTTCTTACTCTCTTCCATATTTTTATTCATATCTTTATCTAATTTCTCAAATTTATCATTGAATTCCTTCCTACTTTCTAAATTATCTTTCTTATTCTCTTCCATATTTTTATTCATATCTTTATCTAATTTCTCAAATTTATCATTGAATTCCTTCCTACTTTCTAAATTATCTTTCTTATTCTCTTCCATATTTTGATTTAGCCTACCAATATCTTCTTTCATCTCCCTACTATTTTTATTCATCTCCCTCATAAACACAGTTAATGGATCTTCAGGAATCTCTATAGACTTTTCTTTCTCTAGACTACCACTAGTCTCAGGATGTACCTCTGTATTCGTCTCGAGATTTTCCTCTGAATTCGTGTCAGGGTTAACCTCAGGATTATTTTCAGGATTACTCTCAGGATTATTCTCAAGATTTACCTCCGACATCTTGGTATTATTCTCTACGCTCTCAACATCGCTACCGCTATCAACCTCCTTATAATTAACTTTCTTGACTGCATCCCTACTTCTCAACTGCCTCTGTTCCTCCTCCGACATCTTGAAGTACACCGTATAACAATTTGCCCTTCCAAAATTTCACTTCACTTCACTGTCCCCCAAAAGCACTGACAATTTGCACTGAAATTATACACTCCTCTGACTAAATACCGAATGGTTTTCGTGTCCTACTTTGTGGCGCCAAATGTAACATCTTTAATGAGTTAACTAAACGTGGTGATGACTATTGTGGTTCAATAAATATGACATGATAATAATAAATGATATACACTGTGGTGTGACCTTACCTGTGATAGTGTAATATAATAAGTTGTTGAGCGCCAGATCCCTATTTAAGACAGTGAATCGAAATTTATTGATTTAACCTCGGCTATCAGCAGTAGAGTCGAAACCACTTACCCGGGCCGTAGTGAGACAAAGTCATCTAACCAATCCGTATTTAATCAAGGAGTATGATTGCCTTAAAGTACCAACTACAATGAAAGAAATAGGCATTACGTTGAAGAGAATGAATTTATTAAATGCAAAAACAAAATATTAATAAAACAGAATAGTGATAGTCACACAATTGAATTTAAAATTACTCAATGCGGCAATTAATTATTTAAAAGAAAATGAATATTAAAATGAATTGAAAGTTAAATGAAGTTAAATTATAATAGAGACGATAGTTTTATTGAATTGTTGGCTCACCCAGTCGAAGATTCGTCATATTTAAGAAATGATCGATGATCTCGATGTTACGTCGCTTATGTTTAAAAAAATGATGTGATATCTCATTTACTATGAAATATCCTCATTAAGTACGTTGCCATCTGTAGAAAGACTCTTGATCAGGGATATAACCCATTATGTATTGATATAGATGTCGGCAAGACATCGTTCAGTGTCGACTCTCGGTGCTCAGTCCATTAGGACCCAGAAAGAAAGGTTACAACTTCCTTCCTTCATTGATAGCTATAGATCAATGCGTCTTTTGTCGGAGTCGCAGGTACTAATGACTTCCTTGTCACGTGGTCTTCGACGGTCTCCCCCTCCAGTAAGCTTCCCTTTCTTCAGTGTTCATTCTCTCACGAGGGTTAATTGCACCACAATTTGTAATCTTAGACGCGTACGTACCGTAGAAAATGGCGTGTTGGTTACACCATAGTGGGTTTCTTAACATCTCAGGAAAATGACGCAGTTTGCCGTGGTGAAATTCTTACTACGTCGTTCAGTTTGTGACGCACAGGGTTAGTCCATATCGCCAGTCTTGTTGCAATATATAATACTTCGTCTCTTTACGAGTAATTGTTAATAAAAATCTAATTGAATATAATAATCAAAACCGCTTACAATTATCTGATATAAAAATCATCTCATGGATGTACTAGTTAATAATAATAATAATAACATGATAATAAATGAATAACCCTTTAAATATAACAGCTATGGGATCGAATCGTTACAGGACATGTAAAACAAATGGAGGAGAAGAGGATACCCAGGAGGATACACGAGACGATGTGGGAAGGAAAGAGACCGAGAGACAGGTGGCTGAAGGAGGTAGAAGAGCGGAGAAGACTGGACAAGGGTGGAGGCTGAGAGATGGTGGGAAGACAGAAGACGATGGAGAGGCTTGTGTTCCAAACAGACCCGGTCAGTGGCTGGAAACTGTGCAAGATGATGATGATGATGAATGGGCGAATTAAGAATGGTGCATTTCAACAACACTACTCATGTCATCATGGAGAGTAAAATGATGGAAGGCTACTGGTTGTGAGTTATATCCTACCCGTGCAACTGTATACCTATGAACTAAGCAAGCTGACCGCATGACACATGTAAACAAAGAATAGTTTCCACCTCAGCTACCGGCAATCATATCTTGAAAGGCTAAAAGAGTAAACTGAGGTGAAAACTCGCGCTAGTAACAGATACAGCGTTACTCACGCGGGCTACTTATTTATTTATTTATTCGTTTATTTATTTATACCTTAAACAGAGCTTAGGCTCCAATTACAGAAGGCGTACATTGCACTGTATTGAATTGTTACAGATTTAACAAACAAACAAACAAACAAACAAACAAATATACATACTAGGTCTATATTAGAAACAAAAAAGGAAAGAAGTATAGAAAATATTTGACAACATTACAGACTACTTTCCATATAGGTAGTTGCTAACATTTACATTTTATTCATTAACAATGTAAGAATTGTAGCTCTTATACCTTAATATATGCTGGTAATGCAGAGCTGAAGTCTAAACTATTGTTGATTTTGGCAAGTTTATTGTACATCAGACACATTCTTACTAATGGTGAATTTTTATAATATACTGTTTTTGGTATTTTGCAAACTAAGAGATCTCGATTTCGCAAGTTTCCTGCTCTGGCATTGAAATGAATCTGCTGCAAGAAGCCACCGTTGTCCAACATTCCATTAACTGTTTTATACAAAAACACCTGCTGTAACTGTTCGCGCCTTGCTGCCAAGCTAATGTAGTTGAAATCATCCAGTAGTTGAGTGTATGATTTATTTGCTTTAAATGCAGATATATTGTTGTCTTTGTAATATAAGTACCTTAGAAAACATTTTTGAACTTTTTCGAGGCTCCCTTCCATTGATTTATAATACGGATGCCAAATAACTGAAGCATATTCTAACTTGCTACGAACCAACATTTTGAATAGATGATCGATGGTTTTAATGCGCGTAAACTCTTTAGTTGTCTTAATAACAAATCCCAGAGTTTTGAATGCCGAATTGACACAGAAATAGATGCGCTGCTTAAAACACATGTTATGTGTTAAAATAACTCCCAGGTCCTTGATAGACATAACTGGTTTTAAGTTTGTTTCATTAATTGTGTATGTATAATCAGATGTACATTTTGCTGATGAAAATTTAAGGTAAAAACATTTGTTTATATTCAGTGCTAGCTGATTTCTAATGCTCCAGATAAAAACACGGTCAATGTCTTCTTGTAACTTTACTGCGTCTTCTAAATTGTTTATAACTTTGTAGATTTTAAAATCGTCTGCATATAATTGACATTCTGAATGTTTTATTCTTTGTGGTAGATCATTGATGAATATTATAAAAAATAATGGGCCCAAATTTGATCCTTGTGGGACTTCGGAGTTGGCTATGAATTCGTAGGATTCATACCTATTGTAAAAAACGTATTGCCGTCTACCGTTCAAATATGATGCAATAAAGTTTAATAGCAGTTCACAGATGCCAAAATCAGAGAGTTTTTAAATTAATCTTCTTCTTCTTCTTCTACCTTATCCGATACGGACGTTGGCTACCACCATGGCTAACACCTTCTTATCCTGTGCAATCCTGAAGAGTTCCGTGGAAGACAGCCCAAACCACGTTTTTAAATTATCCATCCAAGTTATTCGTCTCCTTCCTGGTCCACGCCGTCCTTCAATTTTACCCTGAAGTATAACTTGGAGCAGACGGTATTTTGGATTCCTCATCATGTGTCCCAAGTATTCCAATTTCCTCTTCTTAATTGTGTTTAACAGCTCAGGTTGGCTGCTCACACGCTGAAGAACCTCGGCATTACTCACATGTTCTGTCCACGAAATTTTAAGAATCCGCCGGTATATCCACATTTCAAAAGCTCGAATCTTCTTTTCTGTAGCTACGGACAAGGTCCAAGCTTCAACACCATAAAGAAGGGTGGAGACAACATAACACTTCACAATTCTTTTCTTAAGCGTCATACTGAGATCTCGACAGCATAGTAGTTGTTTCATTGTCATAAAGATGGATCTAGCCTTCTCTATACGGCATCTTATTTCAACCGAAGGATCCCAATTCTCATTAATATTCTGTCCTAAATAAACCAAACTCTTGACTCGCTCAATCTGATGTCCATCGACTAAAAGTACTTGTGACAATGCTGGTTTTCGCGATATTATCATATATTTTGTTTTCTTAATGTTGAGGTCAAGGCCATATT
This sequence comes from Meconema thalassinum, assembly GCA_946902985.2. Classification (NCBI taxonomy): domain Eukaryota; kingdom Metazoa; phylum Arthropoda; class Insecta; order Orthoptera; family Tettigoniidae; genus Meconema; species Meconema thalassinum. Next base: position 174,799,215 of record OX336394.1, on the reverse strand, counting down.
GTTTACTCTTTTGATACACCATAGTAACAATCTCTTTAAGTCCTTCGAAACTATTTGCAATCAATACAGTATCATCTGCGTACCGTATATTATTAATATAATTACCATTGACCTTAATACCTTGTTGAATGCCATCAAGTGCCTCGGAGAAAATCTGTTCTGCATAGATATTATAAAGAAGTGGTGAAAGAATGCATCCTTGTCTCACACCACGCATTATTTCCACTGATCTCGATATATGTCCATCAATTCTGATACTAGCCTTTTGACCCCAGTATAAATTAATGATGATCCGAATGTCTTTCTCATCTATTCCTGAGTTCTTGAGTGCATTATACAACTTATCATGCTGACAACGGTCAAAGGCTTTTGCATAGTCCAGAAAACATGCATATACATCCTGATTCACCTCACGGCATCTCTGGAAAAGAACTTGAAGCGCAAATAATGCCTCACGAGTTCCTAGACCGTTGCGGAACCCAAACTGCGTGTCACTGATATTCATCTCGCATTTCCTGTATATGCGATTATGGATAACTTTGAGAAATATCTTGAGCACATGACTCATAAGACTGATTGTCCTGAAGTCACTACATGACTTAGCCATCGGTTTCTTCGGAAGAGCAATAAATGTAGACAAGAGCCAGTCTTCTGGTAATATGCCCGTGTCGTATATCTTGTTATATAAATTAGTGAGCGTCACAATGCTATCATCATCCAAGATCTTCAATAATTCCACTGGAATGTCATCTTGACCAGGAGCCTTACCATTTTTCGCTATCCTAATCGCATATTTCACTTCATCCATGGTGATCATGGGTCCAACAACTGAAGGAATTTCGGGTCGGGAAGGACGATGATCATCATTAAAAAGCTCTTGTATATATTTCTCCCAAACCTGTAATTTTTCTTCAACTTCAAATACCGTGTTACCTTGACTATCAACCAAGTTGACTGTGTTTCTTTTCCTGTGTCTACCTGAAACTTCTTTGATTTTCTTATGGACCTGGAAAGTATCATATTTACTATTAAGTTCTTCAATTTCTTTGCACCTATCTGACATCCAAACTTCCTTGGCTTGTCTGATCTTATTCTTTATCAATCTATGAATAAACCAATATTCTTCATTATCTCTTCCTTTGACTTCTCTTCGTTTATCCATTAGATTCAATATTTCGTCCGTCATCCATGCCTTCCTTTTTTTATGTTGTCTCTTGTTCTTAAGAAAATGATCTCCAACCCTCTTCAATGAGGTTTTAAAAGTGTCCCAAAGTTCCAAGGGCTGCATGTCATTTGAATTCAACGTCTTAAGATCAGTGGCAAGAGCAGCAGCCACCTGTGACCTTGTATTTATTTCCCGAAGGGCATCAGTATCATATTTATTTTGTGTTGTTTTTATCGGAATCTTGTTAAGCCGGACACAAATTTTGCTAATGAGAGGATTGTGGTCAGAAGGAACATCTGCTCCTGGATAGGTTTTTGCAAAAATCATGCTGTTTCTAAATCTGTTTTTAATTAGAATGAAATCAATTTGATTTCTTATTATGTTGTCTGGACTATCAGCAGGTGCTTTCCACGTATAAAGTCTCCTGGCAGGAAGCTTAAACCAAGTATTAGCAATGACAAAGTTCTCCTCTCTACAAAACTGCACTAAACGATCCCCTCTGTTGTTTCTTTGTCCGAGACCCCACTGGCCCACAATGTGTTCTTCAGGACCTTTCCCAACCTTTGCATTAAAATCTCCCATAACTAGGGTTACATCATGTTCTTTGGTGTCTTTGAGGACGGTCTGAATTTGGGCATAGAATTCCTCAACATCTTCATCGCTTTTGTCACTAGTAGGGGCATACACTTGAATGAGATTAATGTGGAAAGGTTTACCACGTAACTTTAACATCATTATTCTACTGGAGAATGGTATACAACTGATAACAGCAGACTGCAAACTTTTGTCCACTATAAAACCCACTCCATGCAAATGCCTGGCATCATTATTACCACTGTAGTATATCATGCAATCCTCCACATTACAATCTCCTGTCCCCGGCCATCTCATCTCACTTATACCCATTATGGACACATTCATCCTCTTCATCTCATGAATTGTATTGTGAATCTTTCCTGCTTCAAACATACTCCGTACATTCCACGTTCCTATCTTCAGGGCTGACCGGGAGATTCTTCGCACCCTCTGACCACTTAAGGTCTGCCCGGGACTAAGGGCCAATGTAATTGGGTTTTCAGCCATGAAGATTATCCTGGGGAAAAATAATTGAGGTGGTTTCCCGTTGCCTTCCTCAATGCGCAGTAACCACATCACATTCCAACATCCAAGGATGCCATGATATGATGCAGCTGTTTGCTGATGCAAGGTCGACAGATCGATCTTGTATCAACAATAATGATATAGCTGCTGCCACTATATCATGTCCTCAGTTGATCCGCGGGTGCAAGCACCACTCTCAACAAGAGCCCCTATCAGCCATTGGGACGCGCCGTGTCGGGGTTGAGGACTTCCCCGCCCAGATCCGTCTTCCACAGAGTACAGAAAAGCCCTTACTCAGTTCAGAGCTCCTCCCCCATGGAAGCTGCACCTGGCACGGTTTTAAATTAATACATCATGATTTAATCTATCGAAAGCTTTCGCGAAGTCTGTAAAGATACAATCAACACGGCTACGATCATGAAATGCATTAATTACGTACTGCACAAAATTAATTAAATTAGTAGTGGTCGAGCGATTAGGGAAGAATCCATGCTGTTTATCCGTAGCCCAAACAGTTATTCGATCTGATGAACTTGCACACGTTATTAGCCTACTATCGATTTTTGCAAAAAATGAAAGTAGACTTATGAGATCAACACAGGGCGAAAAAAGTGTGTCTGTCTGTGTGTGTGTATGTGTGTGTGTGAGTCTGTGTGTGTGTGTGTATGTGTGTGTGTGAGTCTGTGTGTGTGTGTGTGTGTGTGTCTGTGTGTGAGAGTGTGTGTACTCTGAATGTCTGTCCCCCCCCCCCTATCAATTCGAACACGGTGAATGCGAATTGAACGAAATTTGGTACAAAGGTAGCACTAGCAAAGGACACCTCAGTGTCATGTTTTATATCGCCGCCATCTTTACTAAAACTGAATGGCGACCACTCAAACGTTCAAAACGTAAAATCAAATAACGACTAACCAAATCATCCGATCTCTACCAAATTTGGTAACAACATACCTTCGTATAGGATGCGTCTTGTGACCAAACTACAAGGTCGTCCGCCATACCATTTCAGGATGGCGGCCGTGCGAATTATGCAAACTTTATAATCCATATCATGGGACCCACCAGTTCCGATTATCGAGCCGAGAATCGTTTTAACTGTTCTAAAGGAAGAGGCACGTTCGAAATTAAAAGTTTATTTTGTAATACTATAGTGCAGACGTGATTTTAAAAAGCTGAGCTGATTCAGTAATAAGACAAGATGGCAGCGGATATCTTGTGCCTGACTTATATTTCACTAATTTGAGTATTGCATGCAATATAGCGTACTGATACAAAATAAATAAACTTTGTATGAAATGCTTTATATATAAATAATATACTCCAGTGATGAAATCGTTTAGTATAAATCATTATTTGCTAACAAGTTCTATGTAAGTCATTTTATATAGAACGATATTCGTTGACGCAATTAGCTCAGTGGTAGAGCGTTAGCCTATCGCTCAAATGCCTATGGTTCAAACCCGATCAGAGCTAGGTTTTTTGCTTGAAATGTTATATGTTTATTGTTTTGTAATGACTCAGATGTTTTAAAATTAAGCGTTATATTGTGCATATTATGGTGTAAAATATATATTTAATTAAAACATAATTCGCCAGCAGATTTACTCGAGACATCTAGCTGCCAAAAAGGTAACTGCACGTCGACCTACTTATTAACTTCCAGATTTTATTGAAAAGTTTCTTCTTCTGGCCGCTAGAATGCACTCGCTCTGTTAGGATTATATTGTTCGATATTTCACCACTAGATGTCACGACTAGTCTACGTGGGGCTCCATTGATTACTATACCATTGGCATTCTATGCGCATCGAATTTGAAGAATGACAAGATGATACTACGATACATTTTTACTTTTTATTTTAAAGGGTTTGTAACAGCCTATTTTGCGTTACTTGAAAATGTTATTTGAAGTAAAGAACAAAACGATTTCACATAGTAGTTTGTATACACACGTTTCTGTAGGGACATGGAAAGATTTGTTAATTCCACTGCCGGCTGGATCGCAACACTCCTGGTTGCAGGAGTTGGTTAATTCAATTAGGGTTTTCTATTCCCGGTCAATGCATGTGAGATTTTCGAAGTGAAATGCCATGTCCTGTGGTTCGGATTCCACGTAAAAAGGAGGTCCCGTGGCTCATAATCACATGATTCACGGTCACGTAAAACTACAATCTTCCTTCCTTTTTTTCAATTAGGGTTGTGAAAGCCATGCACAACCAGACGTGTAAAGACATGCCTCAACTCAAAGTTGGATGTTGCCCACGGCAGGTCGTATATGTAATAATAATAATAATAATAATAATAATAATAATAATAATAATAATAATAATAATAATAATGTTATTGGTTTTACATCCCTTTTAACTACTGCTGCTTTTAGAGACACCGGGGTGCCGGAATTTTGGCCCGAAGGGGATCTTTAACGTGCCAGTAAATGTACTGACACGGCTCCCTCGCATTTGTGCACCCTCAAATGCCAGCTGACTGCGCCAGGATACGAACCTGCAACCTAGGGCCCAGCAAGCGAGAACGTTACCGCTGAGCCACGCAGCCAGTCCGGTCGATTATGTCTCCAGATCCATAACATTCTTGATATACTTCTTATCTTTCTTTCTTCAATGATGGTAGCAGTTTTTATCTAGGTTGTGGCGTTTGGTAGAGGTAAATCGTTTCTAAGGTCTTCAACAAAGAATAGTTCTATTATACTCTTTGATAATAACAACGAGTTATAACTATACTCATACATTTAGGAGAAAGTAGGCTATATGTTCTTTACTGAACATCTTGTTTTTGGTGTTCAGTTTTAATGATGAAAATCCACAGCCTGCTTCCAGTCTCCGACCGGGTCAGGAATGGAATGAATGAAGCCCCGATCTAGCGGCGAGGATATGAACTGTGTCGGCTGCCGAGGCCTGACACACTCCTCTGGGGAAATGATTAAATGAATGACAGATGAAATGAAATGATAGGGGAGATTGTTGCTGGAATGAAATATCGACAGGGAAAACCGGAGTACCCGGAGAAAACCCTGTCTGCCTCCGTTTTGTCCAGCACAGATTTCACATGGAGTGACCGGGATTTGAACCACGGACCCAGCGGTGAGAGGCTGGCGTGCTGCCGCCTAAGCCACGGAGGCTTCTTAGTTTTAATAATATGATAAATAGTAGTATATAGAAGTATTCTAAGCTAAATCTGAGGAATTTATTTAGGCTTTCATTTTCATATGGAGAGAAAATACTAACCTAAGAAGAAAATTTACCATACATCTTCGGTTAAACTCCAACAGAAATAATACTAATGGAATTAGAACTGTTAAATTATTTTTATGTAAACCAAAATACTTACATTAGTGCATATTCGGATTGGAATTAAACAAAAATAATACTAGGTTAGATAATTTCCTTTGAAAATCAGCACTTATTATGAACAATTTCAGTATTTTCATTTATTCCTTTCTCGAATTTTTGAATTGTATTTTTGCCCTTTTGGCTACAATCTATAGCCAGGGGCGGTTCGAGTGGGGGGTTTGGGGGGGGGGGGGGGGGTGTCTCACCCCCCTCAGATATTTTCTCAGTCGGCAAATACGACATCAGTCGGCAGTCGGCAAATCCTGAAGAAGTCGTAACATTTCCCAAAACAGCATTTAAAAAAGCAAAACGGGGCATGGCATTATACGATTTGGTCCTATTTCTTAAAAAAAATAATTATACTGACAGTCGGCATTTTTACCGACAGTCGGCACAATCGGACGCAGCAATAATTTCGTGCGGCCATTTTAAAAGTTTCACTTCCAGACCTCGGTGCACCGGCTGCCACTTGCCATTTCGTTTCTGTGTATGGAAACTGAAGAAAGAATGACAGTTGAGCAATATGGGACCAAGGACAAGGGATGAACTCATCGGCACGTTCCTGGGTGGGAGTAATATCCCGCGTTCGTTATGCAGAGCGACTCAGCTTCACAGCGAAGCGAGCCCAGGATCTGTACCATGTGGCTAGACAAAAGGTGTTGGTGAGCACATTGATAACTTGAGGTCAAGCCAACTCATTGAGATGTTGTCGGAGGAATGTTATGACCAACTACCGCTTGTCTCGGCGCGTCCTCGCATATCCGCGCTATTGTTACAAAATTGACAGGATTATGGTTCCTAGGTTCCTCACGGGGTGTTGTGCTCACTATGATCAGTGCAGTGGTCACTGAGAATGAGCGAAAGCAATTGTTCCTGAACCAGCAATTTTTACAGTGATAACTAGGTGCAAATACAGTAGCAGTGGGTCGTTTGTTTTCGCCGGCACGGAACATTTTCACGGAGCATCGCGTAACCATGAAACGTACGTAATAATAATATAATAAATACATGCATTTTTTCAGCTATGTTTATGTTTAATGGTGTTATCAAGAAAAAAATGCCCGATACATCCATAAAAGTCTACCTTTGTGGGGGGGGGGGGGAAGTTGTTCTCTTAAACCATCATTTTTATTTTAATAAAACTTACAGAGTGTTTTAAAACCCAGTGACAAGAAAACCGGGGTGGGGCGGAGGAGACAAATCTAAGTAACTTTGTCGATGGAACGAATATCCGGAAAAGCACCCCTGCGACGCTCGACGTTTTCAAAGGGTTGAACTTAATGCCCATCGGGTAGCTAAGGTACAATTAAAATAAAAATCTACCGTTGAGCCATCGCCTACCGTTGAGCCATCGTCCACCGTTGAGCCATCGTCTACCGTTGAGCCATTGACCACCGTTGCTCATCGCTAACCATTGAACCACCAATATTCCCAACACATCTGACGTTCGCAAGTTACGAGCAGCTGGAAATTCATCGGATGCCGGTTGTAGTGTTGACGGTCCTACACCGCGTGGTAGAGAATTTTCGTGGATTGTTTTTTCTGGCCAAGTTAGTGAGTTTATAACGCATTTAAAAAGAGTTGACGATATTTTGAAAACAATAAAAGAAGTCGCTATTCCGAACACAAAACTTTTATGGTAGAAATGATAAGACTGCTTATCCAGAATCCACGATGAAAGCGGTCAGTTGCTTCAACGAGCAAGAGAGGAGGAAAATAACATGGGTGCGGACACAGTACACATTCAAGCGGGCGATTTACCTGTTAATCGCGATCCTGCAAAACGGAAAAGAATTATCACGGCAAACGAACGACTGTACCTGACTTCGCTTGGGGCCTTCCAGCCAAAACTTAGTGTATTTCCAGCAAATCCAGAAATACCAGAAAATAAGCAGCATCGATTTATTCCGGTCTGGTATACGGATTTTATCATGTTGAAGTACAGCATTGAAAAAGACGCGGTGTTTTGTTTTGCCTGTGGCTTATTTCCAAACGGACGAGTAAGGGCGTCCGCAAGTGAAGAATGGTCACACGCGGGAGTACGTCAGTGGCACAAATTGAAAAGTCGCGGAAAGATGATAAAGAACACTTCACTTCACTTCACTTCAGAAGCTCATCAAGCAGCTATGGCAGATTTTTGCCACTTCGTCAATGGAAAAGGCCACGTAGACTTTCTCCTTGATAAACATTTACGGACGATCAGAATTGAGGAAGAAAAAGAAAAGGAGTTCCACAAAAAAGTTATCCAGATACTTATTGACACTGCAAGAACCCGTTGTCGGCAAGGTTTGGCTTTCCGAGGTCACGAGGATGGAATCACCCAAGACAATGGAAACTTCACGCAAATTGTGAAGTTACTTTCACGGCATAGTCCGGGCATGTATAGGTGGTTGGAAGAAGTGAATACTGAAGCACAAGGTTACGTATCTGAGCAAGGACTCTCAAAATGAATTCATCCGTCTTCTTGGAGGGAAAACTCGTGAAATAATTGCAGAAGAGATCAAGAACGCCGGTATGTTCTCCGTTATAGCAGACACTACTCCCGATATGTCACATAAAGACCTCCTCGCGTTATATAACCGATACGCCGTCGAAAAAGATGAAGAGCTTGTTCCTGTGGAGCGTTTTTTAAAAATAGACGCTGTTTTAACAAAAATAAGACTGGAGAGGAGTTGGCTGAAAAAATATTTTTAATTTTAAATTCAGAAGAACTTTTACTTCCACTCGATAAACTAGCGTTTCAATAGTACGACTTTGCTAGTAACATGTCTGGCATATACAACGGCACTCAGAAAAAGCTATCAGAGAAGTGCAAAATATATGTTCCGTACGTTCCATGCCAAGCTCACAGGTTAAACATTTTCGTAGAGACAGCTTGTAATGCTAGCGAACTTATCCGAGAGTTTTTTGACACTCTTGAAGCATTGTACGTTATTTTTTCGGGTAGCACGAAACAACATTTAAGCTTGCAGAAAGAGCGGGATAAAATTGAAAATTCACTTCAACTTAAGAATTTATCAAAAACAAGGTGAACTGCGCACGCCGAATCGATGAGAGCTGTTTCTACGTCTTAGGAAGAGATAGTCACAACATTGGAAACAATGAAAACCTCATTCGATTCTGAATTTGACAGTAAAACCCGAACTTTTGCGTCAGGCTTGCACAAAAAGCTTCTACTTTGATTTTATCTGCGGCATGTACTTTACCAAAAACATCATGTTTAAAATTAAGAACGTAACCGAGCTTTTAGAAGCGGAGGAGCTGAATGTAGTAGACGCGAAGCAGCGGATTCAGAGCGCTTTGAAGTCTTTTGAAGATATCAACTACGACGGCAAGATGAACGCATCGTCATTTGCGAAAAGTATGCTAGTACTGTAAATGCGGAGGAAGACTTCTTAAAGCACCACAGGATCCGGCGACTTGCAAAGAAGTACGACGCGAATGCTGAAACGACAGCAGAAATTTCTTTTCTTACATTCTACAGAAAGGATGTGAATGTATTTACTACAAGCGTGCAAGACAATCTCGCAAAATTAATTTATTTGCTAGAGCCATTCCACATAATTTTCAAGATACCCGCTGATAGAAAAAAACTGATGTTGTTTTCAACGAATGATAACGTCGACGGCATTGAAATTACGGAGATAGTGGAGAAGAAGTCCTTGTTAAAACATCGTAGAGTAGGGTTTTAGAAAGAATAACTAGATTTTTTTAATTCATGTAATATTTAAAGACTTATTTTGTTCATTTATAAAATTTTCCTGCGAATCAAAATTCTGGAACTAATAAAATACATTTTAAATGAAAGCCATTAATTAAGTATATTTGTCTTGTGTACCCCCCCCCCCCCCCCTCCCTTTCCCTCCCGTTGCTCAGTTTTTTAAACGTATAGTCGGCAATGTTAATCAGCCAGTCGGCATTTTTTAAATGTTCACCCCCCCCTAGATGTACAAGGTCGAACCGCCCCTGTCTATAGCCCAGGAGATCCATAAGCATGCTCACACAAATTTGTCACCGAAGCCTTCAGTGCAAATGGACACAATGATCCGAGAACATTTTGATTGCACTTTGTGCAGCTGTTCCATATTGCTTTATCCCTTCCTCGTCCACACAAGAAGCAACAGCCTACTTCATTTCCATTACACTCAACCTATCACTACTTTCATCTAAAACTGACTTATTTGATAGTCATTCTACATGGCCACCTCCTGTGAGGCAACGTTTCCTTTGTATGCTCTATTCTGAAACAGCGATGCTCGCGTGGGCTACTATTGTAGCCGAGACGACACCTAATGCATCTGGTGTCAGTTTGGTGCAATTAGTTCAGTCGGAAACACTCCCGTCTGTTAAATACAGCATCAACAGCTGCTACAGAGAATCTCAGTATTCCTAGCAAAGAATATACCCTGCGCTAAAACAAAATAAATCACTGGACTACATCTGTAGCCCGTATGAGTATCCAAGGGTTAATTTGGTGCTAAGGCATGTGTCAATCATTCAAGGCTAAGAAACACTGAGTTAACATTAATGGTACTTGGTGCAACATGGTTAAAAATTGCGATCATTTCTCATAGAAACTTCCCTGGTCAATCAAATGTTTCTCCATCTCAACCTCTGCGGTAAGCCTTTCAGAGTTCCTTGTGAGATATCATAGTAAAATTTGAGAATGAACTGTGTGGGAGACACGATGGAATCTATTAGTGAGTAGACTACATAAAAAAATACCATACGTTATTTTTTAAAAGGTTATGGAAGAAGTTTTGTTGTATATTTAAGTAAAAGGTGACACCCATTCAAATTTGAAAATCTATTTTAATCTTCTTTTTTGAGTGACTATCTCCTTATTTTGGTTCAACAGGGGTTGGCAACACTTCCCAGTACATATATATGTTCATATTCCCTGAAATGAGGCAACAACTACAACAACATCTGAAGGAGGAGGGACAAGCATCAAGCCTCTCATTGGCTGTCACTGATACATAATACCGGTAACACATTGTGTTTCTCTCTGAATAGGTACAGTATCATCACTTAGGCATTTTCAGCAAAAGATTTGACTCATGATTGCTTAGATTTTTAGCCTAAAAATGAAAGTAGACTTATAAGATCTACACGGGCCTAAGCTACGTGTGTTTGTCGGCCTCCTCTATCAATTCAAACACGATGAAAGCAAATTGAACGAAATTAGGTGCAGAGGTAGCACTAGCAAAGGGCACATTGATGTCGTGTTTTATATTGCCGCCATATTAACCAAAACAAGATGGCGGGCACCCAAATGTTCAAAGCTTAAATTACGACTAATCTAATCATGGATTTCTATCAAATTTCGCAAAGTATACCATCATCTATGAAGCATCCGGTGCAAAAAATGAAGGGTCATCAGCCAAATAATTTCAAGATGGCGGCCGTGTGAATCATGCAAGCATTATAATCCATTGCCTATGATCCAATGAATCCAAGTTCCCAGTATTTGGCATTCAGATAGTTTTGTATAAGGACCATCTGTTGTCAATGTAAAAGCAACACGAGGCTGTATGCCGCCATCTTTAAATTATAAAATATAAAAACAAATAACTCTCAACACTTAAATGGTACATTAACAAAAAATAGTGACAAGGTAGGACCATAATATTGTTTGAGGCGTTCCGTAAGAGAAGGACGAGCCCGCCACATGTACATTTGGAGATAATCAGTGTGCAAGGTTCATGCTCGTGAATTGGATACGGGCGAGGTCACCATTCGGTGCTCCGGACATGTTAATGCTGCGAGCAGTTTCAAATGCTACACAGTATTGCAATACTACGACTACTATTGAAATATGAAACATAAAGTACAAATATTTATTGTTACTGATGTTACTCATTGTAAATGAATAAAACAAAATATAGGTTAATCTCTACTTGGTATAAAACAAAGTCCCCGATTTTTGGATGTTACGGGTAAACTCGAGAACCACTGGATGGATTTTGATGCGGTTTTCACCATTCTGTAAAGGATATCTCGAGGATGATTTCTGTAGAAAATAATTTATTTATGATCAAAGGAAGCCGAGCAGTAACGATGTCAGTGAAAAGTACAAAAAAAAAAAAAAAACCTGGCGTCCTAACGCTTTGTAAGCTTACGCTGGGAAAATCGTTAAAAATATCTGAATACTATGAGTGTAAGAATTGTTCAGCATGAAAAGTTCTACAGAAAGTCCGTGAGAGCATATGTCTATCTTCAATACATCGCCCACTATAAATGTTTTTACGTTGTAATTTCTTCCAACCATGTCCATTCAACTACTTAGGCGGCAGTTTACGAGCTAGCTAAGGGCGAGTCTATCATCCCTGTTACAGCCTAGCTAGCTGGCGAACCTATTGTCCCAGATACAGCCAGCAGCAGACCGTTGAGTCGTGTTGAGTTAAGACTTCTGAGAAAGGTGGTTGTGTTTGGAGTTTCCCTGGAAATGCAACTCTGGTTTTCTTCATTTCGCCTGTGAAACACAGTCAAGTTAAGATTGGACGGTAGGGGGATTTGAGTTTTATTCACCTCGCCATTCCCTGGAAGTGGAACTCTCATTTCGCCTGTGAACTTTCCGTTCCGCACAATTCACAGTCAATTTAAGATTGGACGGAAGGGGGATTATATTATATTAAATTATACTGATTGGCGTATAATCTCTACTTAGTATAAAACAAATTCCCCGATTCCTGGATGTCACGGGTAATCTCGAGAACCACTGAATGGATTTTGATGCGGTTTTCACCATTCTGTAAAGGATATCTCGAGGAAGGTTTCTGTAGAAAATAATTTATTTATGACCAAAGGAAGTCAAGCACTAACGATTTCAGTGAAAAGGTCGGAAAAAAACTAGTGTCCTTGCGCTTTTTAAGCTTACGCTGGCCAAACCGTTAAAAATATCTATATACTATTAGTGTAATAATTGTTCAGCATGCAAAGTTCTACAAAAAAGCCCGGGAGAGCATATCTCTGTCTTCAATACATCGCCTACTATAAGTGTTTTACGTTTTCATTTCTTTCAACAATCTCCATTCAGTTACTGAGTTGACAGTTTACGAGCTAGCTAGGGGCGAGACTTTCACCCCAGTTACAGCTTAGCTAGCGGACGAGCTTATTGCCCCAGATACAGCCAGCAGCAAACTGTCGAGTCGTGTTGAGTTAAAAACTTTAGAGAAGAGTGGTTGTGTTTGGAGTTTCCCTGGAAGTGCAATTCGGCTTTTCTTCATTTCGCCTGTGAACTTTTCGTTCCGCAAAATTCACAGTCAAGTTAAGATTGGACGGAAGGGGGATTTGTGTTTCATGCACCTCGCCATTCTTAAATTACGTCTGACAAGAATTTGTTGCACATGCATCTCCATGATAATATAATTAATAGTCCAGTCAGTGATTTTAACCCATCATGCCAAGACGTAAAACTAATATTGGTCGTTGTTCATTGACATTGAAAAACAAAAAAGCGCTTATCACGTAATGTATTCATAACTGTTTCCGGGCGAAGCCGGGTCAGGTTGCTAGTTTATGGATATAAGGCACTACGTACAGTGAAACATAGTATTTGTACATAATAGACATTGCAATACACTAAACGTGACGATAAATAACGGATAGGACAACGCAACACTATTACAACGTCTATACAAACGTAGGCTGCTACATCCACTCATCGCGGCGATCACAGCGCGACTGAGGCTGTGATGGACTTTGGCGCGTTCGCCGTTCTCTGCGGGAGCATTTCAATGAATATGACACCTCGGCCGCCTCCTTGTCGCTGCAGGCTTCAATATAATGTTCACTTTCCGGACGATAAGGGCGAGCTCTCCAACATGGGACACCCTTGCTTTATAGAGCAAAATGGCAGCTACCTAATGTGTGATTAAATAAAAACCTACTCACGGCGGGCTTGCCCTCCTCTTACGAAACGCCTCATATGTAGCCTTGAATGTCTAAGGTAAAAGAACACCCTCCATACATTCAAGATGGGGACGCTGCAAACTATTAGAACGTTAAAATCGACAACTCCGAATGAAGTTGAGAAATTAAGATGAATCTTGCCAAGAGGTGAGCATCTTACTAGAGCTCTCACATGCGTTAGTTAGAAGACTAATTACACAAAATATAGCACACAGCGGCCATCTTGAAATGTCACAATAAATTAATAATTTTCGGTATCCTAGAGCTATAATAACGAAATTTAGTCAAGAAAAAAGAACCTCATTAGTAGCTTCGTATGCTCAAAGCAAAGGAATTGTGATTCCATAGATTCACTATTAAAGTATACACACAAAACCGGCCGAAGTCGTCGGGTTTTTTAAGAGCGTTAAAAATCCCTCAGTAAGTTATGCCTTCCTTCGGAGGGGAAGTAAAGCCGGCGGTCCCATGTCATAGATTTATGGCATGTTAAAGAACCTTCCACTAATTTCACCTGTGTGAAGCTAAATTAGGTTAAAAATGTAAACAACGTTCAGGTTCCTACGTTCGTCGCCAGGAGCCGACTGGGGTGGCGTCTAGTAGCCAAGTTCTGAACTAGTAGTTGACGGTGGCGTTTGGTGGCAAAAGTAGGAACTACTTGAAAAATTCGAAGTATGCAGTCCTTACTTGAATTAAGAAACAGAAACACACACTAATACAGTCATCACAATTAACACCGGTTATCAGACAGATTCAACACACCCAAAGTACACGGGGCTACATGACCGCGTTGTCACAGTACCTAAACTGAGGAACCAACCAAACGACCAAAGTATGCACATAAGTAACTCAGGATGTTCAGAAGGTGAAACTTGGTAGAAGAGGCGTTAGTGTTACATTTATTAAACGGAATATAGTGCACAGCGGTCAACCTGTAAATTCATAATTAAAAAGAAGCGACTTTAAAATTTTAAGATGGTGGCCAGGCGTAATATTAAAACGTAATAGTGAATCATTCAGAATACATTTGCGCAATGAAAACGAAACTGAGTAAGAAAGAAGGGACCTTGCTGAAATGAGCCAGAATAAGAATATACTGATTACAATGCGAGACGGCCATCTTGTATAGAATATGATAAGGAATAACTCAATAGTACATTATGCAATGAGCCTATAATGGCAATAATTAAGACACGAGTATGTTTATAAAACGAGCGTAGCGAGTTATATAATTCCATACGAGTGTCTTATGTTCGACGCTATTTATAACTATTTTATGTTCGAACATAAATATTCATAAATATCTGTCGAGATTTCACCAGTTTCATGTACTGAACAGAGCGTATGGGACGCAGAGAATACCTTGTATTTGACCATGGCCTCCTGGAATACCTCACTATGACACTCGCCTCGCAGTGAAATTTAAAATAGGGGGCCATGGAAGTGAGCACAGGTGCGATGATATCCTCACCTAATTGGTCACACAACTGATTCTTGAGCTCTGATTGGTGGGAAAAACTGTATCATAATGAAAACTTGTACTATAACGAGCCTCATTATAGTACAGCTTTCTGACATATAATATTTACATTTCGCCAGGGTCGATCATAATAGTACATTATGCAACGAGCCTATAATGGCTATAATTAAGACACGAGTATTTTTTATAAAACGAGCGTATGCGAGTTTTATAATTTCCATACGAGTGCCTTAATTACCATTATAGGCGAGTTGCATACGACTGTTTATGTTCGACTATAATTATTATAACTATTTTATGTTCGAAGATAAATATTCATAAATATCTGTCGAGATTTCGCCAGTTTTATGTACTAAACAGAGCGCATGAGACGCAGGGAATGCCTTGTATTTGACCATGGCCACCTCGATTACTCTACTAATACACTAGGCAAGGCAGTGTGATTTACATTAGAAGGCCGTGGTACTCAGCGCATCTAATTATCTAATTGGTCAAACGACTGTTTCTTGAGCTCTGATTGGTGGGAGAAACTGTATCATAATGAAAAATAATGTTATAATGAGTCTCATTATGATACAGTTTTCAGATACATAATAGTCAGGGTCGAACATAAAGTATTTTTAAGATACGAAAACATAAAATTAGCAGTAATGTAGAACGTTGTAAGTGTGTTCCTATGGCCCAAGTCAAAACAACGGGACTGCGAGGTCAGACAATGAAGGGGAGAGATAACAAGGGGCCAGCCCCAGTATAAAAAAAGCCCCCTCAGTTCAAATCGGACAGTGAGGTGTAGCAGAAGCTGGATGAGAAAGAGCTCCACATCACCCAAACCCACATGTAAGTCAGAACACAAACCTGACCATTACAGTTTATGTCACTAAACAAGTGAACATGAAGGTCAATATCCCCTAACATTAACAAAACAGAACAAAAATCACATACTGACAAACCTGTCTAGTTACGCAAGTTTACAATAAACTATATGTAACTACAGTAAATATAGTGTATATGTTTGTCCCGATATAAAAGCATGAGTGTAAAGGATCTGATGACGATCGCTTGACGATCGAAACTTTTAAGGTTTAGGGAATAACACGCATTACGATTTGGGTACAATCGTGTTGACTGAAAGAAAAGCATTTACATTTCATATACATTTACAAATAGATATACATTTTCAGCGAGGGCTTATGAGATCACCTTTTGTCCGTGTGTGTGTAAGCTTATGTATGTGTGTGCGTCTCTGTGTGTGTGTCCCTAATAACTTTTAAACGGCTTAAGCGATTTCAATGAAACCCCGACCGTGACCTTAAAATCTTATTATTTCTCACCAATCCAACATGGTGGCTGTGCGAAATATATCACCGACATTCTATATCTCCGAAACTATTACTCATATCACCTTGAAATTGTGTACAGTGATAAAGGGAAGTACTAGAAGTTCACCTATGTGACTTTCAAAAACCTGTTAACTACAACACGAACATGGCGGCCAAGCCAAGTTGAAACGTTTAAATATACTTTTCTCGTGATTTAACCACCCGAACGCAGTAAAACTTGGTACATCAAATGACTATACAGATTGCAATGCACTGATATCTAATTTAGTTCAATTGTTTACATAACCTCAAGATGGTGGCTGTGCGAAATTTTAAAATTAAGTTCTTATTTCTTGTGTTATAATCATGCGATCAAAATCAACGTTTGAATAATGAACGTACACAATAACCCTCATCTAATAGTACCGGTACATAACTCGATGGCCTATACATATTAAAATCCAGCATGGCGACCATCCGAAATATGAAGACGGTTCAATGTCTATTAATCTATGACAGCAATCAAACTGAAATTTTGTATGTTGATAAAGGCTATAAACATAAGTCCACCCATGGGACGTTCAATAATCTGGTGAGCACAAATCCAACATGGCGGTGAAGCGAAATTTAAATATTCAAATGGACGCTTTTTGCGATTTAAACATCCGAGCGCAGTGAAACTTGGTACCGTGCGGTATATGCTTATATAAATTTTAATCCACTGGCATCTAATTCATTTACATTATTTTCATAACCACAATATGGCGATTGAGCGAAATTTTAAAATTTCGTTTTTATTTCTAACCTCATAACTAACTCTAATAAGGCCTATATATATAAAAATCCAACATGGTGCCCTTCCGAAATATTTAGACTGTTCTCAATATCTACGAATCTATTACAGCAATCAAACTGAAAATTTGTATGTTGATAGAGGCAATTAATATAAGTAGGATATATGAATATTGGCTATTTACTATTTAGTTCTTCACGAGACTACTTGTTTATTTGAGTGATGACTTGGTGATTGTTGTTTTATGGGGCGAAGCATCTAGACCCTTAATGATATGGATGTCACTCAAGGTGAATGAGTACTACTACTGTCTTGCATACTTTATGAAGAAATAGACAAACAATGAGGGAAATTAAAGACAGGGAAGAGGACTGCCTCAACCCTTGAAGAATGAGGACTGAGAGACTTTGGAGGAAGTAGTCACGAAGAAAATATAGAAAACGGAGAGGTTCCGTTAAAAAAGAATGATGAAGTTATTGTGTTGCAGAACCAATATAGAACCATGGATATGTTTCTATTCGTCTATTCCTATTATAGCCTAGGCCTAAGTATCGCGCACGCTTCAACGAGTGGAAAACTAAATCCGCATGCACTTGTTGCCATGGTCACTAGGTGTCAACAATTTATCCACGCTATATTCCAGATAGAACCCTAGCCCAAAACATATCCATGTTGGAAGAAAGGAAGAAACAAGATGTTCAGTAAAGAACATACAGCCTACTTTCTCTTAAATGCATGGGTATTGTTATAACTCTTAGTCCTTTTCAAGGATTATAATTGAATGTTGGTTTTAGTAGCTTGTTGAAAAAGCCTACAACGTGCTATACGGATATTAAACATGAATATGGGGTGCCCTTGGCTAGAGCTACCTCTGTAAAAAAAAAAAAAAAAAAAAAAAAAAAAAAAAATCCATTCGGTTTCACTCCGTTTGAATTGATATGGGGAATCGATTTGCACTCATACATGGCCGCTATCTTTAAACTATAGGGCTGATGACCTTATAGTTCAGTCTAAGGATGCTTCCCCCAAAAAGGTATGTTGTTGTAAAATTTGGTAGAGATCAAATGATTAGGTTGGTCGTAATTTGATTTAAGATTTTAACATTTAGGTGGCCGCCATTCCGTTTCCGTCAGGATGGCGGCGATATAAAACATGACACTGAGGTGCCCTTTGCTAGTGCTACCTCTATACCAAATTTCGTTCAATTCGGTTTTACCGTGTTTGAATTGATAAGGATAATCAATTTGCACACATACATGGCCGCCATATGTAAACTATTGGACTGATGACCTTGTAGTTAGGTCAAAGATCGCTTCTCACTTAAAGGTATGTTGTCGCAAAATTTGGTAGAGATCAGATGATTAGGTTGGTCGTAATTTGATTTAAGCTTCTTACATTTAGGTGGCCATCATTACATTTCCGTCAAGATGCCGGTGATATAAACATGACACTGAGGTGCCCTTTGCTAGTGCTACATCTGTACCAAATTTCGTTCAATTCGGTTTCACCGTGTTTGATAAGATAGGGGAATCGATTTGCACACATACATCGCCGCCATCCACAAATTATTGGGCTGATTACATTGTAGTTTGGTCAAAAGATTCTTTATACATAGAGGTATAATGTTGCAAACTTTGGTAGAGATCAGATGCTTAGGTTGGTCGTAATTTGATTCATGCTTTTAACATTTGGATGGCTGCCATTACGTTTTCGTCAAGATGGTGGCGATTTAAAACATGACACTGGAGTGCTCTTTGCTAGTGCTACCTCTGTACCAAATTTCGTTCAATTCGCTTTCACCGTGTTTGAATTGATAGGGGAAATCGGCTTGCTCACATACATGGCCGCCATCTGCAAACTATTGGGCTGATGACCTTGTAGTTTAGTCAAAGGACGCTCGCCATATGAATATACGTCGTTGCAAAATTTAGTAGAGCTCGGTTGATGAGGTTAGTCGTAATTTGATTTAAGCTTTGAACATTTGGGTGGCCGCCATTACGTTTCCGTCAAGATGGTGGCAATATAAAACATGACGTTGAGGTGCTCTTTGCTAGTGCTACCTCTGTACCAAATTTCGTTCAATTCGGTTTCACCGTGTTTGAATAGATAGGGGGAATCGGTTTGCGCACATACATGGTTGCCATCCGCAAAGTGTTGGGCTGATGACCTTGTAGTTTGGACAAAGATTTTTCATACATAAAGGTATAAAGTTGCAAAATTTGGTAGATATCAGATGATTAGGTTGGTCGTAATTTGATTTAAGCTTTGAACATTTGTGTGACCGCCATTACGTTTCCTTCAAGATGGCGGGGATATTAAACATGACACTGAGGTGCCCTTTGCTACCTGTACCAAATTTCGTTCAATTCGGTTTCACCGTGTTCAAATTGATACGGGGGACAGACATTCAGAGTACACACTCACACACACAGACAGACACACACACACACATTTTTTGGCCCTGTGTAGATCTTATAAGTCTACTTTCATTTTTTTGGTGCAAAAATCGAAAGTAGGCTAAAAATAAACTGGAACTAGTTCAGGAATCCCTTAGTGGCGTCAGTGGTGGCTGGTAGGTGATAGGGTAAAAGACAGCTTGATATCAGAGACAACTGTATTCAATTGTGCGGTAAAAAGGTTGTACGTCATTCATCACGAATGCCGCAGTTCAGAGAACATCACGTTGCCATTGGATTAAATGGATCATAAGTTGGTCTACATGAAAACCTTCACGAGAATAAAACAGCTCAAGTTATATACGTGGGCGAGTGTCACAAGTACGCACAAGGCAGTTGACGGAGCACCTCAGAGATCTCCGACCGTGCCTCGGCTCCCTTGTTGCAATCAGCGGGCAACGGCCAGACGATTTAACTGTTGGGATTGGACTTACTCGGTCTAGCATCCCTGCCATACCCTTCACTATTGAGATCTGGTCGTTGTTCGGACCTGGCAACGAACGAACGAGCGCTCCTAGACAGTTAGCGCGCTTCGCTTTCTCAGAAAGTTCACACTAACTTACTGTCTTACAATAAGATATCCTGAATTATTAAAGAACAGAATTATGAATTCCTATACATATAAAAGGAAACGTACAGCTTTTATTACTAAACTTATTATTACGGTGTTAATTGTTTTTCTTGACTAATCTGGTCGTTGTGTAACACTGCAACCTTATTACCGGCCGCCACTGATTGTGAGTGGCGTTGCACCAGCCACGAGCCCTTAAGGATGTACGTAGTGATATCCTGGCAGATTTCTTCCGAATTCTTGCTCTTAATTTTATAAGGCCCATACTGGTGCGTATTACTACTCAGTGTGCTGTCTGTATAGGCCTATACCAGTAATATAGTATGCTTCGTGCTGTAATTGTTAGTATTGTTGCCTACTGCCCCGAAGGCCCGGGATCGATTTCCGGCTCCGCCAAAAAATTTAATTCCGGTTTGAGGCGCTGGAACGGCGGAACCCAAGTGGTGTCATTTTCGAAGCCAGTGGGCTGCACGAATTAGCCACACTATTTCAACGAAATTATACTGCAAGATAAGGACAAGAGAAATAAGTGTGTTCTTTACTGAACATCTTGTTTTATGTCGAGTCTCACTAAAAGTGGACTATGTTGAGAGTCCCTCACAGATGCAAACATAATGTCTACGGTTGATGCTATCAATGACTTTTGTTCCACATAGACAACATCATTAGCAGCAAAGCGAAGAAGTAAGAGAGACGGTCATAAAGGGGACACCATTGTGTTACACAACCTTTCCTTGATATTTCCCTTTAACATTTACGACTATAATAGTATGGGTATGAATCAGGAAGTTCTCGCATTCATCCTTAAAGCACAAATGCTACTGTAGTCAACAAATTTCCTCGTGTGAATTGTCAGCGAGACACTGTTTCCCTCCAGACAAAAATACATCACCTAGCCCAGCCTGAGAGAGGGATGGAACGCAACCCACGCGGATTCGGTCATCTGAAACCATATAAACCCTCCGTCGGGCGCTCATAATCTGTGAGATTAAGAGGAAAGACTTTTCCCCTCCTAGACTTGTTTTTTTTTTCATGGACGGCGCGTGCGTCGCAATAGCTTCCGCTCTCCCCGTCAGTTGCGAGAGGGTGAGGTCGTCCTTGTTTCAGTGCCCATCCCTACTCTTTGGTGAGCCGATTCATCCAGGTGATTAAGTGTGCCCGATTGCGTAAGTATTAGAAAGTTATGCTTTAATTTGCGTACGTGTATCTATTTTATTTTCTAATAATAATAAAACATTCCTTTGTTTTAGTTAATTCAATCTGTGGCTTGTTTAAATCTGAGTACAGAAGCTTGATTGCAGATTTCAGGCTGTTCATTAATGTAATTCGTTTTTTGATTTTATTAAAAATTGAGTAGGCTATTTTACAATTTAAACTGGATGTTTTCCTCTCTTCAAGTTAAAAATACAACAGTTAAATAAAATTGCCGACCACCTTGTGGTGTAGCGGCTAGCGTTCTCGACTCTCGCCCAGGAGGTCCGGGTTCAATTCCTGACTCTGTCAAGAAATTTTAATTCTGGTGTTAGGGCTGGTACACTCAGCCTCGTGATGCAAAACTGAGAGGAGTAAGGGTTCGATTTCCACTTCAGACATGCTGGGATGGTTACTAACTTAAGGTCATGACCACCTCATATCCCCATTTTTTAAATACACATACTAGTACAGCCATCACAATAATATAGGTTATCAGACAAATTCTACACACACCAAAATACACTGGGTTATATTACCACGATGTCGCAGCCCCTAAAATAAGCAACAAATGAGATGCCAAATTCTAGCAGTCTACTGTTTCTAGGCGATATAATGTAAATAAACATAATCAGTATTTCAATGGTTAATCTGACATATTACTTTCGCCTGACAGTGATATTATTTAGGTTGCGCCTCCCTGTTGGAGTCTCTAAGAGTCAAACAGTCGAATTGAAGATAAGTTATACGTGGACGGTAGGTGGGGCTGCCGATCGGGACCGGTACATGGGAGAGTGGAGCGTTGAGGGGTGGTGAGGGGTGTAGTGTGATTTGCGGACATGGTATGAAGGTCATGATTAGATGGTGCTAGATGCGGACAAGGATCGCGAAGCCAGGCACCTGGGTTATTTCCTAGTGATTCCTAATAAGATGGACTAGTGACTCTGAATATGATGACGAAGTTTTAGATTTTTCCCCCGCATATAAAATGTGAAAAAAAAAGTAAAACAATACCTTGAAAATATAAAATGTAGGCTACAAAACTTGAAAATAAAAAAACTCTAAACCGCCAATGTGCCATTGTCCAGTCCCAAGCCTGGATAAAATCGTGAGGGTAGGTTTATGACAATAGTAATTTTAACAAGGTTATAACACACTAGCAGTAGTGCCCGGCTTCGCCTGGTGGATTTATTTGTTTTATGGATGATAATGAATACTACTACAGAACTGGAGCGCTCAAGGATAAGGATCGGAAAGCACCAACGCTTATTGCAGCTGATAACCTCAGTATACTGCACCAAAATCGTCCTTATACAGAGCCATACTATTGTCATGATGATAACTCTTATAAGGGGCCTAAGAAATCTTTTTGCACTAATTACTCCCCGTGACTGCAATTTATAAGCAGCTTGCAATTCTGCACCAGAGCACTGGTAGGGACGACGTGATGCAGCCCGCATTGCCAGGCAACAATAGACTTATTATTGAAGCTGTTCGGGAGCGCTTGTTCTTCCGACTTACAGAACAAAAATCAATCTTTAAGGTTACTTGACAGGTGTAGCCTAATGCTACATAGCCTAAACTATTGTTCTTGAATATGGCTAGGCCTATCGTATACAAACATATTTTTTCTAATCCGACTGGTAGTTCCAGAGATTAGCGCGTTTAAACACACAAACACACAAACAAGCAAACAAACAAACAAACAAAAAAACTTCAGCTTTATTATATTAGTATAGGTATAGATAGTAGCCTATAAATTACATTTCCTGGTAGAGCGTGGAATCGAAACCGTTACTCCGGGGTGGTGGCCAATCATGCTAACCACTACACTCTCATCTTTAGAATAACGCAAATAGGAAGCCCTTTTTCCAGACCGGCGTAAAGGCAATGATTCAGTCAATTAAGTAGAATGGCTCCACCCGGCCAGATCTGTGTTTCAAATTTCCGGCCGCTAATTGGCAGCAACTAGCACGGTTCGTTGGGGGTGGCGCAGGAAATGTCCGCAACTAGCACCAAAAGAGTATGAATTAGGGTTGTCCGCATCTAGCACGCATTCTGGTGAGGAGGAGATTGCCGTACTGACAAGAGGAGTGGCCTGAGCCATTGACCGTCAAAGCGGCCCTGGCACGATATGGAATGAAACTAAGGGATAAACCACACTCAAGATGGTCGTAGGCAGTGTTGGGATTCGAATCTCGGATTTCTGAACTACTGCTGCCTATCAGAGTCTTGTTCTTATTGTTGATTCATTTAATGGCTTGCAACATCGTGGTCATCAGTCACGTGTGCGGAATCTGTTTGATAACCTGTGTCGATGTGATGGCTGTTCCAGTGTTTGTATTTGTAATTGGAGCTAGGATCGGGTGTGAGGTGACCATGGCCTTAAGTTAGGTACTTTCGCGGCATTTTCTTGGAGTAGAAACCACGCAAAACAACTTAGACTTCTAAGATGGTCGAGGTGGGAATCAACCCTACCTCTCCTCAGGTTTATTTCGGTTGGCAAAATGGATTTTGCACCCACTCGATGTCCTTTATTATGCTGGTATCTGGGAAGATTAATTAAATGCTCACAAAGGATTTTGTGCACATCAGCTTCGATTTCCATCTCATTTTCACTCAGAAATTGTGCCAGGAGAGAAAAGCATTCAAAGTTTTTCTCATTTATCACAAGAGGTCGTTCCAGCTCTCAGACCCAAAATTTAATATCTTGGCAGAGCCGGGAATCGAACCCGGATCTCAGGGGGAAGAGTAAATGCTAGAATCTACTCACTACAACACGAGATAATTGACAATTATTGATATGGCAACTTTTCAGTCGGTCAACACAATATAATCCCAATTACTGGAACATGCGAAAACATGAAAAAAAAACCACAGCCTGCTTCCAGTCTCCGACCGGGTCAGGAATGGAATGAATGAAGCCCCCATCTAGCGGCGAGGATATGAACTGTGCCGGCTGCCGAGGCCTGACGCACTCCTCTGGGGCAATGATTAAATGAATGACAGATGAAATGAAATGATAGTGGAGTTGCTGGAATGAAATTGTGACAGGGAAAACCAGAGTACCCGGAGAAAAACCTGTCTGCCTCCGTTTTGTCCAGCACAGATCTCACATGGAGTGACCGGGATTTGAACCACGGACCCAGCGGTGAGAGGCCGGCGGGCTGCCGCCTAAGCCACGGAGGCTCTCACATGCGAAAACATAACCTGAAAAAATAAATATTTGTGATAAATAATATATTGGTTATGGACTATAGAAGAGGGAGAAATTAACCATAACACATACACATATACAGTGAACCCTCACTATTTCGGGCTCCACTAATTCAGAATTCGGATAATTCGGACAGGTTTTCATCTCCGCAGCACTGCGCCAGACATCATTCGCACCAAGGCCATTTATTGTAAAATGACTATTGCATCCCCCTCCCTCCCCGTTCACTCCACTCACGGCCAATAATAAGTACCCTATGTATCATTATTGGTCACTAGCACTCAACAAAGGCAGTGCCCGCTCAGTTCGCTTTCTGAAACCCACATGACGAGTTACTGTTACATTGTATTAAATTCTATCTCTATGATTGCTTGAAAGTGTTTGGAAGTGTCGAGCTGTTGTCCACGCTAGAATACAGTAACTAAGATGAGTGTTAGGGGTAAATATACACAGCGAAGTTTAGAAGACAAAATGTATATAGGGACACATACCAGGGGCGTGTATACAACTTTTTCGGGGGAGGGGGGGAAGAGGCTGACTATTCTGGAAAATTGTAAGTATTCTCATTGATTGTCACCGCAAAATACCCAGAAATATCAACCAATATCTTAGAGCATATAACTTTGTGTAATTATATTAGATAAGAGTTAATTGTAAAATTCTAAGTTTATATAGCCTAAAATTAGTGGCAATACAAAAAGAGTTGTAAAATACAACACAACACGCACATAAAATGTTCTACTTAATGAGTTTTGCATAATAGCCTATGGAGTATGAATGGCAAATCTACTAATATATAAAAATGAGATGGTGTGTGTCTGTCTGTCGTCCTGTCTGTTACTCAATCACTCAAGAACCACTGGTCCGATTGAAATGAAATTTTGCATGGATGTAGCTGATTTACCAGGTTCACACAAAAGCTACTTTTGATTTCGATATTTTGCACTATTTAAAAATGGCGACCATTTGAGTGACGTCACTACACCCTTTGGTTTCAAAATTTGATATTTCCATTTCGAATAAAATGAAAACGCTAAGAAATAGCAAACTTTTGATGGTACATACGAGCTTTAAAATTTAATTTTCTATCTGAAAAGTCCGTATCGTTTCGTGTATCTCCAACGGTTAGCGAGTAAAACCTATAAAACACGGTCAACGCTGAGCGGTGCAATATATCTCTATTATATAGAAATGAAAGTTTGTCTGTTTCTTCTGAATTTCTACGAAAATTTGAGTTATTTACGCGATTCAGACTGTTTTATGATGGATGCGCGCGAAAATAATTCTTTGACTGTTTGTTTGTTTGTTTGTTTGTTTGTCTGTCTGTGGACAACTTTGTTCGCTTATAACTCGAGATAAAACTAATGAAGGAATGCAAGTCCGTAACCATGACAACATTATCTCAAGGGGCGATATCCAACTTTCCATCTATTTCTGTAAGAAGCAATGTCACTCCATTATTTACATTTCTGTGAAAGTTTGCAAATGGCTATAAGGTTATCACGGAACCAACTTAGACTGTATAATTCATCAATGCAATTAAGGGGGTCAAGGGGTAACCAGATTTTTTTCAGGCAATTTTCACGTACGACGTATAGTAGAGAAGGCCTATTATATCTCAAAACAGCAACATTATTTTCAAAAATTCCTGAATTGAATCAGCATTTTTTTTTGCGGCTTTTAGGAATTTGGGCCATTTGAGGCTAAAGAACCTGAATTTTCATGCACCACAAGCCTTTATAAATTATGAAAGGGGTCTTACTGTGTATGGGGACTTAACACAACATGGAGGGTCAGTTTTTATGTGACGTGTATTGCGTTTCGTCTACATGGCTTTCAATTCTATTTCACATCAGGAAGTACACGTTAGGTGAATTTAGTTTGAGAGCACAGTACGCCTATAACTCGTGTTCGGATGCTTGGTGCATCGTAAAATTAGGTATGTATACATGAGAGTCAATACACCAATCATTTATAAAACTCTTCACCGTACTTTTCAAACAGTAGAAAGGTGGACATAGGGAAAAACTTCTCAAAATACATGCTAAAATAGGCGAAATATAAAAATTATCCTAGAAGGACGACCAAAGCATATGTTGCGCTTAGCAATGTGAGACACAAAATTCGGGAGTCTATAAAGGGTCTCCGAAAACCACATTTTAAGGCCCTTAAATTAACAGAAAACTAACTTCGCTCTGATAAACTAATGAAGGAATGACAAAGCGCTAACCATTGCAACAGTTGTTCAATTGATAATGTTGGTGTTTACACCGAACACGGTACTTCTGCTAGTATCTAAATATTTGTCAATTTACTAAGCAGAAAGGTAAACTTTTTTGTTAAATTGACAATTAATTTCTCAAATGTACTGTACTGTATAATATGTACATATTGTATTAAATAAAAGTTACAATACATATTCAAAGGCTTTATATGTGTCAGAGGCGTATATACGGGGGGATCTGTAGGGGCATAAAATAATTGTAAATTTGGTTGTACCCTGTTTTGCCTCACAAGGCTGAGTGTACCCCATTCCAGTGCTCAGACCAGATTTAAAATTTCATGGCAGAGCCAGGCGGCACCACGAGGTAGTCTAATTTCATTCTTAATATTGTTTATAACTTAGCCAATATGAAGCCTTTGAATATGTATTGTAACTTTAATTTAATACAATATGTACATATTATACTGCTCATCTAGCCTTTCTTTAACAATTGAATACATTGTATATTATATTCCTAACTATGCATGAACTGTAGAGTACAATATTTTAGAAAACATTTCTATAATTTGGACTACAGTAGACCTCGCCCCCATTAGTCCGACTTAGTGAGAGTTGTACAGTAAAACCCCGTGGTTACGCTCCCGCTTATTACGCGATCCCGTTTAATACGCTCTTTTTGTAAGGACCCTGGACGGTTCGTATACTGTATAATACAGTACTTGTAATATGTAGATAATCCGTATATGTATATGTGGGCGCTGACCCAGTTATTTTAGCCTATTTTCATTTATGAAAATATAGGCTTATGAGATTACCCCTTGCCCGTGTGTGTGTGCCCCCCCCTCCCCCACTAATAAAATCTAAACGGCTGGAGCGATTTCAATGAAACTCGGTAAGATCAAAGTACTATTTTGTTCTACTTCGACTGTGTCCACCAAATATTATTACGTCTCACCAATCCAACATGGCGGCTGTGCGAAATATTTTCCCGGCTTTCTATATCTCCGAAACTATTACTGATATCACCCTGAAACTTTGTACGGCGATAAAGGGCACTACTAGAATTTTACCTATGAGACTTTCAAAAACGTGTTAACTACAAAACGAACATGGTGGCCAAGCGAAGTTGAAACATTTAAATAGACTTTTCTCGTGATTTAACCATCCGAGAGCAATGAAACTTGGTAGGGTAAACGCTTATACAAATTTCAATCCACTGACATCTAATCTATTTGAAGTGTTTTCATAACCAGAAGATGGCGGCTGTGCGAAATTTTAAAATAAAGCTTTTATTTCTTGTGTCGTAATTATGCGATCGAAGTCAACGTTAGAATAATGAACCTACGCAATAATCCTCATCTAATAATACATAACTCTATGGCCTACATATATAAAAATCCAAAATGGTGACCAGCCGAAATATTTAGACGGTTCTCAATATCGACTAATCTATGACAGCAATCAAACTGAAATTTTGTTTGTTGATAAAGATTATGAACATACGTCTATTTTACCATTGGTTATCGGTGCTGTGATCGGCTCAAACGTATGTCTCCAACCCGGAGAAAGAGGGATACTCATTGCTCTGAGTACTTTTACTTTTATTTTGGAAACGGTGTGAGTTTCCTAGCTTCTGTGCTAGTTACATTCTGTACAATTTTACACAGTGCCGTGAAGGGGGATCACGGGCCCTAGGATAAGATCTTCCGGGTCTCTCGATTTTTATACAACCTGTGTGTGTGTTTTCTTCGCTTATCGGTCGTGTTTTTACTTCAAGAATTTGATCACTGTGGATTAAAAATTCAATTTTCGTTGTATCTGAAGGTGTTCAGGCACCACAAAAATAAGTCATACACCTTTCAGAAATGTATGAAATGTATTGAAATGTATTGAATTAGAAACTTTATGTTTCACAAAGAGCTGTTGAATTTTAGCATGATATAAATTAAATGGACTACTTTGGCAACTTCGCCATTTCCCCGGAAGTAAGATGAAAAACACAATGGTTATTCATAAAATTAATTATATATTCGCTTTGTAATGTAGGCTACTGGATACTATTCATTGGCTGGGTTTACATCGAACAGAGTCGTATCAGAAAATTTCATAAGAGTTTTGACATTGAGTAAAATAAAGTTGTCCACTCTAACTTTGTCTACCCGCTCGGGCCCCTCAGCAAATTCAGGCCCTGGGGTTACAGCCCCCCTCCCTGTCGTCTGGCCTGATTTTATCTTACTATAACGCTCGCTTCTAAATCCCGCTTATAGCGCTTTTTTCATGTAAAAAAAGAGGGAAAATTCCGTATAAATTATAATTGTATACACTCTACGCTATTTGAGTTGTTTTAATAATAATACAGTGAAATAATAATAATAATAATAATAATAATAATAATAATAATAATAATAATATCGTGTGGCCTCGGGTGCCGGGTGCAAGCTTTGTTATTTGTCGCCCAGAGGGCAGCTTGCATGTCGAATTTTGTCGTTCCTTGAAACGCTATGAAAGTCAAGGAGGTTAGATATCTAAGATTTCTAGTAGAGAAAGGGGGAACTTTGTGTTGGCGGAAAATCCCGAGAATAATTTCGCCATTATGAACACGGCCTACAGAATTCAAATGGGCTATTTAACATGCCAACAACGTATGCCATGCGTGCCGTGATTTTTGTTGCCCTTAAAAAAATTCACTTACCATGGCCAGGAGCGAACCTGCAAGCTTGTTGATGGTAGTCCAACACGATAACCACTTACCCACAGTGGAAAGTCGACAGTAAAATAAAATAGATTAATAATAATAATACTGTACATTACTGAAATATTGTTTCCAAATTGTTTTCCCACCTCACAAACCATTTCCCGTCTATAGCGCTGTGCCACTTATTCCGCGTTTAAACCACAGTCCCTAGAAGGACGTAATAACTGGGTTGTACTGTATTTTTAATCACGTGTATTATTTTTCAGGTTATTTCTTTGCATGCC
Organism: Meconema thalassinum; assembly: GCA_946902985.2. Taxonomy (NCBI): domain Eukaryota; kingdom Metazoa; phylum Arthropoda; class Insecta; order Orthoptera; family Tettigoniidae; genus Meconema; species Meconema thalassinum. Next base: position 174,769,462 of record OX336394.1, on the reverse strand, counting down.
CTAGTAATTTTGATTAGGCACGAACTAAACTCCGAATATTCAATAGCAATGTAAAATCAGTGTTGCTATATGGGTGTGAGACTTGGAAAGGAACAAAATGAATCATAAAGAAAATCCAGACCTTTAAAAACCGATGCTTACGAAGAAACTTGAGAGTGTTTTGGCCAAATGTAATCTTATATATTAAACATATTTATGAAATCCAGTCCGTCCGGCCATTATATCCGGTCGATTTCCTTCATACTTTTTTTTAAATGAATGGTATTCATGCACAAATTTGTTATCAAGTATTACAAATCACTTACGTTCCGCCTTTCTCAAATTATTTGATTTTTCAACTTTTTCCAACTTTTTATCTCTTTGAAGCAATCATATCTTTATTTCTAACCGAGGTACGCCGGTTGTTTTGGTCTAAGAACACTCAGTGACGCAAGCGCTTTCATTTGAGCTGTTAACTATTCAAATCGAATGATTCTGAGGAAAGTTATGAGTGAACATTCGATATTACATCTCATTTTTTAAACATTTTTTCTCATTGTAGCAATCATATCTTTGGTTCTAATTTAGTTACACAGTTAGTTTTGGTCTAAGAGCACTCAGTGGATCATGTTCTATCTTTTGAGTTAGTAAATATTTAAATTGGTTGATTCTGAGGAATGTTATGAGTGCCGAAGCGAATATTAGAAATATTTATGAAAACTTAACCGAGTCAGTCCGGCCATTCTATCCAGTAGATTTCCTTCATTCCTTTTTTAATTGAAAGGTATTCATGCACGGATTTGTTATCAAGTATTACAAATCACTTAACTTCCGCCTTCCTCAAATTATTTGATTTCTTGAAGTTTTTCAAACCCTTTTTTCTCATTGAAGCAATCATCTTATCTTATATATTAAAAATATTTATGAATGCCATTCTACCCGGTCGATTTCCTTCATTCTTTTTTAAATGAATGGTATTCATACACAAATTTGTTATTATGTAGTACAAATCACATACGTTCCGCCTTTCTCAAATTGTTTGATTTTTTCAACTTTTTCCAACTATTTATCTCTTTGAAGCGATCATATCGTTGGTTCTAATTGAGGTACGCAGGTCATTTAGGTCTATGAATATCCAGTGACTCACGCGCTTTCATTTGAGCTGTTAACTATTCAAATGGGATGATTATGAGGAAAGTTATGAGTGAACATTCGATATTACACCTCATTTTTTCAACATTTTTTCTCACTGTAGCAATCATATTTTCGGTTCTAATTGAGTTATATAGTTCGTTTTGGTCTAAGAGCACTCAGTGGATCATGTTCTATCTTTTGAGTTAGTAAATATTTAAATTGGTTGATTCTGAGGAATGTTATGGGTGCCGAAGCGAATATTAGAAATAATTATGAAAATTTAACCGAGTCAGTCCGGCCATTCTATCCGGGCGATTTCCTTCATTCCTTTTTTAATTGAAAGATATTCATGCACGGATTTGTTATCAAGTATTACAAATGACTTAACTTCCGCCTTCCTCAAATTATCTGATTTCCTGAACTTTTTCCAACTCTTTTCTCTCATTGAAGCAATCATATCTTTGGTTCTAATTGAGGTTCGCGGGTCGTTTTTGTCTAAGAGTACTCGGTGGATCATGCTCTCTCTTTCGAACTCTTAACTATTCAATTGGCTGATTCTGAGGAATGTTATGAATGGACATTTAATATTACTTCTAATTTTTCATTTTCTTGCACCGAAAAATGAACATTGCCTTGAAATTAATAGGGTAGTTTCAGATCTACTTCCAGGAACTTATAGATTTTACACGAGTGAGAATACATTAGTAACTGAAGAAGAAAATTGAAGATTTGCATTTTCCCACTGAATTTTTGAACAGGCTTGAGGTGAGTGGTCAACCTCCCCATGTGCTGACTTTGAAAGAAGGTGCTATTTCAATGTTCCTTAGGAGTTTCAATGCAACTAACATATTACTGAACGGGACGAGGCCAATAATTAGAAACATGTACGACAATATCATAGATTTCTAAGTTCTAACTGGTTTGAAAAGTGGGGAGCGAATACTGCTACCATGCGTAGATTGTCACCATCTGACACTAGAATGATGGCAATTTCATAATACACTGGCGTTTTGTATTACAATCAATAAAGCGCAGGGTCAAACGCTTTATCGAGTTGCAATCTACTTGCCTGATCCAGTTTTAGGCCATGGAATGTTGTATGTTGCCTTATCCGGAGGAAAATCATTAAAAATGTAAAAGTAGAAATTAAACCTAAGGGTCGACGCACAGCGAACATTGTCTGGAAGGAAGTATTGTGAAATAAAGGTTATAAACTATTACATGATGTTGTAATTTTTAAATTCCAATGCTGAAAGATAATGCTGCAGAGCAGCACGGGCACCCTAGTATCCAATGAAGAACTATGGAATCTTACAAACGAGAAGCCCGTGGATTTACAGTTAAAGGCAAGAAAGTGGAAGTGGGTCGGACATACACTGCGCAAAAACCAGACGGCAATAGAGAAGCAAGACCTGAGTTGGAATCCTCAGGGACATCGCAGAAGAGGAAGACCGAGGGAAATTTGGAGAGGGAAGCTGCAGAAGCGGGGAGAAGTGAAGGCAATGGCACGAAACCGAATCCGATGGCGATGCTTCGTCGAAGCTTTATGTTCCAGCGATGCTAACAACAGGACTTAAGTCAAGAATATTGTGTTGACCGACAGAAAAATTGCAATATCAATTGTCAATATGGCAACACTGTAAAATGGTTTCAAAGCTATCAATACTATGTAGGTAGATAATCGCATTTCGATGGTGATGCATGACTGAACGCAGGTTACTGTACTCTTTTACTTATGGACAGCAGAGATGAGACTCGTGCTAAATATTGTAGGTCTATAATGGGTTTGAAGTGCTTATAATTTCACGCCTTGCTTTAAAAATGGATCTCATACTCCATGGGGAAGGTCACTAAGCCATTCGCTATTAGTTATAGCCTCTACTTACGCATCCAATCATCATTTCAAATACCAGTAACAGACGTGACAGTTTACTTAATTCACATATCTCACAACTCTTGGGATGTGGGTTAGCGACCACCGGGTTCCTCTCTTTAATCGTTCCTACCCTTGCAGCACTGGCGCCCGTAGTTGTGCTGTTGTTGTTGATTCTATAAGGGGCTTTGCAACAGCGTGGTCTTGTAGCCCCGAATACTTGGATGTGAGCAGAATTTGTCTGATAACCTGTGTCACTGTGATGTCATTATGTTCAGAGGCGTGCGCAGGGCAATAATAGAGGTAACTCTTACCCGGGAGTCTGGCAGTAAAACTGACACCACCCTGCTGAAATGTATAAAATATTAACCACAAACTGTGGTTTTAAATGCTATTCTTGAATATAGAAATAAGTTGTTAATTTATATTAAACTTTCTTGAAATTACCGTTTATTACTGATACAGTTTTTGGAATTATTGATTAGGTCTCGAGAAGTGCCATAGTTAGGGTCTTTCCACGATTTGCATACCAGAGCTAGGTAGAGCTTTCAATTCAAGTGAATAATATTAAATAACATCTATTTAAGACCCCAAGTATTAATAAAACTGACGCAAGTACCGTAATAAAAGTTAGTGGAGTTTCACCTTCAAACGCCAGGTGGTACCTAGTGCTCTAGTGATGGAATGGTTGGCAATCTCCTTATTCTACTCATAAATAAATCTTATTAATATAATAATTTAACTACTTTTGGGAAAGTAAAACAAAAGTAATTGGTTCAAAGAAGTCCAAATGATTTAGATGAGTTGAATATATGACAATGCAGCAAATTCCAAACAGAGAAGACAATATAATTTTGAAGAACAAACATACAAACCTAAGGCTTACACTAAAAATTAATCAACGAAAACAATATGTCATACCTGATAAGGAAAGAGCAGCCAGGATGTTGAGGTTTTGGAGAGGAGGAAGATGACAGCTAAATTATCTGTTAATCCGTGCTGTTTGAGTCTTCGGTCTTTTGACCGGTTGGATGCAGCTCTCCATGCCACCCTGTCCTGAGCTAATCGTTTCATCTCTACATAGCTACCACACCCTACGTCCGAGGCATTCTGTTTAACATATTCTAACCTTGGTCTACCCCTACAGTTCTTGTCATCGACCCTTCCTTCCATAGCTAAGCTTGCTATACCTTGGTGTCTTAGTAAGTTATGTGTCCTACCAACCTATCTCTTCTCATCATTAGCAGTCGCCAGAAACATCTCTCCTCTCCCACTAGACTTAATACCCCTTCGTTTGTAACCCTATCTACCCATCTAATGTTCATCATTCTCCTGTAACACCACATTTCAAACGCTTTAATTCTCCTCTTTTCTGCTGCACCAATAGTTCAAGTTTCACTTCCATAGAGCGCCACGCTCCACACAAAGGACTTCAAAAATGATTTCCCAACACCTAAATCTATATTCGATGTCAACAGATTCCTTTTCTGTAGAAATGCTTTCCTTGCCTGAGCTAACCTACTTTTTATATCCTCGTTGCTTCGTCCATCACTGGTTATTTTGCTTCCTAAGCAGGGGCCGATAACCTCGATGTTAGGCCCCTTAAAACAACAATTATCATCATCATCATCATCATCAGCTTCCTAAGTAACAGAAGTCTCCTGCTTCCTTTAGTTTTTCACCTGCCAATTTGTTGTCCATAGAGGATTCTGATTATTTCGGCTGCATTCCAATATTTTTGTTTTACATTTATTAATTTTCATCATGAATTCTTTCCTCAAGACGGAGTCCATACCATTCAAAAACTCATTCAAATCTTCAGGCGTGTCGGCCAAGATAACTATGTCATCGGCAAATCTCAGAGTTGAAATTATTTCTCCTTGAATCTTCACTCACACTTTAAATTTTTCTCCAATTTCCTTCATTGCTTGTTCAATGTAAAGATTGAAAGGTATGGGTGATAAGTTTCAGCCTTAACTTACACATTTCTGAATACCAGCTTCTCTCTCATGTCCTTCAGTTCGAATGACTGCTGTCGGGTTTCTGTATAGATTGTAGATCACCCTCCTATCCCTGTACTTTATTCCAATATTTTTCAAAATGTCGAACAATTTAGTCCAATCAACGTTATCAAAAGCCTTTTCTAAGTCTACAAATGCCAAGCACGTTCTCTTATCTTTCCTTATTCTACCTTCCAAAATCTGCCTAAGACTTAGTACAGCTTCCCTTGTTCCTACATTTCTCCTGAAACCAAACTGGTCTTCACCCAACTCCGTTTCGATATGGCTTTTCATCCTCTTGTAAATTATTCTTGATAGGATCTTTGAAGCATGAGTAATCAAGCTGATTGTACGGTAATCTTCACATCTGTCAGCTCCCACTTTCTTCGGTATAGGGATGATAACATTCTTCTTGAAATCAGGGGGTACCTCACCTGTCTCATAAATCCTACACACCAAGTGAAATAACCTGATCAGAACTTCATCTCCTATGCAGCGTAGCAACTCAATCGGTATATCATCTATGCCTGGTGCTTTGTTCCTGCTTAAGTCTTCCAATGCTCTGTTAAATTCTGATATCAATATTACATCTCTTTTTGCATCCTCATCAATTTTCTCCTCCCTTTCCATTACATGATTTTCAATCTCCTTTCCCTTATACAAACACTCTTTGTAAGCGTTCCATCTCTCAACCTTTTCTTGCCTATCTGTTAGAGGCTTTCCATTTGTGTCCTTAATATTACAGCACTTAGTCTTCTTTACCCCAAAAGTATTCTTAATCCTTCGATAAGCTGTGTCTACTTTTCCTAATTTCAGACAATATTCTATACCTGCACATTTCTCTTTCAACCATTCTTCTTTCGCTTCCTTGCACTTCTTGTTAACCTAATTTCTCAGACGTCCGTATTCTGCTTTCCCCTTTTCATCTCTTACATTGTTGTATTTCCGCCGTTCATCCATCGATTCTAGGATATCCTGAGTGATCCACGGTTTTCTACCTATTCTTTCTTTCCTGCCAATGTTTTCTTCTGCGGATTTTGTTATTTCATTCTTCAAAAGTGCCCATTCGTCTGCAATTGAAGTTTGTTTAGGGTTTTTCCTTAGTCCATCCTTTTTACTCTTCTTGAATCTTTCGTTTACATCCTTCTATTTCAGTCTGTCCATTGCCCACCTTTTTGGCTTTTGACTTTTCTTCAGTTTCCTCAACTTTAATCTGTCAATCAGTAGAGGACTTGGTTTGATTTAAGTGCTCTGATGTGGGCGAAAACCATGTAAATAAATAATAAAATCTATTACAGACAGATTTCGTAGGGAATTGTCAATGGTAAATGCTCGGCGATATTACTGACCACATCTTAAGCTTATACACGCTATGAAATTGTATTACATAGATTTTATCGCACCATGTAATGGTGGCGTAGGGGAAATGATCCTTGTCATTCGATTAAGTTATATCCCTGTTTGGATAATCAAAACCTTATCCGCATCCGCCCCGCATCCGCACGATTGTTATCCTCATCCGCCCCGCATCCGCACGATTGTTATCCTCATCCGCCCCGCATTCGCACGATTGTTATCCTCATCCGCCCCGCATCCGCACGATTGTTATCCGCATCCGCCCCGCATTCGCACGATTGTTATCCGCATCCGCCCTGCATTCGCACGATTGTTATCCTCATCCGCCCCGCATCCGCACGATTGTTATCCTCATCCGCCCCGCATTCGCACGATTGTTATCCTCATCCGCCCTGCATTCGCACGATTGTTATCCTCATCCGCTCCGCATTAGCACGATTGTTATCCTCATCCGCCCCGCATTAGCACGATTGTTATCCTCATCCGCCCCGCATTAGCACGATTGTTATCCTCATCCGCCCCGCATTCGCATGATTGTTATCCTCATCCGCCCCGCATTCGCACGATTGTTATCCTCATCCGCCCCGCATTAGCACGATTGTTATCCTCATCCGCCCCGCATTCGCACGATTGTTATCCTCATCCGCCCCGCATTAGCACGATTGTTATCCTCATCCGCCCCGCATTCGCACGATTGTTATCCTCATCCGCCCCGCATTAGCACGATTGTTATCCTCATCCGCCCCGCATTCGCACGATTGTTATCCTCATCCGCCCCGCATTAGCACGATTGTTATCCTCATCCGCCCCGCATTAGCACGATTGTTATCCTCATCCGCCCCGCATTAGCACATTTGTTATCCGCATCCGCCCTGCATTCGCACGATTGTTATCCTCATCCGCCCCGCATCCGCACGATTGTTATCCTCATCCGCCCCGCATTAGCACATTTATTATCCTCATCCGCCCCGCATCCGCACGATTGGTATCCTCATCCGCCCCGCATCCGCACGATTGTTATCCTCATCCGCACCGCATAAGCACGATTGTTATCCGAGTCTACTGACATTACAATAATATTTTAAATTAGATAAAGCATAAAGCAACACATTTAGACACGAAGAGTTTGATGCTTTTCAGTCGGTCAACACGATTGTACCCAAATTAGATGGGTTATTCCTAATCCTGAAGAACACTTGTATCCAAGTGTATTTATTGATCCCATGTACATTTTTTCAGAAGTAGGAATAACCCATCTCATTTTGGTACAATCGTGTTGACCGGCATCACTCTTTCGTTTACTAAGGCAACACTGAAAATGGCTTCAAACACCATAACATTGAGGAGAAAGTCGCTCCCTTTGTATGCCATGTGCTATGTTTCAAATGAATGTTATACAGCCAGAATTGCAACCCTTTCCAGTTCGAAGTGTTAATTAAACTTACTGACGTAATTTGAATGGTATTAGCTTAAATAACCATCTTACATTTGTCAAGAAGAGAACATAACGGAAAAATATGATATGTCATAAACATCCAGGTGAACAAGTCCGGATAGTATTCTAAAAACTATCCGCAAAATTTACTTCATACATTATCTGCAGCTTATCCGCAGGGGTGGATCTAGGGGAGGGTGAGGAGGGCGACCGCCCAGGGCCCCGCGCCATGGATTTTTTTAATTTAATTAATTAATTATACTTTTCAAAGTAATGTATAACTCATATTCCTTCTTTCGGTGCAACTGTGACCTCCCGTGACCGTTCAGCAGGTTTAGATTTCAGTGAAATAATTGAAGACTTCAGCCGAGAAAAAATAAGTCGCAAAGTGATATTTTAATATTTCATAGTTTACATATCTTCTTCAAGGGGACTTAAAGGTTTCTTTCATATTATTAAAAAAATGTACTTTAGTGTATTCAAAATATTGTAACTATTCTTTATTTTATTATTATTACCGGTAGCAAACTATTTTCCATTTGATTTGATTTTATATATACTATTGTTGTGGGCCCCATCTTATCATACCGCCCAGGGCCCCACAAGGCCTGGATCCGCCACTGCTTGTCCGCTATCCGCACAGCCATGCCAACTATATCCGCATGGCGAACAAGTTGCTCCGTGACGAACTAAAGCCTATTTTCATATATCCTACTTATGTTAATTGCCTCTATCAACATACAAAATTCGGTTAGATTGTAATAGATTCGCAGATATTGAGAACCGTCTAATATTTCGGATGGTTGCCATGTTGGATTTTTATATATGTAGGTCTTAGAGTTATGTACTATTACATGGAGATTATTGTGTAGGTGTAGTATTCAAACTTCAATCGCATGATTAGTACACAAGAAGTAAAAAGTAGATTTTAAAATTTCGCACAGCTGCCATCTTCTGGTTATGAAAACAATGGAAATAAATTATATGCCAATGGATTAACATTTGTATAGCCTAAGCATTTACCGTACCGAGTTTCACTGCACTCGGATGGTTAAATCGCGAGAAACGTCAATTTAAATATTTATACTTCGCGATGCCGCCATGTTGGATTAGTGCTCACCAGTTATTGAAAGTCCTATAGGTGAACTTATGTTAATAGCCTCTATGAACATAAAGAATTTCAGTTTGATTGCTGTAAAAGATTCGGAGATATTGGGAACCGTCTAAATATTTCGGATGGTCGCCATGTTGTATTGTTATATGTATAGGCAATAGAGTTATGTACCATTAAAGGAAAATTATTGCGTAGGTTCATTATTCAAACTTTCACTTCGATCGCATGATTACGACACAAGAAATAAAAACTTAATTTTAAAATTACGCACAGCCGCCATCTTGAGGTTATGTTAACAATTGAACTAAATTAGATGCCAGTGCATTACAATGTGTATAAACATTTAATGTACCATATTTTACTTCGCTCAGATGGTTAAATCGCGAGAAAAGTCTATTAAAATGTTTCAACTTCGCTTGGTCGCATGTTCGTTTTGTACTCTACAGGTTTTTGAAACTTACAAATATATACTTGCAGTAGTGCCCTGTATCACCGTACATAATTTCAGGATGATATCAGAAATAGTTTCGGAGATATAGAATGCCGGTAAAATATTTCGCACAGTTGCCATCTTGAGTTTATGTAAACAATTGAACTAAATTAGATGTCAGTGCATTGCAATGTGTATAAACGTTTGCTGTACCAAGTTTCATTGCGTTTGGATGGTTAAATCGCGAGAAAAGTCTATTTAAATATCTCAACTTTGCCTGGCCGCCATGTTGGTTTTGTAGTTACCAGGTTTTTGAAAGTCTCATAGGTGAACTTGTAGTAGCGCCCTTTATCACCGCACAAAAGTTCAGGGTGATATCAGTAATAGTTTCGGAGATATTGAATGCTGGTGAATATTTCGCACAGTGGCCATGTTGGATTGGGGAGACGTGATAAAATTTGAAGGCGACGGTCGGGGTGGACCAAAATGGTGCTATGGCCATACCGAGTTTCATTGAAATCGCCCCAGCAGTTTAAATGTAATAGGGACACACACACACACACACACACACACACACAGACACACACACACACATGCACACAGACGGACACACACACATATGCACACACACACACACACACACACACACACACACACACTCTTCGATGGTCTTGAGCGAGCCAGTCAATTAAAAAATGCCAAAATGAATACCGGTAGTACTGTAAGTATTTACATCGCATCTTTTCATCGAAATCGTGTGTATTCTCTGGTTTGGAGGAAGTAAAATGGCAATAAGGATGATTTAATGGTAGCTGTGAGTCTACTGAAGAGGCAATTAAAAGTAAAATGGCCGTTTAGGAGACACTTAAGACAGAATAATGTGGCAGCAAGGTGGTGAGTTCGAGAGCACTAATGACGCATTTGAGGCGAAACGAGGAAATTTGTGCCATTAAAGGTCCACTAGTCTGATGTCAAGAAGTAGCTACAGTACCAACCAGAGAGTAAAGCATGCACGTAAAAAGGTGATCTCGTGGCTAATGATCGCAGAATTAATGGTTACGTATGTGATGGTAATTGTTGGTTTAAAGGGCCTAACATCCAGGCTATCGGCCCGCAAAACTACGAGCGTCCTTCCTTTGTTCTGTTTACGGGTAACTCCCGATTCGGTTTTCAGATTGATTCTCGACGGATTCACACCTGGCGAGACTCTAGAACACAGTTTCGGTCTTCAAAAGGGACCAATCAGAGGCGGATCAATGACGATGTGTGGAGCATTATGATGACCACTCGAATATCTCTCCACGAAGTTGTATGATTAAACCGGTAAGGTTTGACAGCCGTCAGGTATAGTGACGAGACCTTGGCACCTCATGTTCGTTTGCTTAGAGGTGCTGTGGGTCCAGATTTTGAACTGATGGACGATAATGCACACTCCCATACAGCGCAGCTGGTTGATGTCTTCCTTCAAACTGAAGATTGCTCGTATGGATTGGCCTGCTTGTTCTCCAGAATTAAACCCGCGTAGGATGCTCCCGGGAGACGAGTGGCCGGTTTTCTGTGGTTTCCGAAAGTAAATTCAGATCGTATCTGCCTTCGTCGCAATCTTAGCCCCTAGTTACACGAACACGAATTGGTACGGTCACTACAATAACGCGGGTTATCAGATAGGTTTCACACACACACATTCAAGTCACCGGGCTGATGACCATGAAGTCCCAAGACCTAAATGAAACAACAATGCATTACTCGGGTTGGCTTTGCTTAAGGTGAGATCGAAACTCCAAATTTTTCAAAAGAAAAAAAAAAGAATGACGTTTATTTCCTCTTTCTACACACATCAAAAAACGTTTTGCATATTGCTGGCCAAGAGTCGTTGTGGTGTCAAACCCATCAGTCGTTCTTGCGTGCGTGTATATCGGCTGTGTACACTCGCCTGTGTCAATGAGGATAGATCTGTGCGAGTGTGGAGACGACCCGGTGAACGAATACATCCGAGACCGATACCAACAGGGAGGAGGTGGTGCATCATGTATGGTCACCGAATCCCTTTTGAGTACATCCCAGGGCGTATGACAGGCATACGTTACAGGGATACTATCCTGGCTCCTGTAGTGAAAGGCTATGCTGACAATTTCGGCCCAAATTTCACTTTCATGGACGATAACGCTCGCCCGCACATTGTCAATGCTTTTCATCAGGAGAATGGTATTCACAGAATGCAATGGCCTGCCTATTCTCCCGATCTCATTTATGTAGAGCAGGTGTGGACACTGCTTAATAAACAAGTCCGTCCTCACTTGTATCCCCACTGTGCTCCAAGGCAATATGCAAAACTTCTTTTGATATGTGTATATACATATTTGGGTATTTATGGACATTTTGGTGGATCATTTATGCAACAAATTCATTCTAGTATTATGTTTAATGGCTTTTTAATTTTTTCTTGCCTCAACATATCTTATGATTTATATTGCCATCTCAGAAGCCTCCGTGGCTTATGCGGCAGCACACCAGCCTCTCAACGCTGGGTCCGTGGTTCAAATCCCGGTCACTCCACGTGAGATCTGTACTGGACAAAACGAAGGCAGACAGGCTTCGGCAGCCGGTACAGTTCATATCCGCTTCATATGGGGGCTTCATTCATTCCATCCCTGACCCGGTCAGTCGACTGGAAGCAGGCTGTGGATTTTCAATTTCATTGTAATCTCTGAAATTATATGATCTAGGAGGCTGTGATTTGGTTTCTACCTGTACCTTCTCTTTGATATATTATATCTGACATATTGGCTGCATTGTTTGTGAGCGTCATTTGTTTACATGCCGGTGAAACATTGTGAATAATGCAAAATAGTTTGATATTTGGTAGATTACTGTGCAAAGATGTTTCCATAATAATCCTTATATTTAAAACACGAAGGTGTTTTTTGTTACCGCGAGATTGAGTGATCGGCTGAACCGATTGACTTCGTAGAGCACTCTGATGAAAGCTCTTGACCTGTAGATTTGCAGAGTGTCTTTAAAATAAACATATATGTTGCAGAATTTTTTAAATTAATAAACAAAATTGCAGAATCCCTGCCACTCACGCATGCGCACAATTGCCTGGGCTCATGACAGAGACATGGCGGTTAGAAGTCCACCGCGTTTTAATTTCATAGTTATTTATAAGAATTATAAAGGAGGGGAACTTTGTTTATGATGTTTCCACGAGGTATATTGAAATAGAATTATAAAAGACGGGAAACGTTGAAGAACCTAAACTGACTCAGAGTCACAAGCTCCAGAACACTGCCCTTAGTGGCGGTAGAGGTGGGATCCCTCGCTTAGTCCGTGGGAAAAGCCAACCCTGGAGGGTAAAACGATAACACAAACGTAACGTAACGAAAGTTTTCAGTCATAGCCAGTTATATGTTCTCTGTAATCATACAAAGAATGCATTTAAGAAAGTCCTTCAGTAAATATTTTCCCAATGTATTGACGGGTTTCAACTAGTTGGTGTTTTAAATTCGATTTACTCACCACTTGAATTTTCTTTGTCAAATACCACTTCTCAGGAAATAGAATAGAACTCGCGGTGTGTATTCTTATAGTTGAAGTTATTGTGGATCTACAATGAATTCCTTCTGGGTGATATTACTGATGCTGTGTTGTATCAAATACCTTAGGCTGGCTGCGTGGCTCAGCGGTAACGATCTCGCCTGCTGTTTGCAAGGTTGCAGGATCGAATCCTGGCGCAGTCAGCTGGCATATGAAGGTGCGCAAATGTAAGGGAGCGTGTCAGTAGATTTACTGGCACGTTAAGGATCCCCTTCGGGGTGACATTCCGGCACCGCGACGTCTCTAAAAGCTGCAGTAGTTAAAAGGGACGTAAAACCAATAACATTATTATTATTGGTATATTGACTTTCACGGCCGGTGAATTAAAACTCAGCAATTCTTCTAGGTTTGTGCCGTGTCTTGTGTGGGGTTTCGCCCAGGACACCAAGCTGGCTCATAGGCGGGCTCTTGGTGTCCCCGCCTGGACCCCCACAGGAGTGACGAACTGCGCGGCACCTTCCTTTATATTAGGTGCAACTGCACCACTTGACTGCGAGAACTAAAAGCTCAAGCAGCCTTAACCTCCCTATGAAGGCTTCCAAAAAGATGGTATATTGACTTTCACGGCCGGTGAATTAAAACTCAGCAATTCTTCTAGGTTTGTGCCGTGTCTTGTGTGGGGTTTCGCCCAGGACACCAAGCTGGCTCATCGGCGGGCTCTTGGTGTCCCCGTCCGGACCCCCACAGGAGTGACGAACTGCGCGGCACCTTCCTTTATATTAGGTGCAACTGCACCACTTGACTGCGAGAACTAAAAGCTCAAGCAGCCTTAACCTCCCTATGAAGGCTTCCAAAAAGATGGTATATTGACTTTCACGGCCGGTGAATTAAAACTCAGCAATTCTTCTAGGTTTGTGCCGTGTCTTGTGTGGGGTTTCGCCCAGGACACCAAGCTGGCTCATAGGCGGGCTCTTGGTGTCCCCGCCTGGACCCCCACAGGAGTGACGAACTGCGCGGCACCTTCCTTTATATTAAGTGCAACTGCACCACTTGACTGCGAGAACTAAAAGCTCAAGCAGCCTTAACCTCCCTATGAAGGCTTCCAAAAAGATGGTATATTGACTTTCACGGCCGGTGAATTAAAACTCAGCAATTCTTCTAGGTTTGTGCCGTGTCTTGTGTGGGGTTTCGCCCAGGACACCAAGCTGGCTCATCGGCGGGCTCTTGGTGTCCCCGTCCGGACCCCCACAGGAGTGACGAACTGGGCGGCACCTTCCTTTATATTAGGTGCAACTGCACCACTTGACTGCGAGAACTAAAAGCTCAAGCAGCCTTAACCTCCCTATGAAGGCTTCCAAAAAGATGGTATATTGACTTTCACGGCCGGTGAATTAAAACTCAGCAATTCTTCTAGGTTTGTGCCGTGTCTTGTGTGGGGTTTCGCCCAGGACACCAAGCTGGCTCATCGGCGGGCTCTTGGTGTCCCCGCCGGACCCCCACAGGAGTGACGAACTGCGTTGCACCTTCCTTTATATTAGGTGCAACTGCACCACTTGACTGCGAGAACTAAAAGCTCAAGCAGCCTTAACCTCCATATGAAGGCTTCCAAAAAGATGGTATATTGACTTTCACGGCCGGTGAATTAAAACTCAGCAATTCTTCTAGGTTTGTGCCGTGTCTTGTGTGGGGTTTCGCCCAGGACACCAAGCTGGCTCATAGGCGGGCTCTTGGTGTCCCCGCCTGGACCCCCACAGGAGTGACGAACTGCGCGGCACCTTCCTTTATATTAGGTGCAACTGCACCACTTGACTGCGAGAACTAAAAGCTCAAGCAGCCTTAACCTCCCTATGAAGGCTTCCAAAAAGATGGTATATTGACTTTCACGGCCGGTGAATTAAAACTCAGCAATTCTTCTAGGTTTGTGCCGTGTCTTGTGTGGGGTTTCGCCCAGGACACCAAGCTGGCTCATCGGCGGGCTCTTGGTGTCCCCGTCCGGACCCCCACAGGAGTGACGAACTGCGCGGCACCTTCCTTTATATTAGGTGCAACTGCACCACTTGACTGCGAGAACTAAAAGCTCAAGCAGCCTTAACCTCCCTATGAAGGCTTCCAAAAAGATGGTATATTGACTTTCACGGCCGGTGAATTAAAACTCAGCAATTCTTCTAGGTTTGTGCCGTGTCTTGTGTGGGGTTTCGCCCAGGACACCAAGCTGGCTCATCGGCGGGCTCTTGGTGTCCCCGCCGGACCCCCACAGGAGTGACGAACTGCGTGGCACCTTCCTTTATATTAGGTGCAACTGCACCACTTGACTGCGAGAACTAAAAGCTCAAGCAGCCTTAACCTCCATATGAAGGCTTCCAAAAAGATGGTATATTGACTTTCACGGCCGGTGAATTAAAACTCAGCGGGACACCAAGAGCCCGCCGATGAGCCTGCTTGGTGTCCTGGGCGAAACCCCACACAAGACACGGCACAAACCTAGAAGAATTGCTGAGTTTTAATTCACAGGCCGTGAAAGTCAATATACCATCTTTTTGGAAGCCTTCATAGGGAGGTTAAGGCTGCTTGAGCTTTTAGTTCTCGCAGTCAAGTGGTGCAGTTGCACCTAATATAAAGGAAGGTGCCGCGCAGTTCGTCACTCCTGTGGGGGTCCGGGCGGGGACACCAAGAGCCCGCCGATGAGCCTAGCTTGGTGTCCTAGGCGAAACCCCACACAAGACACGGCACAAACCTAGAAGAATTGCTGAGTTTTAATTCACCGGCCGTGAAAGTCAATATACCATCTTTTTGGAAGCCTTCATAGGGAGGTTAAGGCTGCTTGAGCTTTTAGTTCTCGCAGTCAAGTGGTGCAGTTGCACCTAATATAAAGGAAGGTGCCGCGCAGTTCGTCACTCCTGTGGGGGTCCGGGCGGGGACACCAAGAGCCCGCCGATGAGCCAGCTTGGTGTCCTGGGCGAAACCCCACACAAGACACGGCACAAACCTAGAAGAATTGCTGAGTTTTAATTATTATTATTATTTTTATAAAATACCTTGTTGTTGTTGTTGTTTCATTTGAAGGACTTGGACATCGAGGTCATTTAGACCCGTGTATTTGGCTTGTTTGTACATGTATAGAATTTGTCTGATAACCTGTGTAATTGTGGTGTCTGTAGTATGTGTATTTGTAATTCAGGCGAGAATTGGGAAGGAAACAGCCGTGACTTTTAGTTAGGAATCATGCCGCCATTTGCCTGAAGTGGAAGTGGAAAACCACTGAGATGGGAATCGAACCCACCTCTTCTCAGTTTTGCCTCACGATGCTGAGTATATCCCGTTTCAGCCCTCAGACCAGAATTAAATCTCTTGACAGAACCGGGGATCGAACCAGGAACTCCAGGACGGGCAGGTAAGAACGTTAGCCGCTACACCATTGGTTTAAACTGGCCAAGAGCCAATAAATATATCTAAAATACTTTTATTATGTTAGTTATTGTTGTTTTAAGGGGCGGAACTACGAGGTCATCTACCCCTCTTAACACAGATTAAAGTATACACATTTAGAATGAAATTAAGAATTTAGAGGTGGACACCTAAATATGAAAAGGTCGAAAATTAATGAAACAAAAATTATATAAAACTGCAGGGAAACTTGGATAATTCGAACCTCAAGGGACCAGTATAAAAATTCGAGTTATCCAAAAATTCGAATTATGAAAGTTCTTTGAAAAGGGTAGAGAAAATATTAAAATTCAAATTTTCCGGTTCCCTTAACCTTTTTCGGCCTTTGCCACTCTCATTTTCATAACCGAGAATTTTGTCTTTATTTTTAGGTATGTAGACAACGTGTTTGGAGGAATCCCGAAAGCCTTTGCAATTTCAGTTTTTTTCCTTCATTCTCTTTTCCACTTCTTTAATCACCGCTATTTTCTCCGCCAAAGTCAAAGTTTTGTATGTTACCCAAGGCTTTTATGACAACATCTTAAAACACAGGCAAAACCAAACATCTAAACAACAACCACAAATCTAATCAGACCACTCAGCACACACTACCAGACAGGTGTTAGGGATGACATTCTTATGAGTTTTAAGGGATGTGGAGCTTTGCAAAACAATGGGAGGGGGAGGGGTTGGGCATGGACCTTGGAAGGAGCGTCGCAGGCGTGTTGTTAGTCATGTAGGTAAAACCATCGAGTAGGGGCCACATGCCAATGATACGTCGTTTTTCAGGAATTCCTGACCCAACTGTTTGGCTTCCGATTGGCTTTTTACACGTAAACACTTCGAATTATCCAAAATATAATTTGAATTAACCACGATTTTTAGCATTGATTGTATATAAAATGCTAGGGACCGAGAGAAAAAATCGAATTAAAGAAGATTTCGAATTATAGAAGTTCGAATTAGCCACGTTCCACTGTAATACGTAGGCCTACTGATATCGCGTCAGGAGTTGGCAGTCGGGTTTGAACTGCAGGGGTCTTCCCGCTCACTGCGTATCGCGCATTCCAAAAACATTCAGTTGGTCACTACTTGCTTCACTCAGCACATTCCTTGTTTCAGTGGCTGAGTGTCGCCTGTTGCAATGACAACCATTGGCATGCGGCAAGCCGATATATTTAACTTAGGAATAGGCGGGCCGCGCATGCGTACTGCAAGCCTCCCCGCACCCCGTCCCAGCGTGTTCAACTGCCATCTCCTGCCGCGATGACAGTATAATTGAGGGGCCCAGTGGAAACGGGGCACATACCACCTGTGCAGTGATGTTGTGATTTTGGTACAGGAAGACAGCCGATGCCATCTAGTATCATCGGTAGCGATGGTTGTGACGATCCGTTGGAACAAGAATACATTGATGAAGAGTTTGACTCTGTATGAAGTGCTATGTAATGTGTCATGTCCAGATTTCTGTTCATTATTTACTTTAATATTGGAATAAAATGGCCTAATATTTAATAGTATTTGCAATACACCATCTAGTTGCTGTAACAACTGTGGTAGAACAGCAGGAGTTCTAATTAATATCCAATATCAGAGTTCCTTAATTCCTTTCTCCTGACAAAACACACTTTAGTGGCATGTGCCTCTTTTCCACTGGGCCCCTCAATTATAAACAAAATATCACGGTAAACAAAAAAAAATCAGAATTAAAAAAAGGAACAAAGTCTTTGAGTCAATGATCACTTGTAAATTTTGATTGCTGGCCCTAACTCACCCTCACTTATAAAGCGGATGACGAGAAAATATACATTGTTTTTAGAATGATAATATAGTTTATTTCTCTTTTCTTTTTTTCTTTCTTTTCAGTACTAATTCTAAGCTGAATGTGGTGGGTGTAAGTTGTCAAATTACACGACAGTTCTGCCACAGGTAAGCTAAGCCAGTCTCCCGAGCATTAAGTTTTTGTTAACCCTTTAGTGCAAACATGTCAACGATGGGTACAGAACAAACCAGAGCTTCACTTGGGTCCCAGACTTGTGTTGGGATGGATGGATAGAGGGACATATGGTTGGCACTGCATGGAGGGAGATGGATAGGAGGATGCATGGAGGAGTGGATGAATGGATGGAGGAACAGATGGTTGGCGCTGGATGGAGGGATGTGGATGGATGCATTGTGGGGTCGAGGGGTGGATGGATGGATGGAGGGATGGATGGAGGGATGATTGGGGATGGATGGAGGATTGGATGGAGGGATGACGATAGATTAATGGATTGAGAGATGAATGGGGGATGAATTGATGGAGGGACAAATGGTTGGGGCTGCATGGAGGGATGATGGATAGGTGGATGCATGGAGGAATGGATGAATGGATGAAGGAACAGATGGTTGGGGATGGACAGTGGGATGGGGTTGCGTGGAGGGATGGATTAATAGATGGATGGAGGGGTGAGAATGGATAGGTGGATGGGGATGAATGCATTGTGGAATAGAGGGGCGGATGGATGAATTGATGGACGGAGGGATGGTTGGGGATGAATGAATGAATGAGGGGGATAGATGAATGGGTAGAGGGATGGGGATAGATGAATGGATGGAGGGACAGATGGTTGGGGATGGATGGAGGGATGGGGATGGTTGGATGGAGAGATGAGGGTGGAGAGGAGGATGCATGGAGGGATTGGGATGGATGGGGATGGAGGGATGAGGATGGATAGGAGGATGTATGGGGGAATGGCGATAGATGAATGGAGGATGGATGAATGGATGGAGGGACAGATGGTTGGGAATGGGTGGATAGGTAGATGCATGGAGGGATAGATGGCGATAGGGGGCTGGGGATGAATGAATAGAGGGATGATAATTGGGACGGATAGAGATGGATGGATGAAGGGACAGATGGTTGGTTCTGGATGGTGGGATAGATGGCGATAGGTTGTTGGGGATGGATGAATGGATGGATGGATAGAGGGATGATGATTGGGATGGATGGGGATAGACGGATGGATGAAGGGACAGATGGTTGGTTCTGGATTGAGGATGGATAGGTGGATGGCGATGGATGATTGGGGATGAATAGAGTGATAATGGTTGGGATGGATTGAGGGATGACGGGAAGGATGAATGGTTTCGTCACATTTATTTTGCATGTTCTAGCTTTATAATTTAATTTTACAGTCTTTTCTTTTTAGAGTAATCTGTGTAATTAACTTGAACAATGCGTAGTAATTTTCCGGCTCACAAACACTTGGTGTTTCCTGGCCTCTAGAGTGATTCGTTATGGCACTGAACTCTCATTGGCGGAGATACTAAATGGCCATATAAAGGCGGGAAGGTCAGTCTTCGAGGAGTGGGGATACAATGAAGGTGTCAGCACTGTTAGTGGCATTAGCAGGTGAGTGCTCTGACGATAGATAGAGATATAAGAGCTTTATTTGGCCTTGTATTGCGCAAATGTTTGGGTTGCCTGAAAGACAAAGTGTACCGTTTAAAATGGTGTTTGCTTAAGGACTGCATTTAAAATGTTGGAATACTGTATCACAAAAACCAACAATTGTTGTTTAATACTCCTCAGTAGAAGATGGTGACAGATCCTGTCAGGGCATCACTGCGCTATTATTTATAACCGCTGTGTCTAGGATTAAGATATCCAAAATTCTGCGGGGAGTCTCGGAATAGTTCTACGCGTTCCCACCATCAAACAAATGGCCGTTATTTCGTTCCGGTTGTGCTTCTTCAGGTAACAAGGAAGGAGACCACTTCGTGGTGGAGCGACTAGCATCCTTGGCAGACGCCACGGAGGTCCGGGCTCAATTTCCAGTACTGCCAAGAAGGGATGGGTTCGATTCTCACATCAGCCATCCAGGAAGTGGTCTTTCATGGTTCACCCACTTCTACACCTGGCGGATCCCGGGATGGTTCTTAGCGTAAGGCCGCGGCTGCCTCCTTTCCAATCCTCATCTGACATACAAATACACACACTAATACAGCCATCACAATAATACAGGTTCACAGACAAAGTCACCCA
Source organism: Meconema thalassinum (assembly GCA_946902985.2). Taxonomy (NCBI): domain Eukaryota; kingdom Metazoa; phylum Arthropoda; class Insecta; order Orthoptera; family Tettigoniidae; genus Meconema; species Meconema thalassinum. The sequence goes on along the minus strand of OX336394.1, from coordinate 174,749,154 downwards.
AGTACACGGAGCTAAATGACCACGATGCCCAAATGAAACAACAACGTAACAAGGAAGTGTACCGTAGGTACGACAATTCGACATTTTTCTACGTCGCCTTCAGCATCAAATCAGTGACCATTATTTCTTTGTGCTTCTCCCGGTAATAAGATTTTTTTTCATTTTTTTCATTTGAGGGTCTTGGACATCATCGATGTGACTACAGACTAATACGAGGGAGAAATAATAATGTTCAGTATCGTTTGCAGGATATGCTTGCAGTGCATTGGGACCATACGGGATGCAAGCAGAGAAATATCGACCTTCCTGACAACACGCGTTAGTTGGGCTGCATACAACAATATTATTAGGGGCAGCTGATTCACCCGGTATATAATTTGGCTGATAACCCGTGTTATTGTGTTGTATGTACTAGTGTGAGTGTGTCTTTGTAATTCAGGTAAGGATTGGGAAGGAGGCGGCTGTCCCCTCAAGTTAGGAACCATCCTGCCATTTGCTTGGAATAGGAGCGGGGAAACCACAGAAAACCAGTTCCAGGATGGTTGAGGTGAGAACACATCAAAAGACTTCGGTGGCGTAGTTGGTAGCATGCTGAACTGCTGTGCCCAAGATTGCGGGTTCAAACCCAACCGAAGTCGTCGGATTTTTTAAGAGCGTTAAAAATCTTTCAGCATGCCTTCCTTCGGAGGGGAAGTAAAGCCGGCGGTCTCATTTATGGCATGTAAAAGATCCTTCCACAGACTAAACTTGTGTGAAGTTAAATTGTTAGGTTAGATTTCGTCGGAACGCTCTATCAAAGTTCCAACGATCACCACTAGGTATCATTGATATCTGGTGACGAAAGTTGGAACTACTTGAAATGGAACGGAACTTGTAGCTCACCCTAAGGGTGTCCGCTGGAAGCAGCTACAGACTTAGGCGAGCCGAACATGTCCTCGGACACTCCCGGCACTAAAAGCCATACGATAAATAAATAAAATAAATAAAAGGAACAGAGGGTATTCCTCAAGACAGTATTATCTCACCTACTGTACACTATATAACCTGTTCATAAATTCTCAGTTTTGCCTCACGAGACTGAGTGTGACCCGTTCCAGCCCTCTGACTAAAATCAAATTTCTTGGCAGAGTCGGTAATCGAACTCGACCTCAGGGGTGACACCCAAGACATCACGAGCCGGACCCGGTAATAAGGTTCGTCGATTCGTCGCCTTTAGCAAGTTGTCCACTGTAGTTTCCAAAGCGGGCAGCTGGATCATCTGTGCGTACAATACCACTCCTTTGCTCCGGGGAAAATTTAGCCTCCGGTGCGTGAGCACGCGTGTGTTTGTGTGTGAACATTTTGAGTATTAATTACTCACGAAATTATTGTTAGCTTATTTAAGGGGCTTGGGACATGGTCATCAGCCTTGTGAATTTATCTGAAAATAATAATATCATGTGGCCTCGGGTGCCAGGTGCAAGCTTTGTTATTTGACACCCAGAGGGTACCTTGGATGTCGAATTTCATCATTCCTTGAAGCACTATGAAAGTCAAGAAGGTTAGATATCTAAGCTCCTTGAACACTATAGCGCTTTCTAGTAGAGAAATGAGGAACTTTGTGTTGGCGGAAACTCCCGAGATTAAGTTTTGTCATTATGAATACGGCCTACTGAATCCAAATGGGTTCTTTGACATGCCAACATCGTACGACAAGCGTGTCGTAATATTTGCCGCCTTAAAAAAAACAACAACACACACACACGGCCAGGAGCGAACCTGCAAGCTTGGGGTTAGTAGACCGACACGTTAACCACTCACCGACCGTGGCAAGCTGATAATCTGTGGTGACTGTAGTAGTGTGTGACTATTAGGGTCGGAGAGTGCGGTAGGTGCCCCCCGTGGCATTTGAAATAAAGTACTATCCTCGCATTTCCCCTGGAAAAATGCTTGGATAAGTGACTGAACTATTTCATAAAAAATTAAAGGGGCATCTGTACGGTTTTAGGAAGGGAAAAGTAATCAACCACTTCTGGCTGAATTTGCCAATACAATAAATAATGCCTTAAATAAGAACAATCATATTATGATGCATTTTCCTGACTTTTCTAAAGCATTTGAAACTATACATCACAATAAACTACTTGCTAAATTACACGATATTGATATAAGAGGTACGACTTACAAACTATTTGATAGCTATCTCAAAAACAAGGGAAATGTTAGTGATTATCAATAACACTACCGGTATGAGTGGCACATCAGAAGGAACAGAGGGTATTCCTCAAGGCAGTATTATCTCACCTACTCTACACTATACCGTATAACCTGTTCGTAAATGACATGGATGCAGCCATTAAACATAGTAAAACATTTATTTATGCTGATAATAATATCGTGTGGCCTCGGGTGCCTGGTGCAAGCTTTGTAATTTGACACCCAGAGGGTAGCTTGCATGTCAAATTTCATTGTTCCTTGAATCACTGTGAAAGTCAAGGAAGTTAGATAATAGATATCTAAGCTCCTTGAACATTATAGCGCTTTCTAGTAGAGAAATGAGGAACTTGTGTTGGCGGAAACTACCGAGATTAATTTTGCCATTATGAACTCGGCCTACTGAATTCAAATGGGTTCTTTGACATGCCAACATCGTACGACATGCGTATCGAATTTTTGCCGCCTTTCAAAAATCACTTACCACGGCCAGGGGCGAACCTGCAATCTTGGGGTTAGTAGACCGACACGCTATCCACTCACCCACCGTGGCAAGCTTTTATGCTGATGACACCACTATATTTATCATACATAAAGACCCCAAAACAGCTTTTGTTAGACTTCAAGAAGAGCGGCTTCGGTGGCTTAGTTGGTAGCATGCTGAGCTCATATGCCCAACATGTGAGATTTTCGAAGTGAAATGCCATGTCCTGTGGTTCGGATTCCACGTAAAAAGGAGGTCCCGTGGCTCATAATCACAAGATTCACGGTCACATAAAACTACAATCTTCCTTCCTTTCCTTCATATGCCCAAGAGAGTTGAAAATCCCTCAGTATGCCTTCCTTCGGAGGGGAAGTCAAGCCGGCGGTCTCATGTCATAGATTTATGGCATGTTAAAGAACCTTCCACTAATTACACCTGTGTGAAGCTAAATTGTAGGTTAGGTTAAACATTTGACAAACGCTCTTAGGTTCCGGCGTTCGTCGCCAGTAGCTGACTGTGATGGTATCTGGTAACCAGTTCTGAACTAGTAGTCGTTGACGGTTGCGTTTGGCTGCAAAAGTAAGAACTACTTGGAAAAATTCAATGTCTGCAGTCCTTACTTGAATTGAAAACAGGTAACACACACTAATACAGTCATCACAATTAACACCGATTATCAGACAGATTCTACACACACCCAAAGTACACGGGGCTACATGACCGCGTTGTCGCAGCCCCAAACTGAGGATCCAACTAACCAGACTTCAAGAAGACTTCAATAACATCACGAGATGGTGTCATGACAATAATTAATTGTATATAAATGCAACCAAATCTAAAATAATGCACATCAGAGTTTTTTTTTTTAGCGTATGGCTTTTAGTGCCGGGAGTGTCCGAGGACATGTTCGGCTCGCCTGTTTTTGTAGCTGCTTCGAGACGGACACCCAATGGGTGAGCTACAAGTACCGTTGGGGAGGGAAGGAGGGAAGTTGGAATGTAAGGACGAGGAGTTGGAAGGTAGCGGCTGTGGCCTATAGTTAGGGACCAACCCCGGCATTTGCCTGGAAGGAAGATGGGAAACCACAGAAGACCATCTTCAAGGTTGCCGGCGGGGGGATTCGAACCTCCTCGCCTCCCGGATGTGAGCGACTGCCATCAGTCATGCCGTAACCACCACGGCTAACTCGCCCGGTACATCAGAGTTGATCACTTCACACAAGAAAACTACAAACTAGAACACCACAGCATGCGTAGCCTACACCAAAAGCAAGGAAATCCACTTCTCAGAAATGGACTGATTTGCAAAAGCAGAATACGCTTATGATGGTCCGTAGGCTACTATATCAATTTGAACGTCAACTGAAAGTGCTACAGCATCATTAAACAACGACCGAGAGGATAATTAGGCTGTAGTTAGTTATTAATGATAACCACGTACATGCCTGAGGATTTGAATGAGTTTTTGAATGGTATGGACTCCGTCTTGAGGAAAGAATTCATGATGAAAATTAATAAATATTGAAATGCAGCCGAAATAAATCAGAAACCTCTATGGACATCAAATTGGCAGGTGATAAACTAAAGGAAGTAGGAGACTTCTGTTACTTAGGAAGCAAAATAACCAGTGATGGACGAAGCAAAGAGGATATAAAAAGTAGGTTGGCTCAGGCAAGGAAAGCATTTCTACAGAAAAGGAATCTGTTGACATCGAATATAGATTTAGGTATTAGGAAGTAATTTTTGAAGGCCTTTGTCTGGAGCGTGGCACTCAATGGAAGTGAAACTTGGACTATTGGTGCAGCAGAAAAGAGGAGAATTGAATTGAAGCGTTTGAAATGTGGTGTTACAGGAGAATGATGAAGATCAGATGAGTAGATAGGGTTACAAACGAAGAGGTATTAAGGCTAGTGGGAGAGGAGAGATGTTTCTGGCGACTGCTAATGAAGAGAAGAGATAGATTGGTAGGGCAGACACTAAGACACCCAGGAGTAGCAAGCTTAGTTATGGAAGGAAGGGTCGAAGACAAGAACTGTAGGGGTAGACCAAGGTTAGAATAAGTTAAACAGATTGCCTCGGATGTAGGGTGTGGTAGCTATGTAGTGATGAAACGATTAGCTCAGGACAGGGAGGCATGGAAAGCTTCATCAAACCAGTCAAAAGACTGAAGACTCAAACAACAACAATATCTTGTTCACTAACAACATAAGGTTTTTTTTGCAATACTTGAAATTACATAGAGTAAATTAATTAATAATAACAAGTGAACTGCGTATTACGCTTACAATGATGTTCATGGAATATAAATGTTAGGTCTAATCATGGCCACCACAAGGTTATACAAAAAATGTGGCTGTTATATCCGTTGTGCATGAGAACGTATTTGACATAACAGTAAAAGCATATTATTTCTTATATTTATTATACAGAGGTATTTAATGATATCAATAGAAGCGAGATATTAGAAACAAGTAGTTTGATAATAGTACATTATGCAACAAGCCTATAATTGCAATAATTCGAGCGAAGCGAGTTTTATAATTTCCATTACCATTATAGGCGAGTTGCATACGACTGTTATGTTCGACGATAATCATAACTATTTTATGTTCGAACATAAATATTCATAAATGTCTGTCGAGATTTCGCCAGTTTTATGTAGGCCTACTGAACAAAGCGCATGGGACGCAGAGAATACTATGGCCTCCTCGAATACCCCACTATGACACTAGAAGCCACGCAATGAAATTGAAAATAGGAGGCCGTGGAAGTCAGTGCAGGTGCGATGCTACCCTTACCTAATTGGTCACACTACAGTTTCTTGAGCTCTGATTGGTGGGAGAAACTGTATCATAATGCAAACTTGTACTATAATGAGCCTCATTATAGTACAGTTTTCTGACATTAAACTCTGTACGTTTATTTCCGTACATAAATAGCACTCAAATTTCACAATCTTTCACTGCTTTCAGGATAGTGTGCCAATATCTCACTCATAGGTTGTTTATTTTCAACAGAAGTGTTATGTTAGTTATTATTGTTGCTTTAAGAGGCGGAACAGTGAGGTCATCTGCCCCTCGAAGTGTTAAGTATACGCCATAATCTATATTCTAGATTTTATTAATGTTATGTATGTGCCATAATCTATATTCTAGATTTTATTAATGTTATGTATGTGCCATAATCTATATTCTAAATTTTAATAATATATACAATGTAAGGGCTTTCAACAAGAAAGCCTATTTACTTAGAAAAGTAAGGCTCTTGATATTAAACTAACTATTGTGTCCAGAGTTACCCGGGTGGCGTCTTTATACGAGGGTCATTTCATAAGTCATGGTAACTATGAAAGCAGCAGGAACAGGAATTCACTATATTTGTTACAGTCAAGTATTTAACCAAGAAGGAGGAGAGGTCAATTTTTCATGGATTTTACGAATGAAAAGAATTTCTTTGATATTCCGGCTACTTGAATACATTGAATTTTCTAATTAGTGTCAAATGAAACAATTCTTGCCAAATTAATAAAATATTTGTATGTCACCGCGGAGCTCCAGTTTCGATTCCCGGCTCTGCCAAGAAATGTAATTCAGGTCTGAGGGCTAGAACGGGGTACTGCTTGGGTCCAAGCTCTGTGAACTTGCGGGGTGAGGGGAAATAGCAGGGAAGGGTCAGGCGAGAAGAGAAGGGTCGTCAACAGCCCGCCCTGATGTGGTACTCCTTTCTATCCCAATACTGCTAACATAGGGCCGTTGCTCAAACCTCTGTGGTGTTACGAATGAGTGAGTGAGTCACCTACCAATGTATTTGGTTCTGTACTATGCACGGACCGAGAAACCTCATCACTCGTCAACACCACTTCTCATAGTGCGCGATGCACATTCCTCTCAGGTTCACGCAGTTTACACCCGAGCAGTACACCCAGCCTTGTGAGGCAAAACTTAGAAGAGGTGGGTTTGATTCCTATCTCAGTCATCCTGTAAGTGGTTTTCCGTGGTTTCCCCACCACTACTCCAGACAAATGCCGGGATGGTACCTAACTTAAGGCCACGGCGCTGCATACCACAATCCTACCTAGATTAAAAATACACACTAGTACAGACATCTCAATAACACAGGCTATCAGACAGCTTCTACACACTCACACCCACGTACACGAGGCTACATGACCACGATGTCGCAAAGCCCATAAAATAACCAACAACAAAATATTTGTAGGAAAGATGAAAGAATTGCCAACACATATTTTTGAATCTAGGCGCACAGTTTAAATAATATGGAGGCTATTGCATTCTGAGATATAATTTTTATAATCGTAAGAGCTAGGCAACAGTTGAATATAAAATGGTAGCTTGAAGGCACGTTTATAATGTTGACGGCGTAAAACGCTGTTGATTTGGGTTATGTTTAGGAAGTACAGGCATTATTTAAACAACAACGAAGTGATATAATGCTGAAATGATAGTACGAGGACTGTTTTTATTGACCTCCGATGGGCTATACACACTTACATAACGAAAGTTTATTATTTCCTACTTATTTTTCAACATTTTTCAAAACGATTGAGTCATTTGTGGCATTGTGACACAAGCTTTCCTGTGTCTTCTGCAAAGAAGTCTGCCACCAATGAGGTATGATACGTCTGGAAATTGTTGTTGAAGCGTTGTCCGCCCAACAACGCCTTCAATGGTCGAAAGAGGTGCAACTCATTCGGTGCGAGGATGGTCGAAAATTTCCCATTTGAATTTTTTGCGGTCTTTAGTCACGTTGGCACAGTGCCACAGTGCGGTCGTGCATTGTCTAAACCACGCCAGACGAGAGCATGCCTCTTCCTTTGCTTTGGATCGCTCTGCGAAGGCGACAGAAAGTTTCACAATAAACTTAATTTGTTATTGCTATTGTTGTCCCGTGCTCCATAAAGTCCACCACTAAGACAGCTTTATGGTCCCGAGAAGAGTAGCCATTGTTTTCCTTTACTCAGTGTCTGTGTACACGTTTATGGCTTGTTTGGAGAAGAATTGTGCATCCACTTTAACTGTTCTTTAGTTTCTGGATTGTCATACAGGACTCAAGTCTTATCGCCAGTATCGATAGACACTAAAAGCTCTTCCCCCATATTATGGTGACGCGTGGAAAACATTACGCCTGACGCCATTCGTTGAGTTTTGTGATCGTCGTCAACATTTTTGGGATCCAACGTGCACAAAGTTTCCGGTACGATACGGTACGGTATCCTAGGTGTGTAGTCACAATTTTGTACAGAGAAGATCTTGATGTCTGCTAGAATTGCTGTAGAATGTTCTCTTATCGTACACCTCCGTTCGCCGCGGACAAACTCATCAACTCATCAACACGCTCAACCAGGGTACAGCAGCGACAGACTTGCGTCCTTGCCCACCTTCGTCATGGATGTTCGTTCGCCCTTCTGTAAATTTCCAACACCATTCCCGTACACTATCATCGCTCATAAAGTTTGCACCATACTCGTACTCAAAGCGCATTCTGTGGTGAATTTCAAAAGCGCTACATCTTTCTGCTTGCAGAAAACGTATCACACTTCGCAACTCACATTTGGCGGGAATAACAATCGTAGCGGCCATGTTCAATTGCCCGTAGCTCGGCTTGGACTTACGCATTGCAGACAACAATGGCACAGGTTGTGGAGGGGACGTTGCGCAATTGCACGACACACAGACCAGGCTCCCGCCTATCTTTTGTTTACTTAAATGTATGATCGGAGTTTGAAAGGAAAACAGGCCAGGTATTTTTCATGAAGTAGAAGTTTTTGAAGGCAATGGTGCCTGAGTTGAGTGCATGGTTGAGGCATGGGCCATTAAGTGTCGTGAAACTAAAAAAGAAAAATATATAAAATGCCATATGAGCTACAGTAATTGTTGTTGTTCCATTGAGAGATATTTAAAGTGAGAATTACGGTTAGTCACTAATGAGGTCACCTTAAATATTATAGATCATATCATATCGGTAGGATTTCAAGTCCACGACGTAACCAATTGTAAAACATATTTGTAAATTGAATTATGAAAATTATGCATAATATTTTATTATATTTAAACATATTTAAATAAACTGAGTTACCAGATCCAGGACTATTATGGCATGCACTGTTGTGATATAATAGTTAAATACTGCATGAAATAGGACGATAGTCGAATTAGCCTAGTGGAATTGAAACTGGTCAGCCATAGAGTTGATAATAATATTCCGTCTAATTAGAGAAGCTAATAAAATGTTCTAGCAAATCTTATGGAAATAAATTAGGTAAATAATTGAGTATTCTATAAGTATTATCAATGTTCATCGCCGGAAATGAGGAAGAATTTCTGGAACACACGAACTCATTCCAGGTCCAGCATATGCACAGTCCACAGGTACCAGTGATGCGAAGAAACGCGATCCCACTGTGTAAAGCCTATCAAGACCTAATAACAGAACTACAGGCAAAGAAGAAAGGGATATGGTCCGAATTTATGCAACTGATGCTATGACTGGAAAGTGGCTGACTATGATCTCCGTCATGCGGTTACTCGTTTCTCAGTGCACGGATTTCACTTCCGATTGTGTAAAAGCAAACACTTCCATGAGCCTACCTTGGACCTCATCTCTGATCTGTGTGAAAAACAATGTGAACGTTATCATGCGGAGTGGTGTAACATTAGACAAGGGTCTCTTAATGACTTCTGTAGGGAATAGCTTTCATTTTATTGTGATTGTTTTATCAATGGCTATTAGCTGCAATAAATCTGTTATAATTGAACTTTTGATGCAGATGTCTTTGAATACCGTAGTGATAGTTATTGTAATGATACTATAGCAATTTAATGATTCAAATGGGATGTTTAATGTGGTGATTCATGAATGATCATAATTGTTTAGAATTGCAATAACATTTGAGCAATGCTCATGATTTAAATAGTGTAGATACCAGTTAATGTTGGGTAATTTATAGGACATTTATAGGAAGCCGTGCTAATTTATCTATTCCTGTTCCCGAATGGGACTCGAGAGCAGCTATTTTCCTTTATCACCCTGTTCGCCCTGAGTGTTAGTCTCATGATAAACTGTTCTCGAGGTCTTTGCATATGTGATCGTTGGCCTTTGGGTTAACGGGCATAATACATACACGATTCTTCGAGGCCATAGTCTTACAATTACTTCCATGTATGGAATATAAGCTCATGAGACTACTTTTTGTCGGTATGTCCCAAATGAAACTTGGTAACTACTACCTCATCCAACTTCGACCATATCTTTCAAATTATTATGTCACCAATCCAGCATAGCGAACACAATAATTACTTTACCGGCATTCAATATCTCAAAACTAATATCGCTATCAACCTCAAAGTTTGTATGGTGATAGAAGATACTAAAGTAAGTTCACATAAGTGGCTTTTAAAATCCTGATAACTATATGCGAAGTTCAAATATTACAATGGACTGTTTACGCGATTTAATCACCCAAGCGCAATAAAATGTGGCATGATAAATCTTTGAACATGGCTTGGCATCTAATTTAATTCAATTGCTTTGAGAAATTTTAAAATATTTTATTTCTTGTGTCCTAATCAAGCGATCGAAGACAAAGTTTTTATAATGAACCACCACAATAATCCTTCATATACTGGCACAAAATTCTATGGCCTACATATAAAACAATCCAAGATGGCACCCATGAGATATATTCTCAATATCTACGAATCGTTTCCAGAAATCAAACTGTAATTTAGTATGATCGTAATGACCATTAAAATAAGTTCATGTATGTGACCTTCAATAACCTGTTGAACACAAAACAAACATGGTAGCCACGCAAATTTTAAACATTTTAGTGGGGTTTTCTCGTGACTTAATGACCCGAGTGCCGTGAAACGTGTCAGGGTAAATATTTATACAAAGCTTAATATAGACTACTGGCGTCCAATTTAATAAATTTTGAATAGACATGTCTCTGTGAATAGATACCAATTCTATACCGTCAAACATGTTTCCAGAAGTAGAATTTCTATATTTTCCACCTACTCAAACTCAGAAAACTCCGTTCGGTGGTACTACAGAGACAGGCAAAATTGCCAAAAGTTTGTTAAGAAAGTTAGAAAAAAAAGTCTTTTGTCACATGTTTTGTTGCTGTTCTTAGTAGGTTCTTAAGCGCGAAGGCTCTGGAGAGTAATACGAGCAAACTGACTGTCACGCTGTTAATAGCCTAATATCAAGCTGCCGTCACCTCGCTTTGTAACTTTGCCATATGTCGTTTAGTAACAATAGTACATGATAAGTATATTGATTTTTAATGTTTTATTCGTAAACAAATATTATATGTGAAAAAAATATGACGCCCCTCACAGGAGATGTTCAAAGTAAGAAAGATTCCACGGTATGCAACTAGAGTTAAGAGTAACGTACACTAACACAACTGAACTGTTTAACAGAGCGCCAATATGACTGCTCATATTCAAAATCAGTCATATCAGTACTGTATTCCATACTAGGGGTGTCAACTGTGATTATCTGGTGATCTGCGCCACCTATAAACAAATGCTCAGATCTACGAACGTAGGCGCTGTAGACCCATATTAGACATTTGGTTGGTTGGTTCTTAAGTTTAGGGGCTGCGACAACGCGGTCATGTAGCCCCGTGTACTTTGGGTGTGTGTAGAATCTGTCTGATAACCGGTGTTAATTGTGATGACTGTATTAGTGTGGGTTATCTGTTTTTTAATTTAAGTACTGCAACTTAGAATTTTTCAAATAGTTCTTACTTTTGCCGCCAAGCGCCACCATCAACGTGGGGCGTGGTGGCTCAGCGGTCTAGCTGTATGCCTCTCACCAAGGCGGTCCGGGTTCGATTCCCGGTCAATGCATGTGAGATTTTCGAAGTGAAATGCCATGTCCTGTGGTTCGGATTCCACGTAAAAAGGAGGTCCCGTGGCTCATAATCACAAGATTCACGGTCACGTAAAACTACAATCTTCCTTCCTTCCTTCCACCATCAACGACTACTAGGCCAAGTTCAGAACTTAGCTACTAGACGCCACGGCAGTCGGCTCTTGGCAACGAACGTAGAAACCTAAGAGCGTTGTTTACATTCTTAACCTATCCAATTTAGCTTCACACAGGTGCAATTAGTGGAAGGTTCTATGACATGGGACCGCCGGCTTTTCTTCCCCTCCGAATTGTGTTGATCCATACGGTTACCTAGAGGCGGCCGCTAATAAGGTGGCATTGTTGCACAACAACCAGATTGTTTTAAAAAAATACCGTAATAATAAATTTTCAGCAATAAAAAAAAATAATGTACGTTTCCTTTTATATGTGACGGCTTCGGTGGCATAGTTGGCAGCATGGTGAGCTTCTATACCCAAGATCGCGGGATCAAACCCGGCCGAAGTCGTCGGATTTTTTGAGAGCGTTAAAAAATTTCTCAGTATGCCTTCCTTCGGAGGGGAAGTAAAGCCGGCGGTCCCATGTCATAGATTTATGGCATGTTAAAGAATCTTCCATTAATTACACATGTGTGAAGCTAAATTATAGCTTAACTATTTGACAAACGTTTTTAGGTTCCGACGTTCGTCGCCAGGAGACGACTGCGGTGGCCTCTGGTAACCAAGTTCTGAACTAGTAGTCGTTGACGGTGGCGTTTGGTAGCAAAAGTAGGAACTACTTGAAAAAAAAACTCAATGTCCGCAGTCCTTACTTGAATTGAAAACAGATAACACACACTAATACAGTCATCACAATATTAACAACATTATCAGACCGATTCTACACACACCCAAAGTACACAGGGCTACATGACCGCGTTGTCGCAGCCCCTAAACTGATGAACCAACCAACCTCTTATATGCATTGGAATTCATAGTTTTCTTCTTTAATAATTCAGGAAATCTTGTAGTACTGTGAACTGTTTGAGTAAGAGATAGGCGCCAACAGTGTAGGCAGCGTAGGCCTATAGGAACGCTCGCCGTGTGGTCCTTGCCAGGCTCGAGAACTGACCAGATCTCAAAAACTGAGGGTATGGCAGAGTAAGTCCTAGCCCAACAGTTAACTCGACTGGTCGTTGCCTGCTGATTGCAACAAGGGAGGAGAGAGGCGGACGAAGACATCCGAGATGCTCCGTCTATTGTCGATACCACGTCTCGCAATGTAATGTGCGTGAGTGCGATATTCGTGTATAGCACACACTGTTTTGTTCTCGTGAAGTTATTCAATTAACTTATTATCCATTCAATATCGAAGTGAATGTGATGTTCTCTGGACTGCGGCATTCTTGATGAATGAGCTACGTCAGTTTTACCGCGCAAGTGTATACCGTTTTCTCTGATACCTACCAGTCTTTTACCCAATTATTAGTGACTAGCAGTAGTGCCCGGCTTCACCCGGTGCTTGTATTTGTTTTATAGATGATAATGAATACTACCACAGAACTGGAGTGCTCAAGGATAAGGATCGGAATAAATGAAAGTAAATTTAAAAGCATCAACGCTTATTGCAACTGATAACCCCAGTATACTGCACCAACACCATCGCCCTTATACAGAGGCATACTACACTTATGATGATAACTGTTTTAAGGGGCATTAGAAATCTTTTTGCACTAATTACTCCCCGTGACTGCAATTTATAAGCAGCTCGCAATTCTGCACCAGAACACTGGTAGGGGCGACGTGATGCAGCCCGCATTGTCAGGCAACAATAGACTTAGGTATTAAAAAGGAAGCTTGTAGTTTAACGTGACCGTTAATCTTGAGATCATGAGCCACGGGACCTCCTTTTTACGTGGAATCCGAACCACAGGACATGGCATTTCACTTCGAAAATCTCACTTGCATTGACCGGGAATCGAACCCGGACCGCCTTGGTGAGAGGCATTCAGCTAGACCGCTGAGCCACCACGCCCCTGACTTAGGTATTATTGAAGCTGTTCGGGAGCGCTTGTTCTTCCGACTTAGGCCACTGATCAAATATCAATCTTTAAGATTATCTGTGAGGTGTAGCCTAATGCTACATAGCCTAAACTATTCCTCTTGAATCAGGCTATCATATACAAAAATAATTTTTCGAATCCGACTGGTAGTTCCAGAGATTAGCGCGTTTAAACACACAAACAAAAATAACTCCTCAGCTTATTATATTAGCATAGATAATAGTGCAAAACACAGAGCAATATCCGCCAGTTGCCACTGCTGTCACCTCTTAAAATATGGGACACCTTCTTTAAACACCCTGAATAGTTCTGTGGCCTATAGGCTACTGTATACAAAACAAAAGAACATGCTAGCTATAATAATAATAATAATAATAATAATAATAATACCGTATGGCCTCGGGTGCCTGGTGCAAGCTTTGTTAATTGACACCCAGAGGGTAGCTTGCATGTCGAATTTCATCGTTCCTTTGAACGCTATGAATGTCAAGGAGGTTAGATATCTAAACTCCTTGACACTACAGCGCTTTCAAGTAGAGAATGGAGGAACTTTGTGTAGGCGGAAACTCCCGAGATTAATTTTGCCATTGAACACGGCCTACTGAATTCAGATGGGTTCTTTGACATGCCAACAACGTATGACATGAGTGTCGTAATTTTTGTCGCCTTTCAAAAAAATCACTTACCGTGGCCAGGAGCGAACCTGCAATCTTGGGGTTGGTAGTCCGACACGATAACCACTCACCCACCGTGGCAAGCAATCAAACTGGAATTGTGTATGGTGACATATGTTGTTGTTGTTGCTTATTTGAGGGGCTGCGACATCGTGGTCATATAGCTGCGTGTATTTAGGTGTGTGTGTAACTTGTGTGATAACATGTGTTATTGTTATGGCTGTACTAGTGTGTGTATTTGCAAATTGGGGATAAGACTGAGAAGGAGGTGATCGTAGCCTTGGGTTAGGAACAATCCCAGCATTTGCCTTCGTAGTGATAGCCAAGAATGCTATCCGCCACACCACGAGGTGGTCTGTATTGTGGCAGAGGTCTATTAACTAAGTACATATATGTACATACAGTATATGTACGGTAACCTGATGAACCCAAAAGAGCATGGCGGCCATGAGATATTCAAATATTTAAAATTAGTTTTCTGGCGATCTACAGCTATGAAAGTTGGCACAGCAAATCTTTATTCAGAGATTACTGAGTACAGGCAACACATGTTGTTCAATTGTTTTCAAAAATTCAAGATGGTGTCTGATCGAAATGTTCAAGACATTCTTTTTCTTTGTCGTATCCTATTCAAGCGAATAGAGAAACTTTGTATAATGAACCATTATTATAAATAGTCTATTATTTAATTTGCGCATGCGCGTACACATTTACAATCCCAGATATACATCATAAGGAGCAAATTCTCGGTGACTGCATTACTTGGTAGAATTACTCTTCCCCAACTCCTGCAGGATTGATTAGCCAAGAATTGCCTTACTATGCCACACCTCGAAAGTATGACTGTTTTCTGCATAATCTTAAAAAGGCGTGGGTCTAATTTCAACTCAGTTGCACTTCCAGGGAAACTCCAAACACAACCACTCTTCTCTGAAGTCTTAACTCAACACAACTCGACAGCTTGCTGCTGGCTGTGTCTGGGGGTAATAGGCTCGTCCGCTAGCTAGGCTGTAACTGGGGTGATAGACTCGCCCCTAGCTAGGTCGTAAACTGTCGCCTCAGTAATTGAATGGAGATTGTTGGAAGAAATAAAAACGTAAAAAGTGGGCGATATATTGAAGATAGAGATATGTTCTCACGGACTTGTTTTTGGTAGAACTTTTCACGCTGAACAATTCTTACCCAATATAGATATTTTAACGGTTTGCCCAGCTTAAGCTTAAAAAGCGCACGGACGCCAGTCTTTTTTTCCGACTTTTTCACTGAAATCGTTACTGCTTGGCTTCCTTTGATCATAAATAAATTATTGTCTACAGAAA
This sequence comes from Meconema thalassinum, assembly GCA_946902985.2. Taxonomy (NCBI): domain Eukaryota; kingdom Metazoa; phylum Arthropoda; class Insecta; order Orthoptera; family Tettigoniidae; genus Meconema; species Meconema thalassinum. The sequence continues at coordinate 174,733,543 of OX336394.1, read as the reverse complement.
CCTTCCTCGAGATATCCTTTACAGAATGGTAAAACCCGCATCAAAATCCATCCATTGGTTTCCGAGATTACCCGTGACATCCAAGAATCAGGGACTTCGTTTTATACTAAGTAGAGATTTAGTGTCTTAATCCCTAGAACTCTCAAACGAGATGAGTTTTGTGGAGGTCAATTTAATGTCTTTTGTAACTGTTATTTGGAAGCCTTATTCGATTTGAAGTCGCTATGTATTTCATTATCGTCTTTATAATCCTGGATTAAAATTTTTAATTTGTTCCTGTTGTGAAATTCCATGTACTATTGGACGTCTTCTGTTAACGTAATAATAATAATAATAATAATAATAATAATAATAATAATAATAATAATAATAATAATAATAATAATAATATTAATAATAATAACAAAATTACTCCAGGTGGACGATCCACCCGTCGTCAGACGGCAACCAAGCTTTCGGATTCTGGGGAGCTTGGGCATGTGCGAGAGAGTAAGTCGGAGTGCTCTGGTAAACTTCCACGGAAGACCCATACGTACATTGGAACGTTCAACATTCAAACACTTGTTCAAACTGGTAAGCTACACAATCTCACGACGGAACTTTCCAAACAGAAAATCCAGATTCTTGCCTTACAAAAACACGCTTTCCTGACTCAGACATATTAGATTACAACGACTATAGGATCTTCAAAAGCGGAACCAAGAAGAAAATTTGCAAAGGCGCATCGCTATTCGGCATGGCCGTTACTGTAGACAAAAAAAATCTGAATTCAGTAACAGACGTGAAACCCATCAACAATCGACTAATCATCATGAGAATTAAACACACGAACAAAAATTACACATTCATCAACGTCCATGCACCCACAAATGCTGACAACAAAAAAAGAACCCGAAAAGACTGACAAATTCTGGGAAGAACTCGAAAACGAAATGTCCAAAATTCCATATGATGACGTTAAAATTCTCCTCGGGGATTTCAATGCACAATTAGGCAGAGAAAGAAAATAATAATAAAAAAAAACCAGAACCGGTAGGTGATTACCCCGCGCACAAATTTACCAACAAAAACGGGACTCGACGCGTTGAGTTATGCCAACAAAACAATTTGAAAATTATGTCAAACTCACTACGAAAATCCCCCAAGAAACAGAAAACATGGCGATCACCTATCTACCACTTAGGCGAGTTTCAAATCGACCATGTCGCAATCTCTTACACCTATCAGAAAGAAATTCACGATGTACAAGTACGCAAAGGAGCGAACATTGATTCTGACCACTATCTCTCCCGAATCAAAATCAAATTCACACCAAGGAGAAAATTTAACAAGACACCCCCAATGATCCCAAAATTCGACATAAGCAAAATCAAAGACTCCAAAATCGCTGAAAAATGGGAAGAACAACCCACAGAAAGATGGGAAAATTTCTAAGGAAAAATCATCGAGACCGCCAAAACCTTGATTCCCCTGACTAAAAATCCGAAACATCCTTGGTGGAATCAAGAATGCGAAATCGCCCTCGACAACAGAAAAACTGCCTTCCAAACCTATAACAGTAACAAATCTGAGAAAAACCTGAAGATCTTCTTCGAGGTACGTAAACAGACGTCCAAAATTCTGCGACGAATCAAACGGAAGTATATCAATGATCAACTGACTTCGATCGAGAACGACTTCAGAAACTACAATACGCGTGATTTCTACAAAACATTCGCCAACCAAATCAAAGGGTACACACCACAAAACTTATGCTTCAGAAAACAACGGAAAACTGGCATTGACAAATCGAGATAATTGCCAAGAGCTAGGCTACATACTTCTCACGACTTTTGAATTGCCCAGAACCCACGAAAAGATTCCCAAAGGAGCAATCAGACCACACATCAGAAGAATCACTACCACCAACTCAAGATGAAATCCACTCCCACATCAATAGACTCAAAAACAATAAAGCCTCAGGTGAAGACGGCATCACTGCAGAACTACTTAAAAACCTAGGACACAATGCACTCAGAGAAATTACACTAATCATCCAAGAAATATGGCAAACAGAGAAAATACCTGATGACTGGAAAACAGCACTCATCCACCCACTACACAAAAGAGGAGATAAGTCTGACGTGAACAACTACAGAGGGATTTCTCTTCTTCCCGTCGCCTACAAAATTTTCTCAGCTTGTCTATTGAAACGAACACAGGAACAGCTCGAACCAAAGTTATCAGAATTTTAAGCAGGATTCAGACCAAACCGATCCTGCCCTGAACAAATCTTCAACTTTAAAACCATTGTCAAAATGCATGCAATTCGAAATAAACCAGTGATGTACACATTTGTCGATTTCCAAAAAGCATACGACTCGATCGATAGACAATCACTCTTCCAGATCCTTGAAGAAAGAGGATTAGATCACAAAACACGGAAACTCATTGAACAAACGCTGACCAACACAAAATCCAAAGTAAAATTTATGGGAGAAATCTCCGAACCTTTCGAAATTCAGACAGGTGTGCGACAAGGAGATGGTCTTTCCCCTCTCTTGTTCAACATTGTCCTGGATAAAGTCATGGAAGAATGGGAAAAAGAGCTCAAAAAACAAAATGTCTGGAAACCAGTTACACTTGGCTATCGTAAAACAATCTCTCTATACCATATCTTGCCTTCGCCGATGACTTGGTTATACTAACAGAAAATCAAGAGACCGCAATAAAACAAATAGAAACACTCCAAGAATGCGCCGAAAAAGTGGGACTTCAAATATCCTTCGAGAAAACTCAAGTGCTAAGTCACAAAAGCGACAACATGCAAACAAAATACGGAACCATCAAAAGAGTCCCACATTTCAAATATCTGGGAGAATTTATCGAACCAAGTGGATCCGAAAATACCTCACAACAAAACCGTCTCCAGAAAACCAGGAGAGCACTCGGACTTATCCAAAACCTCCATAACAAAAAATGCATGTCAAGACAAACCAAACTTCGACATTACAACACTGTCATCAAACTGGCAAGTCTCTACGCAAGCGAAACACTTACACTCAATAAGAAATATGAACTTGAAGACATCAAGAAAGAAGAAAGAAAAATCATTCGGAAAATACTGGGAGCAAGACTCACTCCTGATGGGTACCGACTACAGTCAATCAAGACAACTGAAAAATACTCAAACATCGAAGTCGACTTCAGAAAAAGACGATTGAAATTCTTCGGGAACATAAGTACACTGCCGAATACACGACTAACCAAAAGAATACTAGATTACATATCATCACTAAAAAATACAATACCATGGATGAAGGAAGTACAAAAAGACATGCGAACTGCTAGCATAACCGACACATCAGACAGAGACTCCTTCCGCAACGAAGTCCAACCAGAGCAACCAAAACCTACACCTTACAGACAGGGGCGGTTCGACCTTGTACATCTAGGGGGGGTGAGAATTTTAAAAATGCCGACTGGCTGTTTAACATTGCCGACTATACGCTTAAAAACTGAGCAACGGGAGGGAAAAGGGGCGGGAGGGGGGTGGGGCAGCAAACGATACTCAAGACAAATATACTTAATTAACGGCTTTCATTTAAAATATATTTAATAGTTCCAGAATTTTGAGTCGCAGGAAAAATGATAAATGAACAAAGTAAGTGTTCAAATATTACAAGAATGAAATCCCTACTCTACGATGTTTCTACAAGGACCGCTTCTCCGTAATTCCAATGTCGTTGACCTTATCTTTCGTTGAAAACAACATCATGATGGAGTCTAAGCGATCGTCACACATCGATGTCCGCAAATGATTGAAAATGAGCTTCAACTTCCTGAAGGACCGTTCGGAAGGAGCAGAAGACACTGGGGATGTTAAAATCAGTCAAACTACTTGATAACCACACGGGATAATTCTCTTTAATTTAACAGAAACTTTTGCGATTTATTTAAAAGATGAGCACTGTTTACTGGCATCAAGCAGGATTTCAAGCTCAGCCAGCACAAGCTCTTCATCTTGAAGGATGATTTTTCGGGTGTGATTGCTTTATAGATCGGACGCGCTCGATGGTGCAGTTTTTTCTGTCAGCGGGTATCTTGAAAATTATCTGGAATGGCTCTAGCAAAGAAATTAGTTTTGCGAGATTGTCTTGCACGCTTGTAGTAAATACATCCACAAGTATTCGGAACTCCTTTCTGTAGAATGTAAGGAAATAAATTTCTGCTGTCGTTTCAGCGTGCGCGACAAATTTCTTTGCAAGTCGCCGGGTCCTGTGGTGCTTTAAGAAGTCTTCCTCCGCATTGACTTGCATACTTTTCGCAAATGACGATGCACTCTTTATTATAGCGTTCATTCTGCCGTCGTCGTTGATATCTTCAAAAGACTTCAAAGCGCTCTGAATCAGCTGCATCGCGTCTACTACATTCAGCTCCTCCGCTTCTAAAAGCTCGGTTACGTTCTTAATTTTAAACATGATGTTTTTTGTAAAGTAGGCCTACATGCCGCAGATAAAATCAAAGTCTAGAAGCTTTTTGTGCAATCCTTACGTAAAAGTTCGCGTTTTACTATCAAATTCAGAATTGAATGAGGTTTTCATTGTTTCCAATGCTGTGACTATCTCTTCATAAGACGTAGAAACAACTCTCACCGATTCGGCGCGCGCAGTCCACCTTGTTTTTGATAAATTCTTAAGTTGAAGTGAATTTTCAATTTTATCCAGCTCTTTCTGCAGGCTTAAATGTCGTTTCGTGCTACCCCCCCCCCAAAAAAAAAGTACAATGCTTCAAGAGTGTCAAAAACTCTCGGATAAGCGCGCTGGCATTACAAGCAGTCTCTACGAAAATGTTTAACCTGTGAGCTTGGCATGGAACATACGGAATATCTATTTTGCACTTCGCATAGCTTTTTCTGAGTGCCGTTGTATATGCCAGACATGATACTAGCAAAGTCGTACGATTGAAACGCTAGTTTATCGAGTGGAAGTAAAAGTTCTTTTGAATGTAAAATTTAAAATATTTTTTCAGCCAACTCCTCTCCAGTCTTGTTTGTTAAAACATCGTCTATTTTTAAAAGGCGCTCGACGATGTATCGGATATTCAACGCGAAGCGGACTTTATGTGACATATCGGGAGTAGTATCTGCTATAACGGAGAACATACCGGCGTTCTTGATATCTTTTGCAATTATTTCACGACTATTCTCTCCAAGTAGATGGATGAGTTCATTTTGAGGGTCCTTGCTCATATACGTAACGTTGTGCTTCCACGTATTCACTTCTTCCATGCCGTGAAAGTAACTTCACAATTTGCGTGAAGTTTCCATTATCTTGAGTAATTCCATCCTCGTGACCTCGGAAAGCCAAACCTTGCCGACAAAGGGTTATTGCTGTGCCAATAAGTATCTGGATAACTTTTTTGTGAAACTTATTTTCTTGTTCTTTCTCAATTCTGATCGTCCGTAAATGTTTATCAAGGAGAACGTCTAAGTGGCCTTTTCCATTGACAAAGTGGAACAAATCTGCCATCGCTGCTTGATGAGCTTCTGAAGTGAAGTGTTCTTGTAATTTGCCCTTTTTATTCTTTCCGCGACTTTTCAATTTGTGCCAATGACGTACTCCAGCATGCGACCATTCTTCACTTGCGGACGCCCTTCCTCGTCCGTTTGGGAATAAGCCACAGGCAAAACAAAACACCGCGTCTTTTTCAATGCTGTACTCCAACATGGGAAAAACCAGACCGGATTACATCGATGCTGCTTATTTTCTGGTATGTCTGGATTTGCTGGAAATACACTACTGGTAAGTTTTGGCTGGAAGGCCCCAAATGAAGTCAGGTACAGTCGTTCGTTTGCCGTGATAATTGTTTTCCGCTTTGCAGGATCGCGATTAACAGGTAAATCGCCCGTTTGAATGTGTGCTGCGTCCGCACGCTTGTTATTTCCCTCCGCTCTTGCTCGTTGAAGCAACTGACCGCTTTCATCGTGGATTCTAGATAAGCAGTCAATCATTTCTACCATAAAAAAATTGTATTCGGAACGGCGTCTTCTTATATTGTTTTCAAAATACATTCCGCTCTTTTGAAATGCGTTATAAACTCACTAACTTGGGCAGAAAAAACAATCCACAAAAATTCGCTACTACGCGGTGTAGGACCGTCACCACTACAACCGGCATCCGATGCAGTTCCGGCTGCTCTTAACTTGCGAACGTCAGATGTGTCGGGGGATAGTGGTGGTTTAACGGTTCGCGATGACTCAACGGTGGTCAATGGCTCAACGGTAGATGATGGCTCAACGATGGGCGATGGCTCAACGGTAGTAAATGGCGCAACGGTGGACGATGGCTCAACGGTCGATGATCTTTCAACGGTAGGCGATGGCTCAACGGTAGACGATGACTCAACGATTGGCGATGGCTCAAAGGTGGTAAATGTCACAACGGTGGACGATGGCTCAACGGTGGATGATCTCTCAACGGTAGACGATGGCTCAACGGTAAGCGATGGCTCAACGGTAGACAATGACTCAACGGTGGGCGATGGCTCAACGGTGGTCAATGGCGCAACGGTGGACGATGGCTCTACGGTGGGAAATGGCTCGACGAACGGCGAACGTCCGACATTGGACAGTGACCCAACGATGCCTGATGGCTCACATACGCTAGTCGAAGGTTGGACTATGGTTAACGGATCAAAGGAAGTCCGTTTGCTCGTAGGTGCTGTTGCAGCTGAATTAACTTAAATTAATGCGTTTCCTTGGAGGCTTGCACATTGCATCCTGCAAAGACAGTAGACAGTACAGTAATATCGTACAATCTTTTCAAAAGTATGGTGCAAGAGCTGCCTATTTTCCAAGTGGGATTCGTAGAAAAGAGCAATGCGAGTAGCGCGTTTCGTTTGTTGAATTGACTATTAATTGTTATTATTTATAAGACACATACTCCATAACCGCGGAAAGTGAAAGTAGGTTTAGAGCTGTATGTAAAGGGGGCAAAATATATAAAAATAACTAAACTTTTTAACAGGGAAAAAGTTTACTACAGTAAAAGCTTAGTTGTACAACGATCCCGTTTATATGACGTTTTTAGACTGTCCCTTCAGCAAAAAAAAAAAAAGCTTAGTTATACGACGTCTATCAGACAAGTGCTGCTTTTGCAAGACGTTTACCAGATCTAAACCGCATTAAGAGTGAGAATTAATGCCTTTATAAAGACAGGTCAAAGTAAGCACACATTAACTTATGCGACGCTCTCAACGACGTTTTTGGCCAGTACCCTCCATTGGACGTCGTATAACCGAGCTTTCACCGCAATAAAGCACGAAAAATGAATGGCTAAAGGAAAAAATCGACTGGACCGGTATCAGGGTGCTGACTAAGATTTGATAGTTTTTAAGGTATACGCGATCAATAACGCCTTTGAAAGAAAGGAGGAGGTAAAACATGAAAATATATAACACGTGCAACACACTTAAATATCGATACATAACAGATCGGAAAATAAATGCTCACTATACGCGGATACAAGGCAAAATAGCTCTCATATTAAGGTAGTCCGATTGGTACAATCTGGTTTGAAAACTCTTCATTTTACACATTGTTTTGAAGTGCGCAAAATGTATGTAGGGTGTTTACAGATGTCTAATCTATTTATTAACAAAATCAGTAAAGAGCAGGCCCGAGTTTGGCCGAATCGTTTTGGAGAGTACCGTATACAGGGTGTTCCAAAAGTCAGTGACAAGAAAACCAGGTCGGGGTGGAGGAGACAATTTTAAGCCTCTTAGTCTAAAAACGAAGGTCCAGAAATGCTTCCCTACGACGCTGGACTTTGTCAAAGTACCTTAATTAGTCATCAGATCAGATTAAATCTTAGCGGAATGGATCGAGTACATAAATACTGTATGAGTAAACTTCATATGGAGAGATTTTCTGGAAACGTGTAAGGTTTATGTGCTAGTCACCAAAAATGATGTGTGTGAATTATTGCCTGCTATTCAGGGTAAAGCCATTTTCTTTAGAGATATTAAGCACCTAAACCTAACGAGCTACAGGAAAAGTCGCCATAACAAAATTTACCCATGTTATTCTATCCGTTCCGCTAAGATTTAATTGGATTTTAATTGTACCTTAGCTACCCAATGCGCATTAAGTTCAACCCTTTGAAGACGTTGAGCGTCGCAGGGGTGCTTTTCCGGATATTCGCTCCTTCGACAAAGTTACTTAGAGCTGTCTCCTCCACCCTTCCCCGGTTTTCTTGTTAATGAGTTTGAAAACACTCTGTAAGTTTTATTTAAATAAAAAAAGATGGTTTAAAAGAGAACACTCCCCCCCCCCCCCAAAGTCGACTTTCATGGAATTATCGGGCATTTTTTCTTGTTAACACCATTAAACATAAACATGGCTGAAAATACGCATGTATTTATTGTATTATTATTACTTACGTTTGATGGGGACGCGATGCTCCGTGAAAATGTTCCGTACCGGCGAAAACTCACGTCCCACTGCCACTGTATTTGCACCTAGTTATCACTGTAAAAGTTACTGGTTCAGGAACGACTGGTTTCGCTCATTCTCGCTGACCACTGCACTGACCATAGTGAGCACCCCACCCCTTGAGGAACCTTGGAACCCTAAACCTGTCAATTTTGTCATAGCGCGGATATCTGAGGACGTGCCGAGACAAGCGGTAGCAGGTCATAACTTTCCTCCGACAACATCTCAATGAGTTGGCTTGGCTTGACAAGTTATCGATGCGCTCACCAACACCTTGTATCTAGCCACATGGCACAGATGCTGTCAAGCTGAGTCGCTCTGCATAATGAACACCCATCCAGGAGAGTGCCGATGACTTCATCCCTTGTCCTTGCTCCCATATTACTCATCTGTCATTCTTTCTTCAGTTTCCATACAAAGAAACGAAATGACAAGTGGCAGCCGGTGAACCGAGGACTGGAAGTGAAATATTAAAAATGGTTATTTTGCCGACTCTTCCTCTTGCCGCACTGGGCTATTGCCTGGCTGTACGAAATGATTGCAGCGTCCGTTTATGCCGACTGTCGGTAAAATAAATAAATATATATATATTTTAAATCGGACCAAATCGTGTATGGCCATGCCCCGTTTTGCTCGGGAAATGTTACAACTTCTTCAGGATTTGCCGACTGCCGACTGGTGTCGTATTTGCCGACTGAGAAAATACCTGAGGGGGGTGAGACACCCCCCCAACCCCCCCACTCGAACCGCCCCTGCTTACAGATCTCAATGGTCTGACGAAAGAAAATTGGCATTCTCCAACAGAATGAAACAATATTGGCAAGATAAGAAGAACGTCAAGAATTGAGTCAAATTGCTTAACGCTTTCCAATATTGGGAAAATACGCTGTAAATAAATAAATAAATAAATAATATCGTATGGCCTCGGATGCCGGGTGCAAGCTTTGTTATTTGACACCCAGAGGGTAGCTTGCATGTCAAATTTCGTTGTTCCTTGAAGCACTATGAAAGTCAAGGAGGTTAGATATCTAAGCTCCTTGAACACTATAGCGCTTTCTAGTAAGGAAATGAGGAACTTTGTGTTGGCGGAAACTCCCGAGATTAATTTTGCCATTATGAACAGGGCCTAATGAATTCAAATGGGTTCTTTGACATGCCAACATCGTATGATATGCGTGTCGTAATTTTTTGCCTCCTTTAAAAAAAAAAACACTTACCACGGCCAGGAGCGAACCTGCAAGCTTGGGGTTGGTAGACCGACACGTTAATCACTCACCCACCGTGGCAAGCAACGTTATTATTAGATTGATTGATCGATATATATTCAACCCTCTGATCAATCTAGATGAAATGCTAACCTAGGTTTCAATCATCGTTACTTCACTATTCAAATTATATGCATTTCATGCACGATCAAGCAAATGCCCACACAGCAATTGAACAATGGGACATTCGCCCATTGTTGTGGTATAAAATGAATATAAAACGTTTTCTTTAATTCCAACAAAGATACAAACATTCATTTGTATTCCTAGAGAAGATGAGAAGTTAATTTGCCATCAAAAGCTTACTGCTTAGGTAAATGAAGGCCGCAATTACGCTAAATTAATACCGTACCGTACCAGTTCGTCCAACGGCCTTCATGATTGTCCAGCTCGTAGCGTAGTGACTATCATTCTTGGGTGTCAACGTTCCAAAATCCTTAGCACTAATATTACAAATACACACTAGCTCAGCCATCACCATGGCACAGATTCCACACATACCTAAGTACGCGGGGTAGGGTGACCAACATTTTGTGAAGAAAATAAGGGAGATTTACTGTAGTGCAGGCGGCTTCGGTGGCGTAGTTGGTAGCATGCTGAGCTTCTATGCCCAAGATCGCGGGTTCAAACCCGGCCGAAGTCATCGGATTTTTTAGGAGCGTTAAAAATTCCTCAGTATGCCGTCCTTCGGAGGGGAAGTAAAGCCGGCGGTCCCATGTCATAGATTTATGGCATGTTAGAGAACCTTCCACTAATTACACCTATGTGAAGCTAAATTATGTAGGTTAGGAATGTAAACAACGCTATTAGGTTCCTATGTTCGCCGCCAGAAGCTTTCTGTGGTGGCGTCTAGTAGCCAAGTTTTGCACTAGTAGTCGTTGATGGTGGCGTTTGGTGGCAAAAGTAGGAACTGCAGTCCTTATTTGAATTATAATAAAAAAAACAATAAACTGAGGAACCAACCAACCAAGATTTAGAACATGGCAAAATTTCACACACAATATATATATACATATATAAAAGCAGTGCAGTGTTTGTAAAAACGAGAGCATTGTTTTATACTTTAAGAAGACCTAAATATATTTTGCAACATACTTTGCTTCAGACAATGGTTTGCTATCACGTCTTGCAAATTCTAAAAATTCAGTGCAAGGATACGTGAAGTTCATGGCAACTTGCAGTTCTGATTTGATCAGTTTTGTACTGCTCCTGTTCCCAACACATGTCCACAGCAGAAACCAAATCACGCCAAAGCTCCACCACCTGAGCAACACAAAGAGAGAAAGAAAGAAAGAAAGAAAGAAAGAAAGAAAGAAAGAAAGAAAGAAAGTAAGGAAGGAAGTAAGTACGCGTTCATTGGTTTAACAGACAAGGAGATTTAAACTCATTGGTTGGTCATTTCTAAACGAGATAATCGATAGAAGAAACTCGATACAGAACCAATTGCGTCTGCTCTCGAACGTTTAAACGAATTTCGACCGTGTGCGCAAAATTTAAATAATTGTAACTGAATGAATTTACTTTACGAAAAAATACTGGAGAAATTCACCCAAAGAGACAGAAAATACGGGAATCGAGAGATCGTGAAAAAATAGGGACAAATACGGGAGATCCCGGAAATACGGGCCTTCCTAAAACGGGGCTACAGGATCACTATTAGTGATGGGAAGTAATTGAGTAAACTTAATCTGAATACATTGACGACTTCTTTTTGGGCATATTGGCCGATGACCTAGGCGTTAGGCCCCTTAAAACAACAATTATCATCATCAACCTTTTGGGCGTTTTTACTCGAAAATCCATACTGTTTGGAAAATTCAATTTTTACTCGTAATTTACTTCTGGAAATAAAGTTGTAATCGTTACATTTTAGTAATCCCTGTGGATTGTCTTTTGAGTAAGTGTGAATATCAGTGGCGGATGATGGTTTATTGTTCTGAATGTTACACTGTTTACACTAAGGAGACGCGGAGTAGACTAAAAGACTGCTTGAAACCAGAGATACATATGCTCGGTAAAACTAAAGTAGCTTATAAGTCACAAATGCCGCAGTCCTGAGAGCATCACACTGGACATAGCTTCACAAATATAGAAACATTCCTACGAGTCACACACTACGAAACAAAAGGTAGGGAACTTGACATAGAAGAAGCAATAACAATTCATTTAGCTAAACTAAACAACCCAGTTATATATATTATATCGTATGGTTGTACAAGTACACAAAAGTTTACAATTATTTAAATTGAAATGTCCAAATTTGACAACCATTCCAGAGCACTTGGTGTCACTTGGTGTAGAGTCTTCAGACCACCATCAAATGCACGGAGTGGGCACTCCTGAACAATGTGTTTTATAGTTTGGTCCTCCACTCCACAGTCACAGGCAGCAGATGTACGGAAACCCCATTTCTTCAAAGTGTGACCATACCTTCCTTGACCTGTTCTAATGCGGTTCAGCTTCGACCAGGTTTGGCGTGGAAGTTGGAATCCCTCAACCTTCTTTGTAGGATCTTTAACCAGGTGAGCATTGTTGGGTGGATGCTCGTTCCAACGTTGTTGCCACTTGGAGGTCATGTTGAAAGAATTGATACCTTCTAAATCAACCCAGGGTGGCTTGCGTGATTTCAGACGTGTTGTTGGTGGATCTTGCAGGGAAACATACAACAGAGAGTTCTTATCAGAAGTGGTCTTCTTGAGCAAGCTTACCTTAGCTGCTTTTCTCCTTAGATCTTGCGGAGCGATATTAGCTAGGACTGGTAGCCATTGTGTGGGAGTAGATCTAACAGTACCAGTGATGACTCTCATGGCCTCATTGAGTTGCACATCAATCTTGGTGGTATGAGCACTGTTTTCCCATACAGGGGCACAGTATTCACCAGCAGAATACACGAGAGCGAGTGCAGCAGAACGTAGAGTATTAGCGTCTGCACCCCAGCTGCTTCCGGCAATCTTGCGAAGTAGATTCACTCTCGAGCCAAGTTTCTTCGATAACTTGATGCACTGTTGTTTGAATGCCAAGGACAGATCCAGAGTGATTCCAAGATATATTGGATTGTAGTTATGGGGTACTTCGATTCCGTCAAAAGTAACATGCAGCTTCCTTTGGGCTTCTTTATTATTTAGATGGAATGCAGTAACCTCAGTCTTGTTCGGGTTGGATTGAAGTCTCCATTTATGGAAGTAATCACTCAGTTTCGTCAGATCACTAGTTAGGATATTCTCACAGTTCATAAGGTCTTTATTTTGGATAATTAATGCTAGGTCGTCTGCATACTGGATTTTCAAGGAATCTGTGTAAGGCATGTCATGAATATATAGATTAAACAAAATGGGGGCCAAAACTGATCCTTGAGGTAGGCCATTGTTTAATGTCCTCCACCTGCTAGTTTGCCCATTCAGGAACACCCTAAAACGCCTATCAGAGAGCATGTTGTTCATTAAAAGTGCCAACTTTTGACATGGGATGATTTCAATAAACTTGGACATCAAGCCCTCCCTCCACACAGTGTCGTAAGCTGCTGTGAGATCCACAAAAACCGCAGCTGATTTTAGACCTCGTTGAAATCCAGCTTCTACTATAGTTGTCAATGTTAGGACCTGGTCGCAGCAACTCCGTTGTTTATACAATTTTCAAAAGAAAAATATGTATTGCCCGTTGAGCCATTATATATTTAAACACAAATTGTGCTAAATATTCCGGCATAACTCAACAAAATGACAGCGTTTCGCCCCGGTGTGCTATTGGGCTCTTCAGTTGGTTAAAGCACACCTCACCAAGACACTGTCCAGTACACACTGGGAAGGCCATTGCAAGACGTATTTGATACATGTGTATCCGCGTCACGAGCAAAGCCAGTGCACTATGGGAGTCGGAACTCCATTCCAAAGCAATTATAACCTTACCTTGGCATTGAATATACAATTTTCAAAAGAAGAATATGTATTGCCCGTTGAGCCATTATATATTTAAACACAAATTGTGCTAAATGTTCCGGCATAACTCAACTCCGTTGTTTCCTAAAGCCACCTTGTTCGATGGGGATGATTTGATCAACGGCCTCTTGAATGCGATTTAGAATAAGCCTTTCTAGTAGCTTATAGGTCATGCTGAGTAGTGATATCGGTCGATAGTGAGAAGCATCAGATCCGTCTTTTCCCGGTTTCAGGATAGCAATTATCTTAGCCTGTTTTGGTAATTTTCCAGTTTTCAGAATCTCATTGAAAAATTCAATAAGCCACAACTTTGTTTTTGGTCCGATGGTTTTAAGAAACTCTGGATATATGCCATCAAAGCCAGCGGCTTTGTTTACCTTTAGCATACTCAAGGCTTTATCAAGTTCCTCAATGCAGAAATCACGTGAGTAGTCTGGGTGTGGTTTTAGTTGGGACTTCTTTATGTACAGTTCATTATTCACAGTTCGTGTCTGTTCTTTGTCTATTTTAGTTTTTGAAATATTCATCAGTCTGGATGTAACAGCATTAGCATTCACATGTGTAACTGTACTTGACAACCTGGGATCTGTACCAAGTTTTCTAATAAGATTCCAGGCTTTCCGACTAGAATTTGTGAAGTTGAGTCCTGCCGTTGTTTTATGCCATTTTTCTCTTCTGTTCTTGTTCAGAGCTCTCAATAGGTCATCAGCTGTTACCTTGTCGTGAGATTCTTGATATTTGGCGTATAACTCATCGCATTCTTGGGACCATCCAGGAATGTACTCCTTCCGAAAACCACGTGGGATATATTTTCTGGCATTTGTTTTAATCGCGCCCACAAATCGTTCATAATTGGATGGGACTGGAGGAATCCATTGAACGGTATTATCTAGACCTTTCTGAAATAGTTCCCAGTTTTCAAGTTGAAAATTCCATCGAGGTTGAGGTATGGAGGTGACTAACGGAATTTCAGTACCAAAATGAATTATGACTGGCCTATGCTGGCTGTGTGGGAAAGACTTGATGACTTTTCGTTGTGTCATTTCGTTATTTCCAGATCTAGATGTGATGCACAAATCAGGAGAATAATCTTTTAACCATCTGCCAGATCGGAACGTTCCTGGATCTTTAGCATTGTACACAAGCTGGAGATCGTGCATATCCATCCATTCATTTAGAATAGCTCCATTTTGGTCTTCATTCTGATATCCCCAGACATGACTGTGGCTGTTGAAATCACCAACATACACAACTGGATGACTGAAGGATCTTACAGGTGGATTTGGCCAGCTAACTTGCGGTGGTTTGTAAATATTTGCAACCGTGGTGCCGGCAACTTCTATAGCCAAAACAAAAATATCTGTCGTCCTGTCTTGGTGAGTTAGTTTGTAGTCAGTGAGATGGGATCTGACATATGTTGCAATGCCATACTGTTCATCATTTACGGCCCCAACCAGAACGTATCCGTAAATTCTACCTCTTCTGTAAAGATCAGCATCATCTTTGGTGTGAGTCTCCTGTATTGCAATAACATCTACTTCATTCTGCAGCATCAGACATATTCGTAAGCTGTTACCAATAGGAACTGATGAGTGTTCTGTGCATGGTTGGTCCTGAAAAGGACTTATCATTGGTAAGTTCTCTTGCATACTTGTTGCTGTGTAGCAGCACCTCTGTATTGAAAGAATCAGCAAATAAATTTTACAGTGTTTTTTACCGTTGCCCAGGGGACGCCCGAATGCATGTAATTAGTGCATTCTTCTGGGAGGCTTCTTTCGTGACCCCCAACAACCCAGTTAATCTAAATGAACACACATTCTTGGAGAGTTCACCCCTATTCGCACTATTAGGCAACAATCCCATCAACAAAAAAATGTAGCAACATAGGTAATGAAGCCAGCCAATGAATAAAAATGGGGGATAATCATGGGATAAATGCTAAGTGGGTAGGATGTACGTTGTGCCATCTTCTCAATAAACCAAGGCCTAAGTTAGGCAGTATTTTACGGGCTCAAGAAACCCCAAGAGACCCGGAGCGCTTAAAGAGGATTCATTAGTATACGCGAGATGGGGAAGAGATTGGTCATTAATAGTTGAGATCGTCCTTTAAGATTGCCATACTTCATCACAGGTTAGGTCATTACCGGCCCATGACACAAACTAACTAAACCAAGTAAAGCTTTAAGTATCCATATCAAGTAGGGATCATCAATGAGTTGGAAATGGTACAAAGAGAAGCCGCTAGATTTGTGCACAGTGACTTTAATCCCAGGAGCAGTGAGATCCGTATGTTAAAGAAACTTGGGTGGGAATCACTACTTGAGGCTAGGAGGATGACATCTAGACTCTGTGTTATCCACAACCCGTATACGAATCAACCAGCATGGGGTGAGCTTAGCAAACGTATGGGAAAGCCCACTTACATGAGCAGGAGTGATCATCCTTTCAAAGTTAAGGGCCGACCACAGCGTACAAATTATGGTATATATTCTTTCGTAAACCATGCCATTGATAACTGGAACTCTCTACTTGCCGCAGTCTTACAGCTTTTCCCCAAATATATAGGTGTGTAATAAAAGACTGATGATTTGTGTAAATACTCTAGTTAAATTGTTATTGAATTATGTATAATTGTTTATTTGTTATGTATACACAATTTACCACCGGGGGACACACCCCCAATTGCAAATACACTGGCGGAAAAAAATCCCAACACCAAGATGTGGTTGTGCTAGATGGGCATGTTAAACATCTGAAAGATGACATTGATTCAAATTTCCCGCAAATAGCATTAGCGTGGCCCCATGACGTTGCACATCTGATTTGCTTTAAATACGGGCTTTACTGAGCGAGAGCGTTATTTACCTCTGAGATTGGAGGGAGTGACTGTGAGTGGGACAAGAATGCCTTTGGGACGATGGAGAGGCCAGTATCAACAACTCACTGCGTTTCAACGTGGCCGTGTTATAGGGCTATGTGAAGGTGGACTTTCTTTCCATGCAAACGCAGAACAACTTGGCTGAAATGTCTCCACTGTGCATGCGTGCTGGCAGCAGTGGTCACGAGAAGGTACGGTCGCGAGAAGACCGAGCTCCGGACGTCCCGGTGGCACCACCAAGAGGGAAGACACCGAATTCGGCGTATGGCTTTGGCGCATCGGATAGCGTTCGCAGCAGCTATTCGAGCGGCAGTTGGCACCGCAGTGACGCAACGAGCTGTTCGAAATCGGTTATGGAAGGACAGTTCCGAGCCAGACGCCCTGCGGCATGCATTCCACTTACCCCATACCACCGCCGTCTGCAACTTTAGTGGTGTCAAGCAAGAGCTCATTGGAGGATGGAGTTGAGGTCAATTGTATTTTCCGATGAAAGCCGATTCTGCCTTGGTGCAAGCGTTGGCCGTGTGTTGGTTAGAAGGAGGCCAGGTGAGTGCCTGCATTCCACCTGTATGTGACGTTGACACACTGGACCTACAGCGGGCGTTCTGGTCTGAGGAGCAATTTCCTATGACAGCAGGAGCACTCTCGTGGTGATCCCACGGACCGTCTGGTGATTCCCGGGGGTGTTTTCCAACTCGCCAATGCCGCTGTTGTAACCCAACGTGCTCTTCAGAGTGTCGACATGCTGCCTTGGCCTGCTTGATCCCCAGATCTGTCCTCAATCGAGCAGGAATGGGACATCATTGGCCGACAACTCCAGCGTCATCCACAACCGGCATTAACCGTCCCTGTATTGATACGGCCAAGTGCAACAGGCATGGAACTCCATCCCACAAGCTGACATCCGGCGCCTGTACGACACAATACAAGCACGCTTGCATGCCTGCATTGAACAGTCTGGCGATTATACCGGTTATTAATGGACCAGCATGGCACATTTGTGATGGTTTTTCGCCCGCGGACATTAACCTGTTGTCTTGTACCTTTAATCAATTAAATATGTTACCTCGCCAAATATTGCCGATATTTCCGTACTCCACATTCCTTATTTCATGGTGTTGGATATTTTTTTCCGCCAGTGTAAATGAATGAATGAATACAGGAGGGCGAGAGGGAACAGTTAGTGTCACACTTACGCTCAAATAACATTGCGAGACGTGGTATCGGCAGTAGTCGGCAAATCTCGGATATCTTCGTCCACCTCTCTTCCCCCTCGTTGGGTTTTACCCGATTTTTTTCCACACACCTTCCAGGAAAATACCGGAATAGTACCTTACTTCAAGTCTCAATCCTATCCCAATGGTCAAATCAATAAGGACACTTCCCATAAACGGTAAAAGTGTATTCTTAAGTCGTTTGTTCCATTTCAAAATTAATAAGTGATCAATTCACATACATTACAATGTTAGTACAATGTTAGCCACCTTAGGCTTTCCTGCATGTTGAAACACGCTGCACTATAGAGTCAATAAGGCTGTGGCTGAGTCCGGCATTGCTTCCTCTTACTTGTTCCGGGCTCCTCTCCGTCTTCTTTCCTGTCGACCTCTCTTGGTCAACTCTTGTTCTCTTCCGACCCCGGCGGTATTAGGGTATCCGAGGCCTTGGGAGCCTCTTCCTACCAACAATTTGCCACTTTATTTCATCTGGAACACTTCGACGACCCATTTTGTTTCAAAAAATTCCTGAACTCGACGAAGTACGCACTTATCCTCAAAAATATCACAAGCTGCTCAGAGAACAAACCAATCAGCTGTTCACAAACACCATTTCCCGCCTAAACAGACGTGTATCAAGTAGGCTGTGATAACATTTGAGCACTGGTACCAAACATAAAATTTTAAGAAGACCATAAATAATTGGGACTTTTCCTGAAAATTTCAAATAATTCAAGAGAAATATATCACTCTCTCACTCATCTTCACATTTTTCCTCAATAATTTTACACTACACGTTTGATAGGTCTTTCTGAGGTTTATTGATATGCCAAATTTCAAATGTGTACGTGCCCTCGTCTTCTCTTAGGATGGGGGTTTCCGTGCATACGAGTGTTAATTTTTGTGCCAGACGGTACTTAAAAATTGCCAATAACTTTCGTATTTATCAACCAAAATCCATGTGTTTTTACTAATCGCCTGCTCATTCTTTGTAGGTTGTATTAATAATTACGAAAAGAGCGCATTACCAATACGTTGAAGGCAAGTGGCAAAAGTTACTTTATGGGTGGTGTCCTTGTTGTTTTGACCAGCACTTTACACTACAGCCATCACAATAACACAGATTATCAGACAGATTCAACACACACCTACATGAATACGTTGTCGCAAAGCCCCTAAATAAATCAACAACGACACCAACAGTTTTCCCTTAGATGAACATAAAATAAAATACAAATAACATGCATTGAAAGCGTACAGGGGAGGCAAATGACCCCGAAGTATCGTCTGTAAAAACAAAAATATCACCATCAAACTTAAACGTTCCAAACCTCAGACCATAATTAAAAATTCTTGACAATGTCAGGAAACGAACCTGGGCCTCAGAATTGACAGCCTATAAGGAAGGAATGTTGTAGTTTCACATGCCCGTAATTCGCGACCACGAGCCGCGGAACCTTCCATTTACGTTGAATCCTAACCACAGGACGTGGTATTTCTCTTCGAAAATCTCACTTCCATGGTTTCCCATTTTCATCACCATGCAAATGCCGGGAAGGTTCCTTTCAATAGGTCCACGGCCGATTCCCTTCCAAAATCACTTCCCTGACCCGTCCTGAAAAATAAATAAATAAATGACCATCGGCTGCATTGATAAAATTAATTAGGAATCAAACCCGATCCGCCTTGGTGAAAGGCAAGCAGCTTGACTACTGCACCATCACGCTCGATAGCGAAGAATGCTAGCCATTACACCACCGGGCAGTCACAGTTATTGTGAAATGGAATTACCTTGGCTCAGTATTGTACTTGAGCCTAAGTCTGATGCCATACACATCCAGAATACTACCGGAGTAGATTTGGTATTGTTTTGGGTATTATGCACCATATTAGATATGCGAGATAAGATTATTTATTGGACGTTTCGTACAGGAACTCCGCATCATCAATGACTGGAAAAACAATGGTAAGGTCTAAGTTTAGAAACAGCGTGGAGGTACTTATTCCTCTTTTGTTTAAGAGGTCAGTGGCGGCTGGTGATTTTTCACTTGGTGGTGCCAGCATATTCAAAATTTGCAATAAAATCATTCAAAGTTGCAGGTACGGATAGTGCATATTTTATGCAATAAGTTATATGGTTGGTTGGTTCCTTAGTTTAGGGCCTGCGACAACGTGGTCATGTAGCCCCGTGTACTTTGGGTGTGTGTAGAATCTGTCTGATAACCGGTGTTAATTGTGATGACTGTATTAGTGTGTGTATCTGTTTTTTAAATTCAAGTAGGGACTGCAACTTTGAATTTTCAAATAGTTCCTACTTTTGCCGCCAAACGCCACCGTCAACGACTACTAGGCCTAGTTCAGAACTAGCTACTAGACGCCACCGCAGTCGGCTCTTGGCAACGAACGTAGCAACCTAAGAGCGTTGTTTACATTCTTAACCTATCCAATTTAGTTTCACACAGGTGTAATTAGTGGAAAGATCTTTAACATGCCATAAATCTATGACATGGGACCGCCGGCTTTACTGAGGGATTTTTAACGCTCTTAAAAAATCCGACGACTTCGGCCGGGTTTGAACCCGCTATCTTGGGCATAGAAGCTCAGCATGCTACCGACTACGCCACCGAAGCCGCTAATAAGTTATATGTTTAACATTATTTAACTGTGCTATTGTAGAAGACGTTTTTAATTGAAGTGTCAGCTGAAGTGAATTGAGAAATTGCATAACTACTACAAATATTTTAGTCTCGGGATTTTTCGCCAAAACAAAAGTTCCTCCTTTCTCTACTAGAAAGCGCTAAAGTGTCAAGGAGCTTAGATATCTAACCTCCTTGACTTTCATGGCCCTCCAAGGAACAAGAAAAATTCGACAAGCAAGCTGCCCTTTGGGTGTCAAACAACAACGCTTGCACCTGGCACCGAGGCCATACGATATTATATCATACACATATTTTGATCCATATGCATTTTAAATAAAAACCACTTTTAAGAATTATAATTGAACAAACCTCTCAGAAAAATAATTTGAAGAAAACAACATATGCCAGGCCTACTCATCAAAAATATTTGTTCCAAAACCTCGATCGACACCTTCATTTGAATTAATAAGAGCGGTCCTATCGCTAAATGGAGATTGTAACAACTCACTTATTTTATTCATTGTTACACTTCCGAAAGGTGACACAGAGCTCATTGAGATTCCTACGGCTTCGTACGTTGCGCTCGAGCTATGCGATCTTCAAACATGAAACAAATCAAATTTTATTAAGGAACCTAGCTTGCACGTATCGATTCAAAAAGCACACTTATTAGATTAAAACGGTGTTTATATGGTCAATGCCGCATGATGCTATGCAAGTTTATGTAACATGTCTATATAGGAAAAAATAAGCATGGCTATTGCTAACACACACGTGATCACAGCCTCTTTGTCGCAATTTCAGTTGCTGTCTCAAAATAAATATGTGAGATGAAATGAACATGATGACCTACCTCTAAGACAACCTTACTTATCGTACATACGGATTGATTGGAAAGGATATCCCCTGCATCTAATATAAATGAACACAAAAGCTATTTAACGACGGACACTATTCATACACATTTGCAGTCAAACTTGAGAATTTGTGTTTACGCTTGGGACGTGAAACGGTGCCGCCAAATTAAATTAACGAAACACAGTAAAACTCGTTGAAAATTCCGAATTTTTACATTACAAAGAGAGAACAAATAATCCCCGTCATCAATATGAGCCTAAAAAAGTTGCTAAATGTCAAACAATAAAGAACTAAAACTATTTTGTGGTTTGAATTTATTTAATAGCCAGACACGGTGATATATCGTCAAGCTGGTACCACTGGAGGTGAGTTGCCATATGCTGTACTCTAGTGGTAGAAAGATAAAGCAGTTCAGCAGTTCCAACCTGTATGTAGTGTGTGCTTGTACCTGTGACGTGCTGCTATCTCGTGGATAGAATTGAAGCTCCGCGTCACGAGGCCGTTGGCTCTACCTCAGGGTAATATGCGTCTCAACACAACACAAACAAACTCAAGCCAAACTAGTCCTTATTGCAGTACAGTGTCTGATGCGGTCTGATGTTCGTAGGTAGTGCCGGTTGGCTCTGGCTCAGTAATTCAATAAAGCGCCACCAGAACGCATGTCAGTTTGCGCGCTCGTTCAAATGAATGCAGAATATGTATACAATTTCCTCAAAATGTAAATGTAATATAAACTGTTCTTGAGAGGGAAAAGTCACATATTCTCTCTTCATTACACTGGTGGTGCCATGGCACACGGGCACCACCTCAGGAGCCGCCCCTGTAAGAGGTAATTCTACTTAATAAATGTAGCACAACGTTCTGTGACAAAGCCCCGTCAAAATGTCAAATGTTTGCAGCAATCGCCTTGTAAGTGGCTAGCTGATCGATTGTGATCGAGGTCTTTGTCGAAAGTCCAATGGTGTTGCCATTTATACGAGGCTCATCCAGAAAATAAGTACCCCTATTTGTATAAAAAGAAGAGAACATAGTTGATGATGATCAGGTGACATCAAGTCGGCGTCGACTCCTAGTGACTGCATGGATGGACTGTCTCCATATGAATCGGTCTTCAGCCATATACTTCAGATCTTTCAGTGACATATTCATGTTGGATTTGATGGAGTCGATCCATCTCAATGCTGGCCGCCCTCGTCTCCGAGACCCTTGCATAGTTAGTTAGTTAAATAGTTATATGCAAAACTTGACTGGCAACAGGTTCCGCAATAGGTCAGCTATTTTTCGACATAAGGTCTATTTACACTTAGCAGTGGCTTATCCGTGACGTTACTGGCACGTGATCCCGCCGGCCGCGAACTCACAGTGATGTCTATTCACTCTAATTAAACGTGGCATGATCGGCATCAGGCAGTGTTTTCTATACCACGGAAAATAGCGAAACTCGCAGAAGTTAATTTATAGATGATTGCTCTTATTTTGGATGAAGAGGAGGAGCAACAATTGAGACAACGGAAGTGGGTTCATCATGCCTGGAGAAAGAGAAGAACAGAAGGGGAATTTGCTACTCTTTATATTAAATACTCCATGTGCTATTCTTAAAATCCGTGTCTTGTACTTAGGGTTGGAAAGATGATACAGCACAGGATCATTGCGCAATTGTTCAATAAGGTTTTCATCATTCATCTATATAAAACTTTGACTAACCTCACTGTCACGGCCAGGTGCGGGCGAGTGTGAACAACACCACTCAATATCATGGAAGCACGTGCCGGTCACGTCACGGTTGCGCCACTACTAAGTGTAAATATACCTTTAGGCACCAAACGAATTGAGCCAGCCATAGCGTGGTATCAACTTTTGTGGCCATGTGTGACAGAAGTCTGCGCCCGCGAATGGAACCAGCCTGTGATATTCGTCTTCAGCTCTTCGTCAGAGTGTAAATGCTGACCGGAGGCCAGGAAGTTTTTGAGGTGCATGAAAAGGTGGAAATCGCTGGGAGTAAGATGAAGATCAAACAGCTCACAGTTCCCTGTCCTGATCTTGCTCCCAGCGATTTTCACCTTTCCTTACAACTTAAAACATTCCTGGCCTCCGGTCAGCATTTTCACACTAATAATAAAAATGTGTCGCCTCCGTAGCGTAGCGGTCAGCATGGTTAGCTGCCGCCCCGGAGGCCCTGAGTTCGATTCCCGCCTCTGCCACGAAATTTGAAAAGTGGTATTAGGACTGGAACGGGATCTACTCAGCCTCGGGTGGTCCAAATGAGTAGAGGGGGTTTGATTCCCACCTCAGCCATCCTCGAAGTGGTTTTCCGTGGTTTCCCACTTTGTCTTTGGGCAAATGCCGGGATGGTACCTACTGCAAGGCCACGGCCGCCTCCTTCCCTGTTCCTAGCCTATCCATCCCAATGCTCTCTTACCATCCCTCATGAGGCCCCTGTTCGCTTTGCAGGTGAGGCTGCCTGGGCGAAGTGCTGATCACACCTCCCCAGTTGTATCCACCCCGACCAGATGTTCCAAGCTCCAGGAGGTGCCCGTAGAGGTGGTAGTGGTGAGTTCCCTCGCTGAGTCCGTGGGAACCACCAACCTTGAGGGTAAATCGACTAAAAAATAAAATAAAAAATAAATAAATAATAATAATAATAATACCGGTAATAATAATAATAATAATAATAATAATAATAATAATAATAATAATAATAGAATAGGATGGGGTATAAAACACCAGGCTTTGGAAACAATTTATAAAGGAGCAATATTGCCAATGCTGTTATATGCTGCTCCGATCTGGATTGAATCCCTAGAAAAGAAATGTAATATGATTAAATACGTGAGAGTGCAAAGACTTATTCTCTTGAGAATAGCAAAATCGTACCGCACTGTATCTCATGAGGCACTGTGCATTATTACAGGAATTGCTCCTATAGATATAATGGCTAAAGAGATTGTTACTCTATACAAAATCAAGTCAGGAAAAACAACTATGAACTATGTCATTGACCACCCCGAAAAACCTATGAGATGGCTCCATCCAGCCTATTTTCCTGGTACCGAAGATCCAAGAATAGCATTACATGAATATATCCCATGGAAAATTTACACAGATGGAAGCAAAAGTGAAGAAGGAGTGGGAGCTGGCATAGCTATATTCAGATTGCACGAATTAGTAGACCAATTGAAATATAGACTGCAAGACAACTGTTCGATTAATCAGGCGGAGCAATTAGCTATACTTAAATCTCTGGAGTTCTTAGATACTACTAGGACAGAGGATGATGAAGATCAGAAAGTAATTATTTACACAAATAGTAAAATAGCAATTGACTCCATTGCGGACTTCAGAAATCATAACGAACTAATTGAGAATATAAAAAGGACTACAGCTATTCTAAAAAGAAAAAATTGGATAGTAAAATTTGAATGGGTTAAGGCACATACAGGTGTTGCAGGCAATGAACTGGCTGATAAAATTGCAAAGGAGGTTACAAAATTAAGCGAGGTTTGTTTCGATAGAATACCCATCTCAACTTTTAAAAGAAATCTCAAAGAAGAATCAATTCATGAATGGCAGCAAAAATGGGAACAAACTTCAAAAGGCACACTTACAAAAGAATTCTTTCCAACAGTTGCAGGTAGATTAAAATCCAAAATCACCTTAACACCTAATATGACTACAATACTGACTGGACATGGAAATATTGCTTCGTACTTACACAGACTTAAAATTATACGTAATCCCGAGTGTTCCTGTAAAAGTAGCCCTCTGACTATAGATCATATAATTTTCGTGTGCAGTGAAGTGAAAAATATTAGACAATTCTTGATCAACAGTGTTAATAGAGATGATAACTGGCCGATTCAGAAATCTGTGCTATTAAAAAAGTATTTGAAGGAATTTTCTAAATTTGTTAATGCTCTGGATTTTCAAGCTCTAAGGAAAAACGATGAATAATATTGTTTGATATTGTTAAGACTAAGTCATCTAGTAATTATTGAATTATTATAATGTAAATTATTTTGTTCATTTATAAAATGTAATGTAAGTGCATGTAGTACTACTTATGTAGTGGAGCATGCAGAGAGTATGAACAATAATAATAATAATAATAATAATAATAATAATAATAATATGGTATTGCCTCGGGTGCCGGGTGCAAGTTTTGTTATTTGACACCCAGAGGGTAACTTGCATGTCGAATTTTGTTGGTCTATGAAGCACTATTATTTGAAAGTGAAGGAGGTTAGATATCAAAGCTCCTTGACACTGTAGCGCTTTCTAGTAGAGGAATGAGGAACTTTGTATTGGTGGAAAATCACGAGATTAATTTTGCCTTTATGAACTGAATTCAAATGGCTTCCTTAACATGCCAAGATCGTATGACGTGCGTGTCGTGATTTTTTCCGCCTTTCAAAAAAAATCACTTACCAAAGCCAGGAGCGAACCTGCAAGCTTGGGGGTTAGTAATCCGACACGATAACCACTCACCCACCGTGGCTAGCATTTTCACACTGATGAAGAGCAGACGATAGTTACACGCTGATTCCATTCACAGGCAACAGACTTCTTTGACATAGGACCACAAAAGTTGATACCATGCCATGACAAGTGTCTCAAGTCGGAAAGTAGCTGACACATTGCTGTACCGGTTGCCAATAAAGTTTTGCATTTAACAATGTTTTTAAGTCAATTTTACCATCCAGGTTCGTTATTTTCAGGGACTCAGCGAGGGATCCCACCACTATCGCCTCTACGGGCAGTGTCCTGGAGCTTGGAACATCTGTTCGGGGGTATACAACTGGGGTGTTGTGATCAGCACCTCGCCCAGGCGGCCTCACCTGCAAAGCGAACAGGGACCTCATGAGGGATGGAAATGGAGGGGAAGATTGGGAGGGATATGCAAGGAAGAGGGAAGGAGGCCGTGGCCTTACAGTAGTCATCATCCCGGCATTTGCCCGAAGACGAAGTGGGAAACCCCGGAAAAACACTTCGAGGATGGCTGAGGTGGGAATCGAACCCCCTCTACTCACTTGTACCGCCCGAGGCTGAGTAGACCCCGTTCCAGGCATGTAGCCCCGTGTACTTTGGGTGTGTGTAGAATCTGTCTGATAACCGGTGTTAATTGTGATGGCTGTATTAGTGTGTGTTATCTGTTTTCAATTCAAGTAAGGACTGCAGACATTGAATTTTTTCAAGTAGTTCCTACTTTTGCCGCCAAACGTCACCGTCAACGACTACTAGTTCTGAACTTGGTTACCAGATGCTACCGCAGTCGGCTCCTGGCGACAAACGTTGGAACCTAAGAGCGTTTGTCAAATGTTTAACCTAAATTTAGCTTCACACAGCGGTAATTAGTCGGAGGTTCTTTAACATGACATAAATCTATGACATGGGACTGCCGCTGGCTTTACTTCCCCTCCGAAGGAAGGCTTACTGAGGGATTTTTAACGCTCTTAAAAAAGACAACGACTTCGGATGGGTTTGAACCCGCAATCTTGGGCATAGAAGCTCAGCTTGCTACCAACTATGCCACCGAAGGCGCGGAAATGGTTCTCCGCGGTTTCCAATTATAAACGCCACGCAAATCCCGGAATAGTAGATTTTAATAGACCACGGCTGTTTCCTCCCAACTTCATGCCTACTAATCGGATTTTTTATTATGGATACTCGAGTTTAGGCCTTAATTACTACCAAACCAACAGACCTATTGAAAATAAGTTATACCAATATTTTCCTTGTTTAATTCTGCGTTAGACTATATAAGCCAATTATTTTAAAGTTTATTAATTATTTATTTATATGTGGTTGTATGAAAAATTGTCCGTGTTTTTGACGTCTTTTCTAGGAACCGCTCACTTAAAACTATATACATGGAAAACTACTTGGCTGAGGGTAATACAATTTTTATATGTGATAGGCACAAGTATTGGTAGTGCAAATCTCAAGTTTCAATTTTTTACAACAAGCCAATAAAAAGTTCTTATACTTTTTCTGACGTAACGTTTTCTCAGCCCAGGATAAACGTACAGCAGGAAACTTGGTCTCATTTTGGAGCTCTCATTCGTGATTATCGGAAACTACGACCACTGTAAACGTACAGTGTGATGACGAATTTATGAAGAGTAATATTAATGGGAGGTTTTGTGCGTTGTAGCCCGAG
Organism: Meconema thalassinum; assembly: GCA_946902985.2. NCBI lineage: Eukaryota > Metazoa > Arthropoda > Insecta > Orthoptera > Tettigoniidae > Meconema > Meconema thalassinum. The sequence goes on along the minus strand of OX336394.1, from coordinate 174,706,124 downwards.
CGAGTAAAAGCGAGCGGGCTTGTGAAATCCAATACAGCGTTGCCGCGTTAAGTGCAGTGTCGCGACTGGCAACAAACGAACACTGCTTTAAGTTTACTTTCAACCTTTGATTTTGTTTCCTCGTACAAATTTCATTTTCCATCACCTTTTTCACATAAGGGCTTTGGACCTTCAATGGCAGGTTTAAAAATGGTTTGCTTCCTAATTTGGAAATATCATACTAGGCCTACACAATTTTTACATGGGTTATTTACATATATATACAATATTAAATTCAATCAGTATTCTTCGTCTGAAGAATCACTCTGTTCGGATGAATCAGAACTGCTGTCATTCATGTTAATTATGACTGGCTCGAAATGAGGGACATTTTCAGACAGTCCATCTTTCTCCCAGTAGTGGTCTTCAATTCTTTTAGCGTGTTTAATACATTGTTTCCAGAGTTCGGGAGTAACGGTACGCAAGGCTTCTCGGCATAAAACATTCATTGCTTCCATACTTCTACCATTTTGTAATATGTTAGCCATATTTGTTTTTGCTATTTTTCCTTTAACGTAAGCCCAAATAAGTTCAATTGGATTGAGCTCGCAATGAGCCACTGATAACCAAACAAGCTTTACATCCGGTCGAAGTCGTTTCGTCAGTTGTTCCAGCTTCTTCACTGGAGTTTGAAAATAAGGCCTGGCAAGGACAATTAGCTCTGATTTAGTCAGCTTGTTGTAATTGACAACTCCAAGTGGTAGCGATATATTCTTTGATGTTATCCAGGTTATAATGTCAGGTTTCAGCCACGACATGTTCGGGTTTTTAGTTGCAGGATCGACCATCGTATGATATGGGGCTTGATCTATAATAACTGCCGACCTTTGAGGCAATAAACTCAGCACTTTCGTGAACCATTCTTCGTAATGAGTCGAGTTCATTTCGTTGTGGTAATCACCGCTCCCTTTCTTGCCGATAAAACAAAGTTCTGCACCGTCAAGAAATCCTTCTTCGCTTCCTATATGTAAAATTATGATGCGTTTCCCAGCTCCAGACGGTGTCTTGAAACCTCCACGCCATCCATAAATTTCCTGAATGTACCCTCTGTATTGATCATAATTATCGAAGTTCTTTTCCAAAGCATCAACCACGTTTTCTTGCCACCCATATTTCATAGTGTGGTTCTGTCCGCACCAGGTCTCGTCTGTAAAGAAGATCTTGTAGCCCTGTGCTCGAAGTTCTCTCATTCTTCTCAGGAATGTATGTCGGGATGCAGCAACCGTCACGGATTCCATTAGCACTGGTTTCCTGTTCAGTTTTTTGAATCGGAATCTCAAGCCTTTGACTACTTTCAAAAGCGTAGAAATTGACATATCAGGAAAATCGTTTATATTTTCGGACAGTTTCTCGCGGAGGTTTTTAATTGTGGGAAATACTTTATTCATGTAAAAATCATGTATAGTTCTTCTTATTGTGCCCAAAGTAAAATCATCGAGTTGGATTTTCGGACGACCTGGCCCGGGCCTCACACACTGCTTCTTTCTTGACCTGGATGATATATTTTCATCATTCTCCCTTGAAGTGGCTCCTATTCTCTTCACTGATGACACTGATAATCCAAGACAATCAGCCACTTTCCGATACACAGGAAACCTCTTGTCCCCTAATTTTTCCCCCTCATTTCGAAAGAAACAAATAGCACTGAGAACTAGCGCAAGTTCGCCCTCAGACAATGGTGGTCTCGGAGGCATCTGGAAGTTATGTGGCCAATATTCAGTAAACAGGAAGACTGAAATAGCATGAGGACTTAGCCAGCCAGGTCACTCGCATTCCATTCGCAACTGCCCGGGGCGAGGGTAGCCGGCAACGCTGCTCTCGAATTCACCACCTCGCCCGCTTATAATCGCACGGGCTACAACGCACAAAACCTCCCATTATTATTACTCTTCATAAATTCGTCATCACACTGTACGTTTACAGTGGTCGTAGTTTCCGATAATCACGAATGAGAGCTTCAAAATGAGACCAAGTTTCCTGCTGTACGTTTATCCTGGGCTGAGAAAACGTTACGTCAGAAAAAGTATAAGAACTTTTTATCGGGTAGATGAAAAACATTGAAACTTTAGATTTGCACTACCAATACTTGTGCCTATCACATATCAAAATTGCATTACCCTCAGCCAAGTAGTTTTCCATGTATATAGTTTTAAGTGAGCGGTTCCTAGAAAAGACGTCAAAAACACGGACAATTTTTCATACAACCACAAATAAATAAACAATTAATAAACTTTAAAATAATTGGCTTATATAGACTAACGCAGAATTAAACAAGGAAAATATTGGTATAACTCGTTTTTCAATAGGTCTGTTGGTTTGGTTGTAATTAAGGCCTAAACTCGAGTATCCATAATAAAAAATCCGAGTAGTTACATTCCTCTCTCTTTAACTCGTCTGATAAGATTGTCATAAGTACGGTTGTTTTTGTTGTTGCTGTTGATTTCTTCCAGGGGCTTTTTGACACCGTGGTCATGTATCTCCGAGTACTTGGGTCTGTATAGACTTTGTGTCACTGTAATGTCTGTGTTTGTAATTGAGGTAGGATTTGGGTAGGAAGCGGCCGTGGCCTTAAGTTAGGTATCATATGCCTGGAGTAGAAGTCGGTAACCACGGAAAACCACTTCCTAAATGGTTGAGGTTGAAATCGAACCCATCTCTTCTCAGTTTTAGCCTCACGAGGCTGAGTGTACCCCTGACATTACTCGTGAAGGTACATACCAAGGATTACATACTCTTTCAGTAAATTACGGAAGGGGGTCAAGGGGTACACTAGAATTTGTTCACGTGTTTTTCATGTGCGGGTGTGGTACGGAAGGTCTTTTATATTATTAAATAAATATTTTTTTTTTATTTAGTCAATTTACCCTCTAGGTTGGTAGTTCCCACGGACTCAGCAAGGGAACTCACCACTACCGCCTCTATGGGCAGTGTCCTGGAGCTTGGAACATCTGGACAGGATGCATACAACTGGAGAGGTGTGATCAGCACTTCGCCCAGGCGGCCTCACCTGCAAAGCGAACAGGGGCTTCATGAGGGATAGGAAGGGATGGAAGATTGGGATGGATAGGCTAGGAAGAGGGAAGGAGGCGGCCGTAGCCTTACTGGAGGTACTGAAACCGTATTTTGCATTTAGCTGGAAATAGGTTAAGTTGGCAATAACACTGATGGCAGTACTGCGACCTTCTTTGAAATGCAGGTGCGCGGTGAGATTGTGGCGAGGTTAGGAGCAGCCAGCAGCCCGCCATACAAAGTGATGACCACATGCCAGACCAGGACCTTCTATACTACCGGACCTGACACTGCAATCCAAGATGGCCACCGTAGTTGGTGGTCGGACATCAAACGCCTGACGTTTGTCACAATCCAACACAATACAAAATAACATCATGACGTGATTTTGTCTGCTGTTAATTCATTTTATGGGCTTGGAACATCTTGGTCATCAGCCCCGTGCAGTTGTGTGTGGGTTGAATTCCTCCGATTACGTGATGAATGTAGTAGTGTGTGTAGCTGTGTAAGGGACAGGCATGGGGAGGTGCCCTAGGAGTTGAAGTAAGGTACCACCGGAGTTTCATCAGGAAAGGAATAAAATAAAATAATATTGAGGCCCACAGGAGAGATTTGCAGAATATCTTGGCTGAGTGAACAGGGAAAGTTGTAAATGTTCCTGTAGGAATTTCAATCCCTTTTTAGCAAGTTACATATTATTCAGGGCATGTTTGCCATCTCTTGATGAATGCAGTACATTTGCATTTTTCTGTTGGCACAGGCTAGAGTAAAATGAAGCTTTTCGCCGATGTCTCAGTCTCACTCATGGCTGTGATTATATGGAAGCTACTGAGGAATGGGTGGTGCTTAGTAATGACATTCAGGGCACAGTCAGTGTCTGTTGGCACAGGCTAGAGTATCACCGATGTCTCAGTCTCACTCTTGGCTGTGATTATATGGAAGCTACTGAGGTATGGGTGGTGCTGAGTAATGCCATTCAGGGCACAGTCAGTGCTTGTTGGCACAGGCTAGAGTATCACCGATGTCTCAGTCTCACTTATGGCTGTGATTATATGGAAGCTACTGAGGTATGGGTGGTGCTGAGTAATGACATTCAGGGCACAGTCAGTGCCTGTTGGCACAGGCTAGAGTATCACCGATGTCTCAGTCTCACTCATGGCTGTGGTTATATGGAAGCTACTGAGGTATGGGTGGTGCTTAGAAATGACATTCAGGGCACAGTCAGTGTCTGTTGGCACAGGCTAGAGTATCACCGATGTCTCAGTCTCATTCATGGCTGTGATAATATGGAAGCTACTGAGGTGTGGGTGGTGCTGATTAATGACATTCAGGGCACAGTTAGTGCCTGTGGGCACAGTCAGTGCCTGTTGGCACAGGCTAGAGTATCACCGATGTCTCAGTCTCACTCATGGCTGTGGTTATATGGAAGCTACTGAGGTATGGGTGGTGCTTAGTAATGACATTCTGGGCACAGTAAGTGCCTGTGGATGCTGTGAAAGGTTCTACTCATAGGGTTAGTACTGCTGTACTGACTCAGTGAGGAAAGCAATGACAAACTACCTCACTCCTCTTCTTGCCTAGTACGCCTCAATATAGCGCTGCCATGGGTTTCTGAGGGTATCTACCCACATAACCTAACGGCAGTGCCTTTTGAGGATCCAACCAGCTTTCGGGCTGACTACCTAACAGATATACATATTATTCTTAAAAATAAATGTGACCAACCAGATGGTGTAGTTCTTGGTTGTCACTTCTGGGGCCCAAGTTTGATTCCTGACTGTCAAGAAATCTCATTTCTAGTCTGAGGGTAAGAACGGGCTACACACAGCCTAGTGAGGTAAACCGAGAAATGTTGGGTTCGATTCTCAGCTTAGCCACCCAGCAAGTGGTTTACCATGGGTTCCCACACATACTGAAGATAAATGCCTAGGTAATTCCTATCATAAGGTCACGACTGCCTCCTGTAAATCCGTCAACAAGTAGGCTAGTCGTATTCATTCATTCCTATTCATAAGATTAAATGGAACTCTGTCAAACGGGGTGGCTTCGGTGGCGTAGTTGGTAGCATGCTGAGCTTCTATGCCCAAGATAGCGGGTTCAAACCCGGCCGAAGCCGTCGGATTTTTTAAGAGCGTTAAAAATCCCTCAGTATGCCTTCCTTCGGAGGGGAAGTAAAGCCGGCGGTCCCATGTCATAGATTTATGGCATGTTAAAGAACCTTCCACTAATTACACCTGTGTGAAACTAAATTGGATAAGTTAAGAATGTAAACAACGCTCTTAGGTTTCTACGTTCATTGCCAAGAGCCGACTGCGGTGGCGTCTAATATCTAAGTTCTGTACTAGGCCTAGTAGTCGTTGACGGTGGCGTTTGGCGGCAAAAGTAGGAACTATTTGAAAAATTCTAAGTTGCAGTCTGTACTTAAATTAAAAAACATATACACTCACTAATACAGTCATCACAATTAACACCGGTTATCAGACAGATTCTACACACACCCAAAGTACACGGGACTACATGACCTCATTGTCGCAGCTCCTAAACTTAAGAACCAACCAAACTCTGTCAAAGGCATGACGTGTGTCAGAATCCAACCCAACCCAAAATAACATCATGACGTGATTTTGTCTGCTGTTAATTCATTTTATGGGCTTAGGACTTCTTGGTCATCAACCCCGTGAAGTTGGGTGTGGGTTGAATTCCCCTGATGGGAAATTAGAAAATAGGCACCAATGGCTTATCTTCATAATAATTGGATTTGGATCCAGTCACACAACAGTTTCAAGGCATATCACCACAATTTTAGCATAACCTATGTATGAGTAAGCCTACTGGTAGTTTATTAAAACGGGATCCACACCAAGTACGTGATAAGATTGATATCCTTGGACAAGCAGGCGTATAATTGGATGAGAGAACACTGCAGACAATTTAAAAAGTAGGTTATGTTCCTACGTACGGTAATCAATTTTCAGATCTTCTTAAACCTTGAATTGGAATACGTTAATTATTGCTATGCTTGCTCATAATGAATTACCATTACTAATAATTTATAAACTATAAACAGAATAATTAATAGACCAAACTTACCCACTGATTGGCAATGGTATCACAAGCGTAACAGAAGTCACCGGTATCTCGTATTTAAGAAGCACTATTGCAGACATTTACTTACACGAACGTGTAATATCATTAAGCAATAATCAATAAGCACAGATAAACAAGGGAGACGATTGCTAACCGAAATTCACATCACTATCACATCGTAAACAAAACGACTCAACTAATAAACAAAGCATGTAACCACCAACAGCGACAGCCATCTTTCATCAGTCCCGCCGCCAGTGTCAGGTCCGGTATTATAGAAGGTCCTGGCCAGACATCTGTAATACCTGTATTGAATACAAGATGGAGACAGCACCACTGTCGTTATATTGCACACTGTGGTTAAGTAATATACACTTGGCAGTATGAAACAAAGATTGGGAAATGCATCTTATGGACAAAGGAAAATAACTGAGAACTTTTATATGAGTATAAATGCATATACTGACATATACGTGTTACAGTACAAAACGTAATAGGATTTTCTTCTGATCTTATTATAGTTTCAGACAGTGTTAACCTTCAATTTGAGCACAGTGAACTCATTCACGTATGATAACTTCTTCTCAAGCCAATAGCATAACAACTTGTTCTACATTGCAGTACAGTACAAACAGCATTAGCCATGATTGTGATAAATGATAAGAGAGAGATATTGCTGCGTTATGAAGATGCAGAACATGGGCTAAATACAGACAAGGAATGTGACACATAGCAGCATTGAATACTCAGGATGATTACTTGATCCCAATATGAGCAACTACAGCACAAGGCTTTATAAGAGAAGATTGAAGAGATCGTGAAAGTTGGAATGACAATTCGTACTGTTACATAATGAAACTATTTTGCCTTACTACATCAACGTTATCGTACTCTTTAGCAAGTGATAGAACAATGAACTTTGTCAAACGAACATCTGTTAGCTTCATCTCGTTCGCGACCGGTAAACGGGTCTTCTTGATGTCCAGTCGTTTCGTGACCGGTGCAGCTGAGCAGATGAGGGTTCGATCCTTGACAGGAGTATGTATTCTAGCATTCTCACTCCATTCAACTAGAACTTCAACAAGGTAGCTGGCGGTTTTCTTTTTGTAGACAGTATGAATTTGTCATGCTTTTGAGAGCTCCTTTTCACCAATTTTGATTAAAGTGGTTAAGAAATACAGCCGAGGGCTAGGGTGATTCTTTAATCATTTCTGTCCGAGTATGTATTTCACTTTGTAGTTCAATTTAGTAGTTATTGTAGTGTTATTTTGAACATTACGTTGCCTTTATTAAGGTATAATTTGGGAATAAATAGAAGAATATAGTTTGTTGGGAAGACAACATGAGAAAATCTTAGGAAGAAGACTACGGTAAAATTATATAAGAATAATTCTAACTCAAGCAGATGTCCCATATCCAACGTATACGTGAATTCGATTTGAACAAATTCTCTGGATTTTTGAATTTGATATCGAATATTTTTGAGAGCTCATGCAAGTTTATTTGATAGACATGCAGGTATATATTTTTGTCAAACCCGGCCGAAGCCGTCGGATTTTTTAAGAGCGTTAAAAATCCCTCAGTATGCCTTCCTTCGGAGGGGAAGTAAAGCCGGCGGTCCCATGTCATAGATTTATGGCATGTTAAAGATCCTTCCACTAATTGCACCTGTGTGAAGCTAAATTGGATAGGTTAAGAATGTAAACAACGCTCTTAGGTTTCTACGTTCGTTGCCAAGCGCTGACTGCGGTGGCGTCTAGTAGCTAAGTTCTGAATTAGACCTAGTAGTCGTTGACGGTGGCGCTTGGCGGCAAAAGTAGGAACTATTTGAAAAATTATAAGTTGCAGTACTTAAAATTAAAAAACAGATACACACACTAATACAGTCATCACAATTAACACCGGTTATCAGACAGATTCTACACACACCCAAAGTACACGGGGCTACATGACCGCGTTGTCGCAGCCCCTAAACTTAAGAACCAACCAACCAACCATATATTTTTGTCGAATTGAGCATAGAGATGGAACATCGTGATTTCTAGTATGATTATTTGCGATTGTGCGAATTTATTTCTGGTAATCCAGATTTTTGATTTTTTTGATTTCGACACCCTTGGTGAGCTCGTTCAGTTTTTAAATTTTTGTTGATTCTTATGAGAAACTCCAACTTGGTTAAGCGTTTAAATCTAATGGTTAACTTGTACCTTCTCAAGATAGGCTCTTCTCCATGCTGTAGGTTTTGACGTGTTTCCTTAGAGGAGGATCTCCAGTTGAATTATTTTCAATTAGGCGAACACAGTGGTCGGTCGAGAAATATTGAAAGAAATACTTTGTTTGTGAAAGTGTAATTAGTAATGATATGCAATGAAAAGAAATAAATGTTTAAAATACATGTAAGTCATAATCGAGATGACAGATTTTTCGAATTCTCACACAGTTATTTAGACTTGTGAATACAGTATTTTATCACTGTTCTGATAAAGATTATTCTCGACACTTTAACTTTTGGCTAATTTGAAGCAACATATTTATCTATGATTGAATAAAAACTTGTGTATTATTTGAAATGTTTGGAAATTATTAAGAGCTGTTGAGCGATAATATGGTAATAATGGAATTTTGTCTGCGTATTTGAATTGCAATTTAGGAGATATTAGACATATGTGGATAGTCAATATCAGTTTTTCCAGCACTGAATTAGCTATGGAGCTATTGCTGAGTGCACTACGGTGTATTATTTTGAACGTGAAATTGAGTCACGATTTTAGCTAGTGGAAAGCTAATGTACAATTTTGAATCCAACATTTAAGAAACCAAGTATTGTAACAACATCGTTAATAATTTGTTAAAAATTTAGCAACAATTGTTTTTAGAGTAGAGTTTAATTGGAAAGACTGTAATATTAATACTTGTATAAACTTGAGATATGAATAAATAAAATATTGAGTGATAGAAAATCTAATATCTGTGAGAAAGTGAAATGAAACATAATCATCATAATTAATAACATGACGTCCGATTAGCTTAATTGTTTGTCTTTTAGGACGGAACAGACTTGAAATTGAAATCACATAAATGTATATGAATACATGAAAGTAACAGAGATGAATAATACTAGGCGCAACTAACTCCCAGAATTAAAGTGTAATTATGTAAATTATGTGTATATAAATTGCTACGATTGAATAGGGTATTTTATATTTGTGTCAAAAAGGGTTACGATCATATTATAATATTTTTGTGTGTATTTTTTTATATCTGAACTTCGTTGATAATGATGCGACGTTAGGCAGTTTGTGTGGCCTAGTTAAGGCGGTTGTCACTTAAACACATTTTTCATGCTTCGGCAGAGGCATAATATTATATACTTTTGTTCAGTGAAGTTTCTACTTCACGACACTGCGGTTTTAGTTAATAAACTGTTGTTAAATTTTAAAAATTCTTACGAATGACTTAGCGATTTCTATTCGAACTAGGATGTGCTACGAGGACCAGTGGGTCATTAGATAGGATGCTTTGTAACGCGCCCGAGATGAGTTTTTTTTTTTTAAGAGTCTTGTTAGCTCACTTTGGGCTATTTTTCATTTTTTATTTCATCGACCACTGGCATCTTCTTATCACATTCTTTTAATTTTTGTGGTATTCCTATCCATGGTCGATCCTTGGTGGTGGTGTCTTGGGGGTTATTTAAGCCGGGGCTTCCAGATTCTACGATCCTGCATTTTCTTCGTATTTCACCAGGTAAGACCACGTGGATACGGGTACAGTACCATCCCGGCATTTGCCCGAAGACGAAGTGGGAAACCACGGAAAACCACTTCGAGGATGGCTGAAGTGGGAATCGAACCCCCTCTACTCATTTGGACCACCCGAGGCTGAGGAGATCCCGTTCCAGTCCTCTTACCACTTTTCAAAAATGTCGTTGCAGAGCCGGGAATCGAACCCAGGACCTCCGGGGCGGCAGCTAACCATGCTGACCGCTACGCTGCGGATATTATTATATTATTATCATTATTATTATTATTATCATTATTATTATTATTATTATTATTATTATTATTATTATTATTATTATTATTATTATATTATGGCATACAACGACGAGACAAAGATAATTTTTAGCCCCTCGGTGTCAGAAACAAAACTCGAGGGTTTCCGAAACTATATTTTAAGGCTCTAAAACCAACAGTTTCTGAGATATTCCCAGAAAACTAATTTAATAACTAATGAAGGAATGCAAGCCGGTAACCATAACAACAGGTTCTCAAGAGAAGACATCCAACTTTCCATGACATCCAACTTTTCATATACGGTATGTATTTCTGTAAGACGACCACTCCACTTTTTACATTACTGTGAAAGTTTGCAAATGGCTATAAGTTTATCACGGAACCAACTAAGATTGTAAAATTCATCAATGCACCTAAGGAGTTCATGGGGTACCCAAGATTTTTTACGTGATTTACACGTGTGATATGTCGTACAGAATTATATCTCCAAACAGCAACATTATTTTCAAAAATTCCTGAATTGAAATAGTAATTTCTTGCGGCTATTAGGAATTTGGGCCATTGGAGGCTAAAAAAACCCTGAATATGCATACAGCACAAGCCTTTATAATTTATTAAAGGGGTCTGCCTGTGGATGGGGACTTAACTCAACGGTGAGGGTCAGTTTTTATGTGAGGTGTATTGCGTTTCGTCTACGAGGTTTTCAATTTTATTTTCACGTCAGGAAGTACACGTTAGGTGAATTTAGTTTGAGCACATTCTAACTTCAATTCTTTTGTCGACAAATGGGTTCATCGTAAGGATGATTTGTTTGATACTGTGTGGTTGATATATCCATATTAGGACATCTGGGTGATATGTTGTAGGTTGGTTGGTTGGTTCCTCAGTTTAGGGGCATGACAACGCGGTCATGTAGCCTCGTGTACTTTGAGTGTGTGTAGAATCTCTGTGATAACCCGTGTTAATTGTGATGGCTGTATAAGTGTGTGTTATCTGTATTTCAGGGAGGGACTGCAGACGATCAATTTCAAGTAGTTGCTACTTTTCCTACCAAATGCTACCGTCAACGACACCTAACTCATACTTGGCTACTAGATGCCACCAAAACCGGCACCTGGCGGCAAACGTCGGAACCAATAGAGCGTTAATCAAATCTTATCTACAAATTTAGCTTCACACAATTGTAGTTAGTGGAAGGTTCTTTTACATGACATAAATCTATGACATGGGCCCGCTGGCTTTACTCCCCCCCCCCCCGAAGGAGGGCGTACTGAGGGATTTTCAACGCTCTTAAAAATCCGACACTTCGGCCGGGTTTGAAGCCGCCATTATGGGCATAGAAGTTCAGCATGCTACCAACCACGCCACCGAAGCCGTTGTGATATGTTGTAACCAATGGGTTTGTCTGTCTGCCTTTCTGTGTATCTTTATGTTCGCCTATAACTCGTGTTCGAATCTTTGGAGCATCGTAAAATTAGGTATGGTATTCATGAGAATCACTACACCAATCATTTATAAAACTCTTCACCGTACTTCTCATAGAAGGGTGGGTATAGGAAAATATTTTTCAAAATACATGTTAAATAGACGAAATACAAAAAATATTCTAGAAGGACGACCAAAGCATATGTTGCGCTTCTCAGTGTGAGACAAAACAATTCAGGAGTCTATAAAGGGTCTCCGAAAATCACATTTTAGGTCCCTTAAATTAACAGTGCCTCTGATATTCCCAAAAAACTAACTTCGCTCTGATATACGTATGAAGGAATGACAAGCCCCTAACCATTGCAACAGTAGCTCAATTGATAACGTCTGGTTATTAATACCGTAGACCAGTGGTTCCCAACCTTTTTCAGCTGACGCCCCCCTTTTCAGATACGGATGGTCATCGCCCCCCCCCCCCCTTCCCCCTCCCCACCACTCGTCGCTTCTATAACGTCTTCGATAAACTGACGCGGAGGATATAGACGTAACCTAATAACACTACATAATGGAATAATTATTTTTGAAAAAAAAAGTACGTGCTTTATATCTATTACATACTAGGACTAACTTCATTTTAGCACAATACAAAGAACACACTTTTACAATACCTTCAATTAGTCAACAAATGACAGTGAGAGGGTTGACACTGTTTTCTTTTGGTAAGATTCGGTATGTTTGGTTTGATATTTGACAGAGCACAGCGGAGATCACTTGCAATATCAAGCCGACAGCGCTGCTATATTTTTATGACACTCAGCGTTGAAAATCCTGACACGTATAAATATGTCGTTGAAAATGCGACAATGACACGCAATGCCTATTTTAGGATATTCTGCAAGTCAGTTTATCCAAAAGTCACCCAGTCCTAATATTTTGGAATCATCTTTTAGCTTTGATTCACACTTCAAACCTATGGCTTCTACTTGAAGTTGTGCTGGCAGTGCTTCAATGTCAATAGCAAGCGGATTTCTTGTTAAGATCCAGAACCATTCATCCGACGAGATATCAGGAAATTAGAAGTTGAATTCTTGTGGCAGGGAATCCAAATGTGACTGAATTTGCACCTTAAGTTTATTACGTTGATGTTCATTTTCCGACAAAATTTCATTAAGGCGGTTAAAGGATGAGAGGTTGTTCAACTGAAGCCGGCGTTTCCATAACAGTATTTTTTTTCCAGGAAAGATCTAATGGTATCATAAGCAAGCATAATATTGGAGTATTTGCCTTGGAGCTTTAAGTTCAAACTGTTCGCTATGCTAGAGAGATTATAAAATTGGCATTGCTTTTGCTCCTTACAACAGAGCGAATTCCTTATTTCACCTCCAACCTCGCGTTCTGGAGAGGATGGTGCCGACAGTTGGCAATTAGACTACCAGTGCTTTTGAACGATTGACTTGGCACGACAATCACTTGGAGAGATTCGAAAAATGTGTATTATACAAAATTGTGATATTCGAGTTTAAAAAAACTTAATTCGGAAATCACTTCACGCCCCCCTTGATAAAGCTCTACGCCCCCCCAGGTTGGGAACCTCTGCCGTAGACCGTTTGAAGAACGGGTACTTCTGCTAATCTCAAAATAAGAATAAATAGTCAACAATTTAATATCGAAGGGATTATAGCTTGGATTTATAATTAAAAAAAACGCCATATTTAAATCAGTCATTTTTGAGTGATATTTCGTCATTTTTAAGGTCATATTTGCTTGCATATTTGGGTTATCTTTAGGTCTTAAACATCCGAGCCCTAATAATTACCCATTATAATAATGGATATAACTAATACATGCAATTGTTTTCAGGAGTGTTATTTACTTATTATTCATATATTATACATTGTACTCAGCCCAGTCATTGGGCAAAATCGTGTTGACCGACTGAAGAGTTACAACTGACAACTGGTTATAAGACAAGGTTAAAAATTGCATTGATTACTCGGCAAGTACAAGCCATAAAAAAGTGATTCCTGGACGGTCATCATTGGAATTAAGTGACCTTCTTGACTGCTCTATTGATTCTTCTTGAACACGTGCAGATTTTATGAGCGCCTCATGTGATGGGCACATAGTCTTATAACAGCGTGTCTGATTCGTGTTCGTACGCTCATGAACTAGGCATAGGTTTACCATATTCAAAAATTCCAAAATGCTAGCTAAATCTTCTGGGCAATTACTGGTAACTTCTTACATACCTAGCGGTGTACATAATATCTACCTCGTAGCATTAACAAATTCCATTTGATAAATAGGCTAATTTATATGGTATATGGGGCAGAAATAGAGATTTACCAATAAAAATTAGGCTACATCAGTTTGAGATCCAGGCATAGTTTTCACTAAAACTAATCTAATTTAAACATATCCTAATTTCCAAGCAGTGGCGTCATTGTCGTGTAGCTGTATTACGGACAGGGATGGAGAGGTGTCCAGGGACTTGAAATAAGGCACTATCCCGTTATTTGCTTGGATGGAGTGTGGTAAAACGCGGGTAGTCACTGACAGTGCCAGGTTTCGAATATGCAATCTCCGGACTTCCCCACGATGCTATCGTGCATGATTTAACGAGCACGGCTACGCCGTGGGGTCATCAAAATGGTGAGAATTTATTGAGTATGCATTGAGTAATTCCTTACAAGGGAAGTATAAGGTAAGACAGGTCGAAACCTATCTTGAAACTTTGTGGACGCAATCTTTGTACTATAAGAGGACAGTGTGCGGAAAATCAGCCGCCAGATTGAACTGCAAGACTCCGAAATCATGTGGCGAATCTCTCACATAAATCAATGGGAAGTAGCGAGTACCGTACATGTTGGAAGGGACAGCCCTGACAGCCCAGGCACTCAAGGCCGGTGGGAAGCAGCTGCACGCTCCAGTCGGCATATACGCCCCGCCTCGCTACTACTCCGAGTGCCGCAGGGATGTCCAACTCTGCCAGCCGTCACGCCTGCGTACCAAGATGTAGGGTACGATTTCGGAGCCTTGCAGTTCAATCTGGTGGCTGATTTTCCACACGTTGTCCTCTTATAGTACAGAACAACGATTGCGTCCACAAAGTTTTAAGATAGGTTTCGACCTGTCTTACCTGATACTTCCCTTGTTAATTAGACCAAAGTTGGCGGTCGCCTGGGCGATCGGCCTGTCACCATCATTAGTTGTATGTGCAGACAAAGTGTGTTCAGCTACTAGACACAAGGTAGAGGATTGATCCCTCGCAGGGTCCGTGGGTGAAGCCAAGCTGGGAGGTTAAGCGATTTATAGAAAGTCTTCAACGTTGCCAGACTGAGACTTCACAATCCCGCCCACAAACAGTCTCCCTCTGCCAACTGATCACTGAAGGTGTAGCTTCTATTGCTGTTCAATACTAAAGCAATACCTGGCTTCGGTGGCGCAGTCGGTAGCTTACTGAGCTTTTTTGCCCAAGATGGCGGGTTCAAACCCGACCGAAGTCGTGGCATATTTTAAGAGCGTTAAAATCCTTCAGTATGACTTCCTTTGGAGGGGAAGTAGCCAAGCCGGCGGTCCCATGTCATAGAGTTATGGCATGTAAAAGAACCTTCCACTAATTAAACATGTGTAAAGCTAAATTTGCAGGTTAGATTTCGTTGAAACGCTCTATCAAAGTTTCTACGTTCACCACTAGGTGTCAGTGACATCTGATAGCGAAAGTTGGAACTACTTGAAATTGAACGGAACTTGTAGCTCACACCATGGGTGTCCACTTGAAGCAGCTACAGCCTCGGAGACTCCCTGCACTAAAAGCCATACGCTAAATAAATAAATACTAAAGCGATAAGCCACAAACTAGAATTGTAAACAAATATGCAAAGATGGTCTACGAGTATTGCGCTGAAATGTTGATAAAAAGATAGAACTGTAATTGTAAATAGGCAGTGTTTGCCCATTAATACTTCGTTGAATGATATCAGTATGGAGGTTCATTCACAGACTCTGTAGGAATTCGGATCAATTTCTTTCTTTGGTACTACTGTATGTACATGAATGTGTGGGTTTAAAAAAAATGTACATTGGCATTATGGAGTGGTTTTGGAAACAGAAACTATGCCATTTTCACAATTTTTTTGCAAGCTGGCCCTCCTTACTCAATAAATTCTCACCATTTCTATGACCCTGTGGCGTAGCCGTGCTCGTTAAATCGTGCACGACGGCCACGTGGGCAAGTCCGGAGATTGCAGCTTCGAATCCGGGCACTGTCAGTGGCTAGTCTGAGTGTGATTTTCACCCGTGCTTTTCCACACTCCCTCCAGGAAAATGCTGGGATAGTACCTTATTTCGAGTCTCGGGACTCTTCCTTCATCCCTGTCCGCAATACAGCTACACACTCTGACCTTCTGACAGTCATCACAAGAATACAGGCATTCAGATAAGTTCTAAAGTAGTTGAAGTTGTTTTACGTGGCCATTAATCTCGTGATCATAAGCCAAGGGACCTACTTTTTACGTGGAATCAGAACCACAGGACATGGCATTTCACTTTCTAAAATCTCACATTCATTGACCGAGAATCAAACCCAGGCCACCGTGGTGAGAGGCCAACAGCTTGACCGCTGTGCCACCATTCCCCCTCAGATAAGTTCAGCACACACCTCACTGCATAGGTCTGATGGCCAAGGTGTCCCAAGCCCCTAAAACTAATTAACAAACAGTAGTGGTGAACAGTGGCGGCTGGAGCAGATAATCAGTTGTGTGCTATAACCCATGCCCTTCAAAAATTAACAAGTAGTTCCGTGAAGAACTACAGCCTATTTTCATATATACTACTTATGTTAATTGCCTCTTATCAACATAAAAAATTTCAGTTTCATTGCTGTAATAGATTCGTATATATTGAGATCCATCTAAATATTTCGGATGGTCGCCATGTTGGATTGTTATATGTATCATAGGCCATAGAGTCATGTACCATTAAAGGAAAATTATTGCGTAGGTTCATTATTGAAACTTTCACTTCGATCGCATAATTTCGACACAAGAAATAAACACTTAATTTAAAAATTCACACAGCCGCCAACTTGAGGTTATGTAAACAATTTAACTGAATTAGATACCAGTGCATTAGAATGTGTATAAACATTTCCTGTACCAAGTTTCATTGCGTTTGGGTCATTAAATCGCGACAAAGGTCTATTTAAAATTTTCAAATTCGCTTGGCCGCCATATTCGTTTTGTAGTTAACCGGTTTTTGAAAGTCTTATTGATGAACATCCAGTAGTGCCCTTTATCTCCGTACAAAATTTCAGGGTGATACCGCTAATAGTTTCAGAGATATAGAATGCTGGTGAAATAATTCGCACAGCCGCCATCTTGAGGTTATATAAACAATTGAATGACGTTAGATGTCGGTGTATTACAATGTGTATAAACATATACTGTACCAAGTTTTATTGCGTTTGGTTGGTTAAATCGCGAGAAACGTCTATTTAAAGTCGCAACTTCGCTTGGCCGCCATTTAGGTTTTGTATTTACCAGGTTTTCAAAAGTCACATAGGTGAACTTCTAGTAGTTCTCTTTATCAACGTAAAATATAACAGCGTGATATCGGTAATAGTTTCGGAGATATTGAATGCTGGTGAAAGATTTCGCACAGCCGCCTTGTTGGATTGGTGAGACGTAACAAAATTTGAAGGGCGCGGTCGGGGTCGTCCGGAATAGTGCTAAGAACTTACCGAGTTTCATTGAAATCGCTCCAGCCGTTTAGAAGTTATTAGGGGACACACACACACACACCATCACACACCCAGACACACGGACAAAAGGTGATCTCATAAACCTAGTTTAATAAATGAAAATAGGCTAAAAATTAGAAACATAATTATAATTTTATAGTGCATCGATTAACAAAATAAGTAAGTTGCGAGATTAAAAGACCTTCTGGCGGGAGAAGCTGATGCCTACCTCGAATATTTTCCCCCGTTTGCATTGAGCGATTAAATGCTACCGCAGACTCTCGAGGGAGCCACATGCCGTGAGACCACTCTGTGTTTGAGCGAGTAATCACTGTGAAGTCTTTGGTTCTGGATTTGGCTGTTGTTCCAACAGCACAATGGGAAGGTTGGGCACGCGTGCGCAAAATGCAGAGTGCATGTTTGCTGGCAATAAACGTAAATATTCTCTCTGAGCTGCAATCTGCACAGCCAATGCCGTACGCGGAGTGGAGTGCACGACTAGATAGGGGAGTTGATTATCTCTTATGCTTTGCCTGACGTCTATATTAATGCTCTGTATTTGATTGTTGATAATATTATTAAAGTAATTTAATTTCAAATAACACAATGTCCTGCAGGACTTCAGCACATACGGTGCAGCCACCCCTGATGGAGGCGTCTGCAACTGTTTTTGAATGGGATTGTGGGTGGTTTTTATTAACACCTGAATAATATACTGCCCTAGTTCCATAGTTGGAAAAGTGAATACAAGCTGGTAATATACAATGGGTTTGTAATAAACTAATTCTATAGCGCTTTAGAAATGGACATTAAGGTGAAAAGATTAATGACTTGTGCTACATTCTTCTAAAAGGTAAAGAGATTCGTAAGATGGATATTAATGTTAACACCGCTACGCAACATTTAATCCATACAATGTGTTGAGAATTTTTCTCAATGCATTGCCGGGTACACTTGGTTTCTTTCAGTCATAACTGGTATAAGTAGACGCTGGATGCATTGCCTCTTGAAATAGAAAACCTTAAAAAACAACTTAAAATTTTATAGTGGGGAACAATGCCAGTACGAAAGTGATGACAGTAGTGGGTAATTATGTTGTTGCAATGACGGAAGTACGGTACTTAAGGAAGGTGCACATTAACGGATCTCGTGTAGTACGGGCGAAGAAACTATGCGTCCAGCGTAGTGTTAAGATCTATTTGTACCAATTCCGCTTCAAAATACCAAGCGTAGTCAGCAATCTGTTGAGAAGGATACACAAAACATTCCATGGATTAAACGTTGCGTGACGGTGTTATCATTTGTCATCCTATCTTACAAATCGCGTACCTTTTAGAAACATAGCCTATTGAACAACTCTTAAACTTTCTTCACATTGATGGTCCATTTGGGCTCTCATGCTTTGTATGGTCCCGCGTTTCAATTTTGTTAGTATCACTATGAAACTTGCTTGCACTTATAGTGCTTATACTGCTTTTAAGAAACACTCGACGAGTATCACTGTCCTTGGTTCAATGAAAATGGCCAAGATTCACTGTGATTGGTTCAATGAAACTCGCATAGATTCACTGTGATTGGTTCAATGAAACTCGCCAAGATTCACTGTGATTGGTTCATTAAAACTCGCATAGATTCACTATGATTGGTTCAATGAAACTCGCCTGGATTCACTGTGATTGGTTCATTAAAACTCGCATAGATTCACTGTGATTGGTTCTATGAAACTCCCCGAGATTCACTGTGATTGGTTCTATGAAACTCGCCTAGATTCACTGTGATTGCTTCAATGAAACTCACCTAAATTCACTGTGATTGGTTCTATGAAACTCGCATAGATTCACTGTGATTGGTTCAATGAAACTCGGCAAGATTCACTGTGATTGGTTCATTAAAACTCGCATAGATTCACTATGACTGGTTCAATGAAACTCGCCTAGATTCACTGTGATTGGTTCAATGAAACTCGCCGAGATTCACTGTGATTGGTTCTATGAAACTCGCATAGATTCACTGTGATTGGTTGAATGAAACTCGGCAAGATTCACTGTGATTGGTTCATTAAAACTCGCATAGATTCACTATAACTGGTTCAATGAAACTCGCCTAGATTCACTGTGATTGGTTCAATGAAACTCGCCGAGATTCACTGTGATTGGTTCAATGAAACCCGCATAGATGCTCTGTGTTTGTTTCAATGAGACTCGCCTAGATTCACTGTGATTGGTTCATTAAAACTCGCATAGATTCACTGTGATTGGTTCCATGAAACTCGCCTAGATTCACTGTGATTGGTTCTATGAAACTCCCCGAGATTCACTGTGATTGGTTCTATGAAACTCGCCTAGATTCACTGTGATTGGTTCAACGAGACTCGCCATGATTCACTGTGATTGGTTCTATGAAACTCGCCTAGATTCACTGTGATTGGTTCTATGAAACTCGCCATGATTCACTGTCATTGGTTCAACGAGACTCGCCACGATTCACTGTGATTGGTTCTATGAAACTCGCCTAGATTCACTGTGATTGGTTCAATGAAACTCACCTAGACTCACTGTGGTTGGTTCAAACATGCCGAAACATGTACCATGTGTTAAAAACAGGTGATTATATCACGAAATTTTAATAAATAGTATTGACGAGGCGGAACCATTTGGAACTTTGTTCTTAATATCAATGAAACTTGCCTAGATTAACTGTGATTGGTTCAATGAGACTCGCCTAGATTCACTGTGATTGGTTCAATGAGACTCGCCTAGATTCACTGTGATTGGTTCAATGATACTCGCCATGATTCACTGTGATTGGTTCTATGAAACTTGCCTAGATTCAATGTGATTTGTTCAATGAAACTCGCCTAGATTCACCGTGACTGCTTCAATGGGACTCACCTAGATTCACTGTGATTGGTTAAATGAGACTCGCCTAGATGCACTGTGATTGGTTCAATGAGACTCGCTTAGATTCACTGTGATTGGTTCAATGAAACTCGCCTAGATTCACTGTGATTGGTTCCATGAAACTCGCCTAGATTCACTGTGATTGGTTCTATGAAACTCCCCGAGATTCACTGTGATTGGTTCTATGAAACTCGCCTAGATTCACTGTGATTGGTTAAACGAGACTCGCCATGATTCACTGTGATTGGTTTAATGACACTCGGTCAGATTCTCTGTGATTGGTTCAATGAGACTCACCTAGATTCACTGTGATTGGTAATGAAACTCGCCGAGATTCACGGTGATTGGTTCAATGAATCTCGCTGAGGATTGGTTCAATGAAACTCGCCTAGATCCACTGTGATTCGTTCAATGAGACTCGCCTAGATTCACTATGATTGAATCAATGAGACTCGCCTTGATTCACTGTGATTGGTTCAAGGAACCACGCCGAGATTCACTGTGATTGGTTTATTGAAACTCGGAGAGATTCACTGTGATTGGGTCAATGAAACTCACCCAGATTCACTGTGATTGGTTCAATGAGACTCGCCTAGATTCACTATGATTGGATCAATGAGACTCGCATTGATTCACTGTGATTGGTTCAATGAACCACGCCGAGATTCAATGTGATTGGTTTATTGAAACTCGGAGAGAATCACTGTGATTGGTTCAATGAAATTCGGGGAGTTTCACTGCGATTGGTTCAATGAAGCTCGCCTGGATTCACTGTGATTGGTTCAATGAGACTCGCCTGGATTCACTGTGATTGTTTCAACGAGACTCGCCATGATTCACTGTGATTGGTTTAATGACACTCGGTGAGATTCTCTGTGATTGGTTCAATGAGACTCGCCTAGATTCACTGTGATTGGTTCAATGAGACTCGCCTAGATTCACTGTGATTGGTTCAATGAAACTCGCCATTATTCACTGTGATTGGTTCTATGAAACTTGGCTAGATTCAATGTGATTTGTTCAATGAAACTCGCCTAGATTCACCGTGACTGCTTCAATGGGACTCACCTAGATTCACTGTGATTGGTTCAATGCGACTCGCCTAGATGCACTGTGATTGGTTCAATGAGACTCGCTTAGATTCACTGTGTTTGGTTCAATGAAACTCGCCTAGATTCACTGTGATTGGTTCCATGAAACTCGCCTAGATTCACTGTGATTGGTTCTATGAAACTCCCCGAGATTCACAGTGATTGGTTCTATGATACTCGCCTAGATTCACTGTGATTGGTTCAACGAGACTCGTCATGATTCACTGTGATTGGTTTAATGACACTCGGTGAGATTCTCTGTGATTGGTTCAATGAGACTCACCTAGATTCACTGTGATTGGTAATGAAACTCGCCGAGATTCACGGTGATTGGTTCAATGAGACTCGCCTGGATTCACTGTGATTGTTTCAACGAGACTCGCCTAGATTCACTATGATTGGATCAATGAGACTCGCCTTGATTCACTGTGATTGGTTCAATGAACCACGCCGAGATTCACTGTGATTGGTTTATTGAAACTCGGAGAGATTCACTGTGATTGGGTCAATGAAACTCCCCGAGATTCACAGTGATTGGTTCTATGATACTCGCCTAGATTCACTGTGATTGGTTCAACGAGACTCGCCATGATTCACTGTGATTGGTTTAATGACACTCGGTGAGACTCTCTGTGATTGGTTCAATGAGACTCGCCTAAATTCACTGTGATTGGTAATGAAACTCGCCGAGATTCACGGTGATTGGTTCAATGAAACTCGCTGAGGATTGGTTCAATGAAACTCGCCTAGATCCACTGTGATTGGTTCAATGAGACTCGCCTAGATTCACTGTGATTGGTTCAACGAGACTCGCCATGATTCACTGTGATTGGTTTAATGACACTCGGTGAGTTTCTCTGTGATTGGTTCAATGAGACTCGCCTAGATTCACTATGATTGGATCAATGAGACTCGCCTTGATTCACTGTGATTGGTTCAATGAACCACGCCGAGATTCACTGTGATTGGTTTATTGAAACTCGGAGAGATTCACTGTGATTGGGTCAATGAAACTCGCCCAGATTCACTGTGATTGGTTCAATGAGACTCGCCTAGATTCACTATGATTGGATCAATGAGACTCGCCTCGATTCACTGTGATTGGTTCAATGAACCACGTCTCGATTCACTGTGATTGGCTCAATGAAACTCACCGAGATTTACTGTGATTGGTTCAATGAAACTCGGGGAGTTTCACTGCGATTGGTTCAATGAAACTCGCCTGGATTCACTGTGATTGGTTCAATGAGACTCGCCTAGGTTCACTGTGATTGTTTCAATGAAACTAGCCTAGATACACTGTGATTGGTTCAATGAAACTCACCGAGATTCACTGTGATTGGTTCAATGAAGCTCGGGGAGTTTCACTGTGATTGGTTCAATGAGACTCGCCTGGATTCACTGTGATTTGTTCAATGAGACTCGCCTAGATTCACTGTGATTGTTTCAACGAGACTCGCCATGATTCACTGTGATTGGTTTAATGACACTCGGTGAGATTCTCTGTGATTGGTTCAATGAGACTCGCCTAGATTCACTGTGATTGGTAATGACACTCGCCGAGATTCACGGTGATTGGTTCAATGAAACTCGCTGAGGATTGGTTCAATGAAACTCGCCTAGATCCACTGTGATTGGTTCAATGAGACTCGCCTTGATTCACTATGATTGTATCAATGAGACTCGCCTTGATTCACTGTGATTGCTTCAATGAACCACGCCGAGATTCACTGTGATTGGTTTATTGAAACTCGGAGAGATTTACTGTGATTGGGTCAATGAAACTGGCCCAGATTCACTGTGATTGGTTCAATGAAACTCGCCGTGTTTCACTGTGATTGGTTCAATGAAACTCACCGAAATTTACTGTGATTGGTTCAATGAAACTCGGGGAGTTTCATTGCGATTGGTTCAATGAAACTCGCCTGGATTCACTGTGACTGGTTCAATGAGACTCGCCTAGATTCACTGTGATTGTTTCAATGAAACTAGCCTAGATACACTGTGATTGGTTGAATGAAACTCACCGAGATTCACTGTGATTGGTTCAATGAAGCTCGGGGAGTTTCACTTTGATTGGTTCAATGAGACGAGCCTGGATTCACTGTGATTTGTTCAATGAGACTCGCCTAGATTCGCAGTGATTGTTTCAACGAGACTCGCCATGATTCACTGTGATTGGTTTAATGACACTCGGTGAGATTCTCTGTGATTGGTTCAATGAGACTCACCTAGATTCATTGTGATTGGTAATGAAACTCGCCGAGATTCACGGTGATTGGTTCAATGAATCTCGCTGAGGATTGGTTCAATGAAACTCGCCTCGATCCACTGTGACTGGTTCTATGAGACTCGCCTAGATTCACTATGATTGGATCAATGAGACTCGCCTTGATTCACTGTGATTGGTTCAATGAACCACGCCGAGATTCACTGTGATTGGTTTATTGAAACTCGGAGAGATTCACTGTGATTGGGTCAATGAAACTCGCCCAGATTCACTGTGATTGGTTCAATGAGACTCGCCTAGATTCACTATGATTGGATCAATGAGACTCGCCTCGATTCACTGTGATTGGTTCAATGAACCACGCTGAGATTCACTGTGATTGGTTTATTGAAACTCGGAGAGATTCACTGTGATTGGTTTAATGAAACTCGCCGAGTTTCACTGTGATTGGTTCAATGAAACTCACCGAGATTTACTGTGATTGGTTCAATGAAACTCGGGGAGTTTCACTGCGATTGGTTCAATGAAACTCGCCTGGATTCACCGTGATTGGTCCAATGAGACTCGCCTAGGTTCACTGTGATTGTTTCAATGAAACTAGCCTAGATACACTGTGATTGGTTCAATGAAACTCACCGAGATTCACTGTGATTGGTTCAATGAAGCTCGGGGATTTTCACTGTGATTGGTTCAATGAGACTCGCCTGGATTCACTGTGATTTGTTCAATGAGACTCGCCTAGATTCACTGTGATTGTTTCAACGAGACTCGCCATGATTCACTGTGATTGGTTTAATGACACTCGGTGAGATTCTCTGTGATTGGTTCAAAGAGACTCGCCTAGATTCACTGTGATTGGTAATGAAACTCGCCGAGATTCACGGTGATTGGTTCAATGAAACTCGCTGAGGATTGGTTCAATGAAACTCGCCTAGATCCACTGTGATTGGTTCAATGAGACTCGCCTTGATTCACTATGATTGTATCAATGAGACTCGCCTTGATTCACTGTGATTGCTTCAATGAACCACGCCGAGATTCACTGTGATTGGTTTATTGAAACTCGGAGAGATTTACTGTGATTGGGTCAATGAAACTCGCCCAGATTCACTGTGATTGGTTCAATGAAACTCGCCGTGTTTCACTGTGATTGGTTCAATGAAACTCACCGAAATTTACTGTGATTGGTTCAATGAAACTCGGGGAGTTTCATTGCGATTGGTTCAATGAAACTCGCCTGGATTCACTGTGACTGGTTCAATGAGACTCGCCTAGATTCACTGTGATTGTTTCAATGAAACTAGCCTAGATACACTGTGATTGGTTCAATGAAACTCACCGAGATTCACTGTGATTGGTTCAATGAAGCTCGGGGAGTTTCACTGTGATTGGTTCAATGAGACGAGCCTGGATTCACTGTGATTTGTTCAATGAGACTCGCCTAGATTCGCAGTGATTGTTTCAACGAGACTCGCCATGATTCACTGTGATTGGTTTAATGACACTCGGTGAGTTTCTCTGTGATTGGTTCAATGAGACTCACCTAGATTCATTGTGATTGGTAATGAAACTCGCCGAGATTCACGGTGATTGTTTCAATGAATCTCGCTGAGGATTGGTTCAATGAAACTCGCCTCGATCCACTGTGACTGGTTCTATGAGACTCGCCTAGATTCACTATGATTGGATCAATGAGACTCGCCTTGATTCACTGTGATTGGTTCAATGAACCACGCCGAGATTCACTGTGATTGGTTTATTGAAACTCGGAGAGATTCACTGTGATTGGGTCAATGAAACTCGCCCAGATTCACTGTGATTGGTTCAATGAGACTCGCCTAGATTCACTATGATTGGATCAATGAGACTCGCCTCGATTCACTGTGATTGGTTCAATGAACCACGCTGAGATTCACTGTGATTGGTTTATTGAAACTCGGAGAGATTCACTGTTATTGGTTTAATGAAACTCGCCGAGTTTCACTGTGATTGGTTCAATGAAACTCACCGAGATTTACTGTGATTGGTTCAATGAAACTCGGGGAGTTTCACTGCGATTGGTTCAATCAAACTCGCCTGGATTCACTGTGATTGGTTCAATGAGACTCGCCTGGATTTACTGTGATTGGTTCAATGAGACTCGCCTAGATTCGCTGTGATTGCTTCAATGAAACTCGAGGAGTTTCCCTGTGATTGGCTCAATAAAGCTCGGGATGTAAAATTTATTTATTCCTTGTCTCGTGGCGTAGCCATTATCGTTAAATCGTGCACCACGGCTGCGAGGGCTGCTGCAGCAAGTCCGGTAATCGTATGTTCGAAGCCCGGTGCTGACAGCAACTAATCTGAATGTGAATATTCCACACTCCTTCCAGGCAAATGCTGGGATAGTACCTAACTGCAAGTCCTGGGGACCTACGTCATCCCTGAAGAGAGAGGAAGCTTGTAGTTTTACTTGACCGTTATACTTTCAGGACCTCATTTTTACGTGGAATTAGAACCACAGGACATGGCATTCGAAAATCTCACATAGCGTTGTCTGGGATTCCAAAACAGTCCACCTTGGTGAGCGTATTACACAAAATTACGATATTATTATCTTATTATCTAATAAGAAATGGCCAATGGAAGCATAGGAGAGCTAGCAATGCACTCGTTGGTCTTATTGGACGCGTTAACTCACTTCACTGCAAGCTGTTGTTGTTAGAATCTTCAGTCTTTTGACTGGTTTGATGCAGATCTCCATGCCTCCCTGTTCTGAGCCAATCGTTTCATCTCTACATTGCTCTACATGGCTTTTTTATATCCTCTGCTTCGTTCATCACTGGTTATTTTGCTTTTTAAGTAGCAACATTCTGCAAGATATGAGCGTAAAATAGAAGTATTGCCGTTAAAATAAATGTATTTCATAGCAAATAATCTCGTTATAGAAATATGTTTGGAGTAAAGGAGAATGATTTTAATGGACGCGCCGCTAGGCCTACATCAAGCTTACCCGCTAGGCTGTCCCTGAAATTTGTCACTAAGGGTCTACCTGTACATGTTGTATTCAACTAAAGCTCGGTGTTGGAGTACTCTAGTATTTGCGTGCACCCGATGCAAGAGTTACTGAGCCTAATAAAAGGTGGTTGGTTGGTTCCTCAGTATTGGGGATGCAACAACGCGGTCATGTAGCCCCGTGTACTTTGGGTGTGTGTAGAATCTGTCTGATAACCGGTGTTAATTGTGATGGCTGTATTAGTGTGTGTATCTGCTTTTAATTCAAGTAAGGACTGCAAACATTTAATTTTCAAGTAGTTCCTACTTTTGCTACCAAACGCGACCGTCCACGACCAACTAGTTCCGAACTTGTATACTAGACGCCACTGCAGTCGGCTCCTGGCGACGAACGTAGGAATCTAAGAGCGTTAGTCCAAATCTAACATATAATAATTTAGCTTCACACAAGTGTAATTAGTGGAAGGTTCTTTATCACTAATAAATGGAATGTTATGGCAATTGCAGGGCATAACCTGCAAACAATCAACACAAACAAAATTGCATACATTTTTAAATTGAAACGTGGATTAATTAGCGTATTAATGACGTTAATGCTATCTATCATCTATTCCAAGAACAATGGCATTCGTTGAAGGCTTTGTGAGACACTGTATAGCCCCTTTGCGCCAAGTCGCATTTTGCCTCTCATAATACAGAATAAAAATGAAATAACGCTAGCGTTCCAGGTAGTCACCCTTGAGGTACTGTACCCGAAATCACCTACCAATACCTGGTGAAATCCCTCGATGACAGCTGGATCGTAGAACCTGTAAAACCCACCTAAAAAAAAAGCAATTCCTACCACCAAGTAAAGGAGTAATAGGGTAATCAGTTATCCTAACAGGTTGTATTAAGAATGACCATGGCTTCAAAAGAAAATTACTAGCTCAAGAACACGAAAACCTAGCAATGGCCTTCTTAACACGACCTCCCATCACTTCGATAAAATATCACGCAATAAAGTTTAAAATGAGAAAAACAAAATTTATTCATGAAGAACATGACATAAATAAAATAAAATACCCTGTCGTCGAAACGACCAAAAGAACATTGACGAAAATCTGTCACAAGAAAATCCACGAGTGAATTGTTAATATCACCTTCCCACTGGGGTGATCACATTAGACATAACTTTCAATATAACGACAAACATCCTAAATGTCAATCTCAGAATCATAGTAATAAATTTAAATAATAGAGTGGACATCGAACAAACATGATTTAGCACGCAAGAATATGAAATACATTATCTGTAACGATACCCTAATGCTGTGGCATTACTCAAATGTTATATACAATAATTTGCAAAATTTATACATGACTAGCTGTACCCGGCATGCGTTGCAATGCCAATCAAAGAAAGTGTTGGCGTTGTAACTTTGTTTGTTGAAGTGCTTTTGGATTCCCAATATTTTTTTCTTTTTCCGTTAACCACCTCTAAACTATTGTAAAATTGATTTACTATCTCAAAACAAATTCTGGGAGCGTGCTCAACAAATCACCAAAGTTTCATCGCAATGAAATGAATGGCATGTGAACACATACGGGAGTTGGTTGAAACGATTCGAGCGCCGTCACCCATTTGTTGAATATACTCGTACGCTACCTATTGTTACATGGGTTTACTAATTCGAAAACCTTCCCTGGCGTGTACACAACAACTCATCAACGTGTCATCACAATCGAATGAATGGCATATGAACGCATACGGGATTTTGTATTAACGATTTGCGTGCCGTTACTCATTTGTTGAATCTACTTGTGCGCCTCCCATTGAAAAACGGATTTACTAATGCATACACCTTCGCAGGTCTGTACTCACCTAACCAAAGTTTTATCACAATCGGATGAATGGTATATGAACGCATACGGGATTTAGTTGAAAAGATTCACGCGCTGTCGCTCATTAGTTCAATCTACTCGTGCGCTACCATATTGTAAAATGGATTTACAAAATCAGAAATCTACGCAAGAGTGGAAAAAACATTTCACCAATTTTCTTTGCAATCGCATGAATGGTATATGAACGCATACGGAACTTTTTTTAAACGATACGCGCGCCGTTATTCATTTGTTGAATCTACTCGTGCGTTGCCTATTGTAAAAAGGATTTACTAAGTCAGAAACCTTTGGTTGGTTGGTTGGTTCCTTAGTTTAGGGGCTGCGACAACGCGGTCATGTAGCCCCGTGTACTTTGGGTGTGTGTAGAATCTGTCTGATAACCGGTGTTAATTGTGATGACTGTATTAGTGTGTGTATCTGTTTTTTTAATTCAAGTAGGGACTGCAACTTTGAATTTTCAACTAGTTCCTACTTTTGCCGCCAAACGCCACCGTCAACGACTACTAGGCCTAGTTCAGAACTAGCTACTAGACGCCACCGCAGTCGGCTCTTGGCAACGAACGTAGCAACCTAAGAGCGTTGTTTACATTCTTAACCTATCCAATTTAGTTTCACACAGGTGTAATTAGTGGAAAGATCTTTAACATGCCATAAATCTATGACATGGGACCGCCGGCTTTACTTCCCCTCCGAAGGAAGGCATACTGAGGGATTTTTAACGCTCTTAAAAAATCCGACGGCTTCGGCCGGGTTTGAACCCGCTATCTTGGGCATAGAAGCTCAGCATGCTACCAACTACGCCACCGAAGCCGCCTGGAGGGTGCATAACAATTCACCAATGTTTCATAGCAATCGGATGAATGGTATAAGAACGCATACGGGACTTTGTATAAACGATTCACGTGCCGTCGCTCATTTGTTGAATCTACTTGTGCGATACCTATTGTAAAGTGGATTTATTAAGCCAGAAACCTTCCCTGAAGTGGTGTACACAACAACTCACCTAAGTTTAGTCGCTATCGGACGAATGGTATATGAACGCATACGGGATTATGTTGAAACACTTCGCGCGTCGTCGCTCATTTGTTTAATCTACTTGTGCGTTACCTATTGTAAAGTGGATTTAGTAAGGCAGAAACCTTCCCTGAAGTGTACACAACATTTCACCCAAGTTTCATCGTTATCAGACGAATAGTATATGAACGCATACGGGACTTTGTTGAAACGCTTCGCGCGTCGTCGCTCATTTCTTGAATCTACTCGTGCGCTACCTATTATAACATGGATTTACTAAGCCAGAAACCTTGCCTGTAGTGTGCACAACCTCTCACCCAAGTTTCATCGCTATCGGACGAATGGTATGTGAACGCATACAGGATTTTGTTGAAACGCTTCGCCCGTCGTCGCTCATTTGTTGAATCTACTCGTGCGCTACCCATTGTTAAGTGCATTTACGAAGCCAGAAACATTTTCTGAAGTGTAAACAACATCTCACCCAAGTTTCATCGCAATGGGATGAATGGTATATGAACGCATACGGGACTTTGTTGAAACGCTTCGCGCGTCGTCGCTCATTTGTTGAATCTACTCATGCGCTACCTAATATAACATGGATTTACTAAGCCAGAAACCTTGCCTGTAGTATACACAACCTCTCACCCAAGTTTCATCGCTATCGGATGAATGGTATGTGAACGCATACAGGACTTTGTTGAAACGCTTCGCCCGTCGTCGCTCATTTTCTGAATCTACTCGTGCGCTACCAATTGTTAAGTGGATTTACTCAGCCAGAAACCTTACCTGAATTGTACAGAACATCTCACCCAAGTTTCATCGCAATGGGATGAATGGTATACGAATGCATGTGGGACTTTCTTGAAACAAACGCACGCCATTTTGTTGAAGCTACTCGCGCCATCTATTGTAAATTGGATTTACTACCCCTATACAAATTACGTTGAGTAACTAACGGGATTTCGTGTTAAGAGCCTCATTTTCTATACCGGTAGTGGAGAGTGCTACTCGCATCCAGTCGGCCGTGTCTCGTCAAGAGCTACTGTTGCCTGGAAACGACTTGCCTTAGCTGTCATTTGCGTTACGTTTTATAGTGACTTGTATTCCCTTTGACGTTTTATGACACGTCACGGGATAAAAAGTATCCTATGTCCGTCTCCTGGTTCTAAGCTACCTCCACACCAATTTTCAGCCAAATCGGTTCAGCCGTTCTTCAGTTATAAATAGTGTAACTAACAAGACTTTCTTTTATATATATAGACTAGCAGTAGTACCCGGCTTCGCCCGGTGGAATGATGATAATGTTTTAAGGTCTCCTTAGAAATACAATGGACTTAAAATCTAAGTCATTTGCCCCCAAAGACAATGAGGAAGTAATATCTAGGTCATTCGCCGTTTTGATAAGGATGATAATAAAAACTACTGTTGAATTGACACGTCAAACTTACAAACTACCTTAATAGAAATACATATTTCAAAATTCACAGGCGAGGAAGACTTATTGTGTGTGGTGATTAATGGTGTAATGGGCGTAACATCCACTGTAGGTCATTTGCTCTTATGATGAGGATGATAAGGGAAACTACGAGGCACGTCCAGAAAGTAAGCTCCGTTTGGTAATAAAATTAAATTGTGTACAGATACAGGAAAAATATTTATTGCACAACATTCTACACCTCTTCAACTACTTTTCCACATAACTGCCAAACTTTGCAGGTATTTGTCATAGCGTGGCACAAGTTTTTGGATACCTTCTTCATAGGAGTTTGCCGCCGACCCGTAAACGAGAGTGAAGACTCCCCTGTAAGATATCCTACCGTTCGGCTACTACTGTTAGGCAAATTGCGTGCTTACCAGGAGAACTGCGTATGTTTAGGAGTTCTCCTGACCACATACACAATTTGCCTAACAGTGGTGGCCGAATGGTGGGATATCCTACAGGGGCGTCTTCACTCTCGTTTACGGGTCGGCGGCAAACTTCTATGAAGAAGGTATCCAAAAACTTGTGCCACGCTATGACAAATGCCTGCAAAAGTTTGGCAGTTATGTGGAAAAGTAGATGAAGAGGTGTAGAATGTTGTGCAATAAATATTTTTCCTGTATCTGTACACAATTTAATTTTATTACCAAACGGAGCTTACTTTCTGGACGTGCTTCGTACTACCGGTATTGAATTGACACTTCAACTTACAATGTACACAATGTACTGTAATAAAAATATGGCGGCTTCGGTGGCGTATTTGGTAGCATGCTGAGCTTCAATGCCCAAGATAGCGGGTTCAAGAGCGTTAAAAATCCCTCAGTATGCCTTTCTTCGGAGGGGCAGTAAAGCCGGCGGTCCCATGTCAGATTTATGGCATGTTAAAGAACCTTCCACTAATTACACCTGTGTGAAGCTAAATTGGATAGGTAAACAACGCTCTTAGATGTCTACGTCCGTTGCCAAGAGTTGACTGCAGTGGCGTCTAGTAGCTAAGTTCCGAACTTGGCCTAGTAGTCGTGACGGCAAAAGTACGAACTATTTGAAGAATTCTAAGTTGCAGTTTGTACTTAAATTAAAAAACAGATAACACACACTAATACAGTCATCACAATTAACACCGGTTATCAGACAGATTCTACACACCCCCAAAGTACACGGGGCTACATGACCGCGTTGTCGCAGCCCCTAAACTTAAGAACCAACCAAAAATAAATATTTTAAAAATCACAGTCGAGAAATACTTTATGTAGCGGTGATTATTAGTATGATGCGCGTAACATCTAGGTCATTTGCACTTATGATGATAATAATAAGGTAATTAAAAAATGACTACTAAACGAACATGGTGTTATTTTAAAACTGATATAGGTAATTCAGGTGTCTAGCTTCGATGTCTTCCAAAGTCTCTACCTTATTTTCTGGCTTAGGCCTGTACTCGATGCGTCTAGTGAAAGAGCGTACTGCTCGGCAAAGACAAAGAATATAGGTCCAAGCTGTACGAAACTGAGATGATCGCAGATGATGACGAAATATGACGACACGCGTTCGGGGTTCCCCGTCCTATTTAGATTGACCGGGAATCACTCACTGTTTCGCAACGGCCCTGTGCTGGCATCAGCATAGACAGCAGGAGATAACACGGCGGGCTCTGGAAAGTAATCTCAAGTCACCTCGCGATGAATCAGCAAGCTATTCTAACAACTGACCTCCCCCCCCCCAGGGTCTCACAACTTGTGGGACGTGGATTGGCGACCACGGGACCCCAGCTGAGTCTGGCATCGCTTCTGCTTCCTGGTGCCGGGCTCATTTCAGTTTTCTTTCCTGTCGGCCTCCCTTGGACAACTCTTGTTCTATTCCGACCCAGACTGTATTAGGGTATCCGAGGGCTAGGGAGTCTTTCAATTTCCCGCCTTAATTGGCTTTGTCTCATCTTTCCTGATACCCTCATTCTTCGAGGGGTCTGCCTTCTTTTCCTTTTCATAATATCTCCTGTCTTCTGCTCAAGGCCCTCAAAGAGGCAGGGTGTGTGTAGACCCACCACTTCTGGTACACCCTCAAGGGCTCATGACTGGTGAGTTAGGAAGCTGGCAACCCCGAGGAATTCCTGAGCTAAATGCAGGGAATGGAGTGGTATGTGAGAAATTTCAAGTGGACAGTGTTACGCATCGGGTTCCAAAGGGTAAGTATACACACTTTGTTTTCGATCGGTGAACGATGTAGATTTGTACCAAAAGGCCTTAATGCGGGAAATGAGTGGTCTGTCCGAAATTTCGAGTGGACAGTGTTACTCGTCGAGTTCCAAACGGTAATTATGTAAAATCTGGTTGAGATCGGTGAAACGGTGTAGTTTTGTGCCAAAGGGCCAAAATGCAGGGAATAGAGTGAGTGGCCTGTCCAAATTTTAAAGTGGACAGTCTTACTCATCGGGTTCCAAAGGGAAAGTATACACATTTTGTTTTCGATCGGTGAAAGATGTAGATTTGTGCCAAAGGGCCTAAATGCGTGGAATGGAGTGGTCTGTCCGAAATTTCGAGTGGACAGTGTTACTCGTCGAGTTCCAAACGGTAATTATGTAAAATATGGTTGAGATCGGTGAAACGGTGTAGTTTTCTGCCAAAGGGCCAAAAAGCAGGGAATAGTGTGGTCTGTCCGAAATTTAAAGTGAACAGTGCTACTTGTCGGGTTCCTACGGGTAAGTATATAAAATTGGGGTCAGATCGGTGAAACGGTGTAGATTTGTGCCACACAGCCTAAATGCAAGGGATGGAGTGGCCTCGCCGCAATTTCAAGCAGACAGTGTTAGTCGCAGTGTTCCAAAGGGTAAATATACACATTTTGGTTGAGATCGGTGAAACGGTGTTGATTTGTGCCAAAGGGCCTGAATGCAGGGAATGGAGTGGTCTGTCCGCAATTTCAAGCAGACAGTGTTACTCGCAGGCTTTCAAAGGGTGAGTATACAAATTTTGGTTGAGATCGGTGGAACGGTGTAGATTTGGGCCAAAGGGCCTGAATGCAGGGAATGGGGTGGTCTGTCCGAAATGTCAAGTGGACAGTGTTACTCGCAGGGTTCCAAAGGGTAAGTATACACATTTTGGTTCAGATAGGTGAAACGGTGTATATTTGTGCAAAAAGGGCCTAAATGCAGCGAATGGCGTGGTCTGTCCGAAATTTCAAGCAGACAGTGTAAATCGCAGGGTACCAAAGGGTAAGAATACGAATTTTGGTTCTGATCGGTGAAACGGTGTAGATTGAGACCAAAGGGCCTAAATGCAGGGAATGGGGTGGTCTGTCCGAAATTTTAAGTGGACAGTGTTACTCGCAGGGTTCC
The DNA here is from genome assembly GCA_946902985.2 of Meconema thalassinum. Taxonomy (NCBI): domain Eukaryota; kingdom Metazoa; phylum Arthropoda; class Insecta; order Orthoptera; family Tettigoniidae; genus Meconema; species Meconema thalassinum. Next base: position 174,671,887 of record OX336394.1, on the reverse strand, counting down.
AAAGGGTAAGAATACGAAATTTGGTTCTGATCTGTGAAACGGTGTAGATTTGGACCAAAGGGCCTAAATGCAGGGAATGGGGTGGTCTGTCCGAAATGTCAAGTGGACAGTGTTACTCGCAGGGTTCCAAAGGGTAAGTATACACATTTTGGTTCAGATAGGTGAAACGATGTATATTTGTGCAAAAAGGGCCTAAATGCAGCGAATGGCGTGGTCTGTCCGAAATTTCAAGCAGACAGTGTTACTCGCAGGGTACCAAAGGGTAAGAATACGAATTTTGGTTCTGATCGGTGAAACGGTGTAGATTGAGACCAAAGGGCCTAAATGCAGGGAATGGGGTGGTCTGTCCGAAATTTTAAGTGGACAGTGTTACTCGCAGGGTTCCAAAGGGTAAATATACAAATTTTGGTTGAGATCGGTGAAACGGTGTGGATTTGGACCAAAGGGCCTAAATGCAGGGAATGGGGTGGTCTGTCCGAATTTTTAAGTGGACAGTGTTACTCGCAGGGTTCCAAAGGTTAAATATACAAATTTTGGTTGAGATCGGTGAAACGGTGTGGATTTGGACCAAAGGGCCTAAATGCAGGGAATGGGGTGGTCTGTCCGAATTTTTAAGTGGACAGTGTTACTCGCAGGGTTTCAAAGGTTAAATATACAACTTTTGGTTCAGATCGGTGAAACGGTGTAGATTTGTGCAAAAGGGCCTAAATGCAGGGCATGGGGTGGTCTGTCCGAAATTTAATGTTGACAGGGTTACCCGCAGGGTCCCAAAGGGTAAGTATACAAATTTTGGTTCAGATCGGTGAAACGGTGTAGATTTGTATACATAACAGACAGACAGACAGACAGACAGACAGACAAACTTTGTGCTTTATATATATATAGATTGTGTTTCTGGACACTTATTTAAAGTTGGTCCCAATACTGACTTGAATCATATCATTCGCATTTGTTAAATCGTGGTAAATATCTCTTGATTTCACCAAGCGATCAAGCTAAGTGAAATTACTTGTCAACATTCATGTTTAATAGAAATGACATGATCATAATAAATTTGTGAAGGCTTCATTGAACAGCTGTGGTAATATAATTCGATAACACACACAAATTATCCAAACATTGCTCAGAATCAGTTAATATAAAAAACACGTAGGTCTGATTCAGCAATGATCAACAGCTGACTATGTCTCTACAGACATGAAAAAAAAAAAAAAAACCCAACAAAAAACCTGGATTTACACTACACCAAACACCGGGTGTTAGACTATTCGGAGTCTAATAATGATTGGCACTCACTGGCTCACAAGCTCTTACTGGCTCAATCTTCTATAAAAATGCTTCAAAAACGTTATACCACAAAAACAGTATTTTTAAATATATATGCCTAAAATATGCAACTGTGCATCTTAATATAGGTGACCACAAAATCACATAATGATCTGCATTACACCTTAAAAAAGGTGACCACAAAATCATTTAATGATCTGTATTACACCTAGAAATAGGTTATAATAATCTTCAAATATCTGTTAACAAATCAAGTTGATTTCACAAAAGAACCTATATTCGTGCTTGAAAATATACAACTAAACACGTTGTTCACTTGTTGTTAATTGACATGGAATCAAAGTATTCCATTAGCCTACAAATCTTGCCTTACATAAAGTTTACGTCATGTGTTGTGCTTATATAGCGACTTAAAGTCTTTCCTCCCTGGGAATAATTTATTCAAAAACTTGGATGGTGTTCATAATTATGCTGTACCAATTCCACATAATATTGCATTAAAAGCAATTATTTACATTACGTTTATAAAACACACATGTCTCAGCATGATATCAAAGACTAAATTCCTCTCAAATTAATGCCAAGTAGAAAGTTAAAATGATCCTTCCCCAAACTAGGATCGCCTCCAACTTCGGTGAATTCAGAAATATTAATGGATAACACCTACACTATGAACGCAGGCCAACTTCGCTGGCTGATCCACTGACTATCCATTAGAGAAATCCATCAATAGATCCTCACACACAAAAGCTAAGTGCTTTCTATAAAAATAATTCAGAAAAGTGAATCAAAACTATCAACGCAATAAGCATCGAAAACTTCCAAGTATCAAATCGATGTGAGGAAAAACAAAGTTCCTCTTTCAAATACGCTGTTGAAATATCAAAAGAGTACATACAAATATGTACTAGCCACTAGAAAAAGTCTATAAGTGTCCTAAACCCTGTTAAAAGAAAACGCAATTAATGTTATTCTTATATAAAAGTCTGGAGATCTTCCCCTAAAATGGTCTTCTTGACAATGAAAATACGCATATCTAATTAAATTACTAATGTGAATTTACTCATAAGTTAATCATCAAATCTATAAAATACACAAGGGATGAATTCATTAAGTGAACAATAATCCCAAATATACAGCAAGTCAGTTTCGACAGAAACATCGAACCTAAACTCGTGCATGTCCATTTATGCTACTAAAGAAAACCTATGGCAATTGTGATTGCTAGCAAATGCTCCACTAAGCTATAATAAAATGAGTTGTCTTGTCAGTACCTTGCGTTGCCTCTCGAGGCGTTGTAAAAAGGATATATATGTCTTATTAGCCTCCACGCTAGAATCAGACAAAGCATACTTCCTCCTTCGACCTTCAACTCGAACCCAGGAACACACCTTACTCGATCAGCTGTCGGTCGGCTCCCCGCTCCCTCATCGCTCAAGCCAGGATCGTCCGCACACGCTCGTGAAAACGCACAGTTCCAGACAGAGTCCGTCATAATGTCACAGCTCGCAATAGCTTTCGCCAACAACCACAAATGCATTCCAAATGAGGAATCGTTTTCTTACTGGATGATAGAGTTTGTATATTGTGTGTTTCATCTCGCTAATGCCTCACATGCAGTTACCGCATATTATTCAGCCTGCCATACTAGGAACTACTAATACAATATGAATGTTCCCCGCTGACGTCTCGGACATAAATTGCCTCAGAAGTAACATAATGCACTGGAAATATAGTCTTGTCGCTGGCATGTGTTCTACTCAAGAATACACACTACCATAGCTCGTGAAAGTTTCCACAATGTCTCACGTAATGGCGGCTTGAACCATGGACACCGCTGGACATGGAAATATCAGTCCGCGTGTCAACTACAAATTGTTCTGTCTATCCCAACTCGACAAGTTGCACATGGATTTAACACAACGTTTAAACTCCATTGCTATACCGTAACTGCAGTGGAAATTGTCACACGTTATACGTTCACTCGCGATTACACGATAATCCGACCGGGGAAAGTACAGCTCGCTTCGTGGTCGCACTGATACCGTGGCTTGCCGAAAATATGTATCAAACTCAGTCTCGCTGCCGGGCCTAGCCGCAGAAAATGCTGGACGACTGTTCATGTAGATTTTTCAAGCGGAGTGATACTCGCGAAGTGCTACTAGCCAAGTGAGACTCTCTTTCTCCGTGAAAATGGCCGAGGAGAGCCATCATCCCCCTCCCCTCTTTGTCATATATCGATATGTCAATATATCGTCTGTCTGTCTGTCTGTTAGTTAGGTAGTCAGCCCGAAGGCTGGTTGGATCCTCAAAAAGTACCGCCATTACGTAATGTGAGTAGATACCCACAAAAACCCAAGGCAGCGCTATTTTGAGGCGTTGTAGGCAAGAAGAGGAGTGAGGTAGTTTGCCATTGCTTTCCTCACTGAGTCAGAACAGTAGTCCTAACCCTATGAGTTGAACCTTTCACAGCATTCACAGGTACTGACTGTGCCCTATCGTCTGTAGCTTGGATTAAATACTATTAAATTCACTTGTTAGGTTCCAGTTTACATGTATAATAGCCTTCTGCTATGGATATACACATTCTAAAGTCTTCATACTTTCTTGAACAGCTCTTATTTCCTTCAAAACAGTAAATACAATTCTCAAGTTGGGGTCGATGCGAGACATTACGTCATTGATGAATTTATTGATTGGCTCGTGCTTCGGCCGTCCATTCGGAAATGTTCGCTGCCTGTCATATGGAAACGAATGACTCTCTCGTACAACTTCTCAGCTGAGGGGAATGACTTGTTTTGTGACTGCAACTACGTCACACCTTCTGACGTAACTGTACACATTACTTGGACTGAAAACCTTACAAAAAAAAACCCGGTACAGTACATTGTCCTCGGACACTCCCGGCCTAAATGACATACGATAAATGAAACCCTTGAGGTTGGAGTTAGTTTCACACCTTTGCCAAGAAATCAAATTCATGATGATGATACTGTAATTGTTGTTTTAAGGGACGTAACATCTTGGTTATCAGCGGCTTTGGTGGCGTAATTGGTAACATGCTGAACTCCTGTGCCCAAGATAGCGGGTTCAAACCCGGCCGAAGTCGTCGGATTTTAAGAGCGTTAAAATCCTTCAGTATGCCTTCCTTCGGAGGGGAAGTAAAGCCGGCGGTCCCATGTCATAGAATTATGGCATGTAAACAATCCTTCCACAGACTAAACTTGTGTGAAGCTAAATTGTTAGGTTAGATTTCGTCGGAACGCTCTATCAAAGTTCCAACGTTCACCTCTAGGTATCATTGAGATCTGGTGGCGAAAGTTGGAACTACTTGAAATTGAACGGAATTTGTAGCTCACCCTAAGGGTGTCCGCTGAAAGCAGCTACAGACTCAGGTGAGCCGAACATGTCCTCGGACACTCCCGACACTAAAAGCCATACGACAAATACATAAATCTAGGTTATCGGCCCCTAATGGTCTAGGTGATAGCGGAAATGACAATGAAATGAAAACCATAACGAAAATTAATGAAAAATGAAAATCCACAACCTGCTTTCAGTCGACCGACCGGGTCAGGGAATGGAATGGAATGAATGAAGCCCCAACGTAAATTAAGCTGGACTGAATACTTGCAAAATGGAACTCAGATTGAAATGACAAAATGTAGAGTGGAAATACTCACCAAAGGTACCGGTAATTTAAAAGGAAGAAACTCATAAGAAGAATATAGATGGAAAAATATCACACAATGTAGTTTAGGTTCAAAATATTTACAAAATGCATCGTAGATTCGAAATACTCAACAAAATGCAATTAAAATTCAAAATACTTACAAAAATGCAATTGAAATTGAAAATACTTACAAAATGTAATTTAGATTCAAAATACTCACAATATGTGGAAGTCCGCGATTAAGAATACTGTACTTACAAAATGCAATTTAATTGAAAATACTTACAAAATGGAGTTTAGATCGAAAATACTTACACAATGCAATATAGATTGGAAATACTTACAAAATGTGGTTGAGATTCAAAATACTCACAAAATATAATTTAGATACATGGGGAGCCAATTCATAAAAACAGGGCGGGAACCTTAAAGAGACAAGGAACTATAATTAAAAGAAAAAGAAAGGTGATCCCTACAATAATGAGGTATCAGCAAAGATGAGAGTAAGGTCAGTAGGGGAGTAGTGTTAGTTTAAACGAGTGTCATGTCCGCCGCGTGAGTCCAAGCCGATATCTCTCGAACCCTTGGTCGGATTTTAAAGAATGAGGTGTCGTAGGACTCGGTCTGAGGCCCCCTTTCCTATGGACCATTCATTATAGTTTTCAAAAATGATTTGAAAATTTTTGGTTTTGAAAGTAGGCGATAGTTTGAAAACCAAACATGATAGAACGTTGTGCTATGGTGCAAACGAAAGGATTTTATGTCCTTTATTTTTTATAATAATACTTTTTTATTTTTTATGTTTTTGGAAAACACTGAATTTTTAATATTTTGAAACTAGGAAGTTTACAAAAAAGTTTGTTTGACGTAAATGAAAGGACCCTACCCCCTCTACCCCCAAAATAAATTTCAAGTCTCTAGGATAAAAATACAAAAAGAGTAGTGGGATGATGACAGAACTGCTGCCTCCCCTACTTTCATATAAACCCTGGCGATATCTCCCGAACACATGGTCGGATTTTAACCAACGAGGTATTGTTGGAGTTGGGATGACGTCCTGATTGCTAAGAATGTGTGTTGGTATTTGAAAATGTTTGTTTTTTGGATTGGCGCTATTTTGGAAACGGTGAATTTTGGAAACAAGTTTGTTTGACGTTAATGAAAGGTGGGTATGCCCTCTAGGTGGCAGCAAGTTTCAAGTGTGTAGGAGGAAAAAAAAAAAGATAGCCTACTTTCTCGCGAACATTGGCGATAATTGGCGAATGGATGGTCGGATTTTAACGAATGAGGTATTGTTGGCGTTGGGGTAACGGGCGCTTTGCTCTGGAACACGTATTGTATTTTTTTTGAAAATTGTTGTTTTTAAAAGTAGACTATAGTTTGAAAACCAAACTTGATAGAACGTTGTTTAATAGTTCAAACAAATGGTCTCTATGACCTTTATTTTTTATAATAATACTTTTTTATTTTTTGAAATTTTTTTTCACATAAATTTTGACTTTTTTATATTTTGGAAACTAACAAGTTTACAAATAAGTTTGTTTGACATAAATGAAAGGTCTCTATCCCCTCTACCAAGAAAATAAATGGCAAGTCTCTAGGACGAGAACTATGCATTTTTTTAAATAAAATAAAAGAGTGTTTGTAGACAGATAGCCGGTAGCTCTAGACGTATGTTACAATGAGGCTATGACTGGCCATGGTGAATACAGGAAATGGCTATTTCGACGGGGCAGCAAGGCGAGGGAGCGCTTTTTGATATTTTGTTATGACAAACGAATGAAGGTGAATATTTTCAAAAAATTCCTCATTGTGACCTTTAAAACATGTTAGTTAACACTGACCAGTAACCTGACAAATTCATAATGGTATTAGACGAATAAAAGCAAGGCTTTTATAGTCGACAACAACAGAACTTGCTTTGTGTATGTATGTCTGATTGGCGGCCAGAACGGAAAGAATATATTCTTGAGGCATGGCTAGTCGGCTAACAGAATGGAATGTCAGTCAAGCTGACAACACTGCTGTCATATGATAACATGTTGGAACAATGTGGCAACTCTGTAAAAAGGTGATAACGGCTAGCCAGGTGAGCCGAGCAGCAGCAGGCAGGGCCCCGCAGAGAGGAAAGGGGGAGAGAGGGGAAAGGGTGAACACAAAGAGAGAACAGGAAATCACGTGACACTGCAGAGCCTGCCAAGAACGGTGAGGGACGAGGCCAGAGGACCGCGGGGAGGTGATGGGTTGGGTAAGAGAGTATTGAGCATGTCACTGCACATTACACGTCATTCCTATGGCAAATGTTACTGAGTTAACATAGGCTGTGACTTATCGGTATAAAATAATTGCATTCGTGTGCTTAACCCCAGTTGGTTACTATTTTGGATACATTATATATTTACAGGTAAGTGCGGGATTAACACTGTTTAGTTTATTTTTATGCTAATGAATGTTTAAATTATTATTGGTTTACCATTTGATTGATGAATTGTTTTTAATTTGTTTGTTTTAGATAATCTGCATACCTGTTGTGGAGTCAGAAACCTGATTCCACTGAAGCCTAGGAGAAGGGAAAAGCAGGGCTTTTTACAAAGCAAGGTAAGATTTTTTGAAAATGATATATATAAAACCTGTTTTTTATATTTTATTTTATTTATTTCTGTTTATGAAAGATGCTATTTGGAATGTATACACTCATGGTGGTTTATTTTATTTCTATTTTTAGAGTGTGAGCCTGACAACTGCTGTTGAGAACGAGTGTGTTTGGGACCATTGTTTACCAGACAGTCTTCGGCTGAAAACTTGGGTGAGATTGTTTTTTTTAAATAAAAATTATGTCTCTTGCCACTGCTAGCGATAGCTTAACTTGGGAGCCTCTTGAGTCCTGTTTCAAGTCACGTGTCTGCTCTGGCCGCGTGGTCAATGTTAGTGAGAGTTTAATTCCAAAAGACTTTATCGAATCATGTTTTGAAATTTTTTAAGAACAAATTTGTGCAGCGAAAAGGTTGCATACGGCTTTAAAGATCAATACACAACTCTTGTGCGATTTCATATATAAAAACAAGGACGGTGAGCATAAGAAACCATTTTATATTGGGAGTAAAATGCAACAGCTTTTGATAGCTGATAATCTAAAAGATTGGTGTCAATGCCATGTGGTGAATGCCTTGCTATCAAATTTTGATAAACTACAACAAGGACCCAGTGGTTTAACATTAGACACAATTCATCATCTGCAAATCAACATTTGTCATTTCAACCCGTTGAATGCTGGGTCTAGCTATATTAAAACACCACCAGCGATTGCCTGCCGGAGAGCTGTGGTGAATATAAAGAATCGTGACCATGAATGTTTCCTGTGGTCTGTGGCTGCATATTTGCGGCCGGTACAACATGATGGTTGTTGGCCGGTAAAGTACAAGGCCAAGTTTGAAGAATTAAAACAAAATTAAAATTTAACTCGAGTGTCGTTCCCTATGGACTTAACCGAGATCCATAGGTTTGAACAAGACAACCAGGACTTTTCGTTCATGGTGTATGGCCTTGATGGTAATGAGATTGTGGGTCCTCTTTATGCCACAAAAGAACCGAAACGACACCACATTCATCTTTTATATCTGTCTCAGGGAGAGGTGAATCAATATTGCCTGATTAAAAGCTTATGTAGATTGCTAAGCAATCAAGTGTCCAAACATGATGGTAAGAAGCACATTTGTGATCGCTGTTTGCAATATTTTACCACACCTACGCTTTTGGAACGTCATATGGTAGATTGCGTTTCTCAGGAAGAGGTGAGACTGATATTACCACCACGGGACAAGGCTATGTTAAAGTTTAAGGACATTCATAAGCGTGACACTGTTCCCTATGTGGCATATGTCGATTTCGAAGCATTCACCACACCCATGGCGGGATGTGAACCAGATCCCACCATTAGCTCAACCACACCCATTCAAAAACATGAACCTTTTGCCATAGGATTTAATGTGGTGTGTGCCTCTGACCCCACACAATCCGTTTACAAATACCGTGAGGGGCCAGATTGTGCCAGATGGTTTTTGGATGAACTTGTAAAGTTGTCTCATGATGTGCAGGAATTACTGGACCACCCAATACCCATATGTCTATCTCCAGAACTGCAGCAGCAGAATGAGCATGCCACGACATGCCATATTTGCGAAAAGCCACTGATCAGCGCAGAAGACACCGTTCGTGATCACTCACACTTTACGGGAGAGTTTCGTGGAGATGCGCACAGCAAATGCAATTTAAACTTTCCAGCTCCTCGTTTCATCCGTGTCTTTTTCCACAATCGAGCGAATTATGACATTCAGTTTTTGATTCGTGAATTGGGTCATGTCAACAAGGGCTCGTTTACCATTATCCACCAAAACCATGAGCGTTTTACAGCCCTGACATGGCGGTTGAGCGACTTTAGCATTCGATTTTTGGATTCCTTTAAGTTTATGGCATCCTCGCTAGACAGTCTTGTGAATGGCTTGGATGAAGAGGAATTAAAAAATACCAGAATGCATTTTAATGATCCTAAGCAATTTCAATTGTGCATTCGGAAAGGTATATTCCCGTATGATTTCTGCAACAACTGGGACGTGTTAAAGCAAACAAATCTCCCACCACAAGACAAATTTTACTCAAAACTAACACGTAATACCGTTTCCGATGAAGACTGCATGTCAAGTTTGGCGAGTGTTTGACATTAAGACGCTAAGTGAATATGCTATGCATACCTAAAAGTGGATGTATTGCTGCTCAAAGATGTGTTTCAAAAATTCCGTGAGTTGTGTCAGCACATTTATGGCTTTGACTCGGCTCACTATTATACGAGTCCTGGGCTCTCGTTTGATGCCGCTTTGAAATACCCTCAAGTAGAATTGGATTTATTCACTGATGTAGACATGGTTCTATTTTTTGAAAAGGGCATTCGCGGAAGCTTTGTGTCGCTTGACCAGCACCATGCCGAAGCGAACAATGTCTACATGCCTGATTATTCACCAGGCAAACCAGAATCGTACTTAATGTACTATGACGTGAATAATTTGAACGGCTACGCCATGAGTCAGCCTTTGCCCTAAAGGAAGTTCGCTTGGCTGACAGGGAAACAAGTTTCAGAATTTGATGCAAACATGGCTAGTCAAGAAACAGGCCGTGGATATGTGCTAGAAGTGGTTATTGAATATCCCTCATCCTAGAATGATGAACATGCCGATTTCCCATTCTGCCTTCAGCAAATGGTTCCCCCTGACATTAAAGTGAAAATTGAAAAACTCATGGGCACACTTTACAACAAAAATCGGTATGTGCTACATATCCAAATGTTGATGCAATGCCTTGCCCAAGGCTTAGTGTTGAAGAAAATCCATAGGGGTGTTTCTTTTGCTCAAAAAGCATGGCTCGAGCCATACATGCGACTCAACACAGAGCACCGACAAATGGCAACACTGCAGTTTGAAATTATTATTTTTAAATTAATGAACAACTGCATCTATGGCAAGTCCATGGAGAATGTCCGCAAATACCGTGAGATCAAATTGGTGAATGTCTGGGACGGGCGGTGGGGTGCCCGGCGGTACATTGCCAAGCCAAATTTTAAATCGATTAACATTATCGATGAGGATTTGGCTACTATTGAATTGAGTAAGACCAGCGTGACCATGGATAAGCCCATTTACTTGGGTGAAGTCATTTTAGACTTTTCTAAATCGGTCATGTATCGATTCCACTATGAGTTTGAGGACGTCTCTCTTTTGTATATGGATACGGACTCATTCATTTACCACATTCGCCACTGCAACCCCTATGATTTCATGAGGCAGCATAGTGACTGGTTTAACACCTCTTCATATAGCGCTGACAACATGTTTCAGCTGCCCATAAAAGACAAGAAGGAAATGGGTGTTTTAAAAGATGAATGCGGTGATTCCGTCATGACGGAATTCGTAGGTTTGGCCTCAAAAATATATGCTAATCGCACACTAGACTGTTTGGAAGCCGAAAGAGCAAAAGGTGTAGGTAGGGCAGTGGTAAAATCGTTACGTGTAGATGACTACCTGGCGGTTTTACGCACTGGCAAAGCTATGTCTCATACACAGTGCAGGATACAATCCAGCAACCATCATTTGTATCTTGTGGAACAGAGAAAACGCACCCTCGCCTCCATGGATAACAAACGTGTGTGGGATGATGACCTGCTCACCAGCCTGCTCTGGGATTATGAGCGCAAGGAGGAGGTGTGATTTCACTGTTTTTTCGTTTAGCGACATGGCTTTTTTATAACTCGTAGATTTAATGTTTTGTTAATATTGGTTTTTGACATTGTAAATAGTAGATTTTGTAAATAGTGGCAACCCACTTGGACCTTTTACTCTTTAAAAAAGTTCTATGCAACCTTATTTTAATTTAATTTTAAATTTAACAGAGTTGGGAATTGGAAATTGGTAAATAGTTTGATTCTTTTAAAGATGTACAAAGTTGTAGTTTTTTTGGTAAATATTTAATGAGTAATAGTATTTTTAGTAACTTTAATTATTTTTGTAATGTAAATTATAAATGGTAAACTAAAAAAGTTCTTTTGGGATGAGTGTGCATGTCAATAATACGCTTTTGGGAATAAATAAAGTGGTTGTGCTTGTTCCCAAAGACATGTATGGTTGTGTGAGTGTATGAGTAGACCGAAAGCTGGTGTGTATGTATGACCAGAGCAAACACGGTGAGGTAAGGTGGGTGGGGGGAGGGAAATTGTCACTTATATAGTCATTTTGTTTTGTCAATAGTTTTTTTCTTTAAATGTAGCGGTCAATAGACATTATTTTTGTAAAAACAGTCTTATCTGCAGTAGTCGTAGACCTCGACGTTTCTCAAAACACACATTGCAGCATCATTATGGTCAAGCACTCGCATTACCATCATTGACAAATCTCAACTTTCGACATACACCAAAAAAATGTGAAAACAGCAAAATGGAAAATCCATGTTTCGAAATCGACAAAATTCAAAAAACGTAAAGCTGTTATTTTAAAAACTGGAAATGGTCATGTGTGAAATATGAAAATTCAGAGAAACTTCAAACAGACATTGTTTAAAAAGTGTAATCCATAAAATGGAAAATCCATGTCATGAAAAAACACAAAACTTGAAACAGACATTTTTAAAACCTGTAAATTGCAAATTGGCAAATGCCAATCTGTAAATTGATCATGTGTGAAATGTGCATAATGAAAAATCAGCCCATCAACATTATGATTTTTTTAAATTAAAAAAATACATCGTGCTCTGGTAAACCTTGTTTTTTATTTCATAACCATAGGGAATTGACAAAAGAAAATAGAATACAAACACATCCCAATTCCTCGCTCCTCAATTCCTTAATGTTCATGTCCACGCATCATCAACTTTCCTTTCATAGCACTCATCACAATCAGGGCTGCCATCCTTTCACCCACCGAGGCATCACAGGATGTGAAACGTTGTTTAGCGTTTTCAATAATAATTTATCTGCCACATGTCTTAAACCAGGATGACTATGGCGATAAGATAGGTCATGTTCTTTGCATGCTTGATCCAAACGCTGCAAACGTTTTTCAAGGTGACTTCCAGGGCCACAAAAACGATAGCCTGGAAGATGGATTTCGAAAGGTAAGTATTGAATCACTTTGTCAATGACGCCATTGCCAGTACAGGTCTGGCATATCCTTTTCCATCGATGGTGAAAAGGTTTGGTCTTTCTCCTCCTCTGTGGACGATGTTTGTGTTTGTTGTTGTTGTTGTTGTTGTTGCGTTTTCTCGCCATGACACCCGTGGAATGATTCAACAAAGTCTATACACGGACTTTTATGACCGTGATACAGTTTCACTAGCTGACAAGTCGCACACTGACGCATAGAGGGTATTTTTGCCATGTCCACTTGCTTATGGTGATTGTAATCCGTACAGGGTTGCAATTCACTCAACACAGGGTCTTGAGTCCATGATTTTGGTACATGTTACCAGATTTCTTTCACCGCGTTGGCGGCCACATAATAAATGAACGACGTAGGCAGCGCTAAGAGTTCCTCTTTGGTAAAACTGTCTAGTTTCTTTTTGCACACAAAGAACTTGCCGATGGCTTTGTCCGTAGCATTGCCTTTCTCCATGGTATCACGTGTTGTAGATGTTTACACGTCGCTTGTAGAAATCTCACTGGCGTCACTCACAGGTAAATCTTGATTTATAATTTTATTTAACATCTCCCAGCAGGCATGGGTGGTTAACCAATGAAACAATTGCCACGCAAGCGCTAAGGCTGTATGGCTAATGTTGCCACAGGAACAAGTATCCATGAGCGTTTGCAGGGATGGGCAGCACAAGTCCATGAGGTCGATACATTGACAGTAAGACGCCAAAAATGGTTGCAACCATTCACGTTTTTCATTACCTTTCACAAATACCACATTGGCCGAGGACAAGTGTGCTTTCATGACCACGTCCAAATATTTATAGGAAATGGTTCCTTGATTCCTGTCTAAATGCCTATGATTTTCAATCCACTGGGTTTGTTTACGGTCTTTTTCACACAACAAATCAAAAGCATGAGGCGGTTCAAATAGCCAATGCGTAGCTTGCGATATCCAAACAATGGTACAATCGATAATGGCCACTTGTTTAAATATAAATTTATTGTCAACAATTTTAAACCCTTGGCAATCCACAATGAGAGTGCACAACATGTTGCCGCTTGCCTGGACCAAGTTCAACTGACGACTGACTAACCATTGGCCACTAAAGTGTACCCATGACATGGACTTACCTGCCATGCTAGTTTGAAAAAAAAAGAGGTTAGGGTAGGACAAGGGGACATGAAAAAATAAGAATTTAAGAATTACATCATTTTATTATCATAACACGTCTTACAGGCTTTTGTCATTTTTGGATAAGGACGATACCAACTGATACAACAATATAGTCTCTTGTGTTTGTAACATCCATAACACCGATGATGTCCCAATGTCTCTTAACTAGGCGTTTTTGATGGTGAACTGCTCACCGAAGCACCGTTGACACCACACAGTCCACACGTATCGTAACTTGTTTTTTCGTCACCCAGAGGCACGAGTGAGGGGTAGCCTGAATGACAGGGTATATTTCCCACCGCCATTCTGCACAGGTAGGGGCAGGCAGGTGACCATCGCTGATGTTCCTGCATGGGTTCATCGCTCTCTTGCCATTGGTCTATGATGATGGGACAAAAGGCACATTTCACTTCATCTCTTGTTTTTAAATAGTAGAATCCAGCGGCCACCAAGGCTTGAGGGTTTATGAAAGGCACTGGCCACGTTGCGAAAGTCTTGAAACGTTGTTCCTCAGAGTTTAAATTCATGGATGTGACTTCTCTTGATGCTTTAAAGCAAGACATGACTGAGCGGCTTGACGTGGGTTGACCTGTTATTTATACACTCGTCACTTGGTTGGACAGTGGATAATAGTTGACTTGTTTGTGATGAATAATCAAACAGTAGGCCGTCGTATTGGCTGGTACATTGTCATGCGTTTCAAAATCTAGTCGAATGTCAATATTGGATGTCTTGACAGACTCTTCCAGGTAAGAACAGTCAAAGACAATCAGTGGCGCCCTTGCCATAAACGCTTGGGGTAGCAGCATGGGGCCGTTCTCTTTTTGATAATACGACCATCGAAATTCAGAAAACAAGTCGTACAGGGGACCAAACTTATTTTTTGAAAAATTCAAATCCAGTCCTTCATAGGGAAACACAGCTCCGTTGAGGAAAAGACGTACATTTCTCAATTGCAGGTGATCAAATTGCGCGGCATCTTTGGTTTGTTGATACTTGCGATTTGTTTGAAAACCCACGATCATGTAGAGAGGTCTCTCTGTATAGCGAGCTGTTTTTACAGACCAACTGTGTGTGTTGGTGCTGGGAAATAGCGGGTACTCATGGAGTGCCCAGGTTCTAAATTCCATGGGTAGAGGTATATCTCTCTTTACCATCTTGAGTATGTCCGGTTTTTTGGTATCGTCAAGGGTCACACGGGGCACTTTCCATAGCAAGCGTTGTAGTTGAATTTTTGAATCTATGGGGGCATTGTCGGCTCCCTTGAGTGCATTATTATCACTCCTGTCTCTCACCAGATGAAGCACTTACCTTGAGTTGACCACAATGCGCTGGTGATCTTTGGCAAAGCCTAAAATCAGTTTAAGAGGTAAATATCCAGTAAAGGTCCCATCGGTGTGTACCATGCAGTCATTGGTCGAGTCAGGGCACCAACCTGCCATGCAAAGTGTTTTACCTTCTTCCTCACTATAAGAGGGGTATAGTTTCATGACACTGGAAATTCCCACTTTTCGAGTGCTATCCACCACGATATCGTTAATCACGTAAGGTACTTCAGAAAACAGAAAGGCCAAACCATGGTTGGCCAACTTGAATGTGGTGGATGTAGAGCCATCGGCTTTGGTGAGCCGACCTTCAATCTGAATGGCACTTTCATGCGGTAGGGTGTAAATATCTTGGTTGTTGATAACAAATTGAATTTCATCATTGTTATTGAGTCCAGGCGTTTGAGCTTGATTAGAATGGAGATCAATTCTTACCTCTCCTGGTTGGTCCTCGATGCGGTTCGCTATCTCTAGGATAGAATTCATCATCAGGGTTGACGTGGTAACCTAAATGCTGTAAAATCTGCTTGTCCTTAGATGTTAACGTGTATTCACGTGGCAAGCAACTAACACCATTCCTAGACGGTGTTGTTGCTTTATACACAAACTTCATAGTGGCTTTAGCACCAACTTCTAAGTCACTGGTGTGGTAGAATCTAGATCAATGAGTTGTTGATCTCTATTGATCAGTCTTAATGTTATATTACTAATACCATCGACAGCCACAGAATGAAAAAGCACCACTGGAGGGTTTTCACGAATAATATAGCCATTGGGCGATGTCATAATAAAGTCATAAAGCGAATGCGATGGTTCTTGATTGGTGTACACTTGGCTAATAATATTACACGTCACCGACATATGATTGTCCTCAATGATTTTCACTTCATGGTCTGATTCATGCTTTTGTTGGGCTCTAACACGCGTGGTTTAAATCCTAGTAATGGGCCAATGGAATCGGGGCGTGTTTTAAAGTCAATTTTGAATGTGGAGAAAATACTGCAGCGATGAGTGTTGGTATTTCCTACAAGTTCAAACTTGAGCGTTCCATCGAGAAATGACTTTAAACCATATTGATTGATCAACACCACATAAATGTGTTCATAAATATCATCGATCGTGCATCCACCAGAGTTCAGGGTGAGCACAGAATCATCATAGTAAAACTTGTTGTTCACATTTTCACGTATGTTGTATATTCGATTGTACGTTTCAAGAGAAACAAGTCCCAAACCATAAGGTCTTTCAATCAATTCGATAGGCGGGTAAAAGTCTAGGCTGACTTCGGGTCCACGTCCATGCAGTGTTAACGTCTTACTTTCTGCCGACATACTGTTGATGTTTTTGCCTATGCTGTGTCTTATATAAAAAAAATAAACACAAACGTCCACACGGTTGGCTGTTAAACGTTTGCTCACGTTTCACATTATAATATATCTTGATCCTGTTTCCAAAATAGGTCACTAGTTTCATGGCCGGGGGAAATTCCCAAAACTGTCAAAGTACCGTACGGTGGATCCCTCTTTGACATAAGCTACATAATGCGTTCCTGGTCCTCGGTGATCGTCCAAATTAACAACAGCACATTCCTGTTTCCAGGGTCGTGGGGGTAATTTGTTTCGCATAAACATACCTTGAAATTGAGAAAGCTTTGGTTGTTTAGCATAGCTTTCCACTTGTTCATGCGTTAGGACATGTCTTGCTATGGCTGAGTTTTTTTTAATATTTCGAAATGGTGAAATCCCAAATCCTTGTTGATAAAAGGCTGGCTTTAAATTGGCATTTCTAGCCCCCCATAGCAATCGCTTCCATCGTTTCATTATGTCGCTGACTTTCTTTGAGTTGTTGCTTGCCCTGCTGCGTGGCTTTAATGGTTTTCGCCACTGCACTGGCACCGCCTAAAAGTGAACCCAGAGCAGCCAAACCGGCAGGTAAAAATCCCGCTCGTTTGGGGACGGGAATCACTCGCCCTTGTTTTAAACCCTGGCGCTGACGTTTTGGCACGTCTCGGTGCTGCTCGAAGGGCTTTTCTTATGGGCAACACATTATTTTTTATTTTTTTCTTTCGCAAGGTTTTGTCCACGAATGTCTTAAGCCCAGGCTTTGACTAGGACAGGGTCTTATTTTTTGTCTTTTTAGTCTTCTTTACCACATACCTTTGTTTCACCATGATGATAATGACCAACAACCTTTCACAAGATAACTTAAGTCTTAACTAACGTCAGATTGTTATTTCATGGCTGTATATTCCAGTTCCACATAAAGTGGGGAATCGTTTATGGTTTTTCCCGCTTGCTTTTCATCGCATGTCAACATGAGATGAAAGGATAATTCGTCAACTGCATTGACCATTTCATGGTTAGGGACCAACATCCTTTGACCATTTATCTTTATTTGTAAATGGTTCTCATCGGGCATCGCGTATTTCATGTGAATGGTTCCATCATAATGTAATCGATAGTGGTTTAAACCCGAAGCAAGCACATAGGTCAGGTGCTGCTCATGGACTATCGGTAAATGGTTTCTGTCATTCAAAGGTTTTTTATTTATCAGATACACTAAAAATACAGATGGGATAAATTTATAAAGCATTTTCATTTCATAGGTCACGTAACGCTTGGTACAGGCATCGTCTTCGTCTTGCGGGTCTTCCACGTGAATAATCCGATGGTGATTAGCACTATAGCCATTCACTGTAAGCTGGGGCACTTTGTCATAAAACTCATACACTTTGTTATCCACATACTTTTTGTAGTAACGTCTGTAGACACTTGAGTATGTTCTACATGGGATAACCGCTTTCCCTTAAAGTCATAATCTCCCTGTTTTGTGCGTGGCACTACAGGCCTATCCACATAGTGTTTATTAGCAGGATCTGTTTCTTGTTTAGTATCATGTATGGGGACAGACCTAGCTTTGGCCATTAACGCACGTCCAAAGACATCCATCGTCAACCTGTAGTACGAGTCTACTGTTTCTATGACAAGGCTCGGTGTCCTGTATATAGACAGCCTGCTAGCCTGTCTAAGCCTTAGTTGAAATGAAGATTATTAAGCAGCAAGAGTCATTCCCCATGAGGGATATGGTTTCCCATCTCTGTCCTACATCACGTGAACAACGCCATGGTTTACTGTTTCCATCTTCCATTCGCTGCATCATTGGGGGACCTTCCGGCTGTGGAAAGACCAATCTTTTGCTAACACTCATCACAGCGCCCAATGGTCTGCGTTTTCAAAATATTTATATTTTTGCAAATTCTCGCTACCAACCCCTCTACGTGTTTCTGGATCAAGTCATGTCTGGATTACAAAAAGAGAATATGGGTTATTTCACATTTTCCATGCAAGAAAATGTTATTTCACCGGATGAGGTAAAGCCTGATTCCCTCATGATTTTCGATGATGTATCCACTGAACGTCAAGGAATTATTCAAAGCTATTTCACCATGGGTCGACACAAACATATCGATTGCTTCTATCTTGGACAAACGTATTCTAAAATGTCCAAAGAGTTGATTCGTGACAATGCCAATGTCATTGTTTTATTTCGCGAGGACGAGAGGAACAGTCATCACATTTATAATGAACATGTGAATCCGGATATGACCTTTCAAATGTTTACAGAATTGTGTGCCAAGTGCTGGAACACTCAACGTCATGCCTGTTTAGTGATTGACAAACAAAGTGAACTCAACCAAGGACGGTATCGCTTAGGGCTTGATCATTTTATTGCTATTTAAGGCACTGACTCATTCCCTGTCAAGTCATTTGTCAAGACACCATGGCGTTAGCAGAGAGTCAATTGAAAAAGCATATTATTAGAGCAAAAAAATACTATTCGCCAAAAGTTTCCTCAATTGAAACGATCACGTGCAGATCATGCTTTGTTTATTCAACAATCCGCTAAAAGCCATGTTGAAACCCTCTTTCAAGTCATCTGAAACGCTACCCACTGTTTCACAATCCACGCAGACGCTGCACAAGGACCCTGAGGAAGAGGAACAGGAACAGGAAGATTTGACTAGTGTTAGCGAAGTTGAGGATGACGAGGAACAAGTGTTTACGCCTCAAAAAGGCCGCACCCCTTGCAGAGTTTATAAGAAAAAAGAAATCCTTGGTCATGGTCGAAACACCTTGCCCTTCCAGATCGTCTCCTTTTTCACAACTCCTGGCCACCCCTCAACATAAAGCTCAACTCAAAAACATTTTAATAAAATATTATGGATCAACACTGGAACCCTATTTCAGCGATCTATTTATTGGAAACACAGATACCACGTATAGTGTTCGCTATGAAAATAATAGTTTTAAAATTGGTGATTCATCGATTAAATTTGCTCGTACTAAAGCTGTCATTATTAATATCAATTATAGATTAACGCCAGGAATGTTAAAGCCGCTCTTCCCTCGAACACCCTCTTCCCATGATTATAAACCAGAGGATCTTGGCAAATATAAATCCATTTTATTGGATACCCATGCCCACCAAAGGCAGGATGATCCCACTCAACAAGTGAATGCCAATATATCTCAAAAATATAAGACCATCATTGCAAAAATGTTTCCCACCAGTCAAAGTACTCGTCGTAAAGCGTCCGCTTCGGGAGTGACATTTAAACCATTAAAACCCCCATGTGGATGTTACCTACTGGCACAACCCCAATGAGCTCGTCCAGCGGTACAGTTGTTGCATGCTTCACGTCATGCCGGCCATACCGCTCACGATGGGAAATTCAAGAAATAGAACAAGAACTTCGAAATGCCAAATTATTGTTTAAGCTCTCACCCATTAAAATGGGTATTGCTCACGAGTTGCATCGCCCAGCTAGGCGTCACTATCCGCGACTCAGGTTGATTTCACGAGGTGTGGATGAACTTTGGCAGGCTGACTTGGTTGAAATGATACCCTATGCTGGCGTTAACGACGGTGTACGCTATATGTTGACCTTCATTGATGTTTATTCCAAAATGGACTTTGTTGAACCTGTGCGTCGCAAGTCTGGTCCACTAGTTACCAAGGCCTTTCAACATATTATTCAACAATCCAAACTTCAACCCCAGTTGCTACAAACCGATCAGGGGAAATAATTTTTCAACAAGGATTTCTCCAGTTTTCTCAAATCTAAGAATATTCACCATTACACCACGCACAGCAATCTCAAAGCAAGCGTGGTTGAGCGGTTTAACCGAACATTGAAAACCCATATGTGGAAAGCGTTTACCGCTCAGGGCACTTATCGCTGGTTGGACATGTTACCTGATCTAGTCTCATGTTACAATGGCACCAAACATAGAACGATTGGAACCAAGCCACGTCTCGTGACCAAAAATATTCAGCAATAAACTGTTTAACACCATAAAAAGCAGGCCCTAAACGTCACCGACTGAAAATTGGGGATTTTGTTTGTGTGAGCAAATTTAAGTCTGCTTTCAATAAGGGCTACACACCTCAGTGGGGGACTGAACTATTTCGAATTCGCCAAGTCAACTTGGACAGTCCAGTCTCCTATTTACTCGAAGACCTCAACCATCAACCCATAAAATTTAGATTTTATCTCCATGAACTTCAGAAAACTGCGTTTCCTAAACATTATCTTGTGGAAAAAGTGTTGAAACAAAAAGGAAATAAACTCTATGTCAAATGGCTAGGATTTAACTCTACGATTAATTCTTGGATCAATAAATTACATGTTGTATGAACCTGTATATTTTTTATTTATTTATTTTATTGAATCGTGTTGTACGAGAGCTCTGTGCACGGCGCTCCACGCTTCGTGCATGCCCATCCATGTTTCTCTTTCTCCCTCCACACCCGCGTCTCACATCTTCACTCCATGTTGACATACAACTCGTTCAGCTATTGGCTGGCATGGGTTCTCCACTCCTCCCCTCACCTCTCCCCCGGCTCTCTGGCCCCGCCCCCTCACCACTCTGCAGTGGTCACGTGATTTCCTGTTCTCTCTTTGTGTTCACCGTTTCCCCTCTCTCCCCCTTTCCTCTCTGCGGGACCCTGCCTGCTGCTGCTCGGCTCGCCTGGCTAGCCGTTATCACCTTTATACAGAGTTGCCACATTGTTCCAACATGTTATCATATGACAGCAGTGTTGTCAGCTTGACTGACATTCCATTCTGTTAGCCGACTAGCCATGCCTCAAGAATATATTCTTTCCGTTCTGGCCGCCAGTCAGACATACATACACAAAGCAAGTTCTGTTGTTGTCGACTATAAAAACCTTGCTGTTATTCGTCTAATACCATTATGAATTTGTCAGGTTACTGGTCAGTGTTTACTAACATGCTCTTAAGACCACAATGAGGATTTTTTTTTGATAATATTCACCTTCATTCGTTCGTCATAACAAAATATCAAAAAGCGCTCCCTCGCCCTGCTGCCACGTCGAAATAGCCATTTCCTGTATTCACCATGGCCAGTCATAGCCTCGTTGTAACATACGTCAAGCGCTACCGGCTTTCTGTCTACAAACACTCTTTTATTTAAAATAAATAAATTGCATAGTTCTCGTCCTAGAGACTTGACATTTATTTTCAGGGTAGAGGGGATAGAGACCTTTCATTTAAGTCAAACAAACTTATTTGTATACTTGTTAGTTTTCAAAATATAGAAAATTCAAAATTTAGGTGTTTTCAAAAAATCTCGAAAAATAAAAAAGTTTTATTATAAAGAAATAAAGGTCATAGAGACCATTTGTTTGAACTATTAAACAACGTTCTATCAAGTTTGGTTTTCAAAATATAGTCTACTTTTAAAAACAAAAATTTTCAAAAATAAATAAATAATATAATACGTGTTCCAGAGAAAAGCACCCGTCACCCCAACGCCAACAATACCTCATTCGTTAAAATCCGACCATCCATTCGCCAATTATCACCAATGTTCGCGAGAAAGTAGGCTATCATTTTTTCCCTCCTACCCCCTGAAACTTGCTGCCCACCTAGAGAGCATTCCCACCTTTCATTAACGTCAAACAAACTTTTTTTTTTCCAAAATTCACCATTTCTAAAATAGCGCCAATCCAAAAAACAAACATTTTCAAGTACCAACACACATTCTTAGCAATCAGGACGTCATCCCAACGCCAACAATACCTCGTTCGTTAAAATCCGACCATGCATTCGGGAGATATCGCCAAGGTTTATATGTTAGACCCCTTAAAACAACAATTATCATCATTATCATCATCTAGTGCTTGCGCCGCACTGCCAATCGAAGACTCCGCTTGCTCTTTGACGTTTCATGACAGGGGATGGCCGCTAACTGAACTGTCCAGCTCTAATAAATACAGTACATCGCACTGCCAGACTTCCATCTTCTATTCTGCATTTCATGCCACTACTTCCTTTCCTCATTCTTCGAGGTTTGAGGACATTTCTTTCTCAAGTCCTTTAATTTTCCCTTATACCTTCTACAGTTTTCTTCTAATATTTCAGTTAGATGAATCAGTAGTTAGTAATACGTGGGGCGTTGTTTTCAAGTTTCGATGGACTGTATAAAAATAATAGATTGACATATCAAACTGAATTTACAACTACATATTTGCTTGTTTTATTCTTATGTCTCAACATAAACACCAAAGCGATTAAAACATTTGTCGTATCGTTACACCAGCTTTCCAATGCCCTCGGCAAGAAATTCTGCCGCCACTGACGTGGGTACGTCTGGAGAGTCTCCTGAAGTTTTTTTTTTTGGCGAGGCTTTGCCGCCCAAGCATACCTTCAATTCTCGGAAAAGGTGAAAATCATTCAGTGCTGGTATGGACTAAACGGCAGATGGTCCAAAACTTCACACTTGAATTCTTTGAAAAAGTCTAACGTAACGTTGGCACAGTGCGGTCGTGAATGATTTTCACCTTTTTCGAGAATTGAAGGTATGGTTGGGCGGCAAATCCTCGCCAAAAAGGAAGAACTTCAGGAGACTCTCCAGACCTACCCACCTCAGTGGCGGCAGAATTTCTCGCCGAGGGCATTGGGAAGCTGGTGTAACGATACGACAAATGTTTCAATCGCTTTGCCGATTATGTTGAGACATAAGTATAAAACAAGCAAACATTTAGTAGTAAAATCAGTTTGGTATGTCAATCTGTTATTTCTATACAGTCCATCGGAACTTGAAAAAAAAACAGCCCTCGTAGTATTTATTTTCATTATCCCATACACTAGTGGCAGATGACCTAGATCAGTGGTTCCCAACCTTTGCCAACTGACGCCCCCCTTTTCAGATACGGGTGGTCATGACGCCCCCTCCCCCCTTCCCCCTTCCCCCTCCACCCTTCACACATCGCTTCTATAACCTCGTTGATAAACTGACACGGAGGATATAGACCTAACCTAATAACACTACATAATGGAGTAATTATTTCTGAAAAAATAAAATGAGGTACGCGCTTTATATCTATTATATACTAAACTTCATTTTAGCACATTACAAAGAAATCCATAAATTAATCAACAAATGTCAGTGAGAGGGTTGACACTGTTTTCTCTTGGTTTGATATTTGACAGAGCACAGCGATCACTTGCAACATCAAGTCGACAGCGCTGCTTTGTTTTTATGACACTCTGCGTTGAAAATCCTGACTGGCCGTGCTTCAATGTCAATGGCAAACTGATTTCTTGTTAACATCCAGGACCACTCATCCGACGAGATATCAGGAATGTAGAAGTTGAATTCTTGTGCCAGGGAATCCAAATGTGACTGAATTTGCACCTTAAGTGTATTACGATCAAGTTCGTATTCCGGCAAGATTTCATTAAGGCGGTGAAAGGATGAGAAGTTGTTCAACTGAAGCCGGCGTTTCCATAACTGTATTTTTTCCAGGAAAGTTCTGATGGCATCATAAGCAAACGTAATATTGGAGTTTTTGCATTGGACCTTTAAGTTTAAATCGTTCAAAGCTTCAAAGAAATCACAAAGATATGCCAATGAGACGATTGAATTGGCATTGATTTTGCTCCTTACAACACACCAAATTCCTTATTTCACCTCCAACCTCACGGCTCCGCAGAGGTTTGTGCCGATTTTGAACGATTGACTTGGTGCGACAATCATTTGGGGAGATTCGAAAAATGTTTATTATACAAAATTGTGTTATTAGAATTAAAAGAAAACTTAATTCGAAAATCACTTCACCCCCCCCCCCCCCTTGATACCCTCCCCCCAGGTTGGGAAACCCTGATCTAGATGTTTCGATCCTTAAAACAACAATCACCATTACGTCTTGTAGTCAAGGTGTGGGACTTAACGAGCACGCCTTCACTGCTGCACGTAGCATTACATAGTTAACCAGTGATATCAGTACATTCAAGAAAGTACACACCAATGTCATTAGATACGGAATAAATTGGTGAATTACTGCATTAGGTTATGACCCATTCATTGACAGTTGACTTACCACGCTCGGCTACGCAGCGGTGGCGATTTCTCATTGTTAACAAGTGTTATCCAAGAGATTTAATACATACCCGAAGTCATTAGTAAGTTACCCAATGAGGTAACGAATCATACATTTTAACGGTGTATGGTAATGGTCCGTTGAAGTCCTCCAGTTTGGCAGTTTCATTACGTGACACAAATACCTGATTATCCTGTATTACTTGATAATGAGGTATATTTTGAGGTGGAACTAATGACAATATGTCCAAGCAGCAATATGAAGTCTGCATTAACATCCTACTGCTGCAAACAAATGCCATTCAGTACAAACGCCGAAAACTCGGTGGATTTAGTAAAGGTCGCTCCACAATGCGCAGTCGGTAGTCAGTAAGTTAGTTGGAAGTTGTCAGTCGGTAGCTGCAGTCGGAAGTCGGTAGTTGACAACCTAGACACTCACAATGCCCTGTCGTTAAAAGGCTGGAGTAAATAATATAGGGATCCATTCTTTATTCTTGGTACGAGTGGTCCATAACCTCTAAAACTCGTAAATATGGACGATTTTGAGTTTTATTGTTTATTTATGTTGTTGCTAATAGCGACAGCGTACCTGAGAATAAAAAGTCCAAAAGTCAAGATGACGTCAGCCTGTGATCTGTTCTGATTGGCTGTTACATTGCAGTCGAAAGTCCGTAGTTGGTAGTTGGCAGTCAAAGATAAATTTGGTGACTGCAGACTGCCAATTACCAACTACCGACAACAACTACACATTGTGCATAACGCCATAAGAGAGCAAGGGTCTGACTTCAACTTCCAACTGCCAACTGCCAACTCCCAACTGCGCATTGTGGATCGAGCTTAATTTAAGGGTCTGGCTGGCGACAAAAGTAAGTGGTACACTCTAGCGCAGGGCCATCCAGACAGCGCTCCAGCCGCGCTGTAAGCCAGTGCTCCGAGCGCTCTGTTGGAAGGTAGTTGCAGAAGTGATAGGAGGATCTTGGCTGGCTGAGCGCGCTGATGTGTGCAGCCGAACCATCAGCCGCTAGTCTAGTCCCATGCGCTTTGTTGACAGCGTGTAAGTAAATCAGTTTCGCAATGATCATGACTGAACAGCATAAAAAGAAAAAATGGAGTGGTGAAGCAGCAGTCTTTAAGCAGAATGGGAAATTTCATTTTTCTGTACAACTTATAAAGGGCATGCCAAATGTTTAGTGTGCAACAGAGATGCAATGTGATAAGAAGAACACAATTTGTTGTTGAAAAATCCTCTCTAATATGTTCACATTTCAGTTTGGAATAAATCACGATATTCTTTACTTAAAACTTGTGTTCTTTTCCTGCACATTCCATACATCGGAGTACCATTCGATTAGTATATGCGGTATATTTGTTATGGCAAAACAGCCCTATTAATATGTCAACAATCCCACAAGAGCCGTCGGCCGCACGACTGTACGTACTGTACGTATCTAGTCAGCGTGTTCCGAACATCGTCCGTCTTCTCGCTGCCACAGCGTAGTGGTGGTAGGGGAAGGAGTGCTAGTCTGACTGCCCAGTGCTCCCCGAGTGCGGCCGCGCTCCCGGAGCGCAATGACAGGATGGCCCTGCTCTAACGCTTGGACGCCCACATTATTTTGTTTAGTGTTGCAGAACCAAAACATACAATCATGAATATGTTTATTCTTGTCTATTTTAAGTACGTCTTGCGCTTGTTGCCATGGTAACTAGGTGTCTGAACTTTGTAGACGCAAAACTGTGCATCCTAATCCCTGGTTGGTTCTTCAGTTTAGGGGCTGCGACATCGCGGTCATGTAGCCCCGTGTACTTAGGGTGTGTGTTAATTGTGATGGCTGTGTGTTATCTGTAATTCAGGTAAGGACTGCTGACATCCAATTTCCAAGTAGTTCCTACTTTTGCTACCAAATGCTACCGTCAACGACAACTAGTTTTTAAATTGGTTACTAGATCCCACAGCAGTTGGCTCCTGGCGACGAACGTTTGATCTTAAGAGCGTTAGTCGAATCTAACCTACAATTTAACTTCACACAAGTGTAATTAGTGGAAGG
Source organism: Meconema thalassinum (assembly GCA_946902985.2). Taxonomy (NCBI): domain Eukaryota; kingdom Metazoa; phylum Arthropoda; class Insecta; order Orthoptera; family Tettigoniidae; genus Meconema; species Meconema thalassinum. Next base: position 174,645,304 of record OX336394.1, on the reverse strand, counting down.
TTCTTTTACATGCCATAAATCTATGACATGGGACCGCCGGCTTAACTTCCCCTCCGAAGGAAGGCATACTGAGGGATTTTTAACGCTCTTAAAAATCCGACGTCTTCGGTCGGGTTTGAACTCACGACCTTGGGCATAGAAGCTCAGCATGCTACAAACTACCCCACCGAAGCCACCATCCTAATCCCTGATAGCGTAGTTGGTAGCATGCTGAGCTTCTATGCCCAAGATCGCAGGTTCAATCCCAGCCGAATTCGTCGAATTTTTAAAGACCGTTAAATTTCCTCAGTATGCCTTCCTACGGAGGGGTAGTAAAGCCGGCGGGCCCATGTCATAGACTTATGGTATGTAAAAGAACCTTCCACTAACTACAATTGTGTGAAGCTAAATTGGTAGGTTACATTTATTTAACGCTCTATTAAATTTCAGCGTTCACCGCCAGGTGCCAGTTGCGGTAGCATCTAGCAGTCGAGTTCACAGCTAGGTGTCGTTGACGGTAGCATTTGGTAGCAAAAGTAAGAACTACTTGAAATTGATTGTCCACAGTCCTTATCTGAATTTCAGATAACACATAGTATTACAGCCATCATAATTAACACCGGTCATCAGACAGATTCTACCCACTCCCGAAGTACACTGAGCTACATGACCGCGTTGTCGCAGCCCCTAAACTGAGGAATCAACCAACCAATCCATGATAGACCCGCAGTCCAGGAACATATTCATGTTAAAACTGCCGACGCTAATTCCAGACAGACCCCAGCCCATTAGGCTAAAAGGACATACAATGAAATAGAAGTATTACATTATGAATTCCTCCCAGGGGCTCACACCTAGTGGCACGTGGGTTAGCGACCACGGGACCCCAGCTGAGTCCGACATTGCTTCCACTTACTTGTGCCGGGCTCCTCTCCGTCTTCATTTCTGCCGACCTCTCTTGGTCAACTCTTGTTCTTTTCCGACCTCGACGGTATTAGGGTATCCAAGGCCTTGGGAGTCTTTCAATTTCCCGGCTTAATTGGCCCTTGTCTCATCTTTCCTGATACCCTCATTCTTCTTTTTCTTTTCCTGTTACCTCCTGTCTTCTGCACAAGGCCCTCAAGGAGGCAGGATGTATGTAGCCTCACCACTTCTGGTGCACCCTGGATAGTGCTACACACTCAGGGACTCACGGCTATTGAGTTTGGGATTTGATGACCCCAAGGGATTTCTGAGCTGGGTCCGTTTTGTCCCGTTTTTTCTCTGACCTTAGGGTGGGCTCTCTCCTCTTTCCCTTTCCTATCTGCCTTCCATGGCTCTCCTTCCTTCCGAGTCCCTCAATCCTCATTCTTCGAGGTTGAGGGCATTTCTTTTCTTCCTGTCCTTTATTTGCCTTCTCCTTTGTTTACCATTTCTTCTTCTAGTATGTAAGTCTATATTTAGTAATAGTTATAGTTTTTATTCTCATCTCATCTTTCACTATCACCCAAACCATTAGTGGCCGATAACCTAGATGTTAGGCCCCTTAAAACAACAATTATCATCGTTATCACTTCTACTCAAGGCAAATGCTGGAATGGTTACGGCCGCCTCCATCCCAAACCTAGGTTCAATTATAAATACACGCACTAATGTAGAGAGCGTAATACCAGAGGTTATAAGACAAATTACACTCACAATTACACGGGGCTGGAATTACCACGATGTTCATGCCCCTAAAAGCAACAACAATAACAACAACTATAACTATATTTTACCTGTACGTATTAGGGTTTTTGTCTGAACTCTGCGGCGTAGGTGTGCTTGTTAATCCTTTATAGGGCAAAACTGATTTCATTTTTATGTTTTTTTACATTTTTAAAAAATTATTATAATTATTAATAACAAGCTGTACCCGGCATGCGTTGCAACGCCAACCAAAGGAAGTGTTGGCGTTGAAATTCTGTTTCTTGAAGTGCTTTTGGATACACAACATGTTAACTGCCTCTAAGCTATCGTAAAATGGATTTTCTAATTTAGAACCATTCGTGGAAGCGTGCACAACAACTTTCAAAAGTTTCATCGCTGTCACTCATTTGTTGAATCTACTCGTACGCTACCTGTTGTGAAATGGATTTACTAAGTCGAAACCCTTCCCTGGCGTGTACACAATAACTCATCAATGATTCATCGCAATCGGATGAATTGTATATGCACGAATACGGTGTTTTGTTTAAACGATTCGTGCGCTGTCACTCATTTGTTGAATCTACTCGTGCGCTACCTATTGAGAAATGTATTACTAAGTCGAAGCCCTTCCCTGGCGTGTACACAGTAACTCATCAAGGTTTCATCGCAATCGAAGAATGTTATATGAACGCAATAGGGGATTTTGTTGAAACGCTTCGCGCGTCGTCACCCATTTGTTGCATCTACTCTTGAGCTACTTATTGTGAAATGGATTTACTAAGTCCCCTTCCCTGGCGGGTACACAATAACTGATGAATGTTTCATCGCAATCGGATGAATAGTATATGAACGCATACCTGATTTTGTTTAAACGATTCGCGCTCCGTCACTCATTTGTTGAATCTACTCGTGCGCTACCTACTGTAAAATGTATTTACTAAGTTAGAAACCGTCACGTAAGTGTCCACAACATCTCACCCAAGTTTCATCGTTATCGGACTAATGGGATATGAAGACATAGGGGACTGTATGGAAACGCTCCGCATGTCGTCGTTCATTTGTCGAATCTACTCGTGTGCTACCTACTGTGAAATGTATTTACTAAGCCAGAAACCTTCCTTGGAGTGTCCACCATATTTCATCCAAGTTTCACCGCTAACGGCAGAATGGTATATGACCTTATACGGGACTTTGTTGAAACCGTTCGCGCGTCGTCCCTCATTTTTTGAATCAACTTGTGCGCTGCATATTGTATAGTGGATTTACTAAGCCAGAAATTTTCCATGACGTGTACACAACATCTCACCCAAGTTTCATAGCTACGGACGAATGATACATGAATGCATACGGGACTTGGTTGAAACGCTTCGCGTGTCGTCGCTCATTTGTTGATTCTACTCTTGCGCTACATATTGTAATATGGATGTACTCAGCCAGAAACCTTCCCTGGAGTGTACACAACATCTCATCCAAGTTTCATCGCAATCGGATGAATGGTATGTGAACGTATACGGGACGTTGTCGAAACGCTTCGCGCGTAGTCACTCATTTGTTGAATATAAACGTGCGCTTCGTATTGTAAAATGGATTTACTTAGCCAGAAACCTTTCCTGGAATGTACACAACAATTCACCAAACATTTATCACTATCAGACGACTGGTATATGACTTTATACGGGACTTTATTGAAACGCTTCGCGTGTCATCGCTCATTTGTTGAATCTACTGGTGCGATACCTATTGTAAAATGTATGTACTAAGCCAGAAACCTTCCCTGGAGTGTACACAACATCTCACCCAAGTTTCATCGCTATCGGATGAATGGTATATGAAATTATATGGGACTTTGATGAAACGCTTCGCGCGCCGTTGCTCATTTGTTGATTCTACTCGTGCTCTACCTATTTTTAAAGGGATTTACTAAGCTAGAAACCTTCCCTGGAGTGCACACAAAATCTCAGCCTAGTTTCATCGCTATCGGACAAATGGTATATGAACGCAAACGTGACTTTGTTGAAATGCTTCGCGCGTCGTTGCTCATTTGTTGAATCTACTCGTGCGCTGCCTATTGTAAAGTGGATGTACTAAGCCAGAAACTTTCCCTGCAGTGTACACAACATTTTACGCAAGTTTCATAGCTATCGGACGAATGGTATATGAATGCATAGGGGTTTTTGTTGAAACGGATTGCGTGTCGTCGCTCATTTGTTGAATCTACTTGTGCGCTATCTACTATGAAATGTATTCACTAATTTTGAAACCTTCACGTAAGTGTACACAACATCTCACCCAAGTTTCATCGCTATCGGACGAATGGTATATGAACACATACGGGACTTTGTTGAAATGCTTCGCGCATCGTCGCTCATTTGTTGAATCTACGCGTGCGCTACCTATTGTAAAATGGATTTACTAAGTCAGAAACCTTCCTTGGAGTGTACTCAACATCTTACCCAAGTTTCATCGCAATCGGACGAATGGTATATGAACGCATAGGAGACATACATACCCACCCACAGACAAACTATCACGTTACATTGATTTTTATATATATAGATGTTATTTTTTGTTTCTCTAATTTTTATGTTTATTTATTTTTAATTTTCAATTTATGATCTTATAGATTTAATTTTGATATTTTTCTATTGAATTATTTAATTAACCAATTCCCAATTGATTTTATAATTATTTTCATATTTTGTATAGTTCTGTTTATTATTTTTATTTCTATATTTATATTTTGTTTTTATTGTTAATGTTTTAAAATTTTAAATTTCTGAAAATGTTATCCAATAGGCCTACATTACGTCAAGTAGATACGTATATAATATTTGATTTACTTGAGAAATACTAGTACTTCGGCATGAAAATTCTCCTAAATTTGGTTTAAGCCCCCTACACACTATCAGACCAGACCAGACCAGCAGACGTGGACGGGCAAATTGCTAGGTCTGGGGACTTCTTTGCATACACACCAACATACCAGACCGCCAGACCTCAGTTGTATTGAATCGGCCGCCCAGTAATACAGAGCAGGTTATTGTATTTTGTTGAGTATTTAAATACGTAGTGTGATGGCGCCGCATCTTTCAAAACAACAGAAAATAGGACTATCATTGTGTGTTGCATTGATCAGTGATGAGGATACACGGAAGAAGAGAAGAGTATTGGAGAAGAAGATGTATAAAGAAAAGAACAGGTAGGAGTTGGAATCAGCTGATTTCCTTACTTTTCTACGAATGGGTGAACAGTGTTATACCGAATTACTCTGTATGTTCCAGCCATACATTTGCATGATAGTATCTCCCTCATGATCGCCTACTTCATTATCATCGGCAATCGCGTTGTTTCTATGCTGGGAATATTGAGAAATGGCGACAGAATCTTGTAATAAGACGTAGTGCCTCTCTGTTCAACACTAGAATAGGTACCGAACTGTTGCAGATCGCAACGGAGTCTGCCAGTCGGCCAAACAGCGCTACACACAACACAGACAAGACCAGACAGGCGAAGGGCAGTCTGGTGGTCTGAAGGTTTTCCAGCCAGACAGTCTGCGCAGACCGAATTGGGCGTCAGACAGGCCTACACACTGTCGAACTGCCCGCTCATCAGCTACTTTTTCCGACCGTCTGCTGGTCTGGTCTGGTCTGATGTGTGTAGGGGGTTTTAAAGATTAAACTATCAGCATCTTTGAAAGCATAAACTGTCCTTATGACAGGTGGTTAATATAGAGACCACGATAGCGATGGAGTTAGTTATTGAGATTTTAAGGGGCGGCACAGTGAGGTTATCTGCCCCAATCACGATGGGGATCTGCAGTAAGTGCAGAGATCGGAGGTTCAAATCCCGGTGCTGACAGTGGCTGTCTGAGTGTGTTTTTTTACCCAGGTTTATCCACTCTCCCTCCGGGCTAATTTCGAGATAGTAGCTACCTTATTTCAAGTCCCAGGGTGCTTATCACATCCCGGCCAGAATAATTACAGCTACATAAACACTACTTGAGTCACCACAAAAACAGAGGTTATCAGACTAGTTGAACACACATCCAAGCCAGTAATACGAATAAATAATGGTTGGTTGGTTCCTCAGTTTAGGGGCTGCGACTACGCGGTCATGTCGCCCCGTGTACTTTGGGTGTGTGTAGAATCTGTCTGATAACCGGTGTTAATAATTAATTGTGATGACTGTATTAGTGTGTGTTATCGGTAATTCACGTAAGGATTGCAGACGATCAGTTTCAAGTAGTTCCTACTTTTGCTATCAAATGCTACCGTCGACGACACCTAGCTGAAAACTTGGCTGCTAGATGCCACCACAACCAGCTCCTGGCGACAAACGTTGGAACTTAACAGAGCGTTAATCAAATCTAACCTACACATTTTAGCTTCACACAATTATAATTAGTGGAAGGTTCTTTTACATGCCATAAATCTATGACATGGACCCGCCGGCTTTACTTCCCCTCCGAAGGAAGGCATACTGAGGGATTTTTAACGCTCTTAAAAAAATCCGACCACTTCGGCCGGGTTTGAATCCGCGACCTTGGGCATAGAAACTCGGCATGCTACCAACTACGCCACCGGAGCCACCAAATTAACAACAACAACAACAATTGAGGAGCAGTGATTGAAACGGTAAATGTGTCGAAATATTGTGCTCTTTTCTTCTTTATAGCCATGGCCGCCTCCTACCCAATCCTATCGTCAATTTACAGATACAAAGACTAGTACAGACATCAAAATAACACAGGTTATCACACACATTCTACATACACCCAAATATACGGGGCTATATGACCACGAAGTCACAGCCCCTAAAATGCAACAACAACAAACACAGAATGAGTTGACTTGTGTTCTATAACTGGTTTGCATGTGATAATGATCCATTAAAGCTCAATGGAAATTTAATTATGTGACACAAAGAAGTGATTACCGTAGTTGACTGTTACATTCATTCGACTTGGACCAATAACGCGTCGGAATTTTACAAAAATCAACCAATTAGAGTGTTCTATAACGCACAAAGAACACCAGTAAAGGATTAGTGATTTTATGCTCCATTTTATTGATGTCTTCATAAACTTCCGTTGACAGCGTTTTTAGTCGTTCAAAAAGAACATAACACCGTATGTTTCTGAATACATAAAAACAGGATAATGGCGCTCATATTTGAAATATAACGACGTTGTAAATGCAAGACCTCGTAAGCTGCTCTTTTCTATTATCTTCAGTATGTCACGAGGAACCGATTTTGTAATGCCCTAGATCAGGGGTCTCCAATCGGGCCACACTGACTTCCTCAACCCAGTCCCAAGGGCCAAGACCTAGCTGGCTCATCATATTAACATCCTGTAGTTTTTATTATACCGAGGAGTTGCAGCCAATGGCCAAAACTGGGTATTTTAATTAAACTCCCGTGGGCTCCCAGCAAGTTAAAAATTAAGTAGTTCCAACTTTGGCTACCAGATGCCACTCACTGTCACTGACACATAGCGGCGAACGTTGGAACTTGATCGTTTCTAACCATAGTTTTAAGTACGGTGGCTTCGGTGGCGTAGTTGATAGCATGCTGAGCCTCTATGCCCAAGGTCGCGGGTTTAAACTCGCTTGAAGTCGTCGGATTTTTAAGAGCATTGGAAATCCCTCAGTGAGTCTTCCTTCGGAGGGGAAGTAAAGCCGGCGGACAAATGTCATAGATTTATGGCATGTAAAAGAACCTGCCACTAACTAAAATTGTATAAAGCTAAATTTGTAGGTTAGATTTGAATATCACTCTATTAAGTTCCAACGTTCTTCGCCAGGTGCCGGTTGCAGTGGCATCTAGTAACCAAGTTCACAGACAGGTGTCGTTGATGGTAGCATTTAGTAGCAACAATAGGAACTATTTGAAATTGATAGCCTGAAGTCCTTACCTATATTACAGATATCACACATTAATACAGCCATCACAATTAACACCGGTTATCAGAGAGATTCTACACACACCCGAAGTACACGGGGCTACATGTCCACGTTGTTGCAGCCCCTAAACTGAGGAACCAACCAACCAACCTAAATAAAAACATCTGTTTATTATTTGTATGATTTCCTTACATTGTAAATTTTAGAATGTAGCCATAACCAACTTATTCTATTCGTTATGATGTAGCTATAGTACGGGACAATCCATTGGAAGCCTGAAGGTCACGCGTAGTCGGTGCGGTGTTGTCATGTACGTTTTCGCATCCAGCACTCGACTCAAGATACCGTGCAATAGCATGGCAACACCGCCAGGCGCGGGGAGGAGAGCGGAGCGGAGGGCCCCTTGACCTTCAGGCTTCCAATGGTTTGTCGCGCACTATAATGAAAATAAGCTATGGCGAGCCGGATACCGGGTATCTACTATCGCGGGCCGGTGTTGGCCCTCGTGCCGTAGTTTAGAGACCCCTGGTCTAGACCAGGGCTCTCCAAACCACTTAGCCTAAGGGCCACAGTGATTCCTCCAATTAGGGCCCAGCTAACTGATCATACCAACATACTCTAGTTCTGAATTACGTGCAAAGTTTTCTTTCGGCACTAAACCGCGAGTGAGATAGTCTTTCTATGGCGCAGTGCGCAGGGGTGATTTTGCTACGTAGCGGTTGTTGTTTGAGTCTTCAGTCTTTCGACTGGTTTGATGCAGCGCTCCATGACTCCATGTCCTGAGCTAATCGTGCCATCTCTACATAGCTACCGCACCCTACATCCGAGGCAATCTGTTTAACATAGTCTAACCTTGGTCTTCCCTTACAGTTCTTTTCCTCGATCCTTCCTTCTATAACTACGTTTGCTATTCCCGGGTGTCTTATTATGGTGTCCTACCAACCTATCTCTTTCCTTAATTATCTTGTCGGGATGTATGAAGCCTACTCCAGTCGACAAACTTTACCCGATTGTTGGGATAGCTCCCCCAACTATCAGAAGGGCTGTTGCTGCTGATGCAGAGAGGGCGAAGCAGATTAATGATCCCCGTCATCCACTGCATAATCATCAGGCTGTTGTCCGTCGACTGAAATCAAGAAAGAGTTTCATCGCCAGGACTCAACCACTGGAGGGAACATCGGAATCTAACCGCATCTCCAGGTGGAAGAGCAAGCTGCCGCCGGATATCCCTGTTAAGGAAGAGCTAGCCCCAGGAAATGACCTGCCTTACCCTGTTTGGAAATCACTTAATCGTCTCAGGGTGGGCGTCCCTCGTTGCAAGACCAACATGCAGAAATGGGGTATCCTTCCAGCTGATGGAGACACGTCCTGCGAGTGTGGAGCAACACAAGAGCCAGCCCACCTGCTCATTTGTCCACTACTAGAACAACCCTGCACTACCCAGGACCTGATCGAGGCAAACAACAAGGCCATCGGAGTTGCTACATTCTGGAAATGATCGGACACGGAAATGAATGAATGAGTTGCCAGAAACATCTCTCCTCTCCCACTCGTCTTAATACCTCTTCATTCGTAACTCTAACTACCCTTCTGATCTTCATCATTCTCCTGTAACACTAAATTTCAAACGCTTCAATTCTCCTATTTTCTGCTGCTCTAACAGTCCAAGTTTCACTTCCATAGAGCGCCACGCTCCAGACCAAGGCTTTCAAAAATGACTTCCTAATACCTAAATCTATAGACTATTCTATGTCAACATATTCCTTTTCTTTAGAAATGCTTTCATTGCCTGTGCTAACCTACTTTATTGCTTCGTCCATCACTGGTTATTTTGTTTCGTAAGTAACAGAAGTCATCTACTTCCTTTAGCTTTTCACCTGCCAATTTGACATCCATAGGGGTTGCTGATTTATGTCGACTGCATTCCAATTGTTTGTTTGTTTTACATTTATTACTTTTCATCATGAATTCTTTCCTCAAGACAGATTTCATACCATTTAAAAATTCATTCAAATCCTCTGGTGTGTCTGCTAAGATGAAGATGTTATCAGCAAACCTCAGAGTTGAAATTAGGCTATATCTCCTTGAATCTTTTCTCCAACTTTGAATTTTTCTCCAATTTCCTTCATTACTTGTTCAATGTAAAGATTGGAAAGTATGGGTGATAAGTTGCAGCCTTGCCTTACACCTTTCTGAATACCAGCTTCTCTCTCATGTCCTTAAGCTCGAATGACTGCTGTCTGGTTTCTGTATAGATCGTAGAGCACCTTCCTATGCCTGTACTTTATTCTAATCGTTTACAAAATGTCTAACAATTTACTCCAATTAACATTGTCAAAAGCCTTTTCTAAGCCTACTAATGCCATGAAAGCGATATTTAAAGAATCTTTCCGCTTCACCACGTAGACAGTTCTGGCCTGAGCTATCATCTTGTTTATTCGTCACTGCTCCGGGTAATTTTTTCTTTTGAATGCTCATTTGTTGCGATCGGTTAGGCCTACTTGTGTACTGTCTACGTGGTGAAGAGGTAACATTCTCTCCTGCTAGTCCGGAGGTTGCAGGATCGATTCCTGGCGCAGTCAGTTGGCATTAGAGGGTGCGCAAATACGAGGGATCCGTGTCAGTGGATTTACTGGCACGTTAAAGATCCCCTCGAGGATGAATTCCGGCACCCCGGCGTGGAGTCTCTGAAACCCTCAGTTGTTAAAAGGGACGTAAAACCAATAACATTATTGAAGTTTACTTGTGAGCGCCCCATGTGTAGCCTACATACAGTGCGTCAGGGAATGTCCTCCGCAGTGCCTAGGCACTGCTACGTTAGGTGAGAGCCAGAGTTAAGTTGGCAGACCTTTCGCTCACTCGCCGACAGCCAGGTACTAGCTTGTCTTCTCCAAGGTCGACAGGATATCAGAACACACGTGTGAGCTGCGCTGTGCTGTGGAAAGCGTCAATGTGAATGCAGTAAGGGAGCGTTTAGATTAATGGAATAGTGCAACAGGATACAGGCGGTAATGTTTACTACTGAAGAGAGAGCGTTTTTGGTGGAATACGTTTTACGTGAAGGCGATCGGTTTACAGAAAATGTAAAACTAAAATTTCCTATTTCAAAGTGTCCAAACCGGGATACCGTTCGGGATTTGATAAGTACATTTCGTGTGACCGGCTCAGTTCATGATGTACCAGGAACAGGCAGGCCTACGTAGTTAACAGACGAAATACTTGATGAAATAATGCTGCGAAGTCCAAGTAAATCAATACGCAAATTAGCTCAAGAAACAGGAATCTCTAAGTGGACTGTTTGTTGTTTGTTTTATTTTGATACAAGCGGCGGCAGCCGCGCTGTCAGCAGCAACCGGAGAACATTCCGTCCGGATTTACTGTTATGTGGGCTGGACGCGACACAGTTCAGACAGGGGCTATCGTCTTATGCGCACTTTATCTCTATATATATAAAAATGAAAGTTTGTCTGTTTTTTCTGAATTTCCACGGAAATTTGCGATATTTGCGCGTTTCAGGTTGTTTTATGACGGATGCGCGCAAAAATAAAATTTTTGTCTGTCTGTCTGTCTGTGTGTCTGTGGACAACTTCTACGAGTCCTTATAACTTGAGAACGGCTGGGTGGATCAACGTAAAATTTGATACAGATATCCATCAGAGGCACCACACTAATCATTGATGTAACTCTTCTCCGTACCTCTCATAAAAGGGCCCCTACCCCCTTAAAATACATGCTGAAATAGGCGTAGAAGGGTGAAATAAAGCTCATTTTCAGCCCCTCAATGTGAGAAACGAAACTCGGGGGCCCTAAAGGGACCCCGGAAACCACATATTAAGGCCCTAAAACCAACAGTTTTTGAGATATTCCCAGAAAACTAATTTCACTTAATAAATTAATGAAAGAATGCATGGCGGTAACCATGGCAACTGAATCTCAGAGGTCCATCTATTTCTGTAAGACGCTATGCAATTCCATTTATTACATTACTGTGAAGGTTTGCAAACGGCTATAAGGTTATAATGGATCCAAATTAAGCTGAAATATTCATTAATACATACAATGCGCTTAAGGGGTCAAGGGGTACTCTAGAATTTTTTCACGCGATTTACACGTGCGGGTGTGGTACGGAAGGTCTATTATATCCCTTCTCTATTATATAAAAATGAATGTTTGTCTGATTTTTCGGCTTTTCTACGGAAATTTGGCATATTTGCCCGTTTCAGACTGTTTTGTGAAGGATGCACGCAAAAATATATTTTTGTCTGCCTGTCTGTGGACAATTTTTTGTGTCCTTATAACTCGAGAACGGCTGGGGGGATTAACGTAAAATTTGATACAGATATCCATCAGAGGCACGACACTAATCATTGATGTAACTCTTCTCCGTACCTCTCATAACAGGGGGCCTACCTCCTTAAAATACATGCTGAAATAAGCGTGAGACAAAGCTCATTTTCATCCCCTCAATGTGAAAAACGAAACACGGGGGCCCTAAAAGGACCCCGAAAACCACATCTTAAGGCCCTAAAACCAACAGTTTTTGAGATATTCCCAAATAACTAATTTCACTTAATAAATTAATGAAGGAATGCATGCCGGTAACAATGGCAACAGAATCTCAGAGGTCCATCTATTTCTGTAAGACGCAATACAATTCCATTTATTACATTACTGTGAAGGTTTGCAAACGGCAATAAGGTTATAAAGGATCCAAATTAAGTTGAAATATTCATCAATAAATATAATGCGCTTAAGGGGTCAAGGGGTAATCTAGAATTTTTTAACGCGATTTACACGTGTGGGTATGGTCCGGAAGGTCTATTATATCCCTATCCCTATATTGGTATATTATTATTATTATTCTTTTAATTATTATCATTATTATGGCATACAACGAAGAGACAAAGCTCATTTTCAAACCCTTGGGGTCAGAAACAAAACTCGGGGCCCTTCAAGAGCCGTAAAGGGTCCCCGAAAACTATATTTTAAAGCTCTAAACCCAACAGTTTCTTAGATATTCCCAGAAAACTAATTTCATTTAATAAACTAAAGAAGGAATGCAAGCAACTAACCATGATAACAGTATCTCAAGAGGTGGCATCCAATTTTCCATCTATTTCTGGAATAAGTAATGCCTCTCCATTTATTACATTTCTGTGAAAGATTGCAAATGGAGTACCCTAGATTTTTTTCACACGACTTACACGTGCGATATGTCGTACAGAAGGTCTATTATATCTCCCAACAGCAACATTATTTTCAAAAATTCCTGATTAGAAATAGTAGACTGTTTTTTGCTGATTTTAGGAATTTGGGCCATTGGAGGCTAAAAACACTGAATTTTCATGCACCACAAGCCTTTATAATTTATAAAAGGGGTCTTCCTGTAGTTGGGCACTTGACACAACGGTTGGGGTCAGTTCGTATGTGACGTGTATTGCGATTCGTCTACGAAGTTTTCAGTTTTATTTTCACGCCAGGAAGAACACGTTAGGTAAATTTAGTTTGAGAGCACATTTTAACTAATAATTTTTCTTTGCCAACAAACAGGTTCCAAGCCCCTAAACATTGCAACAGTAGCTCAATTGATAACATCTGGTTATTAATACCGAAGACCGTTCGAAGAATGGGTACTTCTGCTAGTAAACCAATATATTTCACTTGACTTTTCAAGAAATACAAGATTTTTCGTCGCCTCCGTGGTACAGTGGTCAGCGTGCTTAGCTGCCACCCCGCAGGTCCCAGGTTCGATTCCCGACTCTGCCACGAAATTTGAAAAGTTGTACCAGGACTGAAACGGGGTCTACTCAGCCTCGGGTGGTCCAAATGAGTAGAGGGGGTTCGATTCCCACCTCAGCCATCCTCGAAGTGGTTTTCCGTGGGCACTTCATCTCCGGGGAAATGCCGGGATGGTACTGTACCTACCGTAAGGCCACGGCCGCCTCATTCCCCCGTCCTTGCCTATCCCTCCCAATCTTCCCCTCCCTTCCCATCCCTCATGAAGTCCCTGTTCGCTTTGCAGGTGAGGCCACCTGGGCGAGGTGGTGGTCCCACCTCCGCAGTTGTATCCCCCGACCAGGTGTTTCAAGCTCTAGGACTCTACCCTGGCTGCGGATCGAATAATTCCACATTACTTACTCGCAATCTCTTAAGAATGAACTCATAGTGTTACCTTGTGCCAGCAAACATGAAGGATTCCTTCGTGTTATTACTATCGGTAAGTTCTCATTACTATTATTTCTGCAATAACTACTTGTAAAACTCCAGTGACAAATGCTTTCAGCAAATATGATATAATAGTGCTGTATTTTGGCCGACAGTACCTCGAGTCCTTACATTAAATAAGAATACAGCAAAAGTAGATTTAATAAATCATAATTGTTTTCAGCAAATATGATATAATGAATATTTTCACACCAAAGAACGTCAGTTTGAAGATGATTTATTGTAGGAATATCTGTAATGGCGCCTCCACACCTTGAGGTAAACCGTATGCGATTTACATTCCACATAGCCACATGGCCAACAGTACGTCGTTGTACCAATCTCTGCCAACGCGCGCTACTTGTAAAACTCCTGTGCCAAATCCTTTCAGCAAATATTATGATATAATGAATATTTTCACACCAAAGAACGACAACTTGAAGATGATTCATTGTAGGAATTTATTTAATGGGGCCTCCAAACCTTGAATTGAACCATATGCTATATAGCCTAGGCCCTACATTCCACATAGGGCTGTATTTTGGCCGACAGTACCTCGAGTGCTTACATTAAATAAGAACACAGCAAAAGTAGTAAGATTTAATAAATCATAATTTTCAGCAAATATGATTTAATGAATATTTTCACAGCAAAGAATGACAGTTTGGATATGATTTATTGTAGGAATATCAGTAACGGGGCCTCCAAACCTTGAAGTAAACCGTATGTGATTTACATTCCACATAGCCACATGGCCGACAGTATGTCGTTGTACCAATCTCCGCCACCGCGCGCGCTCATTGTTTCCGTCCCACTTCCGTCCCTTTTTTCAAAATCAACCGCACACAAATATACTGTATACAGCAACCGAGTGGAATGATATTACACATTAAAAATATCCAGCAACCGAGTGGAAAGATGTTACACATCAAAAAGCAACACTATTTCTCCCGTAATATTGAGACGATTTGGAAGATTTTGATACAAACCACACCTTCTAACTCTCTCTGGTTTAAGAGCTTGATGTTTGTGAAACATACCGTACACCTTAGTGTTTTGTATGATGATGATAATTAAAGTCATCATTGGTGGGATTTTATAAGAGTCTTCCATTCACGCCGTTTGATCAGTTCCATAATGTGCTCGTTGCTTCTTCTTTTCAGCTTACTGCACTATTCATTTGGATGAAAAAAAAAAAAAAAAAACATTCTCCATAATTAAATATGGCCTACAATGAGAGTTACAGATTGAAATTAACTGATGAGCATTTAAAGTCGCTGCTGATATTTTCCACTCGTAAACTTGATCCACAATTGCAAGAAATGAAAATCCACAGCCTGCTTCCAGTCGACCGACCGGGTCAGGGAATGGAATGAATGAAGCCCCCATCTAGCGGCGAGGATATGAACTGTGCCGGCTGCCGAAGACCGTCGCACTCCCCTGGGGCAAGGATTAAGTGAATGACAGATGAAATGAAAGGAGAGTGGAGAGTGTTGCTGGAATGGAATTTGTGACAGGGAAAACCGGAGTACCCGGAGAAAAACCTGTCTGCCTCCGCTTTGTCCAGCACAAATCTCACATGGAGTTACCGGGATTTGAACCATGGACCCAGCGGTTAGAGGCCAGCGTGCTGCCGCCTAAGCCACGGAGGCTTTGATCCACAACTGCAAGCAATGTTGTCAATCTACATAAATCTCATTATTATTAATAATAATGATTAAATGTCATTATGCGAATTATTTATGTACGTCACTTATATTAAGGCCGGGATGGTACCTACCGTCAGGCCATGGCCGCCTCCTTCCCTCTTCCTTGTCTATCCCTCCCATTCTTCCCATCCCGTCCCATCCCTCATGAGGCCCCTGTTCGCTTTGCAGGCGAGGCCGCATGGGCAAGGCGCTAGTCCTGCCTCCCCAGTTGTATCCCTCGTTTCGTTGTCGAACTCCAGGACACTGCCCATACAGTAGAGGCGGTAATGGTTGAGTCCGTGGGAAAAGCCTACCTGGAGGGTATACTGACTACGAACGAACTTATATATATATTAAGTTTTTAGCATAAATCTCATATCATTAATTACAGTTGTAATTGACTTAGTCAAGGGATCACTAACCAGGCATCCCGAGCCGGAGTTTACGTGTGGTAGGGTAGCCAGTTCCTTTCCACTCCTCCTCCTGCCTTAGCATCCAGCAGGCTCCCATTTTGCATCACGAGGCTGGGAGACCCTGTACCAGACCATACCAAGACTTTTATATTCTTGGCTGAGCCGGGGATCTAACCCGATATCTCGGGGGGGGGTGACAGTGAACAATGCTAGCCACTGCAACACGAGGTGGTCTCAATATATTTATTTTTTATTAATTACAAGTACGTACAAATTTTGCAAACTACAAGAGTTGCACTTACTTGTGTATTCATCAGTTTGTGCAAAGTCATTGATGGATTTTGTGCTGTTAATCACATGGTAGCGTTCACATCGGGTTGGGTTCATGGAAGCATTTCATATTACACATGAAGTGGTGGTAGCCATGCGCAGCTAGTAGTACAGTACAGCTGCACAGAAGAAACCCCCTTTGTTCCAAATACCGTGCTATGGTTGGCTTTTAGTAAATCGTTAGAAAAGCACAAGAACAGCTTAACTCTAAATTTCAGAATAATTTGCACCATCATTTTGTCGGAAAAATCAAAAATTTTTGAAAAGAGTTTTTCTCTGAATCGACGTATTTTAAAGAAAAGTTTTTAAAACAAAAAATGCAGAGGACATTGTCACCTACAATGTGTTTGATTGAGGTCATGTCATACGTTTTGAAATGCAGAAGCTAGGTGGCGCCAAAGTTTCCAAAAAAGTGATTTTTCACTTTTTGTCCTAGAAAAAATGTTTTGTTCACAAAAGAGGGAATCAGAATTTTTTCCCCTCAAAATTATCTACAACATTTATTGAAACATTTTTTCCCTCCGACTTACCGTTGCAAAGTTATAGTCTGCCGAAGTGTGAAAATTGTCCGACACCGGTCCCGGTCTAAACTATGCCCACCGCTCTCTCCACAGTAACAATAGTAGCCTTGACTACGCAGCGTTGCATTTTCTGCGCTATAACTTTGGAACGGTAAGTTGGAGGAAACAAACGTTTAAATAAATGTAGCAGACAATTTTTAGAGAAACAAATTTTGTAAAAAATAATAATTTCTAGGACAAAAAGTGAAAAGAAAAAAAAAACCACATTTTTGGAAACTTTGGCGCCACCTATCTTCTGTATTTCAAAACGTATGACATGACCTCAATGAGACAAATTGTAGGTGACAATGTCCTCTACATTTTTTGTTTAAAAAACTTTTTTTAAAAATACGTAGATTCAGAGAAAAACGCTTTTCATTTTTTGAGTTTTCCGACAACATGATACTACAAATTATTCCGAAATTTAGAGTTAACCTTTTTTTGTGCTTTTCTAACGATTTACAAAAAGCCAACCATAGCACGGTTTTTGGAACAAAACCATTCCAGCTATACTGTACTATAGTGAGTTGACAAAATGTTGTAAGTCTTCTGTCCAGGCTCTAGTTGTCATGGCATCTGTCGAGTAGAACTCCATTCAAATATCTTCTCTTTTTAGGGTTCAATCTTCTATTGAGTCCGCAAGCTAGGTGTCGTGGACGGTAGCATTTGTTAGCAAAAGTAGGAACTACTTGAAATTATAGTGTGCAGTCCTTACTTGAATTAAAACAGATAACACACACTAATACAGCCATCACAATTAACACCGGTTATCAGACAGATTCTACACACACACTGGGCTACATGACCGCGTTGTCGTAGCCCCTAAACTAAGGAACCAACCAACCAACCAATCTCGATCACTTTCAGGTGTTTGTAGATGGCAGCAAGAACTCGTATCTCAAATCCTCTAATAAGAAGGGCTTTCTAGCAAGTTCGCATGCCAGCCTTGAGCGGGTGTATTGTGATACTCCAAGCACCGCCTTGCTATCACCTTCTGAAGTGTTATAATTTCTTTATGTACTGTATGTCAGTTATTGGTCTCTTGTTTGCCACGGTGGGTGAGTGGATATCGTGTCGGACTACCAAACTCAAGCTTGCAGGTTCGCTCCTGGCCGTGGTAAGTGAGTTTTGAAAGGCAACAAAAATCTCGGCACGCATGTCATACGTTGTTGGCATGTTAAAGAACCCATTTGATTTTATTAAGCCGTGTTCATAATGGCAAAATTAATCTGGGGAGTTTCCGCCAACACAAAGTTCGTCCTTTCTCTACTAGAAAGCGCTATAGTGTCAAGCAGCTTAGATATCTAACCTCCTTGACTTTCATAGCGTTCCAAGGAACGACAAATTTCGGCATGCAAGCTGGCCTGAGGGCGTCACCCGAGGCCATACGATATTATTATTATTATTATTACTATTATTATTATTATTATTATTATTATTATTATTATTGTGTTCCCTAATTGGTCGTTAAATAAACACATCTGATTATTATTTTTGTATAATTTACTTGCATTGTAAATTTTACAATAAGTTATAATCAAAATAAGCAATGGCGGGTCAGGTACGGCGCAGGTCCGGACCGCTACTGCGGGCCTTAGTTCAGAGAACCCTGCTCTGGGTGTGGTCAGAACTTGGCTGGGTGACCATTTCGCGGGGACCAAGTGCTGTTGGTGGGGGAAGGGACGGAGGAACGGAAAGGCACACATACATACACACACACTATCACGTAACATTCATTTATGTTCGACCCTGACTATTATGTGTCAGAAAACTGTATCATAATGAGGCTCATTATAACACTATTTTTCATTATGAAACAGTTTCTCCCAGCAATCAGAGCTCAAGAAACAGTTGTTTGACCAATTAGATAATTAGATGCGCTGAGTTCCACGGCCTTCTAATTTCAATTTCACTGCCAGGCCTAGTGTCAAAGTAGGGTAATCGAGGAGGCCATGATCAAATATAAGGCATTCTCTGCGCCTCATGCGCTCTGTTCAGTACATAATACTGGCGAAATCTCGACAGATATTTATGAATATTTATGTTCGAACATAAAATACCTAGTTATAATAATTATCGTCGAACATAAACAGTCGTATGCAACTCGCCTATAATGGTAATTAAGACACTCGTATGGAAATTATAAAACTCGCATACGCTCTTTTTATAAACATACTCGTGTCTTAATTATTGCCATTATAGGCTCGTTGCATAATGTACTATTTTATTATAGAGATTTAACGTATGGCTTTTAGTGCCGGGAGTGTCCGAGGACATGTTCGGCACGCCAGAGTTTGTAGCTGGTTCTATGCGGACACCCATGGGGTGAGCTACAAGTACCGTCACGTGTGGATTAGATGAAATGAACAAAGACGAATGAGCTAGCTCAATTTCAAGTAGTTCCAATTTGGCTACCAGATGCCACTGACACCTAGTGACGAACGTTGGAACTTGATAGAGTGTTTCGAACTAAATATAACCTACAAATTTGGCCACACACTACCAATTGTAGTGGTAGTGTCTATGACATGGGCCAGGCGCCTTTATCCCCCCCTCCCCCCCCCCCCCCCTCCGAAGGAAGGCATACCGAAGGGTTTTAATGCTCTTAAAAAGATGACGACGTCGGCCGGGTTTGAACTCGTGATCTTGGTCATAGCAGTTCATATTGCTACCGACTACACCACCGAGTCGCTTGCTGACTTGGTGCAGTTTGGTTATAACTCATGCCTGAGAGAACAATTTATTGGCTATGAAGTGCGTTGTGGTATTTTACCGTAGTTGACATAAACGTAACTTTTATTGTGCTTACAAATCACCTATTTTGATGGTTAGTGGTTCTATTGTCAGACAATTGCTAATTCATGCCACTTAGCCTGTGAATTAGGATGGACTGCTGTTATAGTAGTAGTAACGCTAAAAGCACTGTGTGACCAATCCAATTGGTGGAACACACTGCGGCGCTTTTTGACGACACAACACTGCAGTTTAGATACAGGCCATATACAGTAACATTAAATCCCGAGTACAGAGTTACGTCAGGCTTCCTCGAAGTGGTTGCTGTTGTTTAAAGGAGCGTAACATATAGGTCTCCTGCCCCTAATGTACCCATTCGTCATCATATGGAACATGTGTTCGTATCCCAGCTAACTCACGGTCTTTCGAGGCATGGGGCGTTCAACCCACTATACGAGCACATATTCACGATTTGAGTCTGTCAGGTGACTACTCTACTTGAAAGAAACAACATATTCCTAGGTATAACATTTAATGGTAGTAAATCATGGCAAAACAAAACAAAACACAAAAAAATACTTTACATTTATTTCCCACAACAAAATCAAAATTATCTGTGAGTCTCTTGTCATCAAGATTGGTGCTCCACCGCACTCAAGTCTAGTCTAAACATCCTATTGTTGATACTCGTTGACATTTGCGAGTGTCCATATTGTTCTTCACGTGGCACAATTTAACACAAATTGGAATATCACAACACAACAAACACAAATTATATTTAAAAGACATTAAATCTGCAATTATTAAACATTTATCGGTTTTACACGGGACATTTACTTTAAATAACATTGATTCATTAGCTTATGCCTTGTTTAATAAGTGTTGTCTTTCCGCGCGTATCGCATTCTTTTCCCATAAGTTTCAAACGCTGAAGTGGTACACTTTCCCATCCAAAATACACATAGATATAGATATTTTATAGCTTCACCATACAACGATTTTCTGGATCTGGTCATAACATTATCGTTACAAACGTGTCATATCATTCAAATTACGCTACCCGTATGAATAAATTAGTGTGAACTGGGTAAATACTCTTTACAAAAATGCTTCCATTTATTTGGTGCAGTTAATTTCTCCTCAGAGAATAACTGGGCCAAATGTTATCCGATTACTTCATTCCAGCATTGCATATGTATGGAAACGGTGCATCTAATTTAATTGATACCATTATATCAAGCACATCTTAATTACTTTTCGAAATATCGAGATTCTTCAGTGTCCCACTATAATCTTAGAATAAAAGGATCTGGTCTATTGACTTCCTTTCGTGCGAACAATGGATTAGTCATGGGCCGTCCTATGCAAGATGGCTGCCGGGTTAGTGGATTATACCTGCTACCCCCGCCTGACTTCCCGCACAGTCATGTGTTCACTCAATGGTGCAGCCGTGCTAGAGGTACCCTGAATGGATCGTGTCATTATGAATTGAGTCAATCTAATTATTTAATACCTACATTTAGAGTATTTAATGGGCTCATCTCGGCTCCTAATTACTATTCAAGGCAAGGGATGGATCACGAAATAGCTTTGCCGTTCTGTGGTCGACATCAGTGGCTTTGCGCGCGTCTCAGATGAGTTTCACTGTTATCTCACAGGACGGGCATGCATATAACAAGAGGAAATCAACGTTTCCTACATGAAGAACCATTTGTCTTACCTCTAAGGGCAGATCAATTAATATATTGGCCTACCTAGGGTGTCTAGCAGTTATCCCTGGTGGCGAAGACTCTGCTAACAGTGGATACAGACAGTCTCTGTCCCAACTCTGTTGCGAATACACATGTATGCTCTAAGGCAATACTATATCGTAGCTTCGAAGATTTAGCCGACTAGATTCGACAACGCGCGAACTATTTTCGGATGATCCCCGCAACTTATTGACGTAAATCTCTTGATTCTACGTTACATGCTCGCTGATCGCGGCTCAAACAATATTTCTTACAGATGACTCAATTCTTAAAGCACTCACGTCCTCTATACATTTACTCATAAGCCAAAGTTCTACGTAGCTCCAAAAGAAGTATACATTTACTGGCATACATTGACTATCTTAATGGCTCTCAAATACAACCCTGTCGAATATACCATAATAAAACATTTATTTAACATTTCAATGACACTGAAAAGCTCTCTTTATCTCGATATTTATCTTTCTTTCTTTCTTTCTTTCTTTCTTTCTTTCTTTCTTTCTTTCTTACTTTTCACAATAACACAGTATTCCTACGCTAGATATGACACACTTTGCACGTACTATAGGCCTGACATGCCGATTTATATATTTATTATTGTTACCGACCCCAGATTATTATTATTATTATTATTATTATTATTACTATTATTTAACGTTGCCGTTACTTTCATCAATGTCTTACGCCTAAATGGCCGTAAGCATGTCATTCTCAAAGCCATATCTTTACCAAAATACGAGGGATGTGATTTCGTACACAAATGACTGTTAATTCTTAATCGTTGAGGGAATGCTTCGTTGTATGGTGAGCTATTAAATCATATCAACATATTAAATTTGTACTCACTTTCATTTTAGCTGGGTTAGTCCAGCATGCCAGCCCTTTTCCTGCCATAATGCTTGTTTTAAGTCATCATGATATTTTTCACACGACACATTGCATAGACTTTACACATGGTAATTATATTTTTCACTACTGGCATTTTCACTTTAACACAATACACATTCTTTTACCATATAAACATAAACACTTTTAAAGATCACTGCAACATAACTTTATACATAATTCTCGCACACGGATCCTTGATCGGATTCCCACTATCGCCTTACCTCAGAGATGCGATGCAGCTAACTCCTGACAACCGCTGTTCTCCTTGAAAGTCTATCTTGCGTGTGTGTGTTCGTCTCCCGTCACCTACAGTTTATGTCTCCCCTACTGCAAAGTTGTTCAATCCTAGGTCACAACTACTTGTGATGCCTTCCAGGTTCCCGTAACTGTAGTGTTCATTACAATAGTATGTTATTTTACCCATGATAACACTTCCTGTGGTTATGTTCATTGTCTGTAAACATCATCCTAAAATATCTCTACGCTGTACTGATTCTATACTCGCGTATACTGTTGCTTATACGTCTGCTGTAGACTAATTATTATATGATGCAGAATTACTGTTATTAAGCTGCATGATGCGCCTTTCGTTGTTCACTGCTAGTACAATTGCGCGTCAATACTTTATAAATTCCGCGCACTTTCTTGCGTGATCCGACAGCGTGTCACCACACGAGTTGAGTCAAGAAGAACTGACTCTCCGCTCCAGCTTCCCCCATATAAAGCTTCCTGATGAAAAGTAGTTCACTGGATTTCCAGGAGCAACTCTCTTCTTAAAATAATACATTTTCAGACAAAGTGAAGTATGATCCTTATTCGTCTATTCATGGAGGTTCCAAATTCACTCGCGTGCAGGCAATTGCTTCGGCCAATTAATTATAATTAATTGCTTTCTTCCACGGCGTCATGATGCTACCCCGGTTCTTCCCCCATTGCTACTTTACAAATCCTGACTCTGCCGCGGATTAGGTCTGTGCATAGGTTCCTTTATAGATGCAGGCTTTAATTTAGGCGTGAGGACACTCCTAAATTATCTTTCGTAGAATGCATGCATCTGGGTGTAAGTTTCATCTCAGTTCATTGCTCCATTTGGCCGTAATTAATTAATTTCTGTGGGCGACCACCCCCACTCCGCTTCTATGCCTTGTAAGACTGTGGTTCCCAAAGCCATTAATCTTTGGTCGCTCCCCCAGTGCAGACGATAGATAGTTCCTTGGCGTCACCTAGTAACGCCCCCTTGCTAACCACGATTTTTCAACTGTCAAGTTGGCCCGATCCTTGAGATCTTAGCATCTTAAACGTACATAGGCTTGTATTTTCTGCAATAATCCGCCTTTAATGCTATAATATTCCCGTTCTGGCCGTGAAATCATGCTGTTATAATTATATGCAGTTATAACTCATTGTTCCTCGGGTTCACTGTGGCTGTTCCCCCTCAGAGATCAATGATTCGATTCTTCGCAGAATCATGGGCCTGGTCTTTTTGTGATAAAGACCCCGGTTCGATGCTACTCAGCCCTGTCCAATTGGGCACACTAATTGTATGGATACAAGAAATACATTATATTAGCACGGGCCCTACGACTCCTTTGCTGGCCCCTTCATCTTTGTTCGCCCCCGTAGTGGGTAGCATGCTGAGCTTCTATGCCCACGATCGCGGGTTCAAACCCGGCCGAAGTCGTCAGATTTTTTAAGAGCGTTAAAAATCCCTCAGTATGCCTTCCTTTGGAGTGGAAGTAAAGCCGGTGGTCATAGATTTATGGCATGCTAAAGAACCTTCCACTAATTACACCTGTGAGAAGCTAAATTAGGTACAAAAATGTAAACAACGCTCAGGTTCCCACGTTCGTCACCAGGAGCCAACTGTGGTGGCGTCTAGTAGCCAAGTTCTGAACTAGTAGTCGTTGACGGTGACGTTTGGCGGCAAAAGCAGGAAATACTTGAAAAATTCAAAGTCTGAAGTCCTTACTTGAATTTAGAAACAGACAACACACACTAATAGAGCCATCACAATTAACACCGGTTGTCAGACATATTCTACACACACCCAAAGTACACGGGGCTACATGACCGCGTTGTTACAGCCCCTAAACTGAGGAACCAACCAACCTTTGTTCGCCCCGTGACAATGTGGGAGTATCAAGTTAGCATTTATACACTGCAGGAAAGAAAAATCTCACCTGAAAAGACGACGTCGATTTTGATCCGATGACGGCAGATGCCACCTGGGGGATAGTAGATGTACTGATAAGGGTTTCAACGTCGTCCTCCAACAGATAGCGTAGTGGTATAGCTACAAGAGCGCCATCTGTGTCTACCATTTAATAGGGATAGATCACAGTCATTCGGCTCATTGTGGTGCAAACGTGTGAAGCAAGCAGGTACAATGCCATGGAGACGCACTCTTGCTTCCTACAGCCAACTGAGCGAGTTTGAAAGGGGTCAAATTGTGGCCTTCCGAGTGGCGGGATGCTCCTTTCCGAGAATAGCCACACAAGTTGGACGTGCTGTGCCCGTTGTGCAACGATGCTGGAATCAGTGGTCACGTGAACATTCTCACACCCGTAGACGAGGTTCTGGTCGTTCACGCAGCACAGACGTCCACCGGGGTCGTCGTATTATAAGGGCAGCAGTGGCAGTTCGTACAGCTACCACAGCACAGATACGAGGGATTATGAGCCCAGAAGTGTCAACATGAACTGTTGCGAACCGGTTACTAGCGGTGGGACTACGGGCACGCACACCCATAGCCCGTCTTCCACTCACACCACAGCATCGACGTGCACGGCTCGACTGGTGCCGTCAAAGGATCACTTGGAAGATGGAATGGCGCGCCGTGGTCTTCAGCGATGAAAGCAGATTCTGCCTGCACGCAAGTGATGGTCGTTGGCGCGTTCGACGTAGATCTGGTGAGCGCTGTCTCGTAGAGTGCATTCGTCCAAGACACACCGGCCATAAGGCCTGGGGTGCGATAAGCTACAACTCTCGTTCACCTTTGGTGTTTATGGAGGGAACGCTAACCAGCGGTCGGTACGTGCAGGATGTTGTTAGATCCGTTCTTTCGCCCTTCTTGCAACAGGAAGGGGATGTGTTATTCCAACAGAATAATGCTCGCCCAAACACTGCCCGTGCAACTCTATGTGCACTGCAAGACGTGCAGCAACTTCCCTGGCCAGCACGATCGCCGGACTTGTCGCCAGTCGAGCACATGTGGGACATGATGGGTCGACAAGTGACTCGTACGACTCGTCCACCCACAACTCTTACAGAACAGTGTGAACAGGTCGAGCAGGCGTGGAATAACGTATCCCAAGACAGTATTCGCCATCTGTATGATCGACTCGATGCAAGAGTCAGTGCCTGCATTGCCGCCCGTGGAGGCTACACCTCGTACTAATATGGGTGCTTCAGCATGGGTCGACACCTGGTATATCTGCACCACTTGACCTATTGATCTGTATAATTAATCATTTCATGTACTCCATATGCACTGTTGCCACAATACATCTTGAGTGAATTGGTAACCTCTAAAAGGGTGACCTATTTTTTCCGGCAGTGTATTTTTATTCCCCCCACCCAATAGCCTCATGGATATCCGTATAGCGGCTCGTGCTTAAATTCTTAGGGTAGGCTTATTATGTTATAACTAGAGACCAGATTTTTTGAAAATGCATATGCCCATATGCAAACGCACATTTTGTGGGTCTATTGCATTTACTGTATATTCTGAACATATAACAGCATATTTTATTAGCACAATTTGAAATATTTTGAACAAAGTTAGTTTGGCCTGCGTGTTGGACATCCCTTTTAAAACTCTTTGTTAGCAACAGATAACGAGATAACAGTATTTTAAACCTGGCTATTTCAAGAAGGGAATGTGGTGGAACATTCCTTTCACCATCCCGGCAGCCAGTAGCCCGGGGTTAGTTTTATGAGGAGTTTCTTTAGTTAACTTTATTCTTAGTCTGCATATCCTTTGCGTAAAATGCCTAAAGAGAAGAGCATTTAGTATTTATTAAATCACAGTGATTATTCAACTGATAGTGTAGGCTATCGTCAAATATTTTCGAAGGTTGACGTTGTTTCTCACCATCCTGTATATTAATTAATGTAATATTTCTTTAAGGATTAAGGTGTTAATATAATTGTTATTCCCCCCCAATATGATTGGGCACAATCGTGTTGACCGACTGAAATCCATTTCTGTTAATAGATTACTTAATCAACACTGCCAATGGCTTCGAGCACTTCCAAAAATATTTTCACCACTGTTTGGGATGTTCATGAAAGGAAGGGTTCTTGTAATTTTACGTGACCGTTAATCTCGCGATCATGAGCCACAGGTCACCCATTTTAAGGTGGAAACCGAGCCACAGGACATGCCATTTCACTTCAAAAATCCCACACGCATTGACCTGAAATCAAACCCGATCCACCTTGGTTGGAGACAAACAGCTTGACCGCTCCGCCAAGCTGAGTTCTGTTTTTAATTGACTGTGATACAGTACATGCGTGTCGTCTCAAAACTCACGAGACTCAAAATTCACGAATTTCGAGATGAGGTTTCTGTACTTGGGCCAGTCTGAAAACTCACGAGCCAAGCCAGTTCTTCTTTGAATGGGAAAAGGTCCATTGTTAGCGCCAGCCGGAAGTGCGGCAAAATTCCAGGACTCCGGCGTCTCTAAAAGCGGCAGTAGTTAAAAGGGACGCAAAAGCCATAACATTATAATTATTATTATTATTATTATTATTATTATTATTATTCTGATTATTGTCGTATAAGCCGCTAGTCATTTTTTTCTTTACTGGACCAACGCAAGTGACACTTAAGTCACGTGATAGGGTTGGCAGATATGAGCATTCCTCGTGCTTATTAGGCGCCTTTCATTTGTTTTGCTAATGGCCATTGGCTGTCGCTTTGTATCCTAACACAAAACGACCTCCTATTCCAATGAAGCGTTTAAGGCCGGCTTGATGTCACCAAGCACAATGACTGAGTTATACTTGGAGAATTTGGACTGTGGTAAGTTGATAATTCCTGTTAAAACAATACAAACGAAATCCCATTTTGAAACTGGGTGGCCAAACATGGGTTCAAGGGCAGTGTGAGTCACCATACAGCTCATATACTTCCTGTGGTCATCGCAGGTACGTGCTCTCCGGAGTCGGGAGTTTGAGACTATTAATAATGTTAATTCAGCTACTAGTTTCTAGTCATGAGTTCTGAGACGTAACCGATACATTAGTATCTTCTGATTAACAATAATATGTTTAAAACTCAGCAATTATTCTTGTGTGGGGTTTCCCCCAGGAACACCAAGCTGGCTCATCAGTGGGTTCTTGGTGCCCCCACCCGGACCCCCACAGGATTAGCGAACTGTGCTCTACCTCCCTTCTTATGAAGCGCACGTGCGCCTTTAACTGCGAGAGCTAAAAGCTCAAGCAGCCTTTCACCTCCAAATAAAGGCTTCCAAGAAATATGGTATATTGGCTTTCACGGTCCGCGAATTAAAACTCAGCAATTTTTCAATGTTATTTCACGAAACAGTGCCATAGTAAAGAAGAAGAATTAATAATTGCAAGTATTGCAAAATAAAATAAAAATGAAACATCTCAAACAAATACCTAACTGCAATAATTAATATTGTAACTTTCAGTCGGTCAACACGAAATAATTGCACCAAAAAAAAGCAAAGTCAGCTCCATACGAGCCGTGGAGGCCCTGGGAGTAGTGGAAGGTAGAGGCTTCCACTTTTTGGAATTGTCAGCTCCACGCCCGGCCGTCTTTGCTCTCAGGCCCTGGTACTCATTTCTAGTGTAGGCTGAGTGACGAAATAATTCCAATTACCGGTAATGGTATATGTGAAAAAACAAACTAAAACAAAAACAAAAAACAAGTAGTTCCGTGAAGAACTATACAGCCTATTTTCATATATCCTACATATGTTAACTGCCACTATCAACATACAAAATTTCAGTTTGATTGCTGTAATAGATTCGTAGATATTGAGAACCAACTAAATATTTCGGATGGTCGCCATGTTGGATTTTATATATGTAGGTCCTAGAGTTTTGTACTGTTACATGAAGATTATTGTGTACGTGTAGCATTCAAACTTCAATCGCATGATTAGGACACAAGAAGTAACAAGGAGATTTTAAAATTTCGCACAGCTGCCATCTGGTGGTTATGGAAACAATTGAAATAAATTAGATGCCAGTGGACTAACATTCGTATAAGGATTTACTGTGCCAAGTGTCACTGCACTCGGATGGTTAAATTGCGAGAAACGACCATGTGAATATTTATACTTCGTGTCGCCGCCATGTTGGCTTTGTGATCACCAGGTTATTGAAAGTCCTATAGGTGAACTTATGTTCATAGCCCCTATGAATAAAAATCAGTTTGATTGCTATAATAGATTCGTAGATATTGAGATCCAATTAAATATTTTTGGATGGTCGCCATGTTGGATTGTTATATGTATAGGCCATAGAGTCGTGTGCCATTAAAGGAAAATTATTGCGTAGGTTCATTATACACACTTTCACTTCGATCGCATGATTACGACACAAGAAATAAAAAATTAATTTTAAAATTCGCACAGCCGCCATCTTGAGGTTATGAAAACAATTGAATTAAATTAGATACCAGTGCATTACAATGTGTATAAACATTTCCTGTACCAAGTTTAATTGCGTTTGGATAATTAAATCGCGAGAAAGGTCTATTTAAATTTCTCAAATTCGCTTGGCCGCCATATTCGTTTTGTAGTTAACCGGTTTTTGAAAGTCTTATAGATGAACTTCCAGTGGTGCCCTTTATCTCCGTACAACATTTCAGGGTGATACCGCTAATAGTTTCAGAGATATAGAATATTTCGCACAGCCGCCATCTTGTGGTTATGTAAACAATTGAACGAAATTAGATGTCGGTGCATTACAATGTGTATAAACATATACTGTACCAAGTTTTATTGCGATTGGTTGGTTAAATCGCGAGAAATGTCTATTTAAAAGTAGAAAATTCGCGTGGCCGCCATGTTGGTTTTGTAGTTACCAGTTTTTCAATCGTCACATAGGTGAACTTCTAGTAGTTCCCTTTATCACCGTAAAAAATCAAGGTTGATATCGGGAATAGTTTCGGAGATATTGAAAGCTGGTGAAATATTTCGCACAGCCGCCATGTTCGATTGGTGAGACGTAACAAAATTTGAAGGGCACGGTCGGGGTCGTCCGGAATGGTGCTATGAACTTATCGAGTTTCATTGAAATCGCTCCAGCCGTTTAGAAGTTATTAGGGGGACACACACACCTCTCTCTCTCACACACAGACACGCGGACAAAAGGTGATCTCATTAGCCTATTTTTTTCAAAATTGAAAATAGGCTAATACTACAGGGTAGGTGGAGATTAAGTGCACAGCCGGGAACATATTATTCCCTACGCCAAGACGTGGAAAACGTATAATAAAAGGTGCACGGTTTGGCGAAAGATAGATGGTTTAGTGACGTTTTATAAACAGTCTATAGTAGAGCCATCGTTACTTCCGACTTGAAGTTGCAGTGCTACGCTACAGCTATCTAGCGGTGAGAAGTGAAATCACTTTAACTAGCCAATCACATGCAGCCATTCAAATCGATATATCCGGAAAAATCGAGTGTCGTTCGCTAAATCGTGACATCGTGAACGACCCTCGATGTATCGTGATATATCGATTTGAATGGTTGCTTGTGATTGGCTAGTTAAAGTGGTTTCACTTCGGACCGCTAGATAGCTGTAGCGTAGGACTGAAACTTAAAGTCGGAAGTAAGGCGAATCTTTCGTCGTATAACTTTGGTATTGCACTATGCTGTGCAGCATAAGAAACCGAATAAATAATGTCTGGTATGGATCTGCATACGGCGACTTGTTCTCAAACAATTCCATGTTACGACAATCACTTTCGGGAAGGCTATTTCCTATGTCCAGACCGGCAACATTGTATCAGATGTCACGTGTACTTCTCTTATCTTAGAGGGGAAGGGAAGCATATTCGGAACTCTATTGTTCCTTGTCTGTGGAACTGGTTGGGCAAGTTACCTCCCCTCCGTGGAACTTACCTTCACTTATCAGTGACTGCGAGACCTACCCCGTTGAATACCGGCTGTTCTGTCACTCCAGTGGCACTTCTTCGATCCGGTCTTGTACACAGTAGCAAGCAGTGTTGCCAAGAGTACTTTAGCTCCTGTTTTCTCCTAAACCACACCCCTTCTCCTCGTGTAGTTCAAAATTATTGCTTCATTATGCCCTGTTGTTTCTTGGGAGCGTTCTGAGGTGAAAATAGCCAATAACGCTGCATTGTGAGCAGCGGGTATCGTCTGTGATTTTAAGGCGATCTCAGAATTAAAGATAGCTTTGAAGCCATTTTTCTGTGTTACGTTACCTTATTAACGATTTAATTGATCTCAGAATGTTTTTTGGCAAATCTATCCCCTCCAAGATTCTGTGTAGGAACTCCAGGGTCTCTCAAAGTATGGTTCTTCTTGCTCCGAACATTAATCCAACGCTCACCACTGCCTGGATTTGTACTTAACCTCCAGATCAATGGAATCTGGCTGATGCAATTGCTTTCTTCTTCTTCTTGCATACTTCAATTGGTTGATGCTCGTTAAATCCAAACCGGACTGTTGAGTCAATAATACGATCAGAATCTATTTAGCGGTTAATACATGTTTATATTTCATCAGTTGTAGGTGTGACGCTCTTCACGCGAGCACATGCAAAGGGTTACATCGAAGCTGAGAAGGAGGTAGTGAAATCACTCAACAGCTTTGGATGGAAAGTATACAAGGTAAGTAGCTATTCTCTGACCCCGCGGCGTAACCGTGCTGATTAAATCGTGCACCACGACTGCGTGGGCAGCTGCAGCAAGCCAGGAGATTGCAGGTTCAAATCCTGGCGCTGACAGAGACTATCATAAATGTGTTTTTTCAACACTCTATCCAGGCAAATGCCGGGATAGTACCTTACTTCAAAACCAGGAGTACTTAGCCCATCCCTGCCCCTAATACAGTTACACACACTACTACAGTCAACACAGAAACATAGGTTATCAAACAAGTTCAACACACACCTAACTACACGGGGCTGATATCCAAGATATATCAAGCCCTTCAAATGAATTAACGACAACAGCTATCTCTGGTGAGGCATGCGCCTCGAGATATGAAGTAGGTACGGTACTATCCCGGCACTTGCCCGGAGAGAGTGTGGGAGAAACACACTCAGGATAGCCGCTGTCAGAGCTAGGATTCGAATATGTGATCTCCGGACTTGATGCAGATGCCCTAGCGGTCGTGGTGCACGATTGAACGAGCACGGCTACGCCGCGGGAATTCAACATTTAGCAGTTCTAAAATGCATAAATACATTTCTTTTTCAAAAATAGGAATTGAGGTTTTAACCGTCGGGTATGAAACCAGAAGTATGACAGCGAATCACTCTGTTTTATATCAACCTAATTTAAATATAGTAAAACGTAACTTTTTGTATTTATCACCAAAATTATATGGCTTTCTCCCATTAAAATTAAAAGAATTTAAAGGAAATCAAGCAAATTTGAAGATGCACATTAACCCATACATATTAGTGCCACGGGTCGATTTATCGGCCCCGTTTTTATATATTTTTTAAAATTTATTTCAACCCAAGAAGTGCTAACAATGTTGTAAGCAAGACAACGCGGGAATCGATCCCTCTCTGGATATATCGATGTGCTAAGTTCCGTGAAGAACTGGATTAGTAATAAGTATTCTTTGAACATGCTGCAGCCAGCTGACTTGCCGCATATGCGATCTTTTAATTTTGTGTTTGTTTACGTTCTTGCTCGGAGCTAATTAAGATACTTGAACGAAGAGCAAATAAGGGAGGTTTTTACGCTCAGTGAACTATTACTATATGACAGTGAATTTTCTACTGATTATTTTAATGACACAAATGAAACGAAGTTTTCATTATTTAGCATATAATACTATTAAAATATATTTAGCTGCTACGTAAAAATATCAACATCCTAAAAATATCGGTAGGAGATAATTTTTATAAAAAACTTGTAATTTACCGAAATTAGGCTTGCCATTTTTAACTAACCACTTGCATCAAAGGGATTAAAAATGTTCTTAGGGAAAACAAAAGGAAATATGAAAACATAATTAGTTGCGCCTACAAGTTTGGATACACTTTCTGGTTCACGGCCGTAGGCGACCTGCGTGCCGTAATGAGGATGAAGTGATGATGAAGACGGCACATACACCCAGTCCTCGAGCCACGGGAATTAACCCCAGGATATTAAAAACCCCGATGGCCCGGCCGAAAATCGAACCCGAGACACGTCGAGCCATGCCTAGCGCGCTAACCATTTAGCCACGGAGCCGGACATAATAAAAATAGCAGAGTTTGAGGCAATACATCAAACAAACTAACATCAACGTCCGTACGTTATCCATGGCGTCATCGAATACACTAACAAAGAAATCCCCTAGACACGTAGGAATTGTGGTATAGGCCTATACTTGATCCTTTCGTGGTAGGCTATTTGTGATTGCTCTTCCTGCTCTGTACGAATTCGATATCCCGTCTCCATATACCATATTCCTAACACTGGCACCCTTACGAGAAAATTCAAAACATTATCAATGAATATAATTAAAGAGCAAGTCAGTAGTCAACATTAAATTTGTTACCTTAAAGTGCGGCGTATATAACAGTTACAACACGTAAGAATCGTGGTACTGTGCCCGAAATCCGCATAGCCCCCACCTATATACGCTGAGATGGAAAGGATTGCAAGGACGTTGATACCCAGCCAGTTAAACCAACACTTCCCTACTAGGTGAATAACTAGGAAATCCTCGGCGCATACCGGCCATGCAATAGTGCTACTAACTAGTTACACATTTACTAGCAATGAAACAATTAAAACAAAGGCAGGGCGAGAATCTCGGATCTCGAGCGTGAACGGTGAAGTTGAGACTAAGTGAGCTCTAGTATCCAACTAGTAGTACTACCGCACGTCGATTGCAAAATGAAAATATTATCAGTTTCTATAAAAAGGGGCAAGCAAACTAAAAAGTGCTTGTAAGTTTATTAAAAAAAATTAACATACTATAAAAATTGTCCCTAACACAAATATTAAGATTTAAAAATTAAAAATTAAATATTTGAACATAAAATGCAGATAGTTCTTCTATCTATATTGACTTTCCATGCGAGATAATTCGTGAAACAAAATTGTTCGCATAATAATAATACTGAAAGTCATTTTACTAATGTCACCACGTGACTTGGTTTCAAGAACAGCCTGAAATGATCCACGGTTATCATTAGCTTTTGTAAAACTGTAGTTGATAACTTATAAGACCCTAAATTATACATTTATCGTTC
This sequence comes from Meconema thalassinum, assembly GCA_946902985.2. Lineage (NCBI taxonomy): Eukaryota > Metazoa > Arthropoda > Insecta > Orthoptera > Tettigoniidae > Meconema > Meconema thalassinum. Next base: position 174,611,760 of record OX336394.1, on the reverse strand, counting down.
CTAAAGCACATTAACCTTATGTTAATAAAAATTATTAAATTATCAAAGTATTTACAATAATCGAATTATCATGACCAGCACGATATTATATCAACATATTTACAAGATCTTACGTGATCTACCTATCTCGCTATGTTTCCTTCCATTAAAACATTTCTTCCAACACAATTCTCAACCAATATTTCACCTTGTATCTAATGTTTTGTCACAATCAACAGAACCTTCGTAAGGAGCAACAAAGCTAATTACGGCTCTGTAATGTCATTATCAAAGAATAAAATTCGATATACTGGAAGTACGATGCGAGACTAATCTATTACTCTTAATAAATTTCGTGGATTGTGGAATTACTCTACACTGACATGTACAACACAAATAAACACTCATATGTCAGTTAACTTCTTCTACATACTGTACCGAACGATTGTTTTCACTAGCAATATACTTATAAACCTTCATAAACTGGTGAACAACTTCTCAATAGTGCATTAGCTTTACGCATACATTTCTCATATTCTCAACACGTTCCTTTCATTCCGACGATAATAATGCACGGTATTTCTCCAATAAAAACCCATCTTGATATATTTAACATGTATAAGATTCAGTGATCCTACTAGATAATCACTAACACGTGAAATATCTTTCATGATGCACTCTAACAACTCTCTTCCACAAACTATTACCTCCCTGCTCTTTATACTTCAATGCTATTTCTGTTCACATAATTACATTGTTGTACGATTTTCCACATTGCTTCAACTGATAAAGTTCCGTTAATTACCTTCACATTAATAAAATTATCCACGTTACAATAAAATATAAACTTTATAAGACTTTAGTCCGCTCGTCTTCGCATTTAATAAGAATAAATCATTTCCTCCCTTCCTGGAATTTCTCAATGAATTAATTATTCAAGTAGGCTACATATGTGTTTCATTTTAAAATAGACCTCAGGTTGGTCTACAAATCATCTGGTCTGTATATTCGTAATAACCAATTGCATCAATAAAATTGTTGATATCTTTTGGCATCATCTTCACTTGGTCAACGATATAATCCTAATTTCATTCATTTCTCTTTCGTGTTAATAAAAATGACTATAACAATGCCATGTTTCTTAAAACATCCCGTTATGGAATTATAATACTTCAGAAGGTATTTTATTATTAATACACATGTTCTGTTACATATTAAAATGTTTATAATAAATACCTCAGCATATTTCATTTATGCTTTCTATATTAGTCGATGTGATCTAGCAACATTGACGCATACTATAGACATTTACGCATTCTATCGAAGCATTCCATTCATATAAAACTGTTTCGTTTAAAAAAGAGTTTAATTGAAAGCGTATCAGCAAAATTAAATATGAAACATTAAAATCCAAATAATCGTTAATATACGTCAAAAACGACACACGCTGACGTAGAATAAAATTTACAATTAAATTTACAAAACGGACAACATAATAACATGAGTTATGAATAAAGAAAATCTTCATATTAAGTTGGTCACGTCTGAAATATCCCCAAAATACAACAAACTACTAGATATTAGGACAATCTTTCGTCTACCTTCATGATGCTCGGATCTCGCGATACCTGGCTGGACGTGTAAGCTATTTCTGCCATTGCTCACCACATGCCTGGCGCACGCTGGATAACGGGTTTCACTTGCCCTGCAAGTCATCAGCTGGTCGGCTCTCTTCACCCCACCTGCGGCTGGCTGCTTGGATCCTGCTCGCGTCAAAAGGTCTTCTTGCTTCGCGATTAGCAATCTGGACTCCCGTAGCCTGGTTGAATGAATTCTTCGAACGGCTGGTCTCTCGTCGCAATGCCTCATGATTGTAGATTGAATGTCTATTCGTAGGAATTTCCAAGTTGGAAGTGGAAATTCTTGTAGTATCATTGTTGGTGATTCAGAACACTGCTGTTGGTATTGCAGTCGTAGAATGATGAACTCATTGTTATCTGGTCCACTCTGAATTCCACTCCGTAAATGTAGACTAACTTCCCTCCATGATTTATTACTGCATGTCTGTCTTCAAAATATATTCACATTGGGAACTCCCCCCCCCCCCCTTGACCTGAATTCTTTGCCATCATGTATAAATAATAAATATACTTTTTATGGTTTCTTCACTATGACAGTCGATGTATAACTGACTACTCTTAATGATGTAATAGTATCTTCTTTTCAATAATGTAGACTGCTTCTTGTAAATGTCGTATTATAATCTGTAGTATCAAGTTTCAAAATACTGCTATTATTTCTTCCCCGGCATCTCCTATCATTCCTCGGTGAGTGCTGCGTCTCCTCCTGTCAAGTCTTCAGTTCCTTGCCGTACCTCGTATATGCGTATTAGCTTCTCTCGGACGAACAGTGACACAGGTCTGCACTGTACCTGTCGCAGTAAAGGAATCAATCTACCCGTTCTCCAAATCCGCGCTCCTTACTGTCTGAAATGGTGGACTAGCCTCCAACACAGTGCTAATTCCTGTAATTCGCTCATATCTTCTCTTGTATACATTAATTTTTAATTCTGTTTCGATTAGAAAATATCATTTCGTCTTCTCTAAAATGTAGGAGTGCTTATATCGTTTTATTCTTCAGAATTAAATATAATAACAATTCCCTTTATATTTATGTAGCTTTTTCTGATTGGCTCTTGAGTTATCAAGCAAAACTCATTGTTCTAGCCTCTTATCAAAGTGTCGTGTGCAATTTTTTTTATTGTCTACTCGGCGAAGAAAAACCGGTCCTTGACGAGCTAACTTGAGACTTTGGTCATATTCCAGTGTCTATAGATTGGACTCTCCCTTGGTTAAAATAATATTCACTGAAATATTTCCAATATTTAATTCTATAACAACGCTGCAAATTTCTCCAAAAACTCATCAATATGTTCCATTCATATCATAAAATAGTTATGTGAATAAAATATTTTCCAATCTTAATTTCTATTTCTTGCATAAATTTAGTAAGCAAGTCGGTTCGATCCTTGCCTCAAACAATCCGGTAATTCTTCGGGAGTGATGAACCAAGATTCTACACTGTTACTTACCTAATGTATGATTGTCATACCTTATTTGATATTCTGGGAGTCATTATCAATTGAAATTACTGTCCATTATCAATACTGCTCAGGAAATAAGTACTAAAATCACGTAAATATGTGACGCAAGTAGTTATTTATTGTTCCTTGAACGACGGCGAACGACGGCAATTGTCATGGCTTGTCGTTGCTCAACTGCTACTGAAGGATGCGCATTGGGCGTGTTCAATTGTTAACGAGACGTCATTTCACTGTTGCCAATGCATGGTACACAAAATACACGACACAGGTCATGTGTAGCGAGCTAAGAGAGCGTAGAAAGTTAATTGAGCGAAGCGAGAAACTATTGGCTTACGAATCTGGAGCGTTGATAGTTAATCCAGCGAAGTGAAAAACTATTGGCTTACGAAGCGGAGCTAGATACTACTGGCATTTATGTCCGCTACTAACTTAGGCACTGTCTTGCCGAAAATTACTGCTAGTGCCACAAGCAAGGGGGTCCGGGGCGTAAGCCCCAGGTTAGTTTTTTTTTAAATGTAAAACATTAATAAGATAGAATTTATGTCCGCTACTAGGTTAGGTACTGCCTGGCCGAAAATTACTGCTAGTACCACAAGCAAGGGGGTCTGGGGCGTAAGCCCCAGGTTAGGTTTGTTTTTGTATGTAAAACATTAATAACATAGAATTAGGGGTTTGCCTTTCGAATACGAGTATCAAAAATCGCAACACAAAAGAATAGGGATATCGTATGCGAAAATGTTCCGCCAGATGGCGTAACTGTTCTATGTGGGACTCAATTGATTTGCCTTCCGTTGGAATTCTATACACATCGAATTTGAAGAATGACGAGTTGAAAATACAGTAAATTTTCATTTTAAATAGTTTGTAACAGTCAATTGTGTGTTTTTGTTAAATGCTATTTGAAATAAAGAACAAAATGATTCCACATAGTACCTGTGCGCTATCTGTTGCAGCTAGTTCAGGATGTCCCTATAGAAACAGAAATAAGCGGCGCGCTCACATAGCTCACTCCACTCAAAACAAACAACACACGGCCGTGTTTACCGTATACGTGGGGTTGGCAATATCTTATTTGTCAAATAAGCCACGCCTACAATGGACAACACAACTGAAATTTCACTATATAAGTCGTGTTATTAATTGGGGAAGGTGGGTGGGTTATAGTCAGCGGAGGAGACAACATCCATTCCCACATCACTCCTACAATATTATTCATCATTACTCAAGGTATTTCGGCTAATTTAACTAGTTTTCTACTTAGTTCATCACTCCCGAAGTGTTACCAACAATCCCTTGAGTCAAACCGAATTCGGCGTATATAACAGTTACAACACTTAAGAATCGTGGTACATTGTACATACTTGAATCTTTAGTGGTATAATATGTGATTGTTCTTTATGTCCAGTATGAATTTATATCCTGTCTCCTCCTGTCTTCATCAAATTGTAGCAATTAAATTGAATAATTGTGAGTTTGCAGGTATAACAAATGTGTAGGATTTGAAAAGAAAAAGTCCTCTCGGCACGCCGGAAGGCGGAGGTAGATTTCACCGGACAAACTTGGGGATAGGCGAAAATAGGCAGAATATGCAGATTTTCGTAGAAGGATCAGACCTCATTTAATGCGAGAAGGTATTTTATAATTGGAGCTTAATTAACTTTGTTTTTCGTCATTTTATGCTTATTTTAAACATTTTATTGTCTTATGGGAACGGTAACCTTCTTGTCATTTGGAGTCCATTTTTATACTTGTGGTCACACTGTCCTTATGCTAGGTTTCGACACTGATGTGCAACTATGTAACGGTCTGTTACTTCTTCACGCAAAATTATATCTACCGCAGAGATTTTGGTTGGTTCCTCAGTTTAGGGGCTGCGACAACGCGGTCATGTAACCCCGTGTACTTTGGGATGGCTGTATTAGTCTGTAATTCAGGTAAGGACTGCAGACGGTCAATTTCAAGCAGTAGTTACTAATGTTGCTACCAGGTACTACCGTCAACGACACCTAGCTGTGAACTTGGCTACTAGATGCCACCGCAACCAGCAACTCGCAACGAACGTTGGAACTTCCCCTCCAAAGGAAAGCATACTGAGGGATTTTTGACGCTCTTAGAAAATCCGACGACTTCGGCCGGCTTTGAACTCGCGACCTTGGGCATAACCATTCAGCATGCTACCAGTTACGTCACCGAAGCCGCTTCACACTTAGATGGAAATCTGAATCTGATCTCGTGCAAGTGCGTTATCTTGGCAACGTCTGATGGCTCATCCCTCATCAATTTAGTAGTGTTGCCATGGCAACCACTGATAGGTCTTGGCATTTTCTTATAATTCCGAAATTATTTTTCTCATCCCTTGGCATAATGGTGGGTTATATCAAAAATTCTTTCAGACAAAAGTTTTAGGTAATTATTATGGGAATATTGTCCATTTTGTACGGTTTTGATATTGTGCCTATTAAGAGAGATATGATTAATGTTTCCCGAAAAACCCACTTTTTCCCACCCCTTTGGTCAATGGTTGGTGCTATAAAAAAAACTCTTCAAACATACATTTTTGGGCTTAATCCGACACATAGTATGAATGTTGAACGGATTCGATATTTCACATATTAAGAGAGTTATAGCAATATTTCACTTTTTCGAAAAAAAAAGCCCCCCATTTTCACCCCCCAACGACCGATTTAGCCCAGTAACGAACTCGACCGAGATTTTATAGGTATACGTATTCGGTAAAAAATTCAAAGTGATTGGTACAAAATTACGGCAGTTATCGTGTCCACAATAAACTGATATACATATACATACATAAATTATATATAACTGTTGAACTGACGGTGGTTTTGGGGCCTGGGGATGTGAAACGCGAAGATATGTCGAAATTTTCCGGAAGTCGAAACATGGTACCCATTGCAATAGTTATCTTTCTAACGAAATCTACCTCTGGTTGGTTCCTCAGTTTAGGGGCTGCGACAACGCGGTCATCTAACCCCGTGTACTTTGGGTGAGTGTAGAATCTGTCTGATACACGGTGTGAATTGTAATGGCTGTATTAGTCTTAATTCATGTAAGTACTGCAGACGGTCAATTTCAAGCAGTAGTTCCTAATGTTGCTACCAGGTACAACCGTCAACGACACCTAGCTGTGAACTTGGCTACTAGATGCCACCCCAACCATCAACTCGCAACGAACGTTGGAACTTCCCCTCCAAAGGAAAGCATACTGAGGGATTCTAGTGCTCTTAGAAAATCCGACGACTTCGGCCGGCTTTGAAACCGCGACATTGGGCATAGACATTCAGCATGCTACCAGTTACGTCACCGAAGCCGCTTCCCACTTTATCAGGCGGCTTTGGTGGCGTAGTCGGTAACATGCTGAGCTTCTATGCCCAAGATACCGGGTTCAAACCCGGCCGAAGCCGTCGGATTTTTTAAGAGCGTTAAATATCCCTCAGTATGCCTTCCTTCGGAGGGGAAGTAAAGCCGGCGGTCCCATGTCATAGATTTATGGCATGTTAAAGATCCTTCCACTAATTGCACCTGTGTGAAGCTAAATTGGATAGGTTAAGAATGTATACAACGCTCTTAGGTTTCTATGTTCGTTGCCAAGAGCCGACTGCGGCGGCGTCTAGTAGCTCAGTTCTGAACTTGGCCTCGTAGTCGTTGACAGTGGCGCTTGGCGGCAAAAGTAGGAACTATCTGAAAAATTGTTAGTTGCAGTACTTAAATTAACAAACAGATAACACACACTAATACAGTCATCACAATTAACACCGGTTATCAGACAGATTCTACACACACCCAAAGTACACGGGGCTACATGACCGCGTTGTCGCAGCCCCTAAACTTAAGAACCAACCAACCAACCACTTAATCAGATGGAAATACTGAATCTGATCTCGTGCAAGTGCGTTGTCATGGCAACGTCTGATGGTCCATGCCTCATCAATTTAGTAGTGTTGCCATGGCAACCACTGATAGCTCTTGGCATTTTCTTATAATTCCGAAATCATTTTTCTCGTCCCTTGGCGTAATGGTGGGTCATATCAAAAATTCTTTCAGACAAAAGTTTTAGGTAATTATTAGGGGAATATTGTCCATTTTGTACGGTTTTGATATTGTGCCTATTAAGAGAGATATGATTAATGTTTCCCGAAAAACCCACTTTTTTCCACCCCTTTGTTCAATGGTTGGTGCTATCAAAAATCTTATTTGACATACATTTTTGGCACTTATCCGACACATATTATGAACTTTGAATGGATTCGATATTGCACGTATTAAGAGAGTTATAGCGAAATTTCACTTTTTCGAAAAAAGCCCCCCATTTTCACCCCCTTCGACCGATTTAGCCCAGTAACGAACTCGACCGAGATTTTATAGGTATACATCTTCGGTAAAAAATTCGAAGTAATTGGTGCAAAATTACGGCAGTTATCGTGTCCACAAGAAACTGCTATACATATATATATACATATATATATATATATATATATATATATATATACATAAATTATATATAAACTTTTGAACTGACGGTGGTTTTGGGGTCTGGGGGATGTGAAACGCGAAGATATGTCGAAATTTTCCGGAAGTCGAAACATGGGACCCATTGCAATAGTTAGCTTTCTAATGAAATCTACCTAAAAAACGTAGATGAATACGGACATTCTCTGTATTACAGGAGCTGAGTCAGGAGGCCGGTAACCTCCTGTTTTCCCCGCTCAGTCTGAATTCAGCGCTGGCGATGCTCTGGGAAGGGTCTGGAGGACAAACAGCTGATGAAATAGCTCAAGTTCTTGGACTACCAGCTGAACCGAAGACCATAGCTAGAGGATACCAGGAGTTAATGAGGAATGTAATTGTAAGTATTAATCCTCACATCATACATAGCCAGGTCCGTATTTCGGGCTCCTAACAGCCCTGGACAAATACATAAATAAATCAATAAATAAGTAAATTGCATTTTGTACGTATTTTGTTCCTAACCGACATTTTGTGCGTGGTTTTCAATCTATTCCTTTTGAGAGTATTTTCCTTCTAAATTCCCTTTTGTAAGTATTACCACTCTCCATTTTGTAAGTCGTTTCAATGTGAGTTCCGTTTTGTAAGTATTTTCAGTCTCACTTAATTCTCTTTATGGTTTTACATTTCATTGTCATTTTCGCTATCACTCAGACCATTAGGGACCGATAACCTAGATGTTGGGCCCCTTAAAACAACAATTATCATCATCATCGTCAGCTACTCCATGACCTTAGAGATAAAGAATATGGTAACTCGACTTCATAAGGCAGCCATCATCTGCTCAAAGGATAGTCATCAACTCTATTAAAGTTATAAGGGGGGTATTTAGCTATTTTTACTGTCTCGCAAATGATTATTATTATCATTATTATTACCGGCCCCAGGATCGATTCCAGATTCTGTCAGGGATTTTAGATACTGGCGTAGGCACTAGAACAGGATGCACTCAGGCTCGTGAGGACAATTGCGTAGCTGTCTCACAGTGAGGCAGCGCCCCGGTCACTCCGCGATCTGTGGGTCAAATGACAGGGCAGCGGTCGCTTGGTAGGCCAAGGCATTTCTTGGGCTGTGGTGTTACGGGATTGGTTATTATTATTATTATTATTATTATTATTATTATTATTATTATTATTATTATTATTATTATTATTATTATTATTATTATTATTATTGCGATCTATAGTATTCTGCAAGAAGGAAGTTAGTGTAGCAACGAAACTCTCCTTGCATCGCTCAGTATTTATACCGACCTTGCTATTTGGAAGTGAGAGCTGGATAGATTCGGTATATAGTTAGAAGTAACTGATATGAGGGTAGCACGAATGATTGCCGGGACAAATCGATGGGAGCAATGGCAGGAAGTTACTCGTAACGAAGAGATAAAGGCAAAGTTAGAAATAAACAGGCTAGATGAAACTGTTGGTATGAGCCGACTCAGATGGTGGGGTCATGTGATGACAATGAAGGAGAAAATACAGTATTACCTAAGAATTTAATGAGCTCGTCTGTAGAGGGTGAGAGAAAGAGAGGTAGACCTGAGACGTTGGTTAAGTTCAGTGCTGAATGATTTCAAAGTGAGAACTGTAGAAACAGAGAAGGCCGCAGTGCTAACTCCTAATATGGGGTCACGGAGGCGACTTGTTCGCAAACAGAGACTTGCCGACTAGACTGGACGCTGAAAGGCAAAACAATTTAACAAAAATACTACATTTTATTATTATTATTATTATTATTATTATTATTATTATTATTATTATTATTAGTAGTAGTAGTAGTATTGATTTTTTCCACATCGTTATGCCCATCTGAGGAGCGCGAGAGAACTCATGTAACAAATGATGTTGATCTTTTCTTCTCCCAAAATCTCTTCATCTGGGCACTGAAGAGTTTCTTCCGTTGTTCAGTCCATGGTTTCCTGGTACTGGTACTGATTTTCTCCACAAAATGATAGTTGTTGACAACTGTTCTGAATTTAGATCTGTCTTGTATGATTTCCTCCGTGATTTCCTCTTCCAAATTCCTGAAGATCTTCCTCTATTTTCTTAAGCCAGTTGGTCTTGACTTTCATTGGGAGAGCAAGGTTGAGAATCCTTTTCGTCAGTCTGTCATCAGTCATGCGAAGAATGTGGCCATAGAACTTTAATCGCCTTTTCCTGAATGTGTGGGTGATCTTTTCAGAGTGTTGATATAGCTCCTGAGACTTCCGTTTTATCTAGATTCCCTCTACGCAGACGGGGCCAAATATTTTCCTCAATATTATCCTCTCTTGCTTCTCTATGTCTTTAATACAAGATATTCCTCCAACGAGCAAAGTTGCTGAGGCGTATAATGCTTCAGGTTTGATGACTGAGTTATAATGTCGTAATTTAGCATTCCGGGATATTGATTTTTTGTTGTATCTGCTCCGGGTAATTCTATAGGCCTTCTGTAATTTTGAAATTCTCTCTTTATTTGCTTCATGGTTCAATCCGTATGGCTGAATTACTTCTCCTAAATACTTGAATTTATTTACTTGATGAATTATGCCGAATTTAGTCTTGAAAGGTTGCCCATCTCTAGTAGTATTGTTATTATTATTATTTCTTTCTTTCTTTCTTTCTTTCTTTCTTTCTTTCTTTCTTTCTTTCTTTCTTAGAGTGCGTTGGAACTTGTTAGTTCCCTTGATGACATTTGCCTTCATCCTCTCCTAAAATCTCTTCATGAACTCACTGTGTTGCTTCTTGCATTCTTCTGTCCATATTGTGTCAGATCTGCTGATAGATTTCACCCTAAATGTGTGCTTATTTGCTGAGGTTATGAAGATTTCTCGCTTTTTCGTGATACAGTATTTTGCCCGTTGTTCAATTCATTATTATCATTATAATGTGCTGACATACTGAATCTTTAATCGTAAGTGAAACTGTTCTGTAATGCGCTCGCCTCAGATCTGTTCTACACTCAATAAACACATTTCTCTCCCTGAATTTCGTTTTATAGAAAAGGAGTAGGAAGGCAACGGTAAGAATTGCCAACACGTTGTTCACAAATGCAGATGTCGAAATCATACCTGCGTACAAGAACTACGTCAATCGATACTTCCTCTCCGATGCTGAAGAGCTAGATTACGACACAGCGATGGATGAAGCAGTGGACAGGATAAATGAATGGGTCGAGAAGAAGACTAACAAGAAAATAACACGCACTATAGGTAAGTTGTTGTTACTCCTTTCGATACAAAGAACAACATGACACAATTTAACACAATTGTCGATGTATGTTCAATTAATGATGTTTATGTTGATTATTATGATAATTTAGGATGTACGATGGAAAAAGGGTAAAAGTGTTGGAATATAAAAAAGTGTTTTTTTTAAATTATGGGTTGTATTAGCCATGCCAAGGCGGTTAACGGTAGATGTTCCTGAGGTCATTATTTTAGTTGGTAGGAAGTTTAACAGGTAGAATCACAATCCAATGTGTCCAGTTAAGATTAGTGGGAAAGGGTGAATGTGCCAGCGTCTCACGTGGCAATTCCTCTGCACAATACTAGGGGTACTAAGAAGAGTTCATTTATGTGACTTTCAATAACAACATAAGCACAAAACCAACATGGCAGCCAAGCAAATTTCGAATACAGTATGCTAATGGATTGTTCTCGCGATTTATTCACCAAAACGCAGTAAAACTTGGCATGGTAAATTTTAATATAAGGCTTAATATACTGACGATTAATTTAAATCAATTGTTTTGATAAACTCAAGATGGTGGTTATGCGAAATTTTAAAATTATGTTTTAATTTATTGTGTCCTAACCATGTTCAATAAATGATGTCTATGTTGATTATTATGATAATTTAGGACGTACGTTGGAAGAGAGTAAACGTGACGAAATATGAAAAATAAGTGGCTTTTTTTTGGCAATTAAGGATTATATTAGTCATGGCGGTAAGCGGTAAATGTGCCTTAGGTCATTATTTTAGTTGGTGTGGGAAGTTTAACAGGTAGAACCACAGTCCAATGTGCCCAGTTGAGTTTACTGGGGAATGCTAGCGTCTCACGCCACAATTCTTCTGCACATAAGTGTACTTTCAAAATCCTGAAAAGCACTAAACCAACATGGTGGCCATGCAATGTTCAAATATTTTAATGGACTGTTCTCGCGATTTATTCACCTTAACGCAGTGAAACTTGGCATGGTAAAATTTAATACAAGGCTTAATATACTGACGACTAATTTAATTCAATTATTTTGGTAAACTCAAGATGGCGGCTGTGCGAAATTTTACAATCATGTTTTCATTTCTTGTGTCCTAATCATGCGATCGAAGTGAAAGATTGTATAATGAACGAATGCATTAATCTTCCTCTACTGGTGCATACAGTATGCATAGCCTACATATAAAATAATCCAACATGGCTACCATGCGAAATATTCCACTGGTTCTACGAATCTATTATAGCAATGAAACTGAAATTGTGTATGTTGAAAGTTAGAAATGAACACGACAGATGAAGCTGTTCGTATGAGCCGACTCGGATGGTGGGGTCACATGAAGAGAATCGGGGAAGAGGGATTACCTAAGAGGTTAATGAGTTCGGCTGTAGCGAGTAAGATAAGTAGAGGTAGACCTACTGCGAGACCACATGCGGCAACCTGAACCACCAACAAGCTCCGGTCATTTCACTGGGAGAGTCTAGACCACCCACCAACAGTACGGACCTGACCGCTAGTGATTTCAACTGAAGAAGTTCCTGGCAGAACAACGATTCACGTGTAACGATGACGCCAAGACACCAGTCCGGCGATGGTTCCACAACCAGCCGGCTGAATTCTACCACAGGGGCATCTCGAATTTAGTGCTGTGATGGGACAAATGTGTGAACAAATGCGGAGACTATGTGGAAAAATAGTGTAAGGTACGTAGAATAGTATGTATATTCGTAATTACCAGTATGTATTTTTTTGGCTAAAAGAAATAGGGCAAAGATTTTTCGATCCACCCTCGTATATTGAGGAATAAAGAAAGCTTTGATTATCCCGTTATGGGATAGTGTTCTGTACATTAACCACCTGTCATAAGGACAGTTTATGCTTCCAAAGATGCTGATAGTGGAATTTTTAAGTCAAATTTCGGAGAATTTTCATTCTAAAAATCCAATAAACCTACGTATCTACTTGACGTAATGTGTTGAATAAAATAAAATAAAATAAAATCTAAAGACAAACATTTACAATTCAAGTGTAAAAATAAGATGTAAATACAGAAATAAAACCATAGAAATAAAATTACAATAATAAAAGAAATATAAAAATGAAAATTATAACTATAAAAACTAAAACCATAAAAAAATTATGAAAATAATTGTAAAAATCAATTCGAAATTAATTAATTAATTAATCCAATAAAATATCAAAATGTAATCCTTAAGAACATAAATTGAAAATTAAAAATAAATATATAAACATTACAATTAGAGAAACAAAGAATAACATTATTAATAATTAATTAAATTTAATAATTAAAATAAATTAAAATGTAAGAACACAAAAACAAAAAATAGTATTGGTCTATAAAGGGTTAAAGCCATGGCATGTATCTGAGGAAGTAAGTTGTTCAGACCACAGATATATAATATTCGACATGGCGGGATTAGAACGACAAACATAATATTACAGAAATCCCCGGAGAACTGACTGGGGAAGCTTCAAAAGAGAACTAGATCAGAATCTCAGGGGAATAAATAGAAACTACGAAAGTACAGAAGAAGTTGAAATTGTTGCAGAGCAATTACAGGATGCAATAATTTCAGCCTACAAAGAAACCTGCCCTCTGGTAGCCAGGCAGTCCAACAGGAATATCCCCTGGTGGAGTAAAGACCTGGCAGACCAGAGAAAACAGGTAAGAAGACTGTTCAATGCAGCAAAAATATCAGGAAAATGGGAGGAATATAGGAGATCCCTTACTGATTACAACAAAGCCTTAAGATTGGCAAAGAGAGAGTCTTGGAGAAGGTACTGCACGGAGATAGATGAGACTCCGGAATGTGCCAGACTTCAAAAAATTCTCTCTAAAGAAAGCCGAAACAGCATAAACTCACTTCAAAGAGATAATGGAGAATACACCCGAACTGCGGAAGAACTATTTCATGTACACTTCCCAGGTTCGGAAATCATTAAAGAACCTCCCGGAGGCTGGCGCAGCCTGGAACTGGAGTTTCCATCTTGAAAAACTGACAGGAGAGACTGGGAAACAGCCAGGAAGGTGGTTAACTATGAAAAACTAAAATGGGCAATCTTCTCATTTAAACAGTATAAATCCCCAGGAAGTAATGGAATAATGCCCATCATGCTCCAAGAAGGCTTTCAAATGCTTGCGAGGATTATGATTAATATACTTAGAGCTGGTTTAGCCCTAGATTATATACCAATGGGGTGGAGACACTGTAGGGCGGTATTCATACCTAAACCTGGGAAAGTTATAGACCGGGCTAAGTCCTACAGACCTCTCACACTCATGTCTTTTATTCTAAAAACTCTAGAGAAAATGCTTGACAGACACATCAGGGATGATGCATTGGCTGAGAGACATATGCACCGGAACCAGTATGCTTATCAAGCCGGTATGTCAACAGAGACAGCTCTTTTCCAAGTAGTACAAAGACTGGAAAAAACTCTGGAACAAAAGGAGGTAGCGTTGGGAGCTTTTCTGGATATGGAAGGAGCCTTCGACAATACCTCCTTTAAATCAATGATCACTGCTGCCCGAGAACGAGGACTAGATGAAACCTCTTGCAGGTGGATCGAAGCCATGCTTAAAAGCAGAGTGATACACACAACATGTATGGAAAGCAGTCTGTCTGCAAAGGTTACGGGGGGATGTCCTCAGTGAGGGGTCTTATCCCCTCTGCTGTGGAACCTCGTTGTGGATGGACTGCTTAAAAAGGTAAGTCAGCTAGACTTTAATATCTTTGGCTATGCTGACGATATCGTCATTATAGTTCAAGGATAATTTGCTAACACCGTTAAGGAACGAATGCAAATGGCACTTAACGTTGTATATAATTGGACAGAAATTGAGGGACTTAAAATAAACCCTCACAAAACAGCCATTGTCCCATTCACCAGAAGAAGAAATCTGAAGGAAACTAGTTCCCTGCTTCTAAAAGGTGAAGAAATTAAAATGAAGGGACAGGTTAAATACTTAGGAGTAATTCTTGACTCCAAGTTGACCTGGAACCAGCATTTGAACAAAATATTCAATAAATTTGTAACCTCCTTCATGACTGTGAGGAGGATGTATGGAAATACGTGGGGACTAAAACCTAAGATGATACACTGGTTGTATACTAGGGTACTGAGACCCTCGATAACATATGGTGCACTGGCATGGTGGACCAAGATGCAAAATAAAACAACTCTGGTACAACTGAGAAGAATTCCGGACAAGTCTGCCTAGCAATTACCGGAGCATTTAAAACTACCCCCACAGCGGCTATGGAGGCCTTACTAGACCTGGCCCCTCTTGACATTCTGATCAAAGGGGAAGCAAGGATGGCATTACATAGGCTGAAACAGGGAAAAGGACTCACAATCAGGAATATCATCAATAACAAAAACTGTAGAAGATTCCATACTTGAAATGCGATCAGACTACACTCCTACACAATACAACTTCAATAAAACATTTGAAGTAATAATTGAAACAGGCTCCTGGAAGACAAATCCCGAGCATCCTGAGGAAACTTTGATCTGGTTCACAGACGGGTCAAGAGATGACTCAGGGGCAGGCTCGGGAGTATATGGAATGAGACCGGGAAAAAGCATTAGCTTTCCCCTGGGAAAATATCCCACGGTATTTCAGGCAGAAGTTTATGCAATACTACAATGCATATATGAAAATATAAAAAGATCTTATACAAATTAGAAGATTATTATATACTCAGACAGCCAGGCAGCACTGAAGGCTTTAATAAGCCCCAAAGTGAACTCAAGACTGGTGGAAGAATGTCTTAATGTCCCATCCAAACTGGGGGAGCATAACAACGTCAAATTGATATGGGTCCCAGGACACAAGGGCATTGAAGGAAACGAAAAAGCCGATGAACTCGCCCGAAAGGGAGCGGAAACAATCTTTTATGGACCAGAGCCGGCTCTAGGAGTACCTAAATGCTCCATAAGAGAAGCTATTAAAGACTGGATCAAAAAGGAACATAGGGATAGATGGAAAACTAACCCTGGTATGAAACATGGGAAAATGTTCATCAATGAACCATATTGTAAGAAAACGGCTGGAAAATTACTCAGATGTAAAAAGTTCAGGTAAGATACATAGTGGCTCTTCTCACGGGCCATGCTCCCGTGAAAAAGCACCTAAACAAAATGGGCATAATCAAAGGAAACCTAGACTGCAGACTTTGAGGGAAGGAAACGGAGACAGCTCATCACATAATCTGCTCTTGCGAACCTCTAGATCGCAGAAGATTCAATCTTTTTGGGAGATCGAAAATTGAACCAAAAGAAATCAAAACAGAGTCCATCATGGGACTGTATTATCTTATTAAAGACACAGGGATAATGGACTGGTGCTGAGTACACGGGGCAGTACATTAAGCCTTAAAGCTGCAGTACATCCGGAGCTTAGCTGACGGGTCCTTGGTATATTAAAAAAAGGGTTAAAGCCACTAGTAACTTAGTGAGACCATTTTGATTTCTTAAAATGTTATTGTTAGACTCTGTTTATTTTCTGAGATGGCTACAACGTTTGGATATTGAGTTTATCCGCTATGTAGTGAACCCATGTACCACTGGTTCAAAGGGTCGAATCCATGTATTATGGTAAAAAGAAGGAAGGAAATATACAGTCTTCAGTGGAACATAGAAAGATTTTATGCAGGAGGACTGGTATAACGTTCTGTAAGAATTAGGGTCCAGGTGGCCAGGAAATGATAACATGCATGACGCACAGATAAGTGCGAATCATGGCTATAATTAGAACGAGTGGAACTTTCCGTCGGAGTGACTGCGAGCATGTTTCGGAAATTGCTCTTACGTTGCAGGAAAATGGCATCGTCGCAGTTGTGCAAGAAGAAGAATAATTAGATTTAAGCCATTTGCAAGAATAAAATTAACTAAAGAAATACATCATTGTGAATCATTTCGGAATAGAGATTTTTGTGTGGAGAAAGATGTTATAAATATTGCCTAGAAAAGAAGTGCAAACGTGGCCATACGTCATAATTAGTTCCCCGAGACCCGAGGAGGTGGGGATTAAAAATCAACTGTAACACCCACATATCTGAAGACCAAAATTTATTTAATATCTCAGAACTGCACGATCGATTTTCATGTGCAAAGAAGTCAGTTTACGTTTAGAAAACGAGCTTTCCAGAGATATAATTTTAAATAGTGTGCGACCATTACTTCAAAAGTTGGTTATGAAAAAGACGTGGAATTTATCTTTTTGTCGCCGATTTGTATAAAAGCCTTGGCAGAGCCAAGCGAATCATGCAGTTTCCGACAGCCCAAGGGGGGCGTCAGGCTACATCACATCGAATGCAGTTACTAGTCAGCCCGGGGGGCGCGACGTTGGAGCATCATCACCGCAAAGTATTATTCCGTCCAAGGGACGTGAAGCTATATCACCGTAAATGCAGTACTTACTAGACCTCGAGAGGTCGTGATACTCTGTATCACCAGCGTGCACCCGAAGGGAGTGGCCGAGAAGTATCATCATAGTATCACCGTGTGAAGACTTAGGAAAATCCTAGTACAGGATTTAGTTCCGCCAGTATCAGTCTTATAGTGAAAAGTTCAGTATTTCAGTCAAAGTAGGCTGCGAACTTAAAGAACAGGCGATAGGTCTTCAAATAACAGTTCATTTGAACGACCGAAAGTATCGTAACGTTTTGAAGTACCATAAGAGCAGAACAAACATTCTATCAATGTTAAAGAACCCGATCAGGGTCGGACAAAATAAGGGCCGCATAGTATTCTGAAAAGATAGGAATTAGAGAACAGAATAATCAGAAGTGAGAATTTAATTCAAGACGTTGTTTCAAGGAAACAAACGAACTATAAAAAGCACTAAGTTACGTATTGAAGGAGGAGCATTAGATGCTAGAAAATAATAGGTCACCGATAGAGTATTTGGGAGACCGTGAACAAGACAGACTTTCGCTAGACAAACTAAATAGTGTCTAGAAAGAAACAATTTCGAGCTAAATATAATAATAGCCGATCGTCAGGAAACCGGATTTGAAGAAGTACCATTCCAGGGAGGGGTAGAGTGTTCGAGACTTTCATATTCTGGTCAGATAGGGAGCCGACATCTACTAGTTTCACCCTTGGAGACGGGGAAGAGAGAAATCACGTGTGTAAGGCTAAAATTAAAGCTTCAGTGATAAAAGCAGTGTATTGTAAATATAGGAAATTTGTGTTAGTGTAATAATTTTTCAGTGAATTCATTTGTGTATTATAAAAGAATACAGAATCGTATTCAAAAATGTTACCAGTGTTTAAGGTATATAAGTTATATGTGTGTCAAGAAATGTCAGTGTATGAAATGGAATTAGGGAAGATGGCTTAAACACATTCAAGTGGGCGACATGAAACATCGTTGGAAAGTACGGTCGAGGACCGTCTTATCATGTGAGTAACCATTTCATTATGTCATGTGTTGGGAAATGTTTGCGTGCAATCCACCTGAGAATGAGAAAATAGGGATGTTTTTGTATAATAAATAACAGAATAATAGCGCGATCTGAACAACTAAAATTGAGAAAGTATAAAATAATTTCTGTGAAATGAATAAATCCCTTATGGGAAATGTATGAAATAAAATATCAGCGTATTTGATAAATGATTTAATTATATGAAAGCAAGCGTAATAATAATAATAATCACAATTAGATAAATGAAGATTATGATGAATTATATGAAAGTAGTAGCTTTTGAGCTCCTTTAAAGGAATAAATACATGTTGTAAACACATGTTCTTAAGGTAAAGCGATTATTGTACGGGAGAGGAATAATATAAAATTGAGATAGAGATCAAATGTGATTTTGAATTTATCAGTTCTTTGAAGGCAATTTGGAAATAAAGGATAAGCGTAATGTATCGCACTGAAGTAAATTTGTCACGCTAGGAAGGCGTTGAACCTAAATATACTTGGTAAATTTAATTATGAGGGGCAGTTGGTCGTGGTAATTGAGCTATAGTAAGTCCTCTATATAGTGATGTGGATCACGAGGCCATGTGTGTTGTTGTGTTATAATAGGGTGCGAATTTATTGTATTATGAGCGCAGGTTAAAGGCCGAGGCCGCCCTAAGTCGCATTTATATAAGTCCTCCAGTATGGGATTGGTTCCCGAGGCAGTTGAGAGAGTCGAACCCAGACTCGTCTAGTTGTTGAAGCCCCTAAATATTCGTTGTTGTATGTGAATTACTCTTACCCACCAATGAGGATACTTCATAATTAATAAATACCAAGGCTACGAGAATGGTCTAATGAAAATAATAATGTTGTAAAGTAAGTGAATGAGAAGCCAGGCCTGTTCAAAGAACTGCATTTAAGAAACAGCTGTGTTGAAACTAGGAGTAGCTCGTCCCGTGAGGGCGATGGCCGTGAAGTCTCCCTCCCTACAATAACTCACGCTAAGTGTCCAGGCTAGACCCCTTGTCATAAATGTTGCGGTCGGTCTGGGATCCGTCTGTTTTGAAGTTATAGTACGCTAGCTTGTTTAGAGTTTGTTTAACGACCCGGTCTTCGAACCGAGGTTCTTGTAGATGAAGATTACCGCTTGCAAGTTCAGATCGTTGCTTTCTTATGAGATAATGGTCTTTTAAGACAGATAATAATAAATCCCTAATATAATGTTATAATTATGATGTAATGATTCACGAGTTCAGTGAAGACAATTAGATTTCGGGAGTGATCTTAATTTTTGGACTAGTTCAAGTAGTCTTCAGAAACTCGGGAGTGCGCAAATGTTTTCCAAATTACTGTAGTGAATTGTTGATTTGAGAGAGATGGTAACTGAGAACATTGTGAAAGCCCAAAGTTTAAGCAAAGTAGTAAAAGTACTTTAATAAGAATTATATATTGTTTTAATTATAAAATACTCATATAAAAGGAAGTGATATGCAGTAAAGTGATAACACAGTTTATATTGGAAAGTATAGAGCCTATTGGAGCTCTGAATTGTATGGAATTTTAAAAGGGACACTATATGGAAGTGAAAATAGAGATATATTTGTTGGTTTTATGAGAAACCATTTATTTATGATTTAACATTTGTTTTTATATTGTATTCCTTGTTTACTTTGAACAAGTTAGAATGGGTCAGTATTTTATTTGTTTAATTTGTTGTAGCGCCATATAATTGTGGAATTAAATGTTTTATAGTAGGAGTTGATTTTGTTTTTATTTTGGAAGTGTATCGTCTATTTAATCCAAAATGTGTAAGTCACAGAGTGGGAGAACATACCATAACCCCGAAAATCCCGATTTGAGCATTGCTGGCATACTGTGATTTGCATATTTCATGCTAAATGGGCACAGTAGGTCTCATACCAAAAGTTATTTAGTACATCACTTGGAAATTTCTTTTAATAGGCGGGAGTGGTTTCATATGGAAAGACCAGTAAAATATTTGATAATGGCTATTTACTTCTTCACTTGTTTTGTTTAGATTCTCTGCCTTCCGGGACTGAAATGCTACTGGTGACTGGGCTATCATTTCGAGGATTCTGGAGCTCACCCTTCAACGTGTTCGATTCTTATCACAGAGACTTCAAGGTGACCAAAACATTACGAAAAACTGTTGACGTCATGGAGCAAAAGAACATTTTTCAATATGCTGAAAAAGAAGAATTTCAAGCCTTGAAAATGAATTATGAGGTAAGAAAGAAATAACAATATCTGTGCGTGAGATTGAAGGGTTATATCAGCATTGAAAGTTATTTTTTGGAGGACTACTTCTAAAATAGAATGTTTAGTGTACATCTATAAAGAACTAAATTGTCCACTCCTTAAATTAATTCCATACTCGTTAAAGAAAAACTAAAATTATGCATTTAGGGCACAGTGCCATCAAGAGGCGGTTACTGCATGTGAGATTTTAGAGGTGAAATGGCAAGTCCCGTGGTAAAAATGAAGTCTCGTGTTTTTTATCGCGAGATTAGTGGTCACATAAAACTACTAGCTTGCTTTCTTACATGACATACATTTATAATTTCCGTACAAAATGCATTGGTCCGCTGAAGACAGAAAGAAAGAATGAAAGAAAACAAGAACATGAGAAAATAAGAAAGAAAGAAAGAAAGAAAGAAAGAAAGAAAGAAAGAAAGGAAGAAAAAGGAAAGAAAGCAAGAAAGAAAGAGAGAAAGAAAGAAACTAAGAAAGAAAGAAAGTAAATAAGAAAATAAGAAAGAAAGAGAGAAAAAGGAAAGAAAGCAAGAAAGTGAGAAAGAAAGAAAGAATGAAAATAAGGAAATAAGAAAGAAAGAAAATAAGAAAATATGAAAGAAATAAAATAAAAAATAAGAAAGAAAGAATGAAAAAAAAGAATTAATGAAAGAAAATAAATAAGAAAATTAGAAAGAGAGAAAGAAAGAAAATAAGAAAGAAAGAAAATAAAAATTAAGAAAGAATGAAAGAAAGAAAGAAAGAAAGAAGGAAAGAAAGAGAGATACAGTAAATAAGAAAATAAGAAATTAATTAAATAAATAAAATTAAAGAATCTAGATTTTTATTGTTGAATAATTTCAATAAACATTAATTTTGGAGTACGAATTTCCCAAAGGTCCCGGGTTTGATTCCCGGTTCTGAAAAGAAAGAAAGAAAGAAAGAAAGAAAGAAAGAAGGAAAGAAAGAAAGAAACAAACAAACAAACAAACAAACAAACAAACAAAGAATTTAAAATCCACAACAACAACAACTGCTCACACTCAGTCATTCTAGAAATAGTTTTTCGTGGTTTCTCACCTCTATTGCACTTGACTCCAGGAAAATATTGAACTTACGACTACGTTAGCCTCCTACCCAATCCTATAGGCCTACTCAATTACAAATTCCATTCCACACGCACCTACTTACATGGTGCTAAATAACCATGATGTCTCCAGCCCCTAATTGAATTAACAACAACACCTAAAAATAAGGTTCTGATCGCGTGGTTAAGAGCCACTTTGAAATATAAGCTTGCTTGGTCCTCCTTAACATGTTGGTTTTCTCTTCAGGGTGGCTACAGCATGCTTATCCTGCTACCCAAGGAAGTGGATGGTTTGAGCAAATTGGAGGACTCTCTCGCCTACTTGGACTGGGAAGAACTAGATATGTCTCTGGAAACTACAGGAGTGTTAGTGGTCTTCCCAAAATTTACTATTGAGTCAAAATTTAATTTGATTCCTTCTCTATCCCAGGTAAAGCAATAGTGTTCAGTGACACGATCTTGCAATTCGTATACCCTTTATTTATTTATTTATTACAGTCTTTAATTATTTATATTATATAAACATCATTTATTCGGTGGCGTAGTCGGTAGGGTGCTGAGCTTCTATGCTCAAGATTGCGGGCTTAAACCCGACCGAAGTCGTCGGATTTTTTAAGAGTGTTAAAATCCTTCAGTATGCCTCCCTTCGGAGGGGAAGTAAAGCCGGCGGTCCCATGTCATAGATTTATGGCATGTAAAAGAACCTTCCACTAATTAAACTTGTGTGAAGCTAAATTTGCAGGTTAGATTTCTTTGAAATGCTCTATCAAAGTTCCAACGTTCACCACTAGGTGTCAGTGACATCTGGAAGCGAAAGTTGGAACTACGTGGAATTGAACGGAACTTGTTGCTCACCCCATGGGTGTCCGAATTGAAGCAGCTACAGCCTCGGACACTCCCGACATTAAAAGCCATACGCTAAATAAATTTAAAAAAATCGCGTATTCACTTATTACGTCGTTCCTCTATTTTGGATCACCTTGTAGTGCAGTGGCTACGATTTTTGGCTATCGCTCTGGAGGTCCGGGTTCGATTCTCGGCTCTGCCAAGACATTTGATTCTGGTCTGAAGGCTGGAATGGAGTACTTTCGTCCCTGTGATGCAAAATCACCTCAGCCATTCTGAAACTGGTTTTCCGTGATTTCCCATTCTACTCCAGGCAAATGACGGCAATGACCGCCTCCATCCCAATCCTAACCCCAATTACAAATGAGGAGTGCCGGAACAAAAACCGATAAGTTTAGCAAAGCATTTATTAAGAGAATAGTATACAGTAAACTTGATTCCACTTAAAATGATTTTAAGGTAGATTGTGCGGCTTTTTATAGACGATGTTTGTAGCCTCATATTTCACCCAACACTCCCCACTAGAACCACAAAAGCAGGAATGCAGCAAGAGTGTTTTTGTTTTATTTTCTTGTTTCGACGCTCCCCAAATGCATACTACTAGAATACATAAACCATATTAACTGAGGTTATCAGCCAAATTCTACACGGGGCTGAAATGACTATGATGTCCAAACCCCTAAATGAAAAAGCTACAAGAGCAAATCTAACTCATTCCTTCGTTCCTTTCGTTTTTTTCTGCCATACTTTTTTCCGTAACTGATTCATTTTTATTTGAGTCACGCTCTACTGCAGCGCGACTGCCTGAGGTCACGTTATCCTCCTTCCACGTGATAGGCAGGGAGATGTGGCAACAGTGTGAGATGGACCGTAACTCGCCTATCATGCTCCACAGTAGTTTGTGACTCAAATCAGTAGATATGAAATGAAAAACAAGTAGTTCCGTGAAGAACTAAATAGCCTATTTTCATATATCCTACTGGTCTTACTCAGGACAGGAAATGAAAACGAGATGAAACAAGATGTTCAGTAAAGAACATATAGCCTACTTTCTCTTAAATGTATGAGTATAGTTATAACTCGTTGTTATTATCAAAGAGTATAATAGAACTATTCTTTGTTGAAGGCCATAGAAACGATTTACCTCTACCAAACGCCACAATCTAGATAAAAACTGCTACCATCATTGAAGAAAGAAAGATAAGAATTATCTCAAGAATGTTATGGATCTGGAGACATAATCGACCGGACTGGCTGCGTGGCTCGGCGGTAACGTTCTCGCTTGCTGGGCTCTAGGTTGCAGGTTCGTATCCTGGCGCAGTCAGCTGGCATTTGAGGGTGCACAAATGCGAGGGAGCCGTGTCAGTACATTTACTGGCACGTTAAAGATCCCCTTCGGGCCAAAATTCCGGCACCCCGGTGTCTCTAAAAGCAGCAGTAGTTAAAAGGGATGTAAAACCAATAACATTATTATTATTATTATTATTATTATTATTATTATTGTTTTAATGTGCTAAACGGTTCCAGGCTAGTGTTCAGAAGTAAAGGGGGAGTTTTAGTCGGTAGTCTGCTACTCAGCAGCAGGAGCCCGACACTCTGTGCGTAAATGCATTTCTTCCCCTAAAAAAAATAAAAAAAATAAAAAAATAAAATATATATATATATATTATTATTATTATTATTATTATTATTATTACATATACGACCTGCCGTGGGCAACATCCAACTTTGAGTTGAGGCATGTCTTTACACGTCTGGTTGTGCAGGGCTTTCACAACCCTAATTGAAAAAAAAGGAAGGAAGATTGTAGTTTTACGTGGCCGTGAATCTTGTGATTATGAGCCACGGGACCTCCTTTTTACGTGGAATCCGAACCACAGGACATGGCATTTCACTTCAAAAATCTCACATGCATTGACCGGGAATCGAAAACCCTAATTGAATTAACAAATCTTTCCATGACCCTACAGAGACGTGTGTATACAAACTATGTGGATATTTTCGATTGCTATTTGCCTGAAATAAAAGTAGTAATTAATACCTGAACTAACACCAACGGCTTGAACTCAGTTACTATGTGAAATCGTTTTGTTCTTTACTTCAAATAACATTTTCAAGTAACGCAAAATAGGCTGTTACAAACCCTTTAAAATAAAAAGTAAAAATGTATCGTAGTATCATCTTGTCATTCTTCAAATTCGATGCGCATAGAATGCCAATGGTATATTAATCAATGGAGCCCCACGTAGACTAGTCGTGACTTCTAGTGGTGAAATATCGAACAATATAATCCTAACAGAGCGAGTGCATTCTAGCGGCCAGAAGAAGAAACTTTTCAATAAAATCTGGAAGTTAATAAGTATGTCGGCGTGCAGTTACCTTTTTGGCAGCTAGATGTCTCGAGTAAATCTGCTGGCGAATTATGTTTTAATTAAATATATATTTTACACCATAATATGCACAATATAACGCTTAATTTTAAAACATCTGAGTCATTACAAAACAATAAACATATAACATTTCAAGCAAAAAATCTAGCTCTGATCGGGTTTGAACCATAGGCATTTGAGCGATAGGAAAACGCTCTACCACTGAGCTAATTGTGACAACGAATATCGTTTTATATAAAATGACTTACATAGAACTTGTTAGCAAATAATGATTTATACTAAACGATTTCATCACTGGAGTATATTATTTATATATAAAGCATTTCATACAAAGTTTATTTATTTTGTATCAGTACGCTATATTGCATTCAATACTCAAATTAGTGAAATATAAGTCAGGCACAAGATATCCGCTGCCATCTTGTCTTATTACTGAATCAGGTCAGCTTTTTAAAATCACGTCTGCACTCTAGTATTACAAAATAAACTTTTAATTTCGAACGTGCCTCTTCCTTTAGAACAGTTAAAACGATTCTCGGCTCGATAATCGGAACTGGTGGGTCCCATGATATGGATTATAAAGTTTGCATAATTCACACGGCCGCCATCCTGAAATGGTATGGCGGACGACCTTGTAGTTTGGTCACAAGACGCATCCTATACGAAGGTATGTAGTTACCAAATTTGGTAGAGATCGGATGATTTGGTTAGTCGTTATTTGATTTTACGTTTTGAACGTTTGAGTGGCCGCCATTCAGTTTTAGTAAAGATGGCGGCGATATAAAACATGACACTGAGGTGTCCTTTGCTAGTGCTACCTTTGTACCAAATTTTGTTCAATTCGCATTCACCGTGTTCGAATTGATAGGGGGGGGGGGGGCAGACATTCAGAGTACACACACTCACACACACAGACTCACACACACACATACACATATACACACACACACACACACACACACACACACACACAGACAGACTCACACACACACATACACACACACAGACAGACACACTTTTTTCGCCCTGTGTTGATCTTATAAGTCTACTTTCATTTTTTGCAAAAATCGAAAGTAGGCTAAAAATGCACAGCCGCCATTTTTAAATTCTCATAAAATTCTATTAAATCAAACGTCAGTATAAAGACATACTGTGTCAAGTTTCACAGCGCTCGCAAGAAAGGTCGCGAGAAAAATCCATGTAAATATTTAAATTTTGTGTCGCCGCCATGTTGGTATTATGCTCACCAGGTCATTGAATGATCCATAGATGAACCTAAGTTAATAGCCTCTATCAACATACAAAATTTCAGTTTGATTGCTGTAATAGATTCGTAGATATTGAGAGCCGTCTGAATATGTCGGATGGTCGCCATGTTGGATTGTTATATATATTATGTAGGCCATCGAGTTATGTACCGTTAGATGAAGATTAACTCGGTTGGTTCATTATTCAAACTTTCACTTTGATCTCATGATTAGGACACAAGAAATGAAAACGTAATTTCAAAACTTGGCACAGCCGGCATAGTTGAACTACATTAGATGTCAGTGCAGTTCAATGCGTATGAACATTTGCTGTACCAAGTTTCACTGCGCTCGGATCGTTAAATCGCGAGAAAATTCCATTTAATGTTTCATCTTCGCTTGGCCGCCATGTTCGTTTTGTACTTAACAGGTTTATGAAAGTCACATTGATAAACGTCTAGTAGTACCCTTTACCAGCGAAGAAAATTTCAGGTTGATATCTGTTACTGTTGCGGAGATATAGAATGCCAGTGAAATATTACGCGCGGGCGCCATGCTGGATTGGTGAAACTTATTAAAATTTGAAAGGCACGGTCGAGGTCGGATGAGGTAGTAGTATACACTTACCGAGTTTCATCGAAATCCCTTTGGCCGTTTAGATTGTATTAGTGAGACACACACACACATACACACACACACGCACAAGGTGATCTCATAAGCTTATTTTCTTCATAAATGAAAATGCAAATGACCTCACTGTTCCACCCCTTAAAACAACAATAATAAAATAGTTAATCTCATGTTCCTATCTTCAGGGGTAGTTTTCTTATTTCCAACCTAATATAATTGGGCCTAAATACGTGTAGAATATAATAGACTAGAACAGATTCTGGATAGCCAGTGATTGGAGGGAGAGTAATGTCTATTGCAACCATCACCAACGTGTGATTATTATATTTGAATTGCAGCCAATGGCCATAGCTGGGTATTTTTAATTGAACGCCAGAGGGCTCCCAACAAGTTAAATTTCAAGTAGTTCCAACTTTGGCCACCAGATGCTACTGTCACTAACACCTAGCGGCGAACGTTGCAACTTGATAGAGCGTTTCTAACTAACCAAATATAATCTACACATTTTGCTACACACTACCAATTACAGTGATATGTTCTTTTACGTGCCTTAAATCTATGGCATGGGCCAGCCGGCATTACTTCCCCTCCGAAGAAAAGCATACTGAGGGATTTTTAACGCTCTTACAAATCCGATGACTTCGGCCGGGCTTGAACCCACGATTGCATACTAGTAATCCCAGGGCAAATTACGACTTCGGCCGGGTTTGAACCCACGATTGCATACTAGTAATCACAGGGCAAATTACGACTTCGGCCGGGTTTGAACCCACGATTGCATACTAGTAATCACAGGGCAAATTATGACTTCGGCCGGGTTTGAACCTGCGAGCTTGGGAATAGGAGTTCAGCATGCGTATTCGCTCCGTGGCTAAGTGGTTAGCGCGCTAGGCTTTGGCCCGAAGTGCTCCGGGTTCGATTACCGGTCGAACCATCAGGGATTTTAATCTCCTGGGGTTAATTTCCGTGGCTCGAGGACTGGGTGTGTCGGCTTCATCATCACTTCACCATCATTACGACGCGAAGGTCTCCTACGGGCGTTAACTAGAAAGACCTGCACTCGGCCTCTCCGGAGGCCACACGATCATTCATTCACTTATTCACTCATTATTTCGTCCTCTATTTTGGATTACCTTGCGTTGTGTAACGGCTACCATTTTTAGCTATCGCCCTGGACGTCCGGTTTCGATTCTCGGCTCTGCCAAGAAATTTGATTCTGGTCCGAAGGCTGGAATGGGGTTCTTTCAGCCCGGTGAGGCAAAACCACCTCAGCCATTCTAGAACTGGTTTTCCGTGTTTTCCCATTTCTACTCAAGGCAAATAACGGCCACGGCCTCCTTCCCAATCCTACCCCCAATTACAAATGACGAGTGCCGGAACAAAAACCGATAAGTTTGGCAAAGCATTTATTAGAGAATATTATACAGTAAATAATGATAACTTATTGTTTTCTTTTCGTTTTTCAGTACGCCCCATAATTCTTTTCTCTGAATTTGACTATCTCTTCAATACGGTGCTTCATTTTTTTATTTTTCATTTTTGGCCCATAGAGACAGTGAAACAGTCTAAGGGCGGTGAAATGAAACGACTGTTACACATATGGACATATGGCTGGGCTGGGTGTATAGTTCTCTCACTTTCCTCGTTAACGAGCGGTGACTCAAATATTAGGCAGTAGCACGCACCAAAAATAACGCTTGATCGCTGCTGACCAATAGCTGTTGGTTCTTGACCAGTAACATGCTCTTGCTCTGTGACTCCACCTGGAGTCCAAAGTCCAGTTCTGGCTGGCTGCCGGCTCGCTTGTCAGGTCTCCAGTGTTGCATAGTTGCACGCTGTTCTGTCCAGTCTCAGTACTTGTTCTCAGTAGCTAGAGTGGAGAGTCGTCAACACTGTGCCTCGAGCTGGTAAAGCCACAAGACTTGGAATGTAAACATGGCCGCCCAGTTAGCCGGTGACAGAAGTATACCAGGAGCCCGTTGGTTAGCCTGACTTGGTGCGAACCCCGTGACAGACACGACTAGAGCCTAGAGAGTTTGCTGGAGTTAAATAACTTGGCCAAGAAAATCAGTATTCCCTTTTAAAGAGTCTTGTTAACCACTCCATCTGGTGTTAAGGAATCCATGTTAAGATACAAGTACCAAAGATCCTGGGTTTGATATCCGATTCCTTAACTTCTCTTCTTCATCTATCCCTTTTGCCTCTCGGCGTCGGTTCTGCCAACCACTTTCTGTATTCATTCCTATTCCCAGCGAGTCTCCTGGTTTGCTGCAGAGTCCTTCCGTTCTTCTCTGCCACCTCTCCGACATATTGGATCCATTCCTTCCTTGGACGACCTCTTCTTCGAGTGCCTTCAAGCTTTGCCTCAGTTACTTGCTTTGGTTTCCTTTCATTATCCATCCTTATGATATGTTCATACCATTCTTTGACACGAAGTTTAATTCTGGTTTGAGGATTGCTAGGGGATTCAATCAGCTTTGATTCAGACTTGAACCATTCCAGAATTGGTTTACGTGGCTTCTTACTTCTAACCCAGGTAAATGCCGGGATTGTACCTAACGTAAGGCCAAGACCACCTCCTTTGAAGTACTAACCTCGATTACACACACACACTACCGACACAGGTTATTAGATAAGTGCACGGTGCTAAGTACCTAAATTAAACAAAAGCAACGAAACCGCGTAATGCTACAATCTGGATTTTAGTGATTGGTTTAATGTATTTGTGTGTTTCCAGCTTGGTATACACACTGTCTTTAACAAAGGAGCAGATTTGGCGGGTATCGTGGAGTCTGGTGAAGTGTACATCAATGGGGTGGTGCAGAAAACATTCATCAACGTTACCGAAAAGGGAACAGAAGCTCCTCCCGTTACAGGTATGAGATGGGATACAATTATCTGGTGTAATGACGAATAGATCCTTGTTGTTAATAGCCTACTTTAAACAAAGTGCGCAAAAGTCACAGAACTGGGCAGGAGCACGCCCCCCCCCCTCTCTCCCCCGCACAGGTTATCAGACAAATCCAACTCTTTGTCAAATGCATGCCCCCAAGCCCCTAATACGAATTAACAACAATGTTAGAAGGTGTGAGTAGATGAGATTTACTTCCTAGGCACAGTAACGTGATGACTGACTGAAAAGCATTCTATTTACGAGATAGCGTTGGTCATTGACTGATTTCATCATAAATTCATTAGCGAATAATATGATTCTTAAATTAATTTGTACTGAGATCCATTATTAGTAAATAATGGAATTGAAGCGTTTGAAATGTGGTGTTACAGGAGAATGATAAAGATCAGATGGATAGATAGTTACAAACGAAGAGGTATTAAGACGGGTGGGAGAGGAGAGATGTCTCTGGCGACTGCTAATGAAGAGAAGAGATAGGTTGGTAGGAAACATGCTAAGACACTCAGGAATAGCAAGCTTAGTTAATGAAGGAAGGGTCGAGGACAAGAAATGTAGGGTAGGCCAAGGTTTGAATATGTTAAACAGATTGCCTCGGATGTAGGGTGTGGTAGCTATGTAGAGATGAAACGATTAGCACAGGACAAGGAGGCATGGGGAGTTTCATCAAACCAGTCAAAAGAATCAAACAAACACACTAATGAACGTTCGATTACATCGATGATATAAAAAAGTAGTTCCTTGAAGAACTATACAGCCTATTTTCATAAATACTACTTATGTTAATTGCCTCTATCAACATACAACATTTCCGTTTGATTGCTGTAATAGATTCGTAGATATTGAGAACCGACTAAATATTGCGGATGGTCGCCATGTTGGATTTTTATATATGTAGGTCTTAGAGTTTTGTACTGTTACATGAAGATTATTGTGTACGTGTAGTATTCAAACTTCAATCGCATGATTAGGAAACAAGAAGTAAAAACGAGATTTTAAAATTTCGCACAGCTGCCATCTTGAGGTTATGGTAACAATTGAAAAAAGCTAGATGCCAGTGGATTAACATTTGTATAAGGATTTACTGTACCAAGTGTCACTGCACTCGGATGGTTAAATTGCGAGACACGACCATGTGAATATTTATACGTCGCGTCGCCGCCATGTTGGATTTGTGATCACCAGGTTATTGAAACTCCTACAGGTATAGGCCCCTATGAATATTTAAAAATTCAGTTTGATAGCTGTAATAGATTCGTAGATATTGAGATCCATCTAAATATTTTGGATGGTCCCCATGTTGGATTGTTATATGTATAGGCTATAGAGTCATGTACCATTAAATGAAAATTATTGCATGGGTTCATTATTCAAACTTTCACTTCGATCGCATGATTACGACACAAGAGATAAAAACTTAATTTTAAAATTCACACAGCCGCCATCTTGAGGGTATGAAAACAATTGAACTAAATTAGATACCAGTGCATTACAATGTGTATAAAGATTTCCTGTACCAATATTCATTGTGTTTGGATCATTAAATCGCGAGAAAGGTCTATTTAAAATTTTCAACCTCGCTTGTCCGCCAGATTCGGTTTGTAGTTAACCGGTTTTAGAAAGTCTTGTAAATGAACTTCCAGTAGTGCCCTTTATCTCCGTACAACATTTCAGGGTGATACCGCTAATAGTTTCAGAGATATAGATTGCCAATGAAATATTTCGCACTGCCGCCATCTTGAGGTTATGTAAACAATTGAACGAAGTTAGATGTCGGTGCATTACAATGTATATAAACATATACTGTACCAAATTTCATTGCGTTTGGTCGGTTAAATCGTGAGAAACGTCTATTTAAAAGTCGCAAATTCGCTTGGCCGCCATGTTGGTTTTGTATTTACCAGGTTTTCAAAGGTCACATAGGTGAACTTCTAGTCGTACCCTCTATCACCGTAAAATATTCCAGGGTGATATCGGTAATAGTTTAGGAGATATTCAATGCTGGTGATATAATTCGCACAGCCGCCATGTTGGATTGGTGAGACGTAACAAAATTTGAAGGGCACGGTCGGGGTCATCCCAAATAGTACTATGATCTTACCGAGTTTCATTGAAATCGCTCCAGCCATTTATAAGTTATTAGGGGTGACACACACACCTCATACACACACACACACACACACACACACACGGACAAAAGATGATCTCATAAGCCTATTTCTTCAAAAATGAAAATAGGCTAAAAACGATTAACCAGCTCGCAGCACTAATACTATCAAGGTACGGAATTCGGATGTTGTTTTAGAGAGCGTAAGTTACTTCTCTATAGATGGCTGTGTTGATAGTTTTCATCATCTGAAACACGAGTCATCATCATCATCATCATCATCATCATCTTGAGCAGTTTCCGACCGCTGGTCGGGTCTGCTTGGAACATAAGCCTCTCCACGAGTAAGTTGCTAAAAAGAATCCTTAGCATTTGCCCCTCATTTAACAACTGTTGTTGTTGTTAATTCATTTGAAGGGCTTGGGCATCTTTGTCATTAGCCCCACGCAATTGGTGGCACTGCGCACCGTTGAGTACCCCATAAAACTGCTTATGACTATAAAATAATCCCGTTAGGATATGTTAGGGTTTTTCAAATCTTTACAATCTCTATACTTACATATTGAACTTCTCATAAAATTGTATTTTCTTTTCAGGCAGTAAGATGATGTTCAAAAGTATGCGGAATGAAAAGGTACCACAATTCAGAGCGGATCATCCGTTTCTCTTCATTCTACGACGTGAAGGATCGAGAGCTAACCTTTTCATCGGTCGCGTCGCAGAGCCGTAGAAATGTGAGGTAACGTTTTTTACCAGCATCTCAATACCTACAGTATTTATTGATATGTCGTTTGGAAACTGTTTATTAGGATATGTTAGATACAGTTTTTCACACAAGAGACTTACAGTATAATGAAATTGGCAAATATTTTGTAAAACTAGGACTGGCACTTATTTTCTTCATAAAAGGATAGTCTAAATTTTACGAAGAATGATGGATTGAAAGAACTTAATTCAAACTAATATGTAGGAATTGGAGAATATTTAATTGAAATATTAAAAAAATACGAGCCTTACAGTAGTCGCATATGTGGTGTATCATCTGACATATTATTCAAATACTGTAATTCCATATTACTTACTCGCATGTTTTAAAGAATGAACTCATAGTGTTACCTTGTACCAGCAAACATGAAGGATTCCTTCGTGTTATTACCATCGGTAAGTAGTCATTACTATTATTTCTGCAATAACTACTTGTAAAACTCCAGTGACAAATCCTTTCAGCAAATATGATAACGTTTCCCACATGTTTACCTTCTTTAGAGGGAAGTTTCGGCTTTTCATGTTTTTTTTTTAAATCTTCTTCCTCTCCTTCTTCTTCTCGCCTTTGTCCCGCAGAGCAGGGTCGGCTCTACTTTATAATAGTGCTGTATGTTGGCTGACAGTACCTCGAGTGCTTACATTAAATAAGAATACAGCAAAAGTATGAAGATTTAATAAATCAAATTGTCTTCAGTAAATTTGATATAATGAATATTTTCATACCAAAGAACGACAGTTTGAAGATGATTTACTGTAGGAATATCTGTAATGGCGCCTCCAAACCTTGAGGTAAACCGTGTGTGATTTACATTCCACATAGCCACATGGCCAACAGTACGTCGTTGTACCAATCTCTGCCACCGCGCGCTGCTTGTAAAACTCTTGTGCCAAATCCTTTCAGCTAATATGATATAATCAATATTTTCACACCAAAGAACGACAACTTGAGGATGATTTATTGTAGGAACTTTTTAATGGGGCCTCCAAACCTTCAATTAAACCGTATGCGATATACATTCCACATAGGGCTGTATTTTGGCCGACAGTACCTCGAGTGGTTACATTAAATAAGAACACAGCAAAAGTAGTAAGATTTAATAAATCATACTTGTTTTCAGCAAATATGATTTAATTTCATCTGTCATTCATTTAATCATTGCCCCAGAGGAGTGCGTCAGGCCTCGGCAGCCGGCACAGTTCATATCCTCGCCGCTAGATGGGGGCTTCATTCATTCCATTCCTGACCCGGTCGGAGACTGGAAGCAGGCTGTGGATTTTCATTTTTCAAGTATGATTTAATGAATATTTTCACACCAACGAACAACAGTTTGAAGATGATTTATTGTAGGAATGTCTCTAATAGGGCCTCCAAACCTTGAAGTAAACCTTATGAGATTTACATTCCACATAGCCACGTGGCCGACAATATGTCGTTGTACCAACCTCCGCCACCACGCGCGCTCATTGTTTCCGTTGCATTTCCGTCCCATTTCCATCCCATTTTACAAAATCACCCCCACACAAAAATATACAGCAACCTAGAGGAATGATGATACACATTAAAAATATCCAGCAACCAAGCGGAAAGATTTTACACATAAAAAAAAAAGGTTCATTAAGAATTTGAAATGAAAATCTACAGCCTGCTTCCAGTCTCCGACCGGGTCAGGAATGGAATGAATGATGCCCCCATCTAGCGGCGAGGATATGAACTGTGCCGGCTACCGAGGCCTGACGCACTCCTCTGGGGCTCATTAAGAATTTATTTTACATTATTTAATGTAATGGTTGGTCACGGCACTAATCGCAATTTTTAGCTCAACCACGATTGGTCACGTCACTAATCGTGATTAGTACCTCGACCACGATTAGTCACGTCACTAAACGCGATTAGTAGCTCGACCATGATTGGTCATGTCACTAATCGCGATTAGTAGCCCGGCCGCGATTGGAAAGGGTAGCGTGTACACTGTACGATTGGTTTGATTGTGGGGCAGATGGCCTCGTAGTTCCACCCCTTAAAACCTCAATAACTAACTAACTACTTAACTGGTTCGATTGGTCACGTCACTAATTCGATTTCCACAACAAGATAATCGCGTTGAGGGCGGCCAGTTTGACAATTAGTGCTCAGTTGAATAATAATCAAATTTTGATTTTATTTGGCCAAAACTGATCCGATAAATACAACAGTGATGGTAGCGTATATGGAAGATTCTTGTATGCCAGGAGTAGTGTGTTTTGATCGGTTCTATATCCACCTCCCCACCTCACAAGATGGCGGCGGCGCGATATATCTCGAACGCATGGTCGGATTTTGACGAATGAGGTGTCATTGAACTCGGGCTGATACCCCCTTTCCAATGGACAACATATTTCCACCCCAAAATAAAACCTACCCCTACTAGGGGGTGAAATTGTAATTTTTTAGAGAATCTCTCTTTCCAAGTGCAACATGTGAGAGTTTAAATGCCAATATGGAATTAAACGTTGTTCTGCACAAGAGACATGTGTACGGTGGATAGCCACTATGAATTAACATGCTTGTTTTCTGTTTTTTACGCATGCCCACTCATGGCTTTTGTAAGAGGGTGGGGGACCGGATCCCCGTGGACGGGTCATTGTTGACAGGTCATTGTTGACAGGTCCTTGTGGACGAGTCCTTGTGGACAAGTCCTTGTTGATAGGTCCTTGTGGACGAGTCCTTGTGGACGTGTCCTTATGGACGAGTCCTTGTTGACAGGTCCTTGTGGATGAGTCCTTGTTGATGAGTCCCTTTGGACTGATCCCTTTGGACCGGTCCCTTTGGACTGGTTCCTACGGACTGGCCCATGAATTTATTTAAATTATGTCAAAGGGCCTAACTACATTTTGCGTGTAAAGCAGTGTGTTGAACTGACGTTGTTCACTAATCCCCCACTACTATAATGTGTTAACGATATGAAAGGAATGTGATGAAATACATGTGAACACGTGTGAGATGTCATTATTACCATCCTCCTTGTGAAACAAGTCACATCCTGTTTTGGTTCATACGTGAGAAAATGCAAGTTGATGTGTAATATGACCTAACACACAGGTGTTCACCTGTACACGTGCCCGATAAGAGCTAACAAGTCACAACCTGTTTTGACATCGGTGGGAAGTGAAGGGGAGGAGAGGGGGAGAGTTGGTGTAAGAGAGAACACAGGTGAAGAGAGAAAGAAATATGTATTGCTCATATTACATGTGGGGCTGAGGACTGTACAGAGGGCTGTTGGTTAAGTACAACATGAGTGAATAAATAAATACAAGGCACACAGTTTCACACAACATGTAATTTATTAATCCAAGAATTAAAGGCTGAGCTAAATCCCAACCATTTTACATATAGTTTATTTCCTTTTTGTTTCAACACTTTTTCCACAAGGTAATGTTTAGGAAACGCTGTCTTTTGGAGTTCTTGGAGATAAAACCTGCCTTTTATGGGTTGATGGTTGAGGTCCTCGCGTAAATAGGTGACTGGACTGTTCCGGTTGACTTGACGAATTCGAAATTGTTCAGTCCCCCAATTTGGTGTGTAGCCCTTGTCGAAGACGGACTTGAATTTGCTCACACGAACATGGTCCCCGATGTTAAGACGATGACGTTTAGGGTCTGTTTTTTATGGGGTTAAACAGTTTATCCAGTTGTGGAATATTTTTGGTCACAAGTCGTGGCTTGGTCCCAATGGTTCTGTGTTTGGTGTCATTGTAACGTGACACTAGCTCAGGTAACAAGTCCAACCAGCGATAAGTACCCTGAGCGGTAAACGCTTTCCACATATGGGTTTTCAATGTTCGGTTGAACCGCTCGACCACGCTGGCTTTGAGGTTGCTGTACGCGGTGTAATGGTAAATATCCTTAGATTTGAGAAAACTGGAGAAATCCTTGTTGAAAAATTCTTTTCCCTGATCGGTTTGTAGCAGCTGAGGTTGACGTTTGGATTGTCGAATAATATGTTGAAAGGCCTTGGTGACTAGTGGACCAGACTTGCGACGCACAGGTTCAACAAACGCCATTTTGGAATAAACATCCATGACCGTCAACATATTGCGTACACCATCGTTAACGCTAGCATAGGGAATCATTTCAACCAAGTCTGCTTGCCAAAGTTCATCCACACCCTGTGAAATCACCTTGAGTCGCTGATAGTGACGTCTAGCTGGACGAAGCAACTCGTGAGCAATACCCATTTTAATGGGTGAGGGCTTAAACAATAATTTTGGCATTTCGAAGTTCTTCCTCAATTTCTTGAATTTCCCAATCGTGACCAGTATGGCCGGCTTGACGTGAAGCATGCAACAGCTGTAGTCGCTGGACGAGCTTATTGGGATTGTGCCAGTAGGTAACATCCACAAGGGGTTTAATGGCTTATATGTCACCCCTGAAGCGGACACTTTACGACGACCACTTTGACTAGTGGGGAACATTTTTGCAATGATGGTTTTATATTTTTCAGATATATTGGCATTCACTTGTTGAGTGGGATCATACTGTCTTTTGTGGGCATGGGTGTCCAATAAAATGGATTTACATACTTATCAAGGTCCTCTAGCGTATAATCTTGGGATGAGGGGAGGGAGTCCGAGAGAACAGTAGCTTTAACAGTCCTGGTGTTAATTTATAGTTGATCTTTTTAATGACAGCTTTAGTACGACTAAATTTAATCGATGAATCACCAATTTTAAAACTATCATCCTCATAGCGAACACCATACGTGGTATCTGTGTTTCCAATAAATAGATTGGTGAAGTAGGGTTCCAGTGTTGATCCATAATATTTTATTAAAATGTTTTTCAGTTGAGCTTTATGTTGAGGGGTGGCCAAGAGTTGTGAAAATGGAGACGATCTGGAAGGGCAAGGTGTTTCGACCATGACCAAGGATTTCGTTTTTCTTAAAAACTCTGCAAGGGGTGATGCCTTTTTTTGAGGCGTAAACACATGTTCCTCATTATCCTCAACTTCGCTAACACTAGTTAAATCTTCCTGTTCCTCTTCCTCTTCCTCAGGGTCCTCGTGGTGCGTCTGAGTGGCTTGTGAAACGGTGGGTAGCGTTTCAGATGGCTTGAAAGAGGGTTTCAACATAGCTTTTAGCGGAGGGGCTAAATGTTGTTGAATAAACAAACCATGATCCACACGTGATCGTTTCAATTGACGGAACTTTTGGAAAATAGTATTTTTTGCTCTAATAATATGCTTTTTCAATTGACTCTCTGCTAACGCCATGGTGTCGTGACAAATGACTTGAGAGGGAATGATACAGTGCCTTAAATAGCAATAAAACGATCAAACCCTAAGCGATACCGCCCTTGGTTGAGTTCACTTTGTTTGTCAATCACTAAACAGGCATGACGTTGTGTGTTCCAGCACTTGCCACACAATTCTGTAAACATTTGAAAGGTCATATCCGGATTCGCATGTTCATTATAAATGTGACGACTGTTCCTCTCGTCCTGGCGAAATAAAACAATGGCATTGGCATTGTCACGAATCAACTGTTTGGACATTTTAGAACACGTTTGTCCAAGATAGAATTAATCGATATGTTTGTGTCGACCCATGCTGAAATAGCTTTGAATGATGCCTTGTCGTTCAGTGGATACATCATCGAAAATCATGAGTGAATCAGGCTTTACCTCATCCGGTGAAATAACATTTTCTTGCGTGGAAAATGTAAAATAACCCATATTCTCATTTTGTAATCCAGATATGACTTGATCCAGAAACACGTAGAGGGGTTGGTAGAGGGATTTTGCGAAAATATAAATATTTTGAAAACACAGACCATTGGGCGCTGTAATAAGTGTCAGCAAAAGATTGGTCTTTCCACAGCCGGAAGGTCCCACAATGATGCAGCGAATGGAAGATGGAAACAGTGAACCATGGCGTTGTTCACGTGATATGGGGTAGAGATGGGAAACCATGTCCCTCATCCCCATCCCCATGACTCTTGCTGCTTAATAATCTTCATTTCAACTAAGGCTTAGAGAGGCTAGCAGGCTGTCTATATACATCGCACCGAGCCTTGCCATAGAAACAGTAGACTCGTACTACAGGTTGACGATGGATGTCTTTGGACGTGCGTTGATGGTCAAAGCTAGGTCTGTTCCCATACATGATCCAAAACAAGAAACAGATCCTGCTAATAAACACTATATGGATAGGTCAGTAGTGCCACGCACAAAACAAGGCAATTATGACTTTAAAGGAAAGCGGTTAACCCATGTAAAACATCCTCAAGTGTCTACAGACGTTACTACAAAAAAGTATGTGGATAACAAGGTGTATGAGTTTTATGATAAAGTGCCTCAGCTTACGGTGGATGGCTATAGCGCTAATCATCACCGCATTATTCACGTGGAAGACCCACAAGAAGATGGTGATGTCTGTACCAAGCGATACGTGACCTAAGAAATGAAAAGGCTTTATAAATTTATCCCATCTGTATTTTTAGTGTATCTGACAAATGTAAAACCTGTGAAGGAGAGAAACCATATACCGCTAGTTCATGACCAGCACTTGACCTATGTGCTTGCTTCGGGTTTAAGCCACTATCGACTACACTATGATGGAACCATTCACATCAAATATGCCATACCTGATGAGAACCATATACAAATAGAGATAAATGGTCATAGGATGTTGGTCCATAACCATGAAATGGTCAATGCAGGAGACGAATTATCCTTTCATCTCATGTTGACATGGAATGAAAAGCAAGCTGGAAAAACCATAAACGATTTCCCACTTTATGTAGAATTGGAATATACAGCCATGAAATAACAATCTGACGTTAGTTGTGACTTAAACTTTCTTGTGAAAGGTTGTTGGTCATCATCATCATCATGGTGAAACAAAGATATGTGGTGAGAAAGACTAAAAATATGACCCTGTCCTTGGCAAAGCCTGGGCTTAAGACATTCGTGGACAAGCCCTTGCGAAAGAAAAAAAGAAAAAAATAATGTGTTGACCATAAGGAAAGCTCTTCGAGCAGCACAGAGACATGTTATTCCAAAACGTCAGCGACAGGGTTCAAAACAAGGGCGAGTGATTCCCGTCCCCAAACGAGCGGGATTTTTACCTGCATTATTCGCTGGTCTGGCTGCTCTTGATTCACTTTTATGTGGCGCCAGTGCAGTGGCAAAAACTATTAAAGCCGCGCAACAGGGCAAGCAACAACTCAAAGAAAGTCAGCGACACAATGAAACGATGGAAGCCATTGCTAAGGGGGCTAGAAATGTCAATTTGAAGCCAGCATTTTATCAACAAGGATTTGGAATTTCACCTTTTCGAAATAAAAAATAACATCTTTAACCTCAGCCATAGCAAGACAAGCCCTGACGCATCAACAAGTGGAAAGCTATGCTAAACAACTGAAGCTTTCTCATTTTCGAGGTGTGTTTATCCGAAACAAATTACCCTCACGACCCTGGAAACATGAATGTGCTGTTGTCAATTTGGATGATCACCGAGGACCTGAACACATTATGTAGCTTATGTCAAAGAGGGATCCACTGTATGATACTTTGACAGTTTTGGGAATTTGCCCCTGCCCATGGAACTAGTGGACTATTTTGGAAACAGGATCAAGATATATTATAATGTGAAACGTGAGCAAACGTTTAACAGCCAACAGTGTGGACGTTTGTGTTTATTTTTTTAATATAAGAAGCAACATAAGCAAAAACGTTAACAGTATGTCGGTGGAAGGTAAGACGTTTACACTGCATGGACGTGGACCTGAAGTGAGCCTAGACTTTTACCCACCTATCGAATTGAGTGAAAAACCCTATGGTTTAGGACTTGTTTCTCTTGAAACGTACAATCGAATATACAACATACGTGAAAATGTGAACAACAAGTTTTACTATGATGATTCTGTGCTCACCCTGAACTCTGGTGGATACACGATAGATGACATTTATGAACACATTTATGTGGTGTTGATCAATGAATATGGTTTAAAGTCATTTCTCAATGGAACGCGCAAGTTTGAACTTGTAGGAAATACCAACACTCATCGCTGCAGTATTTTTTCTACATTCAAAATTGACTTTAAAACACACCCCGATTCCATTGGTCCATTACTAGGATTTAAACCACGCGTGTTGGAGCCCAACAAAAACATGAATCAGTCCATGAAGTGAAATTCATTGAGGACCGTCATGTGTCTGTGACGTGTAATATTATTAGTCAAGTGTACACCAATCAAGAACCGTCCCATTCGCTTTATGACTTTATTGTAACATCGCCCAATGGCTATATTATTCGTGAAAACCCTCCAGTGGTGCTTTTTCATTCTGTGGCTGTCGATGGTGTTAGTAATATAACATTAAGACTGATCAATAGAGAGCAACAACTCATTGAACTAGATTCTACCACACCAGTGACTTACAAGTTGGTGCTAAAGCCACTATGAAGTTTGTATATAAAGCAACAGCACCGTCTAATAATGGTGTTAGTTGTTTACCACATGAATACACGTTAACATCTCAGAACAAGCAGATTTTACAGCATTTGTGTTACCACGTCAACCCCCGCGATGAATTCTATCCTAGGGGTAGCGAACCGCATCGAGGAGCAACCAGGAGTGGTAAGAATTGATCTCTATTCTTATCAAGCATGAAAGTGTTATTCAGTTTGAAGGTCGGCTCACCAAAGCCGATGGCTCTACACCCACCACATCCAAGTTAGCCAACCATGCTTTCGCCTTTCTGTTTTCTGAAGTGCGTTATGTGATTAACGATATTGTGGTGGATAGCACTCGAAATGTGGGTATTTCCAGTGTTATGAAACCATATCCCTCTTATAGTGAGGAAGAAGCTAAAACACTTTGCATGGCGGGTTGGTGCCCTGACTTGATCAATGACTGGATGGTACATACCGATGGCACCTATACTGGATATGTACCTCTTAAACTGATTTTAGGCTTTGCTGAAGATCACCAGCGCATTGTGGTCAACGCAAGGCAAGTGCTTTATCTGGTGAGAGACAGGAGTGATAATAATGCACTCAAGGGAGCCGACAATGCCCCCATTGATTTAAAAATTCAATTACAACGCTTGCTATGGAAAGTGCCTCATGTGACCCTTAACGATAGCAAAAAACTGGACATACTCAAGATGGTAAAGAGAGATATACCTCTACCCATGGAATTTAGAAGCTGGGCACTCCATGAGTACCCGTTATTGCCCACCACCAACACACACAGTTGGTCTATAAAAACAGCCCGCTATACAGAGAGACCTCTCTACATGATTGTGGGTTTTCAAACGAATCGCAAGTATCAACAAACCAAAAATGTCACGCAATTTGATCACCTGCCACTGAGAAATGCACGTCTTTTCCTCAACGGTGCTGTGTTTCCCTATGAAGGGCTGGATTTAGACTTTTCAAAAAATAAGTTTGGCCCCCTGTACGACTTGTTTTCTAAATTTAGATGGTCGTATTATCAAAAAGAGAATTGTCCAATGTTGTCACCCCAAGCTTTTAAAACAAGGGCGCCACTGATTGTCTTTGACTGTTCCTACTTGGAAGAGTCTGTCAAACCATCCAATACTGACATTCGACTAGATTTTGAAACGCATGACAATGTTCCAGCCAATACCACGGCCTACTGTTTGATTATTCATCACAAACAAGTCACCTATTATCCACTGTCCAACCAAATGACAAGTGTATAAATAGCAGGTCAACCCACATCAAACCGCTCAGTCATGTCTTGCTTTCAAGCCTCAAGAGAAGTTACATCCATGAATTTAAAATCTGAGGAACAACGTTTCAAGACCTTTGCGACGTGGCCGGTGCCTTTTATAAACCCTCAAGCCTTAGCGGCCGCTGGAGTCAACTATTTAAAAACAAGAGATGAAGTGAAATGTGTGTTTTGCCCCATCATCTTAGACCAATGGCAAGAGAGCGATGAACCCATGCAGGAACATCAGCGTTGGTCACCTGCCTGCCCCTACCTGTGCAGAATGGAGGTGGGTAATATACCCTGTCATTCAAGTTACCCCTCACTCATGCCTCTGAGTGATGAAAAAAGTTATGATACGTGTGGACTTTATGGTGCCGGCAGTGCTTCAGTGAGCAGCTCACAGTTAAAAACATCCAGTTTAGAGACATTGGGATATCATCGGTGTTATGGACACTATAAACACAAAATACTTTTTTGTTGTATGAGATGGTGCCGCCTCTATCCTAGAATGAAAAAAGAATGTAAAACTTGTTATGCTAATAAAATAATGTAATAAAAATTGGTTGTTGTTATATTATTATTTCTTATTCCCCCCTGTCATATCCTAACCTCTATAGTGACTACTCGATGTTTTTATTTTCTTTTACTAGAATGGAATGTAAGTAAATGACATGGGTACACCTTACTGAACAATTGTCAGTCTGTGGTCAGTTGGACTTGATCCAGACAAGAGTGAACATGTTGCGTACACTAATTGTCGACTGTCAAGGGTTTAAAATTGGAGATAACAAATTTATATTTAAAGAAGTGGCCATTATCGATTGTTCCACGTTTTGGATATCGCAAGCTACCCATTTGGTGCTTAAACCACCTTATGCGTTTGATTTGTTGTGTGATAAAGACCTTAAACAAACCCAGTGGATTGAAACTCATATGCAACTAGACTGGAAGCAAGGAACCATTTCATATAAGCACCTGGACATGGTCATGAAAGCCCACTTCACTTGTCTTCTGCCCATGTAGTATTTGTGAAAGGTAGTGAAAAACGTCAATGGCTACAACCATTTTTGGCGTCTTACTGCCAATGTATCGATTTAATGGACATGGGCTGTCCCTCGCTACAAACACTCATGGACCGCTGCCCCTGTGACAATATTACCCATAAAGCCCTGGCACAGGTGTGGCAATTGT
This sequence comes from Meconema thalassinum, assembly GCA_946902985.2. Lineage (NCBI taxonomy): Eukaryota > Metazoa > Arthropoda > Insecta > Orthoptera > Tettigoniidae > Meconema > Meconema thalassinum. The sequence continues at coordinate 174,568,377 of OX336394.1, read as the reverse complement.
TCATTGGCTAACCACCAATGCCTGCTGGGACTTGTTAAATAAAATTAAAACTGAAGGTTTACCTGTGGATGACACCAGTGAGATTTCTACAAGCGACGTGTAAACATCAACGTGATACCATGGAGAAAGGGGGTGCTACCGATAAAGCGATTGGAAAGTTCTTTATGTGCAAAAAGAAACTAGACAGTTTTACCAAAGAAGAATTATTGGCTCTTCCAAAATCATTCATTTATTATGTCGCAACAAATGCCGTGAAAGAAATCTGGCAACATGTACCAAACTCATAGACTCAAGACCCTGTGAGTAGTAAGCGTTTACTTCCCTTTGGATATTGCATCATCATGACCAGAAATTGCGTAATCCTGATGACGTCATGGGATGACGTCATGGGTCCTTAGAGCGAGCACATGGTCCAGGAGCGAGCATGTGCACTGCACGTGTTAGCGTGGGAAGGGGTTGACCTTTTGGCTTGTTTGTGCGATGGTGATAAAAAGTTAATGGGTGTTGACGTCATGGGGGTTGTTTATTAGGATTTTAACTGTCATCTGACACCCGTGCGACTGTGAGCATGTGTGCCAGTGCGAGCAATCCACACATGTGGTGTGCAGCTGTTATGTTTTTTTGCTCGCGATTGAACCCTCGTCGTATCGGCCCCGAACCTGATATCTCGCACTCGTAGTAATGCCCCCCTCTTTTCCTATAGCCTCATTATTTAAATACAATACCAAAACAAAAGGTCATTCGCGGGTAGTGGGGTAGTGTATGTTCTCTTGCAAGTCGCGTGTGTGCTTGAATACGTATGGCTATGTTGGGAAAATGTTTGGTGGTGGGCGAGGACTAGGGTTGAGTGAGGGCTCGTTTAAATGCTATTTTTCCCGCTCTATTTGATGGTGAGGTAATTTTTTTTAAATGGGTGGAATTTGGAAACGCAATTTGAGGTAAACGTGCGTTTTTGACATTTTGGCGAATTTAATGAGCTTGTAAGGCTAGAACGATGTGTTATTTAGGAATGGTGTGACGTCCTCTTTGCTATGAATGCGTGTCGGTATATATATATATTTTTTAAATTGTTGTTTTTGAAATTGGTGCTATTTTGGAAACGGTGAAGATGAGAGAAAAGTTTGTTTGAAGTCAATGAAAGGTCCCTATGCCCTCTAGGCTGACAGCAAGTTTGAAGTGTGTAGGACAAAACAAAATGATAGCCTACTTTCTGGCGAACATTGGCGATGATTCGGCGAAGCCATGGTCGGGTTTGAGCATATAGGGTGTCGTAGGACTTGTGGTGAACCACCCCTTGCTATGGACGGGAGTATATCCACCCCAAAATAAATCTACCCTTACCCGGAGGTTAAGTAGTGGTTATTTTTGTATGCATGCGCACTTGAGGGCTTTTGTAAGAGAGCGGAATTTTTAAAAGATTCTTTATAGATGAGGCTTTTTAAAAAATTTATTAAAAAAACAAAAACTAATAGGTCATTCGCTTTTTAGTATCTCGCTAACCAATAATGCGATTTAAACATATGGGGTGTCATAGGACTCGTAGTGAATTCTCCTTTTGTATGAATGAGGTATGTCAACCCCCAAAATAAAAACTACCCTTACCTGGGGTGAAAGAGCAATTTTTGTATGTATGCACACCGGTGGCTTTTGTCAAAAGGGCCTAACTAATGGACGTTGGACAGTGGGTGTTAAAAAAAAAAAAAAAAAAAAAAATTGTGTGGTGTAAATCTTTTTAAAAATATATTTATTTGATCATTTGTGGTTTACATTAATTATATAAATATGAATTAGTGAAAAATGATATGATCTTCGTTCTTAAAGTGGTAAGTAGTTCTTTTTCCAACAAGCTGCAGAGAATTGAAGATGCTGTGTTGTTTGCAGAGTGGAATATGCTGGTCTTGTGCACGGGTAAGTACAATCATTCTTTTCTTTCTTGCGTGTGTTGGTTTTAGTGAGCTGAAAAATATATATAGAGACACATTAATAATAATAATAATAATAATAATAATAATAATAATAATAATAATAATAATAATAATAATTTTTGCGAGGAATTTAAAAAAAATTAACTTACATTGTTGTAATTAGAAGATATTTTTGTTGGGGATCCATGAGTTGTGAGTTGAATCGAATCCAAGCCAAGATACGAAGGCTCGGGTTCCTTTTCTACGTAGTACTTTGTCGACTAAGTAAATATTAGGATGTTTTGTTCGTTGTAACTCTGCTTCATAGAACGCACCAAATATTGGGATATTTTTATTATCTTTTAAAAGATATGTTCGTGGATTAGTATTTTGAACTTTATAAATTGTAAATAATTCTGTTGTCCAATTAGCTTCGTATCCTTTAGTGAAGTGTTTCTTGATTTTTGATATTCTTACAATGTCACCGATTTTATATTTTGGTTTTCTTAAAGTTTCATTATATTGTGTTGGCAAGCGGGGTGGATTGTTTATTTTTACATCATTAGGTTTCATGTCGATGCTGCGATGTATTTTGTGATTATACTTTACTAGTAACTCAGGCAAAATATGTACCCATCGGTAAGAACCTCGTGTTGTGAATTCTTTCCACATCGATTCCTTAAGAGTTCGATTAAATCTTTCTATCACACTCGCTTTAATGGAGCTGCCAGTGGAATAATGCTTTAGATTTTGTTTCTGAGACCATGTTTTGAATTCACTGTTATAAAATTCCGTTCCTCGATCGGTGTGAAAATAATTGGGCAATCTTTTACTTTGAGAATAAACAAATTTTAAGCTTTTTACAATCTCACTTCCTTTTTTGGTTTTAAGAGGAATTGCCCATGCATATTTCGAGTAAACGTCAATAATGGTTAATAAATATTTAAATCCATTATTCCATTTTGCAAGTTTGGACATGTCCACAAGGTCAGCTTCATGGAGGTCATCGATTCCTTTGCTAATAACACGTCGTCTTTTAAACTTTTTTCTAAGCGGTGCGTGAAGTTCTTTTGCAATTTCTCGTCTGATTTCGTTCATAGTTATTTTCCAAACAATGTTTTATAACATACTGTGCATTGTTTTACAAACGTTGGAATTTTTATTCAATATATCCAGCATTTCTTAGTTCTTCTTCTATTGCAAAGATTTCGCTGTCTAGTCCTGTGTGACCTGCAGCTTTCGATGCAATTAATTTTTTAAGTCTTGATACCAATTTGTTTGGTTCATTCCAGTGAACGAATTCAATATTGTTTCCGCCTTCAAATTTCCAAATGGCTTGTGGCGCGATGTGTTTTTTTCGACCATATCCAGTATGCATCGTAGTATTTGCTTTTTCATTTTCATCTGCTGTTTTTATAATTCTATCTATGTCTTCAGTGAGAAGGGGTTCAATTATATGTCTATACTTATAAGATTGCGTTCCTCTTGGAGCTGCATTGCTTGTATTGTATTAGGCACTCAGCTAATAATAGTGTACATCACCCCTTATTATTTTCCCTAATTACAGTACATGGGAATGATGACCATGATTTCCAACCCTCTAAGTAAAACAAAAACAAATTATTTCCATTTCCAAACAGTTGGTGTGAGGTGAGGTGAGGTGAGTTTTCTAAACGTCAAACTCATGTGGATTTCCACTTTTACTCCAGGTAAATGCCGTGTTTGCCCACAGAAAAGTGCAAAGAAAATCGAAACATGTTATGTTTGGATCAATTCCTTACCTACATGACAACATGTACTCGAAAGAACAAGTAATGAGCATTCTATGTTAACAATAGAGAGATGCTTGCAAACTGCCAATGCTTAGAGCTCATTAGCGGCTTCTAAGAGAGATAAGGAGTACACTCACTTGAAAGACTAACAAGAGGAGTTTTCGATTTTCCCACAACATCCAATCTGAAAGTAAATATAAATGACTATGCACTTAAGTCCATAACCATCTCCTTACCATTCCTACCCTTCATAGTCAAAGGCACACATTAATACAGCCATCACAGTGACAGAGGTTATTTTTAAAATATCTAAATATCTGAGATTTATCTTGAAATTGACCAGAATTTTGTAAAATCCACTAAATTTACCGCAAATTTAGCAAATTCCACCAAATTTCAGCAAAATCCAACAAATCACTACCAGATTTATTGAAATGCCATTGAATTATTAAAGAATGGTTTGAACTAGCTCAAATTTATATAAAATTACCCGAATATTGATGAAAATTCACCAAATTCTACCAAATTTAGCCAAGAGGACTACAAAGCATGAAATTTAACCATTTTTTAAAATTCACAACATATACTCGAAAATTCTATAATATTCCCTTTACGTGTATGCTTTTTTAGTTGTTGTTTCGTTTCCCACACTCCCTGCAGACAAATACCTGAACATGACTTTCTGCTAGACTAGGAGCTCCACATTCGACATGATAGCTGAGTTTCATCTCCCATAAACTCGTCTCTGAGGTGGGTGCCAGAAAAGGCGTCCAGCTGTAAAAACCACACCCTCACATAGACATTCATAACTTCTTACGTTGAGGTTCATAACACTACGTTGATTGATTTATCGGTTTCCTTTTCACAATTCCTGTCTATACATTCCTCTTGAAGGTTGCAAGATGCGTGCAAGGTTCCTAAAATGCAATTCAATTTAATAAATACCTTAAGATGGTTTGATTTGTTTAATGATATGGTGTTAATACTATTTTTAGGTCTTGACTGGCTTTGCAATAAGAATTGACTAACCAAACATGAGTTACCTATCAGGGAAACATTTTGGCCACTATGTTGGCTATTGACCAATGAGTTTAGCTGTTTATCATTTTTTTCATCATAAACAACAGAGGCTTAAACGTATAGATAAACCGTGTGACCATGTTTGTTAAACAAGACAATATACCAGAGACAATTAGGATACTTATGTAGAGTTTACCAAAAATAATGTTGTGTAACAGTAAATGCTAGTCAACAGTTATACACTTCTAAAAAAAATCATCATACAATACCTGAGAGCTCTTCTAAAATTATTGATGTGTAACATGTTTCCACTAACTTGCTATGTATTTTTTGGCTTGGGGGTGATTTTCAAGAAATGCAAATGGAACTGAAATGCAATACAAACAATGAGCGCGCCTGGTGGCTGAGATTGATACCATGACGTACTGTCGGTTATGTAGCTATGTGGAATGTATATCAAATATGGTTTACTTCAAGGTCTGGAGATCCCTACAATTCCTACAATAAATGATCTTGAAATGGTCATCCTATGGTGTGAAAATATTTATTAGGTATATATATATATATATATATTTACTGAAAAACAATTATGATTTATTAAATGTTTATATGTTTACAGTATTGTTATTTAATGTAAGCACTTGAGGCACTACCGACCAAAATACAGCACTATCTGCAATATGTATTGCATACTTGAAGGTTTGGTGGTCCCATTAAAGGTATTCCTACAATAAATGATTTTCAAGTTGTCATTCTATGACGTGAAAATATTTAATATATGATATTTGCTAACAGAATATGCCACTGGAATTATTTTACAAGTAGTTATTTTAATGACAACAGAGTTCACTGTTAATAACAGAGAGCCCTATGTGGAATGTAGGATAACATGTAACATAATATACGTGATATGTCACAACTGTAAGGCTTGTGATTTTTTTAAGATGCCTTTATACCTATATTAATCACTCAGTTTACAAGACTGATAACTGTAATGCTACGGAAAAATCATAACAAATCAAAAATGTGCATTGGAAAACCAAAAAGTGGTTGAGCAAATATACAGTCAACATGCAAAAAAACAAGAAATATATACAAATTGTGTTAATTAATTTAATTCAAATATATATATTTTTACAATAGGTATACACACACACACACACACACACACACACACACACACACACACACACACACACACACACACACACACACACATACAGAATACAGCTCTTTTTTGTTCATGTTTGCCTGCTACAGTTTTTAAATATAACACTTGCTGAACATTATTTTAGGGGTGGGGGTGTTGCTACGTTGACCAATTACACAATAATACCAGCTTTACGAAGTTCATCTTCTATTTTTAACAGCTCTTCCTCATAACCAATATGACCAGCCTGTTTACAGACATGCAAGAGCTGTAGACGTTCGACTAATATATTAGGATCGTTCCATTTGCTATTTTTTATGAATGGTTTCAAATACTCGGGAAGCAGTCCATCATTTTCACCATCAACATCATTATCATCCTCATCATTATAATCATCTTCATAATGATCATCATCATCCTCGTCATCTTTACCATCATAATTTCCACATGTGTCCACAGTCTGTTCAATGGTTTGAGTTCCCTTTGATAGTGTTGAAAGCTTCTTTTTAGATGTACTATTTGATAGTGTTGAAAGCTTCTTTTTAGATGTACTAGAGTGCTTTAACAATATGTTATTATTATCACCATCATCATCCTTTTCATCTTCCCCAACCAACTTCTTGATGGGGTATGTTGTCTCTGATAGAGTTGAGGGCTTTTGAGATGTGTGTGTGTGTCTGATCATGGGTTTTACTGGAGGTCTTAAAGGTTTCTCATTAAACAACTCCCTAACAGCATGAGTGCGTTGTAGTGTATTAAACCCGAGGTTAATATTATCTTGAGCAGCACTATTTTTTTCTTGGACTTGGTTTTTTGCTTCGGTTTGAGTTTTCCTTACATTTACACTAGCATGATTATTAAGTTTACAATCATGACTGTTTGAAGAAAGTATGTCCAATTCTCTTGTCTTAAGCATTCCTCGACACTGTTTCGATCGTTGCTTTGAACAGCGCCAAATAACAGTTCCATTTTTATTGCTTCGTTTCACAATATATGAATAACCTTTATAGTATGCATAAGGCTTACCATACCTAGTCACTGATACTTCCATATCAACTGTCAAGCATAAACTAATTTCTAGTAAAGGCAACTTGGAAATAACAACAATAGATTAATGTGGGAGCATATATAGATGCAAAAAGAGGGAGCAAAAGTGGGGGTAAAAAGTGTCAGCGAAAGTGGGAGCAAATGTGGGAGCAAAAACTGTGAGCAAAAATTGGGAAGCAAAAAGTGGGAGCATATATGGGATGAATGTGGGAGCAAAAACTGTGAGCAAAAATTGGGAAGCAAAAAGTGGGAGCATATATGGGATGAAATGTGGGAGCAAAGCAAATATAAAAAGTGGGAGCAAATATGCTAACAAATATGTCAACAAATATGCCGGCAAAAGTAAATACACAATTCAAGACAATTGAAAGTGCAAAGAAAATATGGAAGCAAATATGAGAGCCAATGTAGTGTTTTTCTAAAACAACTAAGCATAACAAACTTAGTCATAACCTAACCTAACCTAACCTGCCCCAACCTCACCTAACCTAACTTCACCAATCCTAACATAACCTAACCTACCCTGCTGCTGCTTATAATTATAAGAGTTGGCATTAATATGGGGCACTACAACGCACTCATGCTGTTAGCGAGTTATTTAATGAGAAACCTTTAAGACCTCCAGTAAAACCCATGATCAGACACACACACACACATCTCAAAAGCCCTCAACTCTATCAGAGACAACATACCCCATCAAGAAGTTGGTTGGGGAAGATGAAAAGGATGAAGATGGTGATAATAATAACATATTGTTAAAGCACTCTAGTACATCTAAAAAGAAGCTTTCAACACTATCAAAGGGAACTCAAACCATTGAACAGACTGTGGACACATGTGGAAATTATGATGGTAAAGATGACGAGGATGATGATGATCATTATGAAGATGATTATAATGATGAGGATGATAATGATGTTGATGGTGAAAATGATGGACTGCTTCCCAAGTATTTGAAACCATTCATAAAAAATAGCAAATGGAACGATCCTAATATATTAGTCGAACGTCTACAGCTCTTGCATGCCTGTAAACAGGCTGGTCATATTGGTTATGAGGAAGAGCTGTTAAAAATAGAAGATGAACTTCGTAAAGCTGGTATTATTGTGTAATTGGTCAACGTAGCAACACCCCCACCCCTAAAATAATGTTCAGCAAGTGTTATATTTAAAAACTGTAGCAGGCAAACATGAACAAAAAAGAGCTGTATTCTGTATGTGTGTGTGTGTGTGTGTGTGTGTGTGCGTGTGTGTGTGTGTGTGTGTGTGTGTGTATACCTATTGTAAAAATATATATATTTGAATTTAATTAATTAACACAATTTGTATATATTTCTTGTTTTTTTGCATGTTGACTGTATATTTGCTCAACCACTTTTTGGTTTTCCAATGCACATTTTTGATTTGTTATGATTTTTCCGTAGCATTACAGTTATCAGTCTTGTAAACTGAGTGATTAATATAGGTATAAAGGCATCTTAAAAAAATCACAAGCCTTACAGTTGTGACATATCACGTATATTATGTTACATGTTATCCTACATTCCACATAGGGCTCTCTGTTATTAACAGTGAACTCTGTTGTCATTAAAATAACTACTTGTAAAATAATTCCAGTGGCATATTCTGTTAGCAAATATCATATATTAAATATTTTCACGTCATAGAATGACAACTTGAAAATCATTTATTGTAGGAATACCTTTAATGGGACCACCAAACCTTCAAGTATGCAATACATATTGCAGATAGTGCTGTATTTTGGTCGGTAGTGCCTCAAGTGCTTACATTAAATAACAATACTGTAAACATATAAACATTTAATAAATCATAATTGTTTTTCAGTAAATATATATATATATATATATACCTAATAAATATTTTCACACCATAGGATGACCATTTCAAGATCATTTATTGTAGGAATTGTAGGGATCTCCAGACCTTGAAGTAAACCATATTTGATATACATTCCACATAGCTACATAACCGACAGTACGTCATGGTATCAATCTCAGCCACCAGGCGCGCTCATTGTTTGTATTGCATTTCAGTTCCATTTGCATTTCTTGAAAATCACCCCCAAGCCAAAAAATACATAGCAAGTTAGTGGAAACATGTTACACATCAATAATTTTAGAAGAGCTCTCAGGTATTGTATGATGATTTTTTTTAGAAGTGTATAACTGTTGACTAGCATTTACTGTTACACAACATTATTTTTGGTAAACTCTACATAAGTATCCTAATTGTCTCTGGTATATTGTCTTGTTTAACAAACATGGTCACACGGTTTATCTATACGTTTAAGCCTCTGTTGTTTATGATGAAAAAAATGATAAACAGCTAAACTCATTGGTCAATAGCCAACATAGTGGCCAAAATGTTTCCCTGATAGGTAACTCATGTTTGGTTAGTCAATTCTTATTGCAAAGCCAGTCAAGACCTAAAAATAGTATTAACACCATATCATTAAACAAATCAAACCATCTTAAGGTATTTATTAAATTGAATTGCATTTTAGGAACCTTGCACGCATCTTGCAACCTTCAAGAGGAATGTATAGACAGGAATTGTGAAAAGGAAACCGATATATCAATCAACGTAGTGTTATGAACCTCAACGTAAGAAGTTATGAAAGTCTATGTGAGGGTGTGGTTTTTACAGCTGGACGCCTTTTCTGGCACCCACCTCAGAGACGAGTTTATGGGAGATGAAACTCAGCTATCATGTCGAATGTGGAGCTCCTAGTCTAGCAGAAAGTCATGTTCAGGTATTTGTCTGCAGGGAGTGTGGGAAACGAAACAACAACTAAAAAAAGCATACACGTAAAGGGAATATTATAGAATTTTCGAGTATATGTTGTGAATTTTAAAAAATGGTTAAATTTCATGCTTTGTAGTCCTCTTGGCTAAATTTGGTAGAATTTGGTGAATTTTCATCAATATTCGGGTAATTTTATATAAATTTGAGCTAGTTCAAACCATTCTTTAATAATTCAATGGCATTTCAATAAATCTGGTAGTGATTTGTTGGATTTTGCTGAAATTTGGTGGAATTTGCTAAATTTGCGGTAAATTTAGTGGATTTTACAAAATTCTGGTCAATTTCAAGATAAATCTCAGATATTTAGATATTTTAAAAATAACCTCTGTCACTGTGATGGCTGTATTAATGTGTGCCTTTGACTATGAAGGGTAGGAATGGTAAGGAGATGGTTATGGACTTAAGTGCATAGTCATTTATATTTACTTTCAGATTGGATGTTGTGGGAAAATCGAAAACTCCTCTTGTTAGTCTTTCAAGTGAGTGTACTCCTTATCTCTCTTAGAAGCCGCTAATGAGCTCTAAGCATGGGCAGTTTGCAAGCATCTCTCTATTGTTAACATAGAATGCTCATTACTTGTTCTTTCGAGTACATGTTGTCATGTAGGTAAGGAATTGATCCAAACATAACATGTTTCGATTTTCTTTGCACTTTTCTGTGGGCAAACACGGCATTTACCTGGAGTAAAAGTGGAAATCCACATGAGTTTGACGTTTAGAAAACTCACCTCACCTCACCTCACACCAACTGTTTGGAAATGGAAATAATTTGTTTTTGTTTTACTTAGAGGGTTGGAAATCATGGTCATCATTCCCATGTACTGTAATTAGGGAAAATAATAAGGGGTGATGTACACTATTATTAGCTGAGTACCTAATACAATACAAGCAATGCAGCTCCAAGAGGAACGCAATCTTATAAGTATAGACATATAATTGAACCCCTTCTCACTGAAGACATAGATAGAATTATAAAAACAGCAGATGAAAATGAAAAAGCAAATACTACGATGCATACTGGATATGGTCGAAAAAAACACATCGCGCCACAAGCCATTTGGAAATTTGAAGGCGGAAACAATATTGAATTCGTTCACTGGAATGAACCAAACAAATTGGTATCAAGACTTAAAAAATTAATTGCATCGAAAGCTGCAGGTCACACAGGACTAGACAGCGAAATCTTTGCAATAGAAGAAGAACTAAGAAATGCTGGATATATTGAATAAAAATTCCAACGTTTGTAAAACAATGCACAGTATGTTATAAAACATTGTTTGGAAAATAACTATGAACGAAATCAGACGAGAAATTGCAAAAGAACTTCACGCACCGCTTAGAAAAAAGTTTAAAAGACGACGTGTTATTAGCAAAGGAATCGATGACCTCCATGAAGCTGACCTTGTGGACATGTCCAAACTTGCAAAATGGAATAATGGATTTAAATATTTATTAACCATTATTGACGTTTACTCGAAATATGCATGGGCAATTCCTCTTAAAACCAAAAAAGGAAGTGAGATTGTAAAAAGCTTAAAATTTGTTTATTCTCAAAGTAAAAGATTGCCCAATTATTTTCACACCGATCGAGGAACGGAATTTTATAACAGTGAATTCAAAACATGGTCTCAGAAACAAAATCTAAAGCATTATTCCACTGGCAGCTCCATTAAAGCGAGTGTGATAGAAAGATTTAATCGAACTCTTAAGGAATCGATGTGGAAAGAATTCACAACACGAGGTTCTTACCGATGGGTACATATTTTGCCTGAGTTACTAGTAAAGTATAATCACAAAATACATCGCAGCATCGACATGAAACCTAATGATGTAAAAATAAACAATCCACCCCGCTTGCCAACACAATATAATGAAACTTTAAGAAAACCAAAATATAAAATCGGTGACATTGTAAGAATATCAAAAATCAAGAAACACTTCACTAAAGGATACGAAGCTAATTGGACAACAGAATTATTTACAATTTATAAAGTTCAAAATACTAATCCACGAACATATCTTTTAAAAGATAATAAAAATATCCCAATATTTGGTGCGTTCTATGAAGCAGAGTTACAACGAACAAAACATCCTAATATTTACTTAGTCGACAAAGTACTACGTAGAAAAGGAACCCGAGCCTTCGTATCTTGGCTTGGATTCGATTCAACTCACAACTCATGGATCCCCAACAAAAATATCTTCTAATTACAACAATGTAAGTTAATTTTTTTTAAATTCCTCGCAAAAATATTATTATTATTATTATTATTATTATTATTATTATTATTATTATTATTATTAATGTGTCTCTATATATATTTTTCAGCTCACTAAAACCAACACACGCAAGAAAGAAAAGAATGATTGTACTTACCCGTGCACAAGACCAGCATATTCCACTCTGCAAACAACACAGCATCTTCAATTCTCTGCAGCTTGTTGGAAAAAGAACTACTTACCACTTTAAGAACGAAGATCATATCATTTTTCACTAATTCATATTTATATAATTAATGTAAACCACAAATGATCAAATAAATATATTTTTAAAAAGATTTACACCACACAAATTTTTTTTTTTTTTTTTTTTAACACCCACTGTCCAACGTCCATTAGTTAGGCCCTTTTGACAAAAGCCACCGGTGTGCATACATACAAAAATTGCTCTTTCACCCCAGGTAAGGGTAGTTTTTATTTTGGGGGTTGACATACCTCATTCATACAAAAGGAGAATTCACTACGAGTCCTATGACACCCCATATGTTTAAATCGCATTATTGGTTAGCGAGATACTAAAAAGCGAATGACCTATTAGTTTTTGTTTTTTTAATAAATTTTTTAAAAAGCCTCATCTATAAAGAATCTTTTAAAAATTCCGCTCTCTTACAAAAGCCCTCAAGTGCGCATGCATACAAAAATAACCACTACTTAACCTCCGGGTAAGGGTAGATTTATTTTGGGGTGGATATACTCCCGTCCATAGCAAGGGGTGGTTCACCACAAGTCCTACGACACCCTATATGCTCAAACCCGACCATGGCTTCGCCGAATCATCGCCAATGTTCGCCAGAAAGTAGGCTATCATTTTGTTTTGTCCTACACACTTCAAACTTGCTGTCAGCCTAGAGGGCATAGGGACCTTTCATTGACTTCAAACAAACTTTTCTCTCATCTTCACCGTTTCCAAAATAGCACCAATTTCAAAAACAACAATTTAAAAAATATATATATATACCGACACGCATTCATAGCAAAGAGGACGTCACACCATTCCTAAATAACACATCGTTCTAGCCTTACAAGCTCATTAAATTCGCCAAAATGTCAAAAACGCACGTTTACCTCAAATTGCGTTTCCAAATTCCACCCATTTAAAAAAAAATTACCTCACCATCAAATAGAGCGGGAAAAATAGCATTTAAACGAGCCCTCACTCAACCCTAGTCCTCGCCCACCACCAAACATTTTCCCAACATAGCCATACGTATTCAAGCACACACGCGACTTGCAAGAGAACATACACTACCCCACTACCCGCGAATGACCTTTTGTTTTGGTATTGTATTTAAATAATGAGGCTATAGGAAAAGAGGGGGGCATTACTACGAGTGCGAGATATCAGGTTCGGGGCCGATACGACGAGGGTTCAATCGCGAGCAAAAAAACATAACAGCTGCACACCACATGTGTGGATTGCTCGCACTGGCACACATGCTCACAGTCGCACGGGTGTCAGATGACAGTTAAAATCCTAATAAACAACCCCCATGACGTCAACACCCATTAACTTTTTATCACCATCGCACAAACAAGCCAAAAGGTCAACCCCTTCCCACGCTAACACGTGCAGTGCACATGCTCGCTCCTGGACCATGTGCTCGCTCTAAGGACCCATGACGTCATCCCATGACGTCATCAGGATTACGCAATTTCTGGTCATGATGATGCAATATCCAAAGGGAAGTAAACGCTTACTACTCCTGTGTTAAGTGAATTGCAACCATGTACGGATTATGATCACCATAAGCAAGTGGCTATGGTAAAAATACCCTCTATGCGACAGTGTGCTACTTGCCAGCTGGTCAAACTGTATCACGGTCATAAAAGTCAGTGTAAAGACTTTGTTTCCTCATACCACGTGTGTGATGGAGAGAAAGAAGCAACAACAACAACATCGTCTACAGAGGAGGAAGAGAAAAATCAAACCTTTTTACCATCTATGGAAAAGGATATGGCATCATTGATAAAGTAATTCAATACTTGACTTTCGAAATCTACCTACCTGGTTATTATTTGTTTAGTCCTGGAACTTATCTTGAAGAACCTTTGCAGCGTGGTGATATACCTATTAATCCTTTGGAACAAGCATGCACCTTTCTTATCACCACAGTCATCCTGCATTAAGACGTGTAGTGGATAAAGTATCGTTGAAAAGCTAAACAACGTTTGACATCCTGTGATGTCTCAGTGGGAGAGAGGTTGGCAGCCCTCATTGTGATAAGTGCTATAAAAGGAAGGTTAATGATGAGTGGACATGAACATTGAAAATGATTGAGGAATTGGTATTTCTTTGTATTCTATTTTTGTAAAGCTCTATTTGTTGTGAAATAAAACAAGGTTTACAATATCACAATGTCTTTTAATTTTAAAAATGGTGATAGCCATTTCTTCATTTTCATTTTTTCTTACACGAATATTTACAATTTCCACTTCCCCTATTTTACATTCCCCTTGTTTAGTTCACACATTCTGTACATTTTTTGTTGTGAAATAAAAATAAGGTTCACCAGATCACTATATCTTTTAATTCTAAAAATGGTGATAGCCATTTCTTCATTTTTTTCACACATGAATATTTACAATTTCCACTTTACATTTTCCTACATTCCCCTTGTTTAGTTCACACATTCTGTACATATTTTTGTTGTGAAATAAAAATAAGGTTCACCAGATCACTATATCTTTTAATATTTAAAAATGGTGATAGCCATTTCATTTCTTCACACATGAATATTTACAATTTCCACTTTTCATTTTTTTTACATTCCCCTTGTTTAGTTTACACATTCTGTCCATTTTTGTTTTTGTGAAATAAAATCAAGATTTACCAGATCACAATGTCTTTTTAATTTTAAAATGGTGATAGCCATTTCACTTTTTCACACATGGATATTTACAATTTCCACTTTACATTTTTTGCATTCCCCTTGTTGAGTTCACACATTCTGTACATTTTTTAAAAAACTTTTTCGTAATATACAAAACAAACATTTTACACTAAAATGTATTACTTATCTTATTTTTACTAAACTACAGTAGCCTAACATTATACATTCTACTTACAGTTTTTACCAAAAAATTACAATATAAAACACACTACAAATATTACAATATAGTGATCATTATACTTAAGTAAAGTAATAATCATCAATGCGACTGTTTCCCCAAGCATGAGTATCAAATGAGTTGGGTATAATGAATCGTTTGTTGTCTTCATTACTTAAAGCAACTTTGTTCAGCAAATTGGTATGTAGTTGATGATTTTTACTTCTAAATACACACATTTTCTTATATAATACAGGTGGGTTACTAACTATACAGTTTTTATAATCACTTATATCCAACTCTTTACTAACAACATTCTTTTTCACTCCTTTAAATTTTTTTACTACTACATCATCAATTGTCATATAGCTGTATGATTTAGATTTTGTGCCTACAAATGTGTCTATAATAACACCAGCACATTCATCCTTAAATTTCCCAAGAACCTTTTTGTTTATTAGAGGTAAATGGTAAATATTATCCTCGGGATAGTCACTTGTATCAAACCTATTTAGCTCAGTTTTGATATCTTCATAAAAATCATCAGTTTTAAACTCATAAATAAAAGAATCTGTGTCTGTGTAGAGTAATTTAGCATTATCAAGATAGTTTTTCTTTACATAATCATAGAGAAATTCATACATAAGTGTTTTTGACAATTCCAGAATGGTGTAACCCACATATATGGGTTTGTTGTAAGTTACTTTAAGACGATTCATTTGTATTACAACGAAATCCTCATGAATAATTGAACAGCTATGAAAGTTAGGCTTGCGTATTAAGTTGCTTGCACCATACCTTTTACCATCATTCTCCCACTTTGTTATCAGCTTTACATCAACTCGTTTATCAACATTCTCCATAGTCTTTCCAAAAACACTATTATTCATGAGTTTATAAAAATCTTTTTCAAACGCGTTTGTCGACTGTGTTCTTAAATTATTGTTTAGATCGATATACGGTTTGAGCCATGCTGACTGATGAAATTGCAATACGCGATGAATTTTAGTTAATTTCAATCCATGCTGTAGACACTGTTTCAAGTTTTGATAATGTATTACATATTTACATTTATCATTTACATTTGCAATTAACATTTTTGTTCGTGATGTGATGTATGGAGATTTCATATTCTCAGGACAAAATGGTAAATCATTATGATCATCATGTAACTCTTTAGGGTACTCAAGATTTACCTCTAAAATATATCCTTTATCATCGTTATCATTAAGAGTGTCAACATGTAAGACATCTATTTCGGGTTGTGTCAGCCAGCGAAAATCTTTCAGTGGTAGATATTGACTCATAGCTCAACCATATTGGTTATTTGCATCGAGGTAGACAATATAATTTGACTCTTCACAAGGGTTGTAGCTAGGCATGTATTTATTATTCGCTTTAGAGTACCGCCCACTGCATTGGCTTAATCCACCTCGAATTGATGATTTTATAAAATTGATCATGTCTATATCAGTCATTAATTCTAAATTTACTTTCGTTTTTTTCAACATTGAACTGAAACTTAACCCAGGAGCAGTGAAATACTGACAAGGATCAAGGTCATAAGTTTTCATTCAAACATTCCGAAAATTTTCAAAAACATCTGCTAATAATAACACATCTGTCTTCAAATATATGTGTGAAAATTCTCCTAAAGTTTGAATGTTGAACTGTGTCCATACACGTTGTGCATGTAAATATTCCTGATCACTGATATGACTTGTGTTTAAGGAACTGTAAAATGCATCTTTCGGTGGTAAAGAACACTCCTCAAGACGTTCCACACAGTTAATATATTCATAAGGGAATATACCCTTTTGACGAATCAAATTAAAATCATCTTCTTTAGGAAAGACACGTTGAATTTCATGAAACTGATCTGATTTTAAATTACTAGCCATCTTATCAAGACTACTTGACATAAAGCGGAATGAATATAAAAATCGCAGTTTAATGTTTTTTTATTGCTAGTTTTGATATATTTTGTGAACGATATGTATTGTTCCTTATTATTTGCAATCACATCAATTTTCACATCTGAAGCTCCAAATTCTTTAACGATAAAGTGGTTATCGTATTTGCTACCGTTATGTAGAATGACCGGAATGAATTTATTTACTCTATAATTTAAATTACATTCTTGGTGAGCAGCACCACGATATTTTCCTGTTAAATGGTCATGATCGCGAACTCTGTCTGTATATTAACATTCACCACATATAAAACAATTAGTTTCAGTTTCAAAATTCATTTGCTGTGATGAAGTTAGTGGCTCCATTGGAATGATCGTATTTAAAATAGAGGATATGCGGATGGCATCTTTCT
The DNA here is from genome assembly GCA_946902985.2 of Meconema thalassinum. Taxonomy (NCBI): domain Eukaryota; kingdom Metazoa; phylum Arthropoda; class Insecta; order Orthoptera; family Tettigoniidae; genus Meconema; species Meconema thalassinum. The sequence continues at coordinate 174,551,006 of OX336394.1, read as the reverse complement.
CAAGCTTTTCCATAAAAACTTTAGGTGCATCAGGTCCTCTATAGAGCTCAAACTTATTTAAAGAGTCATCATAGCTACATTTAATATAATATGCAAAGCTAAAAGGTAGTGTTGGTGAAAGGTTGGGCTGGATTCGATGAACATGTATTAAATGGTTTTAGCAAAGCCTCGAGGTCAGCATATATAACAAATGGTACTCGAAGCTGTTTCTCATAATCCTTAAATTTTAGAATGTTATTTTAAGGAGTCGGTAATACCGTACACACATGACTACATCCCCATTTTTGATGTTGAGTTAGTTGATCCTCTTTTCTGAAATATAGCAAATAGCCATCACACAACCGCTTCTTAGATTCACCTTTTGATAGTTGACTGCCACCAAGTCTTCTGAAATGTTTTATCCAGCAATAGTGAGCATTTTCCCCCTTCGGTTATGTATAGTAAATTTACATGAGCATCCTGTTTTTCCTGAGTATAATATAGAGGACCTACTATTCTCTTATTTTCTATTCCATAAACATTAATACTTACATTGTTCATCTCTTCAAAACGTTGAATGTCTTTTATCACCATAGGAAATTACATTTCTTTTAAATCTAACACTGAAGAATAGTGAGGATAAGATGATGTTCTATCCATATTCTCAACTGCTGGATGGAGAGCTGAGGTTACAGCCCACGCTAAACATGCATGGTCACTATTCATAACGTTCAGAACAGCTTTCTTTCGTTTGATCCATCCTGGCAAATCAATGTATGATGATGCTCGAAGGGGGTTGTATTTATTCAGGTTGGTTTCTAAATAAAGTACTTTAACCAACGCCCAGCCTGACTCCCTTTCCTAGAACTCTTCAGTCTTCACAATGATAGCACTTGAAATATTTTGATGTATATGACTAATATTAGTTGATTCGCTAACAATTATGTTTTTTTATTAAAGGATTTGATATCCGTAATTTCACCTTCGCTCCCAGTTTTTACATAGAGTCCAAAAAGTTCAAAATTCATTTTAATTGTTTTATGCTCTAATAAAACATTACCTACCAAGCCAAACACAGTAGGATGAACATTTTTTAAAAATGATTCAATACTCTGAGTTTTTTCTTTACTATAAAGTCTATAACTAGCAATTCGACTTTTAAATGCACTACCAATTTGTTGAACATTTCCAGAATTTCTTTCATGGCAAGCGTTATTTTTATGATGAATACTGCATAAATGTCCATGAATGATTGAAGAAGGTATATAAATATTACACACATCACAATGTGTTATCGAAGGTTCACCATTCTTCTTTCTTTTTGTTGCACAACTATTTTCACAATCTTGAGAACGTTTACGCTTTTGAGCATCACATTCGTTTACAGGTTCCGTGCTAGTTGTTGGTTTTACAGTGTTTAATTCTTGTTGTTCACCATGCACTTCAACCATGTGGGATTGATATCGCTTTACAGCAGAAAAACCAAGTTCGCAAACTGAACACGAAAATGGTGCTGAACTAACATGCATTAAATTTACATGACGTGCAAGATTATCTTGTCTGTTAAATGTGGTAGCACAATGACTGCACACAAACATTTTAATGTCATGTTTAACATTTGCGTGTCGTTGAAGGCTATCAGGTCTTGAGAACTGTTTCTTACAGTCGCCACACTTGAACATGATGATCACTTTCGAAATTACCTATAAAAGAAAGAAATCATAAATGTTAATAAATGATAAAACAAAGTACAATATAAATAGTTTAATTACATTCCAGTCAATGGTTATAGCAGGGTAATTAAATCGATCATCTGTGAACTCCTAGCAAGTCTAACTTCATGTAGTTCTAACTGAGGGTTACTATATACCACTGTCACTGACACTTAGCGGTGAACATTGGAACTTGATAGAGTGGTAGAAACCAGCGGTCGCCAGTTAAGTGAGCTAGGTGTGACGTCATAGCCAGTCTTAAAGCAAGTCTAAAATTGTAGAACATGTCACGTGATAGAAACCAGCGATCGCCAGTTAAGTGAGCTAAGTGTGACGTCATGGCCAGTCTGAAAAGATGTCTAAAATTGTAGAACATGTCACGTGATAGAAACCAGCGGTCGCCAGTTAAGTGAGCTAGGTGTGACGTCATAGCCAGTCTTAAAGCAAGTCTAAACTTGTAGAACATGTCACGTAATAGAAACCAGCGATCGCCAGTTAAGTGAGCAAAGTTTGACGTCATAGGCAGTCTTAAAACAAGTCTAAACTTGTAGAACATGTCACGTGATAGAAACCATCGATCGCCAGTTAAGTGAGCTAAGTGTGACGTCATAGCCAGTCTTAAAACAAGTCTAAACTTGTAGAACATGTCACGTGATAGAAACCAGCGATCGCCAGTTAAGTGAGCTGAGTGACGTCATAGGCAGTCTTAAAACAAGTCTAAACTTGTAGAACATGTCACGTGATAGAAACCAGCAGCCACCAGTTATGTGAGCTAAGTGTGACGTCATAGTCAATCATAAAGCAAGTATAAACTTGTAAAACATGTCACGTGACAAGGCTAAGTTAGGTAAAGTTTGGTTATGTTAGGTGAACTGAGGTTAAGTCTTTAAATATTCCCTATGTCACTGACACCTAGCAATGAACATTCAGACTTAATAGAGCGGTAATCAAAATCTAACCTACAAAATTAGCTTTACACACCATGGTCAAGTAGTTCCAACTTTTGACTGCTAAATATACCATTTTTTCTGACATGTAGTGGTGAACATTGGAAAATATCACTCTAACTGTTTAAAAGTTATTAGAGGGGCACTTACCTTTTTATAATTATCAACTGCTGCCACTGAATGAACAGATTTTAGGAATCTGGTAACCTACAGGTACCCAATTATCTGTAAACAAATCAATCAATAAATCAATAAATACATTCCAATCAATAACTTCAACATCAATTAGTAATAAAAGACTACAATCCATTAATAATAAGTACTTACCTTGCAAAATAAATTAATGATTTTTTACCAAAAAGGCTTTTTTTTACAACTCTTGAGCAGTAATAGAGCACTGTTCACTCAAAGCGAGTAATAAAGACTGACAGTAGGGAAATATATGACACCTCTCTTATATAAACTCTCATCGCTCGTGTCAGCAGTCTTTTGCAGATCATTGCAATTCCTTTCCCAATACAGCTGAGTCCAAAGTACAATAGGCACACCTGTGTGGTATCCAATGACTGCTGACTTTGCATGATCATCACCCATTGTCTTGATCAACTCCTGGGGTTTCAAATTACTGCAGCGTCAGTCATAGAAACAGCAGTGTGCGCTCTCTGCCATGTCAGCAACATGACACCGGAAGGAACACCTGTGTAATATCCAATAACTGCTAACTTTGCATGATCATCACCCATTGTCTTCATGAACACTTGCGGTTTCAAATTACTGCAGCGTTAGTCATAGCAACAGTTCTGCGCGCTCTCTACCATGTCTGTAATATGACACAGGAAATAACAAGACGTCTTACTGTACGTACCATCTCCACAGTTTTAACATCTTAAGAACATGTATTATTCTCTTTTCAACTACAAAGGACTCGTTAGAACACATCCATCCACCAAGTTAGATCCCTTGTATGTTCACATGTATTTCATCACTTTCCTTTCATATCGTTATCACATTATAGTAGTGGGGGATTTGTGAACAACGTCAGTTCAACACACTGCTTTACATGCAAAATGTAGTTAGGCCCTTTGACATAATTTAAATAAATTCATGGGCCAGTCCGTAGGAACCAGGCCAAAGGGACCGGTCCAAAGGGATCAGTCCAATGGGACTCATCAACAAGGACTCATCCACAAGGACTCGTCCACAAGGACCTGTCAACAAGCACTCGTCCACAAGGACCTATCAACAAGGACTTGTCCACAAGGACCTGTCAACAATGACCTGTCAACAATGACCCGCCAACAATGACCTGTCAACAATGACCCGTCCACAGGGATCCGCTCCCCCACCCTCTTGCAAAAGCCATGAGTGGGCATGCGTAAAAAACAGAAAACAAGCGTGTTAATTCATAGTGGCTATCCACCGTACACATGTCTCTTGTGTAGAACAACGTTTAATTCCATATTGGCATTTAAACTCTCACATGTTGCACTTGAAAAGAGAGATTCTCTAAAAAATTACAATTTCACCCCCTAGTAGGGGTAGGTTTTATTTTGGGGTGGAAATATGTTGTCCATTGGAAAGGGGGTATCAGCCCGAGTTCAATGACACCTCATTCGTCAAAATCCGACCATGCGTTCGAGAGATATCGCGCCGCCGCCATCTTGTGAGGTGGGGAGGTGGAGGTGGATATAGAACCGATCAAAACACACTACTGCCAGGAAAAAAATTATAATACAGTATAGTCTGACTTATATTAAGAGGCACGTCCAGAAAGTAAGTTCCGTTTGGTAATAAAATTAAATTGTGTACAGATACAGAAAAAAAAATATTGCACAACATTCTACACCTCTGAAACTACTTTTCCACATAACTGCCGAACTTTTGCAGGAATATTGTTATAGCGTGGCACAAGTTTTTGGATACCTTCTTCATAGAAGTTTGCCGCCTGTGTCTTCAACCAGTTGGACACATCTTCTTTCAGCTCGTCGTCATTGTTGAAGTGTTGACCGCCAAGGAAAGACTTGAGATGTGTTAACAGATGAAAGTCGCTAGGAGCGACGTCAGGGTTGTACGGAGGGTTGTCAAACTCGTCCCAGCCAAATCCCCGTAGGAGGTTTTTCGTCACATTTGCAGTGTGTGGTCGTGCGTTGTCGTGAAGAAAAACAACACCTTTTGACAGCAACCCTCGGCGCTTATTCTGTATTGCGCGGCGCAATTTCCTAAGTGTCTCGCATTAAGCATCTGCGTTGATTGTTTGACCACGCGGCAAGAAATCAATGAGTAAGATGCCTTTCCAGTCCCAGAACACTGTGCACATCATTTTCCGAGGTGTCAAGATTTGTTTCGGCTTAACCTTTGCTGGGGATTAAGTGTGCCTCCATTCCATTGATTGCCGCTTACTTTCAGGGGTGTCGTAAGAAACCAAAGTTTCATCTCCTGTGACTATCTGTGTCAGAAATTCTTCGCCGCCTTCATTGTAACGGGTCAAAAACTGAAGTGCACTACCCATCCGTTTTGTTTTGTGTTGCTCCGTAAGAATCTTTGGTACCCAACGTCGGCAAAGTTTAGGAAAGTTCAGTTTTTCGGTAACAATTTCATGAATTAGTGATCGTGAGATTTGGGGAAATTCCATAGCGAGAGCACTAATTGTAAACCTGCGGTTTTCCCGGATCTTGTCACCAATCGCGTGTACCAGTTCTTCTGTAACCAAAGATGGACGCCCACTTCGTTCTTCATCGTGCACTTCACTACGTCCTTCATTGAACTGTCGGACCCATCTTCTCACCATTGAATCACTCATCGCATTTTGCCCATGCACTCGCAAATTTGCCGATAAATTTCAATTGGTTTCACTTTCCTAGCATTCAGAAAACGAATCACAGATCTGATTTCACAAGCGGCGGGATTCTCAATCAACACCGACATTGTACGAGTCAACATGCACAACAACGCGTACGTGGCTGACACCGCTCTCCAAATGGCGCACGATTCTTCTCCTTGATACAGAGCGTCTACCGCGCATATGCGGAATTGCGCTGCAGCGGAACGTACAACTAGTTGAAGACACAGGCGGCACACGTCTATGAAGAAGGTATACAAAAACTCGTGCCACGCTATGACAAATGCCTGCAACATTTCGGCAGTTATGTGGAAAAGTAGTTTAAGGGCTGTATAATTTTGTGCAATAAATAATATTTCTGTATCTGTACACAATTTAATGTTATTACCAAACGGAACTTACTTTCTGGACGTACTTCGTATTTTCGTCGGTGTGTAGGCTACTCGGTTCTTGCATTTACACACTGATAATTTTAAATGATACTGGACTACATTCTTGGGAGTATTTGACATACAGGAAATCTATTTAGAATCACAGTATGATTTTAGTGTGATGGTTTAATAAATATAGAATCTACCAAAAGTCAATACATTAAGTACTATTAATTGCAGCCATCCCTAGAGGATGTAGAATAAATTACATACAAAGTCTTAATCCTCAGACAACGACTCTTTTGTCAAATTACTGCAAATCATTTGACGAAGATCCTTTCAGTGAGGAAACTATTGCTAGCGGACAACGTGTTCTCTCTTCTATTTCAGACTCAAAACGACAACAGTGGTTAAAGCTTATGGAAGATTTGGATACGGGAAGGAGCAGCCAGAAAGCTTGGAGGTTTCTTAGACGCCTTAACAATGATCACAATAGAACTTCTTCACATTCTAATGTTTCTGCCAACCAAATTGTTAAACAACTTATTCGAAATGGTAATTCTGGAAAGACAATCCAGAAACCTAAATTGAAGTTGGTAAGGGAACATGAACAGGAAGGCAACATGTTCCTTAAACCCTTTGTACTTTCAGAACTGAATATAGCTATTAATTACTGTAAGAATAACCGGGTGAGTTAGCCGTGGTGGTTACGGCATGACTGATGGCAGTCGCTCACATCCGGGAGGCGAGGAGGTTCGAATCCCCCCGCCGGCAACCTTGAAGATGGTCTTCTGTGGTTTCCCATCTTCCTTCCAGGAAAATGCCGGGGTTGGTCCCTAACTATAGGCCACAGCCGCTACCTTCCAACTCCTCGTCCTTACATTCCAACTTCCCTCCTTCCCTCTCCAACGGTACTTGTAGCTCACCCATCGGGTGTCCGTCTCGAAGCAGCTACAAAACTGGCGAGCCGAACATGTCCTCGGACACTCCCGGCACTAAAAGCCATACGAAAAAAAAAACAAAAAAAAACAAAAAAAAAAAAACAAACTGTAAGAATGGAAAGGCCGGAATTTGTGTGGATCAAATCAAACATTTTGGACCTGGGGCTAAAGAATGGCTGCTAGAATTGTCTAATAACTGCATTACTACCTGTAAAATACCCAAAATATGGAGGAAGAGCAGAGTAATAGCGATTCTCAACCCCGGGAAAGATGCACATGATCCTAAGAATTATAGGCCTACATCATTGCTCTCCCACCTTTTCAAGATACTGGAGCGAATGATACTAAGTGGGCTCACAAAAGAAATTGAACCTTTCCTAATCCCTGAGCAAGCTGGTTTCAGAACAGGTAAAAGCTGCACTTCACTGCTGAATAAACTCTACTTGATGACAAAGGACTATAAATTAATTGAAATAGTCAGGTGTCTTCTTCAAAATCGTAGACTCTTTGTAGACTTTCAAGGGCAGCACAGCCGTTGGAGGAATCAACGAAATGGATTGCCTCAAGATAGTGTTCTGGCTCCTATCCTCTTTAACATATATACAAATGACCAGCCAATACCAGTAGATATTCGAAGCGTTATTTATGCGGAAGATCGTGCCATTACCGCCCAGGCGGATCAGTATGAAGTTGTGGAAATACGTCTATCTGAAGCTCTAGAGGAACTAAGTGATTATTATAGAGGAAACCAATTGAAACCAAACCCTTTGAAAACACAAGTCTGCGCTTTCCATCTCAAGAACAGACAGACAAAGAGGAAACTGCATGTAACGTGGGAAGGCATGCTGTTGGATCACTGTGCGAATCCCAAATATTTAGGGATTACATTGGATCCTGCACTCATTGTCTAAACACCAAAAATAAGGTATCCGCAAGGAACTGCCTCCTTCGCAAATTATCTGGTACCAACTGGGGGACTCAAGCTCAAAGAATAAGAACCACTGCTTTAGCACTCTGTTACTCTGCAGCAGAATATGCATGTCCTGTGTGGTATAGGTCATGTCATACCAAGCAGGTTGATACTGCATTAAATGAAACGTGTAGACTCATCACTGGCTGCCTGAGACCCACGCCATGTGATAAACTGTATTGTTTAGCAGGCATTGCACCCCCAGATATCAGAAGAGAAGTTGTAGCTAAATGTGAGAGATCTAGGGTTGATGTGTCTCAAGCACATCCATTGTATAGACTTCAACCAGCCCACTCTCGACTGAAGTCCAGAAGAAGCTTTCTTCACACAACTGAGTGCCTAACTGACAAACCTCAGGTTTTGAGGATTACATCTAGGTTGACCAGAAGCCCCCACATTACTCAGTGGATGGCTCCATCTGAAAGGCTCCCAGCAGGACATACAGAGGCTAGGACAACTTGAAAGTCTCTCAACAGATTGCGATCTGGGGTTGGCAGATCCAAGTCCAACATTCATATTTTTTTTTTTTGCTGCGACTCGGTCCTATGTGAATACGGTGAAGAACAGACTATGGGTCATCTGCTTCAGTGAAGTCTGTGTCCTATACTGTGCACCATGGAGGATCTGATGAAGGCTACACCAAATGGACGTGACATGGCAAAATATTGGTCATGCATTATTTAGAACCTTAAATGTTCAAGTTTTGTCATTTTTGTTGCCCATTTTGTACATAATTTCGTATGTAATATTTTTGTTCCTGACACGGGTAAATAAATAAATAAGTTGTTTAATGAACAAGTTTCGACCACACTGTAGTCTCTTTTAACATAATATAACAAATGATCGTGAGAGACAAGTTGTTAATGAATTACGAGAACGTTGTTGATAGTTTGTAGGATGGGTGTCGCTTTCTGGTAGCATAAATCGTTTTTATTCTTATCTAACTACATAAAACTAAATATGAACTATTGTTTGAAACGTTCCTAAAACATAGAGATGTTAAAAAAGAAATCAGATCTGTCACAATGTTAGTTAATAATCATTTTCTGAAAACATTGGAAATGATGAGTTAAAATGTAATCGACAAAAAGTATATGACCTTAAAAACATTTTTTAAAATAAAATGTCGTTTAAAAATTCAGTGTTCCACTAAAACTTGTAAAACATAATTTTAAAAATATCTGACGTCAGCAAAACAAAATAGGTTTCTTCTAGTTTTATAGTAAAGGTAAAGAATTCTTCCAGCTTGTACGGAATACTTGTAGAGTTGGAAACATGAACTTCAATTATGTTCTATGGAATATAAGCGATGAAAAATAAATAATCTGGATTCTTAATGCAAAGAGAAATGGAGAAAAAGAATATTTGTCTGGGAAACTTCTGTGATATCGTTGATAAATTTTATGTTATTATTATTATTATTATTATTATTATTATTATTATTATTGTAAAATAGTTTTGGATAACATGAAAATCAAGGCATATAACCTGGAACAGTCCTTGACCAATTTCAGTGTGAAAGTGGTTTGTAGTGGGTAGATGTTACTTGTTGTAGAAACCAAAATGATAGTTTGTTGTGAGGAGAGATATTCTTAGTTTAATTTTGGCAATTACAGGTTAACAGAATTTTAGCCAAGAGTCCCCATTTACGCTCATTAACATTTTACCTCGTTCTGATGCTTTCAGATTGCTGCAGAGGTGGAAGTGAGAGCACGCGGGAATCTTTGTGGAAATAAAGAATGAAGAATACCGTACTTCAAGTAATTGGTGATTCAACTTAACTACTGTACCTTCAAACATTATTTATTTCAATATTGGTGGATTCGCGAGGTCAGCTCAAAGCCAAGCTCCTGAAGACTGTATCCGTTTATTTATTACTATAACTTATGGCTTTAATTTTTGCTTTCGGTCTTTATTGACAAAATCAGTCAGCGCCAGTTTGTTAAAAAAATCGTGATTAATGGACAATTCTTATTCTTATGATGTATTTTTTGAATCGATGAACGCAGTGCAAGATGAAACGGAAGAACAATTAAAACAATATAAGCACCCATGGTCAGACTCAAATCAGGAGCAGACGCATTGTTCAGTTCCACAGCACCGCACTCCAGTTCTGAGCTTCGCCTGCTGGCTGCTACGGGACATACGGTGATTATTTTCCCACAGTGAGGGATATGGCACCACATTCCCATCTTCTAAGAGTGCAATCTACAAGCGGAGGTTGGCGATGTTCGTGGTGATCCTCGTTTTGGAGACTGCATCGCAGAACTGGGACGTTAGAAAATTCGACGATTACAATATTTTTTTCCTTGTCTGTTGCAGGGTTTTGCCCAGTTTAGTACAGCCTGGAAAAACCATCAACAGATATGGAAAAATTCTAGAAGAATTGCTGTAGTTTAGTTACGTGGCTGCAAAATCTAATATTTCATCTTTAGAAACGTTATTAGATTACTCATATCATTTTTGATGTGTAACATCTTTCCGCTCGGTTGCTGGATAGTTTTGTGGGAGTGATTTTGAAAATTGGGGACGGAAGTGGATCGGAACGATCGAGCTGGCAGTGGTGGATCGAACGGAAGTATGCACTGCCCGCTCGATCGATCAAACGAAGTGTACTAGCTGGCAGTGGTGGACAACGGAAGTATGCACTGCCCGCTCGATCGATCAAACGGAAGTGTACTAGCTGGCAGTGGTGGGCAACGGAAGTATGCACTGCCCGCTCGATCGATCAAACGGAAGTGTACTAGCTGGCAGTGGTGGACAACGGAAGTATGCACTGCCCGCTCGATCGATCAAACGGAAGTGTACTAGCTGGCAGTGGTGGGCAACGGAAGTATGCACTGTCCGCTCGATCGATCAAACGGAAGTGTACTAGCTGGCAGTGGTGGACAACGGAAGTATGCACTGCCCTCTCGATCGATCGAATGGAAGTGTGCCCTAGCTGGCAGTGGTGGATCGAACGAAAGTATAAGACCCACTGCCAACACGATCGATCGATCCAGCTGGCACTGGTAAGAGAAACAATCAGCGCGCGGTGTCGAAAATTGATACCATGACGCACTCTCGGCCATGTGGAATGTATATGACATACTGAACGGAAAACGCTCATGCGAACTCTGGTGTCAAGTGATTTAAACAAATGACATGGAACATGTTCGAAGTCTTCGTATCATTATTTAAATGGTAAAATGCCTTAATATCGGCACTGCATTGGCATAAGGCATTTTAAACTCAATGTCACTCAGGAACATTATCGAAACAAGCAAAATATAAATGAAACTTAATTTCGTAATGCAGTATTATTGGAACGTGGAAATAAGTCACCATCTTGTGCACAATATGTGCGTAGTTGAAATAGCCGTGGGGTTATTGCGTATGACTGTGAATCTAGAGATCTTGGGTTCGAATTCTGGGCGGGGTAGATATTTTTGCTACCAGATTATCATTTTAAACGATATTTATCTTATCAATATGACTCATTTTAACAGAATCCATATGAAATTACGTGTTGGTCTGTGAATCAAGAGGACCTGTTTATAAGGAATTTAAGGTTATGAGCGGTGTCGCGTCTATTAATCTAGTTGATCTATATCGTATTCTTTATTTAGGCTAGTGCTGGTGGAAGCTACAAATCATCTAATAAAATGAGTTCCGTATTATAAACTACAATATCTGTAAAACACTCCCTTTTACAATAGATTAATATTTGTGCCAATAATACTATAAAATGCCGGTGTATCAACAATTTCACGTGAGGTTTCTTCTATGTCATATGTTACACATCATATGCGACTGCTGTAATGCTCGTAATTTTTTTATATATTGATGTAAGTGCATATCAATGCAATATACTTATTGAAGCATGAATTAATATAGATTGGTCATGTTTCGGATCAACGTTGCATCCATCGTAAGCAAAACTTAAAATTAAAGAAGTTTGAAAATAATAATACTAAAAATGTGTAAGGTATTTGATTACATCTAATTATCATAATAAACTATTCGAACTCATACTAGCATGGAATGTGACTTAACATACACATGAACAAAATTCTTAAAAAAACACAAGGAGAAAATATTTTTAGTACAGGAAAGCAAATATATAATAAGATAGATTTTCGTTAGTAGATTAAAACACAGGAAAATCTTTTATAAACCTTAAACTCAAAGGGTGCACTATGGTTCTTCTTAGCCGGAATGGAGACATATGGCAATATCGTTAGTAGGTTAAAACACAGGAAAATCTTTTGTTATTAACAGAAAAGCGCACGAATGTGCATAACATAGATTTACACTAGTTTAGTCCTTGCCATAAACGCACAGTGATTTATGGTTATATTTACATCGTGTGATGTGATATATGTCACAGAACTGGTTACATAACGAGCACACGCAGAGCTCATTTGGGACGTGGTAGGACATGTTTTTACATATTCTGAGGTGGTACCCATGCACTGCTCAAAGAGTGCACTATAGCGTGGTTATTCTTAACTGGAATGGAGAAATGTGTCAATATCGTTAGTAGATTGAAACACAGGGAAATCTTATACAGGGTGTTACAAAAAGGTACGGCCAAACTTTCAGGAAACATTCCTCACACACAAAGAAAGAAAATATGATATGTGGACATGTGTCCGGAAACGCTTAATTTCCATGTTAGAGCTCATTTTATGACTTCTCTTCAAATCACATTAATCATGGAATGGAAACACACAGCAACAGAACGTACCAGCGTGACTTCAAACACTTTGTTACAGGAAATGTTCAAAATGTCCTCCGTTAGCGAGGATACATGCATCCACCCTCCGTCGCATAGAATCCCTGATGCGCTGATGCAGCCCTGGAGAATGGCGTATTGTATCACAGCCGTCCACAATACGAGCACGAAGAGTCTCTACATTTGGTACCGGGGTTGCGTAGACAAGAGCTTTCAAATGCCCCATAAATGAAAGTCATGAGGGTTGAGGTCAGGAGAGCGTGGAGGCCATGAAATTGGTCCGCCTCTACCAATCCATCGGTCACCGAATCTGTTGTTGAGAAGCGTACGGACACTTCGACTGAAATGTGCAGGAGCTCCATCGTGCATGAACCACATGTTGTGTCGTACTTGTAAAGGCACATGTTCTAGCAGCACAGGTAGAGTATCCCGTATGAAATCATGATAATGTGCTCCATTGAGCGTAGGTGGAAGAACATGGGGCCCAATCAAGACATCACCAACAATTCCTGCCCAAACGTTCACAGAAAATCTGTGTTGATGACGTGATTGCACAATTGCGTGCGGATTCTCGTCAGCCCACACATGTTGATTGTGAAAATTTACAATTTGATCACGTTGGAATGACGCCTCATCCGCAAAGAGAACATTTGCACTGAAATGAGGATTGACACATTGTTGGATGAACCATTCGCAGAAGTGTACCCGTGGAGGCCAATCAGCTGCTGATAGCGCCTGCACACGCTGTACATGGTACGGGAACAACAGGTTCTCCCGTAGCACTCTCCATACAGTGACGTGGTCAACGTTACCTTGTACAGCAGCAACTTCTCTGACGCTGACATGAGGGTTATCGTCAACTGCACGAAGAATTGCCTCGTCCATTGCAGGTGTCCTCGTCGTTCTAGGTCTTCCCCAGTCGCGAGTCATAGGCTGGAATGTTCCGTGCTCCCTAAGACGCCGATCAATTGCTTCGAACGTCTTCCTGTCGGGACACCTTCGTTCTGGAAATCTGTCTCGATACAAACGTACCACGCCACGGCTATTGCCTCGTGCTAATCCATACATCAAATGGGCATCTGCCAACTCCGCATTTGTAAACATTGCACTGACTGCAAAACCACGTTCGTGATGAACACTAACCAGTTGATGCTACGTAATTTTGTGCTTGATGCTCGTACTGTAGAGCAATGAGTCGCATGTCAACACAAGCACTGACGTCAACATTACCTTCCTTCAAATGGGCCAACTGGCGGTGAATCGAGGAAGTACAGTACATACTAACGAAACTAAAATGAGCTCTAACATTACGTCAACATTACCTTCCTTCAAATGGGCCAACTGGCGGTGAATCGAGGAAGTACAGTACATACTAACGAAACTAAAATGAGCTCTAACATGGAAATTAGGCGTTTCCGGACACATGTCCACATAACATATTTTATTTCTTTGTGTGTGAGGAATGTTTCCTGAAAGTTTGGCCGTACCTTTTTGTAACAACCTGTATAGGCTACAAATTCAATTCAAACAGTAGGCTTCACTGTGCCGTGGAAACAATCACATATACAGTAATTAACAAATTTTGACACGTTGCACAAGTTTATAATAACTGCTGTAATTTGCATATATATACAGTATATCCCGTTTCAGCTATTGCCGTGTCTGGGTGTTTGCGAGTCCTCTCCATGTCTTCCCACCACTTTCCTTCCTCCAATTGATGCCAGTTAGCTCCTCTTCTCTCTATACAGACTCCACCGCATTCTTGGTAGCCCCTGAGGTCTTTTTCCCTCAAGCTTTATTTCTTCCATTATTTTTGGCAAACTTTGCCTACTCATCTTCTTAACATATCCATACCATTGCAATCTCTTTTCCTCGACTCCCTCTCTCATACTTTCCTGCTTTAGCTGTTGTCTAATTTCAACATTTCTTACTAATCTTGTGTTCCCTTTAACTGCTCTGAGGGACTTAATTTCCTCTTCTCCATTCCTTTTCCGTCAACGTCCAAGTTTCTGCTCCATTATGTGACAATGGCTGAGTAATAGATCTTATACATAAGACGTTTTATTTTTCTGGAAATTCCTTGTTCCAAACCAGATGTTTTATTGTTTGATAAAAAATTCCTCCTTTTTGCAACCTCTTATTAACTTCGTTTGTTATCCTGCCGTCACTAGACATTTCAGCTGCCTAGGTAATTGAAACTGAGTGGTTCCCCATCCAACTCTATATTCTCCCGATTCTGTCTATCTCTTCCGATTATCATGACTTCACTCTTGTCTTTATTCATTACTAGCTGAACTACCCGTGCTTCGCTACGCGTCATAAATAAATTAAAATGTGAAGGTGACAGTTAAAACAGGGGATAGGCGAGGTGCTGCGCAGAGGGAGATTAAGGATGGAACATTTTGTCCAACTACACCGCTCGGCGTTGACCGTGTTATATAGCACAAATTTAGGCTTTACTCGCTAACCGTTGGAGATACCTTTCGGATAGAAAATATAATTTTAAACCCCGTATATGCCATCAAAAGTTTACTATTTCTTAGCGTTCTCTTTTTATTTGAAATGGATATATGAAAGTTTGAAACCAAAGGGTGTAGTGACGTCACTAAAATGGTCGCCATCTTTAAATAGTGCAAAGTATTGAAATAAAAAGTAACCTATATGTTAACCGGGTAAATCAGCTACTTTCATGTAAAATTCATGTAAATCGGACCAGTGGTACTTGCGTGATTGAGTAATACACAGACACACACCATCTCATTTTTAGCCTCGCTTCGCTCGCGTCATAGTCATGTCATATTGTTATTCAATGAAATGCAGGTTTAACCCCTTAACACCTCTTTAGAACCTGAATATCCAAAACTCTTTCCTTAGTGGACGTTTTCGACATACAACGAGCATATCCCCAAAATTTCATGTTTCTAACTTCAATAATTTTGGCTGGGCGATGATGAGTGAGTTAGTCAGGACATTTTCTTTCATTTATTTTTGATAATTTCACCCCTCCCCATGAACCCCTTAAATTGGATTTATGAAACAAACGGTCGAACACCTATTTACTTATTTAAAGCTGTTTTCCCCCTGAGTTTGATGAGTGAGTCAATCAGTTAGGACACTTTCCCGTTTTCCCCCCAGAATTTCACCCCTCTCCAAGGGCCCCTTAAATTTGATTTAAGAAAAAAAAAAAGGTCGAACACCTATTTACTTGAATTGTAAGCTGTTTTATCCCGCCGAATTTCAAACTTCTCGCCTATGTCGTTTCAGAGATACACCCTCCGTTAAGAATCCCCAACCCCCAATTTTCACCCTTTCACCTCATAATATACACCACATCGATAAACCCTTAGACATATGTCTGATTATTTTTAATGATTAGTTTATATACCGAATATCACATCCCCAAAGAAACAACTCATGAGATATCGTTATTCAATGAAATGGACGTTTACCCCCCTTAACACCTCTTTAAAACCCGAATAAACAAAAATCATTCCTTAGTTGACGTTTTCGACATACAGCGAACATATTCCCAAAATTTCATGTTTCCAACTTTAATAGTTTTTGCTGGGCGTGATGAGTGAGTGAGTCAGACAGGACATTTTCTTTCAATTATTTTTACCAGAATGTCACCCCTCCCCATGGGCCCCTTAAATTGGATTGATGAAAAAACGCTTGAACACCTATTAACTTATTTTTAAGTTGCCTTTTCCCCCTGAGTTTGATGAGTGAGTGAGTTAGTCAGTTAGGACACTTTCTCTCCTCCCCCCCCCCAGAATTTCACCCCACATCATAGGCCCCTTAAATTAATTTATAAAAAACTGTCGAACACCAATTTACTTACTTTTAAGCTGATTTCTTTTTTCGCTGAGTTTCAAATTTCTCGCCTATGTCGTTTAAGAGATAGGCCTACACGCTCCGTTAGGAATCCTTCAACCCCCACTTTTCACCCCTTTCACCTCATAATAATACACCACATCGAAAAACCCTTAGACACATGACTGCTTATTTTTAATGATTAGTTTATATGCAGAGTATCACATCCACAAATGAAACCACTCGTGAGATATTGTTATTCAATGAAATGCAGGTTTAACCCCCTTAAGACCCCTTTAGAACCTGAATATCCAAAAATCCTCCCTTAGTGAACGGTTTTGACGTACAACGAACATATCCCCGAAATGCCATGTTTCCAACTACAATATTTTTGGCTGGGCGATGATGAGTGAGTGAATGAATCAGGACATTTTCTTTCAAATTCTTTTTCTTCAGAATTTCACCCCTCCCGATGAACCCCTTCAATTTGATTGATAAAAAAACTGTCGAAAAGCTATTTACTTACTTTAAAGCAGTTTTTCCCCCTGAGTTTGATGAGTGAGTCAGTCAGTCAATCAGTAAGGATACTTTTTTTCCTGTCCCCCACCCCCGAATTTCACCCCTCCCCATGGAACCCTTAAATTGGATTGATGAAAAAACGGTCAAACACATATGTACTTATTTTTATGCTGATTTTGTTCCGCTGAGTTTCAAACTCCTCGCCTATGTCGTTTAAGAGATACACGCTCCATTAGGAATCTTTCAATACCCACTTTTCACCCCTTTCACCTCATAATATACACCACATCGAAAAACCCTCAGACACGTGTCTTCTTAGTTTTTAATGATGAGTTTATATGCCGTGTATCACATCCCCCAATGAAACCAATCGGGAGATATTGTTATTCAGTGAAATGCAGGTTTAACCCCCTTAAGACCCCTTTAGAACCTGAATATTCGAAAATCCTCCCTTAGTAGACGGTTTTGACATACAATGAACATATCCCCAAACTGTCATGTTTCTAACTTCAATAATTTTGGCTGGGCGATGATGAGTGTGTGAGTGAGTGAGTGAGTCAGGACATTTTCTTTCAATTTTCTTTTTTCAGAATTTCACCCCTCCCCATGAACCCTTTAATGAAAAAAACTGTCGAACAGCTATTTACATACTTTAAAGCAGTTTTTCCCCCTGAGTTTGATGAGTGAGTGAGTCAGTCAATCAGTTAGGACACTTTCTTTCCTGTTTCCCCCCCAGAATTTCACCCCTCCCTATGGGCCCCTTAAATTAGATTTATGAAAAAACGGTCAAACACATATTTACTTCTGTTTTATGTTGATTTTTTTCGCTGAGTTTCAAACTCTTCGCCTATGTCGTTTAAGAGATACACGCTCCGTTAGGAATCATTCAATCCCCACTTTTCACCCCTTTCACCTCATAATATACACCACATCGAAAAACCCTCAGACACATGTCTTCTTATTTTTAATGATGAGTTTATATGCCGAGTATCACATCCCCCAATGAAACCAATCGGGAGATATTGATATTCAATTAAATGCAGATCAACCCCCTTAAGACCCCTTTAGAACCTGAATATCCAAAAATCCTCTCTTAGTGGCCATTTGCGACCCTTGAGGAAGCTGCATACCAAATCTCATTCCAATCCGTTCGGTGGTTTCTGAGATTTCGTGATGAATGAATGAGTGAGTGAGTGAGTGGTATTTGACAAATACATACGCAGTAGATAGTGTCAAGTCTTGGTTATGCTAAACTCGGTTGACAGTGCTGTGTGAGCAGTTGAGTAACTAACGGGATTTCAAGCAAAGATCCTCATTTTCTATACCGGTAGTGCAGAGCGCAACTGGCATCCAGTCGGCCGGGTCTCGACTTGAGCTATGTTGCCATGGAAACTATCTGCCTTGCCATTCCTTCATGAGTATATTTTATGATTTGATTAGCATCTGATTGAGTGCAAAAGGGCCGAAATCAGAAGAATGAGAAAGACTATCGAAAATTCATGTAGCCAGCGGTTCCTTCTGAGTCCTAAACTATGTGTATGCAAAATATGGTTGAGATTGGTGGAACGGTGTAGATTTATATACGGAACCAACCCACATACATACATACATACATACAGACTTTCACTTTTATATATTAGAAGAAGAAGATTAACCCGTACCTTTTCATGAATGCCTTCCATGCTTCTAGTTGTAACTGGACATCTCCCTCTGTATCACCCCATGTTAGAAATAAGTAACAAAATGAATTAATTGCCATAACTTGGTCAATGTTTTGACACAATCACCGTGAAGGTTAAGGTATTTCATATCTGCGGACGAGCTTTCCAACCAACCGTCACTTCAAAGAATGTTGCCACCAGTGATATGACATAAGCTTTAACGCTGTTTTGGAGTTCGTCTGAAACCTCTGCCCTCCTAGCCACTATTTCAGTTCAGAGAAGAAGTGAAGTCACTCGGCGGGTGTTCATAAACTTCTCATCGATATTGCTGAAGAAGCTGTTGAGATATAGCAGCACTGTGAGGACGGGCGTTGTCATGAATCAGAAGAACTCATTCGTTGATAAATTTTTGATGCAGTATTCCTTTCTTGAAGAAACTAAATCGCACTACGCAACTCACACTTGGTTTAAGAATCAAAAGTAACAGCCATGTTTTCGTGCCTTTTAAACTCAGAATGTTAGAAAGAAAATAAAGGGATTCTGCCTTTTCAATACTTATATTGAACCTACTCACAGGTACATGTTTCGAAGGTAAAACTCCTTCTTCCTCAGCCTGTACATAAAAATAACTAAGATAAATTAACTTTATAAGAACATACGTTACTGACATTATGTTTTAAACTTAGCTCAAAACGGCGTAAAATAACGCTGAAAATGGCAGTGCTTATAGTGGAGGAGAATACTCACCTCCTACCACGCAATTGGCAGTTCACTAGCGCGATCGGAGATTGAAAGGAACGCCGCCCTCGTATTTTCTTCCCTTTTTAACCTGCTACATAAACTACTGAAGATGCTTATTACACGTATTATAACAGATATACAGACACGGGATAAGTACAATAACAGCATTTTTGTCCCCATCAATATCTCCATTGCAGCAAGTCACTCTTCCATTTAAATAAATAAATAAACAAATAAATAAACTAATAAATAGATCATTCATTCATTTATTAATTCGATAGATATATACTGTAGATAGATATTTAGATATATAAATAGATAGATAAGTAAAGACACAAACAAATAAATAAATAAATAAAGAAGAAAGAAAGAAACAAACAAAAAAATAAGGGATAGAATGATAAGTAAAGTATCATATAAATAAATAAATGAATGCATGAATGAATGAATTAATAAATTAATAAAAGAATACATGAATAACTGAATTAATAAATGAATAACTGAATTGATAAATGAATTAATAAAAGAATACATGAATTAATAAATGAATAACTGAATTGATAAATGAATAACTGAATTAATAACTGAATAACTGAATTAATAAATGATTAACTGAATTAATTAATGAATAACTGAATTGATAAATGGATAACTGAATTAATAAATTAATAACGGAATTAATAAATGAATAACTGAATTAATAAATGAATAACTGAATTAGTAAATGAATAACTTAATCAATATATGAATAACTGAATTAATAAATTAATAATTGAATTAATAAATTAATAACTGAATTAATAAATGAATAAATTAATAACTGAATTAATAATGAATAGGCTAACTGAATTAATAAATGAATAGGCCTAACTGAATTCGTAAATGAATAACTGAATTAGTAAATGAATAACTGAATTAATAAATGAATAACTGAATTAATGAATGAATTAATAAATTAATAAAAGAATACATGAATAACTGAATTAATTAATGATTGAATGAATTGATAAATGAATAACTGAATTAATAAATTAATAACGGAATTAATAAATGAATAACTGAATTAATAAATGAATAACTGAATTAGTAAATGAATAACTTAATCAATAAATGAATAACTGAATTAATAAATGAATAACTGAATTAATAAATGAATAACTGAATTAATGAATGAATTAATAAATTAATAAAGGAATACATGAATAACTGAATTAATTAATGATTAACTGAATTTATAAATGAATAACTGAATTAATAAATTAATAACGGAATTAATAAATGAATAACTGAATTAATAAATGAATAACTGAATTAGTAAATGAATAACTTAATCAATAAATGAATAACGGAATTAATAAATGAATAACTGAATTAATAAATGAATAACTGAATTAGTAAATGAATAACTTAATCAATAAATGAATAACTGAATTAATAAATGAATAACTGAATTAATAAATGAATAACTGAATTAGTAATTGAATAACTTAATCAATAAATGAATAACTGAATTAATAAATGAATAATTGAATTAATAAATTAATAACTGAAGTAATAAATGAATAAATGAATGAATAACTGAATTAATAAATGAATAAATTAATAACTGAATTAGTAGTGGAGTAAGGCGGTTTCTGCCCCACTTCAAAACCCCCCTTGCTCTACTACTAAGCCTCAGCCATGTTAAATATCTCTTGAACGCATGGTCCGATTTTGACAAATGAGGTATTGTTGGACTCGGGCTGACGTCCTCTTTGCTATGGACCACTCGTTATATTTTTCAAAATTTTTTTGAAAATTTTTGTTTTCGAAAATAGGCGATAGTTTGAAAACCAAACAGGATAGAACGTTGTGCCATGGCTCAAACGAACAGTCTTTATGACCTTTATTTTTTGTAATAAAAAATTTTTATTTTTTATATTTTTTTGAAAACACTTTAATTTTGAAAATCCTATATTTTGGAAACTAGGAACTCTACAAAAAAAATTGTTTAACGTAAATCAATGGTCCCTACCCCCTTTACCCCCAAAATAAATTTCAAGTCTCTAGAATGAAAACCTGCAGTAGTGGGATGGTGGGGGAGCTGCTTATAAAAGCAAGTGGTGAGCCCCTGCGACCTTGGAATGGAAGGAGCCATGCTAGGAGGGCGTGCTTGGATTCGTTTTTTTCGTCTCGTCGTGCTCTTTACGGGAATGTCGGTGTCGAAAAGGTGAAAATCTGGAAACACAGTCTTTTTGGGGTAAAAACGTGATTTTAGACTTTTTGCTATATCTCGCGAACCAATCATGCTATAGGCATGTTCGACAGGTCCAAGGACTCGGGGTGACGTCCTCTCTGCTATGGACCACTCGTTATAATTTTTAATAAAATTGGAAACTCGATTTTGGGGTAAACACGTGTTTTTGTGATTTTGCCGATATCTCGCGAACCAATCATGCTAGAGGCATGAACGAGGGGTCCAAGGACTCGGGCTGACGTCCTCTTTGCTATGGACCACTCATTGTAATTTTAAAAAATTTGGGAAACGCGATTTTGGGGTAAACACGTGTTTTTGTGATTTTGCCGATATCTCACGAAGCAATAACGCTAGAGGCATGTACGATGGGTCCAAGGATTCGGGAAGACGTCCTCTTTGCTATGGACCACTCGTTGTAATTTTAAAAAAATTGGGAAACGCGATTTTGGGGTAAACACGTGTTTTTTTTATAATTTTTGCCGATATGTCACGAACCAATAACGCTAGAGACGTGTACGAGGTGTCCTAGGACTCGGGCTAACGCCCCCTTTCAAATGTGGTAGATATTTTTTTCCAAAAAAATAATTCACAAAGGGCCTAACGCCGTACATATTGAAAAAAAATCATTACCGTTACCTGTTTATAATGTTTATAAAGCGTGGTGGTTGAGAGAGACGATACGGCTGGGTGTGTGTGTGTGTGTGTGTGTCGCTGACCACGGTGGCTGTGTTCAATAGATCAATCGCTATTTCGACGGGTCGGTTTATGACAGAGCGAGGGTGCGGTTTTTTTTCACACCTTTTACCTTTAACGTGTAAACGGTGATGAGAACTTGATTCTATGTTGGTCGAAGCGAGTAGAGAAAACAAACTTACAGGAGGTGAATATCAATTGAGCTTATTGGAAGGCGTTGATCTGACTTGACAACAAGTGACGCTTGAAGGTGAAATAATCTGACCATCGTGGTGGCAGGGAAGTGCGAAAGGCGTGCACACATGTGAAACCACAGGCACGCTAAACCAGTGACATTCTGTCTTGCTTCGTACGTGACAAAATGCAAGTCCATGTGACATTTGATCCGGCACAGGTGTTCGCCTGGGACGTTAGCTGTCCACGTGCACGATAAGAGAATGGTCAAAGCGTGGGAATCGCTGAATCAGTAAAAAGTATGATGCAACTTGTGGGAATGATGTCACAACCAATAGATAGGCAAGAGCTGCAAACAGCAGTGGTGGGAGTTGAAGGGAGGGAGAGGGGAGGGGGTGATGTATGAGAGAACACAAGAGGAAAGGGAAAGACAAACATGTATGAACATGCATGAAGCGCGGAGCGCTGTACACATAGAGCTATAGGTGGTGTACAACATGTGTGAATAAATAAAAAGTACACAGGTTCACACAACATGTAATTTATTGATCCAAGAATTAAACGTAGAGTTAAACCCTAACCATTTGACGTAGAGTTTATTTCCTTTTTGTTTCAACACTTTTTCCACAAGGTAATGCTGAGGAAATGCTGTTTTCTGAAGTTCATGGAGATAAAATCTACCTTTTATGGGTTGATGGTTGAGGTCCTCGAGTAAATAGGTGACTGGACTGTCCAAGTAGACTCGACGAATTCGAAATAGTTCAGTCCCCCACTGAGGCGTGTAGCCCTTATTGAAGGCAGACTTAAATTTGCTCACACGAACAAAATCCCCAATGTTCAGTCGGTGACGTTTAGGATCGGCTGTTTTTATGGGGTTAAACAGTTTATCCAATCGCTGAATATTTTTAGTTACGAGACGTGGCTTGGTCCCAATCGTTCTATGTTTGGTGTCATTGTAACGTGATACTAGCTCAGGTAACATGTCCAACCAGCGATACGTGCCCTGAGCGGTAAACGCTTTCCACATATGGGTTTTCAATGTTCGGTTGAACCGCTCGACCACACTGGCTTTGAGATTGCTGTACGTGGTGTAATGGTGAATATCCTTAGATTTGAGAAAACTGGAGAAATCCTTGTTGAAAAATTCTTTCCCCTGGTCAGTTTGTAGCAACTGAGGTTGACGTTGGGAGTGTTGAATAATATGTTGAAAGGCCTTGGTAACTAGTGGGCCAGACTTGCGACGCACAGGTTCAACAAAGGCCATTTTGGAATAGACATCAATGACGGTCAACATATAGCGTACACCGTCGTTAACGCCAGCATAGGGTATCATTTCAACCAAGTCAGCCTGCCAAAGTTCATCCACACCTCGTGAAATCACCTTGAGTCGCGGATAGTGACGCCTAGCTGGGCGATGCAACTCGTGAGCAATACCCATTTTAATGGGTGAGGGCTTAAACAATAATTTTGGCATTTCGAAGTTCTTGTTCAATTTCTTGAATTTCCCAATCGTGACCGGTATGGCCAGCTTGACGTGAGGCATGCAACAACTGTAGCCGCTGGACGAGCTTATTGGGATTGTGCCAGTAGGTAACATCCACAAGGGGTTTTAATGGTTTAAATGTCACTCCCGAAGCGGACACTTTACGACGAGTACTTTGACTGGTGGGAAACATTTTTGCAATGATGGTTTTATATTTTTGAGATATATTGGCATTCACTTGTTGCGTGGGATCATACTGTCTTTTGTGAGCATGGGTATCCAATAAAATGGATTTATATTTGTCAAGATCCTCTGACGTATAATCATGGGAAGAGGGGGTCCGAGAAAAGAGCAGCTTTAACAGTCCTGGCGTTAATTTATAGTTGATGTTTTTAATGACAGCTTTAGTACGAGCAAATTTAATGGATGAATCGCCAATTTTAAAACTATCATCCTCATAGCGAACACCATACGTGGTATCTGTGTTTCCAATAAATAGATCGGTGAAATAGGGTTCCAATGTTGATCCATAATATTTTATTAAAATGGTTTTCAGTTGAGCTTTATGTTGAGGGGTGGCCAAGAGTTGTGAAAACGGAGACGCCCTGGAAGGGCAAGGTGTTTCGACCATGGCCAAGGATTTCTTTTTTCTCAAAAACTCTGCAAGGGGTGCGGCCTTTTTTTGAGGCGTAAACACTTGTTCCTCCTCATCCTCAACTTCACTAACACTAGTCAAATCTTCCTGTTCCTCTTCCTCTTCCTCAGGGTCCTCGTGCAGCGTCTGCGTGGCTTGTGAAACGGTGGGTAGCGTTTCAGATGGCTTGAAAGAGGGTTTCAACATGGCTTTTAGCGGAGGTGCTAAATGTTGTTGAATAAACAAAGCATGATTGGCACGTGATTGTTTCAATTGACGAAACTTTTGGCGAATAGTATGTTTTGCTTTAATAATATGCTTTTTCAATTGACTCTCTGCTAACGCCATGGTGTCTTGACAAATGACTTGATGGGGAATGAGACAGGGCCTTAAATAGCAATAAAATGATCAAACCCTAAGCGATACCGTCCTTGGTTGAGTTCACTTTGTTTGTCAATCACTAAACAGGCATGACGTTGAGTGTTCCAGCATTTGGCACACAATTCTGTAAACATTTGAAAGGTCATATCAGGATTCACATGTTCATTATAAATGTGACGACTGTTCCTCTCGTCCTGACGAAATAAAACAATGACATTGGCATTGTCACGAATCAACTGTTTGGACATTTTTGAATACGTTTGCCCAAGATAGAAGCAATCGATATGTTTGTGACGACCCATGCTGAAATAGCTTTGAATGATGCCTTGACGTTCAGTGGATACATCATCGAAAATCATGAGTGAATCAGGCTTTACCTCATCCGGTGAAATCACATTTTCTTGCATGGAAAATGTAAAATAACCCATATTCTCTTTTTGTAATCCAGACATGACTTGATCCAGAAACACGTAGAGGGGTTGGTAGAGAGATTTTGCAAAAATATAAATATTTTGAAAACGCAGACCATTGGGCGCTGTAATGAGCGTTAGCAAAAGATTAGTCTTTCCACAGCCGGAAGGCCCCACAATGATGCAGCGAATGGAAGATGGAAACAGTGAACCATGGCGTTGTTCACGTGATGTGGGACAGAGATGGGAAACCATGTCCCCCACGGGGAATGACTCTTGCTGCTTAATAATCTTCATTTCAACTAAGGCTTAGAAAGGCTAGCCGGCTGTCTATATACAGGACACCGAGCCTTGTCATAGAAACAGTAGACTGCTACTACAGGTTGACGATGGATGTCTTTGGACGTGCGTTGATGGCCAAAGCTAGGCCTGTCCCCATACATGATCCTAAACAGGAAACAGATCCTGCTAATAAACACTATGTGGATAGGTCAGTAGTGCCACGCACAAAACAGGGAGATTATGACTTTAAGGGAAAGCGGTTAACCCATGTAAAACATCCTCAAGTGTCTACAGACGTTACTACGAAAAAGTATGTGGATAACAAAGTGTATGAGTTTTATGACAAAGTGCCCCAGCTTATGGTGAATGGCTATAGCGCTAATCACCATCGGATTATTCACGTGGAAGACCCACAAGACGAAGACGATGTTTGTACCAAGCGTTACGTGACCCATGAAATGAAAAGGCTTTATAAATTTATCCCATCTGTGTTTTTAGTGTATCTGACAAATGAAAAACCTGTGAATGACAGAAACCATTTACCGCTATTCCATGATCAGCACTTGACCTATGTGCTTGCTTCGGGTTTAAGCCACTATCGATTACACTATGATGGAACCATTCACATCAAATATGCCATACCTGATGAGAACCATTTACAAATAAAGATAAATGGTCATAGGATGTTGGTCCATGACCATGAAATGGTCAATGCAGGTGACGAATTATCCTTTTATCTCATGTTGACATGGGATGAAAAGCAAGCGGGGAAAACCATAAACGATTTCCCACTTTATGTGGAATTGGAATATACAGCCATGAAATAACCATCTGACGTTAGTTGTGATTTAAACTTTCTTGTGAAAGGTTGTTGGTCATTATCATCATGGTGAAACAAAGGTATGCAGTGAGAAAGACTAAAAAAAGGACATTGTCCTTGGCAAAGCCAGGGCTTACAACATTCGAGGACAAGCCCTTGCAAAAGAAAAAAAGAAAAAATAATGTATTGACCATAAGGAAAGCCCTTCGAGCAGCACAGAGACAGGTTATTCCAAAACGTCGGCGACAGGTTTCAAACCAAGGGCGAGTGATTCCCGTTCCCAAACGAGCGGGATTTTTACCTGCATTATTTGCTGGTTTGGCTGCTCTGGGCTCACTTTTGGGCGGTGCCAGTGCAGTGGCGAAAACCATTAAAGCCGCGCAGCAGGGCAAGCAACAACTCAAAGAAAGTCAGCGACACAATGAAACGATGGAAGCGATTGCCATGGGGGCTAGAAATGCCAATTTAAAGCCAGCCTTTTATCAACAAGGATTTGGGATTACACCATTTCGAAATATTAAAAAAAAAAAAATTTAACCTCAGCCATAGCGAGACATGCCCTGACGCATCAACAAGTGGAAAGCTATGCTAAACAACTAAAGCTTTCTCATTTTCGAGGTGTGTTTATGCGAAACCAATTACCCCCACGACCCTGGAAACAGGAATGTGCTGTTGTCAATTTGGATGATCACCGAGGACCAGGAACGCATTATGTAGCTTATGTCAAAGAGGGATCCACGGTATGGTACTTTGACAGTTTTGGGAATTTGCCCCCGCCCATGGAACTAGTGACCTATTTTGGAAACAGGATCAAGATATATTATAATGTGAAACGAGAGCAAACGTTTAACAGCCAACAGTGTGGACGTTTGTGTTTAATTTTTTTATATAAGACGCAGCATAAGCAAAAACGCCACCAGTATGTCGGCAGAAAGTAAAACGTTTACAGTGCATGGACGTGGACCTGAAGTCAGCCTAGACTTTTACCCGCCTATCGAATTGAGTGAAAAACCCTATGGTTTAGGACTTGTTTCTCTTGAAACGTACAATCGAATATACAACATACGTGAAAATGTGAACAACAAGTTTTATTATGATGATTCTGTGCTCACCCTGAACTCTGGTGGATACACGATCGATGATATTTATGAACACATTTATGTGGTGTTGATCAATCAATATGGTTTAAAGTCATTTCTCGACGGAACGCACAAGTTTGAACTTGTAGGCAATACTAACACTCATCGCTGCAGTATTTTCTCTACCTTCAACATTGACTTTAAAACACACCCCGATTCCATTGGCCCATTACTCGGATTTAAACCACGTGTGTTGGAGCCCAACAAAAAACATGAATCGGACCATGAAGTGAAATTCATTGAGGACCATCATGTGTCGGTGACGTGTAATATTATTAGCCAAGTGTACACCAATCAAGAACCATCGCATTCGCTTTATGACTTTATTGCGACATCGCCCAATGGGTATATTATTCGTGAAAACCCTCCAGTGGTGCTTTTTCATGTTGTGGCTGTTGATAGTATTAGTAATATAACATTAAGACTGATCAATAGAGATCAACAACTCATTGATCTAGATTCCACTACACCAGTGACTTACAAGTTGGTGCTAAAGCCACTATGAAATTTGTGTATAAAGCAACAACACCGTCTAGGAATGGTGTTAGTTGTTTGCCACGTGAATACACGTTAACATCTCAAGGCAAGCAGATTTTACAGCATTTGGGTTACCACGTCAACCCTTATAATGAATTCTATCCTAGAGATAGCGAACCACATCGAGGAGCAACCAGGAGTGGTAAGAATTGATCTCCATTCCTATCAAGCTCAAACACCTGGACTCAATAACAATGATGAAATTCAATTTGTTATCAACAACCAAGATATTTACACCCTACCGCATGAAAGTGTTATTCAGATTGAAGGTCGGCTCACCAAAGCCGATGGCTCTACACCCACTACATCCAAGTTGGCCAACCATGGTTTAGCCTTTCTGTTTTCTGAAGTACGTTATGTCATTAACGATATCGTGGTGGATAGCACTCGAAATGTGGGTATTTCCAGTGTCATGAAACTATACCCCTCTTATAGTGAGGAAGAAGGTAAAACACTTTGCATGGCAGCTTGGTGCCCTGACTCGACCAATGACTGGATGGTACACACCGATGGGACCTTTACTGGATATTTACCTCTTAAACTGGTTCTAGGCTTTGCCGAAGATCACCAACGCATTGTGGTTAACGCAAGGCAAGTGCTTTATCTAGTGAGAGACAGGAGTGATAACAATGCACTCAAGGGGGCCGACAATGCCCCCATCGATTCAAAAATTCAACTACAACGCTTGCTATGGAAAGTGCCTCATGTGACCCTTAACGATAGCAAAAAACTGGACATACTCAAAATGGTAAAGAGAGATATGCCTCTACCCATGGAATTTAGAAGCTGGGCACTCCATGAGTATCCGCTATTGCCCACCACCAACACACACAGTTGGTCTGTAAAAACAGCTCGCTATACAGAGAGACCTCTCTACCTGATCGTGGGTTTTCAAACGAATCGCAAGTATCAACAAACCAAAGATGCCACGCAATTTGATCACCTGCAATTGAGAAATGCACGTCTTTTCCTCAACGGAGCTGTGTTTCCCTATGAAGGACTGGATTTGGATTTTTCAAAAAATAAGTTTGGCCCCCTGTACGACTTGTTTTCTAAATTTCGATGGTCGTATTATCAAAAAGAGAACGGTCCCATGCTACTACCCCAAGCGTTTAAGGCAAGAGCACCACTGATTGTTTTTGACTGTTCTTACCTGGAAGAGTCTGTCAAGCCATCCAATATCGACATTCGACTAGATTTTGAAACGCATGACAATGTACCAGCCAATACGACAGCCTACTGTCTGATTATTCATCACAAACAAGTCAACTATTATCCACTGTCCAACCAAGTGACGAGTGTATAAATAACAGCTCAACCCACGTTAAGTCGCTCAGTCATGTCTTGCTTTAAAGCCTCAAGAGACGTTACATCCATGAATTTAAACTCTGAGGAACAACGTTTCAAGACTTTTGCCACATGGCCAGTGCCTTTCATAAACCCTCAAGCCTTGGCGGCTGCTGGATTCTACTATTTAAAAACAAGAGATGAAGTGAAATGTGCCTTTTGTCCCATCATCATAGACCAATGGCAGGAGGGCGATGAACCCATGCAGGAACATCAGCGCTGGTCACCCACCTGCCCCTACCTGTGCAGAATGAAAGTGGGAAATATACCCTGTCATTCAAGCTATCCCTCACTTGTGTCTCTGGGTGATGAAAAAAATACAAGTTATGATACATGTGGGCCGTATGGTATCCATGGTGCTTCGGTGAGCAGATCACCATCAAAAACGCCTAGTTTAGAGACATTGGGACATCATCGGTGTTATGGACGTTACAAACACAAGAGACTATTTTGTTGTATCAGTTGCTATCGTCCTTATCCTAAAATGAGAAAAGCCTGTAAGACGTGTTATGATAATAAAATGATGTAATTCTTAAATTCTTATTTTTGCATGTCCCCCTGTCCTACCCTAACCTTCTTTTTTGAAACTAGCATGGCAGGTAAGTCCATGCCATGATCACACGTGATCGTCAGTCAGTCGTCAGTTGAACTTGGTCCAGGCAAGCGTCAACATGTTGCGCACACTCATTGTGGATTGCCAAGGGTTTAAAATTGGTGACAACAAATTTATATTTAAACAAGTGGCCATAATCGATTGTACCACGTTTTGGATATCGCAAGCTACGCATTTGCTATTTAAACCACCCCATGCTTTTGATTTGTTGTGTGAAAAAGACCGTAAACAAACCCAGTGGATTGAAAATCATAGGCAACTAGACTGGAATCAGGGAACCATTTCCTATAAATATTTGGACGTGGTCATGAAAGCACACTTGTCCTCGGCCAATGTGGTATTTGTGAAAGGTAATGAAAAACATCAATGGTTGCAACCATTTTTGGCGTCTTACTGTCAATGTATCGACCTCATGGAGTTGGGCTGCCCCTCCCTGCAAACGCTCATGGATACTTGTTCCTGTGGCAACATTACCCATACAGCCCTATCGCATGCGTGGCATCTCTTTCATTGGTTAACCACTCATGCCTGCTGGGAGTTGTTGAACAAAATTATAACTCAAGATTTACCTGTGAATGACGTCAGTGAGATTTCTACTAGCGACGTGTAAACATCTACAGCACGTGATACCATGGAGAAAGGCAATGCTACGGACAAAGCCATCGGCAAGTTCTTTGTGTGCAAAAAGAAACTAGACAGTTTTACCAAAGAGGAACTCTTGGCACTGCCCAAGTCGTTCATTTATTATGTGGCCGCCAACGCGGTCAAAGAAATCTGGCAACATGTACCAAAATCATGGACTCAAGACCCTGTGTTGAGTGAATTGCAACCCTGTACGGATTACGATCACCATAAGCAAGTGGCCATGGCAAAAATACCGTCTATGCGTCAGTGTGCGACTTGCCAGCTAGTGAAACTGTATCACGGTCATAAAAGTCCGTGTAAAGACTTTGTTGAATCATTCCACGAGTGTCATGGCGAGAAAAAGCAACAACAACAACAACAAACACAAACATCGTCCACAGAGGAGGAGGAAGACCAAACCTTTTTACCATCGATGGAAAAGGATATGCCAGACCTGTACTGGCAATGGCGTCATTGACAAAGTGATTCAATACTTACCTTACGAAATCCATCTTCCAGGTTATCGTTTTTGCGGCCCTGGAACTCGTCTCGAAAAACGTTTACAACGTGGTGATGTACCCATTAATCTTTTGGATCAAGCATGCAAGGAACATGACCTTTCTTATCGCCATAGTCATTCTGGTTTAAGACATGTGGCAGATAAATTGTTATTGAAGAAAGCTAAACAACGTTTCACATCCAGTGATGCCTCAGTAGGTGAAAGGATGGCAGCCCTAATTGTCATGAGTGCTATGAAAGGAAAGTTGATGATGCATGGACATAAACATTGAGGAGTGAGGAATTGGGATTTGTTTGTATTCTATTTTTCTTTTGTCAATTCACTATGACTATGAAATAAAAACAAAAGTTTTCCAGAGCACGATGTTTTGTTATTTTTAATTTTAAGAAATCGTGATGTTGATGGCTGATTTTTTCATTTTACACATTTCACACATGATGAATTCCACACACTGTCATTTATCATTTTGCAATTTACAGTTTTTGAAAACGTTCGTTTCAAGTTTAACGTTTTTGATGATATGGATTTTTCCATTTTGCTGATGACACATTTTAAACAATGTCCGTTTGAAGTTTTTGAATTTTCAAATTTCACACATGGCCATTTCCAGTTTTTAAAAATGTCCGTTTTAAGTTTTGCTGTTTTGGTGATATGGAAACATGGAATTTCCATTTTGCTGTTTTCATATTTTTTCCATTTGGTGTATGTCGAAAGTTGAGATTTGACAATGATGTTGATGCGAGTGCTTGACCTTGATAATACTGCAATGTGTTGATGTGTGTTTGGAGAAACGTCGAGGTCTACGACTACTGCAGGTAAGACTGTTTTTACAAAAATAATGTCTTTTGACTGTCACATTTCAATGAAAAAACGAAACTATTTAAAACAAAATGAATATATAAGTGACCATTTACCCCCACCCCACCCACCCACTCTACCTCATCGTGTTTGCTCTGGTCAATCATACACACCAGTTTTCTCTCTCCACTCATACATTCACACCTGTCTTTGGGAACAAACACAACCACTTTATTTATTCCCAAAAGCACATTCTCGACATGCACACTCATTCCAAAAGAACTTTTTAGTTTATCATTTACATTACGAAAAATAATTAAATACTAGTTATTAAAGTTACTAAAAATCTTACTTATTTCATATTTACAAAAAAACTCAACTTTGTACAGCGTTAAAAGAATCACACTATTTACCAATCAAAAAAATTTTAAAAAATAAGGTTGCACACAACTTTTTAAAGAGCAAAAGGTCCAAGTGAATTGTCACTATTTACAAAATCTACTATTTACAATGACAGAAACCAATATTTACAAAATTCTAAATCTACAAGTTACAAAAAGCCATGCCCCATAAACGATTAAACAGTGAAATCACACCTCCTCCTCGTTGCGATCATAACCCCAGGGCAGGCTAGTGAGCAGGTCATCAGCCCACACACGCTTGTTATCCATGGAGGCGAGGGTGCGTTTTCTCTGTTCCACAAGATACAAATGATGGTTGCTGGATTGTATCCTGCACTGTGTATGAGACATAGCTTTGCCAGTGCGTAAAACCGCTAAGTAATCGTCTACACGTAGCGATTTTACCACTGCCCTACCTACACCTTTTGCTCTCTTGGCTTCCTTACAGTCGAGTGTGCGGTAAGCATACATTTTTGAAGCCAAACCTACGAATTCCGTCATAATGGAATCACCGCATTCATCTTTTAAAACGCCCATTTCCTTCTTGTTCTTTATGGGCAGCTGAAACACGTTGTCAGCACTATAGCAAGAGGTGTCGAACCAGTCACTATGTTGCCTCATGACGTCATAGGGGTTGCAGTGGCGAATGTGGTAAATGAATGAGTCCGTGTCCATATACAAAAGAGAGACGTCCTCAAAATGGCGTTTCGCAAACTCATAGTGGAATCGATACATGACCGATTTAGAAAAGTCTAAAATGACTTGACCCAAGTAAATGGGCTTATCCATGGTCACGCTGGTCTTACTCATTTCAATAGTAGCCAAATCCTCATCGATAATTTTGATCGATTTGAAATTTGGCTTGGCAATGTACCTCCGGGCACCCCACCGCCCCTCCCAGACATTTACCAATTTAATGTCACGGTATTTGCGGACATTCTCCATGGACTTGCCATAGATGCAGTTGTTCATTAATTTAAAAAAATTAATTTCAAACTGCTGTGTTGCCATTTGTCGGTGCTCTGTGTTGAGTCGCATGTACGGCTCAAGCCATGCTTTTTGAGCAAAAGAAATACCCCTGTGGATTTTCTTCAACACCAAGCCTTGGGCGAGGCATTGCACCAACATTTGGATATGTACCACATACCGATTTTTGTTGTAAAGTGTGCCCATGAGTTTTTCAATTTTCACTTTACTGTCAGGGGGAACCATTTGCTCAAGGCAGAATGGGAAATCGGCATGTTCATCATACAAGGATGAGGGATATTCAATATCCACTTCTAGCACATATCCACGGCCTGTTTCTTGGCTAGCCATGTTCACATCAAATTCTGACACTTGTTTCTCTGTCAGCCAAGCAAACTTCCCATAGGGCAAAGGCTGACTCATGGCGTAACCGTACAAATTATTCACGTCATAGTACATTAAGTACGATTCTGGTTTGTCTGGTGAATAATCAGGCATGTAGACATTGTTCGCTTCAGCATGGCGTTGGTTAAGCGACACAAAGCCGCCACGAATGCCCTTTTCAAAAAATAGAACCATGTCTACGTCAGTGAGTAAATCCAATTCCACTTGAGTGTATTTCAAAGCGGCATCAAACGAGAGTCCAGGACTCGTGTAATAGTGAGCCGGGTCAAGACCGTAAATGTGTTGACACAAGTTACGGAATTTTTCAAACACATCAGTGAGCAGCAATACATCCAGTTTTAGGTAATGCAAAGCATATTCACTTAGCGTCTTGATGCCAAACACTCGCCAAACTTGACATGCATGTGCATAGTCTTCATCGGAAACGGTACTGCGTGTTAGTTTCGAGTAAAATTTCTCTTGTGGAGGGAGTTTTCTTTGCTTTAAC
Organism: Meconema thalassinum; assembly: GCA_946902985.2. NCBI lineage: Eukaryota > Metazoa > Arthropoda > Insecta > Orthoptera > Tettigoniidae > Meconema > Meconema thalassinum. Next base: position 174,516,846 of record OX336394.1, on the reverse strand, counting down.
ACGTCCCAGCTGTTGCAGAAATCATACGGGAATATACCTTTCCGAATGCACAATTGAAATTGCTTAGGATCATTAAAATGCATTCTAGTATTTTTTAATTCCTCCTCATTCAAGCCATTCACAAGGCTGTCTAGCGAGGATGCCATAAACTTAAAGGAATCCAAAAATCGAATGCTAAAGTCGCCCAACCACCATGCCAGGGCCGTAAAACGCTCATGGTTTTGGGGAATAATGGTAAACGAGCCCTTGTTGACATGGCCCAATTCACGAATCAAAAACTGAATGTCATAATTCGCCAGATTGTGGAAAAAGACAGCGATGAAACGAGGAGCTGGAAAGTTTAAGTTGCATTTACTATGCGCAGCTCCACGAAACTCCCCTGTAAAATGCGAGTGGTCTCTGACTTTTTCCTCTCCACTTAAAATAGGCTTTTCGCAGATATGGCATGTCATGGCATGCTCATACTGCTGCTGTTGTTCTGGAGATAGGCTCATGGGTACTGGGTGGTCCAGTAATTCCTGTACATGGTCGGCCAACTTGACAAGTTCATCCAAGAACCATTTAGCACAATCTGGCCCCTCGCGGTATTTGTAAACGGATTGTGTGGGGTCATAGGCACACACCACATTAAATCCTATGGCAAAGGGTTCATGTTTTTGAATGGGTGTGGTTGAGCTGATGGTGGGATCTGGTTCACATCCCGCCATGGGTGTGGTGAGTGCTTCGAAATCTGCATACACCACATAGGGGACAGTGTCACGCTTGTGAATGTCCTTAAACTTTAACACAGCCTTGTCCCCTTGTGGCAATATCAATCTCACCGCTTCCTGAGTAACACAATCTACCCTATGACGTTCCAAAAGCGTAGGGGTTTTAAAATATTGCAAGCATCGATCACAAATATGTTTTGGACGCTTGTCCTTTGACATTTGACTGCTTAGCAATCTACTCAGGCTTTTAATGAGGCAATAGTGATTCACTTCTCCTACAGATAAATATAAAAGATGAATGTGATGTCGTTTCGGTTCTTTTGTGGCATAAAGAGGACCCACAATCTCATCACCGTCAAGGCCATACACCATGAACGAAAAGTCCTGGTTGTCTCGTTCAAACCTATGGATCTCGGTTAAGTCCATAGGGAACGTCACTCGAGTTAAATTTAAAGTATGTTTCAATTCAACAAACTTGGCCTTGTACATTCCTGGTCTGTTAACATGACGATCTTGAGCTGGCTGCAAGTACGCAGCCACAGCCCACAGAAAGCAATCATTGTCATGGTTCTCAATATTCACCACAGCCTTTTTCGAAGCTATTGCTGGAGGTGTTTTAATATAGCTAGACCCAGCATTCAACGGGTTGAAATGACAAATGTTGATTTGTAAATGATGAATTTTGTCTAAGGCTAGACCACTCGGTCCTTGTTGCAGTTTATCAAATTTTGACAGCAAGGCATTCACCACGTGGGTTTCATACCACTGTTCCAAATTATGGGCTATGAATAGCTCTTGCATTTTACTGCAAATATAGAATGTCTCTTTATGCTCTACATCCTTCTTTTTATATACGAAATCGCACACTAGTTCTGTATTCACCTTTAAAGCCGTATGCAACCTTTGCGCTGTACAAATTTCAATTTTAAAAATTTCAAAACAAGATTCTAAAAATTCTTTGGGAATCGAACTTTTTCTAACATTCACTATGCGGCCAGAGCACACACGCGATTTGAAACAACTGTTTAGGGTTTCCCAAGTTAACGTATCCGCAGCAGTAAAAGACATTATTTTGAAAGAACACACTCACCTGAGTTTAGAAATGTAGACTGTCTGACAATAATCCAAAAAACACACACGTTCCTGGTTATTCACAGAGGTCAAGCGTTTTCCAACACTCTAAAAAGAAATAAAATAAACCACCATAAGTATATCCATTCCATATAGTTTATGCATTTCATAAACAAAACAAAATCAAACAGGTTATATATTTAAAAAAACAAATCTCACCTTGACGTGTAATGCTTTTCTATATTCCCGTCTCGTGGGCTAGTATGGAAATGGTTTTCTTTTCTAGTTGTCTGTCTTTCTCTTTCTTTAATATATTTCCCACAGACACACGACAGGTAGGCTATACACGTTATCTGCAAACAAATAAATAAATAAAATCATTAATTATCTAATCAATAAATAATTACATGTATTTATATAAAATCAATAAATATATAAATGAATAAATATATACCTACCCCACAACAAGGTTAAGTATTTTCCACCAACACCAAAACTGATAAACGCAGTGTGTTCAAAGGTAGTCACCTAAGTGAGCGTGGAAATGATAACGACATGTCTTTATATATGCTACATTGCATGTATAATCATTTTTTCCTACGCTTTGAACATTCTGTTATCGGTCACGTGGACAGCTAACGTCCCAGGCGAACACCTGTGGCGAATCAAATTTCACATGAACTTGCATTTTGTCACGTACGAAGCAAAACAGGATGTCACTTGTTAACAGTTATCGCGCACGTGGACAGATAACGTCTCAGACGAACACCTGCGGTAGATCAAATGTCACATGGACTTGCATTTTGTCACGTACGAAGCAAAACAGGATGTCACTGGTTTAGCGTGCCTGTGGTTTCACATGTGTGCACGCCTTTCGCACTTCCCTGCCACCACGATGGTCAGATTATTTCACCTTCAAGCGTCACTTGTTGTCAAGTCAGATCAACGCCTTCCAATAAGCTCAATTGATATTCACCTCCTGTAAGTTTGTTTTCTCTACTCGCTTCGACCAACATAGAATCAAGTTCTCATCACCGTTTACACGTTAAAGGTAAAAGGTGTGAAAAAAAACCGCACCCTCGCTCTGTCATAAACCGACCCGTCGAAATAGCGATTGATCTATTGAACACAGCCACCGTGGTCAGCGACACACACACACACACACACACCCAGCCGTATCGTCTCTCTCAACCACCACGCTTTATAAACATTATAAACAGGTAACGGTAATGATTTTTTTTCAATATGTACGGCGTTAGGCCCTTTGTGAATTATTTTTTTGGAAAAAAATATCTACCACATTTGAAAGGGGGCGTTAGCCCGAGTCCTAGGACACCTCGTACACGTCTCTAGCGTTATTGGTTCGTGACATATCGGCAAAAATTATAAAAAAAACACGTGTTTACCCCAAAATCGCGTTTCCCAATTTTTTTAAAATTACAACGAGTGGTCCATAGCAAAGAGGACGTCTTCCCGAATCCTTGGACCCATCGTACATGCCTCTAGCGTTATTGCTTCGTGAGATATCGGCAAAATCACAAAAACACGTGTTTACCCCAAAATCGCGTTTCCCAAATTTTTTAAAATTACAATGAGTGGTCCATAGCAAAGAGGACGTCAGCCCGAGTCCTTGGACCCCTCGTTCATGCCTCTAGCATGATTGGTTCGCGAGATATCGGCAAAATCACAAAAACACGTGTTTACCCCAAAATCGAGTTTCCAATTTTATTAAAAATTATAACGAGTGGTCCATAGCAGAGAGGACGTCACCCCGAGTCCTTGGACCTGTCGAACATGCCTATAGCATGATTGGTTCGCGAGATATAGCAAAAAGTCTAAAATCACGTTTTTACCCCAAAAAGACTGTGTTTCCAGATTTTCACCTTTTCGACACCGACATTCCCGTAAAGAGCACGACGAGACGAAAAAAACGAATCCAAGCACGCCCTCCTAGCATGGCTCCTTCCATTCCAAGGTCGCAGGGGCTCACCACTTGCTTTTATAAGCAGCTCCCCCACCATCCCACTACTGCAGGTTTTCATTCTAGAGACTTGAAATTTATTTTGGGGGTAAAGGGGGTAGGGACCATTGATTTACGTTAAACAATTTTTTTTGTAGAGTTCCTAGTTTCCAAAATATAGGATTTTCAAAATTAAAGTGTTTTCAAAAAAATATAAAAAATAAAAATTTTTTATTACAAAAAATAAAGGTCATAAAGACTGTTCGTTTGAGCCATGGCACAACGTTCTATCCTGTTTGGTTTTCAAACTATCGCCTATTTTCGAAAACAAAAATTTTCAAAAAAATTTTGAAAAATATAACGAGTGGTCCATAGCAAAGAGGACGTCAGCCCGAGTCCAACAATACCTCATTTGTCAAAATCGGACCATGCGTTCAAGAGATATTTAACATGGCTGAGGCTTAGTAGTAGAGCAAGGGGGGTTTTGAAGTGGGGCAGAAACCGCCTTACTCCACTACTTGAATTAATAATGAATAGGCTAACTGAATTAATAAATGAATAGGCCTAACTGAATTCGTAAATGAATAACTGAATTAGCAGGTTCGCTCCTGGCCGTGGTGAGTGATTTTTTTTGAAAGGCGGCAAAAATGTACGACACGCATGTCATACAAATACAGTAAGGCGTATTCAACATGTTTTCACACTTACCCTTAAAATACAGTTTGTTTACTGAGCTCCAAACATCGAAGTTTGGAACTAGTAACCTGAACAAAACTGTATTAGATGTCAACAAAATACCAGCAGTGATGAACAACACCAACTTGTTCCAACATTCACTTCAAAACTGTTCACCTGGTGGCAGTAAGATGAAGTATTGTGCCCTTTCAGCAAGAAATATGCAAATCACAGTATGCCAGCATTGCTCAATTCGGGATTTTTCGGGGCTGCGGTAAGTTCTCCAACTCTGTGACTTACATATTTTGGATTAAATAGAGGATACACTTGCAAAAATAACAACAAAATCAACTCCTATTTTAACACATTTAATTAATCAAAATTATGGCGCTACAAACAATAAAACAAATAAACTACTGACCAATATCATTCTACTTGTTCAAAGTGAACAAGGAATAGCATAAAAATAAAACAAATATTAGATTAAAACACATGGTTTTCTTTAAAACCAACAATTCACGATTATTTTCACTTCCATAAAGTACTTATCTTAAAGTTCCATAGCTACGAGCTTCTTTGGCTCGATACTTTTCCATAATAATGGTGTCTTACTTTTGTACACCTCAAAAACTATTTTTATCTTTTCTTATCATCAAAACAAATATATAATTACATTTAAAATTACATGTTAATTATTCACTTCAATATTTGGGCATTTCACATATTCTCAGTATTTACTATCTCTCTCAAGTTTTCAAATTCACTACGGTGATCGGGAAACTACTTGTGTACTCCAGAGTCATAAAGATTACTTGACAAAGTCAAAAACTATGATTACCCCCGAATCTAGTTATCTTCACAAAACTCGTGGATTCCTTATTTTCCATACAACATTACAATAGGGATTTTATTTAATTCATTTGTCTTATAAGACCATTATCACATAAGAAAACTACGATCTGAACTGGCAAGCGATAATATAAATCTACAAGGACCTCGGTTCAACGCCCGGGTCATTAACAACTTTAAACACCCACGGTGTATTTCACTTCTTACAAGACAATCTTTACCCACCCTCGCACTATGAGGGTCAGGCCATTATACTCGAGCGTGATTTATGACAGGGAGAGCGACTCCCGGCCTAGCTTACGGTTGGAGCTCTCTTCAATGCTTTTAAAACAAACCTTCATTTTTTGTTCAGTTCTGTGGAAAGACCTGGCTTTTACTTCACTTATTTTCATTCAACAATATTATTGGTTCATAAACCACTTTCGTAACCTTGGCATTTATTAATTATGAGAGGGTCCTCATTGATTGGGAAGAGTAATACACATTCAACAACGAATAATTAGGGGCTTTACAACACGAGGATTCTAGGTTCGAATCTCTTAACATGCCTCGGGAACCATTTCCGCATTAGAGGACTTATACAAGACGCGATTTAAAGTCGGCCGTGGCCTACATGACATACGCTCAATAATACCATACATTAGCTCCCTTTTCAATATAACATACAAATGGCCTCGTGATCCACGTCACAATTTAGAGGACTTACAACATATCTCAATTCACTGCAATCAACTACCCTCCATAAGTAACTTACCAAGCACTTTAACTTTTACGCGTTCCTAGCGTGACTTTTATTTAATTGCGTTCCATTACGCTACACATTACTTTACGGCCTACTGTCTTCCAAAGAACTGATAAATTTCATAGTAACAATTGATACATATCTCAATTCTTATATTCATCTTTTCCGTTGACAATAAATCGCTCCATTTTTAAGAACATGCATTCACATCATGTCTTATACATTTATTAAGGCTCCAACGCTCTATATTTTTTATATCATTCAATTTAATCTTTATTTAGATTTCTTTACCTTGTTATTCACATCATGTCTTCATTCCTTACAAAAACTCAAAAGCTATTTCTTTCATATAATTCAAATTTACCTTTATGTAAATATCTTTGTTATAATTATTATTATTACGCTTGCTTTTATAACATTCATCAAATACACTGACATTTTATTCCATGCATTTCCTCTACAGGATTTATTATTTCACATAATTATTTATTATTTCTTAAAACTTTATTTTTGTTCAGATCGCGTTCTTATTTAGTTATTATTTATTTAAAAACATCCCTTTTATTCAAAACTCCGGTGGAATTGTACACAAAAAATTTCCCGACACCCAAAACATAATGCAATTCTTTACTCACATGTCTAAGGTCGCTTTCTGACCTTTATTCTCGTTTGATGTGACATTTTGGCCCACCTTCTTGACTTACTCCATATTGTACAAACTCATCTCGTGTACAAACATTTCTTGACACATATTCAATACATTTAACACTGACAACATTTTTAATACACTGGTGTATCCGTTTAGAATACACAATAAAACACTAAAAAATATATTACTTTTAACACACACTCTTGATATATTTACACTTCACAACTTTTTTATCACTAGGCCGTCTTTTTAGCCAATCACACGTGACCTCTTAATCTCCCGTTTCCAAGGGTGAAATTTATTCAATGTCGGCTTCCTATCCTGTAGAATACGAACGTCTCGAGTCATCTACTGCTTCCCTGGAATAGCAATTCTTCGAATCCCGTTCCTGATGATCGGCTATTTCTCTAGCTTGAACGGCTCCCCTTTTAGATCTGATTTATCGATCCTAGCGAAAGTCTGTTCTGATCGAGGTCCCCTCGATAACCTATCGATGACCTATGGATATTTTTAGCCACTAATACTTCTCGAGTCTTAGTGCTTTAGAATAGTTCGTCTGCTTTCTTGAGACAATGTCTATAGTTTCCGTTCTTCTTTGTTGATTTGGTTCTCGCACTCCTAATTTTATGAAATACGTTGCGAACCTTACTCTGTTTTTCCCTGTTCGGGTACTTTAAAATTTATAAACTGTTTATCTCGCTGTTCTGGTACTTCCGTACGTTATGATACTTTTGGTCGTTTACTGAAAGACCTATCGCCTGAATCCTAAGTTCGCAGCCTGCTTTGACTGTATTTTTGGAACTTTTACGGTAAACTTTGCCCTGTCGGACCTAAATCCTGTAACTAGGATTTTCCTAAATTTTCAACACGGCGATACTTTAATACTTCTTCCTTGCAACTCCTTATGGAGGTACGCAAGTTACTGATACTTCGACGCCCGTGGCTGTCGGATATTAATTCTGCGGTGTAATACAGCGTTTCTCCCCTCAAGGAATACTGGTAAACTGCCTTCGATGTCTGATACAGCGTAACGTCCCCCTCACGGGCTCTTGAATACTGCGTGTACGATGCGATGCAGCACTTCCGCTCACGGAATGCTTGTAGACTGCATGAACTGATACAGCGTGATTATGATGCTCCAGCGTCACGTCCCCTGGACGGACTAGTAACTGCATGATTGGCTTGGTGAGGCCAGGAGTTTTATACCTTTCAGTCACAAAAAGATAAAATCCTAGTCCTTTTCGTGACCAACTTTTGAACTAATTGTCGCACAATTATAAAAATCATATCTCCAGGAAGCTCGTCTTCCAAACGTAAAATAATCTTCCTGTGCATGGAAATCGATCGTGCATTTCCGATATTAATTCATTTCTCGTCCTCAACTGTGTGGGTGGTGCTGTTCATTTTTAATTCTCCCACTCCTTGGGTCCCGGTGAATTCCCAATGACGTATACTTGCGTTTGCAGTTTTTTTCTGTGCAATTATTACAAGGTTTTTCTTTACACAAAAATCTCTAATCCAAAATGATTCACCGTACTGTATCTGTTTACTTATTTTGATACTCGTAAACGGGTTAAATTTAATTATTCCTGTTCTGACTCAGCAGCGAGGTTGCCATTTTCCTGCAACGTAAGAGCAATTTCCGAGTCAAGCTTCTTCGTCTTACAGTCCAAACTTTCCACTCGTTCTAATAATATCCATGACTGGCTCCTTATAAATGCCAAGAGGCATGAGCTCATCTTAGGAACACCTGGCCCTAGCGCTTGCACAATGTTAGGCTATAATCCTGGCTTGAAATCTCTCTCCGTTCCCTTAGAGACTGTATGATTCTTTCATTCTTTTCTCAAAATACATGGATTCGACTCCCTTTGAGGCCATGGTACATGGGTTCATCTCTCCCCTCCTTAGGTAAATAAATTTTCGAAACATTTTGAGGAAATTTATTTCAATTATCCAAAAAAAAATATCTTATTTTTCCTTTTTAAATGTCGAAGCCATCATAACGTTATCCGTACCTTCTGATTTTTCTTCCTTAAAAATCCCACGATAATTTGATTTCTTTCATCTTTTTAAGTCATATCCGGTGATTGTGTCGGTTGGGTACGCTCTGTCCCTACCCTTTCTTTCCCCTTTTTATTTATCTTGATTTCAGGTTTCCAGAACCTCATTCTTCTTTACGGGTGTGGTCTATCCCTACCCGTTCCTTTATTTCATCATTCTCCTTCCTTAGATTGAAATTTTCTTCTTCAATAAAATCAATTATTTCTTTTATTTCCCAATATAATTTCTCCAATCCGCATTCGCACTCGAATGTTTGAGCTCTGTTTCCTTTTCCTATCTCATTCTCGTTTCTATCAAAAGTGGATTCTTCATCTCTAAACTGTTCCATAACCAGGGCTTGTTCATTGGCTTCATCGAAGTCTTCGGGAGGGTAATACACTTTTAAATTTGCTGAATTCATGGTCACTTCATGATTCGTTTCACAGTGCCGAATTCTATAGGCATTATTTCTCAAATCCCTTATTATTTGATACGGTCCGTGGTACATTTTCTGGAACTTTTTGTACACGCGGTTCCCTGGATCCGGAATGGCGGGTCTTTTTTACTAACACCATTTCCCCTGCTAATAGTGGCCGATGATACCTCTTGTGCCTATTTCTTCTTTGTCTCCTGTGGGCTTGAGCTTTTAGATGCTCAAAGGCTCTTCTTATACGTACATCTCTTCCAGGCTGAGCGTCTGCTGGCCTAGGAATTACCAGACTCCAAGGTCTCTCTGGTTGCTCATTCCGATGTAACGTTATTGGTATCTCTCCCGTAGATTCATGGATTGTGTTGTTTATACAAAATTCGATAATATCCAAGATATCTATCCACTTCCAATTTTCTTCGGCACAGTATATTCTACAATACTTGGCCGTCTCCCTCATCACTCTTTCTACAGGATTTGCCTCAGGTTGGCGAATACTTGACAAAATCTGACGTATTCCAAGTCTTTGTAATTCTTGTCTGAACTCTACACTGGTGAAACAACTACCGTGATCCGACAACAAATTCTCAGGTTTTCCCAGAATCGGTATCACTTTTTCTTTGAGTCGTTTCAACACCTGTTTGGTACTAGTCTTCTGTATGGGAGCAAGGACAACCATTTTAGTAAAGACATCCATAGCCACCATTATGTGTCGATTTCCTCTTCTTGCCTTGGGCAAAGGTCCGAAGTTATCAATAGATATGATTTGACCTGGCCTTTCGGGCAACAATGGTATAGGCTTTTGTCTCATCAGAAATGCATTTGGTTTGATCCTTTGACATAGATCACATGTCTTTAGCGTGTCCCTTACAGTTTCTCTCAGTCTCGGCCATACAAATGCTTCTTTCAGCATCGAGACTGTTTTGTCGACTCCCATATGTCCGAACGATCTATGGGCTAACCATACTATTTTCCTCTGCAAAATTGCAGGTACAACAATCCTTAATCGTGTATGGTCAGAGTCCACAAACTTATATAATAATCCATTATAAAATGTGAAATCTTGAGCTATCTTATTAGCTTCTGTGTACGCTGGTGTTCCCCTTATCAAACTTCCTTCAAGGAAAGATATGAGCATGTTCATCCATGGATCTTCACGTTGCCGTTGACTAATGCTCCTTAACTCATTTAGAGTACGCTGATCCCTGTCTTCCAAATCAATAGCCATTACTTCCTCTTCTGTGGACTCGGGCTGTCTACTTAAATAGTCTGGAACTATATTTTCTTTTCCTGGGCAGTATTCTATCTTTACATCAAATTGCTGAATATATAAAGCCCAACGCATCAACCTTTGACTGGATAAATCAGTCTTCATCAAAAAGGTTAAGGCTTTATGATCCGTTCTTAGAATGACCTGAAACCCATATACGATCTTTCGCCAATATTGCAGCGCGTGCAATATCGCTAACAGCTCGATTTCGCTGATCGTATAATTTTTCTCGTGTGGTTTCAGTCTCCGACTTGTGAAAGCTAGATAATTTTTCTTATCAAGGTTATCCGGGTTTTCCTGATATAGCATTGCCCCTATTCCAATCTGGGATGCATCTGTTTGAATTATAAATTTCTGATTAAAATCAGGATATCCTAGCTTCACATAGTTTAAGAGCATTTCCTTGGCCTCCACGAATGCTTTTTCTGTTTCCTCCGTCCATTTCCACTTGCCCCCTTCTTCAGAAGGTCCTGTAGTGGTGCAACAGTTTTTGTGTATGATGGACAATGTCCTGAGAAGAAACCAATCAATCCCAAAAACTGGCGAACGTTCTTCACCTTCAAAGGCCTTGGAAAATCCCTTATCGATTCCAATTTGCATGGATTTGGTTTAACACCATCCTTATCAATCACATGCCCTAAAAATGTTACTTGCCTTTGACAAAAATTTGACTTCTTTAAATTTATTTTAAAATTTGCCCTTCTTAAGTCTTCCAATAATTTCTTCAACTTTTCTAAATGTTCCTCAATATTCTCCGAGGTAAGCAAAATATCATCCACATAACGGATAGTGCAATCTTTCACTTCCTCTGACAGGTTTCGATCAAGCGCTCTTATTAAGGCAGATCCCGCGGTCTTCAATCCAAACGGACATCTCCCAAAACAATAGGTTTGTTGGTCGAACTGAAATCCAGTCAACAAGCTGGTTTTCTCTTCCAGTTCGAGATGATGATACGAAGAAGTCATGTCAATATTTGTGAAAATCTTCTTGCCTTTGAACTTCCTCAGTATTTCTTTTATGGGTGGTGCCGAATCATTTTCTGGTATGATTTTTGCATTTAAATTTCTGGCATCTAGACACACCCTCACTGAGCCATCCGGTTTACTCACAATCACTAATGGACTAACATATGGTGTCGCCATCTTTTCTATAACACCTGCATCCATCATCTCCTGCAGAGTTTTCTTAGTTTGTGGGTAATGTTTTTCCGCAACCGGGTATGGTTTTTGTCTGAACGGTGCCCAATCATTGACTTGGAACGCGTATTTAAAATTTTCAATCTTCCCTGGCTTGGAATCAAATACGTCCCTAAAATTCAATAATAATTTCTTTAATTGTTCCTTATTTTCAAGGTTAACTTTGGCTTCCTCTACTTTTCCTGACAGGTTGGTCTCGAACTCAGTTTCCAAATTATCTTCGAGTTCTATGTTGAGGACTTCAAATATCCTTTCTATGTCCTTGCAACCTTCTTCCGTTACTTCTTCCACGTGCCATACCTGTTCTCCTATTTTCACATCCTGTTCCTGTAGGTTAATGTTTTGCTCATCCACATCCTCTCTTTGAATTCTAATGCAGTTTTGCGAAAGGTCTATGATGACCTTGTTCTCACGGATAAAATCAATACCTAATATGACATTATACGGTAATTGATTTACCAGCAAGAAGCATTGCGAAATTTCAGTGTTACCCATGATCAGATCAATGTATACCTGAAATTTGCATGTTAAAGATTTTTTCCGGGATAATTCCCTTAATCTTTACACTTGATGTGGGGATTTTTAATACGCGGCCTCTTGTTTCCAGTTCATTCAGAAGGGTTTGCGTAATTAAACTTATTGTGGATCCGGTATCAATCAATGCCCTGACCAGTAATCCTTCTATCCTGAGCATAATTATGGGTAATTCTCTTTTGATAGGTAGGATTCCTTCCACCTCCTCGTTAATTAGCTCATCTGGTCTTGCTATCCAATTCAGAATTTCTACCTCCTCCCAGCTCCTGGTATGTTTCCACTTTTGACGATTTAAATTTGGAGTTTTTTTTTATCCTGAGGGCTTCCTTTCCCCTCATTCTTTAACTGAGCTTGTAGTTCCAAGCTTTGAGCTCCATCTAGTCGGTCGGGTGATTTCCGGTTCTTGATTGCCTCACTCCAACGGACCTTTTGCCTTTCAGGTTCGTCTGGTCGTTCGTTCATATAACGAAGACTTTCCTGATATCTTTCCTCTATTTCGGCCCGATATTCATCATCCCTATCCTCTGGCCTTACGTTCCTTCTGGGATAATTCTCCCATTTCTTTCTGTTTTCTTGCCTCTGATGGTTATTGTTATAGGGTCGGCTCTCTTGTTGCCTATAACCCGTATTCCTAGGATTTCTTCCTCGATATCCTCCTCTGTAGAATGGCTGTATTCCTCTAGGCTCTTGGTGCCCATACTCTCGACCTAGTCCTTGAGTATCAGTGCTGGTGGACTGATTCCTGGTCGATGGTTTTTCGCTGGTTTCCTGACTGCTGGCCATGTGTACCTGTTCAGTCTGTCTTTGGTGCCTAGGAGTTACGTGTGACGTCGTCATGTCTAATTGACGTAATACACTCTCCACTTCCACAGCACTTCTGGCTTTGGATGAGATTAACAACCTCTGAATCTCATATGGAAGTTGTCTTGCAATGGCGGCACACAGGTCGTTTTCAGCTGGAGCAATGTCAAGTTCGCGGAATTTACACAGCTGAGCGGTAAAAAATTCCGAGTACTTAGTTGGTGCATTTGTGCTGTACTTCCTAGAGTACAGATCTAGCCTCAAATTCTCCTGGACGTCTGCTGCCCAATATCGTTTTAAAAAGGCTTCTCTAAAGCCTTCCACCGTATCAAAGGTGTACCTGAAGCTTCTGAACCAGGTGAGACAATCACCTGCCAACAGCTTTTCAATAGCTCTCAGTCTCCGATCCTGAGGAACTTTCATTTCGTTTAAGTACTCTGCGACTTCCTTTAGCCAGTATTTTGGAGTAATTGACATGTTATTACCCGTAAACTTTACCGGTCTATCCTCATTCGATTTGATAATGTTTATTATCTGACCATTTGTCTGGTTCATGTATGGGGTTGACATCGCAATCGGATATCCTGGGTTCTTGTAAGGGCTCTCCCCTCCTAAGTCCCTATCGGTATCTGTGCCTTGTTCACGGGAATCTACCCATCCTGTCTTTGGAAACTCGTCCTGATTCTCAAATTCTAACTTCCTTTCCCTTCGGGCACTTTCTTCATTAGCCATGAGTTGGATTTCCATTTGACTGTTCTTATGTTCAGTCCTCTCCAACCGGGATCCTAATTCATTTTGAATTCTTTCCTGATTTTTCTTACTGGTTTCCAGTTCTTGTTTGAGTTGGTTTTTGTCGTTCCTGAAGCTATTCCTGATTTCATTTAAGTGTTCTTCTACCTCTTTCTTGATGACCATGACCTGTTCTGTTATAATTTCTGGTTTAACGTCACCTCTGGTATCTAGGTCTTCTCGTATTTCCTTTATCTTTTTCTCCATTTCTATTTGTCCTTTGACCATATCTATTTTAATTCCGTCAAGCCTTTCTTCAGTTTTCCCTTGTCTCTTAAATAATCTCATCATTTCATCTTGGACCTGATTTACTTCAGTATGAGTTTTCCCTACTTGGACCTTTAATGTTCCGATGGTTTCCTGAACATCATTAATACCCTGACTTATTTCATCTATCTTATGGGTACTTTCCTTATTTTCGTCCTCTCGTTGTTTTCTTTCACTCTGGAGATGCCCCTCGTATATACCTAATCTTCGATTTATTTCACCCTCATACTTCTTTAAGTTATCATCTACCTGCCCGGTAAACAGCTCAAATTGACCTTTCATATCCCGCGCATCCTTTTGATTTTGATTTTTCATCTCAGTTACTTCGGTCTGAACTACACCAATTTTGTTCTCGAGGGTTCCTACTTTCTCCTCAACCTTTCCAAATCGGGTTCCTAGCTCATTCACACTTTTTTTTATCTCATCCCGGGATGTTTCACAAATACTCTTGTTCGATTCTATCTGAGCTTTCAATTCTTTCTGCACCTCTTGGATCTGGGTTACACGTTCATTTTTACATTCATCACCCTTTTCTTCCATCTTAATTAATTTAGTTTCTATCGAACCAAAATTACCTTCTATGGCACCAATTTTATCCTCAATAGTTTTAAAATGATTTTGACATTCATTTTGTGATTTTCCCATATTTTTGTTCAAGGTATTTATTTGGACTTGCAATCCTGAATGAAATCCTATATTTTCCTCTTTTAACTCAGTTAACTTCTTCCCAAACTCAGTGTCAAAACCTTGAAATTTGTTATTCATTGTTTCTTCTAAAACCTTGGACCCCTCTTTCATTTCCTTAATTTCAGCCTTCAGTTCATCGTTCATTTTTACACAATTAGCCTCAATAGCTTCGAATTTAGTTCCCATGTTATCACTTTTAGCTTCGATATCTACTAATTTAGCTCCCATGTTATCACTTTTAGCTTCGATATCTACTAATTTAGCTCCCATGATATCACTATTAGTTTCGATAGCTACTAATTTAGTCCCCATATTAGCACTATCAGTTTTTAGTGACTCTAGACTTTGATTTATGGATCCTAAATCCCTTTTCTTTTCACTCTGTTGGCTATCCAACTTACTGTTTATGGCCTCCAAGAGCCGTTGCATCTCCTCACTCAATGCCATCTTATTAGAATATAGTGGGCTACCCATGCCACATCGCTAGAGCATGCTTGAGAGATAGTAATCTGAACCATTTTGTCCCAATTTCTTTAAAAATTTACTTTGGTACGGGTTTTTACTACACCGTACCCTTTTGATATTCTTATTCAAACTCAAAGACCTTTATGGAAGTATTTAAAATTCAAAATTTCGAACAACCATTTTTTCCAAAAAATAAAAATTTCGATTTTTCGAGAAAAACTCGGGTTTTCCCTAGGAAAACTCAGCCCTGAGTACTGGGCGCCATGAAATTAAGGTAGGGGGTTGTTTATAATCCAGGGCTGCTTGGTGTGAGTTTCTAGGGACCCATGCGGTCAGATAACATTATACGTTGTAGCTACTCCTATCATTACTTTACTTTTACATGAATTGACCGTCTTTAGTGTTCCTCTAATCATTAATCCAAGCACAGTACTTCAATTCACCCCCCTGTGCCCTTTGAGCAAGAAATATGCAAATCACAGTATGCCAGCATTGCTCAATTCGGGATTTTTCGGGGCTGCGGTAAGTTCTCCCACTCTGTGACTTACATATTTTGGATTAAATAGAGGATACACTTGCAAAAATAACAACAAAATCAACTCCTATTTTAACACATTTAATTAATCAAAATTATGGCGCTACAAACAATAAAACAAATAAACTACTGACCAATATCATTCTACTTGTTCAAAGTGAACAAGAATAGCATAAAATAAAACAAATATTAGATTAAAACACATGGTTTTCTTTAAAACCAACAATTCACGATTATTTTCACTTCCATAAAGTACTTATCTTAAAGTTCCATAACTACGAGCTTCTTTGGCTCGATACTTTTCCATAATAATGGTGTCTTACTTTTGTACACCTCAAAAACTATTTTTATCTTTTCTTATCATCAAAACAAATATATAATTACATTTAAAATTACATGTTAATTATTCACTTCAATATTTGGGCATTTCACATATTCTCAGTATTTACTATCTCTCTCAAGTTTTCAAATTCACTACGGTGATCGGGAAACTACTTGTGTACTCCAGAGTCATAAAGATTACTTGACAAAGTCAAAAACTATGATTACCCCCGAATCTAGTTATCTTCACAAAACTCGTGGATTCCTTATTTTCCATACAACATTACAATAGGGATTTTATTTAATTCATTTGTCTTATAAGACCATTATCACATAAGAAAACTACGATCTGAACTGGCAAGCGATAATATAAATCTACAAGGACCTCGGTTCAACGCCCGGGTCATTAACAACTTTAAACACTCACGGTGTATTTCACTTCTTAAAGACAATCTTTACCCACCCTCGCACTATGAGGGTCAGGCCATTATACTCGAGCGTGATTTATGACAGGGAGAGCGACTCCCGGTCTAGCTTACGGTTGGAGCTCTCTTCAATGCTTTTAAAACAAACCTACATTTTTTGTTCAGTTCTGTGGAAAGACCTGGCTTTTACTTCACTTATTTTCATTCAACAATATTATTGGTTCATAAACCACTTTCGTAACCTTGGCATTTATTAATTATGAGAGGGTCCTCATTGATTGGGAAGAGTAATACACATTCAACAACGAATAATTAGGGGCTTTACAACACGAGGATTCTAGGTTCGAATCTCTTAACATGCCTCGGGAACCATTTCCGCATTAGAGGACTTATACAAGACGCGATTTAAAGTCGGCCGTGGCCTACATGACATACGCTCAATAATACCATACATTAGCTCCCTTTTCAATATAACATACAAATGGCCTCGTGATCCACGTCACAATTTAGAGGACTTACAACATATCTCAATTCACTGCAATCAACTACCCTCCATAAGTAACTTACCAAGCACTTTAACTTTTACGCGTTCCTAGCGTGACTTTTATTTAATTGCGTTCCATTACGCTACACATTACTTTACGGCCTACTGTCTTCCAAAGAACTGATAAATTTCATAGTAACAATTGATACATATCTCAATTCTTATATTCATCTTTTCCGTTGACAATAAATCGCTCCATTTTTAAGAACATGCATTCACATCATGTCTTATACATTTATTAAGGCTCCAACGCTCTATATTTTTTATATCATTCAATTTAATCTTTATTTAGATTTCTTTACCTTGTTATTCACATCATGTCTTCATTCCTTACAAAAACTCAAAAGCTATTTCTTTCATATAATTCAAATTTACCTTTATGTAAATATCTTTGTTATAATTATTATTATTACGCTTGCTTTTATAACATTCATCAAATACACTGACATTTTATTCCATGCATTTCCTCTACAGGATTTATTATTTCACATAATTATTTATTATTTCTTAAAACTTTATTTTTGTTCAGATCGCGTTCTTATTTAGTTATTATTTATTTAAAAACATCCCTTTTATTCAAAACTCCGGTGGAATTGTACACAAAAATTTTCCCGACACCCAAAACATAATGCAATTCTTTACTCACATGTCTAAGGTCGCTTTCTGACCTTTATTCTCGTTTGATGTGACATTTTGGCCCACCTTCTTGACTTACTCCATATTGTACAAACTCATCTCGTGTACAAACATTTCTTGACACATATTCAATACATTTAACACTGACAACATTTTTAATACACTGGTGTATCCGTTTAGAATACACAATAAAACACTAAAAAATATATTACTTTTAACACACACTCTTGATATATTTACACTTCACAACTTTTTTATCACTAGGCCGTCTTTTTAGCCAATCACACGTGACCTCTTAATCTCCCGTTTCCAAGGGTGAAATTTATTCAATGTCGGCTTCCTATCCTGTAGAATACGAAAGTCTCGAGTCATCTACTGCTTCCCTGGAATAGCAATTCTTCGAATCCCGTTCCTGATGATCGGCTATTTCTCTAGCTTGAACGGCTCCCCTTTTAGATCTGATTTATCGATCCTAGCGAAAGTCTGTTCTGATCGAGGTCCCCTCGATAACCTATCGATGACCTATGGATTTTTTTAGCCACTAATACTTCTCGAGTCTTAGTGCTTTAGAATAGTTCGTCTGCTTTCTTGAGACAATGTCTATAGTTTCCGTTCTTCTTTGTTGATTTGGTTCTCGCACTCCTAATTTTATGAAATACGTTGCGAACCTTATTCTGTTTTTCGCTGTTCGGGTACTTTAAAATTTATAAACTGTTTATCTCGCTGTTCCGGTACTTCCGTACGTTATGATACTTTTGGTCGTTTACTGAAAGACCTATCGCCTGAATCCTAAGTTCGCAGCCTGCTTTGACTGTATTTTTGGAACTTTTACGGTAAACTTTGCCCTGTCGGACCTAAATCCTGTAACTAGGATTTTCCTAAATTTTCAACACGGCGACACTTTAATACTTCTTCTTTGCAACTCCTTATGGAGGCACGCAAGTTACTGATACTTCGACGCCCGTGGCTGTCGGATATTAATTCTGCGGTGTAATACAGCGTTTCTCCCCTCAAGGAGTACTGGTAAACTGCCTTCGATGTCTGATACAGCGTAACGTCCCCCTCACGGGCTCTTGAATACTGCGTGTACGATGCGATGCAGCACTTCCGCTCACGGAATGCTTGTAGACTGCATGAACTGATACAGCGTGATTATGATGCTCCAGCATCACGTCCCCTGGACGGACTAGTAACTGCATGATTGGCTTGGTGAGGCCAGGAGTTTTATACCTTTCAGTCACAAAAAGATAAAATCCTAGTCCTTTTCGTGACCAACTTTTGAACTAATTGTCGCACAATTATAAAAATCATATCTCCAGGAAGCTCGTCTTCCAAACGTAAAATAATCTTCCTGTGCATGGAAATCGATCGTGCATTTCCGAGATATTAATTCATTTCTCGTCCTCAACTGTGTGGGTGGTGCTGTTCATTTTTAATTCTCCCACTCCTTGGGTCCCGGTGAATTCCCAATGACGTATACTTGCGTTTGCAGTTTTTTTCTGTGCAATTATTACAAGGTTTTTCTTTACACAAAAATCTCTAATCCAAAATGATTCACCGTACTGTATCTGTTTACTTATTTTGATACTCGTAAACGGGTTAAATTTAATTATTCCTGTTCTGACTCAGCAGCGAGGTTGCCATTTTCCTGCAACGTAAGAGCAATTTCCGAGTCAAGCTTCTTCGTCTTACAGTCCAAACTTTCCACTCGTTCTAATAATATCCATGACTGGCTCCTTATAAATGTCAAGAGGCATGAGCTCATCTTAGGAACACCTGGCCCTAGCGCTTGCATAATGTTAGGCTATAATCCTGGCTTGAAATCTCTCTCCGTTCCCTTAGAGACTGTATGATTCTTTCATTCTTTTCTCAAAATACATGGATTCGACTCCCTTTGAGGCCATGGTACATGGGTTCAGTATAGAGGCCAAGGAGTAATAGAATGGAAAGATAAAACACTCTGTGGCAATGTTATTGTTGTAAAAATGCTATTTTATTCAAATAAATGCAAGCAGTCCCAATAACTGTCAAGTGCGAATGACTGTACAGCTTACCCTAGTTGCTATCGCATCGGTGATTCGTGCCACAGGCGGAGCTCACATCGAAACCTACTAAATAGGTCTTAATTCCGCGTACAAATACAAACCGATATAAAATAAGTGAATTAATTTACGTATTTCACAGTCATACAGCATAACGTTTTGATGTATAAGGATTACAACGCAACCAAGAACTACATTTTCCAACGACCCCGAGCCAAGACAAAGTTACCTTACAAAAATGATAACTTTCGTTCTTGAATACACAAAATTTTTAAATTAATAAACCAGTTATACAACATTACAATGTATATTGTGTTAACATTTGGATTCGATCTGATGAGGGGTTTGTGAGATAATAATTCTTAAATGTGACGCATGGTTGAAACACGCTTAAAAACGGGCACTTTTTGTGTTTCAACTGCGATAAAAATATTAAAATATAAATTAAAAATTCCAAACTTACATGAACTAATGTAAAATAGAACGGTGAAAATGATGATGTTATTGGATTTTATGTAGGTCTATTGGTTACTTCACAAACAACCTGCAAACTCGAGTGCACATAATATTTTGGTCGACAGTAGTTAGTTATTGTTACATTAAGGGCCGATCTACGAGGTCATCTGCCCCTCTTAACACGGATTAAAGTATACAAATTTGGGATCCATACTACTACAATCATCACAAGAATACATATTATCAGACAAGTTCAACACACACACAACTACACAAGGCTGATGACCAAGATGTGCCAAGCCCCTTAAATTGACAAAAACAACAACAAAGATATGTGTACTGCCATTCTCACTGTATCATATCTTAAGAAATAGACATTTCATAGGAAGTGGTTACTGAGGCGTATCAGATTCTTGTTGTTAATTCATTTAGGCCCTAAAGGGGATTTGCGACATCGTATCATTTAGCTCCGTGTACTTGGGTGTATGTATAAAAATATTAAAAATATATGTGTTTTTGTGGTGTCTAGTAGTGTGTGTATTTGTAATGCAGGGGAGTATTGGGAAGGAGGTGCCCGTGGCCGTAAGTTAGGAACCATCCTGGCATTTGTCTGGAGTAGAAATGGGAAACC
Organism: Meconema thalassinum; assembly: GCA_946902985.2. Taxonomy (NCBI): domain Eukaryota; kingdom Metazoa; phylum Arthropoda; class Insecta; order Orthoptera; family Tettigoniidae; genus Meconema; species Meconema thalassinum. Next base: position 174,496,124 of record OX336394.1, on the reverse strand, counting down.
ACGGAAAACCACTTCCAGGATGACTGAGTTTTGCCTCACGAAGCTGAGTGGATCCCGTTCCGGCCTTTAGAACAGAATCAAATTTCTTGGCAGAGCCGGGATTCAAACCATGACCTTCGGGGCGACAGCCAAGAATTCTAGCCGCTACACCAGGAAGTGGACAATATGAGATTCTACTTCCATTTGTTTTGTTGATAAAAATTCCAATAACGAAGATTTTCTTACCTGTGTCACCCGCAGACGACTTACACTACATGGCTGGTATTAGAAGCAAAGCTATTGATCGTTACATGCAGTAATTAATTTTGAGAACCGTTGTATGTTCCTCAGTCGATTGAAACCAATAGTTATTATTGAGTGATGATGATGATCATCATCATCCAAGTCCCACTCCAGTCACCCGGGTGTGGTTTACAAGCCTCCTCTTCTCTTTTCTGTCCTTCCATTTTTCCTGTTCCATCACTTCTGCCACATCCATTCCAGCTTCTCTAATGACCTTCAAAATTTGGTCCAACCACCTTCTTCTCCGTCTTCCAACTGGTCTCTTTCCCTTGACTTCTCTTTCTAATTCCCTTCTGGCTACTCTTTCCTTACCCATTCTTTTTACATGCCCGATCCAACGTAACCTTGCTTTCTGTATCTTCTGATTTAACGGTTCCATATTTATCTCTTCTCTGATTTTAATATTTTCAACTCTATCCCTTCTTGTCTTTTTAACTGAAGTTCTTATACATTTGAGTTCTACTGCCTGTATCTTACTATTTTGCCTTTTATTCGTTACCAGTTGTTTAAAGGGGCCTAACATCTAGGTTATCGGCCCCTAATGGTTTGTGTGATGATCAAATGAAACTTTCAACTAAAACTAACTACTCACTTACAAACTAGAAGAGGAAATTGGAAACAAAAAGGAGAACAATCTAAATAAAAGACAGGAGGAAGGAAATGCCCTCAATCCTCGAACAATGAGAATTGGTGGACTTCGAAGGCAAGAGAGCCAAGTAAGGGAAAGAGGAGAGGGTCCGCCCCAAAGGCAATGAAGAAGAGGGAAAACTAGACCCAGCTCAGGATTCCCTTGGGGTCGCCAAATCCCGAACTCACCAGCCGTGAGCCCTTGAGGGTGTAGCACTATCCAGGGTGCACCGTAAGTGGTGGGGCTACACACACCCTGCCTCCTTGAGGGCCTTGAGCAGAAGGCAGGTCGTTGTTGTTTGAGTTTTCAGTCTTTTGACTGGTTTGATGCAGCTTTCCAGGCCTCCCTGACCTGTGCTAATCGTTTCATCTCTACTTAGCTACCACACCCTACATCCGAGGCAATCTGTTTAACATACTATAACCATGGTCTACCCCTACAGTTCTTGTCCTCGACCCTTCCTTCCATAACTAAGCTTGCTATTCCTGGGTGTCTTAGTATGTGTCCTATCAACCTATCTCTTCTCTTCATTAGCAGTCGCCAGAAACCTCTCTCCTCTCCCAGTAGTCTTAATACCTCTTTGTTTGTAACACTATCTACCCATCTGATCTTCATCATTTTCCTGTAACACCAAATTTCATAAGCTTCAATTCTCCTCTTTTCTGCTGCACCAATAGTCCAAGTTTCACTTCCATAGAGCGCCACGCTCCACACAAAGACCTTCAAAAATGACTTCCTAACACTTAAATCTATATTCGATGTCAACAGATTCCCATTCTGTAGAAATGCTTTCCTTGCCTGAGCTAACCTACTTTTTATATCTTCTTTGCTTCGTCCATCGCTGGTAATTTTCCTTCCTAAGTAACAGAAGTCTCCTACTTCTTTTAGTTTTTCCCCTGTCAATTTGATGTCCATAGAGGATTCGGATTTATTTCGGCTGCAGAAGGCAGGAGATATCATGAAAAGAAAAAGAAGGCTGACCCCTCGAAGAATGAGGATATCAGGGGAGATAAGGAAAGGGCCAATTAAGGCGGGAAAGTAAAAGACTTCCTAGGCCATGGATACCCTAATTCCGTCAGGGTTGGAAGGGAACAAGAGTTGGCCAAGGATGGCCGAAAGAAAAGGTGACAGTGAGCAGCCAGGCACAAGTAAGTGGAAGCAATGGTGAACTCAGCTGGGGTCCCGTGGTCGCCAACCCTTATTATTGAGTGAACACGTCTCAAACACTGTTATAATAAAACACAACATCAGTGTTATTATATTTATTCTGATCTAGTATCAAATGCATCTAAAGTATGGAGAGGGATCAGGCCTAAAGAAGAGGGACTTCAAACCATAGCAGCAGCAGAGATACTCGCAAAACGACGGTCTGGAACATACACACATTCACTTACTATAACATCTATACAAGGCTATACCAGGTGAATTAGCTGGACCTAATAAAATGGTTTTATACACCCTATTTAAGCGGCTTCGGTGGCGCAGTTGGTAGCATGTTGAGCTTCTATGCCCAAGATCGCGAGTGCAAACCCGGCCGAAGTCATCGGATTTTTTTAAGAGCGTTAAAATCCCTCAGTATGCCTTCCTTCGGAGGGGAAGTAAAGCCGGCGATCCCATGTCATAGATTTATGGCATGTCAAAGAACCTTCCACTAATTACACCTGTGCGAAGCTAAATTATAGGTTAAACATTTGACAAAAGCTCTTAGGTTCCGACGCTCGGAGCCGACTTCGGTGGCATCAGGTAACCAAGTTCTGAACTACTGTAGTAGTCATTGACGGTGGCGTTTGACGGCAAAAGTAGGAACTACTTGAAAAAATTCAATGTCTGCAGTCCTTACTTGAATTGAAAACAGATAACACACGCTAAAGCAGTCATCACAATTAACACCGGATATCAGACAGATTCTACACACACCCAAAGAACACGGGGCTACATGACCGTGTTGTCGCAGTCCCTAAACTGCGGAACCAACCAACACCCCATTTATTTAGCGTATGGCTTTTAATGCCGGGAGTGTCCGAGGACATGTTCGCCTCGCCAGAATTTGTAGCTGCTTCTATAAGTACCATCGCGTGTAGATGAGATGAAATGAATTCAACTGGGCAATATCAATTTCAAGTAGTTCCAACTTTGGCTACCAGACGTCACTGACACCCAACCGCGAACGTTGTAACTTGATAGAGCGTTTCTAGCCAAATAACCTACACATTTAACTACACTCCAATTGTAGTGGTAGGTTCTTTTTATGCCATAATTCTATAACATGGGCCCGCCGGCTTTACTTCCCCTCCGAAGGAAGGCATACTGAAGGATTTTAGCGCTCTTAAAAATCCGACGACTTCGGCCGGGTTTGAACCCGCGATCTTGGGCATAGGAGTTCATCATACAACCGACTACGCCACCGAAGCCGCTTTATGCATCACAATTAACGCGTGCTGTTACGAAGGTCGATATTTCTCTGTTTGCATCCCGTATGGTACTAATGCACTGCAAGTATATCCCGCAAACGATAATGAACCCTCGTATTTGTCTGTAGTCACATCGAGGGTAAAATAATAGTGTTCAGTATCGTTTTCAGGATATTGTTTTAGATCCCTTAGTTGGGGGGTAGTTTGGGATAAAACACTTGTGTCACTGTGCTAATTTGGAAGGTTGTTCCTAAATGAGAGCAGCTTCCCGTAGCTGGGAGAGCTTACTAGGGTAGTGTGTTGTTTATTGTTTAAACGCTAGGGGGTGTTCCTGCAAAGATGCAAGTGTTTATTAGGGGATGGACCTCTAAATGCAGGCTACTATACTGGCCTGCCAGCTGGACGGGATGAGTAATACAATAGGCGTGCTTATGTCAGCGGCTCGACGTTATGTAGTTGAGTCGCGTGCGGGGAACACAGTGGAGTCTGACAAAGCAGTTACTGGCTACTACGGTCACGGACAATCGTGACGAAAGTCAGGAAGGGTATGAGGATGTGAAGAGGAGTGTAATTATCAATGCAAGTGTAATTTACTGACCATGTGTTTATTGGTCAGCGAGTGTGAATTTGTAAGTCCCTCTTGGGAAGTCTTAGGCAAATGTAGAATACAGCTAGTGTGTACAAGTTTGGGGGTAGGTGTGTACAAAATAAAGGAGTCTGAGCACTTTGCTGAATCTCACCTGATGTAGCAGGAACAGACGTTGGCTAGGGCCGCTGGCGACGCACACTGTATAACAGATCCTGGCTCCTAGTTAGGACTCCATTCTTATAGTTCTCGGTGCTGCGTGGTCAGCATTATGTCAACGTAGCTGCCCCAGTTAGTTGTTGGTGTAGATGTTAATGTATGTGTTGCAAGTGGTTGGCTAACCTCCCGAGCTGGGTGGCCGCCTCTTGCTGTGTAAAGATAATGTTCTGGTCTTATGATGTTGCCAGTTGGGGTGGTTTTAGTGAAAGATGGGTGGTGGCTCTCAGGGGTACTGCCCCCCCCCCCCCGGGGGCTGTACAATATACTTGAAGTGTATTAGTACCATACGGGATGCAAACAGAGAAATATTGACTTTCCTGATAACGCTAGTTGGGTAACAAAAAACAATATTATTAGGGGCAGCTGAGTTAGTACCTACATTTGAAAAAGAAAACGAAAATTAATAAAACAAAACAAAAAATTAAATAAAAGTAATACTTATATAAATAAACAAAAAATACGGAAAAACAAAAATTCATCATTCAAAAACGAACAAGTCGTTGAGTCAATGTTCACTGAAAAATTAGATTGCTGGCCCTAACCCACTCTCACTTATAAAGCGGATGACGAGATCAGCAGCCACCGCGTCATCGGCTAATATAAGTTTGAGTGTCATCTGCAAACCAAGGTTTCTTCGTAAGTCAACAAGATCCACACACAAGGTTAAAATGTGGGCCACGGTGAAAACGGCTCCACAGGTACAAAGTGGGGGGGGGGCTTCCCTTCTCATCAGGTACGAGTGGGTGGATCTTGTATGACCTATCCTTAGCCTACACAAAATGACGGGCTCCCTCTGTGACCAGAAAGAGCTCCGCCAAACGCGAGTAGTTCCCGTGGTCGCTCTCATTTTAGTGGGTATTGGGTCAGCTACCCCCTGACTCTCCCAAAAAGCCAGAACTCGTAGGCGTAACTGTGAGCGAATTGGCAACTCAAACTAACACTTGGGGCGCTGCGGTCGGTCTGAATAAGTAGGGTTTAAAATACTCAATAACACGCGTTTGATATGGAACACTTTTTATTTTTCGGTTATAATCAGTAAATGTGGTCTCTAAAGTAATGAGTGTTATTTTTAATTGTATATATGTATAACTGTGCGATACACGTGATCTAATTTGTGTGTTCCACTGGATTTTTTGGTGTCATTTGCATATTATCAAGCATCAGTTTTTATGGGTGATGTAGATCAGCTGATTCAAATTTACACAGGGCTACACTTTGGACATTATTTCGGTACTATTATGCGCAATATAATGTAAATGTCGATCCTGAGTCAACGCCGAGGACATTCAAGTAGAGAAATACGGTACATAAACAAATAAATAACACACCGAAGCTGTGCTACTTTTATCATTCCGAGACTAGCATCCACGCAAACCAGACGCCACTGTTCCAAGCTCCGACTTATATCGTGAATTGATGTCAAACTGATGATCCGCCAGCCTTTCCGCCAAGCCTACACCTCGTAATCGCTAAGTTCTTCGATATTCGAGCTATTCCACTACGAGTCATATAGGCCTAATTTGCCTCCCCGTGGGCACTGTAGAATGAGTGATTCCGCTACCATTCAAATATTCAACAACAAACCCACCTTTTAACCATCCAAATCAAGCAATTCCTGTCGCCCCCCGAGTTTTAATACAAGTTAAACTCATCCCTTCTCCCTACCAAGCAGCCAATAATTAATTATTTAATTAAATATTCAAGTAACTTCAATCTTACCAGCGCGCCCATCGTAACAGCTGTTTTTAAACTGAATAACCTTCGCTGGCTTTACGTCGCAGGTCTTCTGTCTGTCTACCTCGACAAGTGTTAGATCCTTCCCGGGGTGGAAAGGTATTATTATTAGGTATTAGGTATTATTAGGTATCATCACATTTCGGCTATTGCTATTTGCATCTTTTGGAAAGTGATGAAAACGTATGTCCGCAGCCCTCTTATACATCGACTTACAGCCGTAAACTGAGCAATACACTTTGCTTTTACTCATTTTTCACTCTATCCACGAGTAAAACTTATTACTTATGTATAAAGACACGAACAATTTACCACGATCTGTTTACCAATACAAGAAACCATATACAAACAGTCACCACGTGACAAATGTACCCTACTTGGTAAGTTTCTTATTTTTACCGCTAGATGTCATATCAGATAGCTGGAGTTGCCAATATCTCTAGCAGGTACCTCCATTGGTCGAGGTGATAGTGATACCGCCTCTTTTGCAGCTTGATCCGCTAACTCATTTCCCGCAATTCCCATGTGGCTTGGAAGCCACAGAAAGGTGATTCGAGTGTCAGCGTGGCACAGCCCGGCTAGTAGGTCGTGGATTTGCTGCACTAGGGGGTGTTGTGGGAAACATGTAGCAATTGACTGCAACGAATTCAAAGAGTCGGTACACACGAGAAAGTGGATTCGTGCATCCTGTAGTGCAAACTGCAGAGCTTCATAGATAGCAACGAGCTCCGCAGTAAACATACCACAGGCTTCAGGCTGATTCTCCTGGTATACTCAAGATGAAGATGATGACTGTTTTTGTTTTAAGGGCGGAGAATAGAGAGGTTATTTTCCCCTTGTGACAAAATTGAAAAACAATTTTTCTTTTCTTGAAAATTTTGTGGAGCATGATTAATTAAGGATGCATTGTAACTAGCATATTCAGCGTATAATATATACGTGCTAGTTTTTAAAAAAAATCCTATGATTTGAATGATTACGGTGTCGAATATTTCTCTGAATACATAATTGAAGGGTTCATTTCAAAAAACCAAGACAAGGTCAGAAATTGATTTTTTGAGATAAATACATCTTCTTCCTCTTCAAGTTGAGCTCTACGTATAGATATTATTGCTGTCTTCAAAAAGCAGAGAGGTCGGGTTATATACGAGTGAAAAATATTGGGGATTCTACAAAAATAAGATATGTTGAATTCTTTTCTAATGCTTTTTCAAGATAATTAGTTAGCAGGAATGTTTGGCTATCAATGATGATTTGTACTTGGTCAGGATTTACTTAATAAATAATCGTACTGGAGGATCAAAATATTTTACATTTTTGTATTATTATTGAAAATACAGCGCACAAATTGTGCATAGGGTTAATAAATTTGAATATACATTAGTGAATGTACATTAGTGTTTTCACCTTCCACCTTCACAAGATATCACAATGGAAGGTCCCCGGTTCATACATGTGATTACGAGGTATCGACTAGATTGTTTACCACATAACTTACAAATACAGGATACGTCTATGCCATGAAAGTACTCGGTGAAGCACAGTTTATGGTGGTACCCATGTACCGCCATCGAGTTAACGAAGTGTCGTAGGTCTTGATTGGTGTCAGTCCATACCTTATTCGTCATGGCTTCTGTTATGTAAATTCGAGCCAGATTTCATCCCTCTTCTTCACTCTCTCATGCACTAGTCTTTTCCAGGCGTCCGTAGATGGTAGTCCTCTCTTCGTCCGTAGGTCCTCAATGAAGAAGTTCTCCATGGCAAGTTAGTACACTGGTCTAGATTTTGCATATTTTGATATTTTTTTCGGCAAAAACTAGACAAGCCCAAAGTTTTTTTAAAGGTTTTCTCAACTATCCTCATAATAAAAATATTTCCTTTATGTAGAATGTAAAGCTATTAGTGAGACTTTAGTAGGTCTAAAAGCGTTAAAAAAGCGTTAAAATCCTTCAGTATGCCTTCCTTCGGAGGGGAAGTAAAGCCGGCGGTCCCATGTCATAGATTTATGGCATGTAAAATATCCTTTCACAGACTAAATTTGTGTAAAGCAAAATTTGTTAGGTTAGATTTCGTCAGAACGCTCTATCAAAGTTCCAACGTTCACCACTAGGTATCATTGATATCTGGTGGCGAAAGTTGGAACTACTTGAAATTGAACGGAACATGTAGCTCACCCTTTAGGGTGTCCGCTGGAAGCAGCTACAGACTCAGGCGAGCCGAACATGCCCTCGGACACTCCCGGCACTGAAAGCCATACGATAAATAAAATAAATAAGGTCTAAAAGCAATTTTTATTTCATTGAGCACAAATGAAGCTGTGCTGTTCTCTTTTTTTGAGTTTCTGAACAATTTAATTTTTGGACTTGTCTGGTTCTAGGAATGAACCCTTCAATTTGTGATTTATCTACTCTGTGACACTGAAATGCCATGTCCTGTGGTTCGGATTCCACGTAAAAAGGAGGTCCCGTGGCTCATAATCACAAGATTCACGGTCACGTAAAACTACAATCTTCCTTCCTTCCTTCCTTTACTCTGTGACACAACAGATAGTGAGTTAAACGATATTACTCGTGATGATGATGATGATGATCGTGTGGCCTCCGGAGAGGCCGAGTGCAGGTCTTTCTAGTTGACGCCCGTGGGCGACTTGCGCGTCGTAATGAGGATGAAGTGATGATGAAGACGGCACATACACCCAGTCCCCGAGCCACGGGAATTAACTCCAGGAGATTAAAATCCCGGGTGGCTCGGCCGGGAATCGAACCCGGGGAACTTTGGGCCAAAGCCTAGCGCGCTAACCATTCAGCCACGGAACCGAACGATATTACTCGTGAAAAACCTAGATAAAGTTGTCTATGGCTAAATATTGGTTTTGGCAAATACAGACAAATTTTGTCAAAGGTTTGACCCTGAGACTTATTGATCGTATTTGAGAAAGCTAACCGTATTGGAAACTGCCTTCGTTTAAATTTGAAAGGAATGAACGTATCAGATGGAATGCGTGTTATTCTTGGTATGAAAACTGTTTCACTTTTAATGAAATCTAGTTAGTTAATAAGGTGTAAGGTGCAGAACTACGAGGTAAAGTATACATAGTAAAGTATACAAATTAAGAATTAAATTAAGAATTTGTAGGTGGACACTTAAGTAGAAAAGATCGAAAATTAATCAAACAAAAAACAACTAATAGTTATAATAATAAACAAACATTTCGGAAAAACAAAAAATTCAGAATTCAAAAAAGAACAGGTCTTCGAGACAATGTACACAGGAAAATTTAGATTGAATGAAATCTATAACAGTTGCCTCGAATATATTACGCTGCAACTCTTTAAGTCTAGTCCCATTACAGACGCCTTTTGAGAGTAGTAAATTTCTTAGTGACATTCTTCATTCTCAACTTGTGTGGAGGCATCCCGGTTAGTGTTAGTCTGTTAAGAAATTCTTCAGAATAAGCAAGGTGATCTTCTGCATGCTTACTCACAATACTGTCTATGCTTTCGTGTACTGCTTCATCTCCAGCTAAACGTTGAAGAACGCGATTGTTTATTTCAAGTGCCTCTTCATTAAAAACGGTAAGAATCGCTTTTTCTTTAAGCTGCTGAGCGGTGACAGTAGTGAAATCAACATCACTATATAGGTGTTCAATTAGATCTTGTATTTTTGGATAGCATTTTGAAGGTATCTTTATCGTCGTTCCAGTCTTGCCTTCTCCTACTTTAAAAGCCACGTTGAAAATTCTTCCTCGATATACAAAGCATGCATATTCAGGGTGAGTTTCAATGCATGGAATTCACTCCAAAGTTTATGCCACTTTAAACAGCTGACAATGGTCAGAGAATCTGAACCTCTCCTTATTATGGGTACGACTTGACGGAAATCCCCACCAAGTAGGATTACTTTACCATCGAATGGTTGAGTAAATTTGGTTAGATCTTAGAGAAGTATGTCCACTGCTACAAATGCATGCACATGCGTCATTGCAATTTCATCCCTTCTTCAATATAAGTGACATGTCTTCGATCCTTTGACAACTTTGCTTTTCATGCATGCGCGCGCCGATTATATAAGTATTGCTTTCACGGATGTCTTCCCTGTTTTACGGAAGAAATAATACCTGTAAACTAAACTCCTGAATAAATCACTTACAAAATATAAAACATTAATAATACTCCTTGATAAAACAATATTCCAGTGATAAAAAAAAGTCGGCGAGACGATTCGATTTGAACACAAGCTTTTGCGGTCATGAGTTCATTGCCTCAACCATTGCGCTGTCAGCGTTTGCCTTTTTTTTAATAGCTTGTGTTAGGCTACTACTGTCGGCCAAAATATTATGTGCACTCCAGTTTGAAGGTTGTTTGTGAAGTAACAATAGACCTACATAAAATCCAATAACATCATCATTTTCGTCGTTCTATTGTACGTTAGTTCATGTAGGTTTGGAATTTTTAATTTATATTTTAATATTTTTTATAGCAGTTGGATCACAAAATTGCCCATTTTTAAGCGCGTTTCAACCATGCGTCATATTTAAGAATTATTATCTCCAAAACACGTCATCAGATCGAATCCAAATTTTAACACAATATACATTGGAATGTTTTATAACTAGTTTATTACTTTCAAAATGTTATGTGTCCAAGAAACAAAGTTGTTATCATTTTTGTAAGGTAACATTTTCTCGGCTCGGGGTGATTGGAAAATGTAGTTCTTGGTCGCGTTGTAATCCTTATACATCAAAAGGTTATGCTGTATGACTGTGAAATACGTAAATTAATTCACTTATTTTATATCGGTTTGTATTTCTACGGGGAAATAAAACATGGTCCCGCAGCTAGCCGATACGTAGATAGCTGTACAGCGTTGCCGAGATGCAGCCCATCACTTCCGAGTGAGGCGCGCCATGACGTGCGATGGGCTCCATCCTTGCAACGCTGTACAGCCTTCTCCGTATCGGCTAGCTGCGGGACCATGTCTTATTTCACCGTAGAAATACAAACTGATATAAAATAAGTGAATTAATTTACGTATTTCACAGTCATACAGCATAACCTTTTGATGTATAAGGATTACAACGCGACCAAGAACTACATTTTCCAATCACCCCGAGCCGAGAAAATTTTACCTTACAAAAATGATAACAACTTTGTTTCTTGGACACATAACATTTTGAAAGTAATAAACTAGTTATAAAACATTCCAATGTATATTGTGTTAAAATTTGGATTCGATCTGATGACGTGTTTTGGAGATAATAAATCTTAAAGATGACGCATGGTTGAAACACGCTTAAAAACGGGCACTTTTGTGTTCCAACTGCGATAAAAAAATATTAAAATATAAATTAAAAATTCCAAACCTACATGAACTAACGTACAATAGAACGACGAAAATGATGATGTTATTGGATTTTATATAGGTCTATTGGTTACTTCACAAACAACCTTCAAACTCGAGTGCACATAATATTTTGGTCGACAGTAGTTAGTTTCTCAAGTATTCTACTATAGTAACCAGTGTTAAGCTTACCTCTGAGGACGTCTATATCTCCTGCCAATGAACTCTGCAACACACAATACAAATCACAATGAGGTACAGTGTTAAGGTGTATTTACACTTAGCAGTGGCTTATCCGTGACGTTACCGGCACGTGATCCCGCCGGCCGCGAACTCACAGTGATGTCTATTCACTCTAATTAAACGTGGCATGATCGGCATCAGGCAGTGTTTTCTATACCACGGAAAATAGCGAAAATCGCAGAAGCTGATTTATAGATGATTGCTCTTATTTTGGATGAAGAGGAGGAGCAACAAGTGAGACAACGGAAGTGGTTTCATCATACCTGGAGAAAGAGGAGAACAGAAGGGGAATTTGCTACTCTTTATATTTATACTCCATAATTATATTATTCTTAAAATCCCTATCCGTGCACTTAGGGTTGGAAAGATGATACAGCACAGGATCATTGCGCACTTGTCACAATAAGTTTTTCATCATTCATACAGTATATACAAAACTTTGAAATGATCAGGGACACGGCCGTGAAATGAGAAAAATATCGGCGGGGACTAACCTGACCGTCACGGTACGGCGACGGTTAGAGCACTGACTTCACTGTCACGGCCATGTGCCGGGCGAGTGTGAATAACACCACTCAATATTGTTTCGCCCTGGATTTAGTCGATGGCCCGACCAAATGGTTTGCTCTGTCGGGGTGAAATCGTAGGACAGAGATGTGCATTTGTTTATCAGGCGAAACGTGTGTATTGTAGTGTGAGAGAGACAGAATGCTGAGTATGAGATAACGAGCAAGCGACTTATTGCTAGGGGCTGCGGGCTCAAACTTTAGCGCAGACGTCCGTTTATGAAACCGGAGAAGCAATGGCCGCGTTCCGGCTGGGCAGCGCAGAGGTTTGAAACTTGTTGGTGTGAAGGGATAACGTTTAAGACAGGATGAAAGAATACGACAAATGTGGTTCTTAAAAGTATGGAAATGATTTTATTACTACTTGTAGAGTAATGAGTGTATGCGTGCTATTAGAGCTTAGCGGCGTTAAAACACAATCATGGATGCAAATGATTACAAATAATGCAAGGGTTTGGTTTAGAAAGGGAATTGCAAGGATAACCCAAAAATAGAGTACACACTCACCAGATCTGCTAGGCGGCGGACGTACCTTCGGCGTTGCACAGTGTCGAGTGATCAAGAGAGATCTAGCTCTCTATGGTGGCTAGTATTTATTGGAAATGTTCCTGCTGCGTAAGTAAATCAGCACATTCTTGCGCTAGTTTGCTGGTTCTCTAAAGGCGGTCACATTCCTGGTCTACTTGTGTTGAAGGAGTGTCGTAAAGATTGCGACATCTGTGAAGGGTTATGATTGTTAGACTTGGAAAAATTGTAGTAGGTAGATGGTTGTAGCTGTTGATTCCTTTGTAGTCTTGGGCGTAAAAATGGGGTGAAGTGTGGTGAAGTGGGGCAGATTGGGGGGTGGTTACACCCTGTAGGAACCCCAGGGTGTAACAATATCATGGAAGAATATTTTCAGGCTCACCGGTAGAAGCACGTGCCGGTAACGACACGGTTACGCCACTGCTAACTGTAAATAGACCTTTAGGGGATTAATTTAAGAGTCGCTCCACATAGTGATGTGCGGCTTCATGTTAAATTCCATAGTCTGATGTTGATGACTGTTATTCTAAGGAGTCATCCCGCCATATTCATAATGTTAATATCTTCCTCCACGTATAAATTGCCCAGAGACAAAAAAAAAACCAGCCCAATCAATTAATAATCTACTGGTATTATAAAGTAACACTTGACATACAGCTCAAAAAACTGAAAATAATTTGTGAAATCAAATCTAAACATATTCCAGAAATTCTAAAAACAGTTTATAGAAAATTGGTGCCTGGACAGCTTGCCACGGTGGGTGAGTGGTTAACGTGACGGTTTACCAACTCCAAGCTTGCAGGTTTGCTCCTGGCCGTGGTAAGTGATTTTGGAAAGGTACAAGAATGCATGTCATACGATGTTGGCATGTTAAAGAACCCATATGAATTCAGTAGGCCGTGTTCATAATGGGAAAATTAATCTCGGATTTTTCCGCCAACACAAAAGTTCCTCTATTCTCTACTAGAAAGCGCTATAGTGTCAAGAAGCTTAGATATCTAACCTCCTTGACCTTCATAGCGTTCCAAGGAACGACGAAATTCGACATGCAAGCTGCCCTCTGGGTGTCAAATAACAAAGCTTGCACCCGGAACCGAGGCCATACGATATTATTATTAATATTATTATAGTGCCTGCACACTGTAAAACATTCTGTTGTTGATTAATGTAGGGGCTTTGCAACATCGTGGTAATGTAGCCCCATATAGGCTACTCAGGTGTGTATAATTTGTCTGATAACCTGTGTTATTGTGATTAGTGTGTGCAATAAGTCATAAAATCTACATTGGTTTATTGACTTACAAATATTCACTAACAAAATATTTATTTACCGTAATTCAACTAAAAAAAAAGAAAGCAAAGCCAACTCCGTACAGGCCATGGAAGCCCTGGGAGTAGTGGAAGGTAGAGGCTTCCACTCTTTGTGACAACGGCACTGGATGGGATGGAGTTGTCAGCTCCACGCCCGGCCGTCTTTGCTCCCAGGAATTATCCTGGTACTCATTTCTGATGAAGGCTGAGTGAACCCCAGGGCTACTTGTGTTTTCGAAAGTGGTAGTTTTGGTTCTAAAATCCACTACCTGGGTGGGGATTGAACCCACTCCCTTTCAGTTAGAAGCTCAGCGCCACTACCGATTGCGCCACGCAGCCCCCGTATTTCAGCTAGTCAATATTTAGCCTATATTAAAAAACTGAATAATGTATTGTGGACATGTTTCGAGGCGAGTAACTCCTTCTTCAGCACTAGAGAAAGAAATCTATCTGTGTCTACCCCTTATTAGTCCCGTTTTCCAACGGGGTTGGGGCTGAGATGCGATGAGCCACGTGGCTGATAGTTTCTACGGCCGGATGCTCTTCCTGACGCCAACCTCACCAGAGGAGTTAATGAGAGATGAAATGAATGAAGATGAATGACAGTTCAATTTCAAGTAGTTCCAACTTTGGCTACCAGATGCCACTGTTACTAACACCTAGCGGCGAACGTTGGAACTTGAATAGAGCGTTTTCTAACCAGCCAAATATAACCTAAAAAAATTGCTACACGCTACCAATTGTGGTGGTAGGTTCTTTTACATGGGCCCGCCGGCTTTACTTCCCATCCGAAGGACGGCATACTGAAGGATATTAACGCTCTTAAAAATCCGACGACTTCGGCCGGGTTTGAACCCGCGACCTTTGGCACAGCAGTTCAGCATGCTACCGATTACGCCACAGAAACCGCTAGCACTAGAAAGGAAATAAGAGCTTAAAATAAATTTCTACCTCATCTAGCTATATTGGTAAAAATAAAAACCCCTGGCACTACAGCCCATGAAGGGCCTAGGCCTACCAAGCGACCGCTGCCCAGCCATTTGGCCTGCAGATATTGGAGTGAAGCGTGGTCAGCGCATCGGGTCCCCTCAGTCGTTAATCTTGATTTTCGAGACCATGGCGCTGCCTCCAAGTCAGACAGCTACTCAATTGTCCTCACCAAGCTGAGTGCACCCTGTTCCAGCCCTCACGTCAGTTTCTAAAATCCCTGACGGAGCCGGGAATCGAACCCAGGGCCTTCGGGTGAGGGCAGACGCGCTACCCCAACGCCACGGGCCGGCTAAACATATTAAATCTAACCAGCAACTTGCAAAATTACATTAAATAGCCTTATCGTGTTCGAAGCCATTTTTAAGTGTTGCCTAAGCAGTCAATACGATTGTACCCATTTGTAAAGGGTGGTTACCTAATTTTATTTCCTAGTCAGTTTACCCTCCAGGTAGGCTTTTCCCACGGACTCAGCGAGGGATCCCACTTTTACCGCCTCTACGGGCAGTGTCCTGGAGCTTGACATCAGCTCGGAGATTAATAAGGGGTAGACATTAGTTATTGTAGCTCTGTAATATAGTGTAATTTATTTTTATCTTCTATAATTTTAAGATGTCAACTGTGCACTGGGCTATATTTAGTGTGGTATTCTTACATCGCGAGTAAGTGATGTTAACCATTCTTAATGGTTTTACAGTACGACCAGCCGCCATATTGAATGTATGAAGTCGCTCATATTTTGCCTCGGACATACGATGCCACATAATATGGAAACATAGTGTTATTTATTCTTAAATCCATACATACTGAATTAACCACCATGACTGAGTATTCAACCATCATCTACAAATAACCACCATGGCTGAACACTCAACCAGCAGTGTCAAATATATTTTATTCGTGTCACAAGTACCTATATTTTAATATGCGGAGTTAAGAATATAAATTGAAAATAAGAAGAGAAACTATGATAACACACGAGTTATGTACAAAAATGTATGTATAAATAAGGGCCTAGGTTCAATATTTGAATGTTCTTTGCAACGTCAACAGCATTATGGGAGACTAAGATAAACTCTTCCACTGAGCATGTTGGTGAGTACAAGGTACACTGGCAAAGATGTTTATGTTCAACGATGTCGAAATGTAAATATTATATGTTACAAAACTGTATCATAATGGGGGTCATTAATGTACTAGATTTCATTATGATATAGTTTCTCCAACCAATCAGAACTCAATAATTTCATTCATTGACCAATTAGGTAAGGATAGCTTCGCGCATGCACTCAAAATCCAACATGTCGGACATGAATTACATGATTTGAAAGTTGACAATGTAGCCTATATTGGACAACCATTGTAGTTATAATGCCAAACACTAAGACTAAATCAGCACGAACCTTTACGGTAACAGGAAAATAATATGAAATATGCAGGAAATTTAAGAATCTACGTCCAGAAGTTTGCTACACCACGCTTCTAGCCATCACAGACATGGAAAGTGTGCACCGTCCCTAATGTTTGCATAAACAAACTGGGCAATATTGCAAAAGAAATAGCACTGTACCTTAATATCCGCAACTCCAATTTCTTACATTCGTAAGATTTCGCCGACAATTTTAGTGAATGGTGTTGTTGACAAACACACCAGAACGTCATGGAGGAACCAGGCGTATGGCATTAGATCCACGGAAGTCAATAACCAGCTCTATTCAGTAAAGGGATTTCTTATGCGAAACTTTTCCGCCAGATGTCATAACTGTTCTATTTGGGACTCAATGGATTTGCCTTCGTTGGAATCCTATACACATCGAATTTGCAGAATAACTAGTTGATAATACGATACATTTTAATTTTAAAGCGTTTGTAGCAGCCTATTTTGTGTTGTTTTACCAAAATAACAAAATGATGCAACATAGTACCTGTGCGTTATTTGTTGGTGCTACTTCTGGATAAACAATGTTTCAAATATTTGGAATTCGTTATTGGGCAGAGATCAAATGCTGAACCCTAACAATTCCCAAGAGGAAATCAACCGACAGAATCTCGACAGATATTTATGAATATTTATGTTAGAAAATATAGTAGACTAAAGTTATAATTATCGTCGAAGATAAACAGTCATATGCAACTCGCCTATAATGGTAATTAAGACACTCGCTTCGCTCGTTTTATAAACGTGTTCGTGTCTTAATTATTGTCATTATAGGCTCGTTGCATAATGTACTATTAGACTAACTGTCTGCTTTTCTCCACAATCCCATAGGGATGAATCTGTTGTAAAACGCCATTTCTGCAGATTCATTGACAAATAACCACTCAACTAGGAGCAACGTAGATTTGTATAGAGTGATATAAAAATCTTCTAGTTGTTCTTTTTAAGGGGCGGAACAACGATGTCATCTTCCGTTAATTATTTATAGTGCTTTTGATATTTCCAGGATTATAAAATGTGTTTGTGGACTATTCTCTGATTTTTAGTGATGATGATCTGTATTATTATTATAGGCTGGGGTATTTGGTTATACAGTATGTGCTAGGGAAGGGATGGCCAACCCAAGGGCCCGAGGGTTAAGTCAAGACATTTTTATTGGCCCGCTGATAGCTCAAAATCCAACGTGGACCTATTTAACACTAACATTTTTCAAGCATTCAGCATATGTTAGGTGAATTCAGTGTCTTGATCGTGGATCATTTAAGATACAAAGCAGCAATTTCAGCTTTGAGTGAGATTCGGTGGCGTAGTTGGTAGCATGCTGAGCTTATATGCTCAAGGTCGTGGGTTCAAACCCGGCCGAGATCGTCGGATTTTTAAGAGCGTTAAAATCCCTCAGTATGCCTTCCTCGGAGGGGAGGTAAAGCCGGCGGTCCCATGTCATAGATTTATGGCATAATAATAATAATAATAATAATAATAATATCGTATGGCCTCGGGTGCCGGGTGCAAGCTTTGTTATTTGAACCCAGAGGGCAGCTTGCATGTCGAATTCTGTGGTTCCTTGAAGCACTATGAAAGTCAAGAAGGTTAGATATCTAAACTCCTTGACACTATAGTGCTTTCTAGTAGAGAAATGAGAAACTTTGTGCTGGCGGAAAATCCCGAGATTATTTTTGCCTCTATGAACACGGCCTACAGAATTCAAATGGGTTCGTTAACATGCCAACATCGTATGACATGCGTGTCGTGATTTTTGCCGCCTTTCAAAAATCACTAACCACGGCCAGGAGCGAACCTGCAAGTTTGGGGTTAGTAAACCGACACGATAACCACTCACCCACGGTGGCAAACGATTTATGGCATGAAATAGAACCTTCCACTAACTACACTTGTGTGAAGCCAAAATTTGTAGGTTAGGTTTGATTAATGCTCTTAAGTTCATACGTTCGTCACCGGGCGCTGGCTGCGATGGCATCTAGTAGTAGCGAAGTTGACAGATAGGTGTCGTGGACGGTAGCATTTGGTAGCGAAAGTAGGAACTACTTGAAATTATCGTCTGCAGTCCTTACTTGAATTAAAAACAGATAACACACACTAATACAGTCATCAAAATTAACACAGGTTATAAAACAGATTCTACACACACCCAGAGTACACGGGGCTACATGACCGCCTTATCGCAGCCCGTAAACTAAGGAATTAACCAATTAACCGAGTTATTCTCAATTCGATTTTCCTCTTTCGAATCTTAAAAGAGTAACATCGATTTATTCATAAATCCATTTTGTATTTCGGATTCTGAAATGGAAATAATATAAATCAAACCATTCAGGACTTCGTGTTTAATTTAAAGAACGTTGTGGATCATCCCCTTCCCCTAATTTGACCGAATTTTGGAAATATGTCCCTTTAGACCGTTTTCTGAAATTTACGATCTTGCTCTAAGCCTCGTCTGCAGGTTTTGCTCCAATTGCATTTGTAATCAAACGTTTTCTGCCATGAATGTCATTAAGAATAAATTACGTTCAACTATCACAGATGTTCATCTTGCCAATATACTTGTTCTGTGCACATCAAAAATGTTCAAAAATGATATTTAATTAACATTACAGATCTTCTAAACTTCAAGATTGTAAGACTAGTTTATGTTCGACGATGTTGAAATGTAAATATTATATAACAGAAAACTGTATCAAAATGAGGGTCATTATAACACTATTTTTCATTATGAAACAGTTGTTTCTCCCACCAATCAGAGCTCAAGAAACAGTCGTGTGACCAATTAGGTAAGGATAGCATCGCACATGCCCTGACTTCCATGGCCCCCTATTTTAAATTTCACTGCATGGCTAGTGTCATAGTGGGGTATTTGAGGAGGCCATGGTCAAACACAAGGCATTATCTGCGTCCCATGCGCTCTGTTCAGTACATAAAACTGGCGAAATCTCGACAGATATTTATGAATATTTATGTTCGAACATAAAATAGTTATAATTATCGTCGAACATAAACAGTCGTATACAACTCGCCTATAATGGTAATTAAGACACTCGTATGGAAATTATAAAAGTCGCTTCGCTAGTTTTATAAACATACTCATTTCTTAATTATTGCCATTATAGGCTCGTTGCATAATGTACTAATAACGAGTATTTCTCTATTAATTCATTATGCTACCTTTTATGATAATTTTCGAAAATGTATAAAATACAGTAAATTATATGATTATATGAATAAATGAATTACTTTTAAAATATTATGCTTTATATATCGGCCTAAAACATTTACCGGAATACATTACAATAGTTTATGTTCGACGATGTCGAAATGTAAACATTATGGTCAGAAAACTGTATAATAATGAGGCACATTATAACACTATTTTTCATTATGAAACAGTTTCTCCCACCAATCAGAGCTCAAGAAACATTTGTGTGACCAATTACGTAAGGATACCTTCGTGCATGCGCTCAAAATCCAACATCTCTATCTCTATCTCTATATATATAAAAATGAAAGTTTGTCTGTTTTTTCTGAATTTCCACGGAAACTTGCGATATTTGCGCGTTTTAGGCTGTTTTATGACGGATGCGCGCAAAAATAATTTTTTGTCTGTCTGTCTGTCTGTCTGTCTGTGTGTCTGTGGACAACTTCTACGAGTCCTTATAACTTGAGAACGGCTGGGCGGATCAACGTAAAATTTGATACAGATATCCATCAGAGGCACCACACTAATCATTGATGTAACTCTTCTCCGTACCTCTCATAAAAGGGGCCCTACCCCCTTAAAATACATGCTGAAATAGGCGTAGAAGGGTGAAACAAAGCTCATTTTCAGCCCCTCAATGTGAGAAACGAAACTCGGGGCCCCGAAAACCACATTTTAAGGCCCTAAAACCAACAGTTTTTGAGATATTCCCAGGAAACTAATTTCACATAATACATTAATGAAAGAATGCATGGCGGTAACCATGGCAACTGAATCTCAGAGGTCCATCTATTTCTGTAAGACGCAATGCAATTCCATTTATTACATTACTGTGAAGGTTTGCAAACGGCTATAAGGTTATAATGGATCCAAATTAAGCTGAAATATTCATTAATACATACAATGCGCTTAAGGGGTCAAGGGGTACTCTAGAATTTTTTCACGCGATTTACACTTGCGGGTGTGGTACGGAAGGTCTATTATATCCGTTCTCTATTATATAAAAATGAATGTTTGTCTGATTTTTCGGCTTTTCTACGAAAATTTAACATATTTGCCCGTTTCAGACTGTTTTGTGACGGATGCACGCAAAAATATATTTTTGTCTGTCTGTCTGTGGACAATTTTTTGTGTCCTTATAACTCGAGAACGGCTGGGTGGATTAACGTAAAATTTGATACAGATATCCATCAGAGGCACGACACTAATCATTGATGTAACTCTTCTCCGTACCTCTCATAACAGGGGGTTTACCCCCTTAAAATACATGCTGAAATAAGCGTGAGACAAAGCTCATTTTCAGCCCCTCAATGTGAGAAACGAAACTCGGGGGCCCTAAAAGGACCCCGAAAACCACATTTTAAGATCCTAAAACCAACAGTTTTTGAGATATTCCCAAAAAACTAATTGCACTTAATAAATTAATGAAGGAATGCATGCCGGTAACAATGGCAACAGAATCTCAGAGGTCCATCTATTTCTGTAAGACGCAATACAATTCCATTTATTACATTACTGTGAAGGTTTGCAAACGGCAATAAGGTTAAAACGGATCCAAATTAAGATGAAATATTCATCAATACATATAATGCACTTAAGGGCTCAAGGGGTAATCTAGAATTTTTTAACGCGATTTACACGTGCGGGTATGGTCCGGAAGGTCTATTATATCCCTATCCCTATTTTGTTATATTATTATTATTAGTATTATTCTTTTAATTATTATCATTATTATGGCGTACAACGAAGAGACAAAGCTCATTTTCAAACCCTTGGGGTCAGAAACAAAACTCGGGGCCCCTCAAGAGCCGTAAAGGGTCCCCGAAAACTATATTTTAAGGCTCTATACCCAACAGTTTCTTATATATTCCCAGAAAACTAATTTCATTTAATAAACTAAAGAAGGAATGCAAGCCACTAACCATGACAACAGTATCTCAAGAGGTGGCATCCAACTTTCCATCTATTTCTGGAATAAGTAATGCCTCTCTATTTATTACATTTATGTGAAAGGTTGCAAATGGAGTACCCTAGTTTTTTTTCACACGACTTACACGTGCGATATGTCGTACAGAAGGTCTATTATATCTCCAAACATCAACATTATTTTCAAAAATTCCTGAATAGAAATAGTAGACAGTTTTTTGCTGATTTTAGGAATTTGGGCCATTGGAGGCTAAAAACACTGAATTTTCATGCACCACAAGCCTTTATAATTTATAAAAGGGGTCTCCCTGTAGTTGGGCACTTGACACAACGGTTAGGGTCAGTTCGTATGTGACGTGTATTGCGATTCTTCTACGAAGTTTTCAATTTTATTTCCACGCCAGGAAGAACACGTTAGGTAAATTTAGTTTGAGAGCACATTTTAACTAATAATTTTTCTTTGCCAACAAACAGGTTCCAAGCCCCTAAACATTGCAACAGTAGCTCAATTGATAACATCTGGTTATTAATACCGAAGACCGTTCGAAGAATGGGTACTTCTGCTAGTCTCTATATATATAAGAATGAAAGTTTGTCTGTTTTTTTCTGAACTTCTACGGAAATTTGCGTTATTTACGCGTTTCAGACTGTTTTATGACGGATGCGCGCGAAAATAAAATTTGTGACTGTCTGTATGTCTGTTTGTCTGTCTGTCTGTCTGTGGACAAAGTGGTTGTTCCCTTATAACTCGAGAACGGCTGAGTGGATCAACGTAAAATTTGGTACAGATATCCTTCAGAGGCACGACACTAATCATTGATGTAACTCTTCTCTGTACCTCTCATAAAAGGGGGCCTACCCCCTTAAAATACTTGCTGAAATAGGCGTAGAAGGGAGAGACAAAGTTCATTTTCAGCCCCTCAATGTGAGAAGCAAAACTCGGCCCCGAAAACCACATTTCAAGGCCCTAAAACCAACAGTTTTTGAGATATTCCCAGAAAATCAATTCCATTTAATACAATAATGAAAGAAAGTAAGTCGGTAACCATGGCAACAGAAACTCACAGGTCCATCTATTGCTGTAAGACGCAATACAATATTCCATTTATTACGTTGGTTGGTTCTTAAGTTTAGGGGCTGCGACAACACGGTCATGTAGCCCCGTGTACTTAAGGTGTGTGTAGAATCTGTCTGATAACCGGTGTTAATTGTGATGACTGTATTAATGTGTGTTATCTGTCTTTTAAATTAAGCACTGCAACTTAGAATTTTTCAAATAGTTCCTACTTTTGCCGCCAAGCGCCACCGTCAACGACTACTAGGCCAAGTTCAGAACTTAGCTACTAGACGCCACCACGGTCATTTATTACGTTACTGAGATAGTTTGCAAACGGCTATAAGGTTATAACGGGACCAAATTAAGCTGTAAAATTCATCAATACATATAATGCGCTTAAGGGGGTCAAGGGGTACTCTAGAATTTTTTCACGTGATTTACACGTGCTGGTGTGGTACGGAAGGTCTATTATATCCCTATACCTATATTGTTATATTATTATTGTAATTATTATTATTATTATACTACGGCCTACAACGACGAGACAAAGCTTATTTTCAGCCCCTTGGTGTCAGAAAAAAAAAACTCGGGGCCCTTAAACAGCCGTAAAGGGTCCCCGAAAACTACATTTTAAGGCTCTAAACCCACGAGTTTCCGAGAAATTCCCAGAAAACTAATTTCATTTAATAAAGTAATGTATGAATGCAAGCCAGTAACCATGACAACAGTGTCTCAAAAAGTTACATCCAACTTCCCATCTATTTCTGCAAGAAGTAATGCCACTCCATTTATTAAATTTCTGTGAACGTTTGCAAATGGCTATAAGGTTATCACGGAACCAACAAAAACTGTAAAATTCATCAATGCGCTTAAGGGGGTCAAGGGGTAACCTAGATTTTTTCACAAAGACTTAAACGTGCGATATGTCGTAAAGAAGGTCTATTATATCTTCAAACAGCAACATTATTTTCAAAAATTCCTGGATTGAAATAATTTATTTTTTATTTTATTTTTTTGCTTTTAGGAATTTGGGCGATTGGAGGCAAAAAAAAACCTGAATTTGCATGCACCACAAGCCTTTATAATTTAT
Source organism: Meconema thalassinum (assembly GCA_946902985.2). NCBI lineage: Eukaryota > Metazoa > Arthropoda > Insecta > Orthoptera > Tettigoniidae > Meconema > Meconema thalassinum. The sequence continues at coordinate 174,472,570 of OX336394.1, read as the reverse complement.
TAAAGGGGTCTTCCTCTGGATGCGGACTTGACACAACAGTGAGGGTCAGTTTTTATGTGACGTGTATAATTGCGGTTCGTCTACGAGGTTTTCAATTTTATTTTCACGTCAGGAAGTACACGGTAGGTAAATTACTTTCAGAGCATGTTTCAACTAATCATATATTTTTGTCGACAAACAGGTTCCAAGCCCCTAACCATTACAACAGTAGCTCAATTGATTACGTCTGGTTATTAATACCGAAAACCGTTCGAAGAATGGGTACTTCTGCTAGTGTCTATATAAATTACCGAAAGTGCACCGTCCATATGTTTGCGTAAATAAATTGCAAAGCACACAGAGCGCATGCGTCGGTCGGTCAGAGAGCTTGGAAAACAGAGATATCCTACCCAGCGCTCTCACTCCGATCACAACATTTTAGTGACTGAATCTCAACAGATATTTATGAATATTTATGTTGAAACATACAATAAAGTTATAATTATTGTCGAACATAAACAGTCGTATACAACTCACCTATAATGGTAATGAAGAAGAAGATGATCGTGTGGCCTCCGAAGGGGCCAAGTGCAGGTCTTTCTAGTTGACGCCCGTAGGCGACCTGCGCGTCGTAATGAGGATGAAGTGATGATGAGGACGGCACATACACCCAGTCCCCGAGCCACGGGAATTAACCGCAGGAGATTAAAATCCCTGATAACTCGGCCGGGAATCGAACCCGGGGCACTTTGGGCCAAAGCCTAGCGCGCTAACCATTTAGCCACAGAGCCGGACTATAATGGTAAATAAGACACTCGTATGGAAATCATAAAACTCGTGTCTTAATTAATGCCATTATAGGCTCGTTGCATAATGTATTATGGTTGGTTGGTTCCTTAGTTTAGGGGCTGCGACAACGCGGTCATGTAGCCCCGTGTACTTTGGGTGTGTGTAGAATCTGTCTGATAACCGGTGTTAATTGTGATGACTGTATTAGTGTGTGTATCTGGTTTTTTAAATTAAAGTATGGACTGCAACTTTGAATTTTTCAAATAGTTCCTACTTTTGCCGCCAAACGCCACCGTCAACGACTACTAGGCCTAGTTCAGAACTTAGCTACTAGACGGCACCGCAGTCGACTCTTGGCAACGAACGTAGCAACCTAAGAGCGTTGTTAACGTTCTTAACCGATACAATTCAGTTTCACAAAGGTGTAATTAGTGGAGAGTTCTTTAACATACCATAAATCTATGACATGGGACCGCCGGCTTTAGTTCCCCTCCGAAGGAAGGCATACTGAGGGATTTTTAACGCTCTTAAAAAATCCGACGTCTTCGGCCGGGTTTGAACCCGCTATCTTGGGCATAGAAGCTCAGCATGCTGCCAACTACGCCACCGAAGCCACCATAATGTACTATATTAATATAAATTTAGAAGAAATGGCATAGAGGGCAAGACCAGAAGAGTCAGAAATAAAAAGATAAGAAAAGGACAGGAATCTTGAAGCTGCAGGACAGGATAACAACAAAGTTAAAGTGATATGGTCACATGATGAAGATGGGAGAGGAGAGATTACCAAAGAAAGCATTTTCCGAAAAGCTGACAGGGAAGAGACTACGAGGAAGACCCCGAAAGAGATGGACGGATACAGTCTGGGAGTGCATAGAGAAGAGGGGAAGGAAACATGAAGAAGTACTTGAAAAAGGAGAGGAGTGGTGGAGAGACAGGCAACGATGGAGGTCTTTAATTCACAACCCGACCCAGGAAGCTGGAAAACTGGAAATGAAGATGATGATGATTAATTTAAATTTAGTTAGATGGGTCTTCAAAATTTTTAAAAACAATTTACTGGCCCAAACTCAATATATAAGGTGCGTTCAAAAATTAACGAGCCGGAGGCTGGAATGCGCAAATCGGTGACTACATCAGCTAATCGTGGCGTGTGTAACGAGGTGTGGTTCCGACCAGAGCGTGGAAGGCCACAGACCGTCGCTAGAGGGCACGCGTGCACGTCACTTGACGATACAAAGCGAGCAGCAGCATGCATCGATCATTCAACGCTGCCAGTCGCATTGCAAACAGTGACACGGAGGCGTCAAACGAAGAGCAAAGAGGTGTTGTTCGGTTTCAGACAGCGGAAGGAGTAGGGGGAACGGACATTCATCGCCGAATGTCACAAGTGGACGGCGAACACTGCATGTCCCTTGCAAGGGTCAAGCATGGCACAAGTGTTTCAGGGAAGGACGGGTGTCGTTAGCCGATGATGCCCGGTCTGGGGCAACCCCCTGCATTACCGATGACATCGTCCAGCTGGTTGATGCACTCATTACCCAGGACCGCAGAGTGACAGTCAACGCCATAGCCGCCGTGGTCGCTCCACGACAATGCACGACCTCATTCGGCCAACACAGTCGCGGCACTCGTGCAGAAATTCAATTGGGAGGTTCTCGGCCACCCTCCATACAGTCCAGACCTCTCTCCCTGTGATTACGCCATGTTTGGTCCCCTGAAAAGGGCTCTGTGGGGCCAACGCTTCACCTCGGACGCCGACGTCCAGCTGTACGTGCGGAACTGGTTCACATCGCAGCCCAGGGAATTTTGTGAGGCAGCCATTCACCGCCTCGTGTCACAGTGGGACAAGTGCCTCAACCGCCAGAGCCAATACTTCTAACATACAGGTACTGGTTTCTGTAATTATGCCTCCGGCTCGTTACTTTTTGAACGCACCTTATAGGTTGGCCACCTCTGTGCTAGAGGGAGTATATAACGTGTAACATACCGTCTGATATACACCCACAGAGGTCCAATGTAATGACGTCAACCTTCTCAGAAGCCCTGAAATGAAACAAAGAATAGTTAGTTATTTGTGTTTTAAGCGGCGGAACTACGAGGTCATCTGCCCCTAAAACAAAGAATGAACTGCAATCATGATCACTATACAGGGTGATTTTTTCCACCGTGTACAAACTCGAGGAGAGGCCGGAAATGCATGGTTTGTTTGTTAGGGATCACTTATTAGATAATTCTTTGTTACAGAGACGGTGGTCTTATACGCGCTGTACTATGCTGCCACAGTTACAGCATGTGTTGAAAATGATTCCTATGTGCCCCCACGCATGCGTGTACGCACCGTAGCATGTTCTGTCTAACACGTTCACATCGGTCATGCTGCATCCGAACAGTGTCAGAGGCAGCATGAATACGCTGCTCCAGTGTCTCCACATCTGGAATGGGCTCTGCATACACGATACTTTTGAGATGGCCCAATAACCAGAAATTGCATGGGTTGAGATCTGGTGAACGAGTAGGCCATGCATCTGGACCTCCTCGTCCAATCCATCGACCAGGGAAAACACAATTGAGATACGTCCGGACGTTAACGGTGAAGTGGGCAGGAGCACCATCATGTAGCAGCCTCATAACCCTGCGAATCATCAATGGTACGTCTTCCAGCAAGGGAGGCAAAGTCACCCGCAAGAAACGCCGATGGTTACGGCCTGTTAGCCAACGTGGAAGGAAGACTGGTCCCTAGCATTGACACCATGCATTTCCGGACATACGTTCATTAGACCATTTTTGTTCCGTATCCTCTCCGCGATCAATCCCTAGAGTGTGTACACGGTGGAAAAATCACCCTGTATAGAGACTTTTACATGTGAACACGATTGAGCTTGGTCCACGGGCAAAACATTCCTCTGGGCCCCTGGTCTGTAGGGTAGGTTAGAATGGGATGAAGACGTCGTCTGGACTGAATATTTATAGACATGGGATTTTTGGGAACCAGTGCTGGATTACCCATTAGTCCCGCCTAGGCCCAGGCCTAGGGCCCCCTAATATCTGGGGCCCCCAAAATTTTATTCCGAAGATTTAGTAAAATTGTTATCCAGAACTGAGACAGTTTCAGCATTATATTAAATTGCAATGTCCTTTAAAAACTGAGTTCAGTCATTCTGAACTTCTCGAAATTCTTATTCGAGACAAGCTTGAGTCTGTTTTACCAAACGTTGAAATTGCTTTTCGCATTTTTCTGACCCTCATGATAACGAATTTTTGTGCGGATCGCTCGTTTTCAAAATTGAAATGGATCAAAAGTGCGCAAAAAAGCATCATGTCACAAGAACGATTAGACATGCTAAGTTTAATGTATATCGAGTCAGATGTTCTGCGGGAAATTAATTTTGATGACATTGTAGAAGATTTCATTGACCGAAAAAACAAAACAAAAAAATTGATTAGATTTTACAGAAATAAAAAAAAATAGTATGATTTGTTAAATTGTTCATCAAATCATCTGAAATGTTTTCAGATAACGATGATAGTTTCAATTGAAATATATGTATATATGTAGACTATGTATGATTTAATAAAAAGTGTATTATTCATCTTGAGAAAAAAATATCTTGTATATACTTTATTAAATGTACAGGTGCTAAAAAATAAAAATTATTTCAAAAAATAAAGGGGCCGCAAAAATCTGAGGGACTTGGGCCTCATTTTACCTTAATCCGGCACTGTTGGGAACCAATTTACACTGGCAGTATTATCAAGTTAGATAGACTTGGGATTCTCTTCGGGAATTTTACCAATATGACAGTTGCATTATTCTTTGATTTCTGAGAACCTCAGAACAGTGTGGCAAACCACCACAGGGAAGTATCCGTTTGAGATCTGGACTGGGTGATTCAATATAACGACCTGAATGATAAAGTAGTCACTTCAAACTTGCTTTACAGAAACGATCTTCAAATTGAAAACCGACGTTATTTCAGGTAATAACTTCGGTTGGTTGGTTCTTCAGTTTAGGGGCTGCCACAACGCGGTCATGTAGACCCGTGTACTTTGCGTGTGTGTAGAATCTGCTTGATAACCGGTGTTAATTGTGATGGCTGTATTAGTGTGTCTTATTTGTAATTCAGGTAAGGACTGCAGACGATCAATTTCAAGTAGTTCCTACTTTTGCTATCGAATGCTACCATCAACGACACCTAGCAGCGAACTTAGCTACTAGACGCCACCGTAACCGACACCTGGCGACGGATGTTGGAACTTAATAGAGCGTTAATCAAATCTAACCTACAAATTTAGCTTCACACAATTGCAGTTACATGCTATAAATCTATGACATGGGCCCGCCGGCTTAACTTCCCCTCCGAAGGAAGGCATACTGAGGGATTTTTAATGCTCTTAAAAATCCGACGACTTCGGCCGGGTTTGAACCCGCGATCTTGGGCATAGCAGCTCAGCATGCTACCAACTATGCCACTTAAGCCGCAGTAATAATTTCCTTTAACACAGCAAAGAAAACCAAAAGAAGTATCCCATTTAACTCTTCATTTTTTAGTATTGTTATCTGACGTCAAGGAGATTAGAGTCTGAAGTCCTATGGAACCTATTGAAGATCAGTGCTGCCACTTGATGATGATGTCTGACCCTGGCACAAAGCAGCCGACTTTGCCCGGTGGATTTATTATTTTATGGATGATAATGAATAGCCTACTACTACAGAACTGGCACATGTTACTTAAACTAACAGAAAAAGAATATTTTAAAAATATAACTTTTTGTGGTGGTGGTGGTAGTGGGGGTGAAGTAGTACAGTATAATGGACATAACATTCAGGTCATTTTCCCGTAATGATAATGATAATAATGAATAGGGAAACGGCTATTTACTAACTACAGTACTGTCACATGTAATTTACAAACGAATTTAAAAATTTGATTAGAAAGAGGAGTAAGTGAAACAAAAGGGACCAATAGTGTCGTTTTTTTTGTCGCATAGCGTCGTAAGAAAAGAATCAGAGCACTTTGGAAAACTTCGGATGTCCCGAGCTCCTGAGGTAGCAAGAGGGTCATTTATCACCACATAGCGGTCAAGGATAAATATCGTAATAAATGAAAGTAAATTTGAAAGCACCAACGCTTATTGCAGCTGATAGATAACCATCGCACTTTTACAGAGGCATAATATTTTCATGATGGTAACAGTTTTAAGGGGCCTGAGAAACCTTTTTGCACTAATTACTCCCCGTGTCAGCAATTTGTAAGCAGCGCAAGATGTAAATATTTTCGCAATTCTGCACCAGAACACTGGTAGGGGCGACGTGATGCAGCCCGCATTGGCAGCCAACAATAGACTTATTAAACTATTCTTACAGTTACACTACTACTGACATAAATGGTTGTAGGGTTCGTCTGTTATTCTAAATGTAGACAATGGAGAGGGTTGTCCAAAATATCAAGTGGACAGTGTTACCAGCAGGGGTTCAAAGGGTAAGCTTGTAAAATTCAGAACAATTATGTGAAACGGTGTAGATTTGCGCTAAAGGGCCTAAGTGCAGGAAATGGAGTGGTCTGTCCAAAATTTAAAGTGGACAGTGTTATCCGCAGGATTCCAAAGGGTAAGTATACAAAATTTGGTTCAGATCGGTGAAACGGTGTAGATTTGTGCCAATGGGCCTAAATGCAGGAAATGGAGTGGTCTGTTCGAAATTTCCTGTAAACAGTGTTACTCGCAGGGTTCCAAAGTGTAAGTATACACATTTTGGTTCAGATCGGTGAAACGGTGTAGATTTGTGCCAAAGGGCCTAAATGCAGGGAATGGAGTGGTCTGTCCGAAATTTCATGTAGACAGTGTTACTCGCAGGGTTCCAAAGGGTAAGTAGGCTATACACATTTTGGTTCAGATCGCTGAAACGGTGTAGATTTGTGCCAGAGGGCCTAAATACAGGGAATGGAGTGGTCTGTCCCAAATTTAAAGTGGACAGTGTTACCCGCAGGGTTCCAAAGGGTAAGTATACAAATTTTGGTTCAGATCGGTGAAACGGTGTAGATTTGTGCCAAAGGGCCTAAATGCAGGGAATGGAGTGGTCTGTCCGAAATTTCATGTAGACAGTGTTACTCGCAGGGTTCCTAAGGGTAAGTAGGCTATACACATTTTGGTTCAGATCGCTGAAACGGTGTAGATTTGTGCCAGAGGGCCTAAATACAGGGAATGGAGTGGTCTGTCCCAAATTTAAAGTGGACAGTGTTACCCGCAGGGATCCAAAGGGTAAGTATACAAATTTTGGTTCAGATCGGTGGAACGGTGTAGATTTGTATAAATAACAGACAAACCAACTTTGAGCTTTTATATAAATGCCCTCCCCCCCCCCCATGTACGCCACAACTAGTCGTCTCCAAATAGCTTGAATACAACACGCCACCACCGACTGAATAGTTCAACTAATTTGAAAATGACGATAAACAAATATATCCAATTTTAAAAGAAAAATAACCAGGGCACAGTTTAAAAATAAAAATATTACATTAATTAAAGAGGACGGGGTGCTTGTAATAAATGAGATATAAAAACCTAACCTCACCCAACCTAACCTCACCCAACCTAACCTCACCCAACCTAACCTCACCTAATCTAGGGTCGACGGTAATCAGCAGTGGAATGTTTTGACCGTGGACCCTACTCAAACATGTCCGTGACTATTGGGGGCAGTTTTAATGGGACCAAATATATACAGGCTGTCGCAAAATTACGTCGACAAACTGAAAGCAGAGGTTCCGGCCCTTATCTGAAGCAACTTGAGATAGGACACTTATGGCTGGAAACGAACCGTTATAAATCTGAGCGACGTTAAACTTTTAACGAGGCAAATCCGCAACACTGCGTCGAGAAAGTGCGACTTTTTCTAATGTTTCTGTTCCATACCAGCCGCGGAGGAATGCCGCCACTACTCGTCTGGCGGACTAGCTCAGTGGTATCGTGCACGGCAAAAAATGGAAAAATTATTATAAGAAAACCCTTGCGCTGGCTCTGATTCGAGCCGCAACCAAATGACTCGTTTCAAGAAACACGCCGCGCCGTGCACGATACCACTGAGCTAGTTCGCCAGTGGCGGCATTCCTCCGCGGCTGGTACGGAACGGAAACATTAGAAAAAGTCGCAATTTCTCGACGCAATGTTGCCAATTTGTCTCGTTAAAAGTTTAACGTCACACAGATGTTTAACGGTTCGTTTCCGGCCATAAGTGTCCTATTTCAAGTTGCTTCAGATAAGGGTCGGAACCTCTGCTTTCAGTTTGTCGGCGTAATTTTGCGACACCCAAATATTTGCGCATACGTGTAGTACTTATACATAAACATCGTACATTATCTAACCCTCAGTAAGCAGGATCTGATGATGATCGCTTGACGATCGAAACATGTCAGGCTCAATGAAACATGGTAAGATCATAGTACTATTTAGTCCACCCCCGATCGTACCCTTCAAATATTTTATTACGTCTCACCAACCCAACATGGCGGTTGTGCGAAATATTTCACCAGCATTCTATGTCTCCGAAAGTATTACTGATATCACCCTGAAAATTTGTACGGTGGTAAAAGGTAGGCCTACTATTAAAAGGTCACCTATGTGACCTTCAAAAACTTGTTACGTACAAAACGAACATGGCGGCCAAGCAAAGTTTAAACATTTAATTAGACTCTTCTCGCGATTTAAGCATCCGAGTGCAGTGAAACTTGGTACAGCATATGTTTATACACATTGTGCTGCACTGACATCTAATTTAGTTCAATTGTTTACATAATCTCAAGATGGCGGCTGTGAAAATTTTAAAATTAAGTTTTTATTTCTTGTTTCCTAATCATGCGATCAGCCAGCCCCGTGGTGTTGGGGGTAGCGTGCCTGTCTCTCACCCGGAGGCCCCGGGTTCGATTCCCGGCTCCGTCAGGGATTTTAGAAACTGACGTAAGGGCTGGAACGGGGTGCACTCAGCCTCGTGAGGAAAATTGAATAATTGCCTGACAGTGAGGCAGCGCCCCGGTCACGAAACCCAAGATTAACGGCCGTGGGGAGCCGATGCGCTGACCACGCGTCACCCCAATATCTGCAGGCCAAATGGCTAGAAAGCGGTCGCTTGGTAGGCCTAGGCCCATCAAGGCTGTAGTGCCAGGGGTTATTATTAATCATGCGATGCCGTCTAAATATTTCGTAAGGTTGCCATGTTGGATTTTTATGTATGTAGGCAGAGTTATGAAGATTATTGTGTAGGTGTATTATTCAAACTTCAATCGCATGTTTAGGACACAAGAAATAAAAACGAGATTTTAAAATTTTGGACAGCTACCATCATGTGGTTATGAAAACAATTGAAATAAATTTGGTGTCAGTGTATTGAAATTTGTATAAGCATATACCGTATCAGGTTTCACTGCGCTCGGATCGTTAAATCGCGAGAAACGTCCATTTAAATATTTAATTTTTGCGTAGCCGCCATGTTGGATTTGTGCTCACCAGGTTATTGAAAGTCACATAAGTGAATTGATGTTTATAGCCTTTATAAACATACAAAATTTCAGTTCTATTGCTGTCATATATTGGCGTAGTCGGTAGCATGCTGAACTGCTATGCCCAAGATAGCGGGTTCAAACCCGGCCGAAGTCGTCGGATTTTTTAAGAGCGTTAAAAATCCTTCAGTATGCCTTCCTTCGGAGGGGAAGTAAAGCCGGCGGTCCCATGTCATAGATTTATGGCATGTAAAAGATCCTTTCACAGACTAAACTTGTGTAAAGCAAAATTTGTTAGGTTAGATTTCGTCAGAACGCTCTATCAAAGTTCCAACGTTCACCACTAGGTATCATTGATATCTGGTGGCGAAAGTTGGAACTACTTGAAATTGAACGGAACTTGTAGCTCACCCTTTAGGGTATCCGCTGGAAGCAGCTACAGACTCAGGCGAGCCGAACATGTCCTCGGACACTCCCGGCACTAAAAGCCATACGATAAATCTATATATATAAAAATCAATCTTACTTGATAGTTTGTCTGTGGGTGTGTATGTCTCCTATGCGTTCATATACCATTCGTCCGATTGCGATGAAACTTGGGTGAGATGTTGAGTACACTCCAAGGATGGTTTCTGACTTAGTAAATCCATTTTACAATAGGTAGCGCACGCGTAGATTCAACAAATGAGCGACGATGCGCGAAGCATTTCAACAAAGTCCCGTATGTGTTCATATACCATTCGTCCGATAGCGATGAAACTTGGGTGAGATGTTGAGTACACTCCAAGGAAGGTTTCTGACTTAGTAAATCCATTTTACAATAGGTAGCGCACGCGTAGATTCAACAAATGAGCGACGATGCGCGAAGCATTTCAACAAAGTCCCGTATGTGTTCATATACCATTCGTCCGATTGCGATGAAACTTGGGTGAGATGTTGAGTACACTCCATGGAAGGTTTCTGACTTAGTAAATCCATTTTACAATAGGTAGCGCACGCGTAGATTCAACAAATGAGCGACGATGCGCGAAGCATTTCAACAAAGTCCCGTATGCATTCATATACCATTCGTCCGATAGCTATGAAACTTGCGTAAAATGTTGTGTACACTGCAGGGAAATTTTCTGGCTTAGTACATCCACTTTACAATAGGCAGCGCACGATTAGATTCATCAATCTTACTTGATAGTTTGTCTGTGGGTGTGTATGTCTCCTATGCGTTCATATACCATTCGTCCGATTGCGATGAAACTTGGGTGAGATGTTGAGTACACTCCAAGGAAGGTTTCTGACTTAGTAAATCCATTTTACAATAGGTAGCGCACGCGTAGATTCAACAAATGAGCGACGATGCGCGAAGCATTTCAACAAAGTCCCGTATGTGTTCATATACCATTCGTCCGATTGCGATGAAACTTGGGTGAGATGTTGAGTACACTCCAAGGATGGTTTCTGACTTAGTAAATCCATTTTACAATAGGTAGCGCATGCGTAGATTCAACAAATGAGCGACGATGCGCGAAGCATTTCAACAAAGTCCCGTATGTGTTCATATACCATTCGTCCGATAGCGATGAAACTTGGGTGAGATGTTGAGTACACTCCAAGGAAGGTTTCTGACTTAGTAAATCCATTTTACAATAGGTAGCGCACGCGTAGATTCAACAAATGAGCGACGATGCGCGAAGCATTTCAACAAAGTCCCGTATGCATTCATATACCATTCGTCCGATAGCTATGAAACTTGCGTAAAATGTTGTGTACACTGCAGGGACATTTTCTGGCTTAGTACATCCACTTTACAATAGGCAGCGCACGATTAGATTCAACAAATGAGCTACGACGCGCGAAGCATTTCAACAAAGTCACGTTTGCGTTTATATACCATTCGTCCGATAGCGATGAAACTAGGCTGAGATTTTGTGTGCACTCCAGGGAAGGTTTCTAGCTTAGTAAATCCCTTTAAAAATAGGTAGAGCACGAGTAGAATCAACAAATGAGCAACGGCGCGCGAAGCGTTTCAACAAAGTCCCATTTAATTTCATATACCATTCATCCGATAGCGATGAAACTTGGGTGAGATGCTGTGTACACTCCAGGGAAGGTTTCTGGCTTAGTACATACATTTTACAATAGGTAGCGCACCAGTAGATTCAACAAATGAGCGATGACACGCGAAGCGTTTCAACAAAGTCCCGTATAAAGTCATATACCATTCGTCTGATAGTGATAAATGTTTGGTGAATTGTTGTGTACACTCCAGGAAAGGTTTCTGGCTAAGTAAATCCATTTTACAATACGAAGCGCACGTTTATGTTCAACAAATGAGTGACTACGCGCGAAGCGTTTCGACAACGTCCCGTATACGTTCACATACCATTCATCCGATTGCGATGAAACTTGGGTGAGATGTTGTGTACACTCCAGGGAAGGTTTCTGGCTGAGTACATCCATATTACAATATGTAGCGCAAGAGTAGAATCAACAAATGAGCGACGACACGCGAAGCGTTTCAACCAAGTCCCGTATGCATACATGTACCATTCGTCCGTACCTATGAAACTTGGGTGAGATGTTGTGTACACGTCATGGAAAATTTCTGGCTTAGTAAATCCCCTATACAATATGCAGCGCACAAGTTGATTCAACAAATGAGGGACGACGCGCGAAGCGTTTCAACAAAGTCCCGTATAAGGTCATATACCATTCTGCCGTTAGCGGTGAAACTTGGGTGAAATATGGTTGACACTCCAAGGAAGGTTTCTGGCTTAGTAAATACATTTCACAGTAGGTAGCACACGAGTAGATTCGACAAATGAACGACGATAGCGATGAAACTTGGGTGAGATGTTGTGGACACTTACGTGACGGTTTCTAACTTAGTAAATACATTTTACAGTAGGTAGCGCACGAGTAGATTCAACAAATGAGTGACGGAGTGCGAATCGTTTAAACAAAATCAGGTATGCGTTCATATACTATTCATCCGATTGCGATGAAACATTGATCAGTTATTTTGTACCCGCCAGGGAAGGGGACTTAGTAAATCCATTTCACAATAAGTAGCGCAAGAGTAGATGCAACAAATGGGTGAAGACGCGCGAAGCGTTTCAACAAAATTCCCTATTGCGTTCATATAACATTCTTCGATTGCGATGAAACCTTGATGAGTTATTGTGTACACGCCAGGGAAGGGCTTCGACTTAGTAATACATTTCTCAATAGGTAGCGCACGAGTAGATTCAACAAATGAGTGACAGCGCACGAATCGTTTAAACAAAAACCCCTAAACGTGCATATACCATTCATCCGATTGCGATGAATCATTGATGAGTCATTGTGTACACGCCAGGGAAGGGTTTCGACTTAGTAAATCCATTTCACAATAGGTAGCGTACGATTAGATTCAACAAATGAGTGACAGCGATGAAACTTTTTGAAAGTTGTTGTGCACGCTCCCACGTATGGTTCTAAATTAGAAAATCCATTTTATGATAGCATAGAGGCAGTTAACATGTTGTGTATCCAATAGCACTTCAAGAAACAGAATTTCAACGCCAACACTTTCTTTGATTGGCATTGCAACGCATGCCGGGTACAGCTTGTATATATATAAAAATCAATGTTACGTGATAGTTTGTCTGTCTGTGGGTGTGTATGACTCCTATGCGTTCATATACCATTCATCCGATTACGATGAAACTTGGGTGAAATGTTGAGTATACTCCAAGGAAGGTTTCTGGCTTAGTAAATCCATCTTACAATAGGTAGCGCATGAGTAGATTCAACAAATGAGCGACGTCGCGCGGTGCGTTTCAACAAAGTCCCGTATGCGTTCATATAGCATTCGTCCGACAGCGTTGGAACTTGGATGAGATATTGAGTACACGCCAAGGAAGGATTCTGGCTTAGTAAATCCACTATACAATAGGTAGCGCACGAGTAAATTCAACAAATGAGTGACGAAGCGTTTCAAAAAAGACCCGAATGCGTTCATATACCATCCATCAGATAGCGTTGAAAATTGGGTGAGATGTTGAGTACACTCCAAGGAAGGTTTCTGGCTTCGTAAATACACTTTACAATAGGTAGCGCACGAGTAGATTCAACAAATGAGCGACGACGCGCGAAGCGCTTCAAAAAAGTCCCGTATGTGTTCATATACCATTCGTCCGATAGCGATGAAACTTGGGTGAGATATTGAGTACACTCCAAGGAAGAATTCTGGCTTTGTAAATCCACGATACAATAGGTAGAGCATGAGTAAATTCAACAAATGAGCGGTGACGCACCAAACGTTTCAACAAAGAACCGTATGCGTTCATATACCATCCGTCAGATGATGACAATATTGGGTGAGATGTTGAGTACACTCCAAGGGAGGTTTCTAGCTTAGTAAATCCATTTTACAATAGGCAGCCCACGAGTAGATTCAGCAAATGAATTACGGCACGCGAATCGTATAAGTAAAATCCCGTATGCGTTCATATACCACTCATCCGATTGCAATGCAACTTGGGTGAGTTGTTGTGCACACTGCAGGGAAGGTTTCTAACTTAGTAAATCCATTGTTCAATGGGAAGCGCACGGGTAGATTCAATAAATGAGTGTCGGCGAGCGAATCGTGTAAATAAAATCCCGTATGCGTTCGTATACCATTCATCCGATTGCGATGAAACTTGAGCGAGTTATTGTGTACACTGCAGGGAACGTTTATGATTTTGTAAGTCCATTGTGTAATAGGTAGATAGCTCACAAGTAGTTTCAACAAATGCGTGACAGCGCGTGAATAGTTTCAACAAAGTTCCATCTGCGTTCATATAGGCCTACCATTCATCCGACTGCGATGACACTTGAGTGAGTTATTGTGTACACTGCAGGGAACGTTTATGATTTAGTAAATCCATTGTACAATAGGTAGCGCACGAGCTGATTCAACAAATGAGTGACGGCGTGCGAATCGTTTAAACAAAATCCCGTATGCGTTCATATGCCATCCATCCGATTGCGTTGAAACTTTGATGCTTTGCTCTGTACACGCCAGGAAAGGTTTTCGACTTAGTAAATCAGTTTTACATTAGGTACCGTAGCACACGAGTAGATGCAACAAATGGGTGACGACGCGCGAAGGGTTTCAACAAAGTTCCATCTTCGTTCATATAACATTCATCCGATTGCGATGAAGCTTTGTTGAGTTGTTGTGCACGCTCCCACGAATGTTTCTAAATTAGTAAATTCATTTTACGATAGCTTAGAGGCAGTTAACGGAAATTGAACAAAATATTGTGTATCCAAAAGCTTTTCAAGGAACAAAATTACAACGCCAACACTTTCTTTGGGTGGCATTGCAAGGCATGCCGGGTACAGCTAGTAAATAAATAAATAAATAAATAAATAATAAATTGACAGATATTGAGTGCCGTCTAAATATTTGATTATTATATTGTACCCATCTGGGATGATATGGTCATATTCCAGTCTGGCTCAGCGATCGGAGGTGTTACGTTCAATCCCACCGTATAACACATATATTCGGAATATGAGCAATCTAGTTGAACAAGCTACAAAAATAACAACAGGTTACTATTGTGCCCATTTCAACAATGAAATATGCAAATCACAGTTCGCCAGCAATGCTCAATCGGGAGTATCGGGGTTCATGGTATGTTCTCCCACTCTGTGACTTACACACTCTGGATTAAGCATATCATACACTTCCAAAAAATAAACAAAACCAAAATCCTACTATCAAAACATTTAATTATTCAAAATATGGCTCTACAAAATAAACATAAAACACTGACACTACACTTCAGACTTGTCCAAAGATGAACAAGGAATTCAAATTAAATATTCACAAAATAATAATTAATGGTTATCCAAAAACCAAACAAAAACTTCATCTGAGTTTCACTCCCATATAACACAAATCCTATTTGCTTAAAAACGAGCTCCAAATGGCTCGGTAAAGCTTACATGCATCGTGTTAACAATTAAACACACACCATTTAGTTTTTACGTGAGTATATCTAGCTTTAATTACAATATTATAGTATGGCTCCTATTTATTTATTTATTTTGGGCTCCCACAATGTTCATTTGTTACCATCTCTCTTCTCAAGCTACCAACTCACTACCGTGCCTGGAAAACACTTGCGCATCCCCGAGTTATAGAAAACTACTGACCAAGTCAACTTAAGATTACTCCCAAAATCTCAACATTTTCATCATAACTCGTGAATCAACTGAATCATTTAATAATAAAGTTAGGGATTTATTATATTGTCTTCAAAGACAATTATATCTTAAGGAAGCAACGATCTCAACTCTGCAAGCGATAATAATGAACGTAAAAGGACCTCAGTTCAAATACTGTGTCGTTAAAACAATCTTAAACACATCCGTGTAACGTGAACCAGACAGCTCGTTCTTGACGTTTCTCTATAAGAAAGTTTGTAAGGGTGTGTCTCAATACTTGGCTGATTTGTGGCTTTGGAAGGAGGGGGACCCACAGTCTCGCTCCCTCGAGAGACGGGCTATACAGTGTTTACTACCAGCTGCTTTAATGCGTGTCTTTTGAAAGACAAGGCTTATAATGCAAATTAACAACAAGACATTATTAGGTTCTACAAACCTATTCTTTTAGCTTCGGTAAAGTTTATGAAGTGTCCTCATTAGCGGGTAAGAGAATCCATAAAACAACAAATATATAAGGGGCTTCGACGTGGGAGACTCTGAGTTCAATCCTTTAAAACTGCCTCGGGAACCGTATCCCAACTTTGAGGACTTACAATATTAGCGACTTAGGGAAGGTATAATACGCAACTAGCGCTCATAATTCAACATAAATTGCACCCTTTTCCAGTATTGCATAGTACCACAATTCAACATAACTCATTACCGCTACTAACTGTCCCCCATAATTATTATGACCGAGCATTTCAACGCGTTCCTAGCGTGTCAAATTATTTCAATTGCGCGACATGGTGCTCATTACATAAAATAGCCAAGTTGCCTTTTCAAAGAAAGAAAGAAAGAAAGAAAGAAAGAAAGAAAGAAAGAAAGAAAGAAATTCAAATCAAAATTTGATCTTCGTCTCGAAAATAATATATTCAGCCTTAGCCTCCATCAACAATAATTATTTATAACATTAAGAACATTATTGGTTCCACAACATATTTACAATTCATTTAAGGACCTCTTGCAGCTACCACTTATTCAATATAAAATTCATCACATAATTAATTAATTTAGTTATTATTATTATTATTATTATTATTATTATTATCGCGCTTGCTTTACCATAATTATATTATTTACCATATTACTGATAATCCACTGAATATTTTCCACAAGGGATTCATTATTACTTCAAATTACTTATATTTCAATCCAATTAATCGTTCAGATCGCGCAACCTATATTTCACATGGTTTCAAACATCCCTACTTCCACTTCTGAGGATTTTACGCAAATCTTCCCAAAACACATAATACTGAAATTAGTACTCACATGATTTTACGGTCAGAGACCGAGTTCTCCATCGATGGAACATTTCACCCACTTACTGCTTATAAGCCATATTCATGATCATATTTACACTTGGTAACACTTTTTTAACATCACATAAAACATATACACTGATCAAATTTAATCTAAAGAATACCATTTTGGGATTCATTTTCACTTAAAACAGATACAATTTCACTAATATATATATAAAGTTTCACTAAACTTGAATTACATATAATTTTATCACGTTGGCATTAATTATTTGCCTTAACACACGTGATTTCCTTATCCTTTCCCGTTTCCATGGGTTGCACTTTATTTACGTCGGCTTCCTAATCCGATGGGATGACTGAAAGTCTCGATCGAACTACCCTCACTGGAACGGTTGATTCTCTTATTCCGGGTTTGACTATCGGCTTAATGATTTTAATGAACGATATCGTATCTTGCTTGACGCTAAATTGTTCGTTTAATATCAGTCTTTCACTGACGTTTTACTTCTAGAATCGCTCGAACCAGTATAACGGCGACCTAGTAATTTCCTTGTCTGGTAATCCACACGTGGATTTTACTTTCTGATTCTGCGGTTCTTGAACTATTGGAGTAATTCCAATGCTTTACTGTTCATTTGTCTACACATAGACAAAGCCTGGAATCTCGATTCCTAAATTCTATCGCACTCCGCTCTAGTCTCCTCAGTTCAGGAACACTAGGCTTTACTATCACGTTTTACCCTGATCTGGTTATTTAACGTAGAGATAGAATTTTATAGTTCACTGTTCTTGGGTACTTCGAAATCCTATGACGCTGCGGTTCTTTAACTGAACTATTTAGATTCGAGTACCTATCGCCGGTAATTGCTTAAGTCCACAGTCTAAGACTTTGACTGTACTGGTGAAATTTATAAAGTCCGAAGCTTGATGCTGTATTTCCTATAACAAGGATTCTGATGCTTCTTCTCACGGCGATACTGTTGACGATACTTAAACGGCGACTCTCATACGGGTGCTCGTCTTCTATACAGAGTAACACGATCTATCATGGTCTGGTGAATACTGCATTTAACGTTGGTGAAACAGTACCTCTGGTAGACTGAATTGTTGTTGATCCAGCACGACCCGCTCCCGCGGTCGCTCAAGACTGAATAATACTCGTCGAAACAGCAACACGCCCTCTCGGACGCTGAAGACTGAATTGTACTTTGAAACAGTACGACACCCTCCCCTAGGGTTCGTAAGACTGAATGTTGATTGATCCAGCACGGCCTCTCCCCGAGGTCCGCTCAGACTGAATGAATTTCCTGGCGCGTCCAGGGTTTATATTGAAATCTGCCACAAAAAGATCAGATTTGTTTCTTCTCCAACACTAACATCTAAAATAATTGTCGTATAATTTTGAAAAATATGTCTCCTAAAAGCTCTCGTTTTAAATGTAAAAAGGGTTCCTTAAATCACGAAAATCGATCACACAATTCCAAGATATTAAATAAATGGGCTCCTAAGATGCGTGGGTATTGTGGTTTTATTTTCCCTCTCTGCTAGCTTTTGGCTCGGGGAATAACACTCGACGTCATGCCGCGTGTGCAGTTTTTCCTGTGCAATTATTATAAACTCTTTCCACACACAAAAATCTCTTTCCCAGGATGATCAACAGTGACGGATTCATTTTATTAATTAAATGCTTGCAAATGGCTTAATTTTAATTATTTCTCTTCTTGCGTCATTGCGACGTTGGCGTTTTATCGCTGAGTAAGGTCTTTTTCCTAAACTTCTTCTCTGTCACTCACAACGGAAAAATACCAGCTCTATTAATAATCATGCGCTAGCCTCTTGTCGCCACGTCAGCTGTGATCTCATGCTCGCGTGACTAGCGGTCACTCGCTCTTGCGTCACCTTGTAACAGCCCAACTTCTTATTAACCCTTTAAAAATCTTTACAAATCCATTCTAAAGACTGCATTATTTCTTCTCTTTTTCTCATATAAAGTATGGATTCGACACTTGAACCAATCCAGATGGGTTCACTATTAAAAAAGGCTTTAATTAACTTAAAAGCACCCATGAACAATAGCAACAAATTAAAATACAAATATAAACAATTACAATGAATGATCATTCAAAATCAAAACATTAAATCATTAACACATGATCTTCCTCATAAAACATCTTGCTTGGCATCCTCACTCGGATCCATGAAAAGTCTGGTTTAATTATTAATTAATTCAACTGATATCACATTAATTGCATCAATTACAAATAAACTTCATTCCAAAGTTAATTATCAATTACTAAATTATTTTCAACATCTTCAACATTCATTAATGGATGATTCTCATTCAGTTACTATTCCGCCATATCGGGCATCGAACTCACACTAGTTACCTTAATTACACAGATAAACTTCATTCCAAAGTTATCAATTTTAACCGAATCCATTCAAAATCAGAATATCCTATTTAGTGAACCGTACTCATTTAACTTATTCTCCACGATGTCGGGCCTCGAACTAAAGTTATCTCTCTTACATTTACAATGGATAATATTACATGATTCACCACGCACCATTTCTGGATTTCACAGGATACAAAATCCTCATGCAATTTAAATCCAGTGTATTTCATCACCCATTTGTGTATTAAGATGCAGGGACCGATTCTACCGTAATTACAATACCGTAGGCAAAAATGATTATTATTATTAGTTGCCTTCAGGCAAATTTCACATACTTGAAAATATTTTTCACCGGGATTCACCCTTGACATTCAATCATTTTAATTATACCAATCTCATTACTGTAACATTTACCGTTAGTTACTTTTATTTAATTGATTTTTAATTACTACTTGGCGACAGACCTTTGAGCTCTGCGCTAGTCAACTCAATGTGACCATTCATACACATTCACTTCTCCACATAGACAGGAGATTCGTTCTAGCTTGGGCCAAGGACACTTCCCCTTCCCTCAGCCTATTTTTTTCTTAAATGAAAATAGGCTAAACTAGGCTTATTATTATGGATGATTCTCATTCAGTTACTATTCCGCCATATCGGGCATCGAACTCACACTAGTTACTTTAATTACACAGATTAACTTCATTCCAAAGTTATCAATTTTAACTGAATCCATTCAAAATCAGAATATCCTATTTAGTGGACGTAAGAGAGATAACTTGAGTTCGAATGTTGAAGATGTTGAAAATAATTTAGTAATTGATAATTAACTTTGGAATTAAGTTTATTTGTAATTGATGCAATTAATGTGAGATCAGTTTTCACATTGTTTATCGCACAATTTGCACACGCAGGATTCTTCCGGTTGATGAAATCTTAGGTTCCGATATAACTTTTGGTGAAAGCCGTGCGTTGCAAATCTTGTCAGTATATGTCGAATTTCATAATGTGTCTGCTTCCATTCCGATATTGTAATAACGTCTGTTGTGTATAATTCGGGTCATGTGGCATTAGTTTTCTCTTTTAACAGGTGTAGAGTATTTTCATAAGCCTTAGTATTTGGTAGCCAGAATTGTGCTTTTATATCCTCAATGAAGAAGGTTTCGTTCGTTAACACCTATGTTAGCCTCGATAGTGATGCATTCCCTACTCCTAGAATCCGTTTTAGGTAACGGGCTTTGACCTTCTCAATTGTTGATAGATTTGTGAATGTTAGATTGTCCCAGATGATGTTGATCCCATAGGTTGCTATTAGTGCTATAGCCGTCTTGAACAACGTTAAAGAAGTGGCTATTGAGATTCGCTTTGATTGTTGTAACTTATATGATATATAGCTTTTATTGCTGCAGTGGCTCTCTCTGTAACATGGAAGTTGAAGGATGATAATGTTGTTTGTAAAGTAACTCCGAGGTATTTAAATGTTGGGACTACTTCTAAAGGTTCATTGTGTAGTATTATTGTGTTTCTTTAAGAATGTTTACCTCCTCTTCTAAAGGTCATTATTTTGTTTGGTTTTACTTTGGTTGATTTGTAGTTCATTTCTGTCTGCCCATGCGATAAGTCTGTTTAGGACATCTTGAAGTTTTTTTTTATCACTTGAGCCAATTGCCATGTCGCACAGTGTGTCGAATCCCAATTCTAGGTGGAAAAAAATAATAACTTCTTTAATAGTGCTGGGATTCTATTGAAAGTTGGCAATATACCGTTTTCGAGGTCGCTGAATTCATTTCTGGCATTGTCTAAAGTGTACGACATTCGGGGGGTAAATATTTAGGGGTGAGGGGTAAGGTGAGGTGTAAAAAATTACCGAAAGCAACTCAAGAATCATCCATTTTTGGTAGTAAAAATCACGATTTGGATGTGTATTTGATAGTTTATGACAGTGGTAAACATCCTATTTAAAACTGGATAAAATATGAATAACAATGAGACTTTCAGTCAAGTATTCTTGTTACACCTTATTTGAGGGAGTAGACGAAGTCACTGTGTGTAAAATCATCCAGATTAAAAACGTATATTAAATTGTTATTAAACATAGAACAACGAAATATGCACAAAAATAACATTTATTTTCTAAAAATAAAAAAATATTCGTCAAAATCATACAAACAATTTCCTTATAACAAAATGTCATTTTACAATCCTGTTAATGACGTAGTTTTAGTAAACACACTTCACACATGAAAACAATATTATTTATCTAGAAAAGCATGGAAATAAAGAAAACATAATTATATTGACTATTAGGCCTATTTCTCCTATTGCAAATAAAAAGAAAACGTCCATTCGTCAAGTAATGTTCTCATTAATCTCACTCCCCTTAATAATAACAAAATGTCTAATGTTCATTCGTCACCTGATTCTTCTGTAGAGTCCCGAGCATAGTAGTCATTGCTATACTGGTCTTCATCATTTGATGTCAAAGTTCCTTGGGGGTCATTAAGTAACTCAATAGATTCCATAGGTACCTATGTACGTGGCATTGTTCTTCCTGCACTCTCCCATTTTTTGTTAATATTATGGGATATCAACTTAATTTTGTTTCTTAGCTCCTGCAGCTGAGTGTCAGTAAGAGTTGTAGGATCAAATTTATTCATAACATACGGTATTGAAATATGACGTCTGTACGCCCCTATTTACGATACGACCGCAACGCGTTGAAAAATTCTTCTCGCGGTAATGCTTCCTAGTCACTGAAAATAAGAAAATAAACCATCATGCACATTCGTGCGCAACCAAACCACTACAGATCCTGAATCTACATTAAATTTCCTATCGAATGACGTTTAAAGTAAAGTGGCACTATGAGGCACTCATAAAGTAAATATTTTTTATGTGCAGAAAGCTTGTATTACGCATAAAAGTGCGAACACATACCTCTTTTCACTATTCCATGAGCCGCAGAAGACAACACCTCGTTGAACTCTCTAGAATCACAACGTTCGGTTCACTCCGACACTTCCTATCAAATGACCTGATAACTGCCAGGAAGACATTTCAGCACTGTAACTCCCTCCTACGCACCAGAGAGCGGAAAGGAAGACCGAAGGTCACCATCTGGTTTGTTCACTATCGAATGAGCCAGTTTTCGCTTTCATTTGCGACAGTGAATTTTTTCCACCTAGATATGGGATTCGACACACTGTGTGTCGTCCGCATATAGTATAAGTGACGCTGAAGTGTCTCTGATTATCTCCGTGACGTCTGCAATCATGATGTTGAACATTATTGGTCTTACTGGGTCGCCTTGTAGGACTCCATTTGTCTGTATAATGCTCTTGGATATAGTTGCGCCATCTGATATTTGGATGTGATTGTACATCAGGATGTTAGAGAGAATTGTGAGTGGATGATTTTCTCCTATCATGTGTGTAAGATTCCGAATGAGTATCTATCTGTTGGTAAGATCAAAGGCCTTACTATAATCTATAAATACTACAAAGTATTTCTTCCCCATGTGTCTAAGCGAATATTGAGCTTGGTGTATTAGGTAATTGACGGCTTATGAGATCACCTTTTGTCCGTGTGTGCGCGTCCGTGTGCGTCTGCCCCCCACTCCCCCTAATACAATCTAAACGGATGGAGCGATTTCAATGAAACTTGGTAAGGTCATACTACTATTTCGGCCGACCCCAACCTTTTCAGGTTTTATTACGATTCGCCAATCCAACATTGCGGCTAAGCGAAATATTTCACAAGCATTATATATATCCGCAAGTATTACAGATGTCACCCTGGAATTTTGTACGGTGATAAAGGGCACTACTAGAAGTTGACATAATTATGTGACTTTCAAAAACCTGTTAACTACAGAACGAACATGGCGGCCAAGCGAAGTTGATACATTTAAATATAATTTTCTCATGATTTAACCACCTGAACGCAGAGCAAATTGGTACAGCAAATATTTATACACATTGTAATGCACTGACATCTAAATTTGTTCAATTGTTTACATAATCTCAAGATGGCGGCTGTGCGAAATTTTACAATTACGTTTTTATGTCTTGCATCCTAATCATGCGATCAAAGTCAACGTTTGAATAATGAACCTAAGCAATAATCGTCTTCTAATATTACATAACTCTATGGCTTACATATATAAAAATCCAACATGGCGACCATCCGAAATATATAGACGGTTCTCAATATCCATTAATCTATGACAGCAATCAAACTGAAATTTGTGTGTTGATAAAGGCTATCGTGAGAGCACTCTTATTTAATATCTATATCTGATCTACTATTTAAGACCTGCAGGTTATCTAGCTACATGTCTATGTTATGACTCGCTCCCTGTGGGAAAGCGAAGTCATCTTGGCAGCACAACACGTCCTTCACAAAAATAGGCGCGAGTTGTGTGGCCGTAGTGCACCTCTCATTGCAGGTGGGAAATTGTTATCGTTGATCCAACCTCCAGTGGGGGGATATCCCACAGGTATGTCTCCACCGTGGTTCGGATGTACACCTGGAAACGTATATCATGTGTGGGGGGAAATCGTGTATGGGCCGTGTGAGTGTGAAATGTGGGGGAGGGAAATTTGTGTATGAAAAGATACATATATTAGTGGATATATAATGTCGCCATCTGTTGGGACAAAAAGACATAAAATCACAATATACGGTGTCCTCCCTCGGCATCACAACCCGACCCAGGAAGCTGGAAACGGGAAATGAAGATGATGATGATGATGGTGGAGCTCACACTAAAATATCTGCTATTGTGTCCAACAATATTACATTGCAATATATTTCATGTCTCTACATAGTAATCAGGAACTGTGCAGTGTGTGTAAGAAAAACCACAGACAATGGCTCACAGCACTTGAAAGACATTAAGATAATTAATCAATCCTTCAATAAATGCCAATATTGTGTAGGGTGGGTATTTTGTAAGTATTTTTATTCTCAATTGCATTTTGTGACTATTTTGAATCTAAATTACATTTTGTAAGTATTTTCTAACTAAATTGCATTTTGTAAATATTGTCAATTCAAATAACAGTACAGTAAGTATGTAGTTAGTTTTAGTTGTAAGTAGGTAGTTAGTTTGTCTATTAGATATACGGTATGTCATTGTTCTATTAGACTGTGGTGTGTGAGTGTGTATGGTAGCAGTTGCATTGTTTATTAGTTATAGTTCATTGTTTCAGTAGACTGTGATGTGTGAGGGTGCATGTGAGTGTGCCTGGTGACAGACTGTTTTAGTGGTAGTATTTGTTGTTGGTGGAACATTAGTATTTTTTTCCTTAGTAGAATTTTGGTATTTAATTGTTAGTACGGTAGAAGATAAGTATTTTTGTTAGTAGAATTGCTCTTTGCTACTCCCTTTCAGAATAAATCAATTCTTTACTAGTCTTATAGACGGTTAAGATATTGATAATATAAGCCAAATAATGGCTACACTGCGTCCTGCTGCACGGCTGAAAGCAACGGGAAACTACAGCCGTATGCTATTCCCGAGGATATGCACCTCTCTATGCATAATTACATGTGATGATGGCCTCCTCCCTTGTAAAATTTCAATCCGGAGGTAAACTAGTCCCCCGTTCGGATCTCCGGGTGGGGACTACTCGAGAGGGGGTTAACATCACAGAAGTGACAAAGAGGAAATCTGACATTCTACGGATCGGAGCGTGGAATGTTAGAAGTCTGCTAGGAAGTGGAAGGTTAGAAAACTTAGAAAGGGAAATGGATAGGTTGAGGTTGGATTTGGTTGGGATTAGTGAAATGCGCTGGCAGGAAGAACAGGACTTTTGGTCAGGAGACTATAGGGTCATCAGCACTAAATCAAACAATGGCCAAGCAGTGGTTGGCCTCATATTGAGTAGGAAACTTGGACAGCGGGTGGAATATTATGAGAAATATAGTGAACGGATTATTGTAGCAAAAATCAATACTAAACCTACCTGCACCACAGTAGTACAAGTCTATATGCCTACCAGTCAAGCTGATGATGAGGATGTTGAAAAGGTCTACGAAGAAATAGACGAAATTCTGAGGTATATCAAGGGTGATGAGAATGTTATAGTAATGGGAGATTGGAATGCTGTGGTAGGAAAAGGGAGAGAAGGGAAGATAGTAGGAGGTTTCGGATTAGGTGAAAGGAATGATCGAGGAAGCAGGCTGGTAGAATTCTGCACCGAGCATGAGTTGGTCATAGCTAACACCTTATTCAATAACCACAATAGAAGAATATACACATGGATGAGACCAGGAGATACAGGGCGTTACCAAATCGACTTCATTATGGTCAAGCAGAGGTTTCGAAACCAGATTTTGGATTGTAAAACATATCCTGGTGCTGACATAAACTCTGACCACAATCTGGTTGTAATGAAATGCAGATTTAAGTTGAAGAAACTGAAGAAAAGTCAAAAGCCAAAAAGGTGGGCAATAGACAGACTGAAAGAGAAGGATGTAAACGAAAGATTCAAGAAGAGTATAAAGGAAGGACAAATGAAAAACCCTAAACAAACTTCAATTGCAGACGAATGGGCACTTTTGAAGAATGAAATAACAAAATCCGCAGAAGAAAACATTGGTAGGAAAGAAAGAATAGGTAGAAACCCGTGGATCACTCAGGATATACTAGAATTGATGGATGAAAGGCGGAAACACAAGAATGTAAGAGATGAAAAGGGGAAAGCAGAATACAGACGTCTGAGAAATGAGGTTAACACGAAGTGCAAGGAAGCAAAAGAAGAATGGTTGAAAGAGAAATGTGCAGGTATAGAAAATTGTCTGAAATTAGGAAAAGTAGACACAGCTTATCGAAGGATTAAGAATACTTTTGGGGAAAAGAAGACTAAGTGCTGTAATATTAAGGACAAAAATGGAAAGCCTCTAACAGATAGGGAAGAAAAGGTTGAGAGGTGGAAAGCTTACATAGAGAGTTTTTATAAGGGAAAGGAGATTGAGAATCATGTAATGGAAAGGGAGGAGGAAATTGATGAGGATGCGAAAGGAGATTTAATATTGAGATCAGAATTTGATAGAGCTTTGGAAGACTTAAGCAGGAACAAAGCACCAGGCATAGATGATATACCGATTGAGTTGCTACGCTGCATAGGAGATGAAGGTCTGATCAGGTTATTTCACTTGGTGTGTAGGATTTATGAGACCGGTGAGGTACCCCCTGATTTCAAGAAGAATGTAATCATCCCTATACCAAAGAAAGTGGGAGCTGACAGATGTGAAGATTACCGTACACTCAGCTTGATTACTCATGCTTCAAAGATCCTGTCTAGAATAATTTACAAGAGGATTGAAAGCCAGATAGAAACGGAGTTGGGCGAAGACCAATTTGGTTTCAGGAGAAATGTAGGAACAAGGGAAGCTGTACTAAGTCTTAGGCTGATTTTGGAAGGTAGAATAAGGAAAGATAAGAGAACGTTCATGGCTTTTGTAGACTTAGAAAAGGCTTTTGATAACGTTGATTGGACTAAATTGTTTGACATTTTGAAATCGATTGGAATCAAGTACAGGGATAGGAGGGTGATATACAATCTATACAGAAACCAGACAGCAGTCATTCGAGTTGAAGGACATGAGAGAGAAGCTGGTATTCAGAAAGGTGTAAGGCAAGGCTGCAACTTATCACCCATACTTTTCAATCTTTACATTGAACAAGCAATGAAGGAAATTAGAGAAAAATGTAAAGTGGGAGTGAAGATTCAAGGAGAAATAATTTCAACTCTGAGATTTGCTGATGCCATCGTCATCTTGGCCGACAAGCCTGAGGATTTGAATGAGTTTTTGAATGGTATGGACTCCGTCTTACGGAAAGAATTCATGATGAAAATTAATAAATGTAAAACAAAAATACTGGAATGCAGCCGAAATAAATCAGAAACCTCTATGGAGATCAAATTGGCAGGTGAAAAGCTGAAGGAAGTAGGAGACTTCTGTTACTTAGGAAGCAGAATAACCAGTGATGGACGAAGCAAAGAGGATATAAAAAGTAGGTTGGCTCAGGCAAAGAAAGCATTTCTACAAAAAAGGAATCTGCTGACATCGAATATAGATTTAGGTATTAGGAAGTCATTTTTGAAAGCCTTTGTCTGGAGTGTGGCACTCTATGGAAGTGAAACTTGGACTATTGGTGCAGCAGAAAAGAGGAGAATTGAAGCATTTGAAATGTGGTGTTACAGGAGAATGATGAAGATCAGATGGGTAGATAGGGTTACAAACGAAGAGGTATTAAGACGAGAGGGAGAGGAGAGATGTTTCTGGCGACTGCTAATACACATACAGCTTACTGCACTATTCATTTGGATGAAAAAAAAAAAAAAACATTCTCCATAATTAAATATGGCCTACAATGAGAGTTACAGATTGAAATTAACTGATGAGCAACCTTTTTGCACTAATTACTCCCCGTGTCAGCAATTTGTAAGCAGCGCAAGATGTAAATATTTTCGCAATTCTGCACCAGAACACTGGTAGGGGCGACGTGATGCAGCCCGCATTGGCAGCCAACAATAGACTTATTAAACTATTCTTACAGTTACACTACTACTGACATAAATGGTTGTAGGGTTCGTCTGTTATTCTAAATGTAGACAATGGAGAGGGTTGTCCAAAATATCAAGTGGACAGTGTTACCAGCAGGGGTTCAAAGGGTAAGCTTGTAAAATTCAGAACAATTATGTGAAACGGTGTAGATTTGCGCTAAAGGGCCTAAGTGCAGGAAATGGAGTGGTCTGTCCAAAATTTAAAGTGGACAGTGTTATCCGCAGGATTCCAAAGGGTAAGTATACAAAATTTGGTTCAGATCGGTGAAACGGTGTAGATTTGTGCCAATGGGCCTAAATGCAGGAAATGGAGTGGTCTGTTCGAAATTTCCTGTAAACAGTGTTACTCGCAGGGTTCCAAAGTGTAAGTATACACATTTTGGTTCAGATCGGTGAAACGGTGTAGATTTGTGCCAAAGGGCCTAAATGCAGGGAATGGAGTGGTCTGTCCGAAATTTCATGTAGACAGTGTTACTCGCAGGGTTCCAAAGGGTAAGTAGGCTATACACATTTTGGTTCAGATCGCTGAAACGGTGTAGATTTGTGCCAGAGGGCCTAAATACAGGGAATGGAGTGGTCTGTCCCAAATTTAAAGTGGACAGTGTTACCCGCAGGGTTCCAAAGGGTAAGTATACAAATTTTGGTTCAGATCGGTGAAACGGTGTAGATTTGTGCCAAAGGGCCTAAATGCAGGGAATGGAGTGGTCTGTCCGAAATTTCATGTAGACAGTGTTACTCGCAGGGTTCCTAAGGGTAAGTAGGCTATACACATTTTGGTTCAGATCGCTGAAACGGTGTAGATTTGTGCCAGAGGGCCTAAATACAGGGAATGGAGTGGTCTGTCCCAAATTTAAAGTGGACAGTGTTACCCGCAGGGATCCAAAGGGTAAGTATACAAATTTTGGTTCAGATCGGTGGAACGGTGTAGATTTGTATAAATAACAGACAAACCAACTTTGAGCTTTTATATAAATGCCCTCCCCCCCCCCATGTACGCCACAACTAGTCGTCTCCAAATAGCTTGAATACAACACGCCACCACCGACTGAATAGTTCAACTAATTTGAAAATGACGATAAACAAATATATCCAATTTTAAAAGAAAAATAACCAGGGCACAGTTTAAAAATAAAAATATTACATTAATTAAAGAGGACGGGGTGCTTGTAATAAATGAGATATAAAAACCTAACCTCACCCAACCTAACCTCACCCAACCTAACCTCACCCAACCTAACCTCACCTAATCTAGGGTCGACGGTAATCAGCAGTGGAATGTTTTGACCGTGGGCCCTACTCAAACATGTCCGTGACTATTGGGGGCAGTTTTAATGGGACCAAATATATACAGGCTGTCGCAAAATTACGTCGACAAACTGAAAGCAGAGGTTCCGGCCCTTATCTGAAGCAACTTGAGATAGGACACTTATGGCTGGAAACGAACCGTTATAAATCTGAGCGACGTTAAACTTTTAACGAGGCAAATCCGCAACACTGCGTCGAGAAAGTGCGACTTTTTCTAATGTTTCTGTTCCATACCAGCCGCGGAGGAATGCCGCCACTACTCGTCTGGCGGACTAGCTCAGTGGTATCGTGCACGGCAAAAAATGGAAAAATTATTATAAGAAAACCCTTGCGCTGGCTCTGATTCGAGCCGCAACCAAATGACTCGTTTCAAGAAACACGCCGCGCCGTGCACGATACCACTGAGCTAGTTCGCCAGTGGCGGCATTCCTCCGCGGCTGGTACGGAACGGAAACATTAGAAAAAGTCGCAATTTCTCGACGCAATGTTGCCAATTTGTCTCGTTAAAAGTTTAACGTCACACAGATGTTTAACGGTTCGTTTCCGGCCATAAGTGTCCTATTTCAAGTTGCTTCAGATAAGGGTCGGAACCTCTGCTTTCAGTTTGTCGGCGTAATTTTGCGACACCCAAATATTTGCGCATACGTGTAGTACTTATACATAAACATCGTACATTATCTAACCCTCAGTAAGCAGGATCTGATGATGATCGCTTGACGATCGAAACATGTCAGGCTCAATGAAACATGGTAAGATCATAGTACTATTTAGTCCACCCCCGATCGTACCCTTCAAATATTTTATTACGTCTCACCAACCCAACATGGCGGTTGTGCGAAATATTTCACCAGCATTCTATGTCTCCGAAAGTATTACTGATATCACCCTGAAAATTTGTACGGTGGTAAAAGGTAGGCCTACTATTAAAAGGTCACCTATGTGACCTT
Source organism: Meconema thalassinum (assembly GCA_946902985.2). Lineage (NCBI taxonomy): Eukaryota > Metazoa > Arthropoda > Insecta > Orthoptera > Tettigoniidae > Meconema > Meconema thalassinum. Next base: position 174,442,578 of record OX336394.1, on the reverse strand, counting down.
CAAAAACTTGTTACGTACAAAACGAACATGGCGGCCAAGCAAAGTTTAAACATTTAATTAGACTCTTCTCGCGAGCGGCTTCGGTGGCGTAGTTGGTAGCATGCTGAGCTTCTATGCCCAAGATAGCGGGTTCAAACCCGGCCGAAGCCGTCGGATTTTTAAGAGCGTTAAAATCCCTCAGTATGCCTTCCTTCGGAGGGGAAGTAAAGCCGGCGGTCCCATGTCATAGATTTATGGCATGTTAAAGATCTTTCCACTAATTACACCTGTGTGAAACTAAATTGGATAGGTTAAGAATGTAAACAACGCTCTTAGGTTGCTACGTTCGTTGCCAAGAGCCGACTGCGGTGGCGTCTAGTAGCTAGTTCTGAACTAGGCTTAGTAGTCGTTGACGGTGGTGCTTGGCGGCAAAAGTAGGAACTATTTGAAAATTCAAAGTTGCAGTCCCTACTTGAATTTAAAAAAACAGATACACACACTAATACAGTCATCACAATTAACACCGGTTATCAGACAGATTCTACACACACCCAAAGTACACGGGGCTACATGACCGCGTTGTCGCAGCCCCTAAACTAAGGAACCAACCAACCAACTCTTCTCGCGATTTAAGCATCCGAGTGCAGTGAAACTTGGTACAGCATATGTTTATACACATTGTGCTGCACTGACATCTAATTTAGTTCAATTGTTTACATAATCTCAAGATGGCGGCTGTGAAAATTTTAAAATTAAGTTTTTATTTCTTGTTTCCTAATCATGCGATCAGCCAGCCCCGTGGTGTTGGGGGTAGCGTGCCTGTCTCTCACCCGGAGGCCCCGGGTTCGATTCCCGGCTCCGTCAGGGATTTTAGAAACTGACGTAAGGGCTGGAACGGGGTGCACTCAGCCTCGTGAGGAAAATTGAATAATTGCCTGACAGTGAGGCAGCGCCCCGGTCACGAAACCCAAGATTAACGGCCGTGGGGAGCCGATGCGCTGACCACGCGTCACCCCAATATCTGCAGGCCAAATGGCTAGAAAGCGGTCGCTTGGTAGGCCTAGGCCCATCAAGGCTGTAGTGCCAGGGGTTATTATTAATCATGCGATGCCGTCTAAATATTTCGTAAGGTTGCCATGTTGGATTTTTATGTATGTAGGCAGAGTTATGAAGATTATTGTGTAGGTGTATTATTCAAACTTCAATCGCATGTTTAGGACACAAGAAATAAAAACGAGATTTTAAAATTTTGGACAGCTACCATCATGTGGTTATGAAAACAATTGAAATAAATTTGGTGTCAGTGTATTGAAATTTGTATAAGCATATACCGTATCAGGTTTCACTGCGCTCGGATCGTTAAATCGCGAGAAACGTCCATTTAAATATTTAATTTTTGCGTAGCCGCCATGTTGGATTTGTGCTCACCAGGTTATTGAAAGTCACATAAGTGAATTGATGTTTATAGCCTTTATAAACATACAAAATTTCAGTTCTATTGCTGTCATATATTGGCGTAGTCGGTAGCATGCTGAACTGCTATGCCCAAGATAGCGGGTTCAAACCCGGCCGAAGTCGTCGGATTTTTTAAGAGCGTTAAAAATCCTTCAGTATGCCTTCCTTCGGAGGGGAAGTAAAGCCGGCGGTCCCATGTCATAGATTTATGGCATGTAAAAGATCCTTTCACAGACTAAACTTGTGTAAAGCAAAATTTGTTAGGTTAGATTTCGTCAGAACGCTCTATCAAAGTTCCAACGTTCACCACTAGGTATCATTGATATCTGGTGGCGAAAGTTGGAACTACTTGAAATTGAACGGAACTTGTAGCTCACCCTTTAGGGTATCCGCTGGAAGCAGCTACAGACTCAGGCGAGCCGAACATGTCCTCGGACACTCCCGGCACTAAAAGCCATACGATAAATCTATATATATAAAAATCAATCTTACTTGATAGTTTGTCTGTGGGTGTGTATGTCTCCTATGCGTTCATATACCATTCGTCCGATTGCGATGAAACTTGGGTGAGATGTTGAGTACACTCCAAGGATGGTTTCTGACTTAGTAAATCCATTTTACAATAGGTAGCGCACGCGTAGATTCAACAAATGAGCGACGATGCGCGAAGCATTTCAACAAAGTCCCGTATGTGTTCATATACCATTCGTCCGATAGCGATGAAACTTGGGTGAGATGTTGAGTACACTCCAAGGAAGGTTTCTGACTTAGTAAATCCATTTTACAATAGGTAGCGCACGCGTAGATTCAACAAATGAGCGACGATGCGCGAAGCATTTCAACAAAGTCCCGTATGTGTTCATATACCATTCGTCCGATTGCGATGAAACTTGGGTGAGATGTTGAGTACACTCCATGGAAGGTTTCTGACTTAGTAAATCCATTTTACAATAGGTAGCGCACGCGTAGATTCAACAAATGAGCGACGATGCGCGAAGCATTTCAACAAAGTCCCGTATGCATTCATATACCATTCGTCCGATAGCTATGAAACTTGCGTAAAATGTTGTGTACACTGCAGGGAAATTTTCTGGCTTAGTACATCCACTTTACAATAGGCAGCGCACGATTAGATTCATCAATCTTACTTGATAGTTTGTCTGTGGGTGTGTATGTCTCCTATGCGTTCATATACCATTCGTCCGATTGCGATGAAACTTGGGTGAGATGTTGAGTACACTCCAAGGAAGGTTTCTGACTTAGTAAATCCATTTTACAATAGGTAGCGCACGCGTAGATTCAACAAATGAGCGACGATGCGCGAAGCATTTCAACAAAGTCCCGTATGTGTTCATATACCATTCGTCCGATTGCGATGAAACTTGGGTGAGATGTTGAGTACACTCCAAGGATGGTTTCTGACTTAGTAAATCCATTTTACAATAGGTAGCGCATGCGTAGATTCAACAAATGAGCGACGATGCGCGAAGCATTTCAACAAAGTCCCGTATGTGTTCATATACCATTCGTCCGATAGCGATGAAACTTGGGTGAGATGTTGAGTACACTCCAAGGAAGGTTTCTGACTTAGTAAATCCATTTTACAATAGGTAGCGCACGCGTAGATTCAACAAATGAGCGACGATGCGCGAAGCATTTCAACAAAGTCCCGTATGCATTCATATACCATTCGTCCGATAGCTATGAAACTTGCGTAAAATGTTGTGTACACTGCAGGGACATTTTCTGGCTTAGTACATCCACTTTACAATAGGCAGCGCACGATTAGATTCAACAAATGAGCTACGACGCGCGAAGCATTTCAACAAAGTCACGTTTGCGTTTATATACCATTCGTCCGATAGCGATGAAACTAGGCTGAGATTTTGTGTGCACTCCAGGGAAGGTTTCTAGCTTAGTAAATCCCTTTAAAAATAGGTAGAGCACGAGTAGAATCAACAAATGAGCAACGGCGCGCGAAGCGTTTCAACAAAGTCCCATTTAATTTCATATACCATTCATCCGATAGCGATGAAACTTGGGTGAGATGCTGTGTACACTCCAGGGAAGGTTTCTGGCTTAGTACATACATTTTACAATAGGTAGCGCACCAGTAGATTCAACAAATGAGCGATGACACGCGAAGCGTTTCAACAAAGTCCCGTATAAAGTCATATACCATTCGTCTGATAGTGATAAATGTTTGGTGAATTGTTGTGTACACTCCAGGAAAGGTTTCTGGCTAAGTAAATCCATTTTACAATACGAAGCGCACGTTTATGTTCAACAAATGAGTGACTACGCGCGAAGCGTTTCGACAACGTCCCGTATACGTTCACATACCATTCATCCGATTGCGATGAAACTTGGGTGAGATGTTGTGTACACTCCAGGGAAGGTTTCTGGCTGAGTACATCCATATTACAATATGTAGCGCAAGAGTAGAATCAACAAATGAGCGACGACACGCGAAGCGTTTCAACCAAGTCCCGTATGCATACATGTACCATTCGTCCGTACCTATGAAACTTGGGTGAGATGTTGTGTACACGTCATGGAAAATTTCTGGCTTAGTAAATCCCCTATACAATATGCAGCGCACAAGTTGATTCAACAAATGAGGGACGACGCGCGAAGCGTTTCAACAAAGTCCCGTATAAGGTCATATACCATTCTGCCGTTAGCGGTGAAACTTGGGTGAAATATGGTTGACACTCCAAGGAAGGTTTCTGGCTTAGTAAATACATTTCACAGTAGGTAGCACACGAGTAGATTCGACAAATGAACGACGATAGCGATGAAACTTGGGTGAGATGTTGTGGACACTTACGTGACGGTTTCTAACTTAGTAAATACATTTTACAGTAGGTAGCGCACGAGTAGATTCAACAAATGAGTGACGGAGTGCGAATCGTTTAAACAAAATCAGGTATGCGTTCATATACTATTCATCCGATTGCGATGAAACATTGATCAGTTATTTTGTACCCGCCAGGGAAGGGGACTTAGTAAATCCATTTCACAATAAGTAGCGCAAGAGTAGATGCAACAAATGGGTGAAGACGCGCGAAGCGTTTCAACAAAATTCCCTATTGCGTTCATATAACATTCTTCGATTGCGATGAAACCTTGATGAGTTATTGTGTACACGCCAGGGAAGGGCTTCGACTTAGTAATACATTTCTCAATAGGTAGCGCACGAGTAGATTCAACAAATGAGTGACAGCGCACGAATCGTTTAAACAAAAACCCCTAAACGTGCATATACCATTCATCCGATTGCGATGAATCATTGATGAGTCATTGTGTACACGCCAGGGAAGGGTTTCGACTTAGTAAATCCATTTCACAATAGGTAGCGTACGATTAGATTCAACAAATGAGTGACAGCGATGAAACTTTTTGAAAGTTGTTGTGCACGCTCCCACGTATGGTTCTAAATTAGAAAATCCATTTTATGATAGCATAGAGGCAGTTAACATGTTGTGTATCCAATAGCACTTCAAGAAACAGAATTTCAACGCCAACACTTTCTTTGATTGGCATTGCAACGCATGCCGGGTACAGCTTGTATATATATAAAAATCAATGTTACGTGATAGTTTGTCTGTCTGTGGGTGTGTATGACTCCTATGCGTTCATATACCATTCATCCGATTACGATGAAACTTGGGTGAAATGTTGAGTATACTCCAAGGAAGGTTTCTGGCTTAGTAAATCCATCTTACAATAGGTAGCGCATGAGTAGATTCAACAAATGAGCGACGTCGCGCGGTGCGTTTCAACAAAGTCCCGTATGCGTTCATATAGCATTCGTCCGACAGCGTTGGAACTTGGATGAGATATTGAGTACACGCCAAGGAAGGATTCTGGCTTAGTAAATCCACTATACAATAGGTAGCGCACGAGTAAATTCAACAAATGAGTGACGAAGCGTTTCAAAAAAGACCCGAATGCGTTCATATACCATCCATCAGATAGCGTTGAAAATTGGGTGAGATGTTGAGTACACTCCAAGGAAGGTTTCTGGCTTCGTAAATACACTTTACAATAGGTAGCGCACGAGTAGATTCAACAAATGAGCGACGACGCGCGAAGCGCTTCAAAAAAGTCCCGTATGTGTTCATATACCATTCGTCCGATAGCGATGAAACTTGGGTGAGATATTGAGTACACTCCAAGGAAGAATTCTGGCTTTGTAAATCCACGATACAATAGGTAGAGCATGAGTAAATTCAACAAATGAGCGGTGACGCACCAAACGTTTCAACAAAGAACCGTATGCGTTCATATACCATCCGTCAGATGATGACAATATTGGGTGAGATGTTGAGTACACTCCAAGGGAGGTTTCTAGCTTAGTAAATCCATTTTACAATAGGCAGCCCACGAGTAGATTCAGCAAATGAATTACGGCACGCGAATCGTATAAGTAAAATCCCGTATGCGTTCATATACCACTCATCCGATTGCAATGCAACTTGGGTGAGTTGTTGTGCACACTGCAGGGAAGGTTTCTAACTTAGTAAATCCATTGTTCAATGGGAAGCGCACGGGTAGATTCAATAAATGAGTGTCGGCGAGCGAATCGTGTAAATAAAATCCCGTATGCGTTCGTATACCATTCATCCGATTGCGATGAAACTTGAGCGAGTTATTGTGTACACTGCAGGGAACGTTTATGATTTTGTAAGTCCATTGTGTAATAGGTAGATAGCTCACAAGTAGTTTCAACAAATGCGTGACAGCGCGTGAATAGTTTCAACAAAGTTCCATCTGCGTTCATATAGGCCTACCATTCATCCGACTGCGATGACACTTGAGTGAGTTATTGTGTACACTGCAGGGAACGTTTATGATTTAGTAAATCCATTGTACAATAGGTAGCGCACGAGCTGATTCAACAAATGAGTGACGGCGTGCGAATCGTTTAAACAAAATCCCGTATGCGTTCATATGCCATCCATCCGATTGCGTTGAAACTTTGATGCTTTGCTCTGTACACGCCAGGAAAGGTTTTCGACTTAGTAAATCAGTTTTACATTAGGTACCGTAGCACACGAGTAGATGCAACAAATGGGTGACGACGCGCGAAGGGTTTCAACAAAGTTCCATCTTCGTTCATATAACATTCATCCGATTGCGATGAAGCTTTGTTGAGTTGTTGTGCACGCTCCCACGAATGTTTCTAAATTAGTAAATTCATTTTACGATAGCTTAGAGGCAGTTAACGGAAATTGAACAAAATATTGTGTATCCAAAAGCTTTTCAAGGAACAAAATTACAACGCCAACACTTTCTTTGGGTGGCATTGCAAGGCATGCCGGGTACAGCTAGTAAATAAATAAATAAATAAATAAATAATAAATTGACAGATATTGAGTGCCGTCTAAATATTTGATTATTATATTGTACCCATCTGGGATGATATGGTCATATTCCAGTCTGGCTCAGCGATCGGAGGTGTTACGTTCAATCCCACCGTATAACACATATATTCGGAATATGAGCAATCTAGTTGAACAAGCTACAAAAATAACAACAGGTTACTATTGTGCCCATTTCAACAATGAAATATGCAAATCACAGTTCGCCAGCAATGCTCAATCGGGAGTATCGGGGTTCATGGTATGTTCTCCCACTCTGTGACTTACACACTCTGGATTAAGCATATCATACACTTCCAAAAAATAAACAAAACCAAAATCCTACTATCAAAACATTTAATTATTCAAAATATGGCTCTACAAAATAAACATAAAACACTGACACTACACTTCAGACTTGTCCAAAGATGAACAAGGAATTCAAATTAAATATTCACAAAATAATAATTAATGGTTATCCAAAAACCAAACAAAAACTTCATCTGAGTTTCACTCCCATATAACACAAATCCTATTTGCTTAAAAACGAGCTCCAAATGGCTCGGTAAAGCTTACATGCATCGTGTTAACAATTAAACACACACCATTTAGTTTTTACGTGAGTATATCTAGCTTTAATTACAATATTATAGTATGGCTCCTATTTATTTATTTATTTTGGGCTCCCACAATGTTCATTTGTTACCATCTCTCTTCTCAAGCTACCAACTCACTACCGTGCCTGGAAAACACTTGCGCATCCCCGAGTTATAGAAAACTACTGACCAAGTCAACTTAAGATTACTCCCAAAATCTCAACATTTTCATCATAACTCGTGAATCAACTGAATCATTTAATAATAAAGTTAGGGATTTATTATATTGTCTTCAAAGACAATTATATCTTAAGGAAGCAACGATCTCAACTCTGCAAGCGATAATAATGAACGTAAAAGGACCTCAGTTCAAATACTGTGTCGTTAAAACAATCTTAAACACATCCGTGTAACGTGAACCAGACAGCTCGTTCTTGACGTTTCTCTATAAGAAAGTTTGTAAGGGTGTGTCTCAATACTTGGCTGATTTGTGGCTTTGGAAGGAGGGGGACCCACAGTCTCGCTCCCTCGAGAGACGGGCTATACAGTGTTTACTACCAGCTGCTTTAATGCGTGTCTTTTGAAAGACAAGGCTTATAATGCAAATTAACAACAAGACATTATTAGGTTCTACAAACCTATTCTTTTAGCTTCGGTAAAGTTTATGAAGTGTCCTCATTAGCGGGTAAGAGAATCCATAAAACAACAAATATATAAGGGGCTTCGACGTGGGAGACTCTGAGTTCAATCCTTTAAAACTGCCTCGGGAACCGTATCCCAACTTTGAGGACTTACAATATTAGCGACTTAGGGAAGGTATAATACGCAACTAGCGCTCATAATTCAACATAAATTGCACCCTTTTCCAGTATTGCATAGTACCACAATTCAACATAACTCATTACCGCTACTAACTGTCCCCCATAATTATTATGACCGAGCATTTCAACGCGTTCCTAGCGTGTCAAATTATTTCAATTGCGCGACATGGTGCTCATTACATAAAATAGCCAAGTTGCCTTTTCAAAGAAAGAAAGAAAGAAAGAAAGAAAGAAAGAAAGAAAGAAAGAAATTCAAATCAAAATTTGATCTTCGTCTCGAAAATAATATATTCAGCCTTAGCCTCCATCAACAATAATTATTTATAACATTAAGAACATTATTGGTTCCACAACATATTTACAATTCATTTAAGGACCTCTTGCAGCTACCACTTATTCAATATAAAATTCATCACATAATTAATTAATTTAGTTATTATTATTATTATTATTATTATTATTATTATCGCGCTTGCTTTACCATAATTATATTATTTACCATATTACTGATAATCCACTGAATATTTTCCACAAGGGATTCATTATTACTTCAAATTACTTATATTTCAATCCAATTAATCGTTCAGATCGCGCAACCTATATTTCACATGGTTTCAAACATCCCTACTTCCACTTCTGAGGATTTTACGCAAATCTTCCCAAAACACATAATACTGAAATTAGTACTCACATGATTTTACGGTCAGAGACCGAGTTCTCCATCGATGGAACATTTCACCCACTTACTGCTTATAAGCCATATTCATGATCATATTTACACTTGGTAACACTTTTTTAACATCACATAAAACATATACACTGATCAAATTTAATCTAAAGAATACCATTTTGGGATTCATTTTCACTTAAAACAGATACAATTTCACTAATATATATATAAAGTTTCACTAAACTTGAATTACATATAATTTTATCACGTTGGCATTAATTATTTGCCTTAACACACGTGATTTCCTTATCCTTTCCCGTTTCCATGGGTTGCACTTTATTTACGTCGGCTTCCTAATCCGATGGGATGACTGAAAGTCTCGATCGAACTACCCTCACTGGAACGGTTGATTCTCTTATTCCGGGTTTGACTATCGGCTTAATGATTTTAATGAACGATATCGTATCTTGCTTGACGCTAAATTGTTCGTTTAATATCAGTCTTTCACTGACGTTTTACTTCTAGAATCGCTCGAACCAGTATAACGGCGACCTAGTAATTTCCTTGTCTGGTAATCCACACGTGGATTTTACTTTCTGATTCTGCGGTTCTTGAACTATTGGAGTAATTCCAATGCTTTACTGTTCATTTGTCTACACATAGACAAAGCCTGGAATCTCGATTCCTAAATTCTATCGCACTCCGCTCTAGTCTCCTCAGTTCAGGAACACTAGGCTTTACTATCACGTTTTACCCTGATCTGGTTATTTAACGTAGAGATAGAATTTTATAGTTCACTGTTCTTGGGTACTTCGAAATCCTATGACGCTGCGGTTCTTTAACTGAACTATTTAGATTCGAGTACCTATCGCCGGTAATTGCTTAAGTCCACAGTCTAAGACTTTGACTGTACTGGTGAAATTTATAAAGTCCGAAGCTTGATGCTGTATTTCCTATAACAAGGATTCTGATGCTTCTTCTCACGGCGATACTGTTGACGATACTTAAACGGCGACTCTCATACGGGTGCTCGTCTTCTATACAGAGTAACACGATCTATCATGGTCTGGTGAATACTGCATTTAACGTTGGTGAAACAGTACCTCTGGTAGACTGAATTGTTGTTGATCCAGCACGACCCGCTCCCGCGGTCGCTCAAGACTGAATAATACTCGTCGAAACAGCAACACGCCCTCTCGGACGCTGAAGACTGAATTGTACTTTGAAACAGTACGACACCCTCCCCTAGGGTTCGTAAGACTGAATGTTGATTGATCCAGCACGGCCTCTCCCCGAGGTCCGCTCAGACTGAATGAATTTCCTGGCGCGTCCAGGGTTTATATTGAAATCTGCCACAAAAAGATCAGATTTGTTTCTTCTCCAACACTAACATCTAAAATAATTGTCGTATAATTTTGAAAAATATGTCTCCTAAAAGCTCTCGTTTTAAATGTAAAAAGGGTTCCTTAAATCACGAAAATCGATCACACAATTCCAAGATATTAAATAAATGGGCTCCTAAGATGCGTGGGTATTGTGGTTTTATTTTCCCTCTCTGCTAGCTTTTGGCTCGGGGAATAACACTCGACGTCATGCCGCGTGTGCAGTTTTTCCTGTGCAATTATTATAAACTCTTTCCACACACAAAAATCTCTTTCCCAGGATGATCAACAGTGACGGATTCATTTTATTAATTAAATGCTTGCAAATGGCTTAATTTTAATTATTTCTCTTCTTGCGTCATTGCGACGTTGGCGTTTTATCGCTGAGTAAGGTCTTTTTCCTAAACTTCTTCTCTGTCACTCACAACGGAAAAATACCAGCTCTATTAATAATCATGCGCTAGCCTCTTGTCGCCACGTCAGCTGTGATCTCATGCTCGCGTGACTAGCGGTCACTCGCTCTTGCGTCACCTTGTAACAGCCCAACTTCTTATTAACCCTTTAAAAATCTTTACAAATCCATTCTAAAGACTGCATTATTTCTTCTCTTTTTCTCATATAAAGTATGGATTCGACACTTGAACCAATCCAGATGGGTTCACTATTAAAAAAGGCTTTAATTAACTTAAAAGCACCCATGAACAATAGCAACAAATTAAAATACAAATATAAACAATTACAATGAATGATCATTCAAAATCAAAACATTAAATCATTAACACATGATCTTCCTCATAAAACATCTTGCTTGGCATCCTCACTCGGATCCATGAAAAGTCTGGTTTAATTATTAATTAATTCAACTGATATCACATTAATTGCATCAATTACAAATAAACTTCATTCCAAAGTTAATTATCAATTACTAAATTATTTTCAACATCTTCAACATTCATTAATGGATGATTCTCATTCAGTTACTATTCCGCCATATCGGGCATCGAACTCACACTAGTTACCTTAATTACACAGATAAACTTCATTCCAAAGTTATCAATTTTAACCGAATCCATTCAAAATCAGAATATCCTATTTAGTGAACCGTACTCATTTAACTTATTCTCCACGATGTCGGGCCTCGAACTAAAGTTATCTCTCTTACATTTACAATGGATAATATTACATGATTCACCACGCACCATTTCTGGATTTCACAGGATACAAAATCCTCATGCAATTTAAATCCAGTGTATTTCATCACCCATTTGTGTATTAAGATGCAGGGACCGATTCTACCGTAATTACAATACCGTAGGCAAAAATGATTATTATTATTAGTTGCCTTCAGGCAAATTTCACATACTTGAAAATATTTTTCACCGGGATTCACCCTTGACATTCAATCATTTTAATTATACCAATCTCATTACTGTAACATTTACCGTTAGTTACTTTTATTTAATTGATTTTTAATTACTACTTGGCGACAGACCTTTGAGCTCTGCGCTAGTCAACTCAATGTGACCATTCATACACATTCACTTCTCCACATAGACAGGAGATTCGTTCTAGCTTGGGCCAAGGACACTTCCCCTTCCCTCAGCCTATTTTTTTCATAAATGAAAATAGGCTAAACTAGGCTTATTATTATGGATGATTCTCATTCAGTTACTATTCCGCCATATCGGGCATCGAACTCACACTAGTTACTTTAATTACACAGATTAACTTCATTCCAAAGTTATCAATTTTAACTGAATCCATTCAAAATCAGAATATCCTATTTAGTGGACGTAAGAGAGATAACTTGAGTTCGAATGTTGAAGATGTTGAAAATAATTTAGTAATTGATAATTAACTTTGGAATTAAGTTTATTTGTAATTGATGCAATTAATGTGAGATCAGTTTTCACATTGTTTATCGCACAATTTGCACACGCAGGATTCTTCCGGTTGATGAAATCTTAGGTTCCGATATAACTTTTGGTGAAAGCCGTGCGTTGCAAATCTTGTCAGTATATGTCGAATTTCATAATGTGTCTGCTTCCATTCCGATATTGTAATAACGTCTGTTGTGTATAATTCGGGTCATGTGGCATTAGTTTTCTCTTTTAACAGGTGTAGAGTATTTTCATAAGCCTTAGTATTTGGTAGCCAGAATTGTGCTTTTATATCCTCAATGAAGAAGGTTTCGTTCGTTAACACCTATGTTAGCCTCGATAGTGATGCATTCCCTACTCCTAGAATCCGTTTTAGGTAACGGGCTTTGACCTTCTCAATTGTTGATAGATTTGTGAATGTTAGATTGTCCCAGATGATGTTGATCCCATAGGTTGCTATTAGTGCTATAGCCGTCTTGAACAACGTTAAAGAAGTGGCTATTGAGATTCGCTTTGATTGTTGTAACTTATATGATATATAGCTTTTATTGCTGCAGTGGCTCTCTCTGTAACATGGAAGTTGAAGGATGATAATGTTGTTTGTAAAGTAACTCCGAGGTATTTAAATGTTGGGACTACTTCTAAAGGTTCATTGTGTAGTATTATTGTGTTTCTTTAAGAATGTTTACCTCCTCTTCTAAAGGTCATTATTTTGTTTGGTTTTACTTTGGTTGATTTGTAGTTCATTTCTGTCTGCCCATGCGATAAGTCTGTTTAGGACATTTTGAAGTTTTTTTTTATCACTTGAGCCAATTGCCATGTCGCACAGTGTGTCGAATCCCAATTCTAGGTGGAAAAAAATAATAACTTCTTTAATAGTGCTGGGATTCTATTGAAAGTTGGCAATATACCGTTTTCGAGGTCGCTGAATTCATTTCTGGCATTGTCTAAAGTGTACGACATTCGGGGGGTAAATATTTAGGGGTGAGGGGTAAGGTGAGGTGTAAAAAATTACCGAAAGCAACTCAAGAATCATCCATTTTTGGTAGTAAAAATCACGATTTGGATGTGTATTTGATAGTTTATGACAGTGGTAAACATCCTATTTAAAACTGGATAAAATATGAATAACAATGAGACTTTCAGTCAAGTATTCTTGTTACACCTTATTTGAGGGAGTAGACGAAGTCACTGTGTGTAAAATCATCCAGATTAAAAACGTATATTAAATTGTTATTAAACATAGAACAACGAAATATGCACAAAAATAACATTTATTTTCTAAAAATAAAAAAATATTCGTCAAAATCATACAAACAATTTCCTTATAACAAAATGTCATTTTACAATCCTGTTAATGACGTAGTTTTAGTAAACACACTTCACACATGAAAACAATATTATTTATCTAGAAAAGCATGGAAATAAAGAAAACATAATTATATTGACTATTAGGCCTATTTCTCCTATTGCAAATAAAAAGAAAACGTCCATTCGTCAAGTAATGTTCTCATTAATCTCACTCCCCTTAATAATAACAAAATGTCTAATGTTCATTCGTCACCTGATTCTTCTGTAGAGTCCCGAGCATAGTAGTCATTGCTATACTGGTCTTCATCATTTGATGTCAAAGTTCCTTGGGGGTCATTAAGTAACTCAATAGATTCCATAGGTACCTATGTACGTGGCATTGTTCTTCCTGCACTCTCCCATTTTTTGTTAATATTATGGGATATCAACTTAATTTTGTTTCTTAGCTCCTGCAGCTGAGTGTCAGTAAGAGTTGTAGGATCAAATTTATTCATAACATACGGTATTGAAATATGACGTCTGTACGCCCCTATTTACGATACGACCGCAACGCGTTGAAAAATTCTTCTCGCGGTAATGCTTCCTAGTCACTGAAAATAAGAAAATAAACCATCATGCACATTCGTGCGCAACCAAACCACTACAGATCCTGAATCTACATTAAATTTCCTATCGAATGACGTTTAAAGTAAAGTGGCACTATGAGGCACTCATAAAGTAAATATTTTTTATGTGCAGAAAGCTTGTATTACGCATAAAAGTGCGAACACATACCTCTTTTCACTATTCCATGAGCCGCAGAAGACAACACCTCGTTGAACTCTCTAGAATCACAACGTTCGGTTCACTCCGACACTTCCTATCAAATGACCTGATAACTGCCAGGAAGACATTTCAGCACTGTAACTCCCTCCTACGCACCAGAGAGCGGAAAGGAAGACCGAAGGTCACCATCTGGTTTGTTCACTATCGAATGAGCCAGTTTTCGCTTTCATTTGCGACAGTGAATTTTTTCCACCTAGATATGGGATTCGACACACTGTGTGTCGTCCGCATATAGTATAAGTGACGCTGAAGTGTCTCTGATTATCTCCGTGACGTCTGCAATCATGATGTTGAACATTATTGGTCTTACTGGGTCGCCTTGTAGGACTCCATTTGTCTGTATAATGCTCTTGGATATAGTTGCGCCATCTGATATTTGGATGTGATTGTACATCAGGATGTTAGAGAGAATTGTGAGTGGATGATTTTCTCCTATCATGTGTGTAAGATTCCGAATGAGTATCTATCTGTTGGTAAGATCAAAGGCCTTACTATAATCTATAAATACTACAAAGTATTTCTTCCCCATGTGTCTAAGCGAATATTGAGCTTGGTGTATTAGGTAATTGACGGCTTATGAGATCACCTTTTGTCCGTGTGTGCGCGTCCGTGTGCGTCTGCCCCCCACTCCCCCTAATACAATCTAAACGGATGGAGCGATTTCAATGAAACTTGGTAAGGTCATACTACTATTTCGGCCGACCCCAACCTTTTCAGGTTTTATTACGATTCGCCAATCCAACATTGCGGCTAAGCGAAATATTTCACAAGCATTATATATATCCGCAAGTATTACAGATGTCACCCTGGAATTTTGTACGGTGATAAAGGGCACTACTAGAAGTTGACATAATTATGTGACTTTCAAAAACCTGTTAACTACAGAACGAACATGGCGGCCAAGCGAAGTTGATACATTTAAATATAATTTTCTCATGATTTAACCACCTGAACGCAGAGCAAATTGGTACAGCAAATATTTATACACATTGTAATGCACTGACATCTAAATTTGTTCAATTGTTTACATAATCTCAAGATGGCGGCTGTGCGAAATTTTACAATTACGTTTTTATGTCTTGCATCCTAATCATGCGATCAAAGTCAACGTTTGAATAATGAACCTAAGCAATAATCGTCTTCTAATATTACATAACTCTATGGCTTACATATATAAAAATCCAACATGGCGACCATCCGAAATATATAGACGGTTCTCAATATCCATTAATCTATGACAGCAATCAAACTGAAATTTGTGTGTTGATAAAGGCTATCGTGAGAGCACTCTTATTTAATATCTATATCTGATCTACTATTTAAGACCTGCAGGTTATCTAGCTACATGTCTATGTTATGACTCGCTCCCTGTGGGAAAGCGAAGTCATCTTGGCAGCACAACACGTCCTTCACAAAAATAGGCGCGAGTTGTGTGGCCGTAGTGCACCTCTCATTGCAGGTGGGAAATTGTTATCGTTGATCCAACCTCCAGTGGGGGGATATCCCACAGGTATGTCTCCACCGTGGTTCGGATGTACACCTGGAAACGTATATCATGTGTGGGGGGAAATCGTGTATGGGCCGTGTGAGTGTGAAATGTGGGGGAGGGAAATTTGTGTATGAAAAGATACATATATTAGTGGATATATAATGTCGCCATCTGTTGGGACAAAAAGACATAAAATCACAATATACGGTGTCCTCCCTCGGCATCACAACCCGACCCAGGAAGCTGGAAACGGGAAATGAAGATGATGATGATGATGGTGGAGCTCACACTAAAATATCTGCTATTGTGTCCAACAATATTACATTGCAATATATTTCATGTCTCTACATAGTAATCAGGAACTGTGCAGTGTGTGTAAGAAAAACCACAGACAATGGCTCACAGCACTTGAAAGACATTAAGATAATTAATCAATCCTTCAATAAATGCCAATATTGTGTAGGGTGGGTATTTTGTAAGTATTTTTATTCTCAATTGCATTTTGTGACTATTTTGAATCTAAATTACATTTTGTAAGTATTTTCTAACTAAATTGCATTTTGTAAATATTGTCAATTCAAATAACAGTACAGTAAGTATGTAGTTAGTTTTAGTTGTAAGTAGGTAGTTAGTTTGTCTATTAGATATACGGTATGTCATTGTTCTATTAGACTGTGGTGTGTGAGTGTGTATGGTAGCAGTTGCATTGTTTATTAGTTATAGTTCATTGTTTCAGTAGACTGTGATGTGTGAGGGTGCATGTGAGTGTGCCTGGTGACAGACTGTTTTAGTGGTAGTATTTGT
This sequence comes from Meconema thalassinum, assembly GCA_946902985.2. Taxonomy (NCBI): domain Eukaryota; kingdom Metazoa; phylum Arthropoda; class Insecta; order Orthoptera; family Tettigoniidae; genus Meconema; species Meconema thalassinum. The sequence goes on along the minus strand of OX336394.1, from coordinate 174,426,000 downwards.
TGTTGGTGGAACATTAGTATTTTTTTCCTTAGTAGAATTTTGGTATTTAATTGTTAGTACGGTAGAAGATAAGTATTTTTGTTAGTAGAATTGCTCTTTGCTACTCCCTTTCAGAATAAATCAATTCTTTACTAGTCTTATAGACGGTTAAGATATTGATAATATAAGCCAAATAATGGCTACACTGCGTCCTGCTGCACGGCTGAAAGCAACGGGAAACTACAGCCGTATGCTATTCCCGAGGATATGCACCTCTCTATGCATAATTACATGTGATGATGGCCTCCTCCCTTGTAAAATTTCAATCCGGAGGTAAACTAGTCCCCCGTTCGGATCTCCGGGTGGGGACTACTCGAGAGGGGGTTAACATCACAGAAGTGACAAAGAGGAAATCTGACATTCTACGGATCGGAGCGTGGAATGTTAGAAGTCTGCTAGGAAGTGGAAGGTTAGAAAACTTAGAAAGGGAAATGGATAGGTTGAGGTTGGATTTGGTTGGGATTAGTGAAATGCGCTGGCAGGAAGAACAGGACTTTTGGTCAGGAGACTATAGGGTCAACAGCACTAAATCAAACAATGGCCAAGCAGTGGTTGGCCTCATATTGAGTAGGAAACTTGGACAGCGGGTGGAATATTATGAGAAATATAGTGAACGGATTATTGTAGCAAAAATCAATACTAAACCTACCTGCACCACAGTAGTACAAGTCTATATGCCTACCAGTCAAGCTGATGATGAGGATGTTGAAAAGGTCTACGAAGAAATAGACGAAATTCTGAGGTATATCAAGGGTGATGAGAATGTTATAGTAATGGGAGATTGGAATGCTGTGGTAGGAAAAGGGAGAGAAGGGAAGATAGTAGGAGGTTTCGGATTAGGTGAAAGGAATGATCGAGGAAGCAGGCTGGTAGAATTCTGCACCGAGCATGAGTTGGTCATAGCTAACACCTTATTCAATAACCACAATAGAAGAATATACACATGGATGAGACCAGGAGATACAGGGCGTTACCAAATCGACTTCATTATGGTCAAGCAGAGGTTTCGAAACCAGATTTTGGATTGTAAAACATATCCTGGTGCTGACATAAACTCTGACCACAATCTGGTTGTAATGAAATGCAGATTTAAGTTGAAGAAACTGAAGAAAAGTCAAAAGCCAAAAAGGTGGGCAATAGACAGACTGAAAGAGAAGGATGTAAACGAAAGATTCAAGAAGAGTATAAAGGAAGGACAAATGAAAAACCCTAAACAAACTTCAATTGCAGACGAATGGGCACTTTTGAAGAATGAAATAACAAAATCCGCAGAAGAAAACATTGGTAGGAAAGAAAGAATAGGTAGAAACCCGTGGATCACTCAGGATATACTAGAATTGATGGATGAAAGGCGGAAACACAAGAATGTAAGAGATGAAAAGGGGAAAGCAGAATACAGACGTCTGAGAAATGAGGTTAACACGAAGTGCAAGGAAGCAAAAGAAGAATGGTTGAAAGAGAAATGTGCAGGTATAGAAAATTGTCTGAAATTAGGAAAAGTAGACACAGCTTATCGAAGGATTAAGAATACTTTTGGGGAAAAGAAGACTAAGTGCTGTAATATTAAGGACAAAAATGGAAAGCCTCTAACAGATAGGGAAGAAAAGGTTGAGAGGTGGAAAGCTTACATAGAGAGTTTTTATAAGGGAAAGGAGATTGAGAATCATGTAATGGAAAGGGAGGAGGAAATTGATGAGGATGCGAAAGGAGATTTAATATTGAGATCAGAATTTGATAGAGCTTTGGAAGACTTAAGCAGGAACAAAGCACCAGGCATAGATGATATACCGATTGAGTTGCTACGCTGCATAGGAGATGAAGGTCTGATCAGGTTATTTCACTTGGTGTGTAGGATTTATGAGACCGGTGAGGTACCCCCTGATTTCAAGAAGAATGTAATCATCCCTATACCAAAGAAAGTGGGAGCTGACAGATGTGAAGATTACCGTACACTCAGCTTGATTACTCATGCTTCAAAGATCCTGTCTAGAATAATTTACAAGAGGATTGAAAGCCAGATAGAAACGGAGTTGGGCGAAGACCAATTTGGTTTCAGGAGAAATGTAGGAACAAGGGAAGCTGTACTAAGTCTTAGGCTGATTTTGGAAGGTAGAATAAGGAAAGATAAGAGAACGTTCATGGCTTTTGTAGACTTAGAAAAGGCTTTTGATAACGTTGATTGGACTAAATTGTTTGACATTTTGAAATCGATTGGAATCAAGTACAGGGATAGGAGGGTGATATACAATCTATACAGAAACCAGACAGCAGTCATTCGAGTTGAAGGACATGAGAGAGAAGCTGGTATTCAGAAAGGTGTAAGGCAAGGCTGCAACTTATCACCCATACTTTTCAATCTTTACATTGAACAAGCAATGAAGGAAATTAGAGAAAAATGTAAAGTGGGAGTGAAGATTCAAGGAGAAATAATTTCAACTCTGAGATTTGCTGATGCCATCGTCATCTTGGCCGACAAGCCTGAGGATTTGAATGAGTTTTTGAATGGTATGGACTCCGTCTTACGGAAAGAATTCATGATGAAAATTAATAAATGTAAAACAAAAATACTGGAATGCAGCCGAAATAAATCAGAAACCTCTATGGAGATCAAATTGGCAGGTGAAAAGCTGAAGGAAGTAGGAGACTTCTGTTACTTAGGAAGCAGAATAACCAGTGATGGACGAAGCAAAGAGGATATAAAAAGTAGGTTGGCTCAGGCAAAGAAAGCATTTCTACAAAAAAGGAATCTGCTGACATCGAATATAGATTTAGGTATTAGGAAGTCATTTTTGAAAGCCTTTGTCTGGAGTGTGGCACTCTATGGAAGTGAAACTTGGACTATTGGTGCAGCAGAAAAGAGGAGAATTGAAGCATTTGAAATGTGGTGTTACAGGAGAATGATGAAGATCAGATGGGTAGATAGGGTTACAAACGAAGAGGTATTAAGACGAGAGGGAGAGGAGAGATGTTTCTGGCGACTGCTAATACACATACAGCTTACTGCACTATTCATTTGGATGAAAAAAAAAAAAAAAAAAACATTCTCCATAATTAAATATGGCCTACAATGAGAGTTACAGATTGAAATTAACTGATGAGCAACCTTTTTGCACTAATTACTCCCCGTGTCAGCAATTTGTAAGCAGCGCAAGATGTAAATATTTTCGCAATTCTGCACCAGAACACTGGTAGGGGCGACGTGATGCAGCCCGCATTGGCAGCCAACAATAGACTTATTAAACTATTCTTACAGTTACACTACTACTGACATAAATGGTTGTAGGGTTCGTCTGTTATTCTAAATATAGACAATGGAGAGGGTTGTCCAAAATATCAAGTGGACAGTGTTACCAGCAGGGGTTCAAAGGGTAAGCTTGTAAAATTCAGAACAATTATGTGAAACGGTGTAGATTTGCGCTAAAGGGCCTAAGTGCAGGAAATGGAGTGGTCTGTCCAAAATTTAAAGTGGACAGTGTTATCCGCAGGATTCCAAAGGGTAAGTATACAAAATTTGGTTCAGATCGGTGAAACGGTGTAGATTTGTGCCAATGGGCCTAAATGCAGGAAATGGAGTGGTCTGTTCGAAATTTCCTGTAAACAGTGTTACTCGCAGGGTTCCAAAGTGTAAGTATACACATTTTGGTTCAGATCGGTGAAACGGTGTAGATTTGTGCCAAAGGGCCTAAATGCAGGGAATGGAGTGGTCTGTCCGAAATTTCATGTAGACAGTGTTACTCGCAGGGTTCCAAAGGGTAAGTAGGCTATACACATTTTGGTTCAGATCGCTGAAACGGTGTAGATTTGTGCCAGAGGGCCTAAATACAGGGAATGGAGTGGTCTGTCCCAAATTTAAAGTGGACAGTGTTACCCGCAGGGTTCCAAAGGGTAAGTATACAAATTTTGGTTCAGATCGGTGAAACGGTGTAGATTTGTGCCAAAGGGCCTAAATGCAGGGAATGGAGTGGTCTGTCCGAAATTTCATGTAGACAGTGTTACTCGCAGGGTTCCTAAGGGTAAGTAGGCTATACACATTTTGGTTCAGATCGCTGAAACGGTGTAGATTTGTGCCAGAGGGCCTAAATACAGGGAATGGAGTGGTCTGTCCCAAATTTAAAGTGGACAGTGTTACCCGCAGGGATCCAAAGGGTAAGTATACAAATTTTGGTTCAGATCGGTGGAACGGTGTAGATTTGTATAAATAACAGACAAACCAACTTTGAGCTTTTATATAAATGCCCTCCCCCCCCCCATGTACGCCACAACTAGTCGTCTCCAAATAGCTTGAATACAACACGCCACCACCGACTGAATAGTTCAACTAATTTGAAAATGACGATAAACAAATATATCCAATTTTAAAAGAAAAATAACCAGGGCACAGTTTAAAAATAAAAATATTACATTAATTAAAGAGGACGGGGTGCTTGTAATAAATGAGATATAAAAACCTAACCTCACCCAACCTAACCTCACCCAACCTAACCTCACCCAACCTAACCTCACCTAATCTAGGGTCGACGGTAATCAGCAGTGGAATGTTTTGACCGTGGGCCCTACTCAAACATGTCCGTGACTATTGGGGGCAGTTTTAATGGGACCAAATATATACAGGCTGTCGCAAAATTACGTCGACAAACTGAAAGCAGAGGTTCCGGCCCTTATCTGAAGCAACTTGAGATAGGACACTTATGGCTGGAAACGAACCGTTATAAATCTGAGCGACGTTAAACTTTTAACGAGGCAAATCCGCAACACTGCGTCGAGAAAGTGCGACTTTTTCTAATGTTTCTGTTCCATACCAGCCGCGGAGGAATGCCGCCACTACTCGTCTGGCGGACTAGCTCAGTGGTATCGTGCACGGCAAAAAATGGAAAAATTATTATAAGAAAACCCTTGCGCTGGCTCTGATTCGAGCCGCAACCAAATGACTCGTTTCAAGAAACACGCCGCGCCGTGCACGATACCACTGAGCTAGTTCGCCAGTGGCGGCATTCCTCCGCGGCTGGTACGGAACGGAAACATTAGAAAAAGTCGCAATTTCTCGACGCAATGTTGCCAATTTGTCTCGTTAAAAGTTTAACGTCACACAGATGTTTAACGGTTCGTTTCCGGCCATAAGTGTCCTATTTCAAGTTGCTTCAGATAAGGGTCGGAACCTCTGCTTTCAGTTTGTCGGCGTAATTTTGCGACACCCAAATATTTGCGCATACGTGTAGTACTTATACATAAACATCGTACATTATCTAACCCTCAGTAAGCAGGATCTGATGATGATCGCTTGACGATCGAAACATGTCAGGCTCAATGAAACATGGTAAGATCATAGTACTATTTAGTCCACCCCCGATCGTACCCTTCAAATATTTTATTACGTCTCACCAACCCAACATGGCGGTTGTGCGAAATATTTCACCAGCATTCTATGTCTCCGAAAGTATTACTGATATCACCCTGAAAATTTGTACGGTGGTAAAAGGTAGGCCTACTATTAAAAGGTCACCTATGTGACCTTCAAAAACTTGTTACGTACAAAACGAACATGGCGGCCAAGCAAAGTTTAAACATTTAATTAGACTCTTCTCGCGAGCGGCTTCGGTGGCGTAGTTGGTAGCATGCTGAGCTTCTATGCCCAAGATAGCGGGTTCAAACCCGGCCGAAGCCGTCGGATTTTTAAGAGCGTTAAAATCCCTCAGTATGCCTTCCTTCGGAGGGGAAGTAAAGCCGGCGGTCCCATGTCATAGATTTATGGCATGTTAAAGATCTTTCCACTAATTACACCTGTGTGAAACTAAATTGGATAGGTTAAGAATGTAAACAACGCTCTTAGGTTGCTACGTTCGTTGCCAAGAGCCGACTGCGGTGGCGTCTAGTAGCTAGTTCTGAACTAGGCTTAGTAGTCGTTGACGGTGGTGCTTGGCGGCAAAAGTAGGAACTATTTGAAAATTCAAAGTTGCAGTCCCTACTTGAATTTAAAAAAACAGATACACACACTAATACAGTCATCACAATTAACACCGGTTATCAGACAGATTCTACACACACCCAAAGTACACGGGGCTACATGACCGCGTTGTCGCAGCCCCTAAACTAAGGAACCAACCAACCAACTCTTCTCGCGATTTAAGCATCCGAGTGCAGTGAAACTTGGTACAGCATATGTTTATACACATTGTGCTGCACTGACATCTAATTTAGTTCAATTGTTTACATAATCTCAAGATGGCGGCTGTGAAAATTTTAAAATTAAGTTTTTATTTCTTGTTTCTTAATCATGCGATCAGCCAGCCCCGTGGTGTTGGGGGTAGCGTGCCTGTCTCTCACCCGGAGGCCCCGGGTTCGATTCCCGGCTCCGTCAGGGATTTTAGAAACTGACGTAAGGGCTGGAACGGGGTGCACTCAGCCTCGTGAGGAAAATTGAATAATTGCCTGACAGTGAGGCAGCGCCCCGGTCACGAAACCCAAGATTAACGGCCGTGGGGAGCCGATGCGCTGACCACGCGTCACCCCAATATCTGCAGGCCAAATGGCTAGAAAGCGGTCGCTTGGTAGGCCTAGGCCCATCAAGGCTGTAGTGCCAGGGGTTATTATTAATCATGCGATGCCGTCTAAATATTTCGTAAGGTTGCCATGTTGGATTTTTATGTATGTAGGCAGAGTTATGAAGATTATTGTGTAGGTGTATTATTCAAACTTCAATCGCATGTTTAGGACACAAGAAATAAAAACGAGATTTTAAAATTTTGGACAGCTACCATCATGTGGTTATGAAAACAATTGAAATAAATTTGGTGTCAGTGTATTGAAATTTGTATAAGCATATACCGTATCAGGTTTCACTGCGCTCGGATCGTTAAATCGCGAGAAACGTCCATTTAAATATTTAATTTTTGCGTAGCCGCCATGTTGGATTTGTGCTCACCAGGTTATTGAAAGTCACATAAGTGAATTGATGTTTATAGCCTTTATAAACATACAAAATTTCAGTTCTATTGCTGTCATATATTGGCGTAGTCGGTAGCATGCTGAACTGCTATGCCCAAGATAGCGGGTTCAAACCCGGCCGAAGTCGTCGGATTTTTTAAGAGCGTTAAAAATCCTTCAGTATGCCTTCCTTCGGAGGGGAAGTAAAGCCGGCGGTCCCATGTCATAGATTTATGGCATGTAAAAGATCCTTTCACAGACTAAACTTGTGTAAAGCAAAATTTGTTAGGTTAGATTTCGTCAGAACGCTCTATCAAAGTTCCAACGTTCACCACTAGGTATCATTGATATCTGGTGGCGAAAGTTGGAACTACTTGAAATTGAACGGAACTTGTAGCTCACCCTTTAGGGTATCCGCTGGAAGCAGCTACAGACTCAGGCGAGCCGAACATGTCCTCGGACACTCCCGGCACTAAAAGCCATACGATAAATCTATATATATAAAAATCAATCTTACTTGATAGTTTGTCTGTGGGTGTGTATGTCTCCTATGCGTTCATATACCATTCGTCCGATTGCGATGAAACTTGGGTGAGATGTTGAGTACACTCCAAGGATGGTTTCTGACTTAGTAAATCCATTTTACAATAGGTAGCGCACGCGTAGATTCAACAAATGAGCGACGATGCGCGAAGCATTTCAACAAAGTCCCGTATGTGTTCATATACCATTCGTCCGATAGCGATGAAACTTGGGTGAGATGTTGAGTACACTCCAAGGAAGGTTTCTGACTTAGTAAATCCATTTTACAATAGGTAGCGCACGCGTAGATTCAACAAATGAGCGACGATGCGCGAAGCATTTCAACAAAGTCCCGTATGTGTTCATATACCATTCGTCCGATTGCGATGAAACTTGGGTGAGATGTTGAGTACACTCCATGGAAGGTTTCTGACTTAGTAAATCCATTTTACAATAGGTAGCGCACGCGTAGATTCAACAAATGAGCGACGATGCGCGAAGCATTTCAACAAAGTCCCGTATGCATTCATATACCATTCGTCCGATAGCTATGAAACTTGCGTAAAATGTTGTGTACACTGCAGGGAAATTTTCTGGCTTAGTACATCCACTTTACAATAGGCAGCGCACGATTAGATTCATCAATCTTACTTGATAGTTTGTCTGTGGGTGTGTATGTCTCCTATGCGTTCATATACCATTCGTCCGATTGCGATGAAACTTGGGTGAGATGTTGAGTACACTCCAAGGAAGGTTTCTGACTTAGTAAATCCATTTTACAATAGGTAGCGCACGCGTAGATTCAACAAATGAGCGACGATGCGCGAAGCATTTCAACAAAGTCCCGTATGTGTTCATATACCATTCGTCCGATTGCGATGAAACTTGGGTGAGATGTTGAGTACACTCCAAGGATGGTTTCTGACTTAGTAAATCCATTTTACAATAGGTAGCGCATGCGTAGATTCAACAAATGAGCGACGATGCGCGAAGCATTTCAACAAAGTCCCGTATGTGTTCATATACCATTCGTCCGATAGCGATGAAACTTGGGTGAGATGTTGAGTACACTCCAAGGAAGGTTTCTGACTTAGTAAATCCATTTTACAATAGGTAGCGCACGCGTAGATTCAACAAATGAGCGACGATGCGCGAAGCATTTCAACAAAGTCCCGTATGCATTCATATACCATTCGTCCGATAGCTATGAAACTTGCGTAAAATGTTGTGTACACTGCAGGGACATTTTCTGGCTTAGTACATCCACTTTACAATAGGCAGCGCACGATTAGATTCAACAAATGAGCTACGACGCGCGAAGCATTTCAACAAAGTCACGTTTGCGTTTATATACCATTCGTCCGATAGCGATGAAACTAGGCTGAGATTTTGTGTGCACTCCAGGGAAGGTTTCTAGCTTAGTAAATCCCTTTAAAAATAGGTAGAGCACGAGTAGAATCAACAAATGAGCAACGGCGCGCGAAGCGTTTCAACAAAGTCCCATTTAATTTCATATACCATTCATCCGATAGCGATGAAACTTGGGTGAGATGCTGTGTACACTCCAGGGAAGGTTTCTGGCTTAGTACATACATTTTACAATAGGTAGCGCACCAGTAGATTCAACAAATGAGCGATGACACGCGAAGCGTTTCAACAAAGTCCCGTATAAAGTCATATACCATTCGTCTGATAGTGATAAATGTTTGGTGAATTGTTGTGTACACTCCAGGAAAGGTTTCTGGCTAAGTAAATCCATTTTACAATACGAAGCGCACGTTTATGTTCAACAAATGAGTGACTACGCGCGAAGCGTTTCGACAACGTCCCGTATACGTTCACATACCATTCATCCGATTGCGATGAAACTTGGGTGAGATGTTGTGTACACTCCAGGGAAGGTTTCTGGCTGAGTACATCCATATTACAATATGTAGCGCAAGAGTAGAATCAACAAATGAGCGACGACACGCGAAGCGTTTCAACCAAGTCCCGTATGCATACATGTACCATTCGTCCGTACCTATGAAACTTGGGTGAGATGTTGTGTACACGTCATGGAAAATTTCTGGCTTAGTAAATCCCCTATACAATATGCAGCGCACAAGTTGATTCAACAAATGAGGGACGACGCGCGAAGCGTTTCAACAAAGTCCCGTATAAGGTCATATACCATTCTGCCGTTAGCGGTGAAACTTGGGTGAAATATGGTTGACACTCCAAGGAAGGTTTCTGGCTTAGTAAATACATTTCACAGTAGGTAGCACACGAGTAGATTCGACAAATGAACGACGATAGCGATGAAACTTGGGTGAGATGTTGTGGACACTTACGTGACGGTTTCTAACTTAGTAAATACATTTTACAGTAGGTAGCGCACGAGTAGATTCAACAAATGAGTGACGGAGTGCGAATCGTTTAAACAAAATCAGGTATGCGTTCATATACTATTCATCCGATTGCGATGAAACATTGATCAGTTATTTTGTACCCGCCAGGGAAGGGGACTTAGTAAATCCATTTCACAATAAGTAGCGCAAGAGTAGATGCAACAAATGGGTGAAGACGCGCGAAGCGTTTCAACAAAATTCCCTATTGCGTTCATATAACATTCTTCGATTGCGATGAAACCTTGATGAGTTATTGTGTACACGCCAGGGAAGGGCTTCGACTTAGTAATACATTTCTCAATAGGTAGCGCACGAGTAGATTCAACAAATGAGTGACAGCGCACGAATCGTTTAAACAAAAACCCCTAAACGTGCATATACCATTCATCCGATTGCGATGAATCATTGATGAGTCATTGTGTACACGCCAGGGAAGGGTTTCGACTTAGTAAATCCATTTCACAATAGGTAGCGTACGATTAGATTCAACAAATGAGTGACAGCGATGAAACTTTTTGAAAGTTGTTGTGCACGCTCCCACGTATGGTTCTAAATTAGAAAATCCATTTTATGATAGCATAGAGGCAGTTAACATGTTGTGTATCCAATAGCACTTCAAGAAACAGAATTTCAACGCCAACACTTTCTTTGATTGGCATTGCAACGCATGCCGGGTACAGCTTGTATATATATAAAAATCAATGTTACGTGATAGTTTGTCTGTCTGTGGGTGTGTATGACTCCTATGCGTTCATATACCATTCATCCGATTACGATGAAACTTGGGTGAAATGTTGAGTATACTCCAAGGAAGGTTTCTGGCTTAGTAAATCCATCTTACAATAGGTAGCGCATGAGTAGATTCAACAAATGAGCGACGTCGCGCGGTGCGTTTCAACAAAGTCCCGTATGCGTTCATATAGCATTCGTCCGACAGCGTTGGAACTTGGATGAGATATTGAGTACACGCCAAGGAAGGATTCTGGCTTAGTAAATCCACTATACAATAGGTAGCGCACGAGTAAATTCAACAAATGAGTGACGAAGCGTTTCAAAAAAGACCCGAATGCGTTCATATACCATCCATCAGATAGCGTTGAAAATTGGGTGAGATGTTGAGTACACTCCAAGGAAGGTTTCTGGCTTCGTAAATACACTTTACAATAGGTAGCGCACGAGTAGATTCAACAAATGAGCGACGACGCGCGAAGCGCTTCAAAAAAGTCCCGTATGTGTTCATATACCATTCGTCCGATAGCGATGAAACTTGGGTGAGATATTGAGTACACTCCAAGGAAGAATTCTGGCTTTGTAAATCCACGATACAATAGGTAGAGCATGAGTAAATTCAACAAATGAGCGGTGACGCACCAAACGTTTCAACAAAGAACCGTATGCGTTCATATACCATCCGTCAGATGATGACAATATTGGGTGAGATGTTGAGTACACTCCAAGGGAGGTTTCTAGCTTAGTAAATCCATTTTACAATAGGCAGCCCACGAGTAGATTCAGCAAATGAATTACGGCACGCGAATCGTATAAGTAAAATCCCGTATGCGTTCATATACCACTCATCCGATTGCAATGCAACTTGGGTGAGTTGTTGTGCACACTGCAGGGAAGGTTTCTAACTTAGTAAATCCATTGTTCAATGGGAAGCGCACGGGTAGATTCAATAAATGAGTGTCGGCGAGCGAATCGTGTAAATAAAATCCCGTATGCGTTCGTATACCATTCATCCGATTGCGATGAAACTTGAGCGAGTTATTGTGTACACTGCAGGGAACGTTTATGATTTTGTAAGTCCATTGTGTAATAGGTAGATAGCTCACAAGTAGTTTCAACAAATGCGTGACAGCGCGTGAATAGTTTCAACAAAGTTCCATCTGCGTTCATATAGGCCTACCATTCATCCGACTGCGATGACACTTGAGTGAGTTATTGTGTACACTGCAGGGAACGTTTATGATTTAGTAAATCCATTGTACAATAGGTAGCGCACGAGCTGATTCAACAAATGAGTGACGGCGTGCGAATCGTTTAAACAAAATCCCGTATGCGTTCATATGCCATCCATCCGATTGCGTTGAAACTTTGATGCTTTGCTCTGTACACGCCAGGAAAGGTTTTCGACTTAGTAAATCAGTTTTACATTAGGTACCGTAGCACACGAGTAGATGCAACAAATGGGTGACGACGCGCGAAGGGTTTCAACAAAGTTCCATCTTCGTTCATATAACATTCATCCGATTGCGATGAAGCTTTGTTGAGTTGTTGTGCACGCTCCCACGAATGTTTCTAAATTAGTAAATTCATTTTACGATAGCTTAGAGGCAGTTAACGGAAATTGAACAAAATATTGTGTATCCAAAAGCTTTTCAAGGAACAAAATTACAACGCCAACACTTTCTTTGGGTGGCATTGCAAGGCATGCCGGGTACAGCTAGTAAATAAATAAATAAATAAATAAATAATAAATTGACAGATATTGAGTGCCGTCTAAATATTTGATTATTATATTGTACCCATCTGGGATGATATGGTCATATTCCAGTCTGGCTCAGCGATCGGAGGTGTTACGTTCAATCCCACCGTATAACACATATATTCGGAATATGAGCAATCTAGTTGAACAAGCTACAAAAATAACAACAGGTTACTATTGTGCCCATTTCAACAATGAAATATGCAAATCACAGTTCGCCAGCAATGCTCAATCGGGAGTATCGGGGTTCATGGTATGTTCTCCCACTCTGTGACTTACACACTCTGGATTAAGCATATCATACACTTCCAAAAAATAAACAAAACCAAAATCCTACTATCAAAACATTTAATTATTCAAAATATGGCTCTACAAAATAAACATAAAACACTGACACTACACTTCAGACTTGTCCAAAGATGAACAAGGAATTCAAATTAAATATTCACAAAATAATAATTAATGGTTATCCAAAAACCAAACAAAAACTTCATCTGAGTTTCACTCCCATATAACACAAATCCTATTTGCTTAAAAACGAGCTCCAAATGGCTCGGTAAAGCTTACATGCATCGTGTTAACAATTAAACACACACCATTTAGTTTTTACGTGAGTATATCTAGCTTTAATTACAATATTATAGTATGGCTCCTATTTATTTATTTATTTTGGGCTCCCACAATGTTCATTTGTTACCATCTCTCTTCTCAAGCTACCAACTCACTACCGTGCCTGGAAAACACTTGCGCATCCCCGAGTTATAGAAAACTACTGACCAAGTCAACTTAAGATTACTCCCAAAATCTCAACATTTTCATCATAACTCGTGAATCAACTGAATCATTTAATAATAAAGTTAGGGATTTATTATATTGTCTTCAAAGACAATTATATCTTAAGGAAGCAACGATCTCAACTCTGCAAGCGATAATAATGAACGTAAAAGGACCTCAGTTCAAATACTGTGTCGTTAAAACAATCTTAAACACATCCGTGTAACGTGAACCAGACAGCTCGTTCTTGACGTTTCTCTATAAGAAAGTTTGTAAGGGTGTGTCTCAATACTTGGCTGATTTGTGGCTTTGGAAGGAGGGGGACCCACAGTCTCGCTCCCTCGAGAGACGGGCTATACAGTGTTTACTACCAGCTGCTTTAATGCGTGTCTTTTGAAAGACAAGGCTTATAATGCAAATTAACAACAAGACATTATTAGGTTCTACAAACCTATTCTTTTAGCTTCGGTAAAGTTTATGACGTGTCCTCATTAGCGGGTAAGAGAATCCATAAAACAACAAATATATAAGGGGCTTCGACGTGGGAGACTCTGAGTTCAATCCTTTAAAACTGCCTCGGGAACCGTATCCCAACTTTGAGGACTTACAATATTAGCGACTTAGGGAAGGTATAATACGCAACTAGCGCTCATAATTCAACATAAATTGCACCCTTTTCCAGTATTGCATAGTACCACAATTCAACATAACTCATTACCGCTACTAACTGTCCCCCATAATTATTATGACCGAGCATTTCAACGCGTTCCTAGCGTGTCAAATTATTTCAATTGCGCGACATGGTGCTCATTACATAAAATAGCCAAGTTGCCTTTTCAAAGAAAGAAAGAAAGAAAGAAAGAAAGAAAGAAAGAAATTCAAATCAAAATTTGATCTTCGTCTCGAAAATAATATATTCAGCCTTAGCCTCCATCAACAATAATTATTTATAACATTAAGAACATTATTGGTTCCACAACATATTTACAATTCATTTAAGGACCTCTTGCAGCTACCACTTATTCAATATAAAATTCATCACATAATTAATTAATTTAGTTATTATTATTATTATTATTATTATTATTATCGCGCTTGCTTTACCATAATTATATTATTTACCATATTACTGATAATCCACTGAATATTTTCCACAAGGGATTCATTATTACTTCAAATTACTTATATTTCAATCCAATTAATCGTTCAGATCGCGCAACCTATATTTCACATGGTTTCAAACATCCCTACTTCCACTTCTGAGGATTTTACGCAAATCTTCCCAAAACACATAATACTGAAATTAGTACTCACATGATTTTACGGTCAGAGACCGAGTTCTCCATCGATGGAACATTTCACCCACTTACTGCTTATAAGCCATATTCATGATCATATTTACACTTGGTAACACTTTTTTAACATCACATAAAACATATACACTGATCAAATTTAATCTAAAGAATACCATTTTGGGATTCATTTTCACTTAAAACAGATACAATTTCACTAATATATATATAAAGTTTCACTAAACTTGAATTACATATAATTTTATCACGTTGGCATTAATTATTTGCCTTAACACACGTGATTTCCTTATCCTTTCCCGTTTCCATGGGTTGCACTTTATTTACGTCGGCTTCCTAATCCGATGGGATGACTGAAAGTCTCGATCGAACTACCCTCACTGGAACGGTTGATTCTCTTATTCCGGGTTTGACTATCGGCTTAATGATTTTAATGAACGATATCGTATCTTGCTTGACGCTAAATTGTTCGTTTAATATCAGTCTTTCACTGACGTTTTACTTCTAGAATCGCTCGAACCAGTATAACGGCGACCTAGTAATTTCCTTGTCTGGTAATCCACACGTGGATTTTACTTTCTGATTCTGCGGTTCTTGAACTATTGGAGTAATTCCAATGCTTTACTGTTCATTTGTCTACACATAGACAAAGCCTGGAATCTCGATTCCTAAATTCTATCGCACTCCGCTCTAGTCTCCTCAGTTCAGGAACACTAGGCTTTACTATCACGTTTTACCCTGATCTGGTTATTTAACGTAGAGATAGAATTTTATAGTTCACTGTTCTTGGGTACTTCGAAATCCTATGACGCTGCGGTTCTTTAACTGAACTATTTAGATTCGAGTACCTATCGCCGGTAATTGCTTAAGTCCACAGTCTAAGACTTTGACTGTACTGGTGAAATTTATAAAGTCCGAAGCTTGATGCTGTATTTCCTATAACAAGGATTCTGATGCTTCTTCTCACGGCGATACTGTTGACGATACTTAAACGGCGACTCTCATACGGGTGCTCGTCTTCTATACAGAGTAACACGATCTATCATGGTCTGGTGAATACTGCATTTAACGTTGGTGAAACAGTACCTCTGGTAGACTGAATTGTTGTTGATCCAGCACGACCCGCTCCCGCGGTCGCTCAAGACTGAATAATACTCGTCGAAACAGCAACACGCCCTCTCGGACGCTGAAGACTGAATTGTACTTTGAAACAGTACGACACCCTCCCCTAGGGTTCGTAAGACTGAATGTTGATTGATCCAGCACGGCCTCTCCCCGAGGTCCGCTCAGACTGAATGAATTTCCTGGCGCGTCCAGGGTTTATATTGAAATCTGCCACAAAAAGATCAGATTTGTTTCTTCTCCAACACTAACATCTAAAATAATTGTCGTATAATTTTGAAAAATATGTCTCCTAAAAGCTCTCGTTTTAAATGTAAAAAGGGTTCCTTAAATCACGAAAATCGATCACACAATTCCAAGATATTAAATAAATGGGCTCCTAAGATGCGTGGGTATTGTGGTTTTATTTTCCCTCTCTGCTAGCTTTTGGCTCGGGGAATAACACTCGACGTCATGCCGCGTGTGCAGTTTTTCCTGTGCAATTATTATAAACTCTTTCCACACACAAAAATCTCTTTCCCAGGATGATCAACAGTGACGGATTCATTTTATTAATTAAATGCTTGCAAATGGCTTAATTTTAATTATTTCTCTTCTTGCGTCATTGCGACGTTGGCGTTTTATCGCTGAGTAAGGTCTTTTTCCTAAACTTCTTCTCTGTCACTCACAACGGAAAAATACCAGCTCTATTAATAATCATGCGCTAGCCTCTTGTCGCCACGTCAGCTGTGATCTCATGCTCGCGTGACTAGCGGTCACTCGCTCTTGCGTCACCTTGTAACAGCCCAACTTCTTATTAACCCTTTAAAAATCTTTACAAATCCATTCTAAAGACTGCATTATTTCTTCTCTTTTTCTCATATAAAGTATGGATTCGACACTTGAACCAATCCAGATGGGTTCACTATTAAAAAAGGCTTTAATTAACTTAAAAGCACCCATGAACAATAGCAACAAATTAAAATACAAATATAAACAATTACAATGAATGATCATTCAAAATCAAAACATTAAATCATTAACACATGATCTTCCTCATAAAACATCTTGCTTGGCATCCTCACTCGGATCCATGAAAAGTCTGGTTTAATTATTAATTAATTCAACTGATATCACATTAATTGCATCAATTACAAATAAACTTCATTCCAAAGTTAATTATCAATTACTAAATTATTTTCAACATCTTCAACATTCATTAATGGATGATTCTCATTCAGTTACTATTCCGCCATATCGGGCATCGAACTCACACTAGTTACCTTAATTACACAGATAAACTTCATTCCAAAGTTATCAATTTTAACCGAATCCATTCAAAATCAGAATATCCTATTTAGTGAACCGTACTCATTTAACTTATTCTCCACGATGTCGGGCCTCGAACTAAAGTTATCTCTCTTACATTTACAATGGATAATATTACATGATTCACCACGCACCATTTCTGGATTTCACAGGATACAAAATCCTCATGCAATTTAAATCCAGTGTATTTCATCACCCATTTGTGTATTAAGATGCAGGGACCGATTCTACCGTAATTACAATACCGTAGGCAAAAATGATTATTATTATTAGTTGCCTTCAGGCAAATTTCACATACTTGAAAATATTTTTCACCGGGATTCACCCTTGACATTCAATCATTTTAATTATACCAATCTCATTACTGTAACATTTACCGTTAGTTACTTTTATTTAATTGATTTTTAATTACTACTTGGCGACAGACCTTTGAGCTCTGCGCTAGTCAACTCAATGTGACCATTCATACACATTCACTTCTCCACATAGACAGGAGATTCGTTCTAGCTTGGGCCAAGGACACTTCCCCTTCCCTCAGCCTATTTTTTTCATAAATGAAAATAGGCTAAACTAGGCTTATTATTATGGATGATTCTCATTCAGTTACTATTCCGCCATATCGGGCATCGAACTCACACTAGTTACTTTAATTACACAGATTAACTTCATTCCAAAGTTATCAATTTTAACTGAATCCATTCAAAATCAGAATATCCTATTTAGTGGACGTAAGAGAGATAACTTGAGTTCGAATGTTGAAGATGTTGAAAATAATTTAGTAATTGATAATTAACTTTGGAATTAAGTTTATTTGTAATTGATGCAATTAATGTGAGATCAGTTTTCACATTGTTTATCGCACAATTTGCACACGCAGGATTCTTCCGGTTGATGAAATCTTAGGTTCCGATATAACTTTTGGTGAAAGCCGTGCGTTGCAAATCTTGTCAGTATATGTCGAATTTCATAATGTGTCTGCTTCCATTCCGATATTGTAATAACGTCTGTTGTGTATAATTCGGGTCATGTGGCATTAGTTTTCTCTTTTAACAGGTGTAGAGTATTTTCATAAGCCTTAGTATTTGGTAGCCAGAATTGTGCTTTTATATCCTCAATGAAGAAGGTTTCGTTCGTTAACACCTATGTTAGCCTCGATAGTGATGCATTCCCTACTCCTAGAATCCGTTTTAGGTAACGGGCTTTGACCTTCTCAATTGTTGATAGATTTGTGAATGTTAGATTGTCCCAGATGATGTTGATCCCATAGGTTGCTATTAGTGCTATAGCCGTCTTGAACAACGTTAAAGAAGTGGCTATTGAGATTCGCTTTGATTGTTGTAACTTATATGATATATAGCTTTTATTGCTGCAGTGGCTCTCTCTGTAACATGGAAGTTGAAGGATGATAATGTTGTTTGTAAAGTAACTCCGAGGTATTTAAATGTTGGGACTACTTCTAAAGGTTCATTGTGTAGTATTATTGTGTTTCTTTAAGAATGTTTACCTCCTCTTCTAAAGGTCATTATTTTGTTTGGTTTTACTTTGGTTGATTTGTAGTTCATTTCTGTCTGCCCATGCGATAAGTCTGTTTAGGACATTTTGAAGTTTTTTTTTATCACTTGAGCCAATTGCCATGTCGCACAGTGTGTCGAATCCCAATTCTAGGTGGAAAAAAATAATAACTTCTTTAATAGTGCTGGGATTCTATTGAAAGTTGGCAATATACCGTTTTCGAGGTCGCTGAATTCATTTCTGGCATTGTCTAAAGTGTACGACATTCGGGGGGTAAATATTTAGGGGTGAGGGGTAAGGTGAGGTGTAAAAAATTACCGAAAGCAACTCAAGAATCATCCATTTTTGGTAGTAAAAATCACGATTTGGATGTGTATTTGATAGTTTATGACAGTGGTAAACATCCTATTTAAAACTGGATAAAATATGAATAACAATGAGACTTTCAGTCAAGTATTCTTGTTACACCTTATTTGAGGGAGTAGACGAAGTCACTGTGTGTAAAATCATCCAGATTAAAAACGTATATTAAATTGTTATTAAACATAGAACAACGAAATATGCACAAAAATAACATTTATTTTCTAAAAATAAAAAAATATTCGTCAAAATCATACAAACAATTTCCTTATAACAAAATGTCATTTTACAATCCTGTTAATGACGTAGTTTTAGTAAACACACTTCACACATGAAAACAATATTATTTATCTAGAAAAGCATGGAAATAAAGAAAACATAATTATATTGACTATTAGGCCTATTTCTCCTATTGCAAATAAAAAGAAAACGTCCATTCGTCAAGTAATGTTCTCATTAATCTCACTCCCCTTAATAATAACAAAATGTCTAATGTTCATTCGTCACCTGATTCTTCTGTAGAGTCCCGAGCATAGTAGTCATTGCTATACTGGTCTTCATCATTTGATGTCAAAGTTCCTTGGGGGTCATTAAGTAACTCAATAGATTCCATAGGTACCTATGTACGTGGCATTGTTCTTCCTGCACTCTCCCATTTTTTGTTAATATTATGGGATATCAACTTAATTTTGTTTCTTAGCTCCTGCAGCTGAGTGTCAGTAAGAGTTGTAGGATCAAATTTATTCATAACATACGGTATTGAAATATGACGTCTGTACGCCCCTATTTACGATACGACCGCAACGCGTTGAAAAATTCTTCTCGCGGTAATGCTTCCTAGTCACTGAAAATAAGAAAATAAACCATCATGCACATTCGTGCGCAACCAAACCACTACAGATCCTGAATCTACATTAAATTTCCTATCGAATGACGTTTAAAGTAAAGTGGCACTATGAGGCACTCATAAAGTAAATATTTTTTATGTGCAGAAAGCTTGTATTACGCATAAAAGTGCGAACACATACCTCTTTTCACTATTCCATGAGCCGCAGAAGACAACACCTCGTTGAACTCTCTAGAATCACAACGTTCGGTTCACTCCGACACTTCCTATCAAATGACCTGATAACTGCCAGGAAGACATTTCAGCACTGTAACTCCCTCCTACGCACCAGAGAGCGGAAAGGAAGACCGAAGGTCACCATCTGGTTTGTTCACTATCGAATGAGCCAGTTTTCGCTTTCATTTGCGACAGTGAATTTTTTCCACCTAGATATGGGATTCGACACACTGTGTGTCGTCCGCATATAGTATAAGTGACGCTGAAGTGTCTCTGATTATCTCCGTGACGTCTGCAATCATGATGTTGAACATTATTGGTCTTACTGGGTCGCCTTGTAGGACTCCATTTGTCTGTATAATGCTCTTGGATATAGTTGCGCCATCTGATATTTGGATGTGATTGTACATCAGGATGTTAGAGAGAATTGTGAGTGGATGATTTTCTCCTATCATGTGTGTAAGATTCCGAATGAGTATCTATCTGTTGGTAAGATCAAAGGCCTTACTATAATCTATAAATACTACAAAGTATTTCTTCCCCATGTGTCTAAGCGAATATTGAGCTTGGTGTATTAGGTAATTGACGGCTTATGAGATCACCTTTTGTCCGTGTGTGCGCGTCCGTGTGCGTCTGCCCCCCACTCCCCCTAATACAATCTAAACGGATGGAGCGATTTCAATGAAACTTGGTAAGGTCATACTACTATTTCGGCCGACCCCAACCTTTTCAGGTTTTATTACGATTCGCCAATCCAACATTGCGGCTAAGCGAAATATTTCACAAGCATTATATATATCCGCAAGTATTACAGATGTCACCCTGGAATTTTGTACGGTGATAAAGGGCACTACTAGAAGTTGACATAATTATGTGACTTTCAAAAACCTGTTAACTACAGAACGAACATGGCGGCCAAGCGAAGTTGATACATTTAAATATAATTTTCTCATGATTTAACCACCTGAACGCAGAGCAAATTGGTACAGCAAATATTTATACACATTGTAATGCACTGACATCTAAATTTGTTCAATTGTTTACATAATCTCAAGATGGCGGCTGTGCGAAATTTTACAATTACGTTTTTATGTCTTGCATCCTAATCATGCGATCAAAGTCAACGTTTGAATAATGAACCTAAGCAATAATCGTCTTCTAATATTACATAACTCTATGGCTTACATATATAAAAATCCAACATGGCGACCATCCGAAATATATAGACGGTTCTCAATATCCATTAATCTATGACAGCAATCAAACTGAAATTTGTGTGTTGATAAAGGCTATCGTGAGAGCACTCTTATTTAATATCTATATCTGATCTACTATTTAAGACCTGCAGGTTATCTAGCTACATGTCTATGTTATGACTCGCTCCCTGTGGGAAAGCGAAGTCATCTTGGCAGCACAACACGTCCTTCACAAAAATAGGCGCGAGTTGTGTGGCCGTAGTGCACCTCTCATTGCAGGTGGGAAATTGTTATCGTTGATCCAACCTCCAGTGGGGGGATATCCCACAGGTATGTCTCCACCGTGGTTCGGATGTACACCTGGAAACGTATATCATGTGTGGGGGGAAATCGTGTATGGGCCGTGTGAGTGTGAAATGTGGGGGAGGGAAATTTGTGTATGAAAAGATACATATATTAGTGGATATATAATGTCGCCATCTGTTGGGACAAAAAGACATAAAATCACAATATACGGTGTCCTCCCTCGGCATCACAACCCGACCCAGGAAGCTGGAAACGGGAAATGAAGATGATGATGATGATGGTGGAGCTCACACTAAAATATCTGCTATTGTGTCCAACAATATTACATTGCAATATATTTCATGTCTCTACATAGTAATCAGGAACTGTGCAGTGTGTGTAAGAAAAACCACAGACAATGGCTCACAGCACTTGAAAGACATTAAGATAATTAATCAATCCTTCAATAAATGCCAATATTGTGTAGGGTGGGTATTTTGTAAGTATTTTTATTCTCAATTGCATTTTGTGACTATTTTGAATCTAAATTACATTTTGTAAGTATTTTCTAACTAAATTGCATTTTGTAAATATTGTCAATTCAAATAACAGTACAGTAAGTATGTAGTTAGTTTTAGTTGTAAGTAGGTAGTTAGTTTGTCTATTAGATATACGGTATGTCATTGTTCTATTAGACTGTGGTGTGTGAGTGTGTATGGTAGCAGTTGCATTGTTTATTAGTTATAGTTCATTGTTTCAGTAGACTGTGATGTGTGAGGGTGCATGTGAGTGTGCCTGGTGACAGACTGTTTTAGTGGTAGTATTTGTTGTTGGTGGAACATTAGTATTTTTTTCCTTAGTAGAATTTTGGTATTTAATTGTTAGTACGGTAGAAGATAAGTATTTTTGTTAGTAGAATTGCTCTTTGCTACTCCCTTTCAGAATAAATCAATTCTTTACTAGTCTTATAGACGGTTAAGATATTGATAATATAAGCCAAATAATGGCTACACTGCGTCCTGCTGCACGGCTGAAAGCAACGGGAAACTACAGCCGTATGCTATTCCCGAGGATATGCACCTCTCTATGCATAATTACATGTGATGATGGCCTCCTCCCTTGTAAAATTTCAATCCGGAGGTAAACTAGTCCCCCGTTCGGATCTCCGGGTGGGGACTACTCGAGAGGGGGTTAACATCACAGAAGTGACAAAGAGGAAATCTGACATTCTACGGATCGGAGCGTGGAATGTTAGAAGTCTGCTAGGAAGTGGAAGGTTAGAAAACTTAGAAAGGGAAATGGATAGGTTGAGGTTGGATTTGGTTGGGATTAGTGAAATGCGCTGGCAGGAAGAACAGGACTTTTGGTCAGGAGACTATAGGGTCATCAGCACTAAATCAAACAATGGCCAAGCAGTGGTTGGCCTCATATTGAGTAGGAAACTTGGACAGCGGGTGGAATATTATGAGAAATATAGTGAACGGATTATTGTAGCAAAAATCAATACTAAACCTACCTGCACCACAGTAGTACAAGTCTATATGCCTACCAGTCAAGCTGATGATGAGGATGTTGAAAAGGTCTACGAAGAAATAGACGAAATTCTGAGGTATATCAAGGGTGATGAGAATGTTATAGTAATGGGAGATTGGAATGCTGTGGTAGGAAAAGGGAGATAAGGGAAGATAGTAGGAGGTTTCGGATTAGGTGAAAGGAATGATCGAGGAAGCAGGCTGGTAGAATTCTGCACCGAGCATGAGTTGGTCATAGCTAACACCTTATTCAATAACCACAATAGAAGAATATACACATGGATGAGACCAGGAGATACAGGGCGTTACCAAATCGACTTCATTATGGTCAAGCAGAGGTTTCGAAACCAGATTTTGGATTGTAAAACATATCCTGGTGCTGACATAAACTCTGACCACAATCTGGTTGTAATGAAATGCAGATTTAAGTTGAAGAAACTGAAGAAAAGTCAAAAGCCAAAAAGGTGGGCAATAGACAGACTGAAAGAGAAGGATGTAAACGAAAGATTCAAGAAGAGTATAAAGGAAGGACAAATGAAAAACCCTAAACAAACTTCAATTGCAGACGAATGGGCACTTTTGAAGAATGAAATAACAAAATCCGCAGAAGAAAACATTGGTAGGAAAGAAAGAATAGGTAGAAACCCGTGGATCACTCAGGATATACTAGAATTGATGGATGAAAGGCGGAAACACAAGAATGTAAGAGATGAAAAGGGGAAAGCAGAATACAGACGTCTGAGAAATGAGGTTAACACGAAGTGCAAGGAAGCAAAAGAAGAATGGTTGAAAGAGAAATGTGCAGGTATAGAAAATTGTCTGAAATTAGGAAAAGTAGACACAGCTTATCGAAGGATTAAGAATACTTTTGGGGAAAAGAAGACTAAGTGCTGTAATATTAAGGACAAAAATGGAAAGCCTCTAACAGATAGGGAAGAAAAGGTTGAGAGGTGGAAAGCTTACATAGAGAGTTTTTATAAGGGAAAGGAGATTGAGAATCATGTAATGGAAAGGGAGGAGGAAATTGATGAGGATGCGAAAGGAGATTTAATATTGAGATCAGAATTTGATAGAGCTTTGGAAGACTTAAGCAGGAACAAAGCACCAGGCATAGATGATATACCGATTGAGTTGCTACGCTGCATAGGAGATGAAGGTCTGATCAGGTTATTTCACTTGGTGTGTAGGATTTATGAGACCGGTGAGGTACCCCCTGATTTCAAGAAGAATGTAATCATCCCTATACCAAAGAAAGTGGGAGCTGACAGATGTGAAGATTACCGTACACTCAGCTTGATTACTCATGCTTCAAAGATCCTGTCTAGAATAATTTACAAGAGGATTGAAAGCCAGATAGAAACGGAGTTGGGCGAAGACCAATTTGGTTTCAGGAGAAATGTAGGAACAAGGGAAGCTGTACTAAGTCTTAGGCTGATTTTGGAAGGTAGAATAAGGAAAGATAAGAGAACGTTCATGGCTTTTGTAGACTTAGAAAAGGCTTTTGATAACGTTGATTGGACTAAATTGTTTGACATTTTGAAATCGATTGGAATCAAGTACAGGGATAGGAGGGTGATATACAATCTATACAGAAACCAGACAGCAGTCATTCGAGTTGAAGGACATGAGAGAGAAGCTGGTATTCAGAAAGGTGTAAGGCAAGGCTGCAACTTATCACCCATACTTTTCAATCTTTACATTGAACAAGCAATGAAGGAAATTAGAGAAAAATGTAAAGTGGGAGTGAAGATTCAAGGAGAAATAATTTCAACTCTGAGATTTGCTGATGCCATCGTCATCTTGGCCGACAAGCCTGAGGATTTGAATGAGTTTTTAAATGGTATGGACTCCGTCTTACGGAAAGAATTCATGATGAAAATTAATAAATGTAAAACAAAAATACTGGAATGCAGCCGAAATAAATCAGAAACCTCTATGGAGATCAAATTGGCAGGTGAAAAGCTGAAGGAAGTAGGAGACTTCTGTTACTTAGGAAGCAGAATAACCAGTGATGGACGAAGCAAAGAGGATATAAAAAGTAGGTTGGCTCAGGCAAAGAAAGCATTTCTACAAAAAAGGAATCTGCTGACATCGAATATAGATTTAGGTATTAGGAAGTCATTTTTGAAAGCCTTTGTCTGGAGTGTGGCACTCTATGGAAGTGAAACTTGGACTATTGGTGCAGCAGAAAAGAGGAGAATTGAAGCATTTGAAATGTGGTGTTACAGGAGAATGATGAAGATCAGATGGGTAGATAGGGTTACAAACGAAGAGGTATTAAGACGAGTGGGAGAGGAGAGATGTTTCTGGCGACTGCTAATGAAGAGAAGAGATAGGCTGGTAGGACACCAACTAAGACACCCAGGAATAGCAAGCTTAGTTATGGAAGGAAGGGTCGAGGACAAGAACTGTAGGGGTAGACCAAGGTTAGAATATGTTAAACAGATTGCCTCGGATGTAGGGTGTGGTAGCTATGTAGAGATGAAACGTTTAGCTCAGGACAGGGAGGCATGGAGTGCTGCATCAAACCAGTCAAAAGACTGAAGACTCAAACAACAACAAAGGCTATGAACGTAAGTTCACCTATGGGCCATTCAATAACCTGGTGATCACAAATCCAACATGGCGGCGAAATGTAAACATTATGTGTCAGAAAACTGTATCATGATGAGGCTCAATATAACACTATTTTTAGCCTATTTTCAATTTTGAAAAAATAGGCTTATGAGATCACCTTTTGTCCGTGTGTGTGTGTGTGTGTGTGTGTGTGTGTGTGTGTGTGTGTGTGTGTGATTCGTGTGTGTGTCCCCCCGTAATAAAATCTAAACGGCAGGAGCGATTTCAATGAAACTCGGAAAGTTCATAGCACTATTCCCGGCGACCTTGACCGTGCCCTTCAAATTTTGTTACGACTCACCAATCCAACATGGCGGCTGTGCGAAATATTTCACCAGCATTCAATATCTCCGAAACTATTACCGATATTACCCTGACATTTTCTATGGTGATAGAGGGAACTACTATAAGTTCACTTATGTGACTTTTGAAAACCTGGTAGCTACAAAACGAACATGGCGGCCAAGCGAATTTGCGACTTTTAAATAGACGTTTCTCGCGATTTGACCAACCAAACGCAATGAAACTTGGTACAGTATATGTTTATATACATTGTAATGCACCGACATCTAACTTCGTTCAATTGTTTACATAATCACAAGATGGCGGAAGTGCGAAATATTTCACCGGCATTCTATATCTCTGAAACTATTAGCGGTATCTTCCTAAAATTTTGTATTGAGATAAAGGGCACTACTGGAAGTCCATCTATAAGATTTTCAAAAACCGATTAACTACAAAACGAACATGGCGGCCAAGCGAATTTGAACATTTTAAATAGACCTTTCTCGCGATGTAATGTTCCAAGCGCACTGAAACCTGGTACAGGAAATATTTATACACATTGTAATCCACTGGTATCTAATTTAGTTCAATTGTTTACATAACCTCAAGATGGCGGCAGTGCGAATTTTAAAATTAAGTTTTTATTTCTTGTGATGTAGTCATGCGATCGAAGTGAAAGTTTGAATAATGAACCTACGCAATAATTTTCCTTTAATGGTACATGACTCTATGGCCTATACATTTAACAATCCAACATGGCGACCATCCGATATATTTAGACGATACTGAATATCTACTAATCTATTTTAGCAATCAAACTGCATTTTTTAATGTTCATAGGGGCTATGAACTTAAGTTCACCTATAGGACTTTAAATAACCTGGTGATCACAAATCCAACATGGCGGTGACGCGAATTATAAATATTCACATGGACGTTTCTCGCAATTTAACCATCCGCGTGCAGTGAAACTTGGTACAGTAAATCTTTATCCGAATGTTAATCCACTGGCATCTAATTTATTTCAATTGTTTCCATAACCTCAAGATGGCAGCTGTGAAAATTTTTTAAATCTCCTTGTTTTCTCTTGTGTCCTAATTATGCGATTGAAGTTTGAATACTACACGTTCACAATAATCTGCATGTAACAGTACATAACTCTAGGACCTACATATATAAAATCCAACATGGCGACCATCCGAAATATTTAGTCGGTTCTCAATATCTACGAATCTATTACAGCAATCAAACTGAAATTTTGTATGTTAAATAGTGGCAATTAGCATAAGTAGGATATATGAAAATAGGCTGTATAGTTCTTCACGGAACTACTTGTTCGTTATGAAACAGTTTCTCCCACCGATCAGAGCTCAAGAAACAGTTGTGTGACCAATTAGGTAAGGATACCTTCGCGCATGCGCTCACAATCCATACCAAGCACACAGAGCGCATGAGTCGGTCGGTGAGAGAGCTTGGAAAACAGAAATATCCTACCCAGTGCTGCACTCCGATCACAAAATTCTAGTGACTGAATCTCAACAGATATTTATGAATATTTATGTTAAAACATATAATAAAGTTATAATTATCGTCGAACACAAACAGTCGTATGCAACTCGCCTATACTGGTAATTAAGACGCTCGTTTTATAAACATACTCGTGTCTTAATTATTGCCATTATAGGCTCGTTGCATAATGTACTATTATGTAATTGTACATATTTCTATGATCTACTTCTATAAAAGTTAGTAGTTAGTTATTGTTGTTTTAAGGGGCGGAACTACGAGGTCATCTGCCCCTCTTAACACAGATTGAAGAATACAAATTTTGAATTGAATTTAAAATTTTGAGGTGGACATCTAAATTTAAAAAGACCAAAAATTAATAAAACAAAAACAAACAATTAAATAAAAAATAAAAATTATAAAAATAAACAAAAATTACGGAAAAAACAAAACATTATCATTCAAAAACGAACAAGTCGTTGAGTCAATGTTCACTGGAAAATTTAGATTGCTGGCCCTAACCCACTCTCACTTATAAAGCGGATAACGCGATCAGCAGCCACCGCGTCATCGGCTAATATAAGTTTGAGTGTCGTCTGCAAACCAAGGTTTCTTCGTAAGTCAGCAAGATCCACACACTCGGTAAAAATGTGGGCCACGGTGAATACGGCTCCACAGGTACAAAGTGGGGGGTCTTCCCTTCTCATTAGGTACGAGTGGGTGGATCTTGTATGACCTATCCTTAGCCTACACAAAATGACGGACTCTCTCCGGGCCCGGAAGGAGCTCCGCCACACGCGAGTTGTTCCCTTGATCGCTCTCAGTTTACTGGGCAGTGGGTCAGCTAGCCACTGACTCTCCCAAAATGCCAGAACTTGTAGGCGTAACTGAGAGCGAATATCTCTAGCGGGTACCTCCATTGGTCGAGGTGGTAGTGATACCGCCTCTTTTGCAGCTTGATCTGCTAACTCATTTCCCACAATTCCCATGTGGCTTGGAAGCCACAGAAAGGTGATTCGAGTGTCAGCGTGGCACAGCCCGGCTAGTAGGTCATGGATTCGCTGCACTAGGGGGTGTTGCGGGAAACATGTAGCAATTGACTGCAACGAACTCAAAGAGTCGGTACACACGAGAAAGTGGATTCGTGCATCCTGTAGTGCAAACTGCAGAGCTTCATAGATGGCAACGAGCTCCGCAGTAAACACACTACAGGCCTCAGGCAAAGAGATCTTGGTATTTGCACCATCAATAACGTAAGCACAACCCACTTTCTCGTCCACCTTCGAACCATCCGTGTATAGAATGCCAGCGTCCGGAAATTGGTGAACTATGCTGTGGAACTGCCTCCGGTAAACGGAGGCATCCGTGTTCACCTTAGGACCTCGGTGCAGATCTAACCGAATTTCCGGACGCGGGACTTGCCACGGAGGCACCTCGCTAGATGTCCGGATCATACAGGGACTTACAGCCACTCCTATTTCAGTGCACGAGCTATCAAGTCTAATACCAACCGGCCGAGTGGCACGAGGCCGGTTGGCGTAACCCTGGTGGTTTTGGGTACTGAAGAGAGCTTGATAGGTCGGGTGATGTGGCATTTGACGCACATTGGCAGCATATGCTAAAAGCATATGTTGGCGTCTAACATTTAAAGGTGGAACACCCGATTCGGCGAGTAGGCTGGGCATCGGGCTGGTCCGGAAGGCACCGGTAGCCAGCCTAACGCCACTATGGTGGATACTGTCCAGCATTTTCAAGGTTGCCGGCCTTGCTGAACCGTATGCCGCCGAACCATAGTCTAGCCGGGACAGGACGAGGGCTTGGTAGAACCGTAGCAGCACCGCACGGTCAGCCCCCCACGTAGTGCCACTAAGAAACCTGAGCATGTTCAGTTTCCTGAGACATGTCATTTTCAATTGCCGTATATGGTGCTGCCACGTTAACTTGCTGTCAAAATGGAGCCCCAGGAAGCGATAAGTGTCAACCAACGGCAACGCAGCATCCCTGAGATGTAGTTCAGGGTGTAAATGTAGCCTCCGGAGCCGACAAAAATGGACGACGGAGGTTTTCGCTGCTGAAAAACGAAAACCCCGGTCGTGAGCCCACCTGTCGACCCGGTTGATAGCTAGCTGCAATTGCCGTTCCACGACTGCCATACTTCCAGAGCTGTAATGCAGAGCTAAATCGTCTACATACAGCGATGGAACTACCGCGGACCCGGCGGCGGCAACAATGCCATTAATGGCAATCGCGAACAAGGTGACACTCAGCACTGAACCCTGAGGAACTCCATTTTCTTGGGTATAGTATTGCGATAATGTCCTACCGACCCTTACACGGAAGAGTCGGACGGACATGAAATTCGCAATGAAAGTCGGTAAGTTACCACGGAGTCCCCACTTGTGAAGGGTGGAAAGGATCCCGTAGCGCCATGTGGTGTCGTAGGCTTTCTCGAGGTCAAAGAAAACCGTGACTAGGTGCTGCTTTCGGAAAAAAGCCTCCTGTATGGCGCTCTCAAGTCTCACCAGATGGTCAGTGGTGGACCTATGAGAGCGAAATCCACATTGGTACTCAGACAGGAGACCTTTATCCTCCAAGAACCACACCAGTCGACGGTTCACCATCTTTTCGAGCAGCTTACATAGGCCATTTGTCAAACAAATGGGCCTATAGCTGCTTACAAACTTGGGATCCTTTCCAGCCTTAGGAATCGGTATCACGATCCCCTCTCGCCATTGAGATGGAAAGTCCCCTTCAATCCATATACGATTAAAGAGGATCAACAGTTGTTTTATACTGGATTCGCACTGATGCTTTAACATTTGATTATGTATGTTATCCGGTCCAGGAGCCGTATCCCTGCGCAGAGAATGGTACATTATAGGACTCCGAAGCAGCAGTGGCAAAGGACAAGGGGTGAGTCTCTGCCTCCAGCTTCAGAGTCAGAAATGAAGGATCGTAACTCCCGGAGCAGGATACATCGGAGAAGTGCGAGCCAATGCTGTTGGCAATGGCGAGATGGTCCGTGATGATGTCTCCATTGATGGACACTACGGGTATCGACAGTGATGTCGGGAGTCCGGAGATCCGGCGAAGCTTAGTCCACACTTGAGATGATGGAGTATGCGCCGTCATGGACGACACATACTTTTCCCACGTCGTTTTCTTACTCTCCCGAATCAGATATCGGGCTCTGGCACGCATTCTTCTGAAGGTGATAAGGTTGGCCATGGTGTTTTGCCTCCGATAGCATTTGAAAGCACGTCGACGATCTTTAATGGCTGCTGCAATCTCGGCTGTCCACCAAGGGACAAGCTTCCGGCGTGAGTTTCCGGATGAGGAAGGTATTGTTTCCTCAGCAGCAGCCAAAATACCATTCGTTATGTGAATGGTATGATCGTCGACACTCTCAAAGGTATCTTCGGCAAACACCGCACGTGCCGTGAAAGTTGGCCAATCAGCCCGACGGAGAAGCCATCGACTTGGTAACTCGATGGCTCTCTGGTTCGGAAGAGTAACGATAATTGGAAAATGGTCACTATTACAAAGGTCGTCGTGTACACCCCACTGTAGCAGGGGAACCAGCGCACGACTGCACAAGGTAATATCGACACTTGAATAAGTGCCGTGTGCAATAGAGAAGTGCGTAGGTTCCCCTGTGTTCAACAAACACAGGTCCACCCGCCTGATCAGCCTCTCAAAATCTCTCCCTTTACCGCTAGTGGTAGCGGAGCCCCAGATGGTGTTGTGGGCATTAACATCTCCCAGAAGGAGAAAAGGAGGGGGGAGCTAAGAGACTAGATCCTCCAGCTGTCCGTAATCCAGTTGAGAATCAGGCGGGATGTACACGTTACATACTGTTGCCATTACTGGCAACGAAGTACGAACTGCAACTGCTTCTAGCTGAGTACGCAACGGCACCTCTTCACTAAAGAGACTAGAGTGGACGAGAGTGCAGACGCCACCGGCGGCCACAGCGCCGTCCACCCGGTCTTTAGAGAAGAGTTTGAAGTGTCGCATTGTTGTCTCATGTCCAGGACGAAACCTGGATTCCTGAAGACAGACAATGTTTGCCGTAAACTGAGAAATCAATTGGCGTACTTCAGCGAGATGTCGAAAATAGCTATTACAGTTCCATTGTAATAGTGCCATAGTGTGGACTTAAGTAGAAGATAGTCGTCTACTTATGCTTAACCGTTTGCCAACCATCCCTATCCTTAGGAGTGGGTGATAGGGTAGGAGAGCATTCCTCAATCTCCACATCTCCTTCGGAGGACGAAGAAAACGGAGCGAATGCTCTCTTGGTTGGCGAACGGTTATCGCCGGACTTTCCGGGTCTCGTCCTTGGTGAAGAGCGAGAGCGGTGACGAGGGACCTTCTCCCGGTCCGATGACTGGGAGTCCGTCCCCGGCACGTCCCGACTATTTTTCTTCTTGAACCGGCGTTGACGTCTATTTGGGGAAGTAGTTGGTCCCTTCCCCCCTGACGTCTCCGTCCTGCCAAACAATGCAGCACTTGCTAGGACTGCTCCTCTGGTGGTCGTGGAAGCAGAATTGCCAGCAGGTATTGGAGCTGCATTTTCAGCAGGAGGGCAAGAGAGACGGCGATGAACAGTCTCTTTCTTACCCGCCGTTCCTGTTCCCTGTTTCGTTTGGCTGGATGTGGGTCCAGTCGTGGCCGGCGAAGACTTCCTCCTCGAACGAGTCGGAGATTGCTTCTTCACTGGCCTTATCGGAGGAGTTGCCTTCTCCGATGGCGCCGGTTTAGTTGGAGGCACCTGCGCCTTTTGTTGGATGCCAGAAGAAGATTCCGTAACCTTCTTCTGGCTAACAGGGGTGATAATAGGGCTATTTGTAGCCCCTTTAACAGTGGTAACTCTTTGAGAACTTGCCGATGTCAAGTTTGCCGCTTGATTACTAGATTCGTTTGATACCTTTTGAGCATATGATACTGAGAAAATAGGAGAGGCCATGGAGCGATATTTTCTGCGTGCTTCAGTGTAGGAGAGCTCGTCTAAGGTCTTTATTTCTTGAATTTTCTTCTCCTCTAGGAAGGCAGGACATTCCTTCCAGCGAGGAGAGTGCTCTCCCTTGCAATTTGGACATGCGGGAGGTGGTGTACATTCCGCTCCCTCATGAGTGGCCTTGCCACAGGAAAGACAGATAGGCTTTCCCGAGCAACGAGATGAGGTATGTCCAAATCGCTGACACTGAAAACACCGCAATGGAGATGGAATATACGGTCGCACATCGAGAGTGTACATTGACACATTGATCCTCTTGGGCAGGCTATCCGACTCAAACGATAAGATGAACGCCCCGGTGTCAACTAGTACACCATTCATCTTACGTTTGATTCGTCTCACCTCGACAACGCCATGCTTTCCAGTTCTTTCCAGGATACGCTCGTCGGTAGTGTTCACCAGGTCCCTATGAAATACTAAACCTTTCTTCAGGTTTAGGGACTGGTGCTTCACTACCTCGACTGGAATACCACCGAAACTTGTCGTCCCAAGAAGACCATCTGTCTGTCTCTTTCCTTGAGTTTTTATCAGGAGTGCGCCGTTTCGCAGCTTTTTTACTGTGTCTACATCGCCCCATTTCCCCTCAATTGCATCATGTAAATCAAAAGGATCAACGTTTGTAAAATTTTGCCCATCGGTCCTTGTTACCATAAGGTACCGAGGGAAAAACGTTGAATCCTTTTCATCAAGCGGCGAAACTAGAGGCATAAACTTCCTCTTCTTAAATTTTAAAGACGGCTTTGTAAGGGAGCCACCCTGTGAAATAATGGACGCTATGTTTGGTCCCACGAGTAGCTAGGGAACTAAAAGTCAACCCCCGGCAGAGCCCCGCTTGCCCGGGGTAAGGCTAAGGTTCTCCAGAGGTCGCCAGGTATCTGGAGGTGGGTCGCTTGTGACTACTCACCCAGTAGCCATTCATCACCTCGCCACGACCACTCAGCTTGTGATTAGGGGAGGATTCCACCTCCTGTCACGCACACACACATTTACACCAAAGAAAGAAAAGATGAGACAAGGGCCAACTAAGGCGGGAAAGTGAAAGACTCCCTAGGCCTAGGATACCCTAATACCGTCGGGGTCGGAAAAGAACAAGAGTTGACCAAGAGAGGTCGACAGGAAAGAAGACGGAGAGGAGCCCGGCACAAGTAAGTGGAAGCAATGCCGGACTCAGCTGGGGTCCCGTGGTCGCTAACCCACGTCCCACTAGATGTGAGCCCCTGAGGGCTACTTCTATAAAAACCTAACATGGCGACCATCCAAAATATTTAGACGGTCCTGTATATCTACGAATCTATCATATCAACAAAAGTGTAATTTTATATGTTGATAGATGCAATGAATATAAGTAGGATTTATGAAAAGGCTATATAGTTCTGCTCGGAACTACTTGTTGTATTGTGAGATGAATCAAAATTAAAATGGTATAATGGCTTTCACGGGCAATGAATTAAAACTCATCAATTTTTCTAGGTTTATGCCGTGTCTTGTGCAGGGTGTCACCTAGGAACACCAAACTGGCTCATCAGCGCGCTCTTGGTGTCCGTGCCGGGACCCCCACAGGAGTAGCGAACTGCACGCTAACCCCCTTCTTATGACCTGTGCTTCTTTACTACAAAAAATAATAATAAAAAAACAGCTCAAGCAGCCTTTCACCTCCGTATAAAGACTTCTAAAAAGACAGTATAGGCTATTGGCTTTCAAAGCCAATGAATTAAGTTGGTTAGTTATTGAGGTTTTAAGGGGCGGAACTATGAGGTCATCTGGCCCTCTTAACACCGATTAAAGTATAGGAATTTGGAATGGAATTAAACATTTTAAAACTCAGCAATTTTTCTCATCAGCGGGGTCTTGGTATCCGTGCACGGACTGGCACAGGACACGGGCACGGACACTTAGAGCCCGCTGACGAGCCAGCTTGGTGTTCCTAGGTGAAATCCCGCACAGGACACGGCATAAACCTAGAAAAATTGGCAAAATGAAGATGTTTGTGCCCATACTTGCATCATCTCCATACCAGCTAAAGGATCCAAAATAAAATAATTTTAATCAGTAGGCAAGTAATACGTGTTGCTCCTTACTAGTGGTTAATAACTGAAGTATTCTTTATCCGAAATCAGAACGTGGCGTGAAGAATTTTCTTCTTATTCAGCCATGCATGTTTACATCTCAGATGACTATAGTTGCCATGGAGGAAAGAATTAGAGGAGATGCCCTGAGCTTGTTTGGGTGAAGCCAAGCGCTGCGTCCAAAGTGGACGTAACCTTAATTTGTATTGTTGATGATGATAATTGTTGTTTTAAGGGGCCTAATATCGAGGTTATCGGCCCCTAATGGTTTGGGTGATCGTGAAGATGATAATGAAATGTAAACTATAACTAAAACTAACTACTAACTTATATACTAGAAGGTGAAATGGAAAACAAAATGAGAATAAGGCAAATAACGGACAGGAGGAAAGAAATGCCCTCAACCCTAGAAGAATGCGGATTGAGGGACTTGGAAGGAAGGAGAGCCATGAAAGGCAGACAGGAAAGTGAAAGAGGAGAGGGTCCGCCCCGCAGGTAAAGGATAAAAGGGGGAAAACCGGACCCAGCTCAGGAATCCCTCGGGGTCGCCAACTCCCGAACTCACTGGCCGTGAGCCCCTGAGGGTGTAGCAATATCCAGGGTGCACCAGAAGTGGAGGGGCTACATACACCCAGCCTAACTTGAGGGCTTTGAGCAGAAGGCTGGAGATAACATGAAAAGAAAAGGAAGGCTGACCCCTCGCAGAAGGAGGGTATCAGAAAAGATGAGACAAGGGCCAATTAAGGCGGGAAAGGAAGAGACTCCCTAGGCCTCGGATACCCTAATACCGTCGGGGTCGGAA
This sequence comes from Meconema thalassinum, assembly GCA_946902985.2. Lineage (NCBI taxonomy): Eukaryota > Metazoa > Arthropoda > Insecta > Orthoptera > Tettigoniidae > Meconema > Meconema thalassinum. The sequence goes on along the minus strand of OX336394.1, from coordinate 174,390,883 downwards.
GAGAACAAGAGTTGACCAAGTGAGGTCGACAGGAAAGAAGACAGAAAGGAGCCCGGCACAAGTAAGTGGAAGCAATGCCGGATTCAGCTGGGGCCCCATGGTCGCCAACCCACGTCCCACTAGATGTGAGCCCCTGGGGGGGGGGTAACTTGTATTGTGTTAACTTGTGTTCCGTGACTTGCATATGGTTGAACGAATCGAATAAGTGCTCTGTTTATTAATTTTAAGGTTCGCATTCTTGAATATCAGAATATCAATGATTGAAAGTGCCTGTGCTTGAAATTAGGTATAAAAACTGATGAATACCTCAACACCAATAAGAACTTAAAAATCAATTTGGTGTAAATACCGTAATTAGTTCGGCATCATTATGATTGTTTCCAAGATATTCCTTCTTTGGTATTACTCGTACCTTCAGACACCTATAGGCTATTCAATTTAATCAGTATTTCAGCGCATTATTACTTTTTACCGCGTCTTTCTTACTAAACTACCCTTGCATAGGTGCTCTCATATTTCTGTTTAAATTGGCTTTTAAAACAATAACGCAGCTTATTTGTGCCAAGTACCGTGATGTACTTAGTGTACTCTGCCTATCCAAGAAAAAATCTTGACTTGCCATTGCAGTTTTATGTCACTAAAATCCAAGACTAGTTGGAGTGGTTTACGGCTTTAAGCATAGGAACAGCCCTTTTCTTGCTCCCCAAAGTGGGCGTCCTGTTTGGCTTCAATAGCTTGCACTAGGCAGCGCAGCGAAGGCATCTCCCTCTATGCTTTCCTCCATGATAGCTGTAGAGGACATACAGTACATCTATAAAATGTTCTTTTAGTTACTTTTGGAAGCAAAATAATCCAAACTCAAGTAGTACTACATAATGCCCATGTCAGAGATCGATTTGGCACTCGAAAGCGAATGGAGAATATGAAAGAAAAAAGTTCTTGTGCAACGTTTATAGACGGGCGGAACACTCAATGGGTTAAAGAAATGACAATTTGGAAAAAAAAATCGTTAAGTAATGTTATGCAATTTCTTTGCGGTGGTATACTTGCACTTCAAAGGCCGTATTCCTGGTGTCGTATGGTAAAGGAGAGAAAGGGCCAGTTAGCTAGTTATTGGATTTCATTGGAGAAATTCTATATTAGATCCTCAATTGAAGAAATATTTCGTAAAAGACAATGATGTAGATTCAATAAATATTTCCATCACTGTAGGTATCTTACGGGGGATCAGGTTTTTTAGTGATTTCCTCTTGTTGGGCTGGCATCGTCACATTCCCCTGGACTGGTTCTGAAACAAGATTGTCAATTAGCTGCTGAGCCACATATCCACCACGAGCGTGTATACAAACCTCCAGACATCTGCGCTAAAGTTAATAATGCTTTGATACGAGGGGTGATCAGAAACTAAGATTACAAGGCCGATAGTCCTGGAGTTTTGTCTGTTATATTCAACCTCTAAAAATTGGCATCAAAATTCAGCATGTGCATTTCTACTGAAAATACTAAAGTAATGCGCCTTTAAGGGTAAGGACCCTATCCCCAGTAAAATTTGTCTGGATGGTAAAATTTTAGAAAAAGTTAACGAATTCAAGTATTTTGGATATCATTTATCTTTTCAAGAAGAACGAGACATACAGTAACTGCAAAAATAACAAATTATACCTGAACAACAGGAGTTATCAATCACGTCATGAAGCCATCTCTTGTCCAAAGGCATACATGCTTACGTTTGTATAACACATTAGCCAGACCAACCGTATGCTATGGCAGAGAGGCATGGACAATAAGAGCTCAAGACATCTCCAGACTCACAGCACGCGAAATTACATTCATGCGCCAAACAGCAGGCTATAGTCTACTAAATGGGATCATAAGAGATATGAGGATGTGTTGAAGGAGCTAAAAGTGAAACCAATAACTACATACATTTGTGACTACCAAGAGAACTGGAAACATCATGTCCAAAGGATGCAACCTGGAAGATTACCAAAGGAGATCCTTCGCTACCAGCCACGGGGAAATAGATCGATAGGACGTCCGATGAAGAGACGGAGGGAAAGTGCAAGACCGTAATGGGACATTTGGCCAAATACTTGGAAGGAAGAAGAAGAATAGAGGAATTAGTAGTATGAGGTAATTCGAATACATGCGGTTGGTAACTGTGCTGAGTTTCAGCCACCTGCAACCTACAGCGCTAGTTGTAAGTAAATATCTAATGGCGACTTTTTTGGAAAACTGGTCTCGTGAAGAGATCCTCTCAGTTATTCGATTTCTGTGGACGAAACATGTAACCACGGCCAGGACTTCTCACCGAGGGCATCATCTTCCTTCATGACAACGCGCGACCTCATACAGCTCAGGAGACCACCACGCTGTTGTAGCGGTTTAGCACGGACATCACTGACAACCCTCCCTACAACCCGGACCTCGCTCCAACTGACTTTCACCTGTTTTCTCACTTGAAGGAGCACCTAGGAGGTCGACGATTTCCTTCAGACGAGGAGGTGAAACACTTCACGACAACGTGGCTGAACGCGCAAGGATAGGATTTTTACCAGGAGGGAATATTCAAACTCACCACATGAAGCGACAGGTGCCTAAAGTGATATGGAGATTATGTCGAAAAATAACCTAATGTATGTACTGTACAATCAGTTGGCTGTATGGGGTGCATGACATAAAATGTATACCTTTCTCTGCAGACTTTGTACCCCTAGTTTCTGATCACTCTCGCATTACCTACATTTTTATATTTTTTTATTTTGTTCCTTCAATAGCCTACCACAATGACAAAGAATATCAGAACAGAGTTTACATAAAATGATTTAGCAGGAAAAATATCTCTACATAGTATAGAACAAAGTCCCCGATTCTTGATGTAACGGGTAATCTCGTGAACCACTGGATGGATTTCGAAGCTGTCTTCACTATTCTGTAAAGGATTTCCCTAGGAACGTTTTTTTTTTATAGAAAAGCATTCATTCATGACAAAAGCAAGCCGAGCAGTAACGATTTTAGTGAATAGAGTTGAAGAAAAACCCTTGCATCCGTGCGCCTTTTAAGCTTACGCTGGGTAAACCGTTAAATATTTATACTAGTGAATAACTTAGTATAAAATAAAGTCCTGGAGTTTGTCTGTTTGTATGTTTCTTGGTTGGTTCCTCAGTTTAGGGGCTGCGACAAAGTGGTCATGTAGCCCCGTGTACTTTTGGGTGTGTGTAGAATCTGTCTGATAACCGGTGTTAATTGTGATGGCTGTATTAGTGTGTGTTATTTGTAACTCAGGTAAGGACTGCAGACGATCAATTTCAAGTAGTTCCTACTGTTGCAATGAAATGCTACCGTCAACGACACCTAGAAGCGCTACTAGATGTCACCGCAACCGGCACCTGGCGACGAACGTTGGAACTTAATACAGCGTTATTCAAATCTAACGTACAAATTTAGCTTCACACAATTGTAGTCAGTTCTTTTACATGCCATAAATCTATGACATGGGCCCACCGGCATTACTTCCCCTCCGAAGGAAGGCTTTTAACGCTCTTAAGAAATCCGAAGACTTCTGTCAGGTTTGAACCCGCGATCTTGGGCATAAAAGCTCAGCATGCTACCAACTAAGCCACTGTAACCGCCTTGTTTATTTTAAGCCATGATCGCATTGCATTTCTTTTTCGAAAAAAGAATAATAAACTCCTACACTCTGTTGCAAACGACTACACGACTCTCGTTCAGAATATTATATGCATTAAATAGAAGAACTCAGTAAAATACATTTGATGATTGAATCATATTTAGTAATTTTATGGCATTTTGAAAAATTGTCAGAGAATTGAAAAAAGAAAACGAAGTTTATGATACAAAAAACTGATGGTTGGGTTTCATGTGTGACGTGGAAAATGTTTCAGAGTAATCGGTTCAAAAATGTGGAATTTCTTCATAAACGTATATACTGTACATACCTTAAGTGAAACATGTCAAAAAGGAAAAAGAAACAACGTCCGTACGCCTTTTCAGCTTATGCTAGCTAAACCGAGAAAATGTCAAAATTTCATCAATACTGTTGTTCAGCATAACCCATTGTACACAAATGTCCAGGACAGCATACTGTATATAAGCTACGTAGACCTCTACAAGTGTTTTAACTTAGAATATGTTGAACATTTGTTACTATGTATATGCTGATGTGGACTTTCTTGTAGATCATTTTATGCTGAGTGTCGATAGTTCGAGGTGCACGGGACCGCGACCTCCTCGAACTATTGAAAATTCGCTCTATCGAAATAATTTATGTGGGAAAAAGAAATACTGTACTGTAAAACGAAAAGAATACGGGCGTCAAAACTGAACATTATTAAAACAAAGTGATTACTGTAGGCATTAACATTGGTGAAGTAAAAGTTTTGACTTTAGTCTCGTAACAAGTCACACTTCGTGAATAAATTGTGGATTGTCTTTTGTTTGGGGTGGCTTCGGTGGCGTAGTTGGTAGCATGCTGATCTTCTATGCCTAAGATCGCGGGTTCAAACCCAGTCGGAGTCGTCGGATATTTTAGTAGCCTTAAAAATCCCTCAATATGCCTTCCTTCGGAAAGAAAGTAAAGCCGGCAGGCCATGTCATAGATTTATGGCATGCAAGAGAACCTTCCACTACATTAATTGTGTGAAGCTATAGTTTGGAGGTAAGATTTGATTAACGCCTTAAGTTCCAACGTTCACCGCAAGACGCTGGGTGTGGTGGCATCTAGTATCCAAGTTCACAGCTAGGTGTCGTTGACAGTAGTATTTGGTAGCAAAAGCAGGAACTACATGAAGTTGATCGTCTGCAGTCCTTAGCTGAATTACAGATAACACACACTAATACAGTCATCACAATTAACACTGGTTATCAGACAGATTTTTCACAAACCCAAAGTACACGGGACTACATGACCACGTTGTCGCAGCCTCTATCTAGACTGTGGAACCAACCAATCAATCTTTTGTTTGGTGAAGCTGCAATTTCACGCCAATGCCTGTAGAGCAGGATGTCGGTTGGTGTTGCCTCAGGCTGTTGTTCCATGTAGCGCATAGCGGCCTTACGTGCAGTAATGTGTGCAGCGTATCTATCGGTATGACTCTTCATCTGTACAGTCACGGTCTCGTCATCCTCATCACACTCACACTGCGTTGGGATCATTTATAGAAGAGTCTATAACTTCCAGGTGACGTGTTGAGCTGTGAGCGGATGGAGGAAACGGATCACTACAGTAAAGACGCTCACACAGTTGGGGATTTCTTTCTGTTGCTAATAAATAATAATAATGTTATTGGTTTTACGTCCCTTTTAACAACTGCGGCTTTTAGAGACGCCGGGGTGCCGGAATTTTGCCCCGAAGGGGATCTTTAACGTGCCAGTAAATCTACGGACACGGCTCCCTCGCATTTGCGCAGGATACGAACCTGCAACCTCGGGACCAGCAAGCGAGAACGTTACCCCTGAGCCCTTTCTGTTGCTATTTCCAACCGAACTTCAGGTATGAATGTTGTCTGCACTTGTTTTTCTGTTTTTATTTTAAACGTTCCTATTCAATCAGGTGGCCTGTTGTAATGTGGTTGGTTTGTCGATATAGATAATCCACATGATACAATACAGTGAAGTTGATTAAGGTTATGTAAACTTAGCTGGTATTTGAATCCTGCACAGCGTCCGTTGTCACGCACTAACCGCATGGGATTGGTTGTTGCAAGCTTCGTTTGCTTCCTCGTTTCAATAGTGTGGAGCCATCTACTGTTATTCTTTGGATCGTATAACTAATCATACGTCTAAGTGCAGCCCGTACCATCTGTTGGTTATTATTAAAACCTTGCTTGGTATAATTAGCTTGTGTCTTAAGCCGGCAATGCTCTAACATGTGATGATATATGCTAATGGTCCAGGGCAATCTCAACTAGACTGTTGAAGACCAACCTCTTACCCGCCTCGCATAAACTAATGAGTCCTCTTTAAGCGCAATAGGCCTACTGTATTGGGAGGTCAAGACCTCGTTAATTCTGCCTAACCTAGGTCTTGGTGTATTGAGGACATGGTAAGCTACAACGTACATCCTTCCCGCTTAGCATTTTGCGCGTTCATTACAGAGTACCACCCATTTTCTATTAATTGCCTGGTATCTTTCGTTGTTTAGTTTCCTTTTTATTCACGGAAATATTGCGCAATAGTGTGAATAGGGGTGACAAGTAACTAAGTTACTTTGGCTGAGGACTCCGCCAGATATGACTAATAACTTCTGGGGCTGAAGACTCCACCAGTAGTGACAAATAACTACCATGGTTGAATAATCCACCAGGAGTGACATATAAGAGTGGCTGAAGACTCCACCAGTAGTGACAAATAACCACCGTGGCTGAAGACTCCACCAGTAGTGACAAAAAACCACCGTGGCTGAAGACTCACTTGCAATAACAAATAGGAAACTTGAGTGAAGCCTCCACCAGCAATGACAAATAAGACATCCTTGCTGAAGATTCCTCCAGAAGTGGTGTTCGCAGATTTTCAACGGAAGTTCCTCTTTTTGATATATTAATGGTTCTAGTGCTAGTGGGAGTAAATAATGTGCAACTTACCAGTATCTGCTGGAGTCGTCTCCACGGGTGGCCTGAAACTAAAGAAAGAGCTTTAATTATTATCACTAACTAGAGACGAGACTCACACAATCATGTTAAAAGGCCCAGCTCATTTCTTTGATTAATCTGGTGGTGACGATCAGTGACGGCTCTATGGATAGTAAGACGGTGACATGTCACTTCCCGTTGGCATGAAAATGAACGGAGAATAGTTATTTGCTCTTAAAATATCTATAACAATGTTTAAAATGCAGGGCTGGATAATTTAACCGTAACGTAATTAGGCACAGTACCGCAAAATTTCGTTATTGCATATAGAAATAGAACAAGAAGTTCCGTGAAGAACTATACAGCCTACTTTTCATGCCAATGATTATTCTACAGAATATGAACCTATCTAGAATAATGACGAAATTAAGTTGCTAATATCGAAATTTCCAATTAGTTCGAAATACTGTATACCTGGCATAATGTAGGCCTATCCTAATAGAGCACTACAGTTGGCAGCCCTGATGACTGAATATATTCTTAGTTCCGTCTCTTACGGTACTAAATACAAAATTTGGTTGAAGTCCACTGGATAGCATGGACGTTACATGCAGTTAAACATTGGATCTAACAGCGCGCGTAAAATCATGTTGGCAACAATGTCATGCATGTATTGGTAAGAAATAATATGATCTATTGTTGTGCCAATTTTGAATGAGATCCATTAGTTAGTATAGAAGTTACATGCATTTTAAAATTGGACCTATCAGCAGGCTTAGAATCATGACGTATATTAGTTACTCCAAATTCGTCTAGAATGCCAGGTACTATACGTGTGCAAAGTTTAGAGCTATTGGCTTGCATACTTTCTGATATATTGATATTAGGGTAACAAAAGTAGGGACAGCACATATTAACAGTTGGCAGCCCTGGTTGCTCCTTAGAATACGCATAGTCATATCTGTTATGGTACACATAGCACATACGAAATTTGGTTGAAATCCAAATGATGGTATTGAAGTTATATGTATTTAAAGTTGGACCTGTCAGCAGGCTTAGAATCATGTTGGTAGCACTGACGTATATAAGTTACTCCAAATTAATATAGAATGTCAGGTACTATACGTGTGCATAGTTTAAAGCTGTCGGCTTGCATACTTTCTGATATATTGGTATTTGGATAAAATAAATTAGGAGCATTTATTAACAGTTGGCAGCCCTGGTAGGTCTTAAGAATACGCTCAGTCATATCTGGTTATGTACACATACAACATACGAAATTTGGTTGAATTCCACTTGATAGTGTAGAAGTTATATGCATTTAAAAATTGGACCTATCAGGAGGCTTATAATCATTTTGGCAACACTGCCATGTTTGGGCTCCTGGAAATTAAACTGAAATATTATGATCTGTACGTGTGCCAATTTTGAAATAGCTCCCATTCATACTTTCCAAGTTATCCAACATGGAGCTCAAATTTCTAGTGCGTTTTTTCAGCAGTTGGTAGCACTGACATCATTTTCAAATATGGACGTGAGATATTCCAGTGCACATCTTTACTCATACTAAATTTGGTTTTGATTGCTGCAGCCGTTTAGGAGTTGATAGGGGGGGACACACACACAGCCAGACAGACAGACAGAAGGACAGAAGGACAGACAGACAGACAGACAGACAGACAGACAGACAGACAGACACACATTTGCCCGATCTCATAAGACTACTTTTTCCTCATTTTTGCAAAATGTGAAAAGTAGGCTAAAAATACTCTACAGAACGAATTGCTTCGTTTTGACAAGAATACCGTAATTATCATAAAGAACCCAATCGAAGAACGGTGCCTACCAATTGGGCGGGTGGTTCACATAGTGAGTAACTAAATAACGTCATTTGCATCCTTTCGTTATTTGTACAACTTGATGGCGAAGAACGAAAGTTGAACAAACTGTACTGCCAATAAATGTATTTGAAAGGCGACTAAAGGGAGTGTCACATAAACGTTATTTGCTTATTTTCATTGGTTACGTCTCAAAACTCACGAGTCTCAAAACTCACGAGCTAAAAATAGTAACAAATTGTCTCAAAACTCACGACAATAAACTAGTAGCTGAATGAACATTATAATAATAGTCTCAAAATTCACGATTCCGGAAAGCACACTGCCCTTCAACCCATGTTTGTCCACCCAGTTTTAGAATGGGATTTCGTTTGTCTTGTACAGACATCACAGTGATGCAGGTTATCAGACAAATTCTATGCCCACCCAAGTACACCACCACGATGTCGCAAAGCCCCTAAAAGAATCAACAACAATATCTTGATGAAAGAGATGCCAATTTCAAGAGGGTAAGCAGTTGTGGCTGGCCCTAACAATGGACCTTTTCCCAATGAACTGGCCTGGCCATGGCTAGCTATAACCTTATAGGTGGCTATGGCTTGGTTCGTGAGTTTTGAGACTGGCCCAGGCACAGAAACCGGTTAGAACCTACTTTTATTAACCCTCATCTTGAAATTCGTGAGTTTTAAGACTCGTGAGTTTTGAGACGACACGTTTTCATTAGTGGCTGAAATACCTCATGGCTAGTATGGCAGTGCCATTTTTGCCAAACCAGATCTTAAGATTCTTTGGACTTCAATCACAGAACAAAATAACATTGAATTTATTACTGTAGAAGTTAGTAACCTTGTAATTTCTTCTGTTTACAAGCCCGGTAATGAGGTATTTTCATTTTAACCTCCTGCTAATTACAACAGTCAGGAACCATCTGTTGTTGTTGGTGACTTCAACAGCCATAGCACTGTTTGGGGCTACTCTCAAGACAATTCAAATGGAGATGCCGTACTAGAATGGGCAGAACTGTATCAACTATATTTGATCCATGACAACAAACTGCCTTCATCTGTAAATAGTGGGAGATGGCAACGTGGGTATAATCCCGATCTCATTTTTGTGAGTGAGAAGTTAGCTGAACAAAGTATAACATCAGTCTGTACACCGATTCCTCAAACACAACACCGGCCAATTATGTGTCAGTTGAGTCGTCCAGTTGCAAAACTCGTTTAGTCCACTTGTGAATAAGGACCATGTCGTCAAATTATTTATTTAATTATTTTATTTTATTTTACTTTATTTTATTTTGTTTTGTTTTTATTTGTTTACTTTAATTTAATTTTGTTTTGTTTTTTGATGTTGTTTTATGTTAAATTGTTTTGTTTAATTTTTGAAATTGTTTTTGTTTTATTTTATTTTGCTTCTATTTTGCTTTTGTTTTGTTTATATTTTATTTTGTTTTGTTTTATTTTGATTTTCCAGAAAACAAACACAAACCCTCCCCCCCCCCAAAAAAAACCCCGAAGCAAAAGCAAAATTCAAAGACAAAAGCAGGAAACATAAAACAAGGAACACAAAGAAATAAGCGAAATTCGAAAAAAAAGCAAAAGCAGAAAACAAACACAAAACCAAAACCAAGAAAGAAAAGCAAAAACTGAATATAAAAGCACAAAGTAAACACAAAACCAAAAAACACAAAGCAAAAAGTAGAAAACAACAAAGACAAATGATACGCGAGGCAAAGTCCAGAGAAACGTTTCTCAGGAAAATGATTCTTATTCACAAGTGGATTAAACGAGTTTTGCAACTCGACGACTCAGTTGGTACCAGCAATCCGCCCACATACCGTGCACTTCAGGCGAAGGTACAATGTTAAGAAGGCAAACTGGCGAAACTTCACAACAATGCTCGATGAGATGATTACAGTAATTGACCCCATTCCAGAGGCATATGAAGAGTTTCTGGAAACCGTTCAGTACCTCACCAGAAAAAACATTCCTAGGGGCTGTAGAATCAGTTACATTCAAGGACTTACTTCTGAAACATCCACTTTGCTGAAAGAATACCAAGACCTATTCAGAAATGATCCTTTCAGTGACGAAACTATCCACAGCGGACAGCGTGTGATTTCTTCCATTTCAGAATCCAAACGCAACCAGTGGATTAAATTAATGGAAGAGTTGGATATGGGAAGAAACAGTTACAACGCATGGAGATTACTTAGACACCTTAGTAATGATTCTACTAAGACCACAGTACATAATAACGTTTCTGCAAACCAAATTGCAAGTCAGCTCGTGAAGAGTGGCAAACCAGGCAAAGCTGGAAGTGAATCAAGACAAAGACAAGAAATACTGACTAATCAGGGAAGCAGCATTCTCTTTAACCGGTTTGCTATGGAAGATCTAAATAGAGCGCTGAATAAGTGCAAAAATGGCAAGGCGGCAGGTCTTGATGACATTTGCATTGAGCAACTCAAAAATTTTGGTCCTACCAGTAAACAGTGGCTTTTGGACTTATTCAACAACTGCATCAACAGCTGCAAAATCCTTAAACTGTGGAGGAAAACAAGAGTTATTGCAATACTTAAACCTGGCAAGAATGCAAGTGATCCGAAGAACTACCGACCAATTTCTTTGCTGTGTCATTTATACAAAATCTTAAAAAGAATGATTTTGGACAGACTATCTAAAGAGGTAGACCTATTGCTGATAACAGAACAAGCCGGCTTTCGGCCAGGGAGAAGTTGTACTTCCCAAGTACTGCACCTCACACAGTACATGGAGGAGAGTTTGAAAAAAAAAACAGTGACTGGAGTAGTTTTTGTTGACTTGACGACAGCCTACGATAGAGTTAACCATCGTTTACTGCTTCGCAAATTGTACGGCCTAACTAAGGACTACAAACTCGTCAAAATGATTGAGTGTCTTCTTCAAAACATACGTTTTTTTGTGGAACATCAAGGCCAGAAGAGTAGATGGAGGAACTTGAAGAACGGCCTACCACAAGGAAGTGTTAGTTAGTTAGTTAGTTATTGTTGTTTTAAGGGGCGGAACTACGAGGTCATCTGCCCCTCTTAACACAGATTAAAGAATACAAATTTTGAATTGAATTTAAAATTTTGAGGTGGACATCTAAATTTAAAAAGACCAAAAATTAATAAAACAAAAACAAACAATTAAATAAAAATAAAATAAAAAATATAAACATAAACAAAAATTACGGAAAAAACAAAACATTATCATTCAAAAACGAACAAGTCGTTGAGTCAAAGTTCACTGGAAAATTTAGATTGCTGGCCCTAACCCACTCTCACTTATAAAGCGGATAACGCGATCAGCAGCCACCGCGTCATCGGCTAATATAAGTTTGAGTGTCGTCTGCAAACCAAGGTTTCTTCGTAAGTCAGCAAGATCCACACACTCGGTGAAAATGTGGGCCACGGTGAAAACGGCTCCACAGGTACAAAGTGGGGGGTCTTCCCTTCTCATTAGGTACGAGTGGGTGGATCTTGTATGACCTATCCTTAGCCTACACAAAATGACGGACTCTCTCCGGGCCCGGAAGGAGCTCCGCCAAACGCGAGTAGTTCCCTTGATCGCTCTCAGTTTACTGGGCAGTGGGTCAGCTAGCCACTGACTCTCCCAAAAAGCCAGAACTTGTAGGCGTAACTGAGAGCGAATATCTCTAGCGGGTACCTCCATTGGTCGAGGTGGTAGTGATACCGCCTCTTTTGCAGCTTGATCTGCTAACTCATTTCCCGCAATTCCCATGTGGCTTGGAAGCCACAGAAAGGTGATTCGAGTGTCAGCGTGGCACAGCCCGGCTAGTAGGTCGTGGATTCGCTGCACTAGGGGGTGTTGCGGGAAACATGTAGCAATTGACTGCAACGAACTCAAAGAGTCGGTACACACGAGAAAGTGGATTCGAGCATCCTGTAGTGCAAACTGCAGAGCTTCATAGATGGCAACGAGCTCCGCAGTAAACACACTACAGGCCTCAGGCAAAGAGATCTTGGTATTTGCACCATCAATAACGTAAGCACAACCCACCCTCTCGTCCACCTTCGAACCATCCGTGTATAGAATGCCAGCGTCCGGAAATTGGTGAACTATGCTGTGGAACTGCCTCCGGTAAACGGATTTTTACGAATTTCAACTGCCTCGCTTATAATTCTAGACCAGCTGTGCTTAACAAGGGCAAGCGCATGAGCATCCTTGAAACATACATCGTGCCCTGAAGACAGGGCATGTTCAGCTACAGCTGATTTGTCAGGTTGGTTTAGACGGATGTTCCTTTGATGCTCTTTGATGCGAGTTGCAATGGACGATGTATGTTTCAAGGATGCTCATGCGCTTGCCCTTATTAAGCACAGCTGGTCTAGAATTATAAGGGAGGCAGTTGAAATTCGTAAAAATCCCAATAATTTTAACAGAGACTCTGGATATCAGCTAAGTGACACTTGGCTACCAGTTATTAAGGATCTAGGGAGATAGTTCCTCTCAGTCTCTCTGTTATTCACATATTTAAAATTGTACATTTTCCCTCTAGGGCTCAGAACCTGGATTTGATCTCCTTTGTTCGTCACTGGAGGAGTTTCCATCTGTTTTTTTTTTTTTTTTTTCGCCGTTGACTGTATGACGTTAGGTATCGTTCAGATACACTTCCCTTTTGTTTATGTTTCCTTATATCCATCTAACCCTCCCACCTACCCCCCCCCCCTCCTCATTCTTCGAGGAGTTTCTATATTTTCACACCGCCCCCTTTACCTTCTCGTTACTTACTACTCTGTCCGCCGTTCCACCATGGTCCATACAGTAATTTCTGGCAGCTGCTCTCTGGTGACGAACAGAGGAATTTATCTATATTTTTTGTAATCTCATTGATATACTTTCTTTGGCCACATTGTTTATTTCCATTGAAAAAGGAGGCAAGGTTTCTCCGAAACGTATGGTTTAAATTAAAAATACACACGGCATTAGCCCAAAAGCATGAATTATTTATATAATAATCCGGGCCGCGAAAGCCTTAATATGTAATTGTATTGTTTCTCCTTTTTCTGTTATCGTTTGTTGTTTGTAATATATGTTTCTGACACGATTAAATAAATAAATTATTGTTGTCAGTCCCGATCTCTAAGGAACAAACCGACGATAGCATTATTAGAATGATGGTTAGGACATTACATTTTAATGTTATTCACATTTTTAGCCTACTTTCGATTTTTGCAAAAAATGAAAGTAGACTTATGAGATCAACACAGGGCGAAAAAAGTGTGTCTGTCTGTGTGTGTGTATGTGTGTGTGTGAGTCTGTGTGTGTGTGTGTCTGTGTGTGTGTGTGTGTGTGTGTGTGTGTGTGTGTGTGAGTGTGTGTACTCTGAATGTCTGTCCCCCCCTATCAATTCGAACACGGTGAATGCGAATTGAACGAAATTTGGTACAAAGGTAGCACTAGCAAAGGACACCTCAGTGTCATGTTTTATATCGCCGCCATCTTGACGGAAACGTAATGGCGGCTACACAAATGTTCAAAGCTTAAATCAAATTACGACTAATCTAATCATCCGATCTCTACCAAATTTTGCAACAACATACCTTTATGGGGGGAGCATCCTTTGACCAAACTAATAAGTAATCAGCGTAATAGTTGGCGGATGGCGGCCATCTTTGTGTGAAAATCGATTCCCCCTATTAATTCGAACACGGTGCAACCGAATGGAACGAAATTTGGTACAGAGGTAGTACTAACAAAAGACACCTCAGTGTCATGTTTTATATCGCCGCCATCTTGACGGAAACGTAATGGCGGCCACACAAATGTTCAAAGCTTAAATCAAATTACGATTAACCTAATCATCCGATCTCTACCAAATTTTGCAATAACATACCTTTATAGAGGAAGCATCCTTTGACCAAATAACTAGATCATTAGCCTAATAGTTTGCGGATGGCGGCCATCTTTGTGTGAAAATCAATTCCCCCTATTAATTCAAACACGGTGAAACCAAATGGAACGAAATTTGGTACAGAGGTAGCACTAGCAAAGGGCACCTCAGTGTCATGTTTTATATCGCCGCCATCTTGACAGAAACGTAATGGCGGCCACACGAATGTTCAAAGCTTAAATCAAATTACGATTAACCGATCTCTACCAAATTTTGCAACTACATACCTTTATGGAGGGAGCATCCTTTGACCAATCTAATAGGTTATTAGCCTAATAGTTTGCGGGTGGCGGCCATCTTTGTGTCAAAATCGATTCTCCCTATTAATTCAAACACGGTGAAACCGAATGGAACGAAATTTGGTACAGAGATAGCACTAGCAAAGGGCATCTCAGTGTCATGATTTATATCGCCGCCATATTGACAGAAACGTAATGGCGGCCACACAAATGTTCAAAGCTTAAATCAAATTACGATTAGCCTAATCATCCGATCTCTAGCAAATTTAGCAACAACATACCTTTATGGAGGGAGCATCCTTTGACCAAACTAATAGGTCATCAGCCTAATATTTTACGGATGGCGGCCATCTCTGTGTGAAAATCGATTCCCCTTATCAATTCGAACACGGTGAAACCGAATGGAACGAAATTTGGTACAGAGGTAGCACTAGCAAAGGGCACCTCAGTGTCATGTTTTATATCACCGCTATCTTGACGGAAACGTAATCGCGGCCACCCAAATGTTAAAAGCTAAAATGTAATTACGACCAACCTAATAATCTAGTCTCTACCAAATTTTGCAACACCATATCTTTATGTGGGAAACATATTCAGACCAAACAGCAAGAACATCAGCCCAATAGTTTGCAGATGGTGGCCAAGTATGTGTGCAAATCAATTCCCCCTATCAATTCAAACACGGTGAAACCGAATTGAACGAAATTTGGTACAGAGGTAGCACTAACAAAGGGCACCTCATATTCATGTTTAATATCCCTATAGCACGTTGTATTTCAACAAGCTACTACAACCAACATTCAATCATACTCCTTGAAAAGGACAAAGAGTTATAACAATACCCATGCATTTAGGAGAAAGTAGGCTATATGTTCTTTACTGAACATCTTGTTTTCGCTATTAGCCAAACCCAATCTTTGAGGAAAGACATTGTACAGATTCCGTCAAAAACGTTATTAAGCAAACAGCTCGAACAAGGGGCCATGACGTTAAGCGCACGTCTTCATTGTTAATACGATCTGATGTAGAAAGAAGTTGTGTGGGATCTATCGCGATATGCAAATAAGGTTTTTTAATATAGGCCAGGGGCGTAGTCTATATAAGGGGGAGGGGACCTGTTCCCCGAAATGTTGTCACTAATAATATTTGTTTCTGAATTAGAACATTAAAAATCAATATAGCCTACATATCATGCATTTGTTACTAAGCGACATATGGCAGAGGGGAAGTTGACCTCGCTGTTCCGCCCCTTGAAACTCCATGTAGCAACGTTGCAAAGCGAGGTGACAGTAGAGCTATATAAAAAGTGTGACAATCAGTTTGCTCTGATCTTATGTGTAACAACATAACCTCTTATTACTCTCCAGTGCCTTCGATCTTAAGAACCTACCAAGAACAGCAACAAGGGCCCTTGAAGCGTGTGACAAAAGTTTCTTTTCCTAACTTTCATACCCTATCAAACTTTTCACAATGTCGCCTTTTTCTGTGAGTTTGAGTAGGTTGAAAATAGACAGTTTGTATCGTGACATAGAGCATGGAGCTGGGTTGGACGAGATTGAGGAAGTGATGGTCTAAGCTAAACAACATCCTATTTTAAAACTCGCATTATAATTGAACGAGCTATCCCACATCAATGAACAATATTTACAGGCGTTATCAGTGATTGTACAATGTGAAGGTACCATAAGCATATTGAAACACATGTATTATCTAATTTCTGAGCTACAAAATTAAAGAAACGGAAGATTTAAAAGTTTAATATGGTTGGTTGGTTGGTTCCTCAGTTTAGGGGCTGCGCCAACGCGGTCATGTAGCTCCGTGTACTTTGGTTGTGTGTAGAATCTGTCTGATAACCGGTGTTAATTGTGATGACTGTATTAGTGTGTGTATCTGTTTTCAAATCAAGTAAGGACTGCAGACATTTAATTTTTTCAAGTAGTTCCTACTTTTGCCGCCAAACGCCACCGTCAGCGACAACTAGTTCAAAACCTGGTTACCAGACGCCACTGCTGTCGGTTCCCGGCGACGAACGTAGGGACCTAAGAGCGTTTGTCAAATGTTTAACCTAACCTACTTAAGCTTCACACAGGTGTAATTAGTGGAAGGTTCTTTAACATGCCATAAATCTATGACATGGGACCGCCGGCTTTACTTCCCCTCCGAAGGAAGGCATACTGAGGGATTTTTAACGCTCTTAAAAATCCGACGACTTCGGCCGGGTTTGAGCTCTCCGATCTTGGGCATAGAAGCTCAGCATGTTACCAACTACGCCACCGAAGCCACTGTTTAAAATGGTTAAGTAACTTTATACATTTTTTTTGTTGTACTATACTTGCCCTTAGAAGGCCGTTTACCTGGTCTCCTATGGTAAAGGGTGAAATTGTCAGTTACAAGTAGGGACCGGACATCTATGCACTGAAAACTATTAAAATATGCATGCAATTATGCACTAAAATGTAGAAAATATGCATTAACAAGAAGTTCCGTGAAGAACTATACAGCCTACTTTTCATGTCAATGATTATTCTACAGAATATGATCCTCTCTAGAATAATGACGAAATTAAGTTGGTAATATCGAAATATCTGATTAATTCAAAATATACCTGGTATAATGTAGCCTAATAGAGCACTATAGTTGGCAGCCCTGGTGACTGAATATATTCTTAGTTCCATCTCTTAAGGTATAGAATACAAAATTTGGTTGAAGTCCAATGGACGTTACATGCAGTTAGACATTGGATCTATCAGCACGCGTAAAAGCATGTTGCCAACAATGTCATGCGTGTGCTGGTCAGAAATAATCTGAAATATTATGATATCTTGTTGTGCCAATTTTGGATGAAATCCATTTGTTAGTATAGAAGTTACATGTATTTTAAAATTGGACATATCAGCAGGCATAGAATCATGTTGGCAGCACTGCCTTGTATTAATCACTCCAAATTAATCTAGAATGTCAGGTGCTATACGTGTGCAAAGTATAGAGCTGTTGGCTTGCATATTTTCTGATATATTGATATTAGGGTAAAAAGAATATAGACAGCATTTATTAACAGTTCGCAGCCCTGATTGCTCTTAACAATACTAATAGTAATATCTGTTATGGTACACATAGCACACACGAAATTTGGTTGAAATCCAACTGATAGTGTAGAAGTTACATGTATTTAAAAATTGGTACTATCAGCAGGTTTATAATCATGTTGGTAGAACTGACGTATATAAGTTACTCCAAATTAATCTAAAATGTCAGAATATACATGTGCATAATTTAAAGCTGTTGGCTTGCATACTTTCTGATATATAGGTATTTGGATGAAAAAAAAAATAGAGAGAGCAATTATTAACAGTTGGCAGCCCTGGTGGCCTTAAGAATACGCTTAGTCATATCTGTTTATGTACAGATATTACATACAAAATTTGGTTAAAATCCAATTGATAGTGTAGAAGTTATATTCATTTAAACATTGGACTTATCAGAAGGCTTAAAATTATTTTGGCAACACTGTCATGGTTGGCCTCCTGGAAATTAAACTGAAATAGTCTTATCTACATGTGTGCCAATTTTGGAATAGCTCCCATGCATACTTTGCAAGATATCCAACATGGAGCTCAAATTTCTAGTGCGTTTTTTCAGCAGTTGGTAGCACTGACATCATTTTCAAATATGGACGTGAGATATTCCGGTGCACATCTTTACTCATACTAAATTTGGTTTTGATTGCTGCAGCCGTTTAGGAGTTGATAGGGGGGGGGGGACACACACACAGCCAGACAGACAGACAGACAGAAGGACAGACAGACAGACAGACACACATTTTCCCGGATCGATCTCATAAGTCTACTTTTTCCTCATTTTTGCAAAATGTGAAAAGTAGGCTAAAAATTAAAAAAAAAAGCACTTAACAATAGGCTAAGCTAATCTTATTCACTCACTTTATACATGTAGCCTATCGTTCACTGCAGAAAAAACATCACAATAGATACGAGGGCTGTTTTTTTAAGTAAGGGCCGTTTTTTTTAAAGCCCGTAGTTAGTGCGCACGCCGCATCAAGCATGCGCGCTACTTCCCGGCATCATTTGCGAACAAGCAGGCGTCAGTTGCAGCTGTGTAGCTAACCTGTACACTGAACTGTGCATCTTTACAATGTTCAAGGTTATTGATTCGCCTGCCGCGTGTGAGGTACGATCTGTGATACTTTTCTGAGTGCAAGAAACATGTCGGCTGCAGACATTCATCGTCAGCTTTGTGAGGTGTATGGGGATAATGCAATGACGGAAGGTAAAGTGCGAAAATGGGTACGCGAGTTCAAAAGTGGTCGTGAAAATGTTCCATGACGATGAACGCTCAGGTCGACCATCTGTGATCATAGATTTCCACCTCCTTTCGCAGCTGAAACGTCATCTTGGTGGGAAGCGCTTCGCCGACTATGAAGAAGTGAAATCAGCCGTGAGTTCTTGGTTATCAGAGCCGGCGGCAAATTTTTATGCAAGGGGATTTCAGAACTTAGTTTTAAGGTAATACAAGTGCCTAAATAAACAAGGCAACTACGTAGAAAAATAGAGGAAGGTATGTAAAACCTAAAAATAAATGTGCTTTCAAAATTAAATGTTCGGTTAATTTATTAAAAAAAGGCCCTTACTTAAAAAACAGCCCTCGTAATTGCAAATGTTTCAATGTTTTCAGGAGACAAATTAATCGTTTTCAGTGCATAAATGTCCAGTCCCTAGCCAACAGTTGAATAATCACTATTACCTGACACCCACTGTTTTAATAAATACTTTCTGCTGATCTTCTCTTTAGGCATTTTGAATTAAGGATGTGCAGACTAAGAATAAAGTACACATTAACTAAGGAAACTCCTCAAAAAACTAACCTACTGGCTACTGGCAGTCGAGATGGTGAAATGAATGTCCCACTCCATTCCCTTCTTCAAATAGCCAGGCAGCATTGCGTCAAGTACGAGTACTGTCATCTCTTTATCTGTTACTCAGAAAGTTGCTTACAAGGGATGTCCAACACACAGGTGAAACCTATTTTGTTCAAGATGTTTTAAGCTATACTTAATTTCAACTGTATATGCTAACATATGGTGTTATGTTCAGAATATGCAAACATTCCAATTCACTCTCAAAATATGCTTTGGCATATGCGCATATGCATTCTCAAAAATCCGCTCCCTTGTTATCAGTTACTTGTTTAAACTAGAAAATACTATTGGCACTTTAACCCTCTTCCATATTAGGTCCTCAATTGAAGAAATATTTTGTAAAAGATAATGATGTAGAACCAATCAATATTGCCATCACTGTAGGTATCTTACGGGAGATCAGGGACGACTGGCGATTTCCTTCGTTTGGATTGTTTCTTCTTTAAACTCGGTGGGGACATCACAAACTCCTCTGCAGCTGAAACAAGAGTATCAATTAGCTGCTGTGTCACAAATCCATCACACGCGGGGTTTTCATACAACTGATACGGTGAAGGTACACAAGCCTTCAGACATTTGCGTAAAAGTAAATCATGCATTGATATTATCTACATTTGTAAATTTTGTTTTGTTCCTTCAATAACAAGGACAAAGAGTACCAACACAAAGTTTACAACATATAATTTATCAGAAAAAGCTATACATGACTTGCTAAAATACTCTAAATTTATTAAATACATTTAAAATAAATCCACTGAATTGGACCACCTTTTCTTTAATCCCAAGGCAACAGACAATGAAACTTGTAGATCTGATTTCCAAGATGATTTGGGTCTTACCTTTCTCACTAGAAATGGATAAATAGGAAGGATGCCAAAGAGGAAATTAATTTTAAAAATTAACTTCAATAAGAGCAACCAGGAATTTACAAAATTTAAGAAATTACACATAGCGTCCGGAAATTGGTGAACTATGCTGCGGAACTGACTCCGATAAACGGAGCATCCGTGTTCACCTTAGGACCTCGGTGTAGATCTAACCGAATTTCCGGACGCGGGACTTGCAACGGAGGAACCTCGCTAGGACTGGTGTCGAGATCTAACAGGGACCTAAAGCCACTCCTATGTCAGTACACGAGCTATCGAGTCTAATACCAACTGGCCGAGTGGCACGAGGCAGGTTGACGTACCTCTGGTGGTATTGGGTACTGAAGAGAGCTCGATAGCTCGGATGTTGCGCCATTTGACGCACATTTGGCGTCTAATTTAGAAGTGGAACACCCGATTCAGCGAGTAGGCTGGGTATCGGGCTGGTCCGGAAGGCACCGGTAGCTAGCCTAACGCCACTATGGTGGATACTGTCCAGCATTTTCAAGGTTGCCGGCCTTGCTGAACCGTATGGCGCAGAACCATGGTCAAGCCGGGACAGGACGAGGGCTTGGTAGAACCGTACCAGCTCCACACGGTCAGCCCCCCACGTAGTGCCACTAACAAACTTCAGCATGTTCAGTTTCCTCTCGTTTTTAGTTGCCGTATATGGTGCTGCCACGTCAATTTGCTATCAAAATGGAGCCCTAGGAAGCGATAAGTGTCAACCAGCAGCAACGCAGATCCCTGAGATGTAGTTCAGGGTGTAAATGCAGCCTCCGGAGCCGACAAAAATGGACGACGGAGGTTTTTGCTGCTGAAAAACGAAAACCCCAGTCGTGAGCCCTCCTGTCGACCCGGTTGATAGCTAGCTGCAATTGCCGTTCCACGACTGCCATACTTCCAGAGCTGTAATGCAGAGCTAAATCGTCTACATACAGCGATGGAACTACCGTGGGCCTATCGGTGGCAACAATGCCGTTAATGGGCACCGCGAACAAGGTGACACTCAGCACAGAACCCTGAGGAACTCCATTTTCCTGGGTATAATATTGCGATAATGTCCTACCGACCCTTACACGGAAGAGTCGGACGGACATGAAATTCGCAATGAAAGTCGGTAGATTACCACGGAGTCCCCACTTGTGAAGGGTGGAAAGGATCCCGTGGCACCATATGGTGTCGTAGGCTTTCTCGAGGTCAACGAAAACCGTGACTAGGTGCTGCTTTCGGAGAAATGTCTCCTGTATGGCTCTCTCAAGTCGCACCAGATGGTCAGTGGTGGACCTAAGAGAGCGAAATCCACACTGGTACTCAGACAGGAGACCTCTCTCTTCCTAGAACCACACCAGTCGACGGTTTACCATCGTCTCCAGCAGCTTAAATAGGCCATTTGTCAGACAAATGGGCTTATAGCTTCTGACAATCTTGGGATCCTTTATAGTATTGGGAATCGGTATCACGATCCCCTCTCGCCATTGAGAAGGAAACGTCCCTTCAATCTATAAACGACTGAAGAGTAGCAACAGTTGTTTTAAACTGGATCGCACAGATGTTTCAGCATTTCATTACGGATATTATCCGATTCATGAGATGTATCCCTACACAGTGCATGCGCCCTGCGCAGTTCCCATTCAGAGAATGGAACATTGTAGAACTCCGAAGCAGCAGTGGCGAACCTCTGCCTCCCGCTTCAGAGTGAGAAATGTCGGATCATAACTCACAGAGCAGGATATATCAGAGAAGTGTGATCCAATACTGTTGGCAATGGCGAGATGGTCCATGATGATGTCTCCGTTTTTCCCTCGTCGTTTTATTACTTTCCCAAATCAGATATAGGGCTCTAGCACGCATTATTTTGAAGGTGATAAGGTTGGCCATGGTGTTTTGCCTCCGATAGCATTTGAAAGCACGTTGACTATTTTTAATGGCTGCTGCTTCCGTCGAAAGTTGCCGGATGAGGAAAGTATTGTTTCCTCTGCCGCAGCCAAAATACAATTCGTCTTGTGAATGGTACGATCATCGACACTCCCAAAGGTATCATCGGCAAAAACAGCACGTGCTGTGTAAGTTGGCCAATCAGCCCGACGAAGAAGCCATCGACTTGATAACTCGATGGCTGTCCGGTTCGGAGAGTAACGATAATCGGGAAATGGTCACACCTACAAAGGTCGTCGTGTACACCCCACTGTAGCAGGGGAACCAGCTCACGGCTGCACAAGGTGATGTCGAATTCGAAAATGTGCCGTGTGCAACAGAGAAGTGAGTAGATTCCCCTGCGTTAAACAAACACAGGTCCAGCCGCCTGATCAGTCTCTCAAAATCTCTTCCTCTACCGCTAGTGGTAGCGGATCCCCAGATGGTGTTGTGGGCATTAACATCTCCCAGAAGGGGAAGTTTAGTTACTTAGTTATTGTTGTTTTAAGGGGCGGAGCTACGAGGTCATCTGCCCCTCTTAACACAGATTAAAGAATACAAATTTGGAATTCAAATTAAAATTTTGAGGTGGACACCTACATTTAAAGAGGCCTAAATTAAAAAACAAAAACAAAAAATTAAATAAAAATAAAAATTATAAAAATAAACAAAAATTACGGAAAAACAAAATCATCATCATTCAAAAACGAACAAGTCGTTGAGTCAATGTTCACTGGAGAATTTAGATTGCTGGCCCTAACCCACTCTCACTTATAAAGCGGATAACGCGATCAGCAGCCACCGCATCATCGGCTAATATAAGTTTGAGTGTCATCTGCAAACCAAGGTTTCTTCGTAAGTCTGCAAGATCCACACACTCGGTTAAAATGTGGGTCACGGTGAAAACGGCTCCACAGGTACGAAGTGTGGGGTCTTCCCTTCTCATTAGGTACGAGTGGGTGGATCTTGCATGGCCTATCCTTAGCCTACACAAAATGACGGACTCTCTCCGTGACCAGAAAGAGCTCCGCCACACGCGTGTAGTTCCCTTGATCGCTCTCAGTTTACTGGGCAGTGGGTCAGCTAGCCACTGACTCTCCCAAAATGCCAGAACTTGTAGGCGTAACTGAGAGCGAATATCTCTAGCGGGTACCTCCATTGGTCGAGGTGGTAGTGATACCGCCTCTTTTGCAGCTTGATCCGCTAACTCATTTCCCGCAATTCCCATGTGACTTGGAAGCCACAGAAAGGTGATTCGAGTGTCAGCGCGGCACAACCCGGCTAGTAGGTCGTGGATTCGCTGCACTAGGGTGTGTTGCGGGAAACATGTAGCAATTGACTGCAACGAACTCAAAGAATCGGTACACACGAGAAAGTGGATTCGTGCATCCTGTAGTGCAAACTGCAGAGCTTCATAGATGGCAACGAGCTCCGCAGTAAACACACTACAGGCCTCAGGCAAAGAGATTTTGGTATTTGCACCATCAATGACGTAAGCACAACCCACCTTCTCGTCCACCTTCGAACCACCCATGTAGAGAATTCCAGCGTCCGGAAATTGGTGAACTATGCTGTGGAACTGCCACCGGTAAACGGAGGCATCCGTGTTCACCTTAGGACCTCGGTCAGAAGGGGAAAAGGAAGGGGAAGCTGAGAGACTAAATCTATCAGCTGGTTGTAATCCAGTTGATAATCCGGTGGGATGTACACGTTACAAACTGTTGCCATTACCGGCAACGACGTACGAACTGCAACTGCTTCTAGCACCTCTTCACTAAAGAGGCTAGAGTGAACAAGAGTGCAGACACCACCAGTGGCCACAGTTCTATCCACCCGGTCTTTAGAGAAGAGTTTGAAGGCCGCATTGTTGTCTCATATCCAGGATGAAACCTGGATTCCTGAAGACAGACAATGGTTGCCGAAAACGAAGATATTAGTTGATGTAACTCAGCGAGATGACCAGAATAGCTATTACAGTTCCATTGTAATAGTGCGATAGTTTGGACTTAGTAGAAGTTGGTCTTGTACTAACGCTTGACCGCTTGCAACCCTTCCCCATCTCTAGTTGGAGATGAAGGGGCAGGAGAGCACTCCTCGATCTCCACATCTCCGTCCGAAGACGAAGAAAATGGAGAAGGCGCTCCCGTTAGTGGCGCGCGGTTCTCGTCAGACTTTCCGTCTCTCGCTCTTGGGGTAGAGTGAGAACCGTGCCGAAGGACTTGCTCCCGGTCCGAAGATTTGGTGTCCGTCCCCGACACGTCCCGAACATTCTTCTTTCTAGACCGGCGTTGTCGGTTGTTTGGGAAAGTAAGTGGTCTCTTCCCCCCTGACGTCTCCACCTTGCAAAACAATGCAGCACTTGCTGGCAACGCTCCACTGATGGTAGTGGGAGCGGGAAAGCCAGTTGATGGTAGAGCTGCCTCGTTTGCAGGAGAAGAAGAGTGACGGCTATGAACCGTTCCTCTCTCCTCCGCCGGTGCTTGTTTCCTTCTGTAGGGGAGTTCCTCAATGCTAATGTGCTTGGCTTCCACTGGCTTTGCTTCCTTGGTGATCGTGGGAGTGGAAGCACCAGTAGATAGAGGAGCCATCCCATCAGCAAGAGGACGAGAGAGACAGCGACGCACCTTCTCTCTCTTCTCCATTACTGCCTTTTCAATATGAGGTTGGCTGGATGAAGATCCAGCCTGGTTCGGCAAAGTCTTCTTTCCCCCTTGGCAGGAGAAGACTTTATGGCCGACCTCTTCCGAGAACAGGTCTTCTTCTTCTTCTTTTTCTCCGATGGCACTGGCTTGGTTGGTAAAACCAGCGCCTTCTTTTCAGTGGCCGAAGAAGGTGGTGAGGCCTCCTTAGGGATAATAGGTTTCGCTGCGACAGTGTGGTGCGATTTTAACAGAGCTGAAAATGATGAACTTGAGGGTACTACACTTTGAACTGAAATGGCAGGGGGTGATTAGGGGCGTCGCTGCAGCTGCAAACGATACCCGAAATTCGAGTGCATTCAAACCACGGTACCTCTTGCGAGCGTCGTGATATGTAAACCTGTCAAGAGTTCGGATTTCCTGGATCATTGCTTCCTTAGGAAACTCAGGGCACTGCTTCGACCGTAGTGTGGCATCCTTGGCAGTTGGGGAAAATCGGGGAAGCCGTACCCCTCACACCATCATGTGTCCCGTTACCACACTCCCTGCAAACGGCCTTGGCAGTGCACCTAGTGGAAACATGCCCGAATTTCTGGCATTGATAGCAGCGCATAGGTGGAGGGATGTACGGTCTAACATCGCAATGGTACGATGTGACCTTCACCTGTTTAAGTACTACATCACCCTCAAAATGGAGAATGACAGCACCGGTGACGACACTTGACTCTCCTATTTTTCGGGTGATGTGTCTAATCTTTGTGACGCCTCTCTTCCCCAGATCCCGTAACAGTTCTGCATCGCTGTTCAGTATGAGGTCACGGTGGAATATAACCCCGCGAACCTCATTCAACGTAGACTATCGTGTTTTCGAACCTTAACAGGAATTGCGCCGAAATGCGTGCATTCCAGCAACACTTCGGTTTGCTTCCGGTCAACGGTATGCAGCAAGAACTGCCCGTTCCTTAGCTTGGAAATCCCGTTAAGGTCTCCAAATTTCCGGTCGATTTCCTCTGAAAATAAGATTGATTTAACCAGCATAATATCTCCCCCGTCTGTTCTGGTAGCTACCAGGTAGTGAGGTAACCTATCCACAGCAAATATTTTACTAAAGGCTTCATTCCAAGGCGTATCCACCTTGGTATTAGCTCGACACTCAATATACGGCTTTTTAAGTGTGCCACCTTGTGTGGTGTTATTGGGGCACTTACGCGTCATCCCAGAAACATCCTCCCCGAATACTAACTACTCCGAACGAGGGCTATCACTGTTGGTGCCACCCAGCCAAGGCAATACCTAACTGGCGGTAGTAAGTATTGCCTGGGATCCCGGTGCCTTGAATAGGCAAATAGTCCTTGGCATACACAGTTATCCTTTCGGAGCAAGTATTCGGATAGGCAGGGACCTCCGTTGTGAGGCGGCTACTACCACAAGGGTACATGGCGCACCTACCTGACGGGATGGAGAATACCGTCTAGGCTTTCTGACCAGATGGCATAGTTGGTGGCCTTCCCCAAGCGGCATGCATATTTTCTCTATGGGTCAAACCAACAATGCGACCAGAAATCGAAAAAGACCTTAATAAGGCCCCCTATTATTCGCCGTTTACGACAGACAGGGGATACCCTGGATGAATTCGGCCCTCCCCATCCACAGGGGGTCTTCCAAATCAAAGTCAGCCATGTCGGCATTATTAGACGCCTCCTTCGCCAGGCAGAGCACACGGTGGGTGAATTCTATTCCGCATCCACACGTGGGGAAAATAACCATCTTAACTGAGTATTACAGCATCAGTGAAAAATAACCATATTGACTGAGTGTTACAACAACAGTGACAAATAACTACATTGACTGAATATTCAACCAGCAGTAGCAAATAACCCCCATAGCTCAATATTCAACCAGCAGTAGCAAATAACCCCCATAGCTCAATATTCAACCAGCAGTAGCAAATAACCCCCATGACTCAATATTCAACCAGCAGTAGCAAATAACCCCCATGACTCAATATTCAACCAGCAGTAGCTAATAACCGCCGTGGTTCAATATTCAACCAGCAGTAGCAAAAAAACCGTGGTTCAATATTCAACCAGCAGTAGCACATAACCCCCGTGGTTCAAAATTCAACCAGACGTAGCAAATAAGCCCCGTGTCTCAATATTCACCCAGCAGTAGCAAATAACCCCCGTGGTTCAATATTCAACCAGCAGTAGCAAAAAAAAAACAAAAAAAAAAAAACGAGGTTCAATATTCAACCAGCAGTAGCACATAACCCCCGTGGTTCAATATTCAACCAGCCGTAGCAAATAAGCCCCGTGTATCAATATTCAACCAGCAGTAGCAAATAACCCCCGTGCCTCAATATTCAACCAACAGAAGCACATAACCCCCGTGTCTCAATATTCAACCAGCAGTAGCAAATAACCCCTGTGCCTCAATATTCAACCAGCCGTAGAAAATAACCCCGTGTCTCAAAATTCAACCAACAGTAGCACATAACCCCCGTGTCTAAATATTCAACCAGAAGTAGCAAATAACCCCCTGGCTCAATATTCAACCAGCAGTAGCAAATAACCCACGTGTCTCAATATTCAACCAGCAGTAGCTAATAACCCCCGTGGTTCAATATTCAACCCGCAGTAGCTAATAACCCCCGTGGTTCAATATTCAACCAGCAGTAGCAAATAACCCCCGTGCCTCAATATTCAACCAGCAGTAGCTAATAACCCCCGTGACAAAATATTCAACCAGCAGTAGCAAATAACCCCCGTGACTCAATATTCAACCAGCAGTAGCAAATAACCCCCGTGACTCAATATTCAACCAGCAGTAGCAAATAACCCCCATGACTCAATATTCAACCAGCAGTAGCAAATAACCCCCGTGCCTCAATATTCAACCAGCCGTAGCAAATAAAACCCGTGTCTCAATATTCAACCAACAGTAGCACATAACCCCCGTGTCTCAATATTCAACCAGCAGTAGCAAATAACCCCCGTGTCTCAATATTCAACCAGCAGTAGCAAATAACCCACGTGTCTCAATATTCAACCAGCAGTAGCATATAACCCCCGTGGTTCAATATTCAACCAGCCGTAGCAAGTAACCCCCGTGGTTCAATATTCAACCAGCAGTAGCAAAAAAAAAAACCTGGTTGAATATTCAACCAGCAGTAGCACATAACCCCCGGGGTTCAAAATTCAACCAGACGTAGCAAATAAGCCCCGTGTCTCAATATTCAACCAGCAGTAGCAAATAACCCCCGTGGTTCAAAATTCAACCAGCAGTAGCAAAAAGAAACCCGTGGTTCAATATTCAACCAGCAGTAGCACATAACCCCCGTGGTTCAATATTCAACCAGCCGTAGCAAATAAGCCCCGTGTATCAATATTCAACCAGCAGTAGCAAATAACCCCCGTGCCTCAATATTCAACCAACAGAAGCACATAACCCCCGTGTCTCAATATTCAACCAGCAGTAGCAAATAACCCCCGTGCCTCAATATTCAACCAGCCGTAGCAAATAAACCCCGTGTCTCAATATTCAACCAACAGTAGCACATAACCCCCGTGTCTCAATATTCAATCAGCAGTAGCAAATAACCCCCGTGTCTCAATATTCAACCAGCAGTAGCAAATAACCCACGTGTCTCAATATTCAACCAGCAGTAGCACTTAACCCCTGTGGTTCAATATTCAACCAGCCGTAGCAAGTAAGCCCCGTGTCTCAATATTCAACCAACAGTAGCACATAACCCCCGTGTCTCAATATTCAACCAGCAGTAGCAAATAACCCCCATGTCTCAATATTCAACCAGCAGTAGCAAATAACCCACGTGTCTCAATATTCAACCAGCAGTTGCTAATAACCCCCGTGGTTCAATTTTCAATCAGCAGTAGCTAATAACACCCGTGGTTCAATATTCAACCAGCAGTAGCAAATAACCCCCGTGTCTCAATATTCAACCAGCAGTAACAAATAACCCCCGTGTCTCAATAGTCAACCAGCAGTAGCTAATAACCAACGTGTCTCAATATTCAACCAGCAGTAAAAAATAACCCCCGTGACTCAATATTCAACCAGCCGTAGCAAATAAGCCCCGTGTCTCAATATTCAACCATCAGTAACAAATTACCCCCGTGTCTCAATATTCTACCAGCAGTAGCTAATAACCCACGTGTCTCAATATTCAACCTGCAGTAACAAATAACCCCCGTGACTCAATATTCAACCAGCAGTAACAAATAACCCACGTGTCTCAATATTCAACCAGCAGTAGCTAATAACCCCCGTGGTTCAATATTCAACCTGCAGTAGCAAATAACCCCCGTGGTTCAATATTCAACCAGCAGTAACTAATAACCCCCGTGTCTCAATATTCAACCAGCAGTAGAAAAATAACCCCCGTGGTTCAATATTCAACCAGCAGTAGCTAATAACCCCCGTTACTCAATATTCGACCAGCAGTAGGAAAAATAACCCCCGTGTCTCAATATTCAACCAGCAGTAGCAAATAACCCCCGTGGTTCAATATTCAACCAGCAGTAGCAAATAACCCCCGTGACTCAATATTCAACCAGCAGTAGCAAATAACCCCCGTGACTCAATATTCAACCAGCAGTAGCTAATAACCCCCGTGACAAAATATTCAACCAGCAGTAGCAAATAACCCCCGTGACTCAATATTCAACCAGCAGTAGCAAATAACCCCCATGACTCAATATTCAACCAGCAGTAGCAAATAACCCCCGTGCCTCAATATTCAACCAGCCGTAGCAAATAAAACCCGTGTCTCAATATTCAACCAACAGTAGCACATAACCCCCGTGTCTCAATATTCAACCAGCAGTAGCAAATAACCCCCGTGTCTCAATATTCAACCAGCAGTAGCAAATAACCCACGTGTCTCAATATTCAACCAGCAGTAGCATATAACCCCCGTGGTTCAATATTCAACCAGCCGTAGCAAGTAACCCCCTGGTTCAATATTCAACCAGCAGTAGCAAAAAAAACGTGGTTCAATATTTAACCAGCAGTAGCACATAACTCCCGTGGTTCAAAATTCAACCAGACGTAGCAAATAAGCCCCGTGTCTCAATATTCAACCAGCAGTAGCAAATATCCCCCGTGGTTCAAAATTCAACCAGCAGTATCAAAAAAAACCGTGGTTCAATATTCAACCAGCAGTAGCACATAACCCCCGTGGTTCAATATTCAACCAGCCGTAGCAAATAAGCCCCGTGTATCAATATTCAACCAGCAGTAGCAAATAACCCCCGTGCCTCAATATTCAACCAACAGAAGCACATAACCCCCGTGTCTCAATATTCAACCAGCAGTAGCAAATAACCCCCGTTCCTCAATATTCAACCAGCCGTAGCAAATAAACCGCGTGTCTCAATATTCAACCAACAGTAGCACATAACCCCCGTGTCTCAATATTCAATCAGCAGTAGCAAATAACCCCCGTGTCTCAATATTCAACCAGCAGTAGCAAATAACCCACGTGTCTCAATATTCAACCAGCAGTAGCACATAACCCCCGTGGTTCAATATTCAACCAGCCGTAGCAAGTAAGCCCCGTGTCTCAATATTCAACCAACAGTAGCACATAACCCCCTTGTCTCAATATTCAACCAGCAGTAGCAAATAACCCCCATGTCTCAATATTCAACCAGCAGTAGCAAATAACCCACGTGTCTCAATATTCAACCAGCAGTAGCTAATAACCCCCGTGGTTCAATATTCAATCAGCAGTAGCTAATAACACCCGTGGTTCAATATTCAACCAGCAGTAGCAAATAACCCCCGTGTCTCAATATTCAACCAGCAGTAGCTAATTAACCCCGTGTCTCAATATTCTACCAGCAGTAGCATATAACCCCCGTGGTTCAATATTCAACCAGCAATAGCAAATAACCCCCGTGTATCAATATTCAACCAGCAGTAACAAATAACCCCCATGACTCAATATTCAACCAGCAGTAGCTAAAAACCCCCGAGTCTCAATATTCGACCAACCGTAGCAAATAACCCCCGTGTCTCAATATTCAACCAGCAGTAACAAATAACCCCCGTTTCTCAATATTCAACCAGCAGTAGCTAATAACCAACGTGTCTCAATATTCAACCAGCAGTAAAAATAACCCCCGTGACTCAATATTCAACCAGCAGTAGCTAATAACCCCGTGGTTCAATATTCAACCAGCAGTAACAAATAACCCCCGTGGTTCAATATTCAACCAGCCGTAGCAAATAAGCCCCGTGTCTCAATATTCAACCATCAGTAACAAATTACCCCCGTGTCTCAATATTCTACCCGCAGTAGCTAATAACCCACGTGTCTCAATATTCAACCTGCAGTAACAAATAACCCCCGTGACTCAATATTCAACCAGCAGTAACAAATAACCCACGTGTCTCAATATTCAACCAGCAGTAACAAATAACCCCCGTGGTTCAATATTCAACCAGCAGTAGCAAATAACCCCCGTGGTTCAATATTCAACCAGCAGTAACAAATAACCCCCGTGTCTCAATATTCAACCAGCAGTAGCAAATAACCCCCGTTGTTCAATATTCAACCAGCAGTAGCTAATAACCCCCGTGACTCAATATTCGACCAGCAGTAGGAAAAATAACCCCCATGTCTCAATATTCAACCAGCAGTAGCAAATAACCCCCGTGGTTCAATATTCAACCAGCAGTAGCAAATAACCCTCGTGACTCAATATTCAACCAGCAGTAGCAAATAACCCCCGTGACTCAATACTCAACCAGCAGTAGCTAATAACCCCCGTGGTTCAATATTCAACCAGCAGTAGCTAATAACCCCCGTGGTTCAATATTCAACCAGCAGTAGCAAATAACCCCCGTGGTTCAATATTCAACCAGCAGTAGTTAATAACCACCGTGGTTCAATATTCAACCAGCAGTAGCAAATAAGCCCCGTGGCTCAATATTCAACCAGCACTAGCAAATAACCACCATGGCTCAATATTCAAACAGCAGTAGCAAATAACCACCATGGCTCAATATTCAAACATCAGTAGCAAATAATCACCATGGCTCAATATTCAACCGGCAGTGGCAAATAACTACCATGGCTCAATATTCAACCAGCAGTAGTAAATAACCCCCATGGCTCAATTCAACCAGCAGTAGCAAATAACCCCCATAGCTCAATATTCAACCAGCAGTAGCAAATAACCACCATGGCTCAATATTCAACCGGCAGTAGTAAATAACCCCCATAGCTCAATATTAAACAGCAGTAGCTAATAACCACCATGGCTCAATATTCAACAAGCAGTAGCACAAAACCATGGCTCAATATTCAACCAGCAGTAGCAAATAACCCCCGTCTCAATATTCAGCCAGCAGTAGCAAATAACCCCCGTGACTCAATATTCAACCAGCAGTAGCAAATAACCCCCGTGACTCAATATTCAACCAGCAGTAGCTAATAACCCCCGTGGTTCAATATTCAACCAGCCGTAGCTAATAACCCCCGTGGTTCAATATTCAACCTGCAGTAACGAATAACCCCCATGACTCAATATTCAACCAGCAGTAACAAATAACCCACGTGTCTCAATATTCAACCAGCAGTAGCTAATAACCCCCGTGGTTCAATATTCAACCAGCAGTAGCAAATAACCCCCGTGGTTTAATATTCAACCAGCAGTAACAAATAACCCCCGTGTCTCAATATTCAACCAGCAGTAGCAAATAACCCCCGTGGTTCAATATTCAACCAGCAGTAGCTAATAACCCCCGTGACTCAATATTCAACCAGCAGTAGCAAATAACCACCATGGCTCAATATTCAACCGGCAGTGGCAAATAACTACCATGGCTCAATATTCAACCAGCAGTAGTAAATAACCCCCATGGCTCAATTCAACCAGCAGTAACAAATAACCCCCGTGTCTCAATATTCAACCAGCAGTAGCAAATAACCCCCGTGTCTCAATATTCAACCAGCAGTAGCAAATAACCCCCTTGGTTCAATATTCAACCAGCAGCAGCTAATAACTCCCGTGACTCAATATTCGACCAGCAGTAGAAAAAATAACCCCCGTGCCTCAATATTTAACCAGCAGTAGCTAATAACCCTCGTGACTCAATATTCAACCAGCAGTAGCTAATAACCCCCGAGTCTCAATATTCAACCAACCGTAGCAAATAACCCCCGTGTCTCAATATTCAACCAACAGTAGCTAATAACCCCCGTGGTTCAATATTCAACCAGCAGTAGCAAATAACCCCCGTGGTTCAATATTCAACCAGCAGTAACAAATAACCCCCGTGTCTCAATATTCAACCAGCAGTAGCAAATAACCCCCGTGGTTCAATATTCAACCAGCAGTAACAAATAACCCCCGTGTCTCAATATTCAACCAGCAGTAGCAAATAACCCCCGTGTCTCAATATTCAACCAGCAGTAGCAAATAACCCCCGTGGTTCAATATTCATACAGCAGTAGCTAATAACCCCCGTGACTCAATATTCGACCAGCAGTAGAAAAAATAACCCCCGTGTCTCAATATTCAACCAGCAGTAGCTAATAACCCTCGTGACTCAATATTCAACCTGCAGTAACAAATAACCCCCGTGGTTCAATATTCAACCAGCCGTAGCAAATAAGCCCCGTGTCTCAATATTCAACCATCAGTAACAAATAACCCCCGTGTCTCAATATTCAACCAGCAGTAGCAAATAACCCGCATAGCTCAATATTCAACCAGCAGTAACAAATAACCCGCATAGCTCAATATTCAACCAGCCGTAGCAAATAACCCCCGTGAACAATATTCAACCAACAGTAGCAAATAACCCTCGTGGTTCAATATTCAAACAGCAGTCGAAAATAACCCCCGTGGTTCAATATTCAACCAGCAGTAGCAAATAACCCCCATAGCTCAATATTCAACCAACAGTAGCAAATAACCCCCATGGTTCAATATTCAAACAGCAGTCGAAAATAACCCCCGTGGTTGAATATTCAACCAGCAGTTGCAAATAACCCCCGTGAACAATATTCAACCAACAGTAGCAAATAACCCCCGTGGTTCAATATTCAAACAACAGTCGAAATAACCCCCGTGGTTGAATATTCTACCAGCAGTTGCAAATAACCCCCGTTGCTTAGTATTATTATTTTGTTATTATAGTTCTAGTGGTGAGTAAATAATATGCAACCTACCATTATCTGAAGCACTCTCCGTCTCAGAACTGAAATGAAAGGATAAACTGTAATTATTATCAGTGCTGTTTCTAGATTTTAGAGACTAGAGCTACATTTTATGTAAAATGTGCCTACTCATTTGTTTGATTAATTCGTCCATCCCGATGGTAATTTAGATTTCTGGTGGTTCTGTTCATGTACCTCTGTTACTGGTATAACTGGGTCGTTTCTTCTTGGCCGGTACATATTACGTGCGCAGTGGTGTCTCCACCCACAGTGAGCCTTCATACCTTTGTGATCAATGTAGTACGCAATGAGTCCTCGGCAGGGCATGTGCATATTCTCAATGTTCTACTCGGGCTTTAAGAAGAATTCTCACGCGCTTGCGACCGGCCACGAATGACCGACCCATCTTTACATCCAATTTATTGAAGAAGATATGAAAATGTAATGAATTACGGAAATAAAAGGCAGCGAACAATTTTCTAGACCACTAAAAAGTGAGATTGAGGAACTTGGAAGGAATCAGAGCCATGGAAAGCAGGTAGGAACAAGAATAGAGGCGGTTTCTACCGTAAAGACAATGGAAAAAGAAAACATCGGGCCCAGCCTATGTATCCTTATGGGGCGCCAAGTACCAAGTACAACGCCTCTGTGCACAAGGAATAAACAAATGTCACTGTATTATTTACTCCTAGCAGTCGTTAAGACTGGGTTCACTAACTGGCCGGTATAGAGCGCAGCTCGCATCTAGAGGACTGTGGTTAGCAACGGCATAGTACAACTGATAGCTAGTAGATATCACTCCGGTGGAGAATGTTGTTTTAATTAAATATATATTTTACATTGCAAAATGCACTATATAACGCTTTATTTTATATCGTCTCAGTACTCAAGAAACAATAAATATAAAAAATCAAGCAAAAATTCAACTTTATCAAAAGCACGACTGATGTCCAAGCAAGACCGACTACAATATATTGTAGATATTGTAGTCGGCCTTGGCCCATGAAGCAGACTCCTGTCATACGACGCTCATTAAAGGCGCGCGTGATGATTTCTATGAGCCTAAGAAGTTGTTGCACCGTGGAATGACCTTTACGGAATCCGAACTGCTTATCATTAATGACGTCATAAATGTAGGAATTAAGCTTGGAAAGTAGGGTCATTTCGAAAAGTTTGGAAATGACCGAGAGTAGGCTGATTGCCAGAGGCCGGGGAGCATTGTACGGTTGGGAAGCAACCTCTCGCGCAGCCAATCAAGCTCATGCCACCAGCGAGCCAATTTCAACAGGTGAATCTGAATTTCCCCTTCTACTACGAGGGAAGTTAATTTCTCAACTATATATATTCATGGTTTTTAATCATTGCCCCAGAGGAGTGCGTCAGGCCTCGGCAGCTGGCACAGTTCATATCCTCGCCGCTAGATGGGGGCTTCATTCATTCCATTCCTGACCCGGTCGGAGACTGGAGGCAGGCTGTGGATTTTTTATATATTCATGGTTCTTCCTGGTTGCGCTCACCCAACATATCTGCAAGGTTCCAGCAGGATCCACGATTTCCCTCGTTAGACATGATCTGCCACCTCATGTGTAAATAAAGAAATTGCATAAACACACAATCGATTGACTAGGATTTGTAATCACATTCATAATGTTTAAATAGTAGATACTAATAATGTTATTGGTTTACGTCCCTTTTAACTACTGAGCCTTTTACAGACGCCAGGGTGCTGGAACTTTATCCCGAAGCGCATCTTTAACGTGTCAGTAAATGTACTGACACGGCTTCCTCGTATTTGCGCACCCATGACAACTGACTGTGCCAGGGTTAAATACTGCAACCTTGAGCATATCAGGCGAGAACGTTACCGCTTCACCACACAGCCGGTCTAAAAGATAGTAGGCTAGATGTAAACAGTTTAGGTAGACATAATTTTACAATGCATGGTATGCACATGAATAATGTTGGGAAACACACGATTCTGTTCTATTCTTCAAGGTTGCACACTACAGAAAAAAAAAAAAAAAAGCTGATGGAAGGCTTTGATAGGGGTAAAATAGAGCAGTGCCAACCAATTCTAGAAATGAGTAATATTAATATAAAGAAAGCAGATTATGAAGCAAAATTAACCTCACGGCAAACTTGACAACATTAATATAAGGATATAGAAATATCAACTGGTATCTACACAGACTTAAAATTGTACACAGGCCCGAGTGTTCATATAACGATGACCCCAAAAAGTGGGCCATATAATATGTGAGTGTAGTGCAGTGAATAGTGAGAGAAACTATTTATTAAACAGTGTTTCCATAGAAAGATACTGGCCGATTCATAAGTATTTTTAAAATCTGAACTCTTTGGACTTTACACTCAATGAAAGAAAATCAAGATCATCTCCCATCAGCAAATAATACGAGGCACGTCCAGAAAGTAAGCTCCGTTTGGTAATTAAATTAAATTGTGTACAGATACAGAAAAAATATTTATTGCACAACATTCTACACCTCTTAAACTACCTTTTCACATAACTGCCGAACTTTTGCAGGCATTTGTCATAGCGTGGCACAAGTTTTTGGATACCTCTTCATAGAAGTTTGCCGCCGACCCGTAAACGAGAGTGAAGACTCCCCTTAAGATATCCTACTGTTTGGTCACTACTGTTAGGCAAATTGCGTGCTTACCAGGAGAACTGCGTATGTTTAGGAGTTCTCCTGACCACATACGCAATTTGCCTAACAGTGATGGCCAAACAGTAGGATATCTTAAGGGGAGTCTTCACTCTCGTTTACGGGTCGGCGGCAAACTTCTATGAAGAGGTATCCAAAAACTTGTGCCACGCTATGACAAATGCCTGCAAAAGTTCGGCAGTTATGTGAAAAGGTAGTTTAAGAGGTGTAGAATGTTGTGCAATAAATATTTTTTCTGTATCTGTACACAATTTAATTTAATTACCAAACGGAGCTTACTTTCTGGACGTGCCTCGTATATAGGAAACAAGTAGTTCCGTGAAGAACTATACAGCCTATTTTCATATATCCT
The DNA here is from genome assembly GCA_946902985.2 of Meconema thalassinum. NCBI lineage: Eukaryota > Metazoa > Arthropoda > Insecta > Orthoptera > Tettigoniidae > Meconema > Meconema thalassinum. Next base: position 174,353,689 of record OX336394.1, on the reverse strand, counting down.
GCTCATGTTAATTTCTTCTAACAACATACAAAATTTCAGTATAACTGCTGTAACAGATTCGTAGATATTGAGAACCGTCTAAATATTTCAGATGGTCGCCAGGTTGGATTTTTATTTTTGTACTATTACATTAAGATTATTGTGTACGTGTGGTATTCAAACTTCAATCGCATGATTAGAACACAAGAAGTAAAAACGAGATTTTAAAATTACGCACAGCAGCCATCTTGTGATTATGCAAACAATTGAAATAAATTAGATGCCAGTGGATCAACATTTGTATAAGCATTTAACGTGCAACGTTTCACAGCACTCGGATAGTTAATTCGCGAGAATCGTCCATTTAAATATTTATACTTCGCGTCGCCTCCATGTTGGATTTGTGCTCACCAGGTTAATGAAAGTCCTATAGGTGAACCTATGTTCATAGTCTCTATGAACATAAAAAAAATCAGTTTGGTTGCTGTAAAAGGTTCATAGATATTGAGAACCGTCTAAATATTTCGGAAGCTCGCCATTTAGGATTGTTATATGTATAGGCCATAGAATTATGTACCATTCAAGGACAATTATTGCCTAGGTTCATTATTCAAACTTTCACTTCGATCGCATGATTACGACACAAGAAATAAAAACTTAATTTTAAAATTTCGCACAGCCGCCATATTGAGGTTATGTAAACAATTGATTTAAATTAGATGGCAGTGCATTACAATCTGCAAACTCATTTATTGTACCACATTTCACTGCGCTCAGAGAGTTAAATCACGAGAAAAGTCTATTAAAATATTTCAAATTCACTTGGTCGCCATGTTCGTTTTTTACTTTACGAGTTTATGAAATACACATAGGTAAACTTGTATCAGTACCCTTTATCACCGTACAAAATTGCAGGGTGATATCTGTAATAGTTTCGGAGATATAGAATGTCAGTGAAATATTTCGCACAGCCGCCATTTTGAGGTTATGTAAACAATTGAACTAAATTAGACTCCAGTGCATTACAATGTGTATAAACATTTGCTGTACCAAGTTTCATTACGTGTGGATAGTTAAATCGCGAGAAAAGTCTATTTAAAAGTCTCAACTTCGCTTGACCGCCATGTTGGTTTTGTAGTCACCAGGTTTTTGAAAGTCTCATAGGTGAACTTCTAGTAGTACTCTTTATCACCGTACACAATTTCAGGGCGATATCTGTAATAGTTTCGGAGATATTGAATGCTAGTGAAATATTTCGCACAGCCGCCATTTTGCATTCGTGAGATGTAACAAAATTTGAAGGGCACGGTCGAGGTCGCCGGAAATAGTGCTATGAACATACCGAGTTTCATTGAAATCGCTCCAGCCGTTTAGATTTTATTAGGGGGGGACACACACACGAATCACACACACACACACACGCACACACACACGGACAAAAGGTGATCTCATAAGCCTATTTTTTCAAAATTGAAAATAGGCTAAAAAATGTACCGTATATTATAGTTACACAATTGTATGAAATTAGTTATGAGCATGTAGTACTATGACTATAGTGGAGCATGCAGAGAGTATATTAATGAAAATAAAAATTTAAAATATAAAGGCCGCCAGATTAAAATTATTCAAATAAATATCCAGTATGAATCAAATAAGAGAAACCTACTTGAATCATATCGTGGTCAAAGCATGGTATGCACATGAATAATGCTGGGAAACATGCCGTTGCACAAGATATCTGTTCTGTTCTTCAAGGTTTCACTCTACAGTAATAATAATAATAATAATAATAATAATAATAATAATAATAATAACAAAACCCAGTAATTGCTCTTCTTTATAATTTAAACTAATGGAAGGCTTTGATAGGGGTAAAATAGAGCAGTGCCAAACAATTCTAGAAACTAGTAATAAATATAAAAGTCGCCAGATAGACCAATACTACCTATAAATATGTGTCCATGGTGGTCAGAAATACCAACACACCAATAGTTCTCTGCCACACACCTGTCTAATGAAATATCTATAATAAAAACTTAGGCCTACTTTTATTATCAATGCATGTTGCTAAATGTTGAATGCTGAATATTAATATAAAGGCCGCCAGTTTAAAATTATTTATCCAAATATGCAGTATGAAACAAACAAGAGAAACCTACTCTAGTTGAATCATATTGTAATAATAAGGAACCAGATGTTTTTGTAATCACAGATCATGAGCCGAATCAACAGGAAATTCAGTTTATCAATAATTATGGATACAAAGTAGTTGCTGGTTTTTGCAGAACAGAAACAAAATGAGGTGGGGTTGCAATATTAACAAATCACTCTACGAAAATATTTAAGCAAAAATGAAAGACTGTGAAATAGCTACAGTTCAGTTTAAATTTAAAGGAATTTTAATATACACATTTGGATTTTACAGTGGTGATATAACGAACTTTTTTAAAATTTTCCCTCATATATGCAGAATTAACCAAAACTCTCATAATATAATATGTGGTGATTTTAATATAGATCTTCTAGATGATAATGATAAACATGGAAACTATTTTAAAACAACTAGTAATTACTTCTAGCATAATACCACTTATTCACAAGCCTACTAGAAATACAGCACATTCAACAACATGCATTGATAATAAAAGTAACTTATTATTACAGGTTTTCATTAGACCGGTGTGTGGCAGAGAACTATTGGTGTGTTGGTATTTCTAACCACCATGGTCAAATGTCAAATGGTAACAATCGTTACATTTGTGTGTTACCCTTTATATTTGGTCGGCGAAGTTTCTGGCAAGGCTGCTTACAATATTGTACCAAGTGGTATATTTTACCAATATATTTCTGAATTATGTCATCTACTGAGTTAGATTTTCTACCTACAATATTATTGATATTTTTCCATATTTTTTTAAATCATATATTACGACTATTTTGATTGAGTACTTTTCTGCAATATGCCATTTTAGTTTTGACAAATTTCCTTGTTCATTCTGTTTCTAAATAAATTATATTCTTTCCTATATTACTCTTTATTTCTATTGGCTTTACATCTCTTAAATAAATAATCTCTTTGTCGGCATTTTAACTGAGTTCAGGTTGCGTTGGACTGTCTCGGTTTAAATATCGGTGCCATATGTCTTTACTGAGCTGGTCATTAACCTTGCAGTTAGTCAGCACTGTGACTGTTGAGAGGATGTTGCTGAGACAGTTGGGTTACAAGTCCATAGTCCAACACATGTTATGAAGTGGTCACAGAAATCTGACTCTATCATTGCTGAGTGTGATTTCTGTTCTTGTCTGCATAATACATGGTCAATGAAAGTTTTAGTTCTTGTTTTAGATCAATTCTAGTTGGGTGGTTTATTACTGAATATAGTCTATGTACTGCCATGATATTATTGTAATAGTTGTCCGTACGATTATCCTTATTTGGAAGATTAATACTTATATTTCCGAGGACAATCATATCTCTGTACCCACTGAAGGACTGCAGGCATATGTCCAGCTCGTCGATAAAGTTGTAGACATTAAGTTCAGGGGTCTATAAATGCAGGAAATGCCTAATTTATGATGTGTACTGTATTTCGGCTTGAAGTGTCTCAAAATAATAATAACAATAATAATAATAGCCTGCATAGGTATCTTACTTGGAAGAATCGCTTTGTGGTACGGCTGCCTCCTTCCTTGCTCTAGGCCTACGTAAATTCACGTCGCCTGCAGCTGAAACAGAGTGTCGTTAGCTATTTCTTTGGTCTCTATGCATACAAGTTATCATCTACCATATTCCACAGGGTGTAAATTAAAACTGAGCCACATAATCACCACGGGCGTGGTATTCATGTAAATGCTGACATAAAACACCACGAACTTACAAAAATGTGTGCTCTAATAATAGTACATGTATATTATCCAATTTTTTAAATTAATTTTTATTTGATTTCGTACAACATACTACCGCAAAAACAAGGAATACTAGAACAATATTTACACAATTCAACTTATCCGCTGCGCCATCACGGGCTGATTGGCACCACAATAACACAGATTGTCGGAAAGATTACCCACACGGGACTGATTACTCAAATGTCACTTCATAGATTCTAAAATTATTGAGAATCCAACATAAAATCAAATTGCGTTAGTTTAATAATGTATTACGTTGTTATAATGCTATAAAAAGTACCACAGTCTTATGATAACATTCCTGTCGATTTATTCAAAGATCAGATCCCTATCTTACTCTATATTGGGGATTTGATGGCTAATCCATAATCTAATCTAGCTAAATACCCTTCTGAAAAACAAACAACACCCTATCTAACTTCCTAACGTCCCCTCAAGAAGTCCTACTCAACAAAAAATGAAAAGGAATCTAGGAACGTGGTACGTAAATGTCCCCTTACGCAAATATAAATGTAAGTTAAGAATAATTCACAGTCAAATCGCTACTACTTAAGTAGCTGATGGCTGTCATCTTGTCGCTCAACAACGAGCAATGAAGATCCATATTTCATAATGCAAAAATATGCTAAGTTACGTTGGCAACACTCCAAAATTTAATTTTAACATTAATCATCTAGCTAAAATATGCTCTATCCTGAAATGTACATGAAAAAGAAAAATCTATTCTGTCTAAGAAATCAGTAAACTGCATTTAATAAAATACAACATAACAAACAATCACAAACAGCTATTTTCATTAACTACAAGTTGCACAATTTGTGCACTTCCTGCACAAGATCGGTACTGTTTGTACTTCACTGTCATACTCAATCATCTGCCATGTATCTCATCACCTTAAGTGATCTTCACCATTATCCATCAATAAATACTAGTCGTGTCAAGAATTGGTTTTATGTCTCACGTTAAATAAAAGCTAAAATGATTACTAGGAACTGTTTCGGTTATTATGCTGTTTTAATATAATTTAAATTTGGTTGTTCTTCACTTTTACTTTTAGTTAGGAATGGTTCTTATTTAGATCGTAGATTTACGAAATCATCAATTTTTCTTCTTATTTAAATTTATATTTTAGGTCTCAATATTATTCTCTGTACTAAAAATTGTTTAATGTTACTGATTATTATAACAATCCATGCGCTATATCGAATCATCTCAACATCAGCTAAAATGACCTCTGTCATGTACTCCACATAATCGCTATCGAAATGGTGTAGTCGATCCATAAATATTACTGTCATGTACTTAAGAGTTTAGGTACAGGTTACCATGGTAAAATTGTAACAATTCTCTTTTTTTTCTTTCTTCAAACCCACAACAGTTACAACAATGAAATTTTGTGCGCATGAAACACTGGCCTTATTCCATATGAAAAACAGCATTACTTTCATGTCAAAAAATAATTTGGGTATTTTTTCAAAATTCAAAATGGTGGTTGTTTATCATACAGGCTGTAGCGTTTTAGTGATAACTCCTTTAATGTTCAACATTCTTAGGTTCTGTTAATTTTATTTTATTGCAAAGATATTCCTCTAGAAATGCAAGTACTTTCAGCAACATGTCTTAACAACAAATATTTTTACTTTTGTATTGAAAAGAAAATGTCAAAATTTTACAATATATTTGCTACATTTTTTTAAAGAAACGATTTTAGAGAGACATGAATTTACATCATTTTGTAGATATAGTAAGCAGAAATACACACAAAACGTTTCATTAGTGTATGCCAATTAGTTTTGGAGTTATCATTAAAACGGGTGTCAAAATACAATTCTGAGAAAATGAGCGATAAACATTAACTGTGCATAAATCTTACATACCGTTAACCGTGGTATAGATGGCGGCTGAGTAAGAGTGGCGTGTTGTTCAGCTCCCGAACTTTGTGTATTATTTTGTGTACTAATCTGAATATTTTGCAACTACAGCAAAGAAAAGTCTTCCTTTTAATTACTTTGACAAACTGAGTGTGCGTTGCTTAATCAGTGTACCATCGTTTATCCGTGTAATCGTTGTTTACTGAAGTGAGCTGTGTCACCAAGAAACATGCCGACCTGCGCCTTCTGTGACAAGGAGCTGGGGAAGAAGAAGGTACAGTGTGTAGCGTGTGAAAAGTGGAACCATACGAAATGCATGGAAGAAAGAAATGGCGAGTGTTGTGTGAAAGCTGCGCCGAGTTATTCATTGGAGAATATCGTAAAACTCCTATTAGAAATGCAGGCAGAAATCAGGGAGATGAAGCAACAACAACAATCTCGGGAGCAGGACCTCACAAAATCTCTGAACTTTTGCCATGAGGGAGTAGATGAAAATGCGAAGAGTATCAAACAGCACGATACTCATCTGAAGGAAATCTCGCAGCAGGTTCTATCCCTACAACAAGAGAACACTGATCTCAGGGCCCGTGTGAAGACATTGGAGACTCGCCTCTCGGATGGAGAGCAGTATTCACGCCGTAACACTGTGGAGATATTTAGGGTCCCTGAAACTAAAAATGAAGACGTGCTCGAGACCGTTAAAGCCGTTGGCAGGGCAATGGACATGAACATTGACAATCTGATGGTGGACGCATGTCATCGCTTGCCTAAGCGACCAGATCAGCCTCATGGTGGAATCATCGTGAAATTTGTCCGGCGGTTCGACAAGGAAGACTTCATGTTTCGAAGGCGTGTGAAGCGTAACCTGTCCACCAAGCACATGGGGCTTTCTGGAGACAACATAATCTATATAAATGAAAGTCTGTCACCTGAGAAGAAGAAACTGCTGGCTCTATCGCGGAACTTCAAGAGGGAACACGGCTACAAGTTCTTATGGGTACGTAACGGTGTGATAAAACTCAGGAAGAGTGAGGGGTCAAATATTTATATCATAAATGACAGTAATGATCTCAGGAAGCTATCATAATTCGTGACAACCCGTAAGGTCTCATTTGAATTACCTTGTAAGGTCTATAGTGATTGTACACTGAGAGTACTGGAGGGTCACTGTCAGATTATTTCTGGACAGTTTCTTGAGCCTTTCTCTTCCCTTGCCCCATTGTTTCGCCTAACGGAAATCCCTACTAATGGCCTAGCCTCACTGCAGGTGCCTCTCTTCTCATTTAAGTAAAATGTCTTCTTCTTATAAAGCGCTAAATTTATATTATCAAAATTGTAGGGGTTTGAGAACTAAAACTACTCAGTTTTATACAAATATGTACAGCGAGAGCTACGGTATAGTGGTTTTAACAGAATCTTGGCTTATTTCGTCAATCTATTCGTCTGAACTCTTTGATGAGAGGTATGCTGTATTTAGAAATGATCGTGACGAAAATATAACCGGCAAGAGGCTAGGAGGGGGTGTAGTCCTCGCTGTCCATAACAAGTATAAAGCTGTGGAGATTGACCTGGGTCTGGAAACGGAAGTCCTTTGTGTGAAACTCTTCATAGACAACTATTTTACCATAGTTATCTGTTCTGTTTACTTTCCGCCGGAGTCGAAGGCAGAGAAATACGAGGAATTTTACACAAGTATAGAATCGAACTCACTCATAAGCAACAATCCTGTTCTTATTTTGGGAGACTTTAACATTCCAGAAATAACCCCAACATTTGATTTAAAAACAGGATCTCGGCTTTCTACCTCCTTAAATAATTTTATAAATATGATGAACTTGAAAAGTTTTAATAATATCGTGAATGTAAATAATAGAACACTTGATCTAGTACTGTCCACCATCTCCTCTATTGCTGTCAATAGAGAGGAACAACCCCTTGTACCGGAAGACAATAATCATCCCCCCTTAAACATTAATGTACGATATTGGCAGAGAGAAGTTAGACACAATATTCACCAAACTCATACATACAATTTTAAAAAGGCTAATTTCGAACAACTTTATACAAAATTACAAGAAGTGGATTGGAGTGTTCTCTCGCAATTTTCCCATGTAGACGAGGCGGTAGATAATTTTTATTCCCGTTTCTATCAGGCTCTGGATTCTAGTGTACCTGTAAGCACTAGTAAGAGGACCAAACTGTATCCATGCTGGTTTAATTTTGATATAATAAAAAACATCCGAAGAAAATCTTACCATCGAAAGAAAATGCGTAGGGAACAGGAAAACAGGGACTTGCATTGCGAAAAGTTTAAAGAGCTCAGGAAAATTCTAAAACGTGATATTCAATCCGCCTACCGGCAATACGTACGTAATGTCGAAAATGCAATCGGAGAGGACACGAATCGCCTCTGGGCATTTATTCGACACAAGAAACGATCCCCGGCAATACCCGTAATGAAAATTAATGGGGAAATATTAGAAAATGATAAGCAGGTAGTCAACGGTTTTGCTGATTATTTCTCGTCAGTTTATTCCAAGGAATGCGCCAAGTATGACAATTTAGGTGCAAGTGACCAGGACATACACCCATTGCTTGATGTACTGGATTCTAAACAGATTAGTATTTCTGATGTTAAGAATGCGATACTAAAAATAAATCAAAAGAAAGCCGCTGGCCCAGACCTAATTCCTCCATACATAATCAAAGGCTGTGCAGAGGTGCTGGCCTATCCTTTAACTATAATATTTAATATAGCCATTCAAACTGGTACTTTTCCCAGTCTTTGGAAAATTACCAGGGTAAGTCCCATACATAAGTCTGGACATAAGTCTGATTTTGATAATTACAGACCCGTGGCAATACTGTCAGCCATTGCAAAGCTCTTTGAACAATTGTTATATCAGCATATATTTCAGCACGTACAGTACATTATAAGTGACTTTCAACATGGGTTCATGCCTAAAAGATCAACAGTAACTAATCTAATGGAGTTTACTCACAAAGTATCAGCAGCAATGGACAAAGGAAGTCAAGTTGATGTAATTTATACAGATTATGCGAAGGCATTCGATAAGGTAGATCATGATATCCTCTTAAATAGGTTAGCATATTATGGCTTCTCCTACAATTTGCTGAAGTTGTTCACCTCATATCTCAGTGAACGAAAACAGTTTGTTGCTTGCAATGGATGTGAATCCTATTCATACTATGCCCGATCAGGCGTCCCACAAGGTTCAAACCTAGGCCCTCTATTATTCTTACTGCTTATCAATGATCTTACAAGGTGTATTAAATATTCGAACGTTTTGTTATTCGCGGACGATGTCAAGATTTTTAGAAATATTCAGACAGAGCAGGACTGTCAATTACTACAAGAAGATCTCAATAATGTGGCATCCTGGAGTAAATTAAATCGCTTGAACCTTAACATAAAGAAATGCTCAGTTATGAAGTTTACTAGAAACAAATTCCAGGTGATGTTTCGGTACCGGATATTGGATGCGTATCTCACTATTAACAATTCTATCAAAGACCTAGGAGTCCATTTTGATTCAAAGCTAACATTTTCATTGCACACTCATGAAATGGTAGCTAGTGCTTATAAAATGCTAGGCTTTATAAGAAGAAATTCTAAAGATTTCGTCAACCCAAAAAGTATAAAATTATTGTTCAATTATTTTGTTAGAAGCAGATTAGAATATGCATCCAGCATCTGGAATCCCTGGTACTTGAACCACATTAGTGAAATTGAAATGGTTCAGAATAAATTCCTAAGATATCTGCAGTATAAAATGACGGGTATTTATCCGAAATATGATAGCTATGGAAATCTTCTAAGTTACCTGAATTATACATCTCTGGCTAACAGACGAAAAATTGCAATTCTTGTTTTTGTCTTCAAAGTATTCAATAACCTTTTGTATAGTCCGTATTTAATATCACAGTTTAATTTACGTGTCCCACCTCCATCAACTCGACCTAAGTTTATTACATTTTACTGCCCAAGAACTAGAACTGAACAGCATAAACATTCCCCAATAATAAGTGCTATTCAATTATACAATGAACATTCAATAGCAAACAACCTCAACTTATTCAGTTACACATATAGTTCCTTTGTTTCTGCCTGCTGTGCGATCACATGAACTCGTACATTCCACCTACCAATTACCTGCACAGTATTATTATATTTTCGTATTTAGTTGTAGAATTATTTGCATTACAATCTCAGCATTATGTCTGTCAATTATATTATAATTTGATAGAATTGTGTAACCAAATGTACATGTGTTTCTTTTTATTAGGCATATGCCTGTTAGAAGCACAATAAATCCAAATAAATAATAATAATAATAATAACCCATTTGCCTTTTAAATCATAACTCAAAAACTATCGCGCATAAAGATATATTTCTTTCACCAAAATGTTCCTAAAGGATAGGCGTATAAAATAGGCTAAACATATTAAAAAAAAATTTTTTTGAAGGTCATAAGTTGTACCTAACCCCTTAAATATAACTGGCTAATGTTGGCCAAAGCCCCAACAATGCATCAAATTCATCAAAATATAAACCAATGCAACACTCCGGTCGTCTTACATCAACGTGTATCGCAGGACAATAAACTCCGCTACTTATTCCACGTGAAGACCTCACAATAATGAAATCAATGGTTCATTTCCGCACTGCATGCATTTCATATAATACGTGTATAACCTGCATCTAGCTTCTGACTATATTATAATGTTTAATTACTACTGCCTTTCATTTACATTAGATTTAGGGATAGATGACCTTGCTGTTCCGCCCCTTAAAACTCCAATAAATAACTAAGTAACAAAACCTGCCATCCTGGACCCATTGTTTGGGAAGCCAGGCTCTGCCTGTCACAAGCCAGAACAAAAGGTGAGTGATAGAGGAGTAACACCTCTTAAAAAAACCATGGTCCAGTTGGCCCGACTGGTAGTACCATGTATGGGCCCCTTACCAGGGTAACGGTGAAGACCTCAACGGCATTTATGGTGGAGAAGGTAACTTTCGGTACAGCATAATTGGCGGAAGGGGCAACCCAGTGCTCGGGTTAATGAGTAAAAGGTATATGGAGGCCATATATCAGTCTTAGGGGTATGACGGTTCCACATGTTAGTGGCGATACTCCGACAGCGTCTGTTCCACATGTTAGTGGCGGCTGATTAATAACACTCAGAAGTGGAACTCTGAGCTTAACCCGACTAGAACCTCAATTCTAGTCAAATCCCTAATCCAAGTTAATCAACATGGATGTAGCACGTTCAAAAACAACTTACCCCACTGGGTCAAATCCCACGGTTGAAAAACCGCAAGTGGTCTATTCGGATTCTGGGGAGACCACAGACGTGTACGATGAGGTAAGTCGGAGTGCCTCGACACCCCGTAAGAAAATTAAACCTAAGTCAAAGATTTGGCTAATGACGTTTAACGTAAATTCTCTCTTGAAGATGGGGAAACTCAAATCCATTTTAGACAAATCACGAGAACGTAAAATCAAGATTATTGCTTTTCAAGAATCTAGATTTACAGATGAATATCCTTTCAATTCTGAAGGTTACAGGATTAACAAAGGGAAGCCAGGAGAACGAGCGATGAAAAATTGCCCACAATTTGGTACTGGATTTATAGTCCATCATTCCTTACTTGATTCAGTTACAACCTTCCACTCTCCCTCCGGTCGTCTCTCCACCATGACAATAAAATCAGCAAACAAAATTTACACTCTCATTAATGGACATGCCCCAAATAATATCACCAACAGAAAGGCTGTAGGAAAAGTCGAAGAATTTTAGATGATATACTTCAAAGAATCCCGAGGAATCATGTTAAAATACTTATGGGTGATTTTAATGCCCAAATTGGCAAAGAAAATATATAGATATTGGGTAGGTAAATGGTCAGGACATAATCAGACCAATCGGAATGGTATGCGTCTTCTTGAAATCTGCAAGAACCATGACTTATTCTTCAAATCAACATTTTTCAAAAAGAAAACCTCTCAGTCCAAGACGTGGGTGTCACCTAACCCACTGTTAGGAGAATATCAATTGGACCATGTGCTGATCTCCAGAGTAAATACTCTCGAAATAATGAAACTTAAAGTCCTTAAGGGGTTAGCTCTGGATTCTGACCATTACCCTACAAAATTTTCATTAAATATTATTCCAGAGAAAAGGCGATTCTCTCAGAAAATCCCACCCCGTAAATATGATGTTCAAAATATTCAAGGTAATGATAAATTTAAAAACGAGACTCAACAATTGAATCCACAAACTGGCAACAGCTCCAAGCAGGATTAATAAAAACAGCCGAGAAAATAGCACCACACATGAGAACACGCAAACATCCGTGGTGGACAGCCGAATGTGATGACCTTGTAAGGCTCAGGCAACAGGCATGGCACAATTGGTCTTGCAACAAAACTCCTAAGACTCTGCAAGATCTCAAGGATGTCAGAAGAACAGTCACGAAATCAATACGAAGAATTCGCAAGCAGAATGACAACAAAATATTACAAGAAATAGAAGCTGACTTCAAACAACATAATTCTAGAAACTACTATAGAACTTTTCGCCAGAAGCTCACTAAATATTCTCCTCCATCACTTCAATTCAAAAATGAACATGGGGATATTGCTCATAGTAACACAGAAAACTGTGAAATCCTTGCAAACTACTTTTCGGTATTGCTCAATTGTGAGAAACCCCAAGAAACATTCACATTTATCCACACGCAACAAAACCAAGATTCGCATCCACCCAACGTTCAGGAAATAAGAGAGATAATTAAATCATTGAAAAACAGCAAAGCGTCGGGGGAAGACCAAATTGTTGCAGAGTTGTGGAAAAATGCAGGAGAAAATCTCATTGTAAAACTCCAAGAAATTTTAGAAGAAGTTTGGCGAACTGAAAAATCCCCGCTGACTGGAAGATGGCACTCATACATCCCTTGCACAAAACAGGAAATCGGACGGATCCCAACAATTATCGTGGAATTTCATTACTATCCATAACATCCAAAGTTTTGTCTAAAGCTCTCCTGAATCGTGCAGAAATTCAATTGGATCCAGTAATCGGCGAATACCAAGGTGATACCAAGGTGGCGTCAGGAAAGGCAGGTCGTGTGTGGAACAAATTATCAATTTAAAAAAACTCAATGAAATATTTACGCAATACATCGAACAAACACTATGTCATTACATTTGTTGACTTCCAAAAGGCGTATGATAGCATCGACCGTGAATCCCTTTTCGAAGTACTCAAAGAATTTGGATTAGATCAAAAGACAACAAATATTATTAAGGAAACACTCATGGAAACCAAATCTAAGGTTAAATTTATGGGAGAACTGAGCAGAGAATTCCCCATTGACACAGGAGTCCGACAAGGAGATGGATTGTCCCCGTTGCTTTTCAATTGTGCACTAGAGAAGGTTGTACGAGAATGGCGAAAAGCAGGTGCACCGACGCATTGGATAGGACCAAAACTTAAAGGCATAGAATTAGACTGTTTGGCATTTGCTGATGACATGGCATTAATTGCCCAAAACATCTCTGATGCGCAATACCAACTTGAACTTCTACAAGAACAAGCAAAGAAAATTGGATTGCAAATCTCATTTGATAAAACAAAATTTATGACAGATATAAAGAATGCCCCATCTGAAATTGAAATTGGTACTGACCATATATCTCGTGTGAAGGAATTTAAATATTTGGGTGAATGGATTACCGACAATTGTAATGAAAAGAGGTCCATTACAACAAGAATTCAAAAAATGGAAACTGCTTTTCAGTTAACGAAAAATACTTACAACAAAAAGAGTCTTTCCTGGAAATGCAAAATTCAACATTATACAACAGTGATCGGGCCCGAAGCTCTCTACGCTTCAGAAACTCTCACTCTTCAACATAGAACACTTCGAGATCAGTTGGAAGTGAAGGAACGTAAAATAATGAGGAAAATCTTAGGGCCGAGAATCAAAGATGGTGTTCATCTTCCAAAGCCAAATGCTGAAATATATAAAACCATCTCCAAAATCACAGACAAAATGCGTATGCGACGAATCCAATTCTTGGGGCACCTGGAAAGAATGGACCCAAATAGACTAACTCACAAAATTCACACATACTTGAAAAACAAAACAACTAGATCAAATTGGTACAAACAGACTGAAAAAGACTTGCAAGAATTAGGATCGCCAAATCTCCTAGACCGAAATGTCATCAGAACACTTGCACTCACACGGGCTTTCGAGGAGGAAGAAAGACGGCCATACCACCATATCTGGTCTGCACAACGGAAGCAAACCCATTCGTTGCGTATGAAGGAGTACTGGGCTGCAAGAAAGGCTAACCATTGTTGATTCCGCGTGGTCCTAAGAGACCCATTCGCGACGAAGAAGAAGAACTAACTAACATTAGATATTATTCTCACATTTTAACATTGCATTCATCATAACAAAACTTGCTCCATTACAATTTTATACAGCTTCAATTCACGTATGAATTCTTACATTTACAACAAGTTGCATAATTTGTGCCCTTCCTGCACAAATTCGGTACTGTTTGTACTTCACTGTAATACTCAATCATCTGTCATGTATCTCATCCTTTTAAGCGATCTTCACCATCATCCAGCAATAAATACTAGTCGTGTCAAGAGTAGGTCATATGTCTCACTTTAAATAAAAACTAAATATGATGATTATTATAATGTTATTCTCGTAAATTTGTGATCTGCCACATTTGCTAAATAACCTTGACACTGAATTTCGCCCTACTGGTTTGATATTTCTAGTTATGTTGTCATGCTTTTTTCTCGAAAGTACGGCCTACTGTTCGCCGTCCCCTCTCTATTCATGACACGCCAGCGCTCTCACCTAGCAAAAACCCTTCTCATTCTACGTGTTTTACTTGATACAAAATGTACAAAAATCCAATTATTAAAAAATCCTACTTACAGTAATTAATGAGCCCTACGTTCAGCATGACTATAACTAATCTAAGAATCTCACTACAAATTACGTGGTAGAGTAAAGTTACTCACTGTTGACCATTTTCAGTTGATTTCCGGATTCGGCTCTCGGGGTGTGAGCATTCCAAGTCACTGAATTTCGCCTTCATTGTGCGAGAACTCCATCTCTATCCCTCCTCCATTGGAAAATTAAGCCATCTCCATACTTGGCTTCAAGGGATAATACTCGTTCAATTGGATTACCACGTGAAGATCTTGCAGTTGCGTCATTTCGACGACCGATGCACTGAATTTACTATTAAATCTTTATGTTACAAATTGAACACAGCCTCGACACTTTTACAGAAATAATGAATGAAAGAATGGTCATACACTTCTGCATACGCTGAATCTAAGCGTGCTTTTATACAATACTAATGAGCAACCATATGCTTTCGAAATATCACCTTTTATAAGTTTAATCGTAGTTCTCTGCTTCAATTAATTTATGCAGATATTATTTTATAATGCTTAATCAATCAAATTAAATTCTTTGCACTTAATAATGTTTATACCGGCACCATGTGCTTCTCACGATAGCGTAACACTTTGTCATTAAAATCGACGAAAATTTATTGCTATTTTCACTCAAACAGAGTACAGTAAATTCATTTATTTTCACGGTAAAACGTCGCGATATTACACACCTTTATAAATACTCGTATTTTACGTAACTCCTGATTAACATCAGAGTCACACTATCACTCTACCAGCATTATCGCGGTCACAAAGATGAGTGTCTATCGTCTTGCTGACTTCCATCCTCGAAGTTCTGCTGCGTGAGTCACATCTGAGTATACACTTGAATATAAGATTATTCAATGAAAAATTATTCTGAAGCTATAGAAATTTATTTAATAATTTGTGCCGTATCTTAGAATTAATTTTGAAGAGTTGGTTGATTGGTTCCTCAGTTTAGGGGCTTCAACAACGCAGTCATGTTGCCCCGTGTACTTTGGGTATGTGTAGAATCTGTCTGATAACCAGTGTTAATTGTGATGGCTGTATTAGTATGTGTTATCTGTAATTCAGGCAAGGACTACAGACGATCAATTTCAAATAGCTCATACTTTTGCTACCAAATGCTACCATCAACGACACCTAGCTGCGAAATTGGTTACTAGATGCCACCGCAACCGGCAACTGGTGGCAGACGTTGGAACTTAATAGAGCGTTAATCAAATCTAACGTACAATTCAGCTTCACACAATTGTAGTTAGTGGAAGGTTCTTTTACATGCCATACATCTTTGACATGGGCCCGCCGGCTTTACTTCCTCTCCGACGGAAGGCTCACTGAGGGATTTTTAACGCTCTTAAAAATCCGACGACTTGGGCCGGGTTTGAACCCGCGATCTTGGACATAGAAGTTCTGCATACTACCAACTATGCCATCGAAGCCTCTAATTTTGAAGAGTATGTGGAAATTTATATTTAAGTCAAATATACTGCACCAACGGCCTCCTGGATCTTGATGTGCATGTTCA
The DNA here is from genome assembly GCA_946902985.2 of Meconema thalassinum. Taxonomy (NCBI): domain Eukaryota; kingdom Metazoa; phylum Arthropoda; class Insecta; order Orthoptera; family Tettigoniidae; genus Meconema; species Meconema thalassinum. The sequence goes on along the minus strand of OX336394.1, from coordinate 174,337,398 downwards.
TCGCCTGACTAGAATATTCGTTGTAGCAGGTTCTGTCTGGACTCTCTGCGCTTCCTAAATAATTATCTCATCTTCTATCTGTCGAATTCCAACTTAAGTGTCATGGTGACTCTATGACCTGGCTCAAGAGAGAGAGAGAAATTATCTGATAAATCTGTGTTATTGTGGTGTCTGTAGTAGAGTGTGAGTATTTGTAATTCTGGTGACGATTGGGGAGGTGGCAGCCGTGGCGCTAAGTTAGGAACCATCCCGGCGTATGCCTGGAGTAGAAATGAGAAACCACGGAAATCCACCTCCAGGCTGACTGAAGTGCGAATTGAACCCATCGTTTCTCAGTTTTGCCTTACGAGTGTAATGGTTATTAGTTAGTGCCCCATATTGGTAGCGACAAATGTAATGGTTTCGCTAGCCCACACTGTTGGGAGAGAAATGTAACTGTTTACCTTTGCCTAAGCTATGTTGTTTTAATGGGCGCCAAGACCTCAATGCAATGTTGAAATCTAAATTTGTATTTAACAACGTCTAGCTCTGGCAGAACACATTCAAGACTCTATTCACTCAGATCGTGGTATGATTTGATCATTAACCCAACAAACAATTGTATCAGGAGAAGGAATTGGTCTATATCTAATGCTACCTACTGAAAGCAAAGATTGCATTGTAAAAGAAATGAATTTATTATATAAAACAAGTATAGCAAAATTAATAATAATAATAATAAGTACCAAATTTAAATTGGAGCGCTGTGATTTGAATATTACCGATAGAAAATTACGTGAAAACGGAGTCTGATAAATTGATTTTACTCTTATTTCCAAGCTATGAAGTTACTGAATTATGAAATATAAAACAAAGAAAAATGAGAGATTGCGTATTTCTGCGTCATTAGCGCTTACCCCTGGAAATTGCCAAAGCATTTCCCTCGTTCTTGATGATGCTGTGTGCTTCCCACAGTCTCCTGGACGTCGTCATCTCCGTCGAAATTTGATGATATTCTGGTAGATTAGATAATTCTATGGTCCGTACATCGGACCCAAACTCTCGTAAAACCGCACTGGTTACGTTTTACAAAAGTTCGTCGCTAACTCCACTGAACATCGGAGCGTCACGCACTTGCGACCGTACACTGCAAGTTCTACACAGATTGACCTTAACTCCACCGAACATCGGAGCCACTCGCACGCGCATCCATACTCGTCAAGTATTTCACAGATAGTCCGCGTTTCACGGCGCGTCGAACGTTATATCCACATGCCGGCTCCCCACTCTTCAGTCCCAACTAGCTTACGTCGTCTCCCCTGATTGGCTGAACCACCACGCGATCTTCTCCTCCTCCGGGTCATTACACTCGGCGACAGGGTTCCGTTTCAACAATTCGCCTCTTCTTGACGATGCGACCCAAGATTGCGTCATGCTCCTCGACAGGAATCAGCTTGTATTAGAATTCCCAGTGAGTCACGTCTCTCAATATTTACCCTAACTGACGAAAACTCCGTAAAATTCCGTAATCGCATAATTTTCTATGATATCGTCGTTCGTAATAATTTGCTTGTTAGCGTTTTCTAAGACATAGAAAACCTATCTGTATGCTTATAATTTTTATAAAATGCTCCGAAAATATCTTAATAATAATTATAATAAATTAATAATAATAATAAATTAACATGAAAAATTCTCTTGGCTGAACAATTTGCCGCGTAAATAAATATAGAATGGCTTCCTACTGACTTATGCCAGTTGCATAAAAAACCCTCGAAAAACACGTTACATATTCGCCTCGGATCATCGGATGATTTACCGTGACGACGGTCCATTATCCGATTATCCCAGACACGTTAATAAACCCCATCCAAAATACATATTACATAAATGAAATCACCCTAAATTACAGATATATACACTCATAATTTTTCTTCACGCACTTTGCGTCAAAGTTTGTTGTCACTATGGATTGCACTTTGCAACCAGTCCAATGTTTTACATATAGAATAGTGTTCCATGGATATTTCCGCCTCTCAAATTGCTCTATGTTGGAGAAATAGACATAATTAATGTGTGAGCACTATGTATTTATGATGTCATATCACACGCATTGAAGGTGTTCTGATATATTTATATCATCATTGAACTTCCTAATTTCACTGGAGGTCCCTTCCTTATGGTGAAATTTAATCTCACTTATCACTGAGCACACGATTGTGGCAGCGCCTCGTGACCATAATACTTAATCTCTCTTTGAAGTAGATTAAATTAATATTGACTTCTGAAAAAAAAAAACAGTAAATGCGCATTACATATAACACCAAATATTTCTGTGCCGTAATCGCCCTGTCTTGTTAAGTTCCCGTTAACCATATTCTACTTAATACTAGTTCTCAACACAGACCATTTCTCCTCACCCAAATAATACCATTGTACAAATTATCTTAAATTACACACTTACAAATCTTACATGGCGAGGCCGTAAACAGAAATCACGTGTGCTGATATGTATGAGTTTCATGAAGGACTGTCTCACATTCTGATGGCCCATCTTTTATCTCGTGGACGCCTTAAGCTAACAAGCCCTATTCAAGCGCTCCCCCATCTCTTGGAGATAAATGGGAACCCATCAGCGCTGCCAAAATGGCCTTGGTGCATCGAGACAATTTAGTGCTCAACAGCATCCGACAATCCCGTCATATTTCCCTGTACCTTAAAAACTCTCATTTACTTACATACTACCCCCCCTGTGTGACTTCTGATACGCCTGCCAGGAAGACCAACTCCTCCCACGCACCAAATACCACACTTACTCATTTGATAGGCTGGCTCGCCAGCTAAACACACTCACTTTATGACACATATTTTCGTAGACTATGTATATTATACGTCCCGTATAATCTGTTTCCCTCACTATTCTCCAGCACATATGCTGTTTTGCCAATACGTTTGGAAACTATAAATGTTACTGCGTCACCTGCTTCCAACCTTGCAAGTGGCTCCCTTAAAATGAACGTCATCACGTTGCTCCACTAGCATATTTCTCAGTGTAACGATGCTCTGTTGCTACTGTCCACACATGCTAACCCTACTTCCTTCTGGTGTCACACCTCTACTCGACACTCTATGACCTAAAAATGTCACTTCTGACTGACAGAATGACGACTTAGACAGCTTCAAAGTGAACCCTGCCTGATCTAACTTCTGAAAAACTATATTTAAATGACGTAGATGCTCCTCAAAACTGCGTGAACTAATTACCATATCATCTATGTAAATGGTTACAAACTCTCCTGTGTCATCCCCTAATGCGATGTTTAAAGCCCTAATTAAAGCTGCTGAACTACTCTTTAACCCATAAGGTGTTCTACAAAATTGATAAAGGTTATATTTATGACTAAAAGCTGTAAATGGTCTATCTTCGTACATAAGTGGCACTTGCCAAAAACTGGAACTCAAATCTACACAAGTGAAATACTTCTTCCCCTCAAATGTTTGCATTAATTCCTCTATTGACATAGATTTCAGCTGATCTGAACTAATTCTACTGTTAACCAAACGAGCGTCTAAACAAATACGAACAGTGCCGTCGGTCTTGGGTACCGTTATCAAAGAATTAACATACGGACTGTTAGAGTGCTCAATAATCCCATCTTCAAGCATCTGATTAATTTGTGCCTCAACTGCACTCTGATAAGCGAAAGGTACAGGATATCTATGTCCTGTGAATACTGACCTATCAATAACGTTCAATGAATGTGTATAGCAATTGGCCATACCAATGCGATCCTCAAAAACTCTCCTATTACACCATAACACATCATAGAGCCGAACACACTGTTCATCCTCTTCCCTGAAATGCAGCCTCACGTAACGAGTCCTCTAGACTTCCGTTCGTAATCACACTGCCCACAAAACATGGAGAACCCCGCTCTACGGCTGGCGATATCTCATTTAAAGTACAAATCACACCTACAATACTACTCCTCTGAATATGGTCATTGAACGCTACTTCTACTTCAGAATCTCCCCATTTAAATTTCAAACTCCCTACATCATAACATAAGTTACCAGACACTCTACTTAGCCACTCTGAACCCAAGATAACACTGAATACTAAATTTGGAATTACAAGACAAATCTGCTTCTCTACATGATTATTAATTTTAATGTCTACTAAAACTTGCTTAGAAATTACTTTAGACCTCTTCCCAACAGCTGTGATAACAAAAGTGCTTTTAATTGGCATCTCCTCAAAATTTACTCCAGTTCCTTTCATTTTATCATAAAATGCACTACTTATACAACTCTTCATACAACCACTATCAATTAAAACATCTGTGTACGCCTCGGACACGTTAAATTTAACTATGGGGCTCTTACTAACCACTTCCTGAATAATACCTTCATCATTTAGTTCATGTAATAATTCATTTCTTACATTTAGGTCATAGGGTTCCTGTATAATTGTATGGACAGGGCATGCTACCGACTGAGATTCTGACCTTACTTCGCAGCTACAGCTGGCCGTAGTACTACTAACTACTGAACTAGTCTGGTTGTTCTGGGCTGTGTTGTCATTGTTTGGCTGTATATTACTACCACTAGGCTGTCCTCTTCCTTGACCCCTATTCTGGTTGTAATTATTGTCATTATAATTTCTCCCTTGATTTCCCCTGAAATCATTGTTTCTCCCTTGATTTCCCCTGTAATCATTGTTCCTCCCTTGATTTCCCCTGAAATCATTGTTCCTCCCTTGATACTGATTACCATAGCCATTTCCTCTGTTCTGATTTAGCTGATTATTATTATTTCTATTTTGAGCGTTGGCCCCTTCGCCACCGTTCCCTTGAACTTCCTGATGCCTGGCTTCATTAGGTCTATTATTATTATTACCCTGGTTCCTATTGAAATTGTCCTCATAACCCCCTCTCCCTAGTGCATCAAATGTGCTTAACAAACTTTCTACTTGTGATATAGTCTTTACATTCTGGATACAAGCAGCCTCCTTGATCCTATAGGGAAAGTGCCTAAGTAGCAACCTTACCACATCACTTTCCTCCTTCAAGCCATCCAGATATTTACACACTAATACCTGCCCTAAAAAGTATTCGGTCATGGTGGAGCTTCCTTTAGGGTTATATTTACCACACACTACTCCCTCACGATGCTGCGACTGAATAACCTCATTCCAGAACTTTTCACAGAATTTCATTTTAAAATCATTAATATCAGTAAACTTGTCTCTGTAGACAGCAAACCAATTCCTCGTTTCCCCCACAAACACTTGTTCTAAAATTTCAACTACCTGGCACCACTCAATACTACCATTTTCCAACCTCTCCCCGAATTTATTTTCTATAGTGTTCATGAACTCCATTGGGCACCCCTGTCGATTGCTGAACTTACCCAGTTCTACCTCCCTGTGTGTGCTATTCACAAAAACTGGCCTATTCTGACTATTTTCTTGCCTGATCCTAGCTTTTAATTTTAATTCTAATTCTGCGATTTTCTCCTCAGCCTTCCTCTCAATACTGTTTACTGTTAATTTAATGTTTCCTTCTGATTCTTCTACTTTATCATATAGCTTTGCTTGTTTCTCCTCAATCTTGCTAATGCTCTCTCTATTACTCTCTCTTAAATCATTTACTTCTGCAACTATTTGCGAGTGGACTTTCTCAATTCTACCCCCCAGCTGTTCCTTAACCTCTTTAGTAGCTACCTGAATTTTGTCAATTTCTCCCCCCAATTGCTTTTTGACCTGCTGTGTTTCCAGTTGCACTAGTTCTTTTAAATTTTCAGCCTGTGTACTGATTCTAATTTCCAACTCCTCCTGTACTTTTCCTAATTTTCTGTCTACATCTGCAATAATCTCTTTAGCCTTTTCTTCCATCACCCCCCTGATCTCGCCTCTAATCAGTTCGAATTTGTCACTCATTTCCCTACTGTTTTGTTCTAATTTAGCATTTAAAGCATCACTACTAACTTTGTTCTGATACATGAACTCGAGAAGTAAAGTTTTTAATTCTGGTTGGCCGCCTACACTCCCTGTTTCAGTATCGGGATTTACCTCCGCTACCCCGGTACTACCATCACTCGACATACTGCTCGTATCATCATTCTCCAGTTGATGACCACTACGTAACCTCATCTGTCTTTCTTTCTCATCCCCCATAATGATATACACTGATAAAGACAAATAACCCCCAAAATACAGGCACAGAAATATATACCCTTCTCCTTCCAGAAATGTTATTAGGTTTTCAGCCCCAAGTTGTCGGCGACAAATGTAATGGTTATTAGTTAGTGCCCCATATTGGTAGCGACAAATGTAATGGTTTCGCTAGCCCACACTGTTGGGAGAGAAATGTAACTGTTTACCTTTGCCTAAGCTAAGTTGTTTTAATGGGCGCCAAGACCTCAATGCAATGTTGAAATCTAAATTTGTATTTAACAACGTCTAGCTCTGGCAGAACACATTCAAGACTCTATTCACTCAGATCGTGGTATGATTTGATCATTAACCCAACAAACAATTGTATCAGGAGAAGGAATTGGTCTATATCTAATGCTACCTACTGAAAGCAAAGATTGCATTGTAAAAGAAATGAATTTATTATATAAAACAAGTATAGCAAAATTAATAATAATAATAATAAGTACCAAATTTAAATTGGAGCGCTGTGATTTGAATATTACCGATAGAAAATTACGTGAAAACGGAGTCTGATAAATTGATTTTACTCTTATTTCCAAGCTATGAAGTTACTGAATTATGAAATATAAAACAAAGAAAAATGAGAGATTGCGTATTTCTGCGTCATTAGCGCTTACCCCTGGAAATTGCCAAAGCATTTCCCTCGTTCTTGATGATGCTGTGTGCTTCCCACAGTCTCCTGGACGTCGTCATCTCCGTCGAAATTTGATGATATTCTGGTAGATTAGATAATTCTATGGTCCGTACATCGGACCCAAACTCTCGTAAAACCGCACTGGTTACGTTTTACAAAAGTTCGTCGCTAACTCCATTGAACATCGGAGCGTCACGCACTTGCGACCGTACACTGCAAGTTCTACACAGATTGTCCTTAACTCCACCGAACATCGGAGCCACTCGCACGCGCATCCATACTCGTCAAGTATTTCACAGATAGTCCGCGTTTCACGGCGCGTCGAACGTTATATCCACATGCCGGCTCCCCACTCTTCAGTCCCAACTAGCTTACGTCGTCTCCCCTGATTGGCTGAACCACCACGCGATCTTCTCCTCCTCCGGGTCATTACACTCGGCGACAGGGTTCCGTTTCAACAATTCGCCTCTTCTTGACGATGCGACCCAAGATTGCGTCATGCTCCTCGACAGGAATCAGCTTGTATTAGAATTCCCAGTGAGTCACGTCTCTCAATATACCCTAACTGACGAAAACTCCGTAAAATTCCGTAATCGCATAATTTTCTATGATATCGTCGTTCGTAATAATTTGCTTGTTAGCGTTTTCTAAGACATAGAAAACCTATCTGTATGCTTATAATTTTTATAAAATGCTCCGAAAATATCTTAATAATAATTATAATAAATTAATAATAATAATAAATTAACATGAAAAATTCTCTTGGCTGAACAATTTGCCGCGTAAATAAATATAGAATGGCTTCCTACTGACTTATGCCAGTTGCATAAAAAACCCTCGAAAAACACGTTACACGAGGTCGAATGTACTCCATTCCAACTCTCTGGCTAGGAACCGGGAATCGAACCTGGACCTTCGAACGGCGACGGCCATAAACACTAGCCGCAACAAAGGAGGTGGATAGCATTAGAGCAAAGGCAACTGGAACAAATCAAATTAAGGAGCGGATTTTACGGGTATTTTCACGCTGCCCGGCAGAGAGGGCATCCTGGCACCAACGCGTCACAGGAGACTGGCTACCACTTAACTACTCGTGGTTCAGTCCCTATTGGTCGTATACAAAACATAATTACACCATCGGAAAGATACACTCATTGCCTAAAAGGTTTATTTGGAGCGTATTTGTGATATCTGCCATTTTAAACCGCCCACGACAACACAAACACAAACACAGCGTCGGAAATGCGATTTTTTTTTATTTCCCGCCGTTTTACGCTTCCCATGGCGTCGGATGTTATAGGGTATGCACTTCATCTACTTCAGAATGTAGCTCTATCCTTATTTAACCCTATGCTTGTGAGGTGCGGTGAAGGTGACGGCAAGAATATTAAGAAGTGTTATTTTTATCTCTTTTATTGTTACTTTCCGCCTTCATTTGTGTACCTTCCGAACACATTGCCTCGAGTCACTGCATAGCTCAGTGCAGCTCTAGCTACTGTTACCTGCGGGCGATTGCGGTGTAAAGTTTTCGAACGGTATCAGAGACCACCCTTACAGTTAACGTTCCACGCTGACCATGCAGGAGGGAGATACATTTACAGTCGAAGAAGAATGTTTTGCTGTTTCATTGAGTCAACCATGTATATTTGTTTCTAAATAATAATTGTATAATGATATTTTAATAAGATTTTAAAATTAATTATATAAATTTAATGTTAGAGAAAACTTCTATTGTTTCGTATAACAAATTTAATATGAGTACGAAGGACCTATACTTTGATTTTAAGGAATGTTTGTATTTGTATCGTGAGTTAGAGCAGTTGAAGTACCAACACGACAAATTTCAAGTAAATAGTTTTGTTGTGTGTGCCTATGAACAAGCAAGATTAATCGCCGGTCACTCAGACTTTACCTCACAATGTACGTCACAGTAATCGCCTCACAAGTAGAGGGTTAATTTGGGACATCTTCTGACGATTTTGGTACAACCGTTCGTATTAAATGCCAATTACAGTGAGAACGTGTACTTTTTCAAGACTCCAGGAGTTACAGGGCCTGGAATTCAAGGAAGCCGGGCATAGAAAATTTGGGGACTTTTAATATAATGTTGTTGAGCACATTAAATAGGACCACCGTGCCAAAAATTAGTTTTACAGTAATTATTCCCACATCAGACCCTAGAATTCCTGGACTAATGTGGTTTGGGCATGACACATTCGTGACCGATTCAAATGGACTAGCAAGAGCCCTCAGTTGGAGAACGGGCTGCCAAAACAAGCCCTTATGACAGTTCTACTAGGCACTTCCAAATAAGCATGCAGTAACCCCTTCAAGATTATTCTGGAGAAATCCACCACCGTGTATACCATTAGTTTGGTGTATAACTTTTCTTGTTGCTGTTGTTTGAGTATTCAGTCTTTTGACTGGTTTGTTGCAGCCCTCCATGCCTCCCTGTCTTGACCTAATCGTTTCATCTCTACATAGCTAGCACACCTTGCAAACGAGGCAATCTGTTGAACATATGCTATCCTTAGAAAGACTGAAGTCTCAAACAACAGTCAGCCTTTCTGCTTTGTTAAGGTAACTTTGATCACAGGTTGGAAATAGCACAGAAATGAAAACCCTGTGCTCCCGTGATCAATGTCACCTTTGTTTAAAAATTCTTAACAGAGTCAGGAATTGAACCCTGGACCTCATAAGTGACAGCCAAGAAATAGAAGTGTAAAATGTATACCGGGACCACCTCGTGGTGTAACCTGTAACCTCGCGATGTACAGGTTTGATTTTGGGCTCTGCAAAAAAAAAAGTTAGTTATTGTTGTTTTAAGGGGAGGAACTGCGAGGTCATCTGCCACTCTTAAAAAAAAAAGAAAAAAAAACCCTGGCACTATCCAGCCCATGACGGGCTAAGGCCGACCAAGCGACCGCTGCCCAGCCATTTGGCCTGCAGATATTGGGGTGACGCGTGATCAGCGCGTCAGGTCCCCTCGGCCGTTAATCTTGGTATTCGTAATCGGGGCGCTGTCTCACTGTCAGACAGCTACTCAATTGTCCTCACGAGGCTGAGTGCACCCCGTTCCAACCCTCACGTCAGTTTTAAAATCCCTGACGGAGCCGGGGATGGAACCCGGGGCCTCCGGGTGAGAGGCAGGCACGCTACCCCAACACCACGGGGCCGGCCACTCTTAACACAGATTAAAGTATACAAATTTGGAATGGAATTTAAAATTTAGAGGTGGACACCTAAATTTGAAAAGACCGAAAATTAATTTAATAAAACAAACATTAAATAAAACTAATAATTATAAAAATAAACAAAAATTACGGAAAAACAAAAATAAAATTGAATTAAAGAAGGACAAGTCTTTGAGTCAATGTACACGGGAAAATTTAGATTGCTGGCCCTAATCCACTCTCACTTACAAAGCGGATGACGAGATCAGCAGACACCAAGTCATCGGCTAATATAAGTTTGAGTGTCATCTGCAAAGCAAGGTTTCTTTGTAAGTCAGCAAGATCCACACACTGGGTTAAAATGTGGGCCAAGGTGAAAACGGCTCCACAGGTACAAAGTGGGGGGTCATCCCTTCTCATTAGGTACGAGTGGGTGGATCTTGTATGACCTATCCTTAGCCTAAACAAAATGACGGACTCCCTCCGTGACCGGAAAGAGCTCCGTCACACGTGAGTAGTTCCCTTGATCGCTCTCTTTTTCCTGGGCATTGGGTCAGCTAGCCACTGACTCTCCCAAAAAGCCAGGGGTAAATAAATAAATAAAATCTGATCTCAGAGCTGGAACGGAGCTGGAACGGAGTACACTCAGTTTCCGGAGGCAGAAATAAGATTAGGTGGACTTAATTGCCGCCTCAGCCATTCTAGAAGTGATTTTCCACTTCTATTCGAAGCAAATGCCGGGATGGTACCTAACCTAAGGCTGCGACCGCCTCCCACTCACCTCTAGCCCCAATTACACACACAGCCATCACAGAGACACAGGTTACCAACATATTCCATCATAGACCAAAGTTGTTGGAGCTAAATGCCCAAGATGTTGGAAGTTCCTACATTAATAAACAAGAACAACAACATTCTCCCAAAGACATTAAAAGGTCAAAGTCCGGTATTGAGACGAGCACGGTGCAGTTATAATAAAATATTGAACGTACCTCTCCTCCGTGGACTCTTCGGCTCCCGAGGTCCTGAAACAAGGAATAAATCATGTCTCTGATTATACATGACTAGCAGTAGTGCCCGGCTTCGCCCGGTGGATTTATTTGTTTAATGGATGATAATGAATACTACTACAGAACTGGAGTGCTCAAGGATAAGGATCGGAAAGCACCAACGCTTTTTGCAGCTGATAACCTCAGTATACTGCACCAACACCATCGCCCTTATACAGAGGCATACTATTGTCATGATGATAACTGTTTTAAGGGGCCTAAGAAATCTTTTGTACTAATTAATCCCCGTGACTGCAATTTATAAGCAGCTCGCAATTCTGCGCCAGAACACTGGTAGGGGCGACGTGATGCAGCCCGCATTCCCAGGCAGCAATGACTTACCGAACAAAAATCAATCTTTAAGGTTATCTGAGAGGTGTAGAGTAATGCTACATAGCCTTAACTATTCCTCTTGAATATGGCTATCATATACAAAAATAATTTTTCGAATCCGACTGGTAGTTCCAGAGATTTGCGCGTTTGAACACTCAAACAAACAAACAAACTGTTCAGCTTCATTATATTAGTATAGATAACAAGGGTATTGGTTTTACGTCCCTTTTAACTACTGCGGCTTTTAGAGACACCGGGGTGATTGATTTTTTGCCCCGAAGGGAATCTTAATCGTGCCAGTAAATCTGCTGACGGCTCCCTCGCATTTGCGCACCCTTAAATACCAGCTGACTGCGCCAGGATCTGATCCTGCAACCCTGGACACTGTAACCGATAATACTACGCCAATCAAAACAAGTTAAGAAACAGTTATTCAATTGTTATTCAATTCAATTCTCCCATGGACATTAAAAGGTTGATATCCGGTATTGATACGAGCACGGAGCAGTTAAAATGAAATATTGGACGTACCTCTCCTCCGTGGACTCCTCGGCGTCCGAGGCCCTGAAACAAGGAATAAATCATCTGTCAATGATTACACATGATGAAGCGTAAGAGTTGAAATTAGGCCACCCACGGAAATTGAACTGGTAGGCTATTCCTTACAGCCCTTGCCTCTTATGCTAGTGAGTGTGTTTAGCTTGTAGGAGTGGTTGAAAAGTAAAGCGAATCGGCTAATGTTTGTGCCGGGGTTCAGATATTTATTGCATCATTCATTTTGCAATTGAAGGATCCGCGGGAAGAAGGGGGAATGTGAAATAATATAAAATGTTCAGGAAACGAATTTTAAAGTTTCATTTCTTATATGTACTTATATGTACGGATATCCGCAAAATGTTTCGCCATGCGGATATAGTTTGCATGGCTGTGCGGATAGCGGATAAGCTGCGGATAATGTTTGGAGAAAATTTGCGGATAGTTTTTAGAATACAATCTGAACTTGTTTAATATCATTACTAGGACCCGGATGTTTATGAATTATGACATATCATATTTTTCCGTTGTGGTTTTTTTTTTTTTTTTCATGACAAATGTAAGACGATGATTTACGCTAATCTCATCCAAATTATGTCATTAAGCATTTACTCCCAACGGGAAATGGTTGCAATTCTGGCTATATAACATTCATTTAAAACATAAGCACATGACATACAAAGCCTAAGGCAATGACTTTTTGGCTCAAATGTATAAATATGTTGCTTTAGTAATTTATTTATTTATTTATTTATTTATTTATTAATCAAAGGACAAACTACAGCTATGCTATGCTAGCCCTTCACGCTTGTAAAAATAACAACAAAATAACAATTTAAAATAAAATATAAAATAAATTTAACAAATCACCAAACAAAACAAGTCCACATCAAGAGCCGGTAGAATGTCCTTGCTCGTAGCTGTGTCGTCAATGGCCAAGATGACAGTTCTAAATACAGTTTATGTTCTCCTTCACCTGCTTCAGGAACGTCCTCTTGTTTGTGGATATGTCCAACTCGCGTTTACTTGCTATTCTATTGTACAGGGATGATATGCGGTTTTGGAAGGATCTTTGGATTAAGGAATGTTTAGTGTGTGGAATATGCATGATATCTTTGAGCCTGGTAGAACGGGAGGAGGCTCTTAGTTTGAAGAGTGACAGCAGGTGGTCCGAACGGTAATGGCCATTTAGAATTGAATGTAGAAACGACAGGTCACTTACCTGGCGAGTCGTGCTGAGGGGAGGGATGTTTATGGCCGAAAGTACCTGCTGAGTGGTGAATTGTCTAAAACCTTGGCATTCTGTTCCTTACAATGGCAGCAAAGAAGGATTGAATTCTGTTAAATTTTGCTATGTTTGAAGGGCAAGAAGTGGTCCAAATGGGAGAGCAGTAGTTTTCAATGGGCTGGATTATTGAGAGGTAATAGAGGCGAAGGAAGAGCTGCGGGATTTGATATTTCTGTGAAGCGGTCGAGTATGCCAAGGAATTTCATGGCTTTCGATAAAGAATGTTGTGTGTGTTCTTTAAATTATGTGTTCTTTAAATTTATCGAATTAAAAATATTATTGTAATGTCAGTAGATTCGGAAAACAAACGTGCGGATGCGGAAAAAGTCTTGCGGATGCTGGGCGGATGCGGATAACAGTCGTGCGGATGTGGATAACAGTCGTGCGGATGTAGGGCGGATGCGGATATTAGTCGTGCGGATGTGTATAACAGTCGTGCAGATGCGGGGCGGATGCGGATAACAGTCGTGCGGATGTGGAGCGGATGCGGATAACAGTCGTGCGGATGCGGGGGGTGAGGGGCGGGTGCGGATAACAGTCATGCGGATGCGGATAACAGCCGTGCGGATGTGGATAACAGTCGGGCAGATGCGGGGCGGATGCGGATAACAGTCGTGCGGATGTGGAGCGGATGCGGATAACAGTCGTGCGGATGCGGATAACAGTCGTGCGGATGTGGGGCGGATGCGGATAACAGTCGTGCGGATGTGGATAACAGTCGTGCGGATGTGGGGCGGATGCGGATAACAGTCGTGCGGATGTGGATAACAGTCGTGCAGTTGCGGGGCGGATGCGGATAACAGTCGTGCGGATGTGGAGCGGATGCGGATAACAGTCGTGCGGATGTGGAGCGGATGCGGATAACAGTCGTGCGGATGCGGGGCGGATGAGGGGCGGGTGCGGATAACAGCCGTGCGGATGCAGATAACGTTTTGTTTATCCGCGCAGGGTTCTACTCAGGGGCAGCTCCGACTTAACCGCTGAAGTGCTGCAGCACATTGTTTTATTTGAAAATTAATGTCTTTAATAATATTATCGACAATCTAATACAGTGAATTAAAAGGATGTCAGTAAAATGATTGGAAATACAGTATATCAATTCCCCTCACAACGAGGTATCTACTGTCGACCAAAATATTATGTGCAGTCGAGTTTGAAGTTTGTTTGTGAAGTAACCAATAGACCTACATAAAATCCAATATCATCATTTTCATCGTTCTATTTTACGTTAGTTCATATAGGAATGGAATTTTTAATTTTTATTATATTTTTTATCGCAGTTGAAACACAAAAAGTGCCCGTTTTTAAGCGTGTTTCAACCATGCGTCACATTTAAGAATTATTATCTCACAAACCCGTAATCAGATCGAATACAAATTTTAACACAATATACATTGGAATGTTGTATAACAGGTTTATTAATTTCAAAATTTTGTGTGTTCAAGAACGAAAGTTGTTATCATTTTTGTAAGGTAACTTTTTCTCGGCTCGGGGTCGTTGGAAAATGTAGTTCTTGGTTGCGTTGTAATCCTTATACATCAAAAGGAACAGCGTTGCTGATATGGAGCCAGGCGCGCCATGACGAGTGATGGAGCCCATCTTGGCAACGTTGTACAGCTTTCACCGGAGCGGCTAACTGGTGAACCATGCCTTAATTCCCCGTACAAATACAAACCGATATAAAATAAGTGAATTAATTTACGTATTTCACAATCATACAGCATACCTTTTTGATGTATAAGGATTACAACGCAACCAAGAACTACATTTTCCAACCACCCCGAGCCGAGAAAAAGTTACCTTACAAAAATGATAACAACTTTCGTTCTTGAACACACAAAATTTTGAAATTAATAAACTAGTTATACAACATTTCAATGTATAGTGTGTTAAAATTTGGATTCGATCTGATGACGGGTTTGTGAGGTAATAATTCTTAAATGTGACGCATGGTTGAAACACGCTTAAAATCGAGCTCTTTTTGTGTTCCAACTGCGATAAAAAATATTAAAATATAAATTAACAAGAATTTCCGTGAAGAACTAAGGAGCCTACTTTTCTTAAAATTTAAGATTCATGCCAAAGATTAATCTATATGGATCTATCTAGAATAATGACGAAATTAAGTTGGTAATATCGAAATTTCTAATTAGTTCGAAATACTGTATACCTGGCATAATGCAGCCTAATAGAGAACTACAGTTGGCAGCCCTGGTGACTGAATATATTCTTAGTTCCATCTCTTAAGGTACAGAATACAAAATTTGGTTGAAGTCCAATGGATAGCATGGACGTTACATGCAGTTAAACATTGGATCTAAAAGCGCGCGTAAAATCATGTTGGCAACAATGACATACATGTATTGGTCAGAAATTATCTGAAATAATATGATCTATTGTTGTGTCAATTTTGAATGAAATCCATCAGTTAGTATAGAAGTTACATGCATTTTAAAATTGGACTTATCAACAGGCTTAGAATCATGTTGGCAGCGCTGACGTATATAAGTTATTCCAAATTAATATAGAATGTCGGGTACTATACGTGTGCATAGTTTAAAGCTGTTGGCTTGCATACTTTCTGATATATGGGTATGTGGATAAAAAAATTGAGAGCATTTATTAACAGTTGGCAGTCCTGGTGACTCTTAAGAATACGCTCAGTCATATCTGCATATGTACACATAGCACATACAAAATTTGGTTGAAACCCAATTGATAGTGTAGAAGTTATATGCATTTAAAATTTGGACCTATCAGCAGGCTTATAATCATTTTGGCAACACTGCCATGCATGGCCTCCTGGAAATTAAACTGAAATATTATTATCTATACGTGTACCAATTTTTAAATAGCTCCCTTTCATACCTTCCAAGATATCCAACATGGAGCTCAAATTTCAATTGCGATTTTTCAGCAGTTGGTAGCACTGACATCATTTTCAAATATGGCCGTGAGATATTCAGGTATAGATCTTTACTCATACCAAATTTTGTTTCGATTGCTGCAGCCGTTTAGGAGTTGATACAGACAGACAGACAGACAGACAGAAGGACAGACAGACAGACACACATTTGCCCGATCTCATAAGTCTACTTTTTCCTCATTTTTGCAAAATGTGAAAGGTAGGCTAAAAATTCCAATCCTACATGAACTAACGTAAAATAGAACGACGAAAATGATGATGTTATTGGATTTTATGTAGGTATATTGGTTACTTCACAAACAACCTTCAAACTCGAGTACACATAATATTTTGGTCGACAGTAGTCGTGCGCTCCTTCCCCGTCCGTCACTGGCTGTGTAGATCGCAGCTCAGCGAGAATGTCTACGTTTATTGCCTGCAAACATGAACTCTTCCTTTTGCGCATGCGTGCCTACCTTTTCCGTTGTGCTGTTGCGACAACAGCCAAGACCACAGGCCGCCACATCACCGCAATTCGTCGTTCGAGCACTCAGTGGCAGCACTGGTCACACGAAATGAGAACGTAGCAGGTCGCTCCTTCTAGACTCTGCGGCAGCATTTTATAGGGAATCGCTCAAATCAAACGGTGGAAAAAATAAAGCAAGCCATCAGCTGTTCCCGCCAGAAGGTCTTTTAATGCTCCCAATTTACTTATCCCATAGCCACATTTTGTAAATCGATGAACTATAGTTTGTTCAGTATCGAAAACTCAGTGAAGAGCCTTTTTAACACTCAAGACTCTATACAGTAAATTGTGTTTCTAACACAGTATATTTATTTTTTGGAGGGGGGATGTGTTTCATACAGCACACAACTGTTTTTCTGCAACAGCCGCCACTGGTTCTACTTATATGTACACGCCAACTTGAAACGTCATTTTCTCACGACCCTCCTTGTTCTTAGCCAGACTGATAATTGTGCCTTCAATACGTCGCAAAGAGACCCACCAGATCGCGCTGATATCTCCATTTTACATTTTGAGTGACATTCTCCCTTCTTCCCGCGGACTTCAATTGTAAGCACTTCCTTTGCAGAAACTCCTTGCTTTCACGGTAACGAGAGGGTAGCCATGTTACTAGCTAGTTATTGTTGTTTTAAGGGGAGGAACTACGAGGTCATCTGCCCCTCTTAACATAGATTAAAGTATACACATTTGGAATGGGATTTAAGATTTAGAGGTGGACACCTAAATTTCAAAAGACCGAAAATTAATAAATCAAAAAATTAAATAAAACTAATAAATACGTGTATAATTTAAACAAAAATTACGGAAAATCAAAAATTCAGGATTCAAAAAAGAACAAGTCTTTGAGTCAATGTACTCTGGAAAATTTAGATTGCTGGCCGTAACCCACTCTCATTTATAAAGCGGATGACGAGATCAGCAGCCACCACGTCATCGGCTAATATAAGTTTGAGTGTCATCTGCAAACCAAGGTTTCTTTGTAAGTCAGCAAGATCCTCACACTCGGTTAAAATGTGGGCCACGGGGTATACGGCTCCACAGGTATTTCTGAGAGAAAGAGCGAAAATTGAAAAACAAAAGCTTAACTTTCTGTAACATGTTAAGGGAACCGGGACGTGTGATAGGCTCAAAAATGTCAATTTTCATTTTTCAGCTTAAAAAAATATCCCATCTTTCCTGAAGAATTTGGGGTACGGTATCAATTATTGTGCTGAAGCGATATTTGATGCAATAAAATTAGGTTTAAACATAATGTTTAAGGCTTTATTATAGCTACTAGCCAAACATTCTTTTTTTTTTTCCGGGACGTGTGATAGGCTCATAAATGTCAATTTTTATTTTTCAGCAAAAAAATCTCCCATCTTTCCTAGAATTTAGTGTATTAATTATTGTGCTGAAGTGATATCTGATGCAATAAAATTAGGTTTAAACATAATGTTTTAAAGCTATATTGTAGCTACCTACTAGCCAAACATTCTTTTTGTGTTTACCGTAAGTCATAAGTTTGAAAACTTCATGTACCATTTTCTCAGAAACTATGTGACCAATGTATTTGAAACGTGGTAGTCTCTAAGAAACTATATAGATCTACCAGTGGGAGTACATTTATTCAGGTATCTTGTTTAGTTCATGGAGCCCAGCTTGAAAAGCACTGACAATTTTACAGAAAATTGTCAGTTTTCAAAAGGATGAAAAATAAAAGAAGATATCCCAGCTCCTGTAAACCATAGGACAATACTTTTACTTAAGTGGCTCAAAAATGGTTGAAATATTATGCATGCAAAGTTTCATGGATCTGGTTTGAGTATTTGCTCAGAAAAAGGGACATAAGTTAAGGGAATTTTTAACAATATATTGTTTTAGCATTGTTTTTGTGATGCTCTCTCTGACACAAAGTATTCAACATAGAAGCTTTAAATTCTACCCAAATAATGACGAATGCACTCTGAATATACCAAAAGAACATTCAAGGAGATATCTATTGTAGTTTCTGAGATATGTAACTAAACATCGGAAGCTACATTTTTCTATCGATTCACACGCCCCGGTTCCCTTAAAACATTAGAAAGGATTGTAATTATTTTCAACTTATGATATTTTCTGTAAGTGTAAAGAAGCTACCTTTATAAACGTATTATGTGTTAGGAAGATTCGTGAGCATACTTTTTACGGTGATTGTTTCAAATTGTTGTTCTGCCAATTTGATTTGTTTCTTATGAGCGTTTGATTTAATGCTGACGTGAATGCGATGTGATTGGTATTTCTATTACTGGCAATATTTTAGTCATTTTGTCAGAGCGATGAATTTTTATTTGGTACTAGGTTTGTAATCTTAACCTCCGTTAATTCTTTAAGTACCATGTGGAGCGAAATTTCATTGAAATTTAGTAAGCAATTTGTAAGTCGTTCTTGTGTTATAAAATGTTTTCAGGTTGAGAGTCAGCCCTTGTAGCTGGTGGCCATGGCGTATTGGTTCGATATGTGTCAAGTGCTAAGTGGAACTTGATAATGCAGTATTTCGATTGTCTATTTATTTCGTTTGGACAGGGGCATCGGGAGATAGATTAATGGTTAAACCAGTGCGTTTCCTACGTAATAACAATTCTAAAGTTGTAAGAGTTCATTGTTCTGTTGGTTAAAATGTACATTGTAATTTGGGCGACTACGACATCCAGGGATTGTTAATGTTTTGTGTCTTGTGTGTTCAGTTTAAGTAAATTAATGATTTTCAGTCGGTCAACACGATTGTACACAATTAAAATGGGTGTTTCCCTAAACCTGAAAGAAATTTACATGAGATTAATAAATAATAATAATAATATCGTATAACCTCGGGTTATTTGTTATTTGACACCCAGATGGTAGCTTGCATGTCGAATTTCGTTGTTCCTTGAAGCACTATGAAAGTCAAGGAGGTGAGATATCTAAGCTCCTTGAACACTGTAGCGCTTTCTAGTAGAGAAATGAGGAACTTTGTGTTGGCGGAAACTCCCGAGATTAATTTTGCCATTATGAACACGGCCTACTGAATTCAAATGGGTTCTTTGACACGCCAACATCGTATGACATGAGTGTCGTAATTTTTGCCGCCTTTCAAAAATCACTTACCACAGCCACGAGCGAACCTGCAAGCTTGGGGTTAGTAGACCGACACGTTAACCCCTCACCCACCGTGGCAAGCAATTAATAAAAAAAATCACTTGCATTTCGATCGTCAAGCAATCATCATCAGATCCGTTACACTTAGGCCGTTAAATATATGTCTATAAGTATGTGAATGAAGGTATTTACACTATACACATTTAGTTACGGCAGTTTTAGAAACTTTCGCAGCTTGTCAAGATGTTAGTTATATGTGATTTTATGTTAAGATATTGTTATTGGTTATTGATCTTCAAGTTTGCTTATTTAGTGTGATATCTTTGATTGTTTGTGAATGGCCAGGTTGGAATTGAATACGAAGTTAGCTTATTTTATGGGCGATGTGGGATCCGTTTTCGTGCAACTGGCTACACTGAACTGGACGGAATTTCCTTGTCCTGACTGCTACCGCGTTATCTCTTTCCCCTCCTTGGGCTCTTCCCGCATTCCTACCAGTTTATGTTCGTCTCGCAATTTAACATATTGTGCTGGCCAAGTCTATATTTTCCTGAATATGGTGAATGTTACCGCATTATGGACATCTTCAACTGCTCCTTTCATTAAGTGTTCTATGATGATGCTGTGACTTGGCAACATGATGGATGACATCACAATCATACGGTATGGATGCAGCATGGCGTGTTGTCCTGTTCTTACCATACCAAGGAGGATATATGGGTAGAGCTGCAACTTAATGCAAAATGTTGACCCCAACCTATTGCTCGACGCAAATAGCTCCAACTGACAATATGAGATGGCGTGACGATGTACTCTCGAGCGCGATCCGTCCCCGACCTGGCCTACTCGCTCCTCTCCCCTCCCTTTCCCCTACTCTATCCCCTCACCTCTACTTTATATTCCTTCCTTTCTTTCATATTTTAGTAATTGGTCTAATAATAGGCGATTTCTTCCCCCTGTGATATCAGGTAGAGAAGAAAACATAGGCTCTATCAGAATAGTTGTGGATGTTTCCACAAAGCACATAGCATGACATAGGCCTACCCCACAGATATGTACAAATAGAAAGAGTAGGCTACTATACTATAATATTAAACATGAATTGTAAGACAAAATTACAGCTGCACTTATCACACACCAATATTATTTAATTGTCCGTGCTGTACTTCCTATCAATCGAATTAAGAAATATCACGTTTGAATTACGGGAAGCGTTGGAACAACCAGCCACCAGCTCTTACTTTGAATTATATCGATAGTATCTGATATCGTTTTCGAGCGCAGTGTATCGACTAAAATCGATGTGTGATTCAATATAATTCAATTCGTATAATATTGTTCGAAACCGATTGTATTCCTTTCTAAGCACTGCAATATGTATTTTACTATTGATATATATTCAAATATTACAGTAATTAAATATACAACATTAACAAGATTACTTACCAATTTTCCGATTTTGCTGCCATCTATAGAAGTACAACTCAATTACGCCGTCGTACGTGATGACAGCTAGCGTTTTTAACGTTGTCAGCTGGTACTACTACAAGGCAAGCTAGCGTTGGTACCAAAACAGCCTATAAAGTTTCACCCGGTCGTACCATACAGTATTCTGTGACTTGGCAACATTGGCAACATAATGAGTGACATCACAATGATATGGTATGGTTCCAATATGGCGTATTGTCCTGCTCTTACCACCGTACAGTATGGACACATCAGGCCTTTATCATGTAATTTTTTGTCATGGTTTTGAAACGGCCGTCACCGGAAGCACCGCACGCACGCACGCATGACGGCGACGGTTCACCATGTATCCGCAAGAGAGCAGTCATCCCATATTCATTATTGAGTGCGGCCTGTCGATTTTGTCGGAAGAAAACATTGCTTGCAATATATTATTAAAAACAACTCAGAAATATAATTTTGCAATTTAACCAATAGCAGAAATGTGGGAAACCAACATCTGTGCGGTATTTTTTTGCGCAGTTCTTATCACACCGGACATACCATCATTCAGTTTTCCTCGGGCATTGGAGCGGTAAATACAAATATTAAACGAATGATTCTGGTTTTAATGCCCATGAAATATCAGTCCCTCAAACGCCTATCCATTAATTCATAAAACAAAAACCATATTTCCCCCACACTTTTCAATATACTGTACCGTGTTATTTTAATCATAACCTTTCATCGTTACGATGCAGTCACAATGCGACACCACAGGACTGAAGGAATGTGGTGTTAAACATTAAATTACACACTTCTTAGAATTAAAACTCAGTAACTTAATATTAACACTTTCTATTTTCTTTTTATTTATTTTCTTAAAATACGGTATCAAATTATAAAGAGAGCTAGTGTGTTGAAATCGAGTTAAATAAATTACATAAAATATACATTCAGCACCCAACTGTTTATCATGTGTTTGTCCATAAGTGGTGCTACCAAGTGGCTACAGGTGAATTGGTGCTGCCCCTTATTAATTGTTTTTTTTAACCGTTCTTCCTGTTTTGCCTTAGTGTCCATACTGTAATGATATCTATACTGTGCCCTTACCATACAGTGCTCTATAATGAAGCTGTGACTTTGCAACTTGATGGATTGCCATCACAATCATAAGGTATGAATCCAACATGGTGTATTGTCCTGTTTGTTTAATAGACTGCTTTATGAAAATACCTTTAGTGCATAGCTGTTGAGTTAGACTTAAAAATATGACCATTGACAAGGATTAGAACCTGACTCTCTTGCTGTCCGTCAGGTGCGTTTAGCCTCCACACCAATGCGAGCACTCTCCACCCGCGGCATATTTTCAAGTAATAGAGAGGCGTTGTTTCAGTGGCCGTTGGATTGTCGTGGAATTGTCCTTGATCGCCTGATGTCCGAATTTTGACTTTGTTATAATTTCAAGTGTAACTCAACAAAGACTGATTTATGTTGATCAGTATGCCTATACTAGAAATATAGTCTACTTTGCATACATACGTACTTGATGACCACGAGTCACATTCACCTGAAACAACATCATAAAGGTGATTTTAGTTATTACCAGTATATCACTATACTAAACCTCAAAACCGCACACAACAAAATCTTCATTCTTACCAACACATTGCTGAAACTGAACTCTCACACTTAATAATATACTACTGTCGACCAAAATATTATGTGTACTCGAGTTTTAAGGTTGTTTGTGAAGCAACCAATAGACCTACATAAAATCCAATAACATCATCATTGTCATCGTTCTGTTTTACGTTAGTTCATATAGGTTTGGAATTTTTAATTTATATTTTTTTTATCGCAGTTGGAACACAAAAAGTGCCCGTTTTTAAGCGTCTTTCAACCGTGCGTCACATTTAAGAATTATTATCTCACAAACCCGTCATCAGATCGAATCCAAATTTTAACACAATATACATTGGAATGTTGTATAACTGGTTTATTAATTTTAAAATTTTGTGTGACCAAGAAACAAAGTTGTTATCATTTTTGTAAGGTAACTTTTTCTCGGCTCGGGGTGGTTTGAAAATGTAGTTCTTGGTTGCGTTGTACTCATTATACATCAAAAAGGTATGCTGTATGACTGTGAAATACGTAAATTAATTCACTTATTTAATATCGGTTTGTATTTGTACGGGGAATTAAGACATGGTTCACCAGTTAGCCGCTCCGGTGAAAGCTGTACAGTGTTGCCAAGATGGGCTCCATCACGCGTCATGGCGCGCCTCGCTCGGAAGTGATGGGCTCCATATCAGCAACGCTGTACAGCATTTCCCGGAGCGGCTAGCTGATGAACCATGTCTTAATTCCCCGTACAAATACAAACCAATATAAAATAAGTGAATTAATTTACATATTTCACAGTCATACAGCATAAATTTTTGATGTATAAGGATTACAACGAAACCAAGAACTAAATTTTCGAACGACTCCGAGCCGAGAAAACGTTACCTTACAAAAATGATAACAACTTTCGTTCTTGAACACATGAAATTAATAAACCAGTTATACAACATTCCAATGTATATTGTGTTAAAATTTGGATTCGATCTGATGACGGGTTTGTGAGATAATAATTCTTAAATTTGACGCATGGTTGAAACACGCTTAAAAACGGGCACTTTTTGTGTTTCAACTGCGATAAAAAATATTAAAATATAAATTAAAAAGTCCAAACCTACATGAACTAACGTAAAACAGAACGACGACAATGATGATGTTATTGGATTTTATGTAGGTCTATTGGTTACTTCATAAACAACTTTCAAACTCGAGTGTACATAATATTTTGGTCGACAGTAGTCTTGCATTATATTTGTAAGACAATTGCCATTGCAACACTTCCCAATTATTGGGACATGCGGAAAACAACCTAATTACATGTGATTAAAATGTATATGTATATGCTATGGATTACATAAGAGTGACAGTAATTGGAATTGTATTGCGTTGAGCAGTGCTTTTTTTTAGGGGGAACGCGGGAGTACGCGTACTCCTTAAACATTTGAAAAATGTTTAAGAAATATATTGGTACATTTGTATCTAGTCCGGCAAATATAACTTCCGACTTGAAAATTAATCGATCATCTGGCGTCAACACGCTGTTCAGAACAAAAGGAGGACATTTCGAGTAATCCTCGATTTAAATCGTTATATCGAGTCAGTCTTTCTTGGTCGGCAACTCGGCACTCCGTTCTTATAAGCACGCAGCCTGGTGTTTGGAGGCGGGGTAGGTTGTTATTTTGTGCGTGTGGTTAGTTTTGAAGGATGATGAAAATAACGAAGTATCTAACATCCACCCAGGCAACGAAAAAGCTAAAAGTTAACGATTCAAACGCAAATAATGACCGGACTTTGCAAATTGCCGAAAATTGTAAGATCGTGATGTTTTGTCGACTATAACTGAGAGCACACCTTAATTTTTTTAGAAGAAAAAAAGCACTGGCTGTTGACCGACTAAATAGTTGCAATGTCAAATGTCAATAAAGCAACACCGAAAGTGGCTTCAAAGCTCTCTGTAATTTTAACTCATTGATGACGGGCCCCGGAGATCTCCATTTTTCCTCAGGGATTTCGATTACGGCTTGTTGTGCTATCTCGTGGGTAAAGTTTGAATTAATAGCTGGCAAGGCATGAAGTAGGACACAGATTATTGTAGATGTTAGTGTCTATATTTTTCCACTTGTAGGATCATTATACTACCCTGCCAGGGAATTGTTACGGCTAGCTGTGGAGCGCAGCTGTAGTGTATACATTACGTCATCTCGCCTCGTTAGGGCTGCAGCAAGCTGTTCCGGGGCAAGAGGGGAAAGCATGTACAGGCATACAATGAGAACACCCCGCACAGCGAACGAGCCAGCATGAATCATGCACACAAGTGACATGCGATGTGGTTTCGCTGGCGAGAACTGCACGTTTATCGCAGGCGTGTGGCCGGGCGGACCGAATTAGTTCCGATTTCCGCCACCGGTAACAATTCGCTGGTAGGGTAGTAGCTTTGAAAACTTCATGTATACAAAGGTGATCTTACGCGCCAAGAGTCAATGTACAAGACCCGGCACAAGATGGCACTCTCGTGGCAACTTGCATTGTGCAACGATGTAATGTTTCATGATTTAGGCTATACACAGATTCATTATCTGGTCATCAATCTACTTGTGAGGTGGTATTACTGTGACGTATATTGTGAGGTGAGGTCTGACTTACCGGCGATTAATCTTGCCTGTTCATAGCCAGGCATACACAATAAAACTATTTACTTGAAATTTGTCGTGTTGGTACTTCAACTACTCGAACACACGATACAAATAAAAACTGCAGTGAAAAGGATGTGTTGTACTGTGAGCGGGTGGGGGAAACGGATAGCTACATTAAAGACATTCACTCTGAGTTTTTGATTTTTGCTATTTCCACTCAAGGCATCCATTTGTTTTACGAGGCTTGGATTTATGGGAAACTCGTAATTCCGAGACTCGAAATATGGAGACTCTGCTGCTCTGCTGTACCAAATGATCATTTATTGCTGCGGTTCTACTCCTAGATTGTAGTATGTTTTAGAGGTCTGAATCGTTAGTGGTGGATGTTGATAGTTGACAAATTTATGTGTCGATCCCCCTAGCTGTGGGGAAGGTAGAATTGCCATGATTTAAATAACGTAAGGTACTTACTATCGAAACATATGTATTAAGACAGTGGGTAAACTGCAAACATGCATAGGTCTTTGCTTATGAGTGTAGTTTGTTCGCTGGAAGGGGTGGGGGGAGTAGATGTGATCATGCAATTGCTTAACGCTTAGGGTAATTGAAATTATGTATACGTACATGGCTGCCGTACCCTCAAATAGCGGTCTTCTCCTCTGAAACAGAAAGAAATATAGGTTTACCTGAGTGTGTATTGTGAGAGAGAAGTATTCGATCATGTGGTATTCTCGAGATAACCAATCAATCACTTACGATAAATTATTGTGATGAGATCTAATTAATAATAATAATAATAATAATAACCTGTGATTTATAACGAGCTAAATCAGGACATAATTATTGGTTATTCGATTCCATGGAAGGGCTGATGAATAAGACATGTGCTGTGATCTCAAATATGAGGAAGACAATATATTAAAACTGCGTGAGAGGAGAGGAGAACCCACCTTTTTACACTTTTTCGTTCCATACACATTCATTTAAATTTAAATTAAACTGTTGTGATTTAAGGTACACACGGTGATGATGTAGTGATACATGAGCATTAAATGCGTGATGGCGGAGAATATGGAGATGATACGAGTCTTTCTGACGTATGTATTGATATGGCGTTCCCCAAGGTTACAGGGGAATAGAACACAACAGTAACTTTATATAAATTAGCACACTGAGAGAAGAATACATTTTGTAAAGTTCCATTGCAGCAACAAATACAAAATAACCATATGCACGAGACATTTAGCAAGAGAAACAACACGGACACATGATAACAGGCATATAAAATTCGTTCTGGTTTAGTTTTCATTTGGATTCACAAATGGAGACACTCGGAAAACACAGATTGTGTTGTCACTTAGGAACATGTTGGACTGGTCTGACCGAGGACATGCACATAAACAGTAAACACTGATTTGTTTGTCCGTGGTGGTGGCGTAAGCTAGGAGCCCAGGAGGTCTGTATCCTGGACTTTCTTGCTCCTCTCGGAGGCGCAAACGTGAAGGACAAGAACCAATAACAATTTGTAACTGACACTCACACTTAGTTAATATGGATAGTATATCATACCTAGTTTCATATTCTGGGGGACATTGTGGGGTTTGAAGCCATTTTTCAGTGTTGTCTAAGTAAACAAAAGTTTGGTGCTTTTCAGTCGGTCAACACGAATGTTCCCAAAAAGAGCTGGGTTATGCCCTAATCCTGAAATAAATTACATGAGATTAATAAATACACTAGGATGACCAGTTTCGATCGTCAAGCGATCATCATCAGATCCATTACACTTAGGCGATAACATCTATGTTTGAGAATACAGGTGAAAAATATTTACAATATATACAATTATTTAGTTGCAGTATTGGTAATGCAACTGTCAGTGTATGCTAAATGTGGTATATCTAATGTTAGGTGAAATGCTAAAATGGTGGGTAGATTATTGGCTGAGGAATAACCCACCCACCAAGGGAAGATGATTAAGAAAAGGAAGAAAAAGGATAGAGAAATAGGATGAGAGCTCCACAAAAGTTATAAATTTAGTTTTAAATACACTCAGAGGCAGTTGCCACTGAAAATTCGTCCTCAGATACCTAAAGTGGGTAAGGACTTGGTCCAAGCTAACGGGAACCGCAGCTAGAACTTGGGCGGTTTGCTGGAGAGTGGCCTTAGTATATTCCCTCTCAAGCAGGCATAAGACTACTATGGGGAAGGGTGTTGGTCTGGCATGACTGAAAGTGACAGGTTTATTGTATGTCCTTTCAAAGAAATTCGTTTTTTCAAAGTAATTAGAAGAATGACAATAATTTGCATCAATTTTGATTTTTCCAGTTTTCGAAGTTATAAGCTTCCTGAACAGTAACCAAGTGCTTCCAAAAAGGATGGTGATAAAGGAATTATGCTTTTGAAAATAAATTTGGTAAATGAACCAGTAGTTGCATTTGGAAATAGCTAAGCTTTTAACCAGCCAGTAGCCGACTAAAAGTTTAGGCAAAGAGAAACACTTATCTTTTTGAAAACTGACCATAAGATTTTGGAGAGGATCTCCACAAGCAGGTAGCTGGCGTAGCGAGCTGTACTTGCCTTACTGGCCAGTTAGAATTAGCCTTTAAAGTTAAGAGAACTTTAACAAGATTACCACTAAGAATTCTTGCTCAAATGCAACAAGTGGTGAAAGCCCTATCAATAGGTTTAATGGCATTGAGTAGGGAGAGTTAAGGAAGACCGGATCTTGCCTAACCGTTGTGTTTTCGAAATTATAAATCCAAAAACAAATATTTAATTTATTTAAAAAGGCAAAAGAAGTTTATAACTTTAACAAACATATATTCAATCTTGTTAACAAATTTGTGGTCACAGACCTCAGATAGCATTAAACATTTGCGCCAGGCAATTAACAATTTATGAGGTTTTAAACCTTATATATATACTAAAATCCTTATAGGATTTAAAAAAGACAAATAAAATGCTTAAAGTTTAAACATCAAATTGAGTACAAGGAGTGTACTTTAAGGAATTTACAAGTAATTATTTTAGAAAAAGTTACAACTTCGAAAATAACAAAAAAGGAAGCATGTAAATGAAAAAGAAGTTCCTATTACTTCTTATGTTTATGCTGAATTACTTCTATTACAATTATACAAAGGAGGGCAGGTCACTTACTGTGAAACCTGAAGAAAAAATCAACAAGGAAGGTTCTAGACTTCCTGTATTTAGATAGTAATCACTAGAAAAATGGGGCAGGTACCCTTTCGTGAGACCCAGAAACAACTCACTAATGAGTTAAAAGAATTGTATTCTCTCGTTATAAAAGAGAAACAATGTGAGCTGGAACCGTGTATAAAACACGTAATTATACAGAAATTAAGTAATGATAAACAGCAAAATGGAAGGGCACTTCGAAGAGTGACACCTTATGGAGAAGTTACAATTTTATTAATATGTTTTGTTAGTAGAAGGTTGAGGAAAGATCATTGGGATTTAGGATCAATGTTCATGGCCTGATTTAATGTAAACGGACGATCGCGACGCGGTAGAAAAGTAGAACAAGCACTAGTTATCACTATAGTCTTTAAAATGGATGCAAAGTTCACTGTAAAAACACGGAAGTTTATGGGAAAGAAAGTTATTGCAATAATGAAGAAAACTTGTTTCACTAGGTAGGCGAGAATCTATTTCTTGAGAAGATTGTGAATTACAATTAAATACGCCATAGAACATTCCAACGGTGGACGAAAGTTTGCTATTGCAGTAATTTATAAGGAAGATTCCTCATTTTAAAAAGTATTTTCACAAGTGAGTGAAAAATACCTAACGACAAGACTCGCAGATAGAGTACAGGATCTGGAAGGTTCCAGAACGATCTTAATAGAAAGATGGGGCCAAAGATAATCCAGCGGAGGAACTTGCTTTGTAATTTATAGACAGCGGGTATTAGATAATATCCCACGTGGTGAGAAAATTTCTCATTTAGCAAGCATAAGAAAATGCTGCTTTTCACCAAGATTGGCTTGATTAGACAAAAGCCCAACATGAAAAATCCCGCGAAGAATGATTACCGCCCCACAAGTAATCTCACGCTGTCTATAAAATAATCAATAAAAGCATGTAGATAAAATTGATGAAGATGAGGTTAAAACCTTAAGTCTGTACTTATCTTGGTTGCATGTTGAAGGTGAAGTTCCCCTTGACAATATTTACTATGCCAACATGGCGTAGAAAGTAGAGTTTGCCTCTTGGTTTGAGGAGACTGGCTCGAGTTGAGCCTTAACTGAGTCGACGGCCGGCGCACAAGTGAGAGCTGCTAGACGCAGAAAAGCACTAGCCTAGACGGCATGACCAACAAGGAGTTGAGTGCACTTAAGGGAGTGAGTGCGCGTTTGCTCACGACGCAGAGAAGTGTAGAACTGAAGTGACTGAGCGAGCAGGCTGCGCGCGCGGAGAAGAGCAGTAGGGGGAGGGGAGAAGAGGGGGAAGCGGGCGAGAGAGGGGAGGAACAAAGAGGTTGCACTTAAACATGAAACAACTTTACAAAAATAAATGTTTTTCTTGATGAATGGTCTTCAAAGAGGTGATAGCTGGCGATGGTGACGAGATCTTATGGCCAGATGGAAAAGTAAATCCTCTTGCACCAGGAAGAATTGAGGAGCTTCAGAGATTCACTTCGAGATGACGCTAGGTAGGTCATAGAAGATATATATCTAGAACAGACTCATAAAAGATATAAGCGAAGTGATCACCACAGAGAAAATAGAAGATCACTGTTGGTGTTTGACTAAGAGGAAGGAATGAACAAGCAAAAGCAATAAGAATTATATTCTCTTGTACCGTGTATTCCAAGAGTACACCATACTGGGAGGGGAAAACACCAACAGAGAACAAGAAAAACAAGTAAACATTTAAAGGTAATGGTTGTTTTGTGATCGGACCGTTAGTGGTCAAGATTTTGGCCACCCTGATTCTCCCATCTCTTCCAGGATAACACTCGGTCACTCTACCAGAGGTCCAAACTAGAGGGGGTGAAACTTCCCTAACCAAGACCAAGTCCCCCACTTTAATGTCGGGACTGGAAAGAAACCACTTCTGTCTCCGTTGCAGGGAAGTTAAATATTCCAAGTTCCACCTCTTCCAAAAGGAATTGCGGAGGGCTTCAAGTTTAGGCCAAACAATAGGTAAATTAGAATCCTTGTAAGAATTGGGAAGAGGAGGAGGTACAGAAAGAGAAGTGCGTGTAAGGAAGTGACCAGGTGTAAGTGGAAGCAGGTCATCAGGGTCATTGGAAAGAGGAGTTGAAGGGCGAGAGTTAACGACACCTTCAATCACAAAATAGCTAGAAACTGCGGGAAATAAGGCACTAGTAAAGATTGCGATATGATGCGAAAAGAGAATTGACAAGTTTAAACAAAGCGTATAGAAACAAGTACATCTATTAAGGATAAGAATATACCAAATAAACAAAGGAACTATGAGAGTAGAAAGCAAGAACGCCATAGGTAACAACCTTGTAACCATAAACAATGACCTTAAGTCATAATAAATATCAAAGGGGTTACTCAGAAAAATACTTAAGTCAACGAGAAACGTGACATGACAAGTATAAATGCAAAAACACATCGAATGTAACGACGAGAAAAAACAAGTTTGTTCATCAATGAACAATAAGATCGCAAAATATGTAAGCAAAGTGCAATACATAAGCGCGTAAAGGATATGCAACGATGTTACTAAACAAGAATCGAAGCAATTGTAGAATAAGAGCGTGAGTAAGTGGGAGACATAAGCAAGCGCGGCCTTGACCCACATAGTACAACGAGATAAGGAATATAAATATCTGAAAGAGTCCTTGACTGGAACAAGTTTATTTTGGTGATGAGTTGAACGGCTTCTGCACTTACGGAAGCGACTCGCCAGACAATGGTTGGCAATCAGCCAGAGTTGAGGTAAGGGAATCTTGCTTTGACCTTTGGCAAGCATACAGGAAATAAACGATAACTTGGCCTTCCCCAAACTTGTATACAAACAAGTTTTACAAACAAGCAGTTCAAAGTCAACAAACAACACTAGTTGAATCAGCTTTGACTTAAAGCGGAACGAGTAACACGACATGTAGTCATCCGTAGCTTGGACGTGAGAAAACAATTTAAAGACATAAGAAATAAAGTAAGAAATCAATTTCGCATAATTTTGAGGATCACGGAATCCGACAATTTTCAACAGAAAAAAGCTTAATTCTTCCGAAATAGGAAGAGAAGCCGGGACATTGAGAAGGAGTTTATGCGTAAGAATAGTTATTCTAGATGCTAGAGAATTCAGATTTTCAAGCGATTTCATGAGCGACTTCCAATTGTGAGGAAGGGGGGAGGAGCCGGCCGTGGCCATCCTTCTAAATAGCGAAAGAAGTGAAACATAGCTTACAGCGAAGTGATGGTGACTGATAGCCATGGTTTTACACAAGGGGAAGATAGTTTTCGATAAAGAGTTTAAGCAATTACCTGCTATGAAAAATGACATGAGAAGGTAGACGAAGTAACACAAGGCAAGGCGAACTTGAATTGCCATTTTATGCGGGAAGAAGGCAAAATCATTTAAACAACTTACCAAGGTGGCGTAGTTGTTCACGATAAGACATCGTTTTGGCAAGTGTTTTTCAAAAGTATCGAGATCGAAACCATAAGTATTCTCTTTTTCAGAAAAGGGATTTATGTCAGCAGTGACAAAATGACATTGCGATTTGGTTTGAAGACTGGATTGTTGGATTTCACCAGTAATAACCCAACCAAAATCGGTGTCTCTAGCGACCACGGTTGAAGATAACTTGCGAACCTGTTTACGAAGGCAATTCCAGAAAACATTGGCACTGAAAAGTACATCAATGGGACCTTGAGCATTAAACTGAGGATCAGCTAACCATAAGTGCGAAGGAATCTTTAAACCGGAAGTATTAATAGAGCTGCTAGGAGTGTCCTTGCCAATACTGGTAAGAATGAGACAGTTTAAGTTAAGATTGGTGTTTCTTTGGCAAACGTCTCTGATTTTCAATTTTGAAGACTGCAAGACTTGAGTTTTCAAATTGTCAATGCCTGATACATTGATGGGAGTATGCGATGACGAAAGACCTAGTTTTTTAATTAATGATTGCGAAACAAAGTTGTGCGTTGAAGCAGAATCGAGAAGACCACGGGATCGAACCCAATTTCCAAAATTATCTTGGATTTCGAATTGTACAGTGGACAAGAGGGCTTGCGCACTGTGAGAAGTTTCGGCGTTAGAAATGCAGGAAGAAGCATTAGTTTGTTCGGAGCTGCTCTGCATGGAGTTTGAAGAAGCGGGTACTGATGACCTCGATTTTTCATGAACGTGCAATAAAGAATGGTGCGGTTTTATACAATGGAAACAGAGATTGGATGACGTGCAGTTTGAAGAAGAATGCTTAGGTGACAAGCAGTTGAAGCAATGTTTGCTATTGAAGACAAACTTCCTTCGGTCTTCGACAGCCAATTCTTTAAAGGATTTGCACAAATACAATGTGTGAAGCTTTTTACAGAGCATTTTAAAGATTTGTTGAGCGGCCTGATATGTTCTCTTGAATGATTGAAAGAAGCAGAACGAGTTTGCTTGTTCTCGACAGATGGGAGCTGATGACCCTTTGAAGAAGCAAGTTCTTTCTCAAAACTGTGACACTGGTGCTTCGTTTCGACATTTTCACACTGAAATGCGAGTGCTGTAAGGACTTGGCATCGGCTGTTAAGAAACGAGATTAAGTGTTCGAACGAAAATTCCTCCTTGCGGGCGAGTTCGATTTCCCATGCCTTTAAAGTCGAAAAATCGAATCTGGATGTAGCTAGATGAATAAGTATGGTGTCCCATGTTTGGACGGGCTGCTTAAGTTGATATAATGCTCCGACATTTAACTGCATAGAGTCTAACAAGTCTCTTAAAGAGGTGACGTCATTAGGTTTGACGGCTGGCAGGTTGAAGAGACAGCGGATATGACGAGCTACAATCAAACGTAAATTGCCATATCTCTCTTTAAGGAGATTAAAGGCGATGTGGTAGTTATCTGCGCTTAAAGGCAGTGATTGGACCAAGGCCAAGGCCTCGCTTTCCAAAGAAGTACGTAAGAAGTAGAATTTATGAATGTCGGGAATTTCCTTATTGTCATGAACGAGTGAGCAGTAAAGTTCATAAAAAGAATACCATTCACCTTCCTGGCCTGAGAAGTGCGGTAGGCTTATCTTAGGAAGTAACGGTTTCGGTTTGTTCTTGTGAACTGAAGCGTGTGCGAACTGGGCCGGATTGATGACCCTAGTGTCCGGTTCTGAGATACTGCGGATCAGGTGGTAGGCCTTTGCAATCCCTTCAAAGTACAAGGGTTCGACCTCGTCCCGATCCGATTGAAGTTCTGGGCAAGCGGATTCAATCTCGGTTTGAATTTGATCGTAATAATCATAGGACCGTTCGTACAACTTAAGGCGTTGTGTTAGGATGTCAAAATCACACTCGGCGGGATTTAATTTGTTGATAAAATTTCTGAATCTAGTGAGTTGCCCTTTATAGGAAGAACGTCTAGCAATGAGAGTTTCATCTTTTTCAGTAGGAGCCATGACAAAGAAAATAAATTGAAATACAACTCACGAAACTGTAGAACCTTGGAGATGCTGTCAAGCTGGCAGCAGCGAATAAGTAGAAAGAACGTGACACACCAAAGGAGACAGGAGCGGCCTCTTTCTCCTTCACAGGCTTTGCACGACGTAGTTATAGCTGAAAGATTAAAAGCAGATATTAATAATTTGCAAAGTATTGCCAAACAGAAAAATGACAAATGGACTCTCCCGGGTTTCTGGGACCAAATTTTGGGTAGATTATTGGCTGAGGAATAACCCACCCACCAAGGGAAGATGATTAAGAAAAGGAAGTGGGTTTCGGACTGGAGAAAAAGGATAGAGAAATAGGATGAGAGCTCCACAAAAGTTATAAATTTAGCTTTAAATACACTCAGAGGCAGTTGCCACTGAAAATTCGTCCTCGGATACCTAAAGTGGGTAAGGACTTGGTCCAAGCTAACGGGAACCGCAGCTAGAACTTGGGCGGTTTGCTGGAGAGTGGCCTTAGTATATTCCCTCTCAAGCAGGCATAAGACTACTATGGGGAAGGGTGTTGGTCTGGCATGACTGAAAGTGACAGGTTTATTGTATGTCCTTTCAAAGAAATTCGTTTTTTCAAAGTAATTAGAAGAATGACAATAATTTGCATCAATTTTGATTTTTCCAGTTTTCGAAGTTATAAGCTTCCTGAACAGTAACCAAGTGCTTCCAAAAAGGATGGTGATAAAGGAATTATGCTTTTGAAAATAAATTTGGTAAATGAACCAGTAGTTGCATTTGGAAATAGCTAAGCTTTTAACCAGCCAGTAGCCGACTAAAAGTTTAGGCAAAGAGAAACACTTATCTTTTTGAAAACTGACCATAAGATTTTGGAGAGGATCTCCACAAGCAGGTAGCTGGCGTAGCGAGCTGTACTTGCCTTACTGGCCAGTTAGAATTAGCCTTTAAAGTTAAGAGAACTTTAACAAGATTACCACTAAGAATTCTTGCTCAAATGCAACAAGTGGTGAAAGCCCTATCAATAGGTTTAATGGCATTGAGTAGGGAGAGTTAAGGAAGACCGGATCTTGCCTAACCGTTGTGTTTTCGAAATTATAAATCCAAAAACAAATATTTAATTTATTTAAAAAGGCAAAAGAAGTTTATAACTTTAACAAACATATATTCAATCTTGTTAACAAATTTGTGGTCACAGACCTCAGATAGCATTAAACTTTTGCGCCAGGCAATTAACAATTTATGAGGTTTTAAACCTTATATATATACTAAAATCCTTATAGGATTTAAAAACGACAAATAAAATGCTTAAAGTTTAAACATCAAATTGAGTACAAGGAGTGTACTTTAAGGAATTTACAAGTAATTATTTTAGAAAAAGTTACAACTTCGAAAATAACAAAAAAGGAAGCATGTAAATGAAAAAGAAGTTCCTATTACTTCTTATGTTTATGCTGAATTACTTCTATTACAATTATACAAAGGAGGGCAGGTCACTTACTGTGAAACCTGAAGAAAAAATCAACAAGGAAGGTTCTAGACTTCCTGTATTTAGATAGTAATCACTAGAAAAATGGGGCAGGTACCCTTTCGTGAGACCCAGAAACAACTCACTAATGAGTTAAAAGAATTGTATTCTCTCGTTATAAAAGAGAAACAATGTGAGCTGGAACCGTGTATAAAACACGTAATTATACAGAAATTAAGTAATGATAAACAGCAAAATGGAAGGGCACTTCGAAGAGTGACACCTTATGGAGAAGTTACAATTTTATTAATATGTTTTGTTAGCAGAAGGTTGAGGAAAGATCATTGGGATTTAGGATCAATGTTCATGGCCTGATTTAATGTAAACGGAAGATCGCGACGCGGTAGAAAAGTAGAACAAGCACTAGTTATCACTATAGTCTTTAAAATGGATGCAAAGTTCACTGTAAAAACACGGAAGTTTATGGGAAAGAAAGTTATTGCAATAATGAAGAAAACTGGTTTCACTAGGTAGGCGAGAATCTATTTCTTGAGAAGATTGTGAATTACAATTAAATACGCCATAGAACATTCCAACGGTGGACGAAAGTTTGCTATTGCAGTAATTTATAAGGAAGATTCCTCATTTTAAAAAGTATTTTCACAAGTGAGTGAAAAATACCTAACGACAAGACTCGCAGATAGAGTACAGGATCTGGAAGGTTCCAGAACGATCTTAATAGAAAGATGGGGCCAAAGATAATCCAGCGGAGGAACTTGCTTTGTAATTTATAGACAGCGGGTATTAGATAATATCCCACGTGGTGAGAAAATTTCTCATTTAGCAAGCATAAGAAAATGCTGCTTTTCACCAAGATTGGCTTGATTAGACAAAAACCCAACATGAAAAATCCCGCGAAGAATGATTACCGCCCCACAAGTAATCTCACGCTGTCTATAAAATAATCAATAAAAGCATGTAGATAAAATTGATGAAGATGAGGTTAAAACCTTAAGTCTGTACTTATCTTGGTTGCATGTTGAAGGTGAAGTTCCCCCTTGACAATATTTACTATGCCAATATGGCGTAGAAAGTAGAGTTTGCCTCTTGGTTTGAGGAGACTGGCTCGAGTTGAGCCTTAACTGAGTCGACGGCCGGCGCACAAGTGAGAGCTGCTAGACGCAGAAAAGCACTAGCCTAGACGGCATGACCAACAAGGAGTTGAGTGCACTTAAGAGAGTGAGTGCGCGGTTGCTCACGACGCAGAGAAGTGTAGAACTGAAGTGACTGAGCGAGCAGGCTGCGCGTGCGGAGAAGAGCAGTAGGGGGAGGGGAGAAGAGGGGGAAGCGGGCGAGAGAGGGGAGGAACAAAGAGGTTGCACTTAAACATGAAACAACTTTACAAAAATAAATGTTTTTCTTGATGAATGGTCTTCAAAGAGGTGATAGCTGGCGATGGTGACGAGATCTTATGGCCAGATGGAAAAGTAAATCCTCTTGCACCAGGAAGAATTGAGGAGCTTCAGAGATTCACTGCGAGATGACGCTAGGTAGGTCATAGAAGATATATATCTAGAACAGACTCATAAAAGATATAAGCGAAGTGATCACCACAGAGAAAATAGAAGATCACTGTTGGTGTTTGACTAAGAGGAAGGAATGAACAAGCAAAAGCAATAAGAATTATATTCTCTTGTACCGTGTATTCCAAGAATACACCAAATGGTGATAGAAATCCGGAGTTGGTCTGTTTGGGGTGATTATATGGTTGTAAAAATCAACTACGGTTATACTGTAATAATACAGGCTGATACTTATCTGGTTGTCTTCCTGGCTGGGACTTCGAGCAGTTTCGTGTTCACTCTGGTACACATGGTACGTACTTTTTTTCTGCAATAAACATAGGCCGGTATGCGCGGTGGTATTAAAGGTGCCGGGACGTCTTCAATAGACCGGGCAGCGCTTAGTAGAATGGCTTTTTAGTCCACGCGTGGCGAAGACAGTTCCACGGTATTTAATAGTTGTAGATCTTCCTGTATTCAATAACATACTTTCTTATCTAGATTTGGCAACGTCACACAAATGAACATTGCACTGACCTCAGAAATCACATAGGAACAAAGGGGGGAGAAAGGAAAAACCAGTTTCGTCCAGTTAACACCCGGGTTCAGTCGACCACAACTGGTGCCAGAATGAACACGAAACTGCTCGAAGTTCCAGTGGAAGACAACCGGATAATTATCAGCCTGTATTACTACAGTATAACCATAGTTGATTTTTTACAACCATTTAATCACCCCAAACAGACAAACTCCGGATTTCTCTCACCATTTTAGCATTTCACCGAACATTTGATATACGGTACTACATTTAGCATACACCGACAGTTGCATTACCAATACTGCAACTAAATAATTGTATATATTGTGAATATTTTTCACCTGTATTCTCAAACATACATGTTATAGCCTAAGTGTAATAGATCTGATGATGATCGCTTGACGATCGAAACTGATCATCCTAGTGTGTTTATTAATCTCATGTAATTTATTTCAGGATTAGGGCTTAACCCAGCTCTTTTTGGGAACATTAGTGTTGACCGACTGAAAAGCACCAAACTTTTGTTCTGGGGGACATTAAAATAAAATAAAAATATAACCCCATTTGGCCTGCAGATATTGGGGTGACACGTGATCAGCGCATCGGGTCCCCTCGGCCGTTATTCGTGGTTTTCGTGACCAGGGCGCTGCCTTACTGTCAGACACTACTCAATTGTCCTTAAGAGGCTGAGTGCACCCCGTTCCAGCCCTCACGTCAGTTTCTAAAATCCCTGACGGAGCCGAGAATTGAACCCGGGATCTCCAGGTGACAGGTAGGCGCGCTATCCCCACACCACGGGGCCGGCCATTCTGGGGGACATTACCAATTAAAATTACGGTCAATTATCACTAGTGCACTGGAAATATATGTTGTTGTTTCTTGCTAATTCGACGACGGCAGCCATGTTTGACGGGCGCATGAGGTCTCTTCAACTATTACCGAGGTGCACATGTTACTGTTGCCAGCATGTGCGATACCAAAACGATCGATCTGGATAAACATTATTGATGCGTGAGTACTCCCAATATGCGTGACAAAACCAGGGGTGTGAGCTATATATTAGCTAACACGGGCCCCCTACTAAATATTGGTTTAGGGAAAGACCATTGGTCTGGATGAAGATTATTGAGAGGTTGACAATGTTATATTTGTCCATAATTCACGCGTATAATGGCGAACGCAGCTGGAATTTTACTATTCCAGGTGAATCAGCTGCCCCTAGTAATATTGTTTTATGCAGCGCAACTAACGAGTGTTGTCAGGAAGGTCGATATTTATCTGCCCGCATCCCGTATGGTACTAATGCACTGCAAGTATATCCCGCAAACTATAATGAACCGTATTATTTTCGCCTCGTATTAGTCTCTAGTCACATCGAAGGAAAAATAACAGTGTTCAGTGTCGTTTGCGGGATATGCTTGCAGTGAATTAGTACCATACGGGATGCGGGCAGAGGAATAACGATCTTCCTGATAGCAACGTTAGTTGGGCTGCATAAAAATGTATTATTAGGGGCAGCTGATTCACCTTGTGCAAGTCGTGATCTAAATCGGGGATGGTGGGTGGGTTATAGTAAAGGAGGACTAAATATATATTACTACATAATTTCCAGATTTAATTTTTCATCATTGCAGGAGATATTTCGGCTAATTTCAGCATTTAAGTAAATTTTATCGTAGGTTCGCCGCTCATGCAGTGTTACTACACCCTCTGTCTGAAAAGTTCAACGAATGGGTCTTTATTACGAACGGATTGTTTGGCTTACCTGAAACAGCCGTTACTATCCTTCGAAGTAATCCCCGTGGATTGTCATGCACTTCTTAGAACGACTGTACAAGATCTGGCATAGTCTTCCTGAGGGATAGCCTTCAGTTGGGTCGTCACATTACGTTGGATGTCCGAAATATCCGAAAACCTCTGGCCCTTCAGGGCTTTTCGGCGACGCTGGATCCCGATACTCCATACTTTGACGCTTGCCTTCGAGGTCGTACCTCAGGCACCAGGTCTCATCACCCGTGACGATGGTTTTCAGGACCATTCCATTCCACGGAACATTGACCCATCTCACAGCCACCCGTCGCACAGGTGTGCACGTTAGGTTGCATAAATTCACCCTTCTCACTGCCGCCCGTCTGTCAGGTGTGCAAGGAAGGTTACGTAAAGTCACGCTTCTCTCTTGCTTTCAATGTAGAGTTTTGACGACCCAAACTGAAGGCTATTCCTAAAGAAGACTATGCAGGGAGTTTCCAGGACTTTTTCAGTCGTTCTCAGAAGTGCATAACCATTCGCGGGGATTACTTCGAAGGATAGTAACGGCTGTTTCAGGTAAGCCAACGACCCGTTTGTAATATAGCCCATTCACCGAACTTTTCAGACAGAGGGTGTTTAATAGATGTTTACTCCTGCTGTTTATAACCCACCCGACGTCCTTCCAAAATCCCTTCCCTTCCTTAATCAGACCCAAGTTAGCGGTCGTCTGGGCGATCGGCCTGTCAACATCCCCAGATGTATCTGCTGACAAAGTGTGTTCATCTTCCAGTCACCGTCCTTATGACGGTAGAGGAATGATCCCTCGCGGAGTCCGTAGGTAAAGCGGAGATGGGAGGATAAACGATTTAAAAAATGTAGATCGTGCATCTGGGCCTTCTCCCCAAACATCAAATAAATGAATAATTAAAAATAATATGATCAGATACAATTTCAAAGGGATATAGGCTACATTGAAAGAACAGTATTTCTTACCTTCTGTATCTACTGCGTGATCTTGGCGGGCTGCCGCGATTTCCTCATAAAACAGAAAGAATGACATATATTATTAATAAACCTCTACAAGGAAGCAAGCCACATCTGCTTCTACAAAACAAGACATTACACAATTTATCTCCCTGCCACTTGCTTTGTTACGACTGAAATTTACACACAAAAAAAAAACGGTTCAAGTATACCATTGTTTTATGCAGGGCAACGAGCGTTGTTGGTTGTTTGGTTCTTAAGTTAAGGGGCTGCGACAACGCAGTCATGTAGCCCCGTGTACTTTGTGTGTGTGTAGAATCTGTCTGATAACCGGTGTTAATTGTGATGGCTGTATAAGTGTGTGTATCTGTTTTTTAATTAAAGTAAGGACTGCAACTTTGAATTTTTCAAATAGTTCCTACTTTTGCCGCCAAACGCCACCGTCAACGACTACTAGGCCTAGTTCAGACCTTAGCTACTAGACGCCACCGCAGTCAGCTCTTGGCAACGAACGAAGAAACCTAGGAGCGTTGTTTACATTCATAACCTATACAATTTAGCTTCACACAGGTGTAATTAGTGGAAGGTTCTTTAACATGCCATAAATCTATGACATGGGACCGCCGGCATTTCTTCCTCTCCGAAGGAAGGCATAATGGGGGATTTTTAACGCTCTTAAAACGGGTGAGTTAGCCGTGGTCGTTACGGCATGACTGCTGGCAGTCGCTCACATCCGGAAGGCGAGGAGGTTCGAATCCCCCCGCCGGCAACCTTGAAGATGGTCTTCTGTGGTTTCCCATCTTCCTTCCAGGCAAATGCCGGGGTTGGTCCCTAACTAGAGGGCACAGCCGCTACCTTCCCACTCCTCGTCCTTACATTCAACTTCCCTCCCCAACGGTACTTATAGCTCACCCATTGGGTGTCCGTCTCGAAGCAGCTACAAAACTGCCGAGCCGAACATTCCCGGCACTAAATGCCATACGCAAAAAAAAAACGCTCTTAAAAAAATCCGACGGCTTCGGTCGGGTTTGAACCCGCTATCAACGAGCGTTGTTATCAGGAAGGTGAATATTTCTCTGCTTGCATCCCGTATGGTACTAATGCAAGGCAAGCATATCCTTCAAACGGTACTGAACTATTATATTTCCCTTGATGAGACTACAAACAAATACGAGGGAAAAACAAGTAGTTCCGTGAAGAACACTATACACCCTATTTTCTTGTATCTTATTTATGTTAATTGCCATTATCAACATACAAAATTTCGATTTGATTGCTGTAATAGATTCGTAGATATTGAGAACCGTCTAATTATTTCGGATGGTCGCCATGTAGGATTTTTATACATGTAGGACTTAAGAGTTATGACTTATTGTGTAGGTGTAGTATTCGAACTTCAATCGCATGATTAGGTCACAAGATATGAAAATCAGATTTTAAAATTTCGCACAGCTGCCATTTTGTAGTTTGAAAGCAATTGAAATAAATTAGATGTCAGTGGATTAAAATTAGTACACGCATTTACCGTACCAAGTTTTACTGCGCTCGGATGGTTAAATCGCGAGAAACGTAAATTTCATTATATTTCGCGTCGACGCCATGTTGGATTTGTGCTCACCCGGTTATTGAAAGTCCCATAGGTGAACTTATGTTCATAGCCTCTGTCAGCATACAAAATATTTTCAGTTTGATTGCTATCATAAATTGGTAGATATTGAGAACCGTCTAAATATTTCGGTTGGTCACCATGTTGATTTTTTTATTATTACATAGAGTAATGTACTATTAGATGACGATTTTTGCGTAGGTTCATAATTCAAACGTTCACATCGATCGCATGATTAATACATAACAAATAAACACTTAATTTTAAAATTGCGCACAGCCGCCATCATAAGGTTATGTGAACAATTGAACTAAATTTGTGTTAAGTGAGTAATATTTCCTTAATGATATCCTTTCGGTTTCCAGGTTATTTGTGGTAAAAAAAAATGAACAGGCACGTATCTTTGTTACCGTCCTATAGGCTCTACGATACCAACTGCTTTGTATCGATTTTTTTTGTTTTATTAGGTCGGCATTGTCACTGTTGTTGTTTGAGTCTTCAGTCTTTTGACTGGTTTGATGCAGCCCTCCATGCCTCCCTGTCCTGAGGTAATCGTTTCATCTCTACATAGCTGCCACACCCTACATCTGAGGCAATCTGTTTAACATATTCTAACCTTGGTCTACCCCTACAGGTCTTGTCCTCGACCCTTCCTTCCATAACTAAGCTTGCTATACCTGGGTGTCTTAGTATATGTCCTACTAACCTATCTCTTCTCTTCATTAGCAGTCGCCAGAAACATCTCTCCTCTCCCACTCGTCTTAATACCTCTTCGTTTGTAACCCTATCTACCCATCTGATCTTCATCATTCTCCTGTAACACCACATTTCAAAAGCTTCAATTCTCCTCTTTTCTGCTGCACCAATAGTCCAAGTTTCACTTCCATAGAGCTTTCAGAAGGCTTTCAGAAATGACTTCCTAATACCTAAATCTATATTCGATGTCAACAGATTCCTTTTTCGTAGAAATGCTTTCTTTGCTTGAGCCAACCTACTTTTTATATCCTCTTTGCTTCGTCCATCACTGGTTATTCTGCTTCCTAAGTATCAGAAGTCTCCTACTTCCTTCAGCTTTTCACCTGCTAATTTGATCTCCATAGAGGTTTCTGATTTATTTCGGCTGCATTCCAGTATTTTCGTTTTACATTTATTAATTTTCATCATGAATTCTTTCCGTAAGACGGAGGCCATACCATTCAAAAACTCATTCAAATCCTCAGGCTTGTCGGCCAAGATGACGATGTCATCAGCGAATCTCAGAGTTGAAATTATTTCTCCTTGAATCTTCACTCCCACTTTAAATTTTTCTCTGATTTCCTACATTGCTTGTTCAATGTAAAGATTGAAAAGTATGGGTGATAAGTTGCAGCCTTGCCTAACACCTTTCTGAATACCAGCTTCTCTCTCATGTCCTTCACCTCGAATGACTGCTGTCTGGTTTCTGTATAGATTGTAGATTACCCTCCTATCCCTGTACTTTATTCCAATAGATTTCAAAATGTCAAACAATTTAGTCCAATCAACGTTATCAAAAGCCTTTTCTATGTCTACAAATGCCATGAACGTTCTCTTATCTTTCCTTATTCTACCTTCCAAAATCAGCCTAAGAGTACAGCTTCCCTTGTTCCTATATTTCTCCTGAAACCAAACTGGTCTTCACCCAACTCCGTTTCTATCTGGCTATCAATCCTTTTATAAATTATTCTAGACAGGATCTTTGAAGCATGAGTAATCAAGCTGATCGTACGGTAATCTTCACATCTGTCAGCTCCCACTTTCTTTGGTATAGGGATGATTACATTCTTCTTGAAATCAGGGGGTACCTCTCCTGTCTCATAAATCCTACACACCAAGTGAAATAACCTGATCAGACCTTCATCTCCTATGCAGCGTAGCAACTCAATCGGTATATCATCTATGCCTGGTGCTTTGTTCCTGCTTAAGTCTTCCAAAGCTCTATCAAATTCTGATCTCAATATTAAA
This sequence comes from Meconema thalassinum, assembly GCA_946902985.2. Taxonomy (NCBI): domain Eukaryota; kingdom Metazoa; phylum Arthropoda; class Insecta; order Orthoptera; family Tettigoniidae; genus Meconema; species Meconema thalassinum. Next base: position 174,293,472 of record OX336394.1, on the reverse strand, counting down.
TCTCCTTTCGCATCCTCATCAATTTCCTCCTCCCTTTCCATTACATGATTCTCAATCTCCTTTCCCTTATACAAACTCTCTATGTAAGCTTTCCATCTCTCAACCTTTTCTTCCCCATCTGTTAGAGGCTTTCCATTTGTGTCCTTAATCTTACAGCACTTAGTCTTCTTTTCCCCGAAAGTATTCTTAATCCTCCGATAAGCAGTGTCTACTTTTCCTTATTTCAGACAATTTTCTATACCTGCACATTTCTCTTTCAACCATTCTTCTTTCGCTTCCTTGCACTCCTTGTTAACCTCATTTCTCAGACGTCTGTAATCTGCTTTCCCCTTTTCATCTCTTACATTCTTGTGTTTCCGCCTTTCATCCATCAATTCTAGTATATCCTGAGTGATCCATGGTTTTCTACCTATTCTTTCTTTCCTACCAATGTTTTCTTCTGCGGATTTTGTTATTTCATTCTTCAAAAGTGCCCATTCGTCTGCAATTGAAGTATGTTTAGGGTTTTTCATTAGTCCTTCCTTTATACTCTTCTTGAATCTTTCGTTTACATCCTTTACTTTCAGTCTGTCTATTGCCCACCTTTTTGGCTTTTGACCTTTCTTCAGTTTCTTCAACTCTAATCTGCATTTCATTACAACCAGATTGTAATCAGAGTTTATGTCAGCACCAGGATATGTTTTACAATCCAAAATCTGGTTTCGAAACCTCTGCTTGACCATAATGAAGTCGATTTGGTAACGCCCTGTATCTCCTGGTCTCATCTATGTGTATATTCTTCTATTGTGGTTATTGAATAAGGTGTTAGCTATGACCAACTCATGCTCGGTGCAGAATTCCATCAGCCTGCTTCCTCGATCATTCCTTTCACCTAATCCGAAATCTCCTACTATCTTCCTTTCTCTCTCTTTTCCTACCACAGCATTCCAATCTCCCATTACTATAGCATTTTCATCACCCTTGATATACCTTAGAATTTCGTCTATTTCTTCGTAGACCTTTTCAACATCCTCATCATCAGCTTGACTGGTAGGCACATAGACTTGTACCACTGTGGTGCAGGTAGGTTTAGTATTGATTTTTGCTCCAATAATCCGTTCACTATATTGCTCATAATATTCCACCCGCTGTCCAAGTTTCCTACTCAATATGAGACCAACCCCTGCTTGGCCATTGTTTGATTTAGTGCTAATGACCCTATAGTCTCCTGACCAAAAGTCCTGAATTCAACAAAAATCTTCGGATTAATTGTGGCTTAATACAATTCAGTACTTGATTAATACGTACATTTGCATAACAGAATCAGTCTCACAAACTAATGATTACAATACAAAAATTATATTTCATAGCTTTAACAGCTTATAATTTGCTTACATACTAACAATGCCCAAGCCAACTTGAAGAGTCATGTAGCCCCGTGTACTTTGGGTGTGTGTAGAATCTGTCTGATAACCAGTGTTAATTGTGGTGGCTGTATTAGTGTGTGTTTCTGTTTTCAATTCAAGTAAGGACTGCAGACATTGATATTTTTCAAGTAGTTCCTAGTTTTGCCACCAAACGCCACCGTCAACGACTACTAGTTCAGAACTTGGTTACCAGACGCCACCATTGTTGGCTCCTGGCGACGAACGTATGAACCTAAGAGCGTTTGTCAAATGTTTAACTATAATTTAGCTTCACACAGGTGTAATTAGTGGAAGGTTCTTTAACATGCCATAAATCTATGACATGGAACCGACGGCTTTACTTCTCCTCCGAAGGAAGGCATATGCTACAACGTTAACCATAGGTAAGTTACGTCATGCAGCCCGGTAGGTAAGAGAGAGAGGTGGATATAGCTTTGTGACGGGTACGTCATATGCTACATGATCTCGCTTCCGGACCTCTACTTGTCTATGCAAGAATCATGTCTCCACACTCTGTTTCCCTCCCCTCTTCCTGTAACGTCATACGCTGTCTCGTGACAGGTTTTCGCATGTTTGCATACTTAAGTGGCCTCCCTTCGTGCCAACACCTCTCCTCTATGACTATCTCGCTTCCCAGATCTCTTCCAGTTTTCAACAGGGCGAGGAGAGAAAATTTTCTATGTTGCGGGTGCTTTTACTGCCGATTCTCATGAGAAATGAATGGTGGCGAATGAAACTCGGCTAGGCGATGGAAGGTAGCGGTTGTGGCATCCATCCAGGTATTTGTCTGGCGGTGAAAATGGGAAATCGGAGGGAATATGGGTGAATTTGGGGTAAATCTAGGAAATTTGGGAAATTTTACGGAATTTGGGGTAGAGAATTCGCAGGAACCATGTGATGGTTGTATAGTGATAAGTCACCGCCCGTTGACTAGCATCTACCATTACACAACAGTGGGTCGGGAAGCCCCGGATGCGGTCATAACATTGATTACATACGCAGCTGTCGAGACACCTCAAGAGGAATGTTGGATACATTTAGGGGGTTTAGGTGAAATCTGTGGTAATCTTGGATGAATTTGAGGAAGTTAAGGGAATTTGGGAGGTATCTGGGGTACATTATAGGATATTTGGGAGAAATCTGGAGGGAATTTGGAGAAAATCTGGAGAATTTGGTGAGAAATTTCGGGAATTTGGGGAGAATCTGGAGGGAATTATGGGAAAATCTGGGGAATTTTAGGGAATCTCGGAGAATTTGGGGTTAATCTGGAAAATGTAGGGAATTGGGGTAAATGTGGAGAATTTTGGGGTATACCTGGGGATAGATTAGGGAGGAATCCTGAGGATTTGAGAAATTCTAGGAATTTTAGGTAATTTCGAGAAATTTGGGGAATTTTAGGGACATTCAGGTGAATTCTGAGGGTGAGAGTGGTGGGGGTAGGGGATGGGGAGGGAGTAGTGGGGGTGAGGGGTAGTAGGTAGGCCTCCATCTTGAAAGAGTCGCGAGTGTGCATGCTTATGAAAGAGTGCCGCTGGAGTTCCAGTGTATCACTACTTATACTCCATACGTTCACGATGGTGGCTGGGTGTATTCTGGAGAGTTAATAGTAATCGAATTGGATCTGGCTTTGGAACACTGCCCAGTTGATATTATTGGCTTAAGCAACATGAGGAAACTTGGAGAAGTAATCATTGAGATAAACGATGGACGCATATTCACATACGACGGACAAACGATAGGGTAAAAAGTAGTAGATTTTATCATAAGTCAACTCGTAAAGTCAAGGATCAAGGGAATAGTGGACAAATCAGCGTGGGTCATCATACTATCTCTGGAAGTAAGTATAAGAATCTTACTATCAATCAGGTGTATGCTTCGACGGATGATGCCACAGACGACGATCTATGGGGGCGCACTGGACCTGTCTAAAGACGACAAACTTTGTATTAGGAGATATTAGCAGCAAAATTGGGGTAAAGGAGAATGAATGGGAAGATCCAATATGAGCTTTCAAAGTAGGAACAAGAAACGAGAAGAGAGGCAATTACATTTCACCCAAAGCCACAGACTGGCGATTTCGAACTCGTTCTTCAAGATAAAAGTGGCATTGGCCTTCCCGAGATAGAAGAACAAAAAGCGAGATTGACTTCATCCTCACAGACAAAATAAAGTACGTGAAGGACGCACAGGTAATCAGCAGCTTGAATTTTTACTCGGATCGCAGGAAGATAGGCATTGAGAAACGGAGTAGGAATAAATGCAATACTCAGCGTCACAGAATCGGCAATTTAAATGTTACATCCTACAAATAAGAATTACGTAAGAGACTCGTGGAGAGACTGGTATATTTAGGTGTGCGATTTGAACTCGAATTTAGTATACATAAGAAAATGCATGAGGCGAGATTCGAACTGTCTTGTGTGACAATGCATGCCAAGAAATAAAGAAGTAGTATGAAGAACGTTTTAAACACACAAATACTCTGTGATGATAATAAAAGCTATATATGAGTTGCGGAAGGAAATTACAGCTTTTATAACAAGCCAGAATGACGTTGGATCTGTGAATTTTATTTTAACACAGGGGAGAATCAGATTTATAGTAGCTGTATTCTGACCAAAGTTACAAGCAAGTCGATTAAGACTTGTAAGCCAAGCAGCGTCAACAGGAGAGCTGCACGCGTCACCACTTTTGAAAGAAAGATAAAGAAAGATTTGGCGCACGCCACCAATGACTTTGATAAGAACAATGAGATTTGCTTGACAACAGATCAACCAATCATATAATTCCATTAATATGAGGAATAAAATATTATATTTTTAAAATGGAAATTATACAGTAGTAAAGCACGCTATTGTCAAGAGGACCAGAAACGAAATTTATTCATCAAAACAGAATTTAATATTAATTATTACAAGAGGAGATATCTGCAAATAAGAGTAATTAAGAAGCGTGCGAGGCTAGTTTACCGCCATTTTGAACCCAGGAGACACGTGGCAGCAGAGAAGAAGCATCATTCTATTACTTCGTCAGGTCGAGGCCAGACCTTGACAACCAGCGCTTCAGAGAAATACTACCACACATACATTGATAGCAACGGTATTAGAAACTTTGACCGAGGGAGAGCCTTCGATAGCCCTCAACTAGAACAAACATCGTCCGTGAAGAAACACGAGATTGAAATATTGAGAACTTGAAGCTACAACGCAATGAATAAGAACGCTTTTATTAGCAACGAAACATTCTATTAAACTTCAGCTACAATTACGACAAATATTCAACGCAAAGTACTAAGTTATTCTACAAAAGTACTTCAGTATATTCAGTGTTATATCAAGCATATTTCCACTACAACAAGAGAAAGTTAGTTAGTTATTGTTGTTTTAAGGGGCGGAACTACGAGGTCATCTGCCCCGAATTTGAGAAACATTTCACGATTATTTCAACCTCAAGTCGGAGGAGACATTTATACTGTGAACCTACATTGGAAGTTATGATGATTAACTAAATCATGGAGGGAAGCTAGTCTACATTCGATGTATGGGAATCTAGAGTGGACCAGACGACCACGGTTACCACAGAATTCCACTGCTAGATGAACAGCAGCCATCTGAATACATCATTGTTACTACGATATGAATTTCCAATGTCACCTAGGAAAGTTCATGTGACAAACACTTCAGCTGTTAACAACATGCATATCTACAAGAGAGCAGTGGTTAGAAGCGATAATTCTACAAAGCTATCTTGCTTGGAAACTTACGGGTATCTAGACTGGTACAGTCGAGAAGAGAGAAGATGTGAGCTGAGTCGAGACCAACAGCATAGACCACAGCGGGAGCAGGGGAGCGTGCGAGCCCAGGTGCTTGCTTGCTTCTGGCACGCGTCGAATAGCAGGTCCCGAGCGACAGTCAAGCCATGCGTCATTGGAATGCCGATTCGCAACACTCAACTAATAGCCCAGATTATTGCACGAACTTCATGGCAGAAGGTACAGAAAAGTTTGCCTTATAAGTAGTAATTTGCCATATTTTGGGGGTATCTCAGATGTTGACCAACATATATTTCATTGTAACTATTTATAACTCATGTTATTAAGTTGTCTATTTTAGGGTAAATTTTAAAAGTAAATTTTGACGTCAGCGTGTGTCGTTTTTGACGTATATGAGTAATATTTAGGATTTCATTGATATTTAATAATTTTTGCAAGTATATTTTGTAACTCTTCAATTTAAACGAATGCGTTTTATGAGAGTGGAATGCGTCGATGGGAAAGTTGTATTAGTAGGAATGCAATGATAGTATTGTTGTATTATGAAGTAGGTGTCGATAGTAATATTGTACTGTGAGGAAACTTCGCCAGTAACATTATAAATTTGTTAATACTATTTAATATGATATGAAACGAGTATAAATACTTGGCCGATACTTTGGAAATGTATGATAAGAATATGTAACATTATAAATGTTATTGATATAATTATGTCAGGAAATGAGAACACGTAATTGAAGTGTATGTTGGATAATGACATTACTAGAGTTAGTTGTTTTAAGGGGAGGAACTACGAGGTCATCTGCCCCTACATTACTAGAGTAATTAACTCATTGAAAGGATTAACACGAAAGTCATTATGTCTTATATGCCATTGTAAAATGCGAATTATGAAGACAATGGGATTTGTACATCAACCTGTTGTCAGTATAAAGTTGAAATGAATTATTAAGAATTTATATTCAAGAAATATTACCAGGAAGGGAGGATATGTTTTCATTTTTATTAAATAAAACGGATATGTGCAGACTATGATCTCAGGAGATGTATATATTTATAAATTTCATTGTAACGTGGATGAATATGAAAGTTGAAATATACAAGCCAGAATGTAACTACAGACAGTGTAGAGTTGTACAAGAACGATATATATATTTAAAAAAAGTAGAAAGAAGAATAGCTAGAACATGCATAAATAAAAAATATCAGAAAGATGTACAGTGGCGGATAATACCAAATGAAGTGGTATACAGAGAACTGGAGCCCATCACTGATACTATTCGGAAGAAACGGCTTTCTTTCTTTGGTCACATCATGAGGACACCAGAAACCAGGTTATCTAGAAAAATTGTAGTGAAACTTTGGAATATGAAACAGCAAGTAGGATGGATTAAGGAAATTAGAGAAGATATGAAAGAATTGGAAATAACCTTGGATGACTTGCAAAACAAAACAACAAAATAAAAAAAAACTGAGATATATAAAAATAAGATTTCAGGCTAAAATAGACAAACGTAATACAGTAAAAAGGGTATTTACAGATGAGGAACGCCTGAGAAGATCAGAGCGAATGAAGAGCTACTGGGCGACTCGGAAAGGAAACTTACTGAAGAAGAGGACCAAGAAATGATTGACTGAAGTGGTCCAATGAGGCCGTAAAAGCAGAAGAAGAAGAAGAATATATATATATATATATATATATATATATATATATATATTGTGGAAAGGAACAAGTAATGTATTAAAAGGAACGAAGAGAATGTATAATGGTAGGAGGTTATTTTTACAATGTGCATCATGAAAGATATATCACATTTGCGTATATATTCAGTAGGTTCACAGATTCTGATACATTGTGTGAATGTATACAGATGGTTATTTGATATTAGTAATGTCGTGCTGCATCGTAGTAAAGAGTATCATGTTATATGAGTACAGGCGTAGTGTAGACACTATAGGATTGCCTTGTTCACAAAGTAAAGAGGTATTTAAGTAAATTGCAGGGAAGCAACGTTTGTACAAGTTGGAAGTAAAGTTTATGGAGAAACTGTATGTATTTTTGTGAGGAACATGTATGTGAAGGTTAATGCCACGATCCACGTAGATATTATTTATCGTTATTGAGATAGTTTTTCAAAGTATTCCGGAAACTATTGGATTTATTAATTGATTATGGAATTATAGAGCCGTAATTAGCTTCATCGCTTGTTACTAAGGTTCACTTGAATATGACAAGATTTAAACAGAATGTAAAACGTGTAAACAGTGAATTTATCTAATGAGAGACTTTTTAAATAAAGTATGAAGGAACGAGAAAGATTCAGGTGGATCTGAGAGAGATCTGAGCCAGTTAGTAGTTAGTTATTGTTGTTTTATGGGGCGGAACTACGAGGTCATCTGCCCCTCTTAACACAGATTAAAGAATACAAATTCGGAATTGAATTTAACATTTTCAGGTGGACACATAAATTTAAAAATACAATAAAACGAAAACAAATAAAAAATAAAATATAAAAATAAACAAAAATTACGGAAAAACAAAACATTATCATTCAAAAACGAACAAGTCGTTGAGTCAATGTTCACTGGAGAATTTAGATTGCTGGCCCTAACCCACTCTCACTTATAAAGCGCATAACGCGATCAGAAGCCACCGCGTCATCGGCTAATATAAGTTTGAGTGTCATCTGCCAACCAAGGTTTCTTTGTAAGTCAGCAAGATCCACACACTCGGTGAAAATGTGGGCCACGGTGAAAACGGCTACACAGGTACAAAGTAGGGGGTCTTCCCTTCTCATCAGATACGATTGGGTGGATCTTGTGATCTGAGCCAGATATCGTGCTGGACTCGATAATGTAATTTATGTGAATATTAATAATAATAATTTTAATAACTTAATAATGTAATTTAGGATTGTTAATGAACCACGAAGTTCATATTAATGTATTACGTAGGGAGAGAAACTGTAAATAGTATTTTATTGGAGAGAATCGTCTTTGAAGAACAGCAGATCACTACAGGCTGTGTCATAAGTCATGACAAACTTTAAAAAGTTTTAAATGTAATTAATATTTGGAGATGAAAGTTTAAGATGAGTAAGGAGGACATAGTTATTGTCCAGATTCCTTTTTCACAGGAATTGTCTACAGATTGTTGATTTATTTAATTTGATTTTATTTGAATTTTTATTTAGGTCAGGGACATACATGTAATGTCCACCTTTTGGAGAAATATTTTAACAAGCACTGTTTTTAGTATGCTTGTCCGTTTTATAGAAGCTGATATTTGTTCATTGGATAATCGCCATACGAGAGTACTACTAGTGAGATGCTGGCGCCCGTTTTTCTTTTAGACCGTTCACCCCCGTGATACAGGATTCTTGTCCTACCATACCTTTAATCCTTATGATTTGTATGTAACTAGTTAGTAGTACTGCCGTATGACCGTATGCACCGAGAGTTTCCTAGTTATACATCTAGTAGGGAAGTGTTGATTTATCTAGCTGGGTATCGACCTCTCTGCAATCCTTACCATCTCAGCGGATATAGGTGGTGACTATGCGGAATTCGGGTACAGTACGGAGATTCTAGAAGTGTACGACACTTTGAAAAACTCAATTAAGGAGACTTCGTCGACTGGGACTGAACCTTCATCCGGCCAATCTCAATTTAAAAATAAAATATTAGTGAAGAAGAGAGAGGTCGTGCGCCGCCGTCCCTCACGCCCTCCTGCTGACTCCTGCATATGCTGGCCCTAACGCTCCCACAGCAAGGAGAATCTCCAGGAAAGGTATGTGGAAAAGGATGAAATACCTCAGTAGCCAGATAGCCAGGTCAGACTTGAAACTTGGACAGAGCCCTGGAGACGACGGTATTAATGATGGGCTCTTCAAAATAGGAATAGAGGAACTTATTTCACCAGCAACCGAAATGTTTAATATGATTCTTTCTGTGGAAGAAATCCCAGAACATTGGAAAGCGATCACCAACATCTTATTACACAAGAAAGGTAATAGAGATAACCTAGACAATTACAGATTGGTGAGTCATGTGTCCAATCTAAACAAGCTATTCTCGAAAGCTATACTTTTCCGAACTAGCCGATTTTTTACCCTCCGAAGTAGGGTAGGTATGTGTGGCTTTTTAAATAAATTATATGATCATTTATCAAGTCAGTTAGTTATTATTGTTTTAAGGGGCGGAACTACGAGGTCATCTGCCCCTAATCATTTATCTAAGCCTGGACTATTTATTGTCAGATTATCTTTTTGAGGATGTGTTCCTTGGGCTGGTATATAAACAATTGCCTCTCACCCAACCCGATACTACCCGAGATTAACAGTCCCGAGTGGGCTAGTCTGAGAACACATTCTATCCTCACAGTAGCGGCCTCGGTGGCGTAGTTGGTAGCATGCTGAACTGCTGTGCCCTAGATAGCGAGTTCAAACCCGGCCGAAGTCATCGAATTTTTTAAGAGCGTTAAAATCCTTCAGTATGCCTTCCTTCGCAGGGGAAGTGAAGCCGACGGTCCCATGTCATAGATTTATGGCATGTAAAATATCCTTCCTGTAACTAAACTTGTGTGAAGCTAAATTTCTAGGTTAGATTTCGTTGAAACGCTCTATCATAGTTCCAACGTTCACCACTAGGTGTCAGTGACATCTGGTAGCGAAAGTTGGAACTACTTGAAATTGAGCGGAATTTGTAGCTCACCCCATGGGTGTCCACTTTAAGCAGCTACAGCCTCTGGCGAGCCGAACATGTCCTCGGGCACCCGGCACTAAAAGCCATACGCTAAATAAATAAATAAATAAATAAATAAATAAATAAATAAATAAATAAATAAATAAATAAATAAATAAATAAATACAATATCCTTTCAGTGTGTGGGTTGGAAGGAAAGGGGAGTCGAGAGGGCTGTCGGTGGTCAATGGTCCGCCGATATTCCTGTCTGACGGGCACAATACACTGTTTAAAAACATACAGAAAGACTGTACACATTTTATGAATTTCCTTTCAATTCCTACTCAGGTCATGGGAACTTTTTCGGGCTGATGTCTCATTTGAACAGCGAGGAAATATATTATAACCACATAAAAAGTGTAGGCTACCGTAATTTGGGGGTACTGCACTTGGAACAAAACTGGCAGGGCTGATCGAGGGTGTCGCTGCAGCTACAAAGGATACTTGAAATTCGGGAGCATCCATAACACGGTACCTCTTACGAGCGTCGTTATATGAATGCCTATTAAGAGTCCTGATGTCTTAGATATTGACTTTCTTAGTGAACTCAGGACACTGCTTGGATCATGCAGCGTGGCTTCCCTGGCAGTTGGGACATATTGGGGGAGGCGTACACATCTCACCCTTGTGTGTCCCTTTTCCGCACAAGCTGCACTCGGCCTTGACAGTGCACCTGGCAGAAACATACCCGAATTTCTGGCATTGAAGCAGCGCATACATGTAGGCTAAACATTGCAAATAGGCCACCTGTTTAGCTACCACATTACCCTCAAAACGGAGAACAAAAGCGCCGGTGTCGACTGTCTGTTCCCCGATTTTCCGGATGATGCGCCTAATTTTGGTGACGCCCCTCTTCCCCAGATCCCTCAAACGTTCCGCGTCACTATTGAGAATTAGATCGTGATGGAATATAACTCCACAGAACTCCTTCAGCAGGAGGCTGCGTGGCGCAGTCGGTAGAGGCGCTGAGCTTCTAGCTGAAAGAGAGTGGGTTCGATCCCCACCCAGGTAGTGGATTTTATAAATAACAATTTAGAAACAAAATTACCACTTTCGGAAACGCAGCCCACACCAGAAATGAGTACCAGGGTAATTCCTGGGAGCAAAGACGGCCGGATGTGTAGCTGACAACTCCACCCCATCCAGGGCCGATGTAACAAAAAGTGGAAGCCTCTACCATCCTCTACACCCAGGGCCTACATGGCCTGTATGGAGTTGGCTTTGCTTTGATTTGAACTCCTTTAGCAGGTTGTGCTTTGCTACCTTAACAGGCATTTCGTCGAAGTACGTTCATTCTAGCAACGCTTTGTTTTGCTTCCGGTCAACGGTATATAGGAAGAGCTGACCGTTCCAGAGTTTGGAAATCCTGGTTTCGAAATTTCCCCAGGATTTCTTCTGAAAAATAATCGATTTCACCAGCTTAACATCTCTCTCGTCTAACTTGGCAGCTACCAGGTAACGAGGAAATCTGTCACCGGGGAAACGGTGGTTAAAAAGCTTCATCCTAAGGTGTAACAGTTTATTATATAACATTTCCTTCACAGGTGTGCTCCTCGAGAGGAAACTCTAAACACAATAAAATGTCCCTATACCTGTACACCCTTTCACTGTACAAGGAAACATCAAGTCATCCTTTCCTTCGGGTGAGCGATATTTCCAAGTTATGTTTTAAGTTATTGTTCTCGGAATGCTACCGCAGTTCTTCCTTGATGACAATACTAAATGGGCTTAACCATTTCTGACGTACATTCCTTATCGGCTATTTAACATGGGCTACAATGATGTTGCCTTATTCTGAATCTACACAAAACTCAAATTTCAGAGGTACATATTAATGGTGTTTCAAGAGAAGCTAAAATCAGAAAAGGAGTAAGGAAGGCTGCCACTGTCACCTTAACTCTTTAACCTGTTCATAGAGAATGCAGTTAGATAAATGAAAGAGAAAAGAACGGGGGTGAAGCTTAATGGTTTACAGGATGCGACACTACAGTATGCAGATGACATTGCACTCTGGGCTAATTCTAAAGAGGATGTGTAAGATGCTAAAAATATTCAACAAATCCTTAGAAAACTTCAAACTAAAATCAATACTAAGAAGATTAAATTAATGATAGTTGACAAAACGGAGCCCACAACTAGTTAGTTAGTTAGTTAGTTATCGTTGTTTTAAGGGACGGAACTACGAGGTCATCTGCCCATCTTGACACAGATAAAAGAATACAAATTTGGAATTGAATTTAACATTTAGAGGTGGACACCTAAATTTGAAAAGACCAAAAACTAATCAAACAAAAAATTGAATACAAAATAAGAATTATAAATGTAAACAAAAATTACGGAAAAACAAAAAATTATCATTAAAAAACGAACAAGTCGTTGAGTCAATGTACACTGGGAAATTTAGATTGCTGGCCCTAACCCACTCTCACTTATAAAGCGGATAACGCGATCAGCAGCCACCACGTCATCGGCTAATATAAGTGTGAGTGTCATCTGCAAACCAAGGTTTCTTCGTAATTCAGCAAGATCCACACACTCGGTTAAAATGTGGGCCACGGTGAAAACGGCTCCACAGGTACAAAGTGGGGGTATTCCCTTCTCATTAGGTACGAGTGGGTGGATCTTGTATGCCCTATCCTTAGCCTACACAAAATGACGGACACTCTCCGTGACCGGAAAGAGCTCCGCCACACGCAAATAGTTCCCTTAATCGCTCTCAGTTTACTGGAGCCTACAACTAGAAGAAACATAAAAGTGAATAACACTGCAATTGAACAAATCACAGAATTCCCCTATTTGGGTAGAGTGATAACCTCTAATAACAAGTGCCTGTCATAAATCAAGAAAAGAATTGTGGTAGCAAAACAAACCCTCCGAAATAAAAAGAACTTATTGCTAAATAATCACGTTAGATGGAGGACTAGAACGTCATTTCTCAAGGCCTTTGCTTGGAGTACGGAGTATCTTACTGTATGGAAGCGAAACCTGAACACTAGGGAAACTGGAGGAAACAAAACTTAAGGCTGCAGAAATGTGGTATTGGAGAAGAGTGACAAGAACAAGTTGGATGGACAGGAAAACAAATGATCTTGCTCTGCAGGACGTGAAGGAGGATTGATGTTTATTGAAAACAATAAAGAAGAGGAAAACAAAGTTCCTTGGACATGTATTCAGGCACAAATCTCTTCCCCAAACCATTATAGAGGGCAAAGTATTAGGAAAGAAACCTAGGGGACGTCCAAGGATGGCGTACATTAAGAACTCCATTGGAGAACTGGCACGTGGTTCTTATGGCAGCATGAAGAGACTAGCAGAAAACCGTAAAATGTGGCTGCAGCGGCAAGGCTTTGCCTTTAGTAAATGATGATGATGATGATGATGATGATTATGTAATGAAATCTTTTGCAATACTTGGCTACAATGATACAGTAATTCATTTTTAGCATACATCCTACATAATTAATTACACAATGATTATAAAATTAATACATCTGAATCATAAAATGATTCTATATTACGTGATGAGCTTAAATAATAAGGAAATTGTACATCAAATATGTAATATTGGTATATTACAATACAATTTGAGCAAGCCAACACACACTAATAGATACCTGAATGTCCGTTCCTATCGTCCTTCAAAATAAGTACAAGGTGTTCTCCGCACGCTAGTCCAGCGAGAATGCATTGCTGATTCTGAAGATCTAGGAAAAGAAAAGGACACTCTGAGACGAGTATTCAAACATAACAGAAATTTAACAAGTAGTTCCGTGAAGAACTATAATAGCCTATTTTCATATATCTTATTGGTCTTCTCTATTAAAAATTCTCTCGCCTGTTAAAAGGACCACCATGTTGGATTTTTCTATATATAGGTCATAGACTTATGTACCAAGAGATGAAAATTATTGCTTTGGTTCATTATACAAATCTTCACTTCGACCGCATGATTAAGGATGCAAAAGATAAAATTTCGCACAGCCACCATCTTGAGTTTATGAAAACAATTGAATTAAATTAGATGCCGGTATATTAAATTTTGTATAAACATTTACCGTATCAAGTGTCATTGTGTTGGGATAATGAAATCACGAGAAAACTCCATTTAAATATTTTAACTTTGCTTGGCCGCTATGTTGGTTTTGTACTTAACAAGTGTTTCAAAGTTATATAGATGAAGTTATTTTAGTATTTTCTATCACCATACAATATTTCAGGGTGATATCAATAACAGGTTTGCATACCGTATATAGAATGACGGTGAAATATTTCTCACGGCTGCCATCTTGTATCGGTGAAACGTATTAACATTTGAGAAGCCTGGTCGAGGTCGGACGAGTTGCATTGAAATCTCTCCAGCCGTTTAGGTGTTATTACGAGGAGGGGGCACACTCACAGATCACACAGACCCACGGACACATGGTGATCTCATAAGCTTATATTTCATATGATAAAGGCTAAAATATGCAGAACCACAGTAAGTTTTACCCTAAACCCAGTTCATACGTGAAAGAGGAAGAGCGAGCTACAGCTACATCGATGTTGCCGTGTGCCGACGGTGTTTTGTTTTAAGTAACCACAATGTCTGCATCCTAAAACCAGGTTCCGACCGCCAAAGAAAAATTAGACATCTGCTGTGCAGTATGAAGGATTCGGTCCGAGTCACCGAGTAACAGTGTTTCGTGCAACGAGAACAGAGAAGAATAGAGGGCAATGGCGACACGCGGTTCGCCAAGCGAAGTCTGGCCATTTCCCGCAATGTGTTAACTCACTGTGTATTCTGCAATTCGCAGTAGTGATTGACAAATTCCTGGGTGGCATGTGCCGAGTGGTGTATGTTAACGTGCCAGTTTTCCATAGACGAAAAGTTATTCAAGCTGGGGAAGCACTCAGGTTTAATAACTTAACCGAAAGGAAAGCCAATGCTGGTGAACTAAGTAATCAACTCTTGTGTGGGCCGGAGAAATCTCTTCTACCAGGATCATTTTCTTATTTCTTGATGAAAGCAAATTTAATTGGTTAATTAGAGCTGCGGCAGAGACATATCTCGACATTAGGTTATATCATAATTCGAGATGCACTAATAGTGCAATGCACCGAAAATATGTTCGTCAGGTGTATTACAAACTCGTACTCTTTAATGGCCAGTAAACGATCAGAAGGGACAGTTCATTCATGCTTACGTTATTTATACACACACTTATACTTGCTTACAGTATGAAAGAATGCCATTAAAAAAAGTTTAAAAGGCAATTTCTGTGTGTCACAAAAATTAATTTCCTTCAGGTAGATTTTGTCAAGGGTTCTTGGATATTACGGTAATTTGTGAAATTGAAAGTAATTCATGAACACGAGGACAGAAATGAAAGCTACATCAATTATATGCTGAGTTTTTGTAAGAAATAAACAAAACTTCTAAGGTATTTTGGTTTAACTTTAGAACTTGTTAAAGGCATCTGCCTGAGAAACAATCGATCGTTGTTTAAAGCAGTATAACTATTCTTGAAAGGTGAAGGCATGTAAACTGTTGCGTAATTTATGTTGATTACATTTCATTTCACGAATATATATACGTAATACTGTACTCCCTAATATCCATGGAATCTAAGTCGAAATTGAAAATACATCACTTAGAGCTGAATGCTTTGTTATTTTTAATGCACCGTTCTCTCTCTATTCAAACATATGAAGCAGTTATTAGTGGCAATACAGTTAATATACAGTATAACAGCAATCTTAGCAGTAATACAGCATAAACCTGATCGCGCGACTATGCAGAATGTGATTAGCGCTTCGCTGCTTGGTTATATAGTGGTGGGGGAAGCAGACTTCTCGCTGCTTCACGTGCCACACAGTCACTCGCTACACCTTGTCGTCTCTACTCTTCTCTGTCCTCGTTGATTCAGTGCATCCAAAGTGATCATGCCTACATAGCAGTGGCGTAACTCAATATAAAATTTGAGGGGAAGATTTTGAAATATAACAAGTTCCCAAAGTACTTAGGAGTAATGCTGGACCGAACACTCTCTTACAAGCAACACCTCCCGAGCACAGCAGCTAAAATTAGAAGCCGCAACAATATATTGCTAAAGCTATGTGGAACATCTTGGGGGGCTTCTGCCACTACTACAAGATGCTCTGCCTTAGGTCTAGCCTTCTCTGTGGCTGAATATTGCGCCCCAGTTTGGCTCAATAGTCCACATGTCAAACTCGTTGACACCCAGTTGAACAACACCATGAGACTAATCACTGGTTGTATAAGAACTACACCAGCATATTGGCTTCCAGCCCTCATCTATATTCTTCCACCCCACCTTCGTAGAGAAGTTGCCTTGCTACGGGAGTACTACTAGATTATGGATCACCCTACACTACCTATTCATGAAGACATCCCCTCCCTTCAAATGAACAGGCTCAAATCCAGGAAGCCACCCATTTGTCATGCCCAGAGGCTTGTCAGAAACCATTTTGATTCCAGCATGCAGTGGATTAGTGAATGGACACTAAAAGCTTGTCCTGAGTCGAGCTTCTTCCTGGACCCTACAAGAACATCCACTCCAGTTTCCGATTTGCCTAGGAGGGCTTGGGCAACTCTCAATAGGATTCGGACAAACCATGGAGTATGCAATGGAACTTGGTTCAAATGGGGAAAAATTTCGTCTCCTCAGTGTGATTGTGGTGCTCCGAATCAAACCATCCAACACATTACAACTGACTGTCCTCTGAGGGCATATGGAGGGGACTGGATCGACTTCCTGTTGGCGACACCAGACGAGGGCCAATGGATAGACTCATTAGACCTGAGACTGTAAATAGTGTAAATAGTAAAAATAATGTGCAGTAGATTTTAAAGTGATTTTCTTTGTACTCTGAAATCTTGTATTGATTATAAACGATAAATAATAACAATAAATAATAATAGGGAAAGGGGGGGGGGGTGATGTGATTAGGGGGATCATTCCCCCAGAGACAAATAATGAAAATATAAAATTTGATGTACGGTAGTTTTTATTTTATTTTGATTAAAACCAATCTTCTAATTGATGAACAATTACTGGATTGTGTTTGATAGCATTTCTTTTCACTTGTGTAATTCTTTCTTAGCGTTACACTGACTTACGACTTATTGAATGAGCAAATCGTTCTGCTGCATATTGCACAGACCGTGTTGAGATCCCCTTAGTGACCCTTCGTCGTGGAGCGGCGAATAAGTCAACCGGGATGTGAGGGAAGAGAGACGTGACTAGGTCGCCGCTCGGTCTGTGCAATATGCAACCAAGTGCCAATCAGTGACCAAATGTAAAAAGTGCAACTACACGTCATTTCTATGTTTTAATGTTTTAGCAATATAGAACTTCCACAACATATATCAAGCAAGTTTTTATCAAGTTGAACAGTTTTAATCGCAACAAGCATGGCACAGGGATTTGCCAATATGAATAAAATGACTATTGTCAACCATCAGAGTTGATATGTTTAGATAGTTATAGAATGGGACAATTTTTCCAGGTGCATGGACAATGAGGCATCCGGGTCTATATCAAATGACTATTTAATGAATTGCATTGTATTTGAGTGTATGTTTTTTACCCATAAGTGTTTTAATATGTATGTACCAGTGATAACATCTGCAAATACAATTAGTATTGAAAAGACGGAACGGAGTATAGATTATTAAGTGGAATTTAAATCACGCCCTCCTGCTGACTCCTGCATATGCTGGCCCTAACGCTCCCACAGCAAGAAAAATCTCCAGGAAAGGTATGTGGAAAAGGATGAAAGACCTCAGTAGCCTGATAGCCAGCTCAGACTTGAAACTTGGAAAGAGCCCTGGAGACGACGGTATTAATGATGGGCTCTTCAAAATAGGAATAGAGGAACTTATTTCACCAGCAACCGAAATGTTTAAAATGATTCTTTCTGTGGAAGAAATCCCAGAACATTGGAATGCGATCACCAACACCTTATTACACAAGAAAGGTAATAGAGATAACCTAGACAATTACAGATTGGTGAGTCATGTGTCCAATCTAAACAAGCTATTCTCGAAAGCTATATTTTTCCGGACCAGCCGATTTTTTACCCTCCGAAGTAGGGTAGGTATTTGTGGCTTTTTAAATAAATTATATGATCATTTATCAAGTTAGTTATTATTGTTTTAAGGGGCGGAACTACGAGGTCATCTGCCCCTAATCATTTATCTAAGCCTGGACTATTTATTGTCAGATTATCTTTTTGAGGGTGTGTTCCTTGTGCTGGTTTATAAACAATTACCTCTCACCCAACCCGATACTACCCGAGATTAACAGTCCCGTGTGGGCTAGTCTGAGAAAACATTCTATCCTCACAGTAGCGGCCTCGGTGGCGTAGTTGGTAGCATGCTGAACTGCTGTGCCCAAAATAGCGAGTTCAAACCCGGCCGAAGTCGTCGAATTTTTTAAGTAGTACCAAATTTCGCTACCATATGTCACTGGCACCTAGTGGTGAACGTTGGAACTATGATAGAGCGTTTCAACGAAATCTAACCTAGAAATTTAGCTTCACACAAGTTCAGTTAAGGGAAGGATCTTTTACATGCCATAAATATATGACATGGGACCGTCGGCTTTACTTCCCCTCCGACGGAAGGCATACTAAAGGATTTTAACACCTAGATGGGATCTTGGCAACTAGATGCCACCGCAACCAGCAACTTGCAACGAACGTTGGAACTTCCCCTCCAAAGGAAAGCATACTGAGGGATTTTTAGCGCTCTTAGAAAATCCGACGACTTTGGCCGGCTTTGAACCCGCGACCTTGGGCATAGGCAGTGTTGCTTTAATTTAAACAACGTCCTTATTATCGAAACATAAATATTAGACATTGGTGAGTAAACTTACAAATATGCTTAACTTCTTTGATAAGTGTAGTTTGTTGACAGGAAGTTATGTAACCACGGAGAGGGAGTGGAGAAGAAGGATAGATCTTGCAATTGAGGACTAACGATGGGAAAGGGTGCTAGTGCCAAAATATTAAAACATGTTTTTTCTTAATAAAGGTATGTAATAATATAAATAATAACCCCCGGCACTACAGCCCATGAACGGCCTAGACCTACCAAGCGACCGCTGCCCAGCCATTTGGCCTGCAGATATTGGGTGACACGTGGTCAGCGCATCGGGTCCCCTCGGCCGTTAATCTTGGTTTTCATGACCGAGGCATTGCCTCACTGTCAGACAGCTACTCAATTGTCCTCACGAGATTGAGTGCACCCCATTCCAGCCCTCACGTCAGTTTCTAAAATCCCTGATGGAGCCGGGAATCGAACCCGGGGCCTCCGAGTTAGAGGCAGGCGCGCTACCCTAACACCACGGGGCCGGCTAATAAAGGTAGGTACCGGTATTAACCTTTTAAGTGCTGATTTATCACTTGGTTGTTTGCTACTTCAGTCCTGAGCTTTTCCATTTGCATGCAAAAATAAAATAATAATAATAGAAGTAAGTGTTTTTTTAGCTTATCATGGGGGTGGGCTTTATTGTATGTCTATAGTTAGTGGGTCTTAACTAATCAAAATCAAAATTGAATATCCTATGTTTACAGTAGGTATATAAATTTTTATTTCGAGAAATCATCTCTATATCTGGCCCAGAATAAAATTATTTCCTAAAATCAGTAGGCAATTAACACATATTGCTCATTACTAGTACAAAAGTTTCTATTTTAACTAATTTCATATACCGGTAACTTAGGCCTACTATGAACTATGGCACACACGGAAATGACAATGAGCTTGCATATTGTTGCACCATACTTGTTTATATCACATATGAGCTCTAGCTGTATAGAATAGACGTCTACAAAATGCTTTGTTAATTACTTTCGGAAACAAAAATCCAAAGTCTTTTTATAGTTCTACCTATACATAATGACCAACAGATGGCAGGACATGCCAAAGATCGACTCGACACTCGAGAGCGAACGGAGAAAAATAAAGTTCTCGTGCACTGTCTATAGACGAGGTTAGCATTCATCGGTTAACCATGATACTTATGGCGGTAAATGTGCCCGAGGTCATTATTTTCTTCGGTAGAAAGATCAACAGGTAGAACCACAGTCCAATGTGCACATTTGGTACGGAATGGTGAATGTACCAGGCTTTTGTGCTGTCCATTGTGTCAGTGTGCTACCGTGTGTTTAGATGTTTGTAAATGCATTACGATCTGAGTACTCTGCATTTTGTCGTAATCAGTAGGCATAAGAGTTCAACAAATTTCTGTTATAATGGTATATTGGCTTTCACGGACAGTGAATTAAAACTCAGCAATTTTTCTAGGTCTATGCCGTATCTTGTGTGGGGTTTCGCCTAGGAACACCAAGCTGGCTCATCAGGACTATTCCAGTGGGGGTCTGGGCACGGACACCAAGAGCCCGCTGATGAGCCAGCTTGGTGTTCCTAGGCGAAATCCTACACAAAACTGAAAAATTCCTCTCGGCACGCCGGAAGGTGGAGGTAGATTTCACCGGGCAATCTGGGGGATAGGCTACAATAGGCAAAATGGTGTTACGGCTGTGAGTTTGTTTCGTCGCCTCGCCGCGTGAGTCACAGCCTCTGTGTATTACCTGCGCCTTACGCATCAGGGCTACTAGGACAAAAGGGATGGTCCAGAAGATTCGCGACCCAGCTAGTGATGGAAATCTCGAGAAGCCGTGAATCCTGGACGGGTCTAGAAGCATTCATTGAGTCACCAGCCTGCTATATAAGAGTGACCTGGCCAGCGAGGTGGACAGTGTTTTTGAGCTAGTGCGTGCTTCTACCCGAGCGACAGTGGTGCGGCGACGTGACGTGCGAAGTTACGTAACCCTAGCGAGGCTGATTCTCCAGACAGCGAGTCAGCGTGAATCATAAGGAGGGACTGAGTTTTGAGGAGTGTGCACTTACCTAGTGCGACAGAGATATTGTGGTGAATTGCGGAAACACAGGGGGCTGTTTCCCTAGCCAGGGGACAGCGAAGCAGTGTGTAGTGGTGAGTGAATGGTTATCGTAAATAACTGTAGTTTGTGTATTCAAGGAAGTGTTGCAGGTATTTCTACCGAGGCCACCGGTCCCATTAGCGAGGATTAACTGAAAGACCAAGTGAAAGAGAAGTGTTCCAAGCAAGAGGGGACCTAGTGTGAGATGCTAATTGCCTGTATCTGTTTATTGTGTGGAGAGCTGTAACTTGCTAAGACCCGCAAGAAAACAAACATTTCTTTAAAGGAATAATTGTGTTGTGCTTCTACCCACCGTAATCCAGTTAACGGAAGTGCCACTAGGGAGGGGCACGTAACAATATGCAGGTTTTCGTAGAAGGATTAGACCTTATTTATTGCGAGAAAGTATTTTATAATTGGAGCTTAATTAACTGTTTTTTCGTCTTTCTATGCATATTTCTAACATTTTATTGTCTTATGGTGACAGTAACCTTCTTGTCATTTGGGGTCCATTTATATACTTGTGGTCACACTGTCCTTTTGCAAGGTTCAGAACTGATGTGTAATTATCTAACAGTCTGTTACTTTTTCACACAAAATTTTATCTCCCGCAGAAATGTCGGTTGGTTCCTCAGCTTAGGGGCTGCGACAACGCGGCCGTGTAACCCCGTGTACTTTGAGTGTGTATAGAAACTGTCTGATAAATGGTGTTAATTGTGATGGCTGTATTAGTCTGTAATTCAGGTAAGGACTGCAGACGGTCAATTTCAAGTAGTAGTTCCTAATTTTGGTACCAAATACTACCGTCAACGACACCTAGCTGGGATCTTGGCAACTAGATGCCACCGCAACCAGCAACTTGCAACGAACGTTGGAACTTCCCTTCCAAAGGAAAGCATACCGAGGGATTTTTAGCGCTCTTAGAAAATCTGACGATTTGGGCCGGCTTTAAACCCACGACCTTGGGCATAGAAGTTCAGCATGCTACCAGTTACGTCACCGAAGCCGCTTCTCCCAGAGTCAGATGGAAAACTGAATGTGATCTCGTGGAATGACGTTGTCATGGCAAGCTCTGATAGCTCATCCCTCATCAATTTAGAAGCGTTGCCATGGTAACCTCTGATGGCACTTGGCATTTTGTTATCAATCCGAGAGAATTTTTCTCATTTCTTGGCGTATTGGTGGGACTTATCAAAATTTCTTTCAGACAAAAGTTTTAAGTAATTATTAGAGTTTTGATATTGTGGCTATTAAGAAGGATATGATTAATGTTTCCCGAAAAACACACTTTCTAAACATAAAATTTGGCACTTATCCGACACATAGTATGAACTTGGAATGAATTCGATATTTAACGTATTAAGAAAGTTATAGCGATATTTCACTTTCTCGAAAAACGCCCCCCATTTTCACCCCCGTCGACCGATTATTCCCATTAACGAACTAGACTGAGATTTTAAAGGGATATATACTGTGTAAAAAAATCAAAGTGATTGGTGCAAAATTACGGCAGTTATCGTGTCCACATGAAACTGATATATTGAACCCTTTATACTCTGATGGATAAATGATTCGATGTTTTATTTCTTCAATTAATTAATATTTCCACCAGCGTCATAAAATAGCCAGACGAAGATGAGGAAATTTCAAGCATTTGTTGGAGACAGTTGGGACATACCTGCAGTAGTTTGACAAAAGGCTAGATACTTAAGGATTGTGAAAAGAAATAGCATAGCAATGATTCAGAAGGACAGGTGGTGGGCACCTCAAGATAGAAGGGACGCGTGGTGAGACACGCTTATGGCATGTGCATTGTACTATTCGCGCCTAGAAAAAATATAATGCAGTAACGTGAGTGGTTGATGGTATCACTGGACACTCCTACGAGGCCAAGGTCTGATAAAACCGCGAAGTTAACAGAAGATGTGGAACCAATGGGAGATGAATGCTTACTAGCGCGCCAAGTCTAGCTTGGGCACGCAATATCTAGCATTAACGCGGGAGATCGGCTAGACAACATCTCTACAATCGATTCTTGAATTAATGGGCATATTCTTGACCTGCGCAATTTTACGAGTTCAGTGATATTTGTTTCATTCCTGTACCACACTTATTTTGAGAAATTTTTATATAATTTCCCCCTCTATCGATACCTAGGGCCAGTTCATTTATAAGTGGCATGAAGAGCCAAGACCTTACTACTACTGATTATATTTTGTGCGTCCGAGGACGTAAGACTATTATACATTGTGTGTCGGAAGACACAGGTTATACTACATTTTGCGCGTCCAAGGACGTAGGCACTTATACTTTGCGTGTCATGAGGACACAGATTTTTAGTAATACAAGTGTGTTAAAATCAGTGTGTTAGATGGTCACTGTACTATTTTTGTAGGGACAGTATCTTCGACAATTCGCCAACAGACTGTTTTCTGGGGAACTAAGTACCTAGAACGGCGAATTTAGTAGTCAGATATCGAGTGTATAATAATTTATAACTTTTTTTACATCAGCACGAGAGATGACATCACTGACCATGGAAGAAGTTTGGAACCGACAACACTCCGTCGAGATGTTTGAGACGAGCTAAACAGCATTAGTTTGGAAATGGCTGCAGATGTCCGTTGACGGTGATTGGCTGAGGATGAGTACTGAATAATATTCTTATTATCTGATAAATTAACTTATGGTATATGGGACAAATTAGTTTTGTAAATATCTTGCTTGTGTTGATTAACGTAGTGTATTTAGTTTTGGCCTGACACACCTTTTGCATGGAAACAGCTCGCACAATTTTATTTAGTGATAGTTTTTTTTTTTTTTTTTACTAACGTGACTATGTGGACGACCGTGTTCGCATATGTTGACGTAATGCGGTTGAGAAACGTCTCTCGGAGATATGTTGTGTTTCAGAAGTAGGACTGAATTAGGATAATCATGCAGTAGATTGGAGGGTAAATTAATCTTTGTAATGTTTATTATTGATCAGATTCAGTGAGTTTATTGCCGTTGGAGCAATGTGATTTGTGGCGAGGAGCAGTTAGCTCTCTCGTAGGTTTTAATATTTTTTTAAATAGTTTGTGAGAATCTTATTCAACCGACCTGTGTGAAAAGTGTTATGTCATTTCCAGCAGTGTGAGTGTGTGTATTTTATTGGTCATTACAAGCGGGAATTTCAGCGTAGACTGATTTCTGTCAGCTTGGTGCCAGGTCCATATGGTTACCTTGCGAGGACATATGTGGCTATTTCGATTAATGTCTTACCATATGTTTATGTGGTTGAGATTTGTTGCTGTTGATTCTACGAGATAACGGGACAGTTGGTCTGGTTATTTTTACACACTGGGCTGGACGATGACAGGTGTTGTGGTAGGGGGTAGCTGGTTTCACAAGGCGGGCTGAAAGGATTGCAGCAAGGTCATTAGGGAGTGCTTTGGCTCCGTAAAGTTACTTGAAATACAGAATAAGAACTGATCAATGGTAAAAATTGTTTAAATAAATGGGAGTTGCCTACGAATCACTATAATCTCCGAAGCGTTAGCTTAACGTGCATGTTTGTTCATATAAGATAATCTCAGCCGTTGAGGCTTTTGTTGTTGTTGGTTTAATTCCATGTTTATGTTTCATATTTGTGACCCGTGTAGTCACGTGCGATGCTGTCTTTCCTTGTTTGTGTATTGAGCAATTGGCCGGGTTGGCAGCTCATTTGTCTGATGCGTCACCGCATTGAAGAAGGGTCTCGAGGGAGATTCCTGTAAATAGTAGATTTTAGATTGTGTGTCAGCATTAATTTTTAAGTTTTTTTAAATTAGTGTTGTGTCCCATATCCGTAAACGTTGATTTACGAGATGATTGATCGTAAGCATCGTGGCTGTTACCCGATGTAAACGAACAGTCATCCAAAGTACTCATTTGTCGTAGTTAGTCATTACGCGTACATAAAATCCAATGCAAGTTAGTGGAACTTGGATCCACATTTTTATAAGGGGGAGATCCGTCTGACTCCTCAACTTTAGTAGATATTTTGTCATGGGAAGATTCAGGGAGGAATTTTATTATTGTTATTGTTTATATTCATTTCATTTTGCACAAATAGTCATTAAATTATGTTATTATTTTACGTCTTGTCACTTCTTTCTTAATTATAGTTTTAATCCTATGACCCTTACCTCAGTAGAGCATGTTGTTTGGCGAACGTAAACATCACACTATGAACTGAGCGCGACCCCTTGATTAAGTTTTCTTACATATAAACACTGCAATACTAAAGGGTTCATAGGAAGTAAACTGGCGCGGCCAAGTGTGGGGCGGTTCACTGTGGTGTAACGGCAGAGAAATTGCACATGTCAATGTAAGCGTAGTTGGGGTTACAAACTGACGCAACAATGAAGGTGTAATTTTGTTGCTGGTTCGCTGCTGGAACACATTTAGTTGGCGTATTTGAGTAAAACTGTCAGGCCGTAAGTGCAGGCAGATATGACAGTATTTTAATCACCGGAAAGTGATATTTTATTAAAAGTAATTGAGGCGAAGAGGATACCGCCAAATGTGTGAAAGATAAATTAAAATCAGGAGTTTGCAATGTAAAATACGGTTCACGTTTTTGTCTATTGAATTAAAGTAAAAGGTAATATACGTGATATCGGGCGCCCAATGATTAAAGTTAAAACTAGATTTGTTTAGAAAGTCAAACTCATGAAAATGTTAGGAGGCTGGTAGCCTTAAATGACAATTAATACTTTGTTAATTAGTCAGAGTTAATATCAGATCAGGATAACAATTTAATGACTGAATATGTGCTTGGGTTTAAATTAAATTGAGTAAAATTAGAACCACTCAGAGATGCAATCGACTAGTGGGATTAAATGTAAATTATAAATGAACTGAGTTAAGTAAATAAATTAAATGTGCATGGGGATTGTATGTATGTGTCAGGGGGCATTGCTTTATGCCATTAACCTAATGTCTCCTATAAAGTGTATAACATGGCAACAGTAGAACAGATTCAAGAAATCATTGAAAACGCGACTAGGAGGAATTGTTGGACACTAAATTGGCTGAACCAGGACCTTCTATAATACCGGGCCTGACACTAGCGGCGGGACAGAGGGAAGATGGCTGTCGCTGTTGGTGATTACATGCTCTGTTTATAAGTTGAATCGTTTTGTTTACGACGTGAAAGTGATGTGAATTTCGGTTAGCAATCGTCTCCCTTGATTATCTGTGCTTATTGATTATTGCTTAATGATATTACACGTTCGTGTAAGTATATGTTTGCATTAGTGCTTCATAAATACGAGATACCGGTGACTTCTGTTACGCTTGTGATACCATCAATAATATTGCCAATCAGTGGGTAAGTTTGTTCTATTTATTATTCTGTTTAGGGTTTATAAATTATTAGTAATTGCAATTTATTATGAGCAGGCATAGTAATAATTAACGTATTCCAATTTAAGGTCTAAGAAGATCTGAAAATTGATTACCGTGCGTAGGAACATAACCTACTTTTTAAATTGTCTGCAGTGTTCTCTCTTCCAATTATATGCCTGTTAGTTCAAGGATATCAATCTTATCACGTACTTGGTGTGGATTCCGTTTTAATAAACTACCAGTAGGAGTTTGTTCGCAGTAAGTTTAGCTACACCATTCAGTCAGTTTGTTCAGGTTATCTGCTCTTACTCCTCTTGTCAAATGGTCGGCTGAGTTATCCTTGCCAGGGCAGTGTCTCCACTGTGATGGAGTTGTGGAGGCCTAAATCTCAGTCACTCGGTTGCAGACAAACGTTTTTCAACGATTTGGGTCATTCCTTATCCATCCTAGTGTAACTGATGAGTCCTCCAAAGAATAGCCTCACTGATATTGAAATGTGTTGCCTTGCAGTAGTAACGGAGAAGTCTTGCCCCCATTAACGCACCCAGAAGCTCAAGTCGAGGGAGTGTGACCTTCTTCACAGGCGCAAGTCGGCTATTACTGCAGATCAGATGGACTTTAGCGTGCTTGTGATGGGTGTTTCTCATGTACAGAACGGCGCCGTACGATCTCTCTGACGCGTCACAGAAGACATCGCCATCGAGTTGCCAGGTCGTGAGGCAAGATGTCATCCCATGCAACTCCGCGTGTCCGGGCATCTTGGAAGAGATTTTTCCCACTACAGATATCGGTGAAATAAAACCTAAGGGGTCGTAGATACTAGCAGTGACCTGTAACAGAGTCCGTTTAGTTGCTACCGCTGTTTCCAATTTGCTTGTAACTTCCTGTTGGGCGAGAGAAAACGTGTCAGTATCTGTGTGCCAGGAAATTCCCAATAGGCTACATGAGCATTGTGTGAGATCTTTCGTCCTTCTGCCTTCCATATGCCCGTTAGCTGAAATGAATTTGTTGCCCATTTAGCAAGTGGAAGCTGGATTTGCCTCATGAGGGATACGAGCTCGTAGTACAGTGAAATTACGTCGTTGTAGTCATCTGCACCTGAAGCGAAATCACCCATGAAGGTGTTTTTATCTATGTGCGATGCGGCGATAGGAAACTGGGTTCGGTGAATAGCTGCTAGTTCTCTGATTGTAGCCGTTAGTAGATACGGACTGCACGTCAGACCAAATGGGAGCTTTGTGAACCTGTAGACGGCTCTCTCTCTAGAGGTGGTAGAACTTTCCGTTCCATTATTAATGATGCGGTAGGCTATGTTGAAATTGTGTGTGTTTTTTTTTGTCGTGTGGCCTCCTCAGAGGCCGAGTGCAGGTCTTTCTGATATACCTTGAAACTGTTGTGTAACTGGATGCAAATCCAATTATTATAAAGATAAGCCATTGGTGCCTATTTTATAATTTCCCTTCAGGGGAATTCAATCCACACCCAACTTCACGGGGCTGATGACCAAGAAGTTCTAAGCCCATAAAATGAATTAACAGCAGACAAAATCACGTCATGATGTCATTTTGTGTTGGGTTGGATTCTGACACATGTCATGCGTTTGACAGAGTGCCATTTAATCTCATGAATAGGAATGAATGAATACGACTAGCCTACTTGTTGACGGATTTACAGGAGGCAGTCGTGACCTGATGATAGGAATTACCTAGGCATTTATATTCAGTATGTGTGGGAACCCATTTTAAACCACTTGCTGGGTGGCTAAGCGGAGAATCGAACCCAACATTTCCCGGTTTACCTTACTAGGCTGTGTGTACCCCGTGCTTACCCTCAGACTAGAATTAAGATTTCTTGACAGTCAGGAATCAAACTTGAACCCCAGATGTGACAACCAAGAACTACACTACTTGGTTGGTCACATTTATTTTTAAGAATAATATGTCTGTTAGGTAGTCAGCCCGAAGGCTGGTTGGATCCTCAAAAGGCACTGCCTTTAGGTTATGTGAATAGATACCCACAAAAACCCATGGCAGCGCTATATTGAGGCGTACTAGGCAAGATGAGGAATGAGATAGTTTGCCATTGTTTTCCTCATTGAGTCATAACAGCAGTACTAACCCTATGAGTAGAACCTTTCACAGCATCCACAGGCACTGACTGTGCCCTGAATGTCGTTACTAAGCACCACCCATATATCGGTAGCTTCCATATAATCACAGCCATGAGTGAGACTGAGACATCGGTGAAAAGCCTCATTTTACTCTAGCCTGTGCCAACAGAAAATTGCAAATGTATTGCATTCATCAAGAGATGGCAAACAGGCCCCGAATAATATGTAACTTACTAAAAAGAGATTGAAATTCTTACAGGAACATTTGCAACTTTCCCTGTTCACTCAGCCAAGATATTCTGCAGATCTCTCCTGTGGGCCTCAACATTATTTTATTTTATTTTATTCCTTTCCTGATGGAACTCCGGTGCGGTAGTACCTTATTTTAACTCCCGGAGCACCTCCCCATGCCTGTCCCTTACACAGCTACACAACTACTTCAGTCATCACGTAATCGGAGGAATTCAACCCAAACCCAACTGCACGGGGCTGATGACCAAGATGTCCCAAGCCCATAAAATGAATTAACAGCAGACAAAATCGTGTCATGATGTTATTTTGTGTTGTGTTGGATTCTGACACACGTCATGCGTTTGATGTCCGACCACCAACTACGGCGGCCATCTTGGATTGCAGTGTTAGGTCCGGTAGTATAGAAGGTCCTGGCTGAACAAAGTGAATCATTAAACACTAAACTATCAGAACAAAGTGAATCACTAAACACAAAACTATCTGAACAAAGTGAATCTATAAACAAATTGTCTGAGCAAAGTGAATCATTAAAAATTAAACTATCCGAACAAAGTGAATCATTGCGGACACAATTAAATAACAGTAGGATTGAACAAAATGAATATCAGACGGAACAAGCTAGATTATTAAAAAGTGAAATTAATGACACTATAAATTCGCAGTTAGAGGCGCAGAACGTTAAAAACACGAACCAATTAGAGGCGTTAACCGCAGAGATGAAGGATCACACTAATCAACAGATGGTATTGCTGGCCCTAGATGTTAGTAAAAACAATGAAAAACAATTAGATCAGATTAAAAAAATGGAAATTATTTTTGATCAAAAACTTAGCATTCTGGACGAAACGGTGTTAGCTAAATTAGAGCAAATTGAACTAGCATGCACTATGAGTACGAGCGAGGTCAAGATAGCTCAGGATAAGTTGGAAGGACGATTTAAGGAAATGAAAAAAGCGGCAAGATCATTCAGCAACAATTATCAGCGGTAGATGAAAATATATCCGGCATAATTAAAGATATGGACCGTCTCGAAATAAAATCAGCGGAGCTATGGAAAAGCCTAGAAGCGGATCAGGATCAATTAAAGAGTACCATTGACGAAAATAGTGCGAAAGTGGAAGAAAGGCTGAGCCAGATAGAAAGCAATCAGGATGACGCTAAAAGCCAGATTGAAGAGAAAGTAAGCACAATTAAGGAGCAGATAAGAAAAGATTGGCGAAAAATGAATATTGATTCTAAAGAGGAAAGATCGACCATCCTTAAGACAGTAGGTGAAAATCATACTCGTATTCAAGCATTAGAACAAGAAATTAAGAATAAACTTAAAGAACAATCAGACAGGATCATTAAAGCTGAACTCAGGTCAATAGAACAATCCTCGATATTTAAAACGGGAACCATGAAAGACAAGCAGGACGACTCAAATAGCCAGGACGGGACGAGCACAGCAGGGAGTCCGACTCAGACGGAGAGCCCATTATTGACAAAAACGGAGGGGTTTCGCAAGAATATTGAAAGGTGTTCCACGCCACAGGACGGTCATCAGCCCAAACAACTTATCCAAGTAATTCGCTCGAACGATTATAAACCGCAGAAATACACGGAGAATTCAGGGGTGACACCTAAAGCCTTCATTAAAGAAATTGAAGATCATTATAATGACACTGGGGTACCTGAAGCACGTAAGCTGAGAATGATGGAGAGGTTTTTGTCAGGAAATGTCCTTACATGGTTTTTAAGCTTCAAATATACCTTTGGAACTATGACGGATTTTAAAATCGCGTTTCTGCGCAAGTACTGGTCGCCGGCATTACAACTGAGTCTAAGAATGGAGCTTTACTCTAGGAAATATCAAACTACCCAGCAAACGAAATACTCAGATTTCTTTAACATGCAAATGCTAAAATTTCGCGACCTTGATTACCCTTTAAATGAAGCGGATCTGGTGATGACTATAGCGCGGCAATTACCAGTCAACGTGCAGCAAGTACTAGTCGCAGCGAACGTTAGTACGGCCTTACATGCAGAGCAGATATTACGCCAGATAGATGAGGCTACATCTCATAATCATTATAGAGGAGGAAGACAACTGGAGTTAGTAAATACGACAGAGGTCATAAAACCAAAACAGGCGAACACCAAAACGCAGGGTACAAATACAAGCACATCCACACCTAGGCGAAACCCGGAAGAGGTAGAAAACAGACCGTACCAGCGTAACGAAAATAATTACAACAATAGGTCATATCAAGGCAACAATAGATATCAACAGAGAGGATATCAACAATGGCGTGAAAATCGAAGAAATGAGAGGCCTTATGGAAGATACGGTAATTACAATGGGAATCAAAGATGGAAAGGAAGGAGAGATCAAAATCAAGAAGAGGCACGTAATTATCGAAATGACTGGGAGGATAGGCACGCTCAATCACAAAATTACCTAGAGGAATTACACGCTAGTCAAGGGGGAGAGCACGGACGATGGGAGAAAGCTATTGGGAACATGAAGAATCCAGACACACATACTGAGGAAGCTGGAAGTCTACTGAGACAAGAGGAATGTCAAGGGCGTGGGCGATAAAATGATGATGGGAGTCGCAATGGAGCTTAAAAAAAATGCTAAATTGGATAAAGGAGATAGTCTACAAACGCAACAGTCGGAAGTTGAAGATGGATGGATAGTAGCGAACATACAAGAATGGATTGCTGTGCCAGAAGATTGCCTGGAGGAGACGGTGAAACCACGGAACGTTGAAATTAGGCAGTTACCCATTATTTACGCGAGGATTGGTGGAATTAATATAAGATGTTTATTGGATACGGGGTCGCAGATCAGTCTGGTATCGGAGGCCTTGGTTCGAGAGTTGGGACGGAGTCAGAATATTCCTGTGATTCCCGTACCACAACTCAAAGTGAGGGGTGTTATTCCTGAACGCACCGTCACTTGTAAACGTCAGGCATACTTAGAACTGAACATATTGGAACACACTTTTGGGTAAACATTCATTATCATGGCAAAGATGAATTTTAATATAATTCTTGGTGCAAATTTCATTTGTGACTATCAAGCAGTGATAGATTTGCACAAGAATACAGTCAGTTTTAGAGAGTATGATCAACTGAAAAACGTGGGATTGCATATGGATGAAATCACTACCGGAAGAGATGTAAATTCTTGGGCATTGGAAGCAATATCAGAAGAGACGGAAGAGGAGATACGAAAGGCAGAAGATAACATCATAGATAGAGCTGTTGTGGAACTAGATGAGGAGAGTGATTCCCAGGAGATATGGTCTTTATTAACAGAAGGAGATGAAAGTGATGCACAATTTGAAGAGTTACTACAGGAGCGGCTCAATGACATTCAACTTGGGGGTGAACATAGAAAACAATTGGAAGAGATATTAAGGAAGCACAAAGCAGTATTTGATACAGTACCTGGGAAAATATTAAATTTCAAGTTTTCAATGCAAGTCGAGGATTGGTCACCTTTCAAAAGTAGGTTGTACCCAATTCCGGAAAAATATCGTGGTCAAGTCAAGGTCATTATAGATGAGATGTTACAAGCAGGAGTGATAAGGAAGACACCTACACCTTACCTAAATGCGATTTTGGCAGTCACAAAACCAAATGGATCTATTAGACTTTGTTTAGATGCCAGAAATCTCAATATGAGACTCATTTTTCCTGAGTATGACAGAGCACCAATTATTAGAGACGTACTAAAAGGCTTTAAGAACAAGAGCATTTATTCATCAGTTGATTTGACGTCCAGTTTCCACCATATTGAATTGGATGAGAACTCACAGCTTCTAACTGGCTTCTTATTCGATAACCAAACGTTTTGCTTCGTCCGAATGCCCTTCGGAGTCAAAACAGCGGGCTTTGCTTTAATCCGAGTCCTGGATCGAAATCTAACCGAGGAAGTTAAGGAGATGACGGTGCGCTACATTGACGACATTCTGCTGGCATCCAACAACATTGAAATTCACATGGAAAATTTAGATAAAGTATTAGGCAACCTTAATGCATCAAATTTCAAAGTAAACCTGAAGAAATCGCATTTCTTCAAGAGCGAGATCTTGTATTTGGGTCACATCATTGACAAGGAGGGAGTGAAGCCAAATCCAGCTAAGATCGAAGCGATAAAGAATTTCCCTACACCCACGAGTCAAGCACATTCGGGCTTTCTTGGGCGTAACGGGATTCTTTAAAGAAAACTGTCCAGGTTACACGGAGACTGTAGCTCCAATGCAGGAAATGCTAAAAAAGAATAATAAATGGTTATGGAATTCGGAATGTGAGAAGGCGTTCCAAGCAACAAAACAGCTACTGGAAAACTGCATTAAGTTAGGATATCCAGATTTCAAGCACAAATTTATAATCCAAGCGGATGCTTCACTAATTGGTATAGGTGCCATGCTCTACCAAGAAGATCCAGCTAACCTGCAACATAAAACATATTTGGCATTTGTCAGCCGAAAATTGCGTAAGCACGAGCGCAATTATACTGTAACGGAACTAGAGCTGTTGGCCATCCTTCATGCGCTCCAACAATAGAAACGAATAATTTATGGCTACCCCATTGTTGTCAGGACTGATCACAAAGCACTAAGATTCTTGTTTAAGACGTCGATGGCAAGCGAACGTGTGACACGTTGGTCTATATATATTCAGCAGTTTAGCATTGAGATTGAACATTGTCCAGGGAAGATGAACGTGATTCCGGATGCACTCAGCAGGAACCCAGAGCCTGATGTTGAAGAAACAGCGATGGTACAACACTTGGAGTTAACACCGAAGGACCGGGAATTCTTGGAGGAGTTACGTGAGATACAGCGAGAACAGGAAGCGGAACCATGGATGAAGCTATTAATTCAATACTTCAGAAAGCAGCTACCTACAGGAACACCAGCATTTCGAGAAGCGAAAGCAAAAGAAGGAAGATATGTTTATGTCAACAATTTGCTGCACAAATGGGTAGATAATGACCACACCAAGTTACGCATACTAGTACCTGCATCTTTACAGCGAGGATTGACATGGCATACTCACGAAAGTTACGGACACGTCGGATTAGACAAGTGCGAAGCGACAATAGGAGAGACATTTACATGGCCACGTATGAGAACAACTATATGTGACGTCATTACGAATTGTGATCCTTGTCAGAGGACAAAGCCCAATAACTATTTAATGAGGCAGTATCCTAGACCATTGCTACCTCAGAAACCCTGCGAGCTACTGGCCCTAGACTGTTTCGGCCAAATCCCGAAAAGGAAGGCGAGGTTGCCGTCACTTGCTAGTGTGCATTGATGTGTTTTCTAAGTTTGTCGTATTATGCCCCATTCAGAAAACTACATCGAAACAAGTACTCAGTCGTATTCGAAATAGAGTTATTCCAATCCTTGGAAAACCAGAATTTATATTGTCAGATCATGGCAGCTATTTTACAAGCGCCGAATTCAAGAAAGGTATGGAGGACATGGGTATAAAACACGTTTTAAGCAGTATCCGACATGCCCAAGCTAATCCAAGTGAGAGAGCAATAAAATTTGTAACATCATACTTGAGAATCTTCATTCCAAATGAACATCACAAATGGGTGGATAAAATTAAGGATGTAGAGACATGCATGAATTCTACCAGGCACGAGTCAACAGGACAGATCCCTATGGTCCTACACAAAAACGAGTATCCAGTGAGAACGTGGAAAAGCATCATTAACTGCCCACAAGATCCCATGATAGCACCTGACCTGCGAATTGAGAGAACGAGAGCCTACATGAGAAAACAAGCAGATCGCAGATTACGGCGAGTAAGAAATAAGAGGTTTCACAGTGATCTTGAAATCAACCAGCTCGTTTTGGTGAAACGACCCGCTACATCGGATCCAGAGAAGAAGATCGTCAGCAAATTCTGCGAAAAGTTCATAGGACCCTATTCTATTGTAAGAAACCTTGGAAATAATGCATACAGAGTGAAAGAGTTAAGCACAGGAACAATGTCGGTATACAACGCTGCCAACCTAAAAAAGTATCGAAGAAATGAACCATGAGAGCGCCGAAATAATGATGCAGTTTAAATATATGGACGTCCTAATATCAACCAAGTGGACGGGGGGCAGTTGAGTACGGCACGTGAAGAAGGAAGTGGAGTTGGTGTTGACAATCATTAACAAGACGGGCAGAGTGTTGCCTCAGGCGTCACTCAAGCAGACTGAGAGGGGAGGTCCAAGCAGGAAATAAAACGAGTAAATGCCATTCAAGACAGGAGCGGCTTGACCAAGTAATAGAAAGGGGTGATTCTGAAATAAAACGAATTGGCCTACGGAAGTCTTTTAAAAATTGTCGACTTTATCCTAAGTTCGAAATTTTGTGAGGGGAGGAGTTGTGAACCCTTTATCCTCTGATGGATAAATTATTCGATGTTTTATTTCTTCAATTAATTAATATTTCCACCAGCGTCATAAAATAGCCAGACGAAGATGAGGAAATTTCAAGCATTTGTTGGAGACAGTTGGGACATACCTGCAGTAGTTTGACAAAAGGCTAGATACTTAAGGATTGTGAAAAGAAATAGCATAGCAATGATTCAGAAGGACAGGTGGTGGGCACCTCAAGATAGAAGGGACGCGTGGTGAGACACGCTTATGGCATGTGCATTGTACTATTCGCGCCTAGAAAAAATATAATGCAGTAACGTGAGTGGTTGATGGTATCACTGGACACTCCTACGAGGCCAAGGTCTGATAAAACCGCGAAGTTAACAGAAGATGTGGAACCAATGGGAGATGAATGCTTACTAGCGCGCCAAGTCTAGCTTGGGCACGCGATATCTAGCATTAACGCGGGAGATCGGCTAGACAACATCTCTACAATCGATTCTTGAATTAATGGGCATATTCTTGACCTGCGCAATTTTACGAGTTCAGTGATATTTGTTTCATTCCTGTACCACACTTATTTTGAGAAATTTTTATATAATTTCCCCCTCTATCGATACCTAGGGCCAGTTCATTTATAAGTGGCATGAAGAGCCAAGACCTTACTACTACTGATTATATTTTGTGCGTCCGAGGACGTAAGACTATTATACATTGTGTGTCGGAAGACACAGGTTATACTACATTTTGCGCGTCCAAGGACGTAGGCACTTATACTTTGCGTGTCATGAGGACACAGATTTTTAGTAATACAAGTGTGTTAAAATCAGTGTGTTAGATGGTCACTGTACTATTTTTGTAGGGACAGTATCTTCGACAATTCGCCAACAGACTGTTTTCTGGGGAACTAAGTACCTAGAACGGCGAATTTAGTAGTCAGATATCGAGTGTACAATAATTTATAACTTTTTTAACATCAGCACGAGAGATGACATCACTGACCATGGAAGCAGTTTGGAACCGACAACACTCCGTCGAGATGTTTGAGACGAGCTAAACAGCATTAGTTGGGAAATGGCTGCAGATGTCCGTTGACGGTGATTGGCTGAGGATGAGTACTGAATAATATTCTGATTATCTGATAAATTAACTTATGGTATATGGGACAAATTAGTTTTGTAAATATCTTGCTTGTGTTGATTAACATAGTGTATTTAGTTTTGGCCTGACACACCTTTTGCATGGAAACAGCTCGCACAATTTTATTTAGTGATAGTTTCTTGTTTTTTTTTTTTACTAACGTGACTATGTGGACGACCGTTTTCGCATATGTTGACGTAATGCGGTTGAGAAACGTCTCTCGGAGATATGTTGTGTTTCAGAAGTAGGACTGAATTAGGATAATCATGCAGTAGGTTGGAGGGTAAATTAATCTTTGTAATGTTTATTATTGATCAGATTCAGTGAGTTTATTGCCGTTGGAGCAATGTGATTTGTGGCGAGGAGCATTTAGCTCTCTCGTAGGTTTTAATATTTTTTTTAAATAGTTTGTGAGAATCTTATTCAACCGACCTGTGTGAAAAGTGTTATGTCATTTCCAGCAGTGTGAGTGTGTGTATTTTATTGGTCATTACAAGCGGGAATTTCAGCGTAGACTGATTTCTGTCAGCTTGGTGCCAGGTCCATATGGTTACCTTGCGAGGACATATGTGGCTATTTCGATTAATGTCTTACCATATGTTTATGTGGTTGAGATTTGTTGCTGTTGATTCTACGAGATAACGGGACAGTTGGTCTGGTTATTTTTACACTCTGGGCTGGACGATGACAGGTGTTGTGGTAGGGGGTAGCTGGTTTCACAAGGCGGGCTGAAAGGATTGCAGCAAGGTCATTAGGGAGTGCTTTGGCTCCGTAAAGTTACTTGAAATACAGAATAAGAACTGATCAATGGTAAAAATTGTTTAAATAAATGGGAGTTGCCTACGAATCACTATAATCTCCGAAGCGTTAGCTTAACGTGCATGTTTGTTCATATAAGATAATCTCAGCCGTTGAGGCTTTTGTTGTTGTTGGTTTAATTCCATGTTTATGTTTCATATTTGTGACCCGTGTAGTCACGTGCGATGCAGTCTTTCCTTGTTTGTGTATTGAGCAATTGGCCGGGTTGGCAGCTCATTTGTCTGATGCGTCACCGCATTGAAGAAGGGTCTCGAGGGAGATTCCTGTAAATAGTAGATTTTAGATTGTGTGTCAGCATTAATTTTTAAGTTTTTTTTATTAGTGTCGTGTCCCATATCCGTAAACGTTGATTTACGAGATGATTGATCGTAAGCATCGTGGCTGTTACCCGATGTAAACGAACAGTCATCCAAAGTACTCATTCCTCGTAGTTAGTCATTACGCGTACATAAAATCCAATGCAAGTTAGTGGAACTTGGATCCACATTTTTTAAGGGGGAGATCCGTCTGACTCCTCAACTTTAATAGATATTTTGTCATGGGAAGATTCAGGGAGGAATTTTATTATTGTTATTGTTTATATTCATTTCATTTTGCACAAATAGTCATTAAATTATGTTATTATTTTACGTCTTGTCACTTCTTTCTTAATTATAGTTTTAATCCTATGACCCTTACCTCAGTAGAGCATGTTGTTTGGCGAACGTAAACATCACACTATGAACTGAGCGCGACCCCTTGATTAAGATTTCTTACATATAAACACTGCAATACTAAGGGGTTAAATATATATACATAAATTATGTATAAACTTTTGAACTGATGGTTGTTTTGGGGTCTGGGGATTGTGAAACGCGAAGATATGTCGAAATTTTCCGGAAGTCGAAACATGGTACTGTGCCCGTTTCCCAGACCTCACGTCGGCCCGGATATCAACGTGATGTCCATGAAATGGTACATGGTCGTAACAAACAAATTAGGAGTCCCTGAAATATATATCCGTAAAAACTACCAAAAATTCAACTGCAAACACGGGCAGGCAAGAGATCTAGCTTCTCGGGTCGTTTAACGGGATAGGTGAGAAAGGTTGCCTCAGATATATATTTGTTAAATAAAATAGGATAGTACCACTCAGTCAGGAAATGGAACAAACTGCAGGAATAATTTAAGATAACTAAGATAAAATGGTCTCTTTTATTTAAGAGCAGACAAAACAAAATAAAAAATGCACTCCTAGAATCAAATTGGTTTTATGCTTATGTTGGGATCATGGACCCGTAAGTCCTAGACTACCAATTTGATTGTCCTATATAATTTCTGTGGGGTAATGTGAATCGAAGTTAATGTTCCAGTGTTCGTCGAGTAAGCTGAATAAAATTAAATACAATATTTTTTTGTCGCACTGCACTGTCACTGATTTCAGCTTTTGAATGAATAAATTAAATTTGGCATATCACATTATTCACTTCCCCATAAACACATATTTCTAAATACACTGAAAATTCACACATAAATTTAATTAAAGTGAAGGATAATTATCGTTGGTTAAATACGAATGTAAATTATCGTAAAGAAATAATTTACAAATATTTACAATTATCATCTGACATTGGAGCAGAGTAATGTGCAGATAATGTTGAGATAATCTCATATTAAATGAATATTCATAAAAACATTATTATAAATAATATAATAATTATGATTATTATTATAATTATTATTATTCCGAATCCTGGACCATATTGTATTAATCTGATCATCAAATGCAAATACAATCATTGAATTCCAAAATATACATTGTTATAAACAAATTATCATAAATTCCTTCCATAACATTATTATAATATTAGCGAAAATTAATTAATTAATTAATTAATTAAAGTAGAAATGTTAATCAACAATTTAATTGGTTATAGATCAGCTATCCATAATTTAATTATGCAAGGCCAGATTTGGCTGAATCCTAGAAATTAGTATAACTGTTTCAGAAAATCGTATCAATAGCACTTCTATCACAGCATTTAATATTGCATTATTCTAATCGTTGAATACGTCAAGCATGCATCTAACAAAATTAGTAAACGAGGATTGTGTTACACATACACATCCTTCAAACATCAAACGCACAATACTAGTAGAGAAATTCTTATCATCTCTCACTTCCAATCTTTAAATATTCATATTATAATTCTTCTTGGATAGGCCACATGACTCGCATCCATAATGTTGTCACAAAATGAGACCACTTATTTAAAGTGTCCATAACATAATTAGAACTACATGCTTTCTTTAATATGTGCTGTGCAAAATATATCATAATTCAAAAATGCCTGTTACGACTCGAATCTGTCAGCATAATAATCCAGCGTATTATAATTACTAGGTTCGCTAACCAATAAATTATTATTATTATCTGATCTATAATGCATAAAAAATCATCAATATCGCTGCCAAAAACTCGGAAATATCGTTCGCAATCGCATCAAAATTTTATTCTGGAAAAATTCACAATCCAAAAAAAAAAAAATTAAATTTAAAGAACAAGGCAAGAAATTTAAAGTTTTTATGATCGAAGAATAATGTGTGAAATGATATTAAATTAGCAAGATCTTATTCCAAAAAAGCTCTAGTATGTTCGAAAAACAGGCATAATATCAAAGTCATCTGAAAATAAAACAATCAATTAGTCATGGTTTTGGTTTGTCATGGGGTTGCAATGAGTGTAGAATGGACTCACTGCCCTTGAATTTGGTGTTATGTCCCACGATGTGATGGTGTTTAAAGATGCCTAAATCTGCTGGATCGATGATGTAGAAATTTATAAAACGCCAGCATCACCGTGTAGATATTAAGGTGTAATTGTATTTTCAAATCCTGGTGTCCATCCATGTTCGTAAAATTTCCCTTAAAGAATCTAAGCTGTCATCATGATCTTGATTGTATTCAAGTTCATCAGTGTTCCCACGAGGTTCATTGTGTGTGAAGTTAACATTCCAGAAAATTCAAGTTCCCAATATGTAATTTGACTGTTCGGCACTGTTCTATTGCATTTCCACATTCTGTAAATCTTGATGCTCTGTTGTAATAATAACAGTAATGTTCATCTAATTGTGTTCTCTTCCTAATGTCTAGTAGAATAATACTCTTCTGAAACTAGTAGTTTTATCTCTTGTATAATGAAGTTGTGATTTTAGCATGACCAAACTGTGCTTACATGGGAAGATGAACTGTTCGTAAGTGTCAGTCTCCATGATTGTGTTCTGATGTGGTGTCAAATAATGTTAAAAAAGTACTCACATTAACTCCATTGTCACACACGTTTCACTGAGTTTAACATTCTGCAGTACACACGTTACCGGTTTTCGTGCAGTAAAACGAACTCACGTTCACATAAGAACAGACTATCCCGGACGCGCTAAGAAACTTCACAACCACGATAAAGACAGGTGTGTGAGTTTCAAACGTGTATATGCCTCGGATGAAATACTGCCAGTCAACTGCTCGTCGGTTCAGAGAAGCACACTGCCCTGCTCATCACGTGGTGAGGGTTACATGCGTGCTCACATACTCCTAGAGGCTGACGTCATATCCAGCGGAGCTCGACACGGTATAGCCTGACAAAAACACCTGGCGTTCTGCGACAATAAAAACCTGTTAGTGGAATGATATTCGGAGACTGAGATACAATTATCTAATATATAAAAGTGAAAGTCTGTATGTATGTATGTATGTATGTATGTATGTATGTATGTATATATGTTGGTTCCGTATACAAATCTACACCGTTCCACCAATCTCAACCATATTTTGCATACACATAGTTTAGGACCCAGAAGGAACCGCTGGCTACATGAATTTTCGATAGTCTTTCTCATTCTTCTGATTTCGGCCCTTTTTCACTCAAAAACAGGCTAATCAAATCATAAAATATACTCATGAAGGAATGGCAAGGCAGATAGTTTCCATGGCAACATAGCTCAACTCCAGACACGGCTGACTTGATGCCAATTGCGCTCAGCACTACCGGTATAGAAAATGAGGATCTTTACTTGAAATCCCGTTAGTTACTCAACTGCTCACACAGCACTGTCAACCAAGTTTAGCATAACAAAGACTTGACACTATCTACTATATTTTTGTCAAATACCACTCACTCACTCACTCACTCATTCATTCATCACGAAATCTCAGAAACCACCGAACGGATTGGAATGAAATCTGGTATGCAGCTTCCTCAAGGGCCGCAAATGCCCACTAAGAGAGAAATTTTGGCTATTCAGGTTCTAAAGGGGTGTTAAGGGGGTAGACCTGCATTTAATTGAATAGCAAATATCTCCCGATTGGTTTCATGGGGGGATGTGATACTCGGCATATAAACTCATCATTAAAAATAAGAAGACATGTGTCTGAGGGTTTTTCGATGTGGTGTATATTATGAGGTGAAAGGGGTGAAAAGTGGGGATTAAAAGATTCTTAACGGAGCGTGCGTCTCTTAAACGACATAGGCGAGGAGTTTGAAACACAGCGAAAACAAATCAACATAAAAAATAAGTAAATATGTGTTTGACAGTTTTTTCATAAATCCAATTTAAGGGGCCCATGGGGAGAGATGAAATTCTGGGGGGGGGGGGGAACAGGAAAGAAAGTGTCCTAACTGATTGACTGACTGGCTCACTCATCAAACTCAGGGGGAAAAACTGCTTTAAAGTAAGTAAATAGCTTTTCGACAGTTTTTTTTCATAAATCAAATTTAAGGGATTCATGGGGAGGGGTGAAATTCTGAAAAAAGAAAATTGAAAGAAAATGTCCAGACTCACTCACTTACTCACTCACTCATCATCGCCTAGCCAAAATTATTGAAGTTAGAAACATGACAGTTTGGGGATATGTTCATTGTATGTGAAAACCGTCTACTCAGGGAGGATTTTCGGATATTCAGGTTCTAAAGGGGTCGTAAGGGGGTTAAACCTGCATTTCATTGAATAACTATATCTCCCGATTGGTTTCATTGGGGGATGTGATACACGGCATATAAACTTATCATTAAAAAGTAACAAGACACGTGTCTGAGGGTTTTTCGATGTGTTTATGAGGTTAAAGGGGTGAAAAGTGGGGATTGAAAGATTCCTAACGGAGCGTGTATCCCTTAAACGACATAGGCGAGGAGTTTGAAACTCAGCGGAAAAAAAATCAGCATAAAAATAAGTAAATATGTGTTTGACCGCTTTTCCATAAATCCAATTTAAGGGGCCCATGGGGAGGGGTGAAATTCGGGGGGAGGGACAGGAAAGAAAGTGTCCTAACTGATTGACTGACTGACTCACTCATCAAACTCACGGGAAAAAACTGCTTTAAAGTAAGTAAATAGCTTTTCGACAGTTTGTTTTTCAATCAAATTGAAGGGGTTCATCGGGAGGGGTGAAATTCTGAAGAAAAAAAAATTGAAAGGAAATGTCCTGACTCATTCACTCACTCATCATCGCCCAGCCAAAAATATTGAAGTTGGAAACATGACATTTCGGGGATATGTTCGTTGTATGTCAAAACCGTACACTAAGGGAGGTTTTTTGGATATTCGGGTTCTAAAGGGGTCTTAAGGGGGTTAAACCTGCATTTCATTGAATATCAATATCTCACGAGTGGTTTCATTTGTGGATGTGATACTCGGCATATAAACTAATCATTAAAAATACGCAGACATGTGTCTAAGCGTTTTTCGATATGGTGTATTATTATGAGGTGAAAGGGCTGAAAAGTGGGGGTTGAAGGATTCCTAATGGAGCGTGTAGGCCTATCTCTTAAACGACATAGGCGAGAAATTTGAAACTCAGCGAAAAAAAATCAGCTTAAAAAGTAAGTAAATCGGTTTTCGACTGTTTTTTCATAAATTAATTTAAGGGGCCAATGGGGTGGGTTGAAATTCTGGGGGGAAAAGGAGAGAAAGTGTCCTAACCGACTGACTCAGGGGAAAAAGACAGCTTAAGAAATAAGTTAATAGGTGTTCAAGCGTTTTTTAATCAATCCAATTTAAGGGGCCCATGGGGAGGGGTGAAATTCTGGTAAAATAAATGAAAGAAAATGTCCTGTCTGACTCACTCACTCATCACGCCCAGCGAAAACTATTAAAGTTGGAAACATGAAATTTTGGGAAGATGTTCGCTGTATGTCGAAAACGTTAACTAAGGAATGATTTTTGTTTATTCGGGTTTTAGAGACGTGTCAAGGGGGTAAACGTGCATTTCATTGAATAACGATATCTCATGAGTTGTTTGTTTGGGGATGTGATATTCGGTATATAAACTAATCATTAAAAATAATCAGACATATGTCTAAGGGTTTATCGATGTGGTGTATATTATGAGGTGAAAGGGGTGAAAATTGGGGGTTGAGGGATTCTTGACGGAGCGTGTATCTCTGAAACGACATAGGCGTGAAGTTTGAAATTCGGTGGGAAAAACAGCTTAAAATACAGGTAAATAGGTGTTCGAACGTTTTTTCATAAATCCAATTTAAGGGGCCCTTGGAGAGGGGTGAAATTCTGGGGGAAAAAAAACAGGAAAGAAAGTGTCCTAACTGATTGACTCACTTACTCACTCATCAAACTCAGGGGGAAAACAGCTTTAAATAAGTAAATAGGTGTTTGACCGTTTGTTTCATAAATCCAATTTAAGGGGTTCATGGGGACGGGTGAAATTATCAAAAATAAATGAAAGAAAATATCCTGACTGACTCACTCACTCATCATCGCCCAGGAAAAATTATTGAAGTTAGAAACATGAAATTTTGGGGATATATTCGTTGTATGTCGAAAACGTCCACTAAGGAAAGAGTTTTGGATATTCGGGTTATAAAGAGGTGTTAAGGGGGTAAACGTGCTTTCTATTGAATAACAATATCTCACGAGTGGTTTCATTTGGGGATGTGATACTTGGCACATATACTAATCATTAAAAATAAGCTGACACATGTCTAATGGTTTTTCGATGTAGTGTATATTATGAGGTGAAAGGGATGAAAAGTGGGGGTTGAAAGATTCCTAACTGAGCGTGTATCACTTAAACGACATAGGGAGGAGTCTGAAACTCGGAGGAAATCTATCAGCTTAAAAATAAATAAACAAATGAATAAATAAATAAAATAAATAGGTGTTCGACCGTGTTTTCATAAATGCAATTTAAGGGGCATATGGGGAGGGGTGAACTTCTGGAAGAAAAACGTTCACTAAGGAAGGATTTTTGTATGTTTGCTCTCATCGACCAACCAAAACTATTAAAGTTAGAAGAATGATATTTTGGGGATATGTTTGTTTGTTGTGTGTCGAAAACGTCTACTAAGGAGGGATTTTTGGGCATTCAGGTTCTAAAGGAGTGTTAACGGGGTTAAACCTGCATTTCATTGAAAAACAATATGATACGACTATGACGCGAGCGAAGCGAGGCTAAAATTGAGATGGTGTGTGTCTGTGTATTACTCATTC
This sequence comes from Meconema thalassinum, assembly GCA_946902985.2. Classification (NCBI taxonomy): domain Eukaryota; kingdom Metazoa; phylum Arthropoda; class Insecta; order Orthoptera; family Tettigoniidae; genus Meconema; species Meconema thalassinum. The sequence goes on along the minus strand of OX336394.1, from coordinate 174,249,045 downwards.
TCGCAAGTACCACTGATCCGATTTACGTGAATTTTACATGTAAGTAGCTGATTTACCTGGTTAACATATAGGTTACCTTTGATTTCAATACTTTGCACTATTTAAAATGGCGACCATTTTAGTGACGTCACTACACCCTTTGGTTTCAAACTTTCATATTTCCATTTCAAATAAAAAGAGAATGCTAAGAAATAGCAAACTTTTGATGGCATATGCGAGGTTTAAAATTACATTTTCTATCCGAAAGGTATCTGCAACTGTTAGCGAGTAAAACCTAAATTTGTGCTATAAAACACGGTCAACGCCGAGCGGAGTAGTTGGACAAAATGTTCCATCCTTAATCTCCCTCTGCGCAGCACCTCGCCTATCCCCTGTTTTAACTGTCACCTTCACATTTTAATTTATTTATGACGCGTAGCGAAGCACGGGTACTTCAGCTAGTAGATGTATAAATATTAATGCCAATTCGTATGTTACCCATAACATAATTTCGTGTTAAAGATGCCACAATAATCATCGAGAGCCTATGCTTCCAATCTCATCACAGCTGATGCGAGCATAATTCAATCTTGATTTTGGTCACAGTACCCATTGCAATAGTTAGCTTTCTAATGAAATCCACGTAAAACTGCTGAGTTATGTTATATTGCTCGATGTATTCGCGTATTGAGCTAGAATGCCTTCTACAAAAAGGAACTGGTTAAAAAATGAGAATTTTAAAAGGTAAATATTGTTATGTAACAATATAAAATGGCTTTGTCGTAATATGCCTGCACTTCGAAGGCCATACGGACGCAATTATTATGCCTGCTCTCCTATGGTAAAAAAAGTATGCAATTGCCAGTTAGCAAGGAAATCCTATTATTGGCTTTTACTGGAAAAATGTAATGGCACTTTCACCATTTTCCATATTAGGTCCTCAATATTTATCACAACTACTCATAATGTTTATACGTACTTTGCTTCAGGTTCCGGCCGGAGTCATTCTCCCTGAAACTGAAAGAAATACAAGTCATGCTAAATGTGTACTGTGACAGTAGTTCCTTGGTATATATTGCACTATCAGAGAATCACGTCATGGACTGACATATTTTCTAAATAATCTCAAGCATTACTCCGGTGTCAGATTGGTTAATGCGACTTAAAAAGAGAGAACCTTTCAACATACCGAGTGACGTAAATATATTTCATTTCAACTTGTAAATGTATATTTCATGACGTAAAATAAGACGCGGTTAACCTCCTTTATTGAAATAATATACGTGGTGAAGAATATGAGCTCCTATTATTTGGTTAACAGAGATGAAAGAATATATGAGTTACCTTCAGTTGTTCCACTTTACTAAATACAAAATGCCACGTTTAATCATTACAATAAGACTCAAACCATTTAATTCACTTATAAATATAAAAGCATATACATTAACATCACATTCCGAAGAAGTTCTTTTATGACGACGGCAAATAAAACTACATAATGATTTCTAGCTGCATATCGAACGATAACAAAGTGAACTGTCATTTACCAATCATGCACTATCCATTTGAATTTAAAATAGCACCTGCTATGCATCAACATAATAATAATACATAATCCGTCGATGACGTTCCAACTATTATGATTCATTCTGGTTGCCACCGAAGAAAATCAATTACGTAGTCCTACTCACAACAAACCTTCTATCTACGTACTACAGTAGTTCAAGACAGCTAACCACAATCATTTTTTTTTATATTTTTTGGGTAATACCGCATTACTTCTTTGATAGTTTTGATATTTTTAAACGGAAAATATTGCCAATCTTCTGTAAAAAGTTTGACTGCATTTATAAGAATATTGATTTTATTCATGATCTTAAGGGTTAGGTATAGCAGCATCTCTTATTTATAATATGTTAATTTCCAGAGAATTAATTTACTTAATTAACATGTTCATGATATATGTTTGTGCCGATGAAGGCATCTACGTTCAGCTGGAACATGTTCACTGATTAATTGAATATTCATAGTATGGACTTGGTGAATGTTATTGAAGTTTAATAGAATTAAAACTATCAATGTGGATTACACACCTATTTTACCAAAATGGTAAATATTGTGGGAAACGGTTTCCAGAACATGCAACTCACGAAAATTAAGAGGATGTGTTTCGCGGCTCGTCGGAATTGCTTTTCTATTGTTCTCGAACAATGGCGCCGAGCTCACTCGTGCGCCCTCTACGTCCTCGGTGGAAAAACCTTTAAATTCTTCCTCCGGTTCCCACATTCGGCCATCCTGATCCTCATCCGGCCTGAATGAAGAAGATCCGCCCGACCAGGGCTTCATGAACTCCGCACTGGAAGTTGTGATACTTGGTCCAACATCGTCTCCTTCTCTGCAGACGTCATACGTGCCGTTGAGTTTAACTCGAGTCACTCGATAAGGTCCTTTTGGTTTTCAGTTTCATATCTGGACCGATCTGGGTGCGTTTGATGGCAACCAGGTCGTCGACCTGATACTTCTCAGGCTCCTTACGTCGTCGGTTGAATTCAGCACGATTTTCAGCTTGTGCTGTACCCTTATTCTCATGACTGGAATGCCTTTATGGGAAGATAATATGTAATTACTTGTGAACATAAAGGGCGATTTAGGATCATATGTTTCGCGACCCACAAGTTGATTTTGGATAGCGGTCACGCCGAGAGAAGCGGGGCGCATGCGTTGCAAGTACTGATGTCACAGCTGATTGGTTAGGGGTATTGATTATTTTATCGACCAGCAACAAGAGATAAATTATGCCCATAGGAGGGGAATACAAGTTTTTTATATGTTCTGGCGTATTTTAACATGTCTGCAATTATAGCAGGTGTTGGATTATTAACTACTTTCAAATAATTGAAATCTTAGGAACACGGAAATATGATATTTGCATCTTATCAGTTCGAATTTTGAGCACTCGTGGCGCAACGGAAGGTGACATCGCAGTCGCGAACTGGCTTGAACAACGGAGAGTTTAGATTGGATTATACCACGCACGAATACACATGTATCGAGTTACACCTGTGACCGGCGGGCAATATCACGTGAACCGTGAGTGAAAGTTCGTTTTGACTAGAGTGTACTGCTATTGTACAGCAGGGAGTTTCCTTAGTGTCGGAAAGGACTCCAGTTTCAGTACCGATTAGGCCATTGCGAACGAAATGAAAATGCAGCTTGTCTTGCTAGATAACTGTTCATTATAGGCCAGCCATATAGTGTTCGTGAAAGGTGGATACTTGCTTTTACAAGCATATAGTCATAATGTTCATTCAGTTGACATTCTTCGCATTGGAACTGGCCGTATCGATACACTCATCTCTTGTGTGTTGTTAGAACAATTAGCACCTCCATTTGAGAAGCATTTCTCAATACGAGTGCTTGGATATTGAATATACTTCATTATATACAGGGCCTAACTTATATGTCTGTGACCTCACAATTATGTTGAGCAATTTCATGTCGAGAGGAAAGGCTGCTATGTGCTTCAGTGACTTAACCATGGGCGGTTAGGCGATACAGACATGAGTGTCACTGTACGAGCGAAGACACGTTCATTTTGATGCTATAGGCCTTGCGGCCCGTGCTGGTGAGTGTGAACACAGCTGTTGTATTGCAATACAGTGTGTTTCGAAATGACCCGGTTGAGCGAGGCCAGTGGACTTGGTTGTTCGAGCCGATATAGACATCACTCCGTGCTGCGGTTGGTAGGACGTTATCCGAAGATGAAAGGAACTGTCGTTGGTATTAGAGTGGAACATTCAGTCAGGATGGGAGATGTCTGGAGATCCAGGGTTCGTTTCTCGCTTTCCTGGACAGTGAAGACCTCTTTTGCTTACATGGAGGGAACAGTCATAAAGGACATGACTGTGTTCTTTTGGGATCTACAAGAATCATCTAAGGTACAGAATTAACCACCTTCAATCGTAGCTAAGCATGTTTATTATAACGTTGTGACCCTGCCACATGATTTTTATATAGGATTTTCGTAGAATGTCTAAGAATGGAGTTTAGGTTTTATCCTAGTGTCAAGACTGATTCTATTCTGGACAGGGTTTTGATTCTACTAAAAGGATGCACCCATTGTAATTAAATGTATTATAGTTTAATTTTCTTTTGATTGCTGTAAATTCAAGTTCCTTTTATGGAGAATTTATTTAATGTAGAGAAGAGGAACTTTAGGCCACTCAAGATTCGTCATTTTTCGTGTTTGATTTACATTGTAAATGAACACTAGTTTTATGCCTTCATATGACATTACTCGAGTTTGGGTAGACTCAATATGGAGTTTCTACTTCAGTGAGTCTACTAAGAAGACTGTTATACACTCGAAAGTGAAATTTCAGTATTCAGGTTGATTTTCGAATACTGCAGTAAGCTTTATGAAGCAGGTTCAGTGAAGAAAGCGGATTTGTTTTGATTTTCTAGGAATTTATTCTGAACTTTGACTTGATCCAGGTATTTTCTAACGTAATTTTGTTGAGATTTTGCATTACGTTTGCTTTGATAGATTCGATCAAGATCCATTATTAATGGACTAGACAGATGTTTTAAACACAGTTTGAAGACATTTGTATACATTCACCCTATGTTATTAACGCGAATCCCAGACTAGATTTATGTGGAAGCAGATATATCGCCAAAGCTGCAATTGTTATTTAACACTTATTGAAAGCTATGCATATTGATCGTGAATAATAATAACATAAGAGCAAATGAAATAATAATTTAACAGTGATTAATTGAAGTGTAAAGAAACTTGTATAATTTTATCAACAATATTTTATTGTGAATGTGATCTGTTAAATAAGCCGAATTTTTTGTTCACCAAGAAAGATAATTAATTGAAGCGCTAAAAGTATAGTAGTAGTGCCTGATAATATAAACGATATGAATGCTTAGTGTAGCATGATATTTAATGGCAAAGCCATGTAAAGGCTAATGTCCTTGATTATTAAAAGGGTATTCAATGGGATATTCCAAGTTGTAGTATGGAAAGTAATCCACTCAGAATAGATTGTGAAATTAGGGCAGTTTATTTCAGTATCAGTTCAAGTAAATAATCTGTTGTGGAAATCATGCATTTTAGGCATGTTGAATTAAACCTACCTGGTAGAGTTTTCAAACATTTGTATCAATGCAATGCTTAACAGGTGTTATAACAATCACTAATTCCGGTCTGGTGAGGACAGTTCATTTAAAGGGATGTAAAAATTAAATTAAAGAAGTTAATTTTTGACTTAGCTTTATCGCTTGGTCAGAAGAGATAAGTAAAATCAGAAAAACACAGCAAACACAAATATAATAAAACACATGGAAGATGTCACTTCTGAATCCTATAAAAGAACACTAAGAAGGTGTTACAAAATGACTGTATATTTGTATTATAGCTTTAAATAATTATTTTTTCAGGGTATAAATTGATGTATGTCTTGTAAATATGAAAATTTCCAGGGTTTCTATTTAAATGTTTCAATTGTTGTCAACATTTCTGTTGAACCATGTAAATGATTTGTGTTCACTCATACTTGGGTAAAATGCAGTCAATAACATTGATGAATGTGGGGGCTGGCATTTTTCTCCCATGTTCATGAAACTTCGGATGGAAGTTGGGCACTCTGCCTTAAATTATAATATAGTGACTTACACTATATTTTCCTTTCCTGAATAAATTTTTTTTGATCAATTTAAAATCTTCGAAGTGTGGTACTTTATAGAAACGATAAGAGAACACGTTAAGAAGGCCAGCGGTGGGTTTTTCAGAGGTTTTCCCACACACCAGAGATTGCGTTCTTCGTTATTCTTGTGCTTTTGAGCTTTCTTATGTCGTTCACCATGGTTTTTCTTAACGTAGTCTCAGTTAGGAATTCCTGTACCCCATTTCCTCGTCTTATGTTGGGTAGAATCTGGAAAATTTTCTAGCCGGGGTTTCCAGGCTCTACGATCCAGTTGTCTTCGTGGGATTCCAACATGCTGATGGTAGGTATTTCGGGCACAGTACCTTATCGATCTGCTTTTTTGAATCTTCTTTCATCTGGTCATGTTTTCCCTTGAATGAGTCAATCAGCTCCTCCTCGATGAGTTGCACTATACTGTGCTTTTTTGAGCAGGCACAAGGAATCGAATCCCGTACCATGTATAAGGAAGGCATATAGTATTCTGTAAAGGCTTTAGTGTGAGCCCCAAGGGATTTCTAGTAATTGAAACAAGACAGGCAATCTTGCGTAAGACGCCTGAGATGAATCAGAGAATGACTAAGCCGCACATGCGCGAGCTGATATCATGCCCATAATTTAGATAACGCAACTCGCAGAGGAAATTTTACAGTGACTAAGAACCAGCGAATGAAGCAGGGGAATCCCCTTTCAATGCTCACGCAAGCGTTATTACTGCAATATCAAGCGAAGGCGGGGTCTGCAACGTTGTGAAATTACCAAGATTTCCAGAAATATGGAAAATTATTGACATTGAAATACACCAAAGTTATTGACAATTAGAAAGAGAATTTTTAAGATCATAAAACTTTCTAATAAATGTACAAAAAGAAAGTGCAACTCTCAGCATTACGTCATGTGTGAAGGCGAATGAATCCAGCGTAGAAATATCAGTAATGGGATACGCCCACACTGAATCAAAATATTTTGGGATTTTTTAAAGAAGAAATGAACGATCGATTCTGGAATTTGGAAGTATATTTGGAACCTAGGTACTCTAAAGAATAAGGGAGTAATTTTTCCAACTCGCTACGAGGATTACTTCAGAAGTTAGATTTTGGAAGGACGGAACGGACTACATTTTAGTCAAATCGAATAGGCTAAATAGCCCGTTCAACTGAGCACAAGTATTCAGTCTACAGCGAACGCAGGAGCGTGTCGTACTGTTTTAACAAGTATTCAGGCTACAAGTGGGTCCATCGAGACCACGTTACGCCGTTAGTTTCGAGTTCTGAGCCCAAAGAGTTCAGTATTTTCGTAAACACCAAGGGTGTTATACTGTTTCAACGAGTACATTAGAGACCAAGTGGGGTCATAACGAAAGTGCGACGATATAAATTTGCCCGTGCTTGGGAAGTTTATAGTAAAGTGACGGTCCAAAGGGACATGAGTTCAAAGTAGTTACAAGTCGATAGTAGCAGTGAAAATTCGAAGCCAATATAAGTCTTCAGAAATAACAATTATAAATAATCCTAGTGTGGATTCCCGATTAGAAAGCGATTCGGACACTAAGACTATTTAGTGCAAGGATTAGTTCGAGACTAGACAGCGGTCCTAGAGGAACAGTATCTAAAAGAGAAACGCGGTGATAGTATCATTATCGTAGCCATTTGGAAAGAATTGCGCCAGTTCGAGTAAAGTCAGTGCCGATAGAGATCGAATATAGACATTGGAAAGAGAACTTATCCGATGTGAACAGAGAACTGACGGGTAGGAATTCAGAGACAGTCATTCATTCAAGCAGAAGTTAGGACCAGGTTAGAAATACGCTAAACTTACAATTCTTGGATGAGACGATTGAAGAGGGAATTAGGGAAACATAAATCATATGTGTTTGAGTGAAAAATTGTGTATAGATACAATTTTATAAGTGTTTCAAGTGCTTTCATAAATGTACAATTGTCATTTATATGTTGAAAAACCCTAAGAAAGGGAAATCCAGTAAAATGGAAAAAGTGTGTAAATTTTGTAAATTGCGAATGAAAATGTGTATTTGTAGTGCCGCAATGTTGAGTATGAAGGGTTAAGATACCATTATGGTGGACGAAAAGATCCATCAGCATTGGCGTAAACCACCTGAGAATATGTAAGTACTAATCTTTATATTATGAAGTTTTTTTTGGGAGTCGTGCATCCTTAAAACCGATATGTCGCAAGTTTGCGGTAAAGGATAAATCTGTAAAATATGTTGTGGTGTAGAAAACGGATTTGAATCGATATTATCAGGACGAAATGACAATTGTGTATTGTAAAATGATAGAGACCCAGTGAATTTTGATAAGGGTAGGAATCCCTTAAGATAAAGATATTTAAGTTATGAAATTGTTATATTCATAACAGATGAGTTGTTTGTTTAATTGATAAAGTAAAGTCAGTTGAGGGAAGATTAAGAACGGCTTAAAGGAGTTGAAAATCTCCACGGAAGGCTTTAAAGTAAAAACATTGATTGATTGATTGATACCGCTGAAATAAGCGAGAAGTAAATAGTAGATTCCTGTGATTTTACCAGGAATAATATCAGGAATAGTCAATTATGAGAGTATTGCAGCGGCCAGAATATGACGGATCTAATGTCTTCGTTGGAATTGGGGAGCAAATATATTCGCACAAAGGATTGGTGTGAGTCCCACTTTGTTGCATGAATAAATTACCGTTGTGGGGACTGAGACGAGTTCCGCCCAATTGGGGAAAGTTATGGTGTGTCCTATTTCCCTGGTATCTTCGAATCTCACAGTAAGAGTTAAGCCCTTGGGAATAATTTTACGTGAAGCCGTAGGTGATTTAAAATTGAGTAGCCCCCGTAATTAAAGATGGCATATTTCACAGTGCAATGCTTGATTTAATTACCTATATGTGCCGTGTATTGGCAAATAAGTAATTGTAATAAGAGCAGTAGGGATATAAATGTTAAAGCCTTTCAATAAGAAAAGAATGTAGTAAGGAGTCTGACCGAGCCAAGTTCTTAAAGCACTATACCAACATGACACTTTAAAAGAGGGAGACCAGGGTCGTAAATCAGATGTGAAGGGCTTGGCCTATTGAGAAAAGGTCGCTAGTCTGTTAATTGCTCTAGCGAGCCAACTGGTAATTTTAAACGCAGAGGTGTTAAGTAATTGTACGACAATGTAATTGAAGGCCTGGAGGTTCGAATCCAGAAGCCCATGTCATAAGAAAGGTCCCCTGCTAAAAAATATCGTTTCAGATGCCATTTATTAAGAATATAATATCCTACAGTAATTACGGATCCGCAGATGTGACATACGAAATGAGAGGTTTTCTTTTGATAAAACAAATATAAATGAGTCGGGGAGGCTCATTTAATTGATTCAGTCAGTAATTTGTTAATTAAAGGATGGCACGACGACCCATAAGGGAGTACCTGACATATTGAATGTGTGAGAGAGAAAATTTGAATAAGTGTTAACCAAAGTTGAGATTATATTTAACTTAAAGATAAATGTTGGTTACACAAATTTTGAGAAACCCAATGCTTATGAATTGAAAGTTAATTAATTTATAATGAATAATAAAAGATTACCAAGTATTTGTGGAGTCATTGGAACTCAGTAAAACAGACATTGGTGGTGATGCCATATGGAAGTGAAATCTGACGTTATAGGTTCAGTGGAATCGTAATAACTTTGATTAGAATAATGTGTTTAGTGAAAATTCCTTTGATTATGGAATAAGTTGATGTAATTTGAGTTGATTTTTATGCCACTTATTTATGTTGATTAATTTGTTTGTAGCGCCTTATAGTTTATAATTAAATATGTTTTTGTGAGATTTTTATTTTTTATTTTTGAGTGTTGACCTGTGTGCTCATGATCCTAAAATATAAGTGTCAGATCGTGGGAAATGAATGTACCATCCCCGATTCGAATGAGCTAGGCGAAGTATGACCATATATTATTTCTTCAAAAGGGTGCAATACATAGATCATTTTGGTTGTGCATCCTGACTCATGTCAGCAGCTCGAAAGGTGACCTACCGATGCTCCTCTGGAACGTAGAGTTGATAGCTTGTTGTACGGATGGTACAACCTTGTGCCATTTCGTCGGGTCGTCGAAGCTGAGTTTAGCGATGGTCTTAGTCACAGTTGAGTTAAATCTTTCTATTTGACCATTTGCTCTCGGTAGTCCAGATGCAATCAAGACGTGCTTGATACCCTGCGATTTGCAGTAGTCCTGGAACTCATGGGAGGTGGACGATGTCCCCCATCGGTGATCACTTGAACTGGGTTTCCAAAGTTCGTCCTCTGCAACTCCATCTTTTCAAATATCTCGACAGATTTGGGCGTTTTCACAGAATACAGCCAGGTGAACTTCGTGAAGGCGTCTATCACACAGAGGATGTGATTATATCCCTTGTGTGTCAACTTGAGTGGCCCAACGTGATCCATGTGGTAGGTATGCAGGGGCTCACTCTCTTTGAACAGTGGGTGTAACAAACCTTATTTCTTGCCTGCCCTCCTGTTAACCAACAGACACTTCACACAATTGGCGATGACTCGTTTTACCTTGTCGGCCAAATCTGGCATGTAGTATTCCTGCTCCACGTCTTCTTCAGTCCTTTTAACAGCTTAGTTGCCTTCTCATATGCAGCTCTGATGATCTCCTTTTGTAATCCTCGTGCGACCACCAACGTCTATTGCCCGTCGACATATTTGAATAGCAGTCCATCTCTAACGATGACGTTTTCGTAGGGCTCTCTCTCCAGTATCGCTATTATCACCGTCAATCGTTCGTCTTTTCTCGGGGCGATCTTAATCCTCGCTGCAAGACCGTTAGGGAATCCAAACATCACTGCTGGACATCGGCAAAGTACAAAGTGGATTTTTCCATTTTTATATTTGACTAATTGACTCGGTTCGATGATATCTTCCTCAAGCCACTCATCGACCTGCTCTTCGACAAACTTGTCATCAATTGGTGCCATTCGTCTGGGCCTGTTGAATATCGGATGTTCTTCTTTCAAAGTGATATCCATCTTAACATCAGTAGATTTCGTCTTCTTTGGTACATAGCTCGCTACCAAATCCTGGATCTGTCCCTTCTTTTCCTCACCAACGCAGCTCTCGATATCAAATTACGGTTCGTCGGCAACCATCATCAACACCATTGGGACCTCTAGTTTCCTGATAGTAACTCTTTGCTTGCTCAGGATGACCTCGCCCTGATCCAAAAGATCGTTACCAATCACCATGTCCCACTTCATAGTTTCGTCGGAAACAACATAGCCGTCGGTTTGGAACTCCAGCTCGTCGACCACAACGACTGTTGTGAATAACCCTGAGGAGCAACAAAACCATTACCGAACCCTTTCAAAACAAAACTGCCCTCTTCAAACCTAGGGAACAGATGGGTTCGTAGATGTTTTGTTGCAGTAGGTTATAAGGACTTCTGCAGTCGATAAGCACCGGAAGTTTCTGCTGACCCAACTTAACCTCCTTGTACTTGAGGCAGTTGTTCTCTATACCTTCTGTCCTGGTCTTCCTCTTCTCTCTCTTCGTCTTCTTCGTCATCGTCGTCTATACTCGTTGCAAGTTCCTCCAATCTTCTCAAGTAGTAACAAATGGTGTTAATCATTACTTCCTTTATCCCGATCTCGGTGTCAAGAATTTCAGAAACACCCAACAGATCAACTTTGGAAAATGTTTCATCGATAAATTTCTTCTTAGATTCCTCTTCGATGGAATTCTCGTCAAAATCGAATCCAGGAAACTCTCGCAGTCGCTCTCGATTCTTCCTGTCGTCTGGAATACACTCTAAGATGAGGTCATTGCTTTGACCGGAGCATCGCTTATGATCTTATTTATTTTCTCTATTGCACCGAGTGTCGTCATCTTGGTTGTTTACTCACGTCGGTCAAGTAATTGTCGTCAATTTCGTTTGCCGACAAATGCGTAATCAAACCATTGATATTTGTAGGTTATGTCGTCGAATATCAGTTCCCGACGTTGTTTATCTCTCTGACGATTCGCTATCCTTTTCTCACCACATCCACAATCCTCCGTCATCGTTCAGGATCCGCCCCTCATCATCGTCACGGCTCCACTATTGTCACTGAAGCTAAAGAGCAAGTTTTGCTAGCCGATGAATCCTCGTCGTAGATTCGCACGTCGTTGGATCACAAAACTGCACGTCGTCTCGTCGTAGGCAACAGCAACAAAGATGATTAGCCGTCCACTTCGTCGAAATTAGCGTCGTAATTTTCGTCATACTTCGTGTCGTGAATTGCGTCGTAACTCGTTGTTTTAGTTCATCTCGGATGAGCCCACGGGCGCCCGCAGGGAGGGGCAAGGTGGGGCCGTGCCCCCCCCCCCCCCCCTGGAATTCCGAGAATGTAGATATTCGATTGGTCATTGTCACCAGTTTATTTCATAAATTGAAGTTTCTGATAATCAACTGACAAATATTACAATAGAGACTTCTTTAATCTTGCTGACATAATATGTATTTATATTCAAAAATATATGGTTTTAATGATGTCATGCACTAGACCACCAATGGAAACATAGCTCCATTTTTCAATTTGGTTATGCCTAGTGTAAATACCGTATGTTTACCCAACACTATCAAAAGTGGTTAGGCTGGCTACTACTTTCGCCATCTCACTTTGGCAGTGACGATATGAAAGCACGTTCTGGAGATATTTTTATACATTGCAACACCGATAGCGGATTTCAGCCCCTAAAACGAGCTTTTCTTGGCTGACTAGTAAAACACTGGTCCCTTAAGGTCACGTTTACAATATAGGGTCATTTACTGTTTTCAGGCCCGTAATTACGGGGGAACAAACAGGGCAGCTGCCCAGGGCGGCAAGTTTTAGGGGTGGATAAAAATCTGGAAAACTGTACAAAACCCCTTGGTCATTAAACGCCAAGTTATTAAAATGTAACCCCCTCCACATACACACACACAAGAAAATTATTCATTGTCACACATTTGCAATGTTGATTATTTAAGGACACACAAAAAGGATTGTGTTATTCATCTTGGTGTTCTTGCATTTGAATCTGAGTTGAAAGTGAAATTGGACTATTGAAATCCTAATCTTGTTTGTAAATGACAAGGCAGGAATGACCCTTATTTAAATAATAATTGGTGTTCTTTTATTTTTTACGTGTGGCATTTAGTGCGGGAAGCGTCCGAGGACTTGTTCGGCTCGCCAGCGTTTGTAGCTGCTTCTATGCGGACACCCATGGGGGGCAGCGACAGGTACCGTCGCGTGTGGAGTGTTGTCTGGGGAGGAAAGTGTGAATGTAAGGACGAGGAATTGGATGGTAGTGGCTGTGGCCTATGGTTAGGGACCAACCCTGGCATTTTCTTGGAGGGACGATGGGAAACTGCAGAAGACCATCTTCAAGGTTGGCGGCGGGAGGATTCGAACCTCCTCGCCTCCCAGATGTGAACGACTGCCTGCAGTCACGCCGTAACGACCACGGCTAAATCACTCGATTTTTTTGCCATTGGTTGTGTATGAAATCTTTTAAAATTTAAATGTAAATTCTTTGTATTTGACTAAGTTCTTTTTCCAATTTGTAATTTAGTAAACACATATTTATAGTGTTTGCACTCATAGTTAAATACACGCTCAGTGAAGAAACAGCCCCATATGTTAAGGAAACTTGAATAAATCTACATATTTTAAGTCGGGGTTAGCAAAGATTTTTTTAAAATTTATTTTTGCCCAGGGGCTTCAGGAGCCCTAAATACGGGCCTGACTGTGTTGTACACTCGTCTAATTTTGCGTCTTGGAAATATCTGTTCCCGAAGGAATTTTGCGTCGTTCTGCCGTACTGCGATCGTTATTCGTGCTGCGAAATGCCGTATATTTTTATTCAAGGTGTGCCATAGTACTGTGGCCATTTCTTGAGAACAGAGCAATCTACCATAGTTGTAGATTCTTAACCTGTAGTGTTAAATCTTCTACGACCGAAGCAATTAAATAGTTAAATAGTCTGCGGTGTCTTTGGGCTGTTTATTTATTTATTTTTATTTATCGTATGGCTTTTAGTGCCGGGAGTGTCCGAGGACATGTTCGGCTCGCCTTGATTCTGTAGCTGCTTCCAGCGGACACCGTAAAGGGTGAGCTACAAGTTCCGTTCAATTTCAAGTAGTTCCAACTTTCGTCACCAGATATCAATGATACCTAGTGGCGAACGTTGGAACTTTGATAGAGCGTTCTGACGAAATCTAACCTAACAAATTTTGCTTTACACAAGTTTAGTCTGTGAAAGGATCTTTTGCATGCCATAAATCTATGACATGGGACCGCCGGCTTTACTTCCCCTCCGAAGGAAGGCATACTGAAGGATTTTTAACGCTCTTAAAAAAATCCGACGACTTCGGTCGGGTTTGAACCCGCTATCTTGGGCATAGAAGCTCAGCATGCTACCGACTACGCCACCGAAGCCGCTGTTATCAAAGCGCCTGAGATTCGCACTCTCATTCGAATGTAGACGGTAGATCAGTTGAGACAAAATGGTGAATTCAGTACTGATAAGACTTCGTAATGTTTTAGGCTATATGATTCCAATGGAATCTTCTTGCAATGCAATTTTCGATGCGCAACATGTGGCCTACTTATATGACCGGAGAAGCTAATTTAACCCCAATTTAATTGGGTTCATAGTCGTATTGACCGACTGAAAGTTACAATTCAATATGGCTCAATTAGGTGATAAAGCCCAAGTTCAAGGGGGGATTGATAATGATGTGCTTCTGAAATAAGAAAATTACAGAACAGACATTGGCTGGCTCTTAACTCAAGGAACATTTATGTGACATTCTTAAGTACGAATGTATAATAGTTAAATGCTCCTGCGATGTTTGTCGTTATCAAAGCGACTAATTAAGAAGTACATGATTTAGTGAGTTTTACTTGAAGTTCAGCAATAATCAAATTAAATATTTCCTTTCTAAAACAAAAATTTGCTAAAACCATTGGCGTCACACATACGATTAACGTACAATACGAATTTATCACTTCGAACAAAATTCATTTTGCTAAGAAGAGCAATGCGAAGAATTTCTGATAGCTTGTTACGAAGAGGGGAAACGTGATGGATCCGCTGTAACGACCAGTACAAACTAGATTTTTGTAAACAGTGCTATTTGAATTATTAGGCAGATTCATATCTAGGGATATTTCCACAGTTTAATTTAACTCAGAAATTTGGAAATATCTGACGATATGTCCTCCAGTTACCGTATTTAGAAAATAGACGAACTGAATTTACATTAGCATTTTAATGAACTGCTTAATTTTTATATTTTTGTCGATACATGGTGATACCACTATTTTTACCTGTTTTTAAGAACTGAACATTATGTCAATGAATCAAAAAAGAAGAAACGCGAACTTCTATGGGCAAAAACTGTGGGAACTAAAAACTAAACATTCCTCCCCATCTTGCCATCAAGCAGCCAACGGTTTCAGACCAGTTAAATAATGAATTTCACGAAGCAAGTAAGAAATGAAACGAACATTTGCGGGGTGGGGGGTAATAAAAAGAAAATTATAACTTGGCCACCCTCTGGAAAAAATCCTGCGGGCGCCCATGGATGAGCCCCCATTTGTGGGAAACGGTTTCCAGGTCATGCAACTGACGAGCATCGAATATAAGACATAATTATTTATTGGCACAAAGAAACTGATTAAATTACAATATTAAGAATTAAGAGGATGTGTTTCGCGGTTCGTCAGAACTCGGAATTGCTTTTCTATTGTTCTCGAATACCACTCGTGCGCCCTCTATATCCTCGGAGGAGAAACCTTTAAATTCTTCCTCCGGCTCCCACATTCGGCCCTCCTGATCCTCATCCGGCTCCCACAATATAATTGCCCTTCATGCTCCTTAAATGTTGATTGTTTATTCCATTATCCCTTATCAATAAGGAACACCAATTGCACGAACATTTCTTTACTTCACATTTGTGACTTGCACATTCCAACTTAG
Source organism: Meconema thalassinum (assembly GCA_946902985.2). Lineage (NCBI taxonomy): Eukaryota > Metazoa > Arthropoda > Insecta > Orthoptera > Tettigoniidae > Meconema > Meconema thalassinum. Next base: position 174,233,352 of record OX336394.1, on the reverse strand, counting down.
GTTATTGTCCAAAGTTAGGCCTAAATATGTGATTTGTTTCCCCCGTCCAATGGGTTCATTTCCAATCTTAATTTTTACAGTGTTTGAACTGTAAGTTGGTATGGAATTGCATGGATTTTGTTTTTGAGTTGCTTATGGTTAAATTATATTTGAAAGCCATTTTGTTAGTATATTCAGATCTTTTTGTATATTCTCAAAAATACTTGTTCACGTGTCCTCTTGTACAATAGAAACATATCCTATGCAAACAGAAATATCGTACTAGTGAACTTTATATCTATATTTATAAAAATCAATGATACGTGATAGTTTGTCTGTCTGTCTGCGGGTGTGTATGTCTCCTATGCGTTCATATACCATTCATCCGATTGTGATGAAACTTGGGTGAGATATTGAGTGCACTCCAAGGAAGGTTTCTGACTTAGTGAATCCATTTTACAATAGGTAGCGCACGCGTATATTCAACAAATGAGCGACGATGCGCGAAGAGTTTCAACAAAGCCCCGTATGTGTTCATATCCCATTCGTCCGATAGCTATGAAACTTGGGTGAGATATTGTATACACTTACGTGAAGGTTTCAAAATTAATGAATACATTTCACAGTAGATAGCGCACGAGTAGATTCAACAAATGAGCGACGACACGCAAAGCGTTTCAGCAGAGTCCCATATGCATTCATATACCATTCGTCCGATAGCGATGAAACTTGGGTGAGATGTTGTGTACACTTCATGGAAGGTTTCTGGCTTAGTAAATCAACTTTACAATAGGTAGCGCACAAGTAGATTCAACAAATAGGGGACGACGCGCGAAGCGTTTCAACAAAATCCCGTATAAGGTCATATACCATTCGGCCGTTAGCGATGAAACTTGGATGAAATATGGTGGACACTCCTGGGAAGGTTTCTGGCTTAGTACATCCATTTTATAATAGGTAGCGCACGAGTAGATTCAACAAATGAGCGATGACGCGCGAAGCGTTTAACAAAGTCCCGTATAAGGTCATATACCATTCGTTTGATAGTGATAAATCTTTGGTGAATTGTTGAGTACACTCCAGGAAAGGTTTCTGGCTTAGTAAATCCATTTTACAATACGAAGCGCACGTTTAGATTCAACAAATGAGTGACGACGCGCGAAGCGTTTCGACAACATTGATGAGTTTTTGTCTACACGCCAGGGAAGGTTTTTGACTTAGAAAATCCATTTCACAATAGGTAGCGCACGAGTAGATGCAACAAATGGGTGACAACGCGCGAAGTGTTTCAACAAAATCCCCTATCCGTTCATATAACCTTCTTCAATTGTGATGAAACCTTGACGAGTTATTGTGAACACGCAAGGGAAGGGTTTCGAATTAGTAAATCCATTACTCAATAGGTAGCGTACGAGTAGATTTAACAAATGAGTGACAGTGCACGAATCTTTTAAACAAAATCCCGTATACGTTCATATGCCATTCATCCGATTGCGATGAAACTTTTGAAAGTTGTTGTGCACGCTCCCAAGAATGATTCGAAATTAGTAAATCCATTTTACGATAGCTTAGAGACAGTTAACGGAAATTAAAAAACATATTGTGTATCCAAAAGCACTTCAAGAAACAGAATTTCAACGCCAACACTTTCTTTGATTGGCATTGCAACGCATGCCGGGTACAGCTTGTATCCTATATAGTTAATAAATTTTAGGAAAAGCAATGACTCTTGTGGAACACCACATTTAACATTTACTTATATTAATATTAGCATACTGCTTCCTGTTAGGTAATGTTTAAAGAACTCAAGGGCTATTCCTCTAATTCTTTCATTTGATACCGTAGTTTATATAGCAGCAAGTTGTGGTTAACTGTGTTATAAGCCTTGGCAAGATCGACACATAGACTTGATGCTATTTTATTGTTGGCTAATATCTTCTGTTTAAGTGACACTATGTCAAATGCCACTGAATCAGTGCTATGTTTGGGAAGTAATTATTTTGGTGCGTGTTATTGCGATTGTTTTGGTCACGAAACGAGATTGTATTTCTGAGAGATGTTTCTTAAAAGTTCCTAACCCCTTGTAAAAGTGTAGGATTTTTCGAGGACCTTTAAGGACTGGTATCTTTAGGTTAGTTTCGCGGTTTGTATCCTGAGGAGGGTGGGTGTGTTCGTTCAATTGCCTTGGATTTTCTTCTGTATGGTTGGAACGCACACCAAGTTTTATTTTATGTTTTAAGGGTTTATTTTTCAGTGTCTGCATTTGTGCAACTCTAGGATGGCCGTATAGGTTTTATTTTTATCCTTAGAGACTGGCAGACACTACCATGTATGCGTCAGAAATATGTTTCATTTACAATCACGGTTCTAGACTTATTTTAAGGGTGGGTTTATGTAATTTGCTTAAGTGGGAATTTGACTGAGGGCCGAGGGTCATGTTTAGTGCTGTTCTGGTTTGTCGTGGCTTTCAGTCAGCAAGCAACGCGTGATCCCATTACGTTATTAAATGAGGTATATTGGTTACTCTTCCGAGATTATGGAATGTGTGTTCGTTGTATGTGCCCGGTACTGCAATTGACGCTCATTTGGTATTTCGTAAGGTAACCGAATTTTGTGCTTTCGTTCGAGAGAAGTTGTATTCTACCAGCTCATGAAATCGTTTTATATTATGTTCATTTGGGAGTTTGACTTTGTTTATTTTATTGAACCGATCTATGTTTCTTTGCGGGGTTTGTATGTCACGTCATGTTTTGTGAAGTGTTGTTTTGGTGAAGTCGTATATTTAAGTTGTGTTTCAAGATGTGATATTTAAGGGTCGTTGTAATTGTAAGGGTTTGTTTCTTTGGGTGGTTGTTGTGACATACAGTTTAACATAAGGGTGGTCGGATAGACGGTTCGTGGGATACGCGATTTCATGTACTTCTCAGAATGATGCTTCTGACTACCTTCTTGTAGTCAGCCTGTGGTGGAACGAAACGTACTATTAACACTATTGTTAATTTATGCCCCTCTTGTGAACGATCTCCAGTGACTTAGGCACTTCCTCCTCGTCGACATCTTCTCTCTTTTATAGTTCTATTTTCAGAGTTTTATATTTTATTGTTTTTTACTGTTTTATAATTACATGTACATATTTATTACAGGCCCATCATCTCTCATCTTACTATTTCATGCACCCCTCGTTTCCCCTTTTGCTATGTCTTGTTTATTGATATATTAAATTTTTAATCCACAACCTTTACTCGAATAATGTGGTCATTCCTTAGTCGGATCTCCATCTAATTCTAAATGCGAATGGTACACATCATAGGTTTAAGATCCATGGCCGGTCCCCATTCCGCGCATGCGAGGAGCCTTTTGGTTCCTCAGTCTCGCCATCGACTGTGTGCGTTGGGTGGTGGTCACCGCGCGTGTCAAGAAGGACCCTAACCAGTGCTGGATTACCCATTAGGCCCGACTAGGCCCAGGCCTAGGGCCCTCAATTATCTGGGGCCCCCAAAATTTTATTCCGAAGATTTAGAAAAAAAAATATCCAGAACTGAGACAGTTTCAGCATTATATTAAATTACAATGTCCTTTAAAAACTGAGTTCACTCATTCTGAACTTCTCGAAATTCTTATTCAAGACAAGCTTGAGTCTGTTTTTCCGAACGTTGAAATTGCTTTTCCCATTTTCCTGACCCTCATGATAACGAATTGTTCTGCGGAGCGCTCGTTTTCAAAATTGAAACGGATCAAAAGTGCGCAAAGAAGTATCATGTCACAAGAACGATTAGACATGCTAAGTTTAATGTATATCGAGTCAGATGTTCTGCGGGAAATTGATTTTGATGACATTGTAGAAAATTTTCATTGACCGAAAAAAAATTCATAACATTTTACAGAAGTAAAAAATAGTATGATTTGTTAAATTGTTCATCAAATCATCTGAGATGTTTTCAAATAACGATGATGGTTTCAATTGAAATGTATGTATATATGTGTATATGATTTAATAAAAAGTGTATTATTCATCTTGAGAAAAAAAACTCTTGTATATACTTTATTAAATGTACAGATGCTACAAAATAACAATTATTTAAAAAAATAAAGGGGCCCCAAAAATCTGAGGGACTTGGGCCTCATTTTACCTTAATCCGGCACTGACCCTAACCTCCAACTTTGTAAGTTCCATTTGTGATTGTGTATCAACAACTGACGGCTGATACATTCTCGCAATATACGCAATTCTAGTCATGCCCTCCAGTAAATAGTATGGGCAACCAAGGAAAACCAATTGTATCTTATAAAACACCAAACTTAAAAAACATTACTTATGTGGCATCCTAATATTTCGTTGTTTCATTTTAGGGATTTGGATATCGTTGTTATATAATTTGTCTGATAATCTGTGTTATTGTAGTGTCTACATTTGTATTTGAGGTGAGGATTGGGATAGCCGTAAATTAGGAAATAACCCGGCATTTGACTGGGGGATAAATGGGGAAACCTCAGAATACAACTTCAAAGAAGGCTAAGATGAGAATCAAGCCCACGTGTTCTGAGTTCTGCCTCATTAGGCTGAGTGTACCCCGTTCCAGCCCTCAGACCATAATTAGTTTCTTGGCAGAGCCGGGAACCAAACCCGCGTCTCTGCGGTGGCAGCCAAGAATGCTAGTCATTACATTACGAGATTGACAAGAAGAATATCACATTACCCGTCATTGCGATAGTCTTCACCGGAGCTGGATTCGTAGTAATCCATATTGTTGATGATCTTGTTGTCGTTGTCGTCGTCCTTGTTGTTATCGTCGTCGCTCTCCTCTTCGTTGCTTACTTGTATAAATTTGTCTGCAAGAAACAAAGTGCATGTTGTTCAGTTTGTGGTTATAGTTCACTATTTATTTATAATGGTGGTTATAGCACACTATGTATTTATGACAACGCATGATCAGTTGAAAGATGAAGTTATGTAAACAACGCCACGGAACGGGGCCGATGACCTTGCTGTTCTTCCCCTTTAAACAATAGCTAATAATAACTACACGGAATCTTCTATAATGGGAAATAAAAAACAAGATGTTCAGTAAAGAACATATAGCTTACTTTCTTCTAATTACATGGGTATTGTTATAACTCTTTGTCCTTTTCAAGGAGTATAATTGAATGTTGGTTGTAGTAGCTTGTTGAAATACAACGTACTATACGGATATTAAACATGAATATGAGGTGCCCTTTGCTAGTGCTACCTCTGTAAAAAAAATCATTCAATTCGGTTCCACCGTGTTTGAATTGATATGGGGAATTGATTTGCACACATACATGGCCGCTATCTGCAAACTATTGGGCTGATGACCTTGTAGTTCAGTCAAAAGATGCTTCCCACAAAAAGGTGTGTTGTTGCAAAATTTGGTAGAGATCAGATGATTAGGTTGGTCGTAATATAATTTAAGCTTTTTACATTTGGGTGGCCACCATTCCGTTTCCGTCAAGATGACGGCGATATAAAACATGACACTGAGGTGCCCTTTGCTAGTGCTACCTCTGTATCAAATTTCATTCAATTCGGTTTCACCGTGTTTGAAAAGACAGGGGGAATCGATTTCCACACATACATGGCCGCCATATGCAAACTATCGGACTGATGACCTTGTAGCTTGGTCCAAGAACGCTTCTCACATAAAGGTATGTTGTTGCAAAATTTGGTAGAGATTAGATGATTAGGTTGGTCGTAATTTTATTTAAGCTTTTTACATTTGGGTGGCCACCATTACGTTTCCGTCAAGATGGCGGCGATATGAAACATGATACTGAGGTGCCCTTCGCTAGTGTAACCTCTGTACCAAATTTCGTTCAATTCGGTTTCACCGTGTTTGAATTGATGGGGGGAATCGATTTGCACACATACAGGGCCACCATCAACAAGGTATTGGGCTGATGACCTTGTAGTTTGGTCAAACGATTCTTCATACATAAAGGTATAATTTTGCAAAATTTGGTAAAGATCAGATAACAAATTTGGTCGTAATTTGATTTTAGCTTTTTACATTTGGGTGGCCACCATTACGTTTTCGTCAAGATGGCGGCGATATAAAACATGACACTGAGGTATCCTTTGCTAGTGCTACCTCTGTACCAAATTTCGTTCAATTCGGTTTCACCGTGTTTGAATTGATAGGGGGAATCGATTTGCACACATACATGGCCGCCATCCGCAAAGTATTCGGCAGATGACCTTGTAGTCTGGTCAAACGATTCTTCATACATAAAGGTATAATACTGCAAAATTTGGTAGAGATCAGATGATTAGGTTGGTTGTAATTTGATTTAAGCTTTTAATATTTGGGTGGCCGCCATTATATTTCCGTCAAGTTGGCGGCGATATAAAAATGACACTGAGGTGTCCTTTGCTAGTTATACCTATGTTCCAAATTTCGTTCAAATCGGTTTTACCGTGTTCGAATTGATAGGAGGGGGGGGACAGACATTCAGAGTACACACACTCACACACACACACACACACACACACACACACACACAGACACACATTTTTTCGCCCTGTGTAGATCTCATAAGTCTACTTTAATTTTTTGCAAAATTCGAAAGTAGGCTAATAATGGAACGTTGCTAGGCGATAGGTCCCAGCGTGCGCGACTCTGTGCTTGTGCCCGGTCAAAGCTCTAGGGTTGGAGATACGGAACAAGATCATAGATTCGAATTGTATGGTTTATAGCATTTAACCCTGCATCAGACGCGCACGTAGGCCCGTTCTTACAGTCTCCAGTAAAGAGACAGTAAACTCAGACAGTCGGCTTCACGGTCGGAGAGAAGTCCCGGTAAACATTGAATCATTCTTACCGTGTTCCGGTTAATGTTTACGGCAGGTTAGTTGATCTGCGCGTATTTTTCAACAGATGGTTCATAGTTCTGGTTAGATTTGCAGATTTAATGATACCTCTCAAGAGTTGGCATGAGTGGATCTGCGTTTGGGATTAAATAATCATCATAATCGATTTTTGCCAACTAAGGACCACGTAAATAACTCTTCATGATTTCAGTTTTCTTTGCCGCCAGTATTCCTTCTTTCTCTTGCTCACAGCTTCCTTCTTTTCAGCTGTCCAATGTTGTTTCTTCTTGGTCACTGCTTCTGGCTCTAGGAACCCCTCAAATGTGTGTATCTTATTTCTGAAAGTGGTTCTGTTGCGGATGTCTTTTAAATTCCTTGATCTGTGTTGTTGTCGCAATATGTTTAGACTATTCACGTGTTTAGTTAGTTATTGTTGTTTTAAGGTGTGAAACTACAAGGTCAGCTGCCCCTATTCACGTGTTTACGTTTATAAAGAGAAATATTGAAATGGAATCTGGGCAATTATCTCCAAATGAGATTAATAAATTCGTGAAGAGGAAAAGGCAGACTATTTCCTCTTCGCCACGTAATATGTTTTCCTGGTGGGAGTGTGGAAGAACTACAACATGTCCTGCAATTGGGCAACAAATGTAATATGTTTTAAATGCCGAGTGTGATTATACAGTATATCGTTCCACTGTTGTGGCAACAAGTGTAACATTTACTTCAGGCTGTACCTAATTGATAAATGTTCAAAGATGATTAAATTGATTATGAATTATTAAAACGTGATACAGAATGATTATAATGATGATAAACTGTTTAAATGTTGGGCGCCATGGTCACAACTGTCAGTTGTAGACCAAATAATTAATGTACACACTTGCCTAAAGTAGAGCACCATTAGATCTCCTTACCTCAGCTCGTGGTAAGACTCCGTCCTTAACCAAAGTCGGCATTTGCTTCGGTAAAAGTGGTAGGCTTATAGCTATTTCTAACTACGAGAAAGGAAAGGCTCAGCAATGAATAAAAGATACTGAATTTAATTATAAAAACAAGAGAAAATAGCAAGTCGATACTGCAATAATACTAATAATGAATGCGTCTGCTGAATCTACTGCTAGCACGGCGAAAAGAAGAATTGGAGGTGAGTTTAGTTAGTTATTGTTGTTTTAAGGAGCGGAACTACCAGGTCATCTGCCCCTCTTAACACAGATTAAGGAATACAAATTTGGAATTGAATTGAAAATTTTGAGGTGGACACCTACATTTACAAAGACCAAAAGTTATTAAAACATAAACTAAAAATTAAATACAACTTAAAAATTATAAAAATAAACAAACATTACGGAAAAACAAAAAAAATCATTCTAAAACGAACAAGTCGTTGAATCAATTTATACTGGAAATTGTAGATTGCTGTCCCTAACCCACTCTCACTTATAAAGCGGATAACGCGATCAGCGGAGGTGAGTTTTAAATTATGTTATAGCTAAAGCTTGAATTTACTTTCCGTTAATAGAAATTAATTAAAAAGAGAGAATTCGTGTAGTTTCGTCATGAAGCTCACCAAGGTTGATCGTTGTTTGGTCTTGTAGGTTTCCATGGTGGATAGATGCTGTAGTCCTTGGCTGGCGATCATCTTTTTCTTCTTCGTTGGCGTGAGAAATACATTTACGTTTTATCAGAGACGAGATGTACGCTGGTTGACTGGCCGTTACGGAATCTGATTCCATAAATCACGTTCATATACATAGTCCCAGATACGACTATGTCCATGGGTGCAAAAAGACTTGAATTGCCACACTTTGCCAGATTTAAGATTCACTTATGACCTCACCGAGAACCACAGTGACGTACTTCTCATGATAAATTCAAGTAGAAAATTGTGGGGTCGTATACTTGTGCATCCCTTTTTATAACCTGCTTTCTCCTTCCATTCAGTAGTTCGATCAATTTGAAATCCCACTCCGTCTTATCCAATCGTGGGTCATCGTCCCCCACACTGCTCCAAATACGTCATAGTTCCTTCTCTTCTATAACATACTACTGAACATGTGACCTCGATCAGTCTATCATGTTCTTGTGACTTCACTTTCTTTGAATTTTAGGTCAGGAATCTTCGCTGACTCAAACTAGGTTCCTCCTTCCTCCGGACTCCAAACGGGCATCCGCTTCATTGTCTGAGCCCAGACCAAGGAGGATATATGGACCAGACCGATTTCCTCATCTTGGTCTGAATTGGGATCCCTCCCGTGGTGAATATGTCGTTACCGCAGTTTGACTGTCATAAACTCTCTCGCCTAAATTCCGAAATATTGCACGTCCAACTCCCTTTAGCCTCTGACTAGCGCAAATGAAGTTAATAATTCTAATATACATTCGATATACAGTAGACGAAGTAATTATAGTATAAAACAAAATATCGCACAATAAAACAATAATAATAATAAATAATAATAATAATAAAATCAAATACTGAATGAGTCATAATACAAATAGTAATAATAATAGCACTATATATATATACACAGAAGTGTGACGTTACATTCAGAAGAGGAAGTCCTCATCAAGGTGGTGGAAGAGAAGAGGTCAGTAATTGAGAACAAGAAGTCCGATGGGAATAAAAGTGTAAGACATGAGAAGAAGTAGCCCAAATGTTTAAAGCATTAACAGATTGTATAAGACCTGTAAAAAATTAAGAGATAAATATGAAAATATCATAATAGAAAAACTGGTAGTAAGCAGTTTACGGGAGGAGAATCCTCCGGTAAAGTTTACTGCCGGTTAAGGCTTATTTTACTGTCAGTTTTTCGCTAACCTGGCAGTGTAAGAATCAAGTTCCAGTAAACTTGCCATAAAAGTGCTAATAAAGGTTTAACCGGAGTTGTTAGAACGGGCATTAGAGATACGTATTCATACGCACGCGGATTTTTGTTCCACATAATACATAACTGGCAAAACTGTTGAAATAAATTAATATATATTTATTTATTTACATAGTTTACGCCCACATTGCACAGTGGGTCAAAATCGAAATCTAGGGGGACAACATTATTTTTACGTTATAATCATGAATTTAGAGTGAAAGCAACGTATATACTTTGTTTACTTCATAATGAACATCAGTTAAGACCTATTTTAAGCTACGTCTACACATGCAAGAAATTGTCTATGACTAGGAGTTGGATAGAGCATTCAGTTATCTCTTCAGAACAATTTTCTACCCTTGATTTACTTTTAAAAAAGTCACAAAGTTTCACTTTTGACATAATCGTCGAACCCAGTGCTTCGAACAGTTGTAAACGTGTGAGAACTGGTTGCGTGGCATTTTCTAAAACGTAAAATAACTAAGTAAGTTGCAAAAAGATGCAAAAAATCTGATAACAGGTGTAAACTGCAAGACTTTATCTACATTTTAGCATTAAGTAGAAAGTGACGCAGAGTGACGCGACAAACTAAAAATCTAAGTGAAAATATAATTTTAAAAATAATAGTTAAATATTATATAATGCAAATATAGTTAAAATTACGCAACAATTACGCCCATTAATAACTGAAACACGTTACAAAGATCATACCTTCAGCTGCATGTTCCATCATAGAGCATCACACTAACCACAAAGACAACTAAACCACAGCCACTTACATTCACCCTCCAATACAGACTGCTCGAACAGTGGTGACAGATTTACACTATGATGTGTTTATATCCCAGAATAGTGAGCGGCAATTATATGAGAATGCTGTAGAAGTAATACATTTAGGTAGATTTCATTAGAAAGCTAACTATTGCAATGGGTCCCATGTTTCGACTTCCGGAAAATTTCGACATATCTTCGCGTTTCACATCCCCCAGACCCCAAAACCACCGTCAGTTCAAAAGTTTATATATAATTTATGTATATATATATATATAATGTATAAATATATATATATATATATATATATATATATATGTATATCAGTTTCTTGTGGACACGATAACTGCCGTAATTTTTCACCAATCACTTTGAATTTTTTACATAATATGTATCCCCTTAAAAACTCGGTCAAGATCGTTAATGGGCTAAATCGGTCCAAGGGGGTGAATAGGGGAGGCTTTTTTCATAAAATTCAAATATCGCTATAACTCTCTTAATATCTGAAATATTGAATCCATTCCAAGTTCATACTATGTGTCGGATAATGCCCTAAAATTTGTTTGAAAAGTTTTTTTATAGCACCAACCATTGACCAAAGGGGTGGGAAAAAGTGGGTTTTTCGGGAAACATTAATCATATCTCTGTTAATAGGCACAATATCAAAACCGTACAAAATGGACAATATTCCTCCAATAATTACCTAAAACTTTGTCTGAAAGAATGTTTGATCTGACCTACCATTACGCCAAGGGATGAGAAAAATGATTTCGGAATTAAAGAACATGCCAAGTGCCATCAGAGGTTATCATGACAACGCTTCTAAATTGATGAGGGATGAGCTATCAGAGGTTGCCAAGACAACGCCATTGCACGAGATCACATTCATTTTTCCATCTGACTGTGGGAAGCGGCTAACTGGTAGCATGCTGAACTTATATGCCCAAGGTCGCTGGTTCAAAGCCGACCAAAGTCGTCGGATTTTCTAAGAGCGCTAAAAATCCCTCAGCATGCTTTCCTTTGGAGGAGAAGTTCCAACGTTCGTTGCAAGTTGCTAGTTGCGGTATCATCTAGTAGCCAAGCTCAGAGCTAGGTGTCGTTGACGTTAGTATATGGTACAAAATTAGGAACTACTACTTAAAATTGACCGTCTGCAGACCTTACCTGAATTACCGACTAATACAGTCATCACAATTAACACCGTTTATCAGATTCTACACACACCTAATGTACACGGGGTTACATGACCACGTTGTCGCAGCCCCTAAACTGAGGAACCAACAAATATCTCTGCGGGAGATAAAATTTTGCGTGAAGAAGTAACAGACTGTCAGATAGTTACACATCAGTTCCAAACCTTGCATAAGGACAGTGTGATCACAAGTATAAAAATGAACCCCAAATGACAAGAAGGTTACCATCCCCATAAGACAATAGAATGATAAAAATATGCATACAAAAACGAAATAAAAAAGTTAATTGACCTCTAAATTTAAAATACTTTCTTGCAATCAATGAGGTCTGATCCTCCTACGAAAACCTGCTTATTTTGCCTATTATAGCCTATCCCCTAGTTTGCCCGGTGAAATTTACCTCCGCCTTCCGGCGTGCCGAGAGGAATTTTTGATTTTTTTAATTATGAAAATAAATAAGTTTGTCCTCCTAGATTTCAATTTTGACCCACTGTGCATTGGAGCACTTAAATCAAACCAAAAACATTTAATTCCTTTACGTATTGGCAGGGAATTTTGCTGTCATCATTTTCCTCCTCTCCCAAAACCTCTTCATTCCGGCTGACCTGGCCGCCCTTTCCTCATCAGATATGACATATTGTTTACGTTGATTAATTTTTAGTGTAAGCCTTAGGTTTGTATGTTTGTTCTTCAGAATCCGTTTCTCTTCTCTTTTTCAATTTGTTTCATTGTAATATTCAACTCATCTAAATCATTGTGAAATTCTTTGAACCACTGATTTTTTGTTTACATGAAAACTATTACATAAGATATTACATAAGATATTTTGTGTCAAATAAAATAGGGGGTGCTTAATTGGATTACAAGTTTCGAACGTCAAGCGTTCGTCTTCAGATCTTATTCACTTTGGCTTAATATTAATATACGATGTTTATGAATCATACTTATGCACAAATATAACCTATATACAATGTTTAGATCACAAAGTTTGTAACAACTTGTGTAACGCATCAAACTTATTTACAGAGAGTATACTGTAGTTCACTTCTATGGTTGTTGCGTTATTATTATTATTATTATTATTATTATTATTATTATTAATAATAATAATAATAATAATAATAAAGTAGTATAAGTATGTTGCCTGTGACCTATTGAATTATTATTGTTAATAATTTCAGGAATGGTGTTAATTATATTCTCAATTAACCGTTCCTATTTAAATTGGTGGCCTATTGTATGTGGTTATACACAAAATATACACTGCACTATAATGGAATAGGTTTATTTAAACTTATCTGTTGTTCGAAACCTGAGTCCTATGGCATCCGCTCCTGTTCACTGTTCACCTCTTTCTTTAACGTTACTGTAGATAATTGGATGAAAGCTGTTATTTAAAATCTAATGATAATGGTTAAGCTTGTAAAGCAAACTTATTGTTGATATTCAACTAGTTTAGATTTTATGAACATTTGAATTCGCCAAATTCTTAAGCCATTATTTCAGTTAGGAACCCGACACACTAGTCTCTTCCGTGACATGATCGGGGAGGCGTGGCCACCGAACAGTGGGAGGAGTGAGACTTCCCTTGCTCGGCTGATCGTGCCACTTTTAAAACCGAAACGAAATAGCACGTGCTCCTCTGGCAGCATTTTCCTGAATATATCGAAATATGAATCACAATTTTACACCCAGAAGTTTACTTTTTATGTTATTTTAAAATTATTTGAGAGAGGATACTACATATCGATCATCAATCACTCGTTCCTAGCTGCTGCAGATGCACGAGGGAATGCAACGTTGTCAAGTCGTTGCACAACAAGAAAGAGTACAATCAATAAATAACAATTATAACTAAGTCAAAATTTCAACAGATATTCTTCTAACAAGCTTTACAAAGCTAAACACAACACAACACTACACAAAACAAAAGCAAAACACTAAAACACTACACTACATTACACAAAACTACGCTACACAACACAACAGCAAAACACTACACTACACTACACTACACTACACAACACAACAGCAAAACACTACATTACATTACACAACACTACAATACACAACACAACAGCAAAACACTACACTACACTACAAAACACTACAATACACAACAGCAAAACACTACACTACATTACACAACACTACAATACACAACACAACAGCAAAACACTACACTACATTACACAACACTACAATACACAACACAACAGCAAAACACTACACTACATTACACAACACAACAATACATAACACAACAGCAAAACACTACACTACATTACACAACACTACAATACACAACACAACAGCAAAACACTACACTACACTACACTACACTACACAACACAACACAACACAACAGCAAAACACTACACTACACTACACTACACAACAGCTAAACACTACACTACACTACACTACACTACACAACACTACAATACACAACACAACAGCAAAACACTACACTACACAACACAACACTACAATACACAACACAACAGCAAAACACTACACTACAATACACAACACAACAGCAAAACACTACACTACAATACACAACACAACAGCAAAACACTACACTACATTACACAACACTACACTACACAACACTACAATACACAACACAACAGCAAAACACTACATTACATTACACAACACTACACTACACAACACTACACTACACTACACTACACAACACTACATTACACAACACTACACTACACAACACAACAGCAAAACACTACATTACATTACACAACACTACACTACACAACACTACACAACACTACACTACACAACACTACACTACACAACATTACATTACACAACACTACAATAAACAACACAACAGCAAAACACTACACTACATTACACAACACTACACTACACAACACTACACTACACTACACTACACAACACTACATTACACAACACTACACTACACTACACTACACTACACAACACTACATTACACAACACTACACTACACAACACTACACTACACTACACTACACTACACTACAATACACAACACAACAGCAAAACACTACACTACACTACACTACACAACACTACAATACACAACACAACAGCAAAACACTACACTACATTACACAACACAACACTACACTACACAACAGCAAAACACTACACTACACTACACATCACAACAGCAAAACACTACAGTACATTACACAACACTACAATACACAACACAACAGCAAAACACTACACTACATTACACAGCACTACACTACACAACACAACAGCAAAACACTACACTACACTACACAACACAACAGCAAAACACTACACTACATTACACTACACTACAGCAAAACACTACACTACACTACACTACACTACACTACACTACACAACACTACACTACACAACAGCAAAACACTACACTACACTACACTACACAACACAACAGCAAAACACTACACTACACTACACAACACTACATTACACAACAATACACTACACAACACAACAGCAAAACACTACACTACACAACACAACAGCAAAACACTACACTACACTACACAACAAAACAGCAAAACACTACACTACATTACACTACACTACACTACACAACACTACACTACACTACACAACACTACAATACACAACACAACAGCAAAACACTACACTACACTACACTACATTACACTACACTACACTACACAACACAACAGCAAAACACTACACTACGCTACACTACACAACAATACACAACACAACAGCAAAACACTACACTACATTACACAACACTACAATACACAACACAACAGCAAAACACTACACTACACTACACTACATTACACTACACTACACTACACAACACAACAGCAAAACACTACACTACATTACACAACACTACACTACACAACACAACAGCAATACACTACACTACACTACACAACACTACACAACACAACAGCAAAACACTACACTACATTACACAACACTACAATACACAACACAACAGCAAAACACTACACTACATTACACTACACTACAATACACAACACAACAGCAATACACTACACTACACTACACAACACTACACAACACAACAGCAAAACACTACACTACATTACACAACACTACAATACACAACACAACAGCAAAACAGTACACTACACTACACAACACTACAATACACAACACTACACTACACAACAGCAAAACACTACACTACACTACACATCACAACAGCAAAACACTACAGTACATTACACAACACTACAATACACAACACAACAGCAAAACACTACACTACATTACACAACACTACAATACACAACACAACAGCAAAACACTACACTACACTACACAACACAACAGCAAAACACTACACTACATTACACTACACAACAGCAAAACACTACACTACACTACAATACACAACACAACAGCAAAACACTACACTACACTACACAACACAACACAACAGCAAAACACTACACTACATTACACAACACAACACAACAGCAAAACACTACACTACATTACACAACACTACAATACACAACACAACAGCAAAACACTACACTACAATACACAACACAACAGCAAAACACTACACTACATTACACAACACTACAGCAAAACACTACACTACACTACAATACACAACACAACAGCAAAACACTACACTACACAACACAACACAACAGCAAAACACTACACAACACTACACTACACAACACAACAGCAGAACACTACACTACATTACACTACACTACACTACAGCAAAACACTACACTACATTACACTACACTACACTACAGCAAAACACTACACTACACTACAATACACAACACAACAGCAAAACACTACACTACACTACACAACACAACACAACAGCAAAACACTACACAACGCTACACTACACAACACAACAGCAAAACACTACACTACATTACACTACACAACACAACAGCAAAACACTACACTACATTACACTACACTACACTACAGCAAAACACTACACTACACTACACAACACTACAATACACAACACTACAATACACAACACTACACTACACAACAGCAAAACACTACACTACACTACACAACACAACAGCAAAACACTACAGTACATTACACAACACTACAATACACAACACAACAGCAAAACACTACACTACATTACACAACACTACACTACACAACACAACAGCAAAACACTACACTACACTACACAACACAACAGCAAAACACTACACTACATTACACTACACTACAGCAAAACACTACACTACACTACACTACACTACACAACACTACACTACACAACAGCAAAACACTACACTACACTACACTACACAACACAACAGCAAAACACTACACTACACTACACAACACTACACTACATTACACAACACTACACTACACAACACAACAGCAAAACACTACACTACACAACACAACAGCAAAACACTACACTACACTACACAACACAACAGCAAAACACTACACTACATTACACTACACTACACTACACAACACTACACTACACTACACAACACTACAATACACAACACAACAGCAAAACACTACACTACACTACACTACATTACACTACACTACACTACACAACACAACAGCAAAACACTACACTACACTACACTACACAACAATACACAACACAACAGCAAAACACTACACTACATTACACAACACTACAATACACAACACAACAGCAAAACACTACACTACACTACACTACATTACACTACACTACACTACACAACACAACAGCAAAACACTACACTACATTACACAACACTACACTACACAACACAACAGCAATACACTACACTACACTACACAACACTACACAACACAACAGCAAAACACTACACTACATTACACAACACTACAATACACAACACAACAGCAAAACACTACACTACATTACACTACACTACAATACACAACACAACAGCAAAACACTACACTACACTACACTACACAACACTACAATACACAACACAACAGAAAAACACTACACTACACTACACAACACTACAATACACAACACTACAATACACAACACAACAGCAAAACACTACACTACATTACACAACACTACAATACACAACACAACAGCAAAACACTACACTACATTACACAACACTACAATACACAACACAACAGCAAAACACTACACTACACTACACAACACTACAATACACAACACAACAGCAAAACACTACACTACATTACACAACACTACAATACACAACACAACAGCAAACCACTACACTACATTACACAACACTACAATACACAACACAACAGCAAAACACTACACTACACAACACTACAATACACAACACAACAGCAAAACACTACACTACATTACACAACACTACAATACACAACACAACAGCAAAACACTACACTACACTACACAACACTACAATACACAACACAACAGCAAAACTACACTACACTACACAACACTACAATACACAACACAACAGCAAAACACTACACTACACTACACAACACTACAATACACAACACAACAGCAAAACACTACACTACATTACACAACACAACAATACACAACACAACAGCAAAACACTACACTACATTACACAACACTACAATACACAACACAACAGCAAAACACTACACTACATTACACAACACTACACTACACTACACAACACAACAGCAAAACACTACACTACATTACACAACACAACAATACACAACACAACAGCAAAACACTACACTACATTACACAACACTACAATACACAACACAACACAACAGCAAAACACTACACTACATTACACAACACTACAATACACAACACAACAGCAAAACACTACACTACACTACACAACACTACAATACACAACACAACAGCAAAACACTACACTACATTACACAACACAACAATACACAACACAACAGCAAAACACTACACTACATTACACAACACTACAATACACTACACTACACTACACTACACAACACTACACTACACTACACAACACTACAATACACTACACTACACTACACTACACTACACAACACTACACTACAAAACACTACACTACACTACACTACACTACACTACACAACAGCAAAACACTACACTACATTACACAACACAACAATACACAACACAACAGCAAAACACTACACTACACTACACAACACTACACTACACTACACTACACTACACTACACTACACTACACAACACTACAATACACAACACAACAGCAAAACACTACACTACAATACACAACACAACAGCAAAACACTACAACACACACTTTTTTTTCGTGTGGTCTCCTCAGAGACCTAGTGCAGGTCTTTCTATTCGACGCCCGTGGGCGACCTGCGCGTCGGGATGAGAGATGGAATTGATTAAGGGGAATGAAATTGGAGAGGGATGTGGAAGGAAGCGGCCGTGGCCTGTCAGAAGGTACCGTCCCAGCATTTGCCTGGTGTTGAAAATGGGAAACCACGGAAAACCATTTCAAGGACGCCGACGGTGGAGCTCGAACCCACGCGTCTACCAAGTCAGCAGAGAGCTTGGCCCCATGACCTAACACTGCGCTTTAGCCAGCGTAGCCAATACTGCCGGTACAACACACACTAAAGTACAAAGGCGGAGCAAACAGCCGCTGAGATAAGCGAACTGCTGACGTGTCATGTATCTCGTGTAGCTCAATGCATCACCAAGTGCTTCGTCACAGAATAATGATATTGCACGTGATACGAGACACACTGTAAGCAGCTTCATAAATTACAGGCCTGACCTCTTCCCTATATTTATCTATTGCACATACAGTAAATATGAATCGCGCCAAGATTGAATATCCTTCCTTTCTGTTAAAACCTCAGGAGTTTGTGTGTGAAGAGTTTTGCCACGAAGTTTTGAATGAATAGGTGGCATTTTGCTCAGCCCTCTGTGCACAACACGCGCACAAAGAACTACAAGTAACTACGATAACAGTCTACGATTTAATTTATTCGGCACAGGGAGAGCACACACAGCACGATGATACAGCCTAGCTTTCAGCGTACTGACAACTCACGTATCAATTGCACATGCTTGAGGCTCACCGACTGTCCTCTATACGATTGCGCAACCGGGGCTGACCGGCCAAAAACCATGGCGTTAACTGTACACTACACTACACATCATAACACTATACGACACTACACGACACGACATGACAAGACAAGATATTTGAAATAAGTAATGAGACCTTAATTAGCGACCTCCGAATGGTACAAGTGAAATTGAATGAATTGCGGATATTCTTTAAATTTTTGATTGATTATCTTCTGGACCTCAAAAAAGATACAGAGTGTTGCTTAGAGAAATTATTGGAAAGAGTGGACCACTCCAAATACTGTCCAAACTTTCAGTCGAAGAAGATTGGCGGTATCTCCACGGACTCTTATGCTGTCAATTATTGCGCAGTAACTCACATTCCCCTTGTTAGGTAAAACCATACAATTTCTTATCATTCTTTTTCTTCAAAACTAAAAAATACTGCTCTGAAAAAACTCCGACAATTATACTAGTAACAACACAGCGATTACTAAATCAGTGTATATTAAATCTGGCAACTATTAATGTTAATGGTGTCTTACCCACGGTCGGCGGTTTATCAGTCTGGGTCCCTGCAGTACCTCCCTGAGAATGTATTCGGGAGCTATGATTTGCCGCATTCTGTGACATCCTTCGACGATAAAGTCGCCCCTGCTTTTATGACCTGATGCCATCGTCTGCTGGCTTAGAGCTCGCTGGACAACTGAAATAATAATAATATTAATAATAGTAATAATAATAATAATAACAATAATAATAATAATATTAATATTAACTAAAGGGTCCGTGCGAAAAATCTCGCATGTGTTTAACCACTCGCCCAGCTTTACAGTTATGCGCGCTCGACGTGACACAGGTTTAGCAGGGGCTGTCGTCTTTATAAAAAAAATAGCCTATATCTGTGTTGACTTTTCAAGAAATATTCAACAAAAATTATGTTAAATGGTCCGGCTAAGCTCAAACAATTTACAGCGTTTCGCCCCAGTGTACACTAAACACTAAACAGCGTCTTGGTGTACCGCACCTACTGAAGAGCCCAATGGTACACTGGGATGAAACGCTGTAAATTGTTTCAGCTTAGTCGGACCATCTAACATAATCTTTGTTGAATAATTCTCAGCTTAACGGACCATAACAACATGTTTCTCATTCGAGAACATTCAATCGACAAATTTTCAAGAAATGTAAGATTTTTCCTGTATTATTGAGACGATTTGGAAGATTTTGGTAAAACCTGCATCTTCTAACACCCTCTGGATTAAGAGCAGGAGTTCTGTGAAACATACACCTTTGCGTTTAATATATTTCCAGTTTTTGTACAAGAACGTTGTAGTTCTGTCTTTCCGACAAGGGAACAGCCTGTAGGACCCGTAGGGCCTCCCCGCGCAGTGACAAACTCATCATTGCAGCTTTTGTGGCCTCCGACCACCCATTAATCAAGGCGGTGGTCTCGATCAAGGTGAGGTATTATTCCCACGCAGACTTCCCATCGAAAGTCGGCAGGTCAGACAGCCCAACCACGGGAACAAGTGAACGATCCGTTGGCAGGTCAGTCCGCTCAACCACGCGAAAAGGTATACGATCATTACCTTCCGATGGTCCACTGGAGGCAATGGTTTCGTTTCCTTGCTTGTCTTTATTTTGAAGCAGAGCGCTCGCAAGCTCGTCCTACAACTTCCGAAGGGACTCTTGAAATTCTTCCCTCAGCTTGGTTTCCGTAGTGAACGGTAGTTCTTGAAGTTTCCTCTCAAGATTGGCAGTATTTTGCATTATCTTTCTATCCAGAATTTTTGAGTTTTCCTCTATTTTCTTTTCTAAATTTTCCGAATTGTCCGCCATTTTATTTGCCAAATTTTCCACTATTTTCTTTTCCAACACCTGACACAAGCCGTCAGTCCCGCAAGGAACCTCGAAAAGAAATACATTTGGGTCCTCACGTGCGTCCATCAGTATCTGTCTTAACCGCACTTGTAGCATAGTCTTTGTTCCCGTTGCATTGGCTTCTCTTTCTTCCAATTCTACACGTAATTATGAAACCTTCAGTGCTGAAAGTTTAACTTTTCTGGTCGTCATTTCACACTCTTAAATACGGCACCACAAGAAAGTCACTTTCACAATGTATTTACTCTATAGCCTGACCCCACACATCTTTACATGTTTACGGCTCTTGAAATAACCGGTCAGTCATATACAAATTCACTACTGCTTTATTTATCACACCTTACACTAATAAACATTAATGTATTTCCAGAATCTTCGTCGAGCTCTAGTCTTTCTAAAACAAAAACACATCCATTCTCCACACCCTCTCGTTCACAGAATCTCAATCTTCATCTCTCCCTACATATACGTCACCTTCTCGATTGCATCCAATGCCAGCCTGCCGGCAGCCAGAGAACAAACATGGCTCCCACCAGGAGCTCACACGAGTCTGCGTCATGCGCGCTCGCACGAGTCTGTCACAATATACAGATTTTGAGTTTATTTCTTTTATTTTCATCATCGTGTCTATTTTCGTTGCTTGAAAATGGCATCGGTACGTGCTCGTGGAAGGCCCAGGATCCATTCTCCGCTTCAGGGTACCATCAAACCGTAAATGGCATTCCAGACAACCCCATCCTTCGAACCCACAACCTGAGAGGATCGGATGCACTTCTTTAGGGCTAGCGACGGCACAAGATTCCGTCACCCTATGGATCAGGCTGTTACACGGAGTATTGTCATAGACGCCCTAAGAAGTACACCCCAAACACACAAAGCTTATAAATAACAAATCCAGGCTTAAGTAAAAATTCGTGAAACATTAATTTTATATCATAAACCCCTATCCTACTTGGGAGGGTTTAGAATCGGCTAGTCCGCAATGCTAATAAACAAACATAAGTAATGAATAAGAGGCCCTAACTGAAATTAAGTTAACCCTCTCGAAAGTCCTTCTATACAGGAAAAAAACAAGCAACAACAACAACGCTTGGAATGTGGCACGTAACAGATCCCTACGCAAGTACAAACACCGATTAATTAGAGAATTTACATTTAATATAAAAGCAAAGCAAGGTCCTAAGTTATGATGGTACCTCTTCCGTATTTACATTTAAATTTACTCCGTCTAGCTAAGTCCTGACTTTACAACAAATTACGGCGAGAAGCGTCCATAAAAACAATTAACACAAAAGCTATGATAACAACCATGTATATCAATAAAAAACACTAGATAATACAGCACAAATGTTTGACATTTCACAGGAACACACAGGGAAAAATATATATAAATAATTAGGCTATGGACACAACAACATCACAACAACGCAAATTAAGGAGCTGTTTGCCCTTAATTGTCATCTACAGCATGTAATTTAGGTTGCTGAAAGCATAATCAAAACTACGTCTGATATCACTTCGAATCACGTGGTCCACCAGTTAGGAACTATTGGTCACCCATGATTCTCGTCGGTCCAATATATGTAATCTCGATCTGTCATTTCTCAGTGGAAATGCAGTAGCCCCATGTGTCAGTCAGCAAATAAGAATATGGGTCCAAGTTTAGATAAGCATCCAATTATTTATCAATCATATTATAATCGTAGTTTTAGGAAAATTAGATTCATGACTTACGTCAAGTTTAACTCGTCGGTTTAAAATCCCTAATATGTCTTATGTCGTTTCTGACTCAAATGACACTGGCTAAATACTGTAGGTCCCCTCAGCGATCCTTGCAAGGTGGGCGTCTCTACTAGTCACCACAACACCGTGAGCTAATAATAGGCTCAATAACAATAGCAATATATAGCAGCACTACACGGTGCTCAAACTCTCATCAGTACAATCTGGCAGCATTGCTCAATACTGTCTGGCATAACAAATGGTTGAGGATGTGCATTCACCCTTCAACGTGCAATAAATAGGCACAATAATTACACAAATGGATAATTTTATACAGTGTCGACTTGGTTAATAATATAAAAGAGGGATAAACCTTTCATTGTACTTGTGGAAGTCATGAATATTCAATAAACAGTCGCTCTGCACGCGTATACAAAAAATGTTACAAAACAGCTGAGACCCAATTACTGCAGCATTTCTCCCACAGTTCACTGACATTCCAAACAGAAGATGACGTCAGATAACGTGGGAAAATAA
The DNA here is from genome assembly GCA_946902985.2 of Meconema thalassinum. NCBI lineage: Eukaryota > Metazoa > Arthropoda > Insecta > Orthoptera > Tettigoniidae > Meconema > Meconema thalassinum. The sequence continues at coordinate 174,209,467 of OX336394.1, read as the reverse complement.
TCAATAATAAGTCTGTCTCGCAAGGAGAATTCTAGGTGATTCAAAACTGGTTATACATGTTGACCTTGGCGAATGTGACAACCTCTGCTGCTCGTAACTAACATACAATGCGTGGCGATGGCTCTCGCTTGCTAGCGAGGTTATGAATGTCAAATACTCAGGGATTCACACACTCAAGTCCTATTATGTTACTCTTGTAACAATGATTACTGAGCATTATATTTACAGCACTGTGTTCCGTAGCTTATTCTGTAGGGTAGAAAAATGTACAATGTTTGAACAGCCAAATAGGCCTGCAGCACACAGATATCACTCTCCCCTAACTGCTTTGATCAAAGATATGTCTACATCATATCATTTACATTCTTCTCATGGGATAACGGTGAGTGTCCTTCCTCGGCACAAATAAAGCAAAACATTCTACAGCACCTTACACTCCTAATGCTGTCTAAACTGATACGAAATATGTGTACCTGGGTTCGATGAAGGTCTACAATCTTAAAACGTACACATGAATTTATCCCTACATGGAATGAAGTGGCTTCAGATGTCCACAAAAATAGTATTAACATAATCCATTCACAAGGGCGGTAGTGTAACTTCAAACTACCAAACCATACGCCCATAAAGTGTGGTATAACAAAGTAATAGTTCAATTAAAACAGGGTGTCCCCTAAGTTAAATTCAGATGTTTTAATCATTTTACAAATTCAGCTTCTGCCGACAAAGAATATAGCTTCTAAAGCTATGTCACATTAGTGGGTACATTTTGACACATTTCTATCACTGCTTATCACAGGTGCACCGGCGTTATAGTTCGCCATGAGGTGACTAACTCATAGTTGACCAGTCTCAATGCTAAATTGGAAGAAAATGTATTTGCACAATTATATCTACAGACATCTGCCTATCATGGTTGCTATTAAAGTACGGTTTTAAATTAAATTAATCCGCTGTAGACAAGCCCTTTACAGAAATGACATTACAGAACTCACTGTGAATATCGTAGAATCACCTCATTTTCCATGCGATATGAGGAGTAATTCAACTCCTCTTTGTAGGAGGGATTATGGCAAATCCTGGGCATCAGGTCCTGTTCCCTGTTTCCTCTTCTTACAATACCTCATGATTCCTAGTGGTCCGTCATCGCTGTCGGTTCCTCGATCTGCTGCTGGTTCATCATCATGGTAGAATTATCTCCTCCATCAGATTAGCTTAGTTTAGAAATGGCGTATACCTGGTTGACGATGAGATGCATGTTTAACGTTGAAAATACGGCGTTTCACTGAATTTATAGTTATCACAGTTTTCAAAAAATACAACACTGCCTCTGCACAAGTGCAGATAATTCAAAAATGGCCCAATCACTTCTGCCACTGGCTTTATGATACTGTTAGATATTTATGGTGGTTATCTAGATGCTAAAAGTAAATAAAGATTCAATCCTTATAGCAGCGTGACTATTTTATTAAGAGTAACAGTGTTACAGAATAAATGGCAAAGAAGAAGTAGCAGTTGGTGGCTTCGGTGGCGTAGTCGGTAGAATGCTGAGCTTCTATGCCCAAGATCGCGGGTTCAAATCCGGCCGAAGTCATCGGATTTTTAAGAGCGTTAAAAATCCCTCAGTATGCCTTCCTTCTGAGGGGAAGTAAAGCCAGCGGTCCCATGCCATAGATTTATGGCATGTTAAAGAACCTTCTACTAATTTCACCTGTGTGAGGCTAAATTGTATAGGTTAAGAATGTAAACAACGCTCTTAGTTTGCTACGTTCGTTGCCAAGAGCAGACTACGGTGGCGTCTGGAGAGCTAAGTTCTGAACTAGTAGTCGTTGACGGTGGCTTTTGGTGGCAAAAGTAGGAACTATTTGGAAAATTCAAAAGTCTGCAGTCCTTACTTGATTTAAAAAGCAGATAACACACACTAATACAGTCATCACAATTAACACCGGTTATCAGACAGATTCTACACGCACCCAAAGTACACGGGGCTACATGACCGTGTTGTCGCAGCCCCTCAACTTAAGAACCAACCAACCGAAGTAGCAGTATTTCAGCAATATATTATGAACTGCCACCTAGCGGTTATATATGGTAACAAGGATAAGGCAGAAACTATATTGCCAACACTCCCACTCAGGTTCTGCCTTTAAAAACAATACTTGGCAACAAATAAGATTATTATGTTGCTACACTTATTCCCGTCCTCATCTTCTCAAACCTATTCTTTGGCAACGGCTTGGTAAATATATCTGCTTCTTTCTCTGAGCATATATATTTCACGTCCAGTCCCTTGCTGTTGTAATTTTCGTATGAACTTGTACTTAATATCAATATGCTTTGACCTTGCTTCAAAATTACCGTTTTTGATCCAAGTGGTTGCAATTTGGTTGTCCACGAAGAGAGTTGGATTTCCAGTTTTATATCCAACTAGTTGTGTCACTAGTTTGTTTAACCAGACCAGGTTTTTTGTAGCGTGGCAAGCCGCCGCAAACTCTGCTCTGCTGTGGACAGAGCTACGGCCTTTTGTTTCTTGGCTCCCCACATCACTGGCGAATCTTCGATCTTGAGCAGATAGCCTGATCATGACTTCCTAGTCTTCGTGTCTCCTGCAAAATCAGCGTCCGAGATACCCTTAGTGTCAATGCCTGTTTTCCGTCCATGGAACTTAATTCCGTATGCAACTGTACCCCTGAGATACTTAAATATCCTCTTGACTGCTTTCCACTGCATTAAATGTGGATTTGAGCAGTGTTGACTCACTCTGTTCACTGTCAGTGCTATGTCAGGGCGCGTGATCAACGATAAGAACAGTAAACCTCCCACCGCCTCTCTGTAGGACACTTTTGGTGACAGTTTTTAGCTTTCACTGTTCGCTGCTTGACTATTCAAGTTTTGGAGATCGTCCGCTGGTACGTGTACCGAGTTGGCTTCTAACAGGTTGAATTTATCCAATAGTTTCATAGTGTACAGCTTCTGATCAGCTGTTATTGATCCATCGGATAGCCTGGTTAGGTTGATTCCTAAGAACATGCCCAATGGTGACACTATTATCTCAACTTCCTTCCTCAGGTTATCAAGGAGTCTCTTGATCACGTCCTTTTTCATGCAAATAAATAGTCCATCATCCACGTGGACTGATAAGATAATGCATTCATTAATGATACCGGGTGATTTGAACACGCATGGATCAGCTTCAATTGGTTTAAGGTACTTAAGACAATTGGTGAACTTTTTATTCCAGCATCTCGGTGTTTGCTTTAAGCCGTACATACTTTTAATCAGTTTACATACTTTGTCGCTGCCATCATCAAAGCCTTCTGGTTGTTCCATGTACACTTCTTCTTCCAGGTCTCCATGTAAAAACGCTGTCTTTACATCAAACTGCTCGACGTGCATCCCATGTGCTGCTGCTAGCGACAGCATAGCTCTCACTGAGTCATACTTTACAACTGGCTGAGTGTTTCATCATAGTCAACTCCAGGTCTTTGTAGGCGTCCTTTGACCATCAATATTGCCGTGTATCTAGATATTTTTCCATCTGATTTCTGCTTTAGCTTGTAAACCCATCTGTTACTTAGAACATTGGCTTTCTTTGGTCGTTCAACTAAAGTCCAAGTGATGTTCATTTTCAGGGCTTCCATCTCCTCTTCCATGGCTGTTCTCCAGTGTTCATGGTCCCTGATTTGTTTTCGCTTCTTGAAAGCTTATCGGTTCCTGGCTCATTATGAGATGTTGTTCTGCACCCGTGCATTTATGCAGATATAGTCGTCAACCTTATTGTACTGTTCCTCGTCAATACCGACACATATGTTGTGATACCATTTTTCACAACTATCACATTGAATCCAGTCAATTAGTCTATCTTGTATAGTTGGTATTATACAGTTACGTGCACTACATTCATTGACATCGTCTGTCATGATGCTGACGTCTACTACTGTATCTGGTACAACAAATGCTCCGTCATCTTTGAGCGTGTCCTCTTCATCCGAGGGAACTTCTTCTTCTTCTGGTACATCGACCTCGTTTCCATCTACCTTTTCTTCAAGTTTTCCTGGGTCTTCCTCAATGATTTCATACGTCGATGGTTTATTGTACATCTCTTTCTCTTTAAAAATTACATCACGGTGTACTTCAACTTGATTTCTTTTTGGGAACCAGATTCTATATCCTTTGATAGTGTCGCTGTATCCGACCGTAATTCCTTCTTCGGCTTTCATGTCCCATTTTTTCCTCTTTTGTTTGGAAATATGTACCATCACTTTAGAGCCAAACACTTTGTATTTATTCAAATCTTTGTTTCTCTGAGTCCAGACTTCATACGGAGTTTCATTTTCGTTTGAGCTTGCTCCTGTATGATTTAACACGTACACAGCCGTGTAGACTGCTTCAGCCCACAATGTCTTTGGTAGACCTGCACTGAGGATCAACGTTCTTTCTGCTTCTACTACAGTTCTGTTTTCCCTTTCAGCTCTTCCATTTTGTTCTGGTGTATATGGCACAGTCTTTTCGTGTTTGACACCTTCCTTGAACAGAATTTATTTCAGTTGACTGTTAACAAACTCCAATCCATTTTCTGTTCTTAAAGTGATAACCTTTTTCCTGGTTTCTTTTTCAATTCTGACCAGAAAAACTCAGCAATTCTTCTAGGTTTGTGCCGTGTCTTGTGTGGGGTTTCGCCTAGGACACCAAGCTAGGCTCATCGGCGGGCTCTTGGTGTCCCCGCCCGGACCCCCACAGGAGTGACGAACTGCGCGCCACCTCCCTTTATATAAGGTGCAACTGCACCACTCGACTACGAGAACTAAAAGTTCAAGCAGCCTTAACCTTCCTATGAAGGCTTCCAAAAAGATGGTATATTGGCTTTCACGGCCGGTGAATTAAAACTCAGCAATTCTTCTAGGTTTGTGCCGTGTCTTGTGTGGGGTTTCGCCTAGGACACCAAGCTAGGCTCATCGGCGGGCTCTTGGTGTCCCCGCCCGGACCCCCACAGGAGTGACGAACTGCGCGCCACCTCCCTTTATATAAGGTGCAACTGCACCACTCGACTACGAGAACTAAAAGTTCAAGCAGCCTTAACCTTCCTATGAAGGCTTCCAAAAAGATGGTATATTGGCTTTCACGGCCGGTGAATTAAAACTCAGCAATTCTTCTAGGTTTGTGCCGTGTCTTGTGTGGGGTTTCGCCTAGGACACCAAGCTAGGCTCATCGGCGGGCTCTTGGTGTCCCCGCCCGGACCCCCACAGGAGTGACGAACTGCGCGCCACCTCCCTTTATATAAGGTGCAACTGCACCACTCGACTACGAGAACTAAAAGTTCAAGCAGCCTTAACCTTCCTATGAAGGCTTCCAAAAAGATGGTATATTGGCTTTCACGGCCGGTGAATTAAAACTCAGCAATTGTTCTAGGTTTGTGCCGTGTCTTGTGTGGGGTTTCGCCTAGGACACCAAGCTAGGCTCATCGGCGGGCTCTTGGTGTCCCCGCCCGGACCCCCACTTTATAACCGTTATCTAAAATTGCACTCATGGATACTAAATTAACTTTTAAATCTGGAATATACAGTACCTCATGTATGTGTTTATCTACCCACTTTGAGCCGTTGTATGCTTGGATGTTGATAAATCCCTTTCCAACAGCGTAAATTGTTGTACCGTTTCCAATATGGATAGGTATTTTGGGATTTAAGCCGGCCCCATGGTGTTGGGGTAGCGTGCCTGCCTCTCACCCGGAGGCCCCGGGTTCGATTCCCGGCTCCGTCAGGGATTTGAAAAAATGACGTGAGGTGGAACGGGGTGCACTCAGCCTCATAAGGACAATTGAGTAGCTGTCTGACAGTGAGTCAGCGCCCCGATCACGAAAATCAAGATTAACGGCCGAGGAGACCCGATGCGCTGATCAAGCGTCACCCCAATATCTGCAGGCCAAATGGCTGGGCAGCGGTCGCTTGGTCGGCCTATTCCCTTCATGGGCTGTATGGTGCCAGGGGTTGACTTGACTTTATTTTGGGATTTAAACTCACCAGTTCTGTGAACCACTCCTTTCTCCCACACATATGGCTCTCCTTCATCATGTTGGAATCTAAACCTGACGATAACATTACATCGATAAAGGCCCGACCTCCTTTTTTTTAATCCCATGATGATTTTGAGTTCTCGTTCTGGGCAGACTCTCTTTGCTTTGTTCGGCATTCTTGTTCCCAATCTCCGGGCTTTCCGCAGTAGTTACAGTTTCCCTTGCGTTTCGGTGTTTTTCGTCCCTTGTATTTTTCTCTAGCTTCCTTGTATTTTTCTCTAGCTGCCAGTGCTTCCCCGGCGACGGCTTCCTCATGGATACCCAATCTTGTTTCCTCCATGCCCAACCGTGCTATTAGATTTGGCAGAGTTCGGTCAGCCTGAGCTGCCGACTCCCATGCTGAGACAAAATGACTGAAAGAAGACGGTAACGTTAGGAGAATTTTGGTGATTATTAAGTTATCTGAAACGTTCTCACCCAGAGCTCTCAATCTGTGCGCAAGGTCCTGCACCTTTGATATGTGCATTGTGATGCTGTCTTCGTTGCTCTTCTTCATCATGTACCACTGCTGGTGTAGCATGTGGATCCCTGTTTCTGTCCTACTGTCGTAGATCTCATGTAGTCGGTCCCACATCTCCTTGGCAGTCTCGCAGTTCACCATGTGTAGCATGGCTTCTTCTGATAAACCTGACGTTATCAGGAACTGAGCTTTTGATTCTGCCTGCGTCCACTGTTTTAGTTCGATCTTGTATGTTCTCACTTCAGCTGTAGTTGGGTGGTTCGTTCCATCACCGGTTGGCTCTTGTGATTTTGGGTTGTCACTTGATGCAACATCCTTGTACATCAAGGCGATTCTGGTCTGGAACTTCCACAAAGCCCAATTTTCCAATCCACGCAGTTTCATTACTCTGTTTGCTTCGTGAACACTTTCCATTTTTTTTGTTGATAGTTGCACTTTCGCACGCGGGCTGGCTAACCGCAAAAAAAAAATGTATTTTCACTAGCCACTTTTCGGAAATACCGTATTAAATATATTTATGATTCAACACCTAGATCCATCCACCTGGGCCGATAACCTGTTGGATATTTATGGTGGTTATCTAGATGTTAGAAGTAAATAAAGATTCAATTCTATTTTATTAAGAGTAACAGTGTTACAGAATAAATGGCAAAGAAGAAGTAGCAGTATTTCAACAATATATTATGAACTGCCACCTAGCGGTTATATATAGTAACTAGGATAAGGCATAAACTATATTGCAACAGATACAACGTATGGTATCTTAACACACAGATTCTAATACTGGTCAGATGACCTCGTGGTTCCGCCCCTTAAAACAACAATAACTAATACTGGTCAAACACGATCACAATAAAATCGATGAAATCATTGGGCAAAAAATCCCGTACAAACAGTTGGTTGAATAATCAATTATTATTGCGCACTTCGCGCTAATGCAAAGTTCTTACAGTTTCACTTACACAATTTCACGATTCCACCTCGTGGTTTCAGCAGCGTGGTATCACTGGTAATTTACCCACGTGCTAAACACAGAAAAATCGTAGTTTCACAATTTAAGAAATACTTTCACGTAATATTCGTAGCACTCGCCTGACTCGGTGTATTAGCGACACTTTAGTCGGTTAATAATGTAGAATGGGCACGATGGCCACAGATAATGTTCACAGCACTTATAATGTGCTCAATGCACAGAAAACGTGTTCTTCGCCACGACGGACGGTAATGTAAACACGTCCAACTTGTGTGGACTCAAAACATGGTGTATTTCCTCACGGAAATAGGTCCTGGCTTCCAAGGAACTTCTTAAGCCGTGTAGCGACTAAATAAATCCTTTCGCATATCCGCGATGAAAATACCTTTGCCAAGATGATTTAAAATCATAATTAAAGTCACAGGAATGTGATAAATGATGCAGAATTACTGGTTATAAATTCCTGGGATATCTAGAGTGCAAATAATTATATAAATGTATCCAGGAATAATTTTAACATAACTCTCCAGAGTCAAAAGAATGTTCGAAGCTTAAGGATGCTCCCAGGGTGCGTTCTACTTATGATACTTGTTCAATTATATGGATCATGTCTTCAAAGAAAATACCGCCAGCATGAGCACATACGGGCTCAATAGAACAACTTCAGGCCATGGTGTGACTCTCCATAGCCAAGCAAGGGAGATGGTATGTGCTGTGAGGAATTTTATGGAGGAAGAAGAGGAATGTAAGCACTTACGGGAGGAAGCTCTGATTCCATTTGTTCAGGTGAGGCATAATACAAATTTCACCTTCCGTGAGGTTGAGAAGCTTACCGTTGAGGCTATTAGCGAAGTGACTTTAGAAAACTGGAAGCTTGTAGTGTTAAAAGTGCAACGAGAACTGGATGATGCCACGAAACGTGAATGTATACTCAATGATGCGGTAGATCGGTTCATCATTTTCCTGGGAAGCAATTCCGGATCAGATTCAGACACAAGTGACGAAGAGGGGGATATGAAAGGAATAGAACGCATAATTAGCGAAAGCGATTAGGTAAGTTTCATTATTTATTTTTATTTATTTTTATTTTTATATTATTTTTATTTAATTATTTATTTATTTATTTATTTTATTTTATTATGATTATTATTATTATCATTGTGTTCTCATTTTGTTGCATCGATTGTGCCCTTTCACAAGAATACGGCTGTCACACCACAGATCCCTAGCTTGCCACGGTGGGTGAGTGGCTATAGTGTCGGACTACCAACCCCAAGATTGCAGGTTCGCCCCTGGCCATGGTAAGTGATTTTTGAAGGCGACAAAAATCACGATACTCATGTCATACGTTGTTGGCACGTTAAAGAACCCATTTGAATTTAGTAGGCCGTGTTCATTGGCAAAATTAATCTCGGGATTTTCCGCCAACACAAAGTTTCTCCATTCTCTACTTGAAAGCGCTGTAGTGTCAAGGAGTTTAGATATCTAACCTCCTTGACTTTCATAGCGTTCAAAGGAACGACGAAATTCGACATGCAAGCTACCCTCTGGGTGTCAATTAACGAAGCTTGCACCAGGCACCCGAGGCCATACGATAGTATTATTATTACCACAGATCCCAGCTCTTGTGTCTTCCTAGAAGCCTCTTGGAATGTTATGACTATGAGTCATGATCAGCCTCAGTGGATACGCAGCATTTCCCCACGTGCAATTTTGACTGCTGTCAGCGTTCATTATTGGTAATACAGAGTAGGCTATAGTGTACGAATACATGATGAAGAGTGAAAGTGTAGGCCTATAATATGGTACCGTACTTCAAGAAATTCCAAGTAAACTGTTACATTTCATAGATTACATAGTGCACTTGTGTTGTTTTATCAACAGGGTGAAATTTCGTTTCTAGTTGCGAGAAGAGGCATTTTCCACGCACCTGTTTCCCTTTTTTTGGGACCGTTATACCTTTTTTCCCCAACTATGCCCGTAATCCCCTTTTCCCCCTTTTTTCTTGTAAGTTTAATTCCAATTTATTCTATAAGATTTCTAATATTTAACTTTCAATTAACGTCTCCTCAGCGTGCTGTGTACGTGCGAATAGTAAGCCTACCTCTTTCAGTAAACACCGCGCGGGAGTTGAAAGCACACCTCCAACGAAGAAAAATTGTGTGTTTGACAAAACCTCTTTCTCTCATTTTACCGCTATAATGTAGCCAGCAATAATGCAGAATCGGTAGCCTGCTGTTCGTGAATGTCAGTTTGTTACTGTGATAGACGTCATCTGTTCGCATGGAGGCGGAGGCTGGTGACGCAGAGATGTCAGCAACCGCATCCGCGTAGTTCCGAGAATTGAGACTGTGCTCTGCTCGAAGCTACTAGAAATCGCTGAGACTGCGGTTCCAGCAAGAATGGGAGCATTCTGGTAATTGTCGCGGTGTTATAAGTGAGTGTGGACTGCAAGTGAGTGAGTGACCCGCATGAGTGTGTTGTGTGATAGTCGCATTGAGTTATCATGTGAACTTCTGTTAGCACTTTGTTACATTACTAAACGAGTGTACTACTAGATTTTACCACGCCAAAGGTGTCCAGTGCCCGATTTATTGCTCTGGCTCAGGAATACAAACAAGATTTCATAGACAGTGATGGAACTGTTATGCGACGTACTATTTGTTCCTTCTTTTTCCATGTGGTCTTGCTTTTTGTGATTTCTTGACTGCTTGGTTGATGCATGATATTGTGTAGGCCTATTTGTATAGTTCCTGATCACTTTCGTGATGTTTATAGTGCGTTTTTCTTTTGTGCCGCATTTGTCAGTTAAATGCTTTTGAGACCACCGAACGAAAACATATGTACTTATTCATTTCTGTTAACATTATAATGTTTATTACTAGTGTTTAATCTCTCTCTATATATATATCTAAGACTCTTACCTCAGCGTGTTAATAGGTCATGCGCCTCCAGCTTACGCTCGCATACTGAAAAGGGTGTCGACTTGCTTGCTGCCTTCCTGTATGACTGACGTCATAGCTTGCCCTGGCCAATCATCGCCCGCCAGCCTGGCTTCCAGACGTTTCTATGATGTTATTATTTAAGTGGCGGCGTTTTGCTCTCCATCAGCATTCCTTCTCCAAACCTTCTACGGTCTTCTTCAACTAGCGAGAGGCATTCGTGCCTTCCGCCCTTCTTCGGGGCCTTCTAAACTTCAGGCCTAATCTGCATTTATGAGTGAAACTACCAGGAAACGCAACAGCAGAGAGCTTCAGCACTGAGAAAGTGCATTCTACGTTTTTACTCCAAACCGCAAGAAGCTGCATCAAATCGCAGTTCTAAATGCCATGTTATTTGGCATTCAAGAAATAGCATCAAAACCTAACGATGTTAGCCAATGTACAGCGCTGGTCGCCCTGGCGAAGTTATTTTCCTGATGCTGGACATTTCAAATTCTACTACCAAAAAATCTAGTGTTGGCCACGGCAGTCTCCGTCAGCATGCTTCTAGTCATCGCCACTAAAGATACGTTTGTGCCTTTTTTATTATTATCTTAATCATCTTCGTTTTAAGTGTTTGCTAGCAAGTGCAAGAATATTAAATTTGTGTGTGCATCAAGCAGAATGAACTTTTGAGTAATAGCCCATGGCTGGGCCAACCTAATTAAAATTAATGAACATTTGAAACTGCCCCAGGCGGGCCAGCATAACTAATTTTTTAATTAAGGCTTTATTAATGTGTTTGCAAGTTTCACCCTAAAAATAAAAGTATTGTATTTACTCTCAATGTTCAGTCTAGTATTGAAAGAACCAGGCCGCATTTCCTTAGCCCAATCCTTTCAGTCTAATCTTCTCTTAAGGAAGTTATTTTGTCCAGGCCTTAAGCCTGATGCTGTTCTCCCGTTTATGTTGATGAATCTGGGCTGTTCTACACATAACCATTTTGGTGCCGAAACCCGGGATGCTTGTAAACATTCTGTTTAACCAAATCTTCAAATTTCTTAATGTTGGAACTAATTCAAAATTTAAATGCCATACTGAACATTGAGTGTGTTAATATTTTAAAAATTGTGTTTTCTAATCTACTTCGAAAGTTTCAGCTCGAGTGTATATGGTTGGCACTGAGAAGGGAGACAAACAGCAGGCCCGTATTTCACCGCAGGGGAAGCCGCACTCTCTTTTCTGGCAGACTGTCAACTTCTTCCGAAGCAAGGTGTACCAGCTCACAGTATAGTCGTGAGTACACAACAAACTTTCATAATGCCGATTGACGAGAAACTCATTAATGCCAGAGCTTCTGTCAAAGGCAAGTTAACGCGTTTTCGCACTTTTCTAGATGAGCTCCCGGAAAAAGAACGTAATAGTGACATAATTTCTCAAAGACTGAAAGGTTATGAACAGGCCTTTGAGAAATATGATGAGATCCAAAGTAATATTGAGACCAAGGATCCCGACCAGCAAAGTGACCGTTGTGAGGTTGAAAATCTATATTATAAGGGGTTCGCAGACGCGAAGCAGCTTTTAAGAAGTTTAACATTGCAGGAAAAGCAGGAGAAAATTCCTTCAGAATCTTCTTCTTTTCCTTCCCGTGTTATATTACCGAAAATAGAATTACCTAAATTTACCGGAGATGAAGCTACAAGGGAACCATTTTTTGAATTATTCAATTCATTGATTCACGAAAACGATTCTCTTCCTTCAATACAGAAGTTTCATTATTTGCGTTTGTCCTTGCAAGGCAACGCACTTAAACTCATCCAAGAGCTTACGTTGACAAATGAAAATTATGAAGTAGCTTTGGCACTTCTAAGAGATCGGTTTGGGAACACTCGTTTAAAAACTCAACGTCACATACAGGGTTTATTCAATTTACCTATTGTTCAAGCTGATAATCTTGCCTCGCTTCGTAATCTGATCGATGCTGCAGAACTTCATATTCGTGCGCTTGCAAATTTGGACCAACCAGTTGACCATTGGGATCTATTTTTGATTCATCTTATTTTTGTTAAATTAGACACTAAAACTTTAAAAGATTGGGAAGCAGCTCTGTCGCAACATTCATTGTGTACCTATGAAGCTATTATTAAATTCTTAAAGGCGAAATGCCAAATTCTCTCTGCTGTAGCCAGCCAAAAGAGTAGCTCTACCTTCAAACCTCCCTCTAATAGTAAGGACATCAGCCCCACTCAGAGAGTACTAAGGTCACATGTCTTTTCTACCAATATTCGGTCTTCCAATCAAGCACAAGCTTGTGTTTTGTGTCAACAACCACATAACTTGTACCAATGCGCTCAATTCAAATCTTTATCTGTGGATGAAAGACGCAAATTAATTACCACCCACAAGCACTGCTTCAATTGTCTATCAGGGACACATATGATAAGCAATTGTCATTCTGAACGGTTATGTTTTCACTGTAAAGCAAAGCATCATACTCTCCTGCATAGGCATGAAAGATCGCGGTCATCAGCAACCAATAGTTCATCCGCTAAATCTAATTCTGAGACTTTGCCTAATAACGCTCAGTCTTTTACTCAAAGCTCTGTTTCGTTCAGTAAAACTCAAGTTTTATTGTCCACTGTCCAAATTCTAGTGAAGAATGTTCACGGAAAATGGGTTTCTGTAAGGGGATTGTTAGATAATGCTGCAACTAACAATTTTATCAGTGAATCGCTAGTTCGCAAGTTAGGTCTACAAATATGCCCTACTTCTATAGAAGTTACAGGAATTAATGGTTCCAAATCGCAATCTCTGAGTTATGCTAAAGTGGATGTAAAAGATTCCAATAATCTTGGCATTCATTTAAATTTAGATTTTTTAATTATAAATTCCATAGGTAATGACACCCCCATTACTTCCTTTCAAGTCCAGGGTTGGAATATTCCGCATCATTTGCAACTTGCAGATCCGAATTTCAACAGAGCTTCATCTGTAGAAATTCTTTTAAGTGCCAGCATTTTTTGGCAATGTTTACATCCGGAAAAGGTTAAAGTTGCCCGTGATGTTTTCTTTCGTAGAACTGATTTTGGTTGGATTGCCACTGGGCAAATATACCGCAACCCCGTTCAACAAAAATCTCATTGTTATTTTGTTGGTGCTGATTTAAATCAAGAATTAATTAAGTTCTGGGACATTGAGGATATTCAAGTCACCTCACCTCATTCTCTCAATAATGAGATCTGTGAAACACACTACGTAGAAACCACTGTTCGCACTACTGAAGGCAGATTCGTGGTTACTCTTCCTCGCATTTTTAACCCCCCTGTTATTACAGAATCACATTCCAGAGCTCTCAAAGCTTTATTCGCAATTGAAAATCGCTTTAAAAAAGATGCTCTCTTAAAAACTCAGTATACTTCCTTCATGGAAGAATACGAATCAGCGAATCACATGGAAGTCGTTTCAAAATCTGAAGAAATTAGTAATCCTCCTAAAGAAATAGTATATCTTAATCATCATCCGGTTTGGAAAAATTCTTCCACCCGAGAACAGATAAGAGTGGTTTTTAATGGGTCATCTCCAGATGCTAATGGTGTTTCTCTCAATGACACTCTGCATTCTGGACCCGCTATTCAGACAGATCTTACTTCAGTTTTACTTAACTTTCGTCTATTCCCCATTGCTGTCCTTGCTGACATCAAGCAAATGTATAGGCAAATTCTAGTAAATTCAGAACAACGTGATTTGCAAAGAATTTTGTGGCGAGACGACAATGCAAAACCTATAAAAATATTTCGTTTAAGAACAGTGACATACGGTCTTAAGCCGTCTGCCTTTCTCGCAATACGATCTCTTCACATGTTGGCCGAACAAGATGGTCATCTTTTTCATCCTCTAGCTTCTGAAGTTTTGAAAACTGCATTTTATGTAGATGATTTTCTGTATTCTTTTCCTAGTATCTCTGACGCACTTCTTGTTTGTGAAGATTTAAACTCTCTTCTTTCCGGTGGTGGGTTTACCCTTCATAAGTGGAACTCGAACTCAACCGAATTTTTATCTAACTTTTCACAAGTAATTCCTGTTGACAAATGTGTTGCGCTTCCTACTGAGGAATCAGCTATTAAAACCTTGGGTGTTTTTTGGTCTCCTTCTTCAGATACCTTTTGCTATCAGGTACACTTATCTGAGTTTCACCCTCAAACGAAAAGGCAATTATTATCAGAAATAGCAAAAGTTTTTGATCCCTTGCAGTACATTGCTCCGGTGGTTATTACTGCAAAAATTTTCTTGCAAAAACTTTGGTTATTGAAAATTGGTTGGGATGAGGAGGTACCCTCCCCCCTTTTGGATGAGTGGTTGAAATACCGCAAGAGTTTGTTAGATCTTTCTCAAATTTCTATTCCCCGCACTTTAATTTCGGACCTTTCATGTCAGTATTTCGATTTGCACGTATTTGCAGATAGTTCTGAAAAGGCATACGGTTGCTGCGCCTATTTAGTAGGCCGCTCTTCCAATACTTTACCCGGATTTTCCAATTTAATTTGCGCAAAATCAAAGGTAGCCCCACTCAAATCCATATCTTTGCCTAGATTGGAATTATGTTCTGCTGTAATGGCTGTGGAATTAGCCAGCAAATTAAAAATCAGTTTAAATTTGAAATTTTCGACCACATGGTTTTGGAGTGATTCTTCCATCGTGTTAGCTTGGCTTTCAAAACCTTCTTCGCATTGGACCACTTTTGTGGCTAATCGCGTTTCTAAAATACAAGAGTTGTCTCATTTTGACCAATGGAATCATGTTCCGGGAAAAGAAAACCCCGCTGATATAATTTCACGTGGCTGCTTGCCCAAGAAATTAATTTCTCTTAAATTATACTGGAATGGTCCGGCGTGGCTCAGTCAGGATTTCTCTTGTTGGCCTCGTTCATCTAATCCACTCGCAGAAGATGTTCCTGATGCTCGCATTGTTACCGCTTCCCTTTTTCTAACTTCTATTGCTACTAGTCTGTTTCAGCGTTACTCTTCATTTAATAAATTAATTCGTGTGGTAGCATATTTATTTCGATGGAAATTTCTTGTTCTTGATCAGCCTGTGAAACCGCAACCCTTTCTCACTAAAATGGAATTGGAATTTGCTACTCGTAGAATCTTGTTTCTCATGCAACAAGAAGTATTCTTTCTTGAGTATCAGACGCTTTTAAGCAAAAAAGCTTTACCAAAGTCTAGTAGGCTGTTACCTCTCACCCCTTTTTTGGACCAAGATGGATTAATAAGAGTGGGGGGTAGGCTAGAATATTCTAGTTACTCAGATGAGAAAAAACATCCCATTATTCTCCCTTCTAGACATCCTATTACTACTCTTATCGTAAAGAAATTTCATTATCAGAATTTGCACGCTGGCACCCGCACTTTGCTTTGTTTAATTCGCGAGAAATATTGGCTCATTAACGGTGTTCATGAAGTTTCTTCTGTTATTCGGAAATGTATACCTTGTTTCAAATCTAAGCCCCCGCCAATCACGCAAATTATGGGAAACTTGCCATATTTTCGTTCCGAACCTAGTAAGCCTTTCGCCCTAACGGGTATCGATTATGCCGGTCCTTATGTCTATCAAGTTAATTCCCCTTTATCTAAGCGAAAGTTGTTAGGTAAACTTTATATTTCTTTATTTGTGTGCATGGTGACAGGAGCCATTCACCTTGAGTTGGTTACAAGTGCTTCTACTCCTTATTTTATAGCAGCCTTTTCTAGATTTGCCGCTAGAAGGGGTGTTCCTTCTGAGGTTTTCTCAGATAACGCAAAAATTTTTGTTAGTACTTTTGATCTTTGGAAAACTGCGCTTACCTCCCCTTCTGCTAAGGAACAGTTTTCTAATTTTTCGCATGCTAAGGGATTCAAATGGCATTTCACTCCCCCATACGCCCCCCATCATGGTGGTCGTTGGGAATCTTGCATAAAGCTCACGAAGAGACAGCTGAAGAAAACCCTTGGTTCAGCCATCCTTTCCTATGAGGAATTCAATTCTTTAATTATTCAGGTTGAGGGTATTGTAAATTCTAGGCCGCTCACGCCTTTGTCTAATGATCCTAAGGATCTTCTTCCCTTAACACCTGGTCATTTTTTAATAGGCTGTTCTTTAGCTTCTACGCCTCCTTTGCTGAGTCGACGCTGTGATCTCGGGTTGCCTATTTTCTGGAGGAAGTTAGACTCTTTGCGAAACTCCTTTTGGCGCCGTTGGAAGCTGGAGTATCTCGGCTCACTTAACAGAAGAGAGAAGTGGCGGCTTTCCCAGCCTGATGTGCGAGTGGGAGATATGGTTCTTTTGCGAGATCCAAGTCCCCCTCTCGTATGGAATATTGGTAGGGTAACTCACTGCCATTTGGGTCGTGATAATCATGTGAGAGTTGTAGATGTTCTCACTAGTAAGGGTGTCTATACTAGACCAATTTCTATGGTTGCTATCTTGCCTGTTGAGGCTTAGTGTCATCTTCTTTATTGTTGTTCACGTTTTTGTAACTGATTCTTTGATTGTTTTCTTTCGGGGGTCTCGGAGCATGATCACTTTCGTGATGTTTATAGTGCGTTTTTCTTTTGTGCCGCATTTGTCAGTTAAATGCTTTTGAGACCACCGAACGAAAACATATGTACTTATTCATTTCTGTTAACATTATAATGTTTATTACTAGTGTTTAATCTCTCTCTATATATATATCTAAGACTCTTACCTCAGCGTGTTAATAGGTCATGCGCCTCCAGCTTACGCTCGCATACTGAAAAGGGTGTCGACTTGCTTGCTGCCTTCCTGTATGACTGACGTCATAGCTTGCCCTGGCCAATCATCGCCCGCCAGCCTGGCTTCCAGACGTTTCTATGATGTTATTATTTAAGTGGCGGCGTTTTGCTCTCCATCAGCATTCCTTCTCCAAACCTTCTACGGTCTTCTTCAACTAGCGAGAGGCATTCGTGCCTTCCGCCCTTCTTCGGGGCCTTCTAAACTTCAGGCCTAATCTGCATTTATGAGTGAAACTACCAGGAAACGCAACAGCAGAGAGCTTCAGCACTGAGAAAGTGCATTCTACGTTTTTACTCCAAACCGCAAGAAGCTGCATCAAATCGCAGTTCTAAATGCCATGTTATTTGGCATTCAAGAAATAGCATCAAAACCTAACGATGTTAGCCAATGTACAGCGCTGGTCGCCCTGGCGAAGTTATTTTCCTGATGCTGGACATTTCAAATTCTACTACCAAAAAATCTAGTGTTGGCCACGGCAGTCTCCGTCAGCATGCTTCTAGTCATCGCCACTAAAGATAAGTTTGTGCCTTTTTTATTATTATCTTAATCATCTTCGTTTTAAGTGTTTGCTAGCAAGTGCAAGAATATTAAATTTGTGTGTGCATCAAGCAGAATGAACTTTTGAGTAATAGCCCATGGCTGGGCCAACCTAATTAAAATTAATGAACATTTGAAACTGCCCCAGGCGGGCCAGCATAACTAATTTTTTAATTAAGGCTTTATTAATGTGTTTGCAAGTTTCACCCTAAAAATAAAAGTATTGTATTTACTCTCAATGTTCAGTCTAGTATTGAAAGAACCAGGCCGCATTTCCTTAGCCCAATCCTTTCAGTCTAATCTTCTCTTAAGGAAGTTATTTTGTCCAGGCCTTAAGCCTGATGCTGTTCTCCCGTTTATGTTGATGAATCTGGGCTGTTCTACACATAACCAGTTCCTGAGCATCGTCCTCCTTCGGTTTGAGCTCTTTGCAGTTGTACCTCTTCAGTTCCGATTTGAACCGTTCCCCAAATCTTAACTTATTGACAATTACAAGTATCCTACACACACCACAATAACAGCATGTGTTTCTTAAACGGGCATTAGTCGCGGGTCTTAAACACAGCAGTTTTGTCGCGACGATCTCTTACTGTAGATCGTCTAGTTGTAAAATTAGTTTAAATGCCATTTTATATTATAAATATCATCTAGAGTGGATGGAAGAAATAGAAAATAGACCAGGAAAGTTTGATATTATGATCAGCTTAAAATAAGTATCCATATGATACTAGGCCTACTTAGAGGGAAGTGTTATTTTAAACATGAATTGCCTTTCTCCAGCGTCACTTGCAAAATAATGTTTTATGTGTTTTGTAAGGCTGTTCTAAACATATCCATTCTATCGCCTATGATTCTAACAATACATCAAACCTAATGGATGGTCAAATATGCTAGTTAGTTATTTATTGTTGTTTTAAGGGGCGGAAATACGAGGTCATCTGCCCCTTCAAATATGCCAATCTGAAATTAGGACATTATGATATCAACAAGGACTCCCGCAAGTGTCGCGGTGATCTGCGAAATCAAACTAGCTCCTGCACGTAATACTATTGATAAACGAGGAATTTGAATCACACTGACTTGTTCCAACCACCAAGCTAGAAAGCTAGTGGAGAATTGCACTTGGCTAAATTATGTCATTTTCATGATTTGCATACCTTATTTTATATTCGGGGAGTCGTTACCAATTGAAATTACTATCCAAGGAAATATGTGCTAAATTACTTAAATATGTGAATTTAGTCGTTATTAATTGTGCGTTTAACGACGGCAATATTGTCATGGGTTGTCGTTGCTCAACTGCTACGCGGTACCGTAGGTGTGTTCATCTGTTACCGAGACGTCATTTCACTATTGCCAATGTACACAAAATACACGACACATATCATGCGTAGGGGCAGATGACCTCGTAGTTCCTCTCCTTAAAACAACAATAATAACAACATATTATCATGCGTAACGAGCTCCGCGAGAAACTATTGGCTTACGAAGCGGAGTGAGATACTATTGGCTTCTGTCTGGCAGAAAATTACTGCTTGTTTTTGTATGTAAAGCCTTTTTAATATAGAAACACAACGAAGCGAACGAATGGAGCGATTGCAGCATAAAACCAACTCCACGCGGTACCGTAGGCTTATGTGTGGGGTTGCCAACATATTATTTTTCCTGTAAATCACGTCCACAATTGCCGTCACATCTGGAATGTAATTATATAAGTCGTGTTGGGTTATAGACAGCGGAGGAGGAAACATTTATTAGGACATCGTTTCCACAATTATTATTCATCATTACACAAGGTAATTCGGCTAATTTAAGTAGTTTTGTACTTGGTTAATCACTCCCGAAGTGTTACTTAGGCGGGCTTGCCACTCTTCACGAAGCAATGAATAAAAATGTTCCTTCCCGAGATCAGCCGCGACTAATGCCGGGTTGTAGATAGAGTTAATGTTAACGATGTCCCAAAAACCCAAACAGGACATCAAACAGACGTGCTACTTACCCACTCATCCCCACAGCCTGGATTCTCGCCGGGACATGGTCCAAACCTCTGTTTCCCGAGGCATGATATCTTGCCTCTCTCCAGACATATTAAATTGGACGTCTACTAAAGGGATACATGGTATATCAGATGTTTTGCATTTCACTCTTTAAATATTATTTGATTTGTACTTGAAAAATTTTGTATTTTGTTCCGTTTCTTAGTAACGTTCACTTTGCCGATAATGTTTCCAACAAGCGATGAGGCGGTGAAGTCTCTTTGTCGGGGCGTCGTGTTTCTAAAGGCCATTAACCTAGAGATGCGGTTCGCAACCTTTTCCAACTCGTGAACCCCTTCTACAAAGATCTGAGTCGGGTGAACCACTGACTCTTAAATATACCGTACAGGGTGGTGCACGAAAAACCGACCCGGACCGCCAAGAGCATAAAAAAGATACATATAAAGCGCGTCGACTCCTTTGGACTCTGGATCATTCGTGCTCGAATATCCGCGATCCGATTACAACAGGTGTACGAACGGACGGTGCTCGATTCTTATTTGCATTTACAATTTAACCTGAAGTACGCCACTTTTTCACCAAATCCTGTACACTGCTCTTTGCCGGTACGGAAACGCCAGGAAACTTATTTGCAAAAATGACCCGGCGTTTCCTTAAATGAACCGGTAGACACATACACCTCCACTATTGCGATTCTTTCTTGTCGGGAATACATCTCGCTAAGATATTTACTTCACACGAGCCGAGTCTTCACGGCGTTTTACTGAAAATACGATACAAAAACGTAGTTGCAAGTTTCGCAGCAATAGACGACAATGATCCGTCAGTACTCGCGCGCTTTTTATGTGCTCGTGGTGGGCCGGGCCGGTTTTCCGTGCGCTACCCTGTACAATGTACATGGGGTCGCGGTACTGTAGTTGTTAGTATTGTTAGAACACAAAGAAGCTGGCAGACTAAATTTCCATTGTAGCGAAATCAAATGCATTCCTAACGTTGTTACTAACTTAACTGCAAAACTGTAAAATATTAATTTATTGTGGAAAGAAAAATGAAAATCCACAGCCTGCGTCCAGTCTCCGACCGGGTCAGGAATGGAATGAATGAAGCCCCCATCTAGCGGAGAGGGTATGAACTGTGCCGGCTGCCGAAGCCTGACGCACTCCTCTGGGGCAATGATTAAATGAATGACAGATGAAATGAAATGATAGTGGAGAGTGTTGCTGGAATGAAATTTTGACAGGGAAGAGTACCCAGAGAAAAACCTGTCTGCCTCCGTTTTGTCCAGCGCAGATCTCACATGGAGTGACCGGAATTTGAACCACGGACCCAGCGGTGAGAGGCCGGCGTGCTGCCGCCTAAGCCACGGTGGCGACGTATTGTGGAAATAATATGATAAATTCCCGATGTTACACATGTTACAAGGGGCATTACAGGGTTAATTTAATTTCAAAATAATAATAATAATATCGTATGGTCTCGGATGCCGGGTGCAAGCTTTGTTATTTGACACCCAAAGGGTAGCTTGCATGTCGAATTTCGTTGTTCCTTGAAGCACTATGAAAGTCAAGGAGGTTAGATATTGTAAGGTACCTGAGAGGGTAGCCTGTACAAAGAATTAACCTAAGGGATGAAATAAGTGTGTGTAGGGGGAAAGCTTGGCAATTACGTGTAAGAGGTATTGATTATCTAGTGTCTTGAGATCGTCAGTACGATCTGCAAGGAGGACTCCCCAATGTACTGCTTAGCGGGTTAGTTCAGGGTGTGAGTGTGGAAGGAAGGGTAGTTTAAATAGTACTCAATGCGCGATAACGGTGCCCAGCGGTCTAAGGTAAGTCGTAAGCAGGCGAGCTAGTAGTGAGCCTGCTTGTGTCAGCGCTGTGCTGTGACGCTCTGCAGTAGTAAGCGTTTGCTACACTCCAAATATTGCATCATCATGACCAGAAATTGCGTAATCCTGATGACGTCATGGGATGACGTCATGGGTCCTTAGAGCGAGCACGTGGTCCAGGAGCGAGCATGTGCGGTGCACGTGTTAGCGTGGGAAGGGGGTGACCTCTTGGCTTGTTTATGTGAAGCTGATAAAAAGTTAATGGGTGTTGACGTCATGGGGGTTGTTTATTTGGATGCTAACTGTCATCTGACACCCGTGTCAGTGCCAGCGATCCGCACATGTGGTGTGCTGCTGTTATGTTTTTGTTTATGCCCGCGATGGGTGGGCTGAGCGGGGAGGCGGTTCCCATCCACACATGTGGTGTGCTGCTGTTATTGTTTTTCTTTTTTTTTTGCTTTGGATGCTAACCATCATTTGACACCCGTGCAAGTTTGACCATGTGCAGCAGTGTGATTGATCTCGTCTGCTGTGTTCGCGTGAGACAGAGTTGACCTTTAACGTCATTGGCTAAGAATGTAATCTTTGACTTCTTTAAGCAATAGTGGAAAAAAAGAAATGATTGCGTTAGAAGCTAGTTTGCAGCATATGGTTTCTGGAGTGTGGGTGGGGGTGAAGGATATATAAATGGATGAGTGCATGGAAGAGTTTAACTTTTACTTTTGCGCGAAGAGTGTGTGTGTGTGTGAAAGAAATAAAGAAAGTCAACGACGAGGAACAAATTGTGTGATGGAAGCTCTAACGAAGTTCAATAACTTATCATCTTGTACTGAGTATTCTAATAAGAAACTAGCTGAACTAGTCATTGATTTACCATATGTGGTCCAAATTATTCGCCCCGTACAGACGAGGTTTGGAAGAAAAATAGTTGTGGATATTAACATTGAAGATGAAGTAACAAGTGTATTTCTACCAGCAGTATTTTCAAAATTAAGCACATCAGAGATCGATGAACTAAACTCAATGGGAGGCACACTGATGCTGGTGTATTTAGGGGTGAAGAACCGCTCACATCAAGTCATTTTGAAACAGTACTCGAAGGCAAACTGATGACGGTGTATTTTGGGTTGAAGAACCGCTCACATCGACATGTTTTGGTGAGTATTGGATTATATATATTATGTATTGATTGATATAACGATTGATATATTTAGTTGCTAATTATTTCTTAATTTGTTTAATTTTTCAGATTATCTAAAAAACTAATAAAACAACCAGCATAATGAAGTGGAAAACTGTTAATTTCCTGAGTGGAACTGATCATCGATCGCACCCGCTAATAGAGTATCATCGTGTATGCTTTCAACAACCGGAAGAAGAGGAAGAAGATGATAACGAGGTGAGTCGTAATGAGAAAGAAGCTTGTTTTAACAAATGGACATCTTCGAGTGGAATTTCAACATTTTCAGTCTACGTTACCAATGTTAGCAAATCAGAGGATAGTCAGCGAGAGGTGACAGAAACAGTTCTAAGATATCTATTGAAAGAATTATGTGAAGATGAACATTTTATTTGTTTCTTCGGATACAATACATTTGATGAAGTTTTCAAAATCGAATTTTCCATGACGTGTTACGATGTAACAAAATTGAATGTGTATAGAAACAATTTGCTTGGTAAACTTCAGGATGAATTTCCTTTTGAGGCTGTTCATTGTTCATTGGAGATTACAGGCAGTAATTTATCACAATGGCTTGAATATACTTTAAAAGATTATAGGTTTATGGTAAACCGATGTTACAGCAACTGCTGGTGGTGTATTAACAATAGTGCAAATTGGACGTACGCTTAGACATCAGTGATGGTACACCAAGTGTTGGTGGTGTATTAACTTTAGTGCAAATTGGACATTTGCTTAGACAACAGCAACAATGACCTCGCCTCCTAGCAAACGTAGAAAGGTCGATATTGTAATACATAATAATAACAGTGAAAATATAAGAAACCAATTGGACAATGCATTTCAAAGTGTTTCTAATTTTCGAAGTGAACTAAACGGTGCTATTTCAGTATCATACCAAATCGGGGAAAACACTCAAACCGAGTTGATTGAGAACAGTGATGAGTTGATTGAATGTTGGAGAGTTATTAGTGAGCATATATTGCAACAAGCTGTGAATTTCAAAGAAATTACAATTCAAATAAAGGATGAATCTTTCTTGAGCTGTGAGTTAATTGAAACGGCATTCAATTCTAGAGTGTACACACTTGCAGTATCAAATGTTAAGAATGAGTTTTTGGATCCTCGCGAATTTTTAGCGAATGCTAATATTTGGTTTACAAAGTATGTTAAGAAAGCGTTAACTGTACAAGCTTTAAAGGTGAATTCAGTTTTGTGTGCACAATACGTGCTTCGCGACATATCAGAAACAAAATATTTTGCTATCAAAAATGAGGTAGTTTTCGAGTATACTGATTTAAATGAATTTTATAATAAGAATATCATTGAAGGTACATTGACAAAAATGAGCGAATTTGAAGCAAATGGTTCCGGGTGGGCTTTAGAAAAAATTCATAGTTTGAGAATTAATATAAATAAATATGTTGGATTTCGAGTAGGAATGTCCAATACTAGTCGATTGCCTGATGTAATAGTCAATAAGAATGCAGTGCTAAATTTGTATGATACAAAGGAAGCTTGTTTTGCGTGGAGTGTGGTTGCTGGTTTGTATCCAAAAACTCGAAACGTGAATCATCTTTCTTCCTATCCTAATTACAGAGATGTTTTAAATTTAGATGGTATTCCAATTCCGATGGAAATGAAATATTTAAACAAGTTTGAAAACCAAAACAATATTTCTGTAAATGTGTTTGGAGCACAATATGATGAAAACAATTGGGTATGTATGGGAACAAACGAAGTAAAAGGAAAAAAAACTTTTACTATTGTACCTTTGTATGTATCAGATAAAGTATATGAAAGGAGTGTAGACTTATTGATGTTGCAGATTGGAAACAGTGAAAGTTATCACTTTTGTTTAATTAGAAATCTTGCTCGCCTTGTGCGTTCAAGCCTCACTAGCACTCACAGAAGGATTTATATATGTAGACGTTGTTTGTCATATTATTTTCTTGAGGATGAGTTAAATGTTCACTTTGCAGACTGTAAACAGTTTCCTGTTGCAAAAAGCATAATGCCGACTGATGAACAAAGATTTGTTAATTTTACAGAATTCCGAGTTAAAGATACAGTTCCATTTATAATATATGCAGACACTGAATGCCTCTTGTCTCCAATTTCCTCATGTTTTCCAAATAGTGACAATCATAACTCTACTTTAACACATAAACATATTCCTTACAGCATTTCTTTATACCTTCATTGTAATTTCGATAGTGAATTGTGCAGTTTCAAGCTCTTTAGGGGAAATAATTGCATTGAATTGTTTGTAAAGGAACTTTATAGTATTGTGGATAAACTTCAAACATATTACTTATCGGTTAAGCCAATGTTAAAGATGACCGAAAATGAAGAAAGATTATTTTTGTCAAGTAAAATGTGTCACATTTGCGAGAAACCGATTGCAGTTAATGAACTCAAAGTACGCGATCATTGTCACTTAACTGGAAAATATAGAGGAAGCGCACACAATAGTTGTAATTTAAATTACAAAGTAACAAAGGTTTTGCCTATAGCATTTCATAATCTAACAGCCTATGATGGACATTTTATAATTAAAGAAATTTGCGAGAAACGTGATGGAGAGGTGTTACATAATCCTGGTCATATAAAATTGTTAGCGATGAATATGGAACGTTACAAAGGGTTTACAAAGTATGTACGGGCTAAGAATGGATTCATTCAGTTAAGATTTTTCGATACATATAATTTCTTGTCCTGTTCACTAGATCAATGTTCATCTTCGTTAAGCGAAGATTCAAAGCAAATAACACGACGTTATTTTAATGATGATGCACAGTTTCGACTTACTGCGAGAAAAGGTGTGTTTCCCTATGAATACGTCACGAGTATGGATGTTCTTAACGAAACTAAATTACCTGAAATATCCAAGTTTTATAGCAGTCTTAATGATCAAACAATATCGAATGAAGAGTATGAGTTTGCTCAATCGGTGTGGGAAACGTTTTCCTGTCAAACATTAGGAGAATACGCAGATTTGTATTTAAAAGTTGACACACTTCTTTTGGCGGATGTCTTTGAAAATTTTAGATCGAATGGCATGGAAACTTATGGCATTGATGCAGCTCATTTTTACACTGCTCCATCTATGTCTTGGTGTGCTATGAAAAAGATAACCAACGTTCAACTTGAATTGCTTCAAGATATTGATATGTTACACTTTTTTGAACGATCTATTCGAGGAGGAAATGTTCAGTGTATAACACGACATGCGATTGCTAATAATAAGTATATGAAAACTTATGATGAGAAAAAGCAAGAGTCCTACATAATGTACTTTGACGTTAATAATTTGTATGGATATGCGATGATGGAATATCTTCCAACGGGTGGCTTTAAATGGATTGCAAATGTTGAAGGCTTTGATGTTTTAACTATTGATGATACTTCAGAAATTGGATATATTTTGGAAGTAGATTTGACTTATCCTCAAGAGTTACATGACAAACATTCAGATTACCCTCTATGTCCCGAAAAGTTGACAAAGCTAATGGCTACCCTAGATAATAAAGAACGTTATGTTTTGCATTATAGATTGTTAAAGCAATGTATTCAACTAGGAATGAAATTAGATCGTATTCACAGAATAATTGAATTCAATCAGAGCCAATGGCTAAAACCATATATTGATGTGAACACAGAGAAACGAAAACAAGCCAAAAATGATTTTGAAAAGAATTTTTATAAATTGATGAATAATGCAATTTTTGGTCGTTCACTGATGAATGTGAGGAAGTTAAGGGACATCAAATGGGTCACCAAATGGCATGGAGCTCGTGGTGCTAGGTCTTTAATAGCTAAGGCTAATTTTAAACATAGAATTATATTCGATGAACAATGTATGGTCATCGAGATGAGTAGACTAAAGATTTTTCACAATCAACCAGTATATGTTGGTGCATCTATATTAGATTTGTCTAAATGTAAAATGAATGACTTTCATTACAATGTTATTTTAGCAAATCCTGAATCAAATGTGAGGTTGTTATACACAGACACCGATAGTTTTATGTATATATTCTATTATGATATTTATGAGTTCATGAAACAACATTCAAATTTGTTTGATACTGGAAACTATGAAACAAACAATCCTTTTGGCATTGTGAGACAAAATAAAGGTGAAATTGGTTTAATGAAAGATGAAAATGCTGGAAGGATTGTTGAAGAATTTGTGGGGTTACGACCCAAAATGTATGCAATAAAATTGTGTGATGAAATGAATAGCTTGTGTAAGGCTAAAGGCATTAAGAAGAGTGTGAGTAAAAGTATGAATATTGATGAGTATCGAAAGTGTTTTTATAACAGAGAAAAAGTCAACAAAGTTCAAGTTTGTATAATTTCAAAATCTCATTCTGTATTTACTGTTCGGCAAAATAAGTTGGCAATTTCATCAAACGAAGATAAAAGACACATAACTGAAAACGGAATTGATACTTTACCGTTTGGTCATTTTTCTCTGAAAAATGATTAGAAACAAATTGAGATTAAAGCAGTTCATCTCACTTACTTTATTTCTTTCACACACACACACTTTTATGCCGGTAATATTACTAATTTTTTGTGTGTTCCTTTGCTTATGAAAAAAGAATAAATAATAACCCAAATTTTGTGTGTATTATTTAAAAAAAAAAAAAACACCTCCCCCCCCCACCATTTCCCATTTTCCAGATATATATATGTATAATTACTTTATATTACATATCATTTAGTAATGGTCCGTTGTAAGAGGAGCAACTCTACCACTCAATATAAACGAACAGGAAGTGGATCATTAATCAGTCGTGTACTTAATAAAACTATTGATAATTTACCCGTGGAATTACACATCCCGGGATATGAATATTGTGGACCAGGAACAAAATTAGAAAAGCGATTGAGCCGTGGTGATCCAGGAATAAATATATTAGATAAAGCGTGCAAAGAGCACGACATTGCTTACGCAAAGCATAAAGATTCAAACAAAAGAAGAGAGGCTGATGAAATTTTAGCTTCAAAAGCTTGGTCTCGTGTAAAATCCCGTGACGCATCATTTGGAGAGAGAGCGGCTGCACTAACAGTGGGTGGCATCATGAAAGTTAAGTCTAAGATTGGAGGAGGTAAGCGAAACTTAAATAATAAAAAAAAAAACAAGAAAAGATTAAAAAAAAGAAGAACATCGAAAAAGCAAGGTGGTATTTTACCCCTACTTCCGATATTTGCAGCCTTGTCGGGCTTGGGGGGTCTAGCAGGCGGAGCAGCAGGGGTGGCGTCTGCTATAAACAAGGCGAAAGCTGCTCAAGAAGAACTAAAAGAAATGAAAAGACACAATCGAATGATAGAAGCAATGCGAGGAAAAGGAGGTCAAGGCATTTATTTAAATCCTCCTGCATACAAAAGATAATTAACCAAATACCAAATAAAGCATTAAGTAATTTCGATTTAGCTAAATACGCACATCAATTAAAGATTCCAAATTTTAGAGGAGTCTTTATGCGAGATACGTTACCAAGATATCCTCGAAAAAATGAAAACTGTATTGTTAACCTTGAACCGATGGATAAATCCGGTTCACATTGGGTAGCTTTCAGTAAACATGGTAAATATGTGCATTATTTTGATAGTATTGGTAATTTAAGACCACCATTTGAAATTTTAACATATCTTAAAAATTGCTATCTACAATATAATTTTCATTCATATCAATCGATTACTTCTTCGATTTGTGGACATTTATGTTTAGTCTTCTTGTATTGTATAAATAAGGGAAACACAGACCGTCTTTAAACATTTCAAAGATGGCTTTCGAAAGACGGATAACTCTTGAAGGTAAAGGCTCGAAGATTGATGTTACATTGGAGAACCCGATTCATCTTGTAGGAGCAGAGTTTTTTGAAATAGGACTTGCAGGATTGTATACATCTAATTCTATTCGAAATGTTACCAACAGAAATAATAAATTTCGCATTCATTTTACTAATTTTTTATCAATTGATTTAGTGGTACCACCGGGTATTTATGAATTTGAAGATCTAGCCTCAGCTTTTGATGATTTACTTAGTTATCACTCATTGTCGAAACTTATACCAGAACATTTAGAAAAAACAAAATTGTATGTGGAAGAGGATATAGATGGAAAAAGAGACAACCGTCTCGTTTTGTCTTCCCCGTTTAATATTGATTTCACTGTAGCCAACAGTGTAGCAGGGCCTTTAGGTATTGAAAAGAAAGTTTACCCTAAAGAGAATAAAAGAGAAATTGAAATTCATCGAAAAATAGAATCGATAATGAAGTTTGCAATTAACGAGAATAATAACATTTTGGCTATAAAGTTGAACGAAGCGGATAGAGCGATTTTAATAATACCCAATGCTAGCTATACGTTAAAACAATTAAGTGAAAAGATTGATGATTTATTAGTTGAACATTTATTAGGCGACAAAGACAAATTCCCATCATTTTATATTAATTATGATAAAGTCTTTTATCATTGTAAACTACATTCGAAAGTGTTTGCTATAGATTTTGGTGTTGCAGATTCTATTGCAGATTTGTTAGGCTTTTCTCATAGAAAGTTCAAGGCAAACACAACTCATCATTCTGAATATATGATTAAAATTAACACTGTTAATAGTATTCGAGTATGTTGCAACCTTGTGCTTGGTACGAGTTCTTATTTGAACCATAAACCAACACACTCTTTATATAATTTTAAAGCTCATGTTCCTGCTGGTTACCCGATTGTTGTACAACCAACAACGATTAATTTTTTGCCCATGAACACCAAGCTTATTCAACATGTATCTGTGCAACTTGAAGATCATCTTCAACAGCTCATTGATTTGCAAGATGAAGATTTAACTGTAGAATTAATTATTCGTCCAGCACGATATCTTGCTATATAAAGTAATGAAATACTGTTATGTTTTCATTCTACTTGAGTAAGCATACTAGAAAACAATCACAAATATGGTTATACTATATAATACTCAAAGTTTGAAAAAAAAGAAGTCGACTCTGATTCGAAAAAATAATATAAATCAATCAGCTAAAATTTGTAAAAAAAACAAACAACGACATCGCACCTTGAAATCTAAGAAACAGTTATCGAGTAACAACAAACAATTCTTACAGTCTTTAGGCTATCGCGTACTTTAATTTCAATATAAATATATATGCAATTGTTAATCTTATTTAGTTTCTATCTATAGTTGAAGCTGTTAACATGTTTAACATAACAGATAAAAGAGAGGTTGACAACAGAGTTGTGCGACGAGAAGAAAGAGTTTATCAACCTTATTCAGCTAATAAATTCGAAAATAATGATGAAATTCGAATACCGATTCAAAATGAAGAAAACATAGTTTTATTATCAGAAGGTGTTCTTCACTTAGAAGGTCAAATTATTACTTCTAACATAAATCCAGCTGCTTCTACTACAGCGCATCCTGACCAAAATTTTGGGGCTAATCTTTTTAGCGAAATTCGCATCACGTTAAATGGTAAAGAAATTGATCGTACACGCCATCTAGGTATAACAAGTTCTATAAAAACCTTTGCATCATATTCAAAAAACGAATATACAGCTTTACAAAATGCCGGTTATTTTCCCTCTTTAACAACGCCAGCAAGTGAAGCAAATATTGTTGATAGTAACACAAAACGTTTTCATATAATACTTCCTTTAAGCAACCTGTTAGGAATAGCAGAGGATTACAGAAAGCCGATTTTAAACTGCAAGCATGAGGTAATACTTCTCCGATCGTCAAGTGACGCACGTGCGTTGCAATCGACAACCGAAAACGATCTTTCTAAGGTCAAGTTATTTAAAGTTTATCTAAAAATTCCCGTTTTATTATTATCAGACGAAGAACAAATTAAAAGATTAAAACTAATGCAGAAAAATATTCCCATTCAGGTTGGTTATCGATCGTGGGATGTTCACGTCTTGCCTTCTCTTCCTAGAACAACTAAATATAGTTGGACTGTAATGACAACTTCTGAAACTCAAAAACCGCGTCAATTTTTATTAGGTTTTCAAACTAGAAGAAATTTACTAAACACATGCTCTTCCTATTTCGACCATTGTAACATTAAATCTATAAGAGTTTTTTTTAATTCAATTTTTTATCCCTATGAAATGCCAACTTCTGAAATTGCCATAAATGACTACAGCGAGTTGTATGACATGTTTGTTAAATTTCGTAATGTATATTATCAGATCGATGATGTTCGTTCAGAGACTCTGGTTTCACGAGATGAATTTAAGTCTCTTTGTCCTATTATTGTAATTAATTGTCTCGAACAAGTGGAAGCAGTGAAGACATCTTCAGTCGATGTGCGAATTGAAATCGAGACAAGTGAGAATATACCTGAAGATACAACTCTTTATTGTGTTCTTATTCATGATCGTCAAATATCTTACAGACCATTAACGAATGAAGTAATTATCTAAACCAATATTTGCTAAGTTATAAGCAAGCAAGTAAACAAGTATTCTCACTTTAGTTGCTATCATGGAATTGACAACAACAAACTCTCCTTCTACTGATTCTGGCACGTGGAATAAGAAGCAACCAATAGTTGCAGACATTCGCAAGCTACCAAACGGCAGTTTGGAACTTGCTTACTGTATGTTAAATAACGGCAATATACCTTCATTCAGCCCCGTGATCACATGGGTTGCAGCATATTGTGAAAAAACTCTTTCTTCTTTTTTTGAGTCTATTAAGAATAAATATGATTATTTAGTTGTATATAATTTGCCACAGGAATTTTCTTTGTTTGCACTAAAAGCACTTTCCCCAGACTCATTATTCGATCTTAATACGATTGATGGAATGTCAGACCTAATGTTGAGGCATAGCCAACGTTTACCTACAGATTGTCCAAAACATTTACCATCTCTAGCAATGGGAAGCAATAGTTGTGCTAAATTCAACGTCAATGCTGTTCAACATTGGTTAAATTCTTCTGATGGCATCATGAAAATCGTGTGTTCGATAATAAACAAGTTTCGAAACAGTGGACTTCGAGGTTTTAATAAGTTTGATTGGAACTACTTTCCTATAAACGTGCTGACTATATATGAACCACAACGAATTCGTCTAGAGTGGGAACATCTACCAGATCATCTAAAGAGGAAATTTCAACTGTTTCATCTTCGCTGCAAATGTGACAACTGTAATCGCTATCTATAAAAGGTGAATAATTTAGATCTACTACTGTAGTTGACAGCTATACATATTTTGTTTTTAGTTTGCTTTTTAACACAGTGTATCTTTTTTTTGTCTACAGAAAATAATCATCTGGACAACTAAAAAGAAGAAGATCATCTCAACACAGCCACACTCATCTGGACAACTAAAAAAAGAATGAGATTACTTCAAGAGAAATAAAATTGTATTAATTGTAATTCTAAATGAATAAAGAAGAAAAAAAAATGTCTTTTGTACCATTTCATATGAAAGTTCTTATTAATGATCAATTACCTCCTCACTCTACATGTAAATAAAATAATAATAATAATAATAATAATAATAATAATAATAATAATAATAATAATAATAATAATAATAATAATAATAATAATATTGTCAGGTGAGGGATTCGAACCCTCGCTTTCAATTTCTGAAAATTAGATCTTAAGTCTAACGCCTTAGACCGCTCGGCCAACCCAACACGTGCATATTAGCCAACGTGTTTTGTTGATTCATGTCAGTTCGCATTTAGCTTTGTGTGGTGAACATCTTTTCTTTGTGAAGTAAACCAGCATCATGAAGTATTTTAATTGTGTAAAGTATTCCAAAAAACAGTTAATGCAAATGATATTGAGTCAAAAAGAAATGAATTTAAAATCTGAAAGAGATCGGCTAAAAACATTTAAGACCTGGTCTTCAGACAGTTTTACGAACACTGCATGGTTAGCAGCTGCAGGATTTTTCTATTTTGGATATAAGGATATGGTTAGGTGTGCTTTCTGTAATCTGCAACTTAGTTATTGGGAAGAAGATGATGATCCGTTTGAAGAACATAAGAAATGGGCTTTTTCTTGCCCCTACGTAAACAATATTTCTCCTAGCATAGAATTGAAATGCGAATATGAAAGACTTAAAACTTTTCAAAATTGGCCTCTTCCCTGTCCAAACGAATTTTGTTTAGCACCAGCAGGGTTTTATTATACTGGACATGGTGATAAGGTGAAATGTATATTCTGTAAGATTGAAATTGAAAATTGGAGGGAAAACGATAATCCTTTAAATGATCATGAAAAATGGGCGCCATATTGTCCATATATAAGAGGGTTTTACGTCGGCAACGTTGATTTAAATCCTGAAAATCCTACTATTATTCCACATAATACAAGTTATGATACGTGTGGAAGCAATATATGTTGATGTGATGTGATTTTTTGTGCAGTGTGCATTCTCAGACGTAAACGTAGACATGTTGAAGTTTGTTAAGCAGTCAAACACTCTACCAGTAATTTCATTTACTAATGCTGAAAACCAGAGTAAAAGTGAAAAAAGAAAGCATGGTGTTTTACTACCGAACACAATTCGATGTATCATTTGCGGTCCATCGAACTGCGGTAAAACAAACGTAATGCTAAATTTATTATGCCACAAAAATGGAGTTCGTTTTGAAAACGTTTATATTTATTCTAAATCACTTGCTCAAAGTAAATATGTTGAATTAAAAAAGTTTTTGGACTCCATAAAAGAAATAAAAAGTGATTTTTTTTTCCGATAATGATGAAGTAATGCCTCCAGAAATGGCTAGAAAAAACTCTATATTTGTTTTTGATGATGTAGCCAGCAATAAACAACAACACATGAAAGATTATTTCAGTAGAGGTCGTCATCACGACGTTGACGTATTTTATCTTTGTCAAACATATTCTTGTATACCTAAACATCTAATTAGAGATAACGCTAATTTTTTAATTCTTTTTAAACAAGACGGAACAAACTTGCGTCACGTATATAACGATCATGTAAATACAGATATGAGCTATGAACAGTTCTTTGATATTTGTTCGTATTGTTGGCAAAACTCTAAGTTTGGTTTTTTGGTTATCGATAAAGATAGCGATTTACAAAATGGTCGATATCGCAATGGATTTGATGTTTATTTTCAGTTATAAATATGACTTCAAAAAGAGGTAAATGGCCATTCGTGTTATAGCTTTTGCGTGGTTAACAACTTAACTATGACATCGTTTAACAAAACCAATAATGTGTCTATCGGACGACCGACTTCACGACATGATATTGCAACTAAATCATATGTTGATGATAAGCTAGTGCAATATGAAAATCAACTAACAACAACAACAAGCGACGGACATCTAAGTATTAACGGCAAACGGTTAAAAAATGTTGGAATGCCAATACATGTTGAAGATGCATGCAACAAAGGTTATGTAGTGAAGTTATTAAATGAGCTAAATAAAATCGAGTCTAAAGAAGACATACAACGAAACTTTAACGAGCTTAAAGGTTTAATTTTTTCAATTTGTAAAATAGAGAAAAAAGAACTTGACTTTCAAAACAAACGTCTCGCGGGCTTAGCTTTACCATCATCTGCAAATGATGCAGTAAACCTTATTGCAATGCAGCAACATACATCGAATATAAAAAAATATCTTGAGACCCGAATAACAGAAGTGTTACAACGAGTAGAATTCATTCATGGTTTAGTGCGAGAATTTTCAGAAGATCACTTTCCGTATGATCAAGATACTCTCGACTTGGGTAACAAAAGAATAAGAAATGTTAAAGATCCAATTCAAAATCAAGATGCGGTAACGTATTCTTTTCTTAAAACTCATGTAACAAATGAACTCGATGAAATTAAAAAATCTCTTTTGAATATAAACAGAGATGATGAAACTGTAGATATGTTAAATAGAAGAATAACAAACATATCTCAACCAATCGATTCGTTAGATGCAATAAACAAATATTACTTAGAAAACTTTGCTGCCTCTCGAAAAGATCTAGAAGACTTAATCGCTAAATTTAATAAACAAAACGTTTTAAACGTAGACGATGGTGGAACTTTAAATATGATGAGTAGACGAATTACTCACGTAAACAACCCCATATACGATAACGATGTTGCAAATAAGACGTTTGTTGAGCAATATGCCGCTTCCCAACATGAATTTGATCAATTGAAACAAACTGTAAACAATCTACAACATCAAAAACAAACAAATGTTGAGTTCCCTGTTAACGACCAAGACGTGACAAATAAACGGTTTGTAGAACACTATGCTGCGTCACGAACTGAAGTTAATCAACTAAAAGAAATTTTAAGCAATTTACAAACTCGTATTGAGGGTGTTGCTAACAATCTCAATATTGTTAAAAAAGAAGATCTTGAAAGTTATGCTGCTGAATCCAAAGAAGAATATAACAAGTTAAAAACTGAACTGGAAAAAATTGAGCAAATGGTTAACAAAGAACCACTCGAAAGTTTTACTGCATCCAAAGAAGAATATGGTATATTAAAAGATGAAGTAAAGAAAAAGAACTTATCGAAATTTATTCTGAAATTCTCCAACACACCATCAATCCATTCACCAGTATACACGCTTCATAATCATAACATACAGTACCAACTTCCCTACAAAGGTGTATTAAAACCAATTTTTGTTTCACCAAGATCTCCAATTGTGTATGCAATTTTAAATATACGTCAAGAGATTGAACTGGATGGCAGTGATATTGTCGTTGAAGAGCAAGATGAAATTCAGTTTCGACTTAGAGACCCGAAAAAACATAAAACTGATGATCTTCCTCTTCAAATCGATTTTGAATATACTATAAATAAGTAAAACAACCACAATTTCCGTTTAGTCATGGAGAAGAGCTCAAAGATTAAAGCTGAAAGTCGAGTAAAGGATAAACTTTCTCGCTTAAAAAAAGATGTTAAAGACAAGTATCTTTCACTTCAAGATGATGTTAGACGAAAAGAATTAGATATAGAGACTAACTTTAAACCAGTAACAAGTTCATTAAATCAACTTGTAGCTATTGCTAATACGTCGACTCAAAATAAAGAAAATCGAAAAAGAAAAGGAAAATATGACGATTCTGAATCCACTGCTACTTCAGACGAAGAAGATGGAGATAGCATCAAAATAATTTCACTACTTAACCGCTACTTTGATCCGTTCATTAAACAAAACGTGGATAGAACATTTGGTATAACGATAAGAAATGATAAACAATACTTGGGACGCGAACGAGTTTTCTTCGATAAAAAGTGGATAAAAGTTGGCGGTGAAAAATTTCCTATTACAGAAGGTCTACTTGAATTGATTCAAAGGAAAGTACCAGACCCCACTCTAATAGATAGGAGTGATTTAAGTTCATATTTGAAATTATTAAATGTTTCAAACGTGCACAAAAGAAATTATACAAGCAATGCAGCTCCAAGAGGAACGCAATCTTATAAGTATAGACATATAATTGAACCCCTTCTCACTGAAGACATAGATAGAATTATAAAAACAGCAGATGAAAATGAAGAAGCAAATACTACAATGCATACTGGATATGGTCAAAAAAAACACATCGCGCCACAAGCCATTTGGAAATTTGAAGGCGGAAACAATATTGAATTCGTTCACTGGAATGAACCAAACAAATTGGTATCAAGACTTAAAACATTAATTGCATCGAAAGCTGCAGGTCACACAGGACTAGACAGCGAAATCTTTGCAATAGAAGAAGAACTAAGAAATGCTGGATATATTGAATAAAAATTCCAACGTTTGTAAAACAATGCACAGTATGTTATAAAACATTGTTTGGAAAATAACTATGAACGAAATCAGACGAGAAATTGCAAAAGAACTTCACGCACCGCTTAGAAAAAAGTTTAAAAGACGACGTGTTATTAGCAAAGGAATCGATGACCTCCATGAAGCTGACCTTGTGGACATGTCCAAACTTGCAAAATGGAATAATGGATTTAAATATTTATTAACCATTATTGACGTTTACTCGAAATATGCATGGGCAATTCCTCTTAAAACCAAAAAAGGAAGTGAGATTGTGAAAAGCTTAAAATTTGTTTATTCTCAAAGTAAAAGATTGCCCAATTATTTTCACACCGATCGAGGAACGGAATTTTATAACAGTGAATTCAAAACATGGTCTCAGAAACAAAATCTAAAGCATTATTCCACTGGCAGCTCCATTAAAGCGAGTGTGATAGAAAGATTTAATCGAACTCTTAAGGAATCGATGTGGAAAGAATTCACAACACGAGGTTCTTACCGATGGGTACATATTTTGCCTGAGTTACTAGTAAAGTATAATCACAAAATACATCGCAGCATTGGCATGAAACCTAATGATGTGAAAAGAAACAATCCACCCCGCTTGCCAACACAATATAATGAAACTTTAAGAAAACCAAAATATAAAATCGGCGACATTGTAAGAATATCAAAAATCAAGAAACACTTCAGTAAAGGGTACGAAGGTAATTGGACAACAGAATTATTTACAATTTATAAAGTTCAAAATACTAATCCACGAACATATCTTTTAAAAGATAATAAAAATATCCCAATATTTGGTGCGTTCTACGAAGCAGAGTTACAACGAACAAAACATCCTAATATTTACTTAGTCGACAAAGTACTACGTAGAAAAGGAACCCGAGCCTTCGTATCTTGGCTTGGATTCGATTCAACTCACAACTCTTGGATCCCCAACAAAAATATCTTATAATTAGAACAGTGTAAGTTTTTTTATTTTTATTTTTTATTCCTCACAAAAGATATTATTATTATTATTATTATTATTATTATTATTATTATTATTATTATTATTATTATTATTATTATTATTATTATTAATGTGTCTCTATATATATATTTTTCAGCTCACTAAAACCAACACACGCAAGAAAGAAAAGAATGATTGTACTTACCCCGTGCACAAGACCAGCATATTCCACTCTGCAAACAACACAGCATCTTCAATTCTCTCTGCCGCTTGTTGGAAAAAGAACTACTTACCACTTTAAGAACGAAGATCATATCATTTTTCACTAATTCATATTATATAATTAATGTAAACCACAAATGATCAAATAAATATATTTTTAAAAAAGATTTACACCACACAAATTATTATTATTATTATTATTATTATTATTATTATTTATTTATTTTTTTATTTTTTTTTTAAACACCCACTGTCCAACGTCCATTTAATTAATCATTTGGACTTCTTCTTCTTCTTCTTCTTCTCCACCTTCTTCGGCATCCATACGATCTTCACCCCCCACACTCTCTTCCTCCAGCGGTGGAAAATCGAGCAGCTCGATACTGTCGGAGTCGATTGATTCCAGCCGCTGAATGATCACCCCCAATATGTGGGGGGTTACGCCATCCGCCGTCAACTCTCTACAATGCTGGCGGTCTCGAATTATTTCCAATAACTCGCAATTATACATGTCCTGCTGAAGATTGCTAAGCCCGTTGAACCAAACGTCCTCTTCCACTTTGAACGCGCTCACTGCGAAGTTTAGCCCCAGCCTCTCTGATTGTTCTCTCAGAGATTTTATCTCATAGAGCTGCTGGAGCTTAACTAAAAGATTTCCATACATGGTCATGTTGATTGTTAACTGAGTTGCTTTGAAACTAAGTGTTACTTCATAGCTATGTGCTCTTATATATTGCGAATATCAAACTGCAAAAAGCTATTTTAAACATTTTCACATGGAGCTCTGGGAACCGACATCCAATCTCGTTCTCGCATTAAAAATTACAGACTTGACTAATGACATCTGGGAATCTAAAAACAAACAGATCGAAATTCATTTCACACACTCAAAGTTATACATGTCATATAAAACACTTTAACCAGATTGAGATCATGAAGCAAGCCAGAACACAAAAAATGTTAACATCATTTAAATTAAACAGACATAACATAGCGAGAAGGAGTAACACAACTCCACTCCCACGCTGTGGTAATATATGTCGTACTTAAACAGAGTGTCGCATTACAACATCTGATTACTTATTTAGCTTGCGCGAGCAAAAACTTTAACGACAACCATGCACTACATGCGCTGGCTACTCTCATGGCTTGCCGCACGGCGCGAGCAAAAACGGAACAGCTGCACACCACATGTCTGGTAGCGATCCGGCTATGTCGAGTGCCTCACCGTACACTCTCATTCAAAAGTTATGACACACAAGACTCTCTACACTTCCTTGGGAAATTACCAAAATATAATTCAATAATCAATCAATACTTAATAACCATGATACACAGGCTGCCCCGGGAATTAAATAACAAAACACAGAATCGAACCAAGAAACTCCCCTGTAGGAGTGGAAGAGGAGTCTGAATTTCGAGTTACCATCCTAATAAACAACCCCCATGCCGTCAACACCCATTAACTTTTTATCACAATCACATAAACAAGCCAAAAGGTCAACCCCTTCCCACGCTAACACGTGCAGTGCACATGCCCCGCTCCTGGACCACGTGGTCGCTCTAAGGACCCATGACGTCATCAGGATTACGCAATTTCTGGTCATGATGATGCAATATTTGGAGTGTAGCAAACGCTTACTACTCTCTGCTGACGTCACGAAGCAATTAAATAATAGTGCTAATACTAGATCCTACCTATCGGGGAAGCTAAGAGGGTAGGATCTTATCTGCTAATTAAATAAAGGAAAAGACCAGTGACTTCTATTATGTTTGAATTTAATGAGTACCTCGAGTTTGAGGTACTCTGGCAAATAGCAGTGCAGTTAATAAAAATAAATAATTATTACAATCTAAGCACAGGGGGATGGGAGGGTAGTATGACTGTGTGTGTAGTGATCGCTTGAGACACTTACCCTTCGGCTTCCAGCAGCGATTCGGCACGTAGGTAACACTGAGACAGACTGATCCGGGGGCATGACCTCCCGGAGTTCTTATAGAAGCGTCGCGCTGTGTTTGCGGAATTCGCACATTTCTTCCATGTCATAGCCCTCTCTGGGGTCGTTGGCTGGGACACGAGGCTACCTGAGTTCATGGAGGTGATAATTTATTAGATGTATAACTCTGTAAATGTATTTGTAGGTTTTTGAAGTAGGTGTATGGCGTTTGGTTTTTTTCGGGGGTTTTAGTGTTAGGGGATGATGGTGGCGTACCCTATGGGTACAACAACCCCCTTTGTTGGGTTAGTTATCGTCCTCGATAACCGGACGAAGACGTGGGGGTGGTTTTTGAAAAATAGGGCATCTTCTTCATTCTTGTAAGTCTTCTTTCTTCTTTTCTTCTCTTCTTTGATTTCTGACCGGAAATGTGTTGGTGGCGTCGTCGCGGGTATGTGGGTAGCCTCGTTGGAGGTAGGGGTGAGTAATGGGGTAGATATAGAATGTGTTTTATGGAAGTGGTCGTTGAAGGTTGTGGATGCGTAGAAGTACCTTGTATAGTGTGTGCCTCCGGGTAGTGTCCAGCGATCATGTGTAGGTGTATAAGGTGAGGGGAACAATATTTCTTTACAATGTGGTAAGAAATGCAAACATTAGGGTCTGAAGCTTAACATATATGCACTGTCAATAGTCACCATGACGATCATATGAGTATACTCTTGGGATATAACATGTATCCCTATCGCAACGTAGAAAAATATAAAATACATACATAATTAATCAAAACATCAAAAACATTATAAACATTAAACATCGCCAATTTATTTGAAGGGGTGCAGGAACACAACGAGAGGAAAAAAACATCCTAGGGGTGGGGGGAGGATATACAATCAACATATCTCTGGTGCGGATGAAAAACTGCCCTCGTGTGCCCTGCATGTGTATAAAAGAGATAGGGTGGAGAGAAAGAAACAAAGAAATGTCGCAGGGTGTAGTTTAAGGGAATATATTTATAAATGTTTTATTTGTGGGGAAGAAATGCGACATTTGTACAACTGGGAGTTTAAAAGAATAGAAAGGAAATACAATGTGTATTCATTCAATTATAACAATCTCCTACTTTCGCAACAATAACATTACTATAACGATGTCATATTTACTCAATTGAAACACTATCAAACTCTATTAACGACGACAATACTATAACAATACCATATTTACTCAATTGTAACACTATCATGTTCTCTTACCTATAACAATATCTTAACAATACCAAATTTTCTCAACTATGATAATATCATACTCTCGCATCAACAATACTATATTCTCCTAACTACAATACTATCGTGAGTGCACTCTTACTTAATATCTATATCTATACCTGAACTACCATTTAGGACCTGCAGGTGATTTAGCTACATATCTATGGTATGACTCGCTCCCTTTGGGAAAGCGAAGTCATCTTGGCAGCACAACTCATCCTGCAGAAAAATAGGCGCGAGTTGTGTGGCCGTAGTGCACCTTTCATTGCAGGTGGCAAATTGTTATCGTTGATCCGACCTCCAGTGGGGAGCGTGATGGCGCAGTGGCTTAGCTGCTCGTCTTTCACCCGGACGGCTGGGGTTCGAATCCCGGTGACAGCGGGGTGGAATTTTCACCTGAAAAATCACGTGGCGTCAGGAAGGGCATCCGGCCTTAAATCCCCGGCCAAAACCAAAATGAGCCTGGTTGGCTCCGGCGACCCCAATTAATTGGGAAAAAGCCGAAGAAGAAGAAGAAGAAGAAGATCCGACCTCCAGTGGGGGGATATCCCACAGGTATATCTCCACCGTGGTTCGGATGTACACCTGGAAACATATATCATGTGTGGGTGGGGGGGGGGGGGGGGAATCGTGTATTGGCCGTGTGTGTGTGAAATGTGGGGGAGGGAAATTTGTTAGTAAAATACATATATTAGTGGATATATAATGTCGCCATCAGTTGGGACAAAAAGACACATAAAATCACAATAGAGGGTGTCCACCCTCGGCATCTGCGGGGTGAATCTGTGGATATATACAAAAAAACATGTCATCATGAAAATATATCATGTGAATTCACTGTAATCGGGTAGCTCGGCGAGTGCCCAAAATGGAGCTACTCCCGATGCATATGCGCAAAGTATGCACCACTATGTGCGCTGTGTCGGGATTTGGCGCATCAGGTTTGCAACCTGCGCTGAAAGATTAAGACATAAATATAAGTATAAAATATAGACTTAAAATTAATACTGGCCATTCGTTACTTTATGATTTCATATACCTTCATGTTTGTTTATTCATTAATCCTTATTTCCTATACCTTCGCCTTTCTTTATTCTTATTCATCACGTACCTATATCTTTGTGCTACTTTATTCTTTATTCATTATTGCATATACCTTTGCGTTTCTTTATTCCTTACACATTACTTCCTATACCTTCGCTTTACTTTATTCTTATTCATCATGTTCCTATATCTTTGTGCTACTTCATTCTTTATTCATTATTGCCTATACCTTTGTATTTATTTATTCCTTACTCCTTATTTCCTATACCTTTGCGTTACTTTATTCCTATTCATCACATTCCTATATCTTTGCGCTATTTCATTCTTTATTCATTATTGCCTATATCTTTGTGTTTCTTCATGCTGTCGGACCTTCCAGTGAAGGACATTCACGTGAACGGTATGGACCGTTCCAATCGGGCTTACGCATTTGCGTAAGACCGCATTCGGCAACTTATATATTGCCATCTAGGCAATATCAATATATTCCTCCCCCTGGGGCACAACCAGAGCGCTCAACGGTAGTTGTAACCTCGGCCAGGGAGAGAACCGCAGGTTCGTCGTATATAGCAAGTTTCAAATCATAGGTGATACCCTCCGGGGGCATGAACAGAGGAGATCATCGGTGTTACTTACCTCGGCCCGGGGGATCATATATTCAATATTTCATTAGTTCAATTCATTGTTTCATTATTTCATTCCTTCCTTATTTCATTATTCCCTTACTTCATTATTCCATTTCATTATTACATTATTTCACTATTCCCCTACTTCATTATTTCACTATTCCCTTACTTCATTATTTCCTTACTTCATAATTTCACTATTCCCTTAATTCCTTATTCCATTTCATTATTATTCAGTATTATTTGTTGTTATTCATCTTCACCTGCCGCTGCAGGACTTGCCCCCGCTATGGAGCATTTAATTAATCTTACAGACTAACTAACGTCAAGTCAAGTGGGTCATCTTGGGAAGTAGGATGTATCCTGTCCGACGCGGGGGTAGTTAATTCCCTCATCGAACCATCAAGCCTCCATCCGCAGGTATAGTTTAGACGACGTCAGGGCATAAAAAATGGGTATAACGGGCCCCGTGCTGTGGGAGACAGGCTAGGTACATCCTCGAACACGGGCGCTTGCCCACCCTAACACGTCACCGCTATGACCTCCCGTCGGTCGTCAACGTCGAAGTCATATCATGTCAAGTCGTGGGCTATGCTTGCCCTCTGTCCTGGTTACAACTTACCAATTCTTATTTTCCCCTGGAAAATAGGGTCACATATATCATAGTGCACCTTCGTGCACAAATCATTAAAAGATAGTGTCAAGCGGTATTGTGTTGTGTGTTATAGTTATTCGGGGGGGGGGGGGGTGACTGTGGTGGCACAGTGCACTTTCGTTGCGCCTGGCTGTCGGATATCTAGCTAATGTCAGCTGCGTATAATCCCCTCTCACATGTTAGTGGGTGAGTCAAGGATGTGGAAGGGTGTTCCCGTGTTACTGGGCAGCTGTAAGTATGTTAGAATTTGTAAGTAGCGGGTAAATGGATGGTGAGATAGGTCCAAGGAATCGTGGTCCTATGGGGATGTCGGGAAACGTTAAATGGCAGGATCTCTTGACCGGTGCAGGTGAGGATTTTATTGGTTAGGAACTGGGTGTTCAGTGTGGTTGTTAGATACCGTACTGAAGGAGGTAGGGTGGCATTTATGCTCTAAAGTGGCATGCAGGGTAAAAAATACTGGTTAAAAAATAAAACAATTCATGCACTGGTGTTAGCAGGTGATGCCTGGGACGCTAAGCTGTTAGCTTTAAAGTTCCGAATGTTTATTAACATTTAGCCATGAGCGATATAGCATGTTGTACACCCTGGTAATTGCATGATTACCAAGTGCCGTGCATTAATAGGGAACAAGTGTATAAATGCGTAATTGTATAGTGTTAACAATGTATAGTGGGAGGGATATGTGCTTTTAAGCTTGGATGCACTAGTCGCAATATATGGCATCTGTGTCCATACTAATAATAGACTGCTGTCTGCACTCGTATAATATACTCTAGACTTATATACTAGGAAGCCTATATTCTAAAACTGGTCATCTAGGATTATTAAATAACTAAATCCATTAAGCTAGAGATTCTGTCTTATAGATATATGTATATTCTAAAGCAGGTTACATCTCTGTGCGCGAGATGTGTGGCCTAAGTCCTTCCTATAGGGGGGGGGCCTTATCGCTGTATAAATACCCTATCTGCCCTGCGGAAATGTGGGGGTTCCATAAGTGTGTATTACCATATTAGTATTTGGGGGGATGGTATATGTGAATGCCAGCTATGTGGTAAATGGGGCTAGAAATTCCACTAAATGTGGTGTTTTAATTGTGAAGTTCAAGAGGGGTAAAATTCGCGGGGGGTATTAATGCTGTAGATGAGTTTGCTCGTCCGATTCTGGAAGAGAGTATTTTGTCCAATATCGCTGTACCACGAATAAAATAAATTAAAACCTCCTAAGTGGGAAGTAGATCTATTTATGTGTATGGTCACGGAGACATGCCCGTGTTTTCATATGTCGGAGGGTGTATCTATGTAAGGGTGTATTCGAGGGCAAATGTTTACTGAAGCCC
This sequence comes from Meconema thalassinum, assembly GCA_946902985.2. Classification (NCBI taxonomy): domain Eukaryota; kingdom Metazoa; phylum Arthropoda; class Insecta; order Orthoptera; family Tettigoniidae; genus Meconema; species Meconema thalassinum. The sequence continues at coordinate 174,164,868 of OX336394.1, read as the reverse complement.
GATGAAAGAAAAAATAAGGTGTATTTGTGTGACGAGGCGCTGTGTGTATATCACCGATAACAAAGGCGTCTTGCCGTGAAATATGCTGTCCAGGTTTTAAGTAGTGAGGGATGAAGGGGCTGAACTGAAAGAAAAATATTTGGTTACCCTGGTGGGTATGGTATATTCGGAGAATCGTATGTCTCGACCGGATTGTCGTTTGAATTTAGCGCGCGAGAGTGTGAATGGTTAGTATAAATAATGGCTGCCTACGAGTTACTTGTCACGTGATAGGTGTGACTTGTGATAACGTGTGTGTACGGAAGGTATCAGATATCGGCTACTGCAAGGCGGGACCTAAAGTGCTTATTGGCTAGCGTACTGCTGTATGTCATGTTTATCGGCGCGCTACGCTGATTGGACCTGAGCGCTAGGAGTGGGTTTAAAGCATGGCGCTTTGTTGCTATACAGTAAATGAACTATCAAAAGCACGTGTTGGGCATCGAGTGGAGTGGTTGTAATGTATGCATTGTCACCTGCTATATAGCCTGTATTTTATATAATCCGGGTGTAAGGTAGTGATTTCCTGTCTGTGTATCGGGAAACAAAGCATGTCCCTCTGGTGGGAAACACTGGTGGGATTACGCTGTCATCATAGCGTACTCAAATGGTGCAAATGATATATATAGAAATACTGTGCTTCTTGTCTACAATTTATGGAGTATGCTGGAGTGTATTGTGAATGTATGGAAGCATATGGAAGCATATGGCGATTGTGGATGTAAAAATGCTGTGTGTCACTCTGTAGAAAAATGTTTCTGTTGTTTGATCCCACTTACTTCGGGAAAATGCAAAAATAATGTGGGGCGCAGTAATTTGCTGGGTGTCAATCTGTAGACAAGAGTTTCTGTGGTTTACTTCCACTCACTTCAGGAAAATGCAAAATGGTGTATATAAAAAATATTTAGTTTTTATGTACCTAATTTGCGAATTGTATTATACTGTACTGTGAATGTGTGAACGCATGCAGCGATTCCATGTGGGTGTAACAATGTTGGGTGTCACTCTGCAGGAAAAGTGTTTCCGTGGTTTACTCCCGCTTACTTCGGCAAAATGAAAAAATAATGCGGGGTGCAGTAATATGTATATCCATAGTGAATATTGTATTCCGCAATGTTGGACTGTCCGTGGAGTAGCATAATGGGCTACATTTACCGGGTATTCTGCGGTATGGAATCGAGAGCTATATTTTGTAGTCCCCTAACTGAATGTGTTGATGTGGAGATGATGTTATTCCTACTGCGTATCTTATGTTTGTGGACTCAAGTGGATATTTAGTGTTTATATAAAATCATTTGGCCTTTTTTTTGTTAATCGTTATCTACAAAACTCGGCATGCCTATGGCCATGGTCGATAGTTAGCCTTTACCGTGAACCTAGGAGGGTAGGACTGAACCTGCTCTTGACTTATTTCGCCTTAGGTACACGCAGAACAGCTATGGGCCATCAACGTATTGGGTGCCGAATATATCTATATCTATGCGCTCATGGCTGATATGCATCCTAGAGTGTTGACCTAGGAAGGTAGGACTGAACCTGCCCTGGGCATAACACGCCTAGGTCTACTTTAGGACATTTATGGGCCATGGCGTGACTGTGATACTAATGGACATATATATTGGTATGTGCCATGTTGTGTCACGTTGCCTCAAAACGAAAATATGTTATTTTAATGTGGCCAACTTATGACTTTAACACTAAGTGTGTATCTACTGTGTAGATGTGAATTAAAGGGGATCTATATAAGGACTTGTGGTCCCATTGGAGCCTTATAGCACTTATGAAGTTATTTCGTGAATTCATTATCGAATATTATGTCGGCATATAGCAGATCATTATGAACAGTTTATACTTAGCGGAAGGATGATAAATGGTTCCCTACGTTGACTGTTAGAGGTGTAGCCCCAATCCCCTAGAGAATCCTAGGAGTCCAGTCGGTCGTCGGCTTGGATGACATGATTATAATTATAATTGTAATTTGTATGAATTCCCTACTCCGTCGGCTAACGTGAAAGTCGCCTCGTGGGAAAACTGTTCATTTTGTCTGTCTTTATGACGGTACTGGGTGGTCAATGCCACTGTGAACTAGAAATTAAATTAAAGTTAAAGATCCCCTGTGAGGAGAAAAAATATATGAAAAGGAGTATGTGATAACGGCATGAGTGTTGTACATGACTTGTGAGTCTTGGAGTTCCTGCGTCTCGTATGTCGAGATGCTGTGTGGGCAGTCCTCGCTTCCGGCATTGTATGTGGAGAGCGACTCACTGTCTATGAGCAGTTTGCAGTAGTGAGTGTGAGAAGTGATTGATATGTATTAAAGAATTTCTCTTGGATTATAGTGTATGGGATTTGTAATTTACGTAAGTATAAGTTATCCTTATTCCCAGTGTCTCCTAACTGTTTGTTCAGCTGACCTATAGAGTCTGATGCTGTGATGGTATGATAACCTGTGTGATTGTATCAAATCCTGCTGGCCGTAGTGGTAGTAATCCACCTGAGTAATAGTGCGATTGTGTGCGGAATTATATCGAATGTCGCTACACCATGTCATGAGTGTTAATCCGCTTTGGCCTGTGGGGAAGGCCGCTAACCTGTGTTGTTGTACTCATGCATTTTTGCATTTGCGGAAGGCCGCTAACCTGTGTTGTTGTATGTCTATGTCTGTGCCTTTGCAAAAGGTCGCTAATCTGCGTTAGTGTATGAATATTTCGTTGTATTGGCGAAAGGCCGCTAGCTTGTGTTATTGTAGATGCTAGGCCATTGTATGTATGCAATGCTGATAACCTGTGTTATTGTGTTGTCTGCACGATCCTATGTCGGTACTGAAATATGGTAAGATATAAAGATGTCATCTTGGAATGTTCGGCGATAGTGATTGCACTAGGCTGCTATCAGAGGCCTAGAATATAGTGTGAATCGTTTATGGACCTGTGTTATTGTGGTGTCTGTGACCCTGTATTTGCTTCCACTATTGCTGGAGTAATGGCGTTTGCTAGATAAATTGTATTGTATGTTCAGTAATGTATTATGCATGGCCATATGTATAAACTTAGTGGTCTACTCGGTGATAATGTATCGGATCGGGCTGTCATCCCGCCTTAATATGGGGTGACTGTTAAAATCCGTGCACTTTCTAAAGTTGTGCAAGTAAAAATTTTGTGTACTAATTTCCTAAATGTGGGCATTAACCATGGGACTGTTAATCCCTCTAGTGTTGTGTGAGATGTATGCGTTCGCCTATCACTTAATACATCTGGTTATTATGTTTGAATTTGTCATCGGTCGCTACCGAAGGTATATATGTAAATAATTAAGTTATGTATCGGTGCTTATCAACTGTGTGGTGTGACTACCGTTGTATGGGAAGGGTGCGTTAATGTATCGTCCCTTGTGAAAGGTGATTTGATCTTTAGTCGGTCGCCTAATGCTCGTGACCGTGTATTGAAATCGGCGTGCGATTAAGTCGGTTAAAATGTGCGTTCTGTATGAGATTGTAGGAATATTAAATGTTTAGATAGCCTCCTATGGTAAAGGAATCTTTCCGTGGTTTGCTATGTGCACTCCAGGTTTGTAAATGACCCGTCTTATGCATGGCCATGTAGGCGCGTTGCTGCCTACGTGACTTGTCGCAAAGAGTTGTTACTATGGAGGGATCGTGTATTGCTGACTGCGCGTGACGGCTCTCGTTACTTCCGTGTGTCGCAGGAGAGGATTGACCTCGCTTGCTGATTAATGTGTGTGTAACATATGTAAGGCCTTGTCTACAATATATTACCTGTAAAGACATCTACGCACTGTACATAATATAAGTGTGGAACTATTATTAATAACGTTAAATCGGCATCTCCTATTTGGTATCCTGCAACTTAAGCCTACTTATGGTGTGGAGCCTAAGCGGGATTGGTGTTGACATCTGTTTCAGACTGTGGTTACTAGATGCCATAGTGCAATCGGCGCTATTGCCAATGCTTATCTGGCGTATCGTGTTCATGGGGACTTAAGGGGAATATGAGGCATATGTAACTACTAAATGTATATCTATCCTCGACCTTTCTTAAACTAGTGTGTGTAAACAGACTTCATGATCCTAGAAAGACATGAGACATAAAAATATAACCTGGTATACATTATTATATTGGTTACAACTAAACATGCAATCTTATAGTTAGGAGTCGTATCTATGCCCTGTGTGGAACTGTCGGTGACCGATAGTTGTGAGCATGGCTATTATAAGCCATAGTGCATAGGGCACTTGTTTGACTCGTATGGTCCTGGGTTTGATATATGTGTGGTAGAAATATATTTTAACGCCTGATACTGATGACCTAACGTCTGTGTCTCGTGGCTCTGGGGACTGGGTAAACGTGGAGATACGTGGAGCTACTGCAGGCGCAGCGTTCCTCGACATTTCTTGTTCTCTACTTACACCTAAATGTTGTGTGTGAAAGGAAAATTGGCTATGGAAGCGAGTTATATGATGCGTAAAGCTATCTCGTGGTCTGGTTTAATGGTATTAGAATTTAGTGTGCCTCTAATCATTTAAAAATAAAAATGAATGATGTGTGGGTCCTATATTGGCAATTTCAGATCATTTCTAATGCAAATAATGGCACCGTCTCCCTCGGATTGCCAAGGCGGCTTTAGCACCTGGTATCCACTCAAGGGATGCATTGTCCGTGCGGGGCGTTTGGAGAAGGGTGATTTTAGGCTTGTGTTGTCTACCTTCTACTTTCGGGAGTGTTACTGGAATGGGCCGGTAAATTAATATGGCTTTTCGGCGTGCCTTAGGACTGTTGCTGGTCGGAATAGGCGCTAAGGTCCTAGAGCATTATGGAAGTGTGGGGATGAAAATGCCATCACGTGGCGGAGGGACTGTGTTCACGTGGGTCTTGTTCCCCATGGCGGGATGCGGATGTGGCATGGCCATGGCAGTCCCCTTCCTAATAGGAATGGACAGTAGGGGAATGGATCTGTTGGCCAATTTTGGTGAAATGCCTGTACCGACCGCTTCCACTGGGGTAGGTGGATGTGTTAATAATTCAAATGAAATAAAGTGTGCCTGGAGCTGACGGAAAGGTTGCCATATTTCGGCGTGGATTTAACTATTTGGCCACGGGGGCGCAAATGTACGCAGCTATGGGTTTATGATGAGCACGCTATTGTGCGTGGCAAACATTTTACTGACTATGCCGGCTGTAGTTCCTATTGGGCTGGAATTTGGTAGATTTGTATCAACTGGGCGCTCAGTCGCCTATAATCGGCAATGAGCTGTGCGAAATGGTGATCCAACCTCGCATATTGAGCCCTAATGTGTTGGAGGGTTGCGGTATGATTGAGGTGACTAAAGACCCTATCCATTTTGTTATGTATCCTCAGTGTTTTTGTGTGTTTTTTTCTGTAGTGCCCTGTGTATCGTGTGTAAATGTCGGTGCGACTGGGCGAGGAGTGTTTTACGCCTATCGGTGGGGGTACGGATGTACTTATTCTGCGCCGCACTTACCCTTGCCTGCATTGCCTGTATGCGCCATTGCACCTTTAACATTCGGCGCTGTCGGCTTCGTAATAGAAAAAAGAACAGTTCGGAATCCCTATTTGTGTGACTATGGTGCACCCTCCCTTGTGAATTAGGTGTTTCGGCATGAGGTGCCATGGTGTAAAAGGACCTATCAACTGTTTGTGAACGTTCAAGGGGACCGTGAAAGGCTAGTGTAAAATAATTGTTCCTATTTTTGCAGTGATATGGATTCCTATGGGCTTTTAAAACTGGTGGGGTAGTATTATATCTGAGTGTCACCTACTCTCTATTCTATGGGGTAGTAAATGGAATATTATTATTGCAATGCTATATAAGGTACCGGGGACCGAACTGGGTGGGCAGATAAATAATGTAGCCCCTATTGACTATATGGGGTGGGCGTAGCGAATTTGGGGGTCGTGAATGTCTGATTATTATTTAAGGGTGGCGTTAATTAATGTGCTCTCTATTAGGGCGGGCCTGGGTGGGTACAAAAATATTATTAGACCCTTACTTCAAAATTTGTTCCCAATTTTGGGTGGCGTTTGCTTGGCTATAAAGAGGTTAGGTTCTAGGGATCTTTTCCGCGGAATACGTTGTATGTACTCCTTTAAGCGTTGTCTTATGACAACGTTGCGGTACCTAGCGGCTCCACCATTTGTAAGATACCTGAGAGGGTAGCCTGTACAAAGAATTAACCTAAGGGATGAAATAAGTGTGTGTAGGGGGAAAGCTTGGCAATTACGTGTAAGAGGTATTGATTATCTAGTGTCTTGAGATCGTCAGTACGATCTGCAAGGAGAACTCCCCAATGTACTGCTTAGCGGGTTAGTTCAGGGTGCGAGTGTGGAAGGAAGGGTAGTTTAAATAGTACTCAATGCGCGATAACGGTGCCCAGCGGTCTAAGGTAAGTCGTAAGCAGGCGAGCTAGTAGTGAGCCTGCTTGTGTCAGCGCTGTGCTGTGACGCTCTGCTGACGTCACGAAGCAATTAAATAATAGTGCTAATACTAGATCCTACCTATCGGGGAAGCTAAGAGGGTAGGATCTTATCAGCTAATTAAATAAAGGAAAACACCAGTGACTTCTATTATGTTTGAATTTAATGAGTACCTCGAGTTTGAGGTACTCTGGCAAATAGCAGTGCAGTTAATAAAAATAAATAATTATTACAATCCAAGCACAGGGGGATGGGAGTGTAGTATGACTGTGTGTGTAGTGATCGCTTGAGACACTTACCCTTCGGCTTCCAGCAGCGATTCGGCACGTGGGTAACACTGAGAAAGACTGATCCGGGGGCATGACCTCCCGGAGTTCTTATAGAAGCGTCGCGCTGTGTTTGCGTAATTCGCACATTTCTTCCATGTCATAGCCCTCTCTGGGGTCGTTGGCTGGGACACGAGGCTACCTGAGATCATGGAGGTGATAATTTATTAGATGTATAACTCTGTAAATGTATTTGTAGGTTTTTGAAGTAGGTGTATGGCGTTTGGTTTTTCGGGGGTTTTAGTGTTAGGGGATGATGGTGGCGTACCCTAGGGGTACAACAATATGAAACGTAAGCTCCTTGAACACTATAGCGCTTTCGAGTAGAGAAATAAGGAACTTTAAGTTGGCGGAAACTCCCGAGATTAATTTTGCCATTATAAACATGGCCTACTGAATTGAAAAAGGTTCTTTGACATGCCAACATCGTATGACATGGTACCGTAATTTTTGCCGTCTTTCAAAAATCACTTACCACGGCCAGGAGCGAATCTGCAAGCTTGGAGTTAGTAGACCGACACGTTGACCACTCACCCACCGTGGCAAGCAAAATAATAATAATAATAACAATAATAATATGACAATGCCGCAGTAATTAAGCAGTAATAGGCCTAACCTCGAAACCCGCCATTATGGAAAAGTGTTTGGGGCCCCCTTGAAATATTTTGCGAACCCCCTGGGGTTCGCGAACCACAGGTTGGGAAACGATGCCCTATAGGCTTCGGTGGCGTAGTCAGTAGCATGCTGAACTGCTATGTCCAAGATCGCTGGTTCAAACCCAACTGATGTTGTCGGACTTTTAAGAGCGTTAAAATCTGAAGCAAGGGGGGATACGATGCATGGGTCACCGATTCGAACCATCTTTAGTACACTTGTAGGGCATGACTAGGCGTATGCCAGGTGCAAGTAGTAAGGTGCGCTTCTCAGCCGATTCCGAGAAATTGATTATTAATTATTCGTAATTGCTGTACGGCGTTCATGTGCGCTGTACGTTAACATGAAGCCAAGGACCCCGTGGTGCTGCGGTAAGAGCCCTGCTTCGTAAGCGTGGGATCACTGGATCGAATCCCACCGGTGAGCCTTATTTTTTGTAAACATAGGCAATTCGTACAACTGTAGGTGTCGTGAATAATGTTCATTTTGCAGTCAATTATAATAACGTGTTTTGTGAGCGGGAAAAGTGATTCTGAAATCATCGTATGGGGGTGAACGTTTGTGACATTACATAATGTACAGTCGGGGCATTGCAAATACATTGGTATTATACATGATCAGGTGTATTCTATTATACGTATACGTTTATACACCGAAGGCCCAGTCTGTTCCGTTCATTGCATGTCAGTGAACCATCAGACCACCCCGTACCCCGCAAGTAATGTCTCCTGCTATGCGTATTGGTTGGAAAGTGTTCGGACCTGGCGAGGTCACCTGCACACAAACTAACGATAACGGTGGGCAGTTGTACTAACAGCAAATACTGTGAATAAAGGCATTCTTTCATCAATCTCCTGTACGATTTATTCCGACTCCCTTTTCCCGCTCACATAACACGTTATTACAATTGAGTGCAAAATGAACATTCTTCACGACACCTACCAAAAAAAAAGAATGCTCACCGGTGGGATTCGATCCAGCGATCCCACGCTTACGAAGCAGGGCTCTTACCGCTGCACCATGCGCTCCTTGGCTTTAAATTAAAGCACACATGAACGCCGTACAACAATTACGAATAATTAATAATTAATTTCTCAGAATCGGCTGAGAAGCGCACCTTACTACTTGCACCTGGTATACGCCTGGTCATGCCCTACAAGTGTACTAAAGATGGTTGGAATCGGTGACCCATGCATCGTATTCTCTCCTTGTCAGTAGTCTATGCCTTCTTTCGGAGGGGAAGTAAGGCCGGCGGGCCCATGTCATAGATTTATGGCATTTAAAATAACCCACCACTACAATTGGTAGTGTGTAGCCAAATTTGTCGGTTATTTGGTTAGAAACGCTCTACCAAGTTCAACGTTCGCCGCTAGGTGTCAGTGACAGTGGCATCTGATAGCGAAAGTTAGAATTACTTGAAATTGAACTTTCTGGGAGCCTACGTGCGTTCAATATAAAATACCCTGCTATGTAATAATAATGTTATTGGTATTAGGGTAGTGTTTGAAGCCATTTTCAGTGTTGCCTTACAGTTTTTTTTTAATTTAGTCAATTTACCCTCAAGGTTGGTGGTTCCCACGGACTCAGCGAGGGAACTCACCACTACCGCCACTACGGGCAGTGTCCTGGAGCTTGGAACATCTGGTCGGGGTGGATACAACTGGGGAGGTGTGATCAGCACTTCGCCCAGGCGGCCTCACCTGCAAAGCGAACAGGGGCCTCATTAGGGATGGGAAGGGAAGATTTGGGATGGATAGGCTAGGAAGAGGGGAGAAGGCGGCCGTGGCCTTACAGTAGGTACCCTCCCGGCATTTGCCCGAAGACGAAGTGGGAAACCACGGAAAACCACTCCGAGGATGGCTGAGGTGGGAATCGAACCCCCTCTACTCATTTGGACCACCCGAGGCTGAGTAGACCCCGTTCCAGTCCTCGACCACTTTTCAAATTTCCTGGCAGAGCCGGGAATCGAACCCAGGACCTCCGGGGCGGCAGCTAACCATGCTGACCGCTACGCTACGGAGGCGACTAAAGAATGTTCACCGGTGGGATTCGATCCAGCGATCCCACGCTTACGAAGCAGGGCTCTTACCGCTGCACCATGCGCTCCTTGTTGCCTTACAGTAGTAATCGAAATTTGATGTTTTTCAGTCGGTCCACACGATTGCACCCAATTGTGATGGGTTATTCGTAATACTGAAAGAAATTTACAGGAGATTAATGAATACGCTTGGATGACCAGTTTCGATCGTCAAGAGATCTTATCTGATCAATTACACGTTGGCTATTAAATCTACAGTATGGTATGTCTTAAAGTATACATAAGTGTTATTTTGTAAATACTTTCACCCATACTTTAAGACATAGATTTAATAGCCTAAGTGCAATGGATCTAATTATTATTATTGGAATTAAACACAATGTGTACAGAATTATTACATAAGAGATATCATTGACATTCGTCCTTTGCATACTGGGAGATAAGCATTGTGTACATTCAAATAGGTGATACTGTGTGCAGGATTGGTTGCAGAGTTCACAGCTGCATTGACTGTCGGCGTTGTGGTAACCTTTCCTGTTGCAGATTTTAGGTAGATTTCATTAGGAAGCTAACTATTGCAATGGGTCCCATGTTTCGACTTCCGGAAAATTTCGACATATCTTCGCGTTTCACATCCCCCAGACCCCAAAACCACCGTCAGTTCAAAAGTTTATATATAATTTATGTATATACATATATATGTATATAAATATATATGTGTATATACATATATGTATGAGCCTCCGTGGCTTAGGCGGCAGCACACCGGCCTCTCACCGCTGAGTCCGTGGTTCAAATCCCGGTCACTCCATGTGAGATCTGTGCTGGACAGAACGGAGGCAGACAGGTTTTTCTCCGGGTACTCCGGTTTTCCCTGTCAAAATTTCATTCCAGCAACACTCTCCACTATCATTTCATTTCATCTGTCATTCATTTAATCATTGCCCCAGAGGAGTGCGTCAGGCCTCGGCAGCCGGCACAGTTCATATCCTCGCCGCTAGATAGGGGCTTCATTCATTCCATTCCTGACCCGGTCGGAGACTGGAAGCAGGCTGTGGATTTTCATTTTCACATATATGTATATCAGTTTTTTGTGGACACGATAACTGTCGTAATTTTGCACCAATCACTTTCAATTTTTTACATAATATGTATACCCTTAAAATCTCGGTCGAGTTCGTTAATGGGCAAAATCGGTCAAAGGGGGTGAAAATGGGAGGCTTTTTTCGAAAAAGTGAAATATCGCTATAACTCTCTTAATATATGAAATATTGAATCCATTCAAAGTTCATAGTATGTGTCGGACAAGGCCCTAAAATTTATGTTTGAAACGTTTTTTGATAGCACCAACCATTGACCAAAGGGGTGGGAAAAAGTGGGTTTTTCGGGAAACATTAATCATATCTCTGTTAATAGGCACAATATCAAAACCGTAAAAAATGGTCAATATTCCTCCAATAATTACCTAAAACTTTTGTCTGAAAGAATTTTTGATATGACCCACCATTACGCCACGGGGTGAGCAAAATGATTTAAATTATAAGAAAATGCCAAGTGCCAAGAGAGGTTGCCATGACAACTTTACTTTTAATTGATAAGGGATGAGCCATCAGCAGTTGCTATGACAACGCCACTGCACGAGATAACATTAAGTTTTCCATCTGTCTGTGGGAAGCGACTTCGGTATCGGAACTGGTAGAATGCTGAACTTCTATGCCCAAGATCGCGGGTTCAAACCCGGCTGAAGTCGTCGGATTTACTAAGAGCGCTAAAAAACACTGAGGTTTCTTTCCTTCGGAGGAGAAGTTCCAACGTTCGTTGCGAGTTGATAGTTCCGGTGGCATCTAGTAGCCAAGTTCACAGATAGGTGTCGTTGATGGTAGTATTTTAGGTAGATTTCATTAGAAAGCTAACTATTGCAATGGGTACCATGTTTCGATTTCCGGAAAATTTCGACATATCTTCGCGTTTCACATCCCCCAGACCCCAAAACCATCGTCAATTCAAAAGTGTATATATAATTTATGTATGTTTATATATATGTATATCAGTTTCTTGTGGACATGATAACTGTCGTAATTTTGCACCAATCACTTTGAAATTTTTAACGAATATGTATACCCATAAAATCTCGGTCGAGTTCGTTACTGGGCTAAATCGGTCGAAGGGGATGAAAATGGGGGACTTTATTTTCGAAAAAATGAAATATTGCTATAACTCTCTTAATATGTGAAATATCGAATCCGTTCAAAGTTCATACTATGTGCCGGATAAAGCTCAAAAATTTATGTTTGAAGAGTTTTTTTTATAGCACCAACCATTGACCAAAGGGGTAGGAAAAAGTGGTTTTTTCGGGAAACATTAATCATATCTCTCTTAATAGGCACAATATCAAAACCGTACAAAATGGACAATATTCCCCTAATAATTACCTAAAACTTTTGTCTGAAATAATTTTTGATATGACCCACCATTACGCCAAGGGATGAGAAAAATGATTTCGGAATTATAAGAAAATGCCAAGAGCGATCAGTGGTTGCCATGGCAACACTACTAAATTGATGAGGGATGAGCCATCAGACGTTTCCAAGACAACGCACTTGCACGAGATCAGATTCAGATTTCCATCTGACTAAGTGTGAAGCGGCTTCGGTGACGTAACTGGTAGCATGCCCAATGTCGCGGGTTCAAAGCCGGCCAAAGTCGTCGGATTTTCTAAGAGCGCTAAAAATCCCTCAGTATGCTTTCCTTTGGAGGGGAGGTTCCAACGTTCGTTGCGAGTTGCTGATTGCGGTGGCATCTAGTAGCCAAGTTCACAGCTAGGTTTCGTTGACGGTAGTATCTGGTAGCAACATTAGGAACTACTGCTTGAAATTGAGCGTCTGCATTCCTTACCTGAATTACAGACTAATACAGCCATCACAATTCACACCGTTTATCAGACAGATTCTACACTCACCCAAAGTACACGGGGTTACATGACCGCGTTGTCGCAGCCCCTAAACTGAGGAACCAACCAACATCTCTGCGGGAGATATAATTTTGCGTGAAGAAGTAACAGACCGTTACATAGTTACACATCAGTGTCGAAACCTTGCATAAGGACAGTGTGACCACAAGTATAAAAATGGACTCCAAATGACAAGAAGGTTACCGTCATCATAAGACAATAAAATGTTTAAAATATGCATAAAATGACGAAAAACAAAGTTAATTAATCTCCAATTATAAAATACTTTCACGCAATAAATGAGGTCTGATCCTTCTACGAAAACCTGCATATTCTGCCTATTTTCGCCTATCCCCAAGTTTGTCCGGTGAAATCTCCCTCCGCCTTCCGGCGTGCCGAGAGGACTTTTTATGGTGGAAGCCGTGTATTGCTCCTCGGGTGAAGAGGTGCCGTAGTTCATAGCTGGCTGAACTCCACTCCTTCTCCTTCATGGCTGGGGTGCGGTAGAAATCGGGGTCTATTTCTGTTGATTTATGGGCTCTTTCTTCCAGGAACTTGATGCATGCTTGTGTTTGAATCAGGTTGTGTTTTAATATTAGGCCTTCTATAAATGTTTTTGTTCCCACCAGTTGATAAACTAATCTACTTGGGGCGTACTTCGATACGCACAGGGTTTTCTTGAGGTATCTGGCTTTAAGTCTATCCAGGTCTTTGATGTTTTTGTAGTTCAAGTGAGGCCAAATTATTTCAATTGCGTATGATGCTATTGGGGCGATTTTCAGATTGAACAATGAAATTGATGTTTCTAGTGAGAGGCTATGAAGTCTTTTGATTTCCATTGTGGCTTTTATTGCGGAGATTGATCTTTCCTCAACATGTCTTGTGAAGGTGAATCCGGTGACCTGCAGAGTTACCCCTAAATCTGATGATGATAGCTTGACGATCGAAACTGGTCATCCAAATGTATTAATTAATCACATGTTTTTCTTTTCAGGATTAAGGAACTAACCGATCACAATGGGGTACAGTTGTGTTGACCGACTAAAAACATCAAATGCCAATGTTAATGGTTTTACGTCCCATTTAACTACTGCAGCTTTTAGAGACGTTGCCATGCCATGGTCATTGGCTGCAATTCATATATAATTTACCCTTTAGAGCTCTTCTTTTCTACACTAATTAGACCTTGGCCCAGCAATTTAGTTTCACCCCCCTGAGTGTCCCCCCGGATTTGTCCACACTCCCTCAAGGCAATAGTAGCTTATTTCAAGCCCCGGAGCACCTACCTCACCTATCGCTAATACAGCTACATACAATACTACAATCATCTGAGAAACACAAGCTCAAGACATGCCCAAGTACACGGTGCTGATGATTAAGATGCTCAAAAAATTAGCTAATTAACAACGACAAAGCATTTTAGTTTTGGATCATTCTAAGTTTTCCTTTTCATTCTGCCATTTCTTTTATAGTTGTCACTTATAAAAACTCTGTATTTCAAAAGAATGAACGTGAAGGAAATGGCTGGAGCTTGGAACAGCTGAGCTGTGTTGCCAAGTTTTTATTGTTGATGTAGAACAGCTGATTCGAATAATACACAGGGTTACACTTCGGATATTATTTCGGTACTATTATGCCCAATATAGTGCAAATGTCGATCCTGAGTCAACGTCGAGGACATTGAAATAGAGAAATACGATATAAAATGAATAAATAACACAACGAAGCGATGCTACCTTTGTCACCGTTATTCAATAAATACGAGAAAGAGGCCAAACACTCGACAGCTATACAAATATAATACAAAATACAAACTCAAAGTAATATGATGATGAATATATCAACACTCACCATGCAATGATTATATCTTTCAAGATGAAACAAGAGTTTGGGTGAAGGTCGTTCACAGTTTACAGCAGTTAACACAGAACGCAGAAATAACATCATGACAATACCAAGCACACTCACTCACTGTATCGCGACTCTGTACGGTTAATAATAGCCTCCACATACGTAATGTTAAGGTAAAGTATCTAGCACCAAGCACACAAACAAGCTGTTCTGTGGCGATATTATTGCAGTGATTTTCCATTGTCGATTTGTAGGTTATTGAATGACAAGCGTTAATTTGAACACTACGGTATGCAATGAAACATTACTGGATACGTAAACATTAAGACTAAATGTACATAGCTTATTTTGTACGTCACGCATGTATTCTAAATTAAGTATATTTAAATTTGAATTGAACAAACAAGGCTAACCAGGAAAATAGTTTGATTTCGAAATGAACGATAGCCGGTCGTTACAGGTTGACGCGCGCGGTCTCCAGCTGTATTTCCAGCATTTCCCCAAGTTCTTCCTGCGGTACTATTTACAACTTATTGACTCGATGCTTAAAGTAAACGAAACGATGGCAATGAAACAAACTCCGGCACAGTTAACAGGCGACTGAATGAATGCCAATAAGCTGGCAACGTATGGTATTAGTTGTCAAAATCCAGCCAATAGGAGCCCGTGGCGGTCAGCTGTTCATTCTTTTGAAATACAGAGTTATAACACTTTAAATGCCCCCAGAAGCTTAATAGACTACTCCATCCACGGAGTTTGTGAAGTACGGTACCAGTGTAAGAATACGTTGTCTGCACACAGGAGGCAGTTGGATGGCTGGTCTAATGAGGCACGTGGCGACGGAGGGGAAGAGGCGCCCAACTTCGTCAGTAAATTGTTGAACTGCCGTGATGGGCCGCTGCTTTCATTCATATTCGCTGTCGATCTTCCTCAGTCACTCTTGTTCTCTTACGACCCCGATGATATTAGGTTGTCGTGAGACCTAGCGAATATTTCCATTTGTCTACCTTGACCATTGTGTTTTCTTTCGTGATATCCTCTTTTTAGAAGGGGCTGGTCTCTTTTTTAATAAAAATCTATAGTATCCCCTGCCTACTGTATGAGACCCTAAAGGAAGAATCATGTGTTCTTGTTTCAATATTTATATGTTCAATGTCGGTTGGTTGGTTCCTCAGTTTAGGGGCTGCGACAACGCTGTCATGTAGCCCCGTGTACTTTGGGTGTGTGTAGAATCTGTCTGATAACCGGTGTTAATTGTGATGACTGTATTAGAGCGTGTTATCTGTTTCTTAATTCAAGTAAGTACTGCAGACTTTGAATTTTTCAAGTAGTTCCTACTTTTCCCACCAAACGCCACCGTCGACGACTACTAGTTTAGAACTTGGCTACTAAACGCCACCACAGTCGGCTCCTGGTGACGAACGTAGGAACCTGAGCGTTGTTTACATTTTTAACCTAACTTAGCTTCACACAGGTGTAATTAGTGGAAGGTTCTTTAACATGCCATAAATCGATGACATGGGATCGCCGGCTTTACTTCCCCTCCGAAGGAAGGCATACTGAGGGATTTTCAATGCTCTTATATTCAATGTCTTGGTTATGTGTAATAATCCATCATGTAGCCTTGTGCAAGCTAGGTCTCTTACATAAGACCTATATTTTACCAAGTTACGTGCTTATTGCATAGTCATATCCTAATTTACAATATCAATTGTCAATAAAGCAACACTGAAAAATGGCTTCAAAGCTATTTACTGTATATCCTAATTGGTTGATTTCAGAATTTTGGAATTATGCAAAGCTGCCATCTTGAATGTATAGCCTAACGCTGAAGGACATGAAACTCTTTCATGATACTTCACTGCCGGCTGAAAGAAACCGTTACACGTAGGAAAATATATTTTTTAAAGTCAATTTACCCTCTAGGTTGGTGGTTCCCACGGACTCAGCGAGGGAACTCACCACTACCGCCTCTATGGGCAGTGTCATGGAGCTTGGAACATCTGGTCGGGAGGGATACAACTGGGGAGGTGTGATCAGCACTTCGCCCAGGCGGCCTCACCTGCAAAGCGAACAGGGGCCTCATGAGGGATGGGAAGGGATGGAAGATGGGGATGGATAGGCTAGGAAGAGGGAAGGAGGCGGCCGTGGCCTTACAGTAGGTACCATCCCGGCATTTGCCCGAAGACGAAGTGGGAAACCACGGAAAACCACTTCGAGGATAGCTGAGGTGGGAATCGAACCCCCTCTACTCATTTGGGCCACCCGAGGCTGAGTAGACACCGTTCCAGTCCTCATACCACTTTTCAAATTTCGTGGCAGAGCCGGGAATCGAACCCAGGACCTCCGTGGCGGCAGCTAACCATGCTGACCGCTACGCTACGGAGGCGACAGGAAAATATAAGTTGTCGAAAGGTGTGTCATAACTATGCTCATTAGAAGGGTTCTCTTTTAAGTCTAGGGGCAAACGATCAGGTTTTGTACATTTGTGAATAAGAATATGAAAATGTACGGTTTATAAAGGAATTCTGTCGTCTAGGGTTTGATTTGGAATTTCATGGTGGTATCTGCATTAACTTGACAGCTTCGCGCTTTTGCTATTATTAGGGTGTGAGAATGGTTTGTTGTGGCATTGTTGGGCTCTTAGTTACTTTGGCCCAGGGCAAGGTAAGGCCTACACTACTTTATACAAATGACGTGCCTCTAACTTTAAGCAGTACCAACTTGAGCATGATATAATAATTATGTAAACTTAATACCCGTGAGTATTTACAAATACTCACTTCATAAAATATATGAATAACAAGCAAATCTACTCCAAAACACGTCACACATATTGACAACCCTCAGAACAGGGGTACCGTAAGCTATCAGCTAACATGATTAAACATTCGGCAGTCGCAACTCCAATGTAACTCAAAAATAGAAATATATGAATAAAAATCAATGCTTAAACGCAACCACCACCAGAAGAACGAAATAAATAAGTAGTCTAACTTTTACAAATACAAATATTCACATAGGCTAAGCCAAATGCTCGAACCATGTAACTCTCACAAAGATCGAAACGGAACTCAAAACACACCCGAAGCGTGGAAAACAACATAACTCCAGGATCTCAAATGAGTATGAAGAGTAGGCTATCTAACCTCAACAATCAAACAAAACCAAAAGAACTTAACCTTCATGTCACCAGATGATCGCACATATCAGCGGGCAAAAATAACCAAAGAAAACTGACAGTGAAGGCTACCTGCTCTAACTGTAGGGGTGTAGGCCTACGTCAGGGTCAGTGATCTACCGAACAGAAACTCTCCAAACGAAAAATATAGTGAGCAAATACACGAACATCAGCTGATTCACGCGGGTAGTGTGTGTCAAATCATCGCATATACTTGCACCAGAGTAGGCTACTCAACATGGCCACTCGCCCCAAATTCGATGATCAGGGACACTTTGCCCCCTATTGAAATAGAACATAAATGCTTACATGGCGTCGCTGGACCCAATCCAGACGGCTGCCGTAGACGTATCTTCCTCGCCCAAGGGAGCCCAATAGCCACAGTATAGATATCAATACAGTAAGGACACATCAGGCCTTTACCCAAGGCTAGTAAACTACAGTTTATAAGCCTTGGCCTTTACCATGTAATTTTTTCGTCATGGTTTTGAATCGGCCGGTTCCGGGATCACCGCACGCACGCACGCATGGCGGCGACGGTTCACCATGAATCCGCGAGAGAGCAGTCTACCCGTATTCATTGAGTGCGGCCTGTCGATTTTGTCTGAAGAAAACATTGTTTGTAATTATTAAAATGAACTCAGAAATATAATTTTGCATTTTAACCAATGGCAGAAATGAGGGAAACCAACATCTGTGCGGTAATTTTTTGCGCAGTTCTTGTCACACTGGACATAACAGCATTCCGGTTTCCTCGTGCATTGGAGCGGTAAATACAAATATCACACGTTTCATCGAATAATTCTGGTTTTAATACCCATGAGATATCAGTCCCTCAAACACCTATCCATTAATTCACAAATTCCTAATTCCTAATCCAGATATAATGACTGGATAAAGGCCTGTAATCAGGAGGATTTACTGGCATACGTGGCAAATCTACACGTCAATATATAGGGTATGTAGCCTTTATTTCTCAAAGGAAGTGTTTTAAACCACAAGGAGGGCAGTGCTAGGCTGAGATTAGGTAATAATGCCCAACAAACATTAAATCTCCACCCTAGAGAAGCTATTGTCTCCTTTCAAGTGTCCGTTTTCTAACCCCACTTAGCATAGGAGGCAAATGGTTTCCTGACTGAAGTTAGTTGATGTGTTTTATTAAATGTAATTTGTTAAGCTGCAGCCCTTTACAGTGAATTAAGTGCTTTAATTACAAGCTACAATGCAAATCAGATTTAACATTTGCTCCCTAGCCTATGGGACTTTGTGCTATTCCTGAAGAGTTCTGGAGAAGTTTGGATTGTCGTGTACCCAAAGCTACAATCCCATGAAATGACTGAAGGTACTCCAGTCCCTCAAAATTGTAAATAGTGTTGCTTTCAGAGACAAACTATTGAGGTTAGCAACCCCTCACTACGTTCGGCATGGAATTAAGACTGTGTGACTTAAAAACCAGGGCTGTTAACCTTGATGTTCCTACCTCATAGACATATCACAATGCCCTTAATTTTATTTAATTCTGTGAGACCACTAAAAGTTTGCCCACCCATGTAAATGATAAGCCCACCCAATTTCTTCTCAAGTGATATCTCCCTCTCATTCCACACACGCCCAAATACACAGGGATATATGACCACGATGTCTCAGCCCTTAAAATAAGCAACAACAACTGTATCTTCGATACACACTAATCAAATTCCTGGATACTTCTATACCTTCAGCAACGATCCTAGGGATGATTTTTCTTCACTATGTCACATGCAGAACATGGTGCCACTAAAGCAATACCGTATCGGTCCATGTTATTTGAAAATGAATACCGGTACATAATAATCATACAAGAGTGGAGCCTTGCATAAGTGAGGAGATGTAACACCAAACTCTGGGTGTCAACAAGCCGTACACTATCACTCGGGAATTGAGAAATTGGGTGGGCATATTGTGTGATAACCTGTGTTACTGTGGTGGCTGTATGTGTATTTGTAAATTGGGGATGGGATTGGGAAGGAGGTGGCTGTATCCTTAAGTTAACAACCATCCCAGCATTTGCCTTGAGTAGGGAAACTACTTCCAGGATGGCCGAGGTGGGAATCGAACCATCCTCTTCTCAGTTTTGCCTCACGAGGCTGACTGTAACCCATTCCAGCCCTAAGGCCAGAATCAAAATTTCTTGGCAAAGCCGGGAGTCAAACCCAGACCTACGGGGGTGACAGCCAAGAAAGCTATCTGCTGCACCACGAGGTGGTCTCGCGAAAATGTAATGCATTGGTCATAAATATAGGCTATATAAATCTACATGAAAATAGCCTACTGCCTATCCAAACATTTTCATAAATTTGAGTTGCATATACCATTTTGAAGCTCAATGGTTTTAAAATTTACAGTTATCTTAAGTCATAGCAACAGATTTCAATGTTTACATTAAGCCACATTGTTCAAACCTGTTCAGGGATGTCTGAAATTCCTCAGATAATGTCAAGCTGCAACTCACATCCTATTCTATTGTTGGGCAAGGACTTGATTCTCATCATTACAGAAATAATCTGTTTAATACTAGCTGTAAACATGGCCAAGGTTTCATGTGATACAAGCTAAAGGTGTAGAATTTGGTATAAATGTTTATCACAAGTATCCAGTACCAGTACCTCTATGTCAATGTTACATAGGCATTGTGCTTGCTACACTTGTCATAGTATTTGGTACGGTATAAATTTCAGAATGTGCATCAATTTTAATTTCTACCCTTGATTATTCATATTTATGTGGGGGTCAGGAATCGTATGGATTGTGAAGTGATGCTAGGAAAAGTTGTCTCCTTTCTTTTTAAGGATGTGTGAAGGACTGAGTGGTGTGTCTTTATAATGACATATTAAATTGTAATGGCTGATGAAGGATGTAATTAATATCCAGAACATGCCCTACTATTTGCACATTATTTATTCATTTAAGGGTTGATTAGGCAGAACGATTTACAGAAGATTACAATTCAAGAAATATTATACTCATCAGAGTTAATTAGAGATGAATGAAACTGGGCAAGGTACTGGAAAAGCCTGTGACCTATTAAAAGGAAAGGTCCCAGCAGATTTCCCCTATATTGTTCAACCAGCCACATCTGGTTACGACCACTATATTCTTCCTGAAGAAACTCCACAGAGAGAATGAAAAGTGTCAAGAACAAACTTCTGCTTGCAATCGCACACTTTTTCTGCATTACAGTATTACTTACTTGTTTACATGGTTTATGTAGAAACAACTCGTACAAATATTACAGTGAATTCTTCTAGGTATTATGCCATGTCTGTGCCCCATCATATCCATAGTACTGTACCTAGAAGAATTTGCAGTAATTTATTTTCTGGCCATGAAAGCCTAAACATTCCAACTCAAATAGGCATATTTTTCTGCAAATGTTTGGGTATTCTGATATATTTTCATGGAAACATTTGACTTTCTTTTTTAAGAAACATTATTTTTTCCAGTTTTCAATTTTCAGAGGTGAAGCTCACCAATTTTGTGACTATATCCTGAAGTGGCTTGGCTTAGAAGCCTACAGTATATAAAATATGGTAGCGAGTGTTTAATCGTAAAGAGGTTTTCTCAATAGTGATTTTTAATGCCCTGGCATTGTCATTGAGGAGCAAATTTAACTTCCTAAATACTGTAACATTTAAGTTGGTCTAACACGAAAGAAATTTAATAATACTATACCTGCAAGGTTTTAGCTAGGCCCTTCATGTGCAATTTTTGAATGGAGCTACCTAGGCAAATCTTGACACCAAAAACCAACATATTGTTTATCACTACCTTTTAGTAGAGAAACTAGAATTCATTTCAGATAACCTGCAGCTTCTGTGACTGATAACTATAGTTTTGTCTTGTTGTCAACAAATGTGATAGACAGGTCTGAAGCAGTTCATTATTTCAAAAACTGACTCTCTCTATCAGAAATCAAATCAGTGATCTGAGATCATGGCGATATCAGGAATGTTTGTTTATTGCATTACAATAAAGGATTTGGGAATAATCTCATAAAGCAATAACTTCTAAATCAAAATAACTTACAAGTTTATTGTTGGACAGCCAAAGGACTTAACATAATCCTCCATGGTTTTAGACAGGTGCAACGATCCTTTAGTTCTGGGTTATCCCATCCCGTTAGAAAATGGAAGGATTGGGGTTTGAGACCTAAGGATGTTGTACAACATTAACTGCAAATCACATCACCACACTGAAGACCTGGTTTGTGAAATAAGTTGGTTCATGTCCCTTCACCTGTCATTTCAAGTTAGCTTCCTTGTTTCTCATCTCAAAATGCTGAGATGGTGGCTTTCCCATAGACCACAGTCACTTCCCCATTCCTTTCTTAGCCTCTTCTACTTTCCATCTACGTTGAGGCTGCATGGATGATCCTTTTCTCTAGAATGAAAGGGCTCCGTGACACTGTCAATTAGGATGAAAAAGACTTTGGGAGTGAAGTAGGGGATAAAAGAAATATTCATATCCAAGAAATAAAAATAGCCAAACATATAAGCCCATTGTTCCACAGCTACTGCCATGGTCTAGAAGTAAGCATAGCTGCCTTCTAACTGGTTGGCCCAGTTTTGAATCCTGGTTTTGCCAAGGAGAATTTAAATTTTGGACTGTAGTCATGTGTACTTGGATGTGTGTATCATTTGTCTCATAAACTGCCTTATTGTGATGGCTGTATTAGTGTGTGCATTTATAATTTTAGGAGAGGATAGGGAAGGAGACGACTATGGCCTTACGTTAGGGGTAGCCTACCGTCTCGGAATTTACCTGCAGTAGAAGTGGGAAACCAAGGAAAACCACTTACAAGATGGCCGAGATTGGAATCAAAATCACCTCTTCTCAGTTTTGCCTCACAAAGCTGAGTGTACCCCGTTCCAGCCCTCAGACCAGAATGCTAGTTGCTACACCACGAGGTGATCTAAGTGAAAAGGGATGGATTCTAATCCACCTCTTGGTCCTAATAGAAGTGAATTTCTGTGGTTTCTAATTCCCCTTCCCCCCTCCCAGAATGCTCCATGCACCAAACATTCCATCTTCAAATTATTTTGCATGCCCAATTAAATGGAGTAATGGGTGGTGTTGGGGTAGCGCGCCTGCCTCGCACCAGGAGACCTCGGGTTCGATTCCAGGCTCCGTCAGGGATTTCAGAAACCGGCGTGAGGGCTGGAACTGGGTGTACACAGCCTCGCAAGGACAACTGAATAGCTGCCTGACAATGAGGCAGCGCCACGCTCATGGAGACCAAGATTAACGGCCGAGGGGAACCGAGGCGCTCACCACGCGTCACCACATAATCTGCAGGCCAAATGGCTGGGTGGCGATCGCTTGGTAGGCCTAGGCCCTTCATGGACTGTAGTGCCACGGGGTTTATTTGTTTGTTTCGTTTTAATGGTGGTTCGGAGACTACGGTTTCAATAGTCTTCTTAGAATGTACTGTATATGGGTGTTAACTTTAAAAATACCCGCACGAGTCTCTCTGGAGGAATCACACATTATTACTATTACGTAAACATATCTTGCATAAGAATCATGGCCCTACTAATAATATAGTTCCACCTATAAATTTTAACTCAACTAAAATTTGTATTATTTTGTGTTAAGAGGGACAGATGACCTTGCTGTTCCGCCCCTTAAAAAACAATAACTATCCATACTATGTGTGATGTTAATGAGCAATTCTGAGAATATTTACAGCGGATCTAGATTGCAGTCATGGACCACCTTGTGGCGTAGTGACTACCATTCTTGGCTGTTGCCCCAGAGGTCTGGGTTTGATTCCCGTCTCTGCCAAGAAATGTAATTCTGGTCTGAGGGCTGCAACAGGGCACACTCAGTCTCGTGAGGCACAACTGAGAAGAGGAGGGTTTGATTCCCACCTCAGCCATCTTGGAAGTGGTCTTCCGAGATTTCCCACTTCTACTGCAGGCAAATGCTGTGATGGTTCCTAAGTTAAAGCCAATGCCGCCTCCTTACCAATCCTCACCGGAATTTCAAATACACATACTAAGACAGGCATCACAATAACACAGGTTATCAATCAAAATTCCACACTCGCCCTAGTACATGGGGCTAAATGACCACGATGTCCAGGCCCCTGAAATGAAACAACAGATTGCAGTCGATGTACAGAAGTTGTCTAACATGGTGGCCAGATTGCTCCTTAGTGCCTCTTGGTCTATTGGAATGGCTGTAACATCCGGTGCATTATCATACCATAGTCAAACTGTTCCTCTATTGGAGCACGAAGATTGGGATTCTCTGCCGTCACTGTCTCATGAAGCCATAGCCAGGTGACTATGCTAATGCTTGTTGTTTCATGTAGGAGGTAGTACATCATGGTCGTCAGCCCTGTGTACTTGGGCGTGAGAAGAAACTCATACAACAGGAGCAATCGAGTGTGGCAACGGGTGGGTGAGAGATTTCACAAGCTCTTCATCCAGGAACGCCTCCAACAGCAAGGAAATTGTCATGTTTTGTGGTGGGATCATGTTTGGTCGACGTACGCCTCTAATTCCTATCCACGGGAACATGACCGGTCTGGTATACAGAGACAACATCCTCAAACCTGTCGTTACAGGATTCGCTGCCACAATGGGCGAGGGCTTTACACTAGTGGACGATAATGCCCATCGAGCTAGGGTGGTCATCAGTTCCTTCAGATGCAAGGCATACGGAGAATGGAGTGGCCTGCATATTCTGCGGACATGAACAGTATCGAACATGCATGGGAAAAGATTAAGAGTGCAGTTTCGCACTGTCCCAATCCTCTAACAAACAAACAAACAAACATTCAGCAACTGATTGAAGCTGCTTTCCAAGAGTGGGATAATCTGCCCCAAACCAGGTTGGTTCGTTGGTTCTCAGTACGGTATGCCTCTTTGTCGGCAAGCATGCCTTAGGGCTCGTGGTGGCCATACATGGTATTGATATGCCCCAACATGAAAAAGATTGCCACTTTTGTTATGCTTTTAGTGTTTGTCTCTTTTGCACAGCATATTGTGTGTTGTTTTTCTTTGTATGTCATTACATACTACCTTACCAGGGAATGGTTACTGCTAGACGTGGAGCACGGCTGTTGTGTATACATTACGTCAGTTCACCTCGTTATGGCTGCCGCGAGCGGTTGCTGGGCAAGAGGGGGAACGCATGCACAGTCGTACAGTGAGAACACACCGCACAGCGCACGACCCAGCACGAATCATGCACACAAATGACATGCGATGAGGTTTCGCTGGCGACAACTGCACGTCTATCGCAGGCGTGTGGCTGGGCGGAGCGCATTAGTTCCGATTTCCGCCACCGGTAACAATTCGCTGGTAGGATAGTACACATAGCAAAACTCTAAATCGCAATATGCAAAACCTTTTTTTGAGTACTGTTCAAGTTACAAACACTGCTAGTCACCACAACACTCTAGGGGCAGATGACCTCGAAGTTCCGCCCCTTAAAACAACAATTACATTACATTCACCACAACACTGATTATCAAATACCATGCACACACAAGTACACGGGTCATAGACCAAAGAGGTCCTAATTGGAACTATAATAATATATACAGTACCGGTATGTCGAAAAATATGGTTATATAAATGACTCCAGATTATAACTTACCAAGAGGCATACATACTTTGAACCGGCCTTGGTGGCCGTGAGCGCTAATGCGCTACCTCGTGCCTCGCTGGTATCGGGAGAGCATGAGTTCGAATCCCACCTCTACCGTCCTGAAAATGGTTTTCGTGGTTTCCCATTTTCACTACCAGGCAAATGCCGGGACGGCTCCTTTCAATAAATCCACGGCCAATTTCCCTCCAATATCCCTTCCCTGACCCGTCCTGAAAAGAAAAGTACATGGCCATTGGCTGCATTAATAAACTATACATACTTTGAAACTTTAGTGTTTAAAATAAGACTGCTGTTACGACTTGAAACTGAATCCCAGCACACAGCGCAGAGTGTGAACTGATAACACCACGATAGCCCTTTGTTAACTCTTGGGCCTAGTAACTGAAGCTATGGCATGTAGTTAGGCCTCCTAATGACCAGTATTAATTCTGCTATGATGTACATGTCGCTTACAGGTACCAACTGGAAAGACCTGCCCCAGGCCTCTCCAAAAGCAACACAGAATTATGAGCCTAACACTTCTCTCATCCAGGTGTAAAAACCATCCATCGCATGGAAAACTCATCCTACATTATCTCCATTTCTGCAGAATGGGAAGAATAAGGAGTTGACATACCGCTGACAAGTAAAAAGTGCGGTGCGGATAGATGGCAACTTATTAGTCGTGACGAGGTTAAAGTTAGATCTGATTGGTGTTAAGCTATGGTTAGAGCAAGTTTAGGACTGAGCGTTTTACTTGATTGATTGGCGACACCATTGCACATAGTGTTATTTACCAGTTATATTACTTTATTACATTCACTAGCGACAGAAAGCAAACTTGTAGCTTCACGTGGCTCTCGTGATCATAAGCCACAGAACCTTTCTTTTTTATATTTGGAATTTGAACCATTGGATGCAACTCTGAAATTCTAACATGCATTAACCAAGCATCAAAACCCAGTCCAAAACTATAATATGACGACTTTAGGATCTCCGAATGCAGATCTGGGTGTGACCTTGGCTTCTAGGATTAAAGAAGCAGGCCTCTGTACGAAGGGTGGTTGGCCGGTTTACTTACTGTAAGCTTGAGCTTGTATTTCAGCTTTACTTTACTTATTTTTAGGCCATTTGTAGGCTAAACAAAATCTACCAGTAAATGTATAGTTAGTCTGGTTGCGTGGCTCAGGGGTAACGTTCTCGCTTGCTGAGCCCAAGGTTGCAGGTTCGAAACCTGGCGCAGTCAGCTGGCATTTGAGGGTGCGCAAATGCGAGGGAGCCGTCTCAGTACATTTAATGGCACGTTAAAGATCCCCTTCGGGGAAAAATTCCGGCACCCCGGCGTCTCTAAAAGCCAGTGTAGTTAAAAGGGACGTAAACCCAATAACATTATTATTAAATGTATAGTCTATTTGTTGAATCTGAAAGCTACTTGTTGCTCCTATAATAGCCATACAAAGACGTGGAACTAATAATGAAAATGAAAAGAGATTCCTTAGCACATGACTTACAGTACCGGTATTGAATTCTTCTTGGAACACAAGATAATGAACGGAAGTGTGAGTAGGCTAAGAAATGAGTAAGAAGTAGCCTAGGCATATCATGAAATGTGAAAATAACACTGCATAATAAGGCTGTCCCCACCCATCAACATGACTTTTTTATTGACTAAATAAATTCCCGGTTATTTACGTTAGGAAGCCAAGAACATTAAAAATTAACACTTATTTACAGTTACTGTAGAAAACTTGAATTGCATTATCTCAGACTACAAAAGTTTAAGAAACAAAATCCACATTTCCCCCACACTTTTCAATATACCGTGTGTTAATTTAATCATTAAAAACATATCATAACCTTTCATCGTTACGATGCACTCACAATGCGACACCACAGGACTGGAGGAATGTGGTGTTAAACATTAAATTCCACACTTCTTAGAATTAAAACACAGTAGTATTAACACTTTATATTTTCTTGTTATTTATTTTCTTAAAATATCTGATTATAAAGAGAGCTAGTGTGTTGAAATAGAGTTAAATAAATGACATATAATATACATTCATCAATCAGCTGTTTATCATGTGTTTGTCCATAAGTGGTGCTACCACAGTATAGATATCATTACAGTATGGACACTTCGGCAAAACCGGAAGAACGGATTTTCAAAAAAACAATTGATAAGGGGGAGCACCAATACACCTGTAAGCCGCTAGGTAGCACCACTTATGGACAAACACATGATAAACAGCTGATTGATGAATGTATATTTTATGTCATTTATTTAACTCTATTTCAACACACTAGCTCTCTTTATAATCAGATATTTTAAGAAAATAAATAACAAGAAAATAGAAAGTGTTAATACTACTGTGTTTTAATTCTAAGAAGTGTGGAATTTAATGTTTAACACCACATTCCTCCTCCAGTCCTGTGGTGTCGCATTGTGATTGCATCGTAACGATGAAAGGTTATGATATGTTTTTAATGATTAAATTAACACACGATATATTGAAAAGTGTGGGGGAAATGTGGATTTTGTTTCTTAAACTTTTGTAGTCTGAGATAATGCAATTCAAGTTTTCTACAGTAACTGTAAATAAGTGTTAATTTTTAATGTTCTTAGCTTCCTAACGTATATACCCGGGAATTTATTTAGTCAATAAAAAAGTCATGTTGATGGGTGGGGACAGCCTTATTATGCAGTGTTATTTTCACATTTCATGATATGCCTAGGCTACTTCTTACTCCTCATTTCTTAGCCTACTCACACTTCCGTTCATTATCTTGTGTTTCAAGAAGAATTCAATACCGGTACTGTAAGTCATGTGCTAAGGAATCTCTTTTCATTACCTTTATTAGTTCCACGTCTTTGTATGGCTATTATAGGAGCAACAAGTAGCTTTCAGATTCAACAAATAGACTATACATTTACTGGTAGATTGTTTTGTTTAGCCTACAGATGGCCTAAAAATAAGTAAAGTAAAGCTGAAATACAAGCTCAGGGCTTACAGTAAGTAAACCGGCCAACCACCCTTCGTACAGAGGCCTGCTTCTTTACTTCTAGAAGCCAAGGTCACACCCAGATCTCCATTCGGAGATCCTAAAGTCGTCATATTCTAGTTTTGGACTGGGTTTTGATTCTTGGTTAATGCATGTTAGAATTCCAGAGTTGCATCCAGTGGTTCAAATTCCAAATATAAAAAAAGAAAGGTTCTGTGGCTTATGATCACGAGAGCCACGTGAAGCTACAAGTTTGCTTTGCTTTCTGTCGCTAGTGAATGTAATAAAGTAATATAACTGGTAAATAACACTATGTGCAATGGTGTCGCCAATCAATCAAGTAAAACGCTCAGTCCTAAACTTGCTCTAACCATAGCTTAACACCAATCAGACCTAACTTTAACCTCGTCACGACTAATAAGTTGCCATCTATCCGCACCGCACTTTTTACTAGTCAGTGGTATGTCAACTCCTTATTCTCCCCATTCTGCAGAAATGGAGATAATGTAGGATGAGTTTTCCATGCGATGGATGGTTTTTACACCTGGATGAGAGAAATGTTAGGCTCATAATGCTGTGTTGCTTTTGGAGAGGCCTGGGGCAGGTCTTTCAGTTGGTACCTGTAAGCGACATGTACATCATAGCAGAATTAATACTGGTCATTAGGAGGCCTAACTACATGCCATAGCTTCAGTTACTAGGCCCAAGAGTTAACAAAGGGCTATCGTGGTGTTATCAGTTCACACTCTGTGCAGAGCGCTGGGATTCAGTTTCAAGTCGTAACAGCAGTCTTATTTTAAACACTAAAGTTTCAAAGTATGTATAATTTTATTAATGCAGCCAATGGCCATGTACTTTTCTTTTCAGGACGGGTCAGGGAAGGGATATTGGAGGGAATTTGGCCGTGAATTTATTGAAAGGAACCGTCCCAGCATTTGCCTGGTAGTGAAAATGGGAAACCACGAAAACCATTTTCAGGACGGTAGAGGTGGGATTCGAACTCACGCTCTCCCGATGCCAGAGAGGCACGAGGTAGCACATTAGCGCTCTCGGCCACCAAGGCCGGTTCAAAGTAGGCCTATGTATGCCTCTTGGTAAGCTATAATCTGGAGTCATTTATATAACCATATTTTTTGACATACCGGTACTGTATATATTATTATAGTTCCAATTAGGACCTCTTTGGTCTATGACCCGTGTACTTGTGTGTCCATGGTATTTGATAATCAGTGTTGTGATGAATGTAATGTAATTGTTGTTTTAAGGGGCGGAACTTCGAGGTGATCTGCCCCTAGAGTGTTATGTGACTAGCAGTGTTTGTAACTTGAACAGTACTCAAAAAAAGGTTTTGCATATTGCGATTTAGTGTTTTGCTATGTGTACTATCCTACCAGCGAATTGTTACCGGTGGCGGAAATCGGAACTAATGCGCTCCGCCCAGCCACACTCCTGCGATAGACGTGCAGTTGTCGCAAGCGAAACCTCATCGCATGTCATTTGTGTGCATGATTCGTGCTGGGTCGTGCACTGTGCGATGTGTTCTCATTGTACGGCTGTACATGCGTTCCCCCTCTTGGCCAGCAACCGCTCGCGGCAGCCATAGCGAGGTGAGCTGACGTAATGTATACACAACAGCCGTGCTCCACGTCTAGCAGTAACAATTCCCTGGTAAGGTAGTATGTAATGGCATACAAAGAAAAACAACACACAATATGTTGTGCAAAAGAGACAAACACTAAAAGCTTAACAAAAGTGGCAATCTTTTTCTAGTTGGGGCATATCAATACCATGTATGGCCACCACGAGCCCTAAGGCATGCTTGCCGACAGAGGCATACCGTACTGAGAACCAACGAACCAACCTGGTTTTGGGGCAGATTATCCCACTCTTGGAAAGCAGCTTCAATCAGTTGCTGAATGTTTGTTTGTTAGAGGATTGGGACAGTGCGAAACTGCACTCTTAATTTTTTCCCATGCATGTTCAATACTGTTCATGTCCGCAGAATATGCAGGCCACTCCATTCTCCGTATGCTTTGCATCTGAAGGAACTGATGACCACCTAGCTCGATGGGCATTATCGTCCACTAGTGTAAAGCCCTCACCCATTGTGGCAGCGAATCCTGTAATGACAGGTTTGAGGATGTTGTCTCTGTATACCAGACCGGTCATGTTACCGTGGATAGGAATTAGAGGCGTACGTCGACCAAACATGATCCCACCACAAAACATGACAATTTCCTTGCTGTTGAAGGCGTTCCTCGATGAAGAGCTTGTGAAATCTCTCACCCACCCGTTGCCACACTCGATTGCTCCTGTTGTATGGGTTTCTTCTCACGCCCAAGTACACAGGGCTGACGACCATGATGTACAACCTTCTACATGAAACAACAAGCATTAGCATAGCCACCTGGCTATGGCTTCATGAGACAGTGACGGCAGAGAATCCCAATCTTCGTGCTCCAATAGAGGAACAGTTCGACTATGGTATAATGCGCCGGATGTTACAGCCATTCCAATAGACCAAGAGGCACTAAGGAGCAATCTGGCCACCATGTTAGACAACTTCTGTACATCGACTGCAATCTGTTGTTTCATTTCAGGGGCCTGGACATCGTGGTCATTTAGCCCCGTGTACTTGGGCGAGTGTGGAATTTTGATTGATAACCTGTGTTATTGTGATGCCTGTCTGAGTATGTGTATTTGCAATTCCGGTGAGGATTGGTAAGGAGGCGGCATTGGCTTTAACTTAGGAACCATCACAGCATTTGCCTGCAGAAGAAGTGGGAAATCTCGGAAGACCACTTCCAAGATGGCTGAGGTGGGAATCAAACCCTCCTCTTCTCAGTTGTGCCTCACGGGACTGAGTGTGCCCTGATGCAGCCCTCAGACCAGAATTACATTTCTTGGCAGAGCCGGGAATCAAACCCAGACCTCTGGGGCAACAGCCAAGAATGGTAGTCACTACGCCACAAGGTGGTCCATGACTGCAATCTAGATCCGCTGTAAATATTCTCAGAATTGCTCATTAACATCACACATAGTATGGATAGTTATTGTTGTTTAAGGGGCGGAACAGCAAGGTCATCTGTCCCTCTTAACACAAAATAATACAAATTTTAGTTGAGTTAAAATTTATAGGTGGATGCCTAATATTAATTTTTAAAAAATAATAATATGTATGGAATAAAAATTCAGAAAAGAAAAAGTTCTTTGAGCAAATGCACATACAGGTAAGGTATTTTTCTCACCAAGATACGATGAACTATATTATTAGTAGGGCCATGATTCTTATGCAAGATATGTTTACGTAATAGTAATAATGTGTGAGTCCTCCAGAGAGACTCGTGCGGGTATTTTTCAAGTTAACACCCATATACTGTACATTCTAAGAAGACTATTGAAACCGTAGTCTCCAAACTACCATTAAAACGAAACAAACAAACAAACCCCATGGCTCTACAGTCCATGAAGGGCCTAGGCCTACTAAGCGATCGCCACCCAGCCATTTGGCCTGCAGATTATGTGGTGACGCGTGGTGAGCGCCTCGGGTCCCCTCGGCCGTTAATCTTGGTCTCCATGAGCGTGGCGCTGCCTCATTGTCAGACAGCTATTCAATTGTCCTTGCGAGGCTGTGTACACCCAGTTCCAGCCCTCACGCCGGTTTCTGAAATCGCTGACGGAGCCTGGAATCGAACCCGAGGACTCCTGGTGCGAGGCAGGCGCGCTACCCCAACACCACCCGAGCTATATTACTCCATTTAATTGGGCATGCAAAATAATTTGAAGATGGAATGTTTGGTGCATGGAGCATTCTGGGAGGGGGGAAGGGGAATTAGAAACCATAGAAATTCACTTCTATTAGGACCAAGAGGTGGATTAGAATCCATCCCTTTTCACTTAGATCACCTCGTGGTGTAGCAACTAGCTTTCTGGTCTGAGGGCTGGAACGGGATACACTCAGCTTTGTGAGGCAAAACTGAGAAGAGGTGATTTTGATTCCCATCTCGGCCATCTTGTAAGTGGTTTTCCTTGGTTTCCCACTTCTACTGCAGGTAAATGCCGAGACGGTAAGCTACCCCTAACGTAAGGCCATAGTCGTCTCCTTCCCTATCCTCACCTAAAATTATAAATGCACACACTAATACAGCCATCACAATAAGACAGTTTGTGAGACAAATGATACACACATCCAAGTACACATGACAACAGGCCAAAATTTAAATTCTTCTTGGCAAAACCAGGATTCAAAACTGGGCCAACCAGTTACAAGGCAGCTATGCTTACTTCTAGACCATGGCAGTAGCTGTGGAAACAATGGGCTTATATGTTTGGCTATTTTTATTTCTTGGATATGAATATTTCTTTTATCCCCTTACTTCACTCCCAAAGTCTTTTTCATCCTAATTGACAGTGTCATGGAGCCCTTTCATTCTAGAGAAAAGGATCATCCATGCAGCCTCAACGTAGATGGAAAGTAGAAGAGGCTAAGAAAGGAATGGGGAAGTGACTGTGGTCTATGGGAAAGCCAGCATCTCAGCATTTTGAGATGAGAAGCAAGGAAGCTAACTTGAAATGACAGGTGAAGGGTCATGAACCAACTTATTTCACAAACCAGGTCTTCAGTGTGGTGATGTGATTTGCAGTTAATGTTGTACAACATCCTTAGGTCTCAAACCCCAATCCTTCCATTTTCTAACGGGATGGGATAACCCAGAAAATGGATCGTTGCACCTGTCTAAAACCATGGAGGATTATGTTAAGTCCTTTGGCTGTCCAACAATAAAATTGTAAGTTATTTTGATTTAGAAGTTATTGCTTTATGAGATTACTTCCAAATCCTTTGTTGTAATGCAATCAACAAACATTCCTGATATCGCCATGATCTCAAATCACTGATTTAATTTCTGATAGAGAGAGTCAGTTTTTGAAATAATAAACTGCTTCAGACCTGTCTTATCACATTTGTTGACAACAAGACAAAACTATAGTTATCAGTCACGGAAGCTGCAGGTTATCTGACATGAATTCTAGTTTCTCTACTAAAAGGTAGCGATAAACAATATGTTGGTTTTTGGTGTAAAGATTTGCCTAGGTAGCTCCATTCAAAAATTGCACATTACTTTTCTTAGTAGGTAGCTAAAACCTTGCAGGTATTATTAAATTTCTTTCATGTTAGACCAACTTAAATGTTACAGTATTTAGGAAGTTAAATTTGCTCCTCAATGACAATGCCAGGGCATTAAAAATCACTATTGAGTAAACCTCTTTACGATTAAACACTCAGTACCATATTTTATATACTCTTGGCTTCTAGGCCAACCAACTTCAGGATATAGTCACAAAATTGGTGAGCTTCACCTCTGAAAATTGAAAACAGGAAAAAATAATGTTTCTTAAAAAAATTCAAATGTTTCCATGAAAATATATCAGAATACCCAAACATTTGCAGAAAAATATGCCTGTTTGAGTTGGAATGTTGAGGCTTTCATGGCCAGAAAATAAATTACTGCGAATTCTTCTAGGTACGGTACTATGGATATGATGGGGCACAGACATGGCATAATACCTAGAAGAATTCACTGTAATATTTGTACGAGTTGATTCTACATAAACCATGTAAACAAGTAAGTAATACTGTAATGCAGAAAAAATGTGCGATTGCAAGCAGAAGTTTGTTCTTGACACTTTTCATTCCCTCTGTGGAGTTACTTCAGGAAGAATATAGTGGTCATAACCAGATGTGGCTGGTTGAACAATATAGGGGAAATCTGCCGGGACCTTTCCTTTTAATAGGTCACAGGCTTTTCCAGTACCTTGCCCAGTTTCATTCATCTCTAATTAACTCTGATGAGTATAATATTTCTTGAATTGTAATCTTCTGTAAATCTTTCTGCCTAATCAACCCTTAAATGAATAAATAATGTGCAAATAGTAGGACATGTTCTGGATATTAATTACATCCTTCATCAGCCATTACAATTTTAGTATGTCATTATAAAGACACACCACTCTGTCCTTCACACATCCTTAAAAAGAAAGGAGACAACTTTTCCTAAGCTTCACTTCACAAACCATACGATTCCTCACCCCCACATAAATATGAATAATCAAACGGTAGAAATTAAAATTGATGCACATTCTGAAATTTATACCGTACCACATACTATGACAAGTGTAGCAAGCACAATGCCTATGTAACATTGACATAGAGGTACTGGTACTGGATACTTGAGATAAACATTTATACCAAATTCTACACCTTTAGCTTGTATCACATGAAACCTTGGCCATGTTTACAGCTAGTATTAAACAGATTATTTCTGCAATGATGAGAATCAAGTCCTTGCCCAACAATAGAATAGGATGTGAGTTGCAGCTTGACATTATCTGAGGAATTTCCGACATCCCTGAACAGGTTTGAACAATGTGGCTTAATGTAAACATTGAAATCTGTTGCTATGTCTTAAGATAACTGTAAATTTTAAAACCATTGAGCTTTAAAATGGTATATGAAACTTAAATTTATGAAAATGTTTGGATAGGCAGTAGGCTATTTTTATATAGATTTATATAGCCTATATTTATGACCAATGCATTACATTTTCGCGAGACCACCTCGTGGTGCAGCAGATAGCTTTCTTGGCTGTCACCCCCGTAAGTCTGGGTTTGACTCCCGGCTTTGCCAAGAAATTTTGATTCTGGCCTTAGGGCTGGAATGGGTTACAGTCAGCCTCGTGAGGCAAAACTGAGAAGAGGAGGGTTTGATTCCCACCTCGGCCATCCTGGAAGTGGTTTCCCTACTCAAGGCAAATGCTGGGATGGTGGTTAACTTAAGGACACAGCCACCTCCTTCCCAATCCTATCCCCTATTTACAAATACACACACTAGAACAGCCACCACAGTAACACAGATTATCACACAATAAGCCCACCCAATTTCTCAATTCCCGAGTGATATAAGTGTAAGGCTTGTTGACACCCAGAGTTTGGTGTTACATCTCCTCACTTATGCAAGGCTCCACTCTTGTATGATTATTATGTACCGGTATTCATTTTCAAATAACATGGACCTATACAGTATTGCTTTAGTGGCACCACGTTCTGCATGTGACATAGTGAAGAAAAATCATCCCTAGGATCATTGCTGAAAGTATAGAAGTATCCAGGAATTTGATTAGTGTATCGAAGATACAGTTGTTGTTGCTTATTTTAAGCGCTGAGACATCGTGGTCATATATCCCCGTGTATTTGGGCGTGTGTGGAATGAGAGGGAGGTATCACTTGAGAAGAAATTGGGTGGGCTTATCATTTACATGGGTGGGCAAACTTTTAGTGGTCTCACAGAATTAAATAAAATTAAGGGCATTGTGATATGTCTATGAGGTAGGAACATCAAGGTTAACAGCCCTGGTTTTTAAGTCACACAGCCTTAATGCCATGCAGAGCATAGTGAGGGGTTGCTAACCTCAATAGTTTCTCTGAAAGCAACACTATTTACAATTTTGAGGGACTGGAGTACCTTAAGTCATTCCATGGGATTGTAGCTTTGGGTACACGACAATCCAAACTTCTCCAGAACTCTTCAGGAATAGCACAAAGTTCCATAGGTGAGGGAGCAAATGTTAAATCTGATTTGCATTGTAGCTTGTAATTAAAGCACTTAATTCACTGTAAAGGGCTGCAGCTTAACAAATTACAGTTAATAAAACACATCAACTAACTTCAGTCAGGAAACCATTTGCCTCCTAGGCTAAGTGGGGTTAGAAAACGGACACTTTAAAGGAGACAATAGCTTCTCTAGGGTGGAGATTCAATGTTTGTTGGGCATTATTACCTAATCTCAGCCTAGCACTGCCCTCCTTGTGGTTTAAAACACTTCCTTTGAGAAATAAAGGCTACATACCCTATATATTGGCGTGTAGATTTGCCACGTATGCCAGTAAATCCTCCTGATTACAGGCCTTTATCCAGTCATTATATCTGGATTAGGAATGAGGAATTTGTGAATTAATGGATAGGTGTTTGAGGGACTGACATCTCATGGATATTAAAACCAGAATTATTCGATGAAACGTGTGATATTTGTATTTACCGCTCCAATGCACGAGGAAACCGGAATGCTGTTATGTCCAGTGTGACAAGAACTGCGCAAAAAATTACCGCACAGATGTTGGTTTCCCACATTTCTGCCATTGGTTAAAATGCAAAATTATATTTCTGAGTTGATTTTAATAATTACAAACAATGTTTTCTTCAGACAAAATCGACAGGCCGCACTCAATGAATATGGGTCGACTGCTCTCTCGCGGATACATGGTGAACCGTCGCCGCCATGCGTGCGTGCGTGCGGTGCTTCCGGTGACGGCCGTTTCAAAACCATGACGAAAAAATTACATGGTAAAGGCTTGATGTGTCCATACTGTAATGGTTACTATACTGTGGTGCTACCTAGCGGCTTACAGGTGTATTGGTGCTCCCCCTTATCAATTGTTTTTTTGAAAATCCGTTCTTCCGGTTTTGCCGAAGTGTCCAGCTTTCATCTCGGCGGAATATAAACAAAAGGGCCACGCTCTCTCAGACTAAATAGTAGGCAACCACGCCCACTTCGTAGAAAAACACATATTTGACACAAACCGCATGCAACATCGTCTAGGAGAGACAGAGTCTACCATAGGAGTGGTGTTCGCATTTGCGAATAATTAATTTGTTAATTTTGCAAGTTTTGTGAAAATGTCAAAGTCAGATACAAACTTATTTTTCGTAACCTTTATTTGGTCACCACGTGTACGTGACATTTCGTTTTGTAAAACGCTTTCATGTTAAATCAAATATGTTGTAAAATTATTTACTTACTTTTTAGTTCATAAGCCTAGTTCGCTTCTCAGAAAATTCTCCAAGTGTTTTAGCCACGTTCTACGTTCGTCTTGTACGCATGAAACCTCGTGGTCAACTGGTCACCATTTGCTGCTCGCTCATTGGCCAGCCACC
The DNA here is from genome assembly GCA_946902985.2 of Meconema thalassinum. Taxonomy (NCBI): domain Eukaryota; kingdom Metazoa; phylum Arthropoda; class Insecta; order Orthoptera; family Tettigoniidae; genus Meconema; species Meconema thalassinum. The sequence continues at coordinate 174,127,747 of OX336394.1, read as the reverse complement.
ACGCAGCAGCTACGCATCACCCAATCACCGCTCGTCTTCTCCAGACGTTGCCTGTCTTCTCCAATCCAGCGCCAAGGACGTTTCTGGAACATCGTCTGCGTGGCTATTTAAGCGGTCTGATAGGCTGACTGCTTTGTGCTTTCCTGACCGTCACCATGCGGTACACCAATCTTGCTAAACCGGACTTAAAACTTCAAATCTGTGATTTGGGATACTCTTCAAGTTGGAGATTTATCAATTTAAGAAAAGGTCAAGGCCCGTTACATGAAGAGGGTACTAAGTATAAGCATAACAGCACCATCAAGGTTAACATACATCCTGATGAAAGAAAGCTATTTTATACAGATTAGACTGCAAATGTCTCTTCCAAATACAACAGCTTATGATTTAACGCTCCAAATATTACAAAACAAAAGAAACGACATTTGGGATGACTTTTTCATTACAGATGCTATGATGACACAGGATTGGACACAAGCAAATTACGAGCTGCGTCACATGGTGACCCGATTAGCAGTACACGGTTTCCATCACCGCCTATGCTTGACTAAATCGTATCACACACCGTGCTCAGAATGCGTGTGTAAGCGATGCAACAATCTCTGTGAACGTTATCATGTGCTGAAGTGTCCAGACAGGAGAGAGACACTATCACTGTTCTGCTTGGATGAATAATTAGTTATAACATGCTCATTGCACGCAATTTTAACTTTATTATTAATATATTTAGGTATGCATAATTACATGTGATGATGGCCTCCTCCCTTGTAAAATGTCAATCCGGAGGTAAACTAGTCCCCCGTTAGGATCTCCGGGTGGGGACTACTCGAGAGGGGGTTAACATCACAGAAGAAACAAAGAGGAAATCTGACATTCTACGGATCGGAGCGTGGAATGTTAGAAGTCTGCTCGGAAGTGGAAAGTTAGAAAACTTAGAAAGGGAAATGGATAGGTTGAGGTTGGATTTGGTTGGGATTAGTGAAATGCGCTGGCAGGAAGAACAGGACTTTTGGTCAGGAGACTATAGGGTCATTAGCACTAAATCAAACAATGGCCAAGCAGGGGTTGGCCTCATATTGACTAGGAAACTTGGACAGCGGGTAGAATATTATGAGCAATATAGTGAACGGATTATTGTAGTAAAAATCAATACTAAACCTACCTGCACCACAGTGGTACAAGTCTATATGCATACCAGTCAAGCTGATGATGAGGATGTTGAAAAGGTCTACGAAGAAATAGACGAAATTCTGAGGTATATCAAGGGTGATGAAAATGTTATAGTAATGGGAGATTGGAATGCTGTGGTAGGAAAAGGGAGAGAAGGGAAGATAGTAGGAGATTTCTGATTAGGTGAAGGGAATGATCGAGGAAGCAGGCTGGTAGAATTCTGCACCGAGCATGAGTTGGTCATAGCTAACACCTTATTCAATAACCACAATAGAAGAATATAACACATGGATGAGACCAGGAGATACAGGGCGTTACCAAATCGACTTCATTATGGTCAAGCAGAGGTTTCGAAACCAGATTTTGGATTGTAAAACATATCCTGGTGCTGACATAAACTCTGACCACAATCTGGTTGTAATGAAATGCAGATTAAAGTTGAAGAAACTGAAGAAAAGTCTAAAGCCAAAAAGGTGCGCAATAGACAGACTGAAAGAGAAGGATGTAAACGAAAGATTCAAGAAGAGTATAAAGGAAGGACTAATGAAAAACCCTAAACAAACTTCAATTGCAGACGAATGGGCACTTTTGAAGAATGAAATAACAAAATCCGCAGAAGAACACATTGGTAGGAAAGAAAGAATATGTAGAAAACCGTGGATCACTCAGGATATACTAGAATTGATTGATGAAAGGCGGAAACACAAGAATGTAAGAAATGAAAAGGGGAAAGCAGAATACAAACGTCTGAGAAATGAGGTTAACAAGAAGTGCAAGGAAGCGAAAGAAGAATGGTTGAAAGAGAAATGTGCAGGTATAGAAAATTGTCTGAAATTAGGAAAAGTAGACACAGCTTATCGAAGGATTAAGAATAATTTTGGGGAAAAGAAGACTAAGTGCTGTAATACTAAGGACACAAATGGAAAGCCTCTAACAGATAGGGAAGAAAAGGTTGAGAGATGGAAAGCTTACAAAGAGAGTTTGTATAAGGGAAAGGAGATTGAGAATCATGTAATGGAAAGGGAGGAGGAAATTGATGTGGATGCGAAAGGAGATTTAATATTGAGATCAGAATTTGATAAAGCTTTGGAAGACTTAAGCAGGAACAAAGCACCAGGCATAGATGATATACCGATTGAGTTGCTACGCTGCATAGGAGATGAAGGTCTGATCAGGTTATTTCACTTGGTGTGTAGGATTTATGAGACAGGTGAGGTACCCCCTGATTTCAAGAAGAATGTAATCATCCCTATACCAAAGAAAGTGGGAGCTGACAGATGTGAAGATTACCGTACAATCAGCTTGATTACTCATGCTTCAAAGATCCTATCAAGAATAATTTACAAGAGGATTGAAAGCCAGATAGAAACGGAGTTGGGTGAAGACCAGTTTGGTTTCAGGAGAAATGTAGGAACAAGGGAAGCTGTACTAAGTCTTAGGCTGATTTTGGAAGGTAGAATAAGGAAAGATAAGAGATCGTTCATGGCTTTTGTAGACTTAGAAAAGGCTTTTGATAACGTTGATTGGACTAAATTGTTTGACATTTTGAAATCGATTGGAATAAAGTACAGGGATAGGAGGGTGATATACAATCTATACAGAAACCAGACAGCGGTCATTCGAGTTGAAGGACATGAGAGAGAAGCTGGTATTCAGAAAGGTGTAAGGCAAGGCTGCAACTTATCACCCATACTTTTCAATCTTTACATTGAACAAGCAATGAACGAAATTAGAGAAAAATTTAAAGTGTGAGTGAAGATTCAAGGAGAAATAATTTCAACTCTGCGATTTGCTGATGACATCGTCATCTTGGCCGACAAGCCTGAGGATTTGAATGAGTTTTTGAATGGTATGGACTCCGTCTTACGGAAAGAATTCATGATGAAAATTAATAAATGTAAAACAAAAATACTGGAATGCAGCCGAAATAAATCAGAAACCTCTATGGAGATCAAATTGGCAGGTGAAAAGCTGAAGGAAGTAGGAGACTTCTGTTACTTAGCAAGCAGAATAACCAGTGATGGACGAAGCAAAGAGGATATAAAAAGTAGGTTGGCTCAGGCAAAGAAAGCATTTCTACAAAAAAGGAATCTGCTGACATCGAATATAGATTTAGGTATTAGGAAGTCATTTTTGAAAGCCTTTGTCTGGAGCGTGGCGCTCTATGGAAGTGAAACTTAGACTATTATTGCAGCAGAAAAGAGGAGAATTGAAGCATTTGAAATGTGGTGTTACAGGAGAATGATGAAGATCAGATGGGTAGATAGGGTTACAAACAAAGGGGCATTAAGACGAATGGGAGAGGAGAGATGTTTGTGGCGACTGCTAATGAAGAGAAGAGATAGGTTGGTGGGACACATACTAAGACACCCAGGAATAGCAAGCTTAGTTATGGAGGGAAGGGTTGAGGACAAGAACTGTAGGGGTAGACCAAGGTTAGAATATGTTAAACAGATTGCCTCGGATGTAGGGTGTGGTAGCTATGTAGAGATGAAACGATTAGCTCAGGACAGGGAGGCGTGGAGAGCTGCATCAAACCAGTCAAAAGACTGAAGGCTCAAACAACATTTAGTTATTAAGTTAGTATTTATGTTCTTTGGCCATTGGCTGCAATAAATGTTCATTAAACTTCAAATCTTGTCTACGTCTCATCTTTAATTTCCGCATCAGGAAGTATTATTAAAACTTCGCAACGTCTTTCGACATTTTTCTTAGTGATCAAACCTCGATCACATGTTACGTGTTCTTGCGACAGGTTTATATAACGAACATTATAAGATGTGAACTGTACATCTTCAAGTGCTACGGAAAACTATTCCTATGCAATTTATCTACAAAGTGAATACAATATCACTTAAGACTTCTTCTTCATATGACTTATTATTAGTCTCTACTTTTTTTGAAAGCTATTCAAAGTGATATAACTAATGTCATCCTTACTGCTCAAGCAAGTGCTCTACGTGGCACCGTTCTTTTCTTCAAACATTTAGGTTGCTAACCTAACATCAGCATTAAGATAAGTACTCTGTTGCTTATACATAACCTGTGCTTTGTAAAGTGTAATTTACTGTTCTACTTTGTTACTTCTTTCCGAGGAAAGATTCATACAAGCCTACTTCAGAAGTTTTCTCAATTTTAATATATCGGCTTGCTTTTCCATTCCTCCTAGGAGATATTACATACCTACTAGCTTTTGTGATTTTCTTCTTTGAAAATTATTTCATGGCCATTTTCCATTTGGGATTAGTTTCATTATTTCTCGTGCATACCTGCGTCTGCCATTGCACTTTTTCTTGGAACATTTCATAGTTCCCTTTCAGGTAATGGGCCTACTTGCCTACCTGCTTCTGCTATTTCAATTTCTTCGAAAATATTTCATGGTTAACTTTCATGTAGCTCACGCATACCTGTGTCTGCCATTGCATTTCCGTTGGCAATATTTTGTTGCATCTTGGCAACTCCCTAAGTCTTTCTCTTTCATAAGGTGCTGCAGGATTTGACACCTGCCAGTCACTAGCTCCTTATATAGGCTATGTCTTATTCTATGTAACTGCCTTTTCAAGTTCCCTTATTTTTCTTTCATAGGGTACTGCAGGATTAAGCCCCTGTCAGCCATTAGCCCCCTTTATAGGCTATGTCACTATTTTTTTCTCTTTCTATGCAAACTACTTCTTGTATTATAACATTTATAGTGCCTCATCTGGCTCAAAATTCAATGAATTACTTTTTCTTTGTCAGAAAAGCAAAGTTGTATAGAACGGAATATTGTTTTTGTTATGCTAACTTATTTTTGTTGGTTGAAAGGAAATATATATGTCAAAGCAACCTGCTCTCTCTTTCTTCTTTTCTTGTGTCATATAGACTATGCTAAATGTCCCCATGTTCCTTAACACTCAAACTTTGTTCGATTTTGAATTCACTCAAAATCCGTCTGATAATGGACCGCTTAAATTGGTTGATCCAATGGTTAGTGATAGTTAATCACACCAAGTGGAATAAAACCTCAAATAATCAGCTCACACAACTTACCTTAGTTCACACTAACGTACGGTAACAATAACCTCAGAGCATTGCCCGACCTCCTCACTGGAGTAAAGAAATGACTGGCAGGTTGCTAAAACCTGGCTACCTCAAGAAAAAACACAAATTACTTGGGAGCACTGGAGTCTGACGTTGTGATGAGCAAATACACGAACATCAGCTGATTCACGTGGGTAGTGTGTGTCAAATCATCGCATATAACTGTACTTGCGCCAGAGTACTCACAAATTCTCTACTTCTGGTCCACAAACTTTAAATGATTCGGGTTCTATGTAACTGTCGGGACTCGACACATACCGGTACCTTTCCCGTCCCTGTCGTAACCAAAACTACTAAGTTAGCTGACCAGCACGCATGCAACCAACAGCAAATTTTTACTGAAGGGTTACATCAAAATTGATCTACTCTGTTATACGCTAGCTCATCTTTAATTGGAACGTCCTACTCAAAACTAGTCCGACTGACTTGACAACACACAAATCTAAATCCTACCTTAATTTATATTATACACACAAATTCTATCCTGGCCAATCTAGCAACTAACATAAAATATAAACTCATTACTCAGATCCATGGATGATTTGTCTCTGCTCCATGACAACTACTCCAACTCGTTCGTACTCCATGGCGAGTGACATCATGCTGGCTTCCTTTGGCTTCCATTTCAGTAGGCTCCAAATTGCTGTTTCTGGAGAGCATGGTAAACAATTTACGATTTGTATGGAGTGCACTTTTGACACATCCTATACGCGAACACCACTGCCGAATTGCTTTCTATTAGGTGGAACTGGCGTAGGCTATTTATCGATGTCCACACTTCACCCACAGATTCTACTTTGTGAAGATTTTACTCACTCCTCATTAAGGCTGGTTGGTTCCTAAGTTTAGGGGCTGCGACAACGCGGTCGTGCAGCCCCGTGTGTGCAGAATCTGTCTGATAACCGGTGTTGATTGTGATGGCTGTATTAGTGTGAGTTATCTGTAATTCAGGTAAAGACTGCAGACATACGATCAATTTCAAGTAGCTCCTAATTTTGCTACCAAATGCTACTGTCAAAGACACCTAGCTGTAAACTTGGTTACCAGATGCAACTGCAACCGGCACCTGATGGCGAACCATGGAACTTAATAGAGAGTTAATCAAATTTAACCTACAAATTTAGCTTCACACAGTTGTAATTAGTGGAGGGTTCTTTTACATGCCATAAATCTATGACATGGGCCCTCGAGCTTTACTTCCCCTACAAAGAAATGCATACTGAGGGAATTTTAACGCTCAAAAAATTTGACTACTTCAGCCAGGTTTGAACCCGCAATCTTGGGCATAGAAGCTCAGCATGCTACCAACTACGCCACCGAAGTCACTCTCACTAAGGCTAATTAATGTTTATTAACTAGGAAAATACAGGTACATAGGCCTAATTGACTTTAATATAATGTTGCAGATGAAGCCTCCGTGGCTCAGGCGGTAGCACGCCGGCCTCTCACCGCTGGGTCCGTGGTTCAAATCCCGGTCACTCCATGTGAGATCTGTGCTGGACAAAACGGAGGCAGACAGGTTTTTCTCCGGGTACTCCGGTTTTCCCTGCCACAATTTCATTCCAGCAACACTCTCCACTATCATTTCATTTCATCTGTCATTCATTTAATCATTGCCCCAGAGGAGTGCGTCAGGCCTCGGCAGCCGGCACGTTCATATCCTCGCCGCTAGATAGGGGCTTCATTCATTCCATTCCTGACCCGGTCGGAGACTGGAAGCAGGCTGTGGATTTTCATTTTCATAATGTTGCAGATACCGGCACAGTCCTACACAAATCGATGACTTTGGGCACGCTAGTAATCAGCCCCCCCTACAGTCTTCAATTCTATACTGTCCTTTCACTTAGCACAATCAGATTCTGTCTAGTCTCACGTACTATATTTCACTGACAAATACGATTTAGTTCTAATGTCGATTCTGTTACCGTACTCAAATGTTCATGGCACTCTCAAATATGTTCCCGTGAAACCTAGCGCTGATGATCTGTGTTATAATCACACATTCGCTATAATGTTCAACTGACTGATCTAAGAGCAGGAAAATCTGGCGTGGATTTACCTCAGCACTTGCTGACTTGAAACTGTGTGTTCAGCTCCTGGTTGGCTTTGAAACTGAATATAACACTTTGTAATTTGCGCTTCACGGCCTTGAGGGGTGTAACCTCCCCAATTACAGGCATCGCATATGCATAGTCCGTGGCGGGAATGGTTCTTCCCCGCGGTCATGTGACCCTGCGGTTCTCGGTGATCCGTTCTGAAGGTGGGTTGATATGGGTCTAGGCAAATCGACTTCACAATACCGGTACCTCATTCAATACTCAATATAATTATTGCCGCTTTTGCTACTGCCAGCTCTTATAATTCATTTCATAATTTTCAATCGTTTCCCCACATTTTTGGGAAGTTGAAATCATTAGATAATAGTCAAATCTGACGTCACGATGGGTGGCAACCACATCTCCTTCTCTGTCGAACCCAGTAGCTATCTCTTTCCTTCGTTCTTCCCTGGCTCGGAGGGTGGGATCCCTAGATGGCTTGCAGGTGTTTACTAGTGGATACCATAACTTGCTTCTCTTTCCGGATGCAGGAGCTCTTGGTCTATTTTGCTGAGCTGATAACGATCTCCTCTCTTGTCTCAAAGCGGCTTCGGTGGCGAAGTTGGTAGCATGCTGAGCTTCAATGCCCAAGATCGCGGGTTCAAACCCGGCCGAAGTCATCGGATTATTTAAGAGCGTTAAAAATCCCTCAGTATGCCTTCCTCCAGAGGGGAAGTAAATCCGGCGGGCCCAGGTCATAGATTTATAGCATGTAAAAGAACCTTCCACTAACTACAATTGTGTGAAGCTAAATTTGTAGGTTAGATTTGATTCATCATCATCAGCTTCTAAAGGCTATAAGCCTTGTCGTTGCAGCCATTTCTTACGGTCTTCAGCAGTTCACTTCATATTGGCATACGAGTCACATTCCATCTCCTTGACAATGTTCTTGAGATACGATTGTCTTGGTCGTCCCCTTTGTTTTTTTTCCCAACATTTTTCCTTCAAAAATTACCTGGAGGAGAGTGTTATGTCTGAGTATGTGTCCCATGAATTTTGCTTTACTTTTCAACAGGCATCGATTCTCCTGAATTTGGTTCAGAACAAGCTCATTAGTCCTTCTTTCCATCCAGCTTGTTCGGGTCATTCGTCTCCAAAACCACATTTCAGCTGCCTCAAGTTTTAATTCTTCTCTTTTCCCCAGTGTCCATGTTTCACAACCATAGGTCAACACACTCCAAACAAAAAGGATTTGATTAGCGCTCTATTAAGTTCCAACGTTCGCCGCCAGGTGTCAGTTGTGGTGGCATCTATTAGCCAAGTTTACATCTACTTGTTGTTGACGGTAGCATTTTGTAGCAAAAGTAGGAACTACTAGAAATTGATCGTCTGCAGTCCTTACCTGAATTACAGATAACACACACTAATACAACCATCACAATATTAACACCGGTTATCACTTATCAGACAGATTCTGCACACACCTCAAGTGCACGGGGCTACACGACCGCGTTGACGCAGTCCCTAAACTGAGGAACCAACCATCTTGTCTCAAGTGGTCTCGTTTCGTTTGGAGCATTTTCCTGAATAGGTTAAACTTGCTATGTGTGTGCAGAATGTCACCAACATTAAAGGCATGAAACATTGAAACTGTTATTGGAAGGCTTTGATGCACTGCGAAGACCTGCAAAAAAATATCAGTTTTGGCACTTCCAAAATTTTAGGGTAAGACTTGAATGATACATAATATGTATTGGCTACTGCAATGTCAACTATCCTGAAGAAGAAAGCCATTGGCGCAGGGATCTCTCGGGTTGTATTTTTTTTAGACAGCCGGAAAAAAAAGGCTTGTGTGGGTTTGCTTGGTTTTCTTTCTTCATCGAACAGACCTATTTCTTCTTTACCTGATACGGTAGCCGAGTTTGTTTGTTCATTAAACCGCCATGTCGATCTTAAGATTTCACCAAAGAAAGTTTAAGTCATGTTTATGTTTATAATCATGCCTCCCATTTCTTGAATATTCTCTTCCACCTTTTTATTTAGGCCGACCTAATGTGATATGTGGAAGATTTCTTTATAGAGGGTCATTATCTTTGTGCGCTCGGTAATCGCGGGTGGACCTCGCAATACCCCGCTCCGCTGACTCATATCGTTAGTTCACGCTTGTTTTGTCATTCGTGTTATCTGCAAAGCTTAGACGTTAGTGTTGCACGATTAGTGAGTATTGTGATTACTGTGATTGTTGGTCATGTCTAGACACCATTTCACATTGCGTGAACGTGTGTATATCCATGATTCGTATATGAAAAGCGGAAAAATCTTGTTCTGAAACAAGACGAAAATTCCGAATCAAGTTTCCAGGAAGACCTGTGCCTAATGCCAGTACAATTAGGAGGCTCACTAAACGATTCAAGGAAACAGGCTCCGTAAATAACAAACAAGTTAGCAAACAACGTTGTGTTCTTAGAGAACAAAAATTAGATGAGATTGTTGTCCATTCTTTCATCAGAAGATGTCAGGTGTGTGTTACAAGAGAGGGAGGACATTTTCAGCATCGACTATGAGCACTGTAAGAACACATTATTGAACATGTTTGGTAAAAGTGTAAAAGTGCACGTCAACCACCGGCTGAACCATATACGCTGGCTTAGCTTGCCGTGTTTACTGGGGCGCACAAAGATAATGACCCTATATGTAATCGAAATTTAATGTTTTTCAGTCAGTTAACAGATTGTATCCAAATTGTTATGGATGGTTCCCTAATCCTGAAAGAAATTGGCATGCAATTAATAAATACAATTGGATGACAGGTTTCAATCGCCAAGCAATCCGGATTATTTACACTTAGGCTAACAAATCTATGTTTATAAGTATGGGTGTGATATTTACAGTACATACCGTACACTTATTTAGTTGCAGTAGTGATTAAACCATCAACCGACAGTAGTGGCTACGCTGGCTAACGCGCAGCATTAGGTCATGGGGCCAAGCTCTCTGCTGACTCGGTAGACGCGTGGGTTCGAGCCCCACCGTCGGCCGTCCTTGAAATGGTTTTCCGTGGTTTCCCATTTTCAACACCAGGCAAATGCTGGGACGGTACCTTCTGACAGGCCACGGCCGCTTCCTTCCACATCCTTGCCCAGTTTCATTCACCAGCATTCATTTCATCTCTCATTAACTCCTCTCATGAGGTTGGCGTCAGGAAGGGCATCCGGCCGTAAAAACCATCGCCACAAAGACTTCCATCGCATCTCATCCCCGACCCCGTTGGAAAACGGGAATAATAAGGGGTAGACATACATACAGTGATTAAACCATCACAACTAGATATGTGATTTTTGTTGAGATAATGATACTGATACTGATAGTCTAAGCAAAAATATTTGCCATCATAGCAAATTGTTTTGATCCGTATTGACAGAATAACTAAGAAAACACTTAAGTTAATTATACGCCAAATCAATACTAATAATAACACACTTAAATGTCTACAATTTATAGATCATTTGAAGTGTACACGATTTGAAACAACAATGGTTTCTTTTTCAGCACAATTGAGAGAGAAAAAACTTATTCTAAGGAAAAACTTAAATTAAAAATGGATATCCTTACAATACGTCTTAAAAGAGTAATTTTGAAAAACATTTATAAATCCTTAAAATTATCTATGAAAATTTAGGCAATTATATGGTTATCTTCTGAAAAATATATATGAAAAATATTGTAAAAATTCCTCTTCTGAAAAATGTATTAGTTAATATGGTTCTCTGAACATACTGTTTATGTTTTTAAGATACTGTTTATGTTTTTTAAGATACTGTTTATGCTCAGAGAACCATATTAACTAATACATTTTTCAGAAGAGGAATTTTTACAATATTTTTCATATATATTTTTCAGAAGATTAACCATATAATTGCCTAAATTTTCATAGATAATTTTAAGGATTTATAAATGTTTTTGAAAATTATTCTTTTAAGATGTATTGTAAGGATATCCATTTTTAATTTAAGTTTTTCCTTAGAATAAGTTTTCTCTCTCTCAATTGTGCTGAAGAAGAAACCATTGTTGTTTCGAAACATGTACACTTCAAATGATCTATAAATTGTAGACATTTAAGTGAGTTATTATTAGTATTGATTTGGCATATAATTAACTTAAGTGTTTTCTTATACTGATACTGGCCAGTTCATTGCAGGCAGCGGGAGACGACAGCTGCATGCAAACGGACCACACCGCACAAACAGCTAAGTGCAGAATCTACAATAACCTGACCATTTAATAACAATCACATAACCACATTAAGCAAACAAACTTGAAGGTCAATCACCACTATCAGTATCTCAACAAAAGCTGATGAGAATCAACCCTTCGAAAGTTGAATATTACGGCATTACTGTACTTTTGCTGTAATGTGCGAGGAGAAGAGATGCTAGAAATAAAACCCTACCGGTATATACTTCAAAAATACATTTTATTGAATCTTGCAAAATGCAGTATATATAAGTACAAACGTTGATGCATTAAAACATTACATCAGTCAAAGTTTTAAATAATATTCCAGGGCCATCTTGTCACCTCCTTCCTTCATCTTCCAACTCTAACTGCTGAATACAGGTAGCTGTGGAAGAGAGAGTCAAAGATACATCATGTGACTATGAAGCACTTCATATAACGGCAAAATGCTTGTTTCATTTAGGGAATTCAACATTGTGGTCATCATCCCCGGGCATTTGGAGGGGAGTGTCTGATCAACTTGTGCTTCTGTCTGGCAACGTAAAACCTATAACATAATTTATTATTATGTAATTTTTCTCAAGGAAGGAAAGGAAGGAAGATTATAGTTTTACGTGACCGTGAATCTGGTGATTATGAGCCACGGGACCTCCTTTTTACGTGGAATCCGAACCACAGGACATGGCATTTCACTTCGAAAATCTCACATGCATTGACCGGGAATCGAACCCGGACCGCCTTGGTGAGAGGCATACAGCTAGACCGCCGAGCCACCACGCCCCCTAATTTTTCTCAGGTAAATATAAAACTGTGAGTTGATAATCCTGCAATAGGTGCTATGCTTCAACGAATATCAGCGTGGGCCAGTGAGGAACCGTGATGATCAGGGGTGTTATATGTATGAAATATTTGGCATGCAGATAGTAGGCTACATAATTCAACCTGCGTATGATGTGATTCTTCATTACTGGTATTAGGTTATTTAAATGTTGTTCTTCAAGGTTTAATTTATACGCAATATAGTTTGTATCAAAGAACAACGCAATTTATATTTTCAGATATGCTTACAGCAGATCGGTAGTTCTTTTCGTATAATGATAGAGACATGTAGCCTACGTAGGCTATTTTATAGTGAATTTCATGAGTGAGCTCTGGTTTGTTCGTCATCTAGAACACCTTTGAGGAGGTGGCGAGATGATGCTAAAGATGACTTAAATTGTTGGAAATCGGCACAATTTTTTAAAATTACCTTTTAGCAATTGCAATAACGCTGTAAAACGAGTCACCTTACGTTTGCCCACTTGCCACCACTGGAGTGTATGCTATAAGGAAGTAGTACTTACATCAGGACTGGTTGAACTCGGCGTTCAGTTCCTTCAGGACCTCCCAGTTATTTAGGATGCGATCCAGGGCATCATTTCTGTCAACATAATGATAACAGATTAATTCTAAAGAAAAATCTATTAAGATTTCTACAGTAGTACAAAATTCATATTCCATGCAAATAAACTGACAAGTGAATGTTATACATGACCAACATGCACACTTGCATCCTAATAGGAAAATCCATTCAAGTCATAGAGGTAAAAGTCAGAAGTAATAATTCCATAAATAAGGCCAAAGAAATTCCCAAATTTCTAAAGAAATAAGCCAAAGCATGTGCCAATTTAACTGACAAGATCTACAAACAATAGAATGACCTAGCCTCAGTGGCGTAGCCAAAGGGGTGATACTGGGGTTTACAACTCCCCCTTGGAATTTTTATGAAAAATAAAAGAAAACAGAAACTGATAATAAACGATGAGCTAAATAATCATCAACATCAAGTAACAGCTCCAGTTTCATGGGTTTCCTGTAACACCACATTTCAAACGGTTCTATTCTATTGTGATTATTTACCCAACATTGCTGCCTATTCTCGAAGCAGATTTCTTGTGTTCTTCGCCTGAAATAGAAGAAAAGGCTCTCATAATAAATACACTAGAAAGACTACCATGAAGACAAAGAACCTAATGTACGAAGGGAAAGGCATGATTTGGCACTAATTGATAACTATCACTTGTGCAGTCGCTCAAAGAAGGAATAAGTTAGTTAGTTATTGTTGTTTTAAGGGGCAGAACTACGAGGTCATCTGCCCTCTTAACACAGATTAAAATATACAAATTTGGAATGGAATTTAAAATTTAGAGGTGGACACCTAAATTTGAAAAGACCGATTTTTTTTAATTAAATAAAACTAATACCGGTAATTATAAAAATAAACAAAAATTACGGAAAAACAAAAATTCATCATTCAAAAAAGAACAAGTCTTTGAGTCAATGTACACTGGAAAATTTAGATCGCTGGCCCTAACCCACTCTCACTTATAAAGCGGATAACGCGATCAGCAGCCACCGCGTCATCGGCTGATATAAATTTGAGTGTCACCTGCAACCCAAGGTTACTTCGTAAGTCAGCAAGATCCACACACTCGGTAAAAAAAAAAAGGAAGAATAAGCACACTTTAGGTAATGCGCAGTTTTTGTTGTTGTTCTTTCTCTCTTTCTCTAAAGCCCAGAGCTAAAACTCAAAAGAAGCAGTAATGCAACTTTGTAATGTATTATAACCAGGGCTAGATTTGTGACGGTACGCACCGGTACGCCGTACCGAAACCTCTGATCGGGGGAAAAGTCGAGAGGCACTTACAACGAAAACTTTTCTAAACTTTGGACAATTTTATAAAATGTGAGGTAAAACATATTTAAGTACAGGACCTTTTATAATAAATAATTATTTCTTAAAACTGTAAAGACAAAATTATAAAACAAGAATTAAAGATTGTTGGTGAGCATGTGTGTATTTTCAAATCGAATGTATTTAATTTTTTTAATTACGTAAAAAGTATTTAAATAATGTACATTGTTTGAATGGTAGCCTAGTTGGCCTACATTAAAAAGTAATATAGGCCAACGGCTATGGTAAGAGAAATGTTGGCACAACAGTCTCAATTTAATTTAAAATTGCAATCAAAATTAGATTGATATTTTGCCGCTGATTAATTTTAAAGGCGTTCAGAAAAGCGTGAAAATATCGTTTTTAGAACTCTATATTGCAATATTCCTACCACTACCACCCGGTAGCCCACAGTACCGGAACCTCCTTTTTTACAAATCAAGCACTGATTATAACTATGTATGGTACAAGTTGTCCAGGCTTGTAGGCCGCGGTCCAGTCAGGTTATTATCTCCCGACATTTCACCCGAAACTGTGTCCGGCATTATCAAGGGTCCACGCCTTCGTTAGTCAGCAGTGGAATGAGGACCAGCTCCACTGCTCGCAGTCAGGGGCTGTTCTAGGCGTAGTGCCACCGTGCCATGGCACTGCCCTCTAAGAGAAAATAAATTATTCATAGTCCTGAAAGAATAATTTCGAACGCCTACGTTTAATACCAATATATAATTAGTTTCAAATTACTTTGTAGTTAAAATATTCCGTCCGTAGAGTATGATTATTGAGTCCATCTTCGCCCCAGTGATATCTTGAGCCGCGGCCTATACGGCACGGTTGACGCAAGCGCAGTCCAATTTTTGATCTTTTCCGTAGCCTCTCTCGTCACTCGCTATGAGGAAATATGCTGGGCTCCGTGCCGAATCGAGTTTGGCTCAAAGTGGTACTGAAAGTGAAGGGCAATGCTATCTATCGGCCAGCTATCGGTACTGGACCAGCGACATGCCTGTCACAAGCTGTCACAAACGGAAGAGGGTGTGGGCCAATGGCCTGATTGGCTGGAAGTAATTTGACTCATTGGTTATTGGTGGGGTGGGGCGTTGGTTGACACAAACTGACAACCAATCGCTCCCACAAAAAGAGTATTAATTCTCGATTTCTCTAAAAGGGGGCTCTGGGTCCAACAGTGAAATTTAAACTAGCCGTAATGAATAGTGAAAATAATATGTATGTATTTTATTAATTCGTTATTTGGTAAAGTGAATAACTAAGTGAATGAATAAAAGAGAAAGAAAGTAAGATCATGACTACCGTAGGCCTACATGTTTAAGGCTTCACGGATTACTCTCGGTAGCTAAGGCTTGGATGAAATCGCGCGAATTCCTATTTGTAGTCTAGTCTATCTTCAGTTCTTGTTAACGGTTCGTGGTTATTTTTAGTGAGTCAAGGTGTTAAAGAGTCAAACATTGAGTTTGTGTTGTAGGCTACTAGTGAGTGATTGGTTGAGTGCTGAAAAAGTTTCTTTTATATATTTTTATATATTTTCTTATCGTATATATTATATTCGGTAAGTCCCGATGTGAAATGTTGACTATCAAGATTAGTGTAGGTCCTATATATACATCGGAAATCGAACCCTGCTCTGATATACTGTTATGAAAATACCAATATTTTCATATTTTTTACTTGGCACTACCCCTTGTGCGGGCCTGGAGCCGCCTCTGCTCGCAGTATATATACCCTGTGAGCCAAGCGATTTCTGCGTGGTTCGACTAGAACGTCTGGTCTCATGTACATGCTGAGGGCTACGGTCATTCTCCGCCGAGAGCTCAGCCAGACTAGACGTGGCAGTCCACACCTCCTCGTCTACCTTGCTGTCTTCGTGCTTAGGTGCTTTTGGGTTGGTCTGCATCGTTGGCCGTCCTGTCCTAGCTTGGATGTCAATAGGTAATTGACTTACTTGGGCTAGGTGAGGCTTCTTGTGCGTCCAGCGGGCTGCCCACGGCAGTTCGCACTAACGCGAATTTCGCAGCCCCACTTCTCGGCTACGCTTGGCCACACTATCAAAGGAACTACCAGAACTTCAGCCTTAACGCTCCGGACTTGCTTCCACGACTTGGGCCTACACCGACTTGGCTGGCTGGGGCTCTGCTTCAGGGGATTTTGGCTGCAGTGGCGAGCTAATCTCAGGCGCCTTCGGGTGCTCGAGAGGGCTGGGGCGGGCTTCTCAATCAACTTCAACGCTCTACGTTCAGACTCGGCGCTGCCTACCATCTACGACGGCTCAGATATACTGAGCGGAGCTAACATAACAGTCAAGCACAGGTCTAGTACCTAGTGTAGACTGCTTTCCATTTTCTGTTTACCATTGGTAACCTCTAGCCATGTCGTGGAGACACCACTACTAAAAACTGAATCTGGCTCGAGACCCGGTGGTAGACACATAGGGAGCTGAGAATTAAATCCCCACAAGGGTTTGACTTACAAGCTGCTTAGGGATCCAAACAAATAGGTTATAAGAACTAGGCACACAGCACATTTAAATTCTCCCCTGCGGGGAGAACCTGATACATTTGAATCCTAACGGTCGCCCATTGTTGTCCGCTAGCATCATAATCTGTGCAAAGAGCAAGGCCTAGCCAGCTACTGACTAGCGACAGGGACTCGAATAACTTATCCAACTAAACCAATTATTTCTTTTACCTAAAACTCAAATTCATCTCGCAACAATTATTAATTAATTAATTAATTTTCTTAGTCTTAGTTCTTATCTTCCAATTAACTTATCCAAACCACATAGTTTTAAATTGCTAGTTCATCCTTCCCTAATATACAGCCAACGAAAATATTATTAATTCAATTAAATTGCTAGATTTATTAACCCCACTGTAAATTAATTATTAATAGTAACCAATTAATTTAATAATTACAAAAATTTACAACCATTACCTACCTTTTCATTTTAGCAAAAATCGCTTCAAATATGTACTTATTATACTAAATCCAACTAATTCTCATCCAATATCCCAAAAATTTAGAAATCCTAATTAATTTCGTAATTCATATTAATTTATAAATTTAGTATTCTCACATTTTCGCCTTAATTAATAAATCTCACTTATTGAATTACTAATAAACTCTTCAATTTTGATAATCTTAAACTTCTCTCCCCATCCAATTAATTAACTAATTTCAATACTTACAACAAATATTTTCACTTACATTTTTAATCCTAATAAATTCACTGCTTTAGCCAAATAATACGAATACGCCAAATTTTTACTCATTTTTATTCTTAGTATTCCCCCTACAATTAATTAATTAATTTAAATAATTACAACAATTAACACCAATTACACTTTAATACTAAATTACTTATATACTATCAACAAATTCCACTAATTCACTAAATTATTGCCCATTCTTATCAATTTCTCCTCTACCAATTAATTAAATAATTTAGACTTTTACAATAAATAACTCCACTTGCATATTTACCCCTTTTTAATTTATTGCCACCAACAAAATACCACATAAAACTTTATTCCTGCACATTATTAAATTCTTCCCTCCAAATCAATTAATTAATTTATTTATTTATTAAATCACAACAACCAACTCCACGTACAAACCACAACTACTCAAATTTTCTATTAACAAAATACCATTAATCTCCACCAAATGCTCATACTAATAAAATTCTTCCACCCAATTAATTAAATAATTTTTGATTATTACCATAATTAACCCCATTTACATTCCAACCCTAATTAATTAATCAATATCAACAAAATACCACTAATTTCACTAAATTTCGCCCATCCTTATTAATTTCTTCCCTCCAAATTAATTAATTAATTAATTAATTTACCTAAATCGGCAACCTACACCAAATACATATTAATCCTAATTAACTTATATTCTATTAACAAACACCACTTATCCACTACCCTCTTGCCAATTATTATTAAATTACCCCATCCAATTAATTAATTAAATTTAAGATAATTACCAGAACTAACTTATTTGCATCTTAATCCAAAATACTTCATCTCAATCAACATAATACCTCTAAAATAAATATTACTGCTCATCCAAATTAATTCTTCCCTCTCAATTAATTAATTAATTAATACAACCAAATCAACCAACTCCACTTGCATACTATTCCCAACTAATTTATTTCTATCTACAAAACATCACCTAATCCAAAAAATTGTACTCACTCTTAACTAAATTCCCCCCTTCCAATTAATTAATTAATTTAAACAAATACAACTATTAACATCACTTGCTTTATAACCCTAACAAATATAATTCTACCAACAAATTACCACTAAACTCACTAAATTTCCACTTTCATTAAATTCCCCCCCCCCCAATTAATTAATTCATTTAGATAACTACAACAATTAACTTCTCTTACAGTTAATCCAAATCAAATTATATCTAACAACAAAATACCACCAAATCCAATAAATTTTGCTCAATCTTAATTAATTTCCCCTTCCAATAATTAATTCTAATTAATTAATTAACCCAGAGTATACAACAATTAATTCCTTCTCCAACATGCACACACTGCCATCAACCTCAACCTCAGACAACCAAACCATGGAATCAATATCACCAGCATCACCATCTACCCCCAATTTAACATACGCATCAACTCCTAACCAGACCTACGCGGGCATCTCAGCCAGCCCATCGTACACACCCTCAAGCACCCCACCGAACCGCAAAGCAACAACACCACCTCAACCAAAAGAAACCCAATCTGCTCCACCACCCCCAATCCAGATCAGATCCGATAAAAGGTGGCGAGAATTAAAAGCCCTAATCGACCAGGCCATTAACAAGAACAACTACACTGCCACCACAAGCCCAGAAGGAGCCACAGTGAGGGTAGCAACGGCATCCGACCACTTTAACCTAATCGCACACCTTAAAACCACAGGAACAAATTACTTCACCCATGCAACTAAAAAACCCACACTCAAACAAATCATTATCAAAGGCCTACCCAAAGATATTACCGCAGAGGAGGTCAAAACCGAACTTAACTCAATGAACTACAACATCGCTTTTACCCGCCAATTCTCCAGAACAACAAGAAACTCCACACGGATAAACCTTCCGATTCACCTTATTTCTTATGAAATTAGTGAACAAAACAAGCACATCCATAATCTAACCAGCCTCTTCTCACACACTGTCACCATAGAGGATTACATACCTAGAACAACAGTACCCCAATGTTTCAACTGTCAACTCTTTGGACACACCAGAGGATACTGCACCATGCCAACCAAGTGCATAAAATGCGCAGGACCACACAAGGCGGCAGACTGTGATATCACAGATCCCTCACTTCTCAAATGCGCAAACTGCAAGGGAAATCATCATGCCTCCTCCAAAGAGTGCAATTACTACAAAAGTAAAATTAAACCAGCTCCTAACCAACCTCCCCCAAGCACAGATAACAGAGAACATCATCCCCCAGCCTCCTCCAACCTCCCGACCAAACTAAAATACACACCCCTAAACAACCCAGAATGGAATCCCCTCACAACAACAAAATACAACTTCAACATGCTTCCATGCGAAGAAAACCCCTTCCAGGAGACGCCGAATTTCCAACAATCGAGCAAACTAACAATAACAAACACAAAACAACGAGAAATGGAAGGAAACCTAACAAAAGCAAAGAAGTCACTCAGTCACATCAAAACCACCATGATGAACTACCATCCACACCAATCAACCATAAACAGACTCCAACATCCAGTAGCACCATCGAAGCAAACCGTACAAGCGGAACAATAACACCAATAACCATAACCAACACTCCTATCCTAAAACATCACCAACCCACAACCAACCCTCATCCCAACCAAACCACTACTCCTAAACCATCAACACCTTGCCCACAATTCCTAAAAGAACCAGTACCCAACTCCCTTCCACCACACACTAAAATAATACTTCAATCACTACAAAACACACTCAAAGACCTTGTTGAAAACATCTACAAAATCATCCTGCGACTTAGTAATTCCCTGGAAACACTAGTCGAACTAGTTAATCAATAGAACTCAAAATAACCAAATAAATAGTTTACCAGCCACCTAACCTTAATCAATCACTTCTGGAATCCTAAACCAAAATGTCTTTAAAAAAAATCTAAAAATAGCCACCTGGAACGCCGATGGAGCAAATTTTCTATATAAAAAGCTAGAACTTACTCAATTCATTAACCAACACAAAATTGACATACTGCTAATACAAGAAACCAAGTTAAAGCCCACCAACAGATTCACAATATGCAACTTCACCATCTACAGAAATGATAGAGATGGAGCAGGAGGAGGCACACTAATTGCTATTAAAAAGAATATCTCTCACCATCAAACAATAATTCCTCCCCTAACCAACATTGAAAGCACAGCCATAACTTTCAATATTAAAGATCAGAACTACACAATAATATCAGCATATAATCCACCTAAAAATCAATACAACATTTAGACCTAGACACACTCCTAAACCATGAACACGTAATCATTGCAGGCGACTTAAACTCCAAACACCCTAACTAGAGATGGGCAGCAGTCGACTGAAAACAGTCGAATTAGTCGATAGTTAAAACAATCGACTTATTCGACTGCTTTTAAAAACAGTCGAATGAATTCAACGACTACTCACCGTATCATAAACAAGTCGTTTGCAAACGACTGATCCCAAAACTATCGTTGGAAATCATTCGAATGAAACAAGTCGATGGCAAACGACTACTTCCAAGCGAATGGAATCATTCGAATAAAAGTAGTCGTTGTAAACGACTGATCCCAAAGCAATCGTTGGAAATCATTCGAATTAAACAAGTCGTTGGCAAACGACTACTTCCAAGCGAATGGAATCATTCGAATAAAAGTAGTCGTTGTAAACGACTGATCCCAAAGCAAT
Organism: Meconema thalassinum; assembly: GCA_946902985.2. Classification (NCBI taxonomy): domain Eukaryota; kingdom Metazoa; phylum Arthropoda; class Insecta; order Orthoptera; family Tettigoniidae; genus Meconema; species Meconema thalassinum. The sequence continues at coordinate 174,106,552 of OX336394.1, read as the reverse complement.
CGTTGGAAATCATTCGAATTAAACAAGTCGTTGGCAAACGACTAATTCCAAGCGAATGGAATCATTCGAATTTAAGTAGTCGTTCTAATCAAACGACTTCTTCAGGATAACTTCATGCTACAATTCATTGTGCTGTATGTTTATTGTAGAGCTTTAATTAATAAGTTAAGTATACCTGTAGGTGCCTATAGTTTTATACAGTTCGTTGATTCTTTCAATGAAATAGCCTAAATCCAATTGTCCAAGTTATTGGACAATTCAATATTGTCATTCAATATTTAGGTTATGTTTGAACTCCAGATACCGGTTTTGTGGCACATCATCCCAGGCAAGCCAGTAAATACCTTTGCCTCCCAGTTAGATGGATCATTTAGCCGTAATTTTGAATTAGAGTAAGGTTGTAGTATGCGTAGTATGCGTGGTCAGATTTAGACAATAGCCTACTCCATGAAGGGGTCATGGCTACGCCTTCTATGTTTGTTTAATGAATAGAGTAACTGAAATGAGGGATGTATACTGATTTTAAGATTGTGGAATGAAACTCAGTAAATCTTCTAGGTTTGTGCCGTGTCTTGTGTGGGGTTTCGCCTAGGACACCAAGCTAGGCTCATCAGCGGGCTCTTGGTGTTTCTGGGTTTGGTTTAGCTGTAGTTTACAGGGTTATGGCTGAGAGAACTAAAAGTTCAAGGCTGCTTGAACTTTTAGTTCTCGTAGTCAAGTGGTGCAGTTGCACCTTATATAAAGGGAGGTGGCGCGCAGTTCGTCACTCCTGTGGGGGTCCGGGCGGGGACACCAAGAGCCCGCCGATGAGCCTAGCTTGGTGTCCTAGGCGAAACCCCACACAAGACACGGCACAAACCTAGAAGATTTGCTGAGTTTTAATTCACCGGCCGTGAAAGCCAATATACCATCTTTTTGGAAGCCTTCATAGGGAGGTAAGGCTGCTTGAACTTTTAGTTCTTGTAGTCAAGTGGTGCAGTTGCACCTTATATAAAGGGAGGTGGCGCGCAGTTCGTCACTCCTGTGGGGGTCCGGGCGGGGACACCAAGAGCCCGCCGATGAGCCTAGCTTGGTGTCCTAGGCGAAACCCCACACAAGACACGGCACAAACCTAGAAGATTTGCTGAGTTTTAATTCACCGGCCGTGAAAGCCAATATACCATTGTGGAATGAGTTTATGATTTTTTAATAGAATTTAGTGAAGTCTTCAGTAAAGTTGAAGGAGACATGCTCGTGTTTAGGCAATAGCCTACTCCATGAAGGGGTCATGACTCATGACTATGCCTTCAAGTCTGTTTAAGGTGTAGTGTGGCTGAAATGAGGGAGGTTTACTGATTTTGGTGTTTGTGGAGTAGGCCTTGTCCTTTCGTTTATAATTTAGGTTTTTGTGAAGCTTGTTGCGGAGTTGTTTTATGGATTTTATTGCTCTGCAAATGAAGTGTATTAGGGGCGTGCTGTTTGGGAGGGGGGGAAGGGGTTAGTGGCAAAGACATGAGGGCAGGGATGGAAGAGTTGTAGCGTTGTCTGTGGTTAAACTGCCGTTGCCTTATGGCTGATTTTATGTACTGACATCCATCATAAGATAGAGTGGTGATGTGAATCTCTACATCTATTGCAGCGGGTACTGTGAGGACAGCTTGACCGTACGCACAAAATGATTCTGGTCGTCAATTGTTTGGAGATGGGCAGCACCGCAGCAGTCGACTGAAAAATGTTAAATCCATCGACTTGTTTGACTGCTTTTAAAAAACAGTCGAATGAATTCAACGACTACTCACCGTAACATAAACAAGTCGTTTGCAAACGACATATCCCAATTGTGTTTTAACTTTTAACATGTAGAACGCGCTTGGATAGTTTTACGTTCTGGTCGTCAATTGTTTCAGCACATGGATAGCGCGCGCATTAAAAAAAACTTAGTATTTACATTGTTGCCAACATCTCCACTGAAAGTTCGCCCTCGTTGCTGTTCTAAAGTGTTCTATTTTCGTGTGTATTTACTATGAAGTGTGATTATTTCAATGTTGGCTATGGAATTGTTCCCGGTACTTAAGAACTCCCTCTCAGTAATAGTGATTTAATTTACTCTTAGGTTAATTAAGTATTGGTCTATTACTTCACTTATCCACAGTACATACAGGTAATGTGCCCTGTATCAATACCGGTATCGGGGAACATTTACTCACACATTTTGCATTAAATGAAATGTGCAACATTGCAAATAATGACTGCACTCTACACGACGTAAACCACCATTTCGAAGCACAGTAAAAATAAATAAATAACTTTGACCATTTGCATGTTGCCGAGCGTCGAGTAGTCCAAACTAACGTCTGAAAAAATAGGTGGGTTAAGGAGAAGTTTGATTTTCATCTGTTGGTACGACTCAACTCAGCCGGTAATGGCTTGCAGTGCTTTGAACGCTGCCTAGAAGCGACTACTTTCAGTCGAATACATGAAACAACACGCTTAGGAGCTATGCGAATTCAGGTAACCATTCGACTGAAAGTAGTCGACTGTCTAGTCGATAGTTTCTTCCAATGAATGACTAGTCAGTCGATGGTTAAAAGTAGTCGATAGTCCCATCTCTAACCCTAACTGGAATAGTATAGTAACTAACAACAATGGCAATAGACTCAACAATCACAATCTAAATAACAACTACTTCATACTAGCGCCCACAGAACCCACCCATTACCAAATGATCAATGGAGTACTAAAAGGTGACATCCTGGATATAGCCTTTCTAAAAGACATTCCATTCAACACTAAAATTGAAGTAATTCACGAACTTACATCCGACCATCTCCCTGTAATAATAGAAATTGGAGCAGACATAAACTTCCTAAACTCCCAAAAACTAATAAACCCAAGAAACATAGATTGGAACCAATTCAAAGAGAACTTGGATTTAATGCTCCCAGATAACACCCCTAATCTTGAAAACATAAACGAATTAGATGAACACATTCATACCTTCACTCAAACCCTAATAACAGCCGCCAGAGCCAGCGCAATCCCTAAAAAACTAAAACAACCCCAACTCCCCCCCCCCCCCGAACTAATAGAACTAATCAAGGATAAAAATAAAGCCAGAAGCCGTCTTCAAAAACATAACAACATCCAAGACCGAATTAACTACAATAGACTCCACTCCAAAACTAAAAGAGAACTCAACAAACATTATAATACCCTCTGGGACAGAAAACTCAACGAACTAAAACCTAACGATAATTTTAACTCACTTTGGAAAACCGCTAAAATCTTCACTAAAAAGAACCTACAAATACCTCCACTTAATAAACCCAACGGCGAAGTAGCCTCTTCAAACCAGGAAAAAGCAGAACTACTAGCCGAAACGCTTCAGCAACAATTCCAACCTAACCTTACACTTCAAAATTTAAACTACGATAACTTCATAAACGCCTACATAAATCAATACCTAAACACTCACTCTAACAACAACAACACTAACAATCAACAACCATTCACTACAAGAGAAGTACATAATCTAATTAAAAAACTCTCTAATAACAAAGCCCCAGGCGATGATGAAATTCACAATAAAATGCTAAAAGAATTAATCCCAAAAGCACTTATACATCTAACCAACATATTTAACCATATCCTCCAATTTGAATATTTTCCATCGCAATGGAAAATCGCCATAATCATTTGCTTCCCTAAACCAGGCAAAAACCATAAACTCCCAACTAACTACAGACCAATCAGTTTGCTCAACATAATATCTAAATTATTCGAAAAACTCCTACTGAACAGAATGGTTGGTTGGTTCCTTAGTTTAGGGGCTGCGACAACGCGGTCATGTAGCCCCGTGTACTTTGGGTGTGTGTAGAATATGTCTGATAACCGGTGTTAATTGTGATGACTGTATTAGTGTGTGTATCTGTTTTTTAATTCAAGTAGGGACTGCAACTTTGAATTTTCAAATAGTTCCTACTTTTGCCGCCAAACGCCACCGTCAACGACTACTAGGCCTAGTTCAGAACTAGCTACTAGACGCCACCGCAGTCGGCTCTTGGCAACGAACGTAGCAACCTAAGAGCGTTGTTTATATTCTTAACCTATCCAATTTAGTTTCACACAGGTGTAATTAGTGGAAAGATCTTTAACATGCCATAAATCTATGACATGGGACCGCCGGCTTTACTTCCCCTCCGAAGGAAGGCATACTGAGGGATTTTTAACGCTCTTAAAAAATCCGACGGCTTCGGCCGACTGAACAGAATAAGCAACTTCATATATAACAAACTCATAAATGAACAATTTGGATTCAGGAAAAACCACTCAACTGTGCAACAGCTCCTCAGAGTCACTGAATACATAACCCTAGGGTTTAAGCATAAGCAAAACACACTGGCAGTTTTCCTTGACTACCAACAGGCTTTCGACCGAGTCATACATAAAAATCTAATCTACAAACTAATACAATGCCAAATTCCCCCAACCTACATTAAAATCTTAAATCACTATCTAAACAACAGACAATTCTACGTAAATATACTAAATGCTAAATCAACTACTAAAAACATCTCAGCAGGCGTGCCCCAAGGCAGCCTTCTGGGCCCAATAATGTTTCTAATATACATTAATGACATACCTAAACCCTTAAACACATTCACTGCAATTTTCGCAGACGACACAGCAATTATGGTAAAATCCAGGAACATCAACACAGCTAAAACTCAACTACAAAATCATCTAAACCTAATACAACCCTGGCTTATTAACAATAAAATTCAAGTCAACATCAACAAAACCAAATCTATGATCTTCACCTGGAAACACAACCAACATATCACACCCCTCAAACTACACAATCAAAACATTCAACTGGTAAATAATTACAAATACCTAGGAATCACCCTAGATAAAAGGTTAACTCTTCAACTACATAATAAAAATGCAATCCACCAAGCTAAAACCCAAATGATTACCCTCTACCCAATAATTCACCCCAAAAGTAAAACCAGCACCAAAAATGTTAAACACATATACACAGCCCTCATAAGACCAATCCTTACGTATGCTTATCCAGCTATCGGCCTCCAACCTAAAACTCATATACAAAAACTACAAACAATCCAGAACTGGGCACTAAGAATACCTCTTAAACTAACAAGCCGTATGGATAAATCCACGAAAGACATCCATAAAACACTAAAAATACCCTACCTCCTTGATTACCTCATTGAATCGACGACAAAATTCTATAACAAACTAGCCTTAAATAACAACCCCCTAATCAACAACCTAGGAAATTACGACCCACATCCAACCGATAAAATCAAACGCCAACCCAAATACATTCTAATACTCAAAAACTTACTGCAAAACAACGACATCTAAACCTTTAAAATAACCAATAAATTCTCCCAAATCAAGTAAAACTCGCTCCACTCACATAACTAAACTACCACATCCCAACAAATCAATTACAAATTAAGTAGCGAAATCAGGGGATACTCCTCGTGTGGATTACTACTGATTGAGACCCCAGACTGACGAACTACGAACCACGAACAACAAGCGATAAGGGCCTCCCCATAGCACAGCTTAATTATGACGACAACTATAATGCAACTATGGGTGACAAATGCCATTAACACCAGAAGGCAAACTTGGCTAACTTCAATGCCATTAACACCAGAAGGCAAACTTGGCTAACTTCAATGCCATTAACACCAGAAGGCAAACTTGGCTAACTTCTTCAGGTACATTCTTCAAAATGGTCTTCCCACCGTACTCTTCGCTCAAAATTAACATCTCAAGCTGTGTCGGCCTTTAAACATCCACGAGCTACTACTGTCAGCACTACATTAATCAGGGTCATTTCAAGTTCTAAAGACTAACTAAAAGTGAAACACTCAAAAATTATTACTTAAAGAAACCAACTTCACTATAAAATAATTACCACTCAAAATCACCAACTCTATCTCCCTCATTTCTGACGAGGCGATAAAGTTCATCCTTACCATTCACAACACATATACAAGGGTAAAAGGAGCACCATTAGGAGCACCAGTCCCTCTCACCATCTCACGGACAGCTGAGTCGCGCTTCGCGCTCCCAGCGTCCGCTAGCGCGCTTCGCGCGCCAGGAGATGATACTGCACCAGAACTTGACTTGGGCTACGGTGCGCGTTCCGACTATGGTGGCTGAACTCATGAGGGCCGGGTGGTCCCTGGGTGACTGCCCGGCTGTGGTGGGAGAGTTCTTCAGATTGATGTGTTGGCCCTGAAGGGCTGGGATCCATGTACACACATCAAAAAAAGTTTTGCATCACCTCGGTTCCCAGATCTCCGGCATATAGACGTTGACTGTGTATATTGTATCCAAGATACAGTCCCTTTGACTGTTCATAAATGTCACTAAAACTGCTCAAAGATGTAAACAACCATGCATGAGCAGGGCCTATTAGACGGAGGGGGTACGACAGCCGATCAGTTCCAGTCATTCCACCAGGACGAAGGTACGCTGCTCATGTTGTCTGTAGTTCTACCATGCCTAGAAGGTCAATACCGCAGTTCGATCGCGTCCGCATTGTTACTTTGTGTCAAGAAGGGCTCTCAACAAGGGAAGTTTCCAGGCGTCTCAGAGTGAACCAAAGCGATGTTGTTCGGACATGGAGGAGGTACAGAGATACAGGAACTGTCGATGACAGGCCTCGCTCAGGCCGCCCAAGGGCTACCACTGTAGTGGATGACCGCTACTTACGGATTGCCGCTCGGAGGAACCCTGACAGCAATGCCACCATGTTGAATAATGCGTTTCGTTCAGCCACAGGACGTCGTGTTTCAACTCAAACTGTGCGCAATAGGCTGCATGATGCGCAACTTCACTCCCGACGTCCATGGCGAGGTCCAGCTTTGCAACCCCGACACCATGCAGCGCGGTACAGATGGGCCCAACAACATGCTGAATGGACCCCACGGAATTGGCATCACGTTCTCTTCACCGATGAGTGTCGCATATGCCTTCAACCAGACAATCGTCGGAGACGTGTTTGGAGGCACCCTGGTCAGGCTGAACGTCTTAGACACACTGTCCAGCGAGTGCAGCAAGGTGGTGGTTCCCTGATGTTTTGGGGTGGCATTATGTGGGGCCGACGTACGCCACTGGTGGTCATGGAAGGCTCCGAAACGGCTTTACGATACCTGAATGACATCCTCCGACCCATAGTGCAACCATATCGGCAGAATATTGGAGAGGCATTTGTCTTCATGGACGACAATTCTCGACCTCATCGTGCACATCTTGTGAATGCGTTCCTTCAAGATAACGACATCGCTCGACTACAGTGGCCAGCATGTTCGCCAGACATGAACCCTATCGAACATGCCTGGGATATGTTGAAAAGGGCTGTTTATGGACGTCTTGACCCACCAACCACTCTGAGAGATTAACGCCGAATTGTCGTTGAGGAGTGGGACAATTTGGACCAACAGTGTCTTGATGAACTTGTGGATAGTATGCCACGGCGAATACAGGCATGCATCAATGCAAGAGGACGTGCTACTGGGTATTAGAGGTAGTGGTGTGTACTGCAATCTGGACCACAAATGCTGAAAGTCTAGCTGTATGATGGTACAACATGCAATGTGTGGGTCTCATGAGCAATAAAACGAGCTGAAATGTTGTTTGTGTTGATCTCTATTCCCTTTGTATTTAACGGTTCCGGAACTCTTGGAACCGAGGTGATGCAAAACTTTTTTTGATGTGTGTATTACATACTCGTTCGATTTTTTCCTTCAGATTGAAAATGTCCGGGTATTTGGAGATTCCTATAGCTTCCCGTTGTAGCCTGGCATTGTAATGTGTGGTGGTGGAGAGTATCTCCGTGTCCCCATACTGTACATCGTGGCTGGGCAAGAGAGAGTGCTCAGCGACTGACGATTTCTCAGTTTAACCCAAGGGGCTGTGTCTATTATGTTCCTTGAGTCTGGCGGCCAAGCTCCTCTTCGTGGTTCCTATGTTCTGGTGAAACGCCAAGAGATAACATCCTGCCTGGACCAAACCTACAAGCCCGGACAACTTGTATATAGTTATGAATGGCAGCCATGAAAGCCTAAGCTGTTTGTAATGTATATTTACAATACCTGACACTGCTGTAGTGGTTTTCGTGTAAACTAGTCACTGGGACTTCACCTAAACCGTTACAAAGGATATGATCATTCTCTATTTGAGCACCTGTACAGTACATGGAAGTTGTGACCATAATAATATGAATAATGATATTACCAGTACTAAAATTACTCACTTTTTTCCATTCGTAAATTGAATGAAACAATATTAAGGATATAGCTCCCCTTGGAGGGGTCATTAATATTAAGTAAAAAGACTCAATCATGATTTAAACCAAATTTTCCTGCATTCCAGGCAGGCACATAAGCTGCTTACACACCCATTGCCTTGCTACAACCACACGCTACAGAGGGTACTGACAAGGGAAGTATCAGGTAAGACAGGTAGCTTGCCACGGTGGGTGAGTGGATAGCGTGTCGGTCTACTAACCCCAAGATTGCAGGTTCGCTCCTGGTCGTGGTAAGTGATTTTTGAAAGGCGGCAAAAATACGACACGCATGTCATACGATGTTGGCATGTCAAAGAACCCATTTGAATTCAGTAGGCCGTGTTCATAATGGCAAAATTAATCTCGGGAGTTTCCGCCAACACAAAGTTCCTCATTTCTCTACTAGAAAGCGCTATAGTGTTCACGGAGGTTAAATATCTAACCTTCTTGACTTTCATAGTGATTCAAGGGACAACGAAATTCGACATGCAAGTTACCCTCTGGGTGTCAAATTACAAAGCTTGCACCCAGCACCCGAGGCCATACGATATTATTATTATAGGTAAGACAGGTCCAAACCTATCTTGAACCTTTGTGGACGCAATCGTTGTTCTATAAGAGGACAACGTCTGGAAAATCAGCTGACAGATTGAACTGCATGGCTCCGAAATCGTACCAGACATGCTGGTACGCAGGCATGACGTCTGGAAGAGCTAGACATCCCTGTAGCAATTTGGTTTCAAATATTCCCGAAGGAAATATGATGTTAGTTTCCATTTGAGCGGATGTAATATCAAATAATATGATAAAATGGTCTGGTTAGCTCAAATTATAATTGCCAGCGTTTCGTGGATTACCAAGGTAAGGTTTATTGTTTTTGTGAAAGGGAGTTTGACTCCCGTAGCATATTGGCATTACTCGTGACGTCAATACTACATGTATTTTGTGTCTTGTAATGGCGATTCAGAGATGTCACCGGTGCTCTTTGTAATAAGAAGATGCCTATCCGCCTAAAATCAAAGATATACCGCACAATGGTGAGACCAGTTGCATTATATGGTACCGAGTGTTAGCCAGCACCTAGAAGTGCTGAGCACTCACTTCATGTCATGGAAATGCGGATGCTGCGAAGATCTTTAGACATTTCTCTGCTCGACCATATCCCCAACACAACAATTCGTCATACAGCTGGCGTGGCTCCAATCAATGAGAAAATACAAGAATGGAGACTCCGTTGGTATGGGCACGTTGTCCGTGCACCACAAAGTTCAGTCATCGGCTCGGCCTACCAACTAACGGTCGACGGCCAGAGACAGCGTGGGAGACCAAAATATTGCGGTGGCCGGACACTATTAATGCAGATTCACGATCAAGAAACTTGAAATCGAGCGAAGCTTTAGATCGCAAGAAATGGCGTGCATCGATTCAAAAAGCGGACCCCGTTCCTACGGGATGACGCTAAGAAGAAGAAGAAGAAGAAGAAGAAGAAGAAGAATGGCCTTCTCAGTATGTGTTAGCCACGCGTCTTGGTGAGGTGTACCATAACCAACTGACGAGCCCAATGGTACACTTGTAACGTATTTTTCGTGGGGTTTTATGCAACTGGCATAAGTCAGTAGGAAGCCATTCTATATTTATTTACGCGGCAAATTGTTCAGCCAAGATAATTTTTCATGTTAATTTATTATTATTAATTTATTATAATTATTATTAAGGTATTTTCGGAGCATTTTATAAAAATTATTAGCATTCAGATAGGTTTTCTATGTCTTAGAAAACGCTATCAAGCAAATTATTACGAACGACGATATCATAGAAAATTATCTGATTACGGAATTTTACGGAGTTTTTGTCAGTTAGGGTATTTGAGAGAGATGACTCACTGGGATTTCAAGTACACGCTGAATCTTGTCGAGGAGCATGACGCAATCTTGGGTCGCAAGGTCTAGAAAAGGCGAATTGTGGAAACGGAAATCGACTTCTCCCTCCCGCGGAGTGTAATGAGGAAGGAGTGGGGATCTAGCGCGTAGGGTGCAGCCAATCAGTGGCGACGACGTAAGCTAGATGTCGGTACCATGGTGGGGGAGCCAACAGGTGCATATATCGTTCGACGCGCCGTGAAACAAGGACAATCTGTGTAGTTCTTGCCGAGTGTGGATATACGCGGGAATCGCTCCGATGTTCCGTGGAAGAGGACTATCTGTGAAATACTTGAGGTGTACGGTCGCAAGTGCGTGTCGCTCCGATGTTCAGTGGAGTTAGCGACGAACTTTTGTAAAACTTGGTTGTACGAGTGTTTGGGTCCGAGGTACGGACCATAGAATTATCTAATCTACCAGAATATCATCAAATTCCGACGGAGATGACGACGTCCAGGAGACTGTGGGAAGCTCACAACATCTTCAAGAACGAGGGAAATGCTTTGGCAATTTCCAGTGGTAAGCGCCAATGACGCAGAAATACGCAATCTCTCATTTTCTTTGTTCTACATTTCATATTTCAGTAACTTCATAGCTTGGAAATAAGAGTAAAATCAATTTATCAGACTCCGTTTTCACGTAATTTTCTATCGGTAATATTCAAATCACAACGCTCCAATTTAAATTTTATACTTATTATTATTAATTTTGCTATTCTTGTTTTATATAATAAATTCATTTCTTTTACAATGCAATCTTTGCTTTCAGTAGGTAGCATTAGATATAGACCAATTCCTTCTCCTGATACAATTGTTTGTTGGGTTAATGATCAAATCATACCACGATCTGAGTGAATAGAGTCTTGAAGGTGTTCTGCCAGAGCTAGACGTTGTTAAATACAAATTTAGATTTCAACATTGCGTTGAGGTCTTGGCGCCCATTAAAACAACATAGCTTAGGCAAAGGTAAACAGTTACATTTCTCACCCAACAGTTAGGAGCTAGCAAAACGTCTCATTTGTACGCTCAACGTGGAGCAAAGTAAATAACGTTACATTTGTCGCTACCAACAGATGGGGCAATAATTAACGTTTCACACTGGGTCGAAACGCTGGCAATTGTAATTTGAGCTAACCGGACCATTTTATCATATTATTTGATATCCCTGTAGCACTCGGAGTAGTAGTGAGATGGGGCGTATATACTGACTGGAGCGTGCAGCTCCTTCCCACCGGCCTTGAGTGTTTGGGCGGTCAGGGCTGTCCATTTCAACGTGTACGGTACTCACTAGCTCCCATTAATTTATATGAGAGATTCGCCACATGATTTTGGAGCCTTGGAGTTCAATCTAGCGGCTGATTTTCCACACGTTGTCCTCTTATTAAACAACGATTGTGTCCACAAAGTCTCAGGATAGGTTTCGACCTGTCTTACCTGATACTTCCCTTGTGCGGAGCTATTCACAGAATATCGCTGAAATGGCCTTGATATCAATAGTGACACCAGTGCTCTCTATGTGGTCATATGGAGGTTACGTCTGCTCATAATGCAGGAGATGCGGCTTTAGAATCGTAATTCTGGTCTTATCTTCAAGTAAAACAAAGTAAACTCGTGTAGCCCACTAGACTAGTACAAGTCTTAGAAATAGTTGTATGTCAACAATACCATTCCAGTACATCAAACCAGAATTAATTTTCTTGGCAGAGGCAGGAGTCAAACCCGGCCTCCAGGGTGTACCCAACAATCCGAACCACAAGATACACATCTTCAAGTGTTATTTAACAGTTGAATGAAACAAGTCACAATTCCTTTTAACTTTGGTGGATCTGACATCAGTTAGCTTGCACTAGGAAGTTATGAGCTTCCCTTATGCCGAACTCAGAAAGTGCATCTGCCTGGAATGTGAGAGTTTCAGTTTGAAGACACAGCAACAGTGTCACCTTTAACTTTTGCAATTGAGATATGACAATTTTGCCACTCAAATCATTTCATTGTATTTTTGAAGGATTTCAGCAACATTATTTTATAAATGTGTTATCACTAGAGCTCGGATTTTTAAGTAAATAAATATTATTTTATGTAAATACCTATTTTAAGCATTTTTTCTATAAATATTTAAATTCCTGCTTTTCACTTATTAGCACATAAAAGACTTATTATTTACATTTTTAAAATCGGTATGCTAGATCTTTCAGTTTATTGCATTTTTCTTCTGTGTTACTTCAACGGGGGAAAACCTGTGAGCTATCTAATCTTCATGCACAGCGTATGTCAGATTGCAACTGTGTTATTCTTAACTTGTAGCCCAGTGCCACTCACTGTGGAAGCCGGGGATTTCCTTGTCCATAGCCACATTGCACCACATACTAGACCTCCCCCTCCCTAGCTACCTGGAACCAGTGTCACTCACATGCAGTTCATTTCTGGCACTGTGAAGTGTAAGGCAGTTCTACGATGCCTAAAGTAGAAACAATTGCAAATTATTGTCTGTTGCAGAATTTAAAGATAATTTTACGTCTGATGGGGGCGTTCGGTTCTGCCAGTCATGTGGGAAAGCAATCAAAGCTGAACAGCAATCTCAAGTTACACAACACCTCAAGGGCAAGAAACATATTGCCGCAGTTTCACTCCTTCAGAATAAGTGTTTGGTGATAATCGTCGGTCATTTGTGATGGACAACCTGAAGATGTATCTCGTTGTGTATTGTAATACTTCAGCAGTCAGTGAGACATAGAATAAATTGCATTCGTGCGTGCTGCATATTAATAAACTAAATTATAATTAAATATTTTTACCTTTTTGCCACATAATTCAGGTATTTTTAATACACAAAAAATAAATGTTTTCCTGATTTTAGCACCTAAAAATCCGAGCCCTAGTTATCACGCTCATTCAGAAAAATAAATTTTCTGTATCCTTCGGGAAACAGTAATTCCATTATGATTTTATATGGAAAACATACCTGCTTCTGCAAAACTTCCCTGCGACATTCTGCAAAATAAGTTACTCAAAGTTAAACATGCTCTAAGGAATAAAACAGCTGACAAGAAGGTCAATAGAGGCCACACTATGTATAACAAGCTTCACTTAATTGCTTCCCATTTCAGGGACTGGCATTCAACTCAATGTGCCGATGTATCTTTATACCTAAATTTACAGTCATTATGACCTAAAGCACTAAAGAAATAAAAACAACTTAGAAAAGATAATTATTTTGTGGAGCAATGAAAGTAGGCCTAAAGAAGAGATTAGTGAAATGTTTTGTTTGGAGTGTAGCATAGTATGGAGCAGAAACTTGGGACGATTAGGAAAGAAGACGAGAGAAGAATAGAGGCTTTCGAAATGTGGCTATGGAGGAGAATGGAGAGAATAAGTTGGAAGGACAAAGTGGGAAAGAAAGTAGGAGAAGAAAGAATGACGCTAAAGAAGATAAGGAAAAGAAAAATGATTTGGATTGGACACTGCATAAAGGACTTAATATGGAAAGAAGTGGAAGATGCAGTGAGGAAGATGAAAGGAGGGAAGGCACAGCGTGTGGATGCGTTGAGTGTGGAGATGGTGAGAGCAGCAGGAGAGGTGGGGATACAATGGTTGTACCGAGTGATGAGGACAGCATGGAAGGAAAGGAACACCCCAGAGGACTGGAAAAAGGGAATAATTGTCCCGATCTTCAAGAAAGGTAGTAGAACAGAATGCAGCAACTATCGGGGAATAACACTGATGAGTCATAGTGCAAAGATGTTTGAGAAAGTTTTGGAAAGGAGAATTAGGACAAGGATAGAAGGAGGGATGAGGGAAGAACAACATGGCTTCAGAGCAGGAAGGTCCACAGTGGATTTGATTTGTTCTGTAAGGCAGTTACAAGAACAGCACTATGCGTACGGAACAGATCTACTGATGGCCTTCCTGGACATTGAGAAAGCATATGACAGTGTATGCAGAAACAAAGTATGGAAGTCCCTGGAGGATAGAGGAGTAGAAAAATGGATTATAAGGGGGATAAAGGAGATGTACAAGGGAAGCGTGAGAAATAAATGAGCGGGGGAGACAGGCAGAAGCATTCTGGAGGAGTGTGAGAAGCATGTTATGGAGCAAGGATGTCCCTGACGTATGCCTCGGAGACCTGGGTTATGAAAGAAAGGGAGAAGAGCAAAATACAGGCCAGTGAGATGAGGTTCTTGAGAAGCAGTATTGGAGCTACAAAGATGGACAGAGTAAGAAATGAGAGGACCAGAGAATTAATGAAGGAGGAACCATTACAGGATGATATCGAGAAATCTAGACTTAGATGGTATGGACATGTAAAACGAATGGAGGAGAAGAGGATACCCAGGAGGGTACACGAGACGAAGTGGGAAGGAAAGAGACCGAGAGGAAGACCGAGAGACAGGTGGCTGAAGGGGGTGGAAGAAAGCGTGAAGAAGAGAGGAGAAGACTGGACAAGGGTGGAGGCTGAGAGATGGTGGGAAGACAGAAGACGTTGGAGAGGCTTGTGTTCCAAACAGACCCGGCCAGTGGCTGGAAACTGTGCAAGATGATGATGACTGCAAAAGGGGAGATGGTTTGGTGAAAAGTGCATTAGAAGGGACAGTCCCAGGGAAAATCCGAAGAGGAAGAAGAAGGTTTCAGATGCTGGACTACATCAATATTGATAAAGTGTATGAGCTGATGAAACGTGCTGCTGAAGACCGGATAAGGTGGAGAGACGGACCATGAGGAAACCTGCCATCAGGCAGATAAACTGAAGATGATGATAATGACCTAAAGCATGTAATGATGTACGGTATTTTGCAGTCCATGGTTTTCATTTCAAAATGTGTTCTACCAAAATATTCTTTGAGCCAAATGATTGCTATATTTGCAAATTGTGCAGCAAGCGATTCCATACATGTGCAGTCTTGTACTGGAAGAAATGTCTCAAATACACAGTTCTGTGTCACAAAACAATGTTGAAACTCTTTGATCATCACCACCATCATCTTGCACAGTTTCCAGCCACTGGCCTCTCCATCATTTTGACCTACCACCATCTCTCCGTCACCACCTTGGTCCAGTCTTCTCATTTCTTTCGCATGCAGTCCTCAACACCTTTCAGTCACTTATCTCTTGGCCTTCCTCTTGGTCTTTTTCCCTCTATTTTCATCTCGTGTATCTTCCTGGGTATCCTCCTTCCATCCATTCGCTTAACATGCCTTGATTCCTCTATCCTATCCTGTAATGGTACCTCCTTGACTAATTCTCTGATCTTCTCATTTCTTAACCTGTCCACCTTTGTCACTCCAATACTGTTTCTCAAGAATTTCATCTCACTAGCCTGTATTCTGCTTCGCTCCCTTCCTTTTATAACCCAGGTCTCTGAGGCATACGTCAGGATTGGAACGTAGTACGTCCTATATATAAAACCATTTTGCTGTTTTGTAGGACATCCTTACTCCATACTAGGCTCCTAAAACTTTTCCTGAATAATTCTGCTTGCCTCCCCCGCTCACTTATTTATCTGTCGCTTCTTCCATTTTATTGTATCAAGCTTCCCAGATACATGAAACTCTCTACTTTCCTCAATTCTTCCCCACCAATTGTTATTCCCGTTGTGGCTCTCTCCTTCTTCCTGGTTGTGATCATCAACTCACTTTTGTTTATGCTAAACTTCACACTCTTTGATGTTGTGTTTAATTCAGTCAATCGTACAAATTGATAATAAATTGTAAGAAATTCCTTTAACCCTCAAACACATGCATTGGAGTGGAATCCACCCCAGGACGTTTCATTTCCTTATAAACAGTACAAATAATCTTTCTGTTCTTTTTCCGTCCTTGTACCTTTCTGGGTATCCTTCCGGCCAGGTTTTCTTCACTTGTTCACTCAAGTTCAACCATTTCCTGTGAGACAGTCAGACAGTGCACATCGTAATTACTGACTGGGGTGGATTCCACCCCAATGCGTGTGCTTGTGTTCATAAAATGAACACACCAAGGTGAATACGAAGCATCACAGGCATTTCTTTCGTGTGATTGTCTTTGTTACTATAAATAAATCTTAGGTTTCCTTCTCAGCCGTTTACTACTGTATGTACGGTGTGGTGGTGTTACATTAGGCCACTAACAATATGAACTTCGCTCATTTTGATGGGTTTTTTCTTTTCAAAATTATATATAAAAAAAGAACAAAAAAACTGACGTGACACAGAAAATCTGAACTCAGATATGGATTCAGGACACTGTACTTAACAAGAATCAGTAATATTTTCCCTTGTAACAGAAAAAAATAATTGAAATGCATATCAGTGATTTACACAAAATTCACTTATTTGCAAAATACCCTAGAGAGTAATACGATAATGCTACCTACCTGGAAGTACAAGTCTAGTATGGCTCGTTTAGGATCTATGATTAGGGTCATTGTATTGTATTGTGACAAAGACTAGCCTTCCTCAGAATTATTTTCCGCTATCCCATAATGTATTTCAATATATCCAATGTTCAAAATTTGTATAGCCAGTTAATCCAATGCTTTGCATTCAATCCATGCTGTTCAGCAGGTTAATACTTACTTAGGAATGACGAACTTCTTCCGGAATGTACTCAGAGGCATTCCTGTGAAAAATAAATGATTCAACATAAGTACAGAAAATATTTAATCAGCTTAAATCTGCATTATACATTGCAGAGGCATGAGTCCACACTAAAAAGTTAGGATCTGAGGAGAAAGACTAATAGCTGATAGCTGACTGAAAATTGTTTATGAATAGAAAACAGTTGTCTTTTATTTTATATGCATGTAGAGCTTGAGTCAGCCGGGAAGGCAGTGCGCAGAACACAACGCTACCATTACGTCATGCCTCACTTGCATCCCACCAATCACAGAGAATCTGGGCTGGTGTGTTGTCAGGAAAGCCAAGTGATTATATCGTAATATTTAAAGATCCAGTGGAAGCGATTGTGTACATTTTCAGTGCTATGGAAGCAGAGGGAAGTAAACGACAGGTTGTGCATAGGCAAGCTTGAGAAATAGTTTACAAAGTGCAAGAATACTTTAAAAGTCTAAAGCAGCTTGAAAGAGACGGGCTCGATGAGGTAAGCGACGGTGTTGCCACACCGCTGAAACTCACGGCAGCAGCTTGCGGAGTGGGAACTCTTGACAATGCAGAGAATTGTAAGTGAGGCAAAATCTTGCCTTACAGCCAAAGAGATCTTGTCTTTCCGCTCGCCAGGAAAGAATCCTCGCCACCAGAAACCAATAACACACCTAGAATGCCTAACAATTATTCTCTCATTCTCCATTCACTATTACGCCGCCTCTGACCTGATGGAGCTGTTGCAACAATGGACATGTATCCCTGTCTCTCTAAGCACAAATCCCAGAGAGCCGGCCACCTTCCCGGCTGACGGGAGATCTAGCATACAATGCAAATTTGACAAGATCTACAACTATGGGTGGAATGTGCAATTGGAAACAAACACCCCATGTAATTAGTGCAGTGTGTCAGCAAAGTCTCTCCGCAGCGCGTGTCTCGCCTTGGGTTGGCAGTACATTCATGCTATGTTGTTACAAGGAAAACAATATTATATTAAATTAATTAATGCAATTATATATACGGTGTTCACCACTATCACACTGTGCTTCGTAAAGTTTCCATCAGCACGGAAAACCTCTTCCACTAAAAAAACTAGCTCCTCAGTAGTAAGCATTCCTACTAGACTCAGCTTATACAAGAACGTGACAAGAACGCAACTTACAGAGTCAACACTGTTAACACTCACTGTCGGCAATAACGAACCGGTATTCCCCACCCTATCACTCTATCAACACGGAACAAGTACATGCTTATGCCAACCACTGCTGTGAGACTTTGCATATACAGCGACATGAATGTGCTACCAACCTAACACGTCCCGCAAGGTGAGACCCGCGATGCTCGTCGCTGCGGAGAGACTTTACGGACACTCTGTATTTGTGTACAGAGGTTACCGTGTACAACCTGTCGGTGTCACTGTATAAGGAACAACAAAATTCGACATGCAAGTTGCCCTCTGGGTGTCTAATAACAAAGCTTGCACTCAGCACGCGAGGCCATACAATATTATTACTATTACTGCACAGAACAGAGAAACATGATACAATCATAAGGTTTATAAGCACTATTATGATCATGGGCGCCCGCAGGGAGGGGCAAGGTGGGGCCGTGCCCCCCCCCCCCCCTCCCGGAATTCCGAGAATGTCATTGTTCATTGTCACCAGTTTATTTCATAAATTGAAGTTTCTGATAATCAAATGACTAATGTTACAATGGAAAACTTCATTAATGTTGCTGACGCAATATGTATTTATATTCAAAAATATATGGTTTTAATGATGTCATGCCCTAGACCACCAATGGAAACAAAGCTCCATTTTTCAATATGGTTATGCCTAGTGTTAAATACCGTATGTTTACCCAACACTACCAAAAGTGGTTATGCTGGCTACTACTTTCGCCACCTCACTTTGTCAGTGACGATATGAAAGCACGTTCTGGAGATATTTTTATATATTGTAACACCGATAACGGATTTCAGCCTTTAAACGAGGTTTTCTTTGCTGAATAGTAAAACACTGGCCCTTAAGGTCGTGATTACAATATTGGGTCATTTACTGTAGTCAGGCCCGTAATTACAGGGGAGTAAACAGGGCAGCTGCGCAGGGCGGCATGTTTTACGGGCGGAAAAAATTCTGGAAAACTGTACAAAACCGCTTGGGCATTAAACGCCAAGTTATTAAAGTTTAACCCCCCCCCCCCCCCCCTCCAATCACACACAAGCAAGAGAATTATTCATTGTCGCACATTTGCAATGTTGATTATTAAGGACACACAAAACGTGAGTGTTAGTCATCTTGGTGTTCTTGCTTATGAATCTGACTTGAAAGGGAAATTGGACTAATGAAATCCTAATCTTGTTTGCAAATGACAAGGCAAGAAGGAAGCCCCTTGTTATTTAAATAATTGGTGTTTTAGCCATTGGTTGTGTAGGATATCTTTTAAAATTTAAATGTAAATTCTTTGTATTAAGTATATTTTCTATTTGTAATTTTAGTAAACATATATTTATAGTGTTTGCCACTCATAGTTAAATGCATGCTCAGTGAAGAAACAGACCCATATGTTAAGGAAACAGTAATAAATCTACATATTTAACCCGGGAGTAGCAAAGATTTTTTACTTTTTACTTTTTTTTTTTGCCCAGGGGCTTCAAGAGCCTAAAATACGGGCCTCACTGTGCTGTGTAATCGTCCAAATTTGCGTCGTTCTGCCTTACTACGATCGTTATTCGTGTTGCGAAATGCCGAATATTTTTATTCAAGGTGTGCCATAGTACTGTGGTTCTTTTTTTGAGAACAGAGCAATTATTGCTACAAATGAACAGCAATCAACCATTCTTGTAGTTCCTTAACCTGTAGTGCTTCTACGATCAAATCAATTTACAGGCTAATAGTTAAATTGTTCTGCGGTGATTTTGTGCCGTTATCAAAGCGACTGAGATGCGCACTCTCAATCAAATGTGGACGGTAGATCAGTTGAGACAAAATGGTGAGTACAATACTGATAGACTTCGTAATGTTGTAAGCTACATGATTCCAATGGAATCTTCTTGCAAGGCAATTTTCGATGCGCAACATGTCCCCTACTTATATGAGCAGAGAAGCTAATTTAATCCTAATTTAATTGGGCTTATAGTCGTATTGACAGTCTGAAAGTTACAATTCAATATAGATCAATTAGGTGATAAAGCCAAAGTTCAAGAGAGAATTGAAAATTATATGCTTCTGAAAGAAGAAAATTACAGAACAGACATTGCCAGGCTCTTAACTCGAGGATTATTGATGTGGCATTCTTAAGTACGATTGTATGATCCTGCGATGTTTGTCGATATCAAAGCGACTAAGTAAGAAATACATGATTTAGTAAGTTATATATATTTTAGTTAACGGTCAGTAATAATAAAATGAAATATTTTCTTTCTAAAACGAAAATTTGCGAAAACCATGGGCGTCACAAGTAGACTACGAGTAACTAGGTACAATACGAATTTATCACTTGGTACAAAATTCATTATGCTAAGAAGAGCAATGCGAAGTACCGGTATTCCTGATAGCTTGTGAAGAAGGGGAAACAAGATGTTCAGTAAAGAACATATAGCCTACTTTCACCTAAATGCATGGTTATTGTTATAACTCTTTGTCCTTTTCAAGGATTGAATGTTGGTTGTAGTAGCTTGTTGAAATACAACGGGCTATACGGATATTAAACTTGAATTAAACATGAATATCGCTACCTCTGTAAAAAAAAAATCATTCAATTCGGTTTCACTGTGTTTGAATTGATATGGGGAATCAATTTGCACACATACATGGCCGCCATCCACGAATTATTGGGCTGATGACCTTGTAGTTTGGTTAAAAGATTCTACATACATAAAGGTATAACTTTGCAAAATTTGGTAGAGATCAGATGATTAAGTTGGTCGTAATTTGATTTAAGATTTTAACATTTGGGTGGCCGCCATTACGTTTTCGTCAAGATGGCGGCGATATAAAACATGACACTGAGGTGCCCTTTGCTAGTTCTACCTCTATACCAAACTTCGTTCAATTCGGTTTCACCATGCTCGAATTGATAGGGGGGACAGAAATTCATAGTACACACACACACAGACTCACACACAAAAAGACACACAATTTTTGGTCCTGTGTAGATCTCATAAGTCTACTTTTCTTTTTTGCAAAAATCGAAAGTAGGCTAAAAACGTGATGGATCCGCTGTAACAGCCAGCACAAACTAGATATTTGGAAACAGTGCTATTTGAATTATTAGGCAGATTCATATGCAGGGATATTTCCACAGTTTAATTTAACTCAGTAATTTGGAAATATCTGAAAATATGTCCTCCAGTTACCGTATTTAGTTAATGGGCGAATTGGATTTGCATTAGCATTTTAATGAACTGCTTGATTTTTATATTATTGTCGATACATGGTGATACCACTATTTTTTACCTGTTTTTAAGAACTGAACATTATGACAATGAATCACAAAAGAAGAAACGTGAACTTCCATGGACAAAAACCGTGAACTAAAACAAACCATTCCTCCCAATCTTGCCATAAAGTAGCCAACGGTTTCAGAGCAGTCAAATAATGAATTTCACGAAGCAAGTAAGAAATAAAACGAAAATGGGGGGGGGGGGAGGGGTAATGAAATGATAATTATAACTTGCCCCCCTCTGGAAAAAATCCTGCGGGCGCCCATGATTATGATGCCTTGTTCATAAGAAGCAAAAGTGAACACACACTTTGACCACATCGACAGTTGTGCATAGCGCATCATCAAATTTCAAAGATTATGAAAAATTGATCCGGTTAGCTCAATTTGGTATCACTAGCATTTCGCCCCAATGTACCGTTGGGCCACTGAGTTGATATTATGGTACGCCTCACCAAGACGCTGTGAAGGTCACTGCAAGGCTACTATGATGCCTCGAGCATGAGAACTATGCTCCCTTTATTCGAAAATTAGACCACTATCCATATTGGAATAATTGCTCCCAATGGATCCAGGATTTTTACTTTTTATTTTCCAAATGATTTTAATAACACATCATCACATTTCAAAGATTTCAAAAAATTGATCTGATTACTGGTATTTCAATTCAGTATTGGGAGCGTTTCTCACCAATGTACCATTCGTGCATAAGACATGACAGAGAGTGGAAATTAATCATCATAATGGTCACTAAAGCACCAGGATCACAAAATGCACCCAGGTGTTTGAGTGTTTGAGAGGGTAAATGTGCGTGCAATGGCAACAAGAAGTACTAAAATACCAGCTGAAGTTCTTCTATGTCCAAGTTCGTGGGTTCAAACCCGGCTGAAGTCGTCGGATTTTTTAAAAGCATTAAATGTCTCTCAGTATACCATCCTTTGGAGGGGAAGTAAAGCCGGTGGTCCCATGTCATATATTAATGGCATGTTAAAGAAGCTTCCACTAATTACACTTGTGTGAAGCTACATTATAGGTTAAACATTTGAATAACGCTCTTAGGTTCCAACGTTCGTCGCCAGGAGCCGACTGCGGTGGCGTCTAGTAGTCGGTCTGAACTAGTAGTCGTTGACGGTGGCGTTTGGTGGCAAAAGTAGGAACTACTTGAAAATTCAATGTCAGCAGTCCTTACTTGAATTAAAAACAGATAAAATACACTAATACTGCCATCACAATAAATTAACATCGGTTATCAGACAGATTCTACACACACCCAAAGTACACGGGGCTACATGACCGCGTTGTCGCAGCCCCTAAACTGAGGAACCAACCGAAGTCAGGTGAGGTATAATTCAAACTCCATAAAAGGGATTTTCGATACCAGTAGTTGTAATACTGTAGTTCTGTAATTATAAATCATAAGCAGTGAGGAACTCGACAATGCAAACCCAGAAGTGATTGATATACAAAGGTGTCTGATAGAGAGAATAACAATTTGTTATTGTTCTTGATTGATTTAGGAGCTAGTGACATCGTGGTCATATAGCCCCGTTTACTTGGGTGTGTGTGTGCGTGATTTGTCTGACAACCTGAATAATACTGATTGTGGTGGCTGTATTAATGTGTGTATTTGTAATTTAGATGAGGATTGTGAAGGAGGCAGACGTGGCATCCATCTCGGCATTTGCCTGGAATAGAAGTGGGAAACCATGGAAAACCACTTCCAAGATGGCTAAGATGGGAATCGAACCCATCTCTTCTCATTTTTGCCTCACGAGCCTGAGTGTAACCCGTTCCAGCCCTCAGACCAGAACTATATTTCTTAGCAGAGCTGGGAATTGAACCCTGACCTCCAGGGTGACAGCCAAGAATGCTAGCCGTTACATCACGAGGGGGTCGAACAACAAACCATGAGGAATGTCAATGGCATCCTATCTTCACTTATTTTGAAATCTGCCTGAAATCACAGGTGAGCAAGGGAACTTCATGGAAGGAATAGTGTTTGAGCCCATAGGCAAAACAGTGCTGTAAATGATGTCTTAAGATCCTCTCCGTAATGTGAGGGCAGTGCTAGCAAACGTCGGTTGATGTTGCGTAACCAAGAGGAAATTTTGTCCCTTTCAATTACTGTAGGAGTGGTAAGTGATTTTTGAAAGACGGCAAAAATTACGACACCATGTCATACGATGTTGGCATGTCAAAGAACCCATTTGAACTCAGTAGGCCGTGTTCATAATGGCAAAATTAATCTCGGGAGTTTCTGCCAACACAAAGTTCCTCATTTCTCTACTAGAAAGCGCTATAGTGTTCAAGGAGCTTAGATATCTAACCTCCTTGACTTTCATAGTGCTTCAAGGAACAACGAAATTCAAGCTACCCTTTGGGTGTCATATAACAAAGCTTGCACCCGGCACCCGAGGCCATACGATATTATTCTTATTATTATTACTGTAGGAGTTGTTGTTTGAGTCTTCAGTCTTTTGACTGGTTTGATGCAGCCATCCATGCACCTCCCTGTCCAGAGCTAAACGTTTCATCTCTACATAGTTACCACATCCTACATATGGGGCAATCTGTTTAACATTATTCTAACCTTGGTCTACCCCTACAGTTCTTGTCCTCGACCCTTCCTTCCATAACTAACTTTGCTATTCCTGGGTGTCTTAGGATGTGTAACACCACATTTCAAATGCATCTATTTTCCTCTTTTCTGCTGTGCCAACAGCCCAAGTTTCACTTCCTTAGAGTGCCACACCCCAGACAAAGGCTTTCAAAAATGACTTCCTAATACCTAAATCTATATTCGATGTCAACGGATTCCTTTTCTGTAGAAATGCTTTCATTGCCTGAGCTAACCTACTTTTTATATCCTCTTTGCCTCGTCCATCACTGATTACTTTGCTTCCTAAGTAGCAGAAGTCTCCTAATTCCTTTTGTGGTTTGTATAACTCAAGAGTTAAGTTATGTATGAACAATCCTTCAACAAACATGTCATGGTGTCAATAAATTTAGATCAGCAACAACTAAACAAACAGACGAACTAAGTTCTATGAAGATCAAATTTGTTCTTGAATCTGTATTTATGGGGAGGTGGTACAGGATGGCTGCAAAATGTGCTACCTTTATATTCTGCTGGTTCAACTATCTCAGGCTCCTTTGTAATGAAGTGTCTCACCTTCACTCCAGAGGCCAGTCTAAAAGAAATGAAACATGACGGTTATTATCACACTCAGCTCAAGGTCAATTTTGTATTTATTGATACATTTTCTGGCACATTAAATGATAATAATAATCATCATATACTGTATATAAATCACTAAGGTGTATGTTTCACAAAACTCAAGCTCTTAAACCAGAGGCAGTTAGAAGCTGTGGTGTGTACCAAATTCTTCCAAATCATCTCAATTGTTAAGGAAAAATCTTGCATTTCTAGAAAAGTCAACTGATATATTATATTCATTTGCTTCTTAGATAATACGCCCTTATAAAGATTCTTTATTTATTTATTTATTTATTTATTTATTCATTCATTCATCGTATGGCTTTTAGTGCCGAGAGTGTCGGAGGACATGTTCGGCTTGCCTGAGTCTGTAGCTACTTCCAGCGGACACCCTTAGGGTGAGCTACAAGTTCCGTTCAATTTCAAGTAGTTCCAACTTTCGCTACCAGATATCAATGATACCTAGTGGTGAACGTTGGAACTTTGATAAAGCGTTCCGACGAAATCTAACCTAACAATTTAGCTTCACACAAGTTTAGCCTGTGGAAGGATGTTTTACATGCGATAAATCTATGACATAGGACCGCTGGCTTTACTTCCCCTCCGAAGGAAGGCATACTGAAGGATTTTAACGACTTCGGCCGGGTTTGAACCCACTATCTTGGGCACAGCAGTTCAGCATGCTACCAACTACGCCACCGAAGCAACTCTTATGAAGATGAAGGTATTTTAATAAGATGATGAGATTGTTAAACATGTTTCGCTCATCAAGCGCGCGTCATCAGATCCAAATTTACAAGACAAATGGCTCTACAAAGCCCTACCTAACCTGCAGTGATACCCACAGATGATTTCAGCCCTCCAAAAACAAAAAATAGAAACCTGTCAGAAACGTAGTAAGTGTGGTAATTATTACTAATCTATTAAGGTGTAGCTACTATTGCTGTGATTCACTAAAGCAATAAGCCCTAAACTACTGTAGAATTGTAAACTAATATGCGGAAGCACTCTACTGAGATGACAGTAAAAAGCTATATTTACGACATACGAACTAGTGTTTGTCTACTATTAATGTAGCTTGCCACGGTGGGTGAGTGGTTATCGTGACGGACAACCAACCCCAAGCTTGCAGGTTCACTCCTGGCCGTGGTAAATGATTTTTGAAAGGCGACAAAAATCATGACACGCATGTCATACGTTGTTGGCATGTTAAAGAACCCATTTGAATTCAGTAGGCCGTGTTCATAATGGCAAAATTAATCTCGGGATTTTCCGCCAACACAAAATGTTCCTCCTTTCTCTACTAGACAGCGCTGTAGTGTCAAGGAGGTTAGATATCTAACCTCCTTATCTTTCATAGCACTCCAGGGAGCGATAAAATTCGACATGCAGCTGCCCTCCGGGCGTCAACAAAGCTTGCACCCAGCACCCGAGGCCATACAATATTATTATTATTATTATTACTATTAGTGTATTGAAGGGAGCCTCCGTGGCTTAGGCGGCAGCACGCCGGTCTCTCACCGCTGGGTCCGTGGTTCAAATCCCGGTCACTCCATGTGAGATCTGTGCTGGACAAAACGGAGGGAGACAGGTTTTTCTCCGGGTACTCCGGTTTTCCCTGTCACAATTTCATTCCAGCAACACTCTCCACTATCATTTCATTTCATCTGTCATTCATTTAATCATTGCCCCAGAGGAGTGCGACAGGTCTCGGCAGCCGGCACACTTCATATCCTCGCCGCTAGATGGGGGCTTCATTCATTCCATTCCTGACCCGGTCGGAGACTGGAGCAGGCAGTGGATTTTCACTTTCATTATTATTTTTTTTTCATTAGTGTGTTGAAGGATCTTACGGTATATGATTACTTATCTGAATTGTGGAACGTCTACAGGCTGCTCAGACAACCACATTTGATGTAGCAAACTATTACTATGTAACTTTGAAATGCTTTGAATTTGATTATCTATACTAATAAGTAAAGTAGTGGTTTTGTGAGAGTTCTAGCGCCACATCCTCCTCCCCACCTCACAAGATGGTGGCGACGCGATATCTCTCGAACGCATGGTCGGATTTTGACAAATGAGGTGTCATTGAACTCGGGCTGACACCTCCTTTCCAATGGACAACATATTTCCACCCCAAAATAAAACCTACCCCTACTAGAGAGTGAAATTGTAATTTTTAGAAAATCTCTCTTTCCAATTGCAACATGTGAGAGTTTGAATGTCAATATGGAATGAAACGTTGTTCTACACAAGAGACATGTATACGGTGCATAGCCACTATGAATTAACATGCTTGTTTTAGTTTTTTGTTTTTTACGCATGCCCAATCATGGCTTTTGTAAGAGGGTGGGGGAGCGGATCCCTGTGGACGGGTCATTGTTGGCGGGTCATTGTTGACAGGTCATTGATGACAGGTCCTTCTGGACGAGTCCTTGTGGACGAGTCCTTGTTGACAGGTCCTAGTGGACAAGTCCTTGTTGACAGGTCCTTGTGGACGAGTCCCTGTGGACGAGTCCTTGTGGATGAGTCCCTTTCGTCTGATCCCTTTGGACTGGCCCATGAATTTATCCAAATTATGTCAAAGGGCTTAACTAACGGACTAATAAGGCTAGGAACTTGTATGAGGTATTGTAGGACTTGGGATGAAGCCCCCATTTAGAATGTATTTTTGACATTTTGACAAAGGGCCTAACCACACTTTTGTTAATATCTCGCGAACCTATCATGCTAGTGACTTGTATGAGGGATCCTAGCAATTGGGGCGATGTTCCCCTTTGGGGGTGAAACTATCCCCCCACTCCCAAATTGAAAAATCGATATCTTGGAAACTAAGAACCCTAAAATTATGTGTGATAGCTTTAAAAATAGGTCATAAGATATGATTTTACCACGATAGGTCATTTCACCCCTAAAATAGTAAATAGTAATGTTACAGGGAAAAGAGCGGTTAAACACTTAAAAATGATAAATGAACCTAAGATCATTTGATTTTGATGAAAAAATAGTAAGAGGGTTAAAACTACCCCCAAAATTTAAAAATCGTTATCTTGGAAATTAAGAGCCTTAAAATTAAGTGTGATAGCTTTAAAAATAGGTCATGACATACGCTTATACCATTTCACCCCTAAAACAGTGAATAGTGATTTTACAGGGAAAAAACGTTAAACGCCTAAAAATGATAAATGAACCTAAGATCTTTTGTTTTTGATGAAAAATAGTAAGGGGGTGAAAAACTACCCCAAAATTGAAAAATCGATATCTTGGACTAAGAAACCTAAAATTAGGTGTGAGAGCTCAAAAAATTGCTCATTTAATACTCTTTTACCACGATTGGTCATTTTACCCCTAAACCAATGCATGTAGATTTTACAGGGGAAAAAGCGGAACCAATAATCAGATTTGGACACATGAGGTGTTATAAGACTCAGGGCGACAATCTCTTCTTGATTTTATTATTTATTTTTTGAAATTTTGACAAAGGGCCTAACCACACATTTTGAAAATTTAGATTTTTAAAATTTTTGATTTTTTTTTTTAGATCGAGACAGTACCGGTTGTGTTTAAACGAGCATGTCGCCGATCACTGTGGCCATGTTCAATGGATGAATCGATACTTTGTGAAGCATTGATTGAAGAGGGTCATGCGACGACTTGTTTTAAGAATATTTTTATGATTTTTCCTATGATGCATGCATTTATTCAAATATCCCAAAACGGCAAGGTTACTGATGTGAGTTTTATAAACTAATAATGGGATTTGGATTCATAAGGTGTCCTATAACTTGACATGACGCTTTCATTATATGGCTTATGAATTTTCCCAAAAAGATTGAAAACAACAAGGTCATGGACTTTTGTTTCTCTTAATATATTGCAAACCCAAAAGCCTCCGTGGGTTAGGCGGCAGCACGCCGGCCTCTCAACGCTGGGTCCGTGGTTCAAATCCCGGTCACTCCATGTGAGATCTGTGCTGGACAAAACGGAGGCAGACAGGTTTTTCTCCGGGCACTCCGGTTTTCCCTGTCAACATTTCATTCCAGCAACACTCTCCACTATCATTTCATTTCATCTGTCATTCATTTAATCATTGCCCCAGAGGAGTGCGTCAGGCCTCGGCAGCCGGCACAGTTCATATCCTCGCCGCTAGATGGGGGCTTCTTTCATTCCATTCCTGACCCGGTTGGAGACTGGAAGCAGGCTGTGGATTTTCATTTCAATATATTGCAAACCCATAATGTTAGATGTTTATGGTGAGTGATGAAACATAGCTATGTAGAGAAAGAATTATTGTAGGCTTCACGTATGGTGACTGACAAGTCTTTGACCATTGAAACTTGTTTTTAAACCTGACCGCAGTACATAAGGAGTATAGGTTTCAGGCATGACATGACAAACGGTGTGTACAAAATCCATTTTTTTTTTTCGATTCAAGAATTAAGAGTAGACTATCTTTAATTGCTATTGAAGAGGGTAGCTAAGAAAACAAGATGGTGATCACACTGAACCAAACCGAACCAATACAATCCTTTTTGAATGTATAATGTTACTTGCTAACCATTTTGTGCTGCAGTGGCAAGCACTTTTGGCTCTTGCACTAGAGGCCTTAACTCGATTTAACTTTAAGGCTTAGAACGAACCAATCTAAGAAAGATGGTTATAGTGGCGCAGTGGTTAAGCTGTTATCCTTTGACTAAGGTAGACCAGGGTTTGATTTTAGATTAATACGCATGACAAAAACATATAAAAAAGCAGGGATAATGTTTTAAGACTGATTACACTTGTATATTTTTTCAAATTATTACTTGGATTACAAATACAAAGGAGGACTGGGTTCAATATACAGTTAATGCAAGTAAGATTTTTTATTTTATTTTAGACTTTGGATTTTAGAATTTACATTTTACATTTTAGATTGTACAAAAAGACCAAACCATAATGTCATGACTTTAAATTTTCGGTAACTATTTATTAAAGAAAAACATATAAGGATTTGTATTACTTGGAATTATGTTTTCTATACTATATTTTATTTTGGTTTTAGATTTTAGAAATTTGATATTGGATTTTCGATTTTAGGTAAAGACCAAACTAATATTGACTATTCATTAGACACTGGTATGTAGATAGAAAGATGATTAGACTATATGTTAAGATGAATTTTTAGGTGTTGACTGGCCTTGCAATAAGAATTGACTAACCAGACATGAGTTAACTACCAACGAAACACTTTGACGACTATGCTTGTTATTGACCAGTGAGTAGGGTTTTAGAAAAACTGTTTGCTATTTTGGGTTATATACAACAAATGCATAGACCTACTGAGCTACTATGTTTGCTAAACAAGACATTATACCAGAGATGATTAGGATTCTTATGTAGCTCAGGCAAGGAAAGCATTTCTACAGAATTTGTTGACATTGAATATAGATTTAGGTATTAGGATGTCATTTTTGAAGACCTTTGTCTGGAGTGTGACGCTCTATGAAAGGGAAACTTGGACTGGAGTAGCAGAAAAGTGGAGAGTTGAAATGTTTGAAATGTGGTGTTACAGGAGAATGATGAAGATTAGATGGGTAAATAGGGTTACAAACAAAGAGGTATTAAGACAAGTGGGAGAGGAGAGATGTTTTTGGCGACAGCTAATGAAGTAAATCGATAGGTTGGTAGGACACATTGTGCCCAACTCTAGGAATGGGTATTCCAAGATTCAGACACCTAGACAATAAGGGAAAGGCTGTAGCCGCTTTTGAAAGTTGAGATATTTGAATATCGCGCTACATTGCTTCTCGAAGTAATTGGAAAGAATTTACCGATACTTGGATGTCAAGTGACGTAGCGAGTAATAGCAGAGGTGGAGGCTATTTATTGATTAAATAGTTAACTATGGAGTAGAGACTTGAGACTGGGATCAGATTACTGGCACGGCCAAATGAAAGAGAATGCAATTAGTATCAAGTAAATCGGACCAGGGATTCAAGAGATATGAGGATTTCCAGATATCAGTTGATGCGGCGTGACCCTGAAAGTTTTGAATAAAAGCAGGCTGGCCGAAGCAACTTCAGCTCATTCTAACACAAGCAGTTGCCTAGCAAGTTGCTACGACGCTGAGCCAAGGCACATGGTTGCCGGATCTACGCAGAAGTTCTTTTCAAAGTCGTGATAGTCACGAAAGTGCTGCGCTACGAGTTGGAACTTAGTAAGTTTACGGCGAGGAGAATCACTGAGGTGATTGATTTTTCTACAGACATTGGTGGAAATATTTATATTTCTACATGGACATATGCTAGACTTTGTCTAGAATTTAGTACTTTGTCACAGTCCAGTAATAACTTAATACTTGGATGTTTAAATCCATTTCAGTCAGTTTTCATTATTTGTAACTAGTTAACCACTTCGATCTGTCAGTACACTGAAGACTAGTCTAT
The DNA here is from genome assembly GCA_946902985.2 of Meconema thalassinum. Taxonomy (NCBI): domain Eukaryota; kingdom Metazoa; phylum Arthropoda; class Insecta; order Orthoptera; family Tettigoniidae; genus Meconema; species Meconema thalassinum. The sequence goes on along the minus strand of OX336394.1, from coordinate 174,075,655 downwards.
AACGGTGGCGTTCATTAGTCTACGCAAGGGAAACTACAAGTTGCTTAGCGCATGGTAAATGGTGATATAATAAACCATGCCCAGGGAACGATCTTCAGAACAGCCGTTGATTGGTTAGACTGTCAGCGTTTTTCTTGTACTGATAAGATTACCGTGAGTTATGTTACAACTGACATATCTAAGAAGAGATCACTTAGATCTGACCCTATTTAAACAAACTGTTATGGCTTTGATAGAAGCCCATCTTAAAATGGAACAACAGTTAATTCAAACGTCGAAAGATACTACCACTATGTCTGACTAGACGGATTGTGGGTATATAATGGCGGCGGATACAAGGATTATACGTGCTTGTCCAATAGGGCATGTTGATGGATAAATCTGGTACAGACCAGGTTTACTACACTTCAAGACCACCAAGAAATGTAAGCCACATTTGAATTATATTATGCCTAGCTAATTGGAACAAACTATTTTTCTGCAGATGACCAACACATTTTATTTTTCTTCGTATTTACATCCTGCAATGATTTACGCAAGACATATTAGAGTTATTCTGAGCATTTTCAGCACTCAGAACAGTTTAGGATCGATGACCGAGCATAACGAAGATTTATTTGAATTTTTCATATTTTAGGGAATCCACGGAAAACCGTCGATGTAAAGGTTGAGTTAAATTATTTTTGTTGAGGAATGGATATTTTTTCCATATTCGAAGGTTCGAACATGTGGATTCTCACATAATGAGATGATAATTAAACACATTTAAAATGATATAAATAATAATAATAATCCACTAATAATAATAATTTTCATAATTTTTCTAAATAATTCTTGGATATTATATTTTATAATAATCATATGTATTGAGAGAGAGCCTATAAAGTAGTTTAAACATTTCTAGTTTGGAACAGGAGATTTTCCGAAGGAGAGTGGTTAACGCAAGCCCGCATTCAACCAACATTTCAGTTCTGGTTGAACAGTTGATATTTGCATTGAGCAAAGTACATTTTTCAGATAACACGGAGAGGCATGAAACGGGAAGCAAATGATATTTGTATCAAATAGGATATTTTTGTATTTATATAAAATCATGACGTAAATACACTCGAAAGTGAAATAAAGATTTTCATAAGTATGGTAAATTCACGGGTTGAACTGAATGGTAAAATAAAATAAACTTGTAAGTTTATTAATCTTCCAGTGTTGATAACAAGCAGAGGCTTGATTTATTGTATAAATTTTGGGAAGAAAATTTATGTGTGTGGAGTAGTTGAAATGCCATTCCCAGGTGCGCATGTTAAGTCGCAGGAATGAAGAGGTTTTTTCGAGCATCAATCAAATAGCAGGTTCGATGGCTCAGGTTTATAGTAGGAGTATTGGAACTACACATTTCGTCGGATGAATGACCCGAAGGTTATTTCTTGAAACCATCAGTTCTTATCTTAACCTTGTTTACGAATTCCATTTAGACTTTGATTTTGCTAGAACCCGGATTTGTCATGATAGTAGTTTATTCTTCTTCAGAGGAAGACCTTTGCCGTTGTTGTTGTAATATTGTGTTCATACACAAATAGTAGAATGGGCCACTGCCAATTAAAAATAATTCTTTAACCACGAATAATTCGAAGGATATTTTCAATCCTAGTGCCATGAACTAAATTAATTTATTATGAAGTTACAATTCTTATTTCCGCATTCTGTCGAAGAATTGCAAGTTGTAAAATTACAAAATGGCCGTAAATATAAATATTTTTTCATAATGATTCCAAGTGGAAAATTGAATAGTTCAATGGTTCAACAATTTATTGATCAAGTTGATGATTCAGAAATCATGTATTTTGTTAGGAACTTGAAGTTCATAATCGAGTCACTTCTCGAAATGTTTAATGTCAGAAGAACAATTAATTGTTGTTGTGCTTCGCACAGTTCTTCGATGCTATGCTCAAGGTCAAATACTTTTCAGATGTTATTAATATATGTACATAATATGTGTTGATTCAACGATAATAATATTTTTCGACAATATATTTTTGAAAACTGGAAAATAAGTGAAAGTTTAAAAATTCTATGAACATTTATTCTACGAGTGTTAATATCATGTAAATATTCAAACAGTGATCTACGATATTTCCAGTAGAGACAATTAACTTTGAACTGGAATTAATTATTAATAATTTTGGAACACAGTCTACAGGACTATTAATCGGACTTGTGTTTCCAAAAAGATTGTCAAATGTGTTTGGAAAATTTCTGTATATTGTGTGTAAATAAGAGTGTGGATCGCCACACGTGGATGATGCTGCTTTGAGCTTCTTTGCAGTCAATTTTAACTTCAAAATAAACTGAGATAATTTTACCAGATGTGTTATACCCAATTAAATCTCCTTCTATCCTTATTGTTGCATTGAGCCAAAAATCAGTAAAGCATTTTTTTCATTTGATGTCGTTTTTGCGATTAGCTTTAACCCATCTGGCGCCCCGGGATATTTTGATTCTCGTGCTGACTGATTATTGGTAAAATGCATATGTGGTCGTGCGGACTCCGATCTAAACGGGCACATAAAATAAGATAGATAGAGAGAGAAATGGCTTCGAACGTGGGTCCCGATTTAGACATGGTCAATCGCATGCCGATTTGAAATTGTGATAATTTTTATAGAAATATTTTGGGAGTTGAGAGATGTCTGGTTTGGATGAATAAATTAGTAGGAAACCCAATTAGTGGGGAAAATTAAAAATTTAACTTGTTTAATAATTAGAATGGGTTTGATTATTTTTGATAATGGCTTAACCATTAGGGCATCAAGTAAATTCAGTAGTAAACGTTCGATGACTGGACATACACATTATTAGAATCCAGGTGGAGGATATTTGAGAACTTGCATATTTTTTCTTGTGATATTGTGGTAAATGTAATTCGTAAAAGTAGAGAATTTTGTTTTTCCATCACGTCGACATTAGGATAAATCTCATTTTATTAGAGTGTTCCAATTAGCTATTCATGTTTCTTGTTCTAGTTATAAGCTTGTGTTTGCCAATATTGTATACTCCTAAGTTTTGAATAATAATTGAAATTATGGAAGAAATGATGAGGATGATGAGGAGTTTGGAGGAGAGTTCAAAAGAGGCTGGACTGCGTGTAGCAGCCATTATGAAAGAAAATACTGAGGCTTTGGAAAGGAAACTTAAAGAAAATTCTGATTCTTTAGAAAGCAGGTTAAAAGATAACTTGAAAGAAAGTTTAGATGAGAAACTTAAAGAAAATTCTGATTCTTCAGAAAATAAACTTAAAGAAAATTCTGATTCTTTAGAAAATAAACTTAAAGAAAATTCTGATTCTTTAGAAAATAAACTTAAAGAAAGTTTAAACGATAAACTTAAAGAAAATTCTGATTATTTAGAAAATAAACTTAGAGAAAATTTGAATGATAAACTTAAAGAAAGTTCTGATTCTTTAAAAAGTAATTTGAAAGAAAACTTAAATAGTAAATTTAATTCTATGGAAAGTAAATTTAAAGAGAATTCTGAAATTCTGAAAATGTCACTTGAGAGTAAAATGAAAAAATTACGCGAAAAAACACATGAGCTCGAAACTTCATTAGCTACTAACGCAAGTTTAATGGACGAAAAATTTCGCGATGCCGATCTTCGATCCCAAAGCTTAGCTGATAGGATAGAACATGGTCTTAGGAAAGTTGGTGAAGACATGATCGAACTAGAAGTCAGAGTGAAGAAGGAGAGTAATGAGATGGGAATTCTAGTTGTTCAACGTTTAACGGAACAATTCAAAGAACTTGTCATGGGAGAAATAAGAGAAGGTGTGATTAATGAATTGCAAACTGAAATTAAAACCACAGTTGTCAATGAAATTAAAGACACACTCAAGCTGGAGAATCAAGAGGGAATCAAGGAGATTAGGGAATCTTTGTCATCCCATATTGAAGTAATTGCCAAAGATATCCAAGCAACTCAGAAAGACATATCAGATATGACAGGGTCATTGAAAAGTCATGAGACTGTTATGAACCAGATATCCATTGATGTCAATGAGAATTGTAAAGAAACTGAAGCAATTAAGAAAATGGCAGAAGAAAACCAGAAGGAACTTGAGGCTATGAAAACTCAAATCAAGGATGAGAAACAGTCTGATCATCTGTTGAAAATGCCAAATGTAAGGGGAAAGGAACAGATACAGATAAATCTAGGAGCAGCTAGAGAAACGGATAGTCAAAGACAGGATGAGGTCAGGACAGTATTTCAATCCAACCCCATAACTGTATTTAAGAATGTAGAAGATAAGCCTTCTAAATTTTCAGGGCGAGATTCTGTGACACCCGTGGAATTTTTGAGAGAAGCAGGGGATTACCTGAAAGATTCCAAGATCCCTAAAGAAAGACAGATCCGAGTGATAGGGAAGTTTTTGGAAGGTCCTGCACTTCTTTGGTTTAGAGCTTTTAGATCCACTCTAACCACTTTTGAGGAGTTTTCTCGTGGGCTATTGAAAAAGTTTTGGTCCCCGGAAACCCAACAGCAAGTCAGAGCAGAGTTATATTCGAAGAGATTCTCGACGTCACAACCTACTCGATACTCTACGTACTTTTCTGGACAGCTGTCTAAACTTCAACATTTAGATCCGCCGATGCCAGATAACGAATTGATTACTGCATTGATACGTCAGTTTCCAGCAGACGTCCAGAGGACTTTGATCGCTGCTGATATCTATAATATGGAACAATTTGATGAAGTATTACAGAAGCAGGATCATACGAACGCTCAATTCTTCCATCAGAAGGGAGTAAAGAATAACTACGCTGTGTATGCTGTTATGGCTGATAGTTATTCTCAAACACCTCGAGAGATTCGAGAAGGGCGAGAAGAGAAAACGCCGAGGGAAGATCCAAATAAGAGAGGATGGAACCAGTACAGTAACAGATACAGTTACAAGCCATATGCGAGACCGGATGGTGGAAATCGATACAATACTCGATGGAGAAGACCACGAGATAATCAAGGAAGGTACCAGGAAAGAAGATATTATGGTCGAAACAACTACAATAACAGAGGGAATGTGGATACTCGTCAGTCCAATGAAGAGTTCAACAAGGAGACGAGGAAAAATTTGGAAGCAAGACACCAAGATAACTTGCAATTTTTGGAGCAGAGGCCCAATGAACCAGGTCCATCGGGAACACAACAATCCCGGGGGAATGGTAATGAAAAAAAAACTTCGAATTCACAGTAGAAGATAGAATTTTAAACACTTTCACTTCCAGAATTATTAAATGGCAAGCAGAGGATGATGACTTAATTCAACAGAATGACGAACGAAAAGAAATGGGTCCAAGAATTAGAATGCCAATCATATCATGCGAAGTATTCGGTATGCCTGTCGATACTTTGATTGATACTGGGGCTATGCTTTGTGTTGTGAGTGAGAAGCTTTATATTCTGTGGAAGCTCAAAGAGAATTTAGAGGAGATTCCAGTATCAGGAATTAAGATCCAAGGAATAATACCCAACAAAATATCTCTGTGTAAAACACAATTATACTTATGTATTACGATTGGAGGATGATTTCCGACATGTATTTGTTGTAATGAAGGACATGGCTTTTGACATGATATTGGGAGCAGATTTCATTCAGAAATATCAAGCAGTGATAGACATGAAGACAGAGACGATTAGATTCAAGAATACCGAAGAGATTAACTTCGAGGGAAAAGAAGAGGAAGACATCGAGGGAGATGCTCAATGGTCTCTGATTTTTCACGAAGCTGAAGGAAGAGAAATTTTCGTGGGAGCGAATGCGACAAACTGTCAGAAACACTATTCGAGAATGCGACTTATGCCAAAGGAGTAAACATAATTCTAGATTACTGAGAGAATTACCAAGGCCTATTGTTCCTTCTAAGCCTTGCGAAATCTTCGCGACTGATTTATATGGTCCTCTCCCAAAGTCTAAAAGAGGTAACCGATATATTTTGGTGACTATGGATGTTTTCAGCAAATACACCATGTTACATCCAATTCAGAAGGTAAACGCAAAATATTGTGCGAAGAGAATTAGAGACAGCGTAATTCCGGAAGCAGGCAAACCGGAATTCCTTCTATCAGATCGTGGACCTCAATTTACATCTTTAGAGTTTCGAACCATCATGAATAATCTTGGGATTAGACAATTGTTTTGTTCTATTAGACATCCAGAGAGCAATCCAGCGGAACGCGTGATGGCTGAGATAGCAAAATTTTGCCGCCTCTATTGTCCAAATGAGCATTGGCAATGGATGGATGTTCTTTCTTTAGCATCCGAATCCATCAACTCTACAATTCATGAGAGTACTGGACAGATTCCCATGTTGCTTCATCATGGAATTAAACCAACACGATTATGGGATCGAATCATCTCTATTCCACCTGAGATTGAACCAAGTCGTCAGATGAGGGAAACTCTAGCTTTAGACAAGTTAAGGAGCCAAGCTGAGAAAAGAGAGCGCAGAGTGAGAGGAAAGCGTTTTCGCAGACCCTTGCGCGTAGGAACTCTTGTTTTAGTGAAAAGACCTACACCCTCTGACGTGCAAAATCGAGTGTACTCGAAGTTTGCAAGCCTTTACGCTGGACCCTATCGTATTGTGGAAGTAAACAACAATGGAAGCTATGATGTCGCCAATACACGAACTGGTAACATCGTGGGAACTTATAATGCATCGAATTTGAAGATTTATTATTCAAGAACCAGATGATTTAATGTGTAGATAGGAAAAATAAAATTTTTTTAATTTTTATTTTTTGCTAGGTGTGGGGTGGATGTGCCCAACTCTAGGAATGGGTATTCCAAGATTCAGACACCTAGACATCAAGGGAAAGGCTGTAGCCGCTTTTGAAAGTTGAGATATTTGAATATCGCGCTACATTGCTTCTCGAAGCAATTGGAAAGAATTTACCGATACTTGGATGTCAAGTGACGTAGCGAGTAATAGCAGAGGTGGAGGCTATTTATTGATTAAATAGTTAACTATGGAGTAGAGACTTGAGACTGGGATCAGATTACTGGCACGGCCAAATGAAAGAGAATGCAATTAGTATCAAGTAAATCGGACCAGGGATTCAAGAGATATGAGGATTTCCAGATATCAGCTGATGCGGCGTGACCCTGAAAGTTTTGAATAAAAGCAGGCTGGCCGAAGCAACTTCAGCTCATTCTAACATAAGCAGTTGCCTAGCAAGTTGCTACGACGCTGAGCCAAGGCACATGGTTGCCGGATCTACGCAGAAGTTCTTTTCAAAGTCGTGATAGTCACGAAAGTGCTGCGCTACGAGTTGGAACTTAGTAAGTTTACGGCGAGGAGAATCACTGAGGTGATTGATTTTTCTACAGACATTGGTGGAAATATTTATATTTCTACATGGACATATGCTAGACTTTGTCTAGAATTTAGTACTTTGTCACAGTCCAGTAATAACTTAATACTTGGATGTTTAAATCCATTTCAGTCAGTTTTCATTATTTGTAACTAGTTAACCACTTCGATCTGTCAGTACACTGAAGACTAGTCTATAACGGTGGCGTTCATTAGTCTACGCAAGGGAAACTACAAGTTGCTTAGCGCATGGTAGATGGTGATATAATAAACCATGCCCAGGGAACGATCTTCAGAACAGCCGTTGATTGGTTAGACTGTCAGCGTTTTTCTTGTACTGATAAGATTACCGTGAGTTATGTTACAACTGACATATCTAAGAAGAGATCACTTAGATCTGACCCTATTTAAACAAACTGTTATGGCTTTGATAGAAGCCCATCTTAAAATGGAACAACAGTTAATTCAAACGTCGAAAGATACTACCACTATGTCTGACTAGACGGATTGTGGGTATATAATGGCGGCGGATACAAGGATTATACGTGCTTGTCCAATAGGGCATGTTGATGGATAAATCTGGTACAGACCAGGTTTACTACACTTCAAGACCATCAAGAAATGTAAGCCACATTTGAATTATATTATGCCTAGCTAATTGGAACAAACTATTTTTCTGCAGATGACCAACACATTTTATTTTTCTTCGTATTTACATCCTGCAATGATTTACGCAAGACATATTAGAGTTATTCTGAGCATTTTCAGCACTCAGAACAGTTTAGGATCGATGACCGAGCATAACGAAGATTTATTTGAATTTTTCATATTTTAGGGAATCCACGGAAAACCGTCGATGTAAAGGTTGAGTTAAATTATTTTTGTTGAGGAATGGATATTTTTTCCATATTCGAAGGTTCGAACATGTGGATTCTCACATAATGAGATGATAATTAAACACATTTAAAATGATATAAATAATAATAATAATCCACTAATAATAATAATTTTCATAATTTTTCTAAATAATTCTTGGATATTATATTTTATAATAATCATATGTATTGAGAGAGAGCCTATAAAGTAGTTTAAATATTTCTAGTTTGGAACAGGAGATTTTCCGAAGGAGAGTGGTTAACGCAAGCCCGCATTCAACCAACATTTCAGTTCTGGTTGAACAGTTGATATTTGCATTGAGCAAAGTACATTTTTCAGATAACACGAAGAGGCATGAAACGGGAAGCAAATGATATTTGTATCAAATAGGATATTTTTGTATTTATATAGAATCATGACGTAAATACACTCGAAAGTGAAATAAAGATTTTCATAAGTATGGTAAATTCACGGGTTGAACTGAATGGTAAAATAAAATAAACTTGTAAGTTTATTAATCTTCCAGTGTTGATAACAAGCAGAGGCTTGATTTATTGTATAAATTTTGGGAAGAAAATTTATGTGTGTGGAGTAGTTGAAATGCCATTCCCAGGTGCGCATGTTAAGTCGCAGGAATGAAGAGGTTTTTTCGAGCATCAATCAAATAGCAGGTTCGATGGCTCAGGTTTATAGTAGGAGTATTGGAACTACACATTTCGTCGGATGAATGACCCGAAGGTTATTTCTTGAAACCATCAGTTCTTATCTCAACCTTGTTTACGAATTCCATTTAGACTTTGATTTTGCTAGAACCCGGATTTGTCATGATAGTAGTTTATTCTTCTTCAGAGGAAGACCTTTGCCGTTGTTGTTGTAATATTGTGTTCATACACAAATAGTAGAATGGGCCACTGCCAATTAAAAATAATTCTTTAACCACGAATAATTCGAAGGATATTTTCAATCCTAGTGCCATGAACTAAATGAATTTATTATGAAGTTACAATTCTTATTTCCGCATTCTGTCGAAGAATTACAAGTTGTAATAATTACAAAATGGCCGTAAATATAAATATTTTTTCATAATGATTCCAAGTGGAAAATTGAATAGTTGAATGGTTCACAATTTATTGATCAAGTTGATGATTCAGAAATCATGTATTTTGTTAGGAACTTGAAGTTCATAATCGAGTCACTTCTCGAAATGTTTAATGTCAGAAGAACAATTAATTGTTGTTGTGCTTCGCACAGTTCTTCGATGCTATGCTCAAGGTCAAATACTTTTCAGATATTATTAATATATGTAAATAATGTGTGTTGATTCAATGATAATAATATTTTTCGACAATATATTTTTGAAAACTGGAAAATAAGTGAAAGTTTAAAAATTCTATGAACATTTATTCTACGAGTGTTAATATCATGTAAATATTCAAACAGTGATCTACGATATTTCCAGTAGAGACAATTAACTTTGAACTGGAATTAATTATTAATAATTTTGGAACACAGTCTACAGGACTATTAATCGGACTTGTGTTTCCAAAAAGATTGTCGAATGTGTTTGGAAAATTTCTGTATATTGTGTGTAAATAAGAGTGTGGATCGCCACACGTGGATGATGCTGCTTTGAGCATCTTTGCAGTCAATTTTAATTTCAAAATAAACTGAGATAATTTTACCAGATGTGTTATACCCAATTAAATCTCCTTCTATCCTTATTGTTGCATTGAGCCAAAAATCAGTAAAGCATTTTTTCATTTGATGTCGTTTTTGAGATTAGCTTTAACCCATCTGGCGCCCCGGGATATTTTGATTCTCGTGCTGACTGATTATTGGTAAAATGCATATGTGGTCGTGCGGACTCCGGTCTAAACGGGCACAACATACACCCAGGAATAGCAAGCTTAGTTATGGAAGAACGGGTTGAGGACAAGAACGGTAGGGGTAGACCAAGGATAGAATATGTTAAACAGATAGCCTTGGATGTAGAGTGTGGTAGCTATATAGAGATGAAACGATCAGCTCAGGACAGGGAGTCATGGAGAGCTGTATTAAACCAGTCAAAAGGCTGAAGACTCAAACAACATGTAGAGCTTACCAAAATAATGTTGTGTAATGGTAAATACTACTCAACAAACATTAATGCATTACTAAAACCCATGACACGATACCTGAGAGCTTTTCTAACATTATTTTAAGATGCCTTTAACCCTATATTAAACACCCAGTTCTCAAGACTCATAACTACAATGTAATGGAAAAAAAACAACAACAACAACAACAAATACATTTAAAAACGAGCAAGTGGTTGAGTCCATGTACACTGGAAAATTTTGTAAACACTCAAGTGCACAAAACAAATTACATTATTAACTGTCAGGTTGACCGAGTGGTTAAGGCGTTTGACTTATGTTGACATTTTCAATACAAGCAAGCAAGGATTTGAACCCCTTATCTGACATAACTATTGCTTTAACATAGCTTAGCGATACTGTATTATTATGATACTCGATACACAAACCATAGATAGAGTGTATTGTTTAAGTCCACTCTCTCTTTCTAAACTTAGCTAGAGACTGTCATTGGTTAACAATTGCATTAATAGTGGGAGGATGTAGTGATAGTATTTAAGAAAAAGCAGACAATAACCATAAAATATTTTTATTAAATTTTTTATAATAGATACACACTGAATACAACTCTCTCTATTTACCATTGTTTGATATAGATTTTTTAAACACACAACGCTTGTTGTAGATCCTTTTATAACTTTCTCCAGGTACTCTTGTTCTTAAAAACTGGGGAAGTCGCAGTGCTTTTATAGACATAAAACCCTCATCCTTTAATTTTTCATCATCATCATCATCATTTTCATTATGAATATTATCACTAATATTATGATAGTCATTGTCACCATCATTATCATCATCATCATCATCATCATCCTCAATATCACTAGAACAATCCAATTCCTCTTGTTCCTTTTCCACAGGGACCTCTTTTAAAGTCTGCGTTGCTTTTGATAGTGTTAAGGGTTTCTTAGACGTTGACAACTGTCCTAACATGACTTTTTGAGGACATGATAAGTGATTTTGAACAAACACTGCACTATCTTGAGCAGCAATATTTTTTTCTTGGACTTGCTCTTTTACCTTGGTTAGAGTATTTTGTCCATTTAAATGTGTATTAATTTGAGATTCACAATGATGCTCGTTTGAAGTAAGTACGTTGGAGTCTTTTGTTTTAATCATTCCTCGACACTTTTTAGATCGTTGTTTTGAACATCGCCAAATAACAGTTCCATTTTTATTGGTTGTTTTTACAATATATGTATGTCCTTTATAGTAGGCACATGGCTTACCATGGCTGGTTGTTGAGACTTCCATATTAACTAATACACATTAATTTAATTTTAGTAAAGTCACTTTAGTAATAATAACAGTAAAATAAATGAAGTGGATTGATATTTTTTAAAGGTGGAATTTTCAAAGTACTGTCAAGAATAATAATCACATGAACAAATTTTAGACTACTAGTGATTTACACACACATTGCTCAATGTCAAGATTTATACTGAACACAATTTATAGTGATTATGATTTTTATTGACTGTAATTGATAGTAGCCATGGTTAGTAGAGGCACTGTATACTGGGTGCGTTTTATAGCACTGTCAATTTATAGTAGGCACGATTAGTAGACGTGGTTGATACTGGACGCATTTTATACTGATTATGATTTACACTGAGCGCGATTTTTACTAGAAGCGATTTTTACCAGGTGTAATTGATAGCAGTTCATACTCAACGCAATTGATAGTAGGTGCAATTGGTAGTTGGCGCAATTGATAGTAGGCACAATTACTAGTAGGCGCGATTGGTAGTAGGCGCGATTGGTAGTAGGGGCGATTGGTAGTAGGCGCAATTGTCAGTAGGCGCGATTGGTAGTGGGTGTAATTGCTAGTAGGCGCTATTGATAGTAGGTGCAATTGACAGTAGGCGCAATTAGTAGTAGGCGCGATTGATATTAAGTGCAATTAATAGGCGCACTTGATAGTAGGCGCGATTGATAGTAGGCGCGATTGGTACTGGACGTAATTGATAGTAGGCGCTATTGATAGTAGGTGCAATTGACAGTAGGCGCGATTGATAGTAGGCGCGATTAGTAGTAGGCGCGATTGGTCGTAGGCGCAATTGATAGTAGGCACAATTACTAGTAGGCGCGATTGGTAGTAGGGGCGATTGGTAGTAGGCGCAATTGACGGTAGGCGCGATTGGTAGTGGGTGTAATTGCTAGTAGGCGCTATTGATAGTAGGTGCAATTGAGAGTAGGCGCAATTAGTAGTAGGCGTGATTGGTAGTAGGTGCAATTGATAGTAAGTGCAATTAATAGGCGCAATTGATAGTAGGCGCAATTGATAGCAGGCGCTATTAGTAGACGTGATTGATAGTAGGCGCGATTGGTACTGGACGTAATTGATAGTAGGCGCTATTGATAGTAGGAGCATTTGACAGTAGGCTTGTTTGATAGTAGGCGCCATTAGTAGTAGGCGCGATTGGTAGTAGGCGCAACTGGTAGTAGACGCAATTACTAGTAGGCGCGATTGGTAATAGGCGCAATTGATAGTAGGCGCAATTGACAGTAGGCGCGATTGGTAGTGGGCGTAATTGCTAGTAGGCGCTATTGATAGTAGGTGCAATTAACAGTAGGCGCAATTAGTAGTAGGCGTGATTGGTAGTACGTGCAATTGATAGTTGGTGCAATTAATAGATGTAATTGATAGTAGGCGCGATTGATAGTAGGCGCAATTGATAGCAGGTGCTATTAGTAGACGCGATTGATAGTAGGTGCGATTGGTAGTAGGCGCGATTAATATTAGGTGCGATTGATAGTAGGCGCGATTGGTAGTAGGCGGGATTGATATTAGGCGCAATAAATAGTAGGCGCGATTAGGAGGCGCGATTGATAGTAGGCGCGATTGATAGCAGGCGTAATTGATAGTAGACGTGATTGATAATAGGCGTGATTGGTAGACCTTGAGGTGATAACCCCTTTTGATTTGTCCCTTTGGACTGGTCCCTGTTGACTAGCCCCTGTTGACCAGCCCCTTTGGACGGGTCCTTTATGAAGGGAGTCTTTTTTGACGGGTCCCTGTGGACGGGCCCATGCATTTATCCAAATTATGTCAAAGTCACTTAACCTAACCTTGTCACATGACCTGTTCTACAAGGTTAGACTTGCTTTGAGACTGGCTATGCCGTCACAGATGAATGGCGGTGGGAGGCTGGACATTACTTTTTATTACACAAAAACATTCTCCTTAAAGTGAGAGAAAAAGTGGGTGCAAGAGTGGGTGCAAGAGTGGGTGCAAGAATGGGTGCAAAAGTGGGTGCAAAAGTGGGTGCAAAAGTCAGTGTAAAAGGGAGTGCAAAAGTGGGTGCAAGAGTCGGTGCAAAAGTGGGTGCAAAAGTGGGTTCAAAAGTGAGTGCAAAAGTGAATGTAAAAGCGGGTGCAAAAGTGGGTGCAGTTTATAGTAGGCACGATTTTTACTAGAATGTGATTTGAGTAAATGTAATTTCTAAACCCAAGTAGTGAGTAGTCAGTTGGTTTTGATCTATGCAAGCGTAAACATGTCTCATACACTGATGATGGACACTCAAGGCTTTAAGGTCAACAAAAACAAGTACAGTATATATTTAAAGAGGTGGCTATTATTGATTGCACAACACTGAATCTATTTTTGAAATTTTGACAAAGGGCCTAAGTGCACTTTTGTTAATATCTCGCGAACCAATAAGACTAGGGCATTGTATGAGGTATTGTTGGACTTTTCGCCGAAGACTGCTGGTAAACACCTATGTTCCCACGGCCTTTTTAAAGATGGCGGCTGACCCACGAGGGGTGATTAAAAAGTATTCCAAGTGGCGCTTGTCGATAGGCAAACCAATAATCAAAGAGGGGTATGACATACCTTGAGGCGATAACCCCTTTTGATTGATCCGTGTTGATTTGCCCCTTTGGACTGGTCCCTGTTGACTAGCCCCTTTGGACGGATCCTTTTTGAAGGGAGTCATTTTTGACGGGCCCCTGCTGACGGATCACTGTGGACGGATCCCTGTGGACGGGTCCCTGTTGACGGGTCCTTTTGACTAATTCCTTTGGACAGGCCCCTTTGGACTGTTCCCTATGGGTTTGCCATGCATTTATCTAAATTATGTCAAAGGGACCGGTCCAAAGGGATTAGTCAAAAGGACCTGTCAACAGGGACCCATCCACAGGGATCCGTCCACAGTGATCCGTCAGCAGGGGCCCGTCAAAAATGACTCCCTTCAAAAAGGACCCGTCCAAAGGGGCTAGTCAACAGGGACCAGTCCAAAGGGGCAAATCAACACGGATCAATCAAAAGGGGTTATCGCCTCAAGGTCTGTCATACCCCTCTTTGATTATTGGTTTGCCTATCGACAAGCGCCGCTTGGAATACTTTTTAATCACTCCTCGTGGGTCAGCCGCCATCTTTAAAAAGGCCGTGGGAACATAGGTGTTCACCAGCAGTCTTCGGCGGAAAGACCAACAATACCTCATACAATGCCCTAGTCTTATTGGTTCGCGAGATATAACAAAAGTGCACTTAGGCCCTTTGTCAAAATTTCAAAAATAGATTCAGTGTTGTGCAATCAATAATAGTCACCTCTTTAAATATATACTGTACTTGTTTTCGTTGACCTTAAAGCCTTGAGTATCCATCATCAGTGTATGAGACATGTTTACGCTTGCATAGATCAAAACCAACTGACTACTCACTACTTGGGTTTAGAAATTACATTTACTCAAATCACATTCTAGTAAAAATCGTGCCTACTATAAACTGCACCCACTTTTGCACTCCCTTTAACACTGACTTTTGCACTTACTTTTGCACCCACTTTTGCACCCATCCTTGCATCCACTCTTGCACCCACTCTTGCACTCACTTTTTCTCTCACTTTAAGGAGAATGTTTTTGTGTAATAAAAAGTAATGTCCAGCCTCCCACCGCCATTCATCTGTGACGTCATAGCCAGTCTCAAAGCAAGTCTAAACTTGTAGAACAGGTCATGTGACAAGGTTAGGTTAAGTGACTTTGACCTAATTTGGATAAATGCATGGGCGCGTTCACAGGGACCCGTCAAAAATGACTCCCTTCATAAAGGACCCGTCCAAAGGGGCTGGTCAACAGGGGCTAGTCAACAGGGACCAGTCCAAAGGGACAAATCAACAGGGATCAATCAAAAGGGGTTATCACCTCAAGGTCTACCAATCACGCCTATTATCAATCGCGTCTACTATCAATTACGCCTACCATCAATCGCGCCTACTATCAATCGCGCCTCCTAATCGCGCCTACTATTTATTGCGCCTAATATCAATCGCGCCTACTACCAATCGCGCCTACTATCAATCGCGCCTACTATCAATCGCACCTACTATCAATCGCGCCTACTACCAATCGCGCCTACTATCAATCGCGTCTACTAATAGCGCCTGCTATCAATTGCGCCTACTATCAATCGCGCCTACTATCAATTGCACCTATTAATTGTACCTACTATCAATTGCACCTACTACCAATCACGCCTACTACTAATTGCGCCTACTGTCAATTGCACCTACTATCAATAGCGTCTACTAGCAATTACGCCCACTACCATTCGCGCCTACTGTCAATTGCGCCTACTATCAATTGCGCCTACTACCAATCGCGCCTACTAGTAATTGCGTATACTACCAATTGCGTCTACTACCAATCGCGCCTCCTACTAATCGCGCCTAATATCAATCGCACCTACTGTCAATTGCACCTACTATCGATAGCGCCTACTATCAATTACGTCCAGTACCAATCGCGCCTACTATCAATCACGTCTACTAATAGCGCCTGCTATAAATTGCGCCTACTATCAATCGCGCCTACTATCAATTGCGCCTATTAATTGCACTTACTATCAATTGCACCTACTACCAATCACGTCCAGTACCAATCGCGCCTACTATCAATCACGTCTACTAATAGCGCCTGCTATCAATTGCGCCTACTATTAAACGCGCCTACTATCAATTGCGCCTATTAATTGCACTTACTATCAATTGCACCTACTACCAATCACGCCTATTACTAATTGCGCCTACTGTCAATTGCACCTACTATCAATAGCGCCTACTAGCAATTACACCCACTACCAATCGCGCCTACTGTCAATTGCGCCTACTACCAATCGCGCCTACTAGTAATTGTGCCTACTATCAATTGCGCTTACTACCAATCGCGCCTACTACTAATCGCGCCTACTATCAATCGCGCCTACTATCAATAGCGCCTACTATCAATTACGTCCAGTACCAATCGCGCCTACTATCAATCACGTCAACTAATAGCGCCTGCTATCAATTGCGCCTAATATTAATCGCGCCTACTATCAATTGCGCATATTAATTGGACTTACTATCAATCGCGCCTACTACTAATTGCGCCTACTGTGAATTGCACCTACTATCAATAGCGCCTACTAGCAAGTACACCCACTACCAATCGCGCCTACTGTCAATCGCGCCTACTACCAATCGCGCCTTCTAGTAATTGTGCCTACTATCAATTGCGCCAACTACCAAGTGCACCTACTATCAATTACGCCTACTATCAATTGCGTTGAGTATGAACTGCTATCAATTACACTTGGTAAAAATCTCTTCTAGTAAAAATCGCGCTCAGTATAAATCATAATCAGTATAAAACGCGTCCAGTATCAAACGCGTCTACTAATCGTACCTACTATAAATTGAGCGTGCTATAAAACGCACCCAGTATGCATTGCCTCTACTAACCATGGCTACTATCAATTACAGTCAATAAAAATCATAATCACTATAAATTGTGTTCAGTATAAATCTTGACATTGAGCAATGTGTGTGTAAATCACTTGTAGTCTAAAATTTGTTCATGTTTTTATTATTCTTGACAGTACTTTGAAAATTCCACCTTTAAAATATATCAATCCACTTCATTTATTTTACTGCTATTATTACTAAAGTGACTTAACTAATATTAAATTAATGTGTATTAGTTAATATGGAAGTCTCAACAACCAGCCATGGTAAGCCATGTGCCTACTATAAAGGATATACATATATTGTAAAAACAACCAATAAAAATGGAACTGTTATTTGGCGAAGTTCAAAACAACGATCTAAAAAGTGCCGAGGAATGATTAAAACAAAAGACTCCAACGTACTTACTTCAAACGAGCATCATTGTGAATCTCAAATTAATACACATTTAAATGGACAAAATACTCTAACCAAGGTAAAAGAGCAAGTCCGAGAAAAAAATATTGCTGCTCAAGATAGTGCAGTGTTTGTGCAAAATCACTTATCATGTCCTCAAAAAGTCATGTTAGGACAGTTGTCAACGTCTAAGAAACCCTTAACACTATCAAAACAACGCAGACTTTAAAAGAGGTTCCTGTGGAAAAGGAAAAAGAGGAATTGGATTGTTCTAGTGATGCTAAGGATGATGATGATGATGATGATGATAATGATGGTGACAATGACTATCATAATATTAGTGATAATATTCATAATGAAGATGATGATGACGATGAAAAATTAAAGGATGAGGGTTTTATGTCTATAAAACCACTGCGACTTCCCCAGTTTTTAAGAACAAGAGTACCTGGAGAAAGTTATAAAAGGATCTACAACAAGCGTTGTGTGTTTAAAAAATCTATATCAAACAATGGTAAATAGAGAGAGTTGTATTCAGTGTGTATCTATTATAAAATGAATTTAATAAAACTATTTTATGGTTATTGTCTGCTTTTTCTTAATTACTATCACTACATCCTCCCACTATTAATGCAATTGTTAACCATTGACAGTCTCTAGCTATGTTTAGAGAGAGAGAGTGGACTTAAACAATACACTCTATCTATGGTTTGTGTATCGAGTATCATAATAATACAGTATCGCTAAGCTATGTTAAAGCAATAGTTATGTCAGGAAAGGGGTTCAAATCCTTGCTTTCTTGTATTGAAAATGTGAACATAAGTCAAACGCCTTAACCACTCGGTCAACCTGACAGTTAATAATGTAATTTGTTTTGTGTACTTGAGTGTTTACAAAATTTTCCAGTGTACATTGACTCAACCACTTGCTCGTTTTTAAATGTATTTGTTGTTGTTGTTGTTGTTTTTTTTCCATTACATTGTAGTTATGAGTCTTGAGAACTGGGTGTTTAATATAGGGTTAAAGGCATCTTAAAATAATGTTAGAAAAGCTCTCAGGTATCGTGTCATGGGTTTTAGTAATGCATTAATGTTTGTTGAGTAGTATTTACCATTACACAACATTATTTTGGTAAGCTCTACATGTTGTTTGAGTCTTCAGCCTTTTGACTGGTTTAATACAGCTCTCCATGACTCCCTGTCCTGAGCTGATCGTTTCATCTCTATATAGCTACCACACTCTACATCCAAGGCTATCTGTTTAACATATTCTATCCTTGGTCTACCCCTACCGTTCTTGTCCTCAACCCGTTCTTCCATAACTAAGCTTGCTATTCCTGGGTGTATGTGTCCTACCAACCTATCGATTTACTTCATTAGCTGTCGCCAAAAACATCTCTCCTCTCCCACTTGTCTTAATACCTCTTTGTTTGTAACCCTATTTACCCATCTGATCTTCATCATTCTCCTGTAACACCACATTTTAAACACTTCAACTCTCCACTTTTCTGCTACACCAATAGTCCAAGTTTCCCTTTCATAGAGCGTCACGCTCCAGACAAAGGTCTTCAAAAATGACATCCTAATACCTAAATCTATATTCAATGTCAACAAATTCTGTAGAAATGCTTTCCTTGCCTGAGCTACATCAGAATCCTAATCATCTCTGGTATAATGTCTTGTTTAGCAAACATAGTAGCTCAGTAGGTCTATGCATTTGTTGTATATAACCCAAAATAGCAAACAGTTTTTCTAAAACCCTACTCACTGGTCAATAACAAGCATAGTCGTCAAATTGTTTCGTTGGTAGTTAACTCATGTCTGGTTAGTCAATTCTTATTGCAAGGAGAGTCAACACCTAAAATTTCATCTTAACATATAGTCTAATCATCTTTCTATCTACATACCAGTGTTTAATGAATAGTCAATATTAGTTTGGTCTTTACCTAAAATCGAAAATCCAATATCAAATTTCTAAGATCTAAAACCAAAATAAAATATAGTATAGAAAACATAATTCCAAGTAATACAAATCCTTATATGTTTTTCTTTAATAATTAGTTACGGAAAATTTAAAGTCATAACATTATGGTTTGGTCTTTTTGTACAATCTAAAATGTAAAATGTAAATTCTAAAATCTAAAGTCTAAAATAAAATAAAAAATCTTACTTGCATTAACTGTATATTGAACCCAGTCCTCCTTTGTATTTGTAATCCAAGTTATAATTTGAAAAGATATACAAGTGTAATCAGTCTTAAAACATTATCCCTGCTTTTTATATGATTTTGACATGCGTATTAATCTAAAATCAAACCCTGGTCTACCTTAGTCAAAGGATAACAGCTTAACCACTGCACCACTATAACCATCTTTCTTAGATTGGTTCGTTCTAAGCCTTAAAGTTAAATCGAGTTAAGGCCTCTAGTGCAAGAGCCAAAAGTGCTTGCCACTGCAGCACAAAATGGTTAGCAAGTAACATTATACATTCAAAAAGGATTGTATTGGTTCGGTTTGGTTCAGTGTGATCACCATCTTGTTTTCTTAGCTACCCTCTTTAACTAATCAATTAAAGATAGTCTACTCTTAATTCTTGAATCGAAAAAAATGGATTTTGTACACACCGTTTGTCACGTCATGCCTGAAACCTATACTCCCTATGTACTGCGGTCAGGTTTAAAAACAAGTTTCAATGGTCAAAGACTTGTCAGTCACCATACGTGAAGCCTACAATAATTCTTTCTCTACATAGCTATGTTTCATCACTCACCATAAACATCTAACATTATGGGTTTGTAATATATTAAGAGAAACAAAAGTCAATGACCTTGTTGTTTTCAATCTTTTTGGGAAAATTCATAAGCCATATAAAGAAAGCGTCATGTCAAGTTATAGGACACCTTATGAGTGCGAATACCATTATTAGTTTATAAAACTCAAATCAGTAACCTTGCCGTTTTGGGATATTTAAATAAATGCATGCATCATAGGAAAAATCATAAAAATATTCTTAAAACGAGTCGTCGCATGACCCTCTTCAATCAATGCTTCACAAAATACCGATTCATCCATTGAACATGGCCACAGTGATCGGCGACATGCTCGTTGAAACACAACCGGTACTGTCTCTCTCTACAAAAAAAAAATTAATTCAAAAATTTTTAAAATCTAAATTTTCAAAATGTGTGGTTAGGCCCTTTGTCAAAATTTCAAAAAATAAATAATTAATTCAAAAAGAGATTGTCGCCCTGAGTCTTATAACACCTCATGTGTCCAAATCTGATTATTGGTTCCGCTTTTTTTCCTGTAAAATCTACATGCATTGGTTTAGGGGTAAAATGACCAATCGTGGTAAAAGAGTATTAAATGACCAATTTTTGAGCTATCACACCTAATTTTAGGTTTCTTAGTTTCCAAGATATCGATTTTTCAATTTTGGGGTAGTTTTTCACCCCCTTACTATTTTTCATCAAAAACAAAAATCTTAGGTTCATTTATCATTTTTAGGCGTTTAACACCTTTTCCCCTGTAAAATCACTATTCACTGTTTTAGGGGTGAAATGACCTATCATGGTATAAGCGTATGTCATGACCTATTTTTAAAGCTATCACACTTAATTTTAAGGCTCTTAATTTCCAAGATAACGATTTTTAAAATTTGGGGGTAGTTTTAACCCTCTTACTATATTTTTCATAAAAAAGAAATGATCTTAGGTTCATTTATCATTTTTAAGTGTTTAACCGCTTTTTTTCCCTGTAACATTACTATTTACTATTTTAGGGGTGAAATGACCTATCGTGGTAAAATCGTATCTTATGACCTATTTTTAAAGCTATCATACTAATATATAAAAATGAGATGGTGTGTGTCTGTCTGTCTGTCTGTCTGTCTGTTACTCAATAACGCAAGAACCACTGGTCCGATTTAAATGAAATTTTGCATGGATATAGCTGATTTTCCATGTTTACATATAGGATACTTTTAATTTCGATAGTTTGCACTACTAAAAAATGGCGACCATTTTAGTGACGTAACTACACCCTTTGGTTTCAAAATTTCATATTTCCATATCAAATAAAAAGAGAACGCTAAGAAATAGCAAACGTTTGATGGCACATGCGAGCTTCAAAATTTAATTTCCTATCCGAAAGGTCCTTATCTTTTTTCGTGTATCTCCAACGGTTAGCGAGTAAAACCTAAATTTGTGCAATAAAACACGGTCAACACCGAGCGGTGCAGTATATCTCTACATGCATAAAAATTAAAGTTTGTATGTTTTTTTTCGCAATTTCTACGGAAATTTGAGTTATTTACGCGTTTCAGACTGTTTTATTATGGATGCGCGCGAAAATAATTTTTTGGTCTGTCTGTCTGTTTGTTTGTCTGTGGACAACTTTGTTCCCTTATAACTCGAGAACGGCTGGGTGTATCAACGTAAAATTTGGTACAGATATCCAACAGAGGCACGACACTAATCATTGATGTAACCCTTCTCCGTACCTCTCATAAAAGAGGGCCTACCCCCATAAAATACATGCTGAAATATGAGTAGAAGGACGAGACAAAGATCATTTTCAGCCCCTCAATGTGAGAGACAAAACTCGGGGTCCCAAAGGGTCCCCGAAATCCACATTTTAAGGCCCTAAAACCAACCATTTTTGAGATATTCCCAGAAAACTAATTTCGTTTAATAAACTAATGAACGAATGCAAGCCGGTAACCATGGCAACAGATTCTCAGAGGTCTATCTATTGCTGTAAGACGCAATGCAATTCCATTAATTACATTGGTGTGAAAGTTTGCAAACGGCTAGAAGGTTATCACGGTACCAAATTAAGCTGTAAAATTCATCAATACGTATAATGCGCTTAAGGGGGTCAAGGGGTACACTAGAATTTTTTCAAACGATTTACACCTGCGGGTATGATACGGCAGGTCTATTATATTCCTATCCCTATGTTATATTATTATTATTAGTATTATATTATGGCGTACAACGAGGAGACAAAGCCCCTCGGTGCCAGAAACAAAACTTGGGGGCCTCGAAAACTACATTATAAGGCTCTAAAACCAACAGTATCTGAAATATTCCCAGAAAACTAATTTAATTTAATTTAACAAACTAATGAAGGAATGGAAATCGGTAACCATGACAACATTATCTCAAGGGGTGGCATCCAACTTTCCATCTATTTCTGTAAGAAGCAATGTCACTTCATTTATACCTTGCCACGGTGGGTGAGTGGATAGCGTGTCGGTCTACTAACCCCAAGATTGCAGGTTCACTCCTGGCCGTGGTAAAGGCCGGACGTTTGTTTTAGACAAGTGCAAAATCTTAATGGAGCCTGGAGGCGAGTTGCTACAGTACCTGTGTTGTTATCAGCTGCCCCAAGCGCTCCGATGATTGATAAAGCTGTTTCACTCTATTGCTGAAGTATAGTCACTTGCAAATATAATGACGTTCTGTTCGTAACTACGTAACGTGTACTTCCGTGTCACACAATACTTCGACGTGGACTGTACTGTCTGCTCAAGTCTGGAATTCCATTACATCAGATCGGTGGTGACAAATGTGAAGTGATAGGGTGAGAGAGTGACTGTGTACAGGCTCACCCGCAGGCTTCAAGGTCAAGGGCAATCGTCTAAAACAAACGACCGGCCTGTACGTGATTTTTGAAAGGCGGCAAAAATACGACTCGCATGTCATACGATGTTGGCATGTCAAAGAACCCATTTGATTTCAGTAGGCCGTGCTCATAATGGCAAAATTAACCTCAGGAGTTTCCGCCAACACAAAGTTCCTCATTTCTCTACTAGAAAGCGCTATAGTGTTCAAGGAGCTTAGATATCTACCCTCCTTGACTTTCATAGTGATTCAAGGAACAACGAAATTTCGACATGCAAGCTACCCACTGGGTGTCAAATTACGAAGCTTGCACCCGGCTTCGAGGCCATACGATATTATTATTAGGCTACACTATTTATTACATTTCTGTGAAAGTTTGCAAATGGCTATAAGGTTATCACTGAACCAACGTAGACTGTATAATTCGTCAATGCAATTAAGGGGGTCAAGGGGTAACCTAGAATTTTTCATGCAATTTCACGTGCGACATATAGTACAGAGTCTATTATATCTCCAAACAGCAACATTATTTTCAAAATTCCTGAATTGAAACAGCATTTTTTGCGGCTTTTAGGATTTTGGGCCATTTGAGGCTAAAGATCCTGAATTTTCATGCACCACAAGCCTTTATAATTTACGGAAGAGGTCTACCTGTGTATGGGGACCTAACACAACGTAGAAGGTCATTTTTTATGTGAGGTGTATTGCGTTTCGTCTACAAGGCTTTCAAATCTATTTCACGTCAGGAAGTACACGTTAGGTGAATTTAGTTTGAGAGCACTTTTTAACTAATCTTTTTTTTTTGTCGACATACGGTTTCATTGTAGGGATGATTTTGTTTGATACGTATGGTAGATATACCCATATTTGGATATCTGGGTGATATGTTGTAGACAATAGAATTGTCTGTCTGTCTTTCTGTGTATCTTTACGTACGCCTATAAATCGTATTCGGATGCTTGGTGCATCGTAAAATTAGGTAGGCCTATGGTAAACATGAGTCAATACACCAATTATTTATAAAACTCCTCACCGTACTTTTCATACAGTAGAAGGGTGTATATAGGGAAAAACTTCTCAAAATACATGCTAAAATGGGCGAAATTTAAAAATTATCCTAGAAGGACGATCAAAGCATATGTTGCGCTTCTCATTGTGAGACACAAAATTCGCGAGTCTATAAGGGGTCTCCGAAAACCACATTTTAAGGCCCTTAAATTAACAGTGTGTGTGATATTCCCAG
Source organism: Meconema thalassinum (assembly GCA_946902985.2). Taxonomy (NCBI): domain Eukaryota; kingdom Metazoa; phylum Arthropoda; class Insecta; order Orthoptera; family Tettigoniidae; genus Meconema; species Meconema thalassinum. Next base: position 174,051,291 of record OX336394.1, on the reverse strand, counting down.
AAAACTAACTTCGTTTTGATAAACTTATGAAGGAATGACAAACCGTTAACCATTGCAACAGTAGCTCAATTGATAACGTCTGGTGTTAATATATAACACCGTTAGAAGAACGGGTACTTCTGCTAGTCACACATAATTTTAGGGTTCTTAGTTTCCAAGATATCGATTTTTCAATTGGGGAGTGGGGGGATAGTTTCACCCCGAAAGGGGAACATCGCCCCAATTGCTAGGACCCCTCATACAAGTCACTAGCATGATAGGTTCGCGAGATATTAACAAAAGTGTGGTGAGGCCCTTTGTAAAAATGTCAAAAATACATTCTAAAAGGGGGCTTCATCCCAAGTCCTACAATACCTCATACAAGTTCCTAGCCTTATTAGTCCGTTAGTTAAGCCCTTTGACATAATTTGGATAAATTCATGGGTCAGTCCAAAGGGATCAGACCAAAGGGACTCATCCACAAGGACTCGTCCACAGGGACTCGTCCACAAGGACCTGTCAACAAGGACTTGTCCACAAGGACCTGTCAACAAGGACTTGTACACAAGGACTCGTCCACAAGGACTCGTCCACAAAGACCTGTCATCAATGACCTGTCAACAATGACCCGCCAACAATGACCTCAACAATAACCCGTCCACAGGGATCCGCTCCCCCACCCTCTTACAAAAGCCATGAGTGAGCAAGCGTAAAAAACAAAAAACAACCATGTTAATTCATAGTGGCTTTCCACCGTATAAATGTCTCATGTGTAGAACAACGTTTAATTCCATATTGGCATTCAAACTCTCACATGTTGCAATTGGAAAGAGAGATTCTAAAAAAAATTCAATTCACCCTCTAGTAGGGGTAGGTTTTATTTTGGGGTGGAAATATGTTGTTCATTGGAAAGGGGGTGTCAGCCCGAGTTCAATGACACCTCATTCGTTAAAATCCGACCATAAGTTCGAGAGATATCGTGCCGCCGCCATCTTGTGTGGAGGAATGTGGAAGTGGAGGTGCTAGAACTGTCACAAAACCACTACTATATAAAAATGGGTTTGTGTGTCTGTGTATTACTCAATCACGCAAGAACCACTGGTCCGATTTACACGAAATTTTACATTGAAGTAGCTGATTTACCTGGTTAACATATAGGCTACTTTTGATTTCGATACTTTGCACTATTTAAAGATGGTGACCATTTTAGTGACACCACTACACCCTTTGTTTCAAACTTTCATATTTCCATTTCAAATAAAAAGAGAACACTAAGAAATAGCAAACTTTTGATGGCATATACGAGGTTTTAAATTTAATGTTATATCCGAAAGATCTTTATCACTTTTCGTGTGTCTCCAACGGTTAAATTTGTGCTATAAAACACGGTCAAAGACAAGCGGTGTAGTTGGACAAAATGTTCTATCCTTACTCTCCCTCCGCGCAGCACCTCGCCTATCCCCTGTTTTAACTGTCACCTTCACATATTAATTTATTTATTACCCATAGTGAAGCACAATACTGCTCAGCCACACATGGCTTGGATCACAACAGCTCTTCTGCAGCAGTTCCACTAAGAGGTGTTTGACCTTCCTCCCTCTCACTCCCAGTGATTTCCATATTTTCTTGCACCTCAAGAAATTCCTTTTTGCAGACGGTTGACACAGACTGGTTCCTATCCCAAGTGGCAGACTTCTACAGGGCGCCAGGAAATGTTCTCCTCAGTGACCACGGGCTTCTGCCAGAGGTAGCATCAGCAGCACGGTGTCCTTGACAGGGTGAATTCCACACGTGTGGGCTGTAGGCTGTCGAAATGATCAGTGTGCATTGCAATAAGCGAGCATGTGTGTCATCAGCACTTCCAGCATCAGTTATGAATGGCTGTGGTGAGTACAAAGTTTACTGTTTGTTTGTTTGTTTGTTTGTTTGTTTGTTTTGATACAACGTAACTACTGATGCTAGCTCTCGCAGTAGCCCGTAGTCACTGCGGAGAACATTTCCTGGCGCCCTGTACTGTACAGGGATACAAAAGTAAATTCTATGACAAGAAAAAGTCTCAATCCTGATGGTGATTATGTGGAATAAGTAGTGCAGCACTTGCTGTATCTGCTACAATAAAGTGTTTTCTATGGAATTGTGTTTTCTTTTGTAGACAACCTGGGAAACTTTTTCTTCTTCTTCTTCTTCATCTTCTTCAATAGTCCATAACAATATACCTAAGTTAGATATATATAAATCTCGATCACAGGTTATTTTTCACATATTCCAGTGATTGGAATGGTTTTTGTGTTCACCGATTGAAAGCTACATTAATCGTTAATATTATTTATTTATTTATTTATTTATTTATCGTATGGCTTCTAGTGTCTGGAGTCTCCAAGGACATGTTCGGCTCGCCAGAGCCTGTAGCTGCTTCAATGTGGACACCCACAGGGTGAGCTACATTCCTGTTCATTTCAACGAAATCTAAATTACAATTTAGCTTCACACAAGTTTAATTAGTGGAAAGTTCTTTTACATGCCATAAATCTATGACATGGGACCGGTGGCTTTACATCTCCTCCAAAGGAAGGAATACTGAAGGATTTTAATGCTCTTAAAAATTCTGACGACTTTGGCGTGTTTGAACCCGCGATCTTGGATATAGAAGCTAGCATGCTAGCAACTACGCCACTGAAGCCGCTATATTAATTGTTAATACGGTGGCTTCAAAGCTATCTGATATAGTATTTCCAAGATCAATGGTGTTACCTGATGGTGGATGTCCTGCTGTCTCTTGGGGCAATGATGCGCTGCCTATGAGAATAGGATTGACCTGGAATCATCAACGCCATCTAGTTTTATAAAACACTATTGAACTGTTAAGATCTTGAACCATAATCATAAGTTTAAAGGAACACATCCTCCGCAGGTGACTTGAGTGCCAATTTGAGCCTAATTTTATTTTATATTTGCTTTTCACTGTGGACATGCATAACATATTCATGATTGTTGGTGTATGGGCTGATATTGAACTTAATAAAACTATGAATTAAATGTAGAGGTCCAAGAATGCTACCCTGAGGGATGCCTTGTTTTATAAATACTGGCCCAGAATCCTCATTTCTCACGTCTACTTCTTACGGTACCTTCTATTATTTATCAGTGCCACAACCAAATATATGACCCTAACTCAAGTCATATTTTCTTTAATTTATATACGAGTCTTCCATAATATATCCCATCAAAAACGTCTGATTACTAGGTAATCATTACACAATCTTTGTGTAGATATTCTGCTGCCTCATGTTGAAATCTTATAAGATGGGTATAATGAGAATATCCCTTCATGAACCTAATTGTAATCTACGATGGCTGCTTTTTAAGTAAGGGCCATTTTTTAAAAATTAACCGAACATTTTATTCTGAAACCACATTTTTTTTAGGTTTTACATACCTTTCTCTATTTATCTACATAGTTGCCTTGTTTATTTAGGTCTCCCGTGGCTCATGATCGCGAGATTAACGGTCACGTTAAACTACAAGCTTCCTTCCTTTTTGCTTTGTTTATTTAGGCACTTGTCATACCTTAAAACTAAGTTCTGCAATCCCTCTGCATAAAAGTTTGCCGCCTGCTCCGACAACCAAGAATTGACACTTGAGGAAAATCCATTGATAGAGTGGTTATCATGAATCTTCGGTCCTCGTGAATTTCCGTGTCAATTGCAGTCACCAAGTCATCTGTGATCACAAACCTGAGCGTTCATCGACATGAACATTTTCACTGCCACTTTTGAACTCCCATACCCATTTTCGCACTTTACCTTCCGTCATTGCATTATCACCATACATCTCACAAAGCTGACGATGAAGGTCTGCAGACGACATGTTTCTTGCACTCAAAAAACATATCACAGATCGTAACTCACACGCAGTGGGCGAATCAATAATCTTGAACATTGTAAAGATGCACAGTTCAGCGTACAGGTTAGCTACACAGCTGCAACTGACGCCTGCTTGTTCGCAAAGGATGCCGGGAGGTAGTGCGCGCACTTGTTGTGGCATGCGCACTAACTACGGGCTGTTTAAAAAACGGCCCTTACTTAAAAAAAATAGCCCTCATAGGTATTCCAAGATGTTCTGTGTACAAAAAAAATCGTGGGTTTACCCAGATTACTGTATTTCATAGGACAGGTAATGCCACATAGTCAATGTGCAAAAAGCTATTTCAGGCTATTTAAGGAAGGAAGGGCTGAGGGCAAGTACTGTAAAGGTAGACCCAGGTTAGAATATGTTAAAACAGATTGCCTCAGATGTAGGATTGTGTAGCTATGTAGAGACAAAATGATTAGCTCAGGACTGGGAAGTATGGTACAGAAGACTAGGAGAAATTGAGTGAAAAATTATGATATTCGAAAGGAAGTGAATGTACAGAAGCTAAATGATAAGCTGGAGCAGAACAGATTGAGATGGTATGGACATGTGAAAAGGATGAGTGATGAAAGAATGCAGAAACAAGTGATGGAGAGACGGATGACTGGAAAGAGAGGACGAGGAAGACCTGGAGTATGGTGAATGAATTTGGTGAAGGACAGTGTGAGAGAACGAAACCTGGAGTGTAGTTCAGTGGTTGAGGAAGGATAGTGGACAGACACGAGTAAAGTGGAGGGGTGTCATATTTGCTCTGACCCGGCTTAGGCTGGAAAACAAAAATTATTGATGATGATGATGATGATGACGATGAAGCAGTAGATCTGTATAAGTACATGAGACTTACGAGGTCGAGGCTCTAAGTCATCGGATGGTATTCCGTCATACATTGCCTCCAGTGCACGCCTGGGCCTGGAAAATGAACAAGAATTACAGCTACATCACAACTCATACTTTGACAAACTGCTAGGAGATTTGGCAGATCATTGAATCATGACATGGGGCACTGAAGTTTAATAATAAGGGGAGAGAGGATGAATTACTCAGTTGTTGTTAGATTTAGGTCCAAAAGAGGTATGTGTGTAACCTCACAAAGGCATTGTGTCCCTAAGCGACATATCTATTGTAATACATTTACATTGGAGACGGATCTGGTGATTGTGTTGGTCAGGGAAGTGTTTTGCTTTGCATAGACATATCCTTGAGAGAAAAATGCAGTTCCGCTCATCCCAGTTGAAAAGATATCTAGTGATCTGTTGAGAGGACAAGCCACTACCACTCTTGTGAAACTTTGAACACTCACTACCCTTATTGAGGCAGATGTGTTCTCACCTCTCAGGCTGCTCCATGTAGTGGGAGTTCATACCATGTCTGTCATGCAGGTGCGCAGGCCTCGGGCTGTCTGTAACCAGAGAATGTCACTGAATGAAAAACGACTGAAAATTATCATAACTATGATCCCCACAGTTAACCCTTCAATGATCCCTCTCGAAAATGTAACACCAATAATTGCGTGGATTACAATTGTAGGCCAATTTAGGTTTTGATGTTTTGATTTTATAAGAATCATGGAGTGTGATAAATATACTAATCAAGGACAAATACATGTAACGTCATATATTTGGTCACAGCATGAAAAACTTATTTAGTATGAACTTTTGAAAGAAATTTGGTAATTGAGTAAACACATGAACTATTTTCACGCAGATGACTATATTTCTACAATTAAGTGTCCATAATATATTCAGTTTCCCAATTCTATACAAGCAAACCAACGCAGTTCAAGTGTAGTTTCGTAAATAGTCGCGTGGAGTAGAGTTGTAATCCAGTTAACTCTTTGGTATGCCACTGACATGCTAGTGGTCATCGATGTAATATTTCAAGGTGATGGTTGGTTCCTCAGTTTAGGGGCTGCGACAACGTGGTCATGTAGCCCCGTGTACTTTGGGTGTGTGTAGAATCTGTCTGATAACCGGTGATAATTGTGATGACTGTATTAGTGTCTGTTTTCTGTTTTTAATTCAAGTAAGGACAGCAGACATTGAATTTTTCAAGAAGTTCCTGCTTTTGCCGCCAAACGCCACCGTCAATAACTACTAGTTCGGAACTTGGCTACTAGACGCCACCGCAGTCGGCTCCTGGCGACGAACGTAGGAACCTAAGAGCGTTGTTTGAACTTAACCTGTAATTTAGCTTCACACAGGTGTAATTAGTGGAAGGTTCTTTAACATACCATAAATCTATGACATGGGATCGCCGGCTTTACTTCCCCTCCGAAGGAAGGCATACTGAGGGATTTTTAACGCTCTTAAAACATCTGACAACTTCGACCGGGTTTGAACCCGTGAACTTGGGCATAGAAGCTCAACATGTATTTCAAGGTGATTATAGTGGGGAGACTTTCTAGGAAAGGTACTGAACAATATGTAGCAAAATCTAGTGTATTATGTTCGCAGATATAATGCAAATGTACCTGGATTACAATAGTAGTCTAAACGATCAACGGAGGGTTAAGACTTTAACTGAAACTGAAATTTAATTACATTAGCATGTAATAGATGAGTTAGCATTACTAGCACCTGAGGGTTTCTGTTTAAAGGGGATTGCATAGTGAGTTTGTATGAGGTCAGGTCATATTGTGCAATTAGCCGTCATGTGGGGTATGCAGATGTAGCAGTGGCCCAATATTGCAACCAATGGGAACATGAGGACACTCACACATGTCGTGAAAGTTTCCATCACCCAAGACAGACCACAGTTAGGTAGATCTTTGAACTTTGCACCAAGCTTTATACAGTTCCATGGTACTTACGCCTGCCATTCGGCTACATATCGTGGACCCTGTGTCCTCCTACACCATCAGCTGCACTAGGGTTTCACCATCCCATGCTTTTACGGACATTAATATCAGAGCACTGATGGCTGTGTGTGGAGTAGTGATGTAAGCTGGAGATATGGACTGATGATTAGTGGTGTCATGATATCACGCTCAAGGTGAATCTTGGGCAGGATTGGTCATCATGTTTGTGTATGTAGACAGTTGCATAATTTATGTTGATTACATTTTATTTCACGAATATATATATACATATTACTGTACCCCATAATGTCCACAGAATGCTAAGTCAGAGATCACTAAATGGAAAATGGTTGTCGTGGTTTCTATGGTGTCGGGGAAATTGATAATTCTAATTTCAGATAAACTCCCAGACAAAAACATATTAACTATGTTAAATTGAGGAGTTCAAATGGAAAACCATGAAAGTGCCACAGAAATAAAAAAATATTTTATTTGTGGAAATCACGGTATGCACCACGCTGAAGAAGGTGGTAAACAGTGTACGTGCGTAAGGCTACACCATTAGTTGCTTCAGACATCGCAAGGAGGCGTTGCTGTTTCATGCGCCGTGTATATGCCCAGCGTTGTGAAGTGGAGAACCAGGAATGTGCCATCGCCATTACAGCTGGTTGCTGTGTTGGCTTTTGTTCTAAAACAACGCTTGCGACTGTTCCGGTATTTTTTGTGCTAGCATAAGTGAAGAAAAGAAGAAGCAGGACTTGATGGCAATGATCCCCTTTTTGCCTGATGTTCTTCATAGGAAGCTTTATTCGAAATTGTGTGGGCTCCAAGCGGAACGTGGAAGTAAAGCCAGTGATGAGGACTAGAAAGAGATGTCTTCATACAACGTCAGTTAGACTTTAGTTTAGACCAGGTAATACATACAGTACATTGAATCCAATGTGCTTCTGAAAGTGAATATCCATGCTACTTTGTGTTTTCTTTCGTTCAGGCATTGTCCGTAGCATACAGTGGAAAACCATGTAAGTACCAATTTCCACCGGAAATAGTTTTTTTGTGAATTCTGAACAATTTTGTGTTTAGCACTTACATGGTTCTCCATTTGAACTCCTCAATTGGTGTAAAAGACAATCTCTTATTGTATTGATTCCCAACCATTCATACCTTAGTTTTGGTACTCACATGATGGTATATTCGGATGACCTTCACATTCCACCCTGCAAGATAAAAGAGAATAGAATTTACTAAATGGAAACATGTCCTAAACCAAAACAGGTGCTTGATTTGATGTGGCCAATATATATTTGCATTTTATAACAGATTATTAGGCAACACTGAAATACAGGGTGTATCAAAATGAATATCGGGGTTTTAAGGCTTTGTAGTATTTATTAAAGTTAACTTACAATTATAAATAATACAGTACATCAAATGAAAGAGCAGCTCAAACAGTGTGTCCTACAAGTGTCCAATGTGAGCACCGTTCGTCACACGGCACACATCGAGTTGACAGCTGAGTTCGTCCCAAACCTTGGCCAGTGTCTCTGGAGTATTGTTGCAACAACTGCTTCAATCCTGTTAGGTCAGCAGGTAGCGGCGGCACATACACATGATCCGTTATGAACCCTCAAAGGTAAAAATCGCAAGGCGTCGGATCGGGTTAACGTGGAGGCAATGCGAAACAAGCTCTGTCATCCGGAACGTAATACGGAACGCACGTTGCACTGTACTGTAACTGAAGATTCAGTTTTTGCAAACTGTAAACCACCAAGAACTTTCTGCTCCCTAGTCGCCATCTTGGCTACTAGCGCTCCTAACGGAAGACGGAGGAACCAGTGCCTGCGATGCGCACAGGTACGAACACTTGTAGGACAAACAGTTTGAGTTGCTCTTTCAATTGATGTAATCGTACCGAGAAAGCAATTTTTATGAATGATCGCTGTTCCAAACTGCTTACATCCATCTTGTAGCACAGCCAAGCTCAGAATGAACGTGCATGGCACTGCTTCCTAGCCACCTGCACATACAGTCGCCTTCTATTGGGTGAATTCTGTGCTGTTTGCCACGGGGTTTCGAATGTCGTCGCCTTCTATCGGGTGAATTCTGTGCTGTTTGCCACCGGGTTTCAAATGTCAACACTGGAATTACCGTGATGCCATATGTTCGAAAGATATAACATAGTTGTCATGACTTATGGAATGACCCTCGTATTATATTTTAAAAACTATTTATTGACTAAGGTGTATAAATTTAATGTATTTTACTTATACAGTGACATTCTTTTGCTGAAGCGGGGCCGACCACCGGCTGCCGGGCGCTCGCGCCTTCCGCCAGCCAACCGAGCTCAGGCCGCAAGGTTCCATGGAGGCGAGCTAACCAGGGTCATTAAAGTCATTAAGTAACTAAACTTTCATCAACGAGGGTGAGAAGTATCGATGCACAGATAAGAAGGTACTGGTAACATAAACAACAGCTTCATACAAGGTTTAATTGAAGAAGCACAGATGATTTTCTTTATTTCTTGGGAATTTGGATGATCTCACGTCACCAGTTAAAGGTTAGAACTTGCCTTTTCACAGAAGATGCTGAAAATGTTCTCATTCACCTGACAGACAGGAACTTTAGAAGTTACATCGTTACATTATGTAACTACTCCACTACCGACTGCGTGTTTACTGTAATTAATCGAAGCACGGACCTCAGCCCGTTTGACGTTTAATTGTTGGGTAATTTAAAATACAAAGTGTACAGATCAATTACCAGTACTCTAGTGGAGCTGGAGAACAATATACGGCAGCAGATATCCCTCACAACAGAAGGGAAATACAATGTGTAAATGCTAATTTATTTACACGGTACAACGCCTGTCTGTCAGCTGAAGGAAAACACTCTCAGCATCTTCAGTGAAAAGGTAAGGTCTTTAATCATGAATTGCTGGTGAATTCACCATTAATTAATGTACATTGTTACGGTTTCCACCTGCGTGCAATCTGCGGACCAAGCTCGGATGGCTCTCAGAAGGCGTGCGCGCCCGGCAGCCAGCCGCCAGCCCCGCTCCAGCAAAAGAATCACCCTGTATTATAACGTCAATAAGGGAACCTTCTCAATATGATTAATTTCATATCATTACATAACTAAGAAATTCATAACTCTGCCTGACAATAATGGTGACAATCAATAATTGTGTCACACTGTTTTTTTTATCGTTAGCATGGTCAGTATTCTCTTTCTAAACATAGTACTGTGATGCAGTACACACTGCGTCTACTGGCTACAGTTCTGCCAGTTCAATGCCGTATGGCACTAGGTTGATGGGATCATTTCATTCCAGAGAGAGTTTCCTCACCCACTGTGCCTACCCATTCCAAAGAATATTTTCCATATCAAACAGGTATCAACAATAGTCTATTTGAAGAATATAGCAGGCACTTACCAGTCTTCTTTGACTTGATCCTTAGAAAGAGCTGAAAATGAAAGAAAACCTTTATACTTTATTTCCTTAATGTATCATCATCATCATCATCATCATCATCATCATCATCATTCTTGTGTGTTGTTGTGTGTTTGAGTATTCTGTCTTTTGACTGGTTTGATGCAGCCCTACATGCTTCCCTGTCCTGAGCTTATCTCTACATAGCTACCACACCCTACATCTGAGGCAATCTGTTTAACATAGTCTAACCTTGGTCTACCCCTACAGTTCTTATCCTTAACCCTTCCTTCCATCACTAACTTTGCTATTCCTGGGTGTCTTAGTATGTGTCCCACCAACCTATCTCTTCTCTTCATTAGCAAACAACTCTCCTCTCTCAATCGTCTTAATATCTCTTCATTTGTAACCCTATCTACCCATCTGATCTTCATCATTCTCCTATAACACCACATTTCAAACGCTTCAATTCTCCTCTTTTCTGCTGCACCAATAGTCCAAGTTTCTCTTCATTAGCAAACAACTCTCCTCTCTCAATCGTCTTAATATCTCTTCATTTGTAACCCTATCTACCCATCTGATCTTCATCATTCTCCTGTAACACCATATTTCAAACGCTTCAATTCTCCTCTTTTCTGCTGCACCAATAGTCCAAGTTTCTGTTACATAGAGTGCCACGCTCCAGACAAAGGCTTTCAAAAATGACTTCCTAATAACTACAGTAAATCTATATTTCAAGTCAAAAGATTCCTTTTGTGTAAAATGTTTTCCTTGCCTGTGCTAACCTACTTTTTATATCCCCTTTGCTTCATCCATCACTGTTTATTTTGCTTCCTAACAGAAGTCTCCTTTCCTTTAGCTTTTCACCTACCAATTCGACGTCCATATGTGTTTCTGATTTCTTTCAACTCATTATTATCAATATTATTACTATTATTATTCAGTTGAAAAACTGAATACATGTAACAAAACATGTAGGAATAAGAACGAGTAGTTCTGTGAAGAACTAAATAGCCTATTTGCATATATCCGCAAATGTATATGAACACAAATCTAACATGGGGACGACGTGAAGTTTAAATATTTATGTGGATTTTTCTCGCGACTTAATTATCTGAGCACAGTGAAACTTGGCACGTTAAATTTTCTTAGAGCGATCAATATACTGGCGTATAATTTAATTAAATTTCTATGAGAACTTAAAAATGGCGATAGTGCTAAATTTTTAAAATCACATTCATATTTGAGTCGTCCAGTTGCAAAACTCGTTTAATCCACTTGTGAATAAGAATCATTTTCATGAGAAACTTTTGTGTTTGTTGTTTTGTACTTTTTGCTTTTTGCTTTGTGTTTTTGGTTTTGTGTTTGCTTTGAGCTTTTTCTTTTGAATTTTACTTTTTGCTTTTCTTTCTTGGTTTAGGTTTTGTGTTTGTTTTCTGCTTTTGCTTTTTGCTTTGTGTTTCTTGTTTTTTGTTTTCTGCTTTTGTTATTGAATTTTTCTTTTTACTACGGGTTTTTTAATTTGGTTTTATGTTTGTTTTCTGGAAAATCAGAATAAAACAAAACAAAATAAAGCAAAACAAAATAAAATAAAACATAGTAAACAAAATCAAAATAAAACAAAACAAAAAACAAAACAAAAATTAAATAAAACAATTTAAAACAAAACAAACCGAAATAAAATAAAACAAAACAAAATCAAAATAAAACAAAATGAAATAAAAATACTTAAACAAAATAAAGTAAAATAAAATAAACTAATTAAATAAATAATTTTACGACATGATCCTTATTCACAAGTGGATTAAATGAGTTTTGCAGCTGTACGACTCATTTCTCGTGTCATAAACAAGTGATAAAAATTTAGGTTGGTATAATGAACCATGATTATAATATTCATCTGTTGCCATATAGGCTAATTCTATAGCATAAACAATCGAACATGGCGTCCATACGATACATTTTACTGGTTCTCAATATCTGTGAAACTATTTAAGCAATCATTCTGAATTTTGAAGGGTGTTAAGGGACTGTAAAGTTAGGACGAATATAAGACTTTCCATATCCTAAGAAACACAAAAACATACTACTGTAGTAGCCAAATGATTTTCAAATATTTAAAATAACTTTTCTGGTGATCTAATCACCGAAGTGCAATGAAACTTAGCACAGCGAATCTTTATTCAGAGTTTAGTGTAGAGACATCTAATAATGTTCAATTGTTTTCAAAATTCAAGTTGCAAGATCTTGAAATTTTAAAACCTTATTTTTTATCTCTCGTATCTTATTTAGACTATAGAAAATATGATTCGTATGATGGGGTGTGCAAACAATTATTACATATTGGCACTGAATTCTTTAGGTTACCTTTTGTAATTCATAGAAGCCGTGCATGTGACTTTTCTAAAGATTAACTCCCGTGGTTTGTTACAGAAATATGCCATCTCACGGGAAGAGTCTTAATCACCCATGTTGAAAGCTATGTATTCCAGCACATAACTTCTTATTGTAAAGGCGTTGTGAAGACATAGGTCGTGAACCAAGGTCTATTTAGTATATCATATGGAAGATCCTTTTAATATGCCTGAGATTTTTATTGGAAAAGATCAGTGGGATACATGAAAGTAGGCTATTTAGTTCTTCACAGAACTACTTGTTCTCATTCCTATTCCCACTCTAATTATTCAAATTCCTATTCCCATTATTCTTATTTCTACTCTTACTTTATCTTATTCTTATAGCGACCATCGATTGCTGGTAATGAACCTGAGAGGGAGTAAGGAGAAGAAAGGGACTGAGAACCAGGAAAGACGTATAAGGATATGGAAACTGAAAGAAGGGGCAGAAGGGTCGAGTACCTCAAAATGGTAAAGGAAGGAATTCCAACAGATGAAGAAAGAGGGATGGAAGAGGAATGGGCTAGATTAAAGAAGACACTAGTAGGTGCAGCAGAAGCAGTATGTGGGAGGACAAGTAGTAAGAAGAGGTGGAAGGAAACACCATGGTGGAATGAGAAGACAAAAGATATAGTAAGGGAAAAGAATAGAGCCTTTAGGAGGTGGTATCAAAATAGGACGGTAGAGACAAGAGAAGAGTACCAGGAAAGAAAGAAGGAGGCGAAGAGAGTAGTGGCTGAGGAGAAAAGAAAGTGGATGGAAGAGTGGACAAAGATGATGGAGGATAGTGAAGGTACAAAAAAGGTCATGTATGGGATGGTAAAAAATAAGAGGCGGAAGGATCCTACGGATTATGTTCGAATGGTGAACAAAAGGGGACAAGAGATAGAAAGTAGAGAAGAACTGAAGAAAATGTGGAAAGAATGTTTTGAAGAACTTCTGAACCCAAATGGAAACCACGGCGAGGAGGAAGAAATCGGGGAAGAGGAAGATGAACTGCAAACAGAAAAGGACTTAACATGGAAAGAAGTGGAAGATGCAGTGAACAAGATGAAAGGAGGGAAGGCACCGGGTGTGGATGAGTTGAGTGTGGAGATGGTGAGAGCAGCAGGAGAGGTGGGGATACAATGACTGTACCGAGTGATGAGGACAGCATGGAAGGAAAGGAAGACCCCAGAGGACTGGAAAGAAGGAATAATTGTCCCGATCTTCAAGAAAGGTAGTAGAACAGATTGCAGAAACTCTCGGGGAATAACACTGATGAGTCATTGTGCAAAGATCTTCGAGAAAGTTTTGGAAAAGAGAATTAGGACAAGGATAGAAGGAGGGATGAGGGAAGAACAACATGGCTTCAGAGCAGGAAGGTCCACAGTGGATTTGATTTTTGCTGTAAGGCAGTTACAAGAACAGCACTATGAGTATGGAACAGATCTACTGATGGCCTTCCTGGACATTGAGAAAGCATATGACAGTGTATACAGAAACAAAGTATGGAAGTCCCTGGAGGATAGAGGAGTAGAGAAAGGGACTATAAAGAGGATAAAGGAGATGTACAAGGGAAGTGTGAGCTGTGTGAAAGTGGGAGCAGAGAGATCGGACTGGTTGGAACAGAGAAACAGCCTGAAACAAGGAAGTGCACTGTCACCTTTACTTTTCATTGTGGTGATGGATGACATAATGTCCCGAGTGGCACAAGTAATTGGGGAAGGAAAATATGAAAGCAATGGTGTTTGCAGATGATTTGATGATTTGGGGAAACAAGGAGGAGGAGGTACAGGAACAGTTCGACGTGTGGGAAGGAATAATACAAGGATATGGGATGAAATTTAGCATAAACAAGAGTGAGATGGTGATCACAACAAGGAAGAAGGAAAGAACCACAACGGGAATAACAGCTGAAGAAAGTGGAGAGTTTCAAGTATCTGGGAAGCCTGATACAAGATAATGGAAGAAACGATAGAGAAATAAATGAGCGGGGGAGGCAGGCAGAAGCATTTCGGAGGAGTGTGAGAAGCATGTTATGGAGCAAGGAGTCCCTCAGAACATCAAAAAGATCATATATCGGACGTACTATGTCCCTATCCTGACGTATGCCTCAGAGACCTGGGTTAGGAAAGGAAGGGAGAAGAGCAAAATACAGGCCAGTGAGATGAGGTTCTTGAGAAGCAGTATTGGAGCTACAAAGATGGACAGAATAAGAAATGAGAGGACCAGAGAATTAATGAAGGAGGAACCATTACAGGATGATATAGAGAAGTCTAGACTTAGATGGTATGGACATGTAAAACGAATGGTGGAGAAGAGGATACCCAGGAGGATACACGAGACGAAGTGGGAAGGAAAGAGACCGAGAGGAAGACCGAGAGGCAGGTGGCTGAAGGGGGTGAAAGAAAGCGTGAAGAAGAGAGGAGAAGACTGGACAAGGGTGGAGGCTGAGAGATGGTGGGAAGACAGAAGATGTTGGAGAGGCTTGTGTTCCAAACAGACCCGGCCAGTGGCTGGAAACTGTGCAAGATGATGATGATGACTTTATCTTATGCTCATTATTGTAATTCCCATTCCCATTATTCTTATTCCTATTCGCACTCCCATTATTTTTATTCGTATTCTCATCCCTATTCCCACTCCTATTATTCTTATTCCCACTCCTATTATTCTAATTCCTATTCTTATTCCTATTCGCACTCCTATTATTCTTATTCCTATTCTTATTCCTATTCCCACTCCTATTATTCTCATTCCTATTCTCATTCTTTTCCCACTCCTATTATTCTTATTCCTATACTCATTCCTATTCCCACTCCTATTATTCTTATTCCTATACTCATTCCTATTCCCACTCCTATTATTCTTATTCCTATACTCATTCCTATTCCCACTCCTATTATTCTTATTCCTATCCTCATTCCTATTTCCACTCCTATTATTCTTATTCCTATCCTCATTCCTATTCCCACTCCTATCCTATTATCCTTATTCCTATCCTCATTCCTATTTCCACTCCTATTATTCTTATTCCTATCCTCATTCCTATTTCCACTCCTATTATTCTTATTCCTATTCTCATTCTTTTCCCACTCCTATTATTCTTATTCCTATCCTCATTCCTATTTCTACTCCTATTATTCTTATTCCTATACTCATTCCTATTCCCACTCCTATTATTCTTATTCCTATCCTCATTATTATTTCCACTCCTATTATTCTTATTCCTATACTCATTCCTATTTCCACTCCTATTATTCTTATTCCTATACTCATTCCTATTACCACTCCTATTATTCTTATTCCTATCCTCATTCCTATTTCCACTCCTATTATTCTTATTCCTATACTCATTCCTATTCCCACTCCTATTATTCTTATTCCTATCCTCATTATTATTTCCACTCCTATTATTCTTATTCCTATCCTCATTCCTATTTCCACTCCTATTATTCTTATTCCTATACTCATTCCTATTACCACTCCTATTATTCTTATTCCTATCCTCATTCCTATTTCCACTCCTATTATTCTTATTCCTATACTCATTCCTATTCCCACTCCTATTTTTCTTATTCCTATCCTCATTCCTATTCCCACTCCTATTATTCTTATTCCTATCCTCATTATTATTTCCACTCCTATTATTCTTATTCCTATCCTCATTCCTATTTCCACTCCTATTATTCTTATTCCTATACTCATTCCTATTACCACTCCTATTATTCTTATTCCTATCCTCATTCCTATTTCCACTCCTATTATTCTTATTCCTATACTCATTCCTATTCCCACTCCTATTATTCTTATTCCTATCCTCATTATTATTTCCACTCCTATTATTCTTATTCCTATCCTCATTCCTATTTCCACTCCTATTATTCTTATTCCTATACTCATTCCTATTACCACTCCTATTATTCTTATTCCTATACTCATTCCTATTCCCACTCCTATTATTCTTATTCCTATCCTCATTCCTATTTCCACTCCTATTATTCTTATTCCTATACTCATTCCTATTACCACTCCTATTATTCTTATTCCTATCCTCATTCCTATTTCCACTCCTATTATTCTTATTCCTATACTCATTCCTATTCCCACTCCTATTATTCTTATTCCTATCCTCATTCCTATTCCCACTCCTATTATTCTTATTCCTATCCTCATTCCTATTTCCACTCCTATTATTCTTATTCCTATTCTCATTCTTTTCCCACTCTTATTCCTATACTCATTCCTATTCCCACTCCTATTATTCTTATTCCTATCCTCATTCTTATTCCCACTCCTATTATTCTTATTCCTATTCCCACTCCTATTATTCTTATTCCTATTCTCATTCTTTTTCCACTCCTATTATTCTTATTTTCTATCCTTATTCCTATTTCCACTCCTATTATTCTTATTCCTATACTCATTCCTATTCCCACTCCTATTATTCTTATTCCTATACTTATTCCTATTCCCACTCCTATTATTCTTATTCCTATCCTCATTCCTATTCCCACTCCTATTATTCTTATTCCTATTCCCACTCCTATTATTCTTCTTCCTATTCTCATTCTTTTCCCACTCCTATTATTCTTATTCCTATACTCATTCCTATTCCCACTCCTATTATTCTTATTCCTATTCCCACTCCTATTATTCTTATTCCTATTCTCATTCTTTTCCCACTCCTATTATTTTTATTCCTATCCTCATTCCTATTCCCACTCCTATTATTCTTATCCCTATCCTCATTCCTATTCCCACTCCTATTATTCTTATTCCTATTCTCATTCTTTTCCCACTCCTATTATTCTTATTCCTATTCTCATTATTTTCCCACTCCTATTATTCTTCTTCCTATTCTCATTCTTTTCCCACTCCTATTATTCTTATTCCTATCCTCATTCCTATTCCCACTCCTATTATTCTTATTCCTATTCTCATTCTTTTCCCACTCCTATTATTCTTATTCCTATCCTCATTCTTATTCCCACTCCTATTATTCTTATTCCTATTCCCACTCCTATTACTCTTATTCCTATTCTCATTCTTTTCCCACTCCTATTATTCTTATTCCTATCCTCATTCCTATTCCCACTCCTATTATTCTTATTCCCATTCTCATTCTTTTCCCACTCCTATTATTCTTATTCCTATACTCATTCCTATTCCCACTCCTATTATTCTTATTCCCACTCCCATTATTCTTATTCCTATTCCCACTCCTGTTATTCTTATTCCTATTCCCACTCCTATTATTCTTATTCCTATTCTCATTCTTATTCCCACTCCCATTATTTTTATTCCCATTCTTAGTTAGTGTTATTATCAGTATTCTTATTCTTATTCCCTTTTCTATTATTCTTATTCCCATTCTTAGTTAGTGTTATTATTAGTATTCTTATTCTTATTCCCTTTTCTATTATTCTTATTTATATTCTTACTTATTGTTATTCTCAGTATTCTGGAGGTTACAGACCTCTATGCATGCTGGACACTGCTGGGAATGGTTTAGGGAAGCTTTACAGCCCAGAATACGTTCAGCAGTTCAGTCAGCTGGAGATCTGTCTGATAGTCAGCATGGATTTCGAAGGGGACATTCAACGATTCTTGCGGTGAGGGAAGTGCTGAACACAGCAGAGAGAGCACAAATGGGCAACCATTACTCTAGAATGGTGACACTTCTTGTGACCTTAGATGTCAAGAATGCTTTCAACTCGGTGAGATGGTGTGATGTTTTGGAAGCTTTCCAAAACGCGTTCAAGCTACCAGAGTACAGTTTCTCATATTTTTATTATGTGATTATCTGAAAGATCGCACTTTATTATACGATACGGAAGATGGCCAGAAAACAAAACGGGCCACAGCTGGTGGAGCGCAAGAGTCCATTCTTAGTCCGGACCATTGGAATGTCACGTATGATGGCTTGTTACACCTGGAGATGCCAGAAGATGCGACACTCGTCGGTTATGCTGATGATGTGGCTGCTTTGATGTTAGCTCGTAATTTGGAGATGGCTCAACTCAAACTGAACCACGTCATGCGGCGGGTGAAAGCATGGATGTCAAATCATGGACTAGAACGGGCAGATCACTGAAATTGTTCTCCTGACAAGGAAAAGGACTGATACCATCGTGCCGATGCAGGTTGGACAGATTGTCATCAATACATCCAAGAGCACTAAGTACTGAGGTATAACGATCGATACCAAACTCACATTTTGGGACCATATTCAGCGGGCAACTGATAGGGCGGCAAAATCTGTGACTGTGTTGAATAGACTGATGGGTAATATTAAAGGCCCGAAATCCAGTAAATGACGGCTACTTATGACAACTGTCCAATCAATACTACTGTATGGTTCTGAAATTTGGAGTGAGTCCTTGAGGATTGATAAATATCGGAGAAGGATGGCTGCAGTACAGCGGAGAGCAGCGTTGCGAATTGCATGCGCATAACATACGGTGTCAGAACCTGCGATCCTTATAGTGGCAGCAATAGCTCCTATAGACTTAGTTGCCTTAGAAAGACAGGAGATCTGGCGTACCCAAGGAGAGCTGGGAAGGAAACAGGCATAAGAGTTGGCGCTTCGCCAAAGGATGAGGTGATGGCAACAGAGGTGGGAAAATGAGCCTCGGGGAAAATGGACGAAGAAGCTGATACCGTAGAGTGGGGCGAAGTCGATCAAAAATACGTTTTTTTGACATATTACAGTATGAAGATGACGTAATGCAATTTTGAAAACGCATATATATATATATATATATATATATATATATATATGTAATGAAGCTTCATCAATCTAATGCTTGCATAACAACATGACAACTTCCGTAAATTACGAAACTATTACCGTTTGAAGTGTGATCGGCTTCACCCCACCTGGTGGGGTGAAGTCGATCACAGGTTTATTTCAGCCTAGAAACGACTTCACACATCTTATGGGGTAAAATCGATCATCATTTTAGTTTTTAAAATATTTCAATCATGATTTAACATATAGAAATGGCAAAATTATTACATTTTGCTAATATTTAACCCTAGCGAGCTTATTCTCTAAAGCATACAATATAATTCGCAAAACAAAGATTCCCTATCACTAAAATCTCGATTAATGTTATGTTCATTTCTTTGATAGTCTATGGAAGAGGTAGCGTACTCTTTTTAAACTCTTTGAGAGCAATTTCATTATTATTTTCTTTGCAAAAACGCATTACATTCAGAGACAAATGGCTTGACAAATTGTATCCAATAATAGCCTTATTTTCCTCTATATTTCATACATTAGTACGTTTCAGAGGAAACCCCCACTCTGAGCACTTAACTAAACCTTCAATCAAACAATTTTCATCAGTGGTAGTCAATCCAAGTTGTCCTCCAAACGTTCAGTGTGTTTACCTTTGACCCAGTACCAGTAGTATTGTGCTTACCTTTGACCCAATAATTTAGGATAGTATATCATTCAGTGGCTTTTCTGATGCTTATTTTCCCCCCTTTTTACTCTTTGCACAGCATTGTCTAAATACTGAACACTATAATATCGTTTCCCAGCAGCGCCTGGCTTCTTCTGATATATTCGTACCATGATCGACTTCACCCTACCAAATGTAAACATTCGGTATAATACATTATTGCTTGTATGCGGCATGGGCATATATTAGGTGCGGTCTAAAGGGCAGCACAAGAGCAGTAAATATTTTGTGTTTCTTGTAGTTGTAAAATGGGCTGAATTTGGTTCTTTTAAGCGTAAAATCTTAGTTTTAAGTACCGGTTTGGTGATCCATCATCCCAGGCAAGCCGGTAGGTAATACCTTTACTTCTCAGGCAGGTAGGTCGCTTAGCCGTAATTTTGAAGTTATTGTGAAGTTAAGTATAAATATGCGGTGGTGCTGAAGCAAACGTGATCGGGTTAGGCTATTGCGTGTTTAAATTTGATCCCATTTCAGGTTTTTTTTTCGGTTCTGGGTGCGAATAGTTCGCTTAATAGTTGTAAAACGGTGGGGAGAGTATATTTTAGGCGGCTTCGGTGGCGTAGTTCTGCTGAGCTTCTATGCCCAAGATAGCGGGTTCAAACCCGGCCGAAGCCGTCGGATTTTTAAGAGCGTTAAAAATCCCTCAGTATGCCTTCCTTCGGAGGGGAAGTAAAGCCGGCGGTCCCATGTCATAGATTTATGGCATGTTAAAGAACTTTCTACTAATTACACCTGTGTGAAACTAAATTGTATAGGTTAAGAATGTAAACAACGCTCTTTTGTTGCTACGTTCGTTGCCAAGAGCCGACTGCGGTGGCGTCTAGTAGCTAAATTCTGAACTAGGCCTAGTAGTCGTTGACGGTGGCGTTTGACGGCAAAAGTTGGAACTATTTGAAAAATTAAAAGTTGCAGTCCTTACTTGAATTTAAAAAACAGATACACACACTAATACAGTCATCACAATTAACACCGGTTATCAGATTCTACACACACCCAAAGTACACGGGGCTACATGACCGCGTTGTCGCAGCCCCTAAACTAAGGAAACAACCAACCAGAGTATATTTTGAGTAGGTTTTTAGTTGTGTTAAGTTTTATGTGGAGCTGAGGAGTGAAATTCGTTTGGCCTCAAGTGCATTTTTGGCTTTGATCTACTTCCCGTTATTATTAAGTTTATTGTGCTGCTAACGTGATTAAAAGCTGTAGTATTTGATGTAGAGTGCTGGGATTACTTGGAGGAAGTGTTGGTTATTTCATGGAAACAGGAATTCATTACCAAATACCGATTACGATATGTCGAATCTAGGCCTGTATAGTGAGCTACGTTTAGGCCTATAGGTACATCATTTGAAGAATGCATAATGTTGTGGCATATATACATGTATACCGTATATACAATTTACAAGAATGTTTCCAGAAATTGTTTTTCACTCGTTACTCTGTTACTGATCGCTAATTGCGTGTACTCAGCACCTAAGTTGATATTTGTCAGCCGTTATTATTCATTCATTTTTATTGATATTCCGGAGATTTACTGACCTTGAATGACGTGTCAGTGATCCCAATGCTCTTATGCGATGAGTGAACATATCTCTATATTTTATGTGCTCCAAAGCACCATTAATTACGATTAAAAATTGACTCGATTATCATTGCTTGCCCATAAGGAGGGCTCGATAATGGGTAGACCAACATGGCGGACCGCGCGCTCAACCTGGCGTACTTTCTCGTACAGCGGAGAGCTGCCATCAGCGATCCAGGTCATGGATGGCTGGTAGCTAAAGCAGCAGTAAGCCGAATAGACGATGACAGGTATAGTAAGATGGCAGCGAGCGCATGGTGCAATATTGCGAATCCGGCTCTGTGATTGGTTACTGGTAGTTTGATGTTATTCAGGAATTCATTACCAAATACCGATTACGATATGTCGAATCTAGGCCTGTATAGTGAGCTACCTTGCTAATCCATATTGGAAATATCTGTTCCCATTATTATTTTTGAAAGGAAGTTTTGACTTCCGTAGTACATTGGCGCTGCTCGTGGCAACATTTGTGCCTTGCAGTGGCCTTCACAGTATGTACTAGCCACGCGTCTTGGTGAGGTGTACCATAGCCAACTGAAGAGCCCATTGGTACACTGGGGCGAAACGCTGGCAACTGTTTTGAGCTAGCTGGACCATTGTATCAAATTTCTTTGTGAATTTGTTAATGCCCTGAGGTAATACGAGAGCGGTTCCGGGGCGGATATACACGTCGTGGGAGAAGGGTGTGTGGTTTTTAGTGCGTAAAAGCCCCACACACTTGAAGAGTGCAAACCCTCTACAAGCGTCTGGAAGCAGATTTTCCACAATCCCTCGTAAATAAAAAATAAATAAAAAAATTCCATTATTCTCATTCTCAATTCCAGATTCACTCTCGTTATTCTCATTCCAATTGTTATCCTCGTTCTTATTCCAATTATCATTATCCTTATTGTGATTATAATTAATATCAAGGGAAAGAATCCCTCCCTCTTGAGTATGGTTCGTCCCACCTTTAATGCTTCATCAGACACTTACAAGAACGCACACATGTCGACCTTTTCTTCTTTTTGTCTTCCTTATTCTGATTTCTCTCCTTAAAAATCTTCTGTTTTAACTTGGCCTGAAGCTCATCCCCATAATCCCTGTCGGTGAACCGTCTGCAACAACATTTCACTGAATTGAACACTGTGAAGGAATCATATGAACTGAATGGAATTTATACCACACACTACTAACAATGGCATACATCATTATCTTTCTCTCTACCTCATGGTGTAGTGCAGAGGTTCTCCCTTTTAGACACTGCGACCCCCTTTTTAGGCTGAGTATTTTGGCGACCCCCCAAGTTTTAACGTTTAAACAATAATTTAAAAATTACAATAATTTTTAAGTTTTATTCATAAAAAACACTTGTAACAAATAATAAACATTAATTCAAACACAAAAATGTATATAACAAGCAATGCTTGTCATGGAATAGTAAAATTCACCATTACTCAACAGTGATTAAAGAGGAAGCTCTTTATGCGTCAGAAACGCTCAATTTACGACTTAAAACATTAAAGGAACAATTAGAGATTAAGGAAAGGAAAATTATGCGAAAGATCTTAGGGCCCAGAATTAAAAATGGCATACACTATCCCAAACCCAACTCTGAAATATATAGGAAAATTTCTAAACTTACCGATACCATGAGAATGAGACGAATTAAATTTTTGGGCCATTTGGAAAGAATGAATCATACGAGACTTACTTACCGAATCCACAAATTTCTGCAGAACAAACGTACAAGACCAAAGTGGTACAAACAGGTGGAGAGGAACCTAGTGGAGATGGGATCGCCAGATCTGATGAATAGAAATGCTATCAGGAATATTGTTCACACAAGGAGATTTGAGGAAGATCAGAAGAAACCAACACGACGTGCATGGTCGGAGGAACAGAAACTACAACAATCCATGCATATGAAGAGCTATTGGGCAAGGAGGAAGGCTCAACATACGTTGATTCCGCGTGGTCCTAAGTGTTCCATCCGCGAGAAGAAGAAGAAGAAGAAACAAAATGGTTAATTCCAAACAAGCTCTAGTTTCTCACTAATATAATAAAAAAATGTAAAAGTTTAATACAATGTGGGTCGCGACCCACCGGTTGAGAACCCCTGGTGTAGTGGTTAGCATTTTTGGCAGTCACCCCTGGATGTCCGGTTTTGAATCGCAGCTCTCAGAAATTTAATTCTGGTCTGAGGGCTTGAACGGGATACAGGTACGTGTGAGGCAAAACTGAGAAGAGATGGGTTCGATTCCCACCTCAACTATCATGGAAGTGGTTATACATGGTTTCACACTTCTACTCGAGGCAAATGCCAGGATGGTTCCTAACTTAAGGCCTGCCACCTACAGCTAGTATTCATATTCTCAGAAGGTGGCAGCACTCGACTCACTTTTGATCAATTTGAGGGTTGGACTGGTTTTGAAAGCATATTTTCAATTGATACAATGAATATTCTAGAAACTTACTGGCCTTCAAATTAATAAATGCATATAGTGTACTCTTGTTTTCACCCACTCATTGAATGATGTGATGTTTTGAGTCTTTAATGAAATTGACACTACATGGCCACGATTGATGATTAATACCTTAGGACAGTAGAAGCAGTATTCGAGCTACAAAGATGGACAGAATAAGAAATGAGAGGACCAGAGAATTAATGAAGGAGGAACCATTACAGGATGATATAGAGAAATATAGACTTAGATGGTATGGACATGTAAAACGAATGAAGGAGAAGAGGATACCCAGGAGGGTACACGAGACGAAGTGGGAAGGAAAGAGACCGAGAGGAAGACCGAGAGACAGGTGGCTGAAGGGGGTGGAAGAAAGCGTGAAGAAGAGAGGAGAAGACGGGACAAGGGTGGAGGCTGAGAGATGGTGGGAAGACAGAAGACGTTGGAGAGGCTTGTGTTCCAAACAGACCCGGCCAGTGGCTGGAAACTGTGCAAGATGATGATGATGATGACAGTAGAAGATCATGCCGATTCTGGTTTGGTAGCTCTAGCTTTCATAGACAGGATCCCAATAATAATTTGGTGCATTCCAGTGTAAATGCATAACCTCATTGAAGAATTACTTTTCACTTCATACCTACTTTACAAGATTCCCTTTCTTTGAAATATAACAATAATCACACACTTGAAATAAAAATATTTTCACTCATTAAACTTAACCAAAAGATAAGCTCGCTCAGTAACACTGACATCTCCTCGCTGACAGTTCACTTGTCGAAGCCGTAATCACCTCAGTGACTCACCTATATCACATATTTTTCCAAACTCTAAGATTCTACAAAAATTTACCTAGCGAAGAAAGCCCTATTATCTTAAACAACTAAACTGTCATAGCAAATGCAGTGCTATTCAAACTATAAAATCAAAATTCAGGACAAAACACTCTACATAAGGATAGAACACGATACAGGCCAGCAGATTGCATTTGTTAAGGATGAGGGTAATCATTTATATTGACTGTCTCGCTAGATGGTAGTTTCCGCTTAAATACTCAGAAACGTGTTTGGGATTTTAGGAATATACACACCAGATAATGACCCAGAAATAGATTCTAGAACGTTTATACAAAGGAGGAATGTACACACATCAAAAAAAGTTTTGCATCACCTCGGTTCCCAGATCTCCGGCATATAGACGTTGACTGTGTATATTGTATCCAAGATACAGTCCCTTTGACTGTTCATAGATGTCACTAAAACTGCTCAAAGATGTAAACAACCATGCATGAGCAGGGCCTATTAGACGGAGGGGGTAAGACAGCCGATCAGTTCCAGTCATTCCACCAGGACGAAGGTACGCTGCTCATGTTGTCTGTAGTTCTACCATGCCTAGAAGGTCAATACCGCAGTTCGATCGCGTCCGCATTGTTACTTTGTGTCAAGAAGGGCTCTCAACAAGGGAAGTTTCCATTCGTCTCAGAGTGAACCAAAGCGATGTTGTTCGGACATGGAGGAGGTACAGAGATACAGGAACTGTCGATGACAGGCCTCGCTCAGGCCGCCCAAGGGCTACTACTGTAGTGGATGACCGCTACTTACGGATTGCCGCTCGGAGGAACCCTGACAGCAATGCCACCATGTTGAATAATGCGTTTCGTTCAGCCACAGGACGTCGTGTTTCAACTCAAACTGTGCGCAATAGGCTGCATGATGCGCAACTTCACTCCCGACGTCCATGGCGAGGTCCAGCTTTGCAACCCCGACACCATGCAGCGCGGTACAGATGGGCCCAACAACATGCTGAATGGACCCCACGGAATTGGCATCACGTTCTCTTCACCGATGAGTGTCGCATATGCCTTCAACCAGACAATCGTCGGAGACGTGTTTGGAGGCACCCTGGTCAGGCTGAACGTCTTAGACACACTGTCCAGCGAGTGCAGCAAGGTGGTGGTTCCCTGATGTTTTGGGGTGGCATTATGTGGGGCCGACGTACGCCACTGGTGGTCATGGAAGGCTCCGAAACGGCTTTACGATACCTGAATGACATCCTCCGACCCATAGTGCAACCATATCGGCAGAATATTGGAGAGGCATTTGTCTTCATGGACGACAATTCTCGACCTCATCGTGCACATCTTGTGAATGCGTTCCTTCAAGATAACGACATCGCTCGACTACAGTGGCCAGCATGTTCGCCAGACATGAACCCTATCGAACATGCCTGGGATATGTTGAAAAGGGCTGTTTATGGATGTCTTGACCCACCAACCACTCTGAGAGATTTACGCCGAATTGTCGTTGAGGAGTGGGACAATTTGGACCAACAGTGTCTTGATGAACTTGTGGATAGTATGCCACGACGAATACAGGCATGCATCAATGCAAGAGGACGTGCTACTGGGTATTAGAGGTAGTGGTGTGTACTGCAATCTGGACCACAAATACTGAAAGTCTAGCTGTATGATGGTACAACATGCAATGTGTGGGTCTCATGAGCAATAAAACGAGCTGAAATGTTGTTTGTGTTGATCTCTATTCCCTTTGTATTTAAAGGTTCCGGAACTCTTGGAACCGAGGTGATGCAAAACTTTTTTTGATGTGTGTATTATTAGGCTAACAGAACTTCTTGACTGTTCATGATTGACACAGGCCCATGAGGTTTCCAATAGGATTCAAATCAGGAAACTTTGCTGGCCAAGAAATGTGAGTAGAGCTCCTTGAATTGATCATTGTACTAGACTGTTGTGTCCTCAGTTGAATTACCAGTGTCATGTTGAACTGTTCATCGAGAAGCCAGATGTAGCCTTGTTGGTTTGACGATGATTAGAGGGCCTAATCTCTACTTAGTATAAAACAAAGTCCCCGATTCTGGGATGTTATGGGTAAACCCGAGAACCACTGGATGGATTTTGATGCGGTTTTCACCATTCTGTAAAGGATATCTCGAGGATGATTTCTGTAGAAAATAATTTATTTATGATCAAAGGAAGCCGAGCAGTAATGATTTCGGTGAAAAAGTCGAAAATAAACTGGCGTCTGAGCGCTTTGTAAGCTTACGTTGGGTAAACGGTTAAAAATATCTAGATACTATGAGTGTAAGAATTGTTCAGCATGAAAAGTTCTACAAAAAAAAGTCCAAGAGAGCATATGTCTATCTTCAATACATCGCCCACTATAAGTGCTTTTACGTTTATTGCCCCAGATAGAGCCAGCAGCAAACCGTTGAGTAGTGTTGAGTTAAGACTTCTGAGAAGGGTGGTTGTGTTTGGAGATTCCCTGGAAGTGCAACTCGGGTTTTCTTCATTTCGCCTGTGAACTTTTCGTTCCGCAAAATTCACAGTCAAGTTATGATTGGACGGAAGGGGGATTTGTGTTTCATGCACCTCGCCATTCTTAAATTACGTCTGACAAGAATTTGTTGCACATGCATATCCGTGATAATATTATAATTAATAGTCCAGTCAGTGATTTTAGCCCATCATGCCGAAACATAAAATGGATATTGGTCGTTGTTCATTGATATTGGAAAAAAAGCACTTATCACGTAATGCATTCATAACTGTTCCCGGGCGAAGCCGGGTCGGGTTGCTAGTTCAGTATAAGTGAAGATTATAGAACACCCACTTCTTTCTTGTATACCACATCATCGAAAGCTTCATATAGGGTACTCTATGCCTAACATTGTTACTTTCCAGGTAGTAACTGATGATATGTGTCATGTGTTTGTGGTGTTAACCCCACTAACTATTGATTGATTGATTGTTGTTTTAATGGGTGGAACATCGAGGTCATATGCCTCCTTGTAACCCTGTTAAAACATACAGATTCTAATTCTCATAAAAATTAAGGAGGTTGTCCACCTGCCATTTGTGTGGGTGTGTGTGGTGTATGTGAATGTGTGCAGATATTAGCATTGGCCTCCTTATGTTACCACAAATAATTATACAGGTGTAACAAAAAGATACGGCACAGAATGCAGGATGCATTCCTCACACGCAGATGACGAAATTATGTTATATGAACATGGGTCCGGAAACGCTTTGTTTCCATGTTACACCTCATTGTCTCCAACTCATTAAGCATGAGAAACACACAAGATCAGAGCGTTAGAATCAAGGGGAACATGCACTCTTGGTTAGGTCTGGTTACGTTGCCATTATCGTAGGTGCACCGCCAGTGTTTTGTTTTACATGGCCCTGTTGCCATGCGACTTAGCAGATGTATCTTTAGCTGTGCAACAAAACATGTACTTGATGCACGATGGAGCACCTCCTCATTTTAGTGTTAATGTCCGTCGGCTTCTAAATAACAGATTTTGTGACAGATGGATAGGTAGAGGTGGACCAATTGCCTGGCCTCTATGCTCTCCAGACCTAAACACAATGGACTTTTATTTGTGGGGACATTTGAAAGCTCTTGTGTATCAAACCAGATGTTCAGAGTCTCCATGCCCGTAATATGGAAGGCTGCGAAACCATACGCAATACTCCAGGGATACATCAGCGTATCCAAGATTCACTGCGACGGCGGATTGACGCATGCATCAATGCACACGGAGGGCACATTGAACATCTCCTGTGACAAAGAGCTGCATGTGCTATGCAGGTATGTTCTGTTCTTGTGTGTTTTTCCTGCATTATGTGCCGTACCTTTTCGTTACACCCTGTATGTGTAGTGTGAATATACTGTATGTACCCTACTCCAAACGTGCAAAGAACACAGATCCTTGCATAGTGTGCATGAAATCAGTATGTATGGACCATTGTTAATAACATCAGCAAATGTTGCCTCATTAAAAATCAGGGAGCACTTCACATGACACTACTGTCGACCAAAGTATTATGTGCACTCGAGTTTGAAGGTTGTTTGTGAAGTAACCAATAGACGTACATGAAATTCAATAACATCATCATTTTCGTCGTTCTATTTTACGTTATTAAGTCATGTAGGTTTGGAATTTTTAATTTATATTTTAATATTTTTTATCGCAGTTGGAACACAAAAAGTGCACGTTTTTGAGCGTGTTTCAACCATGCGTCACATTTACGAATTATTATCTCAAAAACCCGTCATCAGATCGAATCCAAATTTTAACACAATATACATTGAAATGTTGTATAACTGGTTTATTAATTTCAAAATTTTGTGTGTCCAAGAAACAAAGTTGTTATCATTTTTGTAAGGTAACTTTTTCTCGGCTCGAGGTGGTTGGAAAATGTAGTTCTTGGTTGCATTGTAATCCTTATACATCGAAAAGTTATGCTGTATGACTGTGAAATACGTAAATTTATTCACTTATTTTATATCGGTTTGTATTTCTACGGGGAAATAACATGTTTCACCTGCTAGCCGCTCCGGCAAAGCTGTACAGCGTTGCCGTAATGGTGCCCACACGCATCATGGCGCGCCTCGCTCGGAAGTGATGGGCTCCATCTCAGCAACGCTGTATAGCGTTTGCCGGAGCGGCTAGCAGGTGAAACATGTGTTATTTGCCCGTAGAAATACAAACCGATATAAAATAAGTGAATTAATTTACGTATTTCACAGTCATACAGCATAACTTTTTGATGTATACCGATTACAACGCAACCAAGACTACATTTTCCAACCACCCCGAGCCGAGAAAAAGTTACCTTACAACAATGATAACAACTTTGTTTCTTGGACACACTCAATTGTGAAATTAATAAACCAGTTATACAACATTCCAATGTATACTGTGTTAAAATTTGGATTCGATCTGATGACGGGCTTTTGAGATAATAATTCTTAAATGTGACGCATGGTTGAAACACGCTTAAAAACGTGCACTTTTTGTGTTCCAACTGCAATAAAAAATATTAAAATATAAATAAAAAATCCAAACCTACATGAACTAACGTAGAATAGAACGACGAAAATGTTGATGGTATTGAATTTTATGTAGGTCTATTGGTTACTTAACAAACAACCTTCAAACTCGAGTATACATAATACTTTGGTCGACAGTAGGTATTCCCTGCCACTGAGCACTTCCTACCAACCACAATTATCTTGCCAGTTTTCTATGCACTGTTTTCTTCCACTACCTAAGCTCACTTTTGACTGCACAGTTGTGGCACACCAGTAAAGTCAGTTATCCCTGTCACTGAGCACTTCTGAAAATGAAAATGAAAATCCACAGCCTGCTTCCAGTCGACCGACCGGGTCAGGAATGGAATGAATGGAGCCCCCATCTAGTGGCGAGGATATGAACTGTGCCGGCTGCCGAAGCCTGTTGCACTTCGATGGGGCAAAGATTAAATGAATGACAGATGAAATGAAATGATAGTGGAGAGTATTGATGGAATTAAATTTGTGACAGGGAAAACCGGAGTACCCGTAGAAAAACCTGTCTGCCTCCGCTTTGTCCAGCACAAATCTCACATGGAGTGACTGGGATTTGAACCATGGACCCAGCGGTGAAAGGCCGGCGTGCTGCCGCCTAAGCCACGAAGGTTCGGAGCACTTTCTATCAACCACAATTATCTTGCCAGTTTTCTTCCACTTCCTAAGCTCACTTTTGACTGCACAGTTGTGGCACACCAGTAAAGTCAGTCATCCCCTGTACACTATGGCCAACCAAATATTGTCAGTGCTCTACCATCTGAGCTATTCTGGTAGTGGCACATCTGTGAAACCATCTGTTCTATAATAGTAATGGTATTAAACAAATCAATTCTAATCACAGTTTAATAAACAAGATGTTCAGTAAAGAACATATAGCATACTTTCTCCTAAATGCATGGGTATTGCTATAACACTCTGTCCTTTTCAAGGAGTATAATTGAATGTTGGTTGTAGTAGCTTGTAGAAATACTACGTGTTATACGGATAATAAAAATGAATATGAGGTGCCCTTTGCTAGTGCTACCTCTGTAGAAAATTTCATTCAATTCGGTTTCACGGTGTTTAAATTAATATGGTGAATCGATTTGCACACATAAATGGCCGCTATCTGCAAACTATTGGCCTGATGACCTTGTAGTTCAGTCAAAAGATGCTTCCCACAAAAAGGTATGTGGTTGCAAAATTTGGTTGAGAACAAATAATTAGGAATCTCTGTTTCGCGGGCTTATAGGCCGTGTTCCAAGGACATTTTGTCGTCCTGACGTTTCGCTGAATACTGCGTTCAGCATGTTCACAGCTTACATTAAGCGAGGTAAAACAAGTAAACAGAAGATATATAAATAGTCAACAACCCACACATAGAGGCTACCATAGCAACGGCGTACCACATAAAAGTAATGCATCAAGGACAGGGTTGCTCGTCTGTTGCATCTTCTCGTCTACGACGGTCAATAAGGGCAGGCTTGAGGGGATTAAGGACTGGAAGCCAAGCTCTGTTCACACGTTCTGCTTCCTCCTTAAGATTGAAGCTGTTAGTATGCTTCAGGATTTCAATGGCCTCCCTTTGTAGCCTGGCATGATAAGACACCGTGGTGGACAGAACTTCGGTGTCTCCATATCTTATATCGTGACCTGCGAGTAGTGAGTGTGCTGCTACAGTGGATTTATCTGTTTGTCCCAGCGGGCTGTGTCGTTCGTGCTCCTTGAGGTGAGTGGCAATACTTATTTTCGTTGTTCCAATATAGGCTATACTTGGCCACAATCACACGGGATTCTGTCCCGTAGTCTTATCATGCCAGGCTACAAAGGGAGGCCATTAAAATCCTGAAGCATACTAACAGCTTCAATCTTAAGGAGGAAGCAGAACGTGTGAACAGAGCTTGGCTTCCAGTCCTTAATCCCCTCAAACCTGCCCTTATTGACCGTCGTAGACGAGAAGATGCAACAGACGAGCAGCCCTGTCCTTGATGCATTACTTTTATGTGGTACGCCGTTGCTATGGTAGCCTCTATGTGTGGGTTGTTGACTATTATCTTCTGTTTACTTGTTTTACCTCGCTTAATGTAACCTGTGAACATGCTGAACGCGTATTCAGCGAAACGTCAGGACGACAAAATGTCCTTGGAACACGGCCTATAAGCCCGCGAAACAGAGATTCCTATTTCAACGCCGGTCGTGAAAGTCTAAATTTTTACTTAATCAAATAATTAGGTTGTTCATAATTTGATTTAAGCTTTTAACATTTGGGTGGCCACCATTCCGTTTTCATCAAGATGGCGGCAATATAAAACATGACCCTGAGGCGCCCTTTGCTAGTGCTACCTCCGTACCTAATTTCGTTCAATTCGGTTTTACCGTGTTTAAATTGATAGGGGGAATCGATTTGCACACATATATGGCCGCCATATGCAAACTATTGGACTGACGACCTTGTAGCTTGGTCAAAGAACGCTTTTCACATAAAGGTATGTTGTTGCAAAATTTGGTAGAGATCAGATGATTAGGTTGGTCGAAATTTGATTTAAGCTTTTAACATTTGGGTGGCCGCCATTACGTTTTCCTCAAGATGGCGGCGATATAAAACATGACACTGAGGTGCCCTTTGCTATTGCTACCTCTGTACCAAATTTCGTACAATTTGGATTCACCGTATTTGAATAGATAGGGGGAATCCGTTTGCACACATACATGGCCGCCATCCGCAAATTATTAGGCTGATGACCTTGTAGTTTGGTCAAAATAGTCCACATATATAAAGGTATAATGTTGCTATAAGAGGTAGAGATCCGATGATTAGGTTGGTCGTAATTTGATTTAAGCTTTTAACATTTGGGTGGCCGCCATTACGTTTTCGTAAGATGGCGGCGATATAAAACATGACACTGAGGTGCCCTTTGCTAGTGCTACCTCTGTACCAAATTTCATTCAATTCGATTTCACCGTGTTTGAATTAATAGGGGAAATCGATTTGCACACAAACATGGCCGCCATCCGCAAACTATTTGGCTGATGACCTTGTAGTTTGGTTAACAAATGCTCCCCACAAAATGATACGTTGTTGCAAAATTTGGTAGAGATCGGATGATTAGGTTAGTCGTAATTTGATATAAGCTTTGCACATTTGGGTGGCCGCCATTACGTTTCCATCAAGATGGCGGCAATATAAAATATAACACTGAGGTGCCCTTTGCTATTGCTACCTCTGTACCAAATTTCGTTCCATTCGGTTTCACCGTGTCCGAATTGATAGGGGGAATAGATTTGCACACAAACATGGCCGCCATCCGCAAACTATTGAGCTGATGACCTTGTAATTTGGTCAAGGGATGCTCCCCACATAAAGGTATGTTGTTGCAAAATTTGGCATAGATCGGATGATTAGGTTGTTGTAATTTGATTTAAGCTTTCAACATTTGGGTGGCCGCCATTACTTTTCCGTCAAGATGGCGGCGATATAAAACATGACACTGGGGTGCCCTTTACTAGGGCTACCTCTGTACCAAATTTCATTCAATTCGATTTCACCGTGTTTGAATTAATAGGGGAAATCGATTTGCACACAAACATGGCCGCCATCCGCAAACTATTTGGCTGATGACCTTGTAGTTTGGTTAACAAATGCTCCCCACAAAATGATATGTTGTTGCAAAATTTGGTAGAGATCGGATGATTAGGTTAGTCGTAATTTGATATAAGCTTTGCACATTTGGGTGGCCGCCATTACGTTTCCATCAAGATGGCGGCAATATAAAACATAACACTGAGGTGCCCTTTGCTATTGCTACCTCTGTACCAAATTTCGTTCCATTCGGCTTCACCGTATCTGAATTGATAGGGGGAATAGATTTGCACACAAACATGGCCGCCATCCGCAAACTATTGAGCTGATGACCTTGTAATTTGGTCAAGGGATGCTCCCCACATAAAGGTATGTTGTTGCAAAATTTGGCATAGATCGGATGATTAGGTTAGTTGTAATTTGATTTAAGCTTTCAACATTTGGGTGGCCGCCATTACTTTTCCGTCAAGATGGCGGCGATATAAAACATGACACTGAGGTGCCCTTTACTAGGGCTACCTCTGTACCAAATTTCATTCAATTCGATTTCACCGTGTTTGAATTAATAGGGGAAATCGATTTGCACACAAACATGGCCGCCATCCGCAAACTATTTGGCTGATGACCTTGTAGTTTGGTTAACAAATGCTCCCCACAAAATGATACGTTGTTGCAAAATTTGGTAGAGATCGGATGATTAGGTTAGTCGTAATTTGATATAAGCTTTGCACATTTGGGTGGCCGCCATTACGTTTCCATCAAGATGGCGGCAATATAAAATATAACACTGAGGTGCCCTTTGCTATTGCTACCTCTGTACCAAATTTCGTTCCATTCGGTTTCACCGTGTCCGAATTGATAGGGGGAATAGATTTGCACACAAACATGGCCGCCATCCGCAAACTATTGAGCTGATGACCTTGTAATTTGGTCAAGGGATGCTCCCCACATAAAGGTATGTTGTTGCAAAATTTGGCATAGATCGGATGATTAGGTTAGTTGTAATTTGATTTAAGCTTTCAACATTTGGGTGGCCGCAATTACTTTTCCGTCAAGATGGCGGCGATATAAAACATGACACTGAGGTGCCCTTTACTAGGGCTACCTCTGTACCAAATTTCGTTCAATTTAGTTTCACCGTGTTCGAATTGATAGGGGGGGACAGACAGAGTACACACACTCACAGACACACAGCCTCACAGACACACACACACAGTCAGACACACAATTTTTCGCCCTGTGTTGATCTCATAAGTCTACTTTCATTTTTTGCAAAAATCAAAAGTAGGCTAATAACCATCTGAGCTATTCTGGCAGTGGCACATGTGTGAAACCATCTGTTCTATAATAGTAATGGTATTAAACAAATCAATTCTAATCATACTGTAGTTAAATAAATAGAAAACAATTCAATTTCAAATCAAAACAGAACATTTGTTCCCTGAGAGACATGAATAACTTGAAAATGAAGCTGGCAATGCAGTCAGCAGCCACTGCATCATTGGTTAATATGAGATTGAGTGCATCATACATGGAGCTGATAGCCACGAGTGAACCCTTAGATACATACTCTCTTCGCTCCATGGTGTTAATGCCGTGCTGCAATCACCTGAAACCAACAAATAAGGCTGTCACAGCATAGAAATTTATTTTATTTATCTTACGATTTACACACAAATTGAGAAGCCAGTTTCCAAAACTCACTAGTCAAAAATGATGATTTCTCAGGACAGACATGTTTTGAACCGGAGCCTACTTTGGCAATATTACTTCATTATGAAATAAAGAGACGTTGTTCAAATTAATATGAAGAAATATCATAACTAACCAAAACCCCATTTTGAAGTTCATCATCATCATCATCATTTCCCCTTATCCATCTCCTGCCGGGTCGGGGTATTTATGGCACTTCTCCACCTTTGAAAGAATAATGGATTTTCCGCCTTCAATACTGTTTATTACTATTACTTACAGGGACTAGTTTCGGGGGTAAATACTCTCCCTTCCTCAGCCTGTCCAACAAAACTACTCAATGGAAAAACTTTCCATGTACAAGTTTTTCCATTGTGTAGTTTTGTTGGACAGGCTGAGGAAGGGGGAGTATTTACCCCCGAAACTAGTCCCTGTAAGTAATAGTAATAAACAGTATTGAAGGCGGAAAATCCATTATTCTTTCAAAGTTATAGTTACGTCAATACGGACCTGAATAATCGACTTCTCCACCTTCCTCTTTCTTTCCACTATTCCTCTTCCACGATCTTGTCCCAGTTCAAATTTCTTTTTCTTATTCTGTTCTTCACTGAATCAATCCACCTTGTTCTAGGTCTTCCTCTTGCTCTCTTACCCTTGCACTTTTCCTCCAGCATCTGTCTTGGTATTCTATTTTCTTCCATCCTCTTTACATGTCCAAACCACCTTAGTTTATTCTTCTCAATTCTCTCATTTAGTTTTCTCATCCCTACTTCCGTCCTAACATCTTTATTTCTCACCCTGTATTTCCTTGTTTTTCCTATCATACTTCTTAGGAATTTCATTTCACTGGCTTGAATTATACTCTCTTGCCTGCTTGTCAAGGTCCAAAATGCCAATTTTCCAAAAGTAAACTAAGTCACTTGGACTTAGCAGAGTTTGGAAGACATCACGGCCTGACGGGAAACAGGAGCTTACTCTTACGCATGCGCATTAGACTTAGCAGAGTTTGGAAGACATCACGGCCTGACTTGGTACAGTTTTGGAAAAAAAATACAAAATCCTAAGTTACAATTTACGATGACATAGTGAGTTCTGGAATAAAATATTACAAAAGTTTGGTGCTTTTCAGTCGGTCAACACGAATGTACCAAAAAGAGTTGGGTTATGCCCTAATCCTGAAATAAATTACATGAGATTAATAAATTAGATTAATAGATTAATAGATTAATACATTTATTAATCTCATGTAATCTGATGATCGCTTGACGATCGAAACAGGTCATCCTAGTGTATTTATTAATCTCATGTAATTTATTTCAGGATTAGGGCATAACCCAGCTCTTTTTGGGTACATTCGTGTTGACCGACTGAATAGCACCAAACTTTTGTTTACTTAGGCAACACTGAAAACTGGCTTCAAACCCCATAATAAAATATTGGCAACAAACATAGGTCTACACATTACAAACAAGATCCGATGGATTTCTCAATTTCATCCAAAACTGATTTAGTGGGTTTTGGAAACGAGCTCTTCAATTATTAAAGAAACATGTTGTATAAAGTGACAGAGCCCCTAATACAGTAGCTTTATTGAATGCTCTTATATCACATTCAATGGTTAATTGTTAAACAGTTTGATTCAATTATCTGCAGTTACAGGTGGATGGATTGTAGCATCCGATACCCACAAACTCCAAGAACATTGGCGATCAGCAGCATGATGTGTTTCTTGGTTCATAGTACAGTAGAGTCCCGCTCAACCGACCTTCGCTTATCCGAAAGACATTCTGTGTTATCCGACATTGTTCCCTTACTGCATTTCTGGCTGTGAGGTTGCTATGACTCAAGATGTGAATAAGTGGTGTGCACAAGGTCAGCTGTTTGAACTAACTGACCTTGATATTAATGATTAAGAAAATAAGGATGGTGAAGAAGAAGAAGAACAAGAACGAGGTATTACGTACAGAATAACAGGATAAAAAGATGTCTCACAGAGAAAGATTAGGTGCATTGGATATGGGGTTAACATACGTGGAGCAACAGCCGGAGGCATGCGCAACGGAGGTGTTGATTTTTCGTTGATGACGAAATCTCGCAGCAATAAAACATGAATCAGCAGGCAAGCAGTCATTGTTGACAAGTTTCTCTTCTTAAGGCATTTGGAACGTTTTTGTTCAATGAATTGACAATTCAGTAAATAGAGTACCATAAGAAAAGTCATTGTTTTAGTAATACAGTATAGCTTACCTATTTGTTTTAATTCATTATCAAAGTTATTCTGTATTATCCAACATTTTCGGTGATCCGGCGTACTCTAGATCCAGTTTAGGTCGGATAATCGAGACTCAATTGTATTTCTAAACAGCGACACACCTTACTTGTGGAGTAATGAAGATTGATGTCGACATCTGGGAGCCCTTAACCCTTGATCGTTCATCCTGGAGATCACTAGTCCATCGTGGTGTGTTACATTTTGAAGAAACAGCGAACAGCGGATGATAAAAGGCAGCATAGAGGGGAAAACGAAATCATGAGAAGAATTGGAAGGAACATGTCTGCTCCTCCTGGAACTATTGATATCGCACTAGGAGATGGCAGTTGGGTTTGAACTGCAGATGTCTTCCCACTCACAGCGTATTGCGCATTCCAAAAACATTAAGTTGTTCACTACTTGCTTCACTCACTCAGCACATTCCTTCTTACACTGGCTGCGTGTCGTCTGCTGCGAAAATAACCATTGTCATGCGGGAAGCCGATATATTTAGGTTTGGAATAGGCGGGCCGCGCGTGCGTACTGCAAGACCCCCCCTGCACCCCATCACAGCGTATTGAACTGCCATCTCCTGGCGCAATGACATTACCTTTCTTGTGCCTCCCACATTGGGCTCTCTGGTACCTCCAGACTAACTGAAGAAGAGGAGCTTGGAGGGAAGGCTATGATGAAGTAAATATACCCATATTCCAAGGACTGTTCTAACTTGATTGAGTAAAAACCCAGATCTTTTACGCAGGGCCGACGAGAGGGTGGGGCAAATGGGGCTGTAAGCCTTGGGGCCCGGACTTAGCCATGATGGCAAAGTTCCCCGATTTATTAATTTAATGTATGACATTGAATTTGACGAGTTGCTTTAGGGCGGGAAGGTTTTAAACAATATTTCAAAAATCGATTTACTTGGTATGGTTCTGAAAAGCGTCTTGTTTGTTCTTGTTGTGAGTATAAATGGTCACATGCAACAAAAATGACCAAAATCCATATTGATCAAAATCAAGAAGCAAAGTAAAATAATTAATGGGAGACGATAATAGAGCTATGAATAACAAGGAAAATAATATTTAATTAGATATACTAAATTACATAGAGAGTATGATTCCTAAGAAGTATGATAGGAAAGACAAGGAAAGACAGAGTGAGGAATGAAGATGTTCGGAAGGAAGTTGGGATGGGAAAACTAAATGAGAGAATTGAGAAGAATAAACTAAGGTGGTTTGGACATGTAAAGAGGATGGAGGAAAATAGAATACCAAGACAGATGCTGGAGGCGAAGTGCAAGGGTAAGAGAGCAAGAGGAAGACCTAGAACAAGGTGGATGGATTCAGTGAAGAACAGCGTAAGAAAAAGAAATCTGGACTGGGACAAGATCGTGGAAGAAGAATGGTGGAAGGAAAGAGGAAAGTGGAGAAGTGCCATAAATACCCCGACCTGGTAGGAGCTGGATAAGGGGAAATGATGATGATGATGATGACTAAATTACATGGAGGTTTTCTTTTTGCGTGGAGGGGGGGTTGATACTTTCAGGATAATGACACAGGATGAATTAATCAGGGGCGTAAAACTCCTCGCATACTTGGGGGGGGGGGGGGGTTAAATTTATAAACTGCAATTGCCTACCTACCAGGGAATTTTTTTTTTTTTTTTTTATTGTTTTAAAACTTGAAATAACACATTAATGTAGATCTAATGCTATATTAAGAAAGCATAAAGGTGATTTTATTCATTTCTAATTAAAATGCAAAATACAATCAGAATATGAATATAAAACATTTTTTGTCAACGTCTAGCAAAAGACCCGAACACCGACCTACCTCAGTTTTAAACTGGCGCTCAGAAATATTAATACGAAAATGGACCTCTTCGAATTGTCGTGGTAACGGGACAAAGCTCAAAAGTGCCTTGGCGGGAAACGGGAGAGGGGTAAAAAAACGACTGTTTGGTAGAATAAAGAAATTACGACTAAGCAAGGCTTTTTCGATTTTCCACCAAACTTAGTATTAAATCATGTATAGAATAGTTTCGTGTTATCTTACTTTTATATTTTTTTATAAAAATGTTGTCTTGCACCTAAAACTTGAGGGGGCAATGCCCCCCCCCCTGCTCTCCCCTTATTTTACGCCCCTGGAATTAAAGGTAAGGGGCCAGCGGTCGCTCTCTAAAGCCCTGCTTTTGTGAAAGGAAGATTTTTATCAAACCAAGGTTGATAGTCAAGAGGAGCAGCAACGAAGTCGAGTGTGACTCATCCATTGTAGCCTCTGGAGATGAGTTGTTGGTCTGTTCTCACTGCAGGTGACAATAACTTTAGGCATTGAAATCTCACTGAATACCCCTATCAGATTATTTTGACTTCTTACCCTTGGAGGCTCAATCATCATCATCTTCATTTCCCCTTTTCCAGCTGACATTGGGTGGGGGCAAATATGGTTCCTCCCCACTTTGTTCTGTCGTTCCACCATTCCTCTTCCGACACGGAGTTCCAATTCAGGTTCTGTTTTCTAATGTATACTTCACCGAGTCCATCCAACACATTTTTGGTCTTCCTCGTCCTCTCTTCCCTGTCGTCCGTCGTTCCAGTGCTCGTCTTGGTAGCCATTCTTCATTCATCCGTTTGACATGTCCAAACCATCTCAATCTGTTTTGCTCCAGTTTGTCATTTAGTTTCTGTACTCCCAGTTCTTTCCGTATATCTTAATTTCTCACTCTATCTCTCCTCGTTTTCTGGACCATACTTCTCAGGAATCTCATCTGAGCTGCCTGTACTCTGCTCTCATCCCTCTTAGTCATTGTCCAAGTTTCTGCTGCATATGTCTTTATAGGAACATAATATGCTTTGTACATAACTTCTTTAGCCTTAATTGGTATATCCTTGTTTCATACTAGTCCCCGAGTTAAGTTTGTCGCTTAACAGTCTTCTTTAGTGATGTACTAAGAACTTGTTGCTACTGCTAAGTCAGTAGGTCTCGTGGTTCTTACTTCTGATGAGTAGTATCTGCTTTCTATGAATGAGAACTCGTTGGTTAGTTTGTAGAAGTATTTATTAATCTTTGACGATCCAATATATACAAGTGAACACCAGTCAGACAACCTGTTTAGTTGCTGCTGTTGGAGGAGGAGACCTTTTGCTTCTTAGCCCAGGTCTTTTATACAAATCCTTGCATAACAATGTGCGTCACAGTAGTGGGGCGCACTCGATAACATACATGTGGAAATATACATCTTACAGGATATGGACTCATGTCTTTGATAACAGTTCTGTGAATTTGACCACTCATAGCTGTTGGAGTCAACACATTTGAAATAACATATTGAATAATTATATGAGGAAATGTACATGGTCATTTCCTTAGTTCCTTCTAGGAAGTATTTGTCAAATAACAATTTACAGATTGTGAAGTAATTACGTTTGACAATAACATGTTGTGAAAGAAGTATGCAATGTCATTTCCTTGGTTCCAAGAATGAACATTCATTAAGTAAACACTTTGCTAATAGCATATTGAGGGATATATTGGGCAATGATGTTCCTTCTATAGGAAGAAGGACCATAACCTTTAGGTTAGAATGGGGTCTGGGGTTCGAACCTAGACGGGATACATAACTCCTCCACCCTTTGTTGCTCGTTATCGTCCTCGATAACAATTTTCTTAAACCTATTCTTTACAGATTTAATACATTGATATATTCTTGTTCTAAATATTAACATGATAACACAGAAAATAAGTATTATAATACTTGTGTTCACAGACACAAAAGTTTTCATTTTAGTATTGTATTCTGGAATGGGTTTTAAATCTAACTTCATTCCTTTCACATCGAGGTGGGATGAATGGAAATTTATTTCGGTTTTAACGTATGGATCATTTGGAGTTGACAGGAGTGGAAACAGGTGTACATAATTTGTAGGTTGCTGTTGCAAACTTATGCCCATGCTTGTAATAGGGCAAGACTCATTTGAGTAGATAACATATGATCCTGCTAATTTTATAGTTCTCTGAGATTCTGGGCAGGTTTGCAAGATTATTTGAGGATTTTTACTAGAGAAAAGGCTATGTTTCTTATTTAGTGGTTGAAATAGTTGTACCTCGTTTTTTACAGTGGCAAATTGACATCTGGTAGTGTCCGTTAAATTACATGAAGTTATTCTAGTATTAAAGAGTGTACATGCGTAATATTGAGTAATTTTTATACAAGGTGCGTTAGACCATCTTAAGGTAGGTCCTTGCAAGTAATATTTTTCCGGAGGGATTAATATTAGATTATTGCTAGGTACAGGAGAAATTTTATACAATGTATAAGTTTTAGCATCAGTGATTGGCATATATAATATTACAACCATTTCTTCGTTCATCATGAGAACTTGTGTTTTTGACAGTTTAAGGTTCTCAAATTGATGATACTGGTCAGTATGAATTATAGTTTTTGTTGGGTAGATTAGTTGTAAATGTTTTACGACATTTGTTAAATCCTTTTGGGAGAACATCTTGATATTTGTCATTTCATTAAATGACAAGCTAATAGTATCTTGCATCACTTGTATGATTTTATCTAATTTGTTCGTACACAAGAGCACATATTGTTGATGTTCCAGAAGGTTAATCTTGAAGTCTTCTTCTTGTAAAATACCTTTAATTACCTTCATATTATAGTTTACATGGTTCATTTCATTATAGAACTTTTGAGCAAGGGAGTTACTGAATGATACTAATTTATTAATATGTTTAATTTCTTTGGTGTTACTTTGTTTTAATGCTTTTAATTGTTCCTGTAGATTGTCTAGATCATCTTGGTCTAGATTGCCTGATATGAATTTAATTATACTACCTAAACCATTTATAAGACCTCTCTTACTTCTAGGTGTAGCAGGTAGCAACTTATTTAATTCCTTTTTTGTTTCTTTAATTGATTCTCTTAATTCTGATACTAGATAAGGAAAAGTATTATTGCTTCGTGATACGAGACTTGAGATAGTGTCTTGAATGTTATTATAAGATTCTTTTAAACTCGTTAAATTGAAATGAAACATGAACCGGTGATAATCGTTAATTATTAAGGCTGGTCCTAATGAGTCGGCATAGAATCCTTGTGTCTGGATGGGCTGTGTGATGATGGTGCCATATCCGGGGAGGAATCTGGAATAAGAAATTTTCTTTTTGGTTTAATGTCCCGAAAATTCCTTACA
This sequence comes from Meconema thalassinum, assembly GCA_946902985.2. Lineage (NCBI taxonomy): Eukaryota > Metazoa > Arthropoda > Insecta > Orthoptera > Tettigoniidae > Meconema > Meconema thalassinum. The sequence continues at coordinate 174,008,725 of OX336394.1, read as the reverse complement.
TGTGTTTTACCGTTTCTCATTTTACAGTATACCCTGTTTTCTTCGATTTTGGTAATGATACCTTCGTTGTACAGGTTTTTTGATTTCTTGTTTCTGGTGAGGGGATCTAATACGTAGACAGTTTCATTAATTTGGTAATTATGATTGAAAGTGTCGGTGTTTGGATTAGTATGACTCTCTTTTACAATTTTCAACTGATTTCCTTGTCTTTCAATGTACTCATTGATTTTGGGACATGGCGAGAAGACGTGGTCTAAAGCCTTATAGTAGGGTCCGTATAGAACGTTGAAAGGAGGTTGTTTAGTAGTGGAATGGATTGAAGAATTGTAATTCGTGATTATGGTGGTCACGAGCTCTGAGAGCGGAGTGAACTTATCGTGATCTCTGGAGATACGAAGTTTCTCTAGAAGGGTCGAATTCAGTCTTTCTACTGGAGAATTAGATGAAGAATTCCAAGGGGTAGTAGCGTGATATTCGATGTTCGTGGCTTTACAATATTCTTTTATGACATTGTTTTCGAACTCTCCTCCTTGGTCATGTGTGATTTTCCTTGGGAATCCATGGTGGAAAAAGTAAACTTGTAATTGGCTTAGTGTGGCCAGACCTGTACCATTTGGTAAAATGTAGGCTTGTCCATACTTTGAGAAAATGTCAATTATAGTTAATATGCGACTTTGCTCGAAGTGAAACGTGTCGATGTGAATTTGAGAGAAAGGGTGATCGGCGGTGATGGGACCTTGGTTCGATACCTCGTTAGGGTGTATCTCGTATTTGTTTCTTTGACAGAGGTTACATTGATTGATGATTGTCCTAATTTGTTCTCTTAAATGAGGCCAGTAGTATTTGGTCTTAAGATGTTCGTAAGTTTCTACTATACCATTGTGGTTTTCAGAATGATAGTGTGAAATCAGCTGTCTCTGAGTTTCGGGGCTTTCAATGTCTTCCAAGAATTTGGATGACCTGATAATGATTAGTTCAGAAGTAAATAGCTTCTGGCATGCCCTGATGAATGGGATCTCGAGAGTGATATCGTCAAAATAAGTAGCGTACTTGTTTGAGGTTACTATTATTTTGAGGAGGTGATTTGCTAAATCTTCCTGAAGATTTTTCTTTGTGACAATCATTATGTGTCTGGTACATTTTTTAAACAGGTTTTGTTTAAGTACCTTGGGATAATTACCATATTTTACAATAATCTGATTGCGGTTTTGGTTTAAGTTCCGTTCAGATATTTTCAATGTGAATATGGGGTCTGCCTGATTTGAGTGGACAGTTTCATTATCCATATCATTTTGGTTGGTGTCATCTCCGGGGATGGCAATGATTGAAGCTGCTTCATCAGCCATGTTAATCTCTACTCTAGAGAGTGCGTCTGCGACATAGTTAGTTTTGTCTTTGATGTAATCAGACTCTCCTGGTTTTGTGTGGGGATATTCTTGAATGTTACCGTATGTAATGGAATTTATTTCCATTGGCTCAACTAAAATTGGTTCCTTAAACTCGTGTTTTAGTTGTCTCTCTGTGGGCTGTATGGCTTGGTGAGTTTTGGCATCTAAGAGATACATTTCACCATATTTAAAATTCAGAACATACTTATCTTCTTTTTCGATATTGACGGGAATCGCAGTGTTAGCTGTATCTACCGTGGGTTGAAAATGATTCACTTGATTATATGAAGAATGAAAGTGAAACGGTATGTCTGTGCTGTTGAGAGTGACTAGGTTCGAGGCGTAGTCAATCTTTGTGTCTAATTGAGCGAAATCTGCGCTACCTAAATTATTTAAGAAACAATGCTTTCCACATATTTGAAGAAGGCCGCAAAGCTCCATTATGGTCTAGGAACTGTTGGTTGTCGCCAGCTTGCATACCAGTTTGCCAAAGCAAGAGGTAAAAAATATCCAGGTTCTTGGGACACTAATCTAATTTCAGGGTATGACTGGTTCCGCGGTTTTATGAAGCGAAACTCAGATTTATCAATTAGACTTCCAGAAGCGACTAGTATTGCTCGCTCATCTGCTTTTAATGCGACTGCTGTTGGAGAATTTCATGACAATTTAGAGCAGGTATATGTAAAACATAACTTTGGTCCTGAAAACATATGGAATATCGATGAGACAGGTGTGACAACTGTCCATAGGCCTAGCAAAGTTATAGCTCAAAAAGGTGATAAACAGGTTGGGCAAGCAACCTCACAAGAACGAGGTACCTTGGTAACAGTTTGCAATGCCATTAATGCTTTAGGGAACAAAATTCCACCATTTATGGTGTTTCCACGTGTTAACGTGAAGGATTACATGGTTAAAGGCGCACCGCCAGGCACAGCTGCTGTAGGACATCCAAAACATAGTGGTTGGATGACTGGGGACAATTTTGTTCAGTTTCTGCATCATTTTATAAAATATGCTCGATGCTCTAAGGAAAACAAAACTTTGATGATAATGGACAACCATGAAAGTCACATTTCTCTCAACTCCCTTCAAATCGCAAAGGATAATGGAATCATATTGTTAACAATACCTCCCCATACCAGCCACCGCCTGCAACCCTTAGACTTGACAGTTTAGTATTCCTTCCAACATGCTTACAATGTTGCTGGCCAGCAGTGGATGATTAACCATCCTACAACTCCCATGACAATTTATGAAATAGCCGAGTTGGTTGGAGTTGCATTTCCAGAAGCTTTCACGCCAAAAAACATTACCTCTGGATTTGCTAAAGCTGGAATTTGGCCATTTAATCGAGATTGTTTCTCAGATCAAGATTTTTTGTGCTCCTCCTTTACTCACTCTTCCAATGGTTCCGAGAAACCATCCACTTCTCAGGCTTCACAAGTGAGCCTCGATTTGAATGTATCCGACTCAGCCTCAGACACTCGTAGGGAAAATTCACCATCTCGACCAACGTCACAGAAAATTGATATTATTACCAGTAATTGTTTGTATCCTGAACGTTCCCAGAATTCACCATCTCAACCAAGTTCATCCAAGCAAATAGACAGTAACAGCTTGTCTCCTGAACATGTCCGTCCCTTATCAAGGGCTTGCCCCGCAAAAAAGGGAAAATCACGAAGAAAGCCAGCTAAGTCACAGATTTTAACTGACACACCAATTAAAAATCAATTGGATCTAACATTTCATGAAAGAGCATTAAAACGAAAGAGAAAATTAATAAGGTGCACTGCTCTATTTACGAGTGACATAAAGAAAGCCAAAAAGAAAGCAAGAATAGAACCTGAAATTGAAACTTCAAGTGAAGATGAAGTTGATCTATCTTTAGAATCAGAATCTGACTCTTTTGAGGAAATTTCATCAGAGGAGGACATCAACCGTCCAGTTACTGTAGGAGACTGGGTGTTGGTTTCATTTCGTGAGAAAAAGTGTGTTAGGCATTATGTTGGACGTATTGAGAAAGATATTCAACAAGATGAGGATAATGGGTGGCTAGTTAAGTTTGTAAGACGTGTGAGCGGAAGTAAATTTCGATGGCCTGATACAGAAGACGAATGTATTATTGATAAAGATCAAGTGCAAAAGGTGTTGAGTCAGCCAAAGATTATTTCGAAACATAAGAGAACTGTAGCAATAATCTTTAAAGAAGGGTTTGCTGGAATAAATAATCTGTGGTAATGCTGTTTGATGTAACCTGTGTTTACATTTGAAATATTTGTGACTATTTGTTTCCTTAAATTAACAATAATGTACAGTGTATCATACCTCCCTGAATGGTGTATCAAATCTCCCAAGCACAGGGAGGTTTGATACACTTCGTAGGTGATGATATGTTTGTACTTTGTGAAAAATCTGTTAATGTAAACTTTCTGAAATTGCAACATCTTGTTCCCTAAATATAAGGAGAAATTATAACTAAAAAAGAGAACATCTGAAGCCAATAAAGTAGCAGTTATACTACATTTTCAAAAAAGTGTATCAATCCTCCCCTACCTCCCCTACTTAGAATGACCAAACGCTGGCCAACCTCTATATGGCTGATGGTCACCTTAAAGTAGGAAGAGGGGCAGATGACCTCGTAGATCTGCCCCTTAGAACAACAATAACTAACTAAAGTAGGATGGTAGTGACAACCGACAGCTACTGGAGAGTACGCAGCTCATGTCTGAAGCCTGTGCCCATTAAATCAGTTGTGAACCACAGAAAGTTAACCTGCCAGTTGTCTCACGGTTGTTGAAGATTAACTTGCGTTTTAAACAGTGTATGGTTTTGATCTTGAGCATGGGTATACCTTCCCACAGCAGCTTTGATGAGAGAATAAATGCATTGCTATGTGTGCTCCCATGACCTTGTAAAGATACAGGAGGGAGGGAGAAATTATGACCTTCCCTCAGCAGTGAGCATTTTGATTCATTCGCGAACATTCACTTTGGCACTAATTTCTGCTTGTTATAGTTTTGCTATACATGGCATTACTATCCTATGTTTTTCATGGTTATAACAGTGTTATTAAAAACTTATTAGGTGTATCAATGTTTGGTGCAATTATCGTGAGTCAATAAATTCAAGTCTTAATTTGGTTTGGTGCGATTCCATGTGAGTGCGATAATAGTGACACTGACTGTGAAAGTGAATACAATTAACATAAATATTTGCTACGACGGAACAGTTCCGGATTATTCTCGGGTAGCAATGACAATGAGACAGTTTTAACTGTATTTGATTAACCCGGGAGAGGGCAAGGCGCAGAGAAAATTTACGCACTTTTAAGATTTTGTATGTAGTTGAGTGTGTCCTTGACCAATTCACATGTTAGCTTGTCTTATTGCGTAGTTCCGCCCCTTAAAACAACAATAACTAACTTTTCTTATTGTTGTTGAAGATTTTGGGAACCAATTGTTATGCACAAACAATGGTATATTGTATCATATTGCTTGTGTCTGTTAGGTAGTCAGCCCGAAGGCTGGTTGGATCCTCAAAAAGTACCGCCGTTACGTTATGTGAGTAGATACCCACAAAAACCCAAGGCAGCGCTATTTTGAGGCGTTCTAGGCAAGAAGAGGAGTGAGGTAGTTTGCCATTGCTTTCCTCACATTGCTTGTGTAGATACAAATAAATTTGCCTATAGTAATCGTGTTATTTTACTTACAGCCAAATAATCAAGGTTTTGATCAAATTTAACATTGCTTATTGTGAGCCCAAACCAACGCGGAGAAAAGTTCCACGCGCACTCTTTCATGCTACAAACTCTCTGGTTAAAGAAAACAGAAACCAGAACATCTTGCCGCTTACATAAGCTCGAAAAACCTTAGTTCTAAATGTTTAAGTTTTGTGACGTGCTTTCTTACTATTTCAGAAATGTTATTTGATCTGCAGAAATCATTTGCTATGTATTACGGTATATGAACAAGTCATATCATAGTGTGAACATTTTGCTCAACATGCAACCACTAAATAATAAATCTAAATAGCCCAGTCACTCTCTAATAGCTCCTGGGGGGGGGGCTAGAGCTATGCTATTCAAGACAGAAAAGTTACTTGGACTTACACTTCAATGGATGGATCAATGGATACACTTCTCACTTAAATATTCATGGGTTTTTATATGTTATGTTTTTTTTTTTACTTAGAAAATTTTCACATGTTCCGTATCTTAGATACAATCATGAACATTGTTTGTAAGTATCATTCATCCATGACAACATCACTTCAGAGGATACAGGGGTGATTGTTGTTAGGGGCAGACAAAGTTATTATAAAGTTTATGGCAAAGTGCACAAAATATGAACATATTACAAACAATACTTATCTAAACAATCAACTCGACACCTGTTAAATTTAATGTTTTAAATCTAAATAGCCCAGTCACTCTCTAATAGTGCCCCTGCATAAAATGGGAGATAAGGAAGATATTCAAGATTACCAAAATGGCTTTCACAGTAATCAAAATGGCTTTCACAGTAATAGGCTAGGTCTGTAGGTGCAGGAGACATGATATAGGTAGCTGTGGACATGATATAGGTAGCTGTGAATAATAAAGAAAGAAAAAAGACAGTTGAAAAAGAAAAGAACAAACATATAGTTAGCAATGCCCATAATGTAATCTGTGGAGAAATACTGATTGTTGTTGTTCTGTTGAAATAAGTGATTGTAAATAAAAATAAATAGAGTATCTATAAATTGGTGATTCCCGACGTGATTCGAGAAATGACTGAAAATAGTGATAATGCTGCGCGAACGTCTAATTGCGCTACCAGTGAAGTTGAGATTAGTAAAGTGTCTGTTAAAATTCCACCCTTCTGGGCCGATAAACCAAAAATTTGCTTTACCAGATCGAAGCACAATTTGCGATTAACAGGATATCATCTGAAGAGACTAAATTTAATTACTTGGTTTCGCAATTAGAACCGAAATATGTGGAAAACATATGGGATATCATTAGTTGTGATAACTCCTGTAAATATGCCGCAGCAAAAGAAAGATTCCTCAACATCTTCAAAGAAAGTGAAGATAAGAAAATAAAGCGATTAACGACAGGAATTGACTTAGGGGACCTCAAACCAAGTCAGCTGCTGCGCAAAATGCAATCCCTGGCAGGCGCAGATATTTCAAACAAAGTCTTAAGGACACTATGGCTAGCAAACTTCCAAACTCAGTAAAAAACATATTGCTGTTAGTGATGAGGAATTGGAGGAAATGGCTAAAATGGCAGATAAAATACTGGAAATGAATCCACGTACTGAACTGCTTAGTGCCACAAAAACCCCAAGTAAGTGCTCTTCAAGTAGCAGTGCAACACTGGATGAAATCATAGCGAAAATTACCACATTGGAACAACAAATAGCAGCTATCCCAATCGGAAGACATCACTCACGAGCAACACATCGTAGCCCCAGGCGAAGTAGAAGTCGCAGCCGTTCAACCAGAAAATGCAATCCAGATGGGAAATTGTGTTACTATCATTTTAAATTTGGCTCAAGATGCTACCCAGATAAATGTAAACAACCGTGTGGATGGAATAATCCGGAAAACGAGAAACAGCAGTAGAATTAGTGGCAAGTTCTGCTGCAGAAGGTCACGAGTTGTTCCGCAGATCCTGGTTATTTGTGAGAGATAAAAAAAACGGGAGTGCAGTTCCTTGTACACAGTGGAGCGGATGTTTCAATTTGGCCAGCAACAAAGCATGACAAAGTAGATAGTTCCTATAAACTGTATGCAGCCAACAATACAGAAATACCAACCTGTGGTATCAAAATATTGACTGTGAACTTGGGACTAAGGCGAAAATTCCACTGGCCATTTGTGGTAGCTAAAATAAACAAAGGTATAATTGAAGCAGATTTTCTTAAACAATGCCATTTACTTGTAGACCTGCATAATAAACAATTAATTGACGGTGTAACTCAGCTTGGTGTTAAGGGCGAAGTTACAGTCATTCCAGAATGTGATGTTATTAGCTCTATGAATACAAATTTCAAATACAGTGACATTCTTGCACAATATCCAAGATTAACAACACCAAACTTAACCCCTACCTTGATAAAACATGATATTAGAATTAGAATTAGATAGATATTTTATTCAATTAATTCCAAAGAGCCATAGGCTCGTACAGAGGAATTGTACAGTAATATGTGTGTTTACACACCAAGGAAGAAAATTCTGAAGGTAACACAAATTGATGAATAAGGACATAGGCCTATTATAAGGTTGATACCATATCTAAGATTGTTTAGACCAAGGTCCCTTAAAATGATAAGCACTTAGGATTTTTAATCTTATACATAACTTAACTTATTTGATGTATTAAGATGCATCAAATTTTTCCCACAATACTTCCATAGTTTTCCTCTTAAATACCGACAAAGTTGGTGCACTTTTTACTTCATCAGGAAGTTTATTATATGACTGTGATGCAGAGAACTTGAAACTATTTCTACCATATTTAGAAGAGTGAATGATATATAAGGCTACGTCCTTCGCATGCCTAGTTCCATAAGAATGATTGTCTGAGTTCAAGATGTAGGGAGAGCTATAGAGTATTGTGTTGTGTTTAATCTTGTATATTAGCATAGCTGCTCGGAGTTCTGCACTTATGCTGAGGGGTAGAATTTTACTTTTGATGTACAGATCTTTTACTGGAGTGCAGTAAGGAAAGTTAAATATGTTTCTAATGGCCCTATTCTGAATAGTCATTAAATCATTCAGTGTGGATTTCCTGCAGTGAGCCCAAATAACATTTAAATATTGGAGCTTGCTATGTACAAGTGAATAGTAGATTTGTTTTACAAGGTTTAGGGGAATAAGATACCGAAGTTTCCTTAGGATCCCTACTACAGGTGAGAGTTTCTTAGCAATTCGTTCAACGTGTTCAATCCAGGTCAGGTGTTTGTCGATGATTAGACCTAAATACTTTGCCTGATTAACCTCTTTTATTTCAATATTATTTATATATATTTTGTCATGTGTGATTTCTTTCATGCTTTGTTTTGAAATTACCATGTAATTGGTCTTCTGTAGGTTCATTGTTAATTTATTGGCCTGGAACCATTGTGAGAGAGTATTTATATCTTGTTGCACATTTTGTATGATTTCAATTATGTCTTTCCCAGTGTAGAAGATATTTGTATCATCTGCATACAGTTTGATATGCCCTCTCAAATTACATTCCACAATATCATTTATATACATTAAGAATAATGTAGGTCCAAGTATAGATCCTTGTGGAACGCCATGAGTTATATATTTTCCTGAACTTATGCATTTATTCAAAGCTACATGCTGCTTTCTTCCAATAAGGTAGCTTTGGAACCATTTTAGAGCTATACCTCGGACACCAGCATTTTCTAATTTTGACAACAGTATTTTATGATCTACTGTATCAAAGGCTTTTGTGAGATCAATAAATAACCCAACTGCCATATTATTTTTGTCAATAGTTTCTTGTAGCATTGTTATTAGGTCAATAGTTGCTGCCTCAGTACTAGATTTTTCCCTGAATCCGTATTGCATATTATGAAAGAATGTATTCTTGTTCAGAAATGAAAGCAATCTTGTTTTTACCACTTCTTCCAGAATTTTTGAAACTACCGATAAAATAGAAACAGGTCTATAATTATTTGGATTTCTTTTGTCACCACCCTTAAATATAGGAACTACTTTGGCCATTTTTAAGTCATCTGGTATCATGCCAGTAACTAAGGACTCATTAATCATTTCAACCAAGATTTTAATAAATGATTGCATATTGTTTTTAATGAAATTTGTCTTGATCCTATCTAAGCCACAGCTCTTTTTTTTTCTTTAAATTTGTGATGATGGACTTGACCTCTGCTTCATCTGTTGGATATAAGTAGAGGGAATTTGACTGCTTGTGGTCCTTACTGAGGATTTCCTTCTGTTCAGGAATAGCTTTTGCTAGACTTCCAGCAATGTTTGTGAAGAACAAGTTGAATGATTCGCATAGCTCTTGATTGTCTGTGATAATTTTGTTGTCTATTTCAAGTGAAGTGCATGTCTCAACTGTTGGTTTTTTGTTGTGTATGATTTCTTTGATAGTCTCCCAAGTTTTTTTGGAATTGTTTCCATATGTTCTGAATTTTTCTGAGTAGTAATTTGACTTTAGTCTTCTTTTTAAGTTTGTTACACTATTCCTGCATCTACAGTATTCTTGGTTCATATCATTATTATTTTTGTGAAGGGGATTTTTGAGCTTTGCATGCAGAGTGTCTCGTTGTTTTATAAGTGTAAGGAGTTCAGCTGTGACCCATGGTAAGTTAGTAGTCTGTCTTTTATTGTTAGTTTTGTTTGTTATTTTTCTTTGACTATGCCTGTTCCTTAGATTCAATTGTTTGATGAAAGAGTTATATAGAGAGTTAACAGTACTGTTTGCATCATTATGGGAATCAGCATTTATAGATATATTAGTTTCAGGAGTGTGTTGCCTATCCCAAGAGTCCTCGTGTGTTGTTGATTTTGTCGAGTTATGTGACTGAGTGTACGTGCTATAATTGGTCTTGGAAATATCAAGAATTAATATACTGTGATCACTAATATCATTGCTGACATTTGATATTTTATAACTTAATTCTGAATTGTTTAGTGACACGTGATCTATTAAGGTAGCTGCAGTGTCACAAAGTCGTGTAGCATATTTAGTGTTGCACTGTTTAAACCCATAGCATGCTATTATATTTAGATATTTCCTTCTTAATTGATCATCAGCTAGGATATCAATGTTGGTATCTCCGAGGAAGATGCATAAACATCAAATAGTTACTAACGGTCAACCGGTATTCTCAAAAGCCAGACAGTTAGATCCGAAGAGGCTCCAGATTGCCAAACAAGAATTTCAGTTCCTGCTGGATAACGGAATATTTCGACCATCAAAATCTCAATGGGCGAATCCACTGCACATGGCTAGTAAGAAGGATGGGTCGTTACGACCTTGTGGTGACTATAGAAGATTGAACGAGAGGACAATTCCAGACTGCTACCCAGTACCAAGAATAGCAGATTTTCAACACATCTTGAAAGGAAAAACTGTTTTCTCAAAAATAGACTTATTTAAATCATATTACCAAATCCCAATCCCCGAAGAGGACAAGTGCAAAACTGCAATAATAACTCCTTTCGGATTGTATGAGGTCAATGTCATGAGTTTTGGGTTAAGAAATGCTCCATCCACCTTCCAGAGATTCCTAAATGAAGTTTTCAGAGGTTTGGATTTCACATTTCCTTACTTGGACGACATTCTGGTAGCCTCCGCATCATCCGAAGAGCATAAGAACCATCTTAAGTTGGTTGTGGACAGGTTAAACAAGTATGGCCTTCGAATAAATACCTCCAAATCAGTGATGGGCATAGACAGAATAGAGTTTCTAGGGTACCTCATTACAGCTGAGGGTACTAGACCTCTTCCTGAAAAGTTCAAACAATCTTGAATTATAAACTGCCAGAAACAGTGCATGAACACCGCACGTTTCTCGGCATGGTTAACTTTTACCACTGCTACCTCAAAGATGCTGCCAAAACACAAGCAGTGCTCCATGAATACCTAAAAGGAGCAAGAAAGAGGGACCGCAGAAAAATTCAATGGACTGAAGAAGCGAAGCAGATGTTTGAAAAATGTAAACAAGAGTTATCAAATACAACACTCTTAACTATTCCTGACCCAGACAATCTATTAGGCCTGTTTACAGATGCATCTGACATTGCCATTGGATCTGTGTTGCAACAATATGAAAATGATGGTTGGAGACCCATTGCCTTCTACTCAAAGAAACTGAGCGAAACACAGAAATCTTACAGCACATAATTGTGACAAAGAGCTTTTAGACATTTACCTATCAGTGAAACAGTTCAAACATTTTTTGGAGGGAAGAGATTTCACCATCTTCACGGATCACAAGCCGCTAACCTATGCATTTATACAAAAGAACGAGAAAGCATCGCCAAGACAATTGCGACACCTCCATTATATTTCTCAATTCACTACCAACATTCAACATATTAGTGGTAAACACAACATTGTGGCCGACACTCTATCTCGGACGGAAGAAATCTCTGTGATTGATTACGATGAAATTGCAAGAGAGCAACTGCAAGATGAAGAATTAAAACGGCTGATGGAAGAGAGTGAATCACTGACATTCAAGAAGTGCGCATTAACAGCGGGTAAGGCATTGTGGTGCGACATCTCAACGAATAATGTAAGACCATTTATCCCAGAGTCATTCGGCAAACAGATGTTTCAACAGATCCATAACTTATCACACTCAGGTGTAAAATAGTCAGTGAAGCAGATGACAACTAGGTTCATTTGGGCGAATATAAAATCCGATGTTCGAAAATGGGCCCAAGCATGCATCCACTGCCAGAAAAACAAAGTAACAAGACACACACAGTCTAAATTAATTTCATTTCCAGAACCTGATGAAAGGTTTAGTGTTGTACATATGGACTTAGTTGGCCCACTGCCACCATCAAATGGGAACATATATTGTTTAACATGCATCGACCGCTATACCTCTTGGATGGAAGTCATCCCAATGCAAAATATCACAGCAGACACAGTTGCTAAATCATTCTACTCCAACTGGATTGCTAGATTTGGAGTCCTGAGTGTAATTATCACAGACCGTGGACCACAATTTCAATCCGAACTTTTCAAGAAATTAGCAGTGTTGTGTGGTGTTAAACTGAAGCACACTACAGCCTACCACCCACAATGCAATGGAAATATTGAACGACTACACCACACCTTAAAAACTGCCATCAGAGCACATAATTCCCATAAATGGACAGAGGTTTTGCCTACAGTGCTTCTTGGGTTGCGTGCAGCCATAAAGAGCAATTCTGACTATTCTATTACACAGATGGTCTATGGTAAGACTATTAAGCTACCTGGAGAGTTTTTTGAAATGCCATCAACAACAACTGACCCAGACACCTTCGTCTCCCAATTACAAAAACAGATGACAGTCCTTAAGCCTATTCCATCTTATCATAAAACTACCAGAAGTGTATTTGTGCATAGAGACCTCAAGTCATGTACTCATGTCTTCTTAAGGAATGACAAAGTAAAGAAGCCACTGACACCACCTTATGATGGTCCTTTTCCTGTTGAAAAGAGATATGATAAATTCTTCATACTACTAAATAAAGGCAAACAAGTACAGTAAATGTATCGATAGACAGAATAAAACCAGCCTACATCTTGGCACCAGATGAAGAGACCCCAGATCCTTCTCCTGTTTCAAGCCCAGCCAACCATCAACAAGACACTGCATTACCACCTCATGCCATAGCGAATAAAAAGGACAGTACCATCATCAAGACATCACACTCTGGACGTACTGTGAGATTGCCAGTTCGTTTTCAGTAGTGCTTACAGTTATTTCATTGTATTGTTAGTGTATGGTAATAGTTTTACTCCTGCTTGAACAAGTGTAACTATGTTACTGGTGGGGGAATGGTGTAGGTGCAGGAGACATGATATAGGTAGCTGTGGACATGATATAGGTAGCTGTGAATAATAAAGAAAGAAAAAAGACAGTTGAAAAAGAAAAGAACAAACATATAGTTAGCAGTGCCCATAATGTAATCTGTGGAGAAATACTGATTGTTGTTGTTCTGTTGAAATAAGTGATTGTAAATAAAAATAAATAAGAGTATCTATAGGTCCACTACTGACAACATATTTGCAATCTAAATGATAAGTGAGAAAGTGTGGGAATATAATCAATGTTGCCTATTCACTATTTGTTTATTGATATCCTCTAAGCATATGATTCAATTCATAGAGAGAGCCTGTGGAATGGAGTTTAGTTTCCCTCTTAAACTTATTAACCTGTATAGATTGTGTATGGATGACAATTTAAGTTGAATTCTCCTGAATGGGAAAAAGATCTGACCATTTCCCAAACAGAACCGGTTTAAGAATTTTGCTTTGTCCCCCTTTTCTTGCTCTCGAAAAAGTTATCAGATCACTAAAATTAGTTCCGGCTGGCATGCATCTCGGACAGTATCATAAAGTGCTTGCATACACAGATATTGCACCCATAGGAAGAAATGAGATTGAGATAAGGAAATTGCTTGTTGAACTTGAGGAGATAGCTTTAAAATTAGGCCTTAGAATTAATGACCAAAAAACTCAGTAACTTACATGGCAACGAAGAGGAATATTGATGTGTTTGGGAATCGGTTAACTCTTATTGGCAAGCATAGTTTTGAGAGGGTTGAACATCAAGATTAATTGGAGGATTATCCATTTCGCAAGGTCCGTATTGACGTGTACAATGACAATTTAATGGGTTAAGGGGTCTCCGCCCAATCAATACAAGTTGTATTGATTGAGGGGAGACCCCTTAACCCATTAAATTGTCAGGGTTGAACATTTCAAATTCTTAGGAGTCATGGTTGATGAACAGAATCATAGAGAAGTGGAAATTAAAGTTAGAATACAGAATGCTAACAAAGTGTACTACTCTCTGCAGTTTTTATTGGGATCCACATTTTTTTAACAACAATTATACATCAGCCTTAGTCAATACATAAACGAAAGGAAATATAATTAGATGTGCTCCTGGTACATGTTTCAGGGATAAATTGCTTTTATCCCCTTCATCAGCCAATATTAATATCTGAAGAAAATTATAAAATAGCGTAGCACCCAAAAAAACAAATGGCTATTAGATTTAAGTAGGTTACAGAAAAATATTTTAAAGCATAGAGCAAAATCAAAAAAATATGAGACGGAATGATATTCAGCCATCCAACACAAGCGAAGATATACGTGGAGAACCAGTGGACAGTTCATTCACATATCTGCTCCAAAACATAAGTCAAAGCTTGAATTGGCAAAAATGGGACCACAATACTTCACCATATGTACACAACCAATGAAGAAGCCTTATGCTTAACAGGTCCATAAGCCAAATCAAATGCCTGCATGCAAACGAGACGAATGTGGAAGGAAGAACTTCATATAGCAATGAGGTTAGCTCAATGCATAACATTCGTTTCGTTTGCATGCAGGCATTTGATTTGGCTTATGGACCTGTTAAGCATAAGGCTTCTTCATTGGTTGTGTACATATGGTGAAGTATTGTGGTCCCATTTTTACCAATTCAAGCTTTGACTTGTGTTTTGGAGCGGATATGTCCACTGGTTCTCTACGTATATCTTCGCTTGTGTTTGATGGCTGAATATCATTCTGTCTCATTTTTGTTTTTTTTGTTTTTGCTCTACCGGTATGCTCTAAAATATTTTTTTGTGACCTACTTATATGGTGCACCATATTAAGTCTAAAAGCCATTTGTTTCTTTGAGTGCTACGCTATTTTATAATTTTCTTCAGATATTAATATTGGCTGATGAAGGGGATAAAAGCAATTAATCCCTGAAACATGTACCAGGAGCAAATCTAATTATATTTCCTTTTGTTTATGTATTGACTAAGGCGGATGTATAATTGTTAAAAACTATTTAGTACGTCAATACGGAATCATCATGGAAAGTAATTTAAATAATAGAATCCAAATTTTTGATGAAAAATACAAAACTGTAAATATACAATACCATCATTAGGCAGTTCTAACTTATGGTGCAGGTTCGTGGAGTTTAACAAAACAGGATGAACACCAGTTGCAGGTTTTCGAAAATTAAGTGTACAGAAAAAATGTTTTGGACCATTTTTTGACTCCGCATCTCAAAGCTGGAAAAAAAGATCACTCACTATCACAGCAAGCACCAATACTCAACATCATTAACTCCAGAAGACTTCAATGGGCTGGTCATTTACTAAGGATGGGAGATGATAGGATGGTCTTCCAAATTTTTAAAGAACAACCAAGAGGAAAAAGGCCAGTAGGAAGACCATGAAGTTCCTGGAAAAATGAAATCTCCAAATTTTGTAGACATCTGAATGTGAACAACTGGCAAGAACTTGCCCAAAACAGAGTTCAGTGGAGGCATTTTGTGAAATCGGCGCAGGATATTAGTGTCCCATAGAAGCCTTCTGAGTGAGTGAGAGTACAACCATCACAATAACAGAGGTTATCAGACAAATTGTACACACACTCAAATGCACAGGAGTACATGACCACAATGTCACAAAGCCCCTAAAATAAGCAGCAACAACATATTATTTCATCACTACCAGGGTGTTCCTACTGAAAGACAACTGTTCCAAGCCTTTGTAGGTTTACCTGCCCCCTCTCTCCTGATAAGCAATTGCAGATTGATATGTTATCATGCTGTGATCCAGGATTGTTTAATCAATTTGAGATAAGAACATAACTTCCTAGCACCAATTATTGATGAGGCTGTCTTATCAGAATTAAAGTTCACACCTGAGAGACATGCCTGTACGGAATAGACTGCCAGAACTTAAGGCGGTGAGCTTTATATTATTATCATATTATTATTTACTTATCAGCACAATACCCATGTGGCAAGATGTGCATGCATTTTAATTTTTACTTGGCTAAAAGAAAATTGGGGGAGATTCATCTACCTAGTATAAAACAAAGTCCCGAATTCTTGGATGTAACTGTAATCTTGAAAACTACTGGATGGATTTTGATGCGGTTTTCGCCATTCTGTAAAGCAGCGTTTCCCAAACTGTGGTACGTGTACCACTGGTGGTACGTCTGTACTGCTGCAGTGGTACGCTGTGATGTCACGAACTATATAAAAATATTAGATACGTTGCGAAAAATACAATGATATAAAAATATAAAATTCAAAAATATAAAAACATTGATATGTTGCCGGAGGACTTGAAGGCCAAAGATAAGGAGCAGTTTTATGAATTAAATTGTGATTCAGAACTAAGGCAAACTTTTTCAAAAATGGCTCTTGTGAACTTTTGGGTTGAGTGGCGTGCAGACTAGTTAGTTAGTTAGTTATTGTTGTTTTAAGGGGTGGAACTACCAGGTCATCTGCCCCTAAATGGGTGCAGACTATACACACATAGCTGACAAAGCAGTTAGATTTTTACTGCCTTACACTACTTTGTATTTGTGTGAGACTGCATTTTCTTCACTTGTTCATCTCAAGAATAAATACCGCAATAGGCTTCTTACAGTGGAAAACGATCTTCATTTGAGACTGTGCAATCTTAAACCAGACATTCCCTAGTTGGCTTCTAATCTTGTTAGTTGAACTTTGGTGTTTATGTTACATTATTATGAGTTGTTTTAATTGTACAGTGTCGTTTCTAAATGTTTGAATTGAATACTTATCGTAACAAATAATAAAACAACTGGACACACTTTTGATGCATTCTTTGGCGAGGCTTAAGGGATCTTTTTGCGTTTTAAGATTGGGGCTAGAAACTGGTTTTTTGATCCATGTCATTTGAGGTAGTCTTTGTATACTGAGGTATGCATTGGCTGTTTGATGTTTCATCTCTTCTTCTATTGGTAAGTTGTGGGTATATAATTGCAAGGCGGTTATAGGTGTGGTTTTTATTGCACCTGTTATGATTCGTAGGGCATTATTCTTACACCTCTCGAGGCGATCAATGTTTGACTGGGGTGCTGTAGAGAGTACTTCACTGCCATATTTTATGATAGGGTTGATGTAAGTATTGTAGGTTTTGTTGAGTGTGTCTTGAGTGCTCCCCCAAGTAGCTCCTGCTAGTCTCTTCAGAAATTTCAACCGTTTGCTTACCTTATCCTCCACATGTTTTATGTGTTTGGTCCAGTTCAGCTTCTTGTCCATGATGATACCTAGGTACTTTGTACTTTCACTTTTTGGAAGGTCTTGATTACTAATTTTGAGACTAAAAGTTGGATTGTGGTGTCTCAGTGAGAAAAACTGGTATACTGTTTTGGAAGTATTGATTTCCATATTATTGTTTTCGGTCCAGTTTTTGAGTTTTATAAGTGCCTGGTTCATTCTGTGTTCAAGAAGCATTTGCTGATTTGGGCTGTTACGTGCTGTGGTCCAAATGATAACATCGTCTGCAAACATGCTGATATTCACATTACCTACTTTCTTTATTGTTTTTGGAAGATCGTTGATGTACACATTGAATAAAGTTGTGCTTGATACAGCTCCTTGTGGGAGGCCTAGTTTTGATTGCTTGCAACCTGAAGTTTTGTTGTTGTAACGAACATTGATCATTCTTTGTGAAAGGAATCTTGAAAACCAGTTTAACATACATCCATTTACTTTGAAGTTGATAAGTTTCTTTAGCAGCATGTTTCGCCATACAGAATCATAGGCTCCTTTAAAATTGATGAAAACTGCAAGAACACTTTCCCTTTTGTTAAAGGCTTCTTTAACAGCTAGTATAGATCTCATTATTTGGTGGGAGGAGGACCTGTTTTGTCTAAACCCTGCTTGTTCTTCTGGTAGAGATTTTGTTTCCAAGTACCAATTGAGTCTATTTGTAATCATCCTTTCTAGAATTTTTACCAGAATGGAGGTAAGTGCTATAGGTCGGTACGAGGGGACATGGTTTTTTGGCTTGCCTGGTTTTAAGATTGGAATGATGGTTGCTTTAGTCCAGTCTTTAGGTACTGGTAGGTTATCATTTGATGTCCAAAATTTGTTGAATATGTGTAGCAGTATGTTTAGAGCAGATGGACTAGATTTTTAGCCTACTTTTCACATTTTGCAAAAATGAGGAAAAAGTAGACTTATGAGATCGGGCAAATGTGTGTCTGTCTGTCTGTCTGTCTGTCTGTCCTTCTGTCTGTCTGGCTGTGTGTGTGTCCCCCCCCTATCAACTCCTAAACGGCTGCAGCAATCAAAACAAAATTTGGTAGGAGTAAAGATCTATACCTGAATATCTAACGCCCATATTTGAAAATGATGTCAGTGCTACCAACTGCTAAAAAATCGCAATTGAAATTTGAGCTCCATGTTGGATATCTTGGAAAGTATGAATGGGAGCTATTTCAAAATTGGCACACGTACAGATCATAATATTTCAGTTTAATTTCCAGGAGGCCAAACATGGCAGTGTTGCCAAAATGATTATAAGCCTCCTGATAGGTCCAATTTTTAAATGCAAATAACTTCTACACTATCAAGCGGAATTCAACCAAATTTCGTATGTTGTATGTGTACATAACCGGATATGACTGAGCGTATTCTTAAGACCTACCAGGGCTGCCAACTGTTAATAAATGCTCCTAATTTATTTTTATCCAAATACCAATATATCAGAAAGTATGCAAGCCGACAGCTTTAAACTATGCACACGTATAGTACCTGACATTCTATATTAATTTGGAGTAACTTATATACGTCAGTGCTGCCAACATGATCCTAAGCCTGCTGATAGGTCCAATTTTAAAATGCATGTAACTTCTACACTAACTAATGGATTTCATTCAAAATTGGCACAACAATAGATCATATTATTTCAGGTTATTTATGACCAATACATGCATGACATTGTTGCCAACATGATTTTACGCGCGCTGTTAGATCCAATGTTTAACTGCATGTAACGTCCATGCGATTCATTGGACTTCAACCAAATTTTGTATTTTGTACCTTAAGAGATGGAACTAAGAATATATTCAGTCATCAGGGCTGCCAACTGTAGTGCTCTATTAGGATACATTATGCCAGGTATACGGTATTTCGAACTAATTGGAAATTTCGATATTAGCAACTTAATTTCGTCATTATTCAAGATAGGTTCATATTCTGTAGAATAATCATTGGCATGAAAAGTAGGCTGTATAGTTCTTAACGGAACTTCTTGTTTATGAATTCTGGGAATATCTCATCTGGTCCTGGTTGTTTTCTGACTTGTGTGTTCTTTATTGCTAACATTAACTCTTCCATTGAAAATTTATTGTTAAAGATATCATCTGCATTATTATTCATGAATTTTTTGACTATTTTTTTGAGAGTCTTGTCTTCTTTCTTTTTCTGTTTTGATAGTCTAATTGAAGTGAAATGTTTACAGAAGTGGTTTGCTATTTTATGACAGTCTGTAATTTCCTTATCATTTATCATAATAGGATTCAAAGGAGTGACTATGTGTTTGTTGTTTAGAGAATTGATAAGTTTGTGAGCTTTATTGCTGTCTGTCCTATAGTCAACCGTTGTTAAAAATTTATTCCAAGATTCTCTTTTTGATATTGTTATTGCTTGTTTTAATTTTGCTGTTGCTTGTCGCCATTTCCGTACATCATTTTGATCCTGAGTAAGTTCAGCTGTTCTTCTTGCTTTGTCTCTGGCGGACTTAAGATTGTTCAATTCATCTGACCAGAAAGGTTTATATTTTGTTTGGGCACCTCTGGGTATGCACAGTTTGGCTATGTCTTTTATGGCTGTGGTAAATTTATTCAGGATGATGTTAGGAGGTGCATCAAGATCATTTCCCGACATTTTTGTTTCAAGTTTGTTTCTGAAATTTTCCCAGTCTGCCTTTTTAAAGTTCCACCGAATCTTCTGGTCTGCACTTTGCGCAGATTCACTGTATGATGTAATAGTAAGAAGGGACATTCTATGTCCACTGCCTGGATCTTCGAGTACTGATCGATGACTGTGGTTTGTAAGATCTGTTGAGACTAATATGAGTTGTGGAACCAGAGTGGTGAATGAATGTTGCTGGGTCTTTGTTACTATACTGTATAATAGCTCAAGTGAGCTACTCTCTATAAGGTCTTTTATTGTTTTACCAGCTGAATTTGTGTAGTTGTAGCCCCAGACTGGAGAAGCTGCATTGAAGTCTCCTATAAAAATATTAGTTTTTTTTTATTTCTAAAAGGTGAAGATTCAGATTTGTATTGTTTGGAGGACTGTAAACACAGAATATTGTTATTTTCTTGTTGTTGATCCATATGGATAATTCGATAATTTCTGATGTATCTGTTGGGTCCATTTCTTTTACAATTCTGAATTTTGACATGATGTTGTTCTTCACTGCTGCAAATATTCTGCTTGCTATTTGTCTTGTTTTGAAGAGAGTGTAGATGGTATACCCTTGGATCTTTAAATATTGTATGTTTTCAGGTGTAGTGTTGGCTTCATTGATTAGAAGGATGTCTATATCTCTGTCTATCATGATTTTCTTTACTTCCAAAAGTTTCTTTGTTGATAGACCACCTGAATTCCATTGCAGTATTCTTACTTCGTGTTGTTTTGCTCTGAAAAGAGCAGTTTTATTTGTTTGCATTTGTTTGCTCATGTTTCTCTATTCTGGAACGTTTTTGCCAAAATTGTTACTCGTTTAGCACCACCCAGGGGACACGTACAGCTTAAGGTATGCTGCGGGCGTGAGTAACTTCATCCCCCATATGTTATATGTTTCTGCATGCAATAATCTTTGGTAATATTAATATGTTTAAAATCTAATAATACAAGGAAATTTTTTACTCATGGTATGCAGACGTTCTGATAAATTTCATGATGCTGGTTGTCGCCACTTAAAATTTTAAAAATACACCGCAGATCACTTTTCACTGATTCACACGTACAACACACTTTGGAACCTAACCGTAACTGGTGGTGACGTGAGGTCTGCCAGTCCACTTGAAACTTCAAACTACCGAGGCGAGCTAACCAGGGCCACTAAAATTTCATCAACGAGGGTGTTAAGTGTCAGCATGAGCACACAGATAAGAAGGCAAACATAAACAACAGCTCCGTGCAAGATTTAATTAAGGAAGCACAGATGTGTATTTATTTTATTTCACGCCACCTGTTAAAGGTTAGCGGGCGTGGTGGCGCAGTGGTCCAGCCATTATCTCTCACCACGGCGGACCGGGTTCGATTCCCGGTCAATGTATGTGAAATTTTCAAATGAAATACCATGTCCTGTGGTTCAGATTCCCCGTAAAAAGGAGGTCCCGTAGCTCATGATACGGTCATGTAAAACTACACACTTCACTTCTTCTGTTAAAGGTTAAGAAATAGAATCAAATTATGCTTTGCAGTCATTAAATGATTCAAAATAAATTTACTCCTACAGTCAAGTTACCTAAATAAGCTAATGTAAAATAATTTCAATAGAAAATCGTTAGAGCCAAAATAGCATATCTCTGTTAATGACCTAAAAAAAATCTATACCATGATTCTATAACACTGCATGTAAGAAATAACTGCTCAATGCTCTTTGGAAATATGTTAGCAATATATAACCAGTTACTTGCCAATTAATAACAATTTTGTTAGTTTTTCTTGAAAAGTAGTGTTTTTGTAGATACGCTATTCTGGCCCTAAGCCGGCGATAAATGGTAGCTACTGAGGTGTGCTGAGTAATGGTATTCAAGGCGAGTTACAAAAGATGCTACGCATTGGGTTATTTAGTTGTTGATAATTCATTTGGGGGCTTTGCGACATGGTGGTCATTTAGTCCCGTGTACTTGGGTGTGTGTATTATTGTGGTGTCTGTAGTAGTGTGTGTACTTGTAATTGATGCTAGGATTGGGAAAGAGATGGCTTTCTTTACCTTCACCTTGAGAAGTGCAACTTCCTGATCAAGGGCATTGAGTTACACCAATTACTTTGGACATACCGTGACCTACGACCTAGAACAAAGTTGCTTCAGGATCCCAAGCTGTCTCCAGACACCCTCATCATAACTGACAATACAATAACTCATCAAAGTCTGGAATAGAAACTAGAATAGCAATTCTTAAATGAATGGGAGGATTTTTCTTTGGGCTCTCTTTTCTTTTCAGTATTTTTATCTAGTGCTCAAGGGTAAATTTAAAATCCTTTCTTAGAATTTAAACATGGAAGATTGTGAACCATAATGTTTTTTATAACACTTTGCCTGCTTTGATTTTATAATTCTATACAATATTTCTTTAATTTATATTTGATTTTAGGCATTCTATATAATATCATTTTTCAAACATCACTGATAAATTATTGTAAACCTGTGCCAAATGTATTTCAGTTCCTGCAATGGAGTTCGGAACCTGAACCTGTTGTCGTATACATGGGGGAAAATTTGCAAGACATCCATGCTTATCTTAGTGAGGTCAGTGTTCATTAATTAATTAAATAATTAATTCATTTGTTTATTTGGTTATTCTTAATTTATTAATTGAGATATTAATTTTTTAATTTATTATTATTATTATTATTATTATTATTATTATTATTATTAATCTTGATTGGTCACATTGGACGACTTGAGTCAGTCCACAATCACTTCTTCTTTGAAGGTAGTACTGCTTGGTTCTTGCGCTCTTTCCAGTACTTTTTCATTCTTTCAGATCGGGATTTTCTCAACTCATTTGAAATCTCCATAGGCTTTCTATGTGTCATTTCTGCAGAAAATTTGTGAGTTTTAAGAATGGTGTCAAATATATTTTTCTCCTCGGCATCTGTTATCTTGAGTCCAACTGCTTTGAGATCTTGAAGGATTTCTTCGATCCATTTTCCTCCAGTTTTCTTTCCTAGATTTCTCATCACTAGTTGCCGTACAATTCTGTTTTCTGGAAGCCGTAAGATGTGAAAAAAAAAAATCTTTTCTTCTTCATTGTGCTGGTGATTGGATCAATCTCACGATAGACAGTTTCATTTAGGAGAATCCTCCAGACTCCCTCAACCTGATACTTTTTATTTATACACGTCCTAATGATCCTTCTTTCTGTTTTGAGGAGCTGATCAGTTCTTTGTTCATTTTTAATTTGGCTTCAGGGAGAGTTACAGTTTTATAATGTTGGATCTTAGTAGCTATTAATAGGCATTTTTTTTATTATATGTTGACCAGGTTAGAGATTGTGCCTTTTTCATTTTATGTGTTCTATTTATCCAAGTTACTTTTTCGTTTAAGTTATGTGTGATAATTTCTCCAAGATACTTAAATTGAGGAACTAGGTTAATTTTATGATCATTTATACAGACTTTATTTATATCTAAGGGTTTCATATAGGCCAGGCGACAGTTCGAAAAAAAAAAGCCTCAATAAGGAATTAATTAGTGGAAAGCTGGAAATTGCTTTAATCGCTTTATTTGGACCCACATATTACTCTCCCAAGTTTTCCCCCTCGAGCGAAGTCGGCGTTGGCCCTTCTGGCCCTAAGAAGGTACCCTTTTTCGTTTTTTTTTTGCAAATATCTCCCATCAACAAAATACCTATTATAAAAAATAATCTAGAGTAAATTTACTACAAAAATTTTCCATACCTTTTGTCTCTAATGTGAACCGTTACGATGCTACGACCATTCAAAGTGGAGCCCTTTTTGATTCTTGTGGAAAATCTATGGAAATGATATGCCATATCAAAGTTTCTTCATGTTATAAATATTTGTCAGCATTCCAGGTGCACAAGCTGTTAACTTGTTACAAGTATCAATAAAAAAAAATGGTCAGTAAGTACATTCAGTTCTGATTCAGTACATTTTTCATGCAGACTTCATTACTTTCTCACCAAGGGCGTTGGCAACAATGTGTACAGATGCAGCTGGCTTGCCGCGCTCGGCCTCCCATACAGCTGGCAACCACAGTCTCGTGATGCCTCTCCGCGCGGTTAATTCGAAAATAAAAATCCGCAACACGGATATTCCTGTTGATCCTCTTGTGCTTTTCCAACGCATTTGGCTTGCAAAGAATCCGATGCACAATTGAAACAATATTTCCAGTTTGAACTAGCTCCGTATCCGGTTGCGATCTTTGATGAAGCGGGAATGCGTAAGACGCAAAAGTCTGTGTTCTATAAATTATTCTATCCTGTTACCCATGAGCCCACATTTGAGGACCTACATCATGTTCTCGACGGAGGATATCTTCTGCACCATGTAATTTGGCACCAAACCGATACTTTTGTCGACATTAGTACCAAATATGTGAATTACGTTAAAAGATACTTCAAAAACAGTGTCATTATTTTCGATGGGTATCCTGACGACCCAGCAGCTCGCAGTACCAAGTCCGCTGAACGTCTTCGACGATCGCACAAGCATGATGCTGCTAATGTTTTTTTTTTTTTTTTTGATGAGTCCATGACGGCACCTATGCCACAAGCAAAATTTTTGTCTAATGACACAAACAAACGAAGATTGATCGACTTGTTGCTCATCAAATTCGAAAGCGAAGGAATCGAAACCAGACAAGCTCCAGAAGGTGCCGATGTGCTCATCGTTACCACCGCACTCGAGTTATCTCGGCCAGACAATTCGGTCATTATAGTGGCTGAAGATATAGATATCCTGGTCATCTTGGCGGCTCGTGTGCCACCCTCCACGAAAATGTATTTTATGAAACCCGGCAAAGGTTCAACCAAACAACAACTATTTTGCACAACAAGTTTCAATCTCCCGCCGTGTGTGCAAGAAAACTTCCTCTTTTGGCATGCGTTTAGTGGGTGCGATACAACGTCTTCGTTTCACAGGCAGGGCAAAATGAAATTCGTAACACTGCTGAAGAGTAATGAGGAACTGCAAATAGCTGTTAGGGTTTTCCGAGACGTGAACGCAAACCCCTATGAAATTGACAAAGCGGGCCAGTTGGTTTTGGCTAGGCTTTATGACAACAAAACCACGGGAAATACCCTGAATGAGTTGCGGTTCCAACGGTTTGCAAAATCTCTAAGCAAACATCGATTTAATCTCGAAAGCTTACTTCCCACCAAATCAGTGGCACGTGAGCACTCTTTAAGAACATACCATCAAATCCAAACATGGTAAGGAAATTATACAAATGTACTGGATTGGGGCTGAAAAAATTCTCAATGTGGTTTGGCTCCCATACCTACGACGAGGGATCCGGCGCCACAAACGCTTCTAAACACAGTGTCCTGCAAATGTTCGAAAGGATGTAACGCAGCGTGTGGTTGCAGGAAAACGGGCCCCCGATGCTCCAGAATCTGTATGAATTGTATGGGACGGTCATGTACAAATGCTGCCGAGGAAGATGATACAGTATGGATGATTGTGAGGGAGACATCGATGTTAATCTTGAGCGCCCTGTGACGTCGGACTAATGTACCGATACAGACGATGAAAGCGATGACGGAGAAATTGAGGCAGACGATTAAGACTGCCAGCCTTCATCAAAACGGTTTAAAATCGACTAACTTTGACATTTGAACTGTGGATTAGGCCTCCTGGGGACATCACTTTAAAAGAAACGCGCCATTTACTCTACCGCCAGGTGGTGTGGAAAAGAGTGATTTTATGCCAATACTACGCAATAATAATACTAATGGTAGGTACTTTGCCACAGCTGTTTACATAGAAAAGCTGTTATACTTGTAACAAGTTAACAGCTTGTGCACCTGGAATGCTGACAAATATTTATAACATGAAGAAACTTTGATTTGGCATATCATTTCCATAGATTTTCCGCAAGAATCAAAAAGGGCTCCACTTTGAATGGTCGTAGCATCGTAACGGTTCACTTTAGAGACAAAAGGTAGGGAACATTTTTGTAGTAAATTTACTCTAGATTATTTTTTATAATAGGTATTTTGTTGATAAAGTTGATGGTATGGGAGATATTTGCAAAAAAACAAAAAATGGTACCTTCTTAGGGTCAGAAGGGCCAACGCCGACTTTGCTCTAGGGGGAAAACTTGGGAGAGTAATATGTGGGTCCAAATAAAGCGATTAAAGCAATTTCCAGCTTTCCACTAATTAATTCCTTATTGAACTACCTGTCGCCTGGCCTAATAGGCATGATCTCAGTTTTGAGCAATTTCTTGGAGACTAGTGTTCTGAGTGCAAACCTCTTCCTTGTCTAGAGCTAACAGAGCCAAGTCATCTGCAAATCCTAAGCAGTTTGTTTTTATTGATGGTTTTGTTCCAATTTTGATCTCAGGAGGGTTTTCCTTTTGCCAAACCTTCATGATGTAATCAAGAGCCACATTGAAAAGCAGAGGGGATAATCCATCACCTTGTCTGAGACCGCTTTTTACTGTGAAAGCTGTTGATATTTCTCCCCTAAATTTATTATATTATTATTATTTCCGATTATTCCTCTTCAAGAAAGGGTGTGAACTTGAGCCAATCACAGCTTCCCTTCCTTTTCCTCTCTTCTTTTTTTCCAAAACCTCTTCATTAGTTCACTGTGCTTTTTCTTCCTTTCCTCTGCCCATTTTTTCCTGATGTGTCCTTCCTTGAGGCTTGTACAATTTTCGTGTTTCTGATTTTATTCCTAAATTGTTCTCATTTATTTTTTATTTATTCATTCATTATGTCTCAAGTCCCTAAAAGATACAACTCACTTAATTTATTTATGAATGAATGAATCTGAAGTTTACAAAGTCTGGCTAAGGCAATAGCTACAAGAGTGTGTGAGTATTCCCATGCAAAGTGACTGTATGTAGAGCAATACTTGAGATGGTAATATCAACAGTAAACTGCGTGTGGTTGTAGTAGAGGAACATTACAGTAACAGTGTCTCTTGTTAAGGTAGAAATGGTTCGAGATATGCTCGACACCATCAGGACCAACACATTGGAAGTCAGGAGACTCTACAGCATCATGCTGACCCTGCCTGGAAGACACCATGGTAAGTACAATAAACTGAGAAAAAAAAACATATTTGTTGAATAAGAATTTTATTTATACGAATATTATTTTGTGTTAGAAATAAATAAAACAATACCTATAAACAATAAAGATATTCAATCAAATAAAAAAGTTATAACTGGAAAATTTGAGCACAGTCGGGATTCGAACCCAAATCTCCTGCTGTCAAGGCAAGTGTGTTTAGTCACTCTCATCAGTGCAGCCACATCTCAATGAGAACACATTTTTAAGTCTTACTCAACACATTTGTCATTTGTATGGACAACACTGAAAAGAATGGCTTCAAATCTCTACATTTCAACACACATGATTGTTCCTAGAGGAGTTTTTACTTGAGCCATTTCTATAAAATTCTATTCTTTTAAGTTTTGAAGATTATTTGTGGGTAGTTTTGCTGTCTGTATTTCTTTTGATTGAAAAAATTTTATCCCTGTACTGTGAAGGACATTTTGAAGGTAGATTACACAAGGTAACATTGAGAAACAGCTTCAATACATTATGTAGAAATTTATGTGGATTTAATCTACCTTGAAAATACCCACCACGATAGAGGGTTAATCAACATTAATCAACATTGGTTAAGGGGCAGATGACCTTGTAGTTCCACCCCTTAAAACAACAATAACTAATTAACTAACTAACATTGGTTAATCAACTGGAATACAGACGGCAAGAATACCACAAAATAAACCTCAATAACAGCTGGAAAATAGTAGAATTATCAACATTTGTTCTTTATCGCGAATGGGTCTCTTAGGTCCATGCGGATTCAACATTGGTTAGCCTTTCTTTTAGCCCAGAATTCCTTCATTCGCAACAAATGAGTTTGTTTTCGTTGCATGAACCACATCTCTTCGTCCTCAAAACCCTGTGTGAGTGCTGGTTTCTTGATTTCAGTTCGGTCTAGTAAATTTGGCAGTCCTAATTCTTTCAGGTCTTTCTCAGTCAGTTTGTACCAATCTGATTTAGTTGTTTTGTTCTCCAGGAAAGTGTGAATTTTATAAGTTAGTCTGTTTGGGTTCATTCTCTCTAAATGCCCCAAGAATTGGATTCGTTGCAGACGAATCGCATCTGTGAGTTTGGAGATAGTTTTATATATTTCTGCATTTGGTATTGGATGATGAACTCCATCTTTGGTTTAGATTAATAAAATTGAGGTTTTACCCACACATTTATGCAAAGATTCATGTTCTCTATTCTCTTATATGGTTGTGAGACCTGGACTATCAAGATCAGTGTTACCAGGTACATCGGCACCTTTGAGATGTGGTGTTTGTATAGGATGCTATGTATCTCTTGGATCGAGGGGAAGACATGAATGCATCTGTCATTGAGAAGCTGAAGATCTCTCGATGTCTTTCTTCCCTTGTCAGAATGAGAATTCTTCAATCCTTTTTTTTTTTTTACATATGGTCAGAAGAGATGGAAGAAGTCTGGAGAAACAAATCATGGAAAGGAAGATTGAAGGTGGGAGACCATGTGGTAGGAGAGAAAACAGGTGGATTGATCAACTGAAGAAGATCACTCATCTCTCTCTCCAGATATCCTTAAGGAGAACTCCAGACTGTGTTTAGAATGGCATCATTATGCAAAGGATGTGACAAACTAGAATATTTTCCAATGTGATCATGACACTCAACAATTGGTATAATGCTGAAGTCGTCGGATTTTTAAGAGCGTTAAAAATCTCTCAGTATGCCGTCCTTTGGAGGGGAAGTAAAGCTGGCGGTCCCATGTCATAGATTTATGGCATGATAAAGAACCTTCCACTAATTACACTTGTGTGAAGCTAAATTATAGGTTAGATTTGATTGATGCTATTAGGTTCCAACGTTCGTCACTAGGAGCCGATGATGGTGGCATCTAGAAACCAAGTTCAGAACTAGTTGGTTCTTGATGGTGGCATTTGGTAGCAAAAGTTGGAACTACTTGAAAATCCAATGTCTTCAGTCCTTACTTGAATTAAAAACAAATAACACACACTAATACAGCCATCGCAATTAACACCGGTTATCAGACAGATTCTACACACACCCAAAGTACACGGGGCTACATGACCACGTTGTCGCAGCCCCTAAACTGAGGAACTAACCAACCAACCTGAGATGGTGATGATCTCTACATCGCTTGGAAGTGAGAAACTGGATTTATGCTTTGTGCTTCATACTAAAAGAGTGACCACCTCTCATCGCACAGTGTCTAGCATGGTTGTCTGTCAAACCAGTGGTCCTGGGTATGATTCCTGGCTCTACCAAGAATTGGAAAGTTTTGATATGGGTTGGTTTGGGGTCTCCGAGCCTCATGATGCTAAATGAGAACCTGCTGGATTTAATTGTTTCATGAAGTGTATAAAAAAATTCATGTAATTTATTTCAGGCATTAGGAAATTAATTGCGATTCCCCGCCAGATCTAATAGGGTGCACTCGTGTTGACCGACTAAAATTTGTGTGTGTGTGTGTTTATTTGTTCACTTGCTTGTTAGTAAGTTTGTTTCAAGTTATGTAATCTGTTTACCTGTGATAATGTTCCTGAGACGAGCATTAATAAAAGGGGTAGTTGCTCTAGCACTGAACACATAAGCCTTTTATCTTTTAAAGGTAAAGTACATTCGCTTGCTTAGGACCAGAATAGCGTATCTACAATGGTAATCCTATTAAGATACACTATTCTGGTCCTAAGCCAGCGAATTTGGGAATGAAAAGAAAACAATTTCTCAGGATAATTATAATTATAATTTCTGGATGGTATTTAAAGTTGTTGTTGTTTGAGTCTTTAGTCTTTTGACTGGTTTGATGCAGCTATCCATGCCTCCCTGTCCTGAGCTAATCGTTTCATCTCTACATAGTTACCACACCCTACATCTGCGGCAACCTGTTTAACATATTCTAACCTTGGTCTACCCCTACAGTTCTTGACCTCGACCCTTCCTTCCATAACTAAGTTTGCTATTCCTGGGTGTCTTAGTATGTGTTCCTACCAATCTATCTCTTCTCTTCATTCGCAGTCGCCAGAAACATCTCTCCTCTCCCACTAGTCTCAATACCTCTTTGTTTGTAACCCTATCTACCCATCTGATCTTCATCATTCTCCTGTAACCCCACATATCAAATGCCTCAATTTTCTTCTTTTCTGCTGCACCAATAGTCCAAGTTTCACTTCCGTACAGCGCCACGCTCCAGACAAAGGCTTTCAAAAATGACATCCTAATACCTAAATCTATATTCGATGTCAACAGATTCCTTTTCTGTAGAAATGCTTTTCTTGCCTGAGCCAACCTACTTTTTATATCTTCCTTGCTTCGTGCATCACTGGTTATTTTGCTTCCTAAGTAACAGAAGACTCCTACTTCCTTCAGCTTTTCACCTGCCAATTTGATGTCCATAGAGGTTTCTGATTTAAAGTATGACTTTGAAATTGTGCTTTTTGATCTGATTGTTTATTTCCATATTCAGTCCATAATAATTTTTTCAGATGCCAATGCAGAAGTGCTAACCAGGAGAGAGATAATAGAGAAAACTGTTCGAAATGTGCAGAGTAAACTAACAAGTAAGTACAAAGGGTAAGTGAACATTTCTCTTCACCAGGATAACAGTAGAGTTCTCAACTTTGCTAAACTATTTTTATAGATACTGGCATGACAATTTAAGAATAAAGAATAAAGAACAGAACCTTTCAAAGCATCAATAGGCACTAGCAGAGCACTTAAGGACATTACTCGGCACCACTCAAACCTCAGAAGGTTCCATACAATCTCAGCCACAATGAGACATTGGTGCGAAGTCACCTTTGAAAATACTGTCAATGCTTTCAGATACTTAGGAATGACTCTTCAACCAATATCTGAATCGTTCCGTATACATACTAAGGAGAGAGCTGTGGCAGCGACTAAGGCAATATTTGATATCAAGAATCTCAAGCAATTGAGTTTAAGCACCGCTACAAAGGCTCGATCAAACAGGACGCGGTCTGGCCGCACTAAAGGTCTACCCACAATGCGCTGTCGGTAGACGGTAGTGGGCAGACGGTAGACGGCAGATGAAGTCAGAAGTCGGTTGTTCACAACATAGCCACCCACAATGCGCAGTCGTTAAAATGCTAGGAGTAAATAATAACTTGACTTTCATTTATTCCTTGAGAAGGTTGTCATTGTCGACAACCTAACCTAAAATTTGCAAGGATGCATGACTTGGAGCGGTACGGTTTATTTTTATTGCTGCTAACTGGTACAGCATTGTTATAATTGAGGAAAAATACTCGTACATCCAGTATCCCCTCTTGTAAATAATTAATAACAAATCCAACTCTGAATTAGGCCTACTGTTTTTTGAACAGAACTGTTTTTGTGTAGCTGGTCATTTTTGATTGATCGCCCGAGGGCTCCCAACATGTTCAATCTATTACTACATCATTTCCTAATTTATTTTTCGTCATTACAAAATGTATTTTGGCTAATTTCAGTACCGGTAGGCCCTACTTTAGAAAATGTTTTCGTACGATGAGCTCTCATTCAGCGTTCCCTTCCGCTGCATTACATTTGCTACAAAGGAAAACATTATAATCAATGAACAGTTTCCTTTTAGATACTTAGGCTCACTCATGTCATACATCCAACGGCGTTCCCTCACAAGATATAAAAGAATATACGGCGAATACAACTAGTCAACTACACAGCTGATGACGACAAAGTGACGCCATCTTGTGATCTTTTCTCATTGGCTCTCAAATATGTAGTTGGCTGTCAAAGATAAAATTGGCGACAGCCGACTACACACTGTCGATTGTCAACTATCTACTACCAGCAAGCAACTTCACATTGTGAATGACGCCATAAGAGAGCACGGGTCAGCCTTCAACTACAGTCTGCCGTCTGCCCACTACCGTCTGCCGACAGCGCATTGTGGGTAGAGCTTAACGGAACGACCGCAGGCCGCCGCGGACTGGGGTGGTCAAACTGAATACACACAAGTCAAGGCGAACCAGTGTAAAACCAATCACGATCAAGTGCATGTCAGTGCTTTCTGTTCGTGGTGTTAGTTCAATATGTTTAGCAGTTCCTCGGACGAAGAAGAATTGCTTCTTCTGTTCGCTTTGAGTCAAGTGAGACGAAAAAGGAATTGGGTGCATGATACCAATGAAAAAAAGAATCCTCTCGGCACGCCGGAAGGCGGAGGTAGATTTCACCGGGCAAACTAGGGGATTGGCTATAATAGGCAAAACATGCAGGTTTTCGTAGGAGGATCAGACCTCATTGATTGCAAGAAAGTATTTTACATTTAGAGGTTAAAAATCAACTTATTTTTCGTTTTTGTATGCATGTTTTTATCATTTTATTGTCTTATGGGGATGGTAACCTTCTTGTCATTCGGGGTTCATTTTTATACTTGTGATCACACTGTCCTTATGCAAGGTTTGGAACTGATGTGTAACTCTCTGACAGTCTGTTACTTCTTCTCGCAAAATTTTATCTCCCGCAGAGATTTTTGTTGGTTCCTCAGTTTAGGGGCTGCGACAACGTGGTCATGTAACCCCGGGTGTGTAGAATCTGATAAACGGTGTTAATTGTGATGACTGTATTAGTCTGTAATTCAGGTAAGGTCTGCAGACGGTCAATTTTAAGTAGTAGTTCCTAATTTTGTACCACAAACTAACGTGAACGACACCTAGCTGTGAACTTGGCTACTAGATGCCACCGCAACCAGCAACTTGCAACGAACGTTGGAACTTCTCCTCCAAAGGAAAGCATGCTGAGGGATTTTTAGCGCTCTTAGAAAATCCGACGACTTTGGCCGGCTTTGAACCAGCGACCTTGGCCATATAAGTTCAGCATGCTACCAGTTAGCCGCTTCCCACAGTCAGATGGAAAAATGAATGTGATCTCGTGCAATGGCGTTGTCTTGGCAACCTCTGATAGCTCATCCCTCATCAATTTAGAAGCGTTGTCACGGTAACCTCTGATGGCACTTGGCATGTTCTTTAATTCTGTGAATAATTTAAATATAAATGTACAAAAATGTAAATACATAAGAATAACCAGGTCACAAAAACCCATTGTGAATGAATACAAAATTATGAACAGTGTCATCCCACAGTGCACAAACTTAAAGCTATTAGGGGTAACAATCTCCGACACCCTGAAATGGAACATTCAAAGTGAAGTGGCAAGATGTAAGGCCACCAAAGTTCTGGGTTTCTTGTACAGAAACATTAGAGGTTGTAAACCTAGAGCCTTCAGGATGGCTTACACATGCATGGTCCGTCCAATATTAACGTACGGCTTACCTGCCTGGCATCCCACTACAGCGGAAAACATGAACAAGCTCCAGCGTGTACAGCGCCGCGCAGAAAGGCTAATAGATCGTTATTCCCCTTCCCCTTTGTCAAAATTTCCATCTATAGAGGCAACAGCCAAACAAATTGATCTAATTTTTCTTAAAAAATCCCTTACAAGTTCCATTAATATTGACCCTTTTTGCCGACTGTCATTGGCATATCGCTCAGTTCGGAGAGGACGAGGTGTAACCCTCGTTCCGCCCTTCGCACGTAGCAATGCTTACCTGACAGGTTTCTACGGCCGCTCTGCGCGGTTATGGAACGCGCTGCCAGGGGATGCCAAGATCTTGCCTCTTCGGAAATTCAAGCCGTACGTAAAAAGGTACATTGTATAAATAAACGTATGTATGAGTGATTGATTGTCTCGCTGAATGAATGAATGAATATCTGAATGGAATGAATGAATGAATGAATGTATCGAGTGATTGAGGTTATGAAAGTGCGTGCGTGAGAGAGTGAGTGAACAGGAAAATGTACTATGTCAATATTCCAAATATGTAAATACTGCAAATATCTTTGTAAAACTTGTAAATATTGTTAAAACAAATGTAGATGTAAGCTGTGCCTGTGGAGCATGAAATATGTATGTGGGGCTTGCCCTTTTTCACTAGGCCTTCCATACTTCGTGTACGATTTATGGTAAATAAATAATAATAATAATAATAATAATAATAATAATAATAATAATAATAATAATAATAATAATAATAATAATAATAATAATAATAATAATAATAATAAATTCCGAAATCATTTTTCTCATCCCTTGGCGTAATGGTAGGTCAGATCAAAAATTCTTTCAGACAAAGTTTTAGGTAATTATAAGGGGAATATTTTCCATTTTGTACGGGTTTGATATTGTGCCTATTAAGAGAGATATGATTAATGTTTCCCGAAAAAAAAAACCACTTTTTTCCACCCCTTTGGTCAATGGTTGGTGCTATCAAAAAACCTATTTGACATAATTTTTTGCCTTTATCCGACAAATATTATGAACTTTGAATTGATTCGATATTTCACGTATTAAGAGAGTTATAGCGACATTTCACTTTTTCGAAAAAAAAAGCCCCCCCCCCCATTTTCACCCCCTTTAACCGATTTTGCCCATTAACGAACTCGAACGATTTTTTAAGGGGTTACATATTATGTAAAACATTAAAGTGATTGGTGCAAAATTACGGCAGTTATCATGTCCACAAGAAACTGATATATATGCATATATATACACACACATATATATAAACTTTTGAACTGACGGTGGTTTGGGGTCTGGGGGATGTGAAACGCGAAGATATGTCGAAATTTTCCGGAAGTCGAAACATGGCACCCATTGCAATAGTTAGCTTTCTGATGAAATCTACCTAAAATAGGCTACATAATTTAAAATACTACCATCAACGACACCTATCTGTGAACTTGGCTACTAGATGCCACCGGAACCATCAACTCGCAACGAACGTTGGAAGTTCCCCTCCGAAGGAAAGCATACTCAGGGTTTTTTGGCGCTCTTAGTAAATCCGACGACTTCAGCCGGGTTTGAACCCGCGACCTTGGGCATAGAAGTTCAGCATGCTACCAGTTCCGATACCGAAGTCGCTTCCCACAGACATATGAAAACAGAATGTGATCTCGTGCTGTGGCGTTGTCATAGCAACTGCTGATGACTCATCCCTTATCAATTAAAAGTAAAGTTGTCATGGCAACCACTCTTGGCACTTGGAATTTTCTTATAATTTAAATCATTTTGCTCACCCCGTGGCTTAATGGTGGGTCATATCGAAAATTCTTTCAGACAAAAGTTTTAGGTAATTATTGGAGGAATATTGTCCATTTTGTACGGTTTTGATATTGTGCCTATTAAGAGAGATATGATTAATGTTTCCCGAAAAACCCACTTTTTTCCACCCCATTGGTCAATGGTTGGTGCTATCAAAAAACTTATTTGACATAAATTTTTGGCACTTATCCGACACATATTATGAACTTTGAATGGATTCGATATTTCACGTATTAAGAGAGTTATAGCGAAATTTCACTCTTTCGAAAAAAGCCCCCCATTTACACCCCCTTCGACCGATTTTGCCCATTAACGAACTCGACCGAGATTTTATAGGGATACATGTTATGTAAAAAATTCAAGGTGATTGGTGCAAAATTACGGCAGGTATCGTGTCCACAAGAAACTGATATATATATATATATATATATATATATATATATATATATATAGATACATATATACATAAATTATATATAAACTTTTGAACTGACGGTGGTTTTGGGGTCTGGGGGATGTGAAACGCGAAGATATGTCGAAATTTTCCGGAAGTCGAAACATGGTACCCATTGCAATAGTTAGCTTTCTAATGAAATCTACCTAAAAACAGGAGTCGGGTGAGCATCACAAACTATGCTCCGAGTTGAGGTAATTTCCAGACCGTTTCTTCATATATTTTCGAATGACTGTAGAACGCACTCGCGCACACGGTCGATTAACTTCTCCGTTTCGTCGGCCATGCTTCCAGCCCGCGCGGTCTTTGTGGAAAATCACACCTGCTCTCTTGCCCGCCGCGGTAGACCGCCTTCTGTTTAACCAGGATGATGTAATATTACACAATACAGAGTTCGCAGCGGTCGGGTGGCCTGGTTGGCGCCGGCAGCCCGCTTCCTGTTTGACCGAGCCTTAAAACTTCTAGAAGTCAAAATTATCCCAATATTGTGTTATGGCTTAGAACTGATTTGGGAAAGCCCCAGTTTACCTGATCTCAGGTCATTGGAAAGAATGAAATCACGATTTTTGAAAATTACACTTGGAATGTCCAAATTTGCCCCATCGAGGCTCGCATATGAACTAGCACGAGAAACCTATCTAATGGAAGACATACGTTTAAGATTTTCACTCCCATCCACAACATACTTGTCCAAGTTAATAGAAGAAAGAAAACAGAAGAGAGAAACTATCTGGTCGGAATTCTACGCCACAAGTGCCATGACAGACCACACATGGAAGCAACCTAATCAACCATTGAGATACATGGTCACAAATTTAGCTGTCCATGGCTATCATCATAACATATGTAGAACTAAGACTTTTCATGAACCCAGTCTTGAATATGCATGTGAGATATGCAATGAATACAGTGATCGGTACCATGCCATTAAGTGCTCAAAGAGAGGGATCTCTATTAGATAACTTTGTAAATCTTAGTTACATTTGTATGCACAACTGTGCACTTTTCTTATTAATTAAAAAGTCACATTTTACTCTAGTCCAGTGGTACCCAAACTTTTCCAACTGGCACCCCCCTTTTTTAACCTCTATAAATTCGATGCCCCATGGTAGTTATTACAAATATGTTATTATTTGTGAATAAAGTTGTGTTGTAGAGTGCAGAATGAATGAGTGGGTTTCACAATTCACAATAGGTTACAGTAGTTATTTTAACCAAAAAATATTGGAGGAAAGTGTTGATAATTAGGATGATGGTATCCAACTGTCATGTACCAAACTAGTTGACACCATAATTATTTTATGAGTACCAAAATTAATGTAGACCTAACTACAAACAAGAATGAACATTAAATATTATAAAATGAATCATACTTAAAATTGATAATATCAAACTGCTGCTTCACATACAAAGTGTTTACAAGAGGAGAAAATTTAATTAAACAACATGTAACTGTAAAATTAACCTGTAGGTAAATTACAGTAATTATTTTCACTCATATTAATTTACATTTCACCTCAAAAGCTTTAACCATTTATACTCGGTTTGGATGAAAGAAAAAAAAACCTGTACCGGTATATTAATTTCTGTATGTGTCCTTATCAGGTTGTAGGTTTCTGTTTCTTTCAAGTTGCCTTGTAAATTTTGCATGCCCCAAAGTTCGGGAACCACTACTTGAGTTTGTGCCAACAGACAAAAACAAAAATACTGCATTCACTAAGAGATGGCAACAAGCTAAGAAATGAGGCGAGATGAGATTTCTATGTGGCTGATGTCTTTTGTGGCTTGATGCCCTTCCAGATGCCAATCTCATTTGACAAGTTAATGGGAGATAAAATGAATAAAGAATAAGGTCAATCTTATCTCAAGTTGACACGTAATGTTTTCTTTGGGATAGTTGTATAATAACTTTACTTTTAGGACATTGTAGCCCTGAAATAAATACTGTAGTACCATACCATATAAAGATATCTTTACCGTGCAGAGTTGCTACCATGTGCTGGTAATATTGTGATAATCATCATCATTTTCCATCTCCAGTTTTCCAGGTGTGGCAAACAAGCGCTCTCCATCTTCCCCGATCTTGGTACATCATTTGTTCTTGGACATCGTCCCAGTTAAAACCATTCTTCTCCACCTGTGATCGAACTGTCTCCACCCATCGTCTCCTTGGTCTTCCTCTTGGTCTCTCCCTCTGACATGCAGGTTGAAGTACTTCTTAGCTGTTCTAGAGCTATCCTTCCTCATTACATGGGCATACCACTGAAGTCTGCGTTTCCCCAACAAGTTGGTAACAGGGACCCTGATGCCAGCTGTTGCTCTGTGTACCTCATTTCTGATCTTGTCTCTCCTGGTACTTTGGTTCATAGTCCTAATAAATCTCATTTCTGTGGCTTGAATTCTACTGTAATCCTTACTTTAGCAATAATAATATAATGATAATACTCTTATGAATTTAATACCTCATTTCATTTCTGAGATACTGGGATTTTAACATCCAGTATATCAACTGATTTGGGCCTCTTGCAGTTAACTACACTCAAACCCTACCTACTCTGGTGGTATTTGATCCTGAAACATAAATAGATCTTGCCAATTATGCTACAGAGCTGCCAATAAAATTGTGAATGGTGTGACCCTGTCTCGAAGGTTTTAATCCAGGCATTAGCCTACTTGATGTGGGCTACTAATATGGAAATTATGGAACATCCAATGTATTTCAATCTAATGTGCTACCATGGTTTCATAAATATTCACCTTTGGCCACATTTCTTCATTTAGTTATGTTGCACAACACAAAGTCTGTAGAATGAACGATTAGCCTGCTAGACATGTTTAAATATTTTATGATATTACGATATGTGAAAACAAGATTCAGCATTTCCTGACTCGAGGAATCGTAGGTTTCCAGCTGCTTAACTATACCCTACTCGCCCTGCATGTGTATATGTTACCACTACTTTCTTACCATCCTCATATGAAAATGTGGATTAAGAATAATTCCTCACATTTAGAGGGTTAAGCTATGACAGTATTAATCAAGGTTCAATTTTCAGATTTGGAGTGTTCAGTCGATGAGAATGGACCATTGACACTGTACAGGATACAGTGTATTCAGAACGCGTCCCACATGAGGATGCTCAAACAAGCGACTCAGGATTATCATCAGGTGCTGCTCAACTACAAGGACAAGTGCGCTGCCCTCATCAAACGACAACTTTCCATAAGTAAGTCACACAGGCAGGGGCATAACGAGAACTGAGATGCTGATGGGGGATCAGCTTAAGTTGATACTTAATTTAGGACTGGGTTGTCAAACAATCTGCCTGTTTGTGGAATGAATTCACTTAGCTTTCTTCCTCATGCATCTCCATAGGGGTAAATCGAGGGTGGCACGGAGTGGCAGCTGCCAACTCAATATAACAAAATATTAAAAAATCAGATGTTTGAAGTATTTTTAAGTGTTGTTGATTTATTGAGAGGCTTTGCGACATCGTGGTCATGTAGCCCCGTGTACTTGGGCATCTGTGGAATTTGTCTGATATTACCTGAAGGCCTTATTTCTATAGTGGTACAACTTCACTTTTAAAATGAAGGTGTTATCCTCTTTCTCATGTTCATACAAGTCAGTTTTCTCTTATTTCAAAAATGGTACATATCCAGCTAATGTTCTTCTGCAAAGAGAGTTCACCACAATGCATAGTTTTGCCTCTCATTTATATGAAAAAGAGGATAACACCCTTCATTTTAAAAGTGGAGTTGTACCACTTTTGAAATAAGGCCTTCACCTGTCTGAAGAGTCTTTGCTGTTTTGAGGCATGTACTCTGTCAACTGTTTACATCTGTCTGTCAGCGCGTAAGGTCTAGTGTGTGGCAAGAGGTATAATAATAATATCGTATGGCCTCGGATGCCGGGTGCAAGCTTTGTTATTTGACACTCAGAGGGCAGCTTGCATGTCGAATATTGTCGTTCCTTGGACTGCTATAAAAGTCAAGGAGGTTAGATATGTAAGGTATTTTGACAATATAGCGCTTTCTAGTAGAGAAAGCAGGAATTTTGTGTTGATGGAAAATTCCGAGATTAATTTTGCCATTATGAACACGGCCTACTGAATTTAAATGGGTTCTTTAACATGCCAACAACGTATGATATGCATGCCATAATTTTTGTTGCCTTTCAAAAATCACTTATCACGACCAGGAGCGAACGTGCAAGCTTGGGGTTGGTAGTCCGACACAATAACCACTTATCTACCATGGCAAGCGACAAGAACCGAAACATGTACCAAAAAAGTTAAGGACATCATATAAAAACATTTTGTATTGCAAAGTGGATATTGTTGCTATATATCAAATCAATACGGGAAAATCTAGAAGAATGACAAAAGTCATAGATATTCATAAGAGGTCTTTTACCTCTTTGTATACTCCGTGTCAGGCATTATTAATACCAGGAGTTTGCGTGCTGTTCTGCTAATGTATAATATAATGCTAATATTACTAATTCTACTATAGTAATACACTATCCTCCATTAAGTGTATGCATTTCTTAGAAACATTTACATAACATAAATTTCAAATACCCAACTGACTGAATGCAAAGCTCGTGCCACAATGATCCATCCAGCTTATTACTAGAGCCCTGCGCGAGTAAGCAAAACATTTTTAGATCGTAGACTTTCGCGGCCGGGGTCTAGTTTATCATCTAGGCTTACAGGATTGAGCCGCGTCGTATATCGGTTATTATTTCCCGACGTTTCGGCTGACATTGCAGCAACCTTAATCATGGGTAGGTACGAGTTGGTGTCCGTACTCAAACTAACGGTTATTGACAGTCGGAGGAGCTTGCTTGCCCTGCATTGTCGTCACGCTGCTCCCTGATTGGTCCGCGCACCTGCCAGTCGAGCGCTAGGAGAACTTTCCAAATGTTGCTAAGTTTGAAACCATCTTCTCGATTGAAATTATTGGGATGCTTCATGTCCTCTATTGCTATTGAACATAACTGAACATGCTGAAGTCACGAGACATGCCATCGAATTTGATAAAGCCGAAACTGTTGCTAAAATTCCTGGGTATCAAGTGTAAGACGCATTCTTTAGAGTGGACATTATACTCTGTATTTCCAGAGTAAGAACCTGCCATATTCGGCGGTAACGATCGTAAAATGGCCGCCGAGGGCTCCTATTGGCTGGATTTTGACAATTAGCACCATGCGTTGCCAGCGCATTGCTCATGATTCAGTCACTTGTTAACCGTTGTCTGTGAGTTAGTTTCATTGTCATCGTTTCTTTTACTTTTAGCATCGAGTTCGCGGCAGTCAATAATAACTTACGAGTGCAGCACAAGTTATTGTTTCCCGACATACCATAGTGTTCAAATTACCGCCTGTCATGCAATAGCCTATAAATCGACATTGTAAAAACACGGCAATAATGTCGCCACAGAGCGGCTTGTTTGTGTGCTCAGCGCTAAATAATTCTTTACCTTAACATCAAGTTTGTGGAATCACGAAAGCTATTTTGTATTAACTGTACTGAGTCGTGATACAGTGAGTGAGTGTGCTTGGTGTTATCATGATGTTGTTTCTGTGTTAAACTGCTGTAAACTGTGAATGACCTCCACCCAGAATGTTGTTTCATCTTGAAGGATAATCATTGCATGGTGAGTGTTGATATATTCATCATCAGATTACTTTGTGTTTGTATTTTGTAATATATTTGTATAGCTGTCGAGTGTTTGGCCTCTTTCTCGTATTTATTGAATAGCGGTGATAAAGGTAGCATAGCTTTGGTGTGTTATTTATTTATTTATTTATGTACCGTATTTCACTATTTGAATGTCCTCGACGTTGACTCCAGATCGATATTTACATTATACTGTGCATAATAGTACCGAAATAATGTCTGAAGTGTAGCCCTGTGTATTATTCGAATCAGCTGATCTACATCAACAATATCAACTTGGCAACACAGCTCAGCTGTTCCAAGCTCCCGCCATTTCCTTCACGTTCTTTCTTTTGAATTACAGAGTATAGAAAGTGTACATTCCAAGACTGCTACAGGTGATGAATGAGGATGACCCGGATCGAAGGATTGAATACTGTAATTGGTTTGAGCACATGGTTTGCGAGGATGAGGAATTTGCAGGATAATTTGTGTGGTCTGGCGAGATGCAATTCAATCTTAATGGTACTGTAAACTGTCACTGGGCTCCTCGTGTAGCCAGGCACCCCTCAACACCCTCTGGCTATGTCCCAGGAAATTGCACAGAGTAGAAGTGTAAACATTAAATACGGTATATAAAACCTAATTTATCCGATGTTTACTTTCTGCAGGTAATTGTAATGAAGAACTGGAGGATTTACTGGAGAAAGACTCAGCTGTATTTGTGGATAATGTAAGTATTTTATTTTATTAATTTAGGTATTACAGTATATAGTATATGATTATAATAGTATAAATGATAATATCCTATTGCCTCGGGTGCCGGGTGCAAGCTTTGTTATTTGATACCCAGAGGGCAGCTTCCATGTCGATTTTGTTGTTGTTCCCTGAAGCACTATGAAAATCAAGGAGGTTAGATATCTAAGCTCCTTGACACTATAGTGCTTTCTAGTAGAGAAATGAGGAACTTTGTGTTGGAGGAAAATCCCGAGATTAATTTTGCCATTATGAACACGGCCTACTGAATTCAAATGGGTTCTTTGACATGCCAACATCGTATGACATGCGTATCATGATTTTT
Organism: Meconema thalassinum; assembly: GCA_946902985.2. Taxonomy (NCBI): domain Eukaryota; kingdom Metazoa; phylum Arthropoda; class Insecta; order Orthoptera; family Tettigoniidae; genus Meconema; species Meconema thalassinum. The sequence continues at coordinate 173,966,510 of OX336394.1, read as the reverse complement.
GCCGCCTTTCAAAAATCACTTACCATGGCCAGGAGCGAACCTGCAAGCTTGGGGTTAGTAATCCGACACGATTACCACTTACCCACCGTGGCAAGCATATATAATATAATATAATATACAGTACCGTAGTATAGTATTATTATTACTTATTAGTATTATATAGTTTAAAACAAAGTCCCCGATTCTTGGATGTAACGGGTAATCTCGAGAACCACTGGATGGATTTCGATGCGGTTTTCACCATCCTGTAAAGGATTTCTGTAGAAAAACATTCATTTATGACCAAAGGAAGCCGAGCAGTAACGATTTCAGTGAATCGAGTCGAAGGAAAACCTGCCGCCCGTGCACCTTTTAAGATTGCGCTGGGTAAACCTTTAAAAATATCTACACACATCAAAAAAAGTTTTGCATCACCTCGGTTCCCAGATCTCCGGCATATAGACGTTGACTGTGTATATTGTATCCAAGATACAGTCCCTTTGACTGTTCATAGATGTCACTAAAACTGCTCAAAGATGTAAACAACCATGCATGAGCAGGGCCTATTAGACGGAGGGGGTACGACAGCCGATCAGTTCCAGTCATTCCACCAGGACGAAGGTACGCTGCTCATGTTGTCTGTAGTTCTACCATGCCTAGAAGGTCAATACCGCAGTTCGATCGCGTCCGCATTGTTACTTTGTGTCAAGAAGGGCTCTCAACAAGGGAAGTTTCCAGGCGTCTCAGAGTGAACCAAAGCGATGTTGTTCGGACATGGAGGAGGTACAGAGATACAGGAACTGTCGATGACAGGCCTCGCTCAGGCCGCCCAAGGGCTACTACTGTAGTGGATGACCGCTACTTACGGATTGCCGCTCGGAGGAACCCTGACAGCAATGCCACCATGTTGAATAATGCGTTTCGTTCAGCCACAGGACGTCGTGTTTCAACTCAAACTGTGCGCAATAGGCTGCATGATGCGCAACTTCACTCCCGACGTCCATGGCGAGGTCCAGCTTTGCAACCCCGACACCATGCAGCGCGGTACAGATGGGCCCAACAACATGCTGAATGGACCCCACGGAATTGGCATCACGTTCTCTTCACCGATGAGTGTCGCATATGCCTTCAACCAGACAATCGTCGGAGACGTGTTTGGAGGCACCCTGGTCAGGCTGAACGTCTTAGACACACTGTCCAGCGAGTGCAGCAAGGTGGTGGTTCCCTGATGTTTTGGGGTGGCATTATGTGGGGCCGACGTACGCCACTGGTGGTCATGGAAGGCTCCGAAACGGCTTTACGATACCTGAATGACATCCTCCGACCCATAGTGCACCCATATCGGCAGAATATTGGAGAGGCATTTGTCTTCATGGACGACAATTCTCGACCTCATCGTGCACATCTTGTGAATGCGTTCCTTCAAGATAACGACATCGCTCGACTACAGTGGCCAGCATGTTCGCCAGACATGAACCCTATCGAACATGCCTGGGATATGTTGAAAAGGGCTGTTTATGGACGTCTTGACCCACCAACCACTCTGAGAGATTTACGCCGAATTGTCGTTGAGGAGTGGGACAATTTGGACCAACAGTGTCTTGATGAACTTGTGGATAGTATGCCACGACGAATACAGGCATGCATCAATGCAAGAGGACGTGCTACTGGGTATTAGAGGTAGTGGTGTGTACTGCAATCTGGACCACAAATGCTGAAAGTCTAGCTGTATGATGGTACAACATGCAATGTGTGGGTCTCATGAGCAATAAAACGAGCTGAAATGTTGTTTGTGTTGATCTCTATTCCCTTTGTATTTAAAGGTTCCGGAACTCTTGGAACCGAGGTGATGCAAAACTTTTTTTGATGTGTGTATAAACTGTGTGTGCAAGAATTGTTCAACCACAAAGTCCGTGACTGCATATCTCTATTTAATATATCGCCCACTATAAGTGTTTTTACGTTTTAATTTCTTCCAACAATCTCCATTCAGTGGAAATGTAAATTACTAGCTTACAAGCAAGTTTACGAGCTAGCAAGGGAGCCTACGGTATTACCCCAGCTTTGGCCAGCATCAAACTGTCGAGTCGTGTCGAGTTAAGACTTCAGAGAAGAGTATATGTGTTTGGAGTTTCGCTGTTCACCTCGGTTTTTCTGAATTGCGCTTGGGATCTGGCGTCCGTGCGCCTTTTAAGCTCACGCTGGGTAAACCGTTAAAGATACTGGGCGAATCCGGGTCGGGTTGCTAGTATATAATAAAACACATTGACAATATTCTGAAATAACAAACTCCTGCACCATCTCTATAAATAAAAAGCGACTTTTCATCCATACATTTATATTTTTTGGCTATGCACTTTGTAGTCATCCTGGAGCAGGTGTATAATGGTCAAATAGGCATACTCTCAGTTTAATTCTTTTCTGTCTATTCATTATGGGTTGATGTAAAAGTTACTGGAGTGAACACCATAAAGATTGGTATTTAACCAGAAGACATCCCAGGAAGAAAATTAGGCTGGAAATTATTTGCATGATACTAAGGACTAAGGGAGTTAAATGTTAAATGGAAGCCTTGAATCATATTCATTCTTTTATTCAGAATGGTTGATTTAACCCTCTGGTGGACGCACCTTAAAAAATTACCTAGACTGGTGCACGCTGCATGGAGTGCAGCGCCTACAAAATAGCAAAATGCAAATTTTTGGGAATAAACATGGGTTCCATAGAAATAGCTAGTTATCTATATGAAATAAGACAAACATTTTGGCAAATCTATTATTCTGTGGAACAAAGGAAAGTCTGTACATAGAAATGGCTGTAACTAAATAGTAAAATACCCTCCAAATTCAAATTAAGTTGTAAGGGACATATTGTTTGCATTTTAGCTTTTTCTGGTTTAATTTTCGGTAGTATTTTGTAAATGATATTATGCACAATATTGAACTACAGTATTTGATAATTAACCAACTTGCAAAAATGCAAAATATTAAAAATGTTACTAAACATCATCATCAACCACAACCATTCAGCACCTCATTTCATTTCATAGTAGGAACCACAATGAAGAGTTAGTGTGATGTCTTGAAGGAAATATTCCCTTGGTTGTCCTTGACCTTTCTTCCCTGTGATTTTTCCTTCCAGGAGATAGTTAGGGAAGCGTTATGTCGCAAGATGTGGCCTGTGAATTTGGCTTTTCTTTAAGGATCGTTGCTCTCAGTTCTCTCTTCCCTTGAATTTCTTGCAGGATGCTGATGTTAGTCCTCTTTTCAATCCATTTAACCCTTAACATTCTTCGCCAGACTCACATCTCAGATGCTTCAAGTCGCTTCCAATCCTGACCTCTGATCGTCCAAGATTCACATCCATACAGAAGCACACTCCACACAAAGGACATGACAAATTTCTTTTTAATTCAAATATCCAAATTTGCATTAATCAACAGATTTTTCTTATTATTGAACGCTTGTTTGGCAAGCGTTATTCACCTTCTAATCTCTTTACTATGCCTGTTGTCATTGGTGATTAGACTTCCCAATAAGAGAAACTGGCGACTTGTTACACTATCTTGTCAGTAAGCTTAATTTGTCATCTAGGCCTACAGCAGGCCTGTCCAGCCATGCAACTGGTGGCACCACGGCTTGCCTCTCTTACTAGAGAGGAGAAGACGGACTTGGTCCCCCCTCTGTCATAAGCACGCTGCGCTGTAGTGGAATGGGTCATAAGCCAAGTGTCAAGCAAGGCAAGAAAATAATTCTGATTTTCTCTTCTTGAATAGTGTTCAATCCCGGTGTTAGGGGATGGGATGAACAGGGGTGTGTTGATGTACAATTTAGGGGTGGTTTTCGAAAGGGTGCAAGTTTCCCGTAGTTGGGGGAAACTGCAGGTGTATGTGTCTGTAAAAGGATGTAATGTAATGGGGGTACGATTATATGGGGGTGCGATTACTTGCCAAGGGATGTGCGACTATGAGGGAGCTATTAGTTGAGAGTAGCGATTAATTATGAGCGAGTAGGAGCGAGCCTACTTGCAGAGTCGACAGCTTGGCCGCTGGCTGGCTTAACACTAAGTGAGCACAATGGAATACCTGACGCTGCACTTCCTAGTATTCACGGTCAGTGGCAATTGGGAAGGAACAGGTTGGGCGTACAGGTGTAAAGATGGTGTGAAATGATGTACGAGTGTTGGTCTACTGATCAAGTATTTATTTGATCAGTTGTGGTGATGTAGTGTCCCTTTTAGTGAAGGGCAAATGTAGTACAAATTATAAGTGTAGGTGTGAAGGAAGGAATACAAGTCTGTAAGGAAATCTGAGCACACTCTCTCACCTGGCGATGACGATGCGTCGGAGCTGGATCTAGATGCACAGAGCCGTGGGCCGCAACAGATATTGGGTCTTCGTGGGGCCTTCCTTTTAAGATTTCTCGAGCTGCTGAGTCGGCGTGTCGCCATTGTTGATGCTCCAGATAGTCCTGAGTGTAAATGTTTATGTGAGTGTCGTAAGCTTGGCTAACAGCGATGCTACTGTGCCTGCTTGTGTAAAGGAAATGTATTTTTGAGGCTCATGACTTAGCCTTTAGGGGTAGTTTTTGTAGGGTGAAAGGGTGTGTTGATATTTGGATAGAAGTAGATCTTATGGTGTTGAGTCGATGGTGGAGATGTGTGGGTGGCTGTGCAGCCATCTGTAGATTCAGGGGCATATGTTTATAATCCCCTCTGGGTGCGTAGATGTCTCAGGTCCTAGGGTCGTATCGACCCTGGGGGCTGAACAATAGAATGAAGCTGTTCTCAGAATACACTCGGCAAACGCAATTCAACCGAATATTGCAAATCTAGTTGCATTGAAATCGAAAACATGAAATACTTAAAGATGTGACCTGTTGGTAGTTGAAAATAATTTTATAAAGTAATAAAGCAGGCAGTATGATTCAAATGATTTGTTATAGCAACTGATTATTGGTTACTAATGTCCCATTCAACACCACGCACAACGTTTCCCGTCCTTCAACCAGCTCGCTACCTCCGCTACCACAACATCTTCCTTGCTTGCAGCCATGCCTCGACCCCCACCTATCCCACACAACCCCTGATTCACAAGGAAAGCACTAGCATGGTATTTCCCTGGACAGACCTGGCTTACAGGATTGAGCCGCATCGTGTACCGATACACGACATGGCTCCATCCTGTAAACCTAGATGATAAACTAGACATCGACCACGAAAGCCTACGATCTAAGTAAGCTTAATGTTTGTATGAATCAGTAGCGGCTTTTCGGGTGCATCAGGTACAGCCCGGCTGTACTAACATTTCTCAAACCAATTGTCTTGTCATTTTCTGAATCCCTATAGTTTCTCTTTAAAACCTACCGTATTCGTTAATAAGAACGAAGAGTGCGCTTTATATGTTGTGATTACACAACCGGCGTAGCGCTCTTACTTACTAGTAAATTAAGCAAGCCCCGCAGTCGGTTTCCTTACGATTGCGCCTTGCGGGATGAGTGCAGCCCTACTAATGCTCACAGCAGTATGGGATGACTTGTGACGTATAACTGAACGGTTGCCATGACAACGCGCCAAACCGCCTGCATTATGTATGCGGAACTATTCCGCTTGGTGTGGCTTGGTGCAGCCGTTCGAGCAAGCGGGATATTGGGCTGCTTCACACGAGCTGTAACGATATTATCCGAACGCACCCGAATATAACTCTGGCTCCCCGCTGGTAGACTGTTCGGGAACAGTTGTAACAAGAAGCAACGTGTGGTGTACGAAGTATTCTTTTACAGTAAAAATTGTGCTGTTAAATTGTGATTCGTGGCCGTGTGGCGCATTAATTGTGAGTGAAGTGTAAATAGAACGAGCGCTTTTGAAGAGCATACAGTAGCAGTGGCGTTTTTATAGTTACCGTACTGTGCTAAGCTTAACATAATTATTGGTGTATGTTTGGAGAGGAAGTGCGTTTGAAATTCAGTTATGTTATAAATATAAGTACGAGTACCTATGTAGAGTGAGAGGTCGTATTTAAATCTTTTCTTATAATGTGAAATAACAGTGTTCCCTCCAAGGCGTGTTTTAACATGGAACCGTCCGTAGATTTAGTTTGCATTTTAAGAGAAACTCCGTTTTCTAAATGGAAGGAGGAGGATAAAAAAGAAATGTTATCAAACAATCAACCCCAACCACTTTTGACATATCACAAAAAACTGGTTCTGTCTCCGGAAAGGTGCACACGCGAAATTTCCAGGTATCTTGGTATAGTAGTTATCCGTGGTTATGCGGTAGTCAGTATTTGCAGAAACTCTTTTGTTGGCCTTGTCTTATTGTAGGAGTGAAACAGGGAGTCTGGAATCACACAGGATTTGAAAATATGTCCTGTGCTACTAGGTCTTTCCAAAAGCACGAAGGTTCCTTGGAGCATATAAAAAGTGCCGTGGGATTTAAAGAACTTAAAAAGAATCAGAATCAACTTGCTGACGCTTTAAGAGAAAATGCTCGTCTTTACATCACAAAGTTTAATGAGAATGTGAGGCTTAACAGACTTTTCATGCGATTACCAATCGATGCAGTTTTATTTCTGTCTAAACAGGAAATGGCATTTAGAGGCCATGATGAGAGCGACTCCTCCTTAAATAGAGGGAATTTCAAAGAACTGTTGAAACTTCTAGTCTGTAGCAGCTCATTAGAAATGCAACAGCATTATGCTTCGATAAAGAAAGTTTTTAGCGGAGAATCGAAAACCATACAGTGTGAGCTAATAGACTGCTTCTATACCTTCATTAGGGATGCTGTGAAAGAAGAAATTTTAGAAACCCCTTTCTTTTCAGTTCAGGTCGACGATACAACTGACATCACAAAGAAATCGCAGTGTTCGGTGATACTTCGGTATATTACTTACAAAGGTGCGCTAGTTGAACGGTTTCTTGGCTTTTATGATGTTAGTTCGGACCGTACAGCGATTACTTTGTTCCACTTGCTTCAGACTGTTTTGAGTGAATTTTCTTACAAAACTAAATTGATTGTCCAGTGTTATGACGGAGCTAGTGTCATGGCAGGCCATCTAAATGGTCTTCAAACTAAGGTCAAGGAAGATGCCCCTCAAGCATTATTTGTACATTGTTTGGCACACCGATTAAATCTAGTGGTAAAGCAAAGTATTAGCAACATATCAGAGCGCCGTATTTTTTTGCGAGTCTGGGTGGTATACCCTCATTTTTTCATTCATCAGCCAAAAGAACTTTCGTCGCTGATTCAGTAATTGCGAAACGAATACCGTCTGGTGTGGATACACGTTGGTCGTCACATGGAAAACTTTTAAACGTGGTTGTCGAGGAGTGGGAGGGATTGAAAGATATTTTTGAAAGACTTATGCACGACCCTCAGTCAGACGAATAGACCATTCGTCAATCAGAGGGGTGGTTTAATAACTTTAATAGCTTCCAATTCACATTTTTATCAATAGTATTCAATGCCATTTTTGAGCTTGCTAATATATTATTTAACGTGCTCCAAAAGAAGTCTCTGGACATTTACTTCTGCATCTCAAAAATAAACACTACGCGGCAACTGAGACTAGGTAAAAGGAATGAAGAAACGTTTAAAACCTATTTTCAAATGGCTGAGAAGAAAACTAAAATTGAACTTAAAAGACATTCTGGTTTAAAAACAGAAAACGAGGTTTTCCTTAAGTATCGAGTGATGTATTTTGAGATATTGGATATAGTCTCCGTAGAAATTGATACAAGATTTCAAGATATGCAGAAGCTCCAGTTTCTTTGCTTAGGAGATAGCTCTAAGATTGAAGAATATTCTAAAATCCTCCCTCTTGATGCTCTAGAGAACTTAAAAATCTCTTATCCCACGATATTTGACACACACAGGTTAAAAAACGAACTTCAGTACATCTATTCTGATTCTACCTACAAAAATACCAGTTTGGAGGAAATAATTTTGTCCCTCAATAAGAATGAACTTAACGATGTGTTCAAAGAAGCGTATAAATCATTTTGATTAATACTTACTATACCGTCTACCAGTTCCTCAGTAGAAAGAAGCTTTTCATGCCTTAAGCGGATTAAAACATACTTAAGGAATTCAACATCCCAGGAGGGGCTGACTGCGCTGGCAACCATATCCCTAGAGAAGTCACTGCTCAACGACTTGATGAATACAATGCCCTTTTACGATGACATCATAGACAAGTTCGCTGCTTCAAAGGACCGAAGAATAGATTTAACATACAAGCAATAGACGTGACCGAATGTGAGTAATATTTTCTCTTTTAGTTAATTTTATACTTATGTTGTGCTATTTAAAGTAAGTGCATGACAATAATACAGCGGTTGATTTGTATGCCATTGTCTTCCCAATGCATCACCCCGATACCAGATTTCCTCCTAGCTAGATGACCCAACACACCTATTCAAAATGTATGCGTTTACAGCACACGAGCGTGTGTTGGGCTGCACCGAACTTTTACCCCACGAGCCGCCGCTGGTATGAATACTTTCAGGATGCTTACTCACAACTATTACCTTGGTCTTCTTAATATTAATGTTGAAACATAACTTTGACAATGTTGATGACAATACATTTAACATTCTGGATAAACATACAGTTCTGAATTCCAAATGTAAAGTTTCAGATTTTTAAATGCTAAAAATCACAAAAACACGCACACACTCCTTCTTTCTCGCTACTACAGTCACCAAAATAACACTAGTTATCAGAAAAATTCAATGTATATCCAATCACATGGGGATGATGGTTAAGATGTTCCTAGCTCCTAAAATGAATTAACATAATGATGGAAAGGAGAAGGTCGCAGAGAACTGAGGAAAGGGTACCGGTTGTACTGGAGTGGGAACAGTGAAGGAAGGAGCAGCGGAGTAGGAGTAGTTGTGAGAGATGGAATGAAGGAAGAGGTAAAGGGAATAAGTGACAGGATCATGAAGATCAGAGTAACTGTAAAGGGAAGAAGCCTGGAGATAGCCCAGGTATATGCCCCTCAAGTTGGATGTACAGCTCAAGAGAAGGAAGACTTTGAGGAGGAGCTACAAGAGCAGTTGAATGGTCAGAGCATCATTGTCATGGGAGATTTGAATGCACATTTAGGAAGTGAAAGGCAAGGATATGAAAATGTATTGGGAGCAGAAGGATGGGGTAGCAGGAATGAAGAAGGGAGAAAGTTGCTGGATTTTTGCAAGAGAAACGGTTTAGTGGTAGGCAACTCCTGGTTCCGGAAGAAAGAAAGCCACAAGGTAACGTGGTACAGCAGTGATTTAACAAAGAAATCTTTGGTAGATTACATGCTGTACGACTGGGAAATGAAGAGAAGTGTCAGAGATATAAAGGTAATACCATCAGAGGCCTTAGATAGCGACCACAGAATACTTGTAATGAACCTGGGAGTTGTTAAGGATAGCAAGAGGACAGAGTACCAGGAAAGGAGAATCAAAGTATGGAAACTCAAGGAAAAGGAAGTCAAGGAAGAATTCCAGAAGATAATAAGGGAAAGGATGCCAACAGACAATCCTAAAACAGGGGAAGAGGAATGGAAGCAATTCAAAAACACAATGGTGGAAGCTGCAGTGGCAGTATCTGGAAGAACAAGTAACAGAAAGCGGTGTAAAGAGACACCATGGTGGAATGAGCGAGTAAAAGAAGCTGTGGGAAGGAAGAACAAGGCTTTCAGAGTGTGGTTCCAGGAAAGAACTGATCTGACAAGGGAAGATTATAAGATAAAGAAGAAAGAAGCAAACAAGATTGTCGCAGAGGAGAGGAAGAAATGGATGGTAAAGTGGACAGAGATGATGGAGGAAGACAGCAGAGGAAATAAGAAAGTACTTTATGGGATGGTCAAAAGTAAGAGAAGAGGTCTGCGAGAGGATGTGGTAATGATGGACAAAAACGGAAATGAGGTACACAACAAAGAGACACTCAAGACAGTGTGGAAAGAGTACTTTGAGGATTTGCTGAATCCAAATGGTCATAGGGAGGAAGACAATGTATTGGAAGATGGAGAAGACAACATAGGAATGGAAAAGGACCTGACTTGGAGAGAACTGGAAATGGCTATAGACAAGATGAAAGGAGGAAGGGCACCAGGTGTGGATGAAGTGAGTGTTGAAATGGTGAAGGCAGCAGGGGAGGTTGTGAAACAGTGGCTGTACCGTGTGATGAGGGTGATATGGAAGGAGAAAAAGACCCCAGAAGATTGGAAGAAAGGATTAATTGTCCCAATATTTAAGAAAGGAAGCAGAAAGGAGTGCAGAAATTACAGAGGAGTCACACTCATACCTCACTGTGCTAAGACATATGAAAAGATATTAGAAAGTAGAATACGAGCCGAAGTGGAGAGAAAATTGAGAGAGGAGCAGTATGGATTCAGACCTGGGAGATCAACAGTGGATCTCATATTTTCAGTGAGACAGCTCCAGGAACACCACTACGAATTTGGAGAGGATCTGTTGATGGCCTTCCTGGACATCGAGAAGGCCTATGATAGTGTGTGTAGGGAGAAGGTTTGGAAAGCAATGGAAAACATGGGAGTGGGAAAAGTTACTGTAGGCAGAGTGAAGGAGATGTATTGTGGAAGTGTGAGTTGTGTGAAAGTTGGAGGGGAAAGAACAGACTGGTTCAGACAAATGAGTGGCCTGAAACAGGGTAGTGCGCTGTCACCCCTTCTCTTTATTGTGGTTATGGACAAGGTAATGACACGGATAGCAGGAAAGATAGGAGAAGATAAGATGAAAGCAATGGTGTTTGTAGATGATCTCATGGTCTGGGGAAACAAGGAGGAGGAAATTCAGGAGCAACTGAAGGCTTGGGAAGAAACAGTGGGAGAGTACGGATGGAAGTTCAACATCAGTAAATGTGAGATCCTGTTAACGACCAGGAAAAAGGACAGACCAATGAGTGGGATAACACTTGGAGGTGGACAGCTGAAGAAGGTGGAAAGTCTCAAGTACTTGGGAAGTATAGTGGAGGAAATTGGAGAAATGACAAAGAGATTACGGAACGTGGCAGACAGGCAGAAGCATTTCTGAGAAGCATTAGGAGCTTAGTGTGGAATAAAGATGTCCCACAAAAAAGAAGCATTAGGAGCTTAGTGTGGAATAAAGATGTCCCACAAAAAAGCACGGAAGTGTTATACAGAAGCTACTATATCCCGATACTGACCTATGCTTCAGAAACGTGGACAATGAAGAAAAGAGACATAAGCAGAATACAGGCAGGGGAAATGAAGTTCCTGCGAAGTAGGATCGGAGTAACAAGAAGAGACAGGGTGAGGAATGAAAAGGTCAGGGAAATGGTGAAAGAGGAGCCCTTGCAAGGTAGGATTGAGACATCAAGACTGAGGTGGTATGGACACTTAAAGAGAATGGATGAGAAGAAGATTCCCAAGAGGATACATGAGATGCAGATGCAGAAGAAACGACCAAGGGGAAGACCAAGAGACAGATGGCTGAAAGGAGTGGAGGAATGTGTCAAGAAGAGAGGCGAGGACTGGACCAGAGTGACAGCGGAGAGGTGGTGGGAAGAAAGAACTAAGTGGCGAGGCTTATGTTCCAAACAGACCCAGCCTGGGGCTGGAAACTGTACAAGATGATGATGATGATGATAATGATCGTGTGGCCTCCGGATAGGTCGAGTTCAGGTCTTTCTACTTGACACTCGTGGGCAACCTGCGTGTCATAATGAGGATGAAGTGATGATGAAGACTGCACATACACGGCTCGGCCAGGAATCGAACCCAGGGCACTTTGGGCCAAAGTTCAGTGTGCTAACCTTTTAGCCACGGAGCCGGACATGAATTAACACAAAGATGGTATATTGGCTTTCACGGCCAGTGAATTGTATGTTAAATTAGGCTTTGATTCAATATCATAGTTAGTATTCAAACCCTGATCTCCTGCACTATCGGCAGGTGCATTAACATAAATTAACAAAAAACATTCTTATCCTATCCAATGATGTTTTTAGGGAATTGTTGAATACCAGCAACAGTAATACAGTACATTTTAAAAAAGTAATTTAGAGTTTTCTTCTTGTGTTTCAGATTATTGCTGACACACTGGAGACACAATTGCAGTTGAATGCAGTGAAGAGAAGACATGGAGAGCTGTTGGTAATAGAGAACTCCATTCGAGAAATGAGGGACATGTTCGTCAACCTGGCAATACTCGTCGAGCAGCAGGTCACTGATAACGTTGTTACTTTTACATCTATCACTAAATCGCATTGACTCAACGACTTGTTCGTTTTTGAATGATAATGTTTTGTTTTTCCGTAATTTTTGTTTATTTTTATAATTTTTATTTTTATTTAATTTTTTGTTTTTGTTTGATTAATTTTTGGTCTTCTTGAATTTAGGTGTACACCTCAAAATTTTAAATTCAATTCCAAATTTGTGTTCTTTAATCTGTGTTAAGAGGGGCAGATGACCTCGTAGTTCCACCCCTTAAAACAACAATAACTAACTAACTATCACTAAATCTATCACTACGAGCGCTAGTGTTGACCCATACATGGTCAAATCAAAATAGAAATATTTAGCTCCGATTTGAATGACAATTCATGATCACCAACACTCACTCGCACTCTCCTGGCACTACAGTCCATGAAGGACCCTGGCCTTTTCTACAGCAGCCGTCCATTCTTTCTTGGTTGAAGTACATCTCCTTCAGCTCCGGATCTCAAGCGTCCGCACATCCTCTCTGACGTCGTCAATTCACCTCTTCCTCGGCCAGCCTGGCTTCCTTCTGCCCTTTGGTTGATGGTCGAGTGCCTTCCTAGGAATTACCGTATATCTCTCTCTATTCTTATAACATGCCCCAGGTAAAGCAGCCATCTCTTCTTTGCCTCGGCAACCAGGTCAATTTCCCCATAGAGCTGATATATTTCTTGTTTGGTACAAATACGCCACTCACCATCCGCACAAACTGCCCTGAAGATTTTTCTCAGCACCTTCCTTTCCCACACCCAGAGCAAATTCTTGTCACGCTCTATGAGCTTCCACGTTTCACACCCATAAAGCACCTCTGGCCGAATTATGACGCGGTATACGGTAAGCTTGAGCCTTCTGGAGGGGGTTGAAGATTTTAGTAGTTTACTAAAGGCCTGTTTGCCATCTCTTGATGAGTACAGTACATTTGCATTTGTCAGTTGGCACAGGCTAGAGTAAAAGGTGGCTCTTCACCGATGTCTCAATCTCACTCATGGCTGTGATTATATGGAAGCTACTGAGGTATGGGTGGTGCTTAGTAATGGCATTCAGGGCACAGTCAGTGCCTGTGGATGCTGTGAAAGGTTCTACTCATAGGGTTAGGACTACTGTTCTGACTCAGTGAGGAAAGCAATGGCAAACTACCTCACTCCTCTTCTTGCCTAGAACGCCTCAATATAGCGCTGCCTTGGGTTTTTGTGGGTACCCACTCACATAACGTAACGGGCTGACTACCTAACAGACACTAAAGGCATAGAAGCATCTGTTTCCTGCAGCAATTCGTGCTTTTATCTCTATACTGACCTCATTGTTCTCAGTTACCAGTGACCCCAGGTACTTAAATTCTCCGACCCTCTCATACCTTCCTCCTTACATTCCAAGTGACTCATCTTACGGGACCTTTCCTTTTCTCTCGTGATGACCATGTATTTGGTCTTTTCATTGTTAACTCATAGCCCTAAATGCCGGGAGTCCTCTCTCATGTGTTGGATTGCCTCTACCAATATTCTCGAGTTTCTACCAAGTAAGACCACATCATCTGCGAAGGCCATGTATTGGAGGAATCTGGTGTAGATGGTTCCTCGTGGGCTCAGTGGTATCCTTCGAATGACATGCTCCAGGCAGAAATTAAAGAGGGTCATAGAAAGTGCATCTCCTGGTCTCAGTCCTTTATATACCTCAAACTCTCTTGTTAGCTGTCCCTGGATCTTGGCCTTGGCCCTGGTGCGGCATAGTGTCATGCATACCATCTTAATGATCTTTGGTACTCTCATCTCTTCCAATATCACTTGTAATTTAGACCTATTGACACTATCATACGCCTCTTTGTCATCAATATAGAGATGGTGTATGCTGACATTACGTTCGTAACATTTCTCTAAAATTAATCGCAATGACAAGATGTGGTGTAAGGTCGAACTGTTGCGCCGAAACCCACACTGATATTCACCTAGTTCCCTCTCCAAGTGTGTCTCAAGCCTCCTTGCCAGCAACTTCGAGAAGATCTTGTATCCAACATTCAAAAGAGAAATCCCTCGGTAGTTACTGCAAATCTTCTTGTCATTCTTTTTGTGGATGGGGCAGAATACCGCTGTTTTCCAATCATCTGGAGTGTCTTAGTTTTCCCATACTGAATAAATGAGAGTGTACATGCTGTTGTTCACCTTGTCCCCACCATACTTGAAGAGCTCTGCTGCGATGCCATCCTCTCCTGGTGCACGGCTGTTGCACATGAGTGAGATTGACTCATTTACCTCTTCTTGAGTCACCTCTGGAACCGTTTCCTCTTCGTCGGTGCGGTCCATCTGGTCATCTATTACCTGGTCTGGTAGTTCCCTGGTTCCTTCCTCGTCAACATTTAGAAGCGTTTCAGAATGTTCTGCCCATCTTTCCATTATCCCGTTCACATCTCCAATCAAATTACCAGCTTTATCCTTTCAAAACCTTGTTCTTGGCTGGAACTCTTTCTTTATTTCCCTCGTTCCTTGGAACATAGCCCTTACTTCTTACTTGGTTTGCATGTCCTCGATCTGTTCTAGCTTTTCTTTTTCCCACGGCCTCTTCTTCCTTCTCAATATCCTCTTCGCCTCCCTCCAGGCTTGTTGGAAGTTCTCAGTACTCACTCTTGTTACTCTTCTCTGAAGTGTTCTCTCCCTCGCTGCATTGCGCCTGAGGACAGCTGCTTGACACTCATCATCATACCACTCTGTTCTCTTTGCAGGTTGTCTGAAGCCCACTGTTTCCACTGCTGAGCTCTTCAGTGCTTCTTGTATCACCTTCCACTGTTGGGTCACTGTCGCAACTTGGATTTCCTGCTTCCGCTCCTTAAGTTTCTCACACACTACTTTCCTGTAACTTTCTTTCACATCCTCATTCCTGTTCAGGACCTGTGTATCAAGCTTCTTTGCCATCTTCCCCTGAACCTTCATCACTTTTGAGATCCTTTGTCTGTACTTCATTAACTCTAGGTAGTGGTCCGAGTCTACAACTGCTCCTCTCCTAGCCTTAACACCCATGACGTCTGAGGCATGTCTGCGATCGATAAGGACATGGTCGATTTGGTTCTCAGTTGCTCCATCTGGTGTTTTCCATGTAACCTTATGGATGTTTTTTCCGAGGGAAGTACGTACTACTGACTGTCATCTCATGGCCAGTTGCAAAATCTACTCGTACTAGTCTAAGACCGTTGTTATTGCTTTCAGTGTGAGCGCTTTCATGCCCGATCACTGGTCTAAACGCTTCTTCTCTCCCTATCTTAGCATTCATGTCTCCAAGGACAATCTTGACATCATGTCATGGAGCAGCCCCATATTCCTTATCGAGTGAGGCATAATATGCATCCTTCATGTCTTCATCGGAGTCCTCTGTTGGTGCATGACAGCAGAATACTGTCACATTGAACAGGGAAAATTTCTGAGGCAGGGAACACAGTCTCTCATTCACTGGCTTGAATCCCATGACTGCTTGCTTCATGTTGCTGTCCACCATGAATCTGTTCCCAGCTGATTTCTACTGCCACCACTGTAGAATACGGTGTAGTCCTTCGAATCCATTATGTCTATTCCTTTCCTACGCATTTCCTGCAGTGCGGCGACCGATACCTTATAACTCTTCATGACCTCTTTCAGATTCCTAAATGCTCCTTCCCGGTGCAGGCTCAACACATTCCACGTTCCGAATATTACATCTCGTTTTCCTTTTCCACGAATGGTTGTCATCAGGTTATCTGCCTGGCTATCTCTGTAGTGTTGTCTCGTAACTTATGTTTTTTTTTTCCGTGGCCAGGTTGTTAGCCCTGCGCACAACCCCCAACCTGGAGGACCAGAGAACCTTCTGTTAGGGTTACCATGTCTTAGCCAAAATGATTCCGATTTAAGGTGCCGGATCTTCGCCCTCACCCATCCCCGTGAGGGATAGAATTTGCTGGTTTCGTAGGTAAGAAAGCCTACCAACTTGAGTATTTCCCAAAATTTGCCAGAGATACTTATTCGGCATCAGTACCTCCGTTTGGGACTCCTCAACTAGCCATTCACCCTCCCCAATTCTAGGTACTTGGGACCAGCACAGAGTTGAGCTGGATTGCTCCCCCTGTTGTGGTTTTGTATTTGATGATGTGTGTTTTATGTTGTTTTATTGGAGATTTCGAGTGTGTTTTTATGATGTTTGTAGTACCAAAAGAGGGCTGAGGAAGGAGACAGAGGGTCTCCGAAACATGTACCCATAGAGTTTTCTATTAAGTAAAGTATTGATTCGGTGGAAAATTCAGGTTTTACTTATTGTAAACACGGTCAATACGGAACCTGGAATGAGTGCTGTGCCTAATAACCAATAGTTGGACCATATCCTTTGTCATATGCAGTTCACTAAGGGACCTTACATACGAGCGTTTTTCTGTCGTCTTTGTCGACTGCGAAAAGTGGTTCATGTGTGGTCACTTGTCGCCGCCGTGCCGTTACCATATAATGCAACGGGAAAAATACTTCCCCTTTCAGACGAACACTTTCCCGACGACATGTAAATCACTGTCGCTAGCTGTAACTGATCCCGTCCACTGACCACATCCCGACTGCAGAGCTTTCCTTTTCTCACGGGTGACATGTCAACCATGTCGTGGCAAGTTCCCACTCGCAGTAATCATGATGGAGCCGGCTTTCTTCTGTCGATATGGCATTCCTCAAAACAGTATTTGTCCTTGAAATAATTGGTTTAATTTCCTGTAGTAGCTCATTGAAAAATTTTTAGACATTCTGAAGAACTGGAAAAACTTATCAGGATAATTGCAAAGTTCGTGATATAAAGAATGATACTGCCCAAACTGTTGCCGGATTTCTACAATTAGATGTATCCACATTCTTGGCATTTTCCTTCCTTTTTTGCGTCTTTGCATGAGCAAAAGAAGTACAGCCTCCTCTTCAGAATCCATACTGTAAATGACCGAAGTTCCACTTGCCGAACGACATTATTAATCCCCATTATATTACTCCATCTGCGGTGAAGCTGGCCGGGCCATATTTTGATGCTGGCCTAGCCACAAAATGCCAGCCCCGTGTTGTTGGGGTAGCGCGCCTGCCTCTCACCCGGAGGCCCCGGGTTCGATTCCCGGCTGCGTCAGGGATTTTAGAAACTGATGTGAGGGCTCAAACGGGGTGCACTTAGCCTCGTGAGACAATTGAGTAGCTGTCTGACAGTGAGGCAGAGCCCCGATCACGAAAACTAAGATTTACTGCTGAGGGGACCCAATGCGCTGATCACGCATCACCCCAATATCTGCAGGCCAAATTGCTGGACAGCGGTCGCTTGGTAGGCTTTGTAGTACCAGGCGTTATTTATCTTCTTTTTCTTCTTCTTCATTTCCCGGTTCCAGTGATCTGGGTCAAGTTGTGAATCAAGAACCTCCATACTTTTCTGTCTCTCCACCATCCTCGTCCCTCTTCCAGTACGTCCTCCACTTTCACTCCTCTTTTCTCAATGCTCTCCCTCTCTGCATCCATCCACCTCATCCTCGACGTTCACCTTTGGCGCTTTCCCGTGACTTTCTCAGTAAATAATCGCTTTGGGACTCGGTCTTCTCCCATTCGCTTCATATGTCCATACCATTTTAGCTTGCTGATCTCGATTTTGTCTTGTAACTTTGGGAACCCTGTTTTCTCCCTAATTTCCTTGTTTCTGATTTTGTCTCTGCGGGTCTTTCCAATTACACCTCTAAGGAACTTCATCTCTGCCACCTGGATTGTAATTTCCTCCCGTTTAGTTGTTGTCCACGTGCCTGCTGCATACGTCAATATAGGTGTGTAATATGTTGAATACAAGATTTTTATTTATATAGCCACAAAATATGGCCATACTGAACTACAGAAGTGGTCGGGGCAGCGACAAAGAAGCATATTTTTGTAGTCGACAGAAAAACACTCGTGTGTAAGGGCTGTAACATGATGTGAAGTTTATTAATTCCTTTCTTTTTTTGCTATACTAAAATCTTAATTACCAAGTCATGTATTCAACACTAAGTTCCCAGCCTGAACTGTGAATTTTTCATTACAAAGTGAAACATTGATCTTATGCAGTCCACTTGTAAGACTTGGAGATGGATCTTGGTCTAGGGCTGTCCGTGGAAGCGTAGTAGGCTAATACACCTGCCAATAGTGCAGGAGATTAGGGGTTGAATACTCACTATGATATTGTATCAAAACCTAGTTTAACATACAATGTTTTTGTTTTCAGGGGGAACAATTGAACTGCATCAGATATTTGGTGGAACATTCAGGGGCCTACATGGAGAGTGGGAGAACCAAGCTGGAGAAGGCCAAGAGAAGAGCTAAGAAGAGAAAGAAGAGATGTAGAAAGGTGAGAAATATAGTTCTCTAAATTTCCTCATTAAGGAACAACTCACTTTTAAAACCTAGCTGGGCAGATATGTTTATATTCCATGTCTGCGGGGAGCCAGGGCTTTAGCAGAATGAGGTCCAGCGTGGTAAACTCTCCACAGTAGCCACTGAGAGCAAGCAGCGAGACTGGAGAGAACTGTGTGCAACTGTGCAACACTGGAGACCTGACAAGGAGCAAGTTGGCAACCAGGTCTGGACTTGAGACTCCACGTAGAGAGATAGGGTGGTTAGTTCCTTAGTTAAGGGCTGCAACAACGTGGTCATGTAGCTCCGTGTACTTTGGGTGTGTGTAAAATCTGTCTGATAACCGGTGTTAATTGTGGTGACTGTATTAGTGTGTGTTATCTGTTTTAATTCAGGTAAGGACTGCAGACTTTGAATTTTTCAAATAGTTCCTACCAAATGCTTCCGTCCACAACCCCTAGCTTGCGGACTTGGCTACTAGATGGCATCGCAGTCAGCACCTGTTGGCGAACGTTGGAACTAATAGAGCGTTATCAATTCTAACCTACAAATTTTGGCTTCACACAAGTGAAGTTAGTGGAAGGTTCTTTATCGTGCCATAAATCTATGACATGAGACCGCCGGCTTTACTTCCCCTCTGAAGGAAGGCATACTGAGGGATTCTTTACGCTCTTAAAAACTCCGACAACTACGGCTGGGTTTGAACCCGCAACCTTGGGCATTGATGCTCAGCATGCTTCCAACTATGCCACCGAAGCTGCTTGTAGAGAGATAGAGGAAGCATGTTATTGGTCAGCAGTGAACAATGGTTGTTGTTGGTGCATGCTACTGTCCAACATTTGAGTTGCCTCTCATTAACCAGGAAAGTGAGAGAACTATACATTAAACTCCAACCAACACTTACAACCATAATCTGTACCACTTTAGACGAATGTTTTGCCCCTCCCCATTGCCCTGAGAGACTCTGAAGTGGAACACCAACTGATACCCAAGTTCAAGGAAGCTCCTGGCCTAAACATCAGATGATTCTCTAGACCAGCGTTTCCCAAACTGTGGTACGCGTACCACTGGTGGTACGCGGTGATGTTACGAAAAATATTTAAATATAAAATTAAACAATATAAAAACAATGATATGTTGCCGGGGGACTTTAAGGCCAAAGATAAGGAGCAATTTTATGAATTGAATTGTGATTCAGAACTTAAGCAAATTTTTTCAAAAATGGCTCTTGTGAACTTATGGGTTGAAAGGCGTGTAGACTATGCAGACATAGCTGACAAAGCCGTTAAATTTTCACTGTCTTTCACTACTTTGTACTTGTGTGAGACTGCATTCTCTTCACTTGTTTATCTCAAGAATAAATACTGGAATAGGCTCCTAACGACCTTCGTTCGAGACTCGGCAATCTTAAACCAGACATTCCTAAGTTGGCTTCTAATCTTAAAGCTCACCCTTTGCATTGATGTTGTTAGTTAAACTTTGGTTTATATGTTTAATTATTAAGAGTTCTTTTATTAATATTATTTCTGAATGTTTGAATTGAATACTTATTGTAATAAATATTAAAACATCTGGTCACACTTTTTATTTTAACTCCAACAGTCTAACTGTAGTTAGTTATTGAGGTTTTAAGGAACTGAACTACCAGGTCATCTGTCCCTATTCTAACAGACACAATTTACAATCCATCTTTTGATCTGTTACGAAGTGGTGGCAGGATTATAGTTACTATATCTCCCAACCATTAAGTGGTACGCGAGAGATTCTCATCTCTTAAAGTGGTACACATACAAAAGAGTTTGGGAAACACTGCTCTAGACCCCTCTCCTGCCATTCCTTTCTTCACTTCTCAACTTTCTCTTTTTTTTAAATTATTAGTTTACTTTTCAGATTTTGTAAAAATGAGGAAAAAGTAGACTTATGAGATAGATCCGGGCAAATGTGTGTCTGTCTGTCCGTCTGTCTGTCCTTCTGTCTGTGTGTCCCTCCCTATCGACTCCTAAACGGCTGCAGCTATCAAAACCAAATTTGGTATGAGTAAATATCTATACCTGAATATCTCACTGCCATATCTGAAAATGATATCACTGCTGAATAATCACAATTGAAATTTGAGCTCTATTTTGTATATCTCAGAAGTTATGCATGTGAGTTGTTCTAAAATTAGCACACACAGAGATCATGGACATACCAGATTAATTTTCAGGAGCACATATATGACTGTGT
Source organism: Meconema thalassinum (assembly GCA_946902985.2). NCBI lineage: Eukaryota > Metazoa > Arthropoda > Insecta > Orthoptera > Tettigoniidae > Meconema > Meconema thalassinum. The sequence continues at coordinate 173,945,738 of OX336394.1, read as the reverse complement.
TGCCAATATGATTCTAAGCCTGCTGATAGGTCCAACATTTAAATGCATGTAACTTCTATACTATCAATGGGATTTCAACCAAATTTTGTACGTGCTTTGTGTACAATAACAGATATGACTATGCGTATTCTTGAGAACCAGCAGGGCTGCCAACTGTTAATAAATTCTGTCCCTATGTTTTTATTCTAATACCAATATATCAGAAAGCAAGCAAGCCAACGGCTCCCAACTCTGCACACGTATAGCACCTGATATTCTAGATTAATTTGGAGTAACTGATATACGTCGATGCTGCTAACATGATTCTAAGCCTGCTGATAGGTTCAATTTAAAATACATGTAACTTCTATACTAACAAATCCATTTCAACCAAATTTGTGAAAGGGTCAGAGCGTTTCCCATTCAGGAGATTTCTACTTAAGGTACGGTATATTGTCATCCATACACATTCTACACAGGTTAAAACTCTAAGAGGGAAACCAAACTCTGTGGCGTGGTTGGTAGCATGCTAACTGCTGTGCCTAAGATAACGGGTTCAAACCCGGCCGAAGTCGTCGGATTTTTTTAGAGCGTTAAAAATCCTTTGGTATGCCTTCCTTTGGAGGGGAAGTAAAACCGGCGGTCCCATGTCATAGATTTATGGCATTTAAATGATCCTTCCACAGACTAAACTTGTGTGAAGCTAAATTTCTAGGTTAGATTTCATTGGAACGCTCTATCAAAGTTCCAACGTTCACCACTAGGTATCAGTGACATCTGGTAGCAAAAGTTGGAACTATTTGAAATTGAATGGAACTTGTAGCTCACCCTATGGGTGTCCGCTTGAAGCAGCTACAGCCTCTGGCGAGCTGAACAAGTCTTAGGACACTCCCGGCACTAAAAGCCATATGATGAATAATAAAACACTGATAGTCAGTCACAAAGACTAGACGTTATATCATTTTAAATGCTACAAATGCTACAAATGCTGCGTGAACTCAAAGTCCGATAGAGAGAAAAAAAAAAGCAAGTACAAACCTAGGTCAAAGGAGGTAGCGGGCTGGATGATGTCACGCTCACCGGGGAAAGGAGGAAGCTCAAGCAGTACTATAACGTCACACACCTCAGTGCATTCTCGGTACATTTCGTTCCGTCAACGTAACGTAATGCCAGACCCCAGCAAAGTTGATATAATCATTTAAAATGATAAAATAATAATAAATTATAATAGATTATAAATTATATATAAGCTGAAGAAGACTCCATTGAAGAGTTGAAACATGTACAATTGAATATATGTTTCAATTATTGTATTGATTGTTGTATTAGTTTTAAGAGGAATCTATAAGCCATTGCATTACCTATCATGGTAAATGTTAGTGCTTTGTTCTCTTTTCTTCCTCCACCTACCCCATAGCAGTGTCCAGATAAATGTCTGCCCTGTTAACCATTCTTTTCCTTTTCTCCATCAATGAAGGATTGCCCAAAAATTCTGGATAACATGTGGCGTCATTCATTTTGTGATCCTATGGTGTTCTTAACTGAAAAGTTGCTGCTTCACATCTTTCTTCTTCTAAGCATAGGTCTCATCAAACATATGTAGTGGCTCAGCTGGCTAAAGCGCAGCGTTAGGTCATGGGACCAAGCTCTCTGCTGACTCGGTAGACGCGTGGGTTCGAGCCCCACCGTCGGCTCTCCTTGAAATGGTTTTCCGTGGTTTCCCATTTTCAACACCAGGCAAATGCTGGGACGGTACCTTCTGATAGGCCACGGCCGATTCCTTCCACATCCTTGCCCAGTTTCATTCATCTTCATCCACTCCATCTCTCATAACGACGCGCAGGTCGCCCACGGGCGTCGAATAGAAAGACCTGCACTCGGCCTCTCATGAGGCCACACGAAAAAAAAAAAAATCAAACATATAAAAATACCTCGCCAATGCTCAATGTCTTGCCTTCCATCAGGCGCATTGCATCCGAGACATGAGCGGGCGCAATGCATCTGTGTGATGTAAATTTTGGTAAAGCTCGTGTGACATTGTATTTCAAAGTTTGGTTCTGTTTTGTGTTACACACTTTATAACTGATAAATTTACGTCATTTATTCACATGTTTGAAAATAATATACAACATTCATCAATGACATACAGATAATTAAAGTATTAAGGAAGTCCTATACATTTTCACATAAGCATATACAAATTCAGTCAGCATATAAACATTTATCGTACTGTGTCAAAAAGTAACATTTGCTGAACTTCCACAACAACTTATGGGTCATTCAAGTCCAAACCAGGCTCACTACTTGCCATACTTATGAGAGAAACCACACGGTATACTCAGGGCGCAATACATCTGAGAGATGAAATCGCTCGTGTAACACAGAACCGTGCCCGATATCAGCTAGCACCACACTGTCTGAGAGGGTGCAGGGAGATAAGAAGAAAGAAGGACGACTGGCTCTACCAGTTCCTCCACTGCGGGTCATGCCATTCTTGGACACATTTCAAATCTTAACCCTCCGTCGGGCGCATTGCATGTGAGAGATGAACAAGCAATGCTTTGTTCTACTGGTCGGAGGTAATGCAGTGATACAGAGGAAGAAGAAAATGAAGAATGTGATGATGATATGCCTCTTTCTCAGTGGATGTGTACCCTTAGTGCAAAGGAAAGAGTTACAAAATGCAGTACAATACAACCATAATACAATAAATAACAACAAGAGACTTCTCTAAAATGTGTGATAGGTGAAAAACTAGAATCATACATTATCTAAAACTTGTCTAATCATTCATTTTGAAATTGTTAATAAGCAAACTAAAGTAAGAATTATCAGATATTTTGTAAAATTAGATGATTTCCTCTCAGATCCGCACCATTTCTATTATAGTGTAAATACCTGTTTATAATTTGTACACGATTTTCATTTTAGACAAATATACTTGCTCATTAGTTCAGTGAATGTTTTCATGCAATATCGGTAGCATAAACAAATAATTGTCATTACTACAGAGAAATAATTGGGAGGGGTCAGAAATGACTCCGCACCACCTCTAATGTTGCTCAAGTAATCGCCACCTCTCTCGGGTTAACCCTTTCCTTCTCAAAGCGCCCGAATGCGCCCGGATATGAAAGTCCCTGCTAAAGCGCCCGTGTATGTTCAGGCATTCACCTGCCACCTCTCATATTGGTGTGGAAACTAATTGTGAACTATAGGTAATATGTCAGGCAGGCATAGGACAGCATTTAGAAGGTATAGTGTTAGTTTTAGCAGTAAAAATGAATGTTTGTCCCTTGACCTTTCTCCCAGCTTTGCGAAGCAACATGGCAGGTCTCTCATATGTTGATGTCCTAACAGAATTGAATAGAAGCGATGTTAGTGATTTGGAAAGCTCATGTGGAAGTGATTTTCTGTGTGATTTAGATGTAAATGATCAGTTAAATGATAGTGGCAGTGATATTGATGAGGATACAGTAAACCAGTGTACTGTAAATGCCGGTGGTGACGGTAGCCTACAACCAAGCATTCAACCTTCCCAGCATTTTACTCCGTCAGATAATTTTAATGGCGATGGGAGTAGACATTGGGAACTAACGACTCCATGGAGCAGGCATTTAGCATAGTTAAATTAGGATTTGACAATTTTTGTAGTATGGGCCAATGTGACTAATCCTGGGAGAAATAAAAAGACGCTGAAGTGGTTCTGAACCAGGGACCTTAGGAAATAAAATGGAAAACAATGTAAATACCGTATGTGTACAATTTGTGCAAATTCCATGTTGTTGTTTGAGCTTTCAGTCTTTTGACTGGTTTGATGCAGATCTCCATGCCTCCCTGTCTTGAGCTAATCGTTTCATCTCTACATAGCTACCACACCCTACATCTGAAGCAATCTGTTTAACATATTCTAACCTTGGTCTACCCCTACAGTTAGTTCCGCCCCTTAAAACAACAATAACTAACTAACTAACTACCCCTACAGTTCCTGTCCTCAACCCTTCCTTCCATAACTAAGCTTGCTATTCCTGGGCGTCTTAGTATGTGTCCCACCAACCTATCTCTTCTCTTCATTATCAGTCGCCAGAAACTTCTCTCCTCTCCCACTCGTCTTAATACCTCTTCGTTTGTCACCCTATCTACCCATCTGATCTTCATCATTCTCCTGTAAGACCACATTTCAAAAGCTTCAATTCTCCTCTTTTCTGCTGCACCAATAGTCCAAGTTTCACTTCCATAGAGCGCCACGCTCCAGACAAAGGCTTTCAAAAATGACTTCCTAATACCTAAATCTATATTCGATGTCAACAGATTCCTTTTTTGTAAAAAGGCTTTCCTTGCCTGAGCCAACCTACTTTTTATATCCTCTTTGCTTCGTCCATCATTGGTTATTTTGCTTCCTAAGTAACAGAGGTCTCTTACTTCCTTCAGCTTTTCACCTGCCAATTTGATCTCCATAGAGGTTTCTGTTTTATTTCGGCTGCATTCCAGTATTTTTGTTTTACATTTATTAATTTTCATAATGTATTCATTCCGTAAGACGGAGTCCATACCATTCAAAAACTCATTCAAATCCTCAGGCATGTCGGCCAAGATGACGATGTCATCAGCAAATCTCAGAGTTGAAATTATTTCTCCTTGAATCTTCACTCCCACTTTAAATTTTTCTCCAATTTCCTTCATTGCTTGTTCAATGTAAAGATTGAAAAGTATGGGTGATAAGTTGCAGCCTTGCCTTACACCTTTCTGAATACCAGCTTCTCTCTTATGTCCTTCAGCTCGAATGACTGCTGTCTGGTTTCTGTATAGATTGTAGATCACCCTCCTATCCCTGTACTTTATTCCAATAGATTTCAAAATGTCAAACAATTTAGTCCAATCAACGTTATCAAAAGCCTTTTCTAAGTCTACAAAAGCCATGAAAGTTCTCTTATTTTTCCTTATTCTACCTTCCAAAATCAGCCTAAGACTTAGTACTGCTTCCCTTGATCCTACATTTCTTCTGAAATCAAACCGGTCTTCACCCAACTCCGTTTCTATCTGCCTTTCCGTCCTCTTGTAAATTATTCTAGACAGGATTTTTGAAGCATGATTAATCAAGCTGATTGTACGATAATCTTCACATCTGTCAGCTCCCACTTTCTTTGGTATAGGGATAATAACATTCTTCTTGAAATCAGGGGGTACCTCACATGTCTCATAAATCCTACACACCAAGTGAAATAACCTGATCAGACCTTCATCTCCTATACAGCGTAGCAACTCAATCGGTATATCATCTATGCCTGGTGCTTTGTTCCTGCTTATGTCCTCCAATGCTCTGTCAAATTCTGATCTCAATATTAAATCTCCTTTTGCATCCTCATCAATTTCCTCCTCCATTTCCATTACATGATTCTCAATCTCCTTTCCCTTATACAAACACTCGATGTAAGCTTTCCATCTCTCAACCTTTTCTTCTCTATCTGTTAGAAGCTTTCCATTTGTGTCCTTAATATTACAGCATTTGGTCTTCTTTTCCCCAAAAGTATTCTTAATCCTTCGATAAGCTGTGTCTACTTTTCTTAATTTCAGACAATTTTCTATACCTGCATATTTCTCTTTCAACCATTCTTCTTTCGCTTCCTTGCACTTCTTGTTAACCTCATTTCTCAGACGTCTGTATTCTGCTTTCCCCTTTTCATCTCTTACATTCTTGTGTTTCCGCCTTTCATCCATCAATTCTAGTACCGTATATCCTGAGTGATCCACGGTTTTTTACCTATTCTTTCTTTCCTACCAATGTTTTCTTCTGCGGATTTTGTTATTTCATTCTTCAAAAGTGCCCATTCGTCTGCAATTGAAGTTGGTTTAGGGTTTTTCATTAGTCCTTCCTTTATACTCTTCTTGAATCTTTCGTTTACATCCTTCACTTTCAGTCTGTCTATTGCCCACCTTTTTGGCTTTTGACTTTCTTCAGTTTCTTCAACTTTAATCTGCATTTCATAACAACCAGATTGTGGTCAGAGTTTATGTCAACACCAGGATATGTTTTGCAATCCAAAATCTGGTTCGAAACCTCTGCTTGACCATAATGAAGTCGATTTGGTAACACCCTGTATCTCCTGGTCTCATCCATGTGTATATTCTTCTATTGTGGTTATTGAATAAGGTGTTAGCTATGGCCAGCTCATGCTCGGTGCAGAATTCCATCAGCCTGCTTCCTCGATCATTCCTTTCACCTAATCCGAAATTTCCTACTATCTTTCCTTCTCTGCCTTTTCCTACCACAGTATTCCAATCTCCCATTACTATAACATTTTCATCACCCTTGATATACCTCAGAATTTCATCTATTTTTCGTAGATCTTTTCAACATCTTCATCATCAGCTTGACTGGTAGGCATATAGACTTGTACTACTGTGGTGCACGTAGGTTTAGTATTGATTTTTGCTACAATAATCCGTTTACTATATTGCTCATAATATTCCAACCGCTGTCCAAGTTTCCTACTCAATATGAGACCAACCCCTGCTTGGCCATTGTTTGATTTAGTGCTAATGACCCTATAGTCATCTGACCAAAAGTCCTGTTCTTCCTGCCATAGCATTTCACTAATCCCAACCAAATCCAACCTCAACCTATCCATTTCCCTTTCTAAGTTTTCTAACCTTCCATCTCCTAGCAGACTTCTAACATTCCACGCTCCGATCCGTAGAATGTCAGAATTCCTCTTTGTCACTTCTGTGATGTTAACCCCCTCTCGAGTAGTCCCCACCCGGAGATCCGAACGGGGGACTAGCTTACCTCCGGATTGAAATTTTACAAGGGAGGAGGCCATCATCACATGTAATTATGCAAGGGTTAAGCACCCTCAAATGCTAACTGACTGGCTATCTTGGGCTCAGCAGGTGAGAACATTACCTCTGAGCCATGCAGCCAGTTGGGATTCTAATGAGCCTTTCCTTCCATGCTATTTACATCATTGACTTATTCTGTTCACAGCTCAAAATTGTAACAGCCATTATTGCGATAATACTGCTCCTCATCATTCTTGGGCAACTCTTCTGAAGATGTAGAATGAAGAAAAGAAAAGAAAAGACTGATGGAGAATATGCAAGAAGAGGGCTGAACCAATTACCAGGAGGAGCTTCATTAATAGGCTACCTTAGATTCAAAGAAATTATTTTAAGGTGAACATATTTCGAAGCACAAGTTATAAAATGAGACCACCATCAAGTCTTGAACCTGTATCCCCTGCATCCCAGGCAGGTGCTTCAAACAATTACTCCACGAACGGACACCGCCCGAGGTGGCTCATTTGTCAACTGTTGATGTAATAGCTCTTCGAGCATTAAATGGTCATGAATAAGTCAAATTACCGATCTGTTCAAATTATTAGACACAACTCTCACATTTCCTCCATTTTTAGCCAACTTTCAATTTCTGCAAAAAATGAAAGTAGACTTATGAGATCAACACAGGGCGAAAAAAGTGTGTCTGTCTGTGTGTGTGTATGTGTGTGTGTGAGTGAGTCTGTGTGTGTGTGAGTCTGTGTGTTGTGTCTGTGTGTGTGTCTGTGTGTGTGTGAGTGTGTGTACTCTGAATGTCTGTCCCCCCCTATCAATTCGAACACGGTGAATGCGAATTGAACGAAATTTGGTACAAAGGTAGTACTAAAAAAAGGCACCTCAGTGTCATGTTTCATAGCGCCGCCATCTTGACTGAAATGTAATGGCGGCCACACGAATGTTCAAAGCTTAAATCAAATTACGATTAACCTAATCATCCGATCTCTACCAAATTTTGCAACTACATACCTTTATGGAGGGAGCATCCTTTGACCAATCTAATAGGTCATTCGCCTAATAGTTTGCGGATGGCGGCCATCTTTGTGTGAAAATCGATTCCCCCTATTAATTCGAACACGGTGCAACCGAATGGAACGAAATTTGGTACAGAGGTAGTACTAACAAAAGGCACCTCAGTGTCATGTTTTATATGCCGCCATCTTGACGGAAACGTAATGGCGGCCACACAAATGTTCAAAGCTTAAATCAAATTACGATTAACCTAATCATCCGATCTCTACCAAATTTTGCAACAACATACCCTTATAGAGGAAGCATCCTTTGAACAAATGAATAGGTCATTAGCCTAATAGTTTGCGGATGGCGGCCATCTTTGTGTGAAAATCAATTCCCCCTATTAATTCAAACACGGTGAAACCGAATGGAACGAAATTTGGTACAGAGGTAGCACTAGCAAAGGGCATCTCAGTGTCATGTTTTATATCGCCGCCATATTGACAGAAACGTAATGGCGGCCACACAAATGTTCAAAGCTTAAATCAAATTACGACTAACATAACCATCCGATCTCTACCAAACTTTGCAACAACATACCTTTATGGAGGGAGCATCCTTTGACCAATCTAATAGGTTATTAGCCTAATAGTTTGCGGATGGCGGCCATCTTTATGTCAAAATTGATTCCCCCTATTAATTCGAACACGGTGGAACCGAATGGAACGAAATTTGGTACAGAGGTAGCACTAGCAAAGGGCACCTCAGTGTCATGTTTCATATCGCCGCCATCTTGACTGAAACGTAATGGCGGCCACACGAATGTTCAAAGTTTAAATCAAATTACGATTAACCTAATCATCCGATCTCTACCAAATTTTGCAACTACATACCTTTATGGAGGGAGCATCCTTTGACCAATCTAATAGGTCATTCGCCTAATAGTTTGCGGATGGCGGCCATCTTTGTGTGAAAATCGATTCCCCCTATTAATTCGAACACGGTGCAACCGAATGGAACGAAATTTGGTACAGAGGTAGTACTAACAAAAGGCACCTCAGTGTCATGTTTTATATCGCCGCCATCTTGACGGAAACGTAATGGCGGCCACACAAATGTTCAAAGCTTAAATCAAATTACGATTAACCTAACCATCCGATCTCTACCAAACTTTGCAACAACATACGTTTATGGAGGGAGCATCCTTTGACCAATCTAATAGGTTATTAGCCTAATAGTTTGCGGATGGCGGCCATCTTTATGTCAAAATTGATTCCCCCTATTAATTCGAACACGGTGGAACCGAATGGAACGAAATTTGGTACAGAGGTAGCACTAGCAAAGGGCACCTCAGTGTCATGTTTCATATCGCCGCCATCTTGACTGAAACGTAATGGCGGCCACACGAATGTTCAAAGCTTAAATCAAATTACGATTAACCTAATCATCCGATCTCTACCAAATTTTGCAACAAATACCCTTACAGAGGAAGCATCCTTTGACCAAATGAATAGGTCATTAGCCTAATAGTTTGCGGATGGCGGCCATCTTTGTGTGAAAATCAATTCCCCCTATTCATTCAAACACGGTGGAACCGAATGGAACGAAATTTGGTACAGAGGTAGCACTAGCAAAGGGCACCTCAGTGTCATGTTTCATATCGCCGCCATCTTGACTGAAACGTAATGGCGGCCACACGAATGTTCAAAGCTTAAATCAAATTACGATTAACCTAATCATCCGATCTCTACCAAATTTTGCAACTACATACCTTTATGGAGGGAGCATCCTTTGACCAATCTAATAGGTCATTCGCCTAATAGTTTGCGGATGGCGGCCATCTTTGTGTGAAAATCGATTCCCCCTATTAATTCGAACACGGTGCAACCGAATGGAACGAAATTTGGTACAGAGGTAGTACTAAAAAAAGGCACCTCAGTGTCATGTTTTATATGCCGCCATCTTGACGGAAACGTAATGGCGGCCACACAAATGTTCAAAGCTTAAATCAAATTACGATTAACCTAATCATCCGATCTCTACCAAATTTTGCAACAACATACCCTTATAGAGGAAGCATCCTTTGACCAAATGAATAGGTCATTATCCTAATAGTTTGCGGATGGCGGCCATCTTTGTGTGAAAATCAATTCCCCCTATTCATTCAAACACGGTGAAACCGAATGGAACGAAATTTGGTACAGAGGTAGCACTAGCAAAGGGCATCTCAGTGTCATGTTTTATATCGCCGCCATATTGACAGAAACGTAATGGCGGCCACACAAATGTTCAAAGCTTAAATCAAATTACGACTAACATAACCATCCGATCTCTACCAAACTTTGCAACAACATACCTTTATGGAGGGAGCATCCTTTGACCAATCTAATAGGTTATTAGCCTAATAGTTTGCGGATGGCGGCCATCTTTATGTCAAAATTGATTCCCCCTATTAATTCGAACACGGTGGAACCGAATGGAACGAAATTTGGTACAGAGGTAGCACTAGCAAAGGGCACCTCAGTGTCATGTTTCATATCGCCGCCATCTTGACTGAAACGTAATGGCGGCCACACGAATGTTCAAAGCTTAAATCAAATTACGATTAACCTAATCATCCGATCTCTACCAAATTTTGCAACTACATACCTTTATGGAGGGAGCATCCTTTGACCAATCTAATAGGTCATTCGCCTAATAGTTTGCGGATGGCGGCCATCTTTGTGTGAAAATCGATTCCCCCTATTAATTCGAACACGGTGCAACCGAATGGAACGAAATTTGGTACAGAGGTAGTACTAACAAAAGGCACCTCAGTGTCATGTTTTATATCGCCGCCATCTTGACGGAAACGTAATGGCGGCCACACAAATGTTCAAAGCTTAAATCAAATTACGATTAACCTAACCATCCGATCTCTACCAAATTTTGCAACAACATACCCTTATAGAGGAAGCATCCTTTGACCAAATGAATAGGTCATTAGCCTAATAGTTTGCGGATGGCGGCCATCTTTGTGTGAAAATCGATTCCCCCTATTAATTCGAACACGGTGCAACCGAATGGAACGAAATTTGGTACAGAGGTAGTACTAACAAAAGGCACCTCAGTGTCATGTTTTATATCGCCGCCATCTTGACGGAAACGTAATGGCGGCCACACAAATGTTCAAAGCTTAAATCAAATTACGATTAACCTAGCCATCCGATCTCTACCAAACTTTGCAACAACATACCTTTATGGAGGGAGCATCCTTTGACCAATCTAATAGGTTATTAGCCTAATAGTTTGCGGATGGCGGCCATCTTTATGTCAAAATTGATTCCCCCTATTAATTCGAACACGGTGGAACCGAATGGAACGAAATTTGGTACAGAGGTAGCACTAGCAAAGGGCACCTCAGTGTCATGTTTCATATCGCCGCCATCTTGACTGAAACGTAATGGCGGCCACACGAATGTTCAAAGCTTAAATCAAATTACGATTAACCTAATCATCCGATCTCTACCAAATTTTGCAACTACATACCTTTATGGAGGGAGCATCCTTTGACCAATCTAATAGGTCATTCGCCTAATAGTTTGCGGATGGCGGCCATCTTTGTGTGAAAATCGATTCCCCCTATTAATTCGAACACGGTGCAACCGAATGGAACGAAATTTGGTACAGAGGTAGTACTAAAAAAAGGCACCTCAGTGTCATGTTTCATAGCGCCGCCATCTTGACTGAAATGTAATGGCGGCCACACGAATGTTCAAAGCTTAAATCAAATTACGATTAACCTAATCATCCGATCTCTACCAAATTTTGCAACTACATACCTTTATGGAGGGAGCATCCTTTTACCAATCTAATAGGTTATTAGCCTAATAGTTTGCGGATGGCGGCCATCTTTATGTCAAAATTGATTCCCCCTATTAATTCGAACACGGTGGAACCGAATGGAACGAAATTTGGTACAGAGGTAGCACTAGCAAAGGGCACCTCAGTGTCATGTTTTATATCGCCGCCATCTTGACTGAAACGTAATGGCTGCCACACGAATGTTCAAAGCTTAAATCAAATTACGATTAACCTAATCATCCGATCTCTACCAAATTTTGCAACTACATACCTTTATGGAGGGAGCATCCTTTGACCAATCTAATAGGTCATTCGCCTAATAGTTTGCGGATGGCGGCCATCTTTGTGTCAGAATCGATTCCCCCTATTAATTTAAACACGGTGAAACCGAATGGAACGAAATTTAGTACAGAGATAGCACTAGCAAAGGGCATCTCAGTGTCATGATTAATATCGCCACCATATTGACAGAAACGTAATGGCGGCCACACAAATATTTAAAGCTTAAATCAAATTACGACTAACATAACCATCCGATCTCTACCAAACTTTGCTACAACATACCTTTATGGAGCGAGCATCCTTTGACCAATCTAATAGGTCATTAGCCTAATAGTTTTCGGATGGCGGCCATCTTTATGTCAAAATTGATTCCCCCTATTAATTCGAACACGGAGGAACTGAATGAACGAAATTTGGTACAGAGGAAGCACTAGCAAAGGGCACCTCAGTGTCATGTTTTATATCACAGCTATCTTGACGGAAACGTAATCGCGGCCACCCAAATGTTAAAAGCTAAAATGTAATTACGACCAACCTAATAATCTAGTCTCTACCAAATTTTGCAACACCATATCTTCATGTGGGAAACACATTCTGACCAAACTGCAAGAACATCAGCCCAATAGTTTGCAGATGGTGGCCAAGTATGTGTGCAAATCGATTCCCCCTATCAATTCAAACACGGTGAAACCGAATTGAACGAAATTTGGTACAGAGGTAGCACTAGCAAAGGGCACCTCATAATCATGTTTAATATCCCTATAGCTCGTTGTATTTCAACAAGCTACTACAACCAACATTCAATCATACTCCTTGAAAAGGACAAAGAGTTATAACAATACCCAAGCATTTAGGAGAAAGTAGGCTATATGTTCTTTACTGAACATCTTGTTAAAATATACCGTATTTCAACACAGCTGTTTATGAAAGGGAGTTTTCTTGTCAGATTACTATAATGCATATAACAATTCCCATTTGATTTAAGGATTCATCCAAGAAGTTGGCAACTCTGCTATGACCTTCAGCTGCTTTGTTTTGTAGGGAGTCACCTGCTGCTCTGTGACTGAAAGTAACAGCTTAAAACAACAATGAAAATTTGAGGTTATGGTCATTGTTGGTGCAATAGATTGTTAATAGGGATTTGCTAGGGAAGTGTAGCTAGTTAGTTATTGTTGTTTTAAGGGGCGAAGCAGCTAGGTCATTTGCCCCAAGTGTAGTTATTTCTCACCCTTAATCTCAAAATTTTAATATACAGTATAATTACAGTAAATTGTTGATTCCTTCCTTCATTTAGCGCCGTGCACAGTAAAATCAGATTGTGTTGGGATAATGGGGAGAACAAAGACATTTCTTCACGTAAAGTTGCAGTTTTTAATGCTCTGCTGGATGAAGGAAGATTTAATAAAAACAAGTGCTTGAGTCTAATAATAATTTGAACAGATCTGTAATGTTAAGTTTCCAAGACAATAGCTGCAAGAGCACATGGGCATCACCATGCAGAGCAACGTAAGTTTACACACCAACTTTTCAGGTATCTGCCTAACCACTCCTTCAAGCATTAACTGCAAACATTAGTGGCAGCTGGTAATAAGGTTGCAGTGTTGCACAATGACCAGATTAAAATAATAATAATAATAATCATTATAATATTGCCATAACAATAATCTATTTCCAACGAAAAGCTACCGGTGTTCGTTTCCTCTGACATGCATGGAAATTCATAGTTTTGTTCTGCTTGCCATGGTAGGTGAGTGGTTGTCATGTCGGACTACCAACCCCCAAGCTTGCAGGTCCGCTCCTGGCCGTGATAAGTGATTTTTGAAAGGCGACAAAAGTCACGACATACATGTCATACGTTGTCGGCATGTTAAAGAACCCATTTGAATTTAGTAGGCCGTGTTCATAATGGCAAAATTAATCTCGGGATTTTCCGCCAAAACAAAGTTCCTCCCTTCTCTACTAGAAAGCACTATAGTGTTAAGGAGCTTAGATATCTAACCTCCTTGACTTTCATAGGGTTCCAAGAAACGACGAAATTCGACTTGCAAGCTACCCTCTGGGTGTCAAATAACAAAGCTTGCACCCGGCACCCGAGGCCATACATTATTATTATAGCGGCTTCGATGGCGTAGTTGGTAGCACGCTGAACTGCTGTGCCCAAGATAGCGGGTTCAAACCCGGCCGAAGTCGTCGAATTTTTAAAGAGCGTTGAAATCCTTCAGTATGCCTTCTTTCGGAGGCGAAGTAAAGCTGGTGGTCCCATGTCATAGATTTATGGCATGTAAAAGATCCTTCCACAGACTAAACTTGTGTGGAGCTAAATTTCTAGGTTAGATTTCGTTGTAACGCTCTATCAAAGTTCCAACGTTCACGACTAGGTATCATGGATATCTGGTAGCGAAAGTTGGAACTACTTGAAATTAAACGGTACTTGTAGCTCACCCTAATAAGGGTGTCCGCTGGAAGCAGCTACAGACTCAGGCGAGCTAAACATGTCCTCGGACACTCCCGGCACTAAAAGCCATACGATAATTAAATAAATTGTTATTATAGTTCTGTTCTTTAATAAACCTATTGTATAGTGAACTGTTTGAGAAAGTGAAGCGTGCCTACAGTATAAGAGCGCTTGTCGTGTGGTCGATGCCAAGCTTCAGCACCAACCAGATCTCAATAGTAGAGGGTTTGGCAAAGATGCTAGACTGAGTATGTCCTATCCTAACAGTTAACCTGGCTGGTCGTTACCCGCTGATTGCAACAAGAGAGGAGAGGGACGGACAAAGACATCCAAGATGCTCCGTCTACTGCCGATACCATTGTCTTGCAATGGAATTTGCACATGAGTACGACACTTGCAGTTATTTCTCGCCATCGTGTATACCTTACTTTGTTTTGTACTCGAGACGTTTTTCAAATAACTTATGATCAATTCCATCCCAAGGTGTAAGTTAAGTGATGTTCTCCGGACTGCGGCATTCGTGACGAATGAGCTACATCTGATTTGCTGTATATCAATCAGTGTATTTCACCCCCTACCCCCTCGCCGTCTCCCCCTCATTATTGAAAATAGTGCAACACCCAGAACAATTATCCGCCAGTCGCCACTGCCACACATAGTGAATCGTCATCTTGCAATAACCTCTTTAGTGCACATTCTGTTAGGGAACATTTTAACAGAGCAGCTACTGGTTTGTATGGATATTCAGAGCTTCATGATGTTTGTCCATGTCGGGTATTTATTAACCAAAAATGCATTCAATGCAAAAAAAATTACAACTAGTGCTGTTCACAATATAATATGAAGCTGATTCACTCAAAGGTCAATAAATGAGAAAGGCAGATATATTCGATACATTTTGTCAATCAGTGCTGTCTTTCCTTGATTTTTGAAACTGTATGTGTGGTTTTGGAAGGCATTGATCATTGTGTTAGACAGTGAAATAAGTTAAAACTCAAGGCATATTTGCTTATCCTTAAAATTAAATGTAAATTATTAATAATGAGACCGTATAGCTCCAGTTACAAAGTGTCCAACTTCTGTTACAAGTATGAGAAGGGAGGAGCTACTGGTTTATCTTGTATCCTCTAAAGGGCACTTGGATTACGTGCTGACAGCTGTTCTTTAATGTCAGGGTAGTGTACATGTGCAAAAAGGAATGTGATAAACTTCTTCAAATTTTTGGCCTGCTGAGCTTATGGTTGTTTAATATTGTCTGTGTTATTTATAACATTTAATAGCTGTGATATTATTCTTCCTCCAGATGTCTGTATGGGTGTAAAATGAGCCAGTCATTACCATAGTTATTTGGATGATTAATTGTCATGCATATTTCACTCCACTTGGGTGCACCATCAGTATATATATATAAATCTTATATTATTGGTGATTCAAAATTGACTGTCAATACTGATAATGGCTATACTATGCTTTAATAAAAAGTTATTGAAAATATCTTATGTGGGGTTTCGCCTAGGACACCAAGCTGGCTCATCAGTGGGCTCTTCTTGGTGTCCCTGCCCAGACCCCACAGGAGTAGAAAACTGCGCACTACCTACCTTTTTATGAAGCGCACCTGCGCTTCTTCACTGCGAGAACCAAAAGCTCAAGCAGCCACAACCTCCCTATGAAGGCTTCCAAAAAGATGGTATATTGACTTTCACGGCCAGTGAATTATAATTCAGCAATTTTTCTGGGTTTGTGCCGTGTCTTGTGTGGGGTTTCGCTTAGGACACCAAGCTGGCTCATCGGCAGGCTCTTGGTGTCCCCACCCGGACCCCCACAAACCTAAGAATTGCTGAGTTATAATTCTCTGGCCGTGAAAGCCAATATACCATCTTATTGAAAATAACTTATTATTGAACACAGAGTGTAGGCCTAATTACATTAATTTGTAGAATGTAATTATTATTATTATTATTGTTATTATTATTATTAATAGCCAACACATGAAATATGTATTTTCAACACTTTTGTATCTTGTATTTTGTATAGAAAGTATATTTTGGAACATGTATATTGTATCTCATTTCATGAGAATTTTGCATTTTCAAAATAAAAAAATATCATTGCAGTAGGTGATTTTCAATTTAATCCTCCATTATTCTTATTTATTTGTCTAGAAGAAGATTCCCGAGAGCAGAGCCCTGTCGTGGGGACCAGTATATAGTTCATTACACAGATAACGGACTAACTATACATAGGCTAAATTATAATACCTAACATCCTGGTACGGAGGCATAATAGGTGGGGGAGCTGGACATCCCTGCGCACTCGGACTAGTAGCGAGGTGGGGTGTATATGCTGACTGGAGCATGCGGCAGCTTCCCACCGGCCTTGAGTGCCTAAGCAGTCAGGGCTGTCCGTTTCAACATGTACGGTACTAGCTACCACCCATTGATTTATACGAGAGATTAGCCACATGATTTTGGAGCCTTGCAGTTCAATCTGGCAGCTGATTTTCTGCACGTTGTCCTCTTATAGTACAACGATTGTGTCCACAAAGTTTCAAGTTAGGTTTCGACCTGTCTTACCTGATACTTCCCTTGTTAGCAAATATTAGTTGAACCGGTAATGTAGAAAATAAAACAATTTTAAGTTAGAGTAGTGTTAGTAATAACATGTGGAGTGCGGGCAGATGACTTCGTTGTTCCGCCCCTTAAAACAACAATAACTAACTATAACTAACGTGTGGATTAGTGTTCTAGAGTTATATAGGTCATAATTTGTTTGCATACCAGTATATCACACAAATTTTAGGTCAAAAACATTCTTGCGCCGAAGTGAATTGTGCCGCCAAGTTGAAGGGAGACATTTCAAACATCTGCTCTAAGGTACTGTAGGTTTGTACATCTTTAATTAATTGTTAAAATATAACACACAGAAGGAGAAATTACATCTAAGAATTTCAATACATTTTGAATGCAAATCAAATGTTATACCTAACTACAACCCTTTGTATGTTGAAAAGTTATGAAGAAAAAGGGAAATTTTACATCAAGAAAGACATATTGGGGAGAAATTGGAATCAATGATTTTTCCGGTTTCTAGAACATGCCAGTACCATAGGATTCGTCTTCTTCCATTTGAAGCACAAGCATCTATTTTGCTTTTGTTTCACGGTCTTTGCCCTTCCTTCTGATGCAGCCTCTTTCTTAAATATTTTTGTATCTATCGTCTAATAGAAGTAAACTTTGAGGGGTTTATTAATAGGACACTCGATTATTGGGGGAGGGGAATGGTGGTGCAGTGGTCAAGCTGTTGGCCTCACACCAAGGTGGACCGGTTTGATTCCCGGTCAATGCATAAGAGATTTTCGAAGTGAAATGGCATGTCTTGTGGTTCGGATTCCACGTAAAATGTAGATCCCTTCGGCTCATGATCACATGATTAAGGGTCACGTAAAATTAAAAGCTTCTTCTTTTCTCGATCGTGGGAAAGTATAAGGAAAGTAGTCTCACGCGTGAGATATGAGAAATCATATGTAGCCTACCGTTAGAGAGCTAGAAGTTCATTGATTAATATGGAGGACATACGTTTTTTTCTCTTCAAATTCTGAAGATTTTGGGCATTCCGGGCCCCTTAAGCCGTCTTATACGAACAGCCTCACCTGCCAGGGATACCAGGTGGTAAAGTGACTTCAGAGGACAAAATGATAAAAACCGTGATGTTCAGTATTTATCATGCATGGTTATCAGTAGGGCTCGGATGTTTTAAGACTTAAAGATAACCCAAATATGCAAGCAAATATGATCTTAAAAATGACGAAATATCACTCAAAAATGACAAAAATATGACCTGAAAATGACTACCGTAATTTAAATATGACCATATAAAAAATTAAATCCAAGCGACAATCCCTTTGAGATTAAATTGTTAAATACATTCTTTATTCGTATTTTCATATTAGTCTAACTTGCTGAATATACATTGAACCCTTATTGATCTTCGATAAATAAGTATTCATATTTATTATTATTATTGAGCCTCCGTGGCTTAGGCGGCAGCACGCCGGCCTCTCACCGCTGGGTCCGTGGTTCAAATCCCGGTCACTCCATGTGAGATCTGTGCTGGACATAACGGAGGCAGACAGGTTTTTCTCCGGGTACTCCGGTTTTCCCTGTCAACATTTCATTCCAGCAACACTCTCCACTATCATTTCATTTCATCTGTCATTCATTTAATCATTGCCCCAGAGGAGTGCGTCAGGCCTCGGCAGCCGGCACAGTCCATATCCTCGCCGCTAGATAGGGGCTTCATTCATTCCATTCCTGACCCGGTCGGAGACTGGAAGCAGGCTGTGGATTTTCATTTATTATTATTATTACTACGGCCTAGGCAGCACATAAGGAAGTCGACTTGGATATTAGGGAGGCCAACATTTCGTAATGATTGCAACAGAAGCTGAGTTGGTAGCTATTCCTGGGGGACGGCCAGAATTAGTCGAGTTCAAGGCCAAATTGTGCAACTACCGTACCAAAATTGGAGACAAAGGAAGAATCACGAGGTCCTCTCAACGAACATACGATTGAATCAGCCAATCGCAAGAGACCAAGCTGTGACCACGAGGTGGACGGCGTCAGTAGTAAAAAGCGCGCGGAAGTGTGTATCTAGGGAACCGCCGAACGGATTTATCTCCGCTCGAGTAATTTGAGACGTTGGATTTATTTGGAGAAGAATGACACTAGCCCCATCTTTGTGAGACAAAAACTCTGGAAGTTTTTATCCGACTCCGCCCCACTCCGCCGCCCTTGTCGGTTTCTCATAAATAGTTTGGCCTGACGCCAATCTAAGTTTATTCTTGTGGAGCCTTCAGAGGCATACTCCACGCCAGTTTGAAGTGTGATTTTGACGCTCGAATTTATCGGAGTACCTATTCTTGTGGAGCCTTCAGAGGCATACTCCACGCCAGTTTGAAGTGTGATTTTGACGCTCGAATTTATCGGAGTACTATTCTTGTGGAGCCTTCAGAGGTATACTCCACGCCAGTTTGAAATGTGATTTTTACGCTCTAAAATCAGTGAAGCTAATTTATTTTCTGAGCTCTGGGGAGCTAAAGTCGCAGCGTTTGCAATATCGAATTTTTAAAAGCTATAAGACATTTTGTTCTAAAATCAACTAAATTGTGTGATCTAAATATTTCACGCCAGCGCGTGATAAACTGTAACATTCTTTTAAAGACGACGAGTTCAACTTTAAGGGGGAAGTATCGTATCACCCTAATTAGCGCTTACCAGAACCGAAGTCCAAGACGGGACGGAAATACCAGACGAGATAGCGACTGCTGGTGCAGCCAGGATTTTGAACTTGTTAACGAGCCAGTGGCGCGGACTCGAGATGTATATTTTATGTATAAATTGTGTGTATTGTATGTGTGTTTTTATAGTGCGTATGTGCGATATAATTAGGGCCAGTCTTCGCTATTAATCGCAGTAGGACAATTGTGGGTGAACTGAGTAGCCTGCAAGCGATTATAGATAGGCAAATATTTAACATTGAACTTTTCTGCCAAGGAGTCGAGACCAAGATGATCAGCACGTGGTTTGAAGTTGGGATGAGCTTCAAGAAATCAACGCAGACGACTACTATGGAGTGCTAAATTGTCCATAGGGCAATGGGTTGAGGAGGATGTCCTTAGTCCTACATGCAGAAGCGGTGATGTACTAAAATTGGATTATTTCAATTATGTAGTTAGATTTGGCCGGGGAACTTTGTAAATAGTCATGTTTTTCTTTCTTGTTTTATAGCTGTTTTTCTTGTACCGACACTATATGTTTAAATGTCCGTTGGCGCGTGGCCAATGTGTTTGTTGATATTTTGATTTTGTTTCTTGAGTCATGTGTAATGTACGCGGCGTGCGTGCGTGATTTTTATCCTTGCAATTGCGGAACCCGTTACATTCGATAAATGGTGCTTTATTAACGTTAATATTTGAAATAGGAATGGGAGGAATTGATTGTAAAACGTTTTGCTGAACAGGTTATTATTCATGTTAGGGTAGCCGAGTGCACCAACTTAAATGTAATTGTAGAACACCTTCGTTCTAATTTGATAGATTTTTCTTGAGTCCTTTTCAGGTGACTAGTCACGGCATAGAACGATGGCGCCAGCATGTGGATATTATTTGTGTCTTTTATTTCAGGGTCTGTCACAACCCATACGTGTGATTAAGTGTGTGTTGATGTGTCTAGTGTGTGTTGATTCTACGTGAGGAGGGGGTAGTTGTCCTACCGCCCTTATATTTTTGCTGCTGTTGTATTTTTAGATGGAAAGACAGAGTGCTCTTGGGAGACTGCTGATTCTTGTCCATATGTTTTTCTGACACACACGTATTATTGTGCTTTGGGCACATTTCTTCGAGGTTCGACCCCATGCTCTGGGAGGTCGAGGTTATTGACACGTGGGTTGACAGACATGCAGAGTTCCACAAACCGCCCGTTTTGCCTGTGACTTATTTTGATAGGCAGTCCTATTTTGTCCGACTGAACCCTGTAAGCTTTCATGCAGCAAACCTGTTCATTGTGATGGCTAATTTTAAGCCATAATTAATTGGGGAGTTCGCCATGTGTGTAACGGATTGTTGTACCTTGTATGGATAAGAATATTGTGATTAACGTAAATGTTGGCTGTTTGCCTATTGCTTTGTTGATGACTCGATTTCATGTAATTTTGTTTGTCACACCCGTGTGGTGTAGTGGTAGAGTATTTGTAAATTTTGACAGCGGTCATTTGAGTATTTTTCTATTGGTCACGTGTTAATGTACTTGTGTTGATTTGTGAGAAGTCCTAAGATTTTAGGCAGTAAATGTTGCTACGGCAATTTAAGTCCAATTTCACTCGAAATTTTTTGTGTTTGTTTATAGTAGATTTAGGAAGTGTCGGTTTAATTTAATGTATTGTAGTTGTGTTCCCTTGTGTCGGTCTAGCTCTAGGAAATGCGGATTCGTTGTCTGAAGGGTCATTCTGGATGATAACGAATCACGCATTCAAAGTACACATCGTGGTGCATGTAGAACGGCATACGCACTTATATGGTCACTTTTTGTATCGTTTTATTTAAGGACACTTGGTCCAGGTAATTAATCTCTCCAGAGATATCGCCTAGTTTTTGGCATTTTTATTAAGCGGGAGTCAGTTGGGAGTTTTTGTTGTTAATTGTTTATATGTAAATATGGTGATTTGTTATTAAATTCAGTTGTTTTTAACCCTGGCTTCACTCTTTCCTGCATGTTATTTTGTTATATGTTACCCTGCAAGTTAATGAAGCGCCCTGACAGCAACTTACGAATATGACCTGTTACGCCCCGAATCTGAGTCTCATATGCTTCTTTGCAAGGGTTCATAAAACAAAAATGGCTGCCCAAGTGGGGATTGTTGTTGTTGTTGCTTCGCTGATCTCATATTTATTTCGTTGAGAAATGATGCCAGGTCAAGCGGACATGTAAATTCAGTAAATGGAGGCGATGTTGTACCGCCATGTGCATTAGTAAAATCACTGAGTTCCTAAAGTTAGAAATATTGAACAAGGTTAGAATTTGATTTGGTATTTGTTATAAACTTGTTCTGGCGCCCACATTAAAATTAGAAATTTGCATTATTAATGAACTCAGTCAAAGCAGGAAGATGTTGCCTTATATCTGACATTTAATTGACTTCGGTTAATTGGTGTTTCGTAAATTTTGTTGGTTAGGAATTTAAAAGCAGATCACTAGGGGTTATTTTGTTGTTTGGGAATAAGTGTCTTTGTATTCAGTAAATTTTGTTACTGAAATTTTCATTAAATTAGAGCCAGTAATATTTAAATGTGTGACATGTATGTGCGTATAGGGCTGAAACCTTAGCCCATAACCCTGTTTTTCTCTGAATATATTTTGTGTGTGATATGGCGAGTGTTGATGAGATAAAGGCATTGTTAGAACAGATGTCGATCCAAATGTCCGCGAAAACGGAAGAACAATTAGTGCAGATGTCCGTAAAGACGGAAGAACAATTAAAAGAACAATTAGAAGCTCAGCGTGAGCATAGTGAAAAACAATTACTTGATATGAGCGGTAACATTTCGGTCCAGTTAGAAGTCCAGAAATTAGACACTGACAAACAATTCAATGAACTAAACCACAAATTGTCACAACAGGCGGTAACACAAACCGAACAGTTAGGAAAAATCACAAATGATATTAATCAGAGCGTTCAAAAAGTAGAGAAACTGGCAGGCGAGGTTGCGGAAAACAACATCAAACAGTTAGGCGAAATGAAGAAATTGGAGGCGAAATTTGATAACAAATTAGTACAATTTGATGAGATGGTGGCAGATAAACTCAAGCAGATAGAGGCAGCATGTGTCAGTAACACCGCGGGAGTGAAGAAAACCCAAGAGAAACTACAGCAGCAAATTAATTCGGTAGATAACAACGTGCTGGAATTAATAAAGGAAATAGATAAAGTCGAAGTTAAGGCTGAAACCGAGCGGATACACTTGCGGGAAAATTTAGAGGAGCAATTAGGCAGAACACAAGAGATCATAAGAAAAGAGATGGAAGGCCAGCTAATAAACACACAAGAGGTCATAAGACAAGAAGTAGGGGAGCAGCTCGTCAAAACTCAGGATAATTTGGAAGAACAACTAGTAAAAACGCAGGAACGGATACGTGAAGAGCTAGAGAAAAATCAGGAGAGGAACGAGGAGAAAATAAATAGCTTAAAAAGTAGGATCCGGCGAGATTGGGACCAGCAGGCTCATGCGAATAAGGAAGACAGGCTGGCAGTTTTAAAGCGAATGCAGGCACTGGAGGAAAATATGAAGTCGAAATTACAGGAACATTCAGAATTAATCATAAAAAACGAGATTAGATCGTTAGAGAATGCGACGTTATTTTCAAACGAAAATATTCCGGAAAAGCAAACAAGTATTGGAAGTCCGGCAGGTTCGAAGTTGGCTGAGGACACGAGTCGGGGTCAAAGTCCCAGACTAACAACTAATGCATTCCAGCAGTACAGGGGGGAGACTTCAACTCCGCAACCGAACTTGGCACCAGCCCAAGTCATCCAAGTCATTCGGGGTAATGATTTTAAGCCCGAGAAGTTTAAAGAACATTCAGGAACCACTCCCAAAGCATTCCTACGGCAATTAACTGACTACTTTAATGACCAACACATCGGCCCGGAGAAACAATTAAGAATGGTGGAGAAATTTTTAGAAGGACCTAGCCTGACCTGGTTTTTAAGTTTCAAGTACACGTTTACAGACATGGCTCAATTCCGCGAGGCGTTTTTGAAGAAGTTTTGGAGTCCTTCGTTACAGCAGGGGTTAAGAATGGACCTGTACACGCGCAAATACCACAGTACACATCCAACCCGTTTTTCAGAATTCTTCAGTCAGCAATTGGTAAAATTCAGGGATTTTGATGACCCGCCTAGCGAGCCGAATATGGTTCTAACCATCGGAAAACAACTCCCAATGCATATCCAACAATTATTAGTCGCAGGAAATATTCAGACCGCAGTCCAAGCCGAAGAATTACTCAGACACTTAGATGAGACGAGTATGGTAAGCCCACAGACAGGAAGAAGGAATTTGGAATGTGTCAACACGGCAGAGGTAGTTCAGGGACTCCAAAATAACCACGGCCAGGGGAACCAAAGTAAGACACAGTCCACAGGGACACAGTTCACGCCAAGAAGACAAGATTTTGACGGCCGAAACCAGTTCCATAACAACAATCAGAATTATCAGAATAACCGCGGGAGATATCATCAGAATAACCAAAATCAAAATAATCAGTGGACGTACCAGCGGGAATACACGAATTGGAGGGGAAACCAGAGACAAGGTAGACCTTACCAAAGAAATGGAGATGGTAGATGGAGTAACGGCAGGGACTATCGCCAAGAAAACAGAGGGGATTATAGGAATAACTGGGACGAACGATATATTGAATCCCGTAAATACTTGGATCAATTAAGTAATGAAGAAGCGGAGAAGGAGAAGTGGGGGCGTGCCATGGCGAACAGACAGAGCCCAGACAACCATCAAGGAGAGGGGGCAGAGAGTTTACTGAGGCAACAGGAGCGACAGAATGATAACCGGCGAAACACATCTAATGGGGCCCGGGATAAAAAAAAAACCCAAATGAACTGAAAGGAGACAGGCTAAAAACGGAGATCGCCAGGGAGCGAGAAGAGATGATAGTGGCCAATATAGAAGAGTGGGTAGCATTCCCAGACGACTGCCTGGAGGAAGTGGTGAAGAACCGTGAAAATGTTATCAGACAGCTACCAATTATTTACGCGCATATTGGAGGTATGAGGGTGAGATGTTTGCTTGATACAGGTAGCCAGGTGAGCTTAGTCACTGAAATTTTGATTAAAGAAATAGCAAGAAAACAGACTGTTCCTATTATGCCGGTACCGCTAATGAAAGTCAGAGGTGTCATTCCTGACAAAACTATGAATTGTAAACAGCAAGCATTTCTAGATCTGGAAATATTGAACCATACTTTTTCGCAAACATTCATTGTTATTCCAAAGATGAACTACAATATAATTTTAGGAGCCAACTTCATCTGCGATTTTCATGCTGTAATTGATTTACATAACAACACTGTAAGCTTCAAACAAGTAGAAGGATTGGATCATGTGGGTTTAAATATGGAAGAGAATCCGCTGGAGAGAGAGGCCAATACTTGGGTTGTTGAGGAATGCACTAATGAGGCCGGAGATAAGATCTTGAGGGGAGAGCAAGTTAACCAGACAGCAGTGCTAGAAATGGATAGCCGAGATATTTCGCAGGAACTTTGGGTGCATTTGGCGGAAGAAGAAATGGGCGGAACCAAATTCGAAATTCTACTTCAGGAGCGACTTAAGGAAGCCATCGTAGGGGAATCTGATAGAAGAAGATTGGAAGAAATTTTAAGATTACATAAAGGAGCGTTTGACACCGTACCTGGGAAAGTTTTAAATTTTCAATATGCGATGCAGGTAACAGATTGGACCCCATTCAAAAGTAAATTGTACCCGATCCCAGAGAAGCATTTTTCTCAGGTGAAGGACATTATTACTAACTTATTAGATTCTGGCATGATAAGGAAAGCTGCAACTCCTTATCTGAACGCAATATTGGCTGTGACCAAGCCAAACGGATCAATTAGGCTATGCCTAGACGCGCGAGTTTTAAATAGCAAACTGCTAGTTGAGCACGACCAAGCACCGAGGATCAAAGATGTTTTGAAAGGCTTCCGCGGGAAGAAGATATACTCAAGTGTTGATTTGACAAATAGTTTCCACCATCTTGAACTTGAAGAAAAATCCCAACTGTTGACGGGATTTTTATTCGATAATCAAAGTTATATCTGGTGTCGAATGCCCTTTGGCGTGAAAACTGCGGGATGTGCACTCATTAGAGCACTCGATAGAAATCTGACTGAGGAGGTCAAGAACTTCACCACGAGATATGTTGATGACATATTAATCGCTTCTGAGACAATGGAAGAACACTTGATAAATTTAAATAAACTGCTGGACAACCTGAGAACCATGAACTTCAAGATCAACTTAAAAAAGTCACATTTTTGCCAGAGCGAAATTTTATATTTGGGACATATAATTGATGTCGAGGGCGTGCGGCCTAATCCAGCCAAGATTGATGCTATTAAGAAATTTCCCACACCTACCAAAGTCAAACATGTTAGAGCATTTTTGGGAGTGACAGGTTTCTTCAAAGAAAATTGCCCTGGTTACACAGAAACAGTAGCGCCTATGCAGGAGATGTTGAAGAAAGCGAATCGATGGTCGTGGAACGAGGAGTGCGACAGGTTTTTTAAAGCAACGAAGGATTTATTGGAAAACTGTGTGAAACTTGGATATCCGGATTTTGAGAAACAATTTATCATTCAAGCAGATGCTTCGTTAATTGGGATTGGTGCTATGCTGTACCAAGAGGACGCTGAAGAACCCAAGAAGAAATCCTATTTGGCATTTACGAGTCGTAAATTACGGAAACATGAGAGGAACTACACAGTTACGGAACTTGAGCTACTAGCAATTCTATATTCTCTCCAGCAGTGGCGCAAGATGATCTATGGTTATTCCATCATTGTTAGAACCGACCACCATGCACTGACATTTTTATTTAAGACAACAATAGCAAGTGAGAGAGTTACGCGCTGGTCCATCTACATACAGCAGTTTGACATCACAATAGAGCATTGTCCTGGGAAATTGAACGTCATACCAGATGCCTTGAGTAGAAACCCTGAGGACGGAAACGAAGTAACAGCGGAAGTTCACAATATTACCTTGACACCTAAGGCACGTGAGTTTTTGGCAAGATTGACGGATATTCGGAAGGAGCAAGAAGCTGACCCATGGATGATGATGATGATAAAATTCTATAGGAAGGAGTTACAACCAAATTCACCGGAGTACCGGGAAGCCAGTGCTAAACAAGCGAGATTTCACTACTTGAATAACTTGTTACATAAGTACGTGGATGAGCATCATACTAAACTGCGGATCTTAGTTCCAGCATCACTACAGAGGGGATTAACTTGGCATGTTCACGAGAGCCTAGCACATATCGGCACGGATAAGACTGAAGCTACGATAGGGGAGACCTTTACTTGGCCCAAGATGAGATTCACCATTGTTGAAGTAATTAGAACGTGTGACGCTTGTCAGCGCACAAAGCCGAACAACTTTATTCTGAAACAACCTCCAAGACCACTATTACCGCAGAAACCATGCGAGATGCTCGCGATTGATTGCTTTGGTCCTTTAGTAAAAGGAAAGCGTGGATGCCGACACCACTTGGTATGTGTCGATGTATTTTCGAAGATGGTCGTGCTATGTCCTATTCAGAAGACGACATCAGGACAAGTCCTTAGTCGAATTAAGAACAAAGTCATTCCGATGCTTGGGAAGCCGGAATCCATTCTATCAGATCACGGGACCTATTTCACAAGCAATGTTTTTAGGCAAGGTTTGGAGAGCCTAGGAATAAAACACATATTTTCAAGTATTCGTCATCCTTGTGGAAATCCGAGCGAAAGAACAATTCGCTGTGTCGCTAAATACTACAGAGTAATGATTCCTAACGAACACAATAAATGGGTAGACAAAGTAGGGGAAATTGAGATGTGCATGAACACTACTAAGCACGAGTCGACGGGTCAAGTCCCACTGATTGTACACCACAACAGGTTGCCGGAAAGAACTTGGGACAAGATCATTCCTTGCCCAAGGGATCCATTATTAGCGCATGATTTGCGAATCCAGCGAACGAGAGAGCACATGAGGAACCAAGCGGACCGAAGGCTGAGACGGTACCGAGGAAAGAAGTTTCACCGAGAGTTACAAGAACAAGAATTAGTGCTGGTTCGTAGACCACCGATCTCCGACCCTAAGAACAAAGTCTTCGCCAAGTTCTGTCCGAAATTCATTGGCCCGTTCCGGGTAATTAAGAATCTGGGTAACAATGCCTACAGATTAGAAGAAGTGAGCACTGGTGCAAAATCTGTTTTTAATAGCGCCAATTTGAAACCGTACTACAGAAGGGAACCATTTGATGATTAGGAAAGATGATATGTGCAGAATCTGTATTGCAAAAATTTTTTTTTTGAAAGCAAACACTCAAATCCACGGGGAGCGCGTGAGTACGCACTTTGTTTGTAAACAACGAGCAGCTGAGACGACGGGAGTGGCAACTACGTGAGGAGAAGGGGGAGACCTAGAGAAAATATGAATGACATTCCAGCGAGAAGGGAGCACTCTAATTGAGTCAGAGGGGCATACACTCGAGCAGCTGAGTGAGATTTAAAGAGATGTGTTGTTACTACAGTGGATTTTGTTTTTGAAATCCAAACCAATAAATTGTTTCGAATTTCAAAACCTTGCTGAGGATAAATGAACCCTTATTGATCTTCGATAAATAAGTATTCATATTTATTATTATTATTACTACGGCCTAGGCAGCACATAAGGAAGTCGACTTGGATATTAGGGAGGCCAACATTTCGTAATGATTGCAACAGAAGCTGAGGTGGTAGTTATTCCTGGGGGACGGCCAGAATTAGTCGAGTTCAAGGCCAAATTGTGCAACTACCGTGCCAAAATTGGAGACATAAAGGAAGAATCACGAGGTCCTCTCAACGAACATACGATTGAATCAGCCAATCGCAAGAGACCAAGCTGTGACCACGAGGTGGACGGCGTCAGTAGTAAAAAGCGCGCGGAAGTGTGTATCTAGGGAACCGCCGAACGGATTAATCTCCGCTCGAGTAATTTGAGACGTTGGATTTATTTGGAGAAGAATGACACTAGCCCCATCTTTGTGAGACAAAAACTCTGGAAGTTTTTATCCGACTCCGCCCCACTCCGCCGCCCTTGTCGGTTTCTCATAAATAGTTTGGCCTGACGCCAATCTAAGTTTATTCTTGTGGAGCCTTCAGAGGCATACTCCACGCCAGTTTGAAGTGTGATTTTGACGCTCGAATTTATCGGAGTACCTATTCTTGTGGAGCCTTCAGAGGCATACTCCACGCCAGTTTGAAGTGTGATTTTTGACGCTCGAATTTATCTAAGTCTTATTGTGTGGAGCCTTCAGAGGCATACTCCACGCCAGTTTGAAGTGTGATTTTGACGCTCGAATTTATCGGAGTACTATTCTTGTGGAGCCTTCAGAGGTATACTCCACGCCAGTTTGAAATGTGATTTTTACGCTCTAAAATCAGTGAAGCTAATTTATTTTCTGAGCTCTGGGGAGCTAAAGTCGCAGCGTTTGCAATATCGAATTTTTAAAAGCTATAAGACATTTTGTTCTAAAATCAACTAAATTGTGTGATCTAAATATTTCACGCCAGCGCGTGATAAACTGTAACATTCTTTTAAAGACGACGAGTTCAACTTTAAGGGGGAAGTATCGTATCACCCTAATTAGCGCTTACCAGAACCGAAGTCCAAGACGGGACGGAAATACCAGACGAGATAGCGACTGCTGGTGCAGCCAGGATTTTGAACTTGTTAACGAGCCAGTGGCGCGGACTCGAGATGTATATTTTATGTATAAATTGTGTGTATTGTATGTGTGTTTTTATAGTGCGTATGTGCGATATAATTAGGGCCAGTCTTCGCTATTAATCGCAGTAGGACAATTGTGGGTGAACTGAGTAGCCTGCAAGCGATTATAGATAGGCAAATATTTAACATTGAACTTTTCTGCCAAGGAGTCGAGACCAAGATGATCAGCACGTGGTTTGAAGTTGGGATGAGCTTCAAGAAATCAACGCAGACGACTACTATGGAGTGCTAAATTGTCCATAGGGCAATGGGTTGAGGAGGATGTCCTTAGTCCTACATGCAGAAGCGGTGATGTACTAAAATTGGATTATTTCAATTATGTAGTTAGATTTGGCCGGGGAACTTTGTAAATAGTCATGTTTTTCTTTCTTGTTTTATAGCTGTTTTTCTTGTACCGACACTATATGTTTAAATGTCCGTTGGCGCGTGGCCAATGTGTTTGTTGATATTTTGATTTTGTTTCTTGAGTCATGTGTAATGTACGCGGCGTGCGTGCGTGATTTTTATCCTTGCAATTGCGGAACCCGTTACATTCGATAAATGGTGCTTTATTAACGTTAATATTTGAAATAGGAATGGGAGGAATTGATTGTAAAACATTTTGCTGAACAGGTTATTATTCATGTTAGGGTAGCCGAGTGCACCAACTTAAATGTAATTGTAGAACACCTTCGTTCTAATTTGATAGATTTTTCTTGAGTCCTTTTCAGGTGACTAGTCACGGCATAGAACGATGGCGCCAGCATGTGGATATTATTTGTGTCTTTTATTTCAGGGTCTGTCACAACCCATACGTGTGATTAAGTGTGTGTTGATGTGTCTAGTGTGTGTTGATTCTACGTGAGGAGGGGGTAGTTGTCCTACCGCCCTTATATTTTTGCTGCTGTTGTATTTTTAGATGGAAAGACAGAGTGCTCTTGGGAGACTGCTGATTCTTGTCCATATGTTTTTCTGACACACACGTATTATTGTGCTTTGGGCACATTTCTTCGAGGTTCGACCCCATGCTCTGGGAGGTCGAGGTTATTGACACGTGGGTTGACAGACATGCAGAGTTCCACAAACCGCCCGTTTTGCCTGTGACTTATTTTGATAGGCAGTCCTATTTTGTCCGACTGAACCCTGTAAGCTTTCATGCAGCAAACCTGTTCATTGTGATGGCTAATTTTAAGCCATAATTAATTGGGGAGTTCGCCATGTGTGTAACGGATTGTTGTACCTTGTATGGATAAGAATATTGTGATTAACGTAAATGTTGGCTGTTTGCCTATTGCTTTGTTGATGACTCGATTTCATGTAATTTTGTTTGTCACACCCGTGTGGTGTAGTGGTATAGTATTTGTAAATTTTGACAGCGGTCATTTGAGTATTTTTCTATTGGTCACGTGTTAATGTACTTGTGTTGATTTGTGTGAGAAGTCCTAAGATTTTAGGCAGTAAATGTTGCTACGGCAATTTAAGTCCAATTTCACTCGGAAATTTTTGTGTTTGTTTATAGTAGATTTAGGAAGTGTCGGTTTAATTTAATGTATTGTAGTTGTGTTCCCTTGTGTCGGTCTAGCTCTAGGAAATGCGGATTCGTTGTCTGAAGGGTCATTCTGGATGATAACGAATCACGCATTCAAAGTACACATCGTGGTGCATGTAGAACGGCATACGCACTTATATGGTCACTTTTTGTATCGTTTTATTTAAGGACACTTGGTCCAGGTAATTAATCTCTCCAGAGATATCGCCTAGTTTTTGGCATTTTTATTAAGCGGGAGTCAGTTGGGAGTTTTTGTTGTTAATTGTTTATGTGTAAATATGGTGATTTGTTATTAAATTCAGTTGTTTTTAACCCTGGCTTCACTCTTTCCTGCATGTTATTTTGTTATATGTTACCCTGCAAGTTAATGAAGCGCCCTGACAGCAACTTACGAATATGACCTGTTACGCCCCGAATCTGAGTCTCATATGCTTCTTTGCAAGGGTTCAACATGTTTAAGCGGTGATGAAATCCAGATTCTGTCTGTAAACACTAGTTCCCGTTCGGTAAGTTGAGAACCTGCAGTGCCGTCAAACTACCGAAATATGATGTTCTTACAAAAAATTGCTCCAAATATGACCTAATGGGAAAAACTGATCGAAATATGCATTTTTATGACAAATAAAAACCACTGTATTGTGACGATAAACTCTTGATTTGCATCAGAAATTGATCGGGCATGAAAATAGAGGCAAAAAAAAAATATGACTTTTCCTAAACATCCGAGTCCTATATGTTATACGTTAAGTGTTGTACCTTTTACAAGACTCCGTGTTTACCAAGTTTCGTTGTAATTCTACTTTTGCATCCAGAGAAAATCATTGGAACATTAGAAAAGTACGCCCATCCACCATCTTGATTTATGGAACCGTTTATCTTGCACCTTCTGCAGAGAAAGTATTTTGTGAGACTACATGTTTGCTGCGTTTCGTCATTGTAGCTATAATAAATAGAGGAATGTCGATATAAAGGCCCTATATATTCAAGATAGCGAATGCGTGTTACAGTATATGCCGAGTGATAACCTTATGAATAATGCAGCAAGGTTTCTTATCTGTTTGGGCAGATGACCTCGTAGTTCCACCCCTTAAAACCTCATTAACTATCTTATCTGTTTCTCCGTTCTTACAAAGTTTCGTGATAATTACGCTATTGGATCCTGAGTTATTGATTTTAAAGTTTCAATAGTAAGCTCAACCACCATCTTGAATATATGGCGGGTGTGTTCTTTGGCATTTGGCATGTAAAACCCATATATGGCTCTGTACATTGATGCTAATTT
This sequence comes from Meconema thalassinum, assembly GCA_946902985.2. Taxonomy (NCBI): domain Eukaryota; kingdom Metazoa; phylum Arthropoda; class Insecta; order Orthoptera; family Tettigoniidae; genus Meconema; species Meconema thalassinum. The sequence continues at coordinate 173,913,476 of OX336394.1, read as the reverse complement.
GAGATATTGTATCTCCAAAAAAAACAAGATGTTCAGTAACTCCTAAATGTATGGACTAGTTATAACTCGTTATTATCAAAGAGTATAATAGAACTATTCTTTGTTGAAGACCTTAGAAACGATTTACCTCTACCAAACGCCACAACCTAGATAAAAACTGCTACCATCATTGAAGAAAGAAAGATAAGAAGTATATCAAGAATGTTATGGATCTGGAGACATAATCGACCGGACTGGCTGCGTGGCTCAGCGGTAACGTTCTCGCTTGCTGGGCCCTAGGTTGCAGGTTCGTATCCTGGCGCAGTCAGCTGGCATTTGAGGGTGCACAAATGCGAGGGAGCCGTGTCAGTACATTTACTGGCACGTTAAAGATCCCCTTCGGGCCAAAATTCCGGCACCCCGATGTCTCTAAAAGCAGCAGTAGTTAAAAGGGATGTAAAACCAATAACATTATTATTATTATTATTATTATTATTATTATTATTATTACATATACGACCTGCCGTGGGCAACATCCAACTTTGAGTTGAGGCATGTCTTTACACGTCTGGTTGTGCATGGCTTTCACAACCCTAATTGAATTAACAAATCTTTCCATGACCCTACAGAGACGTGTGTATACAAACTATGTGGATATTTTCGATTGCTATTTGCCTGAAATAAAAGTAGTAATTAATAACCTGAACTAACACCATCGGCTTCAATTCAGTTACTATGTGAAATCGTTTTGTTCTTTACTTCAAATAACATTTTCAAGTAACGCAAAATAGGCTGTTACAAACCCTTTAAAATAAAAAGTAAAAATGTATCGTAGTATCATCTTGTCATTCTTCAAATTCGATGCGCATAGAATGCCAATGGTATAGTAATCAATGGAGCCCCACGTAGACTAGTCGTGACATCTAGTGGCGAAATATCGAACAATATAATCCTAACAGAGCGAGTGCATTCTAGCGGCCAGAAGAAGAAACTTTTCAATAAAATCTGGAAGTTAATAAGTTACTGCCTGCAGTTACCTTTTTGGCAGCTAGATGTCTCGAGTAAATCTGCTGGCGAATTATGGTTTAATTAAATATATATTTATACCATAATATGCACAATATAACGCTTATTTTTAAAACATCTGAGTCATTACAAAACAATAAACATATAAAATTTCAAGCAAAAAAGCTAGCTCTGATCGGGGTTGAACCATAGGAATTTGAGCGATAGGCTAACGCTCTGCCACTTTTTTTTATTAGCTCTTTACAGAATTACAGAATTTTCAGATATGATAAAGACCATACTAATACATCACAAGAAATCCAGATAGTGTCCATATTTATCGTACAATTGTCCACTTTCACGAAGCTTCCAACGCTCTTTTTGCAGGTGGTACCTGAGATCCAGGAACGAGAAATGTTGATCATTGTCCATCACGAAGTGTACATATTGGCCCATTATCCACACAATGGCAGTCTGTTTAATTTGGGGGAAGGCGGTCACCGACAAACGAACCAACTTCCTGTCATCAAGGTCATCCGTGGGCACATTTAATAGTTGACATACTTTTCCCTTACACCACAGCCACGTGGAGGCAACTCGCGTGCATGATGTGAAGCGGTGTATCGCCGTATCAGTTTGACCACATATAGTACACCATGGGTAAGCTTCAAGACGGATGGTATATCGCCGTAGAGCGGTTGGGATGAGATCGTTGAGGAAGATAAAAACCTGGGAGTGTACAGCAGAAGAAATGGTCATAGCCCCAAACTTTTTCCAAACAGTGGGCCAATGGACGTAGAGGGTGGTGGCCTCTATTCGCGGTATGGAGTGTACCACTTGCCGCAACATGTTATAAATACTTTTCGTCGTTGGAACAGTCCCTGAAGGCATTTGGCGAACAGTTTCCAGAAGGTGCTGTTGATGGTCCCTAAATATCTTCGGCAAAGCTCTATCACAACCACGGGCTGTGTTTCGAATATCTTTGTATAGCGCTTTCGTAAAAGTGTCATGTTGGGAAAGAATGGTGATATCGTTCTTGCAGAGGAGTGCACGGTATTTCATGCCATGAGCTGTTAGCCCTAGCCCGCCTTGCCGGGATGGGAGATACAACTGTTCCCGTTGTACTCGGAACAAAAATCCTTGCCATATAAACCAACCTGTATATTTTGCCAATTGGCTCTCAAACATTTTGGGAAGTGGGAAAAGTTGTGCGACATACCATATTTTAGAGAGCGCAAACACGTTGAGGACCATGACCCGTTGCACTATATTGAGGTTTCTTTGACCAAATTGGATCAGCACTCCCCTAACTTTGGCAATGACCTTAGTCCAGTTTGCCTGCACTGTGTCCAGAAGCGATTGCTTCCAGGTAATGCCAAGAATTTTCACCTCATTTACTATCCGGAACCAGGGCTGTTGGGTAATCACTGAGTTAGTATTGAGCGGAAGCAAAGCAGTTTTCTGGGGGTTCGATTGTGCTCCAGAGGCGATATGGTAGAGCTGAAGGACGCTATCGATGTGGGAGATGTCTTCATTATTGAGGATCAATATTGATACGTCATCAGTATAGGCGCACATTCCAAAAACATGTGTGGACAGTTTGTAACCCTGTAGCTTCACCTGGGTAGTCCGAATGAACGGTTCAAGGCCAATGACAAAAAGTAGCATAGAAAGGGGACATCCTTGCCTAACTGATCGTTGTATTGGAATCAGAGGGGAAAGAAAACCGTTGACGAGCACTCGAGACGTAGCATTACAATTTATCATACGAATGTAGTCAATAAGGATTTCAGGAAATTCAAAGTGTTGCAAGACCATGTACAAGTATTCATGACTGATGCGGTCGAAAGCTTTATCAAGATCTAAGGTGAGAAAACTCATTGGCTCAGTGGGGAGCATTTCGGCTTTTAGGTGTAGGTCCCGTAGTATCGCTAAGTTTGTTAACAGAGTTCTTCCAGGAATACTGCAACATTGTTCATCACCAATGATATCAGGTAGAACAGTCTTCAATCGGCATGCAAGTACTTTGGTAAGGACTTTATAGTCACTGCAGAGCAGAGTAACTGGTCGGAAGTCACCAACTGCCATGGGAGAGGATGTTTTTGGTATGAGGACTATGGTACCCTCGTGATGTGATTGACAAAGAGCACGACGTTGGAGAATGGTACGCAGGACATGACAAAATTCTTTGCCAATGAGAGGCCAGAAGTGTTTATACATTTCATATGGCAGTCCATCAATGCCAGGTGAGCGGTTGTTTGGGAGTTGCTTAATCACAGAGTGAATCTCTTCATCCGTAATATCCGCGCTGAGCAGAGTTTTGTTGTCCGGAGATAGTTGGGTACTGCAAGATGACAGCAATAGGGTCACCTGCTGTGGATCAATGGGAGCCTTAGCATAGAACCGTTGATAAAATAATGATATTTCACGACGTATAGCGTCAGGGGAGGTGACGACATTCCAGTACTGGTGCGGAGGCGGTGGATATATTTACGTTGCCGCTCACGTTGTCCTTTGGCGATATGGTATACACTTGCACTTTCGTCCGGGAGCACTGTACGATCTTTTAAAGCCACGTTTATATGAACGAGCGTTCGTTGCTGTAGAGACAGGAGCTTGGTTTCAACTTCCCGGACCTGGTCATATATACGCTCCCCAGCATCAGATCGTTGCTGGAGCTGGCGAAGAACTCGATAGTAAAATTCAACTGTATCCCGTCTTTCCCGACCTCGTTGGTAAGATATGTTCTTAAAGACGCGGCGGATCCCTGGTTTAACTAAAATGTCCCACCAGTCTGCGCAGTCGCGAAATTTGCATTTTTGTTGGACCCATCGAGTCCAGTGTTGTCTGAAAATATCTTGGCATTCCTCCTCCAGTAACAGCGAGCAATTCAGCTTCCAATAGCCTCTTCCTATGTGAAATATGGGATGGGGGAAAGAGATTGTACATACGACAGCATGATGGTTAGTGAAACTGGCAGGTATCACTTCATATCGTCTAGGCTGGATAAGTTCCTGTGAAACGTAGATGCGGTCAAGTCGTGATGAGGAGTTGTGACTTATACAGGTGTAATGGGGCAGGGGCACCCTTAAACTATCCACAGCATCAATGAGGTGTAGGGAGGTAAGAAGGGTCCTGAGAGCCGGGTTGACACCTTGGTATGAGCTAGTGGAATCTTCTGGGCGATGAATACAATTGAAATCCCCTGCAAGAATAAGTTTTTCCTTAACGTCGTGCAGATGAGGCAGTATACTCTGTTGAAAGAACATTTTCCGTTCCACACGTTTATTGGACCCGGATGGGGCATATACATTTATCAGGGTGGTATTGTTTATGTGTCCAGATATTATGCGTCCGGATGGATGACATAGCACACCTTCGAGTGGGATATCATGTCTTATGAGGAATCCGGTCCCTCTATTCGTATAACCGGTATTGATGTATTGTTTGTAGAAGGCAGATATGGGCAAACAGGGTAGAGCAACTTCTTGAATGAAGGCAATGTCAATGTCTGCATCTCGAAGGAATGTCTCCAACAGTTGAAATTTCAGAGGGCATTCTATTACATTAATATTCACAGTGGCCACAGTGAGAAATTGCGCCATTAAGAGAAGTATAAAAGTTGTGCTAGACATACTGGAAGGTGGACTCGAGAAAAAAGAAAAAAGAAAAAAAGACACAGGTGAGAAATATATTGGTGCACTATGTCAAATTAGGTTGAGATAGTTCCTTATGACTGCCATTCATAGGCCGGCTGTCAGCGGTTGAGAGCGTTCGTGGGTCCCTAGATGACGTAGAATGAAGATTTTGTTTCTTTTTCACAGCTGCTGGAACGTTTGTAGAGCCAGTTTGATTCTTCGGGGCTGGTACGGCAATCGAGGCATTTGTTTTAATCTTCTTCGAGACGTTCTCGGATCCCCGATTAACTTGCTTAAGTGAGTCGGTAGGGACCAGCGAAGGTGGGGGCAGTGAAGACAAAATTTCTGTGGCAGCCTGTAGTGACGGCATAGTTGGGTCTAAGGCTGCGATACAGGTTGCCGATAGCACAGGGGCACTCTGTGGCTCGCTGCTCTGGTCAGGGCAAGGTACCAGTTCTGCGTCATAAGTATCCGAGGCCACTTCTGGTGTTGTCCCAGCTGACTGATCAATAAGCATGTTTTCATATGACGTTTGCTGCGTCACAACTTCCGAGTATTGTACACGTCGTTGTTGTGTAGGAGTTATACCGAGGGGAATCATTTTCTTTGGGCAGTTGATACGTAGATGTGTGGTAGCATTGCAAATTAAACATGTCTGTTTCTGTCCATTATACGTTATATAGCCAGAATGGCCACCAAAAGTCTCAGTGGAGGGGATATCTTGTTTGATTTTCATAGTGACGGCACGTATTCCATTATACACCGGGAACTGATAAGCAGAAGACCATTGTTCTTTCCTGACGTCACTCTGTCTGTTTGTTAGGTAGTCAGCCCGAAGGCTGGTTGGATCCTCAAAAAGTACCGCCGTTACGTTATGTGAGTAGATACCCACAAAAACCCAAGGCAGCGCTATTTTGAGGCATTCTAGGCAAGAAGAGGAGTGAGGTAGTTTGCCATTGCTTTCCTCACTGAGTCAGAACAGTAGTCCTAACCCTATGAGTTGAACCTTTCACAGCATTCACAGGCACTGACTGTGCCCCGAATGCCATTACTAAGCACCACCCATACCTCACCCATACGTCACTCACAGTGCCATATTTCGACAGGACGGATTTGAAAATTTCAGGCGGAACTTCGAGTGGGACATTAAATATACGCACTGTGGTAAAATTGGAATCCGCTGTGGAGAGCTTAACATTTGTCATTTCGCCTGAGTCATACTGAAATTTAATAGGATCTGCAAAAGTATTTAACAATTTCTGATAAGTAGATATGCTGATTACCTTAATATACATGGTTTTTTCGTGCGCATTTAACTGGATGGCTTCTACTTGGTCGACCGTCAAACGGAGGGTATCGCCAATCCAGCGGTGAATGTGTCCTGGTGAGGGGCGAGAACTCTGCCTGTCCCATTGGCAGCGTACGGTGTTTTTTCTCTGGTATCCGGACATGATTTTCAGCGGGGTTTTCTGGGTTTCTGGTTTTGTTGTCCTATCTGGAACACTACTTGAAAAAGTATTGTCCGAATGACACACGGAAGGTCAGTACACACGTGGAACTAAGGAAGCACCGGTATTAGGAACCGTACACTCTTCCAATGCGGTCACACAGCGCGCACACACGTACCTCACTCGGCCACGACTAGTGACCAACTCTAGCCACTGAGCTAATTGTGTCAACGAATATCGTTCTATATAAAATGACTTACATAGAACTTGTTAGCAAATAATGATTTATACTAAACGATTTCATCACTGGAGTATATTATTTATATATAAAGCATTTCATACAAAGTTTATTTATTTCGTATCAGTACGCTATATTGCATGCAATACTCAAATTAGTGAAATATAAGTCAGATACAAGATATCCGCTGCCATCTTGTCTTATTACTGAATCAGCTCAGCTTTTTAAAATCACGTCTGCACTATAGTATTACAGAATAAACTTTTAATTTCGAACGTGCCTCTTCCTTTAGAACAGTTAAAACGATTCTCGGCTCGATAATCGGAACTGGTGGGTCCCATGATATGGATTATAAAGTTTGCATAATTCGCACGGCCGCCATCCTGAAATGGTATGGCGGACGACCTTGTAGTTTGGTCACAAGACGCATCCTATACGAAGGTATGTTGTTACCAAATTTGGTAGAGATCGGATGATTTGGTTATTCGTTATTTGATTTTACGTTTTGAACGTTTGAGTGGCCGCCATTCAGTTTTAGTAAAGATGGCGGCGATATAAAACATGACACTGAGGTGTCCTTTGCTAGTGCTACCTTTGTACCAAATTTCGTTCAATTCGCATTCACCGTGTTCGAATTGATAGGGGGGGGACAGACATTCAGAGTACACACACTCACACACACACAGACACACACACACACACAGACTCACACACACATACACACACACACACACACACAGACTCACACACACACATACACACACACAGACAGACACACTTTTTTCGCCCTGTGTTGATCTCATAAGTCTACTTTCATTTTTTGCAAAAATCGAAAGTAGGCTAATATAATTATTTGGCTGTGTATTTTTAGCCTACTTTTCACATTTTGCAAAAATGAGGAAAAAGTAGACTTATGAGATCGATCCGGGAAAATGTGTGTCTGTCTGTCTGTCTGTCCGTCTGTCTGTCTGTCTGTCCTTCTGTCTGTCTGTCTGTCTGGCTGTGTGTGTGTGTCCCCCTATCAACTCCTAAACGGCTGCAGCAATCAAAACCAAATTTAGTATGAGTAAAGATGTGCACCGGAATATCTCACGTCCATATTTGAAAATAATGTCAGTGCTACCAACTGCTGAAAATACGCAGTAGAAATTTGAGCTCCATGTTGGATATCTTGCAAGATATGCATGGGAGCTATTCCAAAATTGGCACACATGTAGATAAGACTATTTCAGTTTAATTCCCAGGAGGCCAACTATGACAGTGTTGCCAAAATAAGGTTAAGCCTTCTGATAGGTTCAATGTTTAAATGCATATAACTTCCACACTATCAATTGGATTTCAACCAAATTTTGTATGTAATATCTGTACATAAACAGATATGACGGAGCGTATTCTTAAGGCCACCAGGGCTGCCAACTGTTAATAATTGCTCTCTCTCTATTTTTTTTCATCCAAATACCTATATATCAGAAAGTATGCAAGCCAACAGCTTTAAACTATGCACACGTATATTCTGACATTTTAGATTAATTTGAAGTAACTTATATACGTCAGTTTTACCAACATGATTATAAACCTGCTGATAGTACCAATTTTTAAATACATGTAACTTCTATACTATCAGTTGGATTTCAACCAAATTTCGTATGTGCTATGTGTACCATAACAGATATTACTATTAGTATTGTTAAGAGCAATCAGGGCTGCCAACTGTTAATAAATGCTGTCTATATTTTTTTTAACCCTAATATCAATATATCAGAAAGTATGCAAACCAACAGCTCTATACTTTGCACACGTATAGCACCTGACATTCTAGATTAATTTGGAGTAATTAATACAAGACAGTTCTGCCAACATGATTCTATGCCTGCTGATATGTCCAATTTTAAAATACATGTAACTTCTTCACTAACAAATGTATTTCATCCAAAATTGGCACAAAAAGATATCATAATATTTCAGATTATTTCTGACCAGCACACGCATGACATTGTTGCCAACATGCTTTTACGCGTGCTGATAGATCCAATGTCTAACTGCATGTAACGTCCATTGGACTTCAACCAAATTTTGTATTCTGTACCTTAAGAGATGGAACTAAGAATATATTCAGTCACCAGGGCTGCTAACTGTAGTGCTCTATTAGGCTACATTATACCAGGTATATTTTGAACTAATTAGATATTTCGATATTACCAACTTAATTTCGTCATTATTCTAAATAGGTTCATATTCTGTAGAATAATCATTGGCATGAAAAGTAGGCTGTATAGTTCTTCACGGAACTTCTTGTTTAATTACAAGATGGTCGCTGCGCACTGAATTCAGTGTCATACAGGGGCGTATATAAGGGGAGATCTGTTGTGGCTCCAGCCCCTCCCCCCAATAAAAACAATAGTAATTAAGAAATTGTTGTTTTGGTAAAAGTATAAAATAATTGTAAATTTGGTTGTACCCTAATCTTAGCTTTTGGCTAAGTTATAAACAATATTAAGATTGAAATTAGACTACCTCGTGGTAGTGGCTAGCATTCTTGGTTACCGCCCCGGAGGTCCGAATTCGATTCCCGACTCTGCCAAGAAATTTTAATTCTGGTCTGAGGGCTGAGCCTTGTGAGGCAAAACTGAGAATTCCACAGTACGGTACTTTTGAGAAATAAATTATCAATTTGAAAATTTAAAAAAATCATGTTTTTTGGGCTAATGCCGTGTGTATTTAGATTAGAACCATACGTTTTGGAGAAACCTTGCCTCCTTTTTCAATGGAAAAAGGAGGCATGTTTTTTTGGCTAAAGCCGTGTGTATTTAGATTAGAACCATACGTTTCGGAGAAACCTTGCCTCCTTTTTCCAAAACATGAATTATTTATATAATCCGAGCCGTGAAAGCCTTAATATACGGTACACCAAAAAAAACATGTTTACTTTTCTGCTTAATAAACTGACAAATATTTAGATATTAGCCATAGGTCTTAATAGAAAATTTAATAAGTATAACATTTTAATTTGTGTTGTGTAGTATTTTACAACTCTTTTGTATTGCCTCAAACTGTAGTCTATATAAACTTAGATTTTTACAATTAACTCTTATCTAAAATATTTACACAAAGTTATAATTATGGTCTAAGATATTAGGGTTAAACGTCACAAGAGGGTTTCCTTCGTATAAAATGTTTTAACCACTGAAATTAACGAATTCACCTGAATGAAAACTCGGGAAAATATCTGGAGATGATGTAGTAATAGATGTTTACTCCTCCGCTGTCTGAGACCCCCCAGCCGACCCAAATAGGATCACTACTTATATAGTTGAAATTGCGACTTTGCAATCCATCTTTTTCAATGAGTCAGGAATGCCAACCACTCGCATTCGGTACTATATCGCATCCGGCAGACGTATGGTTTTGCCTAGACCAATATTTTCGTCCAGACCAATGGTGGATTGATAGCGCGGATAGATAACACCCCTGGGTTTTGTCACGCACAATGGGGGAAGTCACGCATCAATAATCTTTATCCAGGCCAATAGTTTTGCCTTTTATTTCATGTCGTGTGGTGTATTTTGTATTGGACATGTTGGCAACATTGACAACGGGTATGACGTAGCGTGTGACGTGAATGTAAGATGGCGCGGAATCTCGTAAGAATTAACTGTTATCGGTAATTATTTCCAGTGCAGCAATGCCGATGCAAATCGTAAAGGAACCCCCATAAGCTCCCAGAAGGTATGTGAATCAATTTATATATATTTTTTCAATATTTAGCCTTGTGAAAGTGATATAAAGGAAGGAAACCCTCTCGTAAAGAATTAATGATATTGGTTGACATTTCTGGGTATTTTGCGGCGACAATCCCCTGAGAATATTCACAATTTTCCAGGAAAGTCAGCCCCCCACGAAAAAGAATTGTACTGTATATACGCCCCTGGTGTCATATAGTAGCAAGGTCGTTTATATAGTAGTCTATTCCTCTCTTACTATATTTCGCATTATTTGTGCTATTATATCGTGAGTTCAAGATTTTCGAGTTTTAAGAATACGCCCAGCCCCATCATGAACGTAAAGGGCCGCTGTCTTTTGATTTGGTCATAGGAACACACTTACAAGATTCTACATTACTGCAAAATTTCGTTGTTGTATCTTAAAACAAGTAGTTCCGTGAAGAAATTAACAGCCTATTTTCATATATCCTACGTATACTAATTGCTTCTATCAACAAACAAAATTTCAGTTTGATTGCTGTAATAGTTTCGTAGATATTGAGAACCATCTAAATATTTCGGATGGTAGCCATGTTGGATTTTTTATATATGTAGGCCATAGAGTTATATACTATTTAATGATGATTATTGCGTAGGTGTATTATTTAAACTTCAATCACATGATTAGGACACAAGAAATAAAAATGAGATTTTAACATTTTGCACAGCCGCCATCTTGTGGTTATGAAATCAATTGAAATAAATTAGATGTCAGTGGATAAAAATTTTTATAGGCTAAGCATTTACAGTACCAAGTTTCACTGCGCTCAGGAGATTAAATCGCAAGAAATGTCAATTTCAATATTTAAATTTCGCGTCGCTGCTATATTGGATTTGTGCTCACCAGGTTATTGAAAGTCCCATAGGGGAATTTATGTTCGTAGCCTTTATCCACATACAACATTTCAGATTGATTGCTGTCATAGATTAGTAGATATTGAGAACCGTCTAAATATTTCAGATGGTCACCATGTTGGATTTCTATACAGAGTCTTTCATATCAAATAAGAGCGCCAAGCGGCGGCTTTGTCGACTGCAGCTGCGGTCACCTTGGCCGAGCTTGTGGCGCGCCACGGCCCCCTGCTGTAGTATTGAAAGCGCGCGCATAGTACATACGAGGGCTGTTTTTTTCTTCCTTTCTTTCTTTCCAAGTTCCGATGGACTGTATAAAAATAACAGATTGACATGACCAAACTTGACTCTGTAATAAGCGTGCAGGTGCTCAGTCGCCAGTCTAAACCTCAAGTGCTAACATGGTGAGACAGTTATCATTGCAACATCGTATTTTTTATGTAAAACTTATTTCAAGTACGAGTCGGCTTGGCGGGTACGTGATGCACTAGTTCAGCAAATTCCTGATGAAGTGCCACCTTCACTAGCACAGATTCACGTAATTGCAAATAAGTTTGACACTACTGGCTCAGTGCTCAATAAAAAACATGCCCGCACACGAACTGTTTTAACAGAGGCTGAGCTGGATGATATTGGCGAGAATCTTGAACGGTCTCCGAATAAATCACTCACAAAATTAGCACAAGTAGGGGTTTCGGTTTCATCAACAATAACTAACTAACTAAAGTAAGATTTCAGCATTGTACACACGCTAGCAAGGCCGCCGCATCATATAGGATTGAACACACGCTTAAAGCAGGGGGCCTTGGCGCGCCACAAGCTCTGCCAAGGTGACCGCAGCTGCGGTTAACAAAGCCACCGCTTGGCGCTCTTATTTTATATGAAAGACCCTGTATATCTACTATTAGATGACGATTATTGCATAGGTTCATTATTCAAACGTTGACTTCGATCGCATGATTAGGACACAAGAAATAAAACTTAATTTTAAAATTTCGCACAGCCGCCATATTGAGGTCATGTAAACAATTGAACTAAATTAGATGTCAGTGCATTACAATGTGTATAAGCAATGGTTGGACAAAATAGCACTTTGACATCACCGAGTTTCATTGAAAACGCTTTTGCCGTTTAGATTTTATTAGAGGGGGGTCACACATACACACACACACACACACACACACACACACGGACAGAAGGGTCTCATAAGCCTATTTTTTCATACCGGTAAATGAAAATAGGCTACAAATACAATATGCACCAAAATATACAGTACTGGATTTTGCACAGTTCTCATGCGCATGTCCGTTCGTCGGCGTATTGTTGCATCAGCTTTACAGTATGTGTTCCTAGTAGTGCAATGAACATCGTCCTGTGAGGTTGGAGTTGCAACAGGCGCGGATCTAGAGTTTGGCTTGGGGGAGGGGGTCACAGAATCGAAATTGTTAAGAAAAATGGTATCACTAACAACGCAATAGTTTTAACAACAAATTGTATATCCGCCTTAGTCAATACATAAACGAAAATAAATTATAATTACACTTGCTCCTGGTACATGTTTCGGGGATTAATTGCTTTTATCCCCTTCATCAGCCAAGACAAATATTCGAAGAAAGATATAAGATAGCGTAGCACTCAAAAAATAAATGGCTATTTAACTTAATATGGTGCACCATATAAGTAGGTCACAGGAAAATGTTGAGCAAAACTATAAACATATATGTGACAGTGAAGATATTCAGCCATCAAAACACAGAAAATCAGTGGACAGTTAATTCGTAAATCCACTCCAAAAACACTGGTCGAAGCTTGAATTGGCAAAAATCACAATACTTCACCATATGGACACAACCAATGAAGAAGCCTTATGCTCAACAGGTCCAAAATCAAATGCCTGCATATGAACTAGACGAGCGTGGAAGGAACAACTTCAAATAGCAATGAGGTTAGCTCAATGCATAACCTGAAAGAAGCAAAGGAAAAACAAACACCATAATAAAAGGGACCAAGGGGAAATTTATAGACTGAAATAGTTATGAACAACTATAAAAATTAAATTATAATGATATAGAACGTATGCAAACTTAATAATATTCGAAAAACTTACTTCAGGTTAAGTCAAGGTATCAATTTTGAAGAGATTGTCTTATGTTTGAAAATTGAAATTGCTATTTGAAGTTGTTCCTTCCACGCTCGTCTAGTTCATATGCAGGCATTTGATTTTGGACCTGTTGAGCATAAGGCTTCTTCATTGGTTGTGTCCATATGGTGAAGTATTGTGATTTTTGCCAATTCAAGCTTCGACCAGTGTTTTTGGAGCGGATTTACGAATTAACTGTCCACTGATTCTCTGTGTTTTGATGGCTGAATATCTTCACTGTCACATATATGTTTATAGTTTTGCTCAACATTTTCCTGTGACCTACTTATATGGTGCACCATATTAAGTTAAATAGCCATTTATTTTTTGAGTGCTACGCTATCTTATATCTTTCTTCGAATATTTGTCTTGACTGATGAAGGGGATAAAAGCAATTAATCCCCGAAACATGTACCAGGAGCAAGTGTAATTATAATTTATTTTCGTTTATGTATTGACTAAGGCGGATATACAATTTGTTGTTAAAACTATTTAGTACGTCAATACGGAACCATCATGGAAACTAGTTTAAATAATAGTAACAACGCAATCACAAAATAACCAAACGTACAAAACCAGACCAATTTTTTTTGCAAGTTACATGGATAGAAAATTGATGCGTTTAGCGCACCAAAAATATTCGTACAAATTGCAACGGCGTGTTTTGCGACTTTTACATCGAGCTTCGAGAAAAGTATCAAGGTACGTTACAGTTTCGGCAAGTCGAGTTGGTACCGACAAAGGGAGAAAGTCACAGCTTAAATTGCCAACCAAGCTTGCAGTTTGGACGTCGGCAAAAAATTTTGGTGCGAAAAAATCCCCAAATTCCTATCCGTGCATTGCTGCACATTCATCGAGACATCACTATAAACATCGGTTCGGTAATCACAAGGTTTGCTAAACAAAATAGGCGAGTTGATTTTGTTGTATAAATAATAGTTTTTATATAAGAGGTTTTGAAGTTGTAAATATGTACAGTTGTAACAGAACATAATAATTGCAATAAAGATATTTTCAGTATTGAATAAAATGAAGCCTCCGTGGCTTAGGCGGCAGCACGCCGGCCTCTCACCGCTGGGTCCGTGGTTCAAATCCCGGTCACTCCATGTGAGATCTGTGCTGGACAAAACGGAGGCAGACAGGTTTTTCTCCGGGTACTCCGGTTTTCCCTGTCAAAATTTCATTCCAGCAACACTCTCCAATATCATTTCATTTCATCTGTCATTCATTTAATCATTGCCCCCGAGGAGTGCGTCAGGCCTCGGCAGCCGGTACAGTCCATATCCTCGCCGCTAGATGGGGGCTTCATTCATTCCATTCCTGACCCGGTCGGAGACTGGAAGCAGGCTGTGGATTTTCATTCATTTCAGTATTGAATAAAATGAAAGAAAAAAAAAACGTTTTCAGTTAAAATTCGTTAAGTTTTATTTGTCTGGTTATTGTGTTTTCGTTTTTTGAGTTTGCAAAAAAAATTGGTCTGCAAATACAATATGCCCCAAAATATACAGTACTGGATTTTGCACAGTTCTCATGCGCATGTCCGTTCGTCGGCGTATTGTTGCATCAGCTTTGAATCCGATCCTGAGTTGCAAATGGGTCGCACGACGGAGGAAAACATTTTCAGAGTGGGGTATTATTTTAGCTCGTACGGAAATAGCTATCAAGGCGGACCGAGATTGAAGTAACAGGCAGAACAATTTAGCAAACAATTTAATAAGGCGACACTAAACAACACAGTTATGCTGTCTATTGTAGTTATGAACTTTTGTTGTACTGGTAATGTATTGTGTCATTGTAAGGGAAGGTCTGGTAGACACATGTGGCCGCATGGGGCGCCGCACCGGTGAAGCCGGCGTCCTTTTTCGTTTGAAAATCATAGTTTGATTTTGCGGCGCTATAAAACTGAAATATAAACGTTGGCACCCCTGAATATGAAAAAATATTAAGCATTAAATATCGACCTTTTATTGAGATATGAGGAAACAATTCATGATGAAAATTAATAAATGTAAAACAAAAATATTGGAATGCAGCCGAAATAAATCAGAAACCTCTATGGGAATCAAATTGGCAGGTGAAAAGCTAAAGTAAGTAGGAGAATTCTGTTACTTAGGAAGCAGAATAACCAGTGATGGACGAAGCAGAGGATATAAAATGTAAGTTAGCTCATGCAAGGAAAGCATTTCTACAGAAAAGGAATTTTTTGACATCGAATATAGATTTAGGTATTAGGAAGTAATTTTTGAAGGCCTTTGTCTGGAGCGTGGCGCTCTATGGAAGTGAAACTTGGACTATTGGTGCAGCAGAAAAGAGGAAAAATTGAAGAGTTTGAAATGTGGTGTTACAGGAGAATGATGAAGATCAGATGGGTAGATAGAGTTACGAATGAAGAGGTATGGAGACTAGTGGGAGAGGAGAGACTGCGACTGCTAATGATGAGAAGAGATAGGTTGGTAGGACACATACTAAGATACCCAGGAATAGCAAGCTTAGTTATAAAAGGAAGGGTTGAGGACAAGAACTGTAGGGGTAGACGAAGGTTAGAATGTGTTACACAGATTGCCTCGGATGTAGGGTGTGGTAGCTATGAAGAGATGAAACGATTAGCTCAGAACAGGGAGGCATGGAGGGCTGCATCAAACCAGTCAAAAGACTTAAGACTCAAACAACAACAACAACAACAACAATCTCAAAATCATTTGGAATATTTGAATGGCAACATTGGCAATTGAAAAACACATTTCAAACACTATTGATACTGATTCAGTTTTGAAAGACTTTTCCAAGCTTACGGCGAAAAAAGTATGTTTTTTAAAGTTTGTTCATAAGAAGTCTTTTATGATACAGTATTTATTATTCTGGTTGGTTGGTTCCTTAGTTTAGGGGCTGCGACAACGCGGTCATGAAGCCCCGTGTACTTGAATCTGATAACCAGTGTTAATTGTGATGGCTGTATTAGTGTGTGTTATCTGTTTTTAATTCAAGTAAGGACTGCAGACATTTAATTTTCAAGTAGTTCTTACTTTCGCTACCAAACGCCACCGTCTACCGCCAACTAGTTCTGAACTTCGTTACTAGATGCCACCGCAGTCGGCTCCTGGTGACGAACGTAGGAACCTAAGAGCGTTACTCAAATCTAACCTATAATTTAGCTTCACATAAGTGTAATTTGTGGAAGGTTCTTTATCATGCCATACATCTATGAGATGGGACCGCCGGCTTTACTTCCCCTCCGAAGGAAGGCATACTGAGGGATTTTAACGCTCTTAAAAATCCAACGACTCTGGCCGGGTTTGAACCAGTGAACTTGGGCATAGAAGCTCAGCATGCTACTGACTACGCCACCGAAGCCGCCTATTTGTTATTCTATTAGACAGTTTTTCATTTAATGTAAATACAAAACACAATCATTTATTTTAATTTGTAATAAACAATAAAATTATTACACTCATTAATTACAAAACGAATTAGTTAAGAGAGGGTCGCCAAACCCTGATCTCTCTTGTGCCAAAATGAACCTTGAACCGGCCCTGCTGGTAGACCAGAAACCACTACATAATGAGCGTGTGACGATATGGTGTGCAGTGTCAGCAAATATGATGATAATAATTGTTGTTTTAAGGGGCCTAACATCTAGGTTATCGGCCACTAATTGTTTGGGTGATCGTGAAGATGATAATGAAATGTAAACTATAACTAAAACTAACTACTAACTTATATACTAGAAGAAGAAATGAAAAAAAGAGAAGGCGAATAAAGGACAGGAGGAAAAGAAATGCCCTCAACCCTCGAAGAATGCGAATTGAGGGACCTGGAAGGAGAGCCATGAAAGGCAGATTGGAAAGTGAAAGAGGAGAGGGTCCACCTCAGAGGTTATGGAAAAAAAAGGGGAAAAACGGGACCCAGCTCAGGAATCCCTCGGGGTCGCCAACTCCCGAACCCACCAGCCGCGAGCCCCTGAGGGTGTAGCAATATCCAGGGTGCACCAGAAGTGGTGGGGCTACATACACCCGGTCTCCTTGAAGGCCTTGAGCAGAAGACAGGAGAAAACTTGAAAAGAAGGAGGGTATCAGAAAAGATGAGACAAGGTCCAATTAAGGCGGGAAAGGAAGAAACTTCCTAGGCCTCGGATACCCTAATACCGTCGGGGTCGGAAGAGAACAAGAGCTGACCAAGAGAGGTCGACAGGAAAGATGACAGAGTAAAGCCCGCCACAAGTAAGTGGAAGCAATGCCGGACTCAGCTGGGGCCCCGTAGTCGCCAACCCACGTCCCACTAGATGTGAGCCCCTGGGGGTGTTCAGCAAATAGTGTGCTTAGTTATTGTTGTTTTAGGGGCAGAACTACGAGGTCATCTGCCCCTAATAGTGTGCTTGTTCGTTACTCAGGAACATGGTGGTCCGGTCATTTCTTCAGGATCTAAGAGGGGCAGGGAACCCTTGGATGGATAGACAGTGGTTTCAACAGGATGGGGCGACCTGTCAACCCACTCGTCATTCTCTGGCCATGCTGCAAAAAACTTTTCCGGGACAAATCATTTCCCGTGGGACTGAGCTTAACTACTCATCACATTCCCCTGACCTTACACCACCTGACGCCTACCTGTGGGCTGGGGAATGTTAAAGGAGAAAGTGTTCAGCTGTACAGATTCACCTAGAACTGTGCATGCATTACTTGAGAAGTTCATCTCATTTTTCAGGAATCTGCAGCAACCTATGTTCCAGGCTATATTTCAAAATCTGCGTGGCCGTTATTAACACTGCCTAGTGCGTGACAGCGCACATTTTTAGCAATTACATTATCATCCCACTAATTAATAAATAACACCTCCAGTACTGTATATTTTCGCTCATACTGTACTTCGAATTATTCATTATCAAATTCTATATTTTCAAGAAAACCGCCTCACGTTGTATTCAGTGGGCTATGTTATTCCTATGACTTATTTCAGGAAGGTCCCTTATATGGTACGTATTTCTTACTAAGTTTCGGTTCAATTGCGCATTTACATTCTGAATGATTCACTATTACGTTTTAATATTAGGCTCGTCCACCATCTTGACAATTTAAAGGCGCTATTATTATCCTTCGAACATAAAATACTTCACGTAGGTTTCTACCTTACCACTAATTTTCTTAATTGTAATTCTAAAACATAGACAATTAATCATTTTTATTATGAAAATTGAGGATAGCCACTGCGCTCTATATTCAGGGTGATAAATTTATCACTAATGCTACTGACGTCTAATATAAAATACTCCTTTTATATCAAGTTTCGCCTAAATTGTGCAATAACATCCTGAGTGACTAATCTGCACACCTCAATAGTACGCCTAGCCAAAATCTTGAATCTATGGAGTCACTGGTCTTTTGCTTTAGAGGCACGAAGTGACTTATAAGGTTCTATTTTATTGCCAAATTTCGTTATTATAGCCCTAGAATATCTAAAGTTATTTATTTTGAAATTTCAAGATGGCCGCTGTGCACTATATTTAGTGTGGTAATCTTCTGACTAACGCATGCGAGAGCTCTAATATAATGATCATCTGTTGTCAAGATTCATCTCAATTTCCCAATTTTATTCCGAGTTGTCGATTTTAATATTCTAATAGTTCGCATAACCGCCATCTTGAATGTATGGAGAGTCTGTTCTAATGCCTTGGCCATACAAGGCCACATATATGGTCCCACCGTGACATAAACTTTTGTTACAGTACCGTAGCTCAAAAGTTCTGAGAGTTATTTATTATTAATTTTATAATTTCAAGATGGTGTCTGCACGTAACATAGAGTTTCATGAACCGTAGTTATCACGTTGACAATAGAAGGTACTTGTGTATATGAATTGAAATTACTGTGAATGTTGATTCAATGGATCGTACGCTTTGATTGTAATGCTTGTGTGATTCACACGGCCGCATTATTGAATTTATTTGCTTGATGGCCCTTTAGTTTAGGTGCCTGTTGTTTCTCACATGAAGGTAGTAGAGTAATATTTCCAAATTTTGGTGGAGATCCGATAAATAGTTTAGTTGTAATTTGATTTAAGCGTTCAACATTTGGGTGCCCGCCATTTTGTTTTGGTTAATATGGCGGTAATATTAAACATGTCACTGATGTGTCCTTGGCTAGTTCTACCTCGGTACCAAATTAGGTTCAATTCGGTATCGTCATGTTTGAATTGATAAGGGGAGAGGGTGGGGGGCAGACAGATATGTAGGAACGCACACAGACAGACACACACACACTTTTGGCCCGTGGGGTTCTCATAAGTCTAGTTTTATATTTTTCAAAAATCGAAAGTAGGCTAAAAATGAAAAACCCAGAAGCCTTAAGAATCTCAGTATGAGGCACACATTTAGGGTGAAACCTAGCAGCAGGACTGGCACAAGATCGACATAAGAACGCAAGAGATTTTGGGAGCAGAGGAAGACAAAGGTTGTCTAGCCAACTAACAAGTTCAAACGCGCTCTAAGAATGGGCAGAACGAAGAAGGAAGAAGAATGTTACCAACGTTTCCATAATATCCTAAATACAGGGTGTATAGAAATGAATATCGGGGTTTTGAGGCTTTGTAGTATTTATTACAGTTAACGTATGATTATAAATAATACATCAAATGAAAGAGCAACTCAAAAAGATTGTCCTACAAGTGTTCGTACCTGTGCGCATGCGCATGCACTGGTTCTTCCGTCTTCCGTTAGCCAAGATGGCGACTAGGGACCAGAAAGTTCTTTGTGTTTTACAGCTTGCAAGGACTGAATCTGCAGTTACAGTGCAACACGCGTTCCATATTACGTTCCGGATGATACACCATGTTTTGGATGGCCTCCACGTTCATCCGATCTGACGCCATGCGATTTTTACCTCTGGGGGTTTGTAAAGGATCATATTGTGTATGTGCCTCCACTACCAGCTGACCTAACCGACTTAAAAAATCAGGATTGAAGCAGTTGTTGCAACAATTACTCCAGAGACACTGAGCAAGGTTTGGGACGAACTCGACTTTCGACTTGATGTGTGCCATGTGACGAACGGTGCTCACGTTGAACACTTGTAGAACAAACTGTTTGAGTTGCTCTTTCATTTGATGTATTATTTATAATTGTAAGTCAACTGTAATAAATACTACAAAGCCTTAAAACTTCGATATTAACTTTCATACACCCTGTATTACCCTAGCGCCACCATACGTCCTACCATCCATCACCAATCACACGAGTCAGTCAGCAGTAAGTTATTCAACAGGTAATATTGGCATGCGACGTTAAATTTATTTAGTGGTTTTGAATTTCTGGTATCGGCAGGAGTTTAATTCCATGGCCAGGATCCAGCTACAGAAAAAGAGCGGCTGAACACAGATGAGTGATTGATCGGGATGACGAGAAAAGAGCCAGATTGAGCGTTTCCATTACAATATGAAGATAAGTAATAACATTTTAATGATACTTTCATGCAGAAATCGATAGATCGATGTAAGTTTTTACAATTGAGTCGTCGAGATGCAAATTCGTTTAATCCACTTGTGAATAAGGATCATGTCGTAATAGTACTGTACATTATGCAACGAGCCTATAATGGCAATAATTAAGACACGAGTATGTTTATAAAACGAGCGTATGCGAGTTTTATAATTTCCATACGAGTGTCTTAATTACCATTATAGGCGAGTTGCATACGACTGTTTATGTTCGACGATAATTATAACTTTATTACATGTTTTAACATAAATATTCATAAATATCTGTTCAGTCACTAGAATGTTGTGATCGGGTGCTGCGGTGGGTAGTATATCTCCATTTTCCAAGCTCTCTGGACAACCGACGCATGCGCTCTGTGTGCTTCAATGCCATATGTGCAGATTTTGCTCCAGTATTCAGTAAAACTGTCACCGAAGTCGTTTCAAAACCACGCGCTGTGTGGAAATTGGTTTTGGGGATATTAAGGTACAGTGCTATTTCTTGTTCCATATTCACCAGTTTATTTACGCGAACATATGGACGGTGCAATTTCGGTAATTTATATAGACATGTTGGATTTTGAGCGCATGCGCGAAGGTATCCTTATCTAATTGGTCACACAACTGTTTCTTGAGCTCTGATTGGTGGGAGAAACTGTTTCATAATGAAAAATAGTGTTATGATGAGCCTCATTATGATACAGTTTTCTGACACATAATAGTTAGGGTTGAACATAAAATTATTTAATTATTTTACTTCATTTTATTTTGTTTTATTTTGTTTTATTTTATTTTATTTTGTTTTGTTTTTGATTTTGTTTTGTTAATTTTGTTTTGTTTTATTTTATTTCGTTTTATTTTGTTTTGAAATGTTTTGTTTAATCCTTTGTTTTGTTTTATATTACATTTTAATTTTTTATTTTTTATTTATTTATGTTTTATTTTAATTTTGTTTTGTTTATTTTGTTTTATTTTATTTTATTTTGTTTCATTTTATTTTGATTTTACAGAA
Source organism: Meconema thalassinum (assembly GCA_946902985.2). Lineage (NCBI taxonomy): Eukaryota > Metazoa > Arthropoda > Insecta > Orthoptera > Tettigoniidae > Meconema > Meconema thalassinum. The sequence continues at coordinate 173,891,942 of OX336394.1, read as the reverse complement.
AACAAACACAAAAACAAAAAACAAAAATCACGAAGCAAAAAGCAAAATTCAAAAACAAATGAAAAAGCATAAAACAAAAAACAAGAAACACAAAGCAAAAAGCAACATTCAAAAAAATCAAAAGCAGAAAACACACACAAAACCAAGAAAGAAAAGCCAAAAGTAAAATTCAAAAGCAAAAGCTCAAAGCAAACACAAGACCAAAAATCAAAAACACAAAGCAATAAGTAGAAAACAACAAACACAAAAGATACGTGTGGTAAAGTCCAAAGAAACGTTTCTCATCAAAATGATTCTTATTCACAAGTGGATTAAACGAGTTTTGCAGCTGGACGACTCAATAATTGTAAAACAGCAATAATGGACTGCAGGCGAAATAAATCAGAAACTCCCATGGACGACAATTTGGCAGGTGAAAAGCTAAAGGAAGTAGGAGACTTCTGATACTTAGAAAGCAAAATAACCAGTGATGGGCGAAGCAAAGATAATATAAAAGGTACGTTGGCTCAGACGAGGAGAGCATTTCTGCAGAAAAGGAATCTGTTGACATCGAGTATAGATTTAGGTATTAGGAAGTCATTCTTGAAAGTCTTTGTCTGGAGCGTAGCGCTCTATGGTAGTGAAACTTGACCTGTTGGTGCAGCAGAAAAGAGGAGAATAGAAGCATTTGAAATGTGGTGTTACAGGAGAATGATGAAGATCAGATGGATAGAGTAGATGAAGAATAATGGAGAAGTACTAAGACTAGTGGGAGACGAGAGATGTTTCTAGCAACTGCTGAGGAAGAGAAGAGATTAAGTTGGTAGGACACATACTAAGACACTCAGGAACAGCAAATTTCGTTATGGAGGATGGGTCGTGGACAAGGACTGTAAGTGTAGACCATGGTTAGTTTATGTTTAACAGATTGTCTCAGATGTAAGGTGTGGCAGCTATGTAGAGATGAAACGATTAGCTCAGGACAGAGAGACATAAAACCAGTCAAGAGACTGAAGACTCAAACAACAACAACAAGTAAAATTTACGGCGTCCATCAGGTTTAAACCAAGAAACAGCTCGGTAGTTTGGGGTTATAAGGAAACCGAAGACAAGATTTCAATGTTCGTTCAAGTTTCATTGTTAGTCCAAGAGTCGCGTCAACGAGATCAATGTCACAGTAGTCGAGAATTGGTAGTATTAGTGTCTGGATGAATTTAACCTTAATGACTTGTGTGGTAAAATGTTTTTATGGCGCACAAGTGGGTGAACGGATGCACACTCCTTTTTGTTTGCATTTCCTACATGTGATGGCCAATCGAGAGTTTACGTTAAGGCCACCCCGAGGTTCCTTACTTCATTATGGTTCATGTAGGAGAATATTATCACGTGATAACAATTGTTTCAACAGGCACTGCAAAAGACGGCAATGCTCTGCCCTACTCATTAGGTATTCATGTAGGACTACCACAAAGAGGTGTAATATTCCTTTTCTATTATTTCTGTCTTCAGAATAAAGATCTTTCATGCGCGTGTTTTGTGTCAGTGTTAGAAAGCGATCCTTACATATTGTAATACGTTAAGTGTTGAAACAGCCAGATGTGTGGTGAAACCCAACGCAGTTGTTACTTTATTTTTCAGTCCACAACGGGTCTCCACTTCCAGAAATGAGTGCATCGCAGTTTTGACAGATGACTGACGCCAGGCGCGTTGAGGCTTGCAGTTGAGAATTGTAAATACTTAGCTTTTCAGGACTTTTTGTAGGAGGGGATTTAAGACTTTAATATCGGAGGAAGAAGTAAATACGAGAGGTATAGTTTTAGCCTATTTTCTTCTTTAAGCAAGGTTTATGCCCGTGGGTATTTGATAATGTTTGTGTTTCTAATATGTTTTGATTGACTGGAGCGATTTGAATGAAACTTGGCAGGGACTTAGTATTACTCCATAAAAACCTTACATATTTGCAACTTTGTATATTTCGATATAAATCACCATTCAAACATGGCGCCAACGTGATATAACTCATCACTGTTCAATATATCGGAAACTATTACAGCAGTGGAGCTGAAATCTTGTATGGTCATAGAGGACTATGAATAGAGAATAATTCATGTAAGTGACCACCAGAAACGTGATGATTACAAAACTAGCATGGTGGCCACGCGAATTTCTAAAATTGAATTGCATTTTCTGGCATTATTCTCCAAATGCAGTGAAACATGGCTTAAGAAATCTGTATTTAGAGCTAAGTATTTTGACATAGACCTCAATTCAATTGTTTCTAAAAAGTCAAGACACACTCAATTTTCGATTGGACAATACTCTTCCAGTTTTCTTCGTCAACATGACTGTACCTAGGTAAATCATGGGTGACAAATGACTTTGACGTTACATAAACTGCATAGACATTAATCATTATGAATATGGTATTAAATATTTTCCATGTTGACTGATGTTAATCTCAAAAGATAAAAACCGCCTTGTCAAAACTAAGAATTTTAATAATTAAATTAAAACGTACATGTTTTGGTACACAATGATACCTTCGTCAGCGTAGATTAAATAATAAAAAGAATCTTAAACACTATGTTAACAAATACCAAAGAGAAAATGGATATCCTTACAAAGACATTAGAATTTAAATAAATGAAAGGTACTGAACAAGAAAGGTGAATTAGAGGAACTGGAGAAGAAAGAAAGAAAGAAAAATCTTGAGGAAGATCTTAGGACCCGAAAATAGAAACGATGGTACATGGCGGAAGAGGCGAAACAAAGATATTTACGGACAGGCAGAAAAATCACAGATACCATACGGAAGAGAAGATGGAAGTTCTATTGACACCTTACGAGTATGAGCGATAGTCGACTAACGAAGAAAAATCTTTAATTACATCACCAAGATAAAAGCGACTACAAAATGGGTAGATGAAATAAGAAAGGATATGGAGGAAGTTGGGGTCAGTCCAAATGATATCTGGAATAGAGAGGTGTTTCTAGTTACGATTGATGCATTCAAGGGGTTCCAGGAAAAGCAAAGGGGAAGGGCCAAGGACATCTGGTCGGGAGAAAGGAAGAGAATCCACAGTGAAAGAATGAAGAATTTCTGGGAGCAGAAGAAAGGACTAATCAGCAAGTCAATTGTTTCCCAAAATCGTACAAAGAAGAAGAACGGTCCCAAAAAAGTTTTAGAAATTTTTAGAAATTTCTTGTGACCTTTCATTTATTTAAATTGTAATGTTTTTGTAAGGATATCCATTTTCTCTTTGGTATTTGTTAACATAGTTTTTAAGTTTCTTTTTATTGTTTAATCTACGCTGACGATGGTACGTTTTAATTTAATTATTAAACTTCTTAGAGTTTGACAAGGCGCGTTTTATAATTTGAGATTCGACGTTACACACATTAAAACAACAAACACCACCATATTATTTGAAAAACAAGTGTGTACTTTGTGAATACATGTTTAGAAATCTCCCATTGAAAACAGAAAAATCTCTGAAGATAGAACTTTGGATACAATAACATTTTTGTCCTAAGTTTAAACACGTGATCTATCAACAAACAGGTAAACTGATCTCGTTTGTAAGGCAGCAAAACAGTGATTCTAAGTGCTGATCTGTAGCCTACACATATTGTTGCTTTACTTAGCATCTTTGTTTCAATGCCAATTGTAGTGATTATTCCTATACAAGGTGAGTCATGAAGAAATGTCCAGAATCTGTGAGTTTATAGTATAGGTGATTTTGGAGTACAAACATTATATGCACGAGTCGTACTCTTAACGGCATCTGAAATACAAGTGTTTGAAAATGATAGGAGTCTCATTCTTTCTCATTCTATCATCTCATTGCTGCAGCACATTGTTAAAAATTATTCTGTGCGTAGGTTTGGTAGAGGTCACGGTATGCCATTTTGGCCACCAGGTCCACCTGACCTTACTCTGTTAAATTATTGTTAATGGGATTGGTTAACGTTTGAGGTCTATATGCGCAAAATAACTGCCGATATGTTTAGGTCAGCTATAGACGGGTCGCACATGCGTACGGCCGAAGCCTCCATATTCCGTCACAGCTTATACAGGGTCTATTTGCTGCGCGTGCATATGTACGGCAGAATACGGTGCTTAAAATCAGTATAATGCAATTTTACTCACCATTTTTACAGTAGATGCTGAAAATGTTCCCCATCCGCTGCCAAACATATTCGGCATCCCCTTATGAAGTTTCCGGTTACTCCAGTTAATTTAGCTGCAGTAAGGAAATAACGACCTTTACGTCTAATTTTATTTTTTACTGAACCTGTACGTTCAGTAAATTCAGTACGTTTGAATCTCTTAGCATCTACTGTAAACATGGTGAGTTTTTATTTTTTTTAATTTTTTTAGAGTATGGCAACAAGTTAGAACATGGCGAGTAAAATGTATGATACTGATTTTAAGCACCGTATTCTGCCGTAGGCCTATGTATGCGTGCGCGGCAGCCGGCAACTGAGCCGTCACTGGCGGAGCGCGTGAGCGAGAATGTCCTTGCCAAGCAAATATGAAGACCCTGTAGAACGGACTTATCCTTCCACGCATATAATGCAGAGTGTTTCATTATTACACGGCAATATTTATGAGTTGGAATCCACACATGTAAGGGACCAAATAATGTTATGTACTCGGAAATCAATATTTATTGAGGTATCAGACATGGAAGAAGATGGTGCTCCTACCCATTTTAGTCGTATTGTCCGTACACATCTGAAAGAGCCGTGTCCTAATCACGTCGTAGACATACGTGGGGAAATTGGCCTCCAAACTCGCCGGATTTAAACCCTTTCAATGTGGGAATATTTTAAGTACATGTTCAAATGCTGTGGAGGATGAATCAACACTTAATGAAATAATTGTGCAGGGTTGTCAAAGAATGTATACAACCCCAGGCATGTTTTGGTACCTCGATGTGACCATGAGCAGAAGAAGCCTGTATTATGGTAGATGGTGGACGTTTTGAACACCTCGTGTAAGATACTGAACATGATGCATCATTGTAAACCTTAACTGGGCCTAATAAAGTATTAAGTAAATTCATTCGATTTCCAATACCCAACAAATATTCATTTCCATACCCATGTTTATATATTTTTCTTGTTATGTGTAGATGTTGTTGTTGCTTATTTTAAGCGCTGCGACATCATATTGCCCCGTGTATTTGTGTGTGTGGAATTTGTGTGATAACCTGTGTTGGTGTGATGACAGTACTAGTGTGTGTGTTTTGTAAACTGGATAGGATTGGAAAGGAGGCGGCCGCGGTTATAAAATAACCATCCGAGCATTTGCCTGGGGGGAACGACGGAAAACCACTTCCAGGATGGCTCAGGTGGGACTCGAACCCTCTTCTTCTCAGTTTTGCCTCACGAGGCTGAGTGTACACCGTTCCAGCCCTAACGCCAGAATTAAAATTTCTTGGCAGACCCGGGAATGAAACCCGGACCTCTGAAGCTACAGCATGAATGCTAGCCGCTACACCGCGAGGTGAACAAGCATAACAAGTAAGTAAGAATTATTTTCTATGTTCTTATAAACAGGGAAATTACCTTATGTGAAATGTTGCGTTGGACAGTATAGACCTGAGGAGGGTGTCAGTCTTACGGGCGGGGAAATTGGTAAAGGACAACATTCTCACATAGTGGATTATTATTTACAGTTGTAGCGACGATACGTTTATATCATCATTTTACTTGTTCAAACTATGGCTCTACCTGAATTTTTTATTTAAACGTAACTTCCAGTTTATGTTTTGTGGAGTTAATGGACGAGGTGTTGATGGGCCTACAAATGCTGCAACACTGCAACAATGAAGTCAATTGCCTCCTCAGAGTGGCGCAGCTCAACTCCTGTTGACATTTCCGTACTTTGTGTCCGTGCAGTGAGGCGTTCCGTCTCACTTCGCCTCGCTTACACATACACCATGACTCTGTAGGGGTGGATTTAAGAGGGTTGGTTGGTTCCTTAGTTTAGGGGTGCGACAACGCAGTCATGTAGCCCCGTGTACTTTGGGTGTGTGTAGAATCTGTCTGATAATTGGTGTTAATTGTGATGATTGTGTTATCTGTTTTTAATTCAAGTAAGGACTGCAGACGATAATTTCAAGTAGTTCCTACTTTCTCTACCAAATGCTACCGTCCACGACACCTAGCTATGAACTTGGCTACTACTAGATGCCATCGCAACAAACGCCCGGTAACGAACGTTGGAATTTAAGAGCATTAATCAAACCTAACCTACAAATTTTGCTTCACACGAGGTTAGTTAGTGGAAGATTCTTTTACATACCATAACTCTATGACATGGGCCCACCGGCTGTACTTTCCCTCCGAAGGAAGGCATACTGAGGGATTTTTAACGCTCTTAAAATATCCAACGACTTCGGCCGGGTTTGAACCCGCGACCTTGGGCATAAAGGCTCAGCATGTTACCAACTACGCCATCGAAGCCGCCGATTTAAGAGGAGAGAGGTATAAGTTTAACACATTTTGGTACTTTGCATTCAAAAATTGGAAAAAGTCATGCATTTTCTTAGTATGTCAATAACATGAAATTCGGAGCTTGGAACTTTTAAATAATTTGATTCATCTTGCTGTTATACAATGAAAACATATTTAAGCTTCTGAGGAAATCATTAGCTGTACAGAATACCTATACCAAAATGCCAATTTTACAACAGGCTAATATTTCAAAAGTTCTGTTTGAAAGAATAATACAATTGTTTAACAGCCCTGTATAAATGGTTTTTAAACACAAGTATTAAGGCTATGACAGGACTTCCAAAACTAATTTAGAATACAACAAATATTTGACTTAAAACGAGTAGGCAAACTTTTCCCAATTCACGAAAGAGTTTCATATAGTTTTTCAACGTTTCTTTATTTCAAATTGTGAACATTTGTTATTAGTCCAAAATACGATATAACAACAACAATCACCCAAGTGGCCTATAACTCACTAATTTGAGTCTAATGTTTGAAATATTTTCCGGGGCTTGACCCGCCCTCGCCTCCATAATCTAGACTTAAATCCACCTCCGTGACTCTGGCGTCTGTAGTGTGCGCATTTCTATTTCAGGCATGGGTCTGGATGGAGGCAGCCGAGGCCTTGTAATAAGAACCATGTTAACGTTTATCTGGAGTAGAAGTGGGAAAAGCCACGAAACACCATGTCTAGGATGGCTGAGGTGGGAATCGAACCCACTTCTTCTCAGTTTTGTCTCACGAGTTGGAGTAATCCCCATTCCAACTTTCAGACCAGCTCAATTAAATTTCTTGGCAGAACCGGAAATCTAACTCGGACAATGGAAGTGACAGTGAAGATGTTGTTGATTATTTTCAGGGGCTTTGCGACGGTGTCGTGCCATTTCGTCCAAATTCCACGAACAGAGGCAGGTGGGTTGACTCTCTACCGGCCCACAAGTGCTATTTAGTCCAAACACCTATCATTGACAGTTTGACATGTCTACAATAACTGTTTCATTTCACTGCGTTTCTTGTTAGAAATAAGTAATTTTTTGATGTTTGTAATAATGGACGTTACTCACTCCGCTCGTTTGCCACCAGTCAACTATATTTTACAATGAAATGCTTATAATGTAAACAAGATAGTGAGAATACAAACAAATATTTTCTCAAAGCAGGTGATGATGATGATAATTGTTGTTTTAAGGGGCCTAACATCTAGATTATCGGCCCCTAACGGTCTGGGTGATAGCGAAAATGACAATGAAGTGTAAACCAGAACGAAAATTAAGTGAGAAGGAAATTACTTACAAAAAAGGAACTCAGATTGAAACTACTCACAAAATGGAGAGTGGTAATACTTACAAAACGGAATTTAGAACGAAAATACTCACAAAAGGAATAGATTGAATAATACGAACAAAATGTATATACGTCAGGTTCAAAATACGTACAAAATGCAATGCAGAGTCGAAATACTTACAAAATGCAAGTAAAATTCAAAATACTTACAAAATGCAAATGAGATCGAAAATACGTACAAAATGCAATTGAGGTTCAAAATACTTACAAAATGTAATTGAAATTGAAAATACACAATGCATGTAGATGAAAAACGCGCATTTCAGATTCCAAATACTCACAAAGTGCAATTGAAATTCAGCTGGGGTCCCGTGGTCGCCAACCCACGTCCCACTAGATGTGAGCTCTTGGGGGAAGGTGATAATTAAAATATATCCAAAATTGCATTACTAAAACATCTCTTTAAATAAATATCTTATCATATATCAAGCAGGAATATTTGTTTATTCATTAAAATTACATGGGGACTTTGAAGGGCTTTGGGGAGGGAGCCCTAAGGGAATATCGCACAAACTGTAGTTGTGCACGTAAGCACAGGGGTCATTGACCTCCGACTACCTGCACTGCCTCAACCCTTGTCAACATTTCGTCTGGACGAGAGGGCACTCTTTAAATTGTGTAATAATTTGTAAAACCGAGCTGGACGAAATGGCACGTTTTTCAAGGAAATTTGTTGCTGGACGAAATGACACCTGGACGAAATGGCACTGAACCTTTGCGAAATCGTGGTCATGTAGCCTCGTGTAATTGGGTGTGTGTATGATAACACGTGTCACTGTGAAGTCTGTACTAGTGCGTGTGTTCTGTAATTGAGGTAGGATTTGGGTAGGAAGCGTCTGTGGCATTAAGTTAGGTACCATACCAGCATTTGCATGGAGTAGAAGTGGGGAAACCACGGAAAACCACTTCCAGGATGGCTGAGATAGGAATCGAACTCGCCTCTTCTCAGTTTTGCCTCACGAGGCTGAGTGTACCCTGTTCCAGCCCTCACACCAGAATGACATTTCTCGGCAGAGCCTGGAATGGAACCCGGTCCTCCGCGGTGACAGCTAACCAAGAATGCTAGCCACTACACTACGTGGTGTTCAGCAATGTGTCTGTTGTAGGCCCTACTTTCATTTCATCTTGCATTCATAATATATTTTATGTTCGACCCTCACTATTATGTGTCAGATAACTGTATCATAATGATGGTCATTATAACACTGTTTTCCATTATGATACAGTTTCTCCAGCCAATCAGAGCTCGTTCATTGACCAATTAGGTAACGATAACTTCGCGCATGCGCTCAAAATCCAACATGTCGAACATAAACACAACATCGAACTATAATAAATTACCGACATGGAATACCCACCGTCCATATGTTCGCGTAAATAAACTGGCGAATATGAGACAAGAAATAGCACTGTACCTTAAAATCACCAACACTAATTTCTACACAGCGCATTGTCTTCAAATGACTGCGGTGACAATATTACTGAGGGACGGCTGATGTAAACATATGGCTGCATATGGCATTGCAAGCCCACAGAACGCATGCGTCGGTCGTTCAAAGCTCTTGAAAGACAAAGATATAACACCCAACGCTCGCTCTGCGATCACAAAATTCCAGTAGCTGACTCTCAACAGATATTTATGAATATTTATGTTAAAACATATAATAAAGTTATAATTATCGTCGAACATAAACAGTCGTATGCAACTCGCCTATAATGGTAATTAAGACACTCGTATGGAAATTATAAAACTCGCTTACGCTCGTTTTATAAAAAATACTCGTGTCTTAATTATAGCCATTATAGGCTCGTTGCATAATGTACTATTATGTTCGACGATGTCGATATGAAAATATTATATGTCAGAAAACTGTATTATAATGTTGGTCATTAAAAGTACTACGTTTCATTATAACACAGTTTTTCCAACCAATCAGAGCTCAATATTTTCATTCATTGACCAATTAGGTAAGGATAGCTCATAATCCAACATGTCGGACAAAAATTACATGATTTGAATGTTGACAATGTAGCCTATATTGGATCAACCATTGTAGTTACAATGCATAAACACACTGGAACATATTTCAAAAGAAATACCACTCTACCTTAATATCCGCAACTCCAATTTCTACACATTCGTAAGAGTTCGTCGACAATTTTAGTGAATGCTGTTGTTGGCATAAATACACCAGAAAGTCATGGAGGAAGCAGACATACGGCATTAGTTCCACGGAAATTATAATCCAGCTCTCTGTTCAGTAAATGGATTTGTTATGTGAAACTTCTCCGCCAGATGTCATAACTGTTCTATTTGGGACTCAATTGATTCGTCTTCCATTGACATTCTATACGCATCGAATTTGAAGAATAACTCGATGATAATTCGATACATTTTACTTTTAAAGCGTTTGTAACAGCCTATTTTGTGTTATTTGACCAAAATAACAATTTAATCATACATAGTACCTGTGCGCTATCTGTTGGGGCTACTTCAGGATAAACAATTTTTCAAAGCTTCGGGATTTGTTATTGGGTAGAGATCAAATGCTGTGCCCACACAATTCCCAAGAAGAAGAACTCAACCGACAGAATCTCGACAGATATTTATGAATATTTTATGTCAGAACATATAATCAATTTATAATTATCGTCGAACATAAACATAAACTCGTCTATAACTTAATGTTAATTATGACACTCGCATGGAAATATAAAACTCGCTTCGCTCGGTTGATAAACATACTCGTGTCTTAATTATTGCCATTATAGGCTCGTTGCATAATGTACTAGTTGTTGATTGATCTAGGAGCTTTGAAACATTGCGGCCATGTGTTCTTGGGTGTGTGTGGAATTTGTCTGATAACCTGTGTTTTTGTGAATGGTAAAGTAGTGTGTGAACAGCATTTGTAATTCATATGGGGATTGGTTAGGAGGCATCCCGGCATTTACCTGGTGGTGCAAATAGGAAACCACGAAAACCATTTTCAGGACGGATAAGGTGGAATTCGAACCCATGCTCTCCCGATGAACAGTGAGGCAAGAGGTAGCATGTTAACGCACTTGGAGAGTGCGGCCGGTATTCCTATGAATAATTATTGGATGTTGCGAGTGTCACCAAGACAGGGATGTAGGTCACGAGTCTCTAACAAGGTCACGATCCTGTACCGTTATCCGAGACGAGACGAAAATAAGAGTGACCACACCTCCGAGAAGAAAGTGGTCATACCTAGCAGAGTGGGCTGGTGGTCTCTTAAAGGAGATGGATTGAATGTGATTTGTTCTTCTTTCTTCGTTATAACCAGGGCCCGGATAATTATGTGCATAACTTTTCAGAAATATGTATTTATTTATGTGCTTCTTCTTCTCTTCTTCATCTAACCCTTTTGTCTCTCGACGTCGGATCTGCCAGCCACCTTCTGTATTATCCGTTCGGCTCTTCCGTTTGTTCTCTGAATTTGGAAAGCTTCACCCGACGTGGGTAATCACCCCTAAGCGAGCTAGCGCAGTGGAGGGGCTGCCTCCTCACAGCAACTGTGTCTACTGGACTTTTCAGTCAGGGTTGTTCCCCCTTATGTGAGCATATCCCGTTTTATGGCGCCGTAAACTCGCCCTCACCCCTCCCTTGCGGGCTAGGATTTGCTGGCTGCATTGCTAGGCAGAGCCTACCAACTAGGACATTCTCAATATTTACCAGAGACACCTACTAAGCATTGGTGTCCTCACCGAGACCCAATAACCAGCCATTCTCTCTCCTCCTTTCTCAACCGGGCTTGGGACCGGCTGAGGTGGAGTTTATTTATGTGCTTAAAAGTAGAAAATATGGGATTAAGTTTCCAAAATATGTTCCTAAGTTTGTATCTTATTTATGCCGCCCAGTTACTCAGTTGAAACGTCCAGCTGTTTGAATAATCCATAATCCTGTCTACAGTGCTAATATTCCCACTTAATAGGCCGGGGCTTGCCTCAGTTTCCGAATCCTACAATATTTACTGCATATGTGCTATACGAAATAATGTATGAGCTGTTTTCGAATTTCATTCTAAAGAGCAAAAGAAAAGGTCACTTCAAAAACGTTCATAGCTCTCTTGTCAATACTCACAAGTTTCGCAGACCACTGTAATTTCAAGTAAAATTTCCTGTCAAGGTAAGGACTATTGGAGGCTTAATGAGACTGTTGACTCCAGCCCCCTGCTAAATGACCAGGGAATTCTTGTCTTGAAATACTACTACAATACAGCGACAAGGGTGCATTCACGAAATAGAGAAGCAAATTACTGGAATTGCCAAGGGTCGAAAATGCGGGCAGTACAACAGACCAGCATATAGGGGAAATATGTGCTTATGAATAAATACGCCAGAATATGTATTTATTTATAAAAACGGCAAAAATATGTAAATAAATAGAAAATATTTAGTTAAACAAAAAGTATTTAAACACACAACTACCCGGCTCTTAGTTATGACTAAGGTCCGGATTGTTATGTGCTAATTTTAGCCTACTTTCGATTTTTGCAAAAAATGAAAGTAGACTTATGAGATCACTACAGGGTGAAAAAAAAGTGTGTCTGTCTGTGTGTGTGTATGTGTGTGAGTCTGTGTGTGTGTGTGTGAGTGTGTGTACTCTGAATGTCTGTCCCCCCCCTATCAATTCGAACACGGTGAGCGCAAATTGAACGAAATTTGGTACAAAGGTAGCACTAGCAAAGGACACCTCAGTGTCATGTTTTATATCGCCGCCATCTTGACGGAAACGTAATGGCGGCCACACAAATGTTCAAAGCTTAAATCAAATGACGACTAACCTAATCATCCGATCTCTACCAAATTTTGCAACAACATACCTTTATGAGGTCAGCATCCTTTGACCATACTAATAGGTCATCAGCCTAATAGTTTGCGGATGGCGGCCATCTTTGTGTGAAAATCGATTGCCCCTATTAATTCGAACACGGTGAAACCGAATGGAACGAAATTTGGTACAGAGGTAGTACTAGCAAAGGGCACCCCAGTGTCATGTTTTATATCGCCGCCATCTTGACGGAAACGTAATGGCGGCCACACAAATGTTCAAAGCTTAAATCAAATTACGACTAACCTAATCATCCGATCTCTACCAAATTTTGCAACAACATACCTTTATGGAGGAAGCATCCTTTGACAAATCTAATAGGTCATTAGCCTAATGCGGATGGCGGCCATCTTTGTGTCAACATCGATTACCCCTATTAATTCGAACACGGTGAAACCGAATGGAATGAAATTTGGTACAGAGGTAGCACTAGCAAAGGGCACCTCAGAGTCATGTTTTATATCGCCGCCATCTTGACGGAAACGTAATGGCGGCCACACAAATATTCAAAGCTTAAATCAAATTACGATTAACCTAATCATCCGATCTCTACCAAATTTTGCATCAACATACCATTATGGAGGGAGCATCCTTTGACCAAACTAATAGGTCATTAGCCTAATATTTTGCGGATGGCGGCCATCTTTGTGTGAAAATCGATTCCCCCTATTAATTCGAACACGGTGAAACCGAATGGAACGAAATTTGGTACAGAGGCAGCACTAGAAAAGGCCACCTCAGTGTCATGTTTTATATCACCGCCATCTTGACGGAAACGTGATCGCGGCCACCCAAATGTTAAAGGCTAAAATGTAATTACGACCAACCTAATAATCTAGTCTCTACCAAATTTTGCAACAACAAATCTTTATGTGGGAAGCATATTCTGACCAAACTGCTAGATCATCAGCCCAATAATTTTCAGATGGTGGCCAAGTATGTGTGCAAATCGATTCCCCCTATCAATTCAAACACGGTGAAACCGAATTGAATGATTTTTTTTACAGAGGTAGCACTAGCAAAGGGCACCTCATATTCATGTTTAATATCCCTATAGCACGTTGTATTTCAACAAGCTACTTCAACCAACTTTCAATTATACTCCTTGAAAAGGACAAAGAGTTATAACAATACCCATGCATTTAGGAGAAAGTAGGCTATATGTTCTTTACTGAACATCTTGTTTTATTTTGTTTAGCTAAATATTTTCTATTTATTTACATATTTTTGCCGTTTTTATAAATAAATACATATTCTGGCGTATTTATTCATAAGCACACATTTCCTATATTTAGTGGTCTGTTGTATTCCTTAGATGACTGCTGCCCACATATTCGACCCTTGGCAATTTCAGTAATTTGCTTCTCTATTTCGTCAGTGCACCCTCGTCTCAGTATTTTAGTAGTAGTACCGGCATATAAAATTGGCCTCAAAAATAAAAACCTTTGAAAGAATGTTGAAAGCTTATCTGCAGTGCCATTGTTTTTACTCTGTAGTTGAATATCTTAGCGTATAGGAGCGATGAAATCTATAATTATATTTTACTTTTCTATTTTAATTGTAATACCAGCTGTAAGTTGTTATGGGGGCGTGGTGGCTCAGCGGTCTAGCTGTATGCCTCTCACCAAGGCGGTCCGGGTTCGATTCCCGGTCAATGCATGTGAGATTTTCGAAGTGAAAAGCCATGTCCTGTGGTTCGGATTCCACGTAAAAAGGAGGTCCCGTGGCTCATAATCTACAGATTAACGGTCACGTTAAACTACAAGCTTCCTTCCTTCCTTCCTTCCGTGTAAGTTGTTATATTTATATCATTAAGTTTTGATATTGTGATAATAGAGTAAGGTGTAAATAGTTGTCCAATACGATTGTATCTCATAAGATCTTTTATTATAATATGTTATAAATAGTTATTGTATTTGTATTTTATAAATGTAATTTCTGACGTGTCCTATATCAAAAATGTAATTGATCAAATGGATAAATAAAAAATCTAATCTAATCTAATCAGTACTTCAGACAGGAATCCCCCAGTCATTAAGTACATCAGGGCTGGAGCACAGATTTGAACTGGAGTCAACAGTCTTATTAAGCCTCCAATAGTCCTTTCTTTTACAGGAAATTTTACTTGAAATTACTGTGGTCTGCGAAACTTGTGAGTATTGACAGATTGCTACGAAAGTTTTGAGAAGGCGCTGCTCTTTACAATGAAATTCGAAAACAGCACATACTGTACAGCGTGTTCCGATTCAACACAGAACTGTAAAATGGGTTGCCTACCCACCCGCAATTGGCTTGAAATCTGCTCGCAGCGCGCTAGCGACGGGCCTGAGTTCGATTTCACTGATTGCCGCCTTCTTATGCAGCATTGCAAAGTATTTTGCTCTTTCAAAATATATTTACACAGGCTTCACAATAAGTTTGAACGATTTCTGTTTCAGAACTTGTAATTTTACGCTTCTGTTAGTGGCTTTTGCAGAGCATTTCAATTAAATAAAATCTTATTTTACAACATAGTTTATTAAAACACAATTACAACATGCTTTTTCAACAAGATGGTCATCCAGCGCACTCCTCCAGACTGGCGGGAGACGTTTTAAACCGTTTGTTTCCTGGCCGGTGGATAGGAATTGGCGCCTTTATGGAATTCCCACCACGTTCACCTGATCAGACCGTTCTTGATTCCTTCATTTGTGGATACGACAGGTCGAGAGCATTTTTAAGATCATCACAAACACCCGAAGAAATGGAGCTCGTCATTACCGAAGCCTTTGCGGAAATTACTTCTCAGATGTTGTCGAACGCAAGAGAGAACTTCATGCGACGAGTGGCCCTCTGCTTGGGAAATGATGAACGCCACTTCGAACACCTTATGTAAATGTCCATTTGTAGTAGATGTCACGTCTGTGATAAATTAAGATTTTTTAATCGCATCGAAGACTGATTACAATTTTGTAACAAATCATTTCCAAATTGTATCTCGTTTTGTGGTATTGGGTTGAAAAGCAATAAATTGTGTTGTAAATAATATACAACACAAAATACATTGTGTTATAATAAACTATGTTGTAAAATAAGATTTTATTTCATAGAAATGCTCTGCAAAAGCCACTAACAGAAGAGCAAAATAACAAGTTCGGAAACAGAAATCGTTCATACTTATTGTGAAGCCTGTGTAAATATATTTTGAAAGAGCAAAATACTTTGCAATGCTGCATAAGAAGGCGGCAATCAGTGAAATCGAACTCAGCCCCTTCGCTAGCGCTCTGCGAGCAGATTTCAAGCCAATTGCGGGTGGGTAGGCAACCCATTTTACAGTTCCGTGTTGAATCGGAACACGCTGTACATATATGGTATCGCGCATCTGCAGAAAGTATTGTAGGATTCAGAAACTGAGGCAAGCCCCGGCTGTTAAGCGGGAACATTTGTACTGTAGACAGGATTTTGAATTATTCAAGCAGCTGGACGTTTCAACAATCGTATCTTTTGAGTAGCCGGGGGACATAAATATGATAAAAACTTAAGAACATATTTGGGAAACTTAATCATATATTTTCCACTTTTAAGCACATAAATAAATACATATTTCTGAAATGTTAAACACATAATTATCCGGCCCTGTTGAGCCCATTCACAGAGCGCGTTTGAACTTGTTAAGAGGCTCGATGACTTTTGACTTCCTCTTCTACAAAAATCTCTTTATGAACTCACAGTAATTCTTAATAATACTACGCCAATCAATACAAATTAAGAAACAATTGTTCAATTATTGAACATGTATTCAATTGTTCAATTGTTGTAGCCTACATGTTTCGGCTTGACAATGAAGCCTTCTTCAGCTAAAAGCTCTATTAAGAATATTGTCATTTGTTACAATCGGTTACTTGTTTACGTCCCATGTGTATAGACCACCCGCCTGGCGTAACTGTTTCACGGGCTCGATGCGATACGGTTCTGGCAGGGGCCATCGTCTTTTTCATTTGTTTAAACGCACTTTTTAAACAAATAAATATATTTCCGTTGAACTTTCAAGAAATGCATTTTTTTCCTGTACTCATTGTTTCCTAGCGTTTATCCCAGTACGGGGTCCGCTGCTATACTACATCTTCTCCACATTTTCCTGTCGTTGACATCTGCAGGTTGTAAGCCAACATCGTGCCAATTATTGAGACAATTTGGAAGGTTTCGAAAATCACGATAACCGCTTATGGGATGGCTCAGGGAAGAACCTAACCCAACTCATCTCACGAAGCTGAGCGTTCTTCTCAATCTCCATATTGACAGAGCCTTGAGTTGTACGCAGGAACTTTGTCGCCGAAGTGTGAATACTTACCACGAGACCACAGAAGGTGACTATCGCAAATCATTGATTGGACGGTAGAACACAATGGTAATGCAAGGAATGCTGTTTAACCACTATCTAACCTTGTCGAGCATCGAGATCCAGTCCTTCAGCTACCAAGTACCGCAAAGTGACCACTCCCTCATTTAATTTTACTGAGAAGTGTGACTCGATAAGTCCAGAGGTCTAAAGGTCGCAGGTTCACCTCCCGCATGCATCCGATAGTTAAATTCTCTAACCTTTATCTACTGCAGAGACAGGCAAGCTGAAAGCTTTGATTTTCATCATGATTTCCTCCCTCAAAACGGAGTCCATACCATTTAAAATCTCATTCAAATCCTCTGGTAAAATGGCTAAGATGACAATGTTACGCAACATGATAATTATCATTGTCCATACGCGTAAGTGTTATATAAATATTCACAAACCATGAGCCTTGATACATAGATTCTGATGATGTCTGCATGCCCAACGAAACATGTTGTCCAATTAATTTCCCCCTCCCCAATTTGTTAGAGAACTGTGTTAATAAGTGTTGTTGTTTGAGACTTCAGTCCTTTGACTGGTTTGATGCAGACCTGCCTCCCTGTCATGAGCTAATCGTCTCATCTCTACATAGCTACCACACCCTACATGCGAGGCAATCTGTTTAACATATTCTAACCTTGGTCTACCCCTACAGTTCTTGTCCTCAACCTTCCTTCCATAACTAAGCTTGCTATTCCTGGGTGCCTTAGTATGTGTCCTACCAACCTATCTCTTCTCTTCATTAGCAGTCGCCAGAAACAACTCTCCTCTCCCACTCGTCTTAATACCTCTTCGTTTGTAACCCTATATACCCATCTGATCGTCATAGTTCTCCTGTAACTCCACATTTCAAACGCTCCAATTCTCCTCTTTTCTTCTGCACCAATAGTCCAAGTTTCACTTCCATAGAGTGCCACGGTCCAGACAAAGGCCTTCAAAAATGACTTCCTAATACCTAAATCTATATTCGATATCAACAGATTCCTTTTTTGTAGGAATGCTTGCTTTAATAAGCGTACTGAATAATTCATGCATTCTTTCAGGTGTCATAATAATTGTTACTCCCCACCTAATCTAACTGGGCACAATTAGTGTTGATCGACTGAAAAGCATTTCTCTTGATGTGTTTTCGGCCATCACAAGTGTTATAAGCCACTAACTGTAGCCATTACACCAGCAAACAGAAAAGTAAATAGTGCGGTGGGAAGGAAGAAGTCAGTGATACAGATCTCAATGAGAGCAACAAGACCCTGTGAAGTAATTCATTGTTCTGGCTGGCATCTTCCGCCGCTAAGGTAACATCCGGTCCGCACTTCTCCCACACATTAGTGAGGCTGAGTTGAAAATCCTCTGCATAATACTCATATATAGATATAAAGTAAGCATTTTGTATGAGTAGTTTGAGGATTTGATTAAACCTTTTATTTAGCCATCATGAGGTGTGTAAACATTTCCAAGTACACTCTCAGGTTATTTATTTATTAACAAGCCGGGAACAGTTATGAATGCATTACGTGATAAGCGCTTTTTCTTCGATGTCAATGAACTACGACCTATATCCGTTTTACGTCTTGGCATGATGGGTTAAAATCACTGACTGGACTATTATATATCGTGGTGATGCATGCGCAACAAATTCTTGTCAGACGTAATTTAAGAATGGCGAGGTGCACGAAACACAAATCCCCCTTCCGTCCACTCTTAACTTGACTGTGTATTTTGCGGAACGAAAAGTTCACAGGCGAAATGAAGAAAAGCCGAGTTGAACTTCCAGGGAAACTCCAAACACTACCACTCTTCTCTGAAGTCTTAACTCACCACGACTCGACAGTTTACTGCTGGCTATATCTGGGGTAATAGGCTCTCCCGCTAGCTAGGATGTAACTGGGGTGATAGGCTCGCCCCTAGATAGCTCGTGAACTGTCGCCTCAGTAATTGAATGGAGATTGTTGGGAGAAATGAAAACAAAAACACTTATAGTGGGCGATGTATTGAAGATAGAGATATGATCATGAGGACTCTTTTGTAGAACTTTTCATGCTGAACAATTCTTACACTCATAGTATATTGATATTTTTAACGGTTTGCCGAGCGTAAGCTTAAAAAGCGCACGGACGCCAGTTTTTTTTCGACTTTTTCACTGAGATCGTTACTGCTTGGCTTCCTTTGATCATAAATAAATTATTTACTACAGAAACCTTCCTCAAGATATCCTTTACAGAATTGCGATAACCACATCATAATCCATCCAGTGGTTCTCGAGATTACCCGTTACATCCAAGAATCGGGGATTTTGTTTTATACTATGTCGAGATTTCTGTATTTTTGTATTTATCACTCGTTTCATTTCTTTCTTTGGCCGGCTCGAGGAAAGAAACAGGAAAATTGACGCAGCTCAGGTGAGTGTGCTTGCATAGTACTCATATCCTCTCCATCAGACGCACAAATTCAACCCTCTGCACAGAGCATACAATACAAGGTCCCAGTTCAATCCTTGGCTGTACCAAGGAAATTAATTCTGGCCTGAGGGCTGGAATGGGGATACACTCAGCTCGTGAGTTAAAACTGAGGTGATTTATTTTTAAATATTGGTTTAACGTCCCTTTTAACTACTGCAGCTTTTGGAGACGCCAGGGTGCCGGAATTTTGTCCCGAAGGGGATCTTTAACGCGCCAGTAAATCTATTGACACGGCTCCCTCGCATTGCGCACCCTCAAATGCCAAATGACTACGCCAGGATTTGATCCTGCTACCTTGAGCATAACAGGAGGGAACATTACCGCTGCTCCATACAGCCGGTCAAAACTGAGAAGAGGTGGGTTCGATTCCAACCTCTGCTATTTTGGAAGTGGTTTTCCGTTGTTTCCCACTTCTACTCCAGGCAAATGCCAGGATAGTTTTTATTTAAGGTCATGGTCCGCTCCTTCTCAATCCTCGACGAAATTGCAAATACACACACTACTAGTCTACAGACAGCACTAAACACAGGTTATTGTGCAAATTCTACACTCACCCAAGAACATTAATTTTATTATTGTTATTGGTTTTACGTCTCTTTTAACTACTGTGGCTTTTAGAGACGCCGGGGTGGCGGAACTTTACCCCGAAGGGAACGTTTAACTTGCCAGTAAATCTGCTGACACGGCTCCGTCGCATTTGCGCACTATCAAATGCCAACTGACAGCGCCTGGATTCGATCCTGCAATCTTGAGCTCAGCAAGCGAGAACGTTACCACTGAGCCACGCAGCCAGTCATCATCCAAGTAAATGGGCCTAAATGAAAACGATGTCCAGACATAAAACAAAAAAACAGAGTTCATCCAAGTGAATTTGGAGGAAAGATACCATAACATACAAGTTTTTTTTTCGCGATCTGACCTACATGAGTGCCAAGTTTGAGTGAGATCGCCAGGTTAACACGTTCCTTGTTAATACTGAGAGCTCGAGTCCAAGTGTTGTGGTAACGGCCGGAACTCCCCAGCATTCCACGAGCACTGAGGAGAGGAATCTCCCGAGGAGAGCACGCAACAGGATCAACTCAATTGATGTGTAGCGCCATTAGCCTACTTGTTACCGTTTAACATAACAAGAGACTACTGTTAACTTTCTGCCATCATGTCGTAACCCGAAATCCGCTTTCTCATGGCTCTAGGCCCGTCCACTCATAGAGGCTCTAGGATAGGGTTGGGGTGCGGGTTAATGGTAACAGTTACATTTATTGTAACGAAGAGGTAATGGCGATGGAACCATGGCATTAACAAAAAAAAAAATCTTAGCATTTGACTGGCGTAGAAGTAAGGAACCACGGAAATTCACTTCCAGGATGGCAGAGGTGGGAATTGATTCCACCTCTTCCCAGTTTTGACTGGCTGCTTGGCTGCTGTGTCCTAGGCAGCAGGTTCAAATCCTGACGCAATCAGTTGGAATTTGAGGGTGCGCAAATGCGAGGGAGCCGTGCCAATAGATATACTGGCATTTTATCGCATGCCCCAGTAACTGAGATTAAATTGTGTTGACCGACTGAAAAGTAATATAAATTGTCGATAAGGCAACACTGGAAAAATGGCTTAAAAACTCTCTATACTAATTATTATTTTTATTTAGCTAATGGCGAAGTACACAATATATTATGTAACAATTACAAAATATCCCAATCTAATACAATCAACTGGGCACCTGGAAAATTATAAGTTGAAATCTAGGTTGTCCACCCTCTCTATAGTCTTTGTAGAGGCTTGCACATGATAGCATTGCCAAGATGTCGCTAAGCTCAAAATGATACAACAACCTAACTTAAGGCCTCTTCCCAATCCTAGTCACAATTACGATATAGTAATACACACACATATTTAGACATAATTAAGGCCCAGATAGTTATGTGTTTAAATATTGTTTTATTTAACTAAATATTTTCTATTTGTTTACATATTTTACCGTTTTTATAAATAAATTCATATTTTGGCGAATTTATTCATAAGTACATAATTAAAACCAATATAAAAATTGATGACTTGAGAATTGAACAAGTGAAACAATTTTGTTATTTCAGTAGTATAATCACAGAATACAATAGATGCTTTTTGGAAGTGAAGATAAGGATTACATTGGCAAAACAGGCATTTATGACTAAGAAAAACACTTTATCCAGCACACATATGAATATAGATGTAAGAAAATCCTTTGCAAAATCATTTGTATGGAGTACACTGCTCTATGGAAGTGAAAGTTGGAATCGGGGTGGATTGGAAATAAATCGACTTGAAGCTGCTGAAATGTGGATATGGCGGAAAATGACAAGAACGAGCTGGATGGAAAGAAAAACCAACCTGGAAGTCTTAAGGGCAGTCAAAGAAGAGAGGAGATTAATGAAGGAAACGGGAAAGAGAAAAATAAAATGTATTGGACATGTCATCACACAACACTTTCATCGTTAACATTCTTGAAGGGAAAATGCTGGGAAAGAAAGGAAGGACGAAGTATTTGGAAGACATCAAGAATAGAATGGGATGTTACAATTACACGGAACTGAAACAAACCACCAACGACAGAAGAGTGTGGTTGCATCGACAAGGCATTAGCCTTTAGAATATGAATGAATGGATATTTCCTATATTGGGTGTAATGTTGCACTCCTTAGATGACTGCTGCCCACATTTTCGACCCTTGGCAATCCCAGTAACCTGCTTCTCTGTTTCGTGAATGCATCCCTGTCTCTGTATAGTAGTAGTATTTCAAGACAGGAATTCTCCGGTCGTTAAGTATAACAGGGATGCTGGAATCAAGAGTCTCTTAAGCCTCCAATAGTCCTTACCTTGACAGGAAATTTTACTTGAAATTACAGTGGTCTGCGAAACTTGTGAGAATTGATAGAGTGCTATAAATGTTTTTGAAATGACATTTTCTTCTGCTCTTTAGAATGAAATTCAAAAAACGGCACATACATGATTTCGTATCGCGCATTTACAGGAAGTATTGTAGGATTCGGAAACTGAGGCAAGCTCCGGCCTGTTAAGCGGGAACATTTGTACTGTAGACAGGATTATCAATTACGCAAGCAGCTGGACGTTTCAACTATATTTCGAGTAACTGGGGGACAAAACTATGATACAAATTTAAGAACATATTTTGGAAACTTAATCATACATTTTCCACTTTTAAGCACATAAATAAGTACATATTTCTGAAAAGTTAAACACGTAACTATCCAGGCCCAGGACACCACAATAATACAGGTTATTATTTATTTATTTATTTATTTATTTAGCGTATGGCAACAAGTTAGATACATATATAGGCCTACAAGTAAAAATATACACAGACAAGAGACATGAGTAGGATATAAAGGGCGGTTCTGGGGCAGGGGCTAATGGGCAAGATGGCCGCCGCGCGTAACCGCCCAATGTTATTCTTATGGAGCGGTTAGTCATAGCTGGGGCAGGGGCTAATGGGCAACATGGCCGCCATGCCCTGAGACCGTTAATTACGTCACAGGGAGAGGTCGGCCGTGTAGTTGTTAAATGGAATATTTATTATTATTATTATTATTATTATTATTATTATTAGGTAATTATTGATTGATCGTGTACAATCAAGACCAGCCTTATATTGTCCAGTTTTTGGGTTAGTGGCTAGCATTCTTAGCGGTCATTTCTGAGGTTCGAATCCCCGGCTCTGCCAAGAAATTTAATTTCTGGTCTCAAGAGTGGAACGGGGTACACTCAGCCCTGTGAGGCAAAACTGACAGGAGCTGGCTGGCTTTTGATTCATACTGCAGCCATTCTGCCTAACGCAATTTCAACTAACCTAACCTAACTTCACCTAACCTAACCTAACCAAACTTCAAAGTCAGAGCAAAAAAAAGTAAGAGCAAATGAGAGAGCACACATAATAAACTAAGTTATAACCTAACCTAACCTAACCTTACCTAACCTAACCTAACCTAACTTCAAAGTCAGAGCAAATATGAGAGCAAATGTAAGAGCACACATAATAAACTAAGTTATAACCTAACCTAACCTAACCTAACTTAACCTAACTTAACCTAACCTAACCTAAAAGTGCGAGAAAAAAAATGTGAGCAAAAAGTGTGAGCAAAAAAGTAAGAGCAAATGTGAGAGCACAAATAATAAACTTAGTTATAACCTAACCTAACCTAACCTAACCTAACCCACAGAAACCTCATTTAAAGATTTTAGATTTTGCATTTTAACATTTTACATTTTAACATTTTAGATTTTAGATTTTTTCATTTTATATTTTTTAGGTTTTACATTTTACATTTTTGATTTTTTGTATTTTAGTTTTTAGTTTTTTTTTAGATTTTACATTTTAAATTTAAGATTTTTTGATTTTAGATTTTACATTTTACATTTTCCGAAAAGAGTAAACTACAAGGTCACATACCTAACCTCACTAAACCTAACTATACCAAACCTAACTTAAGCTAATCCAAAGGCTAATGCACATACACAAAGTATATAAGTGCTCATGCAACTATCCTTATGCTAGTCTTATAGGCTACTGTACAACAAGATCACTACCCCAACCGAGTATTTTTTTCTTTCATTTTGTTGTTTACGCATTTGTCAATTTTCTAATTTCCCATTTTCAGTTTTTTTAATGTTAATTTTAAGTTTTACAATTTCATAATATGGAAACAGGGAATTTGCATTTTGTTGTTTACACATTAGTCAATTTTCCAATTTTCCATTTTCAGTTTTTTTATGACAGTTTTAGGTTTTTCAATTTCATAATATGGAAACATGGATTTTGCATTTTATTGTTTACACATTTATTAATTTCACAATTTCCCATTTACAGTTTTTAAAATGTCAGTTTAAAGTTTTTCAATATCATGATATAGAAACATGGATTTTCCAATTTGTTGTTGTACATTTGTCAATTTACGAAATTCCCATTTACAGTTTTTAAAATTTCAGTTTAATGCTTTTTCTATTTTGTCAATATGGAAACATGGATTTTCCAATTTATGTTTTACATGTTCATTTTGCATTAGGAGTGGAGAGAGGTGGGTAGTAATTAAAAATGTACAAGCAGTGTCCATACAATATTTTTTATTTTAAATACATGTACACTATTTACACATAATACATTTTTATATATATATATTCTTTTTTGTTATAAATTGTACAGTTGTTTTTATTTTGTTTTCTATTTATATTTATTTTTTGATTATGATTACTATTTTATTTTATTTTTGTAGTGTTATTGTTTTATTTCCTAAATTGTTTTATGTATTTGCTAGTTGCAGGCAGAAGATTTTGATATTCATAACTTAACTCTTTAAGCATGGTCAATGATTGAGTAATGACCATAGGCATGTGTACCTATACCATTAGCATCAATCACTCTTTTATCATCACTAGGACACAAAGCAATTTTGTTTAGTCTTATAGATGATATGTCATGTTGTTTAGAAGTGATAATGTTCATTGGTATTCTTTTTACATTGTTTTTCATGACACAATCCTTATAATCTTGAAAGCTTATACAATTTTTGACAACACCTCTGTTAATACCTTTAATCTTTTTGATTTCTTTACCATTTATGTCTAAAGCGTACATTTTAGCTCTAAGTCCAACAAATGCTTTTATAATTTGTCCACAAGCCTCGTCTTTAAATTTCCCCAACGTTTTCTTGTTTGATGTAGAGTAACATATGTGATTAGTAGGATAATCTGATGTGTCCAGGTGTTCTAGGAAATCCAACTTGTCTTGATATACATCTGGGGTGTTAACCAAATAAATGAACGAGTCGGTATCCATATACATGAGTTTAAGATTGTCCATTCCATAATAGGGTAGCAGGACATCATAGTGGTGGGAATACATTAAAGTTTTTGAAATATCCAGTATACACATTCCAATATATATAGGCTTATTGAATACAATGTTACGTTTAGCCATGTGGAAAGCAGCTAGGTTGGGACCATAAATTGTTCTGTCGATGAATGTTGGTTTAGCTATTAGCTTTTCTGCCTTTTTGCTGTCAGTCACAAGACGTATGTCTATTCTTTTACGGATATTTTCCATTGTTTTCCCAAAAATGGCATTGTTGAATAATTTGTACAGATTTTTCTCAAAATCATTTCTGGCTTGTTTTCGAAGGTTGTTATTAAAATCAACGTATGCCTTTAACCAGGGTCTTTGTTTAAACTTTAACACACGATGAATTTTTATCAATTTTATTCCATGATCTAAAGCCTGTTTTAATGCCATGTAGTGAACAACATATCGCCTTCGATTTCCAAGATGAGGAATTAGTTTTTTCAGAGACGAATCCTTAGGTTGTGTACACTCTGGTAGGAAAGGTAAATCGTTGTGTAGATCATGAAGGTCAGATGGGTAATCAACATCAACGTCTAGAATGTATCCCACAGGATCGTCTTCCTTTAGTTTTTCTAGATCAACAGTATCTGGAGAAACCCACTGAAATCCACCATAAGGAAGGGAGTGGCACATAGCCCACCCGTATTGGTTGTTGGCATCATCATAGGTAATAAACTGCGATGGTTTCTCAGAATCATAGGTTTCCATGTATTTATTGTTAGCTTCAGCATACCGATGAGACACCTGGCATATGCCTCCACGTATTCCAGACTCGATTAAAAGAATCTGATCGTAATCCTGTAGCAATTCCAGTTCAATGCCTGTGTAAAGGAGCATTGCCTCGAAACTTAAACCAGGCGAAGTAAAGAAGTGTGCAGCATCCACTCGGTGTGTTTCTAGTGTTTTGTTTCTAAACGTTTCAAAGCTGTCTGCAAGAAGGAGTACATCTGATGTTAGGTAGAGGTCACTATATTCCCCTAGAGTTTTAATGTTGAACTGATTCCAGACATTTTTGGCATGTTCATAGTCTTCTTGACTAACATCTTCTTGACTTAATTTGTTAAAGAATGCCTCTTTTGGAGGTAAACACGTTTCACTTAACTTTTCCCATGAGTCAATGTAGTCATAACAAAATACCCCTTTACGAGTCATGAGCATTGCATTTTCTTTTCCAAAGTACTTGTCTGTTTCAGGGTATGATGTTAAGTTGGAAACTAAGTTTTCCAAACTACTCGGCATTAACCGAAACGTATCCACAAATCTAAGCTTAACATTTCCTACATATTTGGTAAAGGAAATGTACTTTTCTTTGGAGTTAGCGATAACATCCACTCTCTCAGTAGTACACCCCAATTGCTTTACAATGAAATTTGCGTCGTAGCCACTCATATTATGTAGAAACACAGGAACGGGGTTTCGTGTTTTACACCTCAAATTACAGTTATTGTGAGCACTTCCACGGTATTCCCCTGTAATATGGCAGTGGTCTCGAACTTTCCAGTCCTGTTGGGTAAATGGTTTTTGACACAAATAACAGGTTTCAGAACATTGGAACTCTGCTTCTTGAGCCTGAGTTAAGGCCTTTGGAACATTTAAGCTGTAAAGGCGATCAATTTCATTAGCTATTGAGATCAAACAGTCCATAAACTTTTCTGCAGCGTCAGGCCCACGATAAATAACAGGTTGGCTTGAAAGATTTGTCTTTATGTGTTCCACAGCAGGTGAGGGTTTAACGTATATACCAAAGCTCATAGGAACATGACTCTGGTATGGCACTGTATAACTTGCCTCAGGATTAGGTAGACATGTTTGATAGGGTAACAGTATACTTTCAAAATCAGCATAGATAACGTAAGGTATTCTCAGCATTTTTTCAACATTTAAGAATTTGACAATGGGGTTTTTAATAGGCATTTCAACCCTAGCAATGTCATGCTGGACACACAAAGCTCTATGTTCTTTCATTTTTTCCATTCCTTGTCGTCCATATCGATTATCAAAGTGTGTAAAACACCGTTTACACGTATATATTTTATGTTCATGGCGGGTAATCTGATGTCTTACTAGTTTATCAAAATCTTTGATAAAGACGTAGTGGTTCTGGCCGAATGATGAACTTAGCAAAAGGAGGTCGCGATGGTCTTGCAGCTCTTGATCCACAACCTTCAGAGGGAACAATTTCTTGTCTTGTTCCAATCCAAATACATTAATGGATATATCGTTGGCTTTTTCAAATTTGGGAATGTCAGCTAGCGACGTAGGAAATGATATTACTGAAAAATCATACTTGTTTTCCAGATCCTTGTATTTACTAACGCGTTTAGCATCAGTTTTAACCAGTTTTGCTAAAATGGCATACATAAAACACCTCTCGTCCTTAAAGTTTTGAGGATTAACGCAGGCTTTTCTTGCTTGTATAGCTGCTGGTAATGGAATATATGTGCTACCACGCAAGGGATTGTACTTATTTATTTTCAATCGTACTCCTTCCACTGCTAACAAAGCCCAATTACTGCCTTTTAGCTCAGATTCTTCCATTTCCGTAGTTAACTTTGTAAATTGTGTTTCCAAGAAACTACTTAAGTCCGTTTCCAAAAATAGGGCCTGATTTCGTGTTTTAAAAGCACGATCTGTAATTTCATTGGTAGATGTATGAATGAATCTACATTCAGCCACAAGATTAACTTTTATCGACTTGTGCATTGCTAGTTCTTTCTGCATAGCTTGTATTATTTGCTGTTTGGACTCTTTAAGGTATGAATTTAAATCCCTACACGTATCACAACGAATGAAATAGGATTTAAGTCGACCTTCAAAAGATGTCTCATATTCAATAAGTCCATTTTTGTCAGGGACCAATGACAGTAGGTAATGTTTTGTAGGCTCTGCTTTTTGTCTTTTAGCTGCCGACACAACATTACAACATTCTTCATGCCGACGTCCATTGTACACATTGTTGAATGTACTACCACAGGTCTTGCACTCATGGAATTCACCACACGATACTTCATGTCGCTTCCTATGATAGTCTCGGAGAAAAGTCTTCCCACACTCTTTACACATATAGCTAGGAATGGCTTCTTCCATTATGAATGTTGATTTCTGCAAACAGCTGCTTACTGCGTATCACAAGGCTAGAGGTTGGTCAGTGAGACGGTCTTTCACGATGTGAACACCGTGAGAGGTAGTAGTCAACTGGTGATATTCTTGTGAAGGGTCCTCTAATATACCCCTAGTCTAGACCAACAGCTCTTTACAGCGTATGACAAGGCTGTATACTGGATAGTGAGACGGTCTTTCACGATGTGAACACTGTAACAAGTAGTAGTCAACTGATTATATACTTGCTAAGGGTTCTCTAATATACAATAGTCAAGACCAACAGCTACTTACTGAGTAGTACAAGGCTGTACAATAGTTGTTTTAACAGTTTTTCACGATGTGGTCACTGTGAATGGTGGTAGTCAACTGATGATATTCTTGATAAGGGTCCTCTAATGTACCCTGGTTAAGGGTAACAGCTGCTCACTGCTTATGACAAGGCTAAAGACTGGTTGCTTCAACGGTCTTTCACAATGTAAACACTGTGACAGGTAGTAGTCAACTGAAAATATTCTTATGGCCTACTCAAGGTTATCAGGTACTTACTGCATATCAAAAGGCTGTACACTCATGTGTGTTAGGCACTCTTTCTTGCTAAGGACCCCAATATTCCCTACACAAGGCTATACATGTTAGTTCTAAACACTTAGTGATTAATTGTATATTCAATTTTTGTACAAAGCTTATACAAGCACGTTTTTATGAGGTAAAACTTTGTTAAATAGCTGCATGCGACACGCAAAGTATGTTGCCGCTATCTAGCGGTGACTATGAGAACTACTTGAACGACCAGCATGCTACCTAGCGCTCCATTTCAACACTCGCTCACTGAACGATCAGCATGCTATCTAGCGGTCGATAGCAATACTCCTCAACTACCAGCCTGCTATCTATTGGTCAATATGACAACTCACTCAACTACCAACATGCTACATGGCTCTTTTGGTCAGTTTTTTTGTTGGCTTTTTTTGGTCAGTTTTTGTTGGCTTTTTTTGTTGGTCTTTGTTGGCCTTTGTTGGCTTTTGTTGGCTTTTGTTGGCTTTTTTGTTGGCTTTTGTTGGCTTTTGTTGGCTTTTGTATTAGCTCTTTCATATTTGCTCTTGCTTGTGGGGGCTTATTATTTGGTCTTGGAAAGTATGTCAGTCCTTTTTTATGGCTGCAAAATGCTTACAGCCATGTTTGTAAGCAGCAACAACAACAACAACAACACACAAAATTCACAAAAAAAATCCAAAGTACTCTAAGGTTTATCAATGACTCTCAACTCTTACACTTACCTCTATCCCATCCCTAGTCAAAAAAGTAGTGTATTTTTCAAATTTTTCAAAAAAATATTTGGAAAGTAGGCTATATCATTAAACTAAAAATCCTGAAAAGACATATGTTAACTCCAACACTTACCTCTATACCACTCTCAGTCCAAAAATAGTGTATTTTTCAAATTTTCCAAAACATATTTCCATAATCGGTTATATTTCCAAAATTAAAAAGTTTACAAAAACGTTTGTTTGACATAAACGAATGGCCTTTGTCCCCCTCTACCGTCGTACCAAGTCACAGGTCTCTAGGACAACAAACATAAAAATTTGAAAATGGACTTATATTTCCAAAATTAGGAATTTTACAAGAACGTTTGTCTGTCGTAAATCAGTGGTCTTTACACTCTCTATCAGTAAACTAAGTCTCAGGTCTCTAGAACAACAAAAATAAAATTTTAATAATAGGCTATATTTCCAAAATTAGAAATTTCACAAAAACGTTTGTCTGACGTAAATCAATGGTCTTTACCCCCTCTATACCCATACCAAGTCTCAGGTCTCCAGGTCAACAAAAATAATATTTTAAAAATGGGCAATATTTCCAAAATTAGGATTTCTACAAAAAAGTTTGTTTCACATAAATCAATGGCCTTTACCCCCTCTATCCCCGTACCAAGTCTCAGGTCTCGAGGACATGAGAAAATTAATTTTGAAAAATGGTCACTATTTTGGAAACTAGGAATTTTACAAAAAAGTTTGTTTGACATAAATGAAAGGTCCCTATCCCCTATACATGCAAACCAAGTCCCAGGTCTGTATGACGAAAATGAAAAATGTTCAATTTGGAAAGTAGGCGATTTTTCATAAAACAAAACATTCTAAAAAGTGTTCTATGGGCATAAAAGAATGGTCTCTATGTCCTTTATTTTTTATAATAAAACTTTTTTATTTTTTGAATTTTTTTGAAAAAAGTTCAATTTTGAAATTTTTATATTTTGGAAACTAACAAGTTTACAAAAAAGTTTGTTTGACATAAATAAATGGCCCTGACCCCCTCTACCAACAGAATAAATTTCAAGTCTCTAGGACTAAAACTGTGCAGTAGTGGAGTAGTGGCGCTTCTGCTTCACCCATTTTAACTTGTACAGTCTGGTACAAATAAAATGGGTGGGTTAGAAGCGCCACTACTCCACTACTGCACAGTTTTAGTCCTAGAGACTTGAAATTTATTCTGTTGGTAGATTGGGTCAGGGCCATTTATTTATGTCAAACAAACTTTTTTGTAAACTTGTTAGTTTCCAAAATATAAAAATTTCAAAATTGAACTTTTTTCAAAAAAATTCAAAAAATAAAAAAGTTTTATTATAAAAAATAAAGGACATAGAGACCATTCTTTTATGCCCATAGAACACCTTTTAGAATGTTTGGTTTTATGAAAAATCGCCTACTTTCCAAATTGAACATTTTTCATTTTCGTCATACAGACCTGGGACTTGGTTTGCATGTATAGGGGATAGGGACCTTTCATTTATGTCAAACAAACTTTTTTGTAAAATTCCTAGTTTCCAAAATAGTGACCATTTTTCAAAATTAATTTTCTTTTGTCCTCGAGACCTGAGACTTGGTACGGGGATAGAGGGGGTAAAGGCCATTGATTTATGTGAAACAAACTTTTTTGTAGAAATCCTAATTTTGGAAATATTGCCCATTTTTAAAATATTATTTTTGTTGACCTGGAGACCTGAGACTTGGTATGGGTATAGAGGGGGTAAAGACCATTGATTTACGTCAGACAAACGTTTTTGTGAAATTTCTAATTTTGGAAATATAGCCTATTATTAAAATTTTATTTTTGTTGTTCTAGAGACCTGAGACTTAGTTTACTGATAGAGAGTGTAAAGACCACTGATTTACGACAGACAAACGTTTTTGTAAAATTCCTAATTTTGGAAATATAAGTCCATTTTCAAATTTTTATGTTTGTTGTCCTAGAGACCTGTGACTTGGTACGACGGTAGAGGGGGACAAAGGCCATTCGTTTATGTCAAACAAACGTTTTTGTAAACTTTTTAATTTTGGAAATATAACCGATTATGGAAATATGTTTTGGAAAATTTGAAAAATACACTATTTTTGGACTGAGAGTGGTATAGAGGTAAGTGTTGGAGTTAACATATGTCTTTTCAGGATTTTTAGTTTAATGATATAGCCTACTTTCCAAATATTTTTTTGAAAAATTTGAAAAATACACTACTTTTTTGACTAGGGATGGGATAGAGGTAAGTGTAAGAGTTGAGAGTCATTGATAAACCTTAGAGTACTTTGGATTTTTTTTGTGAATTTTGTGTGTTGTTGTTGTTGTTGTTGCTGCTTACAAACATGGCTGTAAGCATTTTGCAGCCATAAAAAAGGACTGACATACTTTCCAAGACCAAATAATAAGCCCCCACAAGCAAGAGCAAATATGAAAGAGCTAATACAAAAGCCAACAAAAGCCAACAAAAGCCAACAAAAAAGCCAACAAAAGCCAACAAAAGCCAACAAAGGCCAACAAAGACCAACAAAAAAAGCCAACAAAAACTGACCAAAAAAAGCCAACAAAAAAACTGACCAAAAGAGCCATGTAGCATGTTGGTAGTTGAGTGAGTTGTCATATTGACCAATAGATAGCAGGCTGGTAGTTGAGGAGTATTGCTATCGACCGCTAGATAGCATGCTGATCGTTCAGTGAGCGAGTGTTGAAATGGAGCGCTAGGTAGCATGCTGGTCGTTCAAGTAGTTCTCATAGTCACCGCTAGATAGCGGCAACATACTTTGCGTGTCGCATGCAGCTATTTAACAAAGTTTTACCTCATAAAAACGTGCTTGTATAAGCTTTGTACAAAAATTGAATATACAATTAATCACTAAGTGTTCAGAACTAACATGTATAGCCTTGTGTAGGGAATATTGGGGTCCTTAGCAAGAAAGAGTGCCTAACACACATGAGTGTACAGCCTTTTGATATGCAGTAAGTACCTGATAACCTTGAGTAGGCCATAAGAATATTTTCAGTTGACTACTACCTGTCACAGTGTTTACATTGTGAAAGACCGTTGAAGCAACCAGTCTTTAGCCTTGTCATAAGCAGTGAGCAGCTGTTACCCTTAACCAGGGTACATTAGAGGACCCTTATCAAGAATATCATCAGTTGACTACCACCATTCACAGTGACCACATCGTGAAAAACTGTTAAAACAACTATTGTACAGCCTTGTACTACTCAGTAAGTAGCTGTTGGTCTTGACTATTGTATATTAGAGAACCCTTAGCAAGTATATAATCAGTTGACTACTACTTGTTACA
The DNA here is from genome assembly GCA_946902985.2 of Meconema thalassinum. Classification (NCBI taxonomy): domain Eukaryota; kingdom Metazoa; phylum Arthropoda; class Insecta; order Orthoptera; family Tettigoniidae; genus Meconema; species Meconema thalassinum. Next base: position 173,858,839 of record OX336394.1, on the reverse strand, counting down.
GTGTTCACATCGTGAAAGACCGTCTCACTATCCAGTATACAGCCTTGTCATACGCTGTAAAGAGCTGTTGGTCTAGACTAGGGGTATATTAGAGGACCCTTCACAAGAATATCACCAGTTGACTACTACCTCTCACGGTGTTCACATCGTGAAAGACCGTCTCACTGACCAACCTCTAGCCTTGTGATACGCAGTAAGCAGCTGTTTGCAGAAATCAACATTCATAATGGAAGAAGCCATTCCTAGCTATATGTGTAAAGAGTGTGGGAAGACTTTTCTTCGAGACTATCATAGGAAGCGACATGAAGTATCGTGTGGTGAATTCCATGAGTGCAAGACCTGTGGTAGTACATTCAACAATGTGTACAATGGACGTCGGCATGAAGAATGTTGTAATGTTGTGTCGGCAGCTAAAAGACAAAAAGCAGAGCCTACAAAACATTACCTACTGTCATTGGTCCCTGACAAAAATGGACTTATTGAATATGAGACATCTTTTGAAGGTCGACTTAAATCCTATTTCATTCGTTGTGATACGTGTAGGGATTTAAATTCATACCTTAAAGAGTCCAAACAGCAAATAATACAAGCTATGCAGAAAGAACTAGCAATGCACAAGTCGATAAAAGTTAATCTTGTGGCTGAATGTAGATTCATTCATACATCTACCAATGAAATTACAGATCGTGCTTTTAAAACACGAAATCAGGCCCTATTTTTGGAAACGGACTTAAGTAGTTTCTTGGAAACACAATTTACAAAGTTAACTACGGAAATGGAAGAATCTGAGCTAAAAGGCAGTAATTGGGCTTTGTTAGCAGTGGAAGGAGTACGATTGAAAATAAATAAGTACAATCCCTTGCGTGGTAGCACATATATTCCATTACCAGCAGCTATACAAGCAAGAAAAGCCTGCGTTAATCCTCAAAACTTTAAGGACGAGAGGTGTTTTATGTATGCCATTTTAGCAAAACTGGTTAAAACTGATGCTAAACGCGTTAGTAAATACAAGGATCTGGAAAACAAGTATGATTTTTCAGTAATATCATTTCCTACATCGCTAGCTGACATTCCCAAATTTGAAAAAGCCAACGATATATCCATTAATGTATTTGGATTGGAACAAGACAAGAAATTGTTCCCTCTGAAGGTTGTGGATCAAGAGCTGCAAGACCATCGCGACCTCCTTTTGCTAAGTTCATCATCCGGCCAGAACCACTACGTCTTTATCAAAGATTTTGATAAACTAGTAAGACATCAGATTACCCGCCATGAACATAAAATATATACGTGTAAACGGTGTTTTACACACTTTGATAATCGATATGGACAACAAGGAATGGAAAAAATGAAAGAACATAGAGCTTTGTGTGTCCAGCATGACATTGCTAGGGTTGAAATGCCTATTAAAAACCCCATTGTCAAATTCTTAAATGTTGAAAAAATGCTGAGAATACCTTACGTTATCTATGCTGATTTTGAAAGTATACTGTTACCCTATCAAACATGTCTACCTAATCCTGAGGCAAGTTATACAGTGCCATACCAGAGTCATGTTCCTATGAGCTTTGGTATATACGTTAAACCCTCACCTGCTGTGGAACACATAAAGACAAATCTTTCAAGCCAACCTGTTATTTATCGTGGGCCTGACGCTGCAGAAAAGTTTATGGACTGTTTGATCTCAATAGCTAATGAAATTGATCGCCTTTACAGCTTAAATGTTCCAAAGGCCTTAACTCAGGCTCAAGAAGCAGAGTTCCAATGTTCTGAAACCTGTTATTTGTGTCAAAAACCATTTACCCAACAGGACTGGAAAGTTCGAGACCACTGCCATATTACAGGGGAATACCGTGGAAGTGCTCACAATAACTGTAATTTGAGGTGTAAAACACGAAACCCCGTTCCTGTGTTTCTACATAATATGAGTGGCTACGACGCAAATTTCATTGTAAAGCAATTGGGGTGTACTACTGAGAGAGTGGATGTTATCGCTAACTCCAAAGAAAAGTACATTTCCTTTACCAAATATGTAGGAAATGTTAAGCTTAGATTTGTGGATACGTTTCGGTTAATGCCGAGTAGTTTGGAAAACTTAGTTTCCAACTTAACATCATACCCTGAAACAGACAAGTACTTTGGAAAAGAAAATGCAATGCTCATGACTCGTAAAGGGGTATTTTGTTATGACTACATTGACTCATGGGAAAAGTTAAGTGAAACGTGTTTACCTCCAAAAGAGGCATTCTTTAACAAATTAAGTCAAGAAGATGTTAGTCAAGAAGACTATGAACATGCCAAAAATGTCTGGAATCAGTTCAACATTAAAACTCTAGGGGAATATAGTGACCTCTACCTAACATCAGATGTACTCCTTCTTGCAGACAGCTTTGAAACGTTTAGAAACAAAACACTAGAAACACACCGAGTGGATGCTGCACACTTCTTTACTTCGCCTGGTTTAAGTTTCGAGGCAATGCTCCTTTACACAGGCATTGAACTGGAATTGCTACAGGATTACGATCAGATTCTTTTAATCGAGTCTGGAATACGTGGAGGCATATGCCAGGTGTCTCATCGGTATGCTGAAGCTAACAATAAATACATGGAAACCTATGATTCTGAGAAACCATCGCAGTTTATTACCTATGATGATGCCAACAACCAATACGGGTGGGCTATGTGCCACTCCCTTCCTTATGGTGGATTTCAGTGGGTTTCTCCAGATACTGTTGATCTAGAAAAACTAAAGGAAGACGATCCTGTGGGATACATTCTAGACGTTGATGTTGATTACCCATCTGACCTTCATGATCTACACAACGATTTACCTTTCCTACCAGAGTGTACACAACCTAAGGATTCGTCTCTGAAAAAACTAATTCCTCATCTTGGAAATCGAAGGCGATATGTTGTTCACTACATGGCATTAAAACAGGCTTTAGATCATGGAATAAAATTGATAAAAATTCATCGTGTGTTAAAGTTTAAACAAAGACCCTGGTTAAAGGCATACGTTGATTTTAATAACAACCTTCGAAAACAAGCCAGAAATGATTTTGAGAAAAATCTGTACAAATTATTCAACAATGCCATTTTTGGGAAAACAATGGAAAATATCCGTAAAAGAATAGACATACGTCTTGTGACTGACAGCAAAAAGGCAGAAAAGCTAATAGCTAAACCAACATTCATCGACAGAACAATTTATGGTCCCAACCTAGCTGCTTTCCACATGGCTAAACGTAACATTGTATTCAATAAGGCTATATATATTGGAATGTGTATACTGGATATTTCAAAAACTTTAATGTATTCCCACCACTATGATGTCCTGCTACCCTATTATGGAATGGACAATCTTAAACTCATGTATATGGATACTGACTCGTTCATTTATTTGGTTAACACCCCAGATGTATATCAAGACAAGTTGGATTTCCTAGAACACCTGGACACATCAGATTATCCTACTAATCACATATGTTACTCTACATCAAACAAGAAAACGTTGGGGAAATTTAAAGACGAGGCTTGTGGACAAATTATAAAAGCATTTGTTGGACTTAGAGCTAAAATGTACGCTTTAGACATAAATGGTAAAGAAATCAAAAAGATTAAAGGTATTAACAGAGGTGTTGTCAAAAATTGTATAAGCTTTCAAGATTATAAGGATTGTGTCATGAAAAACAATGTAAAAAGAATACCAATGAACATTATCACTTCTAAACAACATGACATATCATCTATAAGACTAAACAAAATTGCTTTTTGTCCTAGTGATGATAAAAGAGTGATTGATGCTAATGGTATAGGTACACATGCCTATGGTCATTACTCAATCATTGACCATGCTTAAAGAGTTAAGTTATGAATATCAAAATCTTCTGCCTGCAACTAGCAAATACATAAAACAATTTAGGAAATAAAACAATAACACTACAAAAATAAAATAAAATAGTAATCATAATCAAAAAATAAATATAAATAGAAAACAAAATAAAAACAACTGTACAATTTATAACAAAAAAGAATATATATATATGTACATGTATTTAAAATAAAAAATATTGTATGGACACTGCTTGTACATTTTTAATTACTACCCACCTCTCTCCACTCCTAATGCAAAATGAACATGTAAAACACAAATTGGAAAATCCATGTTTCCATATTGACAAAATAGAAAAAGCATTAAACTGAAATTTTAAAAACTGTAAATGGGAATTTCGTAAATTGACAAATGTACAACAACAAATTGGAAAATCCATGTTTCTATATCATGATATTGAAAAACTTTAAACTGACATTTTAAAAACTGTAAATGGGAAATTGTGAAATTAATAAATGTGTAAACAATAAAATGCAAAATCCATGTTTCCATATTATGAAATTGAAAAACCTAAAACTGTCATAAAAAAACTGAAAATGGAAAATTGGAAAATTGACTAATGTGTAAACAACAAAATGCAAATTCCATGTTTCCATATTATGAAATTGTAAAACTTAAAATTAACATTAAAAAAACTGAAAATGGGAAATTAGAAAATTGACAAATGCGTAAACAACAAAATGAAAGAAAAAAATACTCGGTTGGGGTAGTGATCTTGTTGTACAGTAGCCTATAAGACTAGCATAAGGATAGTTGCATGAGCACTTATATACTTTGTGTATGTGCATTAGCCTTTGGATTAGCTTAAGTTAGGTTTGGTATAGTTAGGTTTAGTGAGGTTAGGTATGTGACCTTGTAGTTTACTCTTTTCGGAAAATGTAAAATGTAAAATCTAAAATCAAAAAATCTTAAATTTAAAATGTAAAATCTAAAAAAAACTAAAAACTAAAATACAAAAAATCAAAAATGTAAAATGTAAAACCTAAAAAATATAAAATGAAAAAATCTAAAATCTAAAATGTTAAAATGTAAAATGTTAAAATGCAAAATCTAAAATCTTTAAATGAGGTTTCTGTGGGTTAGGTTAGGTTAGGTTAGGTTAGGTTATAACTAAGTTTATTATTTGTGCTCTCACATTTGCTCTTACTTTTTTGCTCACACTTTTTGCTCACATTTTTTTTCTCGCACTTTTAGGTTAGGTTAGGTTAAGTTAGGTTAAGTTAGGTTAGGTTAGGTTAGGTTATAACTTAGTTTATTATGTGTGCTCTTACATTTGCTCTCATATTTGCTCTGACTTTGAAGTTAGGTTAGGTTAGGTTAGGTAAGGTTAGGTTAGGTTAGGTTATAACTTAGTTTATTATGTGTGCTCTCTCATTTGCTCTTACTTTTTTTTTGCTCTGACTTTGAAGTTTGGTTAGGTTAGGTTAGGTGAAGTTAGGTTAGGTTAGTTGAAATTGGGTTAGGCAGAATGGCTGCAGTATGAATCAAAAGCCAGCCAGCTCCTGTCAGTTTTGCCTCACAAGGCTGAGTGTACCCCGTTCCACTCTTGAGACCAGAAATTAAATTTCTTGGCAGAGCCGGGGATTCGAACCTCAGAAATGACCGCTAAGAATGCTAGCCACTAACCCAAAAACTGGACAATATAAGGCTGGTCTTGATTGTACACGATCAATCAATAATTACCTAATAATAATAATAATAATAATAATAATAATAATAATAAATATTCCATTTAACAACTACACGGCCGACCTCTCCCTGTGACGTAATTAACGGTCTCAGGGCATGGCGGCCATGTTGCCCATTAGCCCCTGCCCCAGCTATGACTAACCGCTCCATAAGAATAACATTGGGCGGTTACGCGCGGCGGCCATCTTGCTCATTAGCCCCTGCCCCAGAACCGCCCTTTATATCCTACTGACATGTTTCCCTGGAGCAAGCTTTAATTATATTGCAATGTCCAGATGGGTGATCCACTGTATGGCTTCCTCTGTTGGTTCCAGAAAGTCATTTGGGCTACTTGTATAGGTACGGCGCACACATTCACTTACAATATGGGGGATTGTTTGTTGAGAGGCACCACAGTCGCACTCCGGTGTTTTTTTAGTGTTTGGCTTTTAGTGCCGGGAGTGTCCGAGGACATGTTCGGCTCGACAGTTTTTGTAGCTGCTTCGAGGCGGACACCCAATGGGTGAGCTACACGTACCGTCGCGTGTGGAGTGTTGTCTGGGGAGGAAAGTTTGAATGTAAGGACGAGGAGTTGGTAGGTAGTGGATGTGGCCTATAGTTAGGGACCAACCCCGGCATTTGCCTGGAAGGAAGATGGGTAACCACAGAAGACCATCTTCAAGGTTGTCGGCGGGGGGATTCGAACCTCCTTGCCTCCCGGATGTGAGCGACTGCCAGCAGTCATGCCGTAACGACCACGGCTAACTCACCCGGTACTCTGGTGATGTAATTTATTTCCACTTATAAAGGACGTCCCTACATCGTCCATGATTTTTTCTCAACCGATTCAGTGTGGTCCAGAGCTTACGCGGTAGATGATGTCCACTAGGAAGATGTTTACCAGAAAAGATGTTGTGTAGGGAACTGACTGTGGCAACTTTCCAGCGACTTCTCCATTCTTCTAAAGGGTAGAAATTCACATAGGCCAAAACGATGGATGAAGTGACTTGTGCCTTGGTATCTTGAAAGAGGGAATATCATCCAGAACAGGCAATTGAGGGTTCATTTCAATCTTCCTTTACTATCGTATCAGAGCATTTGATCTTCTTAGAGACAAATCTTACACACACAAAAATACATGGGCGTGAATGACCATGATGTTGCAAGCCTCTATGAACAGAGGAAAAGTACTTAAGAATGATTTGCGGGGCCAATCAAAATTAATCTCTTATTGATTGCTGCACTTATTTTTGTTTGTAATTGATGACAATTTAATATCCTGCTTCAAGGAGCTAATTGCTGTAAATCATCTCAGATGTACTTTCTATTTCATGTTCCTCGTCTTCATTTCTCCCATGTGGTACCACCCACTCCAATTTGCCAGCGATGACCCCAAATTTCTACCAACATGAAGAGCGAAAGTCTTTGTGTGTCCTAGGAGATGACTCAATGTCAAGCTAGATGACCACACGTCCGATCTATGTGATCATAGCTGGAGAATACTGACGACATATTCTGAGAATACGTGGGCAGTGGAACTTGTCAGACTGCAACAACAAGAAGCTATGTCTATTACTGAAATGAATAGAATCACCCAAGTCACCTTAAATATTACCTTGGAAAACAGAAGGAAGGATAAATAAATAAATAGATAAATAAATTAATAAATGTATAAATAAATAAATAAATAAATAAATAAATGAACAAATAAATAAATCACAACAAGAAGTTCCGTGACGAACTAAGAGCATACTTTTCTTAAAATGCCAATGATTAATCTATATGGATCTATCTAGGATAATGACGAAATTAAGTTGGTAATATCGAAATTTCTAATTAGTTCGAAATGTTCTTGGCATAATGTAGCCTAATAGAGTACTACAGTTGGCAGCCCCGGTGACTGAATACATTGTTAGTTCCATCTCTTAAGGTAAAGAATACAATATTTGGTTGAAGTCCAATGGATAGCATGGACGTTACATGCAGTTAGACATTGGATCTATCAGCACGCGTAAAATCATGTTGGCAACAATGTCATGCATTCGTTGGTCAGAAATAATCTGAAATATTATGATCTCTTCTTGTGCCAATTTTGGATGAAATCCATTTGTTAGTATAGAAGTTACATGTATTTTAAAATTGGACATATCAACAGGCTTAGAGTCATGTTGGCAGCACTGACGTATATTAGTTTCTAGTAATTAATCTAGAATGTTAGGTACTATACGTGTACACATTTTAAAGCTTACTGTGCCCGTTAGAGGTGGTGATCTGGTCCGCCACCGATCGTGTGTAGCTTTCCAGATAACCACATCCTTGAACACATGTGGTCTAAGAGGATTGGAGTACACTCCTTGTGGGCTATTCCGGCACAAGACTCCTCGTCATCATAGGGATCAGGTTCCCATCATAGCATAGTCATAGACCCCGCAAGGAAGGGCACCCCCTTAAAAACTATTAAATTAAAATCCAGGCTTAAGTAAATTTCACAAAATGATTTATTAAAATCATAAGCCCCTATCCTACAATCTGGGGTATGTGTCGGCTAATCCGTTAACTAAACACAGGTAAAGAAACACAAATAAACTATTATCTTCTATGTAAAAATCACCCCTCGATTGGTCCTAAATACAATCAGAAAAAACAGTAAAGCTAGGGAAATGGTACAAACGATTTTAGTAGTGTGTTTTGGCCGGTTCCGCAGCCACCTCCACCTCCCCACCTCACAAGATGGCGGCAGCCCGATAACTCTCGAACTTATGGTCGGATTTTGACAAATGAGGTGTTGTTGAACTCGGGCTGACACCCCCTTTCCAATGGACAACATATTTCCACCCCAAAATAAAACCTACCCCTACTAGAGGGTGAAAATTGTAATTTTTTAGAGAATCTCTGTTACCAATTGCAACATGTGAGAGTTTGAATGCCGATATGGATTTAAAGGTTGTTCCACATAAAGTGCATATGTTCGGTGGAAAGCCACTATGAATTAGCATGCCCACTCATGGCTTTTGAAGAGGGTGGGGGAGCGGATCCCTGTGGATGGGTTATTGTTGACGGGTCATTGTTGGCGGGGTCATTGTTGCCGGGTCATTATGGACAAGTCCTTGTTGACAGGTCCTTGTGGACAGGTCTTTGTGGACGAGTCCTTGTTGATGAGTCCCTTTGGACTGATCCCTTTAGACCGGCCCCTTTGGACTGGTCCCTATGGACTGACCCATGGTCTCTAATGCTATGATGAAATTAAACGTTGTTCCACATGAAACGCATGTGAAGAGCCGATTGCTACTATGAATTAACATGTTTGTTTTCTGTTTTACTCATGCGCACTTGGGGTTTTCGTAAGAGGGCGGACTTTTTAAATAATGATTTATAGATGTGTTATTTGAAGAAATAACCAAATGATCCAAAACTAATAGGTCATTGGCTTTTTAATATCTCATGAACCAATACAGCTAGGGACTTGTATGAGGGGTCGTTGGACTTGGTATGACGCCCCGTATTTCAATGTATTTTTGATTTTTGTCAAAAGGGCCTAAGTACACTTTTGTTAATATCTCGTGAACCAATAAGGCTAGGGACTTGTATGAGGGGTCGTAGCACATGGGATGACATTCCCTTTTTAAATGTATTTTGTTGAAATTTTGACAAGGGGCCTAACTACACTTTTGTTGATATTTCCTGAACCCATGATGGGATTTTGACCTGTGAGGTGTCGTTGGACTTGAGCAGACACTCTCTTTTTGAATGTATTTTTGACATTTTAACAAAGGGCCTAACTACACTTTTGTTAATATTTCGCGAACCAATAAGGCTAGGGACTTGTATGTGGGGTCCTAGCACTCGGGGTGACGCTCTGTTTCTAAATATATATTTAATGTTTGTCAAAAGGGCCTAATTGCACTGTTGTTAATATCTCGATAACTAATAATGGGAGAGAGTCAAGTGAGGTGTTATAATACTAAGGATGGCCAACCCTTTCCCATGACCAACGAATTTACCCCAAATATTCAAAACAACAAGGACATTGAGCTGAGATTATATAAACTAATACTCGGATATCGACATATGAGGTGTCATAGGACTTAGAATGGTCAACTCTTTCCCATGACCAATGAATTTACCTAAAATATCCAAAATATTAAGGTCATTGACCTGAGATTTTATAAATTAATAATTGGATACGGACATGTGAGTTGTTTACCGTGAGTGATGAAACATAGCTAGGCAGAGAAAGAACTAGTGTAGGCAACATGTATGGTGACTGACAAGTCTTTCACTATTGGAACTTGTTTTCAGATCAGACTGTAGTACAGAGAGAGTATAGGTTGCAGGCATGGGTTAATAAATGACAAACGGTGTATACAAAATCGGATTTATTGATTCAAGAATTAAGAGTAGACTATCTTTAATTGATTGGTTAAAGAGGATAGCTAATGAAACAAAATGGTGACTACATTGAACTAAACTGAACCAAGCTGAATCAAACCCAACCAAACCGAAACAAACCTAATCGAAAACGAGCCAAGGGTTTAAGTGTAAAACTTGTGGGTGGATGTGGTCATTGGTAATGTCAAAAAGGAAAGGGATAACGCTCTACCTATAGAGGGTAAGGTAAAGCTAGTGCATGGTGCTAATGCACACACCCAAGTACATGAACCTCACCCATCTATCCTATGCAGTTTCTATGGGTTGACTGTTAAAACTTGCTCAGTGGTTACTGGGACAAGATGGTCACTACACACAACAAGCTTTAAATACCTGAGGCTAATAATCTATACACACACACTTGTTCTAAACTAAACTGTCTTGCTGACAGTGCTCACGCTATAGGCAGATGACAGAAATGCTTGGCTAACAGAAATACAATCATTTTCGGTTGTCTAATGTTACCAGCTAACCATTTTTTGCTGCAGTGGCGCGCACATGTGCCACTTACACTAGAGAGTTTAACTCGATTTCAAGCTCTAAGTCCTAGAACGAATCAAACTAAGAAAAAAGGGCATAGTGGCGTAGTGGTTAAGCTGTTAGCCTTTCACTAAAGTGGACTAGGGTTTGATTTCAGGTTAATACGCATGTCATAAACATATAAAAAAGCAGAGATAATGTTTTAAACCGATTACACTTGTCTCTTTTCAAATTATTACTTGGATTACAAATACAAAGGTGGACTGGGTGTGATATACAGTTAATGCTGTCTATCGCACACTAGCTGTAAGGAAGCCATATGTAGAGCTATATGTAGAGAACTACCTAGCGATTTCATGAACCGGTATAGCTATGTCGCATAAACGGTGCAGGATACAATCCAGCAACTATAATTCGTATCTTGTGGAACAGAGATAATGCACTTTTGCCTTGATGGATAACAAATGTGTGCAGATGAATGACCTACGCATTAGCCTAGCAAGGGGTTATAACCACGTGGAGGAGGTGTGATTTCTATATTTTATTGTTTAGAGACATGACTTTTGTAACCAGTAGATTTAATTGATTTAGTATTTTGTAAATATTTATTTTTGTAATTGTAAATAGTTAATTTTTTGTAAATAGTGGAAACCATTTATTTTTGTAATGGTAAATGTTAAATGTATAATTAAAGTTCTTTGGGATGAGTGTGCATGTCAATGATGTTTTTAGGGATAAATAGAGTGGGTGTGTGTTTGTTCTCAAAGACAGGCAAGGTTGTGTGGATGTATGACTACACAGAAAGAGAGAGAGAGAGAGAGAGAGAGAGAGAGAGTGAGAGAGAGTAGTAACAGCCTTACCTGCAGTAGTAATAGTAGACCTCTATGTTTTGCATACACATAGACAGACTGTAAGATCGCAATGGCCGAGCACTCACTTTAACACCATTTACAAAATCTTGAAATGAAAAAATCATGTTTCGCAAATATGAACTTTTGACATAAACAAAATAAAAATAAAATGTGTAAACTACAAATTGGAATATCCATGTTTCCATATCATGAAATTCAAAGACTTTAAACTGACATTTAAAAGAAATGCAAATGGAAAATTGACAAATTGTAATGTGTGAAATGTGAAAATGAACGAATGGCTATCATTATTTAAAAAATAAATAAAAAAAATGGTGCTGTATGGTTGAGGTGTGAATCAAACCCTACTTATTTTGGTCCACCCAACATCAACACAACATCATTCTTTCACCACAAGTGTTCAGACCTTTGTAGTAGGCGGATCGACTATACAAGTCAGTGGCTACTATGGAATATACTATAACCAATAAAGGTAAACCACGTGCCCTGTATCATGGGTACTCTTATAACTATAAGCGAGAAAATGCCAATGGCATCATATTTTGGCAGTGCTCAAAACAAAGAACAACAAGATGTCTAGGTCATCTAAAAAGTAATCATAGTGAGGTCTTAAGTGTGGGTACTCATCAATGTGGTATACCAAATGAAACACCGTTAGTGTTAACAAAACATGATCGAAAGAACAAGAAAAAGCAAGTCCAACAAAAACATAGTGTTACTCTACATAGTGACTTCCTTGTGAAAGAACATTTATCTCCTCAAAAAGTCATGTTAGGACAGTTGTCAACGTTCAATAAAAACGTAACACTATCAAAAGCAACACAGACTCTTCAAGAGGCCCCTTTTGAAAAGGAAAAAAAGGAATTGGATAGTTCTAGTGATGTTGAGGATGATGATGATGATAATGATGGTGACAATGACTATAATAATTATAAAGATAATATTTATAATGATGATGATGATGATGATGATGAAAAAGAAGAGAATGAGGGTTTAATGTCTATAAAACCATTGCGGCTTCCCCAGTTTTTAAGAACAAGAGTACCTGGAGAAAGTTGTAAAAGGATCTACAACAAGCGTTGTGTTTAAAATCTATATCAAACAATGGTAAAGAGATAAAATGTTGTATTCAGTGTGTAACTATTGTAAAAAAAACTAAATGAATAAAAATATTGTATGGGTATTGGCTGTTTTTCTTAATTGCTATCCCCATGTCCCACTATTAATACAATTGTTAACCATCAACAGTCTCTGACTATGTTCAGAAAGGGAGTGGCCTTAAACAATACACTATATCTATGGTTTGTGTACCGAGTATCATAATAATACAGTGTGGCCAAGCCATGTTAAGGCAATAGTTATGTCAGGTAAGGGATTCGAACCCTTGCTTCCTTATACAGAAATTTGATCTTAAGTCAAACACCTTAACCACTCGGCCAACCTGCCAGTTACTAATTTAATTGGTCTTGAGGACTTGAGTGTTTACAAAACATTTTTTCCAGTATACATTGCCTAAACCACTTGCTTGTTTTGAAATATAGATTTTGTTTTGTTTTACCATAATATTGCAGTTATGAGTCTTGTGAACTGGGTGTTCAATATAGGGTTAAAGGCATTTTAAAATCATTTTAGAAAAGCTCTTAGGTATCGTGTCATGGGTTTTAGTAATGCATTACTGTTCGTTGACTAACATTTACCGTTACACAACATTATTTTGGTGAACGTATATGTTGTTGTTTGAGTCTTTAGTCCTTTGACTGGTTTGATGCAGATCTCAGTGTCTATCTGTCCCGAGCTAATCGTTTCATCTCTATATAGCTACCACATCCTACATTCAAGGCTATCTGTTTAACATATTCTAACCTTTGTCTCCCCCTACAAGCTCTTGGGTTCAATTCCTAGCTTTAACACAAAATTTTAAAAGTGGTATGAGGACTAAAACAAGTATACTCAGTCTCGGGTGGACCAAAATAAGTAGGGTTTGATTCACACCTCAACCATACAGCACCATTTTTTTATTTTTTTTTAAATAATGATAGCCATTCGTTCATTTTCACATTTCACACATTACAATTTGTCAATTTTCCATTTGCATTTCTTTTAAATGTCAGTTTAAAGTCTTTGAATTTCATGATATGGAAACATGGATTTTCCAATTTGTAGTTTACACATTTTATTTTTATTTTGTTTATGTCAAAAGTTCATATTTGCGAAACATGATTTTTTCATTTCAAGATTTTGTAAATGGTGTTAAAGTGAGTGCTCGGCCATTGCGATCTTACAGTCCGTCTATGTGTATGCAAAACATAGAGGTCTACTATTACTACTGCAGGTAAGGCTGTTTCTACACTCTCTCTCTCTCTTTCTGTGTAGTCATACATCCACACAACCTTGCCTGTCTTTGAGAACAAACACACACCCACTCTATTTATCCCTAAAAACATCATTGACATGCACACTCATCCCAAAGAACTTTAATTATACATTTAACATTTACCATTACAAAAATAAATGGTTTCCACAATTTACAAAAAATTAACTATTTACAATTACAAAAATAAATATTTACAAAATACTAAATCAATTAAATCTATTGGTTACAAAAGTCATGTCCCTAAACAATAAAATATAGAAATCACACCTCCTCCACGTGGTTATAACCCCTTGCTAGGCTAATGAGTAGGTCATTCATCTGCACACATTTGTTATCCATCAAGGCAAAAGTGCATTTTCTCTGTTCCACAAGATACGAATTATAGTTGCTGGATTGTATCCTGCACCGTTTATGCGGCATAGCTATACCGGTTCATGAAATCGCTAGGTAGTTCTCTACATATAGCTCTACATATGGCTTCCTTACAGCTAGTGTGCGATAGACAGCATTAACTGTATATCACACCCAGTCCACCTTTGTATTTGTAATCCAAGTAATAATTTGAAAAGAGACGAGTGTAATCGGTTTAAAACATTATCTCTGCTTTTTTATATGTTTATGACATGCGTATTAACCTGAAATCAAACCCTAGTCCACTTTAGTGAAAGGCTAACAGCTTAACCACTACGCCACTATGCCCTTTTTTCTTAGTTTGATTCGTTCTAGGACTTAGAGCTTGAAATCGAGTTAAACTCTCTAGTGTAAGTGGCACATGTGCGCGCCACTGCAGCAAAAAATGGTTAGCTGGTAACATTAGACAACCGGAAATGATTGTATTTCTGTTAGCCAAGCATTTCTGTCATCTGCCTACAGCGTGAGCACTGTCAGCAAGACAGTTTAGTTTAGAACAAGTGTGTGTGTATAGATTATTAGCCTCAGGTATTTAAAGCTTGTTGTGTGTAGTGACCATCTTGTCCCAGTAACCACTGAGCAAGTTTTAACAGTCAACCCATAAAAACTGCATAGGATAGATGGGTGAGGTTCATGTACTTGGGTGTGTGCATTAGCACCTTGCACTAGCTTTACCTTACCCTCTATAGGTAGAGCGTTATCCCTTTCCTTTTTGACATTACCAATGACCACATCCACCCACACGTTTTACACTTAAACCCTTGGCTCGTTTTCGATTAGGTTTGGTTCGGTTTGGTTGGGTTTGATTCAGCTTGGTTCAGTTTAGTTCAATGTAGTCACCATTTTGTTTCATTAGCTATCCTCTTTAACCAATCAATTAAAGATAGTCTACTCTTAATTCTTGAATCAATAAATCCGATTTTGTATACACCGTTTGTCATTTATTAACCCATGCCTACAACCTATACTCTCTCTGTACTACAGTCTGATCTGAAAACAAGTTCCAATAGTGAAAGACTTGTCAGTCACCATACATGTTGCCTACACTAGTTCTTTCTCTGCCTAGCTATGTTTCATCACTCACGGTAAACAACTCACATGTCCGTATCCAATTATTAATTTATAAAATCTCAGGTCAATGACCTTAATATTTTGGATATTTTAGGTAAATTCATTGGTCATGGGAAAGAGTTGACCATTCTAAGTCCTATGACACCTCATATGTCGATATCCGAGTATTAGTTTATATAATCTCAGCTCAATGTCCTTGTTGTTTTGAATATTTGGGGTAAATTCGTTGGTCATGGGAAAGGGTTGGCCATCCTTAGTATTATAACACCTCACTTGACTCTCTCCCATTATTAGTTATCGAGATATTAACAACAGTGCAATTAGGCCCTTTTGACAAACATTAAATATATATTTAGAAACAGAGCGTCACCCCGAGTGCTAGGACCCCACATACAAGTCCCTAGCCTTATTGGTTCGCGAAATATTAACAAAAGTGTAGTTAGGCCCTTTGTTAAAATGTCAAAAATACATTCAAAAAGAGAGTGTCTGCTCAAGTCCAACGACACCTCACAGGTCAAAATCCCATCATGGGTTCAGGAAATATCAACAAAAGTGTAGTTAGGCCCCTTGTCAAAATTTCAACAAAATACATTTAAAAAGGGAATGTCATCCCATGTGCTACGACCCCTCATACAAGTCCCTAGCCTTATTGGTTCACGAGATATTAACAAAAGTGTACTTAGGCCCTTTTGACAAAAATCAAAAATACATTGAAATACGGGGCGTCATACCAAGTCCAACGACCCCTCATACAAGTCCCTAGCTGTATTGGTTCATGAGATATTAAAAAGCCAATGACCTATTAGTTTTGGATCATTTGGTTATTTTTTCAAATAACTCATCTATAAATCATTATTTAAAAAGTCCGCCCTCTTACGAAAACCCCAAGTGCGCATGAGTAAAACAGAAAACAAACATGTTAATTCATAGTAGCAATCGGCTCTTCACATGCGTTTCATGTGGAACAACGTTTAATTTCATCATAGCATTAGAGACCATGGGTCAGTCCATAGGGACCAGTCCAAAGGGGCCGGTCTAAAGGGATCAGTCCAAAGGGACTCATCAACAAGGACTCGTCCACAAAGACCTGTCCACAAGGACCTGTCAACAAGGACTTGTCCATAATGACCCGGCAACAATGACCCCGCCAACAATGACCCGTCAACAATAACCCATCCACAGGGATCCGCTCCCCCACCCTCTTCAAAAGCCATGAGTGGGCATGCTAATTCATAGTGGCTTTCCACCGAACATATGCACTTTATGTGGAACAACCTTTAAATCCATATCGGCATTCAAACTCTCACATGTTGCAATTGGTAACAGAGATTCTCTAAAAAATTACAATTTTCACCCTCTAGTAGGGGTAGGTTTTATTTTGGGGTGGAAATATGTTGTCCATTGGAAAGGGGATGTCAGCCCGAGTTCAACAACACCTCATTTGTCAAAATCCGACCATAAGTTCGAGAGTTATCGGGCTGCCGCCATCTTGTGAGGTGGGGAGGTGGAGGTGGCTGCGGAACCGGCCAAAACACACTACTGATTTTAAATTGTAATTATAATTAACAAGGCAAGACGTTTCCAAGCGAAACGTCATGACGGCAAAATGTCAAACATGACAGGAAAAACAACAAAGTAAGCTGTGACCATCCCGTATTTACATTTAATTTTTAATTAATATAAACTCATCCTAAGTTAAACTAATCTACGGTGAGAAGCATCCGTAGTAAAAACAACTAAACAAAAATCTAAAGTGATTTACAGTCATCCTTTACAACACAAATCAAGTTTACAATCAACTGTATAGCAAAATACCTACAAGTCATAGAAGAAAGATGGGAATATGGGTTTACACAACAATTAATAAATAAGTATCACACACAAGAGTATTCTTATTAATCCTTCCTACCACATGATGGTTACTGTTTGTTTCCATCGGTCATCTATCATGTGTAAGCTAGGAAAGAATAATACTGTTTGTTAACAGTAGAACAAAAGTTACATGGTTCACGACCCACGAGTTGAAAACTCTGGGGTAGACCAAATCCCTGTCAGTCGCATGTGCCAGCTGTCTAAAACTTAAACTAACGAAGAAATAAAACGACAGCTCAGTGTAATGGTCATCGAGTTATAAACCATGATCAAAGTTAAACAAGCGTTTAGTGATTAACGATAATTATTGCTTTCGTTTAAATTCATTACTCAATTTTATTTAATGAGTGATTATTAGTTGTCTTTGTTTAAATATTTATTAATTATAAGGATTGACCATCTGCACGGCTGCCTAACTGGTGGATAAAACCACTGGTGCACTCCCAAGTACACGCGAACAAGCTAACTCCGAGCTATCAAAAAGCTCAAAACCCATTCTAAAGTAACACAGTGTCCCGCTGGATCACTTCCTTAACCTCGGTCTGCCAAGCGCATGAGCTTTGAAACAAGGCCGGCAACCTCAAAAACTATGGGAAACCACCCCTTCATCGTGCATAAACACACGGCATAAACCTTCACAACATGTGAGAAAAGTAACATAGCCTCAAATAAGTCAATCAGTTTCACAAGACAATTCCAAAATCTTAAACAATAAAAGTTGTTCAAAGGTGCTTCGCTCACAACATATGCGAAGATCGTAAACATTATAGGTGACCTCCTGTCACACAACATCATTGCATTCTTAATATCGCTGTTAACTTGACCTAGTTTTATAAAGCTTAATAAACACTGGCTTCTGTAGATGACATCATTTAGAAAAGCATTAGCATTAAATCTGTCAGAAGTCTAGTCTCACCTGGGATTATGGGTTGGCACTACGTCGCGTAACCTTGAAAACACTTGTCTCCCAAAGTGACTTACATTTTGTTCATTCCCAAAATGTTACGAGTTGCATGGGCTAACAGTAAAGTTTCAAATGTTCATTTCTTTAGCATATCGGATCCATAAACAAGATGTTCAGTAAAGAACATATAGCCTACTTTCTCCTAAAGGAATAGGTATTGTTATAACTCTTTGTCCTTTTCAAGGAGTATGATTGAATGTTGGTTGTAGTAGCTTGTTGAAATACAATGTGCTATAGGGATATTAAACATGAATATGAGGTGCCCTTTGCTAGTGCTACCTCTGTAAAAAATTTCATTCAATTCGGTTTCAACGTATTTGATTTGATATGGGGAATGGATTTGCACACATACATGGCCGCTATTTACAAACTATTGGGCTGATGACCTTGTAGTCAGTCATAAGATGCTTTCCACATAAAGATATGTTGTTGCAAAATTTGGTAGAGATCAAATTATTAGGATGGTCGTAATTTGATTTAAGCTTTTAACATTTGGGTGGCAGTCATTCCATTTCCGTCAAGATGGCGGCGATATAAAACATTACACAGAGGTGCCCTTTGCTAGTGCTACCTCTGTACCAAATTTAGTTCAATTCGGTTTCACCGTGTTTGAATTGATAGGGGGAATCGATTTGCACACATACTTGGTCACCATCTGCAAACTATTGGGCTGATGATCTTGCAGTTTGGTCGGAATATGCTTCCCACATAAAGATATGTTGTTGCAAAATTTGGTAGAGACTAGATTATTAGGTTGGTCGTAATTACATTTTAGATTTTAACATTTGGGTGGCCGCGATTACGTTTCCGTCAAGATGGCGGTGATATAAAACATGACACTGAGGTGCCCTTTGCTAGTGCTACCTCTGTACCAAATTTTGTTCCATTCTGTTTCACCGTATTTGAATTAATGGGGGGAATCGATTTTCACACAAAGATAGCCGCCATCCGCAACTATTAGGCCAATGACCTATTAGATTGGTCAAAGGATGCTCCCTCCATAAAGATATAATGTTGCAAAATATGGTAGAGATCGGATGATTATGTTAGTCGTAATTTGATTTAAGCTTTGAACATTTGTGTGGCCGCCATTACGTTTTTGTCAAGATGGCGGCGATACAAAACATGACACTGAGGTGCCCTTTGCTAGTGCTACCTCTGTACCAAATTTTGTTCCATTCTGTTTCACCGTATTTGAATTAATGGGGGGAATCGAATTTCACACAAAGATAGCCGCCATCCGCAACTATTAGAATAATGACCTATTAATTTGGTCAAAGGATGCTTCCTCCATAAAGGTATGTTGTTGCAAAATTAGGTAGAGATCGGATGATTAGGTTAGTCGTAATTTGATTTAAGCTTTGAACATTTGTGTGGCCGCCATTACGTTTTCGTCAAGATGGCGGCGATATAAAACATGACACTGAGGTGCCCTTTGCTAGTGCTGCCTCTGTAAAAAATTTCATTCAATTCGGTTTCAACGTATTTGATTTGATATGGGGAATGGATTTGCACACTTACATGGCCGCTATTTACAAACTATTGGGCTGATGACCTTGTAGTCAGTCATAAGATGCTTTCCACATAAAGATATGTTGTTGCAAAATTTGGTAGAGATCAAATTATTAGGATGGTCGTAATTTGATTTAAGCTTTTAATATTTGGGAGGCAGTCATTCCATTTCCGTCAAGATGGCGGCGATATAAAACATGACACTGAGGTGCCCTTTGATAGTGCTACCTCTGTACCAAATTTCGTTCCATTCGGTTTCATCGTATTCGAATTGATAGGGGGAATCGATTTTCACACAATGATGGCCGCCATCCGCAAAATATTAAGCTAATGACCTATTAGCTTGGTCAAAGGATGCTCCCTCCATAAAGGTATGTTGTTGCAGAATTTGGTAGAGATCGGATGATTAGGTTAAACGTAAATCGATTTAAGCTTTGAACATTTGGGTGGCCGCCATTACGTTTCCGTCAAGATGGCGGCGATATAAAACATGACACTGAGGTGCCTATTGCTGATGCTACCTCTGTACCAAATTTCGTTCCATTCGGTTTCACCGTGTTCGAATTAATAGGGGGAATCGATTTTGATACAAAGATGACCGCCATCCGCAAACTGTTAGGCTAATTACCTATTAGATTGGTCAAAGGATGCTCCCTCCATAAAGGTATGTTGTTGCAAAATATGGTAGAGATCGGATGATTATGTTAGTCGTAATATGATTTAAGCTTTGAACAATTGTGTGGCCGCCATTACGTTTTCGTCGAGATGGCGGCGATACAAAACATGACACTGAGGTGCCCTTTGCTAGTGCTATCTCTGTACCAAATTTTGTTCCATTCTGTTTCACCGTATTTGAATTAATGGGGGGAATCGATTTTCACACAAAGATAGCCGCCATCCGCAACTATTAGGCTAATGACCTATTAATTTGGTCAAAGGATGCTTCCTCCATAAAGGTATGTTGTTGCAAAATTAGGTAGAGATCGGATGATTAGGTTAGTCGTAATTTGATTTAAGCTTTGAACATTTGTGTGGCCGCCATTACGTTTTTGTCAAGATGGCGGCGATACAAAACATGACACTGAGGTGCCCTTTGCTAGTGCTACCTCTGTACCAAATTTTGTTCCATTCTGTTTCACCGTATTTGAATTAATGGGGGGAATCGAATTTCACACAAAGATAGCCGCCAGCCGCAACTATTAGACTAATGACCTATTAATTTGGTCAAAGGATGCTTCCTCCATAAAGGTATGTTGTTGCAAAATTAGGTAGAGATCGGATGATTAGGTTAGTCGTAATTTGATTTAAGCTTTGAACATTTGTGTGGCCGCCATTACGTTTTCGTCAAGATGGCGGCGATATAAAACATGACACTGAGGTGCCCTTTGCTAGTGCTGCCTCTGTAAAAAATTTCATTCAATTCGGTTTCAACGTATTTGATTTGATATGGGGAATGGATTTGCACACATACATGGCCGCTATTTACAAACTATTGGGCTGATGACCTTGTAGTCAGTCATAAGATGCTTTCCACATAAAGATATGTTGTTGCAAAATTTGGTAGAGATCAAATTATTAGGATGGTCGTAATTTGATTTAAGCTTTTAACATTTGGGAGGCAGTCATTCCATTTCCGTCAAGATGGCGGCGATATAAAACATGACACTGAGGTGCCCTTTGATAGTGCTACCTCTGTACCAAATTTCGTTCCATTCGGTTTCATCGTGTTCGAATTGATAGGGGGAATCGATTTTCACACAATGATGGCCGCCATCCGCAAAATATTAAGCTAATGACCTATTAGCTTGGTCAAAGGATGCTCCCTCCATAAAGGTATGTTGTTGCAAAATTTGGTAGAGATCGGATGATTAGGTTAAACGTAATTCGATTTAAGCTTTGAACATTTGGGTGGCCGCCATTACGTTTCCGTCAAGATGGCGGCGATATAAAACATGACACTGAGGTGCCTATTGCTGATGCTACCTCTGTACCAAATTTCGTTCCATTCGGTTTCACCGTGTTCGAATTAATAGGGGGAATCGATTTTGATACAAAGATGACCGCCATCCGCAAACTGTTAGGCTAATGACCTATTAGATTGGTCAAAGGATGCTCCCTCCATAAAGGTATGTTGTTGCAAAATATGGTAGAGATCGGATGATTATGTTAGTCGTAATATGATTTAAGCTTTGAACAATTGTGTGGCCGCCATTACGTTTTCGTCGAGATGGCGGCGATACAAAACATGACACTGAGGTGCCCTTTGCTAGTGCTATCTCTGTACCAAATTTTGTTCCATTCTGTTTCACCGTATTTGAATTAATGGGGGGAATCGATTTTCACACAAAGATAGCCGCCATCCGCAACTATTAGGCTAATGACCTATTAATTTGGTCAAAGGATGCTTCCTCCATAAAGGCATGTTGTTGCAAAATTAGGTAGAGATCGGATGATTAGGTTAGTCGTAATTTGATTTAAGCTTTGAACATTTGTGTGGCCGCCATTACGTTTTTGTCAAGATGGCGGCGATACAAAACATGACACTGAGGTGCCCTTTGCTAGTGCTACCTCTGTACCAAATTTTGTTCCATTCTGTTTCACCGTATTTGAATTAATGGGGGGAATCGAATTTCACACAAAGATAGCCGCCATCCGCAACTATTAGACTAATGACCTATTAATTTGGTCAAAGGATGCTTCCTCCATAAAGGTATGTTGTTGCAAAATTAGGTAGAGATCGGATGATTAGGTTAGTCGTAATTTGATTTAAGCTTTGAACATTTGTGTGGCCGCCATTACGTTTTCGTCAAGATGGCGGCGATACAAAACATGACACTGAGGTGTCCTTTGCTAGTGCTACCTTTGTACCAAATTTCGTTCCATTCGGTTTCACCGTGTTTGAATTAATAGGGGGAATCAATTTTCACACAAATATGGCCGCCATCCGCAAACTATTAGGCTGATGACCTATTAGTTTGGTCAAAGGATGCTCCCCCCATAAAGGTATGTTGTTGGAGAATTTGGTAGAGATCGGATGATTAGGTTAGTCGTAATTTGATTTAAGCTTTGAACATTTGTGTGGCCGCCATTACGTTTTCGTCGAGATGGCGGCGATATAAAACATGACACTGAGGTGTCCTTTGCTAGTGCTACCTTTGTACCTAATTTCGTTCAATTCGCGTTCACCGTGTTCGAATTGATTGGGGAGGGGGACAGACATTCAGAGTACACACACTCACACACACATACACAGACTCACACACACACATATACACACACACAGACAGACATACTTTTTTTCGCCCTGTGTTGATCTCATAAATCTACTTTCATTTTTTGCAAAAATCGAAAGTAGGCTAAAATGTTCAGATTGTGATCTTACACCTGCAGTTCATAAGATAATATTCGTTGTAGTGTTCGTGATACATTTATAGTAGACAAAAATGATTGACAATGATGTGTCTGCATGGGCAAAGCAAAACATACAGAACGCGAGATATTCCACTCGCACTAACGTGTTTGGAAGATATAACACTCCCAGCAAGTTTGTTAAAAATCAAACATGTGCATTCTAGGCACTTCCGATGCATGGAATTAACCTTCACACCATATAAAACAGTGGCGTTAATTGTAAATGATACGTTACTAGTGTGAACAAGACTTGGAGTACAAACAGAAAGATATAACACTCCTTCACACTGTTAATTGATTCCTTTCGAATCTAGTGGTAGACTTTCCACTCTCAAATACAAATTTATACCCAAAAATAGGTAATTAATTAACCTCTCCCATTGGAGGATACGCATGCTCAGTGGCGTGCTTTACATATCACAAAATAGGGGTTCAAAATACTGACTTCAGCAACAGCTGATTCAAATTACTTAATTACAGCCCCATTTAAATTACTCATACAATTGGTTCGTTCAAAGTGAACATAAAAATGACATTAATTGCACCGTGGGATAAAAACACACACATATTAATCAGGTTACTAACTCACGATTAGGAAATGCATTGGAGACGTACGCTGCGATGTGCATTGAAACATGAAAAATTACCATAGTCGGTAAACTAAAGGAAAAACCTACTAAAACAAAACCTAACGAGATGACTGTGAATCAAAGTACTATTGTTAAAACTACTCCACCAAAGACCATCACCTTACAAAAAGACATTAGTTAGACTCACGAAGAACATTGTAGCTCACCTCATTCCTACAGGAATAATTGAGGGGTAATTCCGCATTTCGAGCGTGGGCCATACTTCCAACGCTCGAATAGGCACATTGTAATCCGTTCTTCAGCCTCCATTTGATTATGCTGTTGTCGTGCTAGGTATCCCTCTCATAATGTGTCTACGCCATGATCACCCACATGGTGAACGGTGGTAAAGTTCTTCTTTTCTGGTGGATCTCGTACATCGTGGTAACGTTGATAAATTACACAAGACATTCACTGCTTCTAGTGTGATTCGCTAACACAGCATCTACACTTGGTAATTTTGCAGACTCTATTCAACAAATGGCCATGTCTGCTCCACAGATTCTACTCAACACAATCACGTGTTGGCTCACTTTTCACTATCACACGTGGTGAAAATTTTTATCTGATGAAATCTGCGACATCGGTCGTTCAAGAAAATTACGATTTCACACAACATGGATTATTTTATGCAATTCTTACTGGTGTGAAATATGACACTGGCACTTTCGAAATCACAGTTACTCACACTTCTGAATGGCACACATATCGGCCATGCTTCCGGTTAAATCACCGTAATATTTCACTGATTTTAAAAGCTTACAAAGCAATACTTTCACGGAGTTTTCCGTTGCACACATCTCGTGCGTTATAATATAAACTGGCTTACGTTTCCAACGGATTTATTCCTTCACTTTCCGACGTCTCATCGGTCACTTGACCGGACTATTACAACTGCGTGTCGCACGCATGCGGTGCTGAACTTTGACAATCAACGAGTGCTTTCCTCCCGGAAGCGGGTTGTACTGGCTTTGAGACTAGTCGAGTCGTTGAACGTCTCTCGACATTATTCCTGCATTTCCGCAGTGTCATTCCTTAGTCTCAAGTACTAAATAGATAATGTTAGGCCACTTCTCCTTGGCAAATTATACAGAAATACTTGATGTGGTAAATTCAAAGGTGCACATTAGAGAATACCTTCTCTAATCATGGTAAAATAAATATTGACAGTCTTCCAACGAAATCAAAAGTACAACTGCATCTCTCCGGATGCATTCAGAGATTCCTTCTCTCGTGTTACCAACTTTGGCATAAAAAATACTCGCCAGCATGAGCGGATACGGGCTCATTACATACTTTCTGATATATTAATGAAAATGAAAATCCACAGCCTGCTTCCAGTCTCCGACCGGGTCAGGAATGGAATGAATGAAGCCCCCACCTAGCGGCGAGGATATGGACTGTGCCGGCTGCCGAGGCCTGACGCACACCTCTGGGGCAATGATTAAATGAATGACAGATGAAATGAAATGATAGTGGAGAGTGTTGCTGGAATGAAATTTTGACAGGGAAAACCGGAGTACCCGGAGAAAAACCTGTCTGCCTCCGTTTTGTCCAGCACAGATCTCACATGGAGTGACCGGGATTTGAACCACGGACCCAGCGGTGAGAGGCCGACGTGCTACCGCCTAAGCCACGGAGGCTTTCTCTGATATATTAATATTTGGGTAAAATAATAGAGACAGCATTTAATAACATTTGGCAGCCCTGGTTGCTCTTAAGAATAAGCATTGTCATATCTGTTATGGTATTCATAGCACATACGAAATTTGGTTGAAATCCAATTGATAGTATAGAAGTTACATGTATTAAAAAATTGGTCCTATCAGCAGGCTTAGAATCATTTTGGTAGCACTGATATACACAAGTTACTCCAAATTAATCTAGATTGTCAGGTACTATACGTGTGCATAGTTTAAAGCTGTCGGCTTGCATACTTTCTGATATATTGGTATTTGGATAAAAGAAGAAAGAGAACATTTATTGGCAGTTGGCAGCCGTGGTGGCTCTTAAGAATACGCTCAGTCATATCTGTTTGTGTACACATATTACATACATAACCTGGTTGAAATCCAATTGATAGTATAGAAGTTATATGCATTTAAAAATTGGACCTATCAGCAGGCTTAGAATCCTTTTGGCAACACTTCCATGCACGGCCTCCTGGAAATTAAACTGAAATATTATTATCTATACGTGTGCCAATTTTGAAATAGCTCCCATGCATACCTTCCATTATATCCAACATGGAGCTCAAATTTCAATTGCGTATTTTCAGAAGTTGGTAGCACTGACATAATTTTCAAATATGGGCTTGAGATATTCAGGTATAGATCTTGACTCATACGAAATTTGGATTCGATTGATGCAGCCGTTTAGGAGTTGATAGGGAGGGGGGGGGGGGGGCACACACACAGCCAGACAGACCGACAGACAGAAGGATAGACGGACAGACAGACAGACAGAAATTTGCCTGGATCGATCTCATAAGTCTACTTTTTCCTCATTTTTGCAAAATGTGAAAAGTAGGCTAAAATTAAATAATAATAACCCCTGGCACTACAGCCCGTGAGGGTATATGCCTACCAAGCGACTGCTGCCCAGCCATTTGGCCTGCATATATTGGGGTGACGCGTGGTCAGCGCATCGGGTCCCCTCGGCCGTTGATCGGGGTACTGCCTCACTGTCTGACAGCTACTCAATTGTCCTCACGAGGCACCCCGTTCCAGCCCTCACGTCAGTTTCTTAAATCCCTGACGGAGCCGAGAATCGAACCCGGGGCCTTCGCTTGACATAAAAATAATTACACAAATAAATAAATAAATAAATAAATAAATTAATTAATTAATAGATAAATGAATAGATAAATAATACATATATATATATATATATATTGATAAATAAATAAATAAATCATAAAAATAAATATACAAATAAATAAATAAATAAATCATCATCATTTATTGTATGTAAAAGACCATTAAGACCCGTAGCAGAAAAACAAGGGAATACAATAAATTCTTGATTACAATATAAATAGCAAGCAAAACATAATATAACATTGTACTTCATAACAGGAAGAATGATTTCAGCTTCTCAAATAATGGTTGCATATATTAGACCAACGATTTCTAACCCTGGCATCTTCCATACTTGCATCTGGATCCACCTGGTTCAGTGCCAACATAACTCGATCTTTCCATCTTGCTCTTGGACGTTTTCCCGTTGGTTGAAAATTGAACACACAGTTCGGGAGAGTACCTTCTGCTCTGATAAAATAAATAAATAATAAATAAATAAATAATATTAGTATATTTTTGGAAAGCCTCCGTGGCTTAGGCGGCAGCACGTCGGCCTCTCACCGCTGGGTCCGTGGTTCAAATCCCGGTCACTCCATGTGAGATCTGTGCTGGACAAAACGGAGGCAGACAGGTTTTTCTCCGGGTACTCCGGTTTTCCCTGTCAAAATTTCATTCCAGCAACACTCTCCACTATCATTTCATTTCATCTGACATTCATTTAATCATTGCCCCAGAGGAGTGCGTCAGGCCTCGGCAGCCGGCACAGTTCATATCCTCGCTGCTAGATGGGGGCTTCATTCATTCCATTCCTGACCCGGTCGGAGACTGGAAGCAGGCTGTGGATTTTCATTTTCAGTATATTTTTGGACGAGTTGCTGCTGGGTAAAATGCAATGCCTGTCAGTCACTTGTTTCAGGAATCTCGAATTTGGTAAAGCGTGTTTACCAACTAAAAAGTAGTTTGCACAGGAAACAGAGAAAAAACGGCTTCCAAAATCCACATGTATATTTATTAAATTTATTAAAATCTTATTCGTTTTTGTAATTAGTATATGGGACAGTACAGTACTAATTCTGTGAAAGTTAGCGTAGACTTCTTCACAGAGCCACCAGCTTCCTGCCCTTGCTATTGTTGCTAATTAGACATTACAGACCATTTATCTAATTGGTGTATCAACGACCTCATGCGGAATGGTAGTAATCATTACGCCCACGGTAGTGAGTTCCGTGCCACCTTTTCAGTTTCCTCATTACCTATTCACACCTCAAGAACGTTTGGTTTCATCATCACTTTTCTTGCCGAAGCGTTTGGTTCACGGCAATCTACGTTCATAGAAGAGACAGCCTGGTATGTTTAGTCGACCACTTCATTATGGCCAACCATATACATTGTTAAACGTTTTCTACTGGCTTACCCAAGTGTGGTACGTGGCTTAGCAACTAAGAAATCTCTGCTGAATCAGATATTTTCTGTCGACCTCCCTTGGTCAACTTTTACTCTCTTCTTATTCCGACGGTTTTGAGTATTCGAGGCATAGGATTATCTTATTTTCCTGCTTTATTTTGCCCTTCCTGCTTCTTTTCCAGATAAGCTTAATTTTCGAAGAGTCAGTACTCGATCAAGTTTCCTACTTGAATGTGACTGTATATCAAAGAAAGAAAGAAAGAAAGAAAGAAAGAAAGAAAGAGAGAGAGGAAGGAAGTAAGGAAGGAACGAAGAAAGGAGCGAGCGAAGGAAGGAAGGAAGGAAGGAGTTAGCGAAGGAAGGAAGGAAGGAGTTAGCGAAGGAAGGAAGGAGTTAGCGAAGGAAGGAAGGAAGGAAGGAGTTAGCGAAGGAAGGAAGGAGTTAGCGAAGGAAGGAGTTAGCAAAGGGAGGAAGGAAGGAAATAAGGAAGGAGTTAGCTAAGGAAGGAGTTAGCAAAGGGAGGAAAGGAGGTAGGAAGGAAGTAAAGAATGAAGGAGTTAGTGAAGGAAGGAAAGAAGGAAAGAGTTAGTGAAGGAAGGAAAGAATGAAGGAGTTAGTGAAGGAAGGAAAGAAGAAAGGAAGGAGTTAGCTAAGGAAGGAAGAAGTTAGCAAAGGAAGGAAGGAAGGAAGGAAGCAAAGAATGAAGGAGTTAGTGAAGGAAGGAAAGAAGAAAGGAAGGAGTTATCGAAGGAAGGAAGGAATTTTATCAAAATTCAATCTCGCGATCTTAAACTACGGGGCGCAGAGTTTCTTCCAGACACCATTCCGGGGGCATTTTTGGAAAAAATCTAAATAAATTCTACTAAAAATGCTTATAAAACATTGTCTAGGCGCATAACATAATTTAGCAGGTTAATAATAATAATAATAATAATAATAATATAATAATAATAATAATAATACTCGTACGTGTCAAATCGTGTCATTGTTCCTCAGTTTGGGTCAACAGCTCTCATGTTAAAAAGGTGGACACAGTCCTGAATGAGACAATGCGTATTATTAGTGGCACGATAAAATCTACCCCTCTTTTCTGGTTGCCTGTGCTTAGTCACATAGAACCGCCTAGAATTAGAAGACTGAACAACTTGGTCAGGGAATACAACAAGATATTGGCCAATCCTGAACTCCCCATTCATGAAGATGCTAGCACCAGATATAGCCGTCTCAAGTCAAGATCTCCACCTATTCAAACAGCACAGGAACTGGTTAGGCAGGTTTATGATCCAAAAGCTGATTGGCAAAAAGAGTGGAACAGCATAGCTCCAATGCAATTGTTCAACATTCAAAATATGCCAGCTGGATTTGATTTGCCCCGCAAGACATGGGTAACTCTCAACAGAGTCCGCACTAACCACGGGAGATGCGGATCAATGATGTTTAAATGGGGCATGCGTTCTTCCCCAACCTGTGATTGTGGTGCAGTTAGACAGACTATGAACCATATTGTCACTGAGTGTATTAGTAGGGCATTCACTGGATCAACACAGGACTTTGTAATAGCCTCTACTGAAGCCATAAGATGGCTAGAAAATTTAGACATTAATCTTTGAACACCCTTTCCCTTGCATGATTGTAATAGTTGTAATGTGTTACTTATTGTATGTATGCATATTGTTTATGTTGTTTGTTTTGTGTTGTACCATACGCTAATAATAATAATAATAATAATATAATTGTATGTTAGGCTGTGTCAAAAGGGGGAGATAGTTGTATTTCGGTAGTTTGGCCACTCAATGACCATAAAGAATTTGTCTTCTATTGGTTGAACTGAGACCAATGTAGTATAGGCTATTTGAAACGTTTCTCTTCCAAAGTTTTGTTACTTCCGCGGATGTTATGATTTGCTGCGTCCATACTGGAAATTAAATTTGAATCTAGGTAGCAAAGTATGAGAAGACATGCAGTTTGGAGGCAAATTATCCTCCGGGCAATGGGACTGCTTTCTCAACAACTGGACCTATCTGCATCCCCGCAGAAATTTCCTTGGAAGAGAACCTCTTTTTAACATGGAATCCGAACCAGAAAAACAAGAATTGACCAAGGGCGGTCAATAGGAAAGACAAGAGAAAAGAGACCAGCACTAGTAAGTGGAAGCAATGCCGGACTCAGCCGGGATCCCGTGGTCGCCAACCGACGTTCCACTAGATGTTAGTAGTTAGTTAGTTAGTTAGTTAGTTAGTTATTGAGGTTCTAAGGGGCGGAACAGCGAGGTCATCTGCCCCTCTTAACACAGATTAAAGTATACACATTTTGAATGGAATTAAAAATATAGGAAGAACACCTAAGTTTTAAGAGACCGAAAATTAATAGAACAAAAAATTAAGTAAAACTTATAGGTATAATCAGGGCTCGATTTGAGGCGGAACGCGGTGGAACGGCGTTCCGGTACCTCTCTTTAGGGAAAAAAGAAAGTATAGATAAAAACATTTATTGAAGAGTAAGGACAGGTCAAGAGACAAGAAGTATGATGATAGCATGTTGATGTTTTGGACAATCTTTTAGGATGGGCAGACAACCTGAACAATAATAAAACATACTGTGTTTTCTTACTGCTTTTATTAATTTACGATAACCAATTTTATACTTGTTTTGCAAAATAAAGTTCGGAATTAGATTTATTTATTTATTTATTTATTTACTCGAGTCAAAAGCATCAGGCTATTTAACATACAAAAATACATAGATATCTACATATACATAATAAGAATTACACAATTATTACTATTTGAAATTGAAAGTAATATTACGCTAAGAGGAAGCCTCCGTGGCTTAGGCGGCAGCATGCCGGCCTCTCACCGCTGAGTCCGTGGTTCAAATCCCGGTCACTCCATGTGAGATCTGTGCTGGACAGAACGGAGGCCGACAGGTTTTTCTCCGGGTACTCCGGTTTTCCCTGTCAAAATTTCATTCCAGCAACACTCTCCACTATCATTTCATTTCATCTGTCATTCATTTAATCATTGCCCCAGAGGAGTGCGTCAGGCCTCGGCAGCAGGCACAGTTCATATCCTCGCCGCTAGATCGGGGCTTCATTCATTCCATTCCTGACCCGGTCGGAGACTGGAAGCAGGCTGTGGATTTTCATTTTCATTACGCTAAGAAATGTTAAATGAAGTAGGTAAACAAAACAAAGATGACAGTCCAAGCAACTTTAGCCCAGTATTTGGCAATTTCTGCACTGATTTAGGTGGTCCGTAGTTTGTTGAGCCCCGCATTCGCAGAGGGTTGATGATGTGGAATAACCCCATTTCCTCAAGTTGTCTTTTGACCTTGCAACCCCTGTTCTGAGCCTGTTCAGAGTTTTCCACACTGGCCATTTCTTCAGTGAAACCAACAGCTAGATGTTCCGATGGTGTCATCCAATGGTGTTCAGATCTCATCTTCCACACAGATAACCGGGAATTTATCCGTTGGCCATGTTAACTGTTTACCTCATGAAACTTTCCCTGGACTTCAGTCTTGGAGGAGGAGCAGGATGATGATTATGTAGGGGATGTTTATCGGAGGTAGATGCCTTATACCTTTCTCTCTGTGCAGCTACTTCGCGCCTGATGTCTGGAGGGGCAATTCCAGCTAAGTAGTGGAGCTTATCCCGCGGTGTAGGTTTCAGACATCCGGTAATGATATAATAATAATAATGTTATTGGGTTTACGTCCCTTTTAACTACACTGGCTTTTAGAGACGCCGGGGTGCCGGAATTTTGCCCCGAAGGGGATCTTTAACGTGCCAGTAAATCTACTGACACGGCTCCCTCGCATTTGCGCACCCTCAAATGCCAGCTGACTGCGCCAGGTTTCGAACCTGCCATCCGGTAATGAGTCTGCAAGACTCACTTATGGCGATATCAACTTGTTTAGCATGTGTAGAATTATACCACACATATTCACATGCCGCGTAACACAAAGATAAAGCTGTATGTTGGACTGTTTTTGCTGCTGCACCCCAGGATGATCCAGTGACTTTGCGCAATATGTTGTTCCTTGCAGATACTATTTTTTTCACGTTCAGACAGTGCCGTTTAAAGGTCAGGGTGCGGTTAAGAGTAACGTCAAGATATTTAGGCAGGAAATTGTGTTCTAACTGTACTCCTCTCCAGGTCACTTGAAGTTTCCTGGATGCCTGTCTGTTCTTTAGGTGGAATGAACACGCTTGTGTTTTGCTAGGATTTGGTTTTAACTGGTTCTTACGATAGTATATGTCCACCTGTTCAAATGTCTCACTCTGGCAGGAAAGGGCGAGATCATCAGCGTAGATGAAACATCGTGTGCTATTTGGCAGGGGTTGATCATTGGTATAAATGTTGAACACTGCCCAGTGGTAATCCGTTCTTTTGTTCAAGTTTATGTATAATCTTAAGATTTCTTATTTTCTATCCAATAATTTGGAAACCTCCCCCCTCCACTACTTCCCACGGACGGTGGGCTCCTCTATCTCTAGAAATCAAGCACTGGGTGTAGGCTAATTGTAAACAAAAGATTACGGATTACAAAAAAATCAGAATTCAAAAAAGAATAAAGTATGAGTCAATTGTCACTTGAAAATTCAGATTGCTGGCCCTAACCCACTCTCACTTATAAAGCGTGTGTCGAGATCAGCATCAACCACGTCATCGGCTAATATAAGTTTGAGTGTCATCTGCAAACCAAGATGTGAGCTCTCGCGTTGGCATAAGGTACTACACCGACATGTGTCTGAAGGGAGTGCGAATGAATTCGGGGAAACATTACACTCAGTATAGCCACTGTCAGCGCCAGGATTTAAACCTCCGATCTCCGAATTTGCTGCCACTCTTCTTTGCAGTCGTGGTGACCGATTTAACGCACACGGCTACGTCTTAGTTTAGGGACCGCGTCAACTCGGTCGTGTAGCCCCGTGTACTTTGGGTGTGTGTAGAATCTGTCTTATAACCGGTGTTAATTGTGATGACTGTATTAGTATGTGAGTGGATAGCGTGTCGGTCTACTAACCACAAGAATGCAGGTTCGCTCCTGGTCGTGGTCAGTGATTTTTCAAAGGCGGAAAAAATACGACACGCATGTCATACGATGTTGGCATGTCAAATAACCTATTTGAATTCAGTAGGCCATGTTCATAATGGCAAAATTAATCTCGGGAGTTTCCGCCAACACAAAGTTCCTCATTTCTCTACTAGAAAGCGCTATGGTGTTCAAGGAGCTTAGATATCTAACCTCCTTGACTTTCACAGTGATTCAAGGAACAACGTAATTCGACATGCAAGCTACCCTCTGGGTGTGAAATTACAAAGCTTGCACCCGGCACCGAGGCCATACGATATTATTATTATTACAATTCAAGTAAGGACTGCAGACGATAATTTCAAGTAGTTCCTACTCTCGCTACCAAATGCTACCGTCCACGACACCTAGCTGTGAACTTCGTTACTAGTGATGCCATCGCAACCAGCGCCCAGTGACGAACGTTGGAACTTAAGAGCATTAATCAAACCTAACCTACAAATATTGGCTTCACACAAGTGTAGTTAGTGGAAGGTTCTTTTTCATGCCATAAATCTATGATTTGGGAACACCGGCTTTACTTCCCCTCCGAAGGAAGGCATATTTAACGCTCTTAAAAAATCCGACGGCTTCGGCTGGGTTTGAACCCGTGACCTTGGGCATAGAAGCTCAGCATGCTACCAACTACGACACCGAAGTCGCCAGTTCAGTAGAGACATCTAATGCTATAAGAATATCTTATTTACTACTAGCAGTAATCCCCGGCTTCACCTGGTGTATTTATTTGTTTTATGTTCGACCCTCACTATTATGATCATTATAACACTGTTTTTCATTATGATACAGTTTCACCAGCCAATCAGAGCTCGTTCATTGACCAATTAGGCAACGATACCTTCGCGCATGCGCTCAAAATCCAACATGTCGGACATAAACACAACATCGAACTATAATAAATTACCGACATGGAATACGCACCGTCCATATGTTCGCTTAAATAAACTGGCGAATATGAGACAAGAAATAGCACTGTACCTTAATATCACCAACCCTAATTTCTACACAGCGCATTGCCTTCAAACGACTCCGGTGACAATATTACTGAGGGGCGGAAGATGTAAACATATGGCCTGCATATGGCATTGCAAGCACACAGAGCGCATGCGTCGGTCGTTCAGAGTTCTTGAAAGACAGAGATATCATACTTAGCGCTCGCTCTCCAATCACAAAATTCAAGTGGCTGACTCTCAACAGATATTTATGAATATTTATGTTAAAACATATAATAAAGTTATAATTATCGTCGAACATAAACAGTCGTATGCAACTCGCCTATAATGGTAATTAAGACACTCGTATAGAAATTATAAAACTCGCATACGCTCGTTTTATAAAAATACTCGTGTCTTAATTATAGCCATTATATATCTCGTTGCATAATGTACTATTACAGAACTGGAGCTAAAGGATAAGGATTGGAATAAATGAAAGAAATTTTAAAAGCACCAACGCTTATTGCAGCTGATAACCTCAGTATACTGCACCAACACCATCGCCCTTATACAGAGGCATACTATTGTCATATGATAACTGTTTTAAGGGGCCTAAGAAATCTTTTTGCCCTAATTACTCCCCGTGACTGCAATTTATAAGCAGATCGGAATTCTGCACCAGAACATTGGTAGGGGCGACGTGATGCGGCCCGCATTACATGGCAACAATACTCTTCGGTATTATTGGAGCCGTTCTGGGGCGCTTGTTCTTCCGACTTACTGAACAAAAAACATCTTTAAGATTACCTGAGAGGTGTAACCTAATGCTACATAGCCTAAACTATTCCTCTTGAATCAGGCTATCATATACAAAAAGAATTTTTCGAGTCCGATAGGTAGTTCCAGAGATTAGCGCGTGTAAACACATAAACACAAACTCTTCAGCTTTATTATGTTAGTATAGATTATTGAAAGTTAGTACGCCTATTGGTTACGATATACTGTATTACGAACAATGTTGAACTAAGAGTCCTTATGTCCGCCTAGTTGCGTAGTGGATAGCATTCATGGCTGTCAACATGGAGGCCCGGGTTCGATTCCCGGCTCTGCTAAGATATTTAATTCTGATCTGAGGGCTGGAACAGGGTACACGCAGACACTGAGGCAAAACTGAGAAGAGACGGGTTCAATTCCTACTCAGCCATCCTGTAAGTGGTTTTCCGTGGTTTCCCACTTCTACTTTAGGCAAATGCCGGGATGGCTCGTAACTTAAAGTCACGGCGTTTCATACACAAATCCTACCTCAATTACAAAATACACCAGACACTGTCCACAGACCTTGCCCCACACAGCTGTCTGCTTCATTGGCAGGCCCAACAGTTCTGCCACCACAAAATCTAGTAGAAAAAAATTGTTGACATAAGCAAGGTTATGGAACTTAAGTTTTTACGTTGGTATTTTGGCAATGGAATAACTGTTCCAGGAACACTAGCGCTGAAATTATTGCTGACATAGTAGTTCTCATGTAATTTTCCACGCTAGCTTAGCCAGTACACGTGCGATACAGGGTACCACAAAAGTTCATTAAATTGTTGCACATTATTGAGAAATTGGGTAATTGACACATGTTCATGTTCATTTTGGGTAATGGGAAGTCCAGTATTTTATTTTCAGTGGTTTCCAGGGCAAATAATGTCCCGAAGATACCGTGGTGCGTTGTACCACCGGTACAATAATAATAATATAGCCATGATCCGATGCTTCTCAGTCTATGGGAAGAACTTCAAACTTTTTAAAAATATCTTATTTAAGGAGTCGCCTCCGTAGCGTAGCGGTCAGCATGGTTAGCTGCCGCCCCGGAGGTCCTGGGTTCGATTCCCGGCTCTGCCACGAAATTTGAAAAGTGGTATGAGGACTGGAACGGGGTCTACTCAGCCTCGGGTGGCCCAAATGAGTAGAGGGGGTTCGATTCCCACCTCAGCCTTCCTCGAAGTGGTTTTCCGTGGTTTCCCACTTCGTCTTCGGGCAAATGCCGGGATGGTACTGCCCCCGTAAATTGAATTATATAGAGACCACGGTGGCTATATTGGAAATTATAAAGAAAGTTATGGCTGTCATAGTTATGACGTGGGTAGTCATGACGTAAGCACGGATGACGCAGACGTTATGCCAGCAGGCTACTTGAGCTGAGATTCTCAGTGACGTCAGCATTTATTCGAGAAAGATCCGAGATCTACGACGCAGTCGCAGGAAACGTGGAAATTATGCTGAGGAAGAAATTATGATATTGGAGGGGAGGCTCGAACCAATGAACGATAGTTTGAAGAAAGACGGAGATTGCTGAAACTATGATATTTTTACTACCTTTTGGAATGCAGAATTGTGGAAATCCATTTGCAGTAGAGGCATTGATCTGGAATTTTGGTGAAATTTATTTTCAGTTTTTGAATTTTGAAAATCCGTCATGTATTGACGAAGTTGGAACTTCTAGCGATGACGCAGTAACACGCTATGGAAGGGATGGATGCGCCCCTTATGAAGTTTATAAAAGGCCTTGCGCAGAAGAGAGGAGTCTCAGATCATCGAAGCTCATATCATCGAAGCTCTTTTCTTATATAGTCATTTCGGTGAGACGTCGAGTGAAATTAGTAGAAAGAGTCGCCATTATAACGCGTGGTGAAGTCACCGCAGTGAACGAGATTCGAGCAGACAAGCAGTGCAAGTTTACAGTGAGTAAATCTAGGTGAAGTTAAAACGCACATTATAACGCGTCTACAAGATTAGCTATGAACAGTTAGCGGTCGCCTATAAGCTAATTCTATTGTGCAGTGCTACATTAAGGAATGTAGAAAAGTTGAACAATTTCGAGGAATTATTTTGGAAGATATTGGCAATTTTAGACGACTGACAAAAGTGATTTTCTCGCCATCTGAGAAGCACTTTGTATCGTCAGATTCTACGCCACGGCTGACACTGCTAGTGAAATAGGGAGACTTCAGATTGCTTTTGTGACACAACGCTACAGTATTATGGAGCAGTTTAATATGGCAGTTTATTCTACTATTACCATAACCGAAGAGAAGATGGAAGGCTAAAGGACTTTAATGCAATTGGGACATATATCTACGGAGTAAGATAGCAGCATGGAACTTCGCTAATCGCCATTCCACACAAGCGAACATGTGGTGAATAACCATCTACACCCATGTTTCGTGGTTCAACGCTGAATACTATCAAACAGCAATGGAAACGATTTCATACTCACTGAATATGAATATTTCTTCGGAAATTACTACAAAAACTTCATGGCGATTTTCTACTGGAACTTCAGGGATTTTTCAAGAGAGGTCAGGGTAGTCCCGACTCACAAAGAAGAATTTTGCCGGAAGGATGTCTTTCGTCTACACGGAGCAGTGCAATTTCCGGAGGAGGAAGCAGTTCGATTCTCCGAGGGTGCTGTTTCCTGTTTGGAGGATGGAGCTCTTCTTCAAGTTGGTGAAATGGATCCATCAGCAGTCTTCTTTGGGGAATTTTCCTCTGGAACTTCAATCAGCAGATAAGGTAGTCGTGAACGTTTATTGTTGTA
Organism: Meconema thalassinum; assembly: GCA_946902985.2. Taxonomy (NCBI): domain Eukaryota; kingdom Metazoa; phylum Arthropoda; class Insecta; order Orthoptera; family Tettigoniidae; genus Meconema; species Meconema thalassinum. The sequence continues at coordinate 173,821,435 of OX336394.1, read as the reverse complement.
TTTGAGTTTTGTAGCGATATTTGAGCAACCATTTTCCCATATTTTCTGTCCTCATGTATTTTGCCCTATATTCATGTTTGAGATTCCTATTCTCAGTACACCTTGATGAGTTATGCCTTTTTCGACGATTTATTAAGACATTGTTATGTCATGGGCATAGTTAAAAGATTTTGGATCAGTTGAGACTGATATTTAGATTTTTCAGTAATTTGCTTATTTTTGTAGTCACGATTTGACTGTAAGTTAATGATTTTTATGGCAGATTTAAATTCAGACAGCGTGTCACTTTATTAAAGTAATTCTACCCCAGTTTAATTACTTTGACCAATTTTCTGTCATCATCAAGAAGGAAGAACATTTAAATGATTTTAGAGCGTTAAAATCCATTACGTTGTCGACGATCTTGGAAATACTAGTCGTTATTTGAATTGATTGCAACACAGACATTTATCGTCAGTTATGAACGACCATTGCATCATATACAATTTTTGTGAAAGATGAACTTTAATTATGAATTATTGAATGCATTAAAGTCATGAACTTTTGTTAGGAGTTTTTTTTTTCAATTAGAGATTTATATAATGATGTTTGCATTCCCCGGTCTAATTGGATTCTATTCGACTATTGTGCAGTTTAGTCGCACTTTATTTGATGATAGTATTTTTATACTACAATTCCTTGAAGATGTTAATCTTAAATTTTGATAGACCAGACAGGCGTATATAAGCGTATTCACTATTAAATTTGTTTGTGATTGGCAAATTTTTACTTCATTTCGATTCATGAATGAAATCCACGAAGGTTAAATGACAACAGTTTTGAAACAATTAATGATTATAAGAATTTTTGAAGTGGAACTATGAATGTATAATCGCTAGTGCAGCGGACGTGTTGAAAGTCGCTGATGTATAAAGCCCTTGAATAAATGAAGGAGGTTCCCACAGTAATTAATGATGTTAAAAAGAATTTGTTAGTGGAGGTTTTTGTAAGTTCTGTGGAAGATTTTGATGCCATATATATTAATATATGATGAATTTGGGCCTATTTTAATGCAGTTTGTGCATTATTTTGTAAGCGAAGTATTTTCCGATGGAGTGTATTATCTTAGTCCTTTGAAAATTAATCAAGTGAATTTACTGTTATAATTAACAAGAGTATTGAAAGAATTTGAGATAAGATTTTGAATGAAGATTACCGTCACAAATAATTATAATAATTATTACAACCTCTATTAAACAAGATTGTGACATTAAATATATAACTAACCTTCATTGGTCGATTATATTGACACGATTATGAAATTACCAACCGGATGAACATGTGGTTAAATGTATTTCTTAAATTAATAATTTGAATAATTTAAATGTTGATATTGTAAATAATGATGTAAATATCTTTGACAATAATATGGAACGAAAGTAATGTTAGAGGCGTGTTTAAAATTTTTGTAATTATCTTCGACAATATTATAAACAATTTCTAATTGTTATAAATTATTTATGAGTTTTTGTTATAAACATTTAAGAGTTTGTTTTATACTCTAAACAATGCTTATTAAACATTTGGATGCTAATTTAACAAGCTTAGGGATTGTCAGAATAATCCAGTGGTATGTGAGTAAAGCATTTGAAAGATTTGCGTAACTATATTTGTGTTGTCTTGCGGACATTTAAAGCGTTTGAGAGAGAACTGGATTCTTACGCAATGTGGCATGACAAGTGAGCCCATTTGACAGGTGTGCGTCAGGTTGGAGGGTAGACCGCAGCTGGCCAGACAACTGGTTATCAGCGGGCAAGGTCGTCTACATTGAGGCCTTGTGCCTATAAATACAAGTGTCATGTTTATTAAAAGAAACCAAATGCTCTGTATATGTGTCTCGTCCTGACTCCCTTTTCCAGTCCAAATGTGTTTTGAATATTACGTTATTTTGAGCTCGTGGGAGCTAACATGTTCTATAACAAACTTTGCAAGTCCTTCAGGAGGACGTAGTCAGATTGACATGGGCTACTGATAGCCACACTTATTTTGTTGAGTTGTTAAAATCATACCCTTTATTTGAAATAAAAGCTTTTGTACAGTTCAAAGTTCTTGTCTCCGTTCTGGTTCATTTTTAAATGTCATGGTGGAGGTTATTGTGGGAGCATACTTTAGAGATCCTGTTGTCAACCCAATCCCCGAGATAATTTTTAAGAGGTAAGTAAAGGTAAGTATGAACCTCCGTCTATTTTGGTGTGTTCCACAATGATTTCCTGTTAACTTCTGTGCTCAAATCTCGGTAGTATCTGTCAGTGCCATTTTCATTGGTGTAGCTGAGCCGGTGCGTTTGATTGTTGGCAATCCGATTGAGGGGGCGGATATCTGACAGCCTACTATCCGGGTTTACGGGGACAGTAAGATTGGCACCCTATAACGTGGGGCATGTTCAACAAACCTGGATCACCAGGTTGAACGCCAGTAAGATTGGCGCAGTCAACGTATGGGGCTTGTTCAACATAAGTGGATCACCAGGTTGAACGCCAGTAGGATTGGCAAACCTAAAACGTGTGGCTCGATTAGACTCAAATAAAGAGGTTGATTCTTTGTTAGATGTCTTGGCCAATTGTAGAATTTAAGAGTGTGATTATATAGGCATTAAATGTTGTATTGTATTAGGAAAATTACACTCAGAAAAGATCAGATCTTATACAATTTGTGAAAGGTTAAATAGGCTGGAAACTTAGGAAAATCGCCTATGATCTGGAATCTTATTTTATTTGACCGGCTTATGACATTTTAGTCATATTAAAGATAAAATTAAATTATTTGGATTGCAAATGTAAATTATTTGTGTTAGGATATTTTAAAACGAGCCAGGGAAATTTGAACATGTGCTTGAGTTTGTTTCAACATGAAGGGTCTTCGAAGGTTAATTATAAGGTAGTTATAAGTTAGATTTAAGACAGAAAATTGATCAAATTTACATATGGTGAAAAGTGTTGCTCAGATGTTGTTATTTTGCTCTATTGATGTATGTCCCTACAGCAGTCTATTTTTGAATTAATATTGTAATGGCAGATGAAAGTCTGAGGATGATGTTAGAGGAGATGTCTGCTAGAATGAATAGCAATATGAAGCAGATGATGGAGGAGAATATGAAAGTTCTCCAGACCAGTTCTGCTAACTTAGAGGATAATATGTCGCGTTTACAGATTAATACCCAAGGAATCGAGAATACTGTAACTGACATGCGCACAGACGTGTCCAATGTGCATAAAAATGTTGCTGATGTTAAAATTGATGTTTCTAAGGTACAGAAAGATCTTACAATGTTGAATCTAGATGTGGCTAATGTCCGAGGTGATATTTCTTGTGCTAGGGCTGAAGTAGTTGTTGTTAAAAATGATGTTGCGACTGTCCAAGACAAGGTTGAGGAAGTCCAAAGAGAAATCCAAAATGTTAGAACTGATGTGTCCAATGTTCAGGATGATATTAATAACATTCATTCGGATATAAATGAGATGCAAAGTGATATAAATAAGATTCAAGTAGAAGTCAACACAGTTTTCGTAGATATTGCTAAAGTCCAAACTGATGTAAATAAAGTCAGGGAAGAAATAGAAAATTCGAAAACCCTTTGTACGCGTAATATGAGTGCATTAACGACTAGATTAGTTGATGAGTCAGTTAGAACGACAACGTCTTTAGCAGGTTTAAAGTATGATGTAGAGGTCATGAGAACCCAGGTATTAGACCATAATAGATTATTGAAAGAAGATATCGAAGTAGACATAGCAGAAATGTTAACGGCAAATGTAGCAGTATGGAAAGACGAGTGGAATAGGTCAAGTGGGGAACATGTAACCCAAATTCAGGAACGCATTGAAAGAAAACTTGCCAGTACTCAAATAGATATTAACAATGAAGTAGTACAGATTAGGAAAGATTTAAGCGTCAGGATGGATTCGCTATCCGAGAGACAAGTAGAAGATAGAACACAAATAGGTCAGGATGTGCAAGCATTAAAATCTGCATTAGAGGATCAGATTCATAAAGTTGTCTCTGATGTGAATGAAACGACGAGCAAACTGCAGAATTTGAAGCTAGGAGAGGCTAGTTTGATGGAGACCTACAAAGAAGAGTTAATCAAGAAAGTCTTAACGGAAATCACTGACAAGGATACAGAAGGCTTGGCTTGCGAAATCAATAGGAATTATGCCAGAAGATATAACCTAGATCCAGAAGAGAGAGACGTGACTCCTGAAGAACGTATATCCAGATTCAGGGAGGAAGATGACGAGAGGAATATGGAACCTGAGTGGAACTATCGAGATAGTGGGAAAAACTACCCGGATGCATATCCGAGGAACGTGACGGTCATCAGGAATTTTGAAGACAAACCGCAAAAATTCAGCAACACTGATAGTTTGACGCCTATAGAATATGTAAGGAACCTCAAAGATTATTTCATCGAAGCTCATATTCCCAGAGAGAGAGAGATGAAGATTGTGGAGAGATTTTTGATTGGAGGACCCCTCGAATGATTTCGCGCATTTAGATACACATTCAGTAACTTTGACGAGTTTGCAGAGGCATTAATCAAACGATTTTGGTCCATAGAAGCGCAGAATTCGTTAAGAGCGGAGGTGTATTCAAGAAAATACTCAGGTACTCTTCCAACACGGTACGCTGATTTCTTTACGAGTCAATTGTCCCGCTTGAGATTTTTGCAACCCCCATTGTCAACGGAGCAATTAATTGATGCGATTTCTCGTATGCTGCCTGTGGAGGTGAGGAGACTAATCATTTCGTCAAACATCAAGGATTTGACCTGCATGGATGAATTACTGAGGAGGTTAGACTACACAAGTCCAATGCCTAACGTGGTACAGAAAGGTCAAAGGCAGGACTTCAAAGAAATAAATACTGTATATATGGACCAAGTCCAACAAACTGACAAGCCAGATGAAGAGAAAACTGACAATGTAGGTCCCCACAGGAATAATCAGTTTCGAAATAACAGATCGCAAGGTTACCGTCCGTATCAACAGAGAAGAGGCTGGAACTATAATCGAGGAAATTACAACAATGGAAGAGGCAGATATTACAACAATAATGGTTATAACAGAAATTATAATAGAAATAACCAGAACCAAAACAGAAATCAGAATCCTCAAGGTCAGGTTATGACACCCGATCAGTATCAGGAAAGAGAGAGGGAAAGCCAGCAATACCTGAAAGAATTACGGGAAAAAGAAGCCGAAAACCAAAAGAAAAGGCAGGATGTTGTAATCGATCCTGGGCCTTCTACGAGCCAGCAGAATTTTGAGGTCGGTAACACAAAAAAAAACGCCGATTTCTCAAAGACAGTGAGAACTTGTAAATACATTGCCACACCACACCTGATTACAATTAATGAGATATATGAAGTTACTGATGAAGATTTGCTAGAAGAGAGGGGTATCGTTAAAGAGGAAAGACCATGTGCCTTACCTATTATTTCTGTACGGATAGATGGCCAACAGTACTAAGCCCTGATGGATACTGGTGCAATTATCTCCATCATTTCAGAGGAATGTTATCAAAGTCTGCTAAGAGGAGAGAACATGACAGTTCTACCTGTTTCTACCGTCAAAGTGAGAGGGATATTCCAAGATAAGGCAGTGAAGTGCAAGATTCAAGTGTTATTGAACTTTGAGATCAATGGAAGGAATTATGAACAGATCTTTATTGTGGTGAGCAAGATCAATTTTGATATGGTGCTTGGAATCGATTTTATATCGAAGGTCGGAGCTATTATTGACATGAAGAACAGAAGTATTAGCTTTAATGATGGGTACATGATCACAGAAGAGATAGAAAAACAGGACGTGAAAAACAGTCTGGAAATAGACCTTAGGGAAGAAATTTTGAATACCATAATTAATGAAGTGGAAAATTTAGCAGAAATACCCAGTAGAAAAACTGAAGGATTTGAAGAAATTCAGGGGGAATTTGAGGATCTGATAAAGGAATTCCAAGATATTTTTGATGAAAAGCCTGGATTGATTAAGGATTATAAATACAAGATAAGGCTGACAGATGAAACCCCTTACCAGAAGAGAATATACCCCATTCCTGAGAAATTCTATCAAGAAGTATGAGGGTTAATCAGAAAAATGGAGGTAGACGGGATTATAAAAAAACAGGCGTCGACTTATATAAACCCCATCACAGTAGTGAAGAAAAGTAATGGTCAGATACGTCTTTGTCTCGATGCCAGGACCATCAACTTGAAGATTCTTCCAGAAAATGACCGACCACCCAAGATTAGAGATCTGCTTCGAAAATTCAAAGGGAGAGCATGTTTCAGCGTTCTTGACTTGACGTCTTCATTTTATCAAGTTCAACTAGAAGAATATAGTATGCAGTACACTGGATTCTTATTTGACCAGACGTCATGGGTCTTTGTCAGAATGCCTTTTGGTATGGTTAACAGTGGACCAGCACTTATTCGAGCACTTGATAGTAAGCTCACTGACGAAGTGAAAGAAAATGTAATCTGCTACATTGACGATTTAATCGTATCTTCACCCAGCGCCGCAGAACATTTAGTGCACTTGAGAAAGTTGTTCGAGAATTTAAGGGAGGCCAATATCAAGGTCAATTTTGGAAAATGTCAATTCTTGAAGAAGGAGATAAATTACTTGGGGCATACTATTGATAAAGATGGATATCATCCAAACATGAAAAAAGTAGATGCGATCACGAGATTTCCAAAGCCAACTAAGGTGAAACAAGTCAGAGAATTTGTAGGCGCATGCCAATTTATTAGCAGCCACTGTCCAAGATACTCTGAAATTATGGCTCCTCTGTATGACTTACTCAAGAAGAATAACAGATGGAAATGGAGCACCGCTGCAGACGAGGCTTTTGAGAAAGCAAAAGAGATGCTCAGAAATAATGTGAAACTGGAGTACCCAGACTTTGAGAAGGTGTTCTATATTGAGTCTGATGCATCAAGAATAGGCATTAGTGCAGTCTTATACCAGAAAGACGAGGCAGGCAACAAGCACTACATTGCGTTCACTAGTCGGAAGTTGAAGAAACACGAGGAAAACTACTTCACGACAGAACTTGAAGCGTTAGCTTTTGTAACAGCTTTGCAAGCGTGGAAGAAAATTCTGCTGGGACATAAGGTCATCATTATTACTGACCATAAAGCACTACAGTTTATGCTGCAAACTGACATGTCAAGTGATAGATTGACACGTTGGGCTTTGTTCACCCAACAGTTTAACGCCACTATCGTCCACCAGCCTGGGAAAGATAACTTACTGGCTGATGCTTTATCACGTAACCCTATTAAAAATGTGCAGATACACCATGTACAATTGGAGCAAGAAGATCAAGAAACCGTTAGGAGGTTAGCCCGAATCGGTGTGTCACAGAAGAGACACGCTCCAATAAGGAAAATGTACAGGTTCCTCAAGGGTTACATGGACAATACGGATGTTGACTATGCAGCTACACGGAGAAATTCACGACACTTTGTCTTGAGTGGAGACATCGTATGCAAGTATGCTGACTCTGCGCATACAAAACTCCGAATAGTCGTGCCACCTAAACTTGTTGTCAATTTAGTGTGGGTAGCTCATCACGCAACTGGACATGCCGGTTTAGATAAGACTCTTAATACTCTTAAAGAGAGATTTATATGGACTAACATGCGTTCCAGCATTGCCAAGGTCATTCGATCATGTGACAAATGTCAAAGAGCAAAGTATGCTTCTGCTTTATTAAAAGGAAAACCGAAGGCTATGATTCCTTCTAAGCCAAACGAACTAATGGCGACGGATATATTTGGCCCCTGTCCGAAGGGATATCAGGGTAACCAGTACCTGTTGGTTACCGTGGATGTTTTCTCAAAATTTGTTACAATGAGTCCCATGCAGAAAGCTAACACGAGGAACGTTGTAAGCAGACTGGAAAATGCTGTATTTCCTAAAGCTGGTAAACCGGAATATCTACTGTCAGATCATGGAACGCAGTTTACATCCTTGGAATTTGCAACGGATATGGAAAGGCTTGGTATTAAGCACCTATTTTCAAGCGTGCGTTACCCAGAATCGAATTCCTCAGAAAGATATATGGCTGAATTTTCGAAATTCTGTCGAATTTTCTGTCCAAATGATCATTCTGGTTGGGTGAGATTTGTACCCCTCATTGAGGAATGTCTGAACTCTACAGTGAAGGAGAGCACAGGAGAAGTGCCAATGCGACTTCATCTAGGAAGAAACCCAGAAAGGCCGTGGGATAATCTTTTCAACCACGTTCCTAGAGATCCCGACCTAGGAAGGCAGCAGAGGATTGACAAGGCGAAGGAACAACTCCAGAAAGCAGCAGAGAAACGATTGAAAAGAGTAGCTGGAAAACGTTTTGGTGCACCCTTACAAGTTGGAAATCTTGTATTATTACGCAGACCTGTCAAGGCTGATATGAGCAAGAAAATCTATCCCAAGTTTGGAATTGTGTTTATGGGTCCGTTTAGAATTACGAACGCTTATGGAAACAACTGTTATGAACTCTACGATGATGAGAATAATGTCATTTACGGCAAGTTCAATGCTGGAAACTTGAAAAGATACTATCCTAGAGTAAGCCAGTAATAATTCAATTTCGTGTTCAAGAGAGTTGAGGTACTTGTAACACTGAGTTTAAAAACAACTTGCAACTGTTTTTAAAACGTGGTGAGGGGAGAATGCCCCCGTAAATTGAATTATATAGAGACCACGGTGGCTATATTGGAAATTATAAAGAAAGTTATGGCTGTCATAGTTATGACGTGGGTAGTCATGACGTAAGCACGGATGACGCAGACGTTATACAAGCAGGCTACTTGAGCTGAGATTCTCAGTGACGTCAGCATTTATTCGAGAAAGATCCGAGATCTACGACGCAGTCGCAGGAAACGTGGAAATTATGCTGAGGAAGAAATTATGCTATTGGAGGGGAGGCTCGAACCAATGAACGATAGTTTGAAGAAAGACGGAGATTGCTGAAACTATGATATTTTTACTACCTTTTGGAATGCAGAATTGTGGAAATCCATTTGCAGTAGAGGCATTGATCTGGAATTTTGGTGAAATTTATTTTCAGTTTTTGAATTTTGAAAATCCGTCATGTATTGACGAAGTTGGAACTTCTAGCGATGACGCAGTAACACGCTATGGAAGGGATGGATACGCCCCTTATGAAGTTTATAAAAGGTCTTGCGCAGAAGAGAGGAGTCTCAGATCATCGAAGCTCATATCATCGAAGCTCTTTTCTTATATACACACATCAAAAAAAGTTTTGCATCACCTCGGTTCCAAGAGTTCCGGAACCTTTAAATACAAAGGGAATAGAGATCAACACAAACAACATTTCAGCTCGTTTTATTGCTCATGAGACCCACACATTGCATGTTGTACCATCATACAGCTAGACTTTCAGCATTTGTGGTCCAGATTGCAGTACACACCACTACCTCTAATACCCAGTAGCACGTCCTCTTGCATTGATGCATGCCTGTATTCGTCGTGGCATACTATCCACAAGTTCATCAAGACACTGTTGGTCCAAATTGTCCCACTCCTCAACGACAATTCGGCGTAAATCTCTCAGAGTGGTTGGGGGGTCAAGACGTCCATAAACAGCCCTTTTCAACATATCCCAGGCATGTTCGATAGGGTTCATGTCTGGCGAACATGCTGGCCACTGTAGTCGAGCGATGTCGTTATCTTGAAGGAACGCATTCACAAGATGTGCACGATGAGGTCGAGAATTGTCGTCCATGAAGACAAATACCTCTCCAATATTCTGCCGATATGGTTGCACTATGGGTCGGAGGATGTCATTCAGGTATCGTAAAGCCGTTTCGGAGCCTTCCATGACCACCAGTGGCGTACGTCGGCCCCACATAATGCCACCCCAAAACATCAGGGAACCACCACCTTGCTGCACTCGCTGGACAGTGTGTCTAAGACGTTCAGCCTGACCAGGGTGCCTCCAAACATGTCTCCGACGATTGTCTGGTTGAAGGCATATGCGACACTCATCGGTGAAGAGAACGTGATGCCAATTCCGTGGGGTCCATTCAGCATGTTGTTGGGCCCATCTGTACCGCGCTGCATGGTGTCGGGGTTGCAAAGCTGGACCTCGCCATGGACGTCGGGAGTGAAGTTGCGCATCATGCAGCCTATTGCGCACAGTTTGAGTTGAAACACGACGTCCTGTGGCTGAACGAAACGCATTATTCAACATGGTGGCATTGCTGTCAGGGTTCCTCCGAGCGGCAATCCGTAAGTAGCGGTCATCCACTACAGTAGTAGCCCTTGGGCGGCCTGAGCGAGGCCTGTCATCGACAGTTCCTGTATCTCTGTACCTCCTCCATGTCCGAACAACATCGCTTTGGTTCACTCTGAGACGCCTGGAAACTTCCCTTGTTGAGAGCCCTTCTTGACACAAAGTAACAATGCGGACGCGATCGAACTGCGGTATTGACCTTCTAGGCATGGTAGAACTACAGACAACATGAGCAGCGTACCTTCGTCCTGGTGGAATGACTGGAACTGATCGGCTGTCGTACCCCCTCCGTCTAATAGGCCCTGCTCATGCATGGTTGTTTACATCTTTGAGCAGTTTTAGTGACATCTATGAACAGTCAAAGGGACTGTATCTTGGATACAATATACACAGTCAACGTCTATATGCCGGAGATCTGGGAACCGAGGTGATGCAAAACTTTTTTTGATGTGTGTAGTCATTTCGGTGAGACGTCGAGTGAAATTAGTAGAAAGAGTCGTCATTATAACGCGTGGTGAAGTCACCGCAGTGAACGAGATTCGAGCAGACAAGCAGTGCAAGTTTACAGTGAGTAAATCTAGGTGAAGTTAAAACGCACATTATAACGCGTCTACAAGATTAGCTATGAACAGTTAGCGGTCGCCTATAAGCTAATTCTATTGTGCAGTGCTACATTAAGGAATGTAGAAAAGTTGAACAATTTCGAGGAATTATTTTGGAAGATATTGGCAATTTTAGACGACTGACAAAAGTGATTTTCTCGCCATCTGAGAAGCACTTTGTATCGTCAGATTCTACGCCACGGATGACACTGCTAGTGAAATAGGGAGACTTCAGATTGCTTTTGTGACACAACGCTACAGTATTATGGAGCAGTTTAATATGGCAGTTTGTTCTACTATTACCATAACCGAAGAGAAGATGGAAGGCTAAAGGACTTTAATGCAATTGGGACATATATCTACGGAGTAAGATAGCAGCATGGAACTTCGCTAACCGCCATTCCACACAAGCGAACATGTGGTGAATAACCATCTACACCCATGTTTCGTGGTTCAACGCTGAATACTATCAAACAGCAATGGAAACGATTTCATACTCACTGAATATGAATATTTCTTCGGAAATTACTACAAAAACTTCATGGCGATTTTCTACTGGAACTTCAGGGATTTTTCAAGAGAGGTCAGGGTAGTCCCGACTCACAAAGAAGAATTTTGCCGGAAGGATGTCTTTCGTCTACACGGAGCAGTGCAATTTCCGGAGGAGGAAGCAGTTCGATTCTCCGAGGGTGCTGTTTCCTGTTTGGAGGATGGAGCTCTTCTTCAAGTTGGTGAAATGGATCCATCAGCAGTCTTCTTTGGGGAATTTTCCTCTGGAACTTCAATCAGCAGATAAGGTAGTCGTGAACGTTTATTGTTGTATTTGAGTTTTGTAGCGATATTTGAGCAACCATTTTCCCATATTTTCTGTCCTCATGTATTTTGCCCTATATTCATGTTTGAGATTCCTATTCTCAGTACACCTTGATGAGTTATGCCTTTTTCGACGATTTATTAAGACATTGTTATGTCATGGGCATAGTTAAACGATTTTGGATCAGTTGAGACTGATATTTAGATTTTTCAGTAATTTGCTTATTTTTGTAGTCACGATTTGACTGTAAGTTAATGATTTTTATGGCAGATTTAAATTCAGACAGCGTGTCACTTTATTAAAGTAATTCTACCCCAGTTTAATTACTTTGACCAATTTTCTGTCATCATCAAGAAGGAAGAACATTTAAATGATTTTAGAGCGTTAAAATCCATTACGTTGTCGACGATCTTGGAAATACTAGTCGTTATTTGAATTGATTGCAACACAGACATTTATCGTCAGTTATGAACGACCATTGCATCATATACAACTTTTGTGAAAGATGAACTTTAATTATGAATTATTGAATGCATTAAAGTCATGAACTTTTGTTAGGATTTTTTTTTTTCAATTAGAGATTTATATAATGATGTTTGCATTCCCCGGTCTAATTGGATTCTATTCGACTATTGTGCAGTTTAGTCGCACTTTATTTGATGATAGTATTTTTATACTACAATTCCTTGAAGATGTTAATCTTAAATTTTGATAGACCAGACAGGCGTATATAAGCGTATTCACTATTAAATTTGTTTGTGATTGGCAAATTTTTACTTCATTTCGATTCATGAATGAAATCCACGAAGGTTAAATGACAACAGTTTTGAAAAAATTAATGATTATAAGAATTTTTGAAGTGGAACTATGAATGTATAATCGCTAGTGCAGCGGACGTGTTGAAAGTCGCTGATGTATAATGCCCTTGAATAAATGAAGGAGGTTCCCACAGTAATTAATGATGTTAAAGAATTTGTTAGTGGAGGTTTTTGTAAGTTCTGTGGAAGATTTTGATGCCATATATATTAATATATGATGAATTTGGGCCTATTTTAATGCAGTTTGTGCATTATTTTGTAAGCGAAGTATTTTCCGATGGAGTGTATTATCTTAGTCCTTTGAAAATTAATCAAGTGAATTTACTGTTATAATTAACAAGAGTATTGAAAGAATTTGAGATAAGATTTTGAATGAAGATTACCGTCACAAATAATTATAATAATTATTACAACCTCTATTAAACCAGATTGTGACATTAAATGTATAACTAACCTTCATTGGTCGATTATATTGACACGATTATGAAATTACCAACCGGATGAACATGTGGTTAAATGTATTTCTTAAATTAATAATTTGAATAATTTAAATGTTGATATTGTAAATAATGATGTAAATATCTTTGACAATAATGTGGAACGAAAGTAATGTTAGAGGCGTGTTTAAAATTTTTGTAATTATCTTCGACAATATTATAAACAATTTCTAATTGTTATAAATTATTTATGAGTTTTTGTTATAAACATTTAAGAGTTTGTTTTGTACTCTAAACAATGCTTATTAAACATTTGGATGCTAATTTAACAAGCTTAGGGATTGTCAGAATAATCCAGTGGTATGTGAGTAAAGCATTTGAAAGATTTGCGTAACTATATTTGTGTTGTCTTGCGGACATTTAAAGCGTTTGAGAGAGAACTGGATTCTTACGCAATGTGGCATGACAAGTGAGCCCATTTGACAGGTGTGCGTCAGGTTGGAGGGTAGACCGCAGCTGGCCAGACAACTGGTTATCAGCGGGCAAGGTCGTCTACATTGAGGCCTTGTGCCTATAAATACAAGTGTCATGTTTATTAAAAGAAACCAAATGCTCTGTATATGTGTCTCGTCCTGACTTCCTTTTCCAGTCCAAATGTGTTTTGAATGTTACGTTATTTTGAGCTCGTGGGAGCTAACATGTTCTATAACAAACTTTGCAAGTCCTTCAGGAGGACGTAGTCAGATTGACATGGGCTACTGATAGCCACATTTATTTTGTTGAGTTGTTAAAATCAAACCCTATATTTGAAATAAAAGCTTTTGTACAGTTCAAAGTTCTTGTCTCCGTTCTGGTTCATTTTTAAATGTCATGGTGGAGGTTATTGTGGGAGCATACTTTAGAGATCCTGTTGTCAACCCAATCCCCGAGATAATTTTTAAGAGGTAAGTAAAGGTAAGTATGAACCCCCGTCTATTTTGGTGTGTTCCACAATGACTTCCTGTTAACTTCTGTGCTCAAATCTCGGTAGTTTCTGTCAGTGCCATTTTCATTGGTGTAGCTGAGCCGGTGCGTTTGATTGTTGGCAATCCGATTGAGGGGGCGGATATCTGACAGCCTACTATCCGGGTTTACGAGGACAGTACCTACTGTAAGGCCACGGCTGCCTCCTTCCCTCTTCCTAGCCTATCCATCCCAATCTTCCATCCCTTCCAATCCCTCATGAGGCCCCTGTTCGCTTTGCAGGTGAGGCCGCCTGGGCGAAGTGCTGATCACACCTCCCCAGTTGTATCCCTCCCGACCAGATGTTCCAAACTCCAGGACACTGCCCATAGAGGCGGTAGTGGTGAGTTCCCTCGCTGAGTCCGTGGGAACCACCAACCTAGAGGGTAAATTGACTAAATAAAAAAAACTTATTTAAGGAAATCTTCACAGTACACCCTACCCCGGCAGAACTGGAAAAACTAAAATCCACGGTGATTGTTCTGAGTGTCCGAAGTTCTAGACTTTTAGCCTGGCAGTCCTCGTGTGGAGGTCATCAGCATGTTTCTCACAGGTGTTTAGAGAAGATCGTAAACAAATACAGAAGCTTCGTGACACTTTCACTCACTTTGGATACTTTTCACGTAAGTGATAATAACTAACTCCTTAACAGGACGCAAAGTTAATAACACCTTTCACCAGGATCTAAACTCCACAGACTTCAGAAGATTATGTGAGCCGTTTATTTCCACGAGGTGTAACTCAAGTTCGGACCTGTTGCCATCTATGCTGACTGGCTTAGGGAGGAAAGCAGCGACAAACTACCTTACTCCTCTCCTCAGCGGCTTCGGTGGCGTAGTTGGTAGCATGCTGAACTACCGTACCCAAGATAGCGGGTTCAAACCCGGTCGAAGTCGTCGGATTTTTTAAGAGCGTTAAAATCCTCAGTATGCCTTCCTTCGGAGGGGAAGTAAAGCCGACGGTCCCATGTCATAGATTTATGGCATGTAAAAGATCCTTCCACAAACTAAACTTTTGTGAAGCTAAATTGTTAGGTTAGATTTCGTCAGAATGCACTATCAAAGTTCCAACGTTCACCACTAGGTATCATCGATATCTGATAGCGAAAGTTGGAACTACTTGAAATTGAACGGAACTTTTAGCTCACCCTAAGTGTGTCCGTTGGAAGCAGCTACAGACTCTGGCGAGCCGAAAATGTCCTCGGACACTCCCGGCACTAAAAGCCATACGATAAATAAAAAAACCTCACTGACTTCAGGAGATTATGTGAGCCGTTTATTTCCACGAGGTGTAACTCCAGTTCGGGGCTGATGCCATGTGCTGACTGGCTTAGGGAGGAAAGCCATGACAAACTACCTTACTGCTCCCCTTGCCACGGCGCTCTGATAAGGTTCTCGCCTACTGAAACCAAGCTTACGGGATCGACTCCCGGTGCAGTCAGTTGACATTTTAAGGGCAGTTGAATGGGAATGTTCCATGTCAGTAGATTTACTGGCACGTTAAATATCCACACCAGGCGTCTCTGTAACCACAAAAAGGGTCGTAAAATCTATAATATTATAATTAGAGCTGTCGATTTAATTAAAAATGCGATTAATCGATCAATGTGCTTTAGTCGATTAATTGAACCGATTAAAATAGTATTATGGAGTAGGAAAAGTAATCGTTTTTATATTATATATGGTTGGTTGGTTCCTCAGTTTAGCGGCTGCGACAACGCAGTCATGTTGCCCCGTGTACTTTGGGTGTGTGTAGAATCTGTCTGATAACCGGTATTTATTGTGATGACTGTATTAGTGTGTGTTACCTGTTTTCAATTCAAGTGAGGACTGCAGACATTGAATTTTTTCAAGTAGTTCCTACTTTTGCCGCCAATCGCCACCGTCGACGACTACTAGTTCAGAACTTGATCGCCAGATGACACCGCAGTCGGCTCCTGGTGACGAACGTCGGAACCTAAGAGCGTTTGTCTAATGTTTAACCTATATATAATTGAGCTTCACACAGGTGTAATTAGTGGAAGTTTTACATGCCATAAATCTATGACATGGGACCGCCGACTTTACTTCCCCTCCGAAGGAAGGCATACTGAGGGATTTTTAACGCTCTTAAAAATTCCGACGACTTCGGCCGGGTTTGAACCCGCGATCTTGGGCATAGAGCCTCAGCATTCTACGAACTACGGTTTTTATATATGAATTGCAGCCGAATGGCCATTTCCTGAGTAGCAAAAGACCTGTGTATTGTATTATTATTTGCCATTTGGCGTGCTAGCATCAGCTATTGTAAGATTGGCAGGTCACTAAGGTTAGCTGATGCTCATGCCTTTGCTTCAGAAAGATAAAAGCGATAATATCTAGAAGATGACTTCCACAATGGTGGAAAGAACATTCAGTCCAACTTCCGCATCTCGCACGCATAGCGAAATATTGATTTTCAGCTACTTCATTTGTGTGAGAGTGTGATCAGTGAAGCTGGAAAAATATTGTTCTTAAGAGAAAGGCAGCCCTTAGTTCTGAGGATGTCAAATTACCGATATGTCTGAAGTCCTGGAGCAAAAAAGTGTGACTGTAAGTAACTGTGAACTTCAACTTCAAACTCTTGTGTCATTAAATAATCAATATTGAAATATATTTTAAATAATAGACCTATTATTAACTTAAATGCTTTTCAATTTTTTTAATTGTTACTTGCACGCCACCAATACAATTAAAATATAATATTATATCTTCCTCGTGGTAAATGCAATAAACATTTTAAAATACAATATTCAAAAGGTTTTCTTTCTCGAACTGATACTGTGTTAAATCGAATTAAGTTCGATTAATCGATCGATAGCTCTTACAGTATCATAATTATTATTAAGTTGCAAAAAAAAGTTGAAAATTTTATTTAACTGATAATAATAATAATATCGTATGGCCTCGGTGCCGGGTGCAATCTTTGTCATTTGACACCCAGAGGGTAGCTTGCATGTCGAATTTCGTTGTTCCTTGAATCACTATGAAAGTCAGGGAGGTTAGATATCTAAGCTCCTTGAACACTATAGCGCTATCTAGTAGAGAAATGAGGAACTTTGTGTTGGCGGAAACTCCCAAGATTAATTTTGTCATTATGAACACGGCCTACTGAATTCAAATGGGTTCTTTGACATGCCAACATCGTATGACATGCGTGTCGTATTTTTGCCGCCTTTCAAAAAAAAAACACGTACCACGGCCAGGAGCGAACCTGAAATCTTGTTGTTGGTAGACCGACACGCTATCCACTCACCCACCTAGGCAAGCTATCTAACTGATGAGCCCATTGTTAAATTTGGGTGAAACGCTGGCAATACTGGTTTGAGCTAAGCGGTTCAATTTTTCAATATTTTTGAAATTTGATATAGAGCTCATTTGGAGTAAAGGATATCCTATATCCTTCGTAAAACAGTTATTTTGAATTGTTAGGCCTATTATTATTATTATTATTATTATTATTATTATTATTATTATTATTATTGTTTTATACAGTATTTATAACACATTGCTGGTGCATTACAACATAACTATACGGGCTTCAGGGAACCAAAGTATAGTTACTGAAACAGCAACTTCTACGCTGGAATGCCGCTACCCATGAACTTCCGGACGATTCGGGTTGTTGATAGAACTACTGTCTTCTGCATTAGTTTGTACAGTTGCGAATCCAGATCCAGTTCTTTAAGGCCTTGGAGCAAGGTACTAAGGATCACGCCCGTACTGTAGACAATGGTAGGTATGATCTTGACCCGTTCTACATTCCATTGTCGTTTGATAGGATCGACCAACTCACTGTACTTGCTGATCTTTTCTATGTGTTTTGACCGGAGATTCTTGTTGTTCGGAATCGCAACATAAATCAAGTTAGTTTACTTTATTTTCTTGCTGACAACCACCAGATCCGGTCTGTTGTGTGATACCGATTGATCAGTCAAAATAGTTCGGTCCCAATACAACTTGTATTCCTCGTTTTCAAGAACACACTCAGGCTGATATTGGTGGTACGGTAATTTCTTTCCTTTTAGAAGCTCAAACTTATCATTATTATTATTATTATTATTATTATTATTGTTATTATTATTAATATTATTATTATTATCCTCTCCTAGCCTATTATGTCTTAGTGTTCGGACTCTAAGATTAGAGTAGGAGCCCCGGGACTTGAAATAACGTACCATCTCACCATGTTCATGGAAGAAGTATAAAAAAACGCGGATATCGGCTGACAGCACCCGTGATTTGAACCTTCGATCTTGGAACTTCCTGCTCTCCCTTCCGATCATTCTGCAAGACTTAACATGCACGGCTATGCTGGAGAAATGGCACTGCACAGGTTATACATGTGTTCGATGGTGGCAGAGCAGGTATTTCGTAGGATATTGTTTTGGCGTGTACTGGAGTAGATTTTTACTTTGGGGCTGTTCAACCTTGGCAAGAGTCTTCGCAAACACACGAACTTCTGTTTCTAGTTGTTAGGACTCGTGTTCGAGGCAGGTTTGCTGGTCCCACTTCAAGGAACAATGTAGGCAACTCAATGAACGTTTGTGTAGGACGGGTCTGCCTAGTCATCAGGCGCTCCCAGGCAGGTGATAGTGGTGGATATACGACCGACTTCCTTCCAAAATGTCTTCCCTATTAGACCAAAGTTAGCGGTCACCTGGGCGATCGGCCTGTCACCATCCCCAGTTATATCTGCTGACAGAGTGTGATCGGCTACCAGACACCGTCCTTGTGACGGTAGAGGAAAGATCCCTCTCATAGTCCGTGGGTGAAGTCGAGCTGGGAGGATACGCGATAAAAAAAATTGATAACATAATAATAATAATAATAATAATTTAATTTAGTTTTGTTTAATTTAATCTAATTCAATTCAATTCAATTTGTTTATTAATTACTATTGATGTTACGTAATAATAACTGACGATATGCAGTATTAGCCTACTTTCGATTTTTGCAAAAAATGAAAGTAGACTTGTGAGATCAACACAGGGCGAAAAAAGTGTGTCTGTCTGTGTGTGTGTATGTGTGTGTGTGAGTCTGTGTGTGTGTGTGTGTGTGTGAGTCTGTGTGTCTGTGTGTGTCTGTGTGTGTGTGAGTGTGTGTACTCTGAATGTCTGTCCCCCCTATCAATTCGAACACGGTGAATGCGAATTGAACGAAATTTGGTACAAAGGTAGCACTAGCAAAGGACACCTCAGTGTCATGTTTTATATCGCCGCCATCTTTACTAAAACTGAATGGCGGCCACTCAAACTTTCAAAACGTAAAATCAAATAACGACTAACCAAATCATCCGATCTCTACCAAATTTGGTAACAACATACCTTCGTGTAGGATGCGTCTTGTGACCAAACTACAAGGTCGTCCGCCATACCATTTCAGGATGGCGGCCGTGCGAATTATGCAAACTTTATAATCCATATCATGGGACCCACCAGTTCCGATTATCGAGCCGAGAATCGTTTTAACTGTTCTAAAGGAAGAGGCACGCTCGAAATTAAAAGTTTATTTTGTAATACTATAGTGCAGACGTGATTTTAAAAAGCTGAGCTGATTCAGTAATAAGACAAGATGGCAGCGGATATCTTGTGCCTGACTTATATTTCACTAATTTGAGTATTGCATGCAATATAGCGTACTGATACAAAATAAATAAACTTTGTATGAAATGCTTTATATATAAATAATATACTCCAGTGATGAAATCGTTTAGTATAAATCATTATTTGCTAACAAGTTCTATGTAAGTCATTTTATATAGAACGATATTCGTTGACACAATTAGCTCAGTGGTAGAGCGTTAGCCTATCGCTCAAATGCCTATGGTTCAAACCCGATCAGAGCTAGGTTTTTTGCTTGAAATGTTATATGTTTATTGTTTTGTAATGACTCAGATGTTTTAAAATTAAGCGTTATATTGTGCATATTATGGTGTAAAATATATATTTAATTAAAACATAATTCGCCAGCAGATTTACTCGAGACATCTAGCTGCCAAATAGGTAACTAGATTAACTTCCAGATTTTATTGAAAAGTTTCTTCTTCTGGCCGCTAGAATGCACTCGCTCTGTTAGGATTATATTGTTCGATATTTCACCACTAGATGTCACGACTAGTCTACGTGGGGCTCCATTGATTACTACACCATTGGCATTCTATGCGCATCGAATTTGAAGAATGACAAGATGATACTACGATACATTTTTACTTTTTATTTTATAGGGTTTGTAACAGCCTATTTTGCGTTACTTGAAAATGTTATTTGAATTCAATTAGGGTTGTGAAAGCCATGCACAACCAGACGTGTAAAGACATGCCTCAACTCAAAGTTGGATGTTGCCCACGGCAGGTCGTATATGTAATAATAATAATAATAATAATAATAATAATGTCATTGGTTTTACATCCCTTTTAACTACTGCTGCTTTTAGAGACACCGGGGTGCCGGAATTTTGGCCCGAAGGGGATCTTTAACGTGCCAGTAAATGTACTGACACGGCTCCCTCGCATTTGTGCACCCTCAAATGCCAGCTGACTGCGCCAGGATACGAACCTGCAACCTAGGGCCCAGCAAGCGAGAACGTTGCCGCTGAGCCACGCAGCCAGTCAGGTCGATTATGTCTCCAGATCCGTAACATTCTTGATATACTTCTTATCTAACTTTCTTCAATGATGGTAGCAGTTTTATCTAGGTTGTGGCGTTTGGTATAGGTAAATCGTTTCTAAGGTCTTCAACAAAGAATAGTTCTATTATACTCTTTGATAATAACAACGAGTTATAACTATACTCATACATTTAGGAGAAAGTAGGCTATATGTTCTTTACTGAACATCTTGTTATTATTATTATTATTATTAGACTATTATTATTATTATTATATTCTGGTTTGTGAGTTATGACCAGTGCTTCTATCACCGATCGTCTCCTTAGCTGGTGGCACACGTTTCATGCAGGGTGTTGTGAACTGAACAGCTGAGGCTGCCAGACTTGCATGCTGATAGCCTTGGTTCAGATCCCGTTTCCCGTGGTTTAATATATTCAGCACGGAGCAGCTTACACCTTGCTGATGCATTGAATGTCACGACATGAGACTATGTCCTCCACTATTGCTCATCGACTAAGCCTTGAACACATATTCATTGGTAGAGTAGACTTTCAATTAACCGCGGTACAAAGAGGAAATATTGAGTTTTTTCGAAGTATTTTCTGTTTGATTTTATATTAACAATTATATCCGTCTGTCATTATTTTATCAAGAATAAGACTACTGGTATCAAGAAGTATCGGAAATGATTCGAACCTTCGTTGGGTTCAACATCAGCAATTATATAAACATTAAGTTAAAGTTATATAAACTAATCTTAGGCCTATACGTATCTTAATATACAGTAATACGAAATTAAGATTATCCAATTTGAAGAAAACAGATGAATATAAATATGTCCTTATAAATGATAAATGGAATAAATAATAAATAAATAATAAGTAAAAACCAAGAAGAGAGTATTCTAAGAAATGAGAATTGAATAACGGATATGCAAAACATATATCAAGAAAAAGAATTTAAAAAATCAGTTTTATAAATTTATCAAAAAAACATTTTGAAAAATTATTTGAAAAGATACAATAATAAATACATTAAGACACTAAATACAGTCCGCTCCGTTGCGTAGTGGATAGCATGCTTGGCTGTCAACGTAGAGACCCGAGTTCGTTTCCCGGCTCTGGCAAGAAATTTAATTCTGATCTGAGTGCTGAAACGGGATACTGTCAATCTCGCGAGGTTAAACTGAGAAGAGATGGGTTCCTGGAAGTGGTTTTCCATGGTTTTCCGCTTCTACTCCAGGAAAATGACGGGATGGAATCTATCTTAAGGCTACGGCTGCCTCCTTCCCAATCCTCAACTTAATTACAAATATACACACTAGTACAGCTATCACAATAGCACAGGTTATCAGATAAAAATTACACACACACGCACACACCCAAGTACACTGGGCTAAATGATCACAATGTCCAAGCCTCTCAAATGATACGACAAAAACAACAACAACAACAACTACAACAAAGAACAAAAGTTATGCAGGTAATCCGATATATTTTACATACACACAAGTGGAAGTGGTTCAATTCACGGCTCTGTCAAGAAATTTGTTTCTGGCCTAAGGGATGGAACAGGGTACGCTGAGTCTCGTGAAGCAAAACTGTGTAGAGGTGGGTTGATTACCAACTCAGCCATCCTGGAAGTAGTTTTCCGTGGTTTCTTACCTCTACTCCGGCCAAATACCGGGAAGGTACCAAACTTAAGGCCATGGCCTGGCCACCTCTTACCCAATCTCAGCCTCAATTGCAATAATAAATACTTGTGCGTCCGTCACAATGACACAGATTATAAGACAAATCATATAGACACCCAAGTATACGGGGATACAGAACCACGATGTCGCAAAGCCATTAAAGGAATTATTATTATTTTATTTATTTATTTAGCGTATGGCGCTTAGTGCCGGGAGTGTCCGAGGACATGTTCGGCTCGCCAGAGGCTGTAGCTGCTTCAAGCGGTCACCCATGGGGTGAGCCACCGTGAGTGAGCTACAAGTTCCGTTCAATTTCAAGTAGCTCCAACTTTCGTCACCAGATGTCACAGACTCCTAGTGGTGATCGTTGGAACTTTTATAGAGCGTTTCAACGAAATCTAACCTAGAAATTTAGCTTCACACAAGTTTAGTTAGTGGGAGGATCTTTTACATGACATGGGCCCGCCAGTATTACTTCCCCTCCAAAGGAAGGCATACTGAAGGATTTTAACGCTCTTAAAAAATCCGACGACTTCGGCTGAGTTTGAACAGCAGTTCAGAATGCTGCCAACTACGCCACCGAAGCCGCTATTAAATGAATTAACAACAACGAACAAGTACACGGGGCAGATGACCACGATGCCCAAGTACCTGAGCAAAACAACAACAAACCTACCGAAACCGGTGCTGGTTTTCAAACCACGGTCATCATGCACTGCAGCTTCCCCTGTCCGTGCGTGCTCTACCATGACATGAGGTATGATAGCGAGATTAGTGACCTCATGTAGTGTTAATATGAACTGTGGAGGATTATTGTCATTACACTTTCCTTATTGGATGTCCGGAGTTCCTTGTTGTCGCGAAACCGGTTGTAAAAGTGAGTGTTGCTGCGAGGTGAAAGTGAGGTGCTTGCTAAGGCGAGGTAGAGGCTGAATGTCGGTTAGTTGGCCAGCTGCACGTGCTGGCTCAAGTGCAAGCGAGACATTTCACTCTCAACACCGCACCGGGCGCGTGGACTCCAAACTGCGACATGAGGACACTTTACATCGCCAGGTAAGACTATTCATTCTGAGACATTTGTTCAGGAGACAATGATTCAAATCGCAGCATAACGTTATAATACATATTTATTGATAGCGTGATCTCGGACACTTCTTCAGGAGGCTGTGGAATATCTCAACATTGTGTCACAATAAATACTCCAGTAAAGATATAGCGTGATGTGAAACAATTATTTAGAGGGCTGTGATTTATATATCAAGATTGTGTCATAATGATTACTCCAGTATTGATTTAGCGTCATCTGAGATAATTATTTAGGGGGCTGTGATTTAAATCTCAAGTTTGTATTAATACAAATACTCCAGTATAGATATAGCATGATGTGAGACAATTATTTAAAGGGCTATGATTTCAATCCCAAGATTGTGACATAATAAATATTTGTGTATTGGTTTAGCGTCACTCGAGACAATTATTTAGAGGGCTGTGATTTAAATCCCAAGTTTGTCATAATAAACACTCCAGTATTGATTTAGCGCCATCTGAGATAATACATTATTTTGAAGGCTGTGATTTAAATCCCAAATTTTTCATAATAAATACTCCATTATTGATTTAGCATCATCTGAGACAATTATATAGAGGACTAAGATTTAAATCCCAGATTGTGTCATAATAAACACTCCAGTATTGATATAGCGCCACCTGAAATAATACACTATTTAGAGGGCTGTGTTTTAAATCCCAAGATTGTGTCGTAATTATTACTCCAGTATTGATTTAGCGTCATCTGAGACACTTATTTAAGAAGGGGGCAGATGACCTCGCTGTTCCGCCCCTTGAAGCAACAATAACGTTTTTAACAGGCTAAGGAACATCTTAATAAATAAGAAATATCCGAGAATAGATAATGCGTGATTTGACACCTATTTGAGGACGCTATGTTATAAACAACAAAATCTGGCATAATAAATATATCGATTTTATACTCGTTAGAAAGAAGTGGATAAGTGATTTACATATCAAAATTGTATCATAACAAACACTCCAGTTCAGATATCGCGTATATCGTGATAAAGCGCAACATTCTATATAAACTTTGGTTAGTGATTAAAAGTCAACCTCGTTGTGTAGTGGCTAGCATTCTTCGTTAGAACACGGAGGTCCAGGCTCGATTCCCGACTCTACCAAGAAATTTAATTCTGGTCTGAGGACTGGAACGGAGTACTCTCAGCCTCATGAGGCAAAACTGCGAAGAGGCAGTTACGATTCCTACCTGCGCTGGTTTTCCACTTCTACTCCAGGCAAATTACGGGGTGGTTCCTAACTTACGGCCACTGCCACTTCCTACCCAATCCCAGCCTCAATTACAATAGTAAACACTTGTGCGACCATCACAATGACACAGGTTATAATACAAATTATACACACACCCAAGTACATGGGTAACACAAAGCCTCTAAATGAATTAACAACAAAAACTTAAATCAGAACATGTTTCAACTCGAGTTCGTCATTGTGTTGTACATAAGATTCAAATTCAAACGCAGCATTTCACCTAGATGTTTGGCCCCTTAAAACAGCAATCTTCTTCATCATCATCATCATCATTTTAGTTCATAAATAAAATAGTGCACTGTCAATGGAAATTATGAGAAACAGAAAAATTGCAAATCACATTAAAAATAAATCTCGATGCGAGGACTTCTATTGGAGTTCTGACAGATTTGTTAATTCATGAAAATAAATGACTCTCGATTTTCGCTCTTGAAATGTACTTAAAGCAAGGCCCTTCAAACTAAACTCGTCGCCAATGTGTCCATCAAATAGTTGTTGTTGATTTATGTAGAGGCTTGGGACACCGTGGTGTTCGTGAGTGTGTGTGATTTGTCCGAGAACCTGCGTTATTGTGGTGTCTACGTTAGTGTGTGTACAGGTAATTAAGACTAGGATTGGGAAGGTGAAGACGGTCACCTTAGGCTACGTATCATCCCGACATGTGCCTGAGATACGAACTCATCTCTTCTAACTTGTCCTTTCAATGTTGTGTTTCAATGTATGAAAAAGTCACATTTATATATGTATTTATTAATTATTAGATACAACTAATAGTATAAAAATCTTAAATAATCTTATTACATAATACGCTAAGGTGTATGTTTCACTAAACTCAAGCTCCTAAACCAGAGGGTGTTAGGCTAGAAAGTGCGGTTTGTACCAAAATCTTCCATATCGTCTCAATAGTACAGTAAAAATCTTGCATTTCTTGATAAGTAATCGGAAATATATTTATTTGTTTATAAAGTGATTTTAAACAAATAAACAATACGATAGCCCCTGTTTCGCGTACAGCCCTCATAGCACTAGAGCCGGGCGGGTAGTCTGTACACATGGGACGCACACAACCCATTATACGAGAATTCTCGCGCGGGTCCGCTAGTATTAATATTAATAAGAACAAGTAACAATGGCAGTGATGACAACAAGGCACAAATCTCGGGAAAGTCACAGGAGAGGGAGAGGGTTAGAATTGAGGATGTAAGGGATCTTCTAATGTTTTGCTTGAATGATGCATAAGAAGAGACATTTCAATGTTTCAAAGGGAGTTGCTAAGGGTTATAATTACTGCGGTGTAACTGAAATTCGAGGAATTTCTGGATATCAGAAATATGAAGCAAATCGGCTATCTCACATTCAAGAAATTAACAACGATCTCAAAATTTGTTGGGATAGATGACCTCGCTGTTACACCCCTTAAAACAACAACAACAACAACAAACAATAATCCAAATTAGTCCTAATGGACCCATAGAATTTTCTAGGTATTTATTGAAAGAAAAATTAAAACTAGATTAATTTTAACAATGTCCTTCCCGCTAAGGAAAGAAAAAAATATAAATGTCCCACTAAGTGAGATTTAAAATTAGATGGTGCTAGGCTCATTTTGAAATACGCTATATTTAGCGAGGAAAATACTAGAATGGTAAGCCTGGGAGGACGGAGTTGTACGTTGTTATGAAGACGTGTGTAGCCTCACATGCGGAGCCGGGCCGAAAGGTGACAATAGTCCGCAAGAGCCGGCACGGGGTGGTGGTGATGCAGACTCAAATCTCAATCATAGACTCATCAATGAGTATCATATATTTATATAATTTATGGAATGTGTATTTAGCTTCTTTTTATTATCAGTTCCTGTTTAAATTTAGTGAAAATTTCAAAAAAGAAGGGGGGGGGGGCTCTAACACCCAGTAACACCCCCTGGATACGCCACAGGCTTAGAAGTGAAGGATACGATGCAAGGGTCACCGATTCGAACCATATTTAGTACACGTGTAGGGCATATCCAGGCGTATACCAGGTGCAAGTAGTAAGGTGTGCTTCTCAGCCGTTTCCGAGAAATTAATTAATTGCAATTACATTGGCAATTTTCAACCAATACCCATAGCATCAGTCACTGCTTGCGGAGTACGGGGTGGTCTGATGGTTCACAGAAGTGCAATGAACGGAACAGACTGGGCCTTCAATGTGTAAATGTATACCGGTACATATAATAGAATACACCTGACCGATACTGTACATTATGTAATGTCACAAACGTTGACCCCGTACGATGATTTCAGAATCCCTTTTCCTGCTCACATAACACGTTATTACAATTGACTGCAAAATAAACATTATTCACGACACCTCCAGTTGTACGAATTGCACGAAGCGCACCTTACTCCTTGCACCTGATATACGCCCTATACGTGTACTAAACATGGTTCGAATCGGTGACCCATGCATCGTATCCTCCTCTTGTAAGGGTAGGTAGGCGGTGGAGATTAGAGCGCTTCACATTAACTTTGCAGTAAAATAAAGTATATTTGTTCGTTCTTTATCTCCGACGCCATAGAAACGGTATCAATGAGGGGTAAACAAACATCACAGCATTATTTTTAACTGTCGCTAAAATGTGAAGACGGCAAAAAATTGCTATATTTTAAAAATATCTTAACTGTAATATTATTTCGAGGAAGCCTCCTCGTGGTATAGCGGCTAGCATTCTTGGTTGTTGCATCGGAACTCTGGTATCGATTCCCGACTCTGCCAAGAAATTTAATTTTGGTGTGAGGACTGGAACGGGGTAAACTCATCCTCGTGAGGCAAAAATTAGAAAAGGTGAGTTCAACTCCTTCCTACCTCATCCATCCTGTAAGTGGTTTTCAGAGGTTTCCCACTTCTACTCCAGGCAAATGCCAGGATGGCTCATAACTTAAGGCCACGGCTGCCCCCTTCCCAATCTTCACGCGAATTATAGATACACACACTAATATAACCATCACAATAAAAACAGACCAAATGTCCTCGCACACCAAAGTACACAGGGCTAAATGATCACGATGTACAAGCACCTTGAATGAGACAACAACATCAATTGCCATAAGTAACCCGGGCGTGCACAACTGGAATAAATAGATAGTCTGAGGAATGGAGGTTTATTTGTAACGTGAACCTCAGCTAACGGATACATGCTGTATAAATAACATTCGTTTCACTCTCAATAGTGAAAGTCATATTGAAAGTGAGTAGTTTCCGCTTATTGCCCGTTGAGAAACAAAACATACGTCATAATTATGAGTTGATTGTAACCCAACTATTAAACAGTGACAGGCGACTATTTTATAGCCTAACTCCCAGAACTTAGTGAGTTCATTACAACCAAACCACGTGACATAACCATGTGCGTTACATCACATACTATATTTACATTGCTAAATTATAATCTTCTAATTCGCATACACGTGCATAATAAATAACCCCTGGCACTACGGCTCATGAAGGGCCTAGGCCTACCAAGCGACCACTGTCCAGCCATTTGGCTTGCAGATATTGGGGTAACGCGTGGTCAGCGCATCAGGTTCCCTCGGCCGTTAATTTTGGTTTTTATGACCGGGTCGCTGCCTCACTGTCAGACAGCTACTCAATTGTTCTCACGAGGCTGAATCTACCCCATTGCAGCCCTCACGTCAGTTTCTAAAATCCCTGACGGAGCCGGGAATCGAACCTGGGGCCTCCGGGTGAGAGACAGGCGTGCTACCCCCAACGCCACGGGGCCGGCCACACGTGCATAATACTCATACGAAATTCACATGAAACAAAATAACCTTATACCAGGTGAATCAGCTGCCCCTAATGATATAGTTTTATGCAGCCCAACTAGCGTTGTTACCAGGAAGGTTGATATTTCTCTGTTTGCATCCCGTATTGTACTAATGCACTTCCAGCAGTGCTGGATTACCCATTAGGCCCGACTAGGCCCAGGCCTAGGGCCCCCAATTAATGGGGGCCCCCAAATTTTATTCCGAAGATTTAGAAAATTGTTATCCAGAACTGAGACAGTTTCAGTATTATATTAAATTACAATGTCCTTTAAAAACTGAGTTCACTCATTCTGAACTTCTCGAAATTCTTATTCGAGACAAGCTTGAGTCTGTTTTTCCGAACGTTGAAATTGCTTTTCGCATTTTCCTGACCCTCATGATAACGAATTGTTCTGCGGAGCGCTCGTTTTCAAAATTGAAACGGATCAAAAGTGCGCCAAGAAGTAACATATCACAAGAACGATTAGAAATCCTAAGTTGAATATCGAGTCAGATGTTCTGCGGGAAATTGATTTTGATGACATTGTAGAATATTTCATTAACCGAAAAAAACAGATTTTTTTTTTGGATTACATTTTACAGAAATGAAAAATAGTATGATTTGTTAAATTGTTTATCAAATCATCAGAAATGTTTTCAAATAACGATGATCGTTTCAAATGAAATGTATTTGTATATGCATACGTATATGATTTAATAAAAAGTGTATTATTCATCTTGAGAAAAAATCTCTTGAATATACTTTATTAAATGTACAGGTGCTAAACAATAAAAATTATTTGAAAAAAATGAAGGGGCCCCAAAAATCTGAGGGACTTAGGCCTCATTTTACCTTAATCCGGCACTGACTTCAAGCATGTCCTGCAAACGATACTGAACACTATTATATTTCCCTCGATGTGACTACAAACTAATACTAGGCCATGACCGCATCATATCAACTCTTTTGTTTATTTTCATTATTGTGATCTCTCATCTTGGTGTTTGTTTATCATGGTGAGTCTGTATGCACTCTTTTGTACCGGGTTAGCACACATGATTTAAGGGATTTCATGCACATGCACTATTGAAAGTATATAACTTACAGCACTGACACATATACCAATTAAGAGAGAAACTCATCAAGTTTTTTTAGTCTACTTGCTACAAATTCTCGATGTGCCCTCCTCGCTCCACACGGCAAATATCGACACGGTAGTCCAACTCCGACCATAGACGCTGGAGCATATCCTGGTCAATTTTAGTTACAGCCACATGGATCCGTTTTCTCAGTTCAACAAGTGCAAAACTGATAGCGTCGATTATTGTCATCTTGTGACAGGTGCAGATCGGTGTCTTATGTGCTGGCCTACCCAGTCGCCTGATCAGATACCGTGTGATTTATGTTTTGGGGGTTTATCAAAGATGCAGTTAATGTACCACCCATGCCAAGTAATATTGAAGAACTGAGAAAGCGGTTCTTGTTTTTTAGTCAAGTCAAAATTCTGTTAAAACATCAAAGAGTGATACGCGATCTATACTGTCATACGCTTTCCGGAAATCCACAAACGTTATGACATAATTTTTGTTAGTTGTGTTGCGAAAATATTGTATGATGTTCTTTAAATTCAAAATTTGCTCTGCACATGACCGTCCTTTCCCGAATCCACCTTGATATTCACCGATTTGATTATCTACTTGGGCTCTGCACGGTTTAGTAAAACCTTTGAAAGAATTTTGTATGTGACCTGAAGAAGGAATACACCTCGATAATTGTTTAGGTCAGTTTTACTTCCTTTATTTTTGTAGGGGATCGATTATCGCTAACTTCCAATCCGGGGGGATTTTTTCCGTTTGCCAAATGTCCAACATAATTTCGTGCAATTTTATGATACAATTTTCTCCTCCATTTTTCAACAATTCTGCAGTTATTTGATCCTCCCCTGATTCCCCCCCCCCCGTAAATTATGATTATTATTATAATTATTATTAATTTTATTTTATGTTTGTATTATTAATTTTAGGAATTTCATTTAGTCATATTTAGACATCCACCTCCAAATTTTTAAATTCTTCCAAGTTTGTATAATTTTATCTTTGTTTAAATGGGCAGATCACCTCGCTGTTCCGCTCCTTAAATTAACAATATATAAATAAATAAATAAATAAATAACCTGCTAAAGTTTTGTACTGCTGTAAAATACTAACGCGGTAAGCACCCGATGGGAACTCCAAAAATAACTATTTATTTAAAAATCTACAATGTGATAAGACTAATACATCACAATCCCATCCACAATCAGTCTTCCTCTTCCAACCAATCACTGAAGGTGTAGCTACTATTGCTGTGATACACTAAAGTGGTAAGCCCCAAACTCCTGTAGAATTGTAAACAAATGTGCGTTATGTTCTTCGAGTACTCCGCTTTAACCTTCTAAGTGCTGAGTTACCCAGTTTGCAATTTGCAATTTTAATTGCATTATTAACAAGTAGTTCCATGACGAACTAAAGAGCCTACTTTTCTTAAAAGTTAAGATTCGTACCAATGATTTATCTATATAGACCTGTCTAGGTTAATGACGAAATTAAGTTGGTAATACTAAACTTTATAATTAGTTCAAAATATGCCGGAAATAGTCTAGCTTAATAGAGCACTACAGTGGCTGCCCTGGTGAATGAATATATACTTAGTTCCATCTCATAAGGTACTGAATACACATACAAAATTTGGTTGAAGTTTGATGGATAGTATGTACGTTACATGCAGTTAGACATTGGATCTATCAGCGCGCGTCAAGTCATGTTGGCAACAACGTCATATTGCTCAGAATTAATCTGAAATGTTATGATCTATTATTGTGCCAATTTTGGATGAAATCCATTTGTTGGTATAGAAGTTACATGTATTTAAACATTGGACATATCAGGAGGCTTAGAATCATGTTGGCAGCACTGACGTATATTAGTTACTCTAAACTAATCTAGAATGCCATGTACTATACCTGTGCAAAGTTTAGAGCATTTGGCTCGCATACTTTCTGCTATATTGATATTATGATAAAAATATTGAGAGAGCATTTATTAACAGTTGGTAAGCCTGCTGGCTCTTAATAGTACGCATAGTCATATCTGTTATGGTACACAAACCACACACGGAATTTGGTTGAAATCCATTTGTTAGTATAGAAATTACATGTATTTAAACACTGGACCTACCAGCAGGCCTAGAATTATGTTGGCAGCACAGACGTATATTAGTTACTCCAAATTAATCTAGAATGTCAGGTACTAAACGTATGCAAAAGTTTTGAGTTGTTGGCTTGCATACTTTCTGATATATTGATATTCGGGTAACAAAATAGAAAGATCATTTATACACAGTTGGCAGTCCTGTTGGCTCTTAAAAATACACATAGTCATACCAGTTATGGTACACAAACCACATACGAAATTTGGTGGAAATCCATTTGATAGTATAGAAGTTACATGGATTTAAATGTTAGGCCTATCAGCTGGTTTAGAATCATGTTGGTACCACTGTTATGTATGGCCTCCTCGAAATTAAGCTAAAATATTACTATCTATATGTGCTGCCAATTTTGGAATAGCTCCCATGCATACCTTCCGAGATATCCAACATGGAGCTCAAATTTCAATTGCGTTTTTCAGCAGTTAGTAGCACTAACGTCATTTTTAGCCTACTTTCGATTTTTGCAAAAAATGAAAGTAGACTTATGAGATCAACACAGGGCGAAAAAAGTGAGTCTGTCTTTGTGTGTGTATGTGTGTGTATGTGTGTGTATGTGTGTGTGTGTGAGTCTGTGTGTGTGTGTGTGTGTGTGTGTGTGTGTGTGAGTGTGTGTACTCTGAATGTCTGTACCCCCCCCCCTATCAATTCAAACACGGTGAATTCGAATTGAACGAAATTTGGTACAAAGGTAGCACTAGCAAAGGACACCTCAGTGTCATGTTTTATATCGCCGCCATCTTGACGGAAACGTAATGGCGGCCACACAAATGTTCAAAGCTTAAATCAAATTACGACTAACCTAATCATCCGATCTCTACCGAATTTTGCAACAACATACCTCTATAGGGGGAGCATCCTTTGACCAAACTAAAAGGTCATCAGCCTGATAGTTTGCGGATGGCGGCCATCTTTGTGTGAAAATCGATTCCCCCTATTGATTCGAACACGGTGAAACCGAATGAAACGAAATTTAGTACAGAGTAGTACTAGTAAAGGGCACCTCAGTGTCATGTTTTATATCGCCGCCATCTTGGCGGAAACGTAATGGCGGCCACACAAATGTTCAAAGCTTAAATCAAATTATGTCTAACATAATCATCCGATCTCTACCAAATTTTGCAACAACATATCTCTATGGAGGTAGCATCCTTTGACCAATCTAATAGGTCATTAGCCTAATAGTTTGCGGATGGCGGCCATCTTTGGGTCAACTCAGATTCCCCCTATTAATTCGAACACGGTGAAACCGAATGGAACAAAATTTGGTACAGAGGTAGCACTAGCAAAGGGCACCTCCGTGTCATGTTTTATATTGCCGCCATCTTGACGGAAACGTAATGGCGGCCACACAAATGTTCGAAGCTTAAATCAAATTACGACTAACCTAATCATCCGATATCTACCAAATTTTGCAACAACATACCTTTGTAGAGGAAGCATCCTTTGACCAATGTAATAGGTAATTAGCCTAATAGTTTGCGGATGGCGGCCATCTTTGTGTCAAAATCGATTCCCCCTATTATTTCAAATATGGTGAAACCGAATGGAACGAAATTTGGTACAGAGTTAGCACTAGCAAAGGGCACCTCAGTGTCATATCTTATATCGCCACCATCTTGACAGAAACGTAATGGCGGCCACACAAATGTTAAAAGCATAAATGTAATTACGACCAACCTAATAATCTAGTCTCTACCAAATTTTGCAACAACATATCTTTATGCGGGAAGCATATTCTGACCAAGCTGCAAGATCATCAGCCCAATAGTTTGCAGATGGTGGCCAAGTATGTGTGCAAATCGATTCCCCCTATCAATTCAAACACGGTGAAACCGAATTGAGCGAAATTTGGTACAGAGGTATCACTAGCAAAGGGCACCTCAGTGTCATGTTTTATATCACCGCCATCCTGACGGAAACGGAATGACGGACACCCAAATGCTAAAAGCTTAAATCAAATTACGACCATTCTAATAATTTGATCTCTACCAGATTTTTCAAACAACATGCCTTTTTGTGGAGAGAATCTTATGACTGACTACAAGGTCATCAGCCCAATAGTTTGCAAATAGCGGCCATGTATGTTTGCAAATCCATTCTCCATATCAATTCAAACACGGTGAAACCGAATTGAATTAAATTTTTTACAGAGGTAGTACTAGCAAAAGGCACCTCATATTCATGTTTAATATCCCTATAGCACGTTGTATTTCAACAAGCTACTACAACCAACATTCAATTATACTCCTTGAAAAGGACAAAGAGTTATAACAAGACCCATGCATTTAGGAGAAAGTAGGCTATATGTTCTTTACTGAACATCTTGTTAAATATGGCCGTGAGATATTCAGGTATAAATCTTTACTCATACCAAATTTGGTTTCGATAACTGCAGCCGTTAAGAGTTAATAGGGGACAGACACACATTTGCCCGGATTGATCTCATTAGTCTACTTTTTCCTCATATTTACAAAATGTGAAAAGTAGGGTAAACATTGTTGAAGTCATAATTTTCTATTTATCATAGGGGTAGGGGATGGGGGTGATAAGCTTAAAATGTCTTTAGGTTTTGGGTGTTTATTATCCTAAATGTAAAATCAAATATACATTTTATTTTTATTTTGAGACGAATCAAAATTAA
Organism: Meconema thalassinum; assembly: GCA_946902985.2. Lineage (NCBI taxonomy): Eukaryota > Metazoa > Arthropoda > Insecta > Orthoptera > Tettigoniidae > Meconema > Meconema thalassinum. The sequence continues at coordinate 173,787,125 of OX336394.1, read as the reverse complement.
AATATTTGTGCGGGAAGGTAATGGGCCCAAAATTAAATCATTTTCTAAAATCAGAAGGCAACTAATACTTGTTGCTCCTTACTAGTAAAACAATTGATATTATTTGTGACGAAATTATTTTTTCCGAAATCACAACGTGGCGTGAAGAATTTTCTTGTTATTTCGCCATGCCTGTTTACATCTCAGACTAACCTCAGCTGCACATGACAGACGTCTAAAATGGTCTGATAGTTACTTCCGGAAGCATAAATCCAAACTCAAGTAGTACTACATAATGCCCAATAGATGGCAGAACATGCCAAGGGTCAGCTCGGCATTCGAAATCGAATGGGAATATGAAAAGGAAACGTTCATGTCCAACGTTTATAGACCGTGGAAGCACTCAATAGTTTAATGATGGATAAAAGCTGTACCTATAAATACAAATAAGCAGTGTTTGTATAGGCTAGTTTACGTACACCCGGGGCTGATGACCAAGATGTCCCAATCTTCTAAAATGAATTAACAATAATAATTCTTACCCTGTAATTATTACAATAATAATAATCAAGGAGTTATCTTGAGGAAGATTTTAGGCCCAAGGATCATAAATGGAGAAAAGTATCACAGGCGCAGCGGTGATCTATACCTAAAGCAAGAACCTCTAATGGACACAATCATCAAGAGACGCCTCCAATTCTACGGACACCTTGAGAGAATGAACGAGTCAAGATTGACCAGTGTAATCCAGAGAGCCAGCTTCTGCAAGAAAACAACACTGTGATACCAACAAGTTAAACAAGATCTGCAAAGCTTTAACATCTCTGAATCTGTTTTACAAGACTGACAAGCTTTCCGGATCAAGTTAAAAGAAGACCCACAGATTAAACTAAAGAAAGGGCTGAGACCAAAGAGGTAAGAAGCAGCTAAACAACTACAAAGTCAGAAAATGAAGGAGATATGGGCTAGGAAGAAGAAACCAATCCCAACTCTTCAAGCTGAAGAACATTTTAGTTAACCTACGTAGTCCATAGTTGGCTCATAAGAAGAAATAATAATAATAATAATAATATAATTCCGTAGAAACTGCTACAAAACAATTCAATCAACTCAAAACCCAAGCAGCAAAAGCAGGCCTCCAGATCTCCTTTGAGAAAACGGAGTTTATAATAAAATTAACATCAAGGTGGCACCCAGAGAGTTAATAGTAGAGCAGGGAATAATCAAGCGGACAGAGAGGTTTAAGCACTTAGATGAGTGGATAACACCAAAAAATTCTGAGAAAGAAGCATTCACATCAAGGATCAACAAGATGGAAGTGACATTCCAACTAACTAGGGATGTTTATAATAAACGATCAGTGCCCCTCAATGCCAAGCTTAGTTAGTTAGTTATTGAGGTTTTAAGGGATGGAAATACGAGGTCATCTGCCCCTAATGCCTAGCTTAGACATTATTGTTCAGTTATTCGTCCAGAAGCCCTGTCCGCAGTAGAACGCCTTGCATTGAACAGGAAAGGTTGGATTGAAAAGGTAATGATAATAATAATAATAATAATAATAATAACAATAATAATAATATCGTATGGCCTCGGATGCCTGGTGCAAGCTTTGTTAATTGACACCCAGAGGGTAGCTTGCATGTCGAATTTCGTCGTTCCCTTGAACGCTATGAAAGTCAAGGTAAACGCCAAAGAAAGACAAATCCCAAGAGAGATAGTGGGACCAATCAGGGAAAATGGAGAGCTCATGAGACGGCTCAACAATGAACTCTACCTAAGTGTGAAGAGGATAACAGACAACATAAGGAAAATGAGGATTAGTTTCTAAGGCCACATAACACGCCTTGACTCTCAGAGAGTGATCAATCGCATCTTTTCCTACTTTGTAAACAAGAAAACGAAGGGACCTTGGTTCACCGAGATTGAAAGAGATCTTATAGAAGTAGGGATCACTATTGAAGACATTCAGGAACGTGCTCCACTTCAGAGAAAACTTGGAACACACCAGCGATTCTCGGAAAAGCCAAAGCTGAAAACAGGAAAAAGTGGACTGAAGAAACAAAGGAGACTCACAGAAGATTCGTGCGGGAATACTGGGATAGAACTAAAGCTCAGGTACGGAAGCGGTTGAAGTAACGTGGTCCATAGTTGGCCAAATCGAGTAATAAATTGAAAAATCAGCACTATAGAACAGCAATTAAACCAGAATGCTTATGCCAGTGAATGTCGAATACTAAATTATAAACTGGATAAATTAGAAGTATCAGAAAGAGAAATTATATGCAAAATTCTCGGTCCATTAAGAACTACAGAGTTTTGGAAATTAGGAAGTAACGAAGAAATATATCGGAACATTGAAAACATAACGGAGACAATAAAGAAGATGCGATTGTTATTTTTCGGACATTTATATAGAATGAATGATAGCAGGTTAACCAAACAGATTTTAAATATCTTTGGAAAAAGAAATCGACAACAGCCTGGTTTCAAGAAGTAAGGAAAGAGTTAGAAAAAAAACAATGTAAGAGAAGAAGAGGCACTAGAGAGAGAAATAAAAAAAAGGTATTGGGAATGGACGGACTCCAAGGAAGGCAATATAAGAAAACAGGCTCAAAATGGTCCGAAGAGAGATAGAAGACACACAGCGAAAAGATGAAGGAGCACTGGAGGAAGAAGAAAGAACAACAAAGGACTAAACACTGAAATTGGTTCGTGGTCCTCAGAAGACCCTAATGGAGAAAGAAGAAAGAAGGAGATAATAATAGTAATAATAATATCGTATGGCCTCGGATGCCGGGTGCAAGCTTTTTAATTTGACACCCAGAGGGTAGCTTGCATGTCAAATTTCGTTGCTCCTTGAATCACTATGAAAGTCAAGGAGGTTAGATATCTAAGCTCCTCGAACACTATAGGGCTTTCTAGTAGAGAAATGAGGAACTTTGTGTTGGCTGAAACTCCCGAGATTAATTTTGCCAATATGAACACGGCCTACTGAATTCAAATGGGTTCTTTGACATGCCAACATCGTATGACATGCGTGTCGTATTTTTGCCGCCTTAAAAAAAATCACTTACCATGGCCAGGAGCGAACCTGCAATCTTGGGGTTAGTAGACCGACACACTATCCACTCACTAAACGTATAATTTCTAAACAACCCTATGTAAATCTGAGATTGAGCCGTTCTTTGTTCATTTTCATTCATGTCCTCTTTAATTAATACCTATTTTGAGATTCACATCGGGAAGGTTTATTGTTATTGGTTTGGGAAGGAAGGGGCCGTAGCCTTAAGTTAGGAACCTGGAGTAGAAGTGAGAAACCACAGTAAACCACTTCAAATTCCACATAATTTAGTCCCGTATACCAGATCCACTTACATTTCAACGTTCCCTTTACTCTGCCAAAAAGAAAGTGACAGTCTATTTACTACCCTGTGGCTGAGATTTTACTATAAATGTCTTGTAATCACCAGAATTGGTAGGCATGAGAAATCATTTACGAGCTGAAATTGTACCGGGTATTTTTACTGTTCTTCAAATGACCAGCGATCTAAGGATCAGGAAGTGTACACTGAGAAAGCTATTAAGAGTAATTTTACGTTATCAGTGGCACACATTGGCAGTTTTAGTGGCTATTTTACCAAGTTCAAGGGCATGTTTGCATGCATAATGTAAGGTTCATCTTGGAACAATGAGCACTTTGGAGAGATTGTATTTTACTCGTAGATGAAGAGAGGTGACACTGATTTCTAGGTCAGGTGTAGCTTGTGGGAAATGCTCTGTGGGCATGGCCTCAGATCGACCACCTCATAAACTTCCATCTCAGAGACCCGGGTTGGATTCCCTTCTCTACTAAGGAATTTATTTGTGGTATTAGGGCAGCAACAGGGTCCAGTCAACCTCGTGATGATGATGATGATGATGATGATGATGATAATTGTCGTTTTAAGGGGCCTAACATCTAGGTTATCGGCCCATAATGGTGTTGGTGATCGTAAAGTATATAATGAAATGTGAACTACAACTAAAACTAACTACTAACTTATATACCATATAGAAGAAGAAATGGGAAACAAAAGGAGAATAAGGCAAATAAAGGACAGGAGGAAAACAAATGCCCTCAACCCTCGAAGAATGCGGATTGAGGGACTTGGAAGGAAGGAGAGCCATGAAAGGCTGATAGGAAAGTGAAAGAGGAGAGGGCCCGTCCCAGAGGTAATGGATAAAAGGGGGAAAACCGGACCCAGCTCAGGAATCCCTCGGGGTTGCCAACTCCCGAACTCACCAGCCGTGAGCCCCTGAGGGTGTAGCAATATCCAGGGTGTACCAGAAGTGGAGGGGGGGTTACATAAACCATTCCTCCTTGAGGGCCTTGAGCAGAAGGCAGGAGATAACATGAAAAGAAAGAGAAGGCTGACCTCTCGCAGGAGGGTATCAGAAAAGATGAAACACGGGCCAATTAAGGCGGGAAAGGTAGAGACTCCCTAGGCCTCGGATACCCTAATACCGTCGGGGTCGGAAGAGAACAAGAGTTGACCAAGTGAGGTTGACAGGAAAGAAGACGGAGAGGAGCCAGGCACAAGTAAGTGGAAGCAATGCCGGACTCAACTGGGGCCCCGTGCTCGCCAACCCACGTCCCACTAGATATGAACCTTTGGGGGTTCAACCTCGTGAGGATAACTGAATAGAGTCTGGATTGATTTCACAAGTGGTTTCCCATTTTACTCCTAGCTTAAAACCATGACCACTACGCTACGACGTGGAAGACTGGGGAATGAACCAACCACGATCCAAGTTAAACCAGATAATCACGATAGAGGTGGTTTCACCATTACTCTGCAGCTTGTGCGTTGTTCATTCGAGGAGAAATCAACAGACAGTGCCGAAACCGAAGAAAGTCTTGTTTCAGCCCATAAGACTGGTATTATCTGTTTACAGGTTAGTGGAACATATCCAGACGCTGACCTTTCCCTCGGAACCTTGGCGTTATTCAACCTTCACACACTCGGTACCGTAATTGGCTCTTAATAACCACTGTCATTACGTCAAATGAGGAAGATACAAACATTTAGAAGGTAGCCTAACAGTTTTGAAGGTTAACGCCAATAATTATTAATAATATTCTAACATTATCGAGAAGAGAAGCAAGTAACGTGGCAATTATAGGTATTTTAAATAACAAGGAAATATTAACTGACACATTCGCTGGAGGCTAAATATGTTTGCTGAAATGTTCTTGCATAAATTTGGAACATTCCCTATTGAACAACAATATGGGATATTCCTTATTTAGTAGAAAATAAAAGACATTCTCTATATTTAAATAATAGGACAATTTCTAGATTTTAAACAACTTTTAAGGGCATGCCTTTTATTACACACATCAAAAAAAGTTTTGCATCACCTCGGTTCCAAGAGTTCCGGAACCTTTAAATACAAAGGGAATAGAGATCAACACAAACAACATTTCAGCTCGTTTTATTGCTCATGAGACCCACACATTGCATGTTGTACCATCATACAGCTAGACTTTCAGCATTTGTGGTCCAGATTGCAGTACACACCACTACCTCTAATACCCAGTAGCACGTCCTCTTGCATTGATGCATGCCTGTATTCGTCGTGGCATACTATCCACAAGTTCATCAAGACACTGTTGGTCCAAATTGTCCCACTCCTCAACGACAATTCGGCGTAAATCTCTCAGAGTGGTTGGTGGGTCAAGACGTCCATAAACAGCCCTTTTCAACATATCCCAGGCATGTTCGATAGGGTTCATGTCTGGCGAACATGCTGGCCACTGTAGTCGAGCGATGTCGTTATCTTGAAGGAACGCATTCACAAGATGTGCACGATGAGGTCGAGAATTGTCGTCCATGAAGACAAATGCCTCTCCAATATTCTGCCGATATGGTTGCACTATGGGTCAGAGGATGTCATTCAGGTATCGTAAAGCCGTTTCGGAGCCTTCCATGACCACCAGTGGCGTACGTCGGCCCCACATAATGCCACCCCAAAACATCAGGGAACCACCACCTTGCTGCACTCGCTGGACAGTGTGTCTAAGACGTTCAGCCTGACCAGGGTGCCTCCAAACACGTCTCCGACGATTGTCTGGTTGAAGGCATATGCGACACTCATCGGTGAAGAGAACGTGATGCCAATTCCGTGGGGTCCATTCAGCATGTTGTTGGGCCCATCTGTACCGCGCTGCATGGTGTCGGGGTTGCAAAGCTGGACCTCGCCATGGACGTCGGGAGTGAAGTTGCGCATCATGCAGCCTATTGCGCACAGTTTGAGTTGAAACACGACGTCCTGTGGCTGAACGAAACGCATTATTCAACATGGTGGCATTGCTGTCAGGGTTCCTCCGAGCGGCAATCCGTAAGTAGCGGTCATCCACTACAGTAGTAGCCCTTGGGCGGCCTGAGCGAGGCCTGTCATCGACAGTTCCTGTATCTCTGTACCTCCTCCATGTCCGAACAACATCGCTTTGGTTCACTCTTGAGACGCCTGGAAACTTCCCTTGTTGAGAGCCCTTCTTGACACAAAGTAACAATGCGGACGCGATCGAACTGCGGTATTGACCTTCTAGGCATGGTAGAACTACAGACAACATGAGCAGCGTACCTTCGTCCTGGTGGAATGACTGGAACTGATCGGCTGTCGTACCCCCTCCGTCTAATAGGCCCTGCTCATGCATGGTTGTTTACATCTTTGAGCAGTTTTAGTGACATCTATGAACAGTCAAAGGGACTGTATCTTGGATACAATATACACAGTCAACGTCTATATGCCGGAGATCTGGGAACCGAGGTGATGCAAAACTTTTTTTGATGTGTGTATAAACAAAAATTGGAACATTCCCTATACTTTGAACAAATATTACGAATACTATGCCCTAATTTAAACAACAATTAAGGATGATATGTACTGTATATAGAAAACAAAAATCAGGGGCATCTTCTATTTATCTTTAAAAAAATTAGTAATGTATTTTATTTTGAATAAAATTAGGGACATCAGCTGTATTTTAAACAAAAGTTAATGACTTTACCTATATTTAAAAATTGAGAGACTTACTATAAACTTAAATATTAGGGCCATTTTCTATCTCTTAAACAAACAAAAAATATGGACATTCCTTATCAGATTGTGTTTAAAATTTGGGACAGCACTTATATTTTAAAAAATATAAATATTTTCTATCATTTAAGTAAAATGAGGGACATTATTTTTAAAATTTTGGAAAATTAATATTATTTTTCTATCGCACCGTTTATTAAACAGGCGCATTTTTAGCCTACTTTTCACATTTTGCAAAAATGAGGAAAAAGTAGACTTATGAGATCGGGCAAATGTGTGTCTGTCTGTCTGTTTGTCCTTCTGTCTGTCTGTCCTTCTGTCTGTCTGTCTGTGTGTGTGTCCCCCCCTATCAACTCCTAAATGGCTGAAGCAATCGAAACAAAATTTGGTAGGAGTAAAGATCTATACCTGAATATCTCACGGCCATATTTGAAAATGATGTCAGTGCTACCAACTGCTGAAAAATCGCAATTGAAATTTGAGCTCCATGTTGGATATCTTGAAAGGTATGAATGGGAGCTATTTCAAAATTGGCACACGTATAGATAGTAATATTGCAGTTTAATTTCCAGGAGGCCATACATGGCAGTGTTGCCAAAATTATTATAAGCCTGCTGATAAGTCAAAATTTTAAATGCATATAACTTCTACACTATCAATTGGATTTCAACCAAATTTCGTATGTACTATGCGTACATAAACAGATATGACTGAGTGTATTCTTAAGTGCCATCAGGGCTGCCAACTGTTAATAAATGCTCTCAATTTTTTTAAATCCAAATACCCATATATCAGAAAGTATGCAAGTTGACAGCTTTAAACTATGCACACGTATAGTACCTGACATTCTATATTAATTTGTAGTAACGTATATACATCAGTGCTACCAACATGATTCTAAGCCTGCTGAGAGGTCTGACTTTAAATACATGTAACTTCTATACTATCAATTGGATTTCAATCAAATTTCTTATGTGCAATGTGTACCGTAACAGACATTACTATGCGCATTCTTAGGAGCAACCAGGGCTGCCAACTGTTAATAAATGCTGTCTCTATTCGTTTTTCTTAATATCAATATATCAGAAAGTATCCAAGCCAACAGCTCTAAACTTTGCACACGTATAGTACCTGACATTCTAGATTAATTTGGAGTAACTTTTAAACGTCAGTGCTGCCAACATGATTCTAAGCCTGTTGATAGGTCCAATTTTAAAATGCATGTAACTTCTATACTAACTAATGGATTTCATTAAAAATTGACACAACAATAGATCATATTATTTCAGATTATTTCTGACCAATACATGTATGTCATTGTTGCCAACATGATTTTACGCGCGCTGATAGATCCAATGTTTAACTCCATGTAACGTTCATGCTATCCATTGGACTTTAACCAAATTTTGTATTCTGTACCTTAAGAGATGGAACTAAGAATATATTCAGTCACCAGGGCTGCCAACTGTAGTTCTCTATTTGGCTACATTATGCCAGGTATACAGTATTTCGAAATAATTCGAAATTTCGATATTACAAACTTAATTTCGTCATTATTCTAGATAGATCCATATAGATTAATCATTGCCATGGATCTTAAATTTTAAGAAAAGTAGGCTCTTTAGTTCGTCACGGAACTTCTTGTTTGTATTAAATTCAAGGGGGCATTTCATAAGAATAAAGAAAGATCGTTTTGAACAGCAGAAGCACAACATTTAATTAATGGGATATTTCTTCCAGATTAGGGTATTTAAATATTGCCGTCTAATATAAATTGGTCAAAATCCTGTTGACCGACTAAAGAGCATTCAATTACGGATTACTAGGCAACACTGTAATAGGGCTTCTAATAATTCAATAGTAACGCAGAATTTGAAATAACTTCTACACACACACACCCAAGTACATAGGGTTCAAATTACCACGATATCCAAGTTTCAAATTGATGTTGTTGTTACATTTGGACAACGAGACCCGTGTACTTGGGTGAGTGTGGAAGTTTGTCTGATAACCTGCGTTATTGTGATGGCAGTATTAATGTGTGTACTTGTAATTAAGTTGAGGATTGGGTAGGAAGCGGCCGAGGCCTGAAGTTAGAAAGTTAGTCGCCTGGAGTAGAAGTGGGAAGCCACGGAAAACCACTTCCAGGATAACCGAGGTGGGAATGAAAATCATCCCTTCATAGTTTTGCCTCACGAGGCTGAATGGACCCTGTACCAGCCCTCAGACCAGAATAAAATTTCTTGACAATGTCGGAAATCGAACCCGAGCCTCAGCAGTGACAGCCAAGAATGCTAGCTGCTACGCAAAGAGGCGGCTCCGTTAGTTCGTGTTAAGCGATTTTTATCACTACCCTAGCGGTTCTCTAGCTATGGTGTCGGTTAACACGAACTTGCTTGACACGAACTCTCTTAATACGAACAATTCGCTTAATACGAACTCACTTAATACGAGCAATTCGCTTAACACGAACTCACTTAATACGAGCAATTCGCTTAAAACGTACTCCTTTAATACGAACAATTCGCTTAACACGAACTCCCTTAATACGAACAATTCGCTTAACACGAACTCCCTTAATACGAACAATTCACTTAACACTATCTCCCTTAATACTAATAGCTCACTTAACACGAACTCCCTTAATACGTACAAATCGCTCAACACGAACTCCCCCAATAGGCCTACGAACAACTCACTTATCACGAATACGAACAATTTGCTTAACACGTACACCTTTAATTCGAACAATTCTCCTAACACGAACTCCCTTAATACGAACAATTCGCTTAACACGAACTCCCTTAATACGAACAATTCGCTTAACACGAACTCCCTTAATACGAACAATTCGCTTAACAGGAACTCCCTTAATACGAACAATTCGCTTAACATGAACTCCCTTAATACGAACAATTCGCTTAACACGAACTCCCTTAATACGAACAATTCGCTTAACACGAACTCCCTTAATACGAACAATTCGCTTAACACGAACTCTCTTAATACGAACAATTCGCTTAACACGAACTCCCTTAATACGAACAATTTGCTTAACACGAACTCCCTTAATACGAACAATTCGTCTAACACGAACTCCCTTAATACGAACAATTCGCCTAACACTAACTCCCTTAATACGAATAGCTCACTTAGCACAAACTCCCTTAATACGTACAAATCACTCAACACGCACTCTCTTAATACGAACAATTCGCTTAATACGAACTCACTTAATACGAGCAATTCGCTTAACACGTACACCTTTAATACGAACAATTCGCTTAACACGAACTCCCTTAATACGAACAATTCGCTTAACACGAACTCCCTTAATACGAACAATTCGCCTAACACTAACTCCCTTAATACGAACAATTCGCCTAACACTAACTCCCTTAATACGAATAGCTCACTTAGCACGAACTCCCTTAATACGTACAAATCGCTCAAAACGCACTCTCTTAATACGAACAATTTGCTTAACACGAACTCCCTTAATACGAACAATTGGCTTAACACGTACTCCTTTAATACGAACAATTCGCTTAACACTAACTCCCTTAATACGAATAGCTCACTTAGCACGAACTCCCTTAATACGTACAAATCGCTCAACACGAACTCCCTTAATAGGTCTACGAACAACTCGCCTAACACGAATACGAACAATTCGCTTAACACGAACTCCCTATGAAAAATTCGCTTAACATGAACACCCTTAATACATACAATTCGCGTACCACGTACTCCTTTAATAAGAACAATCCGCTTAACACGAACTCCCTTAATACGAAAAATTCGCTCAACACAAACTCCCAATACGAACAATTTGCTTAACTAGAATTCCCTTAATACGAACAATTCGCTTAACACAAACTACTTTAATACGAACGATTCGCCTAACACGAACTCCCTTTACGAACAATTTGCTTAGCATGAACTCCCTTAATACGACATATTCACTTACCACGAACTCCCTTAATAGAAACAATTCGCTTAACACGGACTCCCTTAATACGAACAATTCGCTTAACACGAACTCCCTTAATACGAAAAATTTGCTCAACACAAACTCCCAATACGAACAATTTGCTTAACTAGAATTCCCTTAATACGAACAATTCGCTTAACACGAACTCCTTTAATACGAACAATTCGCCTAACACGAACTCCCTTTACGAACAATTCGCTTAACTCGAACTCCCTTAATACGAACAATTCGCTTAGCACGAACTACCTTAATACGAACAATTCGTTTATCATGAACTCCCTTAATACGAACAATTCGCGTAAAACGTACTCCTTTAATACGAACAATTCACTTAACACGAACTCCCTTAATACGAACAATTCGCTTAACACGAACTCTCTTAATACGAACAATTCACTTAACACGAACTCCCTTAATACGAACAATTCGCTTAACACGAACTCCCTTAATACGAACAATTCACTTAGCTCGAACTCCCTTAATACGAACAATTCGCTTAATACGAACTCCCTAAAACTTAATACGAACAATTCACTTCTCGCGAACTCCCTTAATACGAACAATTGACTTAACACGAACTCCCTTAATACGAACAATTCGCTTAACACGCACTCCCTTAAACTTAATACGAACAATTCACTTAGCATGAACTCCCTTAATACGAACAATTCGCTTAACATGAACTAACGGCGGCCATCTTGAAAGAGATGTGAGTGCGCACGCTCATGAAGCCTAGGGGATTAGAAGCCCTCTAGGCGTTCTACTCTCACCATACTACGGATACTATAGAAGCACATGTTATCAGATAACTTCTACTCACACACACCCAAGTACACGGGGATGAAATGACCACGATATCCAAGTCTCTAATTGAAACAACTGTCTCAACCTGGAGTGGTTTGTAGCCATTGCTGGAGCTGTATTTGTGCTGTTCCACCCGCACAGTTACGGCTGATTTTGTTGAAAACGAAAGTGGGAAGAATGAGACAAAAAGCGAACGAAATGTCTGTTAAGACATAGTTTTTAGCCCGGTGGTCGCTGTGCTGTAGATCGTCAACGTTGTGCGACACAAGAACAAGTGGTGTACTCATTGCTAAACAATAGCGAGATGACAAGGTCCGTCTTGTGGGTCACACATCCTACGTAATTAGCATTTAGAACACAAAGACTAGATGTCACACCACAAACTGCAACTAACGTGCTCACTGCCCGTGAGACTATTGCTGCATACTCATCCATTAGGAACAACCGCATCATCTTGAGGTTACCTATGAGTTCTTCTTGTTGATTCTGTAGAGGCTTTGCAACATCGTGGTCATGAAGGGAGATATGGAACTGCGTCCATTATCAGTGGTATTTCCAGATCCTTTTAATTAGGCTGATTGAACTGCGCCCATAGTCAAGTCGGCTGTTAGCCCAAGGTCGGTTTAAGGGGAAGTGACGGACTGTCTCCCACCACTAGCTTCTGCACTGCTGCGAATAAGAGGTAGTCCCCCGTCCCGATAGGCAGCTGTACTATGGGAAACCCATTTCCATTTAGATTTCTGGCAGCATTTCTCGGGAATTTCCGGCCAAAGGTGGCCTTTCATCATTTACAGCATGCGACTCAATTTCTCGCATTCTGTTTAGACCAGTGAGTGAAATAACATTGCGAGCGAAGATGTTTACCATGCTAAGTGAGAGAGGTTCCAAGTTAGTAATAATAATATGGTTAGGTTGTCGAAAACAACCCAATGTACCAGTTAATGTTAATATTGCTAGAACAAAAATTAAATATGAGTTTGTTTTGAAAACTGTACCTGTTTTACGTATCAGGCCAACACTAATCTCTTGTCTGCAATCTGGACACGGTATATTTAGTTGTTCACAATCTGGACGGTTTTTGACTTGTTCGCAATCAAGACACAACCGATTTGAAATGAGTCACTTCAAATTTACACCACTCGACACAACATAATTCGGTAGAGGGGAGGAGGGAGGGAACCTACCTGACCGCTCTCAATGAGCGCAGTTCCACTGCCACTTTTCGAAGGTTGATGCTAATGACCAGGGTCATTAGTGAAGCTTGGGCGCAGTTCCATACAACCCGTCATGAAGCCTCGTGTATTAGCGTGTGTGTGGAATTTGTCTGATAAACTGTGTCACTGTGTGTATTTGTAATTGAGGTAGAATTTGGGTAGGAAGCAGCAGTGGCCTCCAGTTTGGTACCATCCCGGCATTTGCCTTGAGTAAAATTGGGAAACCACGGAAAACCACTTCCAAGATGGCCAAGGTAGTAATCAAGCTTGCCTATTCTCAGTGATTGAGGATGTGTTTAGTTTGTCTGATAACATGTATTTACATATACACATACATCAAAAATAGTTTTGCATATACTTACCACATCAAACGGCGGTGGTACAAAACTTCCTCCGGGAGTCCGCCATTGCACGAATGGAATGGCCTGCGATGTCGCCGGACATGAACTGTATCGAACATGTCTGGGATATGTTGAACCGTGCTATTTCTCAGCGACCACGCCCTCCCATAACCCGCCATGAGATCATGGAGGCCACCGTCGAAGAGTGGCATCGCCTGCCTCAAGAGGACCTGGACAACTTGATCTGTGCTATAGCACAGCGAGTAGTAGCCCTGCTGGACGCCCGTGGTGGCCATGTTCCTTATTGAAACGTCACAGGATGGCAAGATTACAACATACTGTATATCAGTCCCTGTTTAACAGGCTGAATGTTTTCCTGTTTGTAATTTTCTTTTCACACATGAATAAAGTCTGGAGGATATTTGTCAGAATGTCGCCTGTTTTGTAATAACCTAGCCTACAATCCCACATACGCTCTGCATCATGGCAAGCAAGTGTTATGCAAAACTTTCTTTGATGTGTGTATGATGGCGTGGGCTCGGATTTTTAGGTGCTAAAAAGCGGGAAAATATTTATTTTGTATGTATTAAAAATACCTGAAATATGTGACAAAAAAGTAAAAATATTTAATTATAATTTAGTTTATTAACGTAAATATAAACAATATAGAGTACAGTACTCACGAATATAATTTAGGCCCAATGTTATGAAGCTGGTAGAATTACAATACACAACGAGATACATCTTCAGGGGGTTCCCCATCACAAATGACCGACGATTATCGCGAAACACTTCTTCTGAAGGCGCGAAACTGTGACAATATGTTTCTTGCCCTCGAGGTGTTGTGTAACTTGAGATCACTGTTCAGCCTCGATTGTTTTCCCACATGGTTGGTAGAACAGAACGATCAGAAGTAAAATTATTTTTAAATTCTGAAACAGACGATAACTTGTAGTTGTTTTTACTTTAGGCATCATAGAACTGCCTTACACTTCACAGTGCGATAAATGAACTGCATGTGAGTGACACTGGTTACAGGTAGCTCTAGCACGTGGTGCAAGATGGCTATGGACAAGGAAATCCCAGGCTTCCACAGTGAGTGGCACGGGACGACAAGTTAAGAATAACACTGTTGCAAGCTGACATACGCTCTGCGTGAAGATTAGATAGCTCACAGGTTCTTCCCCGTTGAAGTAACACAGAACAAAAATGCATTAAACTGAAAGATCTAGCATACTGATTTTAAAAAATGTGAATATTATCTCTTTTTATGTGCTAATAAGTGAAAAGCAGGAATTTATGTATTTATAGAAAAAATGCTTAAAATATGTATTTACATAAAAAAATATTTATTTACCTCAAAATCCGAGCCCTAATGATGACTGTAGTAGTTGTGTAGCAGTATTAGGGACAGACGTGAGTTAGGTGTACCGGGACTTGAAGTAAGGCACTATCCAGGCATTTAATTTTAAAAATTTAATTTTACCCTTTTATAACAAAAACAGATTTCTGAGTGTGGAAAACCCCGGGGAAACACCACACTCAGTATAATCGCTGTCAGCGCCGGGATTCAAACCTGCGATCTACGGTCTTGCTGCAGCTGCCCTCGGGGCAGTGGTGCACGATTTAACGAGCGTTATTAATACTACGGTGTATTATCGACTATCCGGGCCAATGACTGGGGTGAATGGTACGGATAATCCAACAGCATGTGTTTATTGCAAGACGAGTGCCTTCTATTTAAAAAAAAAAACAGTGCATACTTTACGCCGGCTTTACTTCCCCTCGACATTAAAAATGTCAATGTTTCCTTCTAGCGTCTTCAAGTTTCACATACAATTTTCAAAATCAGTGCTACCAAAATTAAATTTTAGTGTTAACAATAAATCCCTAACATTCAAATTTCTTTGAAAGTGTTATTTTAAGTGCGCGGGTGATTTAGTCCTATATGGTTAGCAAGGTAACAAGGCTATCTCATCGGGCCATTACTACAGTATGAATTCCATAAAATGTTTCAGATAATAATAATAATATTTAATAATAGTAATAACAATATACCATATTAATTTGGAATAATTAAATGGCCCCTCTTGATGTAGAAGATGTATGTAGGAAAATTCGTTGCTGACCAAACATCGAATACATGACTTCATATATGTTCTCGTTCCTGAGCGTAACATTGCTAAAAAAAAATACTTTTGAAAAACGTTTAGGAATGTTAACATATCCACGATCAATGTTTCTCAGTGTAGCAGAGGAAATTTTAAAAATCTGTACAAAATGTTTTGACCGTTTACAGGTGTGGATTCTATTCCTAAACCATTGCCGTTATTTATTTAGCGTATGGCATTACACATGAAGCACAATAATAATAACAAAAAATAATAATAAAAAATTACGAGCCTTACAGTAGTCGCATATGATGTGTAACATCCGACATGTTATTCGAATAATTCCATATTACTTACTCGCATTTTTTTAAAGAATGAACTCATAGTGCTACCTTGTGCAGGCAAACATGAAAGGATTCTCCAAGGCATCTGCAGTCGTGACATATACCTGCAACTGTATGCGGGAGCAATGCACTGCCTACTTGAGGCGAGCTGCGCTTTATAGGCCTACCGGCCAGTTAGTGAACCCATGCCAGCGGTGTTATTGAAAATGGACTCTTATTGCCGATATAGCGCACTGTCAAGTATAGGCGCGATTAAAAATTAGGTGTGCAGTAGGTATATTAAATGCGTTTCTCCCAGTGATACGTTTAGACCAACCAAATAGCTTAAGCTTAATGAAGCTATTTGGACCAACGAAGTTTCAATTATTGTTAGTAGTCGGTGTTAATATAGTGAATTCCTACGTTGTTTGGAGTGTTGGTTGATGCGTTATAGCACTCGAGGTATCGAGTGCTTACATTAAATAAGTATAGAGCAAAAGTATGAAGACTTAATAAATCGTAATTGTTTTCAGCAAATATGATATAATGAATATTTTCACACCAAAGAACGACAACTTGAAGATGATTTATTGTAGGAATATCTATAATGGGGCCTCCAAACCTTGAGGTAAATCGTATGCGATTTACATTCCACATAGTCACATGGCTTACAGTAGGCCTACGTCGTTGTACCGATCTCCGCCACCACGCGCGCTCATTGTTTCCGTCCCATGCACTTCCGTCCCATCCACTTCCGTCTCTTTTACAAAATCACTCCCACAAAAATGTCCAACTACCGAGTGCCACAAAAATATCCAGATACCGAGTGGAAAGAAAAAGGAAGATTGTAGTTTAACGTGACCGTTAATCTTGAGATCATGAGCCACGGGACCTCCTTTTTACGTGGAATCCGAACCACAGGACATGGCATTTCACTTCGAAAGAGTGGAAAGATGTTACACATCAAAAAGTACATACAAGCACAGATATCGACCTATAACCTTATGTCCAGTCCAGGCTCGATGGTGTCACCTAGGTATGCTCTTATTTTGCAATCCTCAACAATGTGCCTGATGGTCTTATTCGACGAACCACAATCCCAGCAGGGGTCTGGCCGCTTCCCCCCATTTGTGCTGGTTGTATGCACAAACTCCATGTCTTGTACGGATACGGTTAATGGTCTTCCATATACTGTATGTCGCGGTTGTTCAAAGCCCTTGATTTTCTTTACAGGATCAATGTGGTCACGAACTTCGGGTGGGCATTTCTATTCCATGTTTCACGCCATTTAGCTGCAATGTTGAAATTACTATCAGCAAGCTGTTGAGTCAGTCGCAGGGTTGGATTCCTGGACCGAGGCCGGTTTATTGCCAGAGTGGGAATGTCTTCATGGATTGGAAGTGCAACCATTGCCGTGTATTAATGAAACACCCTCTATACGGAACGTCTTGTACACTGAAGCATAACTCTCCAACGTTATGTCAGTTGGAACGTTTTGTTCACCAGCCCACGAGTTGATCGTATCACTCTATTATCCGCGGAAAGATAAAACCCCACCAACTGAAAGTGTGGTGGTCAAGATGCACTATCGCGGGTAGATAACATCTCTGGACTTTCACAGAAATGTGAGTGATGATTAACAATGCATCCAGGAAGTCTGGTCTCCAGAACATATCCTCCAATATCTAACCTCTAATTCTCATTAAAAATGCATAGATCTCTCTCATTAACTACACATCTTGAAGAACACTATGAATACTTTCTTCTTGCATCATTTTGCGGAAGTGGCGCGAAAGTGCTGTTGGTTGAGCAGAGACGTTGCTTCACCTCTCTGAGGTCGCGAGTCAAGGCCGTATCCTTTCCAAAATGGTATAAGTCACACCCTGCCTCCTTGGATTTGCTATAAAAATTACTATCAGTACTGTAATTGCTATTTCTACGTGACTCAGTTGTACTTTGAAAACTAGATCATATTTGATATGGAATAAATATTGGGAACTGGTATTTGATATAGAGTTTTATGAGTAGTCTTATCCAAGTCATGAGTCTATGGAGCATTTCTATTCCTGTTCCCACCTGATAAAGAAATATGGAAATTTGAAGCCAATCTTTTTACAGTGTTGCATGTACAAATTGTCTTTTGCTGCTTTTCAGTCGGTCAACACGATTGTGCTCAATAAATTGGGCGGGGTACAAGTTATAAATATGTAAACACATTCCTGGAAAATTATATGTATTAGTCAATTATCACTAAGGCCCGGGAGTTCATGCAAAATCATATTTTTGCATATTTATAAATTTTGGTTAATTTGGCACAATGTATCATATTTTTCTCCTTTGTCTGTTTATGTGCATACTAGTATTACCCGTCGCGGCTTCACCCGAGAATATTCTAGTTATAAAGAGTACACTTAACAAAATCTCAATCATGAATTCTATGACTGATTTATCCTTGGTATGAATAATCAATTCAGCTACTGGTGCAGTGGTTAGGGGTTTGTCATTCCTTCATAGGTATATCAGAGCGAAGTTAGTTTTCTGGGAATATCACATACTGTTAATTTAAGGGCCTTTAAATGTGGTTTTCGGAGACCCTTTATAGTCGGGTGAAAAAGACCTTTCGTACCATACTCACACGTGAAAATTGCGTGAAGAAATTTTAGAGTGCCCCTTGACCCCCTTAAGCGCATTATACTGTATGTATTGATGAATTTTACAGCTTAATTTGGTTCAGTGATAACCTTATAACCGTCGGGAAACTTTCACAGCAATGTAATAATTGGAATTGCATTGTGTCTTACAGAAATAGATGGACGTGTGAGATTCTGTTACCATGGTTACCGTGTTACATTCTTTGATTATTTCATTGTAAATGTTCATGTTTTAAGATATTTATTTAATTGTGAGGCATTTAAAGAGTAAGTGAGTGCGTTTCACTTACGCATTGGGTTATGCTGAACCTGTAGGTTGGTGTTAATAGGACCTTATTTTCGGTACAAAACTGGAATGGGACCTTAGCAGAATAATATATGGAGGGATATCTCTGCTTGAGAAGGGCGTATATTCTAATTTCCTATTGTTTTGGAGATCATTTTGTTACTTCATGTTCTTAACGTCGTGTATTTTGATTCAGATTCGGAGAGTCTATCACAGAATAATGCTGAAATTATTTCAATACCTAGTATAACGCGCAGCATTAGGTCATGGGGCCAAGCTCTCTGCTGACTCGGTAGACGCGTGGGTTCGAGCCCCACCGTCGGCCGTCCTTGAAATGGTTTTCCGTGGTTTCCCATTTTCAACACCAGGCAAATGCTGGGACGGTACCTTCTGACAGGCCACGGCCGCTTCCTTCCACATCCTTGCCCAGTTTCATTCACCATCATTCATTTCATCTCTCATTAACTCCTCTCATGAGGTTGGCGTCAGGAAGGGCATCCGGCCCTAAAAACCAACGCCACGAAGTCTTCCATCGCATCTCATCCCCGACCCCGTTGGAAAAACGGGACTAATAAGGGGTAGACATACATTTCAATACCTAGTATGTTTCAGTCCTTTTTGCAAGTTAGTATCAATTATATTTTCAGCATTCACAATGTGAATATTGTGAATTATTTTCATTTTAGCCTACTTTTCACATTTTGCAAAAATGAGGAAAAAGTAGTCTTATGAGATCGGGCAAATGTGTGTCTGTCTGTCTGTCTGTCTGTCTGTCTGTCTGTCCTTCTGTCTGTCTGTCTGGCTGTGTGTGTGTCCCCCCCCCTATCAACTCCTAAACGGCTTCAGCAATCAAAACAAAATTTAGTATGAGTAAAGATGTGCACCGGAATATCTCACGTCCATATTTGAAAATGATGTCAGTGCTACCAACTGCTGAAAAAACGCACTAGAAATTTGAGCTCCATGTTGGATATCTTGCAAGGTATACATGGGAGCTATTCCAAAATTGGCATACATGTAGATAATACTATTTCAGTTTAATTTCCAGAAGGCCAACCATGACAGTGTTACCAAAATAATTTTAAGCCTCCGGATAGGTCCAATGTTTAAATGCATATAACTTTTACACTATCAATTGGATTTCAACCAAATTTTGTATGTAATATCTGTACATAAACGGATATGATTAGGCGTATTCTTATGAGCCACCAGGGCTGCCAACTGTTAATAATTGCTCTCTCTATTTTTTTTTATCCAAATACCAATATATCAGAAAGTATGCAAGCCAACAGCTTTAAACTATGCACACGTATATTCTGACATTTTAGATTAATTTGGAGTAACTTATATTAGTCAGTCCTACCAACATGATTATAAGCCTGCTGATAGTACCAATTTTTAAATACATGTAACTTCTATACTATCAGTTGGATTTCAACCAAATTTCGTATGTGCTATGTGTACCATAACAGATATGACTATATGTATTGTTAAGAGCAATCAGGGCTGCCAAATGTTAATAAATGCTGTCTATATTTTTTTACCCTAATATCAATATATCAGAAAGTATGCAAGCCAACAGCTCTATACTTTGCACACGTATAGTACCTGACATTCTAGATTAATTTGGAGTAATTAATACAAGGCAGTGCTGCCAACATGATTCTATGCCTGCTGATATATCCAATTTTAAAATACATGTAACTATACTAACAAATGGATTTCATCCAAAATTGGCACAACAAGATATCATAATATTTCAGATTATTTCTGACCAGCACACGTATGGTATTGTTGGCAACATGCTTTTACGCGTGCTGATAGATCCAGTGTCTAACTGCATGTAACGTCCATTGGACTTCAACCAAATTTTGTATTCTGTACCTAAAGAGATGGAACAAAGAATATATTCAGTCACCAGGGCTGCCAACTGTAGTGCTCTATTAGGCTACATCATACCAGGTATATTTTGAACTAATTAGATATTTCGATATTAGCAACTTAATTTCGTTATTATTCTAGATAGGTTCATATACTGTAGAATAATGATTGGCATGAAAAGTAGGCTGTATAGTTCTTCACGGAACTACTTGTTATGACATTCAATGGCTATTAAAATTGTTTATCAGTTATACTTAAAATTTAATATAATAAAATAATTATTGATGGTCAACACCACTTGAAGTTCCATAAAATAACATTTCGTAGTATTGTTGAGATATTATAATAAAATGGTGGTGTTATATGTCCGTCTGTTCATATTTTCTTTATATTCAAAATGGAAACACTAAGGAATACGGAGAGATCGTAATTGCCGTAGTTATTTGATAGCGCATATTTTTTGAAAAGTGAAGCATATTATTGACCAATCATTAGTGCATTTTTGCATCCATATTCATTAATTTAATAGTGCATGAACTTCCGGGCCTGAGTTATCACACTTAAATGGGCAATTTAGGATTAAGCGTTTCCACCCTCAAGTGGCCATCTTCAGATCCTGATCACTGTGTTAAGGTTAATTTTCACTGTTGTATATTCAGTACTGTGCTTAAATAACACGTCGTTAGATGATTATAGTATCACTAGCGGACCGTGCGAGAACTCTCGCATGTTCATAAACCACATTTTTCCCAATAGGTTTTGCAAATCGAACTCTTCTTACAAAAATTGATATTTAATAAAAGATGGTATATTGGCTTTCACGGCCGGTGAATTAAAACTCAGCAATTCTTCTAGGTTTGTGCCATGTCTTGTGTGGGGTTTCGCCTAGGACACCAAGCTAGGCTCATCGGCGGGCTCTTGGTGTCCCCGCCCGGACCCCCACAGGAGTGACGAACTGCGCGCCACCTCCCTTTATATAAGGTGCAACTGCACCACTTGACTACGAGAACTAAAAGTTCAAGCAGCCTTAACCTCCCTATGAAGGCTTCCAAAAAGATGGTATATTGGCTTTCACGGCCGGTGAATTAAAACTCAGCAATTCTTCTAGGTTTGTGCCGCGTCTTGTGTGGGGTTTCGCCTAGGACACCAAGCTAGGCTCATCGGCGGGCTCTTGGTGTCCCCGCCCGGACCCCCACAGGAGTGACGAACTGCGCGCCACCTCCCTTTATATTAGGTGCAACTGCACCACTTGACTACGAGAACTAAAAGTTCAAGCAGCCTTAACCTCCCTATGAAGGCTTCCAAAAAGATGGTATATTGGCTTTCACGGCCGGTGAATTAAAACTCAGCAATTCTTCTAGGTTTGTGCCGCGTCTTGTGTGGGGTTTCGCCTAGGACACCAAGCTAGGCTCATCGGCGGGCTCTTGGTGTCCCCGCCCGGACCCCCACAGGAGTGACGAACTGCGCGCCACCTCCCTTTATATTAGGTGCAACTGCACCACTTGACTACGAGAACTAAAAGTTCAAGCAGCCTTAACCTCCCTATGAAGGCTTCCAAAAAGATGGTATATTGGCTTTCACGGCCGGTGAATTAAAACTCAGCAATTCTTCTAGGTTTGTGCCGCGTCTTGTGTGGGGTTTCGCCTAGGACACCAAGCTAGGCTCATCGGCGGGCTCTTGGTGTCCCCGCCCGGACCCCCACAGGAGTGACGAACTGCGCGCCACCTCCCTTTATATTAGGTGCAACTGCACCACTTGACTACGAGAACTAAAAGTTCAAGCAGCCTTAACCTCCCTATGAAGGCTTCCAAAAAGATGGTACATTGGCTTTCACGGCCGGTGAATTAAAACTCAGCAATTCTTCTAGGTTTGTGCCGTGTCTTGTGTGGGGTTTCGCCTAGGGCGGGGACACCAAGAGTCCGCCGATGATGATGATGATGATAATTGTTGTTTTAAGGGGCCTAACATCGAGGTTATCGGCCCCTCCGCCGATGAGCCTAGCTTGGTGTCCTAGGCGAAACCCCACACAAGACACGGCACAAACCTAGAAGAATTGCTGAGTTTTGATATTTAATAAATTTAGAATGCAATTTGTCACTGATTGAGTGTGCTGTAACACTCACCGGTTATTCGATATTTATGAAATTATACGATTTGAGTACTCATTCCTTTGATTTAGGCTACTGTTTCTGAAATCCTTGCAAAATGATAAAGGAAAGACCTTATTATGTTAAAATGACATGAAACGGGCATCACAGCAACCAAAATGTGGAGTAGACAGCAATTACGGAGCGTATTTTCATACATCAACAGTATCTCCAAATCGCACACTTCGTACATTAAAAAAAAAAGTCATTTTTAAAGAAATTATTGATATTTATGGAATGAGAGTGCAATTCGTCATTGCTAATAATGTCTATTCTCATTTTCACGATCGGTCGCTTGTGAGTGCCGCAGGAGGGATCTATACTACTGAAATAATACATATGATGTTTGATTTTCAGGTGGAATCTGCACATAGCAATAGAGCAGGGCGGGTAGTCTGTACACATAGGGCGCACACAACCCATTGTGCAACCAGCAGCAGTGATGAATTACTCTCTGATTTCATAAATATCGACAGTTTGTTTAAACAAATAAACATATTTATAGAAGCCCGCATAACAGTAAAGCCAGGCGGGTGGTTTATATACATGCAAGAGTTCTTGCACGGGTCCACTAGTGATACTACTGTATAATCATCTAACGACGTGCTATTGAAGCACAGTACTGAATATACAACAGTGAAAATTAACCTTAATACAGTTTATTGATTTATTTATCCGAGTCCAAAACACATACAAATATACATACAAATTGCACTAAATTTCATTTCTCCAGTGTTCAACTGTTAGAATGGCACAGTCATCGGCTTCTATCAAGTCCTGCATAGCACATGGTCTTGATAACGTGCTGCAATTCAGAAGGTGCTCAGGGTCTTGACTTTCACCACAACTACAATGTTCTTCAGCACTGTATCCCCACTTCATTGAATTGCTTTTGCACCGACTCACACCAGTTCTCAGTCTGTTTAGCGTATTCCAGGATTCGTATCGTAAATGGTAGCCTGCTGCCGGCTTCTCCTTCATTTCCCAGGATCCTCCTGGTGATTTTGTTTTCCAAAGTTCAATTCGGCGCGCTTCAGCTGAGGAAGGAATGGATATTGATGTTTGGAGGAAGCTCTTTCTTGAATTTAGCCTAGGTGGATGGACATCAAGTCCATACATTGGGTGTCTTGGATCTGTTTCTTGCTTTTTCTTCTCTACTTCTGCCGCTACTTGTCTTCTAACTTCTGGAGGTGCTACTCCCATGAGCGGAAAGATCTTATCGACAGAAGTTGGGCGTAGACAGCCTGTCGCAATGCGGCTTGTCTCATGGAGAGCATAATCTACAGGATCAGGATCTGATGATGGCCATTTGAGGATCGAAAGGCGTAATCCTAAATTGCCCATTTAAGAGTGATTAACTAATACATGTAATTTTTTCCTGGAGTGTGTTTATAACTTGTACACCTCCCAATGCATTGGTCACAATCTTGTTGACCGACTGAAAAGTAGCAAAATACAACCTGATAAAGAGTAGTGTCAAGGTCTTTGACCCAGAACGTGAGCTAGAAGAATCAACCACATACAGTATTATTATAGAGTTGGTGGGTGTGGTTGTTGTATTAAGACAGGCTGTGTGGAGCAGCGGTAACGTTCCCGCCTGCTGTGCCCAAGGTTGCAGGATAAAATCTTGGTGCAGACAGTTGGCATTTGAGGGTGCGCAAATGTGAGAGAGCCGTATCAGTAGATTTACTGGCACGTTAAAGATCCCCTTCGGGGCAAACTTTCGGCACCCCGGCGTCTCTAAAAGCCGCAGTAGTTAAAAGGGACGTAAAACCAGTAACATTTTTTTTTTTTTATAATCGTTTCGGTCGTCTATGGACCACGTTATTTTAACTGCCTTTTCCCTCTTTCTTTCACATTGGCCCAGAATTCGCGCATTCTTCTTCGGTGAGCTTCCTTCGTTCTTCGGTCAATTTCTTGCCGGTTTTCAATATAGGTTTTGGCTGAAAACTCTGTATCTCCCCAAGTTTCTTCTTCAAAGAGTGACGTTCCAAGATGTCCTCATGTGATATCCCCAGTTCATGTAGGTCTTTTTCCACCTCTGTAAACCTGATCCCTTTGGTTTTCTTTCCCATAAAGTAGGCACAGATTCGATTGGACAATCTTCCTGAGTTCATTCGTGTTAAATGGCCTTAAAAGTAGAGTCTTCTTTTGCGAATGGTGTCCGATATTTTCTCCACATGTAGATTAAGTTCATCGTTGTGTCGTCTTCTATACTCTCCTTGTTCCTTGACCGGGCCCAAGATCTTTCTCAGAATCTTCCTCTCTTTGGTTTCGAGTTGTTCTGCCAGGCCTTTCTTATTCATCGCCAGGCATTCTGATGCATATAACGCCTCCGGGCGAATAACGGTAATGTAGTGCCTCAGTTTGGCCTTGAAGGACATTGATCGTGTTTTGTAAATGTCTTTGGTTAAATGGTAAGCCATTTCCATTTTGTTAATCCGTGCCACGAAAGCTTCCTTTTCACGAATGTTGGGCTCAATCCATTCACCCAGGTATTTGAATTTCTCTACCTGTGTTATTTGTCCTCCATTCACCATACGTTCCTTGGGTTCTGACTTGATGTTCGTTATAAACTGCGTTTTCTGGAACGAAATCTGAAGACCTGCCTTTGCTGCTTGCACCTGTAATTGATTGATTTGTTGTGTGGCCGTATCAAGAGAATTAGAGAAAATTGCAACATCATCTGCGAAAGCTAAACAATCGATTCCAGTAACATTATTATTATTATTAATATTATTATTATTATTATTATTATTATCTTCTTTATTTACTCAACTTACAGTTGCTAACATGACTCATATCGGTACATTGCGTACAAGAAAATGAGTAGTCTAAAGTAACACTTTGAAAAGCCTATAGCATACATTTTCAAACTAAATAACATAGACGTTTGAGAGTTAATGTTCTTTTCCAGTTATGTTATCTTCCACGTCTCCTTTTCACAAGAGGGTCCAAAAAATCCTAGTGTGTATTCAAAAATCCTCTAACGATGCTGCAGGTTTTCAGAATTGCAGCCTTTTGTGCAATAGTGTTGGTGTATATGGGAAGATTTAGTGTGGCTAGATTTACTGAAAAGAATTTAGGTGTCAGGCCGCCAGTGGGAGAAAGGAGGAAAGGAAGAATCGTCACAATTTTTGTCTCCAGATTCTAGCCACCTCCATAGCTAGAGGAGTACAGTATATTTATCAATCTTCTCTCTGTACTTATGGTGTATATTATGGTCATTCGGAACAGATATGTCAATTATTATTATTATTATTATTATTATTATTATTATTATTATTATTATTATTATTGTATTAGACTGGCTGCGCGGCGCAGCGGTAACGTTCTCGCCTCCTATGCCCAAGGTTGCAGGGTCGAATCCTGGTGCAGTCAATTGTCATTTGGGGATGCGCAAATGCGAGGGAGCCGTGTCAGTAGATTAACTGGCATGTTCAAGATCCCCTTAGGGGAAGAATTGTGGCACCCCGGTGACTCTAAAAGCCACAGTAGTTAAAAGGGACGACAAATCAATAGCATTATTTATTATTATTATTATTATTATTATTATTATTATTATTATTATATCAAAGGAATAAACCATAACAATTCTCACAGAAACATGTTTTGATTTTAGGAAAACGGTAAACAGAGTGGTGAAATGTACATCAATTACAAGGTCATCAACCTTACGCGGAGGTTCTGCTTTAATTTGAAGTACAGTTGGTCATAGATGAAGAGAGGAACGCCAAACATCCACTCATGATAGGTTTTTTTTTCTTTTGTCATTGGCAAATGTCGGGACACTTGAAAGGTGGTTATTCAACTCTTCAGCCATTCGTTTGAATAGAACTTCATACCATTTTAAAGGTAGATTACGTATTAATAAGCTAGTGTATATTCATAATTTACGTCAACAGTCTCTTATTCTTGAGAATCTGAAGGGTCAATAGTAGCGGGAAGGTTTTGTTTCGATAAATGGGTGGGCTCTCGATGAGAAGGACCATAAATTTGACAAACTTTGTTATACACTTATTGCTCTTTAAATGCAAGAGCGTCATAGCTCAAAAATAGGCATGTTTTTTACTAATGTACAGTATACTATTTAAGATATTTTCGATGTAGTTATAGTTTTAACTGTAGGAACGTCGCATCTGCACGTTTCTTTGTCCAAATTTGTCAGCTGTATATTTAAAAACTATTTCTTACTGGAATGACACAGAATGATATCAAATCTCCAAGTTCGTTTCCTGCGAAATTGTGGTATTGATTACGTTGATGTATGTTCTGAGCGATCTGTAGGCCAACTCAACTTAGCCTTCTTCATTTGATAAAATAAATTCATATTTACTTCTTTGTACAGTCACAAATAAATCTCTTTAATATCTTAGAGGAAAGTCTTTCTTCAGAATAATTAAACTACATTTAATTTTATGATTATCACTGGTGTGCGATTATATAGAGCCATTCCATACGTGACTGATTGGCAATAAAATACACCGCAACAAGAAAACTTCTATATAAACGTTGTGCTTGGTGTAAATTGAACCTACTAATGATACGATAGGTTATAGGAACACTGGGTAAATATATGCTGTGCATAGTATAAATCAAAGTCCCCGATTATAGGATGTAACGGGTAATCTCGAGAACCACTGGATGGATTTTGATGCGGTTTTCACCATTCTGTAAAGGAATTCTCGAGGAAGGTTTCTGTAAAAACATTTATTTATGACCATAGGAGGCCGATCAGTAAGATTTAAGTAAATCGAGTCGAAGAAAAATCTGCCGTTCGTGCGCCTTTTAAGCTTACGCTGGATAAACCATTAAGAGAGTAAGAATTGTTCAGCATGAAAAGTTCTACAAAAATGTATGTGGCAGCATATCTCTATATTTAATACATCGCCTACTACAGGTGGTCTTATGTTTTCATATCTTCTCACCATCTCCATTCTGTGGAAATTTATATTACTAGCTTCGGAGCGAGTTTAAGAGCTAGCGAGCAAGCCTATCACCCCAGCTTCGGCCAGCATCAAACTGTTGAGTCATGTCGAGTTAAGACTTCAGAGAAGAGTATATGGGTTTGGAGTTTCGCTGTTCAGCTCGGTTTCTCTGAATTGCATCTGGGACCTGCCGTCCGTGCAACATGACCGCGTTGTCGCAGCCCCTAAACTAAGGAACCGGCCGTCCGTGCGCCTTTAAAGCGTACGCTGGGTAAACCGTTAAAGACACCGGGCGAGTTGCTAGTAAACATATTCTCAGTTTTTCCTCAAAAGGCTGAGTGTGCACCGTTCCAGCCCTCAGACCAGAATTAAAATTTATTGGCAGAACTGGGAATCAAACCCGGACCTCCGGGATGACAACCAAGAATGCTAACCGCTAAACCACGAGGTGGTCTTTCTTCGGTGAGAAAAGAGGGTTGGTAGATCCAGTGTCCCCGTGGAGAGTTTGATATTATTGTCTCTCTTTCAGTACAACACTCAATTACGGTATTCACCCTTAAAAGTTTACCCAGAGACCTCTTTCAATTTTCAGTACGTAGTTGCTTTACCATCAGTGTTTTAATTTGTTGCAGGTAGTCTGCCATATGTCTATTTCCTAGAAAAACATACTGCACTGCTTTGCCGGAATATCCTCCAATCTCTCACTGCACTAAGGGGCTTCGGTGGCGTAGTCGGTAGCATGCTGAGCTTCTATGTCCAAGACCGCGGGTTAAAACCCGGCCGAAGCCGTCGGGTTTTTTATGAGCGTTAAAAATCCCTCAGTTTGCCTTCCTTCGGAGGGGAAGTAAAGCCGGCGGTCCCATGTCATAGATTTATGGCATGTTAAAGAACCTTCCACTAATTGCACCTGTGTGAAGCTAAATTGGATAGGTTATTGTAAACAACGCTCTCAGGTTTCTAAGTTCGTTGCCAAGAGCCGACTGCGGTGGCGTCTAGCACCTGAGTTGTGAACTTAGCCTAGTAGTCGTTGACGGTGGCGCTTGGTGGCAAAAGTAGGAACTATTTGAAAAATTCTAAGTTGCAGTACTTAAATAAAAAAAAACCAGATAACACACACTAATACAGTCATCACAATTAACACCGGTTATCAGACAGATTCTACACACACACCCAAAGTACACGGGGCTACATGACCGCGTTGTCGCAGCCCCTAAACTTAAGAACCAACCAACCAACGACGGTAGCATTTGGTAGCAAAAGTAGGAACCACTTAAAATTGATCGTCTGAAGTCCTTACCTGAATTACAGATAACACACACTAATAAAGCCATCACAATTGACATCGATTATCAGACAGATTCTACACACACCCAACGTACACAGGGCTACATGACCGCGTTGTCTGCACCCCTAAACTAAGGAACCAACCATCTCACTGGACTGACTCACTTTCAATCCCTGACCTTCCTGCTCTTCCTTTACGTGGATACAATATGGGGTGATTAGGAATGATAATTATTGTGTAACGTAAATATTATAACAAGTCCCTCCAGAAGCTCTTTATATGGCACGTAATTTACTGTCTGATTACATCTTATATAATCACAATGCGCTTCAAAACTCATTTCCAATTTGAACTTTATGTAACTATTTCCATGAAAAAATATTATGTAATTGTTACTGTATGAATTATCTAAAAATTATCTACTCACTATACCATGTAATGACACTTCGTCTAATACAATAGTGTATCTTCCGGTATAATGTGTAATCATTGCTCGTCTCACTCTGTGGAGTTCCGCACGATACGAGCGTTATCCAGGCTCATTGTCAATGAAAATTCATTCTCTAAAAGAGTAGCACAGAAGTGTTCAAGCGTCAAAAGTGTCACACTAGAGTGTTAATGTGTTTAATTGTACTTTTAAACTGAACTGTAACATGCTGTCAGAAGTGCAGTTATGTTCATAAGTTGTTCCTCACATACTTTCTCCATGTCGCTAAATTGTAATTTCCTTGAATTATATTTCCTGTAACATTCAACCGTTAAATTAAAAGCAAGATTGCATAGGATCCGGCCTAAAGGAATGCTTTTAATCTGTTGAGTGTTAAATAATCTTGATTTCATCAACCATTCACAGAGGATTCCTTACGCGATGTTTTTTCTTCTTATTGAAGCCTTAAATGAGTGTTGCGTAAGTTAGGTTTGCATTATTAAATACAAAGTACTCTTTCTCTCTGGAGGAAACATAACAGCACCAAATATATTTGAGAAGCGTAATACGTGCCTCACACTTCTCAATTCAAGGGGGCCTCACAGTTCTTTTTAAAGGTATTCTTATATGTTTGAAATTGCCTATTTGGACGAATTTTGTTGTTGTTTCCAAATGAAAGTTTAACCTGTTAAGGTGAACATACAGTTTAAGGAGCCAAAAGAATAACGATTTTAATATTATAAGTGGTGTCGCCTCCATCGTGTAGTGGTCAGCATGGTTAGCTGCCACCCCGGAGGTCCGAGGTTCGATTCCCCGGCTATGCTACGGTATTTGAAAAGTGGTATGAGGATTGGAACGGGATCTACTCAGCCTACGCAGTCCAAATGAATAGAGAGGATTCGATTCCCACCTCAGCCTCCTGGAAGTGGTTTACCGTTGTTTCTCACTTCGTCTTCGGGCAAATGCCGGGATGGTACCTAACGTAAGGCCACGGCCACCTCCTTCCCTCTTCCTTGCCTAACCCTCCCACTCTTCCCATCCCTTCATAAGGCCCCTGTTCGCTTTGCAGGAGAGGCCGTCTGGGCGAAGTGCTAGTCACACTCCCCAGTTGTATCCCCAGGCTCAGAATCCTCAGTGGCGATAGAGGTGGGATCCCTCGCTTTGGCCGTGGGAAAGGCTAACCCTGGAGGGTAAAACGATAACGGAAAAGATATTATAACTGTGCCTGTCACAACGACAACGTGGCCATATAGCTCCGTGTACTTTGGGTGTGTGTAGAATCCGTCTGATAACCGATGTTAATTGTGTTGGCTGTATTAGTGTGTGTTATCTGTGATTCAGGTAAAAGAACTCCAGACGATTAATTTCTTCAAGTAGTTCCTACTTTTGCTACCAAATACTACCGACCACGACACCTAGCTGCGGACGTAGCTACTAAGTGGCATCGCAGTCAGCACCTGGCGCAAACGTTGGAACTAATATGGCGTTATCAAACTAATCTACATATTTTAGCTTCCCCAGGTGTAGTTAGTGGAAGGTTCTTTTACATGCCATAAATCTATGACATGGTACCGCCGGCTTTTCTTCCCCTCCGTAGCAAGGCATACTGAGGGTTTTTAACGCTCCTAAAAATCCGATGACTTTGGCTGGATTTGAACCCGTGATCTTGAGCATAGAAGCTCAGCATGCTACCGACTATGCCACCGAAGACTAATTAAAGCCACAAAGGTTTGAGTGAATTTCATTTTGTAGCTGAAGCTTTAAGAGTTTTATTTTGGAGTTTCATTTTGTAGCTGAAGCTTTAAGAGTTTCATTTTGTAGCTGAAGCTTTAAGAATTTCATTTTGTAGCTGAAGCTTTAAGAGTTTCATTTTGTAGCTGAAGCTTTAAGAGTTTCATTTTGTAGCAGAAGCTTTAAGAGTTTCATTTTGTAGCTGAAGCTTTAAGAGTTTCATTTTGTAGCTGAAGCTTTAAGAGTTTCATTTTGTAGCTGAAGCTTTAAGAGTTTCATTTTGTAGCTGAAGCTTTAAGAGTTTCATTTTGTAGCTGAAGCTTCAAGAATTTCATTTTGTAGCTGAAGCTTTAAGAGTTTCATTTTGTAGCTGAAGCTTTAAGAGTTTCATTTTGTAGCAGAAGCTTTAAGAGTTTCATTTTGTAGCTGAAGCTTTAAGAGTTTCATTTTGTAGTTGAAGCTTTAAGAGTTTCATTTTGTAGCTGAAGCTTTAAGAGTTTCATTTTGTAGCTGAAGCTTTAAGAGTTTCATTTTGTAGCTGAAGCTTTAAGAGTTTCATTTTGTAGCTGAAGCTTTAAGAGTT
Organism: Meconema thalassinum; assembly: GCA_946902985.2. Taxonomy (NCBI): domain Eukaryota; kingdom Metazoa; phylum Arthropoda; class Insecta; order Orthoptera; family Tettigoniidae; genus Meconema; species Meconema thalassinum. The sequence continues at coordinate 173,755,357 of OX336394.1, read as the reverse complement.
TCATTTTGTAGCAGAAGCTTTAAGAGTTTCATTTTGTAGCTGAAGCTTTAAGAATTTCATTTTGTAGCTGAAGCTTTAAGAGTTTCATTTTGTAGCAGAAGCTTTAAGAGTTTCATTTTGTAGCAGAAGCTTTAACACCCAGTTAAGAAAAACAACCAAAAATTCTTATGAAAATGGGAGATACAAGGGAAATGGTGAAGATAAGCACAAAGTAAGAACCCAATTTTGAAAAAAGCATAAAAATAGTTAAGATTTTAACTTTTCAAAATTCAAACATTGCTTCTAATAGCAAGATGTGTGTTTATCCTTGGAAATGTAGACTATATAATTGTTGTACAAGATATGCTAGGCACAGTTATAATATTAATCATTGTTGTTTTGGTTCCTTAAGCTGTACGAACCCCCTTAACCCTTTATAGGGCAAAACTATTTTTTACTTTTAACTGTTTCTACATTTTAATGTATTTTAATTATTATAAATATTTATAATGTTAGTTTTTGTATCTCTAATTTTAATGTTTATATACCTAATTTTCAATTTATGTTCTTATAAATTTAATTTTGATATTTTTATTGAATTAATTAATTAACAAATTTCGAATTGTTTTTTACAATTATTTATGTTCGACCCTCACTATTACGTGTCAGCAGAAAACTGTATCATAATGATGGTCATTATAACACTGTTTTCCATTATGATACAGTTTCTCCAGCCTATCAGAGCTCGTTCATTGACCAATTAGGTAACGATACCTTCGCGCATGCGCTCAAAATCCAACATGTCGGACATAAAGACAACATCGAACTATAATAAATTACCGACATGGAATACGCACCGTCCATATGTTCGCGTAAATAAACTGGCGAATATGAGACAAGCAATAGCACTGTACCTTAAATTCACCAACGCTAATTTCTGCACAGCGCATTGTCTTCAAATGACACCGGTGACAATATTACTGAGGGACGGCATATGGCATTGCAAGCACACAGAGCACATGCGTCGGTCATTCAACGATCTTGAAAGACAGAGATATAACACCCAACGCTCGCTCTGCGATCACAAAATTCAAGTACCATAGCTGACTCTCAACAGATATTTATGAATATTTATGTTAAAACATATAATAAAGTTATAATTATCGTCGAACATAAACAGTCGTATGCAACTCGCCTATAATGGCTATAATTAAGACACGAGTATTTTTATAAAACGAGCGTATGCGAGTTTTATAATTTCCATACGATGGTCATTATAACACTGTTTTCCATTATGATACAGTTTCTCCAGCCATTTCATATTTGTTTTATAGTTATGTTTATTATTAAAATTTGTATATTTCTATTATTGTTGTAATTTTCTTTTTATGATTTTTATATTTATATTTTATATTTACACTTTAATTGTTAATGTTTTTTTTCTAATGTTAACCAATAGTTGATTTTTAGAACTCTTCGGCAAAAAAAATCTCCGAAATTTGGCTGAAAGATTCAACTTTCAGCATCTTTGAAAGCATAAACTGTTCTTATGACAGGTGGTTAATAAAGAGCCCACTATCCCATAAAGGATTAACTGCTAAGTATTTGCATGTGCTGAGTTGTTTTCACACCTCTTAGCCCCATTCAACGTCAAGGCCCTAAATCAATTTAACATATTTTCCCTTCTCAATATTTCAAATTACATTGGGTTACATTTTACAGACGTGCTGTCAAATAAGTGTCCTTCAGGAGCGTTTTCAGAGAATTATTTTCGGGGGAGGGGCGGATAGTGGATTTGGATGTCGGTATAGACTGGCTAAATGGGCTCTCACTGTTGTTACTGTTGTTGTTGTTGTTGTTGTTGTTTGAGTCTCCGGTATTTTGACTGGTTTGATGCAGCTCGCCATTCCTCCTTGTCCTGAGCTAATCGTTTCATCTCAACATAGCTACCACACCCTACATCTGAGGCATTATGTTCTACAGATTATAAGCTTGGTCTACCCCTACAGTTCTTGTCCTCAACCCTTCCTTCCATAACTAAGTTTGCTATTCCTGGGTGTCTTAGCATGTGTCCTACCAACCTATCTCTTATCTAACAGTCACCAGAAACATCTCTCCTCTCCCACTCGTCTTAATACTTCTTCACTTGTTACTCTATCTGTCTATGTCGGAAAATAGCTGATACATTGCTGTACCTGTTGTCAATAAAGTTTTGCATGTAACTTTGTTTTCTTTTTTCTTTTCAATAGGTAAACTTACTTTCTGAATGCGCCTCGTATTTGTTTTACCCTGTACATGTCGGGGGAAGTTTATAGCAGTCTGATTGGCTGGAGAGGAAATTACAATTTGACGCGCCCACCCTCCTGAACTGCTATAAGTCTTACGCCCTCTGTTTGGAACGCACAAGTAATTCGAGAAATGAAATACGAGTACAGATGTCTTTCTTGTTATCTGACGAATATCTGTGCTAAGTTTCAGTGATATTAAGAGATTCATGTTCGTGATGTTCCCTTGTCCGACCAACATTTATGTACCTGGCAAAGCCATGACTAAAACCCTGAACCCTAGGCTCTCTGACAGTGGTCAGGATACCAAGTGGAATGCGATCTCAGTTTCGTGTGAACCGCAGTTAGGAGTATTAATTACAGAGAGTCTGAGGTTAGAAACTTTCAAGTAGAGAAAAGTGAAGTGACCTTTCACCAATCAATATTCTCTATATTTTGCTGGAATCTCAGCTATTTCAAAGTGAACGACCATGAACATCTTTGCTCTTCACGGTTGAGGATACATCGGGAAGGTGAAAGGAAATTGCTGTATTAGGGGCTTGGAATATCTTTGGTCATCATCCCTGTGTGTTGAATTTGTCCGATAACCTGTGTTTTTATGGTGACTGTAGTAGTGTGTGTAGCTGTAATGATTAGACTTTGGGATTAGGTAGGAACCCCGGGAATTTAAATAAGGTACTATCCCGTAATTTTCCTGGAGGAAGTGTGAGGAAAAAATACCGGGAAAAACCACAGTCAGGATAGTCACTGTGTTAGCTCCGAACTTGCTGCAGCTCCCCATCGCGGTCATGGTGCTCAATTTAATGCGCAAGGCTACGCCGTGGGGTGAAATGAAATGCGTAATGTTATGCTACAAACAATGCACTGAAAACTGTTAGCATTTCTTTCATTCATTCATTCATTCATTCATTCATTCATTCATTCATTTATTTATTCAGTTACTTTATTTCCAAATGGGGGTAATTCCCCGGAGGCAAATTTTACTTTTACAGAAAATTACCAACATCAATAACAATAGTACATTGTGCAACGAGCCTATAATGGCAATAATTAAGAAACGAGTATGATTATAAAACGAGTGAATTAATTACCATTATGGGCGAGTTGCATACGACTGTTTATATTCTACGATAATTATAACTTTATTATATGTTCCAACATAAATATTCATAAATATCTGTCAAGATTCTGTCAGTTGACTTCCTCTTCTTGGGAATTGTGTGGGCTCAGTATTTGCTCTCTACCCAATAACGAATTCCAAAGCTTTGAAACATTGTTTATCCTGAAGTAGCACCAACAGATAGCGCACAGGCACGATGTACGATCATTTTGTTATTTTGGTCAAAGAACACAAAATAGGCTGCTACAAAGGCTTTAAAATTAAAATGTATCGTATTATCAACTTGTTATTCTTCAAATTAGATGCGTATAGAATGTCAACGGAAGGCAAATCAATGGAGTCCCAAGTAGAACAATCATGACTTCTGGCGGAAAAGTTTCACATAAGAAATCCCTTAACTGAACGGAGAGCTGGATTATAATTTCCGTGGATCTAATGTCATATGCCTGCTTCCTCCATGATGTTCTGGTGTGTTAGTCGACAGCAGCATTCACTAAAATTGTCGGTGAAATCGTATGCAATGCCCTGTGTAGAAATGGGAGTTGCGAATATTAAGGTACAGTGCTATTTCTTTTGCAATATTGCCCAGTTTGTTTATGCAATCATTACGGACGGTCCAAACTTTCCATGTCAGTATAGGCTAGGGTAGGATAGTGTGTTGCAAACTTCTGGACGTAAATTCCGAAATTTCATAGTATTTTCTTGTTACCGTAAAGGTAAACGGAAGGTTCGTGCTGATTTTGTCTTTGTGTTTGGGATTGTAACTAGAATGGTTGATCCAATATACCCCCCCCCCCCCCCCCCCACGGGGCCCCAGCTGAGTCAGGCATTGCTTCCACTTACTTGTGCCGGGCTCCTCTCTCCATCTTCTTTCCTGTCGACCTCACTTGGTCAACTCTTGTTATCTTCCGACCCCGACGGTATTAGGGTATCGGAGGCCTAGGGAGTCTCTTCCTTTCCCACCTTGATTGGCCCTTGTCTCATCTTTTCTGATACCCTCCTTCTGCGAGGGGGTCAGCCTTCCTTTTCTTTTCCTGTTATCTCCTGCCTTCTGCTCAAGGTCCTCAAGGAGGCAGGGTGTATGTAGCCCCACCACTTCTGGTGCACCCTAGATATTGCTACACCCTCAGGGGCTCACGGCTGGTGAGTTCGGGAGTTGGCGACCCCGAGGGATTCCTGAGCTGCGTCCGGTTTTCCCCCTTTTATCCATTACCTCTGGGGCGGACCCTCTCCTCTTTCACTTTCCTATCTGCCTTTCATGGCTCTCCTTCCTTCCAAGTCCCTCAATCCGCAATCTTCGAGGGTTGAGGGCATTTCTTTTCCTCCTGTCCTTTATTTGCCTTATTCTCCTTTTGTTTTCCATTTCTTCTTCTAGTATGTAAGTTAGTAGTTAGTTTTAGTTATAGTTTGCATTTCATTTTCATCTTCACGATCACCTAGACCATTAGGGGCCGATAACCTAGATGTTAGGCCCCATAAAACAACCATTATCATCATCATCATCATGATCCAATATAGGCTACATTGTCAACTTTCAAATCATGTAATTCATGTCCGACATGTTGCATTTTGAGCGAAGCTATCCGTACCTAATTGGTCAATGAATGAGCTCTGATTGGAGAAACTGTATTGAATGTATATTATGGAGAAACTGTATCATAATAAAAAGTATTACTTTAATGACTCCCATTATAATACAGTTTTCTGACATATAATATTTAAATTTCGACATCGTCGAATATAAACACACTTAATGAACACAAGTTGCGGTTTGTAAACTATAGGAATAACTTTGAAATATTTACACACAATTTCAGTCTTCTCGAATGTTCGGGGAAAGGCTCTAAGACTGCGACAGATAATGAGTTCCAATTATAGGGATAGGGCCATAATGTGGCAAATGTGAAGAGAACTACCACTTTTATTCTTTGCTTTTGCCACTCTGTTAGGTCACGAATGAGGAATTGTTTCTTGTGCCGCTCGCCGTGCAAGTTCTCACCGTCTCCACAGGCAAGCAGCTGAAAGAAACTTACTCCACCAGGCTCCGCTGAATGAAACTTGGCAACAGTGTATTAGGAGGAGTTCCTGTTTCATACAGATCCTGAGGATTGAAGTTAAATTAATTTTCTAAGAGACCGGTAAACTTAATATGTAAAAGTAACCTCAAATGAACACGGCTGTTTCTTTTTTTTTACGAAAATCCTGGAAGTATCTCCTAAGAGAGCGAGAGTTAATCTTCTGAGACATTACCTCCAAGCAGGGGCGTATATACAATATATTTTCGGGGATTGGGGCTGCCTATTCTGGAAAATTGTGAGTATACCCAGAAATATCAACCAATATCTTAGAGCATATTACTTTGTGTAATTATTTTAGATAAGAGTTAATTGTAAAATTTAAGTTTATGTAGCCTGCAATTAGTGGCAGTACAAAAAAGTTGTAAAATACAACACAACACACAAATAAAATGTTATACTTAATGAATTAGCAGAAAGGTAAACAGTTGTTTTTTCCACTTTTTACAAATTGATAATGTAGGCTATTTCTCAAAAGTACCGTACTGTGGAATTCTCAGTTTTACCTCACACGGCTGAGTGTACCCTGTTTTAGCCCTCAGACTAAAATTAAAATTTCTTGACAGAGCTGGGAATCGAATTCGGACCTCCGGGGCGGCTACCAAGAAGGCTAGCCACTACACCACGAGGTAGTCTAATTTCAATCTTAATATTGTTTATAACTTAGCCAATAAGTTAAGATTAGGATACAACCAAATTTACAATTATTTTATGCCTTTACCAAAGCTACACTTTCTCAATTTTTATTGGATTATTTCGGCGGGAGAGGGTTGGAGCCCCAAACTCCCCCGTTATATACGCCACTGCCTCCGAGGCAGGGTCGTTTCCACCGGATGGACAAGGTTGGGTAAAATAACTCCTAGATTATTTTGGAACGAGACATCAACTAATAAAACATGTTATTGTAAGACAATTTACAACATGGCTTTTAAGGATAATCCTTTTATTCAAATCTTGCGCAGTTTTGATATTATTAAGTTTATCTTCAGACATGAAACAATTTTAATGCTGATCAACAGCTCTATCCAATAGAAATAATCAATATTTAATTACAAGCAACTTAATTTTTTGATAGTTTCTTCTGACAATTTGTTAAGCTTGCTGATGATGACCACACTGTGGGCGAAACTTGTCCTTGTACATTAAACAACTAATAATGACATATTTACTGACTATTATTAGTTCTATTTAATACCATTTAGATTTTAACTTGTTTCGCCCAGTATCTCTAGCGGTTTACCCAGTGTAAGCTTAAAAGGCGCACGGACGGCAGGCCCCAGACGCAATACAGAAAAGCCGAGGTGAACAGCGAAACTCCAAACACACTTACACTTCTCTGAGGTCTTAACTTGACACGACTCCACAGTTTGATGCTGCCGGAAGCTGGGGTTGGCTTGCTCCGAAGCTAGTAATTTAAACTTCCACTGGATAGAGATTGTTGGAAGAAATGAAAACGTAAAAACACTTTTAGTGGACGAGGTATTAAAGATAAAGATATGCTGTCCTGGACTTTTTTGTAGAACTTTTCATGCTGAATAATTCTTCCACTCATATAGATATTTTAACGGTTTACCCAGCGTAACCTTAACTGGCGCACGGACGGCAGGTTTTTTTCGACTCGATTCCCTGAAATCGTTACTGCTCGGCTTCCTTTGATCATATATGAATGTTCTTTTTCTACAGAAACCTTTCTCGAGAAATCCTTTGCAGAATGGTGAAAACCGCATGAAAATCCATCCAGTGGTTCTCGAGATTACCCGTTAAACCCAAGAATCGGGGACTTTGTTTCATAGTATGTAGAGATTAAATTTTGTCACTAAGGACCAATTTGTTTCAGCTAGGTTAATTTCATACAGTAGAGTTTCGATATTTCAAGTCTCGATACTTCTATCTCCCCCATTTTCGGCACCACTGATTAGAGTCCGTACGTCATTGAACGATCACCTGATGTCCCATATCCCCTACAGGTTTGTTGACATTCCATTCCATTCAGGTGTGTGATCCGCTCGGTATTCCTTGAAGACGTTGTGCATGAGTTCTTAGACGATGTGCGTCAAAACATGTGGTTACAGCACGATGGCGCACCACCTTTTCACTTGCGGTACGAGATGATCTGCGCCACAAATTTGGGCAACAGTGGATAGGTTGTGGTGGCCAGATTGCTTGGCCCGCACTTTCACCCGACTTGACACCGCTAGACTACTACCTGTGGGGTCACATGAAAACCTTGATTTACGAGACCCCTGTGGAATCCGAGGAAGACCTACTGGTGCGGGTTATGGCTGCGGAGGATGTTGGAGGACCACGCATTGGTGATCGTGTGCACCAGAACAGTGTACGGAGGTACCGTGTCTGTGTTGACGTTGGTGGTCGTCACATCGAGCCTCACCTGTAAGTGGACCCAGACGACAAGCATCAGGAGTCGGACAGAGCGCAGAAAATGCGAAGGCTGTGAACGTGTGCTGTAGTGTTTTTTTTTGCGGGTAGCGGGAAGACGGTACGTTTCCGTTCACAAGTTCCTATGCTAAACTTAATCGTCTTGGTCCCCACTATAAGCACTCAAAGTCTGTAATGGAAATTTATAGTCTTGCCGTTTGGCCATGATACCCAGAGGATTAAGGGACTTCTCGGAACTCAACTGACGTCACTCACTTACCTTCCCGACCCGCTCGCCGGACCGGCCGGTGGCGTATAATGACTCACCTACTGGCGCTGTCCCACAGCATAAAAACTTTTTTTTTATTTCAAGTTTAATTTACAATTTTCACGCTATTTGAATTCTACATAAAATTCTAAAGAAAATGAGTCCAATAGTCTGATAGTCAGTCAAAACTTATGACGTACTTCGTGCCGTAATTTTTTGTAGTAAATGAGTCATACTTATCTGTTGCAATACAATCATGAATTACATTGTAATAAACGGCAGTTTAAGAAGTAAGAAGTTCGCGTTTGGAGTCATTTTCTTTAGAATTTAATGTAGAATTCAAAAAACTTGAAAATTGTAAATTTAAACTTGAAATAAGAAGAGTTTTTATGCTGTGGGACAGCGCCAGTAGGTGAGTCATTGTTCGCCACCGGCCGGTCCGGCGAGTGGGTCGGGAGGGTGAGTGAGTGACGTGAGTTGAGTTCCGATCAGTCCTTTAATCCTCTGGGTATCATGGCCAAACGGCAAAACTATAGAATCACCCAGTATAGAACCAATAGGAGAAAGGGGAATATGCCAAATTGATTTAGGGCACTAAGATGCGTGAAAATAGCACAGCACAAGGGTGTTTATTCATAGCAGTTAAAAGGTTACGAGGCTGATGAGCACGTTAGTCCAGTCGTAATTGATACAACAACATGGTCACAGTCACCGTCTTTCTTCCCCTCCTTTTTCTAAACACTATATTTCCTGCTTGGAGTTGTGTTGTACGTTTTAACGCTCACGGCTAAGATTGTTGTGAAGACAAGTGCTATAAGGAGTCCCACACAAGAAACTAGATATGTTTATTGCCGTTGCGTGGAGTAAACAGCACTTTCACTGTCTCTGCGTACAATACGTGCCAGTCAGTGTTTCCTTCCGCATTTCCTGTGCCTCAGTCTGAGTACCCTCATGCTTCCTCTTCTTCGTTGTTTAGGCCATCTATGGACCACTCTTGTGCCGAGAACACATTCATTGGTGCCATCAGTTAGCCGGGTATGACGTGGCTAGGATTTAAGGTTCTGGAGACGATATAGATCTTACAAGGGTTCGAAATACGTCACGGTTGTGGATTGCACTCAGTTCGATTTTTGCTTGGGTAAGATTTTTAGCCTATTTTCATTTATTAAAAAAAAGGAGGCTTATGAGATCACCTTTTATCCGTGTGTGTGTATGTGTGTGTGTGTGTGTGTGTCCGTAATAACTTCTACACAGTTGGAGTGATTTCAATGAAACTCGGTAAGAACTTAGTACAATTTTGGCCGATCTCGACCGTGCCCTTCAAATTTTTTACGTCTCACCACTCCAACATGGTGGCTGTGCGAAATATTTCACCGGCATTCTATAGCCTATCTCCGAAACTACACACATCAAAAAAAGTTTTGCATCACGTCGGTTCCAAGAGTTCCGGAACCTTTAAATACAAAGGGAATAGAGATCAACACAAACAACAATTCAGCTCGTTTTATTGCTCATGAGACCCACACATTGCATGTTGTACCATCATACAGCTAGACTTTCAGCATTTGTGGTCCAGATTGCAGTACACACCACTACCTCTAATACCCAGTAGCACGTCCTCTTGCATTGATGCATGCCTGTATTCGTCGTGGCATACTATCCACAAGTTCATCAAGACACTGTTGGTCCAAATTGTCCCACTCCTCAACGACAATTCGGCGTAAATCTCTCAGAGTGGTTGGTGGGTCAAGACGTCCATAAACAGCCCTTTTCAACATATCCCAGGCATGTTCGATAGGGTTCATGTCTGGCGAACATGCTGGCCACTGTAGTCGAGCGATGTCGTTATCTTGAAGGAACGCATTCACAAGATGTGCACGATGAGGTCGAGAATTGTCGTCCATGAAGACAAATGCCTCTCCAATATTCTGCCGATATGGTTGCACTATGGGTCGGAGGATGTCATTCAGGTATCGTAAAGCCGTTTCGGAGCCTTCCATGACCACCAGTGGCGTACGTCGGCCCCACATAATGCCACCCCAAAACATCAGGGAACCACCACCTTGCTGCACTCGCTGGACAGTGTGTCTAAGACGTTCAGCCTGACCAGGGTGCCTCCAAACACGTCTCCGACGATTGTCTGGTTGAAGGCATATGCGACACTCATCGGTGAAGAGAACGTGATGCCAATTCCGTGGGGTCCATTCAGCATGTTGTTGGGCCCATCTGTACCGCGCTGCATGGTGTCGGGGTTGCAAAGCTGGACCTCGCCATGGACGTCGGGAGTGAAGTTGCGCATCATGCAGCCTATTGCGCACAGTTTGAGTTGAAACACGACGTCCTGTGGCTGAACGAAACGCATTATTCAACATGGTGGCATTGCTGTCAGGGTTCCTCCGAGCGGCAATCCGTAAGTAGCGGTCATCCACTACAGTAGTAGCCCTTGGGCGGCCTGAGCGAGGCCTGTCATCGACAGTTCCTGTATCTCTGTACCTCCTCCATGTCCGAACAACATCGCTTTGGTTCACTCTGAGACGCCTGGAAACTTCCCTTGTTGAGAGCCCTTCTTGACACAAAGTAACAATGCGGACGCGATCGAACTGCGGTATTGACCTTCTAGGCATGGTAGAACTACAGACAACATGAGCAGCGTACCTTCGTCCTGGTGGAATGACTGGAACTGATCGGCTGTCGTACCCCCTCCGTCTAATAGGCCCTGCTCATGCATGGTTGTTTACATCTTTGAGCAGTTTTAGTGACATCTATGAACAGTCAAAGGGACTGTATCTTGGATACAATATACACAGTCAACGTCTATATGCCGGAGATCTGGGAACCGAGGTGATGCAAAACTTTTCTTGATGTGTGTATTACTAATATCATCCTGACATTTTGTACGGTGATAAAGGCCACTACTAGACGTTCACCTATGAGACTTTCAAATAACTGTTAACTACAAAACGAACATGGCGTCGAAGCGAAGTTGAAACATTTAAATACACTTTTCTCGCGATCTTACCATTCGAACGCAGTAAAACTTGGTACAGAAAATGACAATACAAATTGCAAAGCACTGATATCTAATTTAGTTCAATTGTTAACATTACCTCAAAATGATAGCAATCAAACTGAAATTTTGAATGTGTATAGAGACGTTTACCTATGGGACGTCCAATAACCTGGTGAGCACAAATCCAACATGGCGGCAACGCGAAATTTAAATATTCAAATGGACGTATCTCGCGATTTAACCATCTGAGCACAGTGAAACTTGGTACTGTATATGCTTATATAAATTTTAATCCACAAGCATCTAATTCATTTAAATTAATTTCTTAACCACAAGATGGCGGCTGAGCAAAATTTTAAAATCTCGTTTTTATTTCTTGTGTCCTAATCATGCGATTGAAATTTTAATAAAACACCTACATAATAATATTCATGTAATCGTACATAACTTCAAGGATTATATATAAAAATCTAATATGGCGTCCATCTAAAATATTTAGACGGTTCTCAATATCTACGAATCTATTACAGCAATCAAAGTGAAACTCAGCAATTTTTCTAGGTTTTGTGCCGTGTCTTGTGTGGGGTTTCGCCTAGGATACAAAGCTGTCTCATCAGCGGGCTCTTGGTGTCCTCGCTGAGGACCTGTGTCCTCTACCTGTGTTAATTGTGATGGTTGTATTAGTGTGTGTTATCTTTAATTCAGGTAAGGACTGCAGACGATCAATTTCAAGTAGTTCATTTTTTTGCTACCAAATGCTACCGTGTACGACACCTAGCTGTAGACTTGGCTACTCGATGTCACCAAAACCGGCACCTGGCGGCGAACGTTGGAATTTAAGAGAGCGTTAATCAAATCTAACCTACAATTTTAGCTCACACAATTGTAGTTAGTGGAAAGTTCTTTTACATGCCATAAATCTATGCTAAGGGCCCGCCGGCTTTACTTCCCCTCCGAGGGAAGGCATACTGAAGGATTTTAATGTTCTTAAAAATCCAATGACTTCGGCCGGGTTTGAACCCGCGATCTTGGGCACAGAAGCTCAGCATGCTACCAACTACGCCACCGAAGCCGCCAGACATTGGTAGTAGGAGATTGACAATAATACGCAATGCACAGTAAATTACATCAAACTCTTTTCTTACGTACCACCTCAACACCGCGGAACCCCGGGTTCGATTCCCGGCTCTGCCAAGAAATTTAGTACTAGTCTGAGGGCCTCGTGAGGCCAACTAAGAGGGGGTTCGATTCCCACCTCAGACATTCTGGAAGTGGTTCTCCGTGGTTTCCCACTTCTACTCCAGATGAATACCGGGATGATTCCTAAATTAAGGCCACGGCCACCTCCTTCCCAATCCTCATCTGAATTACAAATACACACTAATATAGCCATCACAATAACACAGGTTATCAGACGAATTCCACACACACTGAAGTTCACGGGGCTACATGGCCACGATGTCGCAAAGCCCCTAAATGAATCAAAAACAACAGCAATCTTTTCTCGCGGTTACGAATCCACTGCAAGAATGGTAAGTTCTGGTGCCCGAATATCTCCAGCTGAAAATCAACAGCGTGCTTCCAGTCGACCGACCGGGCCAGGAATAGCATAAATGAAGCCCCCAAATAGAGGCGAGAATATAAACTGTGCCGGCTGCCGAAGCCTGTCGCACTCCTCTGGGACAAAGATTAAATGAATGACAGATGAAATGAAATGAAAGTGGTGAGTGTTGCTGGAATAAAATATTGACAGGGAAAACCGGAGTACCCGTAGTAAAACCTACCTGCCTCCGCTTTGTCCAGCACAAATCTCACATGGAGTGACCGGAATTTGAACCACGGACCCAGTGGTGAGAGCCTTGGGTGCTGCCGCCTAAGCCACGGAAGTAACATTATCTCAAGTTAACCGAGTTAAACCCACTCACTGAGCCCTGCAAACCTCTGGAAACAATTCGTGCATGTACAGAAAGTTGTCCACTAGCCCGGGGATTATCAGTTTTCATAGTTCGTAAAAGAGAATAATTTTGAACTCATTATTTTGAACAGCCCTCCGGGAGCGTCGACCAATCATATTGCTTTAGAACAGTCTACCAATTCTCGCCTCTCGTGGCCAGGGATTGCACTAAAATATCCCTCTTCCTGTACGTTATTGATTAAATGGCTCGTTCGTTGGTCCCCAGCAGCCGACCCCGACCTTCCGCCTACGAGAGGTCACGAATCTATTAGGACAGCAGGAGTTGTCAGGAGGTATTCCATCTCAAAGCGCGGGAATTTGCATTGATCGAGACTCGCAGGGAAATAGACTCTTAAAAGGAAGAAAATACGCACTAAAATTCTCAACATAAGCATTTAATAATTATATAGTGCATTAGTGTACCACATATGTGTTCTGTGCTTTTTAAAGGCCCGGAAGTTAATTCAAAATAATATTTTTGCATATTTATGCATATTTTAGTTATTTTGGCACAATGGATCATATTTTTCTCCTTTATCTATTTAAGTGCATACCTCTACTTGAGAAGGGCGTATATTCTAATTTTCTATTGTTTTGAAGCGCTTTTTGTTACTTCATGCTCTTCAAGTCGTATATTTCGATTCGGACTCTGAGGGTCTATCACAGAATAATACTGAAATTATTTTAATACTTAGTACGTTTCAGTCCTTTTTGCAAGTTAATATCAATTATTTTTATTCAGCATCCGTTATGTAAATATTGTAAAAATAGTTTCATTTAAATAAATGCAATGGCGATTAAAATCGTATATCAGTTATACTTAAACATTAACATAATAAAATAATTATTGAGGTTGACATCCCTTGAAGTTCATAATGTCGATTATTCAGGTCCGTATTGACGTAACTATAACTTTGAAAGAATAATGGATTTTCCGCCTTCAATACTGTTTATTACTATTACTTACAGGGACTAGTTTCGGGGGTAAATACTCCCCCTTCCTCAGCCTGTCCAACAAAACTACACAATGGAAAAACTTTCCTTGTACAAGTTCATACAAAATACATGTATTTTTTTATACAATGGAAAAACTTTCCTTGTACAAGTTCATACAAAATCAGTTGGACAGGCTGAGGAAGGGGGAGTATTTACCCCCCGAAACTAGTCCCTGTAAGTAATAGTAATAAACAGTATTGAAACAGTATTGAAGGCGGAAAATCCATTATTCTTTCAAAGTTATCCCTTGAAGTTCCATGAAATAACATGTCCTACTATTTAGAACTATTTCTTAGTTGAGATATTTTAAAGAAGGTGTCCGTCTGTTCATATTTTCTTTATGTTCAAAATAGAAACGCTTCAGAATACGGAGTGATCGTGATTGCCATAGTTATTTCATAGTGCATATTTCATTTATTAGTGCATGAACTTCCGGGCCTTCATTATTACATAGGAAAAGGAAGGAAGGAAGCTTGTAGTTTAACGTGACCGTTAATCTCGAGATCATGAGCCACGGGACCTCCTTTTTACGTGGAATCCGAACCACAGGACATGGCATTTCACATCGAAAATCTCACATGCATTGAGCGGGAATCGAACTCGGGCCGCCTTGGTGAGAGGCATACAGCTAGACCGCTGAGCCACCACGCCCCATATTACATAGGCCTGCCACAGCAGCCCGGGGTCACCGTACGTAAGCTACTAACAATGTAACCTTACCATTTGTCCTTCATTACTAAAAACGTAGTGTTTTATAGTAGGCCTATAATTTCTTAGGTTGTCTTCACTGTCCTCCATCACTACAGGTATAGTGATTTAGCTACTAGCAGTAGTAACCGGCTTCACCCGAAGGAATGATCATGAAGACTCAAATTTTCCTTGGTACTTACCGTTCGTCTCCGTGACGAAAACAGGATACACTTCTGCTTCCCCCCCCCCCCCCCCCCCCTCCACACACTTCTCCCTTTTGTCCAATCCCCACCAGTGTTTGGCAGTCCTAAAATACAAAGCAAATTAATCAAAATAAAATCCATGAAACCCTCCTCCCTGCCCCCCTCCCTACAAAAAAAACAATCAATCATAGTAAAAATTTGTCAAACAAAAGCTCAAAAGGTAAAAAGTAGTTAAAATAAAAAACAATCAAAATGTCGAAAAAGTCCAAAATAACACAAAAATCAAAATTGGTAAAAAATAATCACAATTAGTCAAAATTAGTGAAAATCAGCTCAAAAATTCAAAAAAAAACAGTAAAAATAGTCAATTAACATAAAATTAACAAAAAAATAACAAAAACAAACAAAATTATACAAAAACAGTCTCCATTCTGCTAGCCTGGGGAGTGAAATAAAAGTTGACGTAAGTGGTATTATCATCAGTTTCTAGAATAGTAGTCGTCACCGATGCGAAGTGCTACCGATAACAACGTTGTAATTAGCGCTACCGTTCTAGGGTTTAGCTCCATGGTGTGATAACACTTAAAGTGATGAATTAAATTTATGTATGCATTTATTTGACCACCTCGTGGCACAGTGGCTGCCCGAGGTACCGGGTTCGATCCCCGGCTCTGCCAAGAATATTAAAGACTATGGTCTGGTACGGGGTCTCCCAGTCTCGTGATGCAAAATGGGAACCTGTCGGATGCTATGGTAGGAGGAGGAGTGGAAAGGATCTGGCCACCCTACCACACGTAAACTCCGGCTCGGGACGCCAGGTCAACTACGTCCCTGGAGGTGATATTGCACTCTAAAAAAATGCATTCATTTATTTAGTTTAAGGATGATAATGAAAACTACTACTGAATTGACACATCAAACTTAAATACTAATATAAAAATATATTTTAAAAGTCACAATCGAGGAGGATTTTATGTAGTGGTGATTAGTAATATAGTGGACGTAACATCTAGGGCATTTTCCGCTGATGGTAATGAAAATGGAAACCACTACAAACTACTGGCACATGTAATTTACTAACGAAAAATCACAGTCGAGACTTCGTGTGATGGTTATTATAGAGAAACAACATTTAAAAAATCACAGTCGTGAAAGACTTTATGTGGTGGTGATTAGTAGTAGGCCTATAATGGACAAGTGTTAGGAAGACTTCGGTTGTTCCGAGCTCCTGAGGGAGCAATACGAAGGGCCTGATTATTTCACAAAAAGAAAAAAGAAAGACTGGGCTTTATAATTTAAGTTTCCGCATAGGGACTTGATTACAACTCTGTACACTTCCCGCTGCGCCAACCGCTGCTTGGAAACTACGCTAACATACGTGGCTCATATCTCGCCCGACCAGCGCCAAAAATGCTATTTCTTTCCAAACGTCTTGGCCATCTGGAGCTACTACTTCTGTCACTTTCAATTTTGGTCAAGCCCTACATATACCATCAATTTGGCCGAAATCGGTGATGACGAGTTCATCCCTCTCCAGAAGCAAACCCTAATTACGTCTTCCCCAGGGGCTCACAACTTCTTGGACGTGGGTTGGCGACCACGGGACCCCAGCTGAGTTCGGCATTACTTCCACTTACTTGTGCCGGGCTCCTCTCTATTATCTTTACTGTCGACCTCCTTTGGTCAACTCTTGTTATTTTCCGAACCCGACGGTATTAGTGTATCCGAGGCCTGGGGAGTCTTTCACCTTCCCGCCTTAATTGACCCTTGTCTCATCTTTCCTGATACCCTCATTCTTCGAGGGGTCAGCCTTCTTTTTCTTTTCATGATATCTCCTGCCTTCTGCACAAGGCCCTCAAGGAGGGAGGGTGTGTGTAGCCCCACCACTTCTGGTGCATTCTCGATAATGCTACACCCTCAAGTGCTTATGGCTGGTGAGTTCGGAAGATGCTGACCCCAAGGGATTCCTGAGCTGGGTCTGGTTTTACCCCCCTTTTCCATTGCCTTAGGGCGGACCCTCTCCTCTTTCCCTTCCCTATCTGCCTTTCATGGCTCTCCTTCTTTCCAAGTCCCTTAATCCTCCAGGGTTGAGGGCATTTCATTTTCTCCTGTCCCTAATTTACCTTATTGTATTTTTGTTTTTCCATTTCTTCTTCTAGTGCCTAGTACAGTAATTACTTTTAGTTCTAAGTGTGTAGCTAAGTTTACATTATATTATCATTTTCACGATCACCCAACCATTAGGGGCCTAAAACCTGGGCGGGCATCAATTCCACCCGGGAATTCCAGTCAGATAGCCAGGGTTACCTCAATTCCACCCGGTCCTCCAAGGGACCCAGAAATTAGTTCCTCAACTCCGCCCAGGCTTTTCCCCAATGACGTAAACAAATGTCATAACCCTCCTGCTCGCATACCAAGGGCCGTGTCAAACATCTTAAGCAGCGCATGAGTAGAAAAAAAAAATAGAAAACTTGGCAGATTTATGTAAAATAATATTATGATTAATTTTAAATCACCACCACCAAGTCCGCTCAATCGTTAAATCAGATTATTTATTATTTATTTATCGTATGGCTTTTAGTGCCGGGAGTGTCCGAGGACATGTTCGGCTCGCCTGAGTCTGTAGCTGCTTCCAGCGGATACCCTAAAGGGTGAGCTACAAGTTCCGTTCAATTTCAAGTACACACATCAAAAAAAGTTTTGCATCACCTCGGTTCCCAGATCTCCGGCATATAGACGTTGACTGTGTATATTGTATCCAAGATACAGTGCCTTTGACTGTTCATAGATGTCACTAAAACTGCTCAAAGATGTAAACAACCATGCATGAGCAGGGCCTATTAGACGGAGGGGGTACGACAGCCGATCAGTTCCAGTCATTCCACCAGGACGAAGGTACGCTGCTCATGTTGTCTGTAGTTCTACCATGCCTAGAAGGTCAATACCGCAGTTCGATCGCGTCCGCATTGTTACTTTGTGTCAAGAAGGGCTCTCAACAAGGGAAGTTTCCAGGCGTCTCAGAGTGAACCAAAGCGATGTTGTTCGGACATGGAGGAGGTACAGAGATACAGGAACTGTCGATGACAGGCCTCGCTCAGGCCGCCCAAGGGCTACTACTGTAGTGGATGACCGCTACTTACGGATTGCCGCTCGGAGGAACCCTGACAGCAATGCCACCATGTTGAATAATGCGTTTCGTTCAGCCACAGGACGTCGTGTTTCAACTCAAACTGTGCGCAATAGGCTGCATGATGCGCAACTTCACTCCCGACGTCCATGGCGAGGTCCAGCTTTGCAACCCCGACACCATGCAGCGCGGTACAGATGGGCCCAACAACATGCTGAATGGACCCCACGGAATTGGCATCACGTTCTCTTCACCGATGAGTGTCGCATATGCCTTCAACCAGACAATCGTCGGAGACGTGTTTGGAGGCACCCTGGTCAGGCTGAACGTCTTAGACACACTGTCCAGCGAGTGCAGCAAGGTGGTGGTTCCCTGATGTTTTGGGGTGGCATTATGTGGGGCCGACGTACGCCACTGGTGGTCATGGAAGGCTCCGAAACGGCTTTACGATACCTGAATGACATCCTCCGACCCATAGTGCAACCATATCGGCAGAATATTGGAGAGGCATTTGTCTTCATGGACGACAATTCTCGACCTCATCGTGCACATCTTGTGAATGCGTTCCTTCAAGATAACGACATCGCTCGACTACAGTGGCCAGCATGTTCGCCAGACATGAACCCTATCGAACATGCCTGGGATATGTTGAAAAGGGCTGTTTATGGACGTCTTGACCCACCAACCACTCTGAGAGATTTACGCCGAATTGTCGTTGAGGAGTGGGACAATTTGGACCAACAGTGTCTTGATGAACTTGTGGATAGTATGCCACGACGAATACAGGCATGCATCAATGCAAGAGGACGTGCTACTGGGTATTAGAGGTAGTGGTGTGTACTGCAATCTGGACCACAAATGCTGAAAGTCTAGCTGTATGATGGTACAACATGCAATGTGTGGGTCTCATGAGCAATAAAACGAGCTGAAATGTTGTTTGTGTTGATCTCTATTCCCTTTGTATTTAAAGGTTCCGGAACTCTTGGAACCGAGGTGATGCAAAACTTTTTTTGATGTGTGTAGTTCCAACTTTCGCCACCAGATATCAATGATACCTAGTGGTGAACGTTGGAACTTTGATAGAGCGTTCTGACGAAATCTAACCTAACAAATTTTTGCTTTACACAAGTTTAGTCTGTGAAAGGATCTTTTGCATGCCATAAATCTATGACATGGGACCGCCGGCTTTACTTCCCCTCCGAAGGAAGGCATACTGAAGGATTTTAACGCTCTTAAAAATCCAACGACTTCGGCCGGGTTTGAACCCGCTATCTTGGGCACAGCAGTTCAGCATGCTACCGACTACGCCACCGAAGCCGCTAATAAATCAGATATAAACATAATACAAAGAGCTAGATATTAATCACTGTTGTTAAATAAAAAATATGGACAGGAAATTTAATAAAATAAGAAAAATCAGCATCTTAAAATCACATAAATCTTTACTTCATTTCAAACTATACAAAAAACATTAGATGAAACTCTTTTCATTCCCTAACTATTGTGTGAGAAACACACTTCACAAGATCTAATCTACTCATTGTTTGGTTGGCGTACTGCATGAGCGTGTTTTCAATGAATTCTTTTCTCACACGACTATTCTTGTCTTTGCTCGACACCCGCCCGCTGCTGTTAAGTAGAATGTACGTGTCTGTCTGTATCTGATGTAGGCACTTAAATAAAACAAATATATTTGGATGAGGTGTTGTACTTGTGTTGTGCGGAATGCAAGAATTCGCTCATGCGCTGCAGAAGGTGTTTGACGTTGGTATGCGAGCAGGAGGGTTATGACATTTGTTTACGTCATTGGGGATAACCCCTTTGCTGCCCCCTTGCCTGAGCGGAGTTGAGGAACTTATTTTTGGGTCCCTTGGAGGACCGGGTGGAATTAAGGAAAATCGGGCGGAATTGATGTTCGACCTAAAACCTAGACGTTAGGCCCATTAAAACAACAATGATCATCATCACCTAATTGCGTCACTACACGAGGCTGATGAATAAGATGCCCCAAGTCCACAAAACGAATTAACTACATAACAGAGGTAATGGTTAACGAGTTCTACTTTGGAAGTGAACAAAGTTGTCACGTTTATATATTAAAAAATAAATGTAGTTGGCAAATGATAACACCGTTTCCCATTACATGAGGTGCTGTGCATCCTGTGAACCTAGACAACCCGTCCTTGAACAATATTCAGAGCATGGCAGTGGCGTAACATTGTGACAGAGATGTCATAGTCAACAGTGCATGACTCATGCTCCCTGTGTTTTGTAAACGTCCATTCACTCGCCCACTCAATGGCACTGAAAGTGAAAACCTATACGTGAATCATCCATCTTCACTGTTCATAATATTCATACCGCCGAGTGGGCTCTTTGTGCCGGTTCTTAAAACACCCTGCAGACGAGTAAGGCTTACAATGGTTGTGTTGTTGGGGAAGGGGTTGTTGTTTGAGTCTTCAGTCTTTTGATTGATTCGATGCAGCCCACCATGCCTCCCTGTCCTGAGATAATCGTGCCATCTCTACATAGCTACCGCACCTTACTTCCGAGGCAATTTGTTTAACATATTCTAACCTTGGTCTAACCCTACAATTCTTGTCCTCGACTCTTCCTTCCATAACTAAGCTTGCTATTCCTGGGTGTCTTAGTATGTGTCCAAACAACCTATCTCTTCTCTTCATTAGCAGTCGCCAGAAACATCTCTCCTTTCCCACTCGTCTTAACACCTCTTCATTTTTAACCCTATCTACCCATCTGATTTTCATAATTCTTCTGTAGCACCACATTTCAAAAGCTTGAATTCTCCTCTTTTCTGCAGCACCAATCGTCCAAGTTTCACTTCCATAGAGTGCCACGCTCCAGACAAAGGCTTTCAAAAATGACTTCCTAATACCTAAATCTATATTCGATGTCAACAGATTCCGTTTCTTGAGAAACGCTATCCTTGCCTGAGCCTACCTACTTTTTATATCCTCTTTGCTTCGTTCACCACTGGGGAAGGGGAGACATCAGTAAATTCTAAACAAATACAAAGAATGGTATTGTTTTACGACTATTGTGTTTTTTATGTAGCCCCGCGGTTTTTTTCAGACTCCCGGGATAGTACCAAGTCCCGGGGCACCTAATACACTTACACGGTTGTTGTTGTTGTTGTTGATTCTTTAGAGGCATTGAGACATTGTGGACATGTAGCCCCGTGTACTTGGGTGTGTGTAGAATTTGTCTGATAACCTGTGTCGCTGTCATGTCTGTACTAGTGTGTGTATTTATAATTGAGGAAGGATTTAGGTAGGAAGCGGCCGTGACCACAAGTTAGGTGCCATCCCATCATTTTCCTAGAGTAGAAGTGGGAAACCACGGAATAACCCTTTCAGAATGGCTGAGGAAGGAATCGAACCCACCTCTTCTCAGTTATGCCTCACGAGGCTGAGTGTTGGGCATTCCAGTCCACAGATCAGAATTAAGTTTTTTTGGCATCGAACCCTGGACTCCGCGATGACAGCCAAGAATGCTAGCCACTACGCAACGAGGCGAACGCATCCTGTTTTACTAATGGGCGTGTAAGGTCTCGTTAGCAAAAATAAAAAACAAGTTGTTCCGTGAAGAACTATTCAGCCTATTTTCATATACCCTACTTATGTTAATTGCATCTACCAACATACAAAATTTCAGTTTGATTGCTGTAATAGATTCGTAGATATTGAGAATCGACTAAATATTGCGAATGGACGCCATGTTGGATTTTATATATGTAGGTCTTAGAGTTATGTACTGTTGCATGAAGATTATTGTGTACGTGTAGTAGGCTATTCAAACTTCAATCGCATGATTAGGACACAAGAAGTATAAGCGAGATTTTAAAATTTCACACAGCTGCCATCTTGTGGTTATGGAAACAATTGAAAAAAATTAGATGCCAGTGGATTCACATTTGTATAAGGATTTACTGTATCAAGTGTCACTGCACTCGGATATTTAAATTGTGAGAAACGACCATGTGAATATTTATATTTCGCGTCGCCGCCATGTTGGATTTGTGATCACCAGGTTATTGAAAGTCCTATAGGTGAACTTATGTTCATAGCCCCTATGAACATTAAAAATTCAGTTTGATTGCTGTAATAGATTCGTAGATATTGAGATCCATCTAAATATTTCTGATGGTCGCCATGTTGGATTGTTATATGTATAGGCCATAGAGTCATGTACCATTAAACGAAAATTATAGCGTAGGTTCATTATTCAAACTTTCACTTCGATCGCATGATCATGACACAAGAAATAAAAACTTAATTTTAAAATTCGCACAGCCGCCAACTTGAAGTTATGTTAACAATTAAACTAAATTAGATACCAGTGCATTACAATGTGTATTAACATTTGCTGTACCCAGTTTCATTGCGTTTGGATCATTAAATCGCGAGAAAGGTCTTTTTAAAATTTTAAAATTCGCTTGGCCGCCATATTTGTCTTGTAGTTAACTGGATTTTGAAAGTCTTATAGATGAACTTTCAGAAGTTTCCTTCAAGTCCGTACAAAATTTCAGGGTGATAACGCTAATAGTTTCAGAGATATAGAATGCCGGTGAAATATTTCGTACAACCGCCATCTTGAGGTTATGTAAACAATTGAACGAAGTTAGATGTCGGTGCCTTACAATGTGTATAAGCATATACTGTACCAAGTTTTATTGCGGTTGGTTGGTTAAATCGCGAGAAACGTCTATTTAAAAGTCGCAACTTCGCTTGACCGCCATGTTGGTTTTGTAGTTACCAGGTTTTCAAAAGTTACATAGGTGAACTTCTAGTAGTTCCCTTTATCACCGTAAAATATTCCAGGGTGATATCGGTAATCGTTTTGGAGATATTGAATGCTGGTGAAATATTTCGCACAGCTGGCATGTTGGATTGGTGAGACGTAACAAAATTTGAAGGGCACGATCGGGGTCATCCGGAATAGAGCTATGAACTTACCGAGTTTCATTGAAATCACTCCAGCCGTTTAGAAGTTATTAGGGGGAGACATACACACCATCACACACACACGCACACACAGACAGACACACGGACAAAAGGTGATCTCATAAGCCTATTTTTTCATAATTGAAAATAGCCTAAAAAAGGACATGCCGTCACTGTTCCGTCCGACACAGATCACGCTCGGGCACAATACTAATAACGGTATTGTTTATTTTCTATTAATGAGCTTTACTTTCTAGACCCTTACACGGCGGGCGACCTTCCACAGTGAGAGTGAGGTCACTGTCAGCAGGAATACCAACACGGACGCTCAAGAAAGTCACATGATTGCTACATCATTTATTAACTTCACCGTGATTACACTTTCTCATCATTTCCCCAAACGTCTTGCACAACTCGGCATAATTCCTACAAGGGTTCTTAACGTCTTCAGACCCAAAACAAAAAAAAAATGTTTAGCTAAGGTTTTCTGGCTCTTTCTTCTTAAATAATGAGAAAATTCACACATATTTGAAGACACAAAACATGAAAATGAAAATCCACAGCCTGCTTACAGTCGACCGACCGGGTCAGGGAATGGAATGAATGAAGCCCCCATCTAGCGGCGAGGATATGAAATGAGCCGGCTGCCGAAGCCTGTCGCACTCCCCTGGGGCAATGATTAAATGAATGACAGATGAAATGAAATGACAGTGGAGAGTGGTGCTGGAATGACATTTGTGACAAGGAAAACGGGATACCCGGAGAAAAACCTGTCTGCCACCGCTTTATCTAGCACAAATTTCACATGGAGTGACCGGGATTTGAACTACGGAACCAGCGGTGAGAGGCTGGCATGCTGCCGCCTAAGCCACGGAGGCTCTAGGACACAAAACATATCCATACTAATATATAAAAATGAGATGGTGAGTGTCTGTGTGTCTGTGTGTTACTCAATCACGCAAGAACCACTGGTCCGATTTAAATGCAATTTTGCATAGATGTAGCTGATTTACCAGGTTAGCATACAGACAACTTTTGATTTCGATATTTTGCACTATTTAAAAATGGCGACCATTTAAGTGACGTCACTACACCCTTTGGTTTCAAACTTACATATTACCATTTCAAATAAAAAGAAATAGCAAACTCTTGATAACATAACCGAGGTTTAAAATTTACTTTTCTATCCGAAAGGTCCTTATCACTTTTCGTGTATCTCCAACGGTTAGCGAGTAAAACCTAAATTTGTGCTATAAAATACGGTCAACGCCGAGCGGTGTAGTTGGACAAAATGTTCCATCCTTAATCTCCCTCTGCGCAGCACCTCGCCTATCCCCTGTTTTAACTGTCACCTTCACATTTTAATTTATTTATGAACCGTAGCGAAGCACGGGTACTTCACCTACTGTAGTTTATAATAAAACTAGCAACCCGCCCCGACTTCGCTTGGTGTCTTTAACGGTTTATCCAGCGTAAACTTAAAAGACGCACAGATATCATGAGACAAAACTGAGAAGTTGTGGGTTCGATTCCTATCTCAGCCAACCTAGAAGTGGTTTTCAATGGTTTCTCACTTCTACTCCAGGCAAATGCCGGGATGGTTCCTAACTTAAGGCCACAATCGCCTCTTTTCCAATCCACCCCTGCATTACAAATACACACACTACTACTACAGTCTCCACAATACCACAGGTTATCAGAGAAATTCTACAAACACCCCAGTACGCGAGGCTAAATGACCACGATGTCACGAAGCCCCTAAAGGAATTAATAACAACAATAAAAGTAGAAAAAGTATGTTTGTAGTTTCAGGTGACCGTTAATCACGCGATCATGTGCCCACTGGACCTTCTTTTTACGTGGAATCCGAACCATAGGACATGGTATTTTACTCTGAAAATCTCCTATGCTGACGCTTGTAGTTCAATGTGACTAACAATGTCTGGGAGGCCGAGAGCTGATTGACGCCCGTGGGTGACCTGCGCGTCCTAATGAGGATGAAATGATGATGAAGACGTCACATACACCTAGTCTCCGGGATTTAACCCAGGAGATTAAAATCCCAGATGGCCCGGCGGAAAATCCATTGCTAACCAATTCACCACGGGACTAGACTCTGGTTGATTGGTTGGTTGGTTCCTCAGTTTAGGGACTGCGACAACGCGGTCATATAGCCCCGTGTACTTTGGGTGTGTGTAGTATATGTCTGATAACCGGTGTTAATTGTGATGGCTGTATTAGTGTGTGTTATCTGTGTTTAATTCAAGTAAGGACTGCAGTCATTCGATTTTCAAGTAGTTCCAACTTTTGCTACCAAACGCTACCGACAACGAACAACTTGTTCTACACTTTGTTACTAGATGACACCGCAGTCGGCTCCAGGCAACGAACGTTGGAACATAACAGCGTTACTCAAAGATGACCTATAGCTTCACACAGGTGTAGTTAGTAGAAGGTTCTATTACATGCCATAAATCTATGACATGGGACCGCCGGATTTACTTCCCCTCCGAAGGAAGGCATACTGATTGATTTTTAACGCTCTTAAAAAAATCCGACGACTTCGGCAGGGTTTGAACCCGCGATCGTGGGTATAGAAGCTTAGCTTGCTAACAACTACGCCACCGAAGCCACGGACTAGACTCTAAGTGGCTGTTAAATAGAGATATCTAACTCAAAGAACCAAAATAGTAACAGTTGTTGTTGTTGTTTAATTTAGGGAGAGTTCATGTCATGGGGTATCCCAGCTCGTTAAATCATGCACCACGGCCGCGAGGGCAGTTACAGCTAACTCAAAGATCGGAGGATTGAATCCCAGTGCTGACAGTGGCTGTCTCGTGTGTGGTTTTTCGCCAAGTTTTTCCACACTCCTTCCAGGCAAATGCCAGGATCAGTGGCGTAACTACGGAGGGTGATTAGGGGCATTAATACCCCCCCCCCTAGTGCCAAATAATTTAAAAGAACGTAATTTGATGAAATCGTTATTTTGAAGAAGAAAAGGCCGAAGACAAACGACCGGATTGTGTACGTTTATGCTTACTATTTTAAGAACATTTATCTTCACTACTTGTGTAAGACCCACCAAAACTGTTCATTCCCAAGCTTTTGCACATTGAGAGGTGCAAATAAAACGAATCAAATGCTATGGAGCTCAAACATTTTTCAAAGCAAGAAGCAAAAACAAATGCATGACCAAAACAGAAAGAAAAAAGAAAAATTCGAAAAAAGCAGAAAACAAACCAAAAACAGAAAGCAGAGAGCAAAATTCGAAAACAAACATAGAGACAAAAACCAAAAACACAAAGCAAAAAGCAAAATTCGAAAACAAAAGCTAAAGCAGAAAACAAACAAAAACATAAAGCAAAAAGCAAAATTCATAAGCAAAAGCAAAGGCAGAAAACGAACACAAAACCAAAACCGAAAATCACGAAGCAAAAAGCAAAATTGAAAAAAAGCAAAAGCAGAAAACAAACAAAAAACAGAAAGCAAAAAGCAAAATTCGAAAACAAACACAAAACCAAAAACAAAATACACAAAGCAAAAAGCAAATTTTGAAAACAAACAAAAAACCAAAAACAGAAAACACAAAGCAAAAAGCAACATTCGAAAACAAAAGCTAGAGCAGAAAACAATCAAAGAACATAAAGCGAAAAGCAGAATTCATTAGCAAAAGCAAATTTTGAAAACAAACACAACACCAAAAATCACGAAGTAAAAAGGAAAAATTGAAAACAAAATCAAAAGCAGAAAACAAACAAAACAAAACAGAGAGCAAAGAGCAAAATTCGCAAACAAACACAAAATCAAATCCAAAGAACACAAAGCAAGAATTAAAATTTGAAAACAAAAGCAAAGGAAGAAAACAAACAAAAACAGAAAGCAAAAAGATAATAACGTAGAAAACAAGAAACACAAATCCAAGAATTCAATTAGTTTAGTTTTGACTCCGCTCATCCCCCTGAAGAAGCGAATCCTATTTACACCATTGGCCAGGAAAGTACCTCACTTCAAGTCCCTACAGGAAAAAGTAATTCGTTTTCTTAATATGAAGAACACTAAACCAGTCGGCATTAATCGACAGCGTGGCGAGGTGCACGGAGTAAGTATGGACATGGGTCTGAGCGTTCAATGAAGGACGTGATCCAGTGCACGATGACGAACGAAGTGGTCGTCCATCGTTGGTTAATGAAGACTTTGTTGAGCAGTTGTAGAACGCGTCAAGGAAAACCGTTCTACGAACTGTCCGTAATTTTCAAGATCACTTGTTTATGAAATTGTTGACAACACGGGCGGCAACGTTTTATGTAGAAGGTATATAAAAACTTGTGCCGCACTATGACAAGGGCCTCAAAATGCAGGGAGCTTTGTGGAAAGATAGTTTAATTTGTAGTTTGTTGTAACTTACTCGTTTTCTTTTTATTACGAAACGGAACTTACTTTCCGGGCGTACCACGTATTTCCGTGGATGAACGTTAATGGACTCATGTAATAAAGATCTGTAAGAAGCTATAAAAACCGCAAAAACATTTTCCATTTAAAAAAATATGTGCTTTTTTAATTAAAAAATGGATCTGTGCAACATATCCTCCAATTTTGTGAAGTATGTTTCTGCTATACTTTTGAGAATGTTGAGTTTCTTTGAATAAAATGCAACAAAATTTTAAACCAACCGCATCACACTCAAAAAAAAAAAAAGATTTTTATTCTTCCTGAAAAAGTTTCCAAGAAATGTGCGTATAAAGGCTACAATTCAAGAAAATTCCTCAAAATAGTTGCAGAGATACTGAATATTTCGTGAAATGTGTGTTCGCTAGTGTGTGGAACCCCTTAAACTCTTACAGTATGGACACGTTAATTTGTAACACAAGACACTTGTTGTAGTGAGTTACAATGAATAAATGAAAATCCACAGCCTGCTTCCAGTCGACCGACCGAGTCAGGAAATGGAATTAATGAAGCTCCCATCTAGCGGCGAGTATATGAACTGTGCCGGCTGCCGAGGCCTGTCGCATTCCCCTGGGGCAATGATTAAATGAATGACAGATGAAATGAAATGATAGTGGAGAGTGTTGCTGGAATGAGATTTGTGACAGGGAATACCGGAGTACCCGGAGAAAAACCTGTATGCCTCCGCTTTGTTCAGCACAAATCTCAAATGGAGTGACCGGGATTTGAACCACGGACCCAGCGGTGAGAGGCCGGCGTGCTGCCGCCTAAGCCACGGAGGCTCCCCTTATAATGAGTTAAATAAATTAATTAATTAAAAAAATAGTACAATATGCAACGAGCCTATAATGGCAATAATTAAGCCACGAATATAATTTCCATACGAGTGTCTTAATTATCATTATAGGCGAGTTGCATACGACTGTTTATGTTCAACGATAATCATAAATTTATTATATGTTTTAACATAAATATTCATAAATATCTGTTGAGATTCAGTCACTAGAATTTTGTGATCGGAGTGCAGCGCTGGGTAGGATATCTCTGTTTTCCAAGCTCTCAGACCGACCGACGCATGCGCTCTGTGTGCTTGGCAATGCATTTTGAGCGCATGCGCGAAGGTATCCTTACCTAATTGGTCACACAACTGTTTCTTGAGCTCTGATTGGTGGAAGAAACTGTTTCATAGTGAAAAATAGTGTTATAATGAGCCTCATTATGATACAGTTTTCTGACATATAATGTTTACATTTCGACATCGTCGAACATAAAATAAATAAATAAATAAATAAATAGACAAAAGAAAACAAATTAAATAAATAAATAAATAAACAATAAATAGGTAAATAGTAAAATAAATACTGTAAATAAGAAAGTCAAGAATGAATAAATAAATGAATAAACAAATTAAAGAAAAAATAAATAAATAAATAAATATATGAATATCAAGGTACAGAAACTACTTTAGTATACCGAGTTATACTACATTAAGTTACACGAACTATTGTCCAGTAAAACCCAAACAGGAGTATATTGCAGTACAGGCTCCAGAAGAGCCCTGGAAACTGGCACAGCTTGCGCCGTGTAAATGCCACCCTCAGAAAGATGGTATATTGGCTTTCACGGCCGGTGAACTGATGAGGCAATGTGGGTTGTCTAGTTCGAAGGAGAAGGAAGGGGGAAAGCTTGAGCCTACTCACGTGTACAACTAGGTGGAGCTGAAAGTTCGAAGATTGACAGTTCCTATTCAGACGTGAATATACCAAGGCTGATATTATCCGGTTTTCCCCCTCTTTTCATTTGGGTAGAATGCTCGGATGGTAACTTATTTCAAAACTCGGGGCACCTACCCCATTACAGACAATTAGTAAAGAGATTAACGGACAAATATAACACATATTCAAGAACACGAGGCGGGTGACCAACATGCCTCTAGATACTAATTGTAGGAATATCATCAATAACCGCAGATTGACGTGAGAAATGCAAATACGGAACGTGTTTCATTGTGTGATGTCCCCAGCTCTCTCCCAACTACACACTTTCTCAACATGTGGGCGAAGGAACAAGATATCTAACTCAATAATTACCTTCCGATCTGATGATCATAAATATTCTGTTTGGCTCAGTGGGAGGTATCAATTCTGAGCGTGGACGTACCAGCACGCAAAATGATATTCTGGCAGTGTTGCCAGAAGTCCAGATTTTGCCACAACAGTTACCTTATACAGATAATAAAAGTTTGTGGTTTATATCAAAACTCATTAAGTCCTGTATTTTCTTACACTATTACAACTACGAAAAATGTTTGCAGGTTTTAATTCACGATTGGATGCAAAGGCGAAATTATAAGGTTTTCGCAAGATAAAGCAATGTTCTTAATTTTCAACAAAATGAACAATTTTTAAATGAAATATTGGTTTATAACTTCGTAAGTACATTCGTATTGCACACCCAAGTACAAGACGGTTGGTTGGTTCCTCAGTTTAGGGGCTGCGACAACGCGGTCATGTACCCCCGTCTACTTTGGGTGTGTGTAGAATCTGTCTGATAACCGGTCTTAATGGTGATGGCTGTATTAGTGTGTGTTACCTGCTTTTAATTCAAGTAAGGACTGCAGATTTTCAAGTACGGTAGTTCCAACTTTTGCTACCAAACGCCACCGTCAACGACCAACTAGTTCTGAACTTGGTTACTAGATACCACCGCAGTTGGCTCCTGGCGACGAACGTTGGAACCTAAGAGCGTTAGTCAATAATCCAACCTATAATTTAGTTTCACACAAGTGTAAATAATGGAAGGATCTTTATCATGCCATAAATCTATGACATGGGCACGCCACCTTTACTTCCCCTCAGAAGGGAGGCATACTGAGGGATTTTTAACGTTCTTAAATAATCCAAAGACTTCGGCCCGGTTTGAACCCGTGACCTTGGGCATAGATGCTCAGCATGCTACCAACTACGCCACCGAAGCCACTCAAATACAAGACGCTAAAAGACCACGATGCCCAAGCCCTTCAAACGAAACAATAAGTGATTTTCGTGGTGTCCACACTATTACTCCTGGCAGATAGGCCTACCGAGATGGTTCCTAACTTAAGGCCACGGTTACCTTTTTATTTAAAAAATCTTAGCTTCGATTACAAATATTGATGGGCCGGTCATTCGTGGCCGGTCGTAAGCGCGTGAGAATTCTTCCTAAAGCCCGAGTAGAACACGGAGACCACTGAATATGCACATGTGCTGTCGAGGACATATTGCGCACTTTATTTGCATTGATCACAAAGGTATGAAGGCTCACTGAGCGTGGAGACACCACTGCGCACGTAATATGTACCGGTGAAGATGGGACGGCCCACTTATACACACTTTACTACAGACATCACAATGAGACACTGTATCAGAGACTCCATAAGTCCGACGATAGCGGCTTCCGTGGCGTATTTGGTAGCATGCTGAACTGCTGTGCCCAAGATTGCGGGTTCAAATACGGGAGAAGTCGGATTTTTTGAGAGCGTTAAAATCCTTCACTATGCCTTCCTTCGGAGGGGAAGTAAAGCCGGCGGTCCCATGTCATAGATTTATGGCATGTAGAAGATCCTTCCAATAACTAAACTTGTGTGAAGCTAAATTTCTAAGTTAGATTTCGTTGTAACTCTCTAACAAATTTCCAACGTTCACGAGGTGTCAGTGACATCTGGTAGCGAAAGTTGGTACTACTTGATATTGAACGGAACTTGTAGCTCACCCCATGGGTGTACCGCTTGAAGCAGCTACAGCCCCTGGCGAGCCGAACATGCCCTCGGACACTCCCGGCACTAAAAGCCATGCGCTAAATAAATAAAATAGTCTGACGATCGGAGGTTTGAATCCCGACGCTGACAGCGGCTATCCTGAGATGAGGTTTCCCCTGTTTTATTTATTCGTTCTTTCATTCATGCATTAATTTAATTAATTCATTAATTAATTAATTAGTTTAATTCTTTCTTTATACACTTATTAGCTTATTGCTTATATTTTTTGGTGGGGTAAAAAGATAAGGATAGTTACATGTCTTAAACAAGATGTTCAGTAAAGAACATATAGCCTACTTTCTCCTAAATGTATGAGTATAGTTATAACTCGTTATTATCAAAGAATATAATAGAACTATTCTTTGTTGAAGACCTTAGAAACGATTTACCTCTACCAAACGCCACAACCTAGATAAAAACTGCTACCATCATTGAAGAAAGAAAGATAAGAAGTATATCAAGAATGTTATGGATCTGGAGACATAATCGACCGGACTGGCTGCGTGGCTCAGCGGTAACGTTCTCGCTTGCTGGGCCCTAGGTTGCAGGTTCGTATCCTGGCGCAGTCAGCTGGCATTTGAGGGTGCACAAATGCGAGGGAGCCGTGTCAGTACATTTACTGGCACGTTAAAGATCCCCTTCGGGCCAAAATTCCGGCACCCCGGTGTCTCTAAAAGCAGCAGTAGTTAAAAGGGATGTAAAACCAATAACATTATTATTATTATTATTATTATTACATATACGCTCCGTGGCTTAGGCGGCAGCACGCCGGCCTCTCACCGCTGGGTCCGTGGTTCAAATCCCGGTCACTCCATGTGAGATATGTGCTGGACAAAACGGAGGCAGACAGGTTTTTCTCCGGGTACTCCGGTTTTCCCTGTCACAATTTCATTCCAGCAACACTCTCCACTATCATTTCATTTCATCTGTCATGCATTTAATCATTGCCCCAGAGGAGTGCGTCAGGCCTCGGCAGCCGGCACGTTCATATCCTCGCCGCTAGATGGGGGCTTCATTCATTCCATTCCTGACCCGGTCGGAGACTGGAAGCAGGCTGTGGATTTTCATTTTCATTACATATACGACCTGCCGTGGGCAACATCCAACTTTGAGTTGAGGCATGTCTTTACACGTCTGGTTGTGCATGGCTTTCACAACCCTAATTGAATTAACAAATCTTTCCATGACCCTACAGAGACGTGTGTATACAAACTATGTGGATATTTTCGATTGCTATTTGCCTCAAATAAAAGTAGTAATTAATAACCTGAACTAACACCTACTATGTGAAATCGTTTTGTTCTTTACTTCAAATAACATTTTCAAGTAACGCAAAATAGGCTGTTACAAACCCTTTAAAATAAAAAGTAAAAATGTATCGTAGTATCATCTTGTCATTCTTCAAATTCGATGCGCATAGAATGCCAATGGTGTAGTAATCAATGGAGCCCCTCGTAGACTAGTCGTACCATCTAGTGGTGAAATATCGAACAATATAATCCTAACCACGGCCGACTGAATGCGCAGCTCGTATTCAGTCGGCCGTGTCCTAACAGAGCGAGTGCATTCTAGCGGCCAGAAGAAGAAACTTTTCAATAAAATCTGGAAGTTAATCTAGTTACCTTTTTGGCAGCTAGATGTCTCGAGTAAATCTGCTGGCGAATTATGTTTTAATTAAATATATATTTTACACCATAATATGCACAATATAACGCTTAATTTTAAAACATCTGAGTCATTACAAAACAATAAACATATAACATTTCAAGCAAAAAACCTAGCTCTGATCGGGTTTGAACCATAGGCACTTGAGCGATAGGCTGACGCTCTACCACTGAGCTAATTGTGTCAACGAAAATCGTTCTATATAAAATGACTTACATAGAACTTGTTAGCAAATAATGATTTATACTAAACGATTTCATCACTGGAGTATATTATTTATATATAAAGCATTTCATACAAAGTTTATTTATTTTGTACAGTACGCTATATTGCATGCAATACTCAAATTAGTGAAATATAAGTCAGGCACAAGATATCCGCTGCCATCTTGTCTTATTAGTGAATCAGCTCAGCTTTTTAAAATCACGTCTGCACTATAGTATTACAAAATAAACTTTTAATTTCGAACGTGCCTCTTCCTTTAGAACAGTTAAAACGATTCTCGGCTCGATAATCGGAACTGGTGGGTCCCATGATATGGATTATAAAGTTTGCATAATTCGCACGGCCGCCATCCTGAAATGGTATGGCGGACGACCTTGTAGTTTGGTCACAAGACGCATCCTATACGAAGGTATGTTGTTACCAAATTTGGTAGAGATCGGATGATTTGGTTAGTCGTTATTTGATTTTACGTTTTGAACGTTTGAGTGGCCGCCATTCAGTTTTAGTAAAGATGGCGGCGATATAAAACATGACACTGAGGTGTCCTTTGCTAGTGCTACCTTTGTACCAAATTTCGTTCAATTCGCATTCACCGTGTTCGAATTGATAGGGGGGGACAGACATTCAGAGTACACACACTCACACACACACAGACACACACACACACACACACACAGACACTCACACAGACTCACACACACACATACACACACACAGACAGACACACTTTTTTCGCCCTGTGTTGATCTCATAAGTCTACTTTCATTTTTTTTCAAAAATCGAAAGTAGGCTAAAAACATTTTTTGCAAAAATCGAAAGTAGGCTAAAAACAGGGCCAACGAGTAGCTCTTTATGTATGACACCAATCTCTCCAGGAAAGTGCCAGAATGTTCAGGCTCGAAGGGCACCTACCCCACTCTCAACTATGATATTTACAGCTGCACACACTACCGCAAGCATCAAATAAACACAAGTTATCTGATGATTTGATCACATACACACCGAAAAATATGGGGCTGATGACTAAGATGTCCCAAACACCTAAAACGAAGTAACAACAACAAGTTTGTATATTGGCTTTCACGGCCAGTGAATTAAAACTCAGCAATTCTTCTAGGGTTGTGCCGTGTCTTGTTTGGGGTTTCGCCTAGGACACCAAGCTGGCTCATCAGCTGAGTTTTAACAACAAGTTTATTGAATTCCGCTATTTTGGTTGCATTCACACGGATAGTAGCAATTGCTGTCTGTTTGGAAACAGTTATCCACG
Organism: Meconema thalassinum; assembly: GCA_946902985.2. Taxonomy (NCBI): domain Eukaryota; kingdom Metazoa; phylum Arthropoda; class Insecta; order Orthoptera; family Tettigoniidae; genus Meconema; species Meconema thalassinum. The sequence continues at coordinate 173,720,911 of OX336394.1, read as the reverse complement.
AACATGGCGTGACACTCGCTTCCGGTCCTCTGGGTTAGGATGGCTTCGTGACAACAGTTCCACTTATATCATTTTTAGCCTACTTTTCTCATTTTGCAAAAAGTAGACTTATGTGATCGATCCGGTAAAATGTGGTTCTGTCTGTCTGTCCCCACCTATCAACTCCTAAACGGCTGCAGCTATCGAAACCAAATTTGGTAAGAGTAAAGACCTATACCTGAATATCACACGGCCATAGTTCAAATTGACGTCAGTGTTACCAACTGCTGAAAAATCGCAATTGAAATTTTATCTGCATGTTGTATATCTCAGAAGTTATGTACGCAAACTATTCCAAAATTGGCACACATATTGATAATAACATTCCAGATTAATTTTCAGAAGTCCATACATGCCATTGTTGCCAACATGATTCTAAGCCTGCCGATGGGTCCAATTTCGAAATGCATGTAACTTCTATACAGTCGATTTGATTTCAACTAAATTTCCTATGTACTATGTGTGTTACAACAGATACGACTGAGAGTATTCTAAAGAGCCACCAGGGTTGCCAACTGTTAATAAATGCTCTCTCTATGTTTTAACCCTAATATCAATATATCAGAAAGTATGCAAGTCAACAGCCCTAAACTTTGCACACGTATAGTACCTGACATTCTACCTTAGTTTGGTGTAACTTCTATACATCAGTGCTGCCAACACGATTCTAGACTGCTGATAGGTCCAGTTTTTAAATACATATAACTCCTATACTAACAAATGGGTTTCAACCAAATTTCGTATGTGCTTTATGACTATGTGTATTCGTAAGAACCAGCATCACATACATGAAATTATTCCCAACATGATTTTCCGCGCACTGATAAATCCAATATCAAACAGCATGCAACGTCCATATTATCCATTAGACTTCAACCAAATTTTGTATGACGTGCATTCTATACCTTAATAGATGGAACTGAGACTATATTCAGAGTCACCACGGCTGCCAACTGTAGTAAGTTACTCTATTAAGCTGCACTATTTCAGGTGTATTTCAAACTGCAGTACTTAGAAATGCTAGTATGACCAACTTGATTTCGTCATTATTCTAGATTAGTATGGATCTAAAATCTTAAATTTAAAGAAAAGTAGGCTCTTTAGTTCGTCACGGAACTTCTTGTTGGTTCTGATCCTCTATTTTGTCGATAAATCCCGCCCCCGTAAGTGCTCACTACTAGTGGAGGTTGGTGACTACAGGACTCTAGCTGATTCTGGCATTTTGCTTTAGGGTACCTCCTGCCTACACTGCGAGACCCTCAAGGATGCAGGGAGTGTGTAGCCCCACCACGCATAGTACACCCTGGATGGTACTACACCCTCATGGCCGAGAAAGCCTACATCAGTGTAAATAAGTAAATAAAAATATAATAATAATAATAATAATAATAATAATAATAATCATAATAATAATAACCCCTGGCACTACAGCCCATGAATGGCCTACGCCTACCAAGCGATCGCTGCCATTTGGCCTGCAGATATTGGAGTGACGAGTGGTCAGCGTCGGGTCTGGTTTTTCTGACCGGAGCGCTGCCTCACTAGCAAACAGCTACTCAATTGTCCTCACGAGGTTGAGTGCACCCCGTTCCAGCCCTCACGTCAGTTTTTTAAAATCCCTGACGAAGCCGGGAATCGAACCCGGGGCCTCCGGGTGAGAGGCAGGCGCACTACCCCAAAACCACGGGGCCGGCAAATATATAAATAAATAAATATGTAAATAAATATCTAAATAAATAAATAAATAAATAAATAAATAAATTGATAAATAAATAGATAAAATAATGTATAGTACTTGTCGTTGTAATAGAGAAAATAGTTAAATAAATTGATAACCAGATAATAAAATAGATAAATAAGTAGATAATTAAATAAATATATTGATAAATAGATAATTAGGCCAAATAGTACATTATGCAACGAGCCTATAATGGCAATAATTAAGACACGAGTATGTCTTAATTACCATTATAGGCGAGTTGCATACAACTGTTTATGTTCGAAGATAATTATAACTATTTTATGTTCGAACATAAATATTCATTAATATCTGTCAAGATTTCCCCAGTTTTAAGTACTGAACAGAGCGCATGGGACACAGAGAATACCTTGTATTTGACCATGGCCTCCTGGAATACCACACTATGACACTCGCCACGCAGTGGCTCACTCCATTGAAGTGAGCGCAGGTGCGATGCTATCCTCACCTAATTGGTCACACAACTGTTTCTTGAGTTCTGATTGGTGGGAGAAACTGTATCATAATGAAAATTTGTACTATAATGAGCCTCATTATAGTACAGTTTTCTGACATATATTTACATTTCGCCATGGTCGAATTCTTTGAATAAATAGATAATTAATTAAATAAATGAAAAATCCACAGCCTGCTTCCAGTCTCCGACCGGGTCAGGAATGGAATGAATGAAGCCCCCATCTAGCGGCGAGGATATGAACTGTGCCGGCTGCCGAGGCCTGACGCACTCCTCCGGGGCAATGATTAAATGAATGACAGATGAAATGAAATGATAGTGGAGAGTGTTGCTGGAATGAAATTTTGACAGGGAAAACCGGAGTACCCGGAGAAAAACCTGTCTGCCTCCGTTTTGTCCAGCACAGATCTCACATGGAGTGACCGGGATTTGAACCACGGACCCAGCGGTGAGAGGCCGGCGTGCTGCCGCCTAAGCCACGGAGGCTTCACAATTAAATAAATAAATGCGATAAATAAATAAATAAATAAATCAGTTAATACTTTAATTAATTAATTAATTAACTAATTCATTCATTAATTAAATACATAAATAGATAAATTAAATTAATTGATAAATAAATATAAAAATAATTTAATAATTAAAATAAATAAATAAATAAATAAATAAATAAGTAAATTAAATACATAGATAAATAAACAAATAAAATAAGTGAATAAAATAAATAAATAAATAAATAAAATAACTAGAAAGATAAATATTCAAACATATGAATAAATAGATTAAAAAGTAAATAAATTGAATAAGTAAATAAATGGATGAATAAATATAGTGTGAGCCATTGTATGGATCATTAATATTCTAATCGGAGTGATGATGAGTCCCTCCCACTCACCATCTGGTGCGATAACTTTCGTCTCGTCTCGACAGCGAGCGAGCAAGCGCAAGCGATGTGCGGAAGGAGGTCATGAAGGGAAGAGTGACTCTCACTAGCTACAAGTGTGCCACTGACAGCCTGCGGTCATTGCCAAGGCTGCGGCGCGGTGTACACCACACCACGTGCTGGATGTAACATACTGTGCCTGCTGCTTGCACTGGACTATCTGGGACATAGAAACCCTACAGTGTTCTTAGTAAACCAGTTTCCACCGTCAGTTATTGTTTCATCTAGCCTAGGTACAGTGGCGGATCCAGGCCTTGCGGGGCCTTGGGCGATATGATAAGGTGGGGCCCACAACAATAGGAAATAACAATATATCAAATCAAATGGATAGTACTTTGTAATGATAATAAAATAAAGAATAGTTACAATATTTTGAATACACTACAGTACATTTTTTAATAATATGAAAGAAACCTTTAAGTCCCCTTGAAGAAGATTATGTATACTATGAAATATTAAAATATTATAAGGTGCGTTCAAACAGTAAAGAGCCGGAGGCTGTAATGCGCAAATCGGTGAAGACATCGGCTAATCGTGGCATGTGTAACGAGGTGTAGTTCCGACCAGAGCGTGGAAGATCACAGCCCGTCGCTAGAGGGCACGCGTGCACGACACGTGACGATACAAAGCAAGCAGCAGCATGCATCAATCGTCCAACCAAGACCAAGACAGTGGGCCATTCGACATGCTTCCTGGTGTGGTTGAAGACTGTGGGGCACCCATTGGGCACACACTTTCCGCAAGTGCAGTCGTTCCTTCATGATGGTGTGCACACTTCCGACGCTCAATCCGACCACGGCGGCTATGGCGTTCACTGTCACTCGGCGGTCCTGGGTAATGAGTGCATCAACCAGCTGGACGTGGTCATCGGTAATGCAGGGGGGTGCCCCAGACCGGGCATCATCGGCTAACGACACCCGTCCTTCCCTGAAGCGCTTGTGCCACGCCTTGGCGTTACTTTGCGACTTTTTTCCCGGCTGAAGTCTTCTATTATTACACTGAAATCTTAACTAGCTAAACGATCACGGAAGGTCATATAGGCACTGAAAAAAGGAATATAAATTATAAATTAATTTGAAAAGTATATAATTAATTAATTAATTAATTAAATTTTAAAAAATCCATAGCGCCCCCCGGACCGCAGGGCCCTGAGCGGTCACCTTTCTCGCCCTCCCCTAGATCCGCTCCTGCCTAGGTACTAGTACATCGTCAGTGTGTGCGTAGAATTTGTCTGATAGCATGTGTTATTGCGGTGTGGGTGTTTGTATTTGAGACTAGTATTGATAAGGAGTCAGCCGAGGCCACAGAACACCTATATAATAGAAGTGAATGACACATGGTAAGGCATGGAAACAGAAGCTACTGCAGCACGCGTAGTGGTGTGGAAGCCAACTACAAGTATGAAAATATTAGCTTCCATACATCTGTAGGAGAAAGTTCGCGTTTTAATTATATATTTAGGTTTACTATTATTATTATTATTATTATTATTATTATTATTATTCATGATTGGTCCGTCATTTTAGAAATACCAGAAAATACGTAGCTGAAATATTGCCGACAACCTATTTTTAGCCTATTTTCATATTATGAAAAAAGTAGGCTTATGAGATCAACTTTTGTCCGTGTGTCTGTGTGTGCGTGTGTAATTCCCCCCACCCCCCTAATGGAGCGATCTCAAAGAAACTCGGTAAGATCATAGCAACATTCTGGCCGACCCCGACCGTGCCGTTCAAATTTTATTGTGTCTCACCAATCCAACATGATGGCTGTGCGAAATATTTCACCAGCATTAAGTATCTCCGAAACTATTACCGATATCACCCTGAAATTTTGTACGGTGATAAAGGGCACTACTAGAAGTTCACGTATGAGACCTTCAAAAACCTGGTAACTACAAAACCAACATGGGGCCAAGCGAAGTTGAGACTTTTAAATAGACTTTCTCGCGATTTAACCATCCAAACTTAATGAATCTTGGTATAGCAAATGTTTATACACATTTTAATGCACTGGCGTCTAATTTAGTTCAATTGTTTACATAACCTCAAAATGGCGGTTGTGCGAAATATTTCACTGGCATTCAATATCTCCGAAACGATTACGGATATCACCCTGAAATATAGTACGGTGACAAAGAGCACTACTACAAGTTCATCTATGTAACTTTCAAAAACCTGTAAAGTACAAAATGAACATGGCGGCCAAGCGAAGATGAAACATTTTAATAGACTTTTCTCCTGATTTAACCATCTGAGCGCAGTGAAATGTGGTACAGTAAATGATTATACACATTGTAATGCACTGGCATCTAATTGAGTTCAATTGTTTACATAACCTCAAGATGGCGGCTGTGCGCAATTTTAAAATTAAGTTTTATTTCTTGTGTATTAATCATGCGATTGAAGTGAACGTTTGAATAATAAACCTACGCAATAATGGATATCTAATAGTACATAACTCTATGGCCTACAAATATAAAATTCCAACATGGCGACCATCAGAAATATGTATATGGTTCTCAATATCTATTAATCTATGCCAGCAAACAAGCTAAAATTTTGTATGTTGATAGAGGTTATGCACATAAGTTCACTTATGGGACTTGCAATAACCGTGTGAGCACAAATTAAACATGGTGGCGATGCGAAATGTAAATATTTAAATGGACGTTTCTCGCGATTTAACCATCCGAGCACAGTGAAATTTGGTACGGTAAATGCTTTTACAAATTTTAATCCACTGGCGACTAATTTATTTCAATTGTTTTGATAACCACAAGATGGCAGCTGTGCTAAATTTTAAAATATCGTTTTCATTTCCTGTGTCCTAATCATGCGATTGAAGTTTGAATAATACAGCTACACAATAATCTTCATGTAATAATACATAACTCAAAGAGCTACATATAAACTATAAAAATCCAACGTGGTGACCATCTGAAATATTTAGATGGTTCTCAATATCTACGAATATATTACAGCGATCAAACAGAAACTTTGTATGTTGATAGAGGCAATTAAGCCGCCTCCGTGGTGTTGGGGTAGCGTGCCTGCCTCCCACCCGGAGGCCTCGAGTTCGATTCCCGGCTCCGTCAGGAATTTTTGAAACAGACGTGACGGCACTCAGGCTCGTGAGGACAATTGAGTATCTGTCTGACAGTGAGGCAGCGCCCTGGTCACGAAAACCAAGATTAACGGCCGAGGGGACTCGATGCGCTGACCACGCGTCACCTCAATATCTGCAGGCCAAATGGCTGGGCAGCGGTCGCTTGGTAGACCTAGGCCCTTCATGGGCTGTAGCGCCACAGGTTATTGTTATTATTATTATTGTTATTGATAGAGGCAATTAACATAAGTAGGATATATGAAAATAGGCAGTATAGTTCTTCACGAAACTACTTGTTTAGTTTTGTTTATGAAATCTATTATTAGAAGTAGAAAACAAACCGAATACCACGGAAATTCACTTCTAATCTGACTGAGATGGGAATCGAACCCACCTCTTCTCTGGATTTCCTCATGAGGCTGGTGAACCCCGTTCAAACCCTCAAGCCGGGAATTGAACTTGGATCTCAGGGGTAACAGCCAAGTATGCTTGCCACTACGCTACGTTATGTCGGGGTAGAGAATAAAGTGCTATGGCGCAAACTGAACACGAACTTGGACTTCAGTTGTAACAGCCAAGAATGCTTGCCACTACACCACGAGATGTTAAGGTAGAGAATACAATTATATGGAGCATACGGAAATCGTACCCTCAATCTCGGATATTTTCATCCGCATTTTTGACTAAGAGGGTGCTTTATGAACATACGTTTTATAAGGTAGAGAATTCTTCGGTATGGTATTTATTCGTAATCAATATAGCATAATTTTTATCTTGAAGATAATAAATAACAAAAAGATCTGTGACGAACTAAAGAGCCTACTTTTCTTAAAATTTAAGATTCATGCCAATGATTAATCTATATGGATCTAGGCCTATCTAGAATAATGACCAAAATAAGTTGGTAATATCGAAATTTCTAATTAGTTCGAAATACTGTATACCTGGCATAATGTAGCCTAATAGAGCACTACAGTTGGCGGCCCTGGTGACTGAATAAATTCTTAGTTCCATCTCTTAGGGTACAGAATATAAAAATTAGTTGAAGTCAAATGGATAGCATGGACGTTACATGCAGTTAAACATTGGATCTAACAGCGCGCGTAAAATCATGTTAGCAACAATGTCATGCATGTATTGGTCAGAAATAATCTGACATAATATGATCTATTGTTGTACCAATTTTGAATGAAATCCATTAGTCAGTAGAGAAGTTCATGCATTTTAAAATTGGACATATCAGCAGGCTTAGAATCATGTTGGCAGCACTGACGTACATTAGTTACTCCAAATTAATCTAGAATGCCAAGTACTATACGTCTGCAAAGGTTAGAGCTATTGGCTTGCATACTTTCTGATATATTGATATTAGGGTAACAAAAATAGAGACAGCATTTATTAACAGTTGGCAGCACTGGTTGCTGTTAAGAATACGCATAGTCACATCTGTTATGGTACACATAGCACATACGAAATGTGGTTGAAATCCAAACGATAGTATTGAAGTTACGTGTATTTAAAGTTGGACCTCTCTGCAGGCTTAGAATCATGTTGGTAGCACTGACGTATATAAGTTACTCCAAATTAATATAGAATGGCTGGTACTATACGTGTTCATAGTTTAAAGCTGTCGGCTTGCAAACTTTCTGATATATTGGTATTTGGATAAAATAAATTGAGAGCATTTATTAACAGTTGGCAGCCCTGGTGGCTCTTAAGAATACGCTCAGTCATATCTGTTTATGTACACAAAGCACATACGAAATTTGTTTGAATTCCAATTGATAGTGTAGAAGTTATATGCATTTAAACATTGGACCTATCAGCAGGCTTAAAATCATTTTGGCAACACTGCCATGTATGGCCTCCAGGAAATTAAACTTAAATATTATTATCTATACGTGTACCGATTTTGAAGTAGCTCCCATTCATACCTTCCAAGATATCCAACATGGAGCTCAAATTTCAATTGCGATTTTTCAGCAGTTGGTAGCACTGACATCATTTTCAAATACGGCATTGAGATATTCAGGTATAGATCTTTACTCCTAGCATATTTTGTTTCGATTGCTTCAGCCGTTTAGGAGTTGATAGGGTAGGGGGGGGGGGGGGAGGACACAGCCAGAAAGACAGAAGGACAGACAGACAGACAGACAGACAGAAGGACGGTTTGACAGCAATCCTGAAATACGCTAGTCTAATCCCTGTTGTTGTATTGTTGCTTCATTTGAGGGGCTTGGACATCTTCAGCCCCGTTGACTTGGGTGTGTTATTCGATAACCTGTGTTACTTTAATGGTTGTATTAGTGTGTGCGATTGTAATTGAGTGGAGGATTGGGAAGGAGGAGGTCGTGGCCTTAAGTTTGAAACCATCCCAGCATTCGTCTGGAGTAGAAGTGGGGAAATCCACGGATAATTTCTTCCAGGATGGCTGAGGAATCGATCCCTCCTCTTCTCCGTTTTGCTTCACGAGGCTGAGTGTTCCCCGCTTCAGCCCTCAGACGAGCATTACATTTCTTGGTAGAGCTGGGAATTGAACCCGGACCTACGGAGTGACAGTCAAAAAACAATGCTAGTCGCTACATCACGAGGGGATCCCATTTCGTCCCTAATCTTCCTTGACAATTTTTCGGAATTAATCTTGGTCCTCGTGACCGGGGCGCAGCCTCACTGTCAGCAGCTACTGAATCATCCTCACGAGGCTGAGTGTTCCTCGTTCCAGCCCACACGTGAGTTTCTAAAATCCCTGACGGAGCTGGGAATCAAACCCGGGGCTTCCGGGTGATAGGCAGGCACGCTACCCCAACAGCACGAAGACTGGACAAAGGGGAAACACTCCGAAAAATTGTCAAGGAACTCAGTGTAGGTGTTACGACAATTACAGATTGGTGAAGAAATCTGAAAGACATTGAATCATGTACAATGACGAAAGATTGTGAAGAATCGTAAAACATCGAAAAAGCCTAAACTTGAACTGCTTGACAATTCATAGTGGACGTGGTTCTACCAAGAAAGAAGGAAAGGAACCCCGATATCTTGAGTTCAGATATTATTTTAATGTAAATTCCTATTTTTCTGTACTTTCTGTTAATACGATCTTCTTTGCGTTCCGGCCTTACCCTCATTGCCAAAGGTGGCTGATTACAGGGGTAGTACTGTAACAATTGGTGCAGCAGAAAAGAGGAGAATTGAAGCGTTTGAAATGTGGTGTTACAGGAGAATTATGAAGATCAGATGGGTAGATAGGGTTACAAACGAAGACGTATTAAGACTAGTGGGAGAGGAGAGATGTTTCTGGCGACTGCTAATGAAGAGAAGAGATGGGTTGGTAGGACACATTCTAAGACACCCAGGAATAGCAAGGTTAGTTATGGAAGAAAGGGTCGAGGACAAGAACTGTAGGGGTAGACCAAGGTTAGAATATGTTAAACAGATTGCCTCGGACGTAGGGTGTGATAGCTATGTAGATATGAAATGATTAGCTCAGGACAGGGAGGCATGGAGGGCTGCATCAAACCTGTCAAAAGACTGAAGACTCAAACAACAACAACTGTAACAATAATAGATATCAGTTTTGACTGCACTTAATTCAATTGCGAGAATACTCATCAAATAGTCCATCTTGTGGTAATGGAGAGCTCACTTTGGTTGTTTGATGGTACTGTCAGAGAACTACATGTAGACACAGATGATGCTATCAGATGGTTGTGTAACTTTGATTTACAGTGATCATGGCCCAGGTCTCCTGGTGACATATCTAAAGTTTGGTGGTAATTTAATCAAATTATTGTAATATTGTTGTATTGATAATATAGTCTTTGTAAATGCATCCTTTGTCATATGAAGTAACTTGTCCAAGGCAAGTGGTTTCCGTACGAAAGGAATAGTCAAGCTAATCAGCGACTTTACTGTTTACCTCAAACGATTGACTTTCAGACAATATCGAAGTGAACAAATCATCGAAGGTCATTTCTAATTTGAGCAGTGAAGCATGATGGCAATAAAAACTGAAGAATGACTAGGGTCAGTGTCCTTAGCCTTGAGTCTCAATGGCTCCATTGTTGAAGACTTCTCTTCGGGAGATTATCTCATAGCCTCCAAGGTGGTGTTAGCATCACCTCAGAAGCTTCCGTGGCGCATGAAGTGCAGAAGTTCAGTCAAGAAATGATGATTGCTGAAACCATGGGACGTAATAATAATAATAATAATAATAATTAGACATTATCAAACTGTGACAAGACCTGAAGCATTATATGCAGCAGAACGTTGAACACTTCGAACACTCCTCAAACTTAAACATAAACAGGCTCATCAAGAAGGAAGCATGCTCACTTGGATGCGTGCAAGAAAGTACACTGTAAAAGGAGTAAATACACTGACACGGCTACCTCTCATTTGTGCACCCTAAAATACCAACTGACTGAGCCAGAATTCGATCCTGAAACTTTGGGAACAGCAGGTGAGAATGTTATTGCTGCGCTACACAGCCAGTTTAATGAATAAACAATTTCCCCCTAAATGTATCACAATTTAGGTAATAATCGAAATTCCATTTGTTCATCCCTTGAAAATCTACTTCCCCCAGCATCTACCATAGGCCCTATTACCGTATACAACCTGTTGGGGGAATGGTTCCTGTAGTGCGATTGGTCAGAGGGGATATGAGAACTCATCCACCTGTGCTGTTGAAAGTCTCGCGTCCATATTCAGACATGAACTATAATTCTTCCTCTCTAGGGGTGACACAAATTAATTTGAGGGTGAAGTACAGGGGTTGTACTGTAACAATAAGAGATATCAGTTCTGACTGCACCTAGCAAACATGTGTACAAAGTTTCCCTGATGCTTTGGAGATTAAAGCCCGCTGTGTTCTATAGTCAACTAAACTATAAATGAAAGACCAAGAAAATACGACGTGCAAGTTCTAGAAACGCATATGCGTGGTTTTGCTATATTTAAACAGGTGAAATATAATAATGAAATTAACATGGTTAACTTCTCGGAGAGGAGCACTAAACTCAATGCAGCCTATTATCTATCACGTAACCGCTACAACAAAAGGTGTATTTCAAAAAATGCTAAGATCTGTCAGTATAAAACCGTTATTAGACACAGTTATTATATGCAGTAGAGACCCTCTTGATGAACAAGAAATGCAACATGGATGATTCAGAGAAAGTCGAGAGACGTATTGTTCCCAGATGGCTCTTATCGACTTAAAGCAAACACCGAACTCAGTTGGAACCAGCCACCACTACAATGCGATGGAGACGACTGAAATTCTACGGGCACCTCTTCCAGATGGGGAACGATAGTCACCAAGAAGATCTTCAACTTGATTGGTGGCTACAAGACTCGCAGCTTGTGGCTTAATGAAGTGAAACAACATTTGAATAACGCTGGCATTTTATACTGTGATATTCCTGACCGTTCCAAATTTTGTGATAGTGTTAACTCTTGGTCCCCACCACCCAAAGTGATTAAGACCCGACCCCCCCTCACACAGCAGAGGAAGGCCAAGTTATTGGCTGGACTGAGGAGATATTGGAGAACAAAGAAAGCGTCGCTGAAGCACTAGTCATAAGCACTCCTTAGTGGGCTTAAATCAATAATACTACTACTACTACTACTAATAATAATAATAATAATAATATCGTATGGCCTCGGGTGCCTGGTGCAAGCTTTGTTAATTGACACCCAGAGGGTAGCTTGCATGTCGAATTTCGTCGTTCCTTTGAACGCTATGAAAGTCAAGCAGGTTAGATATCTAAACTCCTTGACACTACAGCGCTTTCAAGTAGAGAATGGAGGAACTTTGTGTTGGCGGAAAATCCCGAGGTTAATTTTGCCATTGAACACGGCCTACTGAATTCAAATGGGTTCTTTAACATGCCAACAACGTATGACATGAGTATCGTGATTTTTGTCGCCTTCAAAAATCACTTACCATGGCCAGGGGCGAACCTGCAATCTTGGGGTTGGTAGTCCGACACTATAACCACTCACCCACCGTGGCAAGCTACTAATAATAATAATGGATAACGTCAGTGGCGTAACTAGGATGTCCTTCTGGAGGGGGGTGAGCGAAGTCAAATCTGGCTCTGTGTTTGTTGTTTTCTCCTTTTTTCTTTTTCTTTGTGTTTTTTGTGTTTGTGTTTGTTTTCTGTTTTTGTTTTTGAATGTTGCTTTCTGTTTTGGTCATGTGTTTGCTTTTGCTTTTTGCTTTGTGCGGGAGCAAAGTAAGACAGTCAATGAAGGCAGACCTAAGAGACAAAATACAACCAAGCAAGATCTCGCAACGGAGACTCAGACTCAAATAAAATCTTCCATTTTAATGGGTTGTACTTAATTTGCAATAAAGAATTTGATTCTATTCGGCTTTGCCTTAATAATTTGGCCATCTCTGTATTTAATTAACCTCAATTTGAAACAAGTTATAATGTATAACTTCGCCCGGGAACAGTTATAAATACATTATGTGATAAGCGCTTTTTTTTACGTCTCGGCATGATGGGTTAAAATCACTGACTGGACTACTAGCAGGTACCCGCGATCAAGACAATGGGGACGATGCATTAATTGGTCTATTCATTACAGCAATCGCGGCTACAGATGGGTCAGTTCTAATTCTGAAAATTCTGATACATACAGTACAGTATATTGATATGAGCAGAGTGTTTAGAGTTGCCAAAGTCTGCAGGGTACGATGTTACATTATATGAACACATTTTAAAATTACGTTTTTGGTTTTGCCATCTTCTGCTGAGACATAACGATTTTGTTGTCCGGATACTCGCGAGCACGCCACATACAGTTGCCCATGGGAAACAAGTAGTTCCGTGAAGAACTATACAGCCTATTTTCATATATCCTACTTATGTTAACTGCCACAATCAACATACAAAATTTCAGTTTAATTGCTGTAACAGATTCGTAGATATTGAGAACCGTCTAAATATTTCAGATGTTCGCCAGGTTGGATTTTTATTTTTGTACTATTACATTAAGATTATTGTGTACGTGTGGTATTCAAACTTCAATCCCATGATTAGACAACAAGAAGTAAAAACGAGATTTTAAAATTACGCACAGCAGCCATCTTGTGATAATGCAAACCATTGAAATAAATTAGATGCCAGTGGATCAACATTTGTATAAGCATTTAACGTGCAACGTTTCACGGCACTCGGATAGTTAATTCGCGAGAAACGTCCATTTAAATATTTATACTTCGCGTCGCCGCCATGTTGGATTTGTGCTCACCAGGTTCCTGAAAGTCCTATAGGTGAACATATGTTCATAGTCTCTATGAACATAAAAAAATCAGTTTGGTTGCTGTAAAAGATTCATAGATATTGAGAACCGTCTAAATATTTCGGGAGCTCACCATTTAGGAGTGTTATGTGTATAGGCCATAGAGTTAAGTACCATTCAAGGACAATTATTGCCTAGGTTCATTATTCAAACTTTCACTTCGATCGCATGATTACGACACAAGAAATTAGAACTTAATTTTAAAATTTCGCACAGCCGCCATCTTGAGGTTATGTAAGCAATTGAATTAAATTAGATGGCAGTGCATTAAAATCTGCAAAATCAATTACTGTACCACATTTCACTGCGCTCAGAGAGTTAAATCACGAGAAAAGTCTATTAAAATATTTTAAATTCGCTTGGTCGCCATGTTCGTTTCGTACTTTACAGGTTTATGAAATATACGTAGGTATACCTGTATCAGTACCCTTTATCACCGTACAAAATTGCAGGCTGATATCTGTAATAGTTTCGGAGATATAGAATGTCAGTGAAATATTTCGCACAGCCGCCATTTTGAGGTTATGTAAACAATTGAACTAAATTAGACTCCAGTGCATTACAATGTGTATAAACATTTGCTGTACCAAGTTTCTTTACATTTAGATAGTTAAATCGCGAGAAAAGTCTATTTAAATGTCTCAACTTCGCTTGGCCGCCATGTTGGATTTGTAGTCACCAGGTTTTTGAAAGTCTCATAGGTGAACTTCTAGTAGTGCCCTTTATCACCGTACACAATTTCAGGGCAATATCGGTAATAGTTTAGGAGATATTGAATGCTAGTGAAATAATTCGCACAGCCGCCATGTTGGATTGGAGAGACGTAACAAAATTTGAAGGGCACGGTCGAGGTCGCCGGGAATAGTGCTATGAACATTCCGAGTTTCATTGAAATCGCTCCAGCCGTTTCGATTTTATTAGGGGGGGGGCACACACACGAATCACACACACACACACGCACACGCACACACACACACACACACACACGCACACACACACGGACAAAAGGTGATCTCATAAGCCTATTTTTTCAAAATTGAAAATAGGCTAAAAACGGTTTTGTCTAAATGTACACCTGCTGCTGTTAAGTGTGTGTCATTGCGCTTTGTTAATAGAAATTGCGAATATTGTTTGAAGAGGGAACTGCACTCTTGCACACTGGAATGGCAAATCTATCGGAATATGGGGAATTAAAAGTATTTCCCTTAAGCTATTCTGGGTGTAATTTTGCCACACTTTTGATGATTTGAACGTCAACTTGTCGCTATTAATAGACCTACAGTAAAATATATCTCACCTTGGCCGCTGATGTACTCGTACATTATGCAGTCTCTTCCAGTGTTACGTCCCAGGGATTGAAATTCTCCAACAATCCTTTTGCCTCACATGCCTCTCTAAATAATTAAAATTCCTGATTGTTGTTGTTGTTGTTGCTTGATTCTTCAGTTTTGACTGATTTGATGCAGCACTCCATGCCTCCCTCTCCTGAGCTAATCGTTTCATCTCTACACAGCAATCACACCCTACATCCGAGGCAATCTGCTCAACCCTGGTCTACGCCTACAGTTCTTGTCCACGACCCTCCCTTCCATAACTAAGCTTGCTATTCCTGCGTGTCTTATTTATGTGTCCTATCAACCTATAACTTCCCTTCATTAGCAGTCGCCAGAAACAACTCTCCTCTCCCACTCGTCTTAATACCTCTTCATTTGTTACCCTATCTACCCATCTGATCTTCATCATTCTCCTGTAACACCACATTTCAAACGCTTCAATTCTCCGCTTTTCTGCTGCACCATTAGTCCAAGTTTGACTTCCTTATAATGTCACGCTCCAGACAAAAGCTTTTAAAAATGACTTCCTAATACCTAAATGTATATTCGATGTCAACAGATTCCTTTTCTGTGTAAATGCTTTCTTTGCCTGATCCAACCTGCTTTTTATATCCTCTTTGCTTCGTCCATCACTGGATATTTTGCTTCCTAAGTAACAGAAGTATCCTACTTCCTGTAGCGTTTCACCAGCCAATTTGAGGTCCATAGAGGTTTCTGATTTATTTCGGCTGCATTCCAATAATTTTGTTTTACATTTATTGATTTTCATCATGAATCATTCCTCAAGACGGAGTCCATACCAATCAAAAACTCGTTCAAATCCTCTGGCGTATCGGCCAAGATGACGATGTCATCAGCAAATCTTAAAGATGAAAGTATTTCTCCTTGAATCTTCGCTCCCACTTTAAATTTTTCTCCAATTTCCTGATTATTGTGGTTTTAAAGATCTTTGAAATGCGTTGTCCTCGCACATGGTGTAGATGCATTGTCAAAGGATAACATTCCATGTTACGAACATGGGCCGCATAACCTGTACCGAAAGCCTATTCTGGACAGCAGTTCCTTGAACTCAGATTTGCCAACATGTTATTGTATCTTTCCATGGGGTATATCTCTGTACCTCAACATACAGAAGAGTGCTTTAAAAATCATGTCTTGTGTACATTTTGGAAAAGGTGGTGAGTGTGGTTTTTGCCAGAGTGGATACTCGCTCGTAGAAATTCTTTTCAGTAAAATAGACTGGTTCACAATTTTGTAAGTGCACATTGAGGTATGTGACGGCGGGATGCCTTAAGTGTTACGGAAACGGCAATAGCCGCCACAGAGCTTCGTTGCTACTGAAATAACGACCAGACTGATATTTGTACTTAACTATACGGGATTTGTAAGCCCAGTGTTTATGAAATTGAACGTAGGTATATCGCTAACTTTATTGAGTAGCCGCTACTGTAGTGTTTAAAATTTAAAAGTGGTATTAGAAGGCGCTATCTCTAATTTTTTACCCCTGGCACTACAGACCACGAAGGGCCTAGGCCTATCATGCGACCGCTTCCCAGCCATTTGGCCTGCAGATATTGTGGTGACGCGTGGTCAGTGCATCGTGTTCGCTCGGCCGCTTATCTTGTCTTCGTGACCGGGGTGCTGCCTCTCTATTAGACAGCTACTCAATTGTCCTCACGAAGCTGACTGCACTCCGTTGCATCCCTCACGCCAGCGTCTAAAATCTCTGATGGAGCCGTGAATCGAACCCGGGGCCTCCGGATGGGAGGCAGGCACGCTACCCTGTTCTTGTGTTTATATATCTCTTGAAAAAAATAATAAATGGATTGGCATTGCCTCCTACAGGGATATATAGAAAATCGGATGCCATACATTGAGGTTCAGTTGGCATGGAAACGGACTTGCCATTAGTTCATCAGTTTATCAGAGTGAAGATAGTTTTCTGCGAATATCTTTGAAACTGTTGGTTTTAGGGCCTTAAAATGTGGTTTACCGAGTATTGTTTCTCGCATCGAGGGGCGTAAAATGAGCTTTGTCCGGTCTTTATGCGACAACTTCGATATTTTGTCCCGGCTGAGTATTTTTGGTGACTTTTCAGTTATGTTGTCCGTTCGACGGGAACAATGATTTATTTCCGGATGAAAGGCAGCCTATATGTTATCCCAGGATATAAGCTGTCACCATTTCAAATTTCATCCAAATCCGTCCAGCCGTTTTAGTGTCAAGAGGTAACAAACTAACACACACACACACTCACAGACACACAGATTTTCACAATTATAATATACTAGCAGAAGTACCCGTTCTTCGAAAGGTGTTCGTTGTTAACACGAGACATTATCAATTGAGCTACTGTTGCAATGGTTAACGGTTTGTCATTCCTTCAAGTTTATCAGAACGAAGTTAGTTTTCTGGGAATATCACACACACTGTTAATTTAAGGCCCTTAAAATGTAGTTTTCGGAGACCCTTTATAGATTCCCGAATTTTGTCTCTCACATTGAGAAGCGCAACATATGCTTCGGTCGTCCTTCTAGGATAATTTTTATATTTCGCCTATTTTAGCATGTATTGAGAAGTTTTTCTCTATATCCACCCTTCTACTGTATGAAAAGTACGGTGAAGAGTTTTATAAATGATTGGTGTATTGACTCTCATGGTTACCATACCTAATTTTACGATGCACCAAGCATCCGAACACGAGTTATAGGCGTAGGCTACATAAAGATACACAGAAAGACAGACAGACAATCCTATTGTCTACAACATATTACCCAGATATCCAAATATGGGTATATCTACCACACAGTATCAAACAAAATCATCCTTACGATGAACCCGTTTGTCGACAAAAAGAAAAAGTTAAAATGTGCTCTCAGACTAAATTCACCTAACGTGTACTTCCTGACGTGAAATAGAATAATAGCCTTGTAGACGAAACGCAATACACGTCACATAAAAACTGACTCTCTACGTTGTGCTAGGTGCCCATACACAGGAAGACCCCTTTCATAAATTATAAAGGCTTGTGGTGCATGAAAATTCAGGTTCTTTAGCCTCAAATTGCCCAAATTCCTAAAAGCCGAAAAAACATGCTGGTTCATTTCAAGAATTTTTGAAAATAATGTTGCTGTTTGGAGATATAATAGACCTTCTGTACTATATGTCGAAAGTGAAAATTGCATGAAAAAATTCTAGTTTACCCCTTGACCCCCTTAATGCATTGATGAATTTATTGTACAGTCTACGTTAGTTCCGTGATAACCTTATAGCCATTTGCAAACTTTCACAGAAACGTAATAAATGGAGTGACATTGCTTCTTACAGAAATAGAAGGAAAGTTGTAAGACACCCCTTAAGATAATGTTCTCATGGTTACCAATTTGCATTCCTTCATTAGTTTGTTAAATTAAATTAAATTAGTTTTCTGGGAATATTTCAGATACTGTTGGATTTAGAGCCTTATAATATAGTTTTCGAGGACCCTTTAGGGCCCCCGAGTTTTGTTTCTGGCACCGAGGGGATTTGTCTCGTCGTTGTACGCCATAATATAATACTAATAATAATATAATATAGGGAGAAATTATAACACTTTTTTTTCAATTATTAATGCAGCCAATGGCCATGTACTTTTCTTTTCAGGACGGGTCAGGGCAGGGATATTATCCGAGAAAGAAGCATTCAATCACGCATGAGCAAAATGGAAATGGCTTACCATTTAACTAAGCACATCTACAGGTATAAGAAAAGGTCAATATCCTTCAAAGCAAAACTAAAACATTACTGCAGTGTCACCCGTCCGGAGGTCTTGCATGCTTCTGAATGCCTCACGATGAACAAAAAGGCTTGGTCGAGAAACTGGAGGTCAAAGAAAGAAAAATTTTGAGAAAGATATTGGGTTCCATCAAAGACAATGGGGAATACAGAAGACGGCATAACCATGAACTATATACTCATGTGGAGAAGATAAGTGACGTCATCCGGAAGAGAAGGATACAACTTTTTGGGCATGTGAAACGAATGAGCCCAGCGAGACTGACCAACCGCAACATAACTTACTTTCAGGAGAGGAAAACAAAATGGGCCTGGTTCATTGAACTGGATAAAGATCTGAAAGAAGTGGAGATTGCACCAAATGACATTCAGGAGCGCGCCCCACTCAAAAGGAAACTTCAAGCTTGCAAAGGTTTCCAAGAAAAACCGAAGCTGAAAACGGGAAAGATTTGGACCCAGGAACGGAAGGAAGTCCACCGAGAACGAAAGCGGGCGTACTGGGCAAACATCAAAGCCAGTAGGAGACAGTTGGAATGACGCGGTCCATAGATGGCCTATACGAAATGAATGAATGAATAATATGGGGATATGAATATAATAGACCTGCCGTACCACACCCGCAGGTGTAAATCGCGTGAAAAAATTCTAGAGTACCCCTTGATCCCCTTAAGCGCATTATACGTATTGATGAATTTTACGGCTTAATTTGGTTCCGTGATAACCTTCTAGCCGTTTGCAAACTTTCACACTAATGTAATGAATGGAATTGCATTGCGTCTTACAGCAATAGATGGGCCTCTGAGAATCTGTTGCCATGGTTACTGGCTTGCATTCGTTCATTAGTTTA
Source organism: Meconema thalassinum (assembly GCA_946902985.2). Taxonomy (NCBI): domain Eukaryota; kingdom Metazoa; phylum Arthropoda; class Insecta; order Orthoptera; family Tettigoniidae; genus Meconema; species Meconema thalassinum. The sequence continues at coordinate 173,701,339 of OX336394.1, read as the reverse complement.
TTAAATGAAATTAGTTTTCTGGGAATATCTCAAAAACGGTTGGTCTCAGGGCCTTAAAATATGGTTTTCGGGTACCCGAGTTTTGTCTCCCACATTGAAGGGCTGAAAATGAGCTTTGTCTCGTCCTTCTACGCCTATTTCAACATGTATTTTAAGGGGGTACGCCCCCTTTTATGAGGGGTACGGAGAAGAGTTATATAAATCATAAGTATCGTGCCTCTGATGGATATCTGTACCAAATTTTACGTTGATACACCCAGCCGTTCTTGAGTTATAAAGGAACAAAGTTGTCCACAGACGAACAAACAAACAGACAGACAGACAGGCAAAAAAAACATTCGCGCTCATCCATCATAAAACAGTCTGAAACGCGTAAACAACTCAAATTTACGTAGAAATTCAGAGAAAAACAGACAAACTTTCATTTTTATATTTAGAGAGATATACTGCACCGCTCGGTGGTGATCGTGTTTTATTGCACAAATTTAGGTTTCACTCGCTAACCGTTGGAGATATACGAAAAGTGATAAGGATCTTTCGGTTAGAAAATTAAATGTTAAAGCTCATGTATGCCATCAAAAGTTTGCTATTTCCTACCGTTCTCTTTTTATTTAATATGGAAATATGAAATTTTGAAACCAAAGAGTGTATTGACGTCACTAAAATGGTCGCCATTTTTTAATAATGCAACATTTCGAAATCAAAAGTATCCTATATGTAAACATGGTAAATCAGCTACATCCATGCAAAATTTCATTTAAATCGGACCAGTGGTTCTTGCGTTATTGAGTAACACACAGACAGACAGACAGACAGACAGAAAGACACACACCATCTCATTTTTATATATTAGTATGATATAGGGATTATCATGGAGATGCATGTGCAACGAATTCTTGTTAGACGTATTTTAAGAATGGCGAGGTGCATGAAACACAAATCCCCCTTCCGTCCAATCTTAACTTGACTGTGTATTTTGCGGAACGAAAAGTTCACAGGCGAAATGAAGAAAAGCCGAGTTGCACTTCTAGGGAAACTCCAAACACAAGCACTCTTCTCTGAAATGTTAAGTCAACACGACTCGACAGTTTGCTGCTGGCTGTATCTGGGGTAATAGCCTCGCCAGCTAGCTAGGCTGTAACTGGGGTCATAGGCTTGCCCCTAGCTAGCACATAAACTGTCGCCTCAGTAATTGAATGGAGATTGTTGGAAGAAATGAAATCGTAAAAGAACTTATAGTGGGCGATGTATTGAAGATAGAGATAAGCTTTGGCGGACTCTTTTGTAGAACTCTTCATGCTGAACAATTCTTACACTCATAATATATAGATATTTTCAACGGTTTGCCCAGCTTAAAAAGTGCACTGACGCCAGGTTCTTTTTTCGACTTTTTCACTGAAATCGTTACTGCTTGGCTCCTTTGTTCATAAATAAATTACTTTCTACAGAAACCTTCCTCGAGATATCCTTTACAGAATGGTGAAAACCGCATCAAAATCCATCCAGTGGTTCTCGAGATTACCCGTTACATCCAAGAATCGGGGACTTTGTTTTATACAAGTAGAGCTAATACTCCCAATGTCCTTGAACATCGTCGTTGTCACAGCTTTCCCCATGCTAACTGAATGGAGAAGCGTGTAGCGATAACTGTCTATCAAGTTTGTTTCGAAATCACGTTAAGAATTAGCATAGCTTGTTCTGACATTAGAAGTGAGATACAACAGACATCACTTCTTGGTCAATGAGAATAGTGTCAGTCTGATAGGTAGGGCCCTGCGGGGATAAACAAAACCTTATCCGCATCTGCCTCACATCCGCAAGACTGTTATCCGCATCCGCACGACTGTTATCCGCATCCGCCCCACATCCGCACGACTGTTATCCGCATCCGCCCCGCATCCGCACGACTGTTAGCCGCATCCGCCCCACATCCGCACGACTGTTATCCGCATCCGTCCCACATCCGCAAGACTGTTATCCGCATCCGCCCCACATCCGGACGACTGTTATCCGCATCCGCCCCACATCCGCAAGACTGTTATCCGCATCCGCCCCGCATCCGCAAGACTGTTATCCGCATCCGTCCCACATCCGCAAGACTGTTATCCGCATCCGTCCCACATCCGCAAGACTGTTATCCGCATCCGCCCCGCATCCGCAAGACTGTTATCCGCATCCGCCCCGCATCCGCAAGACTGTTATCCGCATCCGTCCCACATCCGCAAGACTGTTATCCGCATCCGCCCCACATCCGCAAGACTGTTATCCGCGTCCGTCCCACATCCGCAAGACTGTTATCCGCGTCCGCCCCACATCCGCAAGACTGTTATCCGCGTCCGCCCCACATCCGCAAGACTGTTATCCGCATCCGCCCCGCATCCGCAAGACTGTTATCCGCATCCGCCCCACATCCGCAAGACTGTTATCCGCATCCGTCCCACATCCGCAAGACTGTTATCCGCATCCGTCCCACATCCGCAAGACTGTTATCCGCGTCCGCCCCACATCCGCAAGACTGTTATCCGCATCCGTCCCACATCCGCAAGACTGTTATCCGCATCCGTCCCACATCCGCAAGACTGTTATCCGCATCCGCCCCGCATCCGCAAGACTGTTATCCGCATCCGCCCCACATCCGCAAGACTGTTATCCGCATCCGCCCCACATCCGCAAGACTGTTATCCGCGTCCGTCCCACATCCGCAAGACTGTTATCCGCGTCCGCCCCACATCCGCAAGACTGTTATCCGCATCCGTCCCACATCCGCAAGACTGTTATCCGCATCCGCCCCACATCCGCAAGACTGTTATCCGCGTCCGCCCCACATCCGCAAGACTGTTATCCGCATCCGTCCCACATCCGCAAGACTGTTATCCGCATCCGTCCCACATCCGCAAGACTGTTATCCGCGTCCGTCCCACATCCGCAAGACTGTTATCCGCGTCCGCCCCACATCCGCAAGACTGTTATCCGCATCCGTCCCACATCCGCAAGACTGTTATCCGCATCCGCCCCACATCCGCAAGACTGTTATCCGCGTCCGCCCCACATCCGCAAGACTGTTATCCGCATCCGTCCCACATCCGCAAGACTGTTATCCGCGTCCGCCCCACATCCGCAAGACTGTTATCCGCATCCGTCCCACATCCGCAAGACTGTTATCCGCATCCGTCCCACATCCGCAAGACTGTTATCCGCATCCGCCCCGCATCCGCAAGACTGTTATCCGCATCCGCCCCACATCCGCAAGACTGTTATCCGCATCCGCCCCACATCCGCACGACTGTTATCCGCATCCGCCCCACATCCGCAAGACTGTTATCCGCATCCGCCCCGCATCCGCAAGACTGTTATCCGCATCCGCCCCACATCCGCACGACTGTTATCCGCATCCGCCCCGCATCCGCAAGACTGTTATCCGCATCCGCCCCACATCCGCAAGACGCTTATCCGCATCCGCCCCACATCCGCACGACTGTTATCCGCATCCGCCCCACATCCGCAAGACTGTTATCCGCATCCGCCCCGCATCCGCAAGACTGTTATCCGCATCCGCCCCACATCCGCAAGACTGTTATCCGCATCCGCCCCACATCCGCAAGACTGTTATCCGCATCCGCCCCACATCCGCACGACTGTTATCCTCGTTTGTTTTCCGAATCTACTGGCTTTACTATAATATTTTTAATGAGATAAAGACAGGGGCGTATATAAGGGGGGTACTGAGGGGGCTCCAGCTCCCCTCGAAAAAAGCCAATAAAAATTAAGAAAGTGTTGCTTTGGTAAGAGCATAAAATAATTGTAAATTTGTTTTTGCCCTAATCTTAACTTATTGGCTAATTTATAAATAATATTAAGATTGAAATTACAGTAGACTAACTCGTGGTGTAGTGGCTAGCATTCTTGCCTGCCGCCTTGGAGGTCCAAATTCGATTCCCGGCTCTCCCAAGAAATTTTAATCCTAGTCTGAGGGCTGGAACGGGGTACACTCAGTCTTGTGAGGCAAAACTGTAAATTCCACAGTACGGTACTTTTGAGAAATAAATTATCAACTTAAAAAATAAATAAAAACTGTTTATCTTTCTGTTTAATAAATTGACAAATATTTAGATATTTACCATTCATACTCCATACTATAGACCATAATAGAAAATTCATTAAGTATAAAATTATATTTGTGTGTTGTGTTGTATTTTACAACATTTTTGTATTGGCAGTAATAATTGTAGTCTTTATAAACTTTGAATCTTACCTAAAAAATTACACAAAGTTATATGCTCTAAGATATTGGTTGATATTTCTGGGTATTTTGCGGTGACAATCCCCAGAGAATACTCACAATTTTTCAGGATAGTCAGCACCCTCCCCCGAAAGAAAATTATATATACTGTACCCTTGCGTACAATAAATACGTAATCATAGTCCGCTAGCTCAATAGGACTTCGGGGCATGGTGCATTCTCCCACTCTATGATTCACATTTTGGATCAAAGCATAGGATAACACTCAAGTGAATATCAAATTAAAAATATACAAATTATTTAATGTTAATCAGTTAGTTAGTTAGTTAGTTAGTTAGTTATTGTTGTTTTAAGGGGCGGAACTACGAGGTCATCTGCCCCTTAATGTTAATCAAAATTAGGCACTACAACACATACATTTACAATGAAATGTTCACACTTGCCCTTAAATGGACAAGGAATCATTAATACTAAACCAAAAAAATCAATAATTAAAGTTCCAAACGAACCTGACAAAATGAACATAATCTCACTTCCATAAAGCAGGTTCCTTAAACTGCACATATGAGCTACTCATGGCTCTAAGTTAACATTTACACAGTTATTCATCTTCAAAATAAAACACTCTTTACTCCCTTATTGGAGTTTTTACTTCACTTGGGCTAATTTGTTTATAACAATTACATATCATTAGGTCCACTTGAGTTTAAAATCATCATCCCTCTCCATACAATTCTACTAATTTGGTGTTGCCGGGAAGAACTCGTGCACCCCTTGAGTTTAGGAAATTACTGAATAATTCAAATCAAGAAAGACTCCCCAGACTATCTTAATATTTCCATTTACTGGGGAGCAATATTTATGTTGTTATCATCAATAAGGGATTTTTACAGTAATCTTATAATCATTATTTTAGCTTATAGGCCTATGGCTTCTGAACGATTCTCAGCAAGAAATAATAATAATTAGATCTCGGCTCTGATGACCGGACTATCTCAAACATTTATAACTTCCACACCGCATAGAAGTGTGCCGTCCCGGGCCTACCACAAAGCAATTAGTGGCAACCTTCAGTACTTGTCAACGTGCTTCACGCTTATTTACGAGCGAGGTTCGTGTGGCCTCCCCAGCTCTCAGACGGGCTGTTCTTTTACTTCCAGACAACCGGCTACTACAAGCTTCATTTCTTTAAACTCGAAAAAATACACACACTAGTTCATTCATCATTACATTACGCAGCCATATTTATCCGCTTATATTGGCTCAGGTGAAATTATTGATTGCGAAGTATCTTCATTGGTGGGTATAACATTCATATATCAATAAGAACGGGGCTTTCGACGTAGATGAACTGGAGTTCATAAGATAAGTCCAGCTCCTAGGCTATATTCCATTTTGGGAGGTCTTACCGACATTGATACAGGAGTGGGATCATTTAACACCAAACCTCCTAAATTAGCGACTTCTGGGCGGCCACAATGCACTGTCCCTGCGCTTAACACAAAATATACAGCACCCGTATTCAAATTTGCCTCAATGCAAACACATTTACTTCAAAATAATCGTGGCCAACTACACCTGGCAATCAATTAAAACCTGGCACGAAATCACCGCAATCATTAGCGTGAAAAATCAAATAAGCTACCCTATAGCTTGTTACAATAGTATTTGTGTTATATTTTCTAGCAAGATAGTTATTACTATAACTTCTTTTAATCTCCGTCTTATTACATTACTTGCACTGATAATTTGCCTGACATTAATTATTAATTCATCTTTGACATTACTGTCATTAGAACATTTATTGTTCAACAATCATTTATTATTATTCATGGAACCTTAACAGCTTACAACTTTCATTACTATTATTGTTAATTCAACAATTACTTTATTACTGATGGTTTTAGGTTTTATTCCTTGCTTTAAAAAGTATGTTACTTTACATTACATCACCACAGGACGTGATTTCAAAAGAATACTACTCCACTGAGTATTTATACATTTAACACTATTATTAATTAGTTAATTCATGATCAAATTATCGTTCAGAAAAACCATATGCTTCATTTTATACATTTCATTTCATTATCCCTGTTTATATGAGAATACTTTCTCATGTCTTTATTCTCACGAACTCTTCCCTCCAAAAGAACCATAATCAAATTCTTCTACTCACATGATTTCCCGAGCTGGTGGCTCCAGGCTCCCAATGAATTAGCCTTATAGCCCACATCTTTGGGGTTTAAGCCATCATTTCACAATTCACAACACTCGTGGTATACACTGATTCTTTCACAATATTTAACATTTTTAATACACTGATATTCTCTACTTGAGATAAAAAATCATCTTTATATTTAACACTTTATAACACTAAACATTTATAAAACACTTGAAAAATTATTGTTAACACTTGACAAATATGTATATATAAAATTTCATTTTAGGCATGCAACTATGCCTTTTTCACACAATGTGGTTACACTTCCTATTCCACACGTTTTCACACTTTCCTTCTTTTTCCTCCTCCTAAGGGACAGATACTAGTTTCCTTCCCTAGATTGGACTCCTAGCTGGGTTGATTGAAAGTCTCTTGACTGGTACGGATAATTTTATCCTACTCCGTCTCCCTTTAGTAATCGGCACTTTGTCAGTCTATTGCACGATACTACACTCGCTCATTCAATTTGCAAGTTAATGTCTTGCAGAAAGTCTCTGCTTGCTTCTGTCCTAGAGTCGCCGTTTATACTTTTACTATGCGCTCTAACAATGTTTTTGCTTTCTTCCACGTTTGGACCTTATTTGTGAATACTATCGTATTCTAATCGTGGAACGATTTATGAAGTTTTCACTTTTCCCCTAAGCAGTTACTGCCCTGCTTTAGATTCCCCTGATCTAACGTTACTTGTGCACTAATCTCCTAAGCACAGGAAGATTAGGCAATTTTACTACGGTTTGACCCTGATACGGTTCTTTAACGCACTGGATAATTTTTAGAGTTTCACTACTCTCTTAAAGTCTCGTTCACTGTCGAGATGTTTCGGTATTGTCTTCGATAACTGATTCTAATTAAGGCTTTACAACGCCTCCGTCGGCTGAAGATATTTCTGGGCCAAAGTGCAACACTTTGCCAAAGTCCAAAGACTAAGTATAACTGTTCGTAGCACGACGATAATTTCCTTCTAACGAGGATTATGAATACTGGATACACGGTGAAGCAGTATGACCACTCACGGTCGGATTAAGACTGCATGATTACCCTAAGGCTGGCTGCTTATTTATTCAAATCCTCTACAAATAAATTAGTTTCGCTTCTTCTCAAAACTACTTTCTAAAATAAACGTCGTACATTTTTGAAAAGATTACCTCCTTGTTCACTACGATCTAAACGTCTCAATGATACTGAAATTTCCGAAAACCGATCGTGGGAACATTCATAAAAAATTAAAATGTGCTCCTGCCATATGTGGTTGTACATACTTTTTTCCCTCATTCTAGGCTACTGGCTATGTGAATCCCCAATGACCCTTAAATGAAACAACAACTTGTACGGAGGGGGAATTTCTATGATAACCTGTGTTATTGTGGTGCGTGTAGTAGTGCGTGTATTTGTAGTGCAGGTAAGGGTTGGGAAGGAGGCAGATATGGCCTTAAGTTAGAAACCATCCCAGCATTTGCATGAAGTAAAAGTGGGGAAACCACGGAAAACTGGATGACTGTGATGGGAACCGAACTCACCTCTTCTCAGTTTTGCCTCACGAGGCTGAGTGTACCCCGTTGCAGCCCTCAGACCAGTAGAGCTAGGAATCAAACCCGGACCTCCAGGAAGACAGCCAAGAATGTAACCGCTACACTACGGTGTGTTCCATCTAAGGCTCGATTTACCTCTTCCTGAAAAGTGAAAGTCAACAGAAACCTGCGTGGAGATGTGGAGGACCAGGGGAGAGCATGACAAGGCACATTTCACAGAAATTTCGGCAGAGTCTACAGACCGGTACAAATAATGATTGTGTGTGTTTGAGACCTCAGTCTTTTGACTGGATTGATGCAGCGCTCCATGCCTCCCTGCCCTGAGCTAATCATTTCGTCTCTACATAGCTACCACACCCTACATCCAAGGCAATCTGTTTAACATATTCTAACCTTGGTCTACCCCTACAGTTCTTGTCCTCGACCCTTCCGTCCATCACAAAGCTTGCTATTCCTGGGTGGCTTAGTATGCGCCCTGCAAACCTATCTCTTCTCTTCATTAGCAGTCGCCAGAAACATCTCTCCTCTCCCACTCGCCTTAATATCTCTTCGTTTATAACCCTATCTACCCATCTGATCTTCATCATTCTCCTGTAACACCACATTTCAAACGCTTCAATTCTCCTCTTTTCTGCTGCACCAATAGTCCAAGCTTCACTTCCATAGAGTGCCACGCTCCAGACAAAGGCTTTCAAAAATGACTTCCTTCTATATTCGATAAAATGATTATGAAGCAATATTTATTTGATAATCAAGTTGAATTTCCGCCATTAGATCGTGTGTTGTACAATGAGAAAAAGTCATGTAGGCTACAGTAGATGGATGTTAGAAAATTTAAATGTATGACGCAAATTGACGTCGAACCTGCGACCTTCGTAGAAGATCGCCCGGCAAGCCGAAGACCACGTGGTTGGAGTAACAACGTGACAGAAAGTCTCAACACGCCGTTGAAGACATATCTATTCCCCCCGTACCTGCACAATCAGACCAAGGAACGAACATTCGAGTATCTACTTAGCTTTCAATACCAGAAATGTCGAATAGAACTTAATGAAATAACCAATTTAAAGCTGTCTGCTATCATAAGCAAGTCTGTTTGTATTGATGGGAATGAGATAAATGCATATACAGTGAAACCTCTCTTAACGGACACTCCTCTAAGGCGGACACCTCTTCAAAACGGACGATGTTCTAGGCCGAGACCAAACCCCTATTAATTATAATAGTAATGAATCTCTCTAATGCGGACACTCTCTGTTACGGACACGGACACCCCGGCCGCATTCAAAAAAATCAACCAACCTCTCTTAGCGGACACTTGTTTTGAAAAGAAATCGCATCTCTGTAGGTCTAGTAGTCTTGTATGAGCACACTGTTGTGTTAATGTACTTTCGACACATCCTGTGCTTCCCCTATCTTCTGCAACGCTCCAAAAATAACCCTTAGGCCTAACGGTATCGCTTTCATTGTTCTCTTGAACTTGAAATGGTCAGGATAAGGGAATTCATACTTTCACTATCTGGTCATTTTTACCGTGAAACTTCTTAAATCTATTGTAGGACCTGTGCGTTATAGTAGCAAGTGAGTGCATTTGAAGTGGCTCCTCGTAAAAGTTTAACTTTAAAAGAGAAAGTAGACATCGTAGATTATCACAAACGTGAGAAATGTGGTGTACGGAGATCATGTGAAGTGTTTAAGATTGGAAAGACAAAGGCAGCAGAAATTGTGAAAAAAACAACAAGAAGAGATAATTAAGGTATGGCATCTTAATGTTAATGAGCTGCAAATTAGACGGTTTCAAAGTGGTAATGGTGCTGTTATTGATGTCAGTGATAGGGTGGTTCAGAAAAATAAGAAGTCAGGACGTCCCTTTGTCCAGACCAATGATACAAGCCAAAGCATTCGATTTCGTGGCAGAATTAGGTATCGGAGATTTCAAAGCCTCGAACGGCTGGCTCGAGAATTTCAGAAAGCGCCACGATATAAAATTTAGAGCAATTTGCGGAGAATCCTCCACTGTTCATATGGATATTGTTTTAAGCTGGGAAGAAAAATTGCCTTCCATCACTGACGGCTATTCGCCGGAATACATTTTAAATGCGGACGAAACTGGATTGTTTTACCGCGCGTAACCCTACGTTTTCATGTAAGTACACCTACTGTACAAGTACATGTGCCCAATAGCAATCATTTTCTCTAACCCTCTGCATGGTGGACTCCCCTCTTTAGCGGACAGTATTTACAGTCCCAAGGGTGTCCGTGTTTGAGAGGTTTCACTGTATAACGGCAATGTGTAGTACTTCTACTTCAGCGGCGTCCAACCTTGGCACGCTCGACGTGCTAGCTTTGCTGCGCCACACATCTGCAGGCTATCTACATTCCCCCCTAGGCTAGGCTGCCTGCCCTGACTGATGGCGCTGTGACATATCTTCGCCGCGTCTGACCAAGTCAGGTTGGGATCGCTAGCGCACTGGACGTAATGTAAACAAACAAACTGTTCGCCCAATGTGTTGGTTGTTCGACACATCTACATTGTGTTTCGCTCGTTCCTCCGCGTACTGGTACTAGAAGATTATGTGCTTAGCATTAAAAATTCAGAAATACTTTATAACGGAACTCAATTAAAGCATTGCAATTTCGGTCACATTTTTCTTCTTCAATTTCTGATTCAATGTGTTTTCATATTTATAATATACTGACGTTCAACCGATCAACCACAACCCAGTGAAGGCGGTACGAGAGGGAGTGAGACGGGAAAGTGAGCGAGAGGGACAAACATACAGTCTTCCTCCACCATCGCTGCAAGATCTTCCGCGCATGAAGGACGCCGGCGTGCAGGCTGCGTGCTGTATGGTTACCTCTGTTCTACAGAAATGTTACTGAAGTTTCTTCGACAGAGATGTTGTTTGATATAGCGAGCGGTCTGTTATTCCATGAAGAGAGCCATGGTCTAGACGCTAACACTACTCACCATGGCACGAACATTATTACAACGCCTTTGTATAATATATATAATTATATTGTTCTCTCAGGTATGTAATTTTTGCCACATTGGAAATGTCATTAGAAACAAGTATGCACGTTAAATGTATTTAAGCATTGAATTTATTAGCATGCGTAGAACCAGGTTGGCAACACTACCATTTATATGGGATGCTTAAACTTAAATTGAAATATTATGATCTATGTATGTGCCAAGTTTGAAATAAATTCATTTATTAGTTGGGAAGTTACATGTGATAAAACATTAAACCCATCAGCACGCGTAGAATCGTGCTGTCAGCACTGCCGTATATCGGTTACCGAAAATTAATCTACATTTGCAGGTACTATATGTATGCAAAGTTTAGAACTGTTGGCTTGCATATTTTCTGATATATAGGGATTTGGATCAAAATTTATAGAATGCATTTTTTTACAGTTGTCAACCCTGTTGACACTCAAGAAAGCACATATTCATATCTGCTTCAGTGCGCAAATCACATATCAAATTTGGTTGAAATCTAATTGATAGCATGGATGCTACATGCATTTAAAATTGGACCTATCAGCAAGTTTAGAATCATTTTGGCAATACTGACATGTATGAGCTCCGGAAAATTAATCTGAAATGGTATCATCTATGTGTGTGTCAATTTTGGAGCAGTTCCCATGCATACCTTCCGAGATATCCAACATAGAGCTCAAAATGCAATTTCAAGTTTTCAGCAGTTGGTAGCACTGACGTCATTTTAAAATATGGCCGAGATATATTCAGGTATAGAGATCTTAACTCATACCAAATTTGGTCCCGATAGCTGCAGCCAGTTAGGAGTTGATATGGGGGGGGACACACACAGGCAGACGGACAGACAGACACACATTTGTCCTGATCGATCTCAAAAGTCTACTTTTTCCTCATTTTTGCAAAATGAGAAAAGTAGGCTAATAGGACCAAGTCTTTCGTTCCCTTCTGTTTATCGAAACAACACGCCCTCCCTAAATGCTCATCTTCATGTACGCGGAACCGCGGGCGGAAGGCAGGAAACGCCAGTCTTCGATCCTGCAACCTTGGGACAGCAGGTGAGAACGTTACCGCTGAGCCACGCAGCCAGCCTGAAAGAAGGGCAGACCGACAGAAATTTAACTTTAAATAGAAAGATACTGCACTAGTTAACAAATTGTTTCATCGTCATCATCGATTTTGGCCAACTAAGGACCACGTAAATAACTCTTCATGATTTCAGTTGTCTTTGCCGCCAGTATTCTCTCATTCGCTTGCTCACAGCTTCCTTCTTTTCAACTGTCCAATGTTGTTTCTTCTTGGTCCCTGTTTCTGGCTCTAGGAACTCCTCAAATGTGTGTGTCTTATTTCTGAAAGTGGTTCTGTTGCGGATGTCTTGATCAATGATGTTTATTTCTTGTAGATCCTTCTTTGTGTTAGCAAACCATTTTTCATAAGATTTGCCTTTTCTATTGTTTCAATTATAAATTTTATTCTTTTTGTTCAAATTTCTCATTATTTATGTCTAACATTGCATTTTTTCTCTTATTTTCAGGTATGTACCCCAGAGGTGTGAGTTAGTTGTACGATGACTGTAGTGGTGAGTAAATTTTCAGATAAGTCATGCGTGTTTTATCGACCTAGATGAAACACAGCCTGCAGATCTGGGATGTATACACCTGTTGTTGCATGCTCTCGTGGCTCCGTTTACTTAGGTGTAGTCAGTCGTCTTCTGTGATCTCAGGGTGCGTATGCAGACTTCGGGTTTAAAGGTCCAACTCTGTCTTGAAATTTAATTCTGATCTGCGAGTTAGAATGGAGTACACTCAGTCACAAGAGGCAAAGCAGAGAAGAGGTGGGTTTGATTCCAACCTCAGCCATTCTGGAAGTTATTTTCCGTGGTTTCCCACTTTTACTCCAGTCAAATGTCGGGATGGTACATAACTTAAGGTACGTCCGCTTGCTAGTGAATTATTACCTCAATGCAAATACACCCACTACTACAGACATCACACTGACACATGTTATCACACCATGATGTCGCATTGCTCTAAAGGAATCAGAAAATATATAATAACCTGTTTATAAATTAGATTCGCCCTTTTCTCGTTCAGTCTCCCATAGTGGGGATGCTCGTAAATATCTCGTAAATGGTTGATTCTAGAGCCTTAAAACATGTTTTTAGAGGCGAATATTGTTTCTGACATCACGGGGCTCAAAATTAGCTTTGTTTTTGTCTTCTTAAGACAACTTTCACATTTCGCCTATTTTAGCATGTATTTTGAGGGCCGTTTCCTCCATAGGCCCCCTTTTATGAGATGTATGGTAAATGATTGGTGTATTGCCTGTAATGGATACTCTTACCAAATTTTACGTAGATCCACCCCGCCGTTCCATACAGTAGTTAAAACAGACAGTTAGACAGACAAAAATATTTTGCACGCAATCGTCATAAAACAGTCTGAAACGTGTAAATAACGTGAATTTTACTATTCCTGTTATTATTCCCGTTTACAACGGGGTCGGAGATGAGATGCGATGAAAGTCTATGTGGCGGATGGTTTTTACGGGCGGATACCCTTCCTGACGCCAACCTCATGAGAGATTGAAACTGGGCAAGGAAGTGGCCGTGGCCTGTCAGAAGGTGCCGTCACAGTATTTGCCTGGATTTGAAAATGGGAATCCACGGAAATCCATTTCAAGGATGGCTGACGGTGGTGCTCGAATCCATGTCTACCGAGTTCGCAGAGAGCTTGGCCCCATGGCATAACGCTGCGCGTTAGCGAGCGCAGCTACCACTGTCGGTTCTCTGCTTTAATTATTTAAAACCTGTAAATGACCACGGAGTACAATATTGCACTGCGCGTAAACACGCGTCAGCAGAGGCTCACATAACGAAATACAGTTAGTATACTCACAATTGAAATATTGTATGAAATATTTGTTCCAGTTTATTCTTGAAATAGTCCCTACAAATGCAACTCGCAGTTTTGTAATCCTCTGGATAAGTAGTCTACTTTCAATTACCTGTGAGAATACTGTGAAATATGAAAATCCACAACCTGTTTCCAGTCGTTCAACCGGGTCAGGGAATCTAATGAATGAAGGCCCCCATCTAGCGGCGATGATATGAACTGTACCGGCTTCCGAAGCCTGTCGCACTCCACAGGGGCAATGATTATATCAATGACAGATGAAATGAAATGATAGTGGAGAGTGTTGCTGGAATGAATATTTGACAGGGAAAACCGGAGTACCCGGAGAAAAACCTGTCTGCCTCCGTTTTATCCAGCACTTATCTTACATGGAGTGACCGGGATTTGAACCACGGCCCCAGCGGTTGAGTGGCCGGCGTGTTGCCACCTAAGCCACGGAGGCTTGATACCTGTGAGAATAATGTAATTAAAAGAAATCAAATAACATTATTTGGAAAGGCAGGCTGCTTCAGTAATACGCTGCCAAAGTGACGCGCCTAGCAACCGCATGGGCGCAGCCACATTGGACCCAAACAACTGGTTGCTAGGTTTTTTAGCCTACTTTTCACATTTTTCAAAAATGAGGAAAAAGTAGACTTATGAGATCGATCCGGGAAAATGTCTGTCTGTCTGTCTGTCTGCCTGTCCTAAACGGCTGCAGCAATCGAAACCAAATTTAGTATGAGTAAAGATGTATACCGGAATATCTCACGTCCATATTTGAAAATGATGTCAGTGCTACCAACTGCTGAAAAAACGCACTAGAAATTTGAGCCCCATGTTGGATATCTTGGAAGGTATGCATGGGAGCTATTTCAAAATTGGCACACATGTAGATAATACTATTTCAGTTTAATATCCAGGAGGCCATACATGACAGTGTTGCCAAAATAATTTTAAGCCTTCTGATAGGTCCATTTTTAAATGCATATAACATCTACACTATTAATTGGATTTCAACCAAATTTTGTATGTAATATGTGTACATAAACATATATGACTGAGCGCATTTTTAAGAGCCACCAGGGCTGCCAACTGTTAATAATTACTCTCTCTATTCTTCTATCCAAATAGCAATATATCAGAAAGTATGCAAGCCGACAGCTTTAAACTTTGCACACGTATATTACCTGACATTTTAGATTAATTTTGGAATAACTTATATACTTCAGTTCTACCAACATGATTCTAAGCCTGCTGATAGGGCCAATTTTTAAATACATCTAACTTCTATACTATCAGTTAGATTTCAACCAAATTTCGTATGTGCTATGTGTAATATAACAGATTTGACTATAAGTATTCTTAAGAGCAATCAGGGCTGCCAACTGTTAATAAATGCTGTCTATATATTTTAAAACCTAATATCAATATATCAGGAAGTATGCAAGCCAACAGTCCTATACTTCGCACACGTATAGTACCTGACATTCTAGATTAATTTGGAATAATTAATATAATTCAGTGCTGCCAACATGATTCTATGCCTGCTGATAGTTCCAATTTTAAAATACATGTCACTTCTATACTAACAAATGGATTTTGTCCAAAATTGGCACAACAAGATATCATAATATTTCAGATTAGGCTATTTCTGACCAGCACACGCATGACATTGTTGCCAACATGCTTTTACGCGTGCTGATAGATCCAATATCTAACTGCATGTAACGTCCATTGGACTTCAACCAATTTTTTTATTCAGTACCTTAAGAGATGGAACTAAGAATATATTCAGTCACCAGGGCTGCCAACTGTAGTGCTCTATTAGGCTAGATTATACCAGGAATATTTCGAACTAATTAGACATATCGATATTACCAACTTAATTTCGTAATTATTCTAGATAGGTTCATATACTGTAGAATAATCATTGGCATGAAAAGTAGGCTCTTTAGTTCGTCACGGAACTTCTTGTTATACATAGGAAGCTACATTAACGCTGCACGGTGTCTTGAATTTTGTGGATAAAATGGTGTAATATGCGTGAAATAAGGCAAACGCCTTCCGTAAAGATCATCTACAGTGTTGGAGCAACAAAATAGAAGTGAAATTTTATGGATAAAGTACGAGAATTTTGCGAGATAGTATGAATAAATTTGACCTCACTCCTGAGGCAAGAATTGCAATGCGGGTACTACAAATTATAAATATTTATTTATAACATCATTTAGTGGATACAGTATATCTAATATAGAGAGATATTTAGGACATATAATGTCACATAAAGGGATTTTTGGTTCATGTGGGGAGTGTAGTTGTAATTAAATATGGTTTGTACTATACGTATTATAAACGACAACCTACATACCCTTACAGCTGATTCACTAACAGCAATACATTTTCTCCTACAACTTTTCTGATTGGTGATTTTTCACTTAATTTATTTAAGCAGTGAATTGTGTTTCCAAATAACAATTACTCCTATCCCAGACTGAAAATTTCTGCCTAAATATTTTTTTTTGCACTTTCAGAAAACAATTATCATGTAGGCCTACACCCTGCAACAAAGTTACAGTTCCGTATAGTGACATTATTCAAGCCATTGAATACTGCTTATTTCTGAAGTGATGGGGTGGCAAGTCTTGTTGTGATTGTCAGGGACGTTTCGGTGAAAAAGTCAGTGGTGTCAAGAAATGAGGTGATGAGGATAGTGGCAAACCAGGCTATCATGGCATTATGTCAAGATTGTTAGAAAATGTTTTAATCGTTTAAGCATGAAGTATTTGTGAAAAAGTCAGTGGTGCTATAAAGTTATCAATAAAAGTGGAAATATAATAACCTACGTGTGTACTTAGTCAGTTTCTTGTGCATTACTCATCTGGACAAATTTTCAAACATTGGACAGTAAAAGTAGGCTAGTTCAATGAAGTTATGTGGAATTCTACTGTATTGTACATTTATTATGAGTTATAATAAAACTATATTGCTATTCAAAATATCAAGGCTTAATACTTAACTGCCTTGTTTATACCAAACATCTTTAAAGGATATATTATTGGGAAGTAGGCTACTCCCCTGTGATTCAACTTACAAGCTCCTGCAGAATAGGCCTTTTTGTTATTGAGCAACTGAGTTTAATTGGAGTTGTAACAGGTCATTTTATCACAGGGTGTGGTGAATTATGTAATACGGTACCAAATGGCAGGTAGGTGGTATTGGGAGTTGGTGGTTATTGAGGCCATTAGCCCCTAACAGGAATAGAGGCTGATTTTATTTAGTTCTGTTGGTCAAGTAATGAATTGTAATCATCATTTTCTAGATAATGTTTTTGTTAGTATAGGCCTACCTCATTAAATTCATTGCTTAATTCAAACCTAAGGTATAATCTGGCTACCTCTGCATTAGTAACGCTGGAGAGAGATCATCCCATTCATACTGTACCGGTACCTTTACAGTGAGTTAGCTAGCTAGTTAAATTGGAGGCTTGTGGTAAGTAATTCATATTTTACACCAAGAATGGTGTAAATTTCTATATCATTGCCCAATATGTTTTATTTCCTTACTCCATGGGCTAATAACCTAATTATCTTTTACCCACTCTTAAGTGCCATAAGAACCATCACCCTTATTCCCATTGTTTGGATTGTAACATATTTATGCAGACCAATTTCCAGCATTGGAGATTATTCTTTGTGGAATAGTGGAATAATATTTCCCCTCCTTACCTCCAAATGGCCAATCACTGATCAAACTGTACTAACTTGAGTGTACCATACATGTATGCATCAATTACTTTATGTGAGGCATTTTAATAATGTATAATAAGGTGTTGGAGAGGGTTAAATCTAACGCCAGATTACAGCCGCTTACTGTTGAAAGAGGCAGTGTTATGCTGCAAACTGAGCATAATATGTGGTCAGTGGAAATGTTTGAAGTTGCTACTAGAAAGTTCTATTCAATTTGGTAACTGGGAACTGTATGAGCCATCAAGTACCGTAGCACATGGATCATCGTTATGGTACCGGGACTCGCAGCATTTCCCCACATCAACTCTTTGGCCCACTTCATACCAAGTAGGCTACTTGAACCACTTTGACTGTCCAGCACATGTGTGAATGTTTGCTATGATTGCTCGTGAAGACGCAGGGTGGCAATTTTTTTGTTCTAAATCTCTATATACGGTACCAGCTAATACTATTTAGCTCTTTTGTGGTACACCAACTAATGTGTAACAATAATCAGGGTGATAATATGCTTGATTCTTAGGAAAAAATGCCCCATTATTTAGAATGAGGTGGAAGCCTCCGTGGCTTAGGCGGCAGCACGCCGGCCTCTCACCGCTGGGTCCGTGGTTCAAATCCCGGTCACTCCATGTGAGATCTGTGCTGGACAAAACGGAGGCAGACAGGTTTTTCTCCGGGTACTCCGGTTTTCCCTGTCACAATTTCATTCCAGCAACACTCTCCACTATCATTTCATTTCATCTGTCATTCATTTAATCATTGCCCCCAGAGGAGTGCGTCAGGCCTCGGCAGCCGGCACAGTTGATATCCTCGTCGCTAGATGGGGGCATCATTCATTCCATTCCTGACCCGGTCGGAGACTGGAAGCAGGCTGTGGATTTTCATTTAGAATGAGGTAGGACTATAGGCCTTATTGTAGACTTCTCTAACCTGTTAGTGAGCACATAGGTTAGGCTTTGTTAATTTGATTCGTTTTCAAACAAACGCGGCGTTGTGGTAAACACACAAATTGTATTGAAATGCTGTCTTTGTTTCTTCTGAAGCCGTTGATGAGATTTGGACTAAACTCTAATGAAAATATTTTAAACTGTTCCCTTATGCATTGATAGACCTTAAGTTCATTTTATTCGTCACTTACTGGCATGGCCTACGGTACTTTATTTTCCGTAGTATTGATCATTCATACGGAACGTGATTCACAATATCCAGAAATGTTATGTTTTCATGTTTTCACTTAATTTAAGTTAAATATCGTAGGCCACATCTCTACGACTTTTGCTCTAAGACGTAATGTGCATCTCGTACGCAATATTGTACAACTTTACTGGACAACTATGTTAAATTACTGTTGAAAATATACTTTTCTATGCTTTCTTGCCTCTGAACATCCATGCATGTACAGTTTTATACGATACAAATAGGAAATAATGACGGCTCAAAGACTGAAGCAAGCTACAAGGGAGCCATGTTGTATTGCTCCAGTTGCTTAGCAACGGAACAGAAGTGGCGTAGACTTCGGCAGCGTATTGCCTATTATGGGGTGGAGATGCCCCTGCTTTATAATTTGAGGTGACAGAAAATCCCCAAAGTCGGCGCCTCATCCATCTCTTGCTGGAGGCAACGACGCGGGACATGGTGTGACCGCTGCAGGTTTTAAAGGTTACATCTCTAGTCTATAATTAATAGACTTGTTCTGAACCTTACGTCACCTGCTGTGTCCAGTAACCTTTCAAGGTGAAATCAGGGTCATGGACAAGTTTACCTCAAGGGGACAAATACTAAAATATGAGCTCCATACCATTTTTTCCCTCAGTCTTAGTTATCTTGCCGTCCTGTCTCATTAGTCCAGTCAGTTACACTTTTACAACAGTCCGCCTCTTCGTGTAGTGGCTAGCATTCTTAGCAGTCACCGCGAAGGTCCGGGTTCGATTCCCGGCTATGCCAAGATATTTAATTCTGGTCTGAGGGCTGGAACGGGGTACACTCAGCCTCCTGAAGCAAAACTGAGAAGAGATGGGTTCGATTCCAACTCAGCCATCTTGGAAGTGATTTTCTGTGGTATCCCACTTCCACTCCAGGCAAATGCTGGGATGGTACCTAACTTAAGGCCACGGCCACTTCCTACCCAAATCCTACATTGATTACAATTGCACACACACTAGTACAGACATCACAGTGCACATGTTAGGAGACAACTTCTACACACACCCAAGTACATGGGGCTACATGACCACGAAGTCACAAGGCCCCCTAAAGAATCAACAACTGTTGCAACATGTTTGAAGATTTCGAATTCTGCTAACAAGTACAGCCCCAGTCTGTATGTATTGTAATAGCTATTGCACCCGTGGCTAAAGAGTTAGTTAACTCAGCCTTCTTTTGAATGTCTAAAAGAAATGCAAGTAGACTTCTGTCTGATATTATTATATCCGGGCCAAATGTCCGTATGTATGTCTGTCCACCTCTATCAATTCCAAAACGACGAAACGGTATTGATGAAATTTGGTACGGAGATAGCACTAGTAAAGGACATCTCAGTGTCATGTTTTATATCGCCACCATCTTAACGAAAACAAAATGAATGTCACTGGAGTGTTCAAAGCTTACATCAAACTTTGACTAAACTAATCATCGGATCTCTACCAAATGTTTAAAATACAAAAATATATGCGAGGTCCGCCAAATGCTCAAACTTCAAGGTCATCAGCCGATTAATTTAATATGGCGGCCATGCAAATCATGCAAGCATTATCCTATAATCCATAAGTTATGATTCAATGAATCAATGTTCACAATATACTTGGCATTCAGGTAATTTTATATACGAACCCTTTGTTACCAACGTGATGATTATATGAAATTGAATAATACGCGCAGCCGCCATCTTGAATTTATAAAATATAAAATTATTGAGTCATATGGAAAGTCGACAGATGTACTTCTGTACATTGAGACAATAGCTCAGCATGTTTGATGTCATCACGGATATAACCAGTGTAGCCACTCCTTATGCGTCATGGTAAGTTATTCCAAATACCGTGTACCCTGCAATACGACCTCTAGTACCGAATTGATCTTCATTTGTAACGTATATCTCCTGAAGGACGACGACTCTATGTTGTTCTCCATTGGTACTTTTAAGGGGACCCAGAATCCAATTGTTGTTGAAATAATCCCTTCTTTAAATTTTGAATTTGGAATCTGTTACATTTCACTTTCCAACTGTTTTTAAATTTTGACAATATTCAAACCAAATGTGTTTTTATTAATTATTCTGTAATGACATGCATAAACTTTATGAATTAGTGTTGCAACTTGAAATGTAATTTCCCGTAAGTTACTTCTTCTTAACCCTTAATGAACATGTTCTCAGTTTGTGTAGAATGCAGGAACTTGAAACTTTCTGGTGACATTTATAATATGTGTATCCATGTGCCGAAATGGCACTTTGGTGGTCGGTAACAATTTTCTGGTTTTATGATCCTAATATCCTGGGAAAAGGTACTAAAATGTTTGGACTTTAAAAATAATTCATAAATTAAACTAAAAGCAATTACATTGATTCAAAACTGTCATTTCAGTAAAGTACCAATACATGCATATGCAAACTGGGAAAATTACAAATAGATACCTTGAAACGATTCTGAGAAAATGTTCCTTAAATGTCACATGATTTAACATTGTAACCATAGGACATTCCGTATCCCCTTAGAGATAGTCGTACTTTGCTTTACAGATACATTGAGTTGCAAAATACGAATGATGGGTCCAATGTTTCTTGTTTAAGAGCTCTGAAAAGAGCCATTTCCACGAGGTGTATCTGACATCAGTTTCATTTAGCCAGGAGATTCTAGGATAGACTGACTGTCAATGTTGTTGCTTTCTTAGCACCACCCACCTCTATATTTCTCTCATATTCCTCGATAACGACCGGCTCACCTTTGAAACCTAGCTGGGCGAATATGTTTACACTACATGTCTGTGGGAAGTGAAGGCTTTCCCAGCTCGAGGCACAGTGTTGTCAATTCTCCAGCGTAGCCACTGAGAGCAAGCAGCGAGACTGGACAGAACTACAGGGTATTTCATATAAAGTAAGAACGGCAAGCTATTCGCTGCTGTAGTGGCCTTGGCCGAGCACATGGCGCGTCACGGCCCCCTGCTTTAAGCGTGTGTGCAATTCTGTATGAAATATTACCTTATAAAAGATGCTGGAAGTGTCGTCCTTCCTGGGTTATACAGGCATTGTATCTGGTACCCACATTCTGGCTGACGCGAGTGAGTTCTGGCGCTGTAATGTTCTGATTTTTAATTTTATGCTTTTTATTGAGCACTGAGTCAGTAGTGTCAAACTTATTTACAATTACGTGAATCTGTGCTAGTGAAGGTGGCACTTCATCCGGAAATTGCTGAACAAATGCATCACGTACCCGCCGAACCGACTCGTATTTAAAATAACTTTTACATACACGGGGCTACATGACTGCATTGCCGCAGGCCATAAACTGAGGAACCAACCAACCAACCAACCAACCTTAGTGACAGTTATTCACTTGTTATTGCTGATTATTTTTAGGGACTTTAAACACCTGAGGTTCAGACTGGTGACTGAGCACCTGCACGTTTATTGCAAGGTCGAGTACAGTATATACTATGCGCGTGCTTTCAATACTACAGCAGGGGGCCGTGGCTTGCCACAAGCTCGGCCAAGGCCACTGAAGCAGCGGGTAACAACCGTTGTTACTTTATATGAAAGACCCTGTATGTGCAGCTGTGCAACAACACTGGAGACCTGACACGCGAGCAGGCCGCCAGGACTGGACTCTGGAGTCCACGTTGAGAAATAGAGCAAGCATGCTATTGGTCAGCGACGAACAATAGTTATTGATGGAGCGTGCCACTGTGTAACGTTTACGTCGCCGGTCGTTAACGAGAAAAGTGAGAGAACTATACAGTCACGTTTAGGGCACTTCAAGGTGAAACCTACGGGCATGAAGCAACGCGTACCCCCTATATAAAAATAAATTGCTGTCCACATTTAAAAGATAATAATAATAATAATAATAATAATAATAATAATAATAATAATAATAATAATAATAATAATAATAATAATAATAATAATAATAATAATAATGTTATTGGTTTTGCGTCCCATTTAACTACTCTGGCTTTTAGAGACGACGGGGTGCCGGACTTTGGCCCGAAGGGGATCTTTAACGTGCCAGTAAATTTACTGACACGGCTCCCTCGCAATTGCGCACCCTCAAATGCCAACTGACTGCGCCAGGATACGAACGTGCAACCTTGGGCTCAACAAGCGAGAACGACCACATTTAAGAGCTACAGTAACAAACATTAATGGGAATGTAGGACCGCATATGTGACCTTGCTTGGCCAAGGCTAAACAAAAGACTCTTCATAATTCATGATGGCGGTTGCGCGAACTATTAATCATTGAAATGGACAACTCAGAATGTAATTGCGCAATTAAACCGAATCTTGGCAAGATATCTGATACGGCACGCCTATGAGGTGTGTGAATTCCCTATTTGTCGCCAGCGACTTCACTATAGTGACAGTTAGGCGGCTTCGGTGGCGCAGTTGGTAGCAAGCTGAGCTTCTATGCCCAAGGTCGTGGGTTCAAACCCGGCCGAAATCATCGGAGTTTTAAGAGCATTAAAAATCCCTCAGTATGCCATGGTAACTAGGTGTAGGAAAATATATCCACCCAAATCCCAAATAGACCTCGAGCCTAAAAACAAATCCATACTAAAATATATGGCATGTAAAAGAACCTTCCCCTAATTACACTTGTGTGAAGCTAAATTACAGGTTAGATTTGACTAACGCTCTTAGTTTCCAACGTTCGTCGACAGGAGCTGACTGCGGTGGCATCTAGTAACATAGTTCAAAACTAGTTGTCGTTGACGGTGGCGTTTGGTAGCAAAAGTACGAACTACTTGGAAATTGAATGTATGCAGTCCTTACTTGAATTAAAAACAGATAACACACACACTAATGCAGTCATCACAATTAACACCGGTTATCAGATTCTACACACACCCAAAGTACACGGGGCTACATGACCGCATTGTCGCAGCCCCTAAAATGACTAACCAACCAACCAACCATAGTGACAGTTATTCACTTGTTTTTGCTGATTATTTTTAGGGACTTTAAACAACTTGGTCATCAGCCCCATGTAGTTCGGTGGGAGTGTGGCTGTGATTAATACGAGTAGATTGAGGATTGGGATCGATGCCTCTGGTCTTCTAACATAGGACTAGCCCGTCATTTTCTTATAGTGAATATGAAAAAAAAACCGGAAACCCATCACTGAGGATGGCCAATGTCGGAGCCGGGATTCCAACTTCCGACCTCCAGACTTATTTCAGATTTCCCTGGCAGTCGTGGTGCGCTACTTAATGCGCATGGCTATGCTGCTCGAGGCCAGCTATCGAGAAGTTAGCTTTCTTCTCGAGTACAATGGAGAAATATAGCTGTATAATCAGATATCAGCTCCACTTGGGAATAGCTTATCAGCAAGTATCCCACGACATGTTGCCTTCAGTGATTTCATAAGCAAATAGTGTTAACACATTAATGAGAACATTACGTTGTTGTTGTTGTTGCTTCTTTACCGTCGAAATTCAAGAGATTTATTTATTCATTTATCGTATGGGTTTCAGTGCCGAGAGTGTCCGAGGACATGTTCGGCTCGCCAGAGGCTGTAGCTGTTTCAATGCGGACACCCATGGGGTGAGCTACAAGTTCCGTTCAATTTCAAGTAGTTCCAACTTTCACTACCAGATATCACTGACACCTAGTGGGTAACGTTGGAACTTTGATAGAGCGTTTCAACGAAATATAACCTGCAAATTTAGCTTCGCACAAGTTTAATTAGAGGAAGGTCATTTTACATACCATATATCTATGACATGGGACCTTCGGCTTCACTTCCCCGTCGAAGGAAGGCATACTGAAGAATTTTAACGCTCTTCAAAAATCCGACGACTTCGGGCATAGCAGCCGTTATCAACCTTTGACAAACTAATTAGTAATTACTAACACATATTGTAGCCTATGTGGAGGTCGAAGGGGGTAGAATGCGACCCTGTGGGTTCACTTCCTGCTGGTGGAAGTGTACTAATAAAACACAGGAAATGCTATTTATTCCTACCAAGTCCGATACATGCATGTCCACGCCATGGCCTCTGGGCAAAGGGGACACTTTGTGTGTGCGGCTAAGTCATGTAAGGGCGAAAAAGCGAGTTCCCGACGGTTAAAACTGGGGACCCACCAGCTAAGGGAGACAACCCTGAAAGAAAACATCGGCCCTCCAGGATTGCTGGGGGGTTGGCGTTGGGCCAATAACCCAATCCGTAAAACATTCTCGTTACGAAATCTGAAGAAAAAATAGCCGGACTGACCTCTTTACGACGACCCCGCAAACGTTTAAAGAACTTGAGAATTGGCTCATGGAATGTCTTAACCCTTTATATTGAATGCAATGCCAGAAGGAACCAGGGAAGTCGGAAGACCAAACATAAGGTGGGAAGATGGAGTGAGAGAGATATAAAGACAATTGGAATCAAGAATTGGAGGAGCTCAGCACTTAACAGGAAATAATGGGGATAACTTCTTCAGAAGGCCAAGACCCACAGAGGGCTGTCGTGCCAGTGATGATGATGATGATGATTGTAGCCTATGTATGTATGCATGCATGCATATATGTTCCGTTTCAACGGGGTCGAGGATGAGATGCTCTCCCTGACGCCCACTTCTTAAGAGAAGTTATAAATAATATTGTTATTGGTTTTACGTCCCTTTTAACTACCCTGGCTTTTAGAGACGCCGGGGTGCCGGAATTTTGCCCCGAAGGGGATCTTTAACGGGCCAGTAAATGTACTGACACGGCTCCCTCGCATTTGCGCACCCTCAAATGCCAGCTGACTGCGCCAGGTTTCGAACCTGCAACCTTGGGCTCAGCAAGCGAGAACGTTACCCCTGAGCCACACAGCCAGACTAAGAGAAAAGTTAATTGATTGATTGTTTATTTAAGGGTTACATAGGGTACATATCACTAAGAGTTACCATTGGATGTATTGCTCGATTCCAAACTCTGTGTACTTGAGAGGAATATGGATCACGGATGGTGAGGTGTGGTGCGGGGGGTTACCAATCCGTGCGTACTAACTGCACCAAATACATTGGTCGGTCAGTTAATACGCACGTTACGCTACTTTTACATTTAAAACCAATAAACTTCTAATATTTAATTGTTAATATCCCAAGCTGTTAATGTTGGACTTGATCTCGCAAGCCAACATCAGACCGGCACATTGGTAACCAGTGAGCATATTTTCTGGAGGAGCGGCTGCGGCAGCGTGGTTGGTAGCATGCTGAGCTTCTATGCCCAAGATCGCGGGTTCAAACCCGGCCAAAGTCGTTGGATTTTTTAAGAGCGTTAAAAATCCCTCAGTATGCCTTCCTTTGGAGGGGAAGTAAAGCCGGCGGTCCCATGTCATAGATTGATGACATGAAAAAGGACCTTCCACGAACTACACGTCTGGAAGCTAAAAATTGTAAGTTAGTTTGATAACGATATATTAGTTCCAACGTTCTCCGACAGGTGATAACTGCGATGGCATTTAGTAGCCACGTCCGCAGCTAGGTGTCGTGGACGTTAGCATTTGGTAGCAAAATTAGGAACTACTTGAAAAAATTAATCGTCTGCAGTCCTTCTACCTGAATCACAGATACCACACACTAATACAGTCATCACAATTAACACCGGTTATCAGACAAATTCTACACACAGCCAAAGTACATGGGGCTACATGACCGCGGTGTCACAGCCCCTAAATTAAGGAACCAACCAACCATTTCCTGGAGGGGCACAGCAGGGGAATGTATTGTTATTTGCTACCAACAGGTGAAATTGGTTAGGCTTACTCGCTCATTCATTCGCAACAACACACTGGTTTAGACAACGGCCCCTTGTTAGATAAGACAGGAATTCTAGATAACACGCTGAATTGTCGACAGGCCCTTCTCTTCCCTCCTCCCACTTCATCTCACCCCGCAAGTACATGGAGCTTAGGCGCGAGCAGTACATAATCCGCTCTCTTACATACAAAATACAGCATGATCAACAATCATTAAATTTAAATACTCGTTCGAGTTGCGTTTGTTTAAGTACTACTGACACTAAATAAGTGTACATAATTGTAAAATATTATCACCCATACTTTTATACTTGGATTAATAGCCTCAGTGTAATGGATCTGATGATGATCGCTTGATGATCGAAACTGGTCATCTAAGTGTATTTATTACCTCGTGTATTCTTTTTCAAGATTAGGGAACAGCTCATCATATTTGGGTATAATCGTATTGACCGACAGAAAAACATCAAATTTCGATTCATTATTACTAGAATCTACTTCTCTAAATGCTGTAGTAGCCTGTACAAAGAAAATTGTGGTCTAAAGGCTATTTTGGTAACCTACTATATGTTTGTAATCAACTGATTGATGTACATGAGAACATATCAATGTTATTGGCAACTCCAGCTATCTGATATGCTACCTAGAAGTGGAAATAAGAATCTTACTAAGTAGGATATATTTACCACGTGGTGACAGTTTGTATTGTTTCTTGTATGGGTGAACAAAGCATGATAATTTGTTTGTGTTTCTATACACAATTAATGAATTTTACTTAATGTTAGAATACAAAAGCCAAGTATATTGCTCAGTTTACGCCCGCAAGTCGATGTATAAGAGGGGCTACGGATATACGTTTTCATTATATTCTAAAAGATGCAATTAACAATGTCCGAACGGTGACGAGATAATGAATAAATACGGAGAACAGGAACGAGTTGGAATATAGTTGGTATGGACGTTGGGGCGGGGGGGGGGGGGGGGGGGGGGGGCAGTCTGGCCACATAAGGCAATACTAGACTACAAATAATAATGGACTAAAAGGCCCTAATTACCTGTGACAGAAAAGAAGCACTGCCAAAACATGTTTGCAACATTATGATGCACCTGCCTTACATGAACATTGAAACTGCTTAGTTGTTAGCGTTCTCCTGTAACAATGTGGGGCGAAGCAGCGAAGAAATCTCGTAGAAACCCTTATACCTTCCACATAACATATTTGACAAATAACACTTCTACCCTATCTGTAATATTTCTGGAGTGTACAGTACAGTCAGCAAATTCGAATATAGCTTTCAAACGTAACAGCGTCATGATTAGAAATGCACAAAAAACAAATCCGAGCAGACATGCTTGATTATATGTAATCTCTACATACTCGTAGTATAAATCGAAGTCCCCGATTCTTGGATGTCACGGGTAATTTCGAGAATCACTGGATGCATTTTGATGCGGTTTTCACCATTCTGTAAAGGATATCTCGCGGAAGGTTTCTGTACAAAATATTTATGATCAAAGAAAGCCAAGTAGTATCCATTTCAGTGAAGAAGTCGATAAAAACTTGGTGTCCATGCGGTTTTTCAACTTACGCTGGGCAAACCGTTAAAAATATCTCTATCCCATGAGTTTAAGAATTGAATACCCGCCCAGAAAAAGGTTGTAACCCTCACTTTTTTCAAAGCTGACTTTTACATGGAAAAAGGTTGTTAACGGCACGCGGGACATGGCAGTCTTATTGGAATGACTACAGATGGCGTTAGTGGTTGTGATCAGCTGGCCTGAATTTAGCGCTGCGCAGAACAAGGTTGTATCCACCGGAAAGAAAATGGCGGATGTATCACCGATCTCTCTTACCGGTAGTGCTCAAAACCATATGAACAGGACCAAAAAAAGGAAACTTAACATAAATAACTGGCGTGATGTCAAACGTAAAAGGCTCAGGGATGCTGGAAAGCAATATATATACAAAAGGGGAATTCAGATAGCTGCGAAAACTCAACCAGATGAGGTACGTGGAACAAGGTTGTAACCTAACCGACTTTGTGTTATGTCCTTACGTAATATGTATTGCATATAAATCTGGTACTGTAGTTAGTGATTACAGCACATTTGTACATGATGTTTGAATGACATAACCATTAATAATAATAATAATAAACAGAGGTTTTGTTTTTAGCAAGACGATTTACTCGTATAGCGCAATAGAGTTCTACTCTATTTCTGAAATATTTTACTAACATAATACCATAGCGTAACAAAATGTGTGTGCAGGGAAAATTATTATTAAATCCATGCTTGTAAATATGCTGGTTACGTATATGATGTTGCTAATTTAGTATTACTATAATTTTATTTCAGGGATGTCACTGCAGATGCTCTTATGAATGCAACAAGATCACATTAAGAAACGACACGTGCATTGTTTGTCGACTTCTACTCTTTGAATTATGACCAGCAGACGGCATTGTTAGGACAAAGCTGCATTAAACATCAGAATATTAAAAGAAGAGAAGTTGAAGAAGCAGTTTCGCGTAGGCATTGCAGTTGTTCGTACTTTCTTTCCGTACCTGCAGGTGAAACTTATCGTGTGTGCCAAAAGATGCTCTGTCATGTGTATAAAATTACTCCTCGCAGAATACAGAAATTGCAAGAGAAACTAAAACGTGGGGATTCGTTATGTGACAAGAGACGGAAACACAACAATCGGCCGAATGCCACTCCTGACAAAGTAAAGGAAGCTATTCGGGAGCACATTCGATCATTGCCAAACCAGGAAAGTTATTACAGTCGCCACAGATCTGCAAAAGGTTGCTTGTCTAATGATTTGAATTTGAATATCATGTATGCATTGTTTTGAGAAAAACATCCTGAATACCACTGCAATGAACACACGTATGGAGATATTTTCCACTCAGACTTCAATCTACGGTTTGGTCTACCCAGAGCAGATACCTGCGTGAACTGTGATAGGTTGTACGTGGAAATGATATCAGCACAGACGGATGAAAAGAGGAAAGCTATTGAAGTTCAAAGTAAGTTACATCATACTAAAGCTGAGATAGCATACAAAGCAATGACTGCAGATGGAGAAAAAGCCAAACAAAATTCTACGTATGTCGTCTTGTTTACGGATCAACAGCTTTTCTGTCCTGTGTTATCCCACTCATCTGTTTTCTATCAAAGACAGTATGCTTGTTATAATCAAGCCATTCATAATGCTGGCACAAATGAAGCAACAATGTGTTTTTGGCATGAAAGTGTGACCAAACGAGGTTCAGCCGAAATTTCTTCATGTATATTAAAGTATATCACCTCAAACTATCAGCCCCTAGCCCCAGGAGAAGAAAGGACTCTTGTACTTTGGTCTGACAGATGTGTTGGCCAAAATAATAATACTTTGTCAGTATATCATTACACTCCGATTGTTTACAACAGTGAATCAGAAGTTCCTAGTGTCGGGTCATAGTTTTCTTCCGTGTGACCGGGACTTTGCTCTGATTGAGCGTCAAAAAAAGAATTTTACTGTTTATGTTCCTAAAGACTGGATTGCAGTTATAGCTTCAGCAAGGCAAACAAAACCTTTTCTGGTATATGATATGCAGCCTGAGGACTTCAAAGACCTGAAAGATCTAGAAAATTCTCTTAGGAGAGATCCTGACTTTAAAATAACAACTTCACATTGGATTCAGGTATCAGCAGACTATCCAGGAACAGTTCGTGTGAGACTCAGCCACAATCTATTGCAGCCTTGGTACCAGTATTCAATCATGAAGAAATGTAGAGGTTTTCGCAATACATATTGTAGGCCCTATAGTGTAGCGCTGAATGCAATCCCTCTTCTTTATTCTTAACAGTTACCAATACGAGCAGAAAAGTGGAAAGATTTACAAGATATGTGCCGGTATATTCCACAGGAATTCAGACAGTTTTATGAAGAACTAAAGGCGGACTAAGTATAACACGAGTCATTATTGAACTATTAATCGTGACATTAATTTATACACACCCCATATTGGCTCTTGTGTGTACTGAGAATTACAAATACTGTCATCTATGTATCATTGTTGGTTACAACCTTGTACGTCTGAATAGGGTTACAACCTTGTTCTGTGTTCTGACAGAATATTTCCCATTTTTTTCTATTTTCATTGCACCTTAATTGTTTAAAAATCTACTAAAGTGTATAATATGTTCAATGCACATGTTTTATGGACATTGTGGGTTTATAATATAAAAAATATGGACAATATCTGTTTTTTCTCTCTCGTGTAAAATTTCACTTTTGTGGGTTACAACCTTGTTCTGGGCGGGTATTCAATTGTTCAGCATGAAAAGTTCTACAAAAGAGTAGGTGAGAGCATATCTCTATCTTCAGTACATCGCCCACTATAAGTGTTTTTACGTTTTCATTTCTTCCAACAATATCCATTCAATTACTAGGGCGACAGTTTACGAGCTAGCTTTCGTGTTCACTGCTGGAGAGAAAACGACTAATGTCGTATACAAGGAAAACTTATAAGACCTCTTTTAAAAGTAGCCTGTCACCTTGCATTCATAACTGTTCACGGGCGAAGCCGCGGCGGGTTGCTAGTTCACATATAAAATCCAGTGAGACACACAAATTAGATCACGTGTATCGCACATAAAACAACACAGTCAGTATGTTAGGGATCACAGCATAATACAAAAGTGTTCCATAGCAATCGTGTGGTGTTACTGAGTCTTATTATCCTACTTATCCAGGCCATGTTGGATCGACCGCAGCGCCCCAAGTGATAGTTTGATTTGCTGATAAGAGTAAGGAGCAGAAAAGTAAAAGCATATATTCTCTATTCATTGAAGAATGGTGATCGCCGGCTAGGGAAACCACTTTTCTGACATTGTGCACCCAGCAGGACCGGTGACAAGGGGCGACAGAGGGGGCAAATGCCCAGGGGCCCAAATACCTGATATTACAGTTTAAATAAATGTAATTACCGTTAAGAATACAACATTTTGTAAAGTGAAAAAAATATCAAGGTAGAGCGTGTGTCAGTGTGCAGTAGAGAAGATATGACATTAGCGTTGTTGTTGTTGTAGTTGCTGTGGTCATCAACTGTTGTGACGCGTGGGTTATTAACCAGATGTCGCACCTCTAGCGTTGCGCAGTGAATTCACTATCTTGGGCACAGCAGTTCAGCATGCAACCAACTATGCCACCGAAGCAACGCCACCTAAATAATTATCTAGGTGGCGTTGACCGAAGCCGCTTATGTCAACCAAAAATGGTATTAGTAGACTCCTATTGTCTGTAAGAGCTCTAATAGCAAATCATATTTTGGGAACGTTTTAGAATATTCTGTGAAGATAAAAATATTCTCGTGTAAAGTATTAAATATTCAAATAATCTGGTCTATTGGGGGGTGTACCAGGATTTCAGGGCCCGGACCACTCATTTGCCCAGGGGACAGAGGCTTAGCTTTAAATGACTGCGAGCCATGTGCACTGATCGGAAGGCGGTGAGTTACTTTCCGGAAATGGGTGCAAGTGTTGAAGGCAAGGGAAAGTGCAAGCAAGCGAGTGATGCGAGGGAAAGTCTCCAATCCACACCGCCAGGGGGCAGGAGAGTTCTGCAGGGCGAGGCCCACCCAGAAAAGAGGTTTACGGTAAACTGACTCTACTCTCCGTATCTCATTGGAATGTGATGTGAAGGCGAAACTTGGCGACACTTTCCAAACTGCCAATTGTGTCAGTGTGACACTCGGTTTTGGATACAGTGGCCAACACCACTGACTGCAGCGAAGTGCAACTGGCAGATTTTAATCCAGATTCCCCCTCAGGGAGGAGGATCTCGAGCGCATAAGGAGTATGATGGCGCAGCGGTCAAGCTACTTGCCTCTCACCAATTTGGAACGGTTCAATTCATGTTTAGCAAATGTGGATTTTTTGATATGGAATGTCACGTAAAAAGAAGTATCTGGCTTATGGTAGTGAGAGTAGGTCACGTAAGACTACAACCTTCCTTCTTTCGTTCCTTCGTTCCTTCCTTCCTTCCACGTACGCATAAGCAATGGCGTAACAACGCGGGGAGGTTTAGGGTTTACCCCCTCTCCCCTCCAAATACATTTGTTTACTTGAATCCCTACATTGAAATGTGCTGTTACAGGATAAAGATGAAGATCAGATGGTTAGATAGGGTTACAAACGAAGAGGTATTAAGACGAGTGTGAGAGGAGGGATGTTTCGGGCGACTGCTAATTAATAGAAGAGGTAGGTTGGTAGGACACATACTAAGACACCCAAGAATAGCAAGCTTAATTATGGAAGGAAGGGTCAAGGACAAGAACTGTAGGGCTAGAACAAGGTTAGATTATTTTAAACAGATTGCCTCGGATGAAGGGTGTGGTAGCTTTGTAGAGATGAAACGATTAACTCAGGACAGGGAGGGATGGAGGGCTGCATCAAACCAGTGAAAAGACTGAAGACTCAAACAACAACAACAACAACAACAACAACAACAACAGCAACAACCACCACCAGTGAGGCTTATTTATTCCTGTATATATTTTAAATGTGGTCTCGTTCTTCACTTGGAAAATGTCATTCATTCTCTCGCAGTAAGACTCCTCCTTCAGCGTTGGAACTAGCCATGGATCAGTTTTGCCGTTAAAGTGTGCAATCGATAAAGTTTTTCACATCGCTTGAGGCTGCTTTAAATGTGCATATCTGTGTGACTTTGGGTACGTTTCGTTAAAGATAATTCGGATCATGAGGAGTTTCTGCAAATTTATTCCTATCAATAATGCGTGACAAAGCCATCAAGATAGGCAGATGGCGTATTATAAGCAGTCAAGTAGGCCTATAGATACGAATATGTTGGTATCAATAAATCATTCAGCTTTTATATTTATTTACTGTATTTTCAAGTTTCTTTTATTGTGTTGGAAAATATAATTAATAGTGTTCATGCAAAGAGAATATTCATTTAATTATTGCTTTTTATGAATAGGCTAATGATCGAAATATCATTTTAATAATGTACACAATTAATGTACTAAATGAAACCCCCTTCCATCCCCTACCCCAGAAAAAAATCCTACGCATTAGATATTTTCTGTGTAGACTATTTTACGAGGTACAATAAGGTTATCCTCGAACGCAAACAGTACGATAATTAATTGATTCAAAATGCAAACTGCATTACTTTAAATAACTTCTATTAAGGAACTCTTTCCAGTCGGTCAACAAAAATCTAAACAAAATATTAGATATCGTGAACAAGAATGGAATTATTGAATCAGAAAAGGACCCCACCAATAAATTTCAAAATCAAATAAGAAGTGCGTTAAATGGATTTGAATACATTCTCACGAAGGCAGAAAAAACAAAAATTCTGAACATGAACCCAGAATTGCCCTCGTTAAGGGCCTTACCGAAAATTCATAAGGATGAGTGTCTGGTTAGACCAATCGTCAATAATTTCAGAAATGCTCCGAATTACAAACTATGCAAAGAACTACTCTAAATATTTAAGGACATGGTGGTTATCAGCAATGGCAAATCGGTCAAAAACACAACGGAGTTAGTGAATAAACTACGTTCATTAAAAAAAAGTCCTCTTGGCACGCCGGAAGGTGGAGGTAGATTTCACCGGACAAACATGGGGATAGGTGAAAATAGGCAGAATATGCAGGTTTTCGTAGAAGGATCAGACCTCATTTATTGCGAGAAGGTATTTTATAATTGGAGTTTAATTAACTTTGATTTTCGTCATTTTATGCTTATTTTAAACATTTTATTGTCTTATGGGAACGGTAACCTTCTTGTCATCTGGGGTCCATTTTTATACTTGTGGTCACACTGTCCTTATGCAAGGTTTCGACACTGATGTGTAACTATGTAACGGTCTGTTACTTCTTCACGCAAAATTATATCTCCCGCAGAGATTTTGGTTGGTTCCTCAGTTTAGGGGCTGCGACAACGCGGGCATGTAACCCCGTGTACTTAGGGATGGCTGTATTAGTCTGTAATTCAGGTAAGGACTGCAGACGGTCAATTTCAAGCAGTAGTTCCTAATGTTGCAACCAGGTACTACCGTCAAAGACTCCTAGCAGTGAACTTGGCTACTAGATGCCACCGCAACCAGCAACTCGCAACGAACGTTGGAACTTCCCCTCCAAAGGAAAGCATACTGAGGGATTTTTAGCGCTCTTAGAAAATCCGACGACTTCGGCCAGCTTTGAACTCGCGACCTTGGGCATAGACATTCAGCATGCTACCAGTTACGTCACCGAAGCCGCTTCAAACTTAGTCAGATGGAAATCTGAATCTGATCTCGTGCAAGTGCGTTATCTTGGCAACGTCTGATGGCTCATCCCTCATCAATTTAGTAGTGTTGCCATGGCAACCACTGATAGCTCTTGGCATTTTCTTATAATTCCGAAATCATTTTTCTCATCCCTTGGCATAATGGTGGGTCATATCAAAAATTCTTTCAGACAAAGGTTTTAGGTAATTATTAGGGGAATATTGTCCATTTTGTACGGTTTTGATATCGTGCCTATTAAGAGAGATATGATTATTGTTTCCCGAAAAACCCACTTTTTCCCACCCCATTGGTCAATGGTTGGTGCTATAAAAAAAACTCTTCAAACATAAATTTTTGGTCTTTATCCGACACATATTGTAGTATGAACGTTGAACGGATTCGGTATTTCACATATTAAGAGAGTTATAGCAATATTTCACTTTTTCGAAAAATAAAGCCCCCCCATTTTCACCCCTTCGACCGATTTAGCCCAGTAACGAACTCGACCGAGATTTTATAGGTATACATATTCGGTTAAAAATTCAAAGTGATTGGTGCAAAATTACGGCAGTTATCGTGTCGAAAAGAAACTGATATTTATCATACTAATATATAACAAGATGTTCAGTAAAGAACATATAGCCTACTTTCTCCTAAATGCATGGGTATTGTCATAACTCTTTGTCGTTTTCAAGGAGTATGATTGAATTTTGGTTGTAGTAGCTTGTTGAAATACAACGTGCTATAGGGATATTAAACATGAATATGAGGTGCCCTTTGCTAGTGCTACCTCTGTACCAAATTTTGTTAAATTCGGTTTCACCGTGTTTGAATTGATAGGGGGAATCGATTTGCACACATACTTGGCCACCATCTGCAAAATATTGGGATGATGTTCTTGCAGTTTGGTCAGAATATGTTTCCCACATAAAGATATGGTGTTGCAAAATTTGGTAGGGACTAGATTATTAGGTTGGTCGTAATTACATTTTAGCTTTTAACATTTGGGTGGCCGCGATTACGTTTCCGTCAAGATAGCGGTGATATAAAACATGACACTGATGTGCCCTTTGCTAGTGCTACCTCTGTACCAAATTTCGTTCATTCGGTTCCACCGTGTTCGAATTAATAGGGGGAATCAATTTTGACATAAAGATGGCCGCCATCCGCAAACTATTAGGCTAATGACCTATTAGATTGGTCAAAGGATGCTCCCTCCATAAAGGTATGTTGTTGCAAAGTTTGGTAGAGATCGGATGGTTATGTTAGTCGTAATTTGATTTAAGCTTTAAACATTTGTGGGGCCGCCATTACGTTTCTGTCAATATGGCGGCGATATTAATCATGACACTGAGATGCCCTTTGCTAGTGCTATCTCTGTACCAAATTTCGTTCCATTCGGTTTCACCGTGTTTGAATTAATAGGGGGAACCGATTCTGACACAAAGATGGCCGCCATCCGCAAACTATTAGGCGAATGACCTATTAGATTGGTCAAAGGATGCTCCCTCCATAAAGGTATGTAGTTGCAAAATTTGGTAGAGATCGGATGATTAGGTTAATCGTAATTTGATTTAAGCTTTGAACATTCGTGTGACCGCCATTACGTTTCAGTCAAGATGGCGGCGATATAAAACATGACACTGAGGTGCCCTTTGCTAGTGCTACCTCTGTACCAAATTTCGTTCCATTCGGTTCCACCGTGTTCCAATTAATAGGGGGAATCTATTTTGACATAAAGATGGCCGCCATCCTCAAACTATTAGGCTAATAACCTATTAGATTGGTCAAAGGATGCTCCCTCCATAAAGGTATGTTGTTGCAAAGTTTGGTAGAGATCGGATGGTTATGATAGTCGTAATTTAACTTAAGCTTTGAACATTTGTGTGGCCGCCATTACGTTTCTGTCAATATGGCGGCGATATAAAACATGACACTGAGATGCCCTTTGCTAGTGCTACCTCTGTACCAAATTTCGTTCCATTCGGTTTCACCGTGTTTGAATTAATAGGGGGAATTGATTTTCACACAAAGATGGCCGCCATCCGCAAACTATTAGGCTAATGACCTTTTCATTTGGTCAAAGTATGCTTCCTCTATAAGGGTATGTTGTTGCAAAATTTGGTAGAGATCGGATGATTAGGTTAATCGTAATTTGATTTAAGCTTTGAACATTTGTGTGGCCGCCATTACGTTTCTGTCAAGATGGCGGCGATATAAAACATGACACTGAGGTGACTTTTGTTAGTACTACCTCTGTACCAAATTTCGTTCCATTCGGTTGCACCGTGTTCGAATTAATAGGGGGAATCGATTTTCACACAAAGATGGCCGCCATCCGCAAACTGTTACACTGATGACCCATTAGTTTGGTCAAAGGATGCTCCCCCCATAAAGGTA
The DNA here is from genome assembly GCA_946902985.2 of Meconema thalassinum. Taxonomy (NCBI): domain Eukaryota; kingdom Metazoa; phylum Arthropoda; class Insecta; order Orthoptera; family Tettigoniidae; genus Meconema; species Meconema thalassinum. Next base: position 173,664,070 of record OX336394.1, on the reverse strand, counting down.
TGTTGTTGCAAAATTTGGTAGAGATCGGATGATTAGGTTAGTCGTAATTTGATTTAAGCTTTGAACATTTGTGTGGCCGCCATTACGTTTCCGTCAAGATGGCGGCGATATAAAACATGACACTGAGGTGTCCTTTGCTAGTGCTACCTTTGTACAAAATTTCGTTCAATTCGCATTCACCGTGTTCGAATTGATAGGGGGGGACAGACATTCAGAGTACACACACTCACACACACACAGACACACACACACACACACACATACTCACACACACACATACACACACACACACAGACTCACACACACACATACACACACACAGACAGACACACTTTTTTCGCCCTGTGTTGATCTCATAAGTCTACTTTCATTTTTTGCAAAAATCGAAAGTAGGCTAAAAATGAGATGGTGTGTGTCTGTCTTTCTGTCTGTCTGTCTGTCTGTTACTCAATAACGCAAGAACCACTGGTCCGATTTAAATGAAATTTTGCATGGATGTTTCTGATTTACCATGTTTACATATAGGATACTTTTAATGTCGATATTTTGCACTATTAAAACATGGCGACCATTTTAGTGAAGTCACTACACCCTTTGGTTTCAAAATTTCGTATTTCCATATCAAATAAAAAGAGAACGCTAAGAAATATCAAACTTTTGATGGCACATGCGAGCTTCAAAATTTAATTTCCTATCCGAAAGGTCCTTATCACTTTTCGTGTATCTCCAACGGTTAGCGAGTAAAACCCACATATGTGACGTCACTACACCCTTTGGTTTCAAAATTTCATATTTCCATTTCAAATAAAAATAGAACGCTAAGAAATAGCAAATTTTTGATGCTTGCACGAAATTTAACATTTAATTTTCTATCCAAAAGGTCCTGATCACTTTTCGTGTATCTCCAACGGTTTACGAGTAAAACCTAAATTTGTGCAATAAAACACGGTCAACACCGAGCGGTGCAGTATATCTCTACATACATAAAAATTAAAGTTTGTATGTTTTTTTCGCAATTTCTACGGAAATTTGAGTTATTTACGCGTTTCAGACTGTTTTATTAGGGATGCGCGTGAAAATATTTTTTTGGTCTGTCTGTCTGTTTGTTTGTTTGTTTGTTTGTTTGTCAGTGGACAACTTTGTTCCCTTATAACTCGAGAACAGCTGGGTGTATCAACGTAAAATTTGGTACAGATATCCATCGGAGGCACGACACTAATCATTGATGTAACCCTTCTCCGTACCTCTCATAAAAGAGGGCCTACCCCCTTAAAATACATGCTGAAATAGGAGTAGAAGGACGAGATAAAGATCATTTTCAGCCCCTCAATGAGAGAGACAAAACTCGGGGGCCCTAAAAGGTCCCCGAAATCTACATTTTAAGGCCCTAAAACCAACCATTTTTGAGATATTCCCAGAAAAATAATTTCATTTAATAAACTAATGAACGAATACAAGCCGGTAACCATGGCAACAGATTGTCAGATTGCTGTAAGACGCAATTAATTACATTGGTGTGAAAGTTTGCAAATGGCTAGAAGGTTATCACGGAACCATATTAAGCTGTAAAATCCATCAATACGTATAATGCGCTTAAGGGGGTCAAGAGGTACACTAGAATTTTTTCACGCGATTTACACCAGGGACCCGGAACAGAACGTAACGCGGAACGGAACTCTTGTCTATGTGGAACGGAGAAATTCCGTTATCTCCGAGGTTATTTCCAAGTTGTAACGTTACCGCTGTCTGTTCCAAGCGTAACGTTACCGTCCTGGAACGGAACTGATTCTGAAACCGTACCCGGTATCTGGAACAGTGGAATGTTAGCCGAGCCTGTACCGGTACAGCGTATTGGAGACGGGTGGAACGTTACGTTGTCCCGTACCGAAATGAACAGAGGAATATCCGATACGTTACAGTTCGGAACATTCTACTTATAATAACGGAACAAACAGACGGAACGGAACGTTACAAATTTAACGGGATTGTATTGTTACAAGGCTGCATTATGACGTCTCAAGGTCAAGCAGAAGGCGTGCGATGTAGCTGTTATTTTTATTGGGACGACGTGCATGCATTTACTCACTCAATCCCATTGTCCCGCTCACCTCACAGCACGCCAGCCTTCTTTTTCAGCTAATGTAGAGATCCTGTACCCCAAAAGAAGCTGCGCGACTCCGTCCCCTCGTTGTGATCTGTTGATCAAAATTTCTTTGGGATACCGTACACGATTTGTAAGGTAGGGCAATGGGCAAAGCACAGTGCTATCAAGCGGTTCCGTGGTACATTTTCCGTATATAACTAAGTAGATCTAAGTTGCGGGAACACCGTAGTGTTTGTTTGTACTTCAACGTTGATTATCACCGAGACATGAGGTTTGAGACCACATATAAAATTTATACATTTCAAGCTGCCTGGAGTTGGAGAGGGGAGTACAGACGATTCTCTAGTTTAATCAAATTTTGGTTGGCTTACATATCATTGACAATCATTTCATGTCTCTGCTTTCAGAATAAGGCTATATTATGACTACCCACATCGTCACTCCAAGAGGACAGCGAAATACTTATTATTAGACTATTGTTATTATTATTATTATTATCATCATTAGACAGTTATGTTATTATTATTTTCATAATTATTAGTCAATAATGATTATTATTAGTATACTATTGTTATTATATTTTTCATTATTCTAGACAATTGAGTTTGTACAAAAATTCGCTATCCAGCAACAGAGAAACTACCTTATACTATCGGGGCGCAGTTACCCTATTATGAGGAACCGGATTCTTAGGTTCTTATCAATTTTTCCCATACTTCTAAATACTTTTAAGAATCACACTGAAATTCCGTACTACCTAATAAACTAAATAATACGCGAGTATCTAAAAATAACTAATTGCAGTTTTGTACCATTTATTGTAGTATATTTCAAATTTTGTCCATAATCCTTGAAATTAAATGTGAAGATAGTGTTTATTCCTAGCTCCAGTTGATTCAAAGCAATCCTACCTACAGGAAAATGAAATATTTTCAGCACTTTCCAGCTTATATATTATTGTTTGGTTATTTACCGAGAGGAAAGAGCGAATAAATCTCTTATTATTCCCAAGAATCCAATATTGTAAAGAATCAACATTATTTGAACGAGATAGATGTGAAAATCATCTCTGACATCCTTGGCTTTATTGCAATCCCTACAAGTGTAAAGTTATCGGTGATAATTTGATTATGCATCATTATGTAAAATATTTACTCTCTCGTTGCAATCAGATTGTCTACTAGCAATGAGGTATTAATTTTAAGCCTTATGTAATGTATGTCAACTTTCGCTACCCTTTAAACATAAGAACCTATTGTAAAAACCCATTCTACCTAATAAAAACCTAAAAAGAACAATTTTATGTATTTGAAAACCTAAAATGACAATTTTAAAAACCACCAAAATCCGGCCCCTATTTACTATATTATGTTGGTTGGGTGGTAGAGCAGCGGACTCTGTACTGGGATAAACGCCAGGAAAGAAGAAGATGGTTGGGTGGTTTCATACGTAAGACAAGAAGTTCCATGAAGAACTATACAGCCTACTTTTCATGCCAATGATTAGTCTACAGTATATGAACCTATCTAGAATAATGACGAAATTAAGTTGGTAATATCGAAATATCTAATAACTTCAAAACATACCTGGTGTAATGTAGCCTAATAACCCACTACGGTTGGCAGCCCTGGTGACTAAATATATTCTTATTTCCATCTCTTAAGGTACAGAATACTACATTTGGTTGAAGTCCAAAGGACGTTACATGCAGTTAGACATTGGATCTATCAGCACGCGTAAAAGCATGTTGCCAACAATACCATGCGTGTGCTGGTCAGAAATAATCTGAAATTTTATGATATCTTGTTGTGCCAATTTTGGATGAAATCCATTTGTTAGTATAGAAGTTACATGTATTTTAAAATTGGACCTATCAGCAGGCATTGAATCATGTTGGCAGCACTGACTTATATTAATTACTCCAAATTAATCTAGAAAGTCAGGTGCTATACGTGCGTAAAGTATAGAGCTGTTGGCTTGCATACTTTCTGATATATTGATATTAGGGTAAAAAATATAGACAGCATTTATTAACAGTTGGCAGCCCTGATTGCTCTTAACAATACTTATAGTCATATCTGTTATGTTACACATAGCACATACGAAATTTGGTTGAAATCCAACTGATAGTATAGAAGTTACATGTATTTAAAAATTGGTACTATCAGCAGGCTTATGATCATGTTGGTAGAACTGATGTATATAAGTTACTCCAAATTAATCTAAAATGTCAGAATATACGTGTGAATAATTTAAAGCTGTCGGCTTGCATACTTTCTGATATATTGGTATTTGGATAAAAAAAATAGAGAGAGCAATTATTAACAGTTGGCATCCCTGGTGGCTCTTAAGAATACGCTCCGTCATATCTGTTTATGTACACATTTTACATACACAATTTGGTTGAAATCCCATTGATAGTGTAGAAGTTATATGCATTTAAACATTGGACCTATCAGAAGGCTTAAAATTATGTTGGCAACACTGTCATGTATGGCCTCCTGGAAATTAAACTGAAATAGTATTATCTACATGTGTGCCAATTTTGGAATAGCTCCCATGCATACCTTGCAAGATATCCAACATGGAGCTCAAATTTCTAGTGCGTTTTTCAGCAGTTGGTAGCACTGACATCATTTTCAAATATGGACGTGAGATATTCCGGTGCACATCTTTACTCATACTAAATTTGGTTTTGATTGCTGCAGCCGTTTAGGAGTTCATAGGGGGGGGGGGGGGACACACACACAGCCAGACAGACACACATTTTCCCGGATCGATCTCATAAGTCTACTTTTTCCTCATTTTTGCAAAATGTGAAAAGTAGGCTAGGGCCTACAGCCACTCCTATTTCAGTACACGAGCTATCGAGTCTAATACCAACAGGCCGAGTGGTTCGAGGCTGGCTGGCGTACCTCTGGTCGTATTGGGTACTGACGCACATTAGTAGTAGGCTATATGCTAAAAGCATAAGATGGCGTCGATAATTTAGAGGTGGAACACCCGATTCGGCGAGTCGGCTGGGTATCGGGCTGGTCCGGAAGGCACCAGTAGCCAGCCTAACGCCACTATGGTGGATACTGTCCAGCATTTTCAAGGTTGCCGGTCTTTCTGAACCGTAAGCCGCAGAACCATAGTCTAGCCGGGACACGACGAGGGCTTGGTAGAACCGTAGCAGCACCGCTCCGTCAGCCCCCCACGTAGTGCTACTAAGAAACTTGAGCATGTTCAGTTTCCTGAGACACGTCGTTTTTAGTTGCCGTATATGGGGCTGCCACGTTAATTTGCTGTCAAAATGGAGCCCCAGGAAGCGATAAGTGTCAACCAACGGCAACGCAGCATACCTGAGATGTAGTTCAGGGTGTAAGTGTAGCCTTCGGAGCCGACAAAAATGGACGACGGAGGATTTCGCTGATGAAAACCGGTCGTGAGCCCACCTGTCGACCCGGTTAATAGCTATCTGCAATTGCCGTTCCACGATTGACATTCTTCCAGAGCTGTAAAGCAGAGCTAAATCGGCTACATACAGCGATGGAACTATCGTGGGCCCAGTGGCGGTAACAATGCCGTTTAGGGCAACCTCTTTAACTTTTACACTCATCGGCGTATCGCAGATTCTTTCTTCTTTTATATTTAAGGAAAATATATCAATTCAAAACAACCATTTATTGACACTTCTGGATGCCATGACAGTTAATTTTACAACAGTGGAAAAAAGATAATAAAGAAAAAAATGACAATCTTAATGTAGCATCTTTGGCCAAAAGATATGACACACTCCCACCTTGAGTTGGTGGAAGAACAACTCAACCATACATAAATGAGTTGGTGGAAGAACAACTCAACCATACATAAATAACTATAATTACCTCAAAATACAGTAATCATAAATCTAATTTCTTTGGTGTATTTACAGCTCTACCACTTTTAGTGGTTACTCTTGACATCCCTTCTCATCCCTAAACACATTTAGGCTAATGAGACTTTTGTCATTTTTTGAAGAGAAAGGCTCTTCCTGTACCAATCTTGCGACTATTTTTTCTGCTGACATTATCTCCTCACATGATAATTCTCCACGAGCTCTTGTAAGGTTTGCTCTTCGCGTATTTTGGATAAATCTCTTTATCCAAGCAACCAACCGAATTATTTTTCCATAGCTTGAAAAATATAAGTAATACCAATTAAAATCGTGGTACCTGCACTGATCATTATTTACATGTTTTGGGGTGCTACATGAAGTATCTACAAAGTAACTCATTATTTGAGTGGATTTTCTCTTTTTTTGCAAAATCAGCTCTGCCTCTGCAGGTGGAAATTCACCAGGCCACTCTGGCCGGTCCTTTCGTAAAAACTCTGGCCCCTCCCACCATCGAAGTGCTAACAATTTTTCTGCCAGACAACTCTTGAAGGAAGATCTGCAGGATTCAAATGGCCAGGAACATATCTCCACATTTCTGGTAAAGTCAACCGATGGATTTCTTTAACACGGTTGTTGACAAACACAGTCCATGTTTCTTCCTATAGAATCCATGCTAAAACCGTTGTCGAATCAGTCTAGAAATTCAACTTGACATCTTGGTAGTTTAGTCCTTCTAGCACTGAATTACCTAATCTAGCTCCCACTGTTGCAGCAATTAGTTCCAGTCGGGGAATGATGACTGTGTTTAATGGGGCTACTCTTGCTCTGGCTGCAAGAAGGTGTACCTTACTCTCACCGTCAAATTGTAGTCGTATGAAGACTACTGCAGCGTAGGCCTGTGCACTAGCATCACACAAAATATGTAGACTGACATCCCTGTGGTTCTTGGAATAATGAAACCAGCGTGGAATTCTCATCTCTTTCAGGAGAAAAAGGCTTAAATACCAAGTTACAAATTGGTCCTTAATATCAGTAGTAACCTCTTCATCTCAAGATATACCACTTAGCCATATATTTTGTAATAACAATTTAGGAACTAGAAGTACTGGACTAACTATGCCAATCGGATCAAATATCTTTTGTGCAACTGACAGAATAGATCTTTTCGTGATCACTCCCAATTCATGGTTCTGTAACCATTCCAAGTTTAACAATAAAGTGTCAGATTCCAAATCCCATCGTAAACCTAGCACCGCTGTCTGTCCTACAAGAATGAAAGCATCATTGTTGGCCTGCCAACCTCTGAGGTTGAACTTTCCTTCCTGCATTACATCACGTGCTTCATTAATGAATTCTTTCAGTTATAATTCAGTATCAACACTGGGTACAACATTGTCCACATAAAGGCTCTGTTTAAGTCTTGATATCTGTTCTTTACTATACTGTATTGACAATCTTCCATTGCCTTGTCCAAATGGTAATCAAGAACTGCTCCTAAAAGGAAAGTGCTACATTTTAATCCAAATACCACCCTCCGATGCCGAAATATCTTTATATTCTTCCAGTCATTTGGATCACACCAGAAGAACCTAAGAAAATCTCTGTCTTCTTGACGAACACTTATTTGTAGAAAAGCCATTTCTACATCAGCTGTCACCCCAAATCTCCCTTCCCGAAATTTTAGTAACAGGGAAGGAATCAGTTCAATCATATTGGGTCCACACTCTAAACAATGATTGAGAGAAGGAGCATTTCTACCTCTTGCTGACACGTCAAATACAGGACGAACTCTGGTGGTGCTATTCTCCTTAATAACAGTTCGATGTGGTAGGTAGTGTCCATAATTCCCTACTTCTTTGACTGGTACTTCTTCAATAATTCCCAGTTCTTCCCACTCAGCTAGAACTGCATCGTATGAAATGAGAAGATTTTGAGACTGAAGCTTTCTAGTGGTAGATTCTAACCTTTTGAGTGCCAGCTCCCTGTTACTAGGAAGAGCCAAGCTATCTTCTTTCCATAGCAATGAAACTTCGTAACGTCTCTCATCATTTACAGTAATACCTCTTAGAAAATCATCTCTAATTTGAAGCTGTCTTTCATTTTTGGACATTTTAACAGCTGAGTCTGAGATTCCAATGGTATCTAGGCTCCAGCGATCGTTGATCTCATTAACAAACAGAGCTGTAACTTCTTCTGCCAAGTTAACAGAAGATTGTTGTGGAACTTTCCCCATCAAAGTCCAGCCTAAATTTGTTTCCACAGCAACCAAACCAGAAGGTAGAACTTAAATATTTCCTGTCAGAAGTTTGTCCGCTACATCCGCTCCAATCAGCAAGTCCACAGGCCTAGACTCATCCCCAATATCTGTTAGGCTGATATTCTCTTCCTCATGTTCATTCAACCAAGGTCCTTTCTTGACCGAAGGGATGCCATTACATATTAAAACCTGATCCAATACTTCAAAATTACATTGATATTTTCCATCCAGGCTTTCAATTTCTACTTTGTAACATGAATGTTCATTAACACTCGTTTTCACTCCCCCAAAAAGGTCATGTTTAATTGTTTCAGTTCTGACTGGAGTGTAACCTAATCTTTTAACAATGTCTTTCTTAACATAGGATCTTTGGGATCCTGAGTCAATTAAGGCTCTAACAGAGAAGGAAGAGCCAATACCTTTCATCTTTATAACCAAAGTTTGCAAAATAACTTAAGGATATTTAGAAATATTACTCAGCGAATTTGTCTTTTGTTCATTCTTCCCCCCGGATTGCCTGTGTTCGACATTATTATGGGATATATTTTGTTTATTCTGAGGTAAATCAGGGCACATCATAACTTGGTGGCTCTTACTAAAAACAATGCACCGTACTACGGCTTTACATTTATTGACACAGTGTCCCTTCTTAAAGCACTTAAAACACCCACCCTTGTCCTTTAGGACCTTCTGTTTCTCAGATAGACCTAATTAGTGTGCTTTAAAACAATTAAGGGCATCATGTTGACCTCCACAGAAGCCTCCGTGGCTTAGGCGGCAGCACGCCGGCCTCTCACCGCTGGGTCCGTGGTTCAAATCCCGGTCACTCCATGTGAGATCTGTGCTGGACAAAACGGAGGTAGACAGGTTTTTCTCCGGGTACTCCGGTTTTCCCTGTCAACATTTCATTCCAGCAACACTCTCCACTATCATTTCATTTCATCTGTCATTCATTTAATCATTGCCCCGGAGGAGTGCGTCAGGCCTCGGCAGCCGGCACAGTTCATATCCTCGCCGCTAGATGGGGGCTTCATTCATTCCATTCCTGACCCGGTCAGAGACTGGAAGCAGGCTGTGGATTTTCATTTCATGTTGACCTCCACAAAAAATACAGTACCCTCTCCTCTCCTCAACTGGGTTAGTGTTTAACAAGTCAGCTGCAGTAGCAATGTGCTCTGACAATTTGGGTTGGTCTCTACTCCTGTTATTATCTTTGATTCCAAAACCGGAAATTGCTAAACTGATCCGTTCCTCGGCTTCCACTTCCCTTTTCATGAATAGCATGAGATTGTCTAACCTATCTTTCGAATCACGTGTGTGTGCAAAATTGGAACTTCTTTGCCAGGCCCTAAGAAACTCCTCAGGCAAACATGACTCTACTAAAGGATACATCATAAATGCACACTTATCTGTTGTAACACCTAAGGTTTCAAGTGACCGTATGAGCGATTCCAAGTTGTCATAAAGGCTACACATTGAATTGCCATCACCGGGAGTGGAAGATTTCTTAAGAACTAAAGTTAACAACTCTCTTACGTAAACTTCAACCAACAGATCATCTCTACCGAACCTGCTCTTTAAACATTCTACTGCCTTCGTATAATTTTCCCCAATAGGTGGAAAACTTTCAGTAATTTCTCGAGCACGAGACCCTTTCACTGTAGCTTGCATTAAGTATTGAAACTTATCTTCCGGTGCAATATCCGGATCCTTGTCTATCTTTTCAAACTGGCCCCTGAACTGTATCCACTGTTTTACATCGCCATCAAATTTCCTTAGTTCTAATTTAGGTAGTTTGAATTTTCTCTTGCTCACAAGATCTACACTGCTACAATCACTGTTGTCTTGAGCGATGCCTCCTGAAGGTAGAATATATTCAACACTCACCTCTATATCAAGAAATTGACGTTGATAGTCATCGGCAAGTCTACATTCGTCGTCCAAGTCCTCTTGGCCGACGTCAAGTTTTAGACTTACGACCTTACCATCCAGCTGCAGGAGCTCATCTTTTTTCTTCCGAAGTAAAGAAAGGGAAACCTGAACTTTCCTTCGCTTTTCATGAGCTGTCATCTGGACGTCATCAATTTCACCTTTGAGGTTATTCAACTGCCTCGAAAACGCCGCCCGTTTTACCTTACGTAGCTTTATCGCTCGATCCAGTTCACGTTGGGTTGTCTTCATAATTAAAATATATTGATATATTTATCCTATCACTGGTCGCCACTTATTTTACTTTTACGCTCGCAGATTCTTTCTTCTTTTATATTTAAGGAAAATATATCAATTCAAAACAACCATTTATTGACACTTCTGGATGCCATGACAGTTAATTTTACAACAGTGGAAAAAAGATAATTGAGAAAAAAATAACAATCTTAATGAAGCATCTTTGTCCAAAAGATATGACAACCTCGAACAAGGTGACAGAACAGAACCCTGAGGAACTTCGTTTTCTTGGGTATAATATTGCGATATGTTCTACCGACCCTTACACGGAAGAGTCGGACTACATGAAATTCGTAATGAAAGTCGGTAGATTAACACGGAGTCCCCACTCATGAAGGGTTGAAAGGATCTCGTAGCGCCATATGGTGTCGTAGGCAATTCGGAGAAATGCCTCCTGTATGGCGCTCACAAGTCTCACCAGATGGACGGTGGTGGACATATGGGAGCGAAATCTAGACTGGTACCCTGACAGTAAGCCTCTCTCTTCCAGGAACCACACCAGTCGATGGTTCACCATCTTCTCTCGCAGCTTACATAGGGCATTTGAGAGGCCTGTAGCTGCTGACAAGTTTGGGATCCTTTCCAGCCTTGGGAACCGGTATCATGATCCACTCTCGCCATTGAGATGGAAACTGCCCATCAATCCATATACGATTGAAGAGGACCAACAATTGCTTTATACTGGATTCGCACAGATGTTTTAACATTTGATTCTGTATGTTATCCGGTCCGGGAGACGTATCCCTACACAGTGAAAGCGCACTGCGCAGTTCCCTTTCAGAGAATGGTGCATTGTAGGACTCCAAAGCAGCAGTGGCAAAGGACAAGGGGTGAGCCTCCGCCTCCCGCTTCAGAGTCAGAAACGTAGGATCGTAACTCCCAGAACAGGATACATCATTGAAGTGCGATCCAATACGGTTGGCAATGGCGAGTTGGTCCGTGATGATGTCTCCGATGATGGAGACTCCGTGTGCCATCAATGATATCGGGAGTCCGGAGATCCGACGAAGCTTAGTCCACACTTGAGATGAAGTAGTATGTGTCGTCATAAACAACACATACTTTTCCCACGTCGTTTTATTACTCTCCCGAATCAGATATCGGGCTCTAGCACGCATCCTTTTGAAGGTGATAAGTTTGGCCATAGTATTTTGCCTCCGATAGCATTTGAAAGCACGTCGACGATCTTTAAAGGCTGCTGCAATCTCGGCTGTCCACCAAGGGACAAGTTTCCGGTGGGAGTTGCCGGATGAGGAAGGTATTGTTTCCTCATCAGCAGCCGAAATACCATGCGTTATGTGAATGTTATGATCATAGACACTCTCAAAGGTATCTTCGGCAAAATCAGCACGTGCTGTGAAAGTTGTCCAATCAGCCCGACGGAGAAGCCATCGACTTGGTAATTCGATGGCTCTCTGGTTCGGAAGAGTAACGATAATCGGGAAATGGTCACTAATACAAAGGTCGTCGTGTACACCCCACTGTAGCAGGGGAACCAGCGCACGACAGCACAAGGTGATATCGACATTTGAATAAGTGCCGTGTGCAATAGAGAAGTGCGTAGGTTCTCCTGTGTTTAACAAATACAGCTCCAGCGCCTGATCAGTCTCTCAAAATCCCTCCCTCCATCACTAGTGGTAGCGGAGCCATAGATGGAGTTGTGGGCATTAACATATCCCAGAAGGAGAAAAGGAGGGGGGGGGGGGGAGATGAGAGACTAGATCCACCAGCTGGTTTCAATCCAGTTGAGAATCAGGTGGAATGTACACGTTACATACTGTTGCCATTACTGGCGACGAAGTACGAACTGCAACTGCCTCTAGCTGAGTACGCAACGGCACCTCTTCACTGAAGAGGCTAGAGTGGACGAGAATGCAGACGCCACCGACGGCCACAGCTCCATCCACCGGGTCTTCAGAGAAGAGGTTGAAGTAACGCATTATTGTCTCACGTCCAGGACGAAACCTGGATTCCTGAAGACAGACAATGGTTGCCGAAAACGAAGATATTAATTGACGTAACTCATTGAGATGACCAGAATAGCTATTACAGTTCCCTTGTAAGTAGAAGTGGGTCTTCTACTTACGCTTGACCGTTTGCCACCATTCCCCATCTCTAGTTGGATATGATGGGGCAGGAGAGCGCACCTCAATCTCCACATCTCGGTCCGATGACGAAGAAAATGGAGCGGGCAGTCCCCTGGATGGCGCGCGGTCCTCGTCGGACTTCACGAGTCTCGCTCTTGGGGAAGAGCGAGAGCGGTGTCGAGGGACTTTCTCCCGGTCCGAAGACTGGGTGTCTGTCCCCGACATGTCCCGAAGAGATTTCTTTCTTGATCGGCGCTGACGTCTATTTGGGGAAGCAGATGATCGCTTCCCCACAGACGCCAGTTCCTTACAAAAAATGGCCCCTCCTGCTGACACCGCTCCACTGGTGGTGGTGGGAGTGGAATGGCCAGCAGATACCTGAGCAGCCCTGTCTCTAGGAGAGGAAGAGAAACGGCGCTGAACCGTTCATCTCTCCTCCGCTGATGTATTTTCCTATTTGTAGGGGAGTTCCTCCATACGGACGTGTTTGGCTTCAGCCGGCTTCGCTCCCTTGATGGTCGTAGGGGCGGGAAGGCCAGCAGAGTCAGTAGCCACTCCGTCAGGAGGAGGGCGAGAGAGATGGCGACGAACCTTCTCTCTCATCTCCACTACTACTTTTGTCATATCGGGTGGACTGGAAGAAGGACCAGCCCTGGTCGGCAAACTCTTCTTTCCCCTGTTAACTGAGGAAGACATGTTAGCCGACCGGTTCGAAGAAGAAGAGGACTTCTCCGATTTCGCCGGTTTAGATGATATAACTGTCGCCTTCTTTTCCTTGCCCGAAGAAGGTTGTGGGACCTCCTTCGGGCAGACAATTTTCGCTGGTACAGCGAGGGGTGAATTCAAATCTGCTGAATTACCGGACGTCGAGGGTACTATACTGGAAACTGTGACAGCAGGGGTGAATGAGGGCGTCGCTGCGACCACAAACGTCACCCGAAATTCGGGGGCATTCATATCACATTACCTCTTGCAAGCATCGTGATATGAAAGCCGAAGCAATGTTCTGATTTCTTGGATTGTGGCTTCTTTACAGATCTCAGGGCACTGCTTCGATCGTGGAGAGTGGCTTCCTTGGCAGTTAGGACAAATCGGGGGAGGCGTACACCTCTCACCCTCATGTGTCCCCTTGTCACACTCTCTACACACGGCCTTGGCAGTGCACCTGGCAGAAACATGCCCGAATTTCTGGCATTGATAACATCTCATAGGTGGAGGGATGTACGGTCGAACATCGCAGTGGTTCGATGTGACCTACATCTGCTTAGGTAAAACATCACCCTCGAAATGGAGAATAAAAGCGCCGGTATCGACGCTGTTCTCTCCAATCTTTCGGGTGATGCGCCCAATCTTGGTGACGCCTATCTTCCCCAGATTCCGCAACAATTCCGCATCGCTATTCAAAATGAATTTACGATGGAAAATAACTCCACGAACCTCATTTAGCGTTTCGTGTTTTGAGACCTTAACGGGAATTTCGCTGAAATGCGTGCATTCCAGCAACGTTTCGGTTTGCTGTCGGCTAATTGTATGCAGTAGGAGCTGTCCTTTCCGGAGCTTGGAAATCCCGTTTAGATCTCCAAATTTCCCCTCGAATTCCTCGGAAAAGATCATTGATTTCACCACTTTGAAATAATCCCCGTCTGTCCTGATAGCTACCAGGTAGCGATGTGACTTGTCAACAGGGAAACGTGCATTGAAAGTTTTATCCCTGATCCGACACTCAAGAGACGGCTATTTAAGGGGGACACCCTCTGATGATTTATTGGGCCGCTATCGCGTCATCCCGGAATCACCCTCCCCGAATACAACCTACTCCGAACGAGGGTCATCACTGTGGGCGCCACCCAGCCAAGGCAATACCTACCTGGCATAGCAGGTATTGCCCGGGGTCCCAGTGCCTTGAATAGGCACTTCCCCCTCGGCATGCACAGTGATATGTTTGGCGAAATTATTCGGCCGTGCAGGGACCTCCGTTGTGAGGCGGATACCACTGCAAGGGTACATGGCGCACCCACCTGACGGGATGGGGAATACCGTCCAGGCTTTCTGGCCAGATGGCCAAATTGGTGGCCCTTCCCCAGGCAGCATGACGTTTATTTCTAAGGGTCAAACCAAAATTGGGACCGAAAGTCGGAAAAGACCTTTTACGACAGGCAGGGGATACCGTCGATGAATTTTCTCTTCCCATCAACAGGGAGTCTTCAAAATCAAAGTCAGTCATGTCAGTCTGTCTTGTCGGCCCTATTAGTGTCCTCCTACGATAAGCAGAGCATACCGTGTGTGTATTCTAACCCGCAACCCACACGGGGGTGTACCTAAAAGGATGTCTGTCGCACCCAATGGGGATTATCCACACTCCAGTAATGCATATTATGACGATAAACGGTTCCATTGTTGTGGAATCGTGCTTCGTCCGTAAATAAGATGGTCGCTAGAAAAGCCGGATCAGTTTCCACAGAACGCCACCCGTGCTTCGAAATCATGACCACGTATCTCCAGGTGTAAGTGCAGATGGTACGGGTGAAACCAGTGAGTATGCATTATCCGCATAACAGACGCTCGGCTGATGTTCGTCTCCAGTGCAATGGCCCGTGTGATAGTATGAGGGTGACACCGGATAGCGTCAAACACAACCTCTTCATTGTGAGCAGACGTCACGCGATGATCTCAAACAGGCCGTGTTTTTCCCAGGGATCCAGTATCTCCCAGGCGTCTTTCCACACTCCGAAATACCGTGCCTGTCAGTCGTTGTCTATCCGGATAGAGTTCTTGGTACAGGCGATGCGCCTGGTATGCATTCTGTCGAGCTCCTCCATTAATATAACATATTCAGGCGCGGATTCAAGGGGGGGGGGTCACGGGGGTCATGACCCCCCCCCCCCCAAACGGAGATCAAATTTTTTACAAACTCAAAAAACCAAAACACAATAACCAGACAAATGAAACTTAACGAATTTTAACTGAAAAACAGGTTTTTTTTTTCATTTTATTCAATACTGAAAATTTCTTTATTGCAATTATTATGTTCTGTTACAACTGTACTTATTTACTACTTCATACCTGTTATATAAAAACGAGTATTTATATAACAAAATCAACTCGTCGATTTTGTTTAGCAAACCTTGTGATTACTGAATCGATGTTTATAGTGATGTCACGATGAATGTGCAGCAATGCACGAATAGGAATTTGGGGCTTTTTTCGCACCAAAAAATTTTTCCGACGTCCAAACTGCAAGCTTGGTTGGCAATTTAAGCTGTGACTTTCTCCCTTTGTCGGTACCAACCCGACTTACCGAAACTGCAACGTACTTTGGTATTTTTCTCGAAGCTCGATGTAAAAGTCGCAAAACACGCCGTTGCAATTTGTACGAATATTTTAGGTGCGCTAAACGCATCAAATTTCTATCCATGTAGCTTGCAAAAAATTGGTCTGGTTTTGTACGTTTGGTTATTTTGTGATTGCGTTTTTAGTGATACCATTTTGCTTAACTATTTCGATTCTCTGACCCCCCCCCCCCCTCCCCCAAAGCCAAACTCTAGATCCGCGCCTGAACATATTCATATGCTCTTCGCTGGAATACATCTCGAGGCAGTGAATACGCTTCGTGTTGTGAATTACGTCGAAGGAGCGAGTTCGCGCAGCTACATACTGACTTGCCATCGCATGTTGTTTTCGTTCCAATGGGGCACACTTTGCCCTAACTGTGGTCTACGAAGCTTGGAACATGTACGACGTAGCTAACTGGTTGCCTGTGCTCTAGCCAGAGACAATCACCTCCTCATCCTTGTCCAATCCAGCACATTAGCTTATGCAACGATACACACGGTCTTCTTTTCTTTTTCTTTTTATTTGATCGCTTACCCTCCAAGCTCGGCTTTACCCTCGGACTTGGCGAGGGATCAGTCCTCTACCGTCGAATTCCAGGACAGTGCCTCGGAGCTGAACACACCTTGACAGCAGATACAACTGGGGATGGTGACAAGCCAATCCCCGAAGTGACCACGAACTTGGGTCTAATGAAGGAAAGGGCAGCGAAGGGAGTGGGAAGAAAGATGCCGTGGTCCTATCGAAAGGAACCATCCCAGCAATCGCCTGGAGGAGACGTGGGAAACCACGGAAAACCACTTCTAGGATGGCTGAGGCAGGAAGCAAACCTGCCTCTACTAAGTCTGTGTGCCTCACGAGGTTGGGTGAATCCCGTTCCAGGCCTCAGACCAGGAACAAAATTTCGTGGCAGAGCCGAGATTTGAACCCTGGCCTCCGCAGTGACATGGTCTTTTACAGAGCCAAATAAAAAAATCGTGTCGCCTCCGTGGTATAGTGGTAAGCGTGCATAAATGCCACACCGGAGGTCTGAGGTTCGATACCCGGCTCTAACAAGAAATTTGACAAGTGGTATGAGGGCTGAAACGAGGTCTACTCAGCCTCGGGGAGAAGAGTAGAGTGGGTTCGATTCCCACCTCAGCCATCTTCGAGTGGTTTTCCGTGGTTTCCCACTTCGTCTTCAGGCAAATGCTGGAAAGGTACAGTACCTAACCAAAGGCCACGACCGTCTCCTTCCCTTTTCCTTGCCTATCCCTCTCACTCTTCCCATCCCCTCATCAGGCCCTTGTTCACTTCGCAGGTGAGGCCGCCTGGGCGAATTGCTAGTCACACTCCCCAGTTGTATCCCCTGATTCAGAGCCTCAAGCTGCAGGACACCGTCCTTCGCTTAGTCCGTGGGAAAAACCAACCCAGGAGGGTAAAACGATAACGAAAAAAAAAAAAAAACTAATCAGTCTGTGAAAACGATTAAGTATATAACCTTGCCACTTGCCAGGCAACTCCAATCGCGCCCTTTCCATGTGAGCTACTGCGACATTTGACCTGCAGCGCGCACCTCCCGGTCTATACAATACCTGCTCTCGGTGTGTGCGTGCACCTCTTGTTTTCAAGTGTGTGTTCTGCGTATCTCTGCTCGTTTTACGGGTTCATTCGAGGTACCCATACTGAATTAATAGTGGCGCTCACGATTCCTGCTGTCTTCTAGCCCGTAAACACACATCTCGTTATATTACCCCGGTTTAGGGAGAGGGACCTATGTCTTTCAGAATTGTAGTACATGTGACAGAATGCATAAAAATGGATCGCAAGGGGCCAGTGGACCGTTCGGTATGTAGGCCATAGAGTTTTGTAGACTACTATTACTTGAAGATACCGGTTGAGTTAGCCGTGCTCGTTACGGCGTGACTGCAGGCAGTCGCTCACATCCGGTAGGCGAGGAGGCTCGAAACCCTCCACCGGCAACCTTGAAGATGGTTTTCTGTAGTTTCCTATCTTCCTTCCAGGCAAATGCCGGGGTTAGTCCCCAACTATAGGCCACAGCCTCTACCTTCCAATTCCTCATCCTTACATTCACACTTTCCTCGCCAGACAACCACCACACGGGACGGTACTTGTAGCTCACCCCATGGGTGTCCGCATAGAAGTAACTGCAAACTTGAGGGAGCCGAACATGTACTCGGACACTCCCGGCACTAAAAGCCATACGCTTAAAAAATATAATATAAGAACATGAAGATTATTGCGTAAATGTATTATTCAAACTTCAATCGCATAATTAGGACACAGGAAATAACATGTATTTCCGTGAAGAAATGTTTAGCCCAGTTTCATTTATCCTGCTTATGTTAATTGCCTCTATCAATATACAAAATTCAGTTTGATTGCTGTAATAGATTCGTAGATATTGAGAACCGTCTAAATATATCGGATAGTCGACATGTTGGATTGTTATATATGTAGGCCTTAGAGTTATGTACTATTACATGAAGATTATTGTGTAAGAGTATTATTCAAATTTCAATTGCATGATTAGGACACAATAAATGGTAAAAACGAGATTTTAAAATTTTGCACAGCCTCCATCTTCTGGTTCTGAAAAAAAAATTAAATAAATTAGACGCCAGTGGATTAAAATTTGTATAAGCATATACCATACCAAGTTTCAATGTGCTCATCCTTTTCAATATTCGCATTTCGCGTCGCAGGCAGGTTGGATTTGTGATCACCAGGTTATGAAAGTTCCTTAGGTGAACTTATGTTTATAGCCTCTATCAACACACAAAATGTCAGTTTGACTGCTGTCAGATTATCAGATTTTGTGATCCGTCTAAATATTTTGGATGCTCGCCATGATGGATTGTAACATATGTAGGCCATAGAGTTATGTACTATTAGATGACTATTATTGCGTAGGTTCATTATTCAAACGTTGATTTCGATCGCATGATTGCGACACAAAAAATTAAAACTTAATTTTAAAAATTTGCACAGCTGCCATCTTGAGGTTATGTAAACAATTTGACAAAAATATATGTCAGTGCATTGCAAAGTGTATAAAGAATTGCTGTACCAAGTTTCACTGCGTTCGGATTTTTAACCCGCCAGAAAAGTCTATTTAAATGTTTCAAATTCGCATGGTCGCCATGTTCGTTTTGTAGTTAACAGGTTTCTGAAAGTCCCTTGAACGATTTTGTAGTAGTGCCTTTTATCACCGTACAAAATTTCAGGTTGATATGAGTAATAGATTCGGAGATATAGAATGACAGTGAAATATTTCGTACAGCCGCCACGTTGGATTGTTGAAACGTAATAAAATTTGTAGGGCACGGTCGGGGTCGGCCAGAATAGTACTATGACCTTACCGAATTTAATTGAAATCTATCCAGCCACTTAGATTTTATTAGTGGGGCGTGGGGGCTCACACACGGACGCACACACACGGACAAAAGGTGAATCATAAGCCTATTTTTTCATAAATAGAAATAGGCTAAAAGCGAGATTTTAAAATTTGACACTGGCGCCATCTCGTGGTTAAAAAAACAATTAAGTTTGATTGCTGTCACAGATTAGTTGACATTGAGAATCGTCTAAATATTTCGGATGGTCATCATATTGGATTTTTATATACTTTGTAGGCCATAGAGTTATGTACTATTAGATGATGATAATTGCGTAGGTTCATTGTTCAAACGTTGGTTTCGATCGCATGATTAGGACACAAGAAATTAAACCTTAATTTTAAAATTTCGCACAGCTGCCATCTTGAAGTTATGTAAGCAATTGAGCTGAATAGGATGTCAGTGCATTACAAGGTGCATACCATTTGATGTACCATGTGTGACGGCACTCGGATGGTTTAAATTCGAGAAAAGTCTATTTAAATACAACAACTTCGCTTGGCCGCCATGTTCGTTTTGTAAAGAGGTTTTTGAGAGTCCCATCGTTACACTTCTATTAGTGCTTTTTTCTACCATACAAAACGTCAGGGTGATATCTATAATAGTTTCGGAGATAAGGAATGCCTGTGAAATATTTTGCACAGTTGCCATGTTGGATTGGTGCGATGTAATAAAATTTGAAGAGCACAGTCGGGGTCGGACAAAATAGTACCATGACCTTAACGAGTTTCGTTGAAATCGCTCCAGCAGTTTATATTTTATTAGGGAGAGGAGCGAGGCGACGGTCACATGCAAACACACACATACGTACACACTCACGGACTTTATGTGATGTCATAGGCCTATCATTCATAAATGTAAATAATAAAGGAAGCTTTTCAGTCGGTCAACACGACTGAATAGCTTTCATTATTAGAATTAAGCATCACTGAAAAATGGCTTCTATCACAACTAAATGACAATAGGCCAACAAGTAAACGAAAGGCAGGAACGGGAGGTTTAATTTAGAAAAGAAATACTATTATTGGTCACAAAGGAGCTAAAGTTCCGCTTACACGTACCTTGATGCTCGGTACACTTGGGAGTCGAGTTCCGACTGTAACGTTCCAGGGCTGTAACGTTCCACACGCTCGTTCTGAGTTCCAAGTTACAGTTCCGGAACGATACCGCAAGCCAGCTCGGGGCCGCGGTATGGCGTACGTTACGTAACGTGGAACACAAGCGGTACGTAACGCATTTCAGTTCTGTTCCTTGTCCCTGATGATTAGTTTAGTCGTTTATTAATATTAAGTTTTGACCAATTGAGTAGCTACAATTGAGATTTGGTAAAGATGGCGGCAAAATAAACATGACACTGAGGTGCCCTTTTCTAGTGCTACTTCTGTACAAAATGTCGTGTTTCAATTGATAGGGGGGAGCCGACATATACACACACAGACACACAATGTTTCTTGAAAAAAGTCCCTTAAAACTAGCCACGTTCTTCTACTGGCAGTGATCTGTAAGAAAATCAGGCATTTTTAGTCTACTTTTGACATTTTGCAAAAATGAGGAAAAAGTAGACTTATGAGATCGATCCGGGAAAATGTGTTTCTGTCTGTCTATCTGTCTGTCTGTCTGTCTGTCTGTCTGTCTGTCTGGCTCTGTGTGTGTCTCCCCCCCCCCCTATCAACTCATAAACGGCTTCAGCAATCGAAACCATTTTTTAGTATGAGTAAAGATGTATACCGGAATATCTCAAGCCCATATTTGAAAATGATGTCAGTGCTACCAACTAATGAAAAAACGCACTAGAAATTTGAGCTCCATGTTGGATATCCTGCAAGGTATGCATGGGAGCTATTCCAAAATTGGCACACAAGTAGATAATGCTATTTCTGTTTAATTTCCATGAGGCCATGCGTGACAATGTTGCCAAAATAATTTTAAGCTTTCTGATAGGTCAAGTTTTTAAATGCATATAACATCTGCACTATCAATTGGATTTCAACCAAATTTTGTATGTAATATGTGGACAGATATGACTGAGCGTATTCGTAAGAACCACCAGGGCTGCCAACTGTTAATAATTGCTCTCTCTATTTTTATCCAAATACCAAAATATCAGAAAGTATGCAAGCCGACAGCTTTAAACTATGCACACGTTTAGTACCTTAAATTTTAGATTAATTTGGAGTAACTTATATAGTCAGTTCTACCAACATGATTCTAAGCCTGCTGATAGCACCAAATTTTAAACATGTAACTCCTATACTATCAGTTGGATTTCAACCAAATTTCGCATGTGCTATGTGTACCATAACAGATATGGCTATGCTTATTCTCAAGAGGAATCAGGGCTGCCAACTGTTAATAAATGCTGTCTATATATTTTTCCCTAATATCAATACATTAGAAAATATGCAAGCCAACAGCTCCATAATTTGCTCACGTATAACACTGGCATTCTAGATAAATTTGGAGTAATCAATATAAGACAGAGCTACCAACATGATTCTATGCCTGCAGATAGGTTCAATTTAAAAAAAAACCATGTAACTTGTATACTAAAAATGGATTTCATCCATAATTGGCACAACAAGATATCATAATATTTCAGATCATTTCTGACCAGCACACGCATGACATTGTTGCCAAACATGCTTTTACGCGTGCTGATAAATCCAGAGTCAAACTGCATGTAAAGTTCATTGGAATTCAATCAAATTGTGTATTCTGTACCTTAAGAGATGGAACGAAGATGTATATATTAAGTCGCAGGGCTGCCAACAGTACTGCTCTATTAGGCTACATTATACCAGGTATATTTCGAACTAATTAGACATTTCGATATTAACAACTTAATTTCGTCATTATTCTAGATAGGTTCATATACACTAGTTTAATCATTGGTATGAAACTTAATTTTAGGAAAAGTAGGCTCTTTAGTTCGTCACGGAAGTTCTTTTTAGGGTTTTAATATGTGTTTGAAATTTGTTGCAGATGATTATTTTATCATATTTTCATACATCATGTTGCGGTATGTTGATTTAGGCGTTCAATTTTCAATCCTCCTTTATGATGCACCATATAGGGTTTAATACCAAGCGACTTTTTAGTGTTACTCTACCGGTATACATTTATCTTGTGTCTTTGATATTTATCAATTCATTCATATCGGCTGATGTTGTTGTTTGAGTCTTCAGTCTTTTGACTGGTTTTATCCCGCTCTCCATGCCTCCCTGTCCTGAGCTAAGCGTTTCATCTCTACACAGCTACCACACCCAACATTCGAGGCAAACTGTTTAACATATTCTAATCTCGGTCTACCCCTACAGTTCTTGTCCTCGACCTTTCCTTCCATAACTAAGTTTGCTATTCCTGGGTGTCTTAGTATGTGTCCTACCAACCTATCTCTTCTCTTCATTAGCAGTCGCCAGAAACATCTCTCCTCTCCCACTCGCCTTAATAGCTCTTCGTTTGTAACCTTCTCTTCCCATCTGATCTTCATCATTCTCCTGTAACACCACATTTCAAACGCTTCAGATCTCCTCTTTTCTGCTGCACCAATAGTGCAATTTTCACTTCCATAGAGTGCCACGCTCGATGTCAACAGATTCCTTTTCTGTAGAAATGCCTTCCTTGCCTGAGCCAACCTACTTCTTATATCCTCTTTCCTCCAACCATCACTGGTTATTTTGCTTCCTAAGTAACAGAAGTCTTCTGACATTCGGAGATATAGAATGCCAGTGAAATATATCGCACAGCCGCCATGTTGGATTATTGAAACGTAATAAGATTTGTTGGGCACGGTCGGGGTCGACCTGAATAGTACTACAGTATGACCTTACCGAATTTAATAGAAATCTATCCAGCCACTTAAATTTTATTAGTGGGGGGAGGGGGCACACACACGGACACACACGGACAAAAGGTGATCTCATCAGCCTATTTTTTCATAAATAGAAATAGGCTAAAAACGAGATGTTAAAATCTGACACTAGCGCCATCTCGTGGTTAAGAAAACAATTAAGTTTGATTGCTGTCAGAGATTAGTAGACATTGAGCATCGTCTAAATATTTCGGATGGTCACCATATTGGATTTATATATACATTGTAGGCCATAAAGCTATGTACTATTAGATGATGATTATTGCCTAGGTGCATTGTTCAAACGTTGGTTTCGATCGCATGATTAGGACACAAGAAATGAAACCTTAACTTTAAAATTTCGCACAGCCGCCATCTTGAAGTTATGTAAACAATTGAGCTGAATAGGATGTCAGTGCATTACAAGGTGTATACCATTTGCTGTAGCATGTGTGACGGTACTCGGATGGTTTAAATGCGAGAGAAGTCTATTTAAATACAACAACTTCGCTTGGCCACCATGTTCGTTTTGTAAAGAGATTTTTGAGAGTCCCATCGTTACACTTCTATTTGCACTTTTTTTTCACACCATACAAAACGTCTGTAATAGTTTCGGAGATATGGATTGCCGGTAAAATATTTCGCACAATTGCCATGTTAGTTTGGTGTGATGTAATAAAATTTGAAGAGCACAGTCGGGTCGGACAAAATAGTACTATGACCTTACCGAGTTTCGTTGAAATCGCTCCAGCAGTTTAGATTTTATTAGGGAGGGGAGCGAGGCGACGGACACATGCAAACACACTCATATGTACACACACATGGACTATATGTGATGTCATAGGCCTATCTTTCATGAAAATGAAAATCCACAGCCTGCTTCCAGTCTCCGACCGGGTCAGGAATGGAATGAATGAAGCCCCCATCTAGCGGCGAGGATATGAACTGTGCCGGCTGCCGAGGCCTGGCGCACTCCTCTGGGGCACTGATTAAATGAATGACAGATGAAATGAAATGATAGTGAAGAGTGTTGCTGGAATGAAATGTTGACAGGGAAAACCGGAGTACCCGGAGAAAAACCTGTCTGCCTCCGTTTTGTCCAGCACAGATCTCACATGCAGTGGCCGGGATTTGAACCACGGACTCAGCGGTGAGAGGCCTATCTTTCATAAATGTTGAAAATAAAGGAAGCTTTTCAGTCGGTCAACACGACTGAATAGCTTTCATTATTAGAATTAAGCATCACTGAAAAATGGCTTCTATCACTACTAAATGAAAATAGGCCAACAAGTAATCGAAAAGCAAGAACGGGGGGTTTAATTTAGAAAAGAAATACTATTATTGGTCACAAAGGAGCTAAAGTTCCGCTAACACGTACCTTGATGCTCGGTACAGTTGGGAGTCGAGTTCCGACTGTAACGTTCCAGGGCTGTAACGTTCCACACGCTCGTACCGAGTTCCAAGTTTCAGTTACAGAACTATACCACAAGCCAGCTCGGGGCCGCGGTATGGCATACGTTACGTAACGTGGAACACAGCGGTACGTAACGCATTTCAGTTCTGTTCCGTGTCCCTGATGATTAGTTTAGTCGTTTATTAATGTTACGTTTTGACCAATTGAGTAGCCACAATTGAGATTTGGTAAAGATGGCGGCAAAATAAACATGACACTGAGGTGCCCGTTTCTAGTGCTACCTCTGTACAAAATTTTGTGTTTCAACTGAAAGGGGGGAGCAGACATATACACACACACAGACACATAATGTTTCTTGAAAAAAGTCCCTTAATATTAGCCACGTTCTTCTACTGGCAGTGATCTGTAAGAAAATCAGGCATTTTTAGAGTTTTAATAAGTGTTTGAAATTTGTTGCAAATTATTATTTTATCATATTTTCATACATCATGTTACGGTATGTTGATTTAGGCGTTCAATTTTCCATCCTTCTTTATGGTGCACCATATCAGGTTTAATACCTAGGGACTTTTTAGTGTTACGCTATACATTTATCTTGTGTCTTTGATATTTATCAATTCATTCATATCGGCTGATGTTGTTGTTTGAGTCTTCAGTGTTTTGACTGGTTTTATCCCACTCTCCATGCCTCCCTGTCCTGAGCTAAGCGTTTCATCTCTACATAGCTACCACACCCTACATTCCAGGCAAACTGTTTAACATATTCTAATCTTGGTCTACCCCTACAGTTCCTGTCCTCGACCCTTCCTTCCATAACTAAGTTTGCTATTCCTGGGTGTCTTAGTATGTGTCCTACCAACCTATCTCTTCTCTTCATTAGCAGTCGCCAGAAACATCTCTCCTCTCCCACTCGTCTTAATACTTCTTCGTTTGTAACCCTGTCTTCCCATCTGATCTTCATCATTCTCCTGTAACACCACATTTCAAACGCTTCAAATCTCCTCTTTTCTGCTGCATCAATAGTCCAATTTTCACTTCCATAGAGTGCCACGCTCCATGCCAACAGATTCCTTTTCTGTAGAAATGCCTTCCTTGCCTGAGCCAACCTACTTCTTATATCCTCCTTCCTCCATCCATCACTGGTTATTTTGCTTCCTAAGTAACAGAAGTCTTCTGAGATTCGGAGATATAGAATGCCAGTGAAATATATCGCACAACCGCCATGTTGGATTATTAGAACGTAATAAAATTTGCAGGGCACGGTCGGGGTCGGCCTGAATAGTACTATAACCTTACCGAATTTAATTGAAATCCATCCAGCCACTTAGATTTATTAGTGAGGCGTGGGGGCACACACACGGACACACACGGACAAAAGTTGATCTCATAAGCCTATCTTTACATAAATAGAAATAGGCTAAAAACGAGATTTTAAAATTTGACACAGGCTCCATCTCGTGGTTAAGAAAACAATTCAGTTTGATTGCTGTCACAGATTAGTTGACATTGAGAATTGTCTAAATATTTCGGATGGTCACCATATTGGATTTTTATATACATGTAGGCCATAGAGCTATGCACTATTAGATGATGATAATTGCGTAGGTTCATTGTTCAAACGTTGGTTTCGATCGCATGATTAGGACACAAGAAATTAAACCTTAATATTAAAATTTCGCACAGCCGCCATCTTGAAGTTATGTAAACAATTGAGCTGAATAGGATGTCAGTGTATTACAAGGTGTATACCATTTGCTGTACCATGTGTGACGGCGCTCGGTTGGTTTAAATGCGAGAAAAGTTTATTTAAATACAACAACTTCGCTTGGCCGCCATGTTCGTTCTGTAAAGAGGTTTTTGAGAGTACCTTAGTTACAATTATATTAGTGCTTTTTTCCACCATACAAAACGTCAGGGTGATATCTGTAATAGTTTCGGAGATATGGAATGCCGGTGAAATATTTCGCGCAGTTGCCAAGTTGGATTGGTGAGATGTAATAAAATTTGAAGAGCACAGTCGGGGTTGGACAAAATAGTACTATGACCTTACCGAGTTTCGTTGAAATCGCTCCAGCAGTTTAGATTTTATTAGGGAGGGGAGCGAGGCGACGGACACATGCAAACACACACATACGTACACACACATGGACTATATGTGATGTCATAGGCCTATCTTTCTTAAATGTTGAAAATAAAGGAACCTTTTCAGTCGGTCAACACGACTGAATAGCTTTCATTATTAGAATTAAGCATCACTGAAAAATGGCTTCTATCACTACTAAATGAAAATAGGCCAACAAGTAAACGAAAAGCAACAACGGGAGGTTTAAGTTAGAAAATAAATGATATTATTGGTCACAAAGGAGCTAAAGTTCCGCTAACACGTACCTTGATGCTCGGTACAGTTTGGAGGCGAGTTCCGACTGTACCGTTCCATACGTAACGTTCCGCTAACACGTACCTTGATGCTCGGTACAGTTACGAGGCGAGTTCTGACTGTACCGTTCCAGGGCTGTAACGTTCCACTTGCTCGTACCGAGTTCCAAGTTACGGTTACGGAACGATACCGCTAGCCAGCTTGGGGCCGCGTTATGGCATACATTACGTAACGTGATACACAGCGGTACGTAACTCATTTTCGTTCTGTTCCGGGTCCCTGATGATTAGTTTAGTCGTTTATTAATGTTAAGTGTTGACCAATTGAGTAGCCACAATTGAGATTTGGTAAAGATGGCGGCAAAATAAACATGACACTGAGGTGCCCTTTTCTAGTGCTACCTCTGTACAAAAATGTCGTGTTTCAATTGATAGAGGGGAGCAGACATATACACACACAGACACACAATGTTTCTTGAAAAAAGTCCCTTAATACTAGCCACGTTCTTACACTGGCAGTGATCTGTGCGAAAATCAGGAATTATTAGTCTACTTTTCACATTTTGCAAAAATGAAGAAAAAGTAGTCTTTTGAGATCGATCCGGGAAAATGTGTGTGTGTCTGTGTGTGTGTCTGTCTGTCTGTCTGGCTGTGGGTGTCCTCCCCCCCCACCCCCCTCCCGCCCTATCAACTCATAAACGGCTGCAGCAATCATAAACAATTTTTAGTATGAGTAAAGATGTATACCGGAATATCTCAAGCCCATATTTGAAAATGATGTCAGTGCTACCAACTGCTGAAAAAACGCACTAGAAATTTGAGCTCCATGTTGGATATCTTGCAAGGTATTCATGGGAGCTATTCCAAAATTGGCACACAAGTAGATAATGCTATTTCTGTTTAATTTCCTGGAGGTCATGCGTGACAATGTTGCCAAAATATTTTAAGCTTTCTGATAGGTCAAGTTTTTAAATGCATATAACTTCTGCACTATCAATTGGATTTCAACCAAATTTTGTATGTAATATGTGGACAGATATGACTGAGCGTATTCGTAAGAACCACCAGGGCTGCCAACTGTTAATAATTGCTCTCTCTCTATTTTTTATCCAAATACCAAAATATCAGAAAGTATGCAAGCCGACAGCTTTAAACTATGCACACGTTTAGTACCTTAAATTTTAGATTAATTTGGAGTAACTTATATAGTCAGTTCTACCAACATGATTTTAAGCCTGCTGATAGCACCAAATTTTAATTACATGTAACTCCTATACTATCAGTTGGATTTCAACCAAATTTCGCATGTGCTATATGTACCATAACGGATATGACTATGCTTATTCTTAAGGGGAATCAGGGCTGCCAACTGTTAATAAATGCTGTCTATATATTTTTTCCCTAATATAAATAAATCAGAAAATATGCAAGCCAACAGCTCCATAATTTGCACCTGGCATTCTAGATAAATTTGGAGTAATCAATATAAGACAGTGCTACCAACGTGATTCAATGCCTGCAGATAGGTTCAATTTTAAAAAAACATGTAACTTGTATACTAAAAATGGATTTCATCCGTAATTGGCACAACAAGATATCATAATATTTCAGAACATTTCTGACCAGCACACGCATGACATTGTTGCCAAACATGCTTTTACGCGTGCTGATAAATCCAGAGTCAAACTGCATGTAAAGTTCATTGGAATTCAACCAAATTGTGTATTCTGTACCTTAAGAGATGGAACGAAGATGTATATATTAAGTCGCAGGGCTGCCAACAGTACTGCTCTATTAGGCTACATTATACCAGGTATATTTCGAACTAATTAGACATTTCGATATTAACAACTTAATTTCGTCATTATTCTAGATAGGTGCATATACACTAGTTTAATCATTGGTATGAAACTTAATTTTAGGAAAAGTAGGCTCTTTAGTTCGTCACGGAACTTCTTGTTAGGGTTAATATGTGTTTGAAATGTGTTGCAGATGATTATTTTATCATATTTTCATACATCATGTTGCGGTATGTTGATTTAGGCGTTCAATTTTCAATCCTCCTTTATGATGCACCATATAAGGTTTAATACCAAGCGACTTTTTAGTGTTACTCTACCGGTATACATTTATCTTGTGTCTTTGATATTTATCAATTCATTCATATCGGCTGATGTTGTTGTTTGAGTCTTCAGTCTTTTGACTGGTTTTATCCCGCTCTCCATGCCTCCCTGTCCTGAGCTAAGCGTTTCATCTCTACACAGCTACGACACCCCACATTCGAGGCAAACTGTTTAACATATTCTAATCTCGGTCTACCCCTACAGTTCTTGTCTTCGACCCTTCCTTCCATAATTAAGTTGGCTATTCCTGGGTGTCTTAGTATGTGTCCTACCAACTTATCTCTTCTCTTCATTAGCAGTCGCCAGAAACATCTCTCCCCTCCCACTCGTCTTAATACCTCTTCGTTTGTAACCCTCTCTTCCCATCGGATCTTCATCATTCTCCTGTAACACCACATTTCTAACGCTTCAAATCTCCTCTTTTCTGCTGCACCAATAGTCCAATTTTCACTTCCATAGAGCCCACGCTCGATGTCAACAGATTTCTTTTCTGTAGAAATGCGTTTCTTGCCTGATCCAACCTACTTTTTATATCCTCTTTCCTCCAACCATCACTGGTTATTTTGCTTCCTAAGTAACTTAACAGAAGTCTTCTGAGATTCGGAGATATAGAATGCCAGTGAAATATTTCGCACAGCCTCCATGTTGGATTGTTGAAAAGTAATAAAATTTGTAGGGCACGGTCGGGGTCGGCCAGAATAGTACTATGACCTTACCGAATTTAATTGAAATCTATCCAGCCACTTATATTTTTTTAGTGAGGGGGGGGGGGGGGCCACACACACGGACGTACACTACGGATGAAAGGTGATCCCATAAGCCTATTTTTTCATAAATAGAAATAGGCTAAAAGCGAGATTTTAAAATTTGACACTGGCGCCATTTCGTGGTTTAAAAAAAACAATTAAATTTGATTGCTGTCACAGATTAATTGACATTGAGAATCGTCTAAATATTTCCGATGGCCACCATATTGGATTTTTATATACTTTGTAGGCCATAGAGCTATGTACTATTAGATGATTATTGCGTAGGTTCATTGTTCAAACGTTGGTTTCGATCGCATGGTTAGGACACAAGAAATTAAACCTTAATTTTAAAATTTCGCACAGCCGCCATCTTGATGTTAAGTAAACAATTGAGCTGAATAGGATGTCAGTGCATTACAAGGTGTATACCATTTGCTGTACCATGTGTGACGGCGCTCGTTTGGTTTTAATGCGAGAAAAGGCTATTTAAATACAACAACTTCGCTTGGCCGCCATGTTCGTTTTGTAAAGAGGTTTTTGAGAGTCCCATCGTTACACTTCTATTAGTGCTTTTTTCCTTCATACACAACGTCAGGATGATATCTGTAATAGTTTCGGAGATATGGAATGCCGGTGAAATATTTCGCACAGTTGCCATGTTGGATTGGTGAGATGTAATAAAATTTGACGAGCACAGTCGGAGTTGGACAAAATAGTACTATGACCTTACCGAGTTTCGTTGAAATCGCTCCAGCAGTTTAGATTTTATTAGGGAGGGGAGCGAGGCGACGGACACATGCAAACACACACATACGTACACACACACCGACTATATGTGATGTCATAGGTCTATCTTTCATAAATGTAAATAATAAAGGAAGCTTTTCAGTCGGTCAACACGACTGAATAGCCTTCATTATTAGAACTAAGCATCACTGAAAAATGGCTTCTGTCACTATTAAATGAAAATAGGCTAACATGTAAACGAAAAGCAAGAACGGGAGGTTTAATTTAGAAAAGAAATACTGTTATTGGTCACAAAGGAGCTAAAGTTTGCTGTGTAGGTTACACTCTGCCTTATATGGCAACACTGCGAGAAGGTGAGTTGGATTCCCATCTAAGCCATCTTAGATTGGTTTTCCGTGGTTTCCCACTTCTACTCCCGGAAAATGCGTGGATAGTTCCTAAGTCAAGGCCACGGCCTACTCCTTCCCAAGCCATGCCAT
This sequence comes from Meconema thalassinum, assembly GCA_946902985.2. Lineage (NCBI taxonomy): Eukaryota > Metazoa > Arthropoda > Insecta > Orthoptera > Tettigoniidae > Meconema > Meconema thalassinum. Next base: position 173,633,071 of record OX336394.1, on the reverse strand, counting down.
CATTACAAATACACACGTTACTACAGACATCACAATAACAAAGTTTAGACCTATCAGACAAATTCCATAAAAACCTCAACTACATGGACCGATGAACAATAGCCTATGTTCCAAACCTCTATATGGAGCAACAATAAATATTTCGAATCAATGGGATCCATCGTATTGTTTTCAGGAAACATATTTCTAACGTAGGCTACAGTATGACCGCGATCGAAACGAGCAACGTGCCTTGCCCTGTCTGATGCGGCACGCACTCAGACTGAAATCAGTATTTTTATTTTTATTTTTATTGATATTTCAAGAAGTAATTGTCCTATGTTTGAATAAATAATTTGCCTGGAATTGCATATGGCATCGTTCAAACTGGGATAGTTGTTGACGCAGAAAAAAGGATCTTTTCATCAGGGTTCTAGGTAGGACAGTAGATACTGAAAAATATCATTAGGCTAGATAGAGTATTTCGATATCATGAAAGAAATGCCCCTAGATTAGATAACAGGTATGTAATTGATGTAGTTGTTGTGTAATTAGGCTATTATGTGACAGTTTGTAACAACCAGCGTAACAGTGTAATAAACGCAGTGTTACAATTGCCGTGGTAACTAAATAGACTGTGTAATAGCCGTAATAGTCAACGTAAAAATTCGGTGTAATAGCCATAATGGTTTTAATAGCTAATGGACAGTAGTACCGGTAACAGTCCTGTAATAGTCTGTAGGCCTACATACATTTTGGGAAATGCTGCTGTACTGTTACAGGATCTGTACCGTTCCACTTTCCGTTGGAACATGAGAACCTGGAACGTTACGCATAGATACCGGGTGGCTGGTTGGTATAACCTGGAACGGTACACAGTGTAACCGGGTACTGGTGGAAACGTTACTCTATTTCGATAACCAAGAACGGTACGCAGAGTAGCTTTCCAACTGGTAACGCTGAGGAATCGTTCCAGTCATGTACCGTTACATACGTAACGTTCCGCTAACACGTACCTTAATGCTCGGTACAGTTGGGAGTCGAGTTCCGACTGTACCGTTCCAGCGCTGTAACGTTCCACATGCTCGTACTGAGTTCCAAGTTACGGTTCCGGAACGATACCGAAAGCCAGCTCGGGGCCGCGGTATGGCATACGTAACGTAACGTGGAACACAGCGTTACGTAACGCCTTTCAGTTCTGTTCCGGGTCCCTGATTTACACCTGCGGGTGTGGTACGGCAGGTCTATTATATTCCTATCCCTATATTATATTATTATTATTAGTATTATATTATGGCGTACAACGAGGAGACAAAGCCTCTCGGTGCCAGAAACAAAACTTGGGGGCCTCGAAAACTACATTATAAGGATCTAAAACCAACAGTATCTGAAATATTCCCAGAAAACTAATTTAATTTAATTTAACAAACTAATGAAGGAATGGAAATCGGTAACCATGACAACATTATCTCATGGGGTGGCATACAACTTTCCATCTTTTTCTGTAAGAAGCAATGTCACTACATTTATACCTTGCCACGGTGGGTGAGTGGATAGCGTGTCGGTCTACTAACCCCAAGATTGCAGGTTCACTCCTGGCCGTGGTACAGGCCGGACGTTTGTTTTAGACGAGTGAAAAATCTTAATGGAAGACTGGAGGCGAGTTACTACAGTACCTGTGTTGTTATCAGCTGCCCCAAGCGCACCGATGATTGATAAAGCTGTTTCACACTATTGCTGAAGTATAGTCACTGGCAAATATAATGACGTTCTGTTCGTAACTAGGTAACGTGTACTTCCGTGTCACACAATTCTTCGACGTGGACTGTACTGTCTGCTCAAGTCTGGAATTCCATTACATCAGATCGGTGGTGACAAATGTGAAGTGATAGGGTGAGAGAGTGACTGTGTACAGGCTCACCCGCAGGCTTGAAGGTCAAGCGCAATCGTCTAAAACAAACGTCCGGCCTGTACGTGATTTTTGAAAGGCGGCAAAAATACGACTCGCATGTCATACGATGTTGGCATGTCAAAGAACCCATTTGAATTCAGTAGGCCGTGTTCATAATGGCAAAATTAACCTCAGGAGATTCCGCCAACACGAAGTTCCTCATATCTCTACTAGAAAGCGCTATAGTGTTCAAGGAGCTTAGATATCTACCCTCCTTGACTTTCATAGTGATTCAAGGAACAACGAAATTTCGACATGCAAGCTACCCTCTGGGTGTCAAATTACGAAGCTTGCACCCGGCACCCGAGGCCATACGATATTATTATTAGGCTACTCTATTTATTACATTTCTGTGTAAGTTTGCAAATGGCTATAAGGTTATCACAGAACCAACGTAGACTGTATAATTCGTCAATGCAATTAAGGGGCTCAAGGGGTAACCTAGAATTTTTTCATGCAATTTCACGTGCGACATATAGTACAGAAAGTCTATTATATCTCCAAACAGCAACATTATTTTCAAGAATTCCTGAATTGAATCAGCATTTTTTGCGGCTTTTAGGAATTTGGGCCATTTGAGGCTAAAGTACCTGAATTTTCATGCACCACAAGCCTTTATAATTTATGAAAGAGGTCTTCCTGTGTATGGGGACCTAACACAACGTAGAGGGTAATTTTTTATGTGAGGTGTATTGCGTTTCGTCTACAAGGCTGTCAAATCTATTTCCCGTCAGAAAGTACACGTTAGGTGAATTTAGTTTGAGAGCACATTTTAACTAATCGGTTTTTTTGCGACATACGGGTTCATCGTAGGGATGATTTTGTATGATACGTATGGTAGATATACCCATATTTGGATATCTGGGTGATATGTTGTAGACAATAGAATTGTCTGTCTGTCTTTCTGTGTATCTTTATGTACGCCTATAAATCGTGTTCGGATGCTTGGTGCATCGTAAAATTAGGTATGGTAAACATGAGTCAATACACCAATCATTTATAAATCTCCTCACCGTACTTTTCATACAGTAGATGGGAGGATATAGGGAAAAACTTCTCAAAATACATGCTAAAATAGGCGAAATATAAAAATTATCCTAGAAGGACGATCAAAGCATATGTTGCGCTTCTCATTGTGAGACACAAAATTCGCAAGTCTATAAGGGGTCTCCGAAAACCACATTTTAAGGCCCTTAAATTAACAGTGTGTGTGATATTCCCAGAAAACTAACTTCGTTCTGATAAACTTATGAAGGAATGACAAACCCCTAACCATTGCAACAGTAGCTCTATTGATAATGTCTGGTGTTAATATATAACACCGTTCGAAGAACGGGTACTTCTGCTAGTATATATATATATATATATATATACATAAATTATATATAAACTTTTGAACTGACGGTGGTTTTGGGGTCTGGGGGATGTGAAACGCGAAGATATGTCGAAATTTTCCGGAAGTCGAAACATGGTACCCATTGCAATAGTTAGCTTTCTAATGAAATCTACCTCTGGTTGGTTCCTCAGTTTAGGGGCTGCAACAACGCGGTCATCTAACCCCGTGTACTATGGGTGAGTGTAGAATCTGTCTGATAAACGGTGTGAATTGTAATGGCTGTATTAGTCTTAATTCAGGTAAGGACTGCAGACGGTCAATTTTAAGCAGTAGTTCCTAATGCTGCTACCAGGTACTACCGTCAACGACACCTAGCTGTGAACTTGGCTACTAGATGCCACCCCAACCAGCAACTCGCAACGAACGTTGGAACTTCCCCTTCAAAGGAAAGCATACTGAGGGATTTTAGCGCTCTTAGAAAATCCGACGACTTCGGCCGGCTTTGAAACCGCGACCTTGGGCATAGACATTCAGCATGCTACCAGTTACGTCACCGAAACCGCTTCAAACTTAGTCAGATGGAAATACTGAATCTGATCTCGTGCAAGTGCGTTGTCATGGCAACGTCTGATAGCTCATCCCTCATCAATTTAGTAGTGTTGCCATGGCAACCTCTGATAACTCTTGGCATTTTCTTATAATTCCGAAATCATTTTTCGCATCCCTTGGCGTAATGGTGGGTCATATCAAAAATTCTTTCAGACAAACGTTTTAGGTAATTATTAGAGGAATATTGTCCATTTTGTACGGTTTTGATATTGTGCCTATTAAGAGAGATATGATTAATGTTTCCCGAAAAACCCACTTTTTCCCACCCCTTTGGTCAATGGTTGGTGCTATAAAAAAACTCTTTAAACATAATTTTTGGGCTTTATCCGACACATAGTATGAACGTTGAACGGATTCGATATTTTACATATTAAGAGAGTTATAGCAATATTTCACTTTTTCGAAAAAAGCCCCCTATTTTCACCCCCTTCGACCGATTTAGCCCAGTAACGAACTCAACCGAGATTTTATAGGTATACATATTCGGTAAAAAATTCAAAGTGATTGGTGCAAAATTACGGCAGTTATCGTGTCCACAAGAAACTGATATATATATATATCCATAAATTATGAATAAACTTTTGAACTGACGGTGGTTTTGGGGTCTGGGGGATGTGAAACGCGAAGATATGTCGAAATTTTCCGGAAGTCGAAACATGGGACCCATTGCAATTGTTAGCTTTCTAATGAAATCTACCTAATACCTTTCCCAATCCTCACATGAATTGCAAATACACACACTGCTACAGACTTTACAATGACACCGGTTATCAGACAAATTATGATGGAGCAATGGTCAAGGTACATGTCTCTCACCAAGGAGAACCAGGTTTCAATCCGGAATATTATATTAGAATTGCAGCCAATGGCCATAACGGGATATTTTAATTGAAAGCCCGTAGGTTCCACATCATGTTCAATTTCAAGTAGTTCCAACTTTGGCTACCAGACGTCACTGACACCCAGCGGTGAACGTTGGAACTTGATAGGTAGCGTTTCTAACTAACTAACCTACCAATTGTAATGGTATGATCTTTTATATGCCATATCTATGACATGGTCCTGCCGGCATTACTTCCCCTCCGAAGGGTAATTTTAACGCTCTTAAATATCCTACGACTTAAGCTGGGTTTGAACCCGCGATCTTGGGCATATCAGTTCAGCATGCTACCGACTACGCCACCGAATCCTGAATATTGCATGTGAGTTTTTTTGAGAATTGGGTATAAAGCGGCAGTGACCTTCAGTTAGGTATCATTCCGACATTTGCCTACAGTAGAAATAGGAAACCACGGAAAACCACTTCCAGGATGGCTGAGCTAGGAATCGAACCCGGATCTTCTCAGTTTTGCCTCACGAGGTTGATTGCATCCTGTTTCAACCCTCAGACCAGAATTACATTTCTTGGCAGAGTTGGGTCTCCACGGTTACAGTCAGGAACGCTAACCACTACGCAACAAGGCGGACCAGCAGCTATGAACAATGTGGCACCGAAGTTCTTCACAGCTGTTCAAGTGCTTGAAGTTGTAAGACGAGTGACTGTAAGGAGAGATGGGCCAAGGAGAGTGTGGAATGGAGTAACTTTCATCAACATTCATATAAAGTAAAAATATATACAGTCAGTCTGAGAGACTAAACTTTATATCATTTCAAATGACGCATGCTACAAATGCTACACATGTTAGAAAGGCTCAGGAGGGCTTCTAGCTTCGCTCGAAGCCCCAGGACTCTTTCAACAGACTCCATTACCCATTAACTTAGGCTTCCCGCGCGGGGAACGGAGAGCGGTAGGTGCACTCTGCTACATTACGTCACGCACTCGCCGTCTCCATATCGCATAACGCCAGACCCCAGGAGTAAACTCAGACTCAAGAAACTCCATTGCTCTTTAACTTAGGTTTCCCGTGCGGGGGCTGCATGACGTCACGCACTCGCCGTCTCCGTATCGCATAACGCCAGACCCCAGGAGTAAACTCAGACTCAACAGACTCCATTACCCTTTATCTTAGGCTTCCCGCGCGTGGAACGGAGAGCGGGAGGTGCACTCTGCTGCATGACGTCACGCACTCGCCGTCTCCGTATCGCATAACGCCAGACCCCAGGAGTAAACTCAGACTCGGTGCATATGCACTGAACAACATGATGACGTCATACACGCCGTAACCGTAACGCATAACGGTATACCAAAGCATAACGATGAAGTCGACAAAATCATTTGAAATGATAAAACCTGTCCTAAACGGAATAAAACGGGACTCGCAATCGTTCCGTTAAATGGAGACAAATTCTACAAACAACCTAGTATACGGGGTTACATGACCACGATGTCACAAAGCCCCTAAAATAAACAACAAAATTGGAATTCTAAGCTGGTTGACAAGGGTCGAGACAAAGACAGTCATTTGTTGATTGACAGCTTATTAAATCGAACATTGGGAAATGCTTGGGGAACAGGAAACAGGCAATTAGCCGTACCCATTGACGTGTAAATTGAAGTTGGAGGACAAAAGATTGATTTGATTGAAGGCCCCCCCCCCCCCTTTTTTTTTTCTTCAAATTCTCCTTGCAGATGTAAAGTGCCGTGACAGACGGACGGTCGCGAAACAGAAAAATTATCAAGAGCCTTGTAAGCTACTAGAGTTTGTTGTATGTTTGGATCTTCAGTTTTTGATTGGTTTGATGCAGCACTCCGTGATGTCCTGAGCTAATCTTTTCATCTCTACATAGGCCTAGCTACCACACCTTACATCCGAGCCAAACTGTTTAATAGATTGGTCTACTCCCACAGTTCTTGTCCTCAACCCTTCCTTCCATAACTAAGTTTGCAATTCCGGGGTGTCAGTATGTGTCCTACCAACCTATCTCTTCTATTAGCGGCTTAGGTGGCGTAGTTGGTAGCATGCTGAACTGCTGTGCCCAATATCGCGGGTTCAAACCCGGCCGAAGTCGTCGGATATTTTAACAGCGTTAAAGTCCTTCAGTATGCCTTTCTTGGGAAGGGAAGTAAAGCTGGCAGTCCCATGTCATACATTTTTGGCATCCTTCCATTAACTAAACTTGTGTGAAGCTAAATTTCTAGGTCAGATTTCGTAGAAATGCTCTATTAAAGTTCCAACGTTCACTACTACACACATCAAAAAAAGTTTTGCATCACCTCGGTTCCAAGAGTTCCGGAACCTTTAAATACAAAGGGAATAGAGATCAACACAAACAACATTTCAGCTCGTTTTATTGCTCATGAGACCCACACATTGCATGTTGTACCATCATACAGCTAGACTTTCAGCATTTGTGGTCCAGATTGCAGTACACACCACTACCTCTAATACCCAGTAGCACGTCCTCTTGCATTGATGCATGCCTGTATTCGTCGTGGCATACTATCCACAAGTTCATCAAGACACTGTTGGTCCAAATTGTCCCACTCCTCAACGACAATTCGGCGTAAATCTCTCAGAGTGGTTGGTGGGTCAAGACGTCCATAAACAGCCCTTTTCAACATATCCCAGGCATGTTCGATAGGGTTCATGTCTGGCGAACATGCTGACCACTGTAGTCGAGCGATGTCGTTATCTTGAAGGAACGCATTCACAAGATGTGCACGATGAGGTCGAGAATTGTCGTCCATGAAGACAAATGCCTCTCCAATATTCTGCCGATATGGGTGCACTATGGGTCGGAGGATGTCATTCAGGTATCGTAAAGCCGTTTCGGAGCCTTCCATGACCACCAGTGGCGTACGTCGGCCCCACATAATGCCACCCCAAAACATCAGGGAACCACCACCTTGCTGCACTCGCTGGACAGTGTGTCTAAGACGTTCAGCCTGACCAGGGTGCCTCCAAACACGTCTCCGACGATTGTCTGGTTGAAGGCATATGCGACACTCATCGGTGAAGAGAACGTGATGCCAATTCTGTGGGGTCCATTCAGCATGTTGTTGGGCCCATCTGTACCGCGCTGCATGGTGTCGGGGTTGCAAAGCTGGACCTCGCCATGGACGTCGGGAGTGAAGTTGCGCATCATGCAGCCTATTGCGCACAGTTTGAGTTGAAACACGACGTCCTGTGGCTGAACGAAACGCATTATTCAACATGGTGGCATTGCTGTCAGGGTTCCTCCGAGCGGCAATCCGTAAGTAGCGGTCATCCACTACAGTAGTAGCCCTTGGGCGGCCTGAGCGAGGCCTGTCATCGACAGTTCCTGTATCTCTGTACCTCCTCCATGTCCGAACAACATCGCTTTGGTTCACTCTGAGACGCCTGGAAACTTCCCTTGTTGAGAGCCCTTCTTGACACAAGGTAACAATGCGGACGCGATCGAACTGCTGTATTGACCTTCTAGGCATGGTAGAACTACAGACAACATGAGCAGCGTACCTTCGTCCTGGTGGAATGACTGGAACTGATCGGCTGTCGTACCCCCTCCGTCTAATAGGCCCTGCTCATGCATGGTTGTTTACATCTTTGAGCAGTTTTAGTGACATCTATGAACAGTCAAAGGGACTGTATCTTTGATACAATATACACAGTCAACGTCTATATGCCGGAGATCTGGGAACCGAGGTGATGCAAAACTTTTTTTGATGTGTGTAGATGGTAGCGAAATTGGAACTACTTGAAATTTAACTGAACTTGTAGCTCACCCCATGGGTGTCCGCTTGTAGCAGCTACAGCCTCTGGCGAGCCGAACATGTCCTCGGACACTCCCGGCACTAAAAGCCATAAGCTAAATAAATAAATAAATAAATAAATAAATAAATAAATAAATACATAAATAAAATCTCTTCTCTTCACTAGCAGTCACCAGAAACATCTCTCCTCTCCCAATCATCTTAATACCTCTTAATTTGTAACTCTGTCTACCCATCCGATCATCATCAATCTCCTGTAACACTGCATTTCAAACGCTTCTATTCTCCTCTTTTCTGCTGCACCAACAGACCAAGTTTCACTTCCATAGAGCGCCACGTTTTCAAAAATTAATCAAAAGAAGGAAGCACCATTTGCACATTCCTCGTTAGCTGCAGAATCAAATGTTGTAGCAGACAAGTTAGACTTTCATAGAGTACCCGAAAATGTTCTCAACGCTGCATTCCGAAACTCGTAAATCTTCCATTAAAATAGATACATTTTGATTTCCGTTGTCCAAGTAACACAGTTTTGGTTTAACGATGGGAATTTCACACCTTTTACACCCCTAAGTTCACAGGACCGTCAAATATTTCCGTTTAGTCACGTTTTACTGTATATGACTTTTGAGGAACATTACTCCATTCCACACTCCCGTTGGTCCATCTCTCCTTACTCTCCGTAACAAAGGGTCCGTTGAGGCAGGTTCTACCTCTTAATAATGATTTATTGTATATGAATTGCAGCCAATGGCCATAGCAGGGTATTTTAATTGAACGCCCGTAGGCTCTCAGCAAGTTTAATTTCAAGTAATTCCAACTTAGGCTACCAAATGCCACTGTCACTGACAAATAGCGGCGAACGTTGGAACTTGTTAGAGCGTTTCTACTACACACTACCAATTGAGTCGTCCAGTTGCAAAACTCGTTTAATCCACTTGTGAATAAAAATCATTTTCATGAGAAACGTTTCTCTGGACTTTGCCTCGCGTATCTTTTGTGTTTGTTGTTTTCTACTTTTTGGTTTGTGTTTGCTTTGTGCTTTTGCTTTTGAATTTTACTTTTTGCTTTTCTTTCTTGGTTTTGTGTTTGTTTTCTGCTTTTGCTTTTTTGAATTGTTCTTTTTGCTTTGTGTTTCTTGTTTTATGTTTTCTGCTTGTGCATTTGTTTTTGAATTTTGATTTTTGCTTCGTGTTTTTCGTTTTGGTTTTGTGATCTTTTCTGGAAAATCAAAATAAAACAAAACAAAATAAAATAAACATAACAAAATCAAAATAAAACAAATCAAAATAAAATTTAAATAACAAAAAATAAAAATATAAAAAAACAAAACAAAAAACAAAACAAAAGATTAAACAAAACATTTCAAAACAAAATAAAACAAAACAAAATAAACAAAACAAAACAAACTAACATTAAACAAAACAAAATAAAATAAAGTATAATAAAATAAAATAAAATAAATATTTTTACATGATCCTTATTAAACGAGTTTTGCAACTGGACGACTCAATTATAGTGGTAGGTTCTTTTACATGCCATAAATCTATGACATGGGCTGGCTTTACTTCCCTTCCGAAGGAAGGCATACTGAAGGATGTTAACGCTCTTAAAAATCCTGCAACTTCGGCTGGGTTTGAACCTGCGATGTTAAGCATAGCAGTTCAGCCTACGCCACCGAAGCCACTTGCATAATAATTATGTAGCCTTCTAATTTATGTAGGCTCTTTATTGTAAATCTGTAGACATTTAATGTGTGGACGTGCAAGCTTTTAAACTCGTCACTGGGGATTTTTTTAATGTCTGGGTTTTGCCCACCAGTAGAGAAGCACAATGAGAATCAGTAGTGGGGGAAGGTCAGAGAGTGGTCGTGAGGTCAATCAACGGTTGTAGAAGCTTCGAGGTTGAGAGGGCTATTTTATCCTGTTGCCGAGTGTCAAAGGGCTGAAATCAGACGAATATATTACACTATAAAATGGCAATAGTCTTATGTTGTTCCCAATTATAATAACTGTGTTCATGCTAAATCTATTAATTATTTCCATTCATCTTAAGCCTTTTGTTGATTCTTCCTGGTTAAATTAAACTTGCTATACAGTACCAAATAGCGGCTTCGGTGGCGTAGTCAGTAGCATGCTGAACTGCTGTTCCCAAGGTCTCGGGTTCAAATCCAGCCGAAGTCGTCGGAATTTTAAGAGCGCTAAAATCCTTCAGTATGCCTTCCTTTGGAGGGGAAGTAATGCCGGCGGGCCCATGTCGTAACTTTATGGCATGTAAAAGAACCTTCCACTGCAATTGGAGTGTGTAGCAAAATTTGTAGGTTATATTTTGCTGGTTAGGAAACGCTCTATCAAGTTCCAACGTTCACCGCTAGGTGTTAGTGATAGTGGCGTCTGATAGCCAAGGTTGGAACTACTAAAAATTGAACTTTAATTCATCTTCGTTCATTTCATCTCTCATTAACTCCTCTTGTGAGGTTGGCGTCAGGAAGGGCATCCGGCCATAGAAACTATCAGCCACGTGGCATTTCATCGCATCTCATTCCCGACCCCGTTGGGAAGCGGTATAAATAAGGGGTGGACAATAGAATACAATACCAAATGAATTTCCTTTCATTAAAGGTATCAAATTTTGCTTTCTTATACTGAACCCTTTACCCTATGTTGGTTAAATGATTCTACTTTTATTTCTTCAATTAATAAATATTTCAACCAGCATCAAGAAAGTAGCCAGACAGTGATGAGGAAATTTCAAGCATTAGTTGGAGACAGTAGGGACATACCTGCATCAGTTTAACAAAAGGCTAAGTACTTGAGCTATGAAAAGAAATAGCAGAGCGATGTATCATAAGGACAGGTGTGGCTACCTCAATTTTAGAAGCGACGCGCGGTGAGACATGGTTCTGGTATGTTCATTGTGATATTCGCGCCTAGAAGAAATATGATGCAGTAACGTGAATGGCTGATGAAGAAAATAGACACTCCCAAGACGCCAAGATCTACTAGAAACCGCCAAATTATCAGAAAATGGAGAACCAATGAGAAGAGAATGCCTACTTGCGCGCCAACTCCGGCTGGGGTACGCGGCGGCTAGCATTCACGCGGGAAATCGCCTAGACAAAATCTCTACGATCGATTCTAGGATTAATGGGCATATTCTTGACCTGTGCAATATTACGAGTTCAGTGATATCTATTTCATTCCTGTACCACAATTACTTCGATAAATTTTTACATAAAATCCCCCTCCATCTAGACCCAAGGGCCAGTTCATTTATAAGTGTGTCGAAGAGCCAAGACATTGACTTTCATTCCGTGTGTTGAGGACACACTATTATTATTCTGTGCGTCTACAGACATTGACTTTCATTCCGTGTGTCTAGGAGACATGACTTTTATTCCGCGTGTCGAGAACACAGGACTTTGATTCTGTTCGTCTGAAGAGATAGACTTTCATTCCGTGTGTCTAGGGGACATTGCCTTTTATTCCGTGTGTCGAGAACACAGGACTTTGATTCTGTTCGTCTGAAGAGATAGACTTGTATTTGTGTCGAGAACACAAGATATTCATTGTAAAGTGGTAAATTCAGTGATAGATAGTCATTGTACTATAGTTATAGGGACAGTAGCGTCGATAATTCGCCAACGAACAGTGACAGGGAATTTAGTACCTGAACAAGCGAATTTAGTAGTCAGGCATAAAGTGTATATTAACCTAATTTTTGTATCAGCGCAAGGATGACATCGATGAATGCAGAAGAAGTGTGGAAGTCTCAACAGTCCGTCCAGATGGCTGCTATGAGATAGAGAACCATCAAGTTGGGGAATGGCGTCTGATGTTCTTTGACGGGTGACTACAACACGAGATGAGTACAAATAATATTTTATTATTTATTAAATTAACTTATGGTTTATGGGACATATTTTTGTAAATACTTTGCTTGTGTGATTTAATGTAGTATATTTAGTTTTGATCTGGCACACTTTTGTTTGGAAGCAGCTCGCACAATGGTAGTTAATGGAAGGTTCTTTTCTTTGTGTTGTGTTAACTAACGTATCTACGTGAACGGCCGTGTTCGCCTAGGTTACGAAGTGCGGTTAAAAACGTCTCTCGGAGGCATGTCGTGTTTCAGAAGTAGGACTGAATTAATCTAATTATATAGTAGATTGGAGGGTAATTAAATGTTATTGAAAATTATTATTGATCAGATTCAGTGTGATTATTGCCTTTTGGAGCAATGTAATTTGTGACGAAGAGTACCCAGCTCTATCGTAGGTTTTAAATATTGTGTTAAATGTTTGCGAGCTCTAATTCAGCAGACCCATGTGAAAGGCGTTATGTCAGTCCCAGATGTGTGTATTGTGAGTATATTGTTGTGGTATTACAAGCGGGAACTTCAGCAGAGACTGATTTCTGTCAGCTTGGTACCAGATTCATATTGTATCCTCGCGAGGACAATTATGGATATGTGATTATTGTCTGACCATATGTTGAGTGGGAGGAGATGTTAGCGGCTGTTGATTCCTTGAGATAACAGTTCCGTTGGTCGGCTATTTATATACACTGGATGGGGGACATGACTGGTATTGTGGAAAGGGGTGAGTTGTTGTCACAAGGGCTGACTGAGTTTCGCAAGCAGAGCTCATTAAAGTGGAGTGCATGTTTGGCTCCCAATTACTTGAAAATAAATATAAATGTGAGAAACTGATCAATGGTAAAATTGTTTAAATAAATGGGAGTTGCCTACGAAACACGATTACCTTCGAAGCGTTTCCTTAACATGCAGTTTTGTTAATATAAAGTAATCTTAACCACTCAGGTTGTTTGTTGTTGGTTTATTCTTTGTTTATTGTACATGTCAGTGGCCCGTGAGTCACGTGCGGCGCTGTTTTTCCTTGTTGTTGAGTATCTGGCCATTGTGGCAGCTCATTTGGATAAGTGTGTCACCACACTAATAAGGGTCTCAGAGAGATGCCTGTAAATAGTAGAGTTGTAATATGTGTGTCAGAGTTAGATTTAAGGATTTTTATTAATGTTATGCCCATAGCCATAAAAGTTGATTTTACGAGATGATTGTTCGTGAGCACCGTGGCTGTTAACCCGTTGTGAACGAATGATCATCCAAGTACTCATTTCCCGTAGATAGTCACCACGCGAACATAAATTCACATGCAAGATAGTGGAACTTGGATCCACATTTTATTAGAAAAGGGGAGATCCATCTGACTCCTCAAAGTGATAAATATTCCTGTCAGGGGAAAATTCAGGGAGGAATTTGTTTACTTTTGTTTGTTTTATTCTTTTATGCACAAATTAGTTATTAAATCTTGTTATTATCTTACGTTTTGTCTCTTTTTTTTTTTCTTAGTTATAGTTTTCATCCTATAACCCTTGCCTCAGAAAAGCACGTTGTTTGGCGGACGTAAACACCACACTATGAACTGAACGCGACCCCTTGATCTAAGATTCTTGCATAAAACACTGCTATTCTGAAGGGTTCAATACTGATTATCAAGTAGTTTGACATGTTTTCAGTTTTGATAGGGTTTTTCGTTATTTATGTCTAACATTGCGTTTTTTCTTTCATTTTCAGGTATGTACCGCAGAGACGTGGGTTGTACGGTGATGGAGGTGGTGAGTAAATTCACAGAGCAAACCTATTATTGAAAGCATTGAACTTTTCACGAGTCTTTTCAATAGCAAATTATGTTTTCCAGATATCAGGTCATGTTTTATACTGTGCAAGTGGAAGCCGTATGGATGATAACCAAAAGTATAAACTGTTTTGGTGCGACCAGTACTAGAACCAGGAACCTTCCAATTTCCAGCCCTGTGCTCTATACAATTCAGCTGTTACTTGAACGGCAAGTGCGGACGTCGTCGAATGCGTACTGTACTTTAGTATGGTCTGTTGTGAGCACATGCTGTGTATTTTTCCGTCCGATTTTGATAAAAAAAAGTTAGGTTTTCAGGTGTTAGGTCGTGTTGTATACAGGAAGTACAAGCTATGTTGTTAACTAGAGAGTTAAAATTACTTGGTCTGACAAGGACACAGAAATTATGATATTTACTAGGGAACTAGGGGATTGAGCTGCACTAGCCTTCAGAATTCGACTTATTTCGTTCAAACGTATTAACTGTATCGTAGCCATGATCGTAGCCGTGTTCCGTGGTGTCTTATTGAGGTCCGAGTGATAGAATGGGGTACACTCAGCCTCGTGAGGCAAAAATGAGAGGAGACATCTTGGAAGTAGTTTTCCGTGGTTTTCCCACTTCTACTCCAGGCAAAAACCGGGATGGTTTCTAACTTTAGGCCACGGCCACTACCTCCCCAATTCCTCACCTGAATTACAAATACACACAGTACTACAGACTCCACAATAACACGGGTTATCAAACATGAAAAGTATTTATTTATTGATTTATTATTTATTTATTTATTTATTTATTTATTTATTTATTTATTTATTTATTTATTTATTTATTTATTTATTTACTTTAAGATTTTCAAAGTAATAAAATTCTGTGAGAGTTCTCCTCCGCGTTTACGTTTCCCAATAGGTTTTCTAGCACTTCCTTTTATGATCTAAAGTAATTTTATTATTAATCAATTTTCTTGCCTCTAGATTTTAATAAATGCATTAATAATAATGTCGTGTGGCCTATAGTCACGTCGAGGGAAAAGTAAGAGTGTTCAGTATAGTTTGCATATTCTTGCATTGCGTTAGTACCATACGGGATGCAGCAGATAAATATTGACCTTCCTGATAACAACGCTAGTTGGGCTGCATCATTAGGGGCAGCTGAATCACCTGGTATATGGGAAAATTTAATGAGGCTTAATAGAGTTTTGTTCCGGCCCCGTGGTGTTGGGGTAGCGTGCCTTCCTCTCATCCAGAGGCCCCAGGTTTGATTCCCAGCTCCGTCAGGGATATTAGAAACTGATGTGAGGGCTGGAACGGGGTGCAGTTAGCCACGTGAGGACAATTGAGGAACTGTCAGACAGTGAGGCAGCGCCCCGGACAAGAACACCAAGATCAACGGCCGAGGGGACCCGATGCACTGATCTCACGTCACCCTAATATCTGAAAGTCAAATGGCTGGACAGCGGTCACTTGGTAGGCCTAGGCCCTACATGGGCTGTAGTGCCAGGAGTTTTTGTTACTATTATTATTTTCGTTTCGGTCGTCTAGGGACCACGAGTCAATTTCAATGCTTTATCCTTTGCTGTTCCTTCTTCTTCCTCCAGTATTACTTCATCATCTCACTATGTTCCCTCTTCGAACCGGTTTTCTTTCCCTTTCTCACTTGGAATCCTTCCATTTTTAGCACTTTTGCATAAGAATATCTCTCTGTGGTGTATCTTCTTCTCTCATGTTTCTTGCCAAATCCTTTTTGACTTCTTGTACCCCGGTTGTTGTTGACTTCTTGTTCCACAGGAATGTGAAGATCTGCTTGGTTAACCTACTGTCGTCCATCCTGTACAAATGTCCAAAAAAATAGCAATTCCCTCTTCCGTATTGTTTCTGATATGTTTTCTATTTTTCGATATATTTCATGATTACTTCATAATTTCCAGAATTCTGCAGTTTTTAAAGGACCGAGTATTTTGCGTATACTACTTCTAATTTATCCAATTTATAGCTCAGTACGGGACATTGACTCGCATACAGGCATTCCGGTTAGACCACGGTGTTGCAGTGCTGTATTTTAAGATCTTTAGACAAACAATTTTTGTTGTAGGTATTCCTAGTTATGCCATACGCTCTTTCCATCTTTCGTATTCTTTCTTATACAGCAGATTTTTCCAAACCATTTTCTTGAATAATTTCCCCCAAATATTTCAGCCTCCTTACCCCCTTTATTATTTATTATTATTAATATTATTATTATATCCCTTTGCCCCTATGGACAGTGTTTGAACTTAAATATCTCATGATGACACAATTTTCACTTCTCCCCCTTCTTCCTCTTCTCTTCCCAAAATCTCTTCATCCTTTGACTGTGTTCCTGTTTCCGATGTTCTGTCCACAATGTTCCCGTCTTCTTCTTTTCATTTGCTTTGAATTGTATTCTTAATTTTGTTTCTGAATTCTCCTCTGTCTTCAATCATTTGCCTGTCGATCCCCACCTGCCTTAAGTCTTCCTCTATTTCATGATACCAATTAGTTTTCCTGTTTGAGCTGTTTACTACATCAAATATCTTCTTTGAGAGTAAGTTGTTGTTCACTCTCTGTATTATTATTATTATTATTATTATTTATTTTGCGCATGCGCTTACACATTCTCAGCATTTGCTGGAAAGAAAACATTTACAATCCCAGATACCGTACATATCACAAGGAGCAAATTCTTGGTGACTGCATTGAGTAGTAGCTTCATATTCCCCTCATTGCTTCAGGCCTGATTGCCCAAGAACAGCCTTACTACGCGACACGTAGAAAGTATGACTGTTTTCTGCATCAGTTTGAAAAGGCCTGGGTCTAATTTCAACGCCGTGAGCGATTCCTTTAAGTTGTTGGGAATCACGCCAGTGCTGGAGATAATAATAGGAACTGTCCTGACTTGTGCCATGTGCCATTGCTTCCTTATCAGTTCTGAAAGCTCTGTGTATTTTGACAGCTTTTCCACATGCTTTGTTAGTATGTTGCCACTGTTTGGGATCGCCACATCTATGAAGGTGGTGTGCTTCATGCATTTGTCAACAAGAACTACATCAGGTCTGTTGTGCACAGCTGATTGGTCTGTCAATACAGTACGATCCCAGTACAACGTAAAGCTGTCATTTTCCAGTACACTTTCAGGAGCATATTTGTAGTACGGCACTTTCTCTTGGCTCAGCAGTTGAAGTTGTATAGCCAATTCTTGATGGACTATCTTGGCAACAAAATCATGTCTCTTCCTATATTCTGTCCCTGCAAAATGGCGACAACCCGATATAATATGCTGAACAGTCTCAGATGTTGGGCAACCGTATCTGCAATGGTCATCTTGCACAGATGCATCCTTGGTTATGAACTTCAGGTAGTTCCTCGTGGGGACAACCTGGTCCTGAATAGCCATCATAAAGCCTTCTGTTTCAGGAAACATCTGCCCAGAAATCAACCAAAAGTTCGACGCTAGCTTGTCGACGTGAGTTTGGATGACTTCATTGGGATGTCTTCCGTGTAGTGGCTTGGACAACCAGGCATTAAATCTATCCAAATCACTGCGCACCTGAATTTGAGTCTCTTGCTGACTTAAGAGTAGTGGGGTTGAATCATCTGCTTCTGTGACAGCCCTGTGCAGCATCGAATGGTTCGATACAGAACAGAAGTATTTTCTTAGCTCATAGATCTGTCGAGCTACTTGGTTGTTTATATCAACAATTCCTCTCCCACCCATATGTCTCGGTAACATGACTCGTTCCACAGATGCCCTGGGATGGTGTTTTCGTGACTTGGTCAGTGATGTTCTAATTTTCTGTTCTAAGCTTGCAATGTCAGTTTTACTCCACTTGATGACCCCAAACGAGTAACTAAGAATAGGGACAGCATAAGCGTTGATTGCGTTAACCAAGTTTTTACTGTTGAGGCTGGTGTTAGAAACAAGGTTAATTCTTCTGACAAATTCCTTCGTCAGATCTTGTTTCACTACTGAGTGTTCTATGTGTCTGGCTTGCTTCATTCCCAGATACTTGTAGGTCTCGCTAGTGAGCATTGTTGCAATCTGATGGCCCTGAGCTGTTTCATATACACCTTCCTGCAGCTTGCCTTTCATAATGTTCAGCGTCTTACATTTCTCCAGCCCGAATTCCATTTTCACATCCTGTGAAAAGGTTTCCACTATCTTCAACAGAAACTCTAGTTGTGCTCTGGTGGCAGCATATAGCTTTAGGTCATCCATATACAGGAGATGGTTGAGCTTTGCAAGCTCCCTGGAGTTCTTCTTGATACTGAATCCATATTTTGTTGAATTAAGTTGGTTTGATAGTGGGTTCATCGCAAGACAGAACCATAATGGGCTCAAGGAGTCTCCTTGGAATATTCCCTTGTGGATTGGGATCATACTTGTTGCAATACTGCCATTTGTAGTACTAAGGCTCATCACTGTACGCCACGATGTCATGGCGTGTTCCAAGAAATATATAATCTGAGGATCAATCTTATACACTGACAAAATATGGATCAACCAATCATGGGGCACGGAATCATAGGCCTTCTTGTAGTCAATATATGCCGTGAATAAATTTCTGTTATTGGTAAAGGCCTGGTTAGAAACCACTGAGTCAATGATAAGTATTTCTTTACACCCTTTGGACCCTTTCGTGCATCCTTTTTGTTGTGTTGCTATGATGTTATTTTTTTCACAGTGAGCATATATCCTCCTACTAAGACAGGACGTGATGATCTTATACATCGTGGGAAGGCATGTAATTGGACGGTATTTTCCAGGATCTTGCATATTTTGTGGGTCTTTCGGAAGTAGATGTGTTACACCTTGTGTAAGGAAATTTGGCATCTTCTGTGGATGAGCAACAACTTCATTCACCAGAGTAGACAGAAGATCGTATACGCACCAGAATTTCTTATACCAGTAATTCTGTATCTGATCTAAACCAGGTGCTTTCCAGTTCGGAAGATCTTTAATGATTATTATTATTATTATTATTATTATTATTATTATTATTATTATTATTAGAGTTTTAATAAAACACTTTTCCTGTTATGACGTTATGTCTAACTAAGGAGCGCGATTGAACCCATTTCACACCTGAATTTGTATTAGCTTTCTTCTTTTCCCAAGATCTCTTCGTTCTCTCACCATGATCTTTCTTTCTTTCTTTCTTTCTTTCTTTCTTTCTCCTGTCCATGAGGTGGCTCTCATCCGGTGGTTTGCAGCAAAGTGATCTTTCTTCGCCAACTACCGTATGTGAATCCAGGCCTGTCCCATAAAATTTCTTGAAGGTCATTTTCAATTTTTATTGCCCAGTTATTCTTGACTATTAATGGGGATGCATTAGTAAATAATATCCTTTAAGTAGGTCTTGCATTGGCTATTCTTTCAATATGTCCATAAAATGTTAATCGTCTTTTTCTTATAGTGATTGATATTTTATAGGAATGTTGGCACAACTCGTGAGACCTCTTTTTGATCCACACTCCCTCTATGCACACTGGGCCAAAGATTTTCCTGAGGATTTTCGTTTGTTGTTTGTCTTAATCTTTAGCTGGTGATCTGCTTCCAATGAAAGGTTTCTGATGCGAGTAGTGCTTCAAGTTGAATTACCGTGCTACACATATTAATGAATTATTATTATTATCATCAATTTTTCCCCTTTGGGAGAGCGTGTGCAAACTTGAGCCAATCACAGCCGCACTTCCTTTTACTCTTTTCTTCCCAAAATCTCTTCATTAATTCACTGTGTTTTTTCTTCCTTGCCTCTGTCCATATTTTCCCCATTGTTTCTTTTCTTGAGACTCGTTCAAATTTCTTCTTTCTGATTTTATTCCTGAATTGATTTCTGTCCTCAATATCGTCTTCAGAGATTTTGAATCATTCCAGGTCCTCCTGTGTGTCTCTCATCCAATTGGTCTTTAATTTACTTGTATTAATGATGTTAACATTTTTTTAGTGAGTCTGTTTTCATCCATCCTCCACAGGTGTCCATAGAACTGTAGGCGTCTTTTCCTAAATTATTATTATTAATATCGGTATTACTATTATTATTATAATTCTTTCTTTCTTTCTTTCTTTCTTTCTTTTTTTTCTTTCTTTCTTTCTTTCTTTCTTTCTTTCTTTCTTTCTTTCTTTCTTTCTTCGTTTTGCCCACTTAGGGAGTGCGTTTGAACTTGTTGACTCGGGTTGATGGTGTTTCCCTCTTCTTCTCCTCCCTAAATCTCCTCATGAACTCACTATGCCCCTTCTTACGTTCCTCCGTCCATTTTGTCCAGTGGTCTTTTTTAGCTTTTTCGGCGAAGGAGTGAATTGTAACTAGAGTTCCAAACGCCTTGCGATTCATGATGATATTTTCTGTAATGTTTATTTCCTTTAAGTCCTGTTTGATTTCTTCTAACCAACTAATTTTAACCTTCTTTGAATTAATAACAATAATTAATTACTTTCTTTGAATTAATTATATCAAGCAGTTTTTTTTTGGCATATCTGGTGTTGTCCATTCTGCAGATGTGACCATAAAATTTCAATCGTCTCTTACGCACGGTATCAGTGAACTTATTGATTACTGTGTACAAGTCTGTGGTTTTCCTTTTAATCCATATACCATTAACATAAACGGGGCCATATATTTTCCTGAGAATTTTACGTTCCTGGATTTCGATTTTACCAATTTGAGAGTGGCCTCCAAGAGTTATAGTTTCGGAGACGTAGAATTCTTCTTCTTTCTTCGATTCGGCCAACTAGGGACCACGCCAGATCAACTGAATCTTCTTCTGACCTCTAACTACCGCCCAGTGTTCCCGCATTCGTCTCCAGTATTGTTCTTTTCTCTCTTGGGACCACGCCTTCCCTGTCTTCAGCTTCGGCTTTTTCTGGAAACCTTTGTGCGTACGTAGTTTTTCCTGAAGTGGAACACGCTCCTGGATATCTTTAGGGGAAATTTCCATTTCACGTAGATCTTTCTCAACTTCCGTGAATCATGACCCTTTGGTTTTTTTAATCTCGAAAGTACGTCAATATCCGTTTTGATATCCTGCCTAGGCTCATTCGTGTCACGTGGCTATAAAAGGCAATCCTTCTTTTTCGAATCGTGTCACCGATCGTCTCCACGTCCTTGTATAATTCGTGGTTGTGACGCCTTCTATACTCGCTGTTTTCATTGATGAGACCCAGGATTTTCCTCAAAATCTTCCGTTCTTTCACCTCTAGTTTTTCCATTAGACCTTTCTTGTTCATTATTAGAGTCTCTGCGTACAATAATAATAATAATAATAATTATTATTATTATTATTCTAAAGACGTCAGCATTAGCTCACATTCCCTGTCTCTACTATACAGTGTGCTGTAAACGCAGATTTAGTTGGAAAGTATTTGTAGTTTTTTAGACACGTTGGACAGTTTGAAAAAACATATGCACGGAGCGTAATGGTATCTGGCGGTCTCGTGGGAGTCGAAACTCAACACATGATGTTATCATAAAACATCTGCTTTGAGGAAGTGAAAGTTTATGATGAGGACACGGTAAGATTCTTATCGAAAAGTGCGTTTTAATCTTGGGTTAACTAAAAAAACAATGCGTGATAACTTTCTCGCGTTAGAGAGAAGACCCAGGTGGGTTGGTTAATGATAGCCTATGACATGGGAGTGTCATGGCGCAACCTCAACTGCTTTCACCGGGTCTCGAACTCCAAATCGTAGGAACAAGAGCGAAGGATGGATATTAGCTATGACAATGGTTAATGGCCACGAACACAACGCAACTCCCAGGAATTTTGAAGAAACGGGCCAAGTCGTACAGCGAATGCGAAATCGTCCACCTCAAAGCCACTACAAGTAATTTTAGTATGCTGCTGATGATGATGATGATGATAATTGTTGCTTTAAGGGGCCTAACATCTAGGTTGTCGGCCCCTAATGGTTTGGGTATAGTGAAAGATGAGATGGGAATGAAAACTATAACTAATTCTGACTACAGACTTACTGAACCCGCTGAGCTATGGTTCATGTGATATTTTTTTTATGACAGAGCATTTATGATGGGATGTTGTACTTTTGAACACACCCAGGAAGCCACGTGAAGCTGAGAGATCACGCGATACTTTGAAGTAGCGGTGAATCGCACTTTTGACTTTGGTGCAAACTGCTAATTATTATCTGAGGTCTTATTAATTATTTTTATCTTTCCTACGAGACTCAGAATATTCCATTTCGTCATGCTGCATTATTAAAACATTTTGGAGAATGTTTATTTTTACTTTAGGTAAGGTAATACCCTTGCAGATACGCAAAAAGGAACGTAAGTAGTCGCTCAACGTTTTCGTTTTGACGACCTACTTTCTAGAGACACCCAGTACCGGTGCACTGCGTCTTGAGAATCCGCCTTGTGTAGGCGTGGAATTACATTTGTCCTACGAGACGTAGAAGAATATCCGCTGTTTAGCGTTAAAAGTGATTATAAGGTGCCATCGAGCAAGCAAATACTAATATTCACTGTCGATGAAGTCCAGTGAATTAAATAAGAAGCTTTGGAAATAATTATTGGCAAGTATAGTGTATTGCACAACATTGCTGTGACATCACATATTACCCACGCGTATGTGGAGGGCAGATGCCTAGTGGAAATATACAGGTAATAGTGTTACAATTATCCTGAATAAGTGTGATTATAATAGTATGAGATATTTAAATTGCCAAAGTGGAAATTTCATCTTTGAAACGTCGTATAATTCACGGATGCTGCGTGATACAAAAGTAGCGTCACTAGCACGTGCAGCATTATAAAATAGTATTAGCTCACATGCTAATCCACATCTGCAAGATTAAGGCTGTGTCGTATCTTATAATTGAAGCCTATAATAGTCACGACGGACATTATAATTTTGGAAGTGAGAGGATGAATAATCACGCAACTTATTTCGCTACCCACGTGATTGGACTTTTATTCACCATGGTTGAAGCAGTCACCATGGGCTAATACCATCCCAGTATGGGGGGGGGGTGACGTTTCTACAGGAACCAGCATGATGGTGGAACTTCCAGAACGATGAACGAGAGGGAAGGAGCCAAAATGCCATTTCCAGGCATATCCACGAAGATGTCGACAGGGACAAATCGAACCCTGGTCTTTGGGGGAGTCCAGATGGGAATCCTGATGAGGAGGATACCGATCCAGAGAGCCAGAGAGGTTTATGTACAACCCTTGTTGTGGAATAGAGAGCTGAGTGAGAGCTCCTCCATTTCGTGAGTTTTTGTCACACCCCTTCTTTGTTCTAGTTTCTGGTGGTATAGTAGTTTTAACGTAGTTTGTGAATCAACCACACTCAGTGTCAGCCATTTTTCTAGGTAGGGATGTAACTAGATTAGTTAGATGTCATTTATTTCAGTTTAGAGTGAGACACCTTTGGGGTCAGACATTTTGGTCAGCCCTGGTGCAGCTTGGTGAACGTCGTGGAACGTCAATGCCTACCTTTTTGCTGAACCTGATCGTAGTCATTTTGAGGCTATTTTGTTCAACCCTACTTGGGGTAATTTTCAAGTCTTTGCTGACTGTATTTATGGCAATCAGATGCCTTGGTTATTAATTGACTGCATTCTTCGCAGCCAACCTTTGTTACACCCCTGACTGTCGTTAGAACGGTCGTATCATTTAGGTAGTCGACAGTAACTACCAGTTTGTAAATGCATTATATTTCATTTTGAATAAGCTCAGAAGCTATTCTTGGTCATGTTTGAACCTAACAACTTGAAGGAATGTTTCGTTGCCTAGCATCGAACGCGGTTCCCAACGTATCATTAAGCAGATCTAGTGTGTGAATCTGTGCCACATTTATCATATTTTTCTTGTGTCGTGTGAGACACGTTTTTATTTGATGTTCTAGCAACTACTGAGTTGCATTTTTAAAGCAAAGAGCTTCAGTTATTGTAAGTTTACTTTCATTTAGACGTCTTTGGTAGAAAGACGGAAGTGTATTACTATACTCAGATTTATAGCGTGCATTTGATAGACGGACTCTGTAGAGATCCGTAACACATGGTAAAGTTTTTTATGAACCGGCCAAGTGCAGGTTTTGTATTGATTAAATCGCCGGCCTTGAATAAACTGGTTATGTAACCCAGTGACCCAGAGCACGCCTGCTTCATTGTGAGACAAAACTACTATAGACGAGGACAGAGTACAATTTGTATTCGCTTTTCCTTTCATTGCTATTTTGCTTATGGAAACCAGTTTCCACTCTTGTATTTGATCACTTGTTTTATGGATCGGTTTTTGTTAGTTTAGCGCTCTGTTGCGTGTATTGTCGTATGACAGGTACAGTTATGTAAGGTTTTCTATAGGATGGTGAAGTCTACCCTGTTATAACAGGATGTTATTGTATGCTTTGTCCGGGGATGATCCCGTTGACCAGATGTTTTTGGAAGGTAACTGTTGTACAGGCCTATCCCAGAGTTATTGAACGCGAGCTCAGCGCCGCTGGTAACCCGTGTTATTGTGTGTCCGAGTTGTTATACTCGTTGATTATATTCCGACTGTTGAGTCGAGGCTTTTTGGTGGAGAATGATCTCAGTTGGAGACACTCCGTGCCCAGGCTATTGTCAATGTTATTCGCCATAAACCTACGATAAACCTATAAACCGACATTCTAATAATAAAATGCATAATTGTTGTAAAACAAGCCTAACTAACGATTCTTTCTATCTAACTTTGTTCTTTGCATTCTGGAACTGTTGACATAGCCGTGCAGTTGAAGATAATTTCCTTGTGAGGAAATGACTAGGACAGTTGACATTCTTGTAGCGACCTGAAGCATGTGCGAACCTAGAGTTCGTAGCTTGCGGAGCTCAGGCCATGCGATGTCAGACGTGGTCTCAACTGCGCATTCGTCACCGTAACTATACACATTAGATGACTATGGTTTACAAAGAGTAAACCAAGGTGTAGGCAGGAATATTTAATAAAACTACTGTGTCTATTCCGTTATTAATTTATGATGTCAAGTGTATTAAACCCTACATGTTACTTTACTGTGTGCTGTTAGCACATAGTTATTAAGCATAATTAAATTGTTTGTTTTTCATGGCTGTACACTTAGCTTTTGGATGTAATTGTTTTCTTTTACGGACGTCATCGCCGTAAATTTTGTTAATTGATAGGACTTAGCTAGTTGAATTAATGTTAAATTTAAATGTCGGAATGGTACCATCCTAACCTAGATTTGTTTTGCTACCCTGTTAAATGTAAATTCAGATATTAGCTTGATCTTGTAACTTGAACTAGGGACTTGCGTCGTGCCATATTCCTAGCGTTGCTGTTGTTGCTTTATCATTGTGAGTTAGATCTTTCGCGAGGGTTTTCAGTAACTTCTCAGGTAGGGGACCTGTTCTTTATCTTAGTTTATTTATTAATTTGCGGACTAGCCGATTATAACCCTCCGAACTAGGCTAGGGGCTTGTGAATTTTAATAAATTTTCACGGTGTTTTACATGAGTCTGGATGTTTATTTTCTCAGTCTAGTTTTAAGGTGAACCTTTCCTTAGGCGGTCTATGACCATCGTCACCATGTACCACGATCCCTGTGGACTACGGACTCTCGTGCCGCTTTAGCCTTTTTGGAAGGTCACCTGATCCTCACGGTACTTTTTATTCGATTTATGTGTCGTTAGTTGAGTCATCGTGGTTGTTGACATCAACTAAACGGTCTCATAAAATGGCGCCCAACGTGGGGCGGACTTGGGCTACATAAAATGGCGCCCAACTCATGTGCCGACGTTAACGTGGTGACCCTCAGTACCATGTTATTTTTTTGAGGATCCTAATGTTGATTAATGGTAAATTGACAGGACTGGGACGAACTTAGAAAGTCGTACTGCAGATCAATTGACCGCATGGCATTCATGTTTGATAGAAGTCCATGGGGTGAGGCTTTAGTGTTGAATAAATGAAGGATAGGATTTTCTTTGATGATGCCTCATCCTAAGTAAAAGTAATACTTTGCTTTGCTCACCGTTGTCTTTGTAAATGTAGAAGCACTTAGTGTGCATACTGTTATAACAGGGTAGACTTCACCATCCTATAGAAAACCTTACATAACTGTACCTGTCATACGACAATACACGCAACAGAGCGCTAAACTAACAAAAACCGATCCATAAAACAAGTGATCAAATACAAGAGTGGAAACTGGTTTCCATAAGCAAAATAGCAATGAAAGGAAAAGCGAATACAAATTGTACTCTGTCCTCGTCTATAGTAGTTTTGTCTCACAATGAAGCAGGCGTGCTCTAGGTCACTGGATTACATAACCAGTTTATTCAAGGCCGGCGATTTAATCAATACAAAACCTGCACTTGGCCGGTTCATAAAAAACTTTACCATGTGTTACGGATCTCTACAGAGTCCGTCTATCAAATGCACGCTATAAATCTGAGTATAGTAATACACTTCCGTCTTTCTACCAAAGACGTCTAAATGAAAGTAAACTTACAATAACTGAAGCTCTTTGCTTTAAAAATGCAACTCAGTAATTGCTAGAACATCAAATAAAAACGTGTCTCACACGACACAAGAAAAATATGATAAATGTGGCACAGATTCACACACTAGATCTGCTTAATGATACGTTGGGAACCGCGTTCGATGCTAGGCAACGAAACATTCCTTCAAGTTGTTAGGTTCAAACATGACCAAGAATAGCTTCTGAGCTTATTCAAAATGAAATATAATGCATTTACAAACTGGTAGTTACTGTCGACTACCTAAATGATACGACCGTTCTAACGACAGTCAGGGGTGTAACAAAGGTTGGCTGCGAAGAATGCAGTCAATTAATAACCAAGGCATCTGATTGCCATAAATACAGTCAGCAAAGACTTGAAAATTACCCCAAGTAGGGTTGAACAAAATAGCCTCAAAATGACTACGATCAGGTTCAGCAAAAAGGTAGGCATTGACGTTCCACGACGTTCACCAAGCTGCACCAGGGCTGACCAAAATGTCTGACCCCAAAGGTGTCTCACTCTAAACTGAAATAAATGACATCTAACTAATCTAGTTACATCCCTACCTAGAAAAATGGCTGACACTGAGTGTGGTTGATTCACAAACTACGTTAAAACTACTATACCACCAGAAACTAGAACAAAGAAGGGGTGTGACAAAAACTCACGAAATGGAGGAGCTCTCACTCAGCTCTCTATTCCACAACAAGGGTTGTACATAAACCTCTCTGGCTCTCTGGATCGGTATCCTCCTCATCAGGATTCCCATCTGGACTCCCCCAAAGACCAGGGTTCGATTTGTCCCTGTCGACATCTTCGTGGATATGCCTGGAAATGGCATTTTGGCTCCTTCCCTCTCGTTCATCGTTCTGGAAGTTCCACCATCATGCTGGTTCCTGTAGAAACGTCACCCCCCCCCCCCCCATACTGGGATGGTATTAGCCCATGGTGACTGCTTCAACCATGGTGAATAAAAGTCCAATCACGTGGGTAGCGAAATAAGTTGCGTGATTATTCATCCTCTCACTTCCAAAATTATAATGTCCGTCGTGACTATTATAGGCTTCAATTATAAGATACGACACAGCCTTAATCTTGCAGATGTGGATTAGCATGTGAGCTAATACTATTTTATAATGCTGCACGTGCTAGTGACGCTACTTTTGTATCACGCAGCATCCGTGAATTATACGACGTTTCAAAGATGAAATTTCCACTTTGGCAATTTAAATATCTCATACTATTATAATCACACTTATTCAGGATAATTGTAACACTATTACCTGTATATTTCCACTAGGCATCTGCCCTCCACATACGCGTGGGTAATATGTGATGTCACAGCAATGTTGTGCAATACACTATACTTGCCAATAATTATTTCCAAAGCTTCTTATTTAATTCACTGGACTTCATCGACAGTGAATATTAGTATTTGCTTGCTCGATGGCACCTTATAATCACTTTTAACGCTAAACAGCGGATATTCTTCTACGTCTCGTAGGACAAATGTAATTCCACGCCTACACAAGGCGGATTCTCAAGACGCAGTGCTCCGGTACTGGGTGTCTCTAGAAAGTAGGTCGTCAAAACGAAAACGTTGAGTGACTACTTTCGTTCCTTTTTGCGTATCTGCAAGGGTATTACCTTACCTAAAGTAAAAATAAACATTCTCCAAAATGTTTTAATAATGCAGCATGACGAAATGGAATATTCTGAGTCTCGTAGGAAAGATAAAAATAATTAATAAGACCTCAGATAATAATTAGCAGTTTGCACCAAAGTCAAAAGTGCGATTCACCGCTACTTCAAAGTATCGCGTGATCTCTCAGCTTCACGTGGCTTCCTGGGTGTGTTCAAAAGTACAACATCCCATCATAAATGCTCTGTCATAAAAAAATATCACATGAACCATAGCTCAGCGGGTTCATCTGCCTCTCTGTCGTTTCAAATAAAATGTTGGGATAACATTTTTATTTGCTTTGAAATTCATTCAAGAGTGATATTTTTTTTAGATTGGCTGCATTAAAGGTTCCAATGCGTTCTCCTGTCCTAATGTCTTCTATCACATAACTTCCATTGTTTAAAGGCTGTCGGATACGACTAGGGCCATAATACAAGGATAGAAATTTCCCATATATGCGGTCTATAGGACTAGAAATTCCGGGTCTCCTTATAAGGATAAGGTCTCCTTCTACTAGTGGTTCTCTAAATCTCTGGCGTCTAGTTCTTCTCAAGCGCTTGGCAGCTTGTCTGTCCATAGTCTCTCTTGCAGCTAAAAGTCTGCTGGCATGTGATGGTTGTAAACAAGGTGGATTTACAATCACACGATCCCATATTCTCAGCGGCATCTGGTTCAAATGCAAGACCATAGGTATTTGACCAGTGCTTTCATGTACTGTTGAATTAATACATTTTGCCATAATAACAAGGACTTCAGTCCATCGCCAGTGTTCTTCTTGACAATATAATCGACAGAATTTTGCGATAATAGACATCACGCATTCTGCTGGGTTGCTCTCTCGATGTCGAATAGATGATAAAACATGACCTATTTCAAGCTCATTCATGGCATTGGTAAATTCTGCTGAGGTGTACTGTGATCCGTGATCAGTCAACAAGAATTGTGGCTTTCCTGCCTCCGGTATCACTTGACGTCTAATCCTCTGAATAATCTGATGTGCAGTAGCTTTTTGAATTGGATGAAGCATCGTATATTTCGTGAACACATCCACCGTTACAACGATGTATCGATTCCCACGACGAGCCTTAGGTATTGGGCCATACAGGTCCTGTGCATACAACTCTCTAGGTTGAGTTGGTAATATTGGTCTAGGTTGTTCCTTCAGCAAGTGTGACGTGTATTTGTTCCGCTGGCATGCGTCGCAAGCACGTAAACACTGTCTAACGGTGGCTCCTAACCCTTTCCATATGAAAGACTCCTTGATAGTTGCAATGGTTTTGTCTGTTCCACCATGTCCAATGGATAAATGTACCATAAGAATAACAGATTCTTGGTATCTCCTAGGAATAACTGCACGCAGTTGAGTGTGGTCCTCGTCTACAAACTTGTATAAGACACGATGATAAATCAAATAATCATCTGCAACAGCAGCAATCCTTGCATAATGATCATCCTGTGGATCCATTCTTCGTTCTAGGAAACGGATAATATGTCTGAGTTCCTCCTCACGTCGCTGTCCTTCAGGTAAATGACGAAATCGGCGAAGGTGTTCCTCGCATTCTCCCTCGATGTCTATGGCATTAGCAGTAGCTTCAGGATTCCGGCTGAGGATGTCGGCCAACACATTCTCTCTGCCTGGTCGATAAACTATTTCCAAATCGAACTGTTGGAGAAACAGCGTCCAACGTGTGATCCTGTCGCTTGCCAGTCTTGTTCTCAAGATGAAGGTCAACGCATGATGATCGGTTCTCACAATAACCCTCCGAACTAGGCTAGGGGCTTGTGAATTTTAATAAATTTTCACGGTGTTTTACATGAGTCTGGATGTTTATTTTCTCAGTCTAGTTTTAAGGTGAACCTTTCCTTAGGCGGTCTATGACCATCGTCACCATGTACCACGATCCCTGTGGACTACGGACTCTCGTGCCGCTTTAGCCTTTTTGGAAGGTCACCTGATCCTCACGGTACTTTTCTTTTTATTCGATTTATGTGTCGTTAGTTGAGTCATCGTGGTTGTTGACATCAACTAAACGGTCTCATTACATACTAGAAGAAAATATGGTAAAGAATTAAAGGATAAGGAAAATTAAGAACGGGAAGAAAAGAAATGCCATCAACTCTCTAAGAATGAGGATTGCGGGACTTGGAAGGAAGGAGAGCCATAAAAGGCAGATAGGAAAGGGGAAAGAGGAAAGAGGAGAGAGGAGAGAGGTGAGGACCCGCCCCGAAGTCAGTGGAAAAAGGGGAAAAAACGAACCCAGCTCAGGAATCCCTCGGGATCGCCAACTCCCGAACTCACCAGCCGTGAGCCCTTGAGGGTGTAGCAATATCCAGGGTGCACCAGAAGTGGTGGGCCTCCATGAGGGCCTTGAGCAGAAGACAGGTAATAACATGAAAAGAAACAGAAGGTTGACCCCTATCAGAATGAGGGTATCAGAAAAGATTAATTAAGGGCCAATTAAGGCGGGAAAGGAAGAGACTCCCTAGGCCTCGGATACCCTAATACCGTTGGGGTCAGAAGAGAACAAGAGTTGACAAAGAGAGGTCGACAGGAAAGAAGATGGAGAGGAGCCCGGCACAACATCTAAGCGAGGACTAAGCAAACGTCTGGGAAATCCCACCTACAGGAGCAGGGCAGATCATCCACATAAAGTCAAGGTCCGACCACAGCGTACAAATTATGGGAAATATTCATTCATTAACCGTGGTATTGATAATTGGAACTCATTACCTGCCTCAGTCTTAGAGCCTTTCCCCAAACATATTGATGTGTTTAAGAGAAGTTTGAAATTTTGTGTAAATACTACGATGTAATTACTATAATTCATAAATTGCGAATTCTGTATATTGTGTTTGATGTTATTGTCGGTGATTTTCAGTATTTGTACAATTTGCCACCGGGGAATAACCCCCATTTGGAAACGGTATATCTCTATACAAAAAAATGAATGTTACGTGATATTTTGTGTGTGTGTATGTCTCCTATGCGTTCATATACCATTCATCCAATTGCGATGAAACTTGGGTGAGTTGTTGAGTGCACTCCAGGGAAGGTTTCCGACTTAGAAAATCTATTTTACAACAGGTAGCGCACGAGTAGTTTCAACAAATGAGTGAAGGCACGCGATTCGTTTCAACAAAGTTCCGTCTGCGTTCATATACCATTCATCCGATTGCGATGACACTTGGGTGAGTTATTGTGTACACTCCAGGAAAGGGTTCTGAATCAGTAAATCCATTTTACAATAAGCGCACAAGTAGTTTCAATAAATGAGAGAAGGCGCGCGATTCGTTTCAAAAAAGTTCCGTCTGCGTTCATATACCATTCATCCGATTGCGATGAAACTTGGGTGAGTTGTTGTGTACGCTCCAGGGAAGGGTTCTGAATTAGTAAATCCATTTTACAATAAGCGCACACGTAGTTTCAATAAATGAGTGACGGCGTGCGAATAGTTTCAACAAAGTTCCGTCTGCGTTCATAACTGTACCCCCTCCATCTCCTATCACTACACTATACTCGCTCAGCTCGACAGACTCCCTATAGGGCCTGCCAACCAGAAGGAAACTTACCAACGGCGGCCTCGAGACATCCTTTGCGGGACTTGATGGCCTTGCCTCGGTGGCCGGGGTTGACGACACACTCGGGTGACCCCCTCAGATGTACAAGAGAGGTAGTATGTCGCTTTTATCCACTAGTTTGAAAAGTGGAAGACTTACCTGGTGAGGATTCATTCCACCGCAGCTGTCTTGGGGGTGGGGATTGGACGTTAAGGGCGAAATGAAATTGTAATCAAAATATAAAAGGGGTCTGTATTGTAAAATCTCAAAAATATATAAAATAGGAACAATGTTTGGTTACAAATAAAAGTTACATGAGAAATTGGTACTTGAGAGGCTGACAAACGTCGTTGACGTCACGTGGTACGACACACCACTTAATTTGCTTTTAGTACCAACAATTTGAGTAATGAACAGGTACACAGAAAGGTAATATCTTACAATTACAAATTATCCCTAGTCAAAGAATGGTACAACCCCTTAACTAGGAAACGAGAGCACACGAATGCCCAGAAACTAAACATGAAAAGGCACGGCGAATGGTTGTGCAATACCTACCGCAGAAATTTACAAGTCACATCCGAAATTAAATAAGTTACCAACATACGTACCAACACATCCGGAATTCCGTAAAGGGAAAAGAAAAACTAAATAAAAATGAAAAACTACATTACAAATGACAAACTCCCGAAAAACGGAGCGGACGGTATCACACGACCATCATGGGCCCTGACACAAACTAGACTCTCCAAATGGCGGACTCATAACGGGACACCAAGGAACGATTACACCATAAGGCGCTCTCCCAAAATTTGGGATTTGAACCAATCCCATAGGTGATACAGAAATACAGCAATTCGAAATTCAAAAGTGAAACGCACAAGGGCGTAAGGGAGGAAAATCAAAGCAAAAGCGTCACATAACCTACAACTAGCACGTGGACGTAAGGTGATGCAAATTCCAGGAACAGGGCCCTTAAAACTAAAATAATAGAAAACTAAACATGGCTGCAGTCAGGAAAATTCCAAGAAGCGTGATCACAGGGAAATAAATGAATAAATTTGGAACCCAAACTAGAGACGCACATGGTGACGCAACACAGGAAAAACTCGCCCGAAAAACAAGAAAATTCCCCACACAGAAAACAACTTCCGAAGAAATGAAAATTGATAAACAATTCAGAATAAAACAGTAGGATACATCAACCCATAGATCGGCCGAACATCAATCTGTTGCGCCATTGTCCACGAGGTGCGTATAATTTACGACGCAATAACACGGTAAGGAAAAACAAAGCCCCAAATTAAATGGGCAGACAAGCAAAATAAATATCACACTTCCTGGAACTTACCTTGTACACCACATATTAATCTAAACTATGACTAAAGCCAACCAATTAAGGTTGCGGTACCTGTTCTACATTCCCGGGACATCCGAATCCCCGAGAGATGTTTCCTTTATGAAAGTCAGGAATCAAGAGAGAGTTACCCACGCCAAAACCCAGTACATATATCAGACACTAAGATTTTTGACAAAGCATAGTTGTAGCCACACACGCACACTAGAATCCCCTGGCTTCTTTAACGTAGTCCACAAGACATTTCCGTGTTCACTTCCGTGAGAGTTGGCCACCCTTCTCGATCGCCATGCGTACGTCACTTGTCATCTACGGCGGTCGATACATCTGGCGATGGTTAGAGTTGGAACAATCGATACAGCTGATATGACGTATTTTTAAATTCGTAGATCCAATGTTTATTTTTGAGGTTAGGGAACACATTAATTCCAGAATCAGTGCACATCAGGTCCAGAGTAATACCTCGCGTATTTGGACTGCGAGTGCGGGGTTTTATCCATGAAGATTTAGTGTACAGGGTCTTCAAAGGTCGCATTTGCAACAGTCGGCCTAGGCCCACAACTTTCTTCAGATTTTGGAAGTGAAGGAAATTATGGAGCATTCGCTCCAACTGGAAATTCAGGGACGGGTAAATTTGGCAGGAAAGAATATCTTAGGTTAGGTATATTTTTATGTCAGCTGAGTGGCGTAAAATACGTCACAATAACCATTCATCCGTTTGCGATGAAACTTCGGTGAGTTGTGTACGCTCCAGGTAAGGGTTCTGAATTAGTAAATCCATTTACAATAAGCGCACAAGTAGTTTCAATAAATGAGTGACGGCGTGCGAATAGTTTCAACAAAGTTCCGTCTGCGATCATAACCATTCATCCGTTTGCGATGAAACTTCGGTGAGTTGTTGTGTACGCTCCAGGGAAGGGTTCTGAATTAGTAAATACATTTTACAATAAGCGCACAAGTAGTTTCAATAAATGAGTGATGGCGTGCGAATAGTTTCAACAAAGTTCCGTCTGCGTTCATAACCATTCATCCGTTTGCGATGAAACTTCGGTGAGTTGTTGTGCACGCTCCTACGAATGTTTCTGTTTTAGTAAATCCATTTTACAACAGTTTGGAGGCAGTAAATGGACATAGAAAGAAAATATTGTGAATCCAAAAGCACTTCAACAAACAAAATTGCAACGCCAATACTTTCTCTGATTGGATCTGCAACGTATGCCGGGTACAGCTTGTATAATATAAAAAAAGAAAAAAGTAAGTGGAAGCGATGTCAGACTCAGCTGGGGTCCCGTGGTCGCCAACCGAC
Organism: Meconema thalassinum; assembly: GCA_946902985.2. Lineage (NCBI taxonomy): Eukaryota > Metazoa > Arthropoda > Insecta > Orthoptera > Tettigoniidae > Meconema > Meconema thalassinum. Next base: position 173,598,509 of record OX336394.1, on the reverse strand, counting down.
GCCCCACTAGATGTGAGCCCCTGGGGGGAATTTTAGTATGGATTTGTTTTTAGGCTCGAGGTCTATTTGGGATTTGGTTGGACATATTTTCCTACACCTAGTTACCATGGCAACAAGTGCAGGTGTACATAGTTCCCACTCATTGAAGCATGCGTGATCACCATAAAAATCTTCATGGCTAATTGCATAGCGTGCTAGGCTTTGAACCGAAGGGTCCCGGGTTCGATTTCCGGCCGGGCCATCAGGTATTTTAATCTCCTTGGATTAATTCCCGTGGCTCGGGGACTGGGTGTATGTGACGTCATCTTCATCACTTCATCCTCATTGCGGCACGAAGGTCAACTAGAAAGACCTGCACTCGATCTCTCAGGAAGCCACACGAAAAAGAAGAAAAAAATCATACAAATGTCGAAGATGTGGTACTTATACTGTAATTGACAATTAAAAGCACGTACCGGCCACGGTGACCGAGAGCGCTCAAGCCTCACTGGCATAGAGAGAGCGTGGGTTCGAATCCCACCTTGGTCATCCTGAAAATGGATTACGGTTCCCCATTTTCACCACCAGGCAAATGCCGAGACGGTTCCTTTCAACAGTTCCACGTCCGATTTCCTTCCAAAATCCTATCCCTGACCCTTCCTTAATTAGACCAAAGTTAGCGGTCGTCTGGGCGACTGGCCTGTCGCCATCCCCAGTTGTATCTGCTGACTAAGTGTGTTCAGCTCCCAGACACTGTCCTTATGACGGTAGAGGAATGATCCCTCGCAGAGTCCATGGGTGTAGCCGAGTTGGGAGGATAAGCGATTATAAAAGCTGATTCTAGATTATTTAGTCAAGAGAATGAGTAAACAAGTCACCAAAATAGTGAAAAATTGTGTTAACCGTGCCTGACAAAACTCAAAATTATTATTACAGGTCCTACCAAAAGTTTACGGACACCCGCAAATTCCATGATCATTACTCCTGTCCCTATAGTTAGCAGTCAATAGAAAGACATTCTTTGACCTAGGAGGAAGCTGTTCTTGATCTAATACAGTGCTGCAACTGCAGGACTACAACGTGAAACATAAAGGATCTCTGTAGCTTGAAGTGTCTCCCGCCCAGCCAAGTCTGTTGACGTTTTTTTTACGGTTCAATTTTGGCTTATAAAACTGGTGATATTTCTTAATGGAAACACATTCCTGTGTTCTATTGCAATCATAAATATTCTACAGGTATCTGTGTTTCTTCATAACCAAAATTGTGGATGTAATCCTCATAGTGTTCTGTCCAGATCGCTTCAAATTTTCACACTTATCTTATTAGAAATAATTGTGGCAAGAGTTCCCCTAAATCAATGCAATTTATTTTAATAAATGATAACTTTGTGGTCATGGGGTACATGTTTCGAGGCCCAATTGTTTCGGCCCCTTCATCAGCCGGTATAGATTTAAATGTCAAGGAAAACGAGAGGTTGAAAAGCTTAATACTAAAATACATGGTGCACCATAAGGATAGGTGGAAGATGTTTACCCTAAAGATACAATAAAATAATAAGTGAATGAATATAAAGAAAGAAAGAAAGAAAGAAAGAAAGAAAGAAAAAATAATTGAAATTTGAAATTTAAACACAATATGATTAAACTCTACAATGTCACTTTTTCTTGTAGATCACTGTATTGGGCATTCTTCATTTGGGAAATAGTTATGTGGTCCAATTCTTCCACCTTTCCTTGTGGTGCACCATAATAGGTTTATTGATAAGAATGTGTTTTAGTGTTAAGCTTTTCAACCTCCTGTTTTCCTTGACATTTTAATCTATAACGGCTGATGAAGGGGCCAAAACAATTAGGTCTCGAAACACGTACCCAATGACCACAAAGTGATCATTTATCAAAACAAAGGTACTGATTAGGCGGAACTTTTGCCACAATTATTACTAATTAGTTCATCAATACGGAACCAGCATGAACCTTTCAAATACACTTATCTTAAACTAAATAAATCGTAACTTCAAAATTAACAGTGATGTATTCACAAAATGTTCCTCGGAACACGTTCTAGGTCCCTGTAAAAATTTGTATGCCTGAGACCAAAAGTATAAGGACCGGGATAGTGATCATGGAACTTGCGTGTGTCCGTAAACTTTTGGTAGGACCTGTACTTAATTAAAATGACTTAATTAGTCAAATAGCAGCTAAAATTGGGTTCAGGATTACTATTAACAAAACGGAGTTCATCGCCAACACCAGAGACGCGCCCAACTCAATCCCACACGGGGATAGAGTAGTAAAGAAGAATAACTCCTAAAAATACCTCGGAGAATGGATAACCCCGAAAGTTAGTGAGGATCTCGCCATTTTTTTGTCGTGTGGCCTCCTGAGAGGCCGAGTGCAGGTCTTTCTAGTCGACGCCCATGGGCGACCTGAGCATTGGGATGAGAGACGGAATGGATGACGAGGAATGAAACTGGGCAAGGGTGTGGAAGGAAGCGGCCGTGACCTGACCGAATGTACCGTCCCAGCATTTGCCTGGTGTTGAAAATGGAAAACCACGTAAACCATTTCAAGGACGGCCAACGGTTGGGCTCGAACCCACGCGTCTACCGAGTCAGCAGAGAGCTTGACACATGACCTAACGCTGTGCTTTAGCCAGCGTTGCCACTACTGTCGGTATCTTGCCTTGAAAGCCAACTAAACTGGACAGAGCTTACCTTCTCTGTAAGAAAATTTACAAGTCCAAATCCCTTTCCCTTCACCTCAAACTTAGACGCTATGAAACCGTAGTAAGAAGACCTTCGGTACTGTATGCCTCAGAATGCTTGAACATGGTCAAAAAAGGGACAACTCACGAATTTGGAACTGAAGGAACGAAAGATCTTGAGAAAAAGCATTGGTCCCATTAAAGAGGGAGGTAAATACAGAATCAGTTATAACTATGAGCTTTACCAACATTTAGAGAGCATAAAAAGAGACTTATTTTCTACGGTCACATAGTCAGAAAGGACAGCAAGAAACTCAACTCAAGAATCTTCAACACCATTTCAAGAGGGAAGGGGACAAATGCCAAATGGGCGAGACTTACTCGAAAAGACTTCGAATTTTTAGAAATTGATTCCAAGGATATATTCTTTCTCTTTCTTTCTTTCTTTCTTTCTTCGTGGTTTACCCTCCAGGGTTGGCTGTTCCGACGGACTAAGCGGGGGATCCCACCTCTACCGCCACTGGCAGTGTCCTGGAGCTTGAGGCTCTAAGTCGGTGATACAACTGGGGAGTGTGACTAGCACGTAGCCCAGGCGGCCTCACCTACAAAGCGAACAGGGGCCTGATGAAGGGATGAGAAAAGTGGTAGGGATAGACAAGGAAGAGGGAAGGAGGCGACCGTGGCCTTACGTTAGAAACCATCCCGGCATTTGCCCGAAGACGAAGTGGGAAACCAAGGAAACAGCTTCGAGGATGGCTGAGGTGGGAATCGAGCTCCCTATACTCATTTGGACCACCCGAGGCTGATTAGACCCCTTTCCAGTCTTCATACCACTTTTTAAATTTCGTGGCAGAGCCGGGAATCGAACCGCGGACCTCCTGTGTTGCAGTTAAGCATGCTGACCGCTACACCACGGAGGCCGGATATATTCAACAGGGATATACAGGGTGCCCGAGAATGTTCTCCGCAGTGGCTACGTGCAGCTGTGAGTGGTTGAGTCATGAGTTTTAGTTGGCTGCACTGCACTGTGTCCTTCAAAACGGGACTTCCCCGTTTGAGCTGTCGGTGTGTATCGCGATAAGCGCGCAGCCTGCATGTTTTCATCGTGTATTACTCAGCGAGCGCTCAGATAGATTATTATTGGAAGAGTGCAACTGTATACAGGCGGTAATGTTTACTACTGAAGAGAGAGTTTTTTGGTGGAATACGTTTTTCGCGAAGGCGATCGGTTTACAGAAAATGTAAAATTAAGATTTCAGGCGCGGTTTCATAATTCAAAATGTCCAAATCGTGATACCGTTCGGAATTTGGTAAGTAAATTTCGTGTGACTGTGCACGATGTACCGGGAACAGGCAGGCCTACGCTTTTAACAGACGACAAAATTGATGAAATCTCCGATATAATGCTGCGTAGTCCAAGTAAATCAACACGAAAATTAGCTCAACAAACAGGAATCTCTAAGTCGACAGCACATAAAGCTGTAAGAGACAAGCTTCAGTTGTTCCCTTATAGTGGGCGATGTATGGAAGATAGACATATGCTCTCGCGGACTTTTTTGTAGAACTTTTCATGCTGAACAATTCTTACACTCATAGTATTTAGATATTTTTAACGGTTTGCCCAGCGTAAGCTTACAAAGTGCTCGGATGCCAGGTAGTTTTATCGACTTTTCCACTAAAATCGTTACTGCTCTGCTTCCTTTGATCATATATAAATTATTTTCTACAGAAATCATACTCGATATATCCTTTGCAGAATGGTGAAAACCGCATCAAAATCCAACCAGTGGTTCTCGAGTTTACCCGTAACATCCAAGAATCGGGGACTTTGTTTTATACTAAGTAGAGATAGAGATGATGCAAGCGGCAGCCGTGCTACCAACGTAACTGCTGTAGCTAGCTCTCGCAGACGCATGTAGGTGCTGCGGAGAACATTCTCGGACTCACTGTATTTAGAATGCTGATCAAAACATCCGACACTCTCCAGTCATTGACAGCTAAAACACTGCGTCCTTGATTGGGAGTGAAATGGACTCAGGAAAGAAAAGCAACTCATAGTGCAAGGATGAAGAAATACTGGGCTACGAAGAAAGCTCGCCAGAGTTAGGAACCACGCGGTCAAAGAGGCCTCAACGAACCAAGGAGAAATTAACATATTTATTATTGGCATTCACTCGCGAGCGAGTATGAATTTGTCTTCCTACTGATGCTTCCTCAGATGACTGATCAGTCCAATCCGTGAGCAAATCGATTCCCCCTATATTTTCAAACATGGTGAAACCGAATTGAACAAAATATTGTGCAGAGGTAGCACTAGCAAAGGGCACCTCAGTGCCATGTTTTATATCGCCGCCATCTTGACGGAAACGGAATGGCGGCCACCCAAATGTTAAAAGCTTAAATCAAATTACGACCAACCTAATCATTTGATCTCTATGAAATTTTGCAACAACATACCTTTTTGTGGGGAGCATCTCTTGATTGAACTACAAGGTCATCAGGCCTATAGTTTGCAGATAGCGGCCATGTTTGTGTGCAAATCGATTCCCCATATCAATTCAAACACGGTGAAACCGAATTGAATGATTTTTTTTTACAGAGGTAGCACTAGCAAAGGGCACCTCATATTCATGTTTAATATCCCTATAGCACGTTATATTTCAACAAGCTACTACAACCAACATTCAATTATACTCCTTGAAAAGGAAAGAGAGTTATAACAATACCTACGCATTTAGGAGAAAGTAGGCTATATGTTCTTTACTGAACATCTTCTTTGCGGATATCCGCGGGTGGATCTTCAATATCGCAAATATAATGTTGCCATCCGCATAAACCACCACATGGGACGACCACGGGTGTTTAACGATCGGGCATCACGTCGCCTCATCAGAACCATACGGGGCGATCGAAGGGCTACTGTGAGTCAGATCACAGCCCAGTTGAATGTTGGGAGTCAGGAACCCATTTCTTGTCGAGTCGATGCCTCGCCGTATTGCTGCCGTTTTGAGGGATCACGGAGGAGCAACTCATTATTAACATCATATTCCGTGCCTTCCCATGACATTTGGCCACTATATATTTTTATATATACATACCCAAATACAGGGGATACCCTTAAATGAAACAACAACGGCGTCTGTCAAGTACCGGCTGAGAGTGTTTACATTTCTGATGCTCCAGGGAGACTTTCTCTCGCTAATACAAGCCCACTCATTTGCTAGCAGAAGGTGGACTAGTGTCAGTTCAGTTCATTGACAGTGCTCATGGCACACATTCTCTGCAAGGACGTTCACTTTTACTATCGTCGAGCATTAACAATAACACAGGCTGGCAGACAATTTCACACTAAAGGGTCGAACTACGCTGAGGGGGTTGTACCCAAGAACGTCCCGTCAACTATCGCTTTTAGGTCCCTTAAAACAACAATTATCATCATCATCATCATCATCAACTATCGCTTATGGGTTTGGGATGCGAGAGGGAGTAAGATACCTCCCCTGAAATGTACGTTAGTAGGATAAATAAGCCGGTTCTGGCACAGGGGCTAATGGGCAAGATGGCCGCCGCGCGCAATCACTCTATGTTATTCTTATGGAGGGGTCATTCAGAGCTGGCACAGGGGCTATTGGGCAAAATGGCCGCCACGGCCTGAGACCGTGGATTACGTCACAGGGAGAGGTCGGCCGTGTAGTTGCCAAATGGAATATTTATTATTATTATTATTATTAGGTAATTGTTAATTGATCATGTATAATCAAGACCAGCCTTATATTGTCCACTTTTTGGTGTAGTGGCTAGCATTCTTGGAGGTCATTCCTGAGGTTCGAATCCCGGCTCTGCCAAGAAATTTAATTTCTGGTCTCATGAGTGGAACGGGGTACACTCAGCCTTGTGAGGCAAAACTGACAAGAGCTGGCTTTTGATTCATACCTCAACAATTCTGCCTAACCCAACTTCACCTAACCTAACCTAACCTAACCTAACCTAACCTATCCTAACCTAACTTCAAAGTCAAAGCAAATATAAAAGCAAATGTGAAAGCACACATAATAAACTAAGTTATAACCTAACCTAACTTCACCTAACCTCACCTAACCTGTCCTAACCTAACCTAACGTAACCTACCTAATTTAAAATTGCAAGCGAAAAAAAATTAGCAAAAAGTATGAGAAAAAAGTGAGAGCAAATGTAAGAGCACAAATAATAAACTTAGTTATAACCTAACCACACCTAACCTAACCTAACCTAACCTAACATAACCAAACTTCAAAGTGAGAGCAAAAATGTAAGAGCAAATGAGAGAGCACAAATAATAAACTTAGTTATAACCTAACCTAACCTAACCCACAGAAACCTCATTTAAAGATTTTAGATTTTATGTTTTAACATTTTAGATTTTTGATTTTTTCATTTTACATTTTTTAGATTTTACATTTTACATTTTTGATTTTTTGTATTTTAGATGTTAGTTTTTTTTGGATTTTACATTTTAAATTTAAGATTTTTTGATTTTAGATTTTACTTTTTACATTTTCCGAAAAGAGTAAACTACTAGGTCACATACCTAACCTCACCAAACCTAACTTTGCCAAACCTAACTTAAGCTAATTCAAAGGCTAATGCACATACACAAAGTATATAAGGGTACAAGCAACTATCCTTATGCTAGTTTTATAGGTTACTGTACAATATGATAACTACCCCAACCGTTTTTTTTTTCATTTGTTGTTTACACATATGACAATTTTCCAATTCCCCATTTTCATTTTTTTAAATGTTAGTTTTAAGTTTTTCAATTTCATAACATGGAAACATGGATTTTGCATTATCTTGTTTACACATTTATCAATTTCACAATTTCCCATTTACAGTTCTTAAAATGTCAGTTTAAAGTTTTTCAATTTCATGATATAGAAACATGGATTTTCCAATTTGTTGTTTACACATTTGTCAATTTACCAAATTCCCATTTACAGTTTTTAAAATTTCAGTTTAATGGTTTTTTTTTATTTTGTCAATATGGAAACATGGATTTTCCAATTTGTGTTTTACATGTTCATTTTGCATTAGGAGTGGAGAGAGGTGAGTAGTAATAAAAAATGTACAAGCAGTTTCCATACGGTACAATATTTTTTTTATTTAAATACATGTACACTATTTACACATAATACATTTTTATATATATTCCTTATTGTTATATATTGTACACTTGTTTTTATTTTGTTTTCTATTTTATTTATTTTTGATTATGAATGCCATTTCTTATTTTGTTTTATTTTTATTTTTGTAGTGCTATTGTTTTATTTCCTAAATTGTTTTGTTTTATGTATTTGCTAGTTGCAGGCAGAAGATTTTGATATTCATAACTTAACTCTTTAAGCATGGTTAATGATTGAGTAATGACCATAGGCATGTGTACCTATACCATCAGCATCAATCACTCTTTTATCATCACCAGGACACAAAGCAATTTTGTTTAGTCTTATAGATGATATGTCATGTTGTTTAGAAGCGATAATGTTCATTGGTATTCTTTTTACATTGTTTTTCATGACACAATCCTTATAATCTTGAAAGCTTATACAATTTTTGACAACACCTCTGTTAATACCTTTAATCTTTTTGATTTCTTTACCATTTATGTCTAATGCGTACATTTTAGCTCTAAGTCCAACAAATGCTTTTATAATTTGTCCACAAGCCTCGTCTTTAAATTTCCCCAACGTTTTCTTGTTTGATGTAGAGTAACATATGTGATTAGTAGGATAATCTGATGTGTCCAGGTGTTGTAGGAAATCCAACTTGTCTTGATATACATCTGGGGTGTTAACCAAATATATGAACAATCTTAAACTCATGTATATGGATCCATATACATGAGTTTAAGATTGTTCATGCCATAATAGGATAGCAGGACATCATAGTGGTGGGAATACATGAGAGTTTTTGAAATATCCAGTATACACATTCCAATATATATAGGCTTATTGAATACAATGTTACGTTTAGACATGTGGAAAGCAGCTAGGTTAGGGCCATAAATTGTTCTGTCGATAAATGTCGGCTTTGCTATTAGCTTTTCTGCCTTTTTGCTGTCAGTCACAAGACGTATGTCTATTCTTTTACGGATATTTTCCATTGTTTTCCCAAAAATGGCATTGTTGAATAATTTGTACAGATTTTTCTCAAAATCATTTTTGGCTTGTTTTCGAAGGTTGTTATTAAAATCAACGTATGCCTTTAACCAAGGTCTTTGTTTAAACTTTAACACACGATGAATTTTTATCAATTTTATTCCATGATCTAAAGCCTGTTTTAATGCCATGTAGTGAACAACATATCGCCTTCGATTTTCAAGATGAGGAATTAGTTTTTTCAGAGACGAATCCTTAGGTTGTGTACACTCTGGTAGGAAAGGTAAATCGTTGTGTAGATCATGAAGGTCAGATGGGTAATCAACATCAACGTCTAGAATGTATCCCACAGGATCGTCTTTCTTTAGTTTTTCTAGATCAACAGTATCTGGAGAAACCCACTGAAATCCACCATAAGGAAGGGAGTGGCACATAGCCCACCCGTATTGGTTGTTGGCATCATCATAGGTAATAAACTGCGATGGTTTCTCAGAATCATAGGTTTCCATGTATTTATTGTTAGCTTCAGCATACCGATGAGACACCTGGCATATGCCTCCACGTATTCCAGACTCGATTAAAAGAATCTGATCGTAATCCTGTAGCAATTCCAGTTCAATGCCTGTGTAAAGGAGCATTGCCTCGAAACTTAAACCAGGCGAAGTAAAAAAGTGTGCAGCATCCACTCGGTGTGTTTCTAGTGTTTTGTTTCTAAACGTTTCAAAGCTGTCTGCAAGAAGGAGTACATCTGATGTTAGGTAGAGGTCACTATATTCCCCTAGAGTTTTAATGTTGAACTGATTCCAGACATTTTTGGCATGTTCGTAGTCTTCTTGACTAACATCTTCTTGACTTAATTTGTTAAAGAATGCCTCTTTTGGAGGTAAACGCGTTTCACTTAACTTTTCCCATGAGTCAATGTAGTCATAACAAAATACCCCTTTACGAGTCATGAGCATTGCATTTTCTTTTCCAAAGTACTTGTCTGTTTCAGGGTATGATGTTAAGTTGGAAACTAAGTTTTCCAAACTACTCGGCATTAACCGAAACGTATCCACAAATCTAAGCTTAACATTTCCTACATATTTGGTAAAGGAAATGTACTTTTCTTTGGAGTTAGCGATAACATCCACTCTCTCAGTAGTACATCCCAATTGCTTTACAATGAAATTTGCGTCGTAGCCACTCATATTATGTAGAAACACAGGAACGGGGTTTCGTGTTTTACACCTCAAATTACAGTTATTGTGAGCACTTCCACGGTATTCCCCTGTAATATGGCAGTGGTCTCGAACTTTCCAGTCCTCTTTGGTGAATGGTTTTCGACACAAATAACAGGTTTCAGAACATTGGAACTCTGCTTCTTGAGCCTGAGTTAAGGCCTTTGGAACATTTAAGCTGTAAAGTCTATCAATTTCATTAGCTATTGAGATCAAACAGTCCATAAACTTTTCTGCAGCGTCAGGTCCACGATAAATAACAGGTTGGCTTGGAAGATTTGTCTTTATGTGTTCCACAGCGGGTGATGGTTTAACGTATATACCAAAGCTCATAGGAACATGACTCTGGTATGGCACTGTATAACTTGCTTCAGGATTGGGCAAACATGTTTGATAGGGTAAGAGTATACTTTCGAAATCTGCATAGATAACGTAAGGTATTCTTAGCATTTTTTCCACGTTTAAAAATTTGACAATGGGGTTTTTAATAGGCATTTCAACCCTAGCAATGTCATGCTGGACACACAAAGCTCTATGTTCTTTCAATTTTTCCATTCCTTGTTGTCCATATTGATTATCAAAATGAGTAAAACACCGTTTACACGTATATATCTTATGTTCACGGCGGGTAATCTGATGTGCTACTAGTTTATCAAAATCTTTGATAAAGACGTAGTGGTTCTGGCCGGATGATGAACTTAGCAGAAGGAGGTCGCGATGGTCTTGCATCTCTTGATCCACAACCTTTAGAGGGAACAATTTGTTGTCTTGTTCCAATCCAAATACATTAATGGATATATCGTTGGCTTTTTCAAATTTGGGAATGTCAACTAGCGATGTAGGAAACGATATTACAGAAAAATCATACTTGTTGTCCAGGTCCTTGTATTTACTAATGCGATGAGCATTCTTTTTAACCAGTTTTGCTAAAATGGCATACATAAAACACTTTTCATCATTCAAATTTTCAGGATTAATGCAGGATTTTCTTGCTTGTATAGCTGCTGGTAATGGAATATATGTGCTTCCACGCAAGGGATTGTACTTATTTATTTTCAATCGTACTCCTTCCACTGCTAACAAAGCCCAATTACTGCCTTTTAGCTCAGATTCCTCCATTTCCGTAGTTAACTTTGTAAATTGTGTTTCCAAGAAACTACTTAAGTCCGTTTCCAAAAATAGGGCCTGATTTCGTGTTTTAAATGCACGATCTGTAATTTCATTGGTAGATGTATGAATGAATCTACATTCAGCCACAAGATTAACTTTTATCGACTTGTGCATTGCTAGTTCTTTCTGCATAGCTTGTATTATTTGCTGTTTGGACTCTTTAAGGTATGAATTTAAATCCTTGCACGTATCGCAACGAATGAAATAGGATTTAAGTCGACCTCCAAAAGATGTCTCATATTCAATAAGTCCATTTTTGTCAGGGACCAATGACAGTAGGTAATGTTTTGTAGGCTCTGCTTTTTGTCTTTTAGCTGCCGACACAACATTACAACATTCTTCATGACGACGTCCATTGTAGGCATTGTTGAATGTACTACCACAGGTCTTGCACTCATGAAATTCACCACACGATACTTCATGTCGCTTCCTATGATAGTCTCGAAGAAAAGTCTTTCCACACTCTTTACACATATAGCTAGGAATGGCTTCTTCCATTATGAATGTTGATTTCTGCAAACAGCTGCTTACTGCGTATCACAGGGCTAGAGGTTGGTCGGTGAGACGGTCTTTCACGATGTGAACACCGTGAGAGGTAGTAGTCAACTGGTGATATTCTTGTTAAGGGTCCACTAATATACCCCTAGTCTAGACCAACAGCTCTTTACAGCGTATGACAAGGCTGTAGACTGGACAGTGAGACGGTCTTTCACGATGTGAACACTGTAACAAGTAGTAGTCAACTGATTATATACTTGCTAAGGGTTCTCTAATATACAATAGTCAAGACCAACAGCTACTTACTGTGTAGTACAAGGCTGTACAATAGTTGTTTTGACAGTCTTTCACGATGTGGTCACTGTGAATGGTGGTAGTCAACTGATGATATTCTTGATAAGGGTCCTCTAATGTACCCCTGGTTAAGGGTAACAGCTGCTCACTGCTTATGACAAAGCTAAAGACTGGTTGCTTCAACGGTCTTTCACAATGTGTTCACTGTGACAGGTAGTAGTCAACTGAAAATATTCTTATGGCCTACTCAAGGTTATCAGGTACTTACTGCATATCAAAAGGCTGTACACTCATGTGTGTTAGGCACTCTTTCTTGCTAAGGACCCCAATATTCCCTACACAAGGCTATACATGTTAGTTCTAAACACTTAGTGATTAATTGTATATTCAATTTTTGTACAAAGCTTATACAAGCACGTTTTTATGAGGTAAAACTTTGTTAAATAGCTGCATGCGACACACAAAGTATGTTGCCGCTATCTAGCGGTGACTATGAGAACTACTTGAACGACCAGCATGCTACCTAGCGCTCCATTTCAACACTCGCTCACTGAACGACCAGCATGCTATCTAGCGGTCGATAGCAATACTCCTCAACTACCAGCCTGCTATCTATCGGTCAATATGACAACTCACTCAACTACCAACATGCTACATGGCTTTTTTGGTCAGTTTTTTGTTGGCTTTTTTTTGGTCAGTTTCTGTTGGCTTATGTTGGCTTTTATTGGCTTTTGTTGGCTTTTGTTGGCTTTTGTAGGCTTTTTTGTTGGCTTTTGTTGGCTTTCATATTTGCTCTCGCTTGTGGGGGCTTATTATTTGGTCTTGGAAAGTATGTCAGTCCTTTTTTTATGGCTGCAAAATGCTTACAGCCATGTTTGTAAGCAGCAACAACAACAACAGCAACACACAAAATTCCAAAAAAAAATCCAAAGTACTCTAAGGTTTATCAATGACTCTCAACTCTTACACTTACCTCTATCCCATGCATAGTCAAAAATTAGTGTATTTTTCAAATTTTTCAAAAATATTTGGAAAGTTGGCTATATCATTAATCTAAAAATCCTGAAAAGACATATGTTAACTCCAACACCTACCTCTATACCACTCTCAGTCCAAAAATAGTGTATTTTTCAAATTTTCCAAAACATATTTCCAAAATGGGTTATATTTCCAAAATTAAAAAGTTAACAAAAACGTTTGTTTGACATAAATGAATGGCCTTTGTCCCCTCTACCACTATACCAAGTCCCAGGTCTCCAGGACAAAAAAATAAAATTTTTAAAAAGCGTTTTATTTCCAAAATTAGGAATTTTACAAACACATTTGTCTGACGTAAATCAATGGTCATTACCCCCTCTATCCCCACACTAAGTCTCATGTCTTTAGAACAACAAAAATAAAATTTTGAAAATGGACTTATATTTCCAAAATTAGGAATTTTACAAAAACGTTTGTCTGACGTAAATCAGTGGTCATTACCCCCTCTACACCCACACTAAGTCTCATGTCTCTAGAACAACAAAAATAAAATTTTGAAAATGGGCTTATATTTCCAAAATTAGGAATTTTACAAAAACGTTTGTCTAAAGTAAATCAATGGTCATTACCCCCTCCACCCCCACACTAAGTCTCATGTCTCTAGAACAACAAAAATAAAATTTTGAAAATGGGCTTATATTTCCAAAATTAGGAATTTTACAAAACCGTTTGTCTGACGTAAATCAGTGGTCTTTACCCCCTCTATCCCCATACCAAGTCTCAGGTCTCTAGGTCAACAAAAATAAAATTTTGAAAATGGGCTATATTTCCAAAATTAGGAATTCTACAAAAAAGTTTGTCTAACGTAAATCAATTGTCTTTACCCCCTCTATTCCCATACCAAGTCTCAGGTCTCTAGGTCAACAAAAATAAAATTTTGAAAAAATGGTCACTATTTTGGAAACTAGGAATTCTACGAAAAAGTTTGTTTAACATAAATGAAAGGTCTCTATCCCCTCTACCTGTAAACCAAGTTCCAGGTCTGTACGACAAAAAATAAAAAAAGATCAACTGGGAAAGTAGGCGATTTTTCATAAAACCAAACATTCTAAAAAATGTTCTATGTGCTTAAAGGAATGGCCTCTATGTCCTTTATTTTTTATAATAAAACTTTTTTATTTTTTACACTTTTTTGAAAAAAGTTCAATTTTGAAAATTCTATATTTTGGAAACTAGAAAGTCTACAAAAAAAATTTGTTTGACATAAATAAATGGCCCTGACCCCATCTACCACCAAAATAAATTTCAAGTCTCTAGAATGAAAAATAACAGTAGTGGAGTGAGGGGTTCTAACCGGTGTCATGGCCGTCGCGTGGACTCACGCGGCGGCCATGACACTATTTAGAACCCCCCTCACTCCACTACTGTTATTTTTCATTCTAGAGACTTGAAATTTATTTTGGTGATAGATGGGGTCAGGGCCATTTATTTATGTCAAACAAATTTTTTTTGTAGACTTTCTAGTTTCCAAAATATAGAATTTTCAAAATTGAACTTTTTTCAAAAAAGTGTAAAAAATAAAAAAGTTTTATTATAAAAAATAAAGGACATAGAGGCCATTCCTTTAAGCACATAGAACATTTTTTAGAATGTTTGGTTTTATGAAAAATCGCCTACTTTCCCAGTTGATCTTTTTTTATTTTTTGTCGTACAGACCTGGAACTTGGTTTACAGGTAGAGGGGATAGAGACCTTTCATTTATGTTAAACAAACTTTTTCGTAGAATTCCTAGTTTCCAAAATAGTGACCATTTTTTCAAAATTTTATTTTTGTTGACCTAGAGACCTGAGACTTGGTATGGGAATAGAGGGGGTAAAGACAATTGATTTACGTTAGACAAACTTTTTTGTAGAATTCCTAATTTTGGAAATATAGCCCATTTTCAAAATTTTATTTTTGTTGACCTAGAGACCTGAGACTTGGTATGGGGATAGAGGGGGTAAAGACCACTGATTTACGTCAGACAAACGGTTTTGTAAAATTCCTAATTTTGGAAATATAAGCCCATTTTCAAAATTTTATTTTTGTTGTTCTAGAGACATGAGACTTAGTGTGGGGGTGGAGGGGGTAATGACCATTGATTTACTTTAGACAAACGTTTTTGTAAAATTCCTAATTTTGGAAATATAAGCCCATTTTCAAAATTTTATTTTTGTTGTTCTAGAAACATGAGACTTAGTGTGGGTGTAGAGGGGGTAATGACCACTGATTTACGTCAGACAAACGTTTTTGTAAAATTCCTAATTTTGGAAATATAAGTCCATTTTCAAAATTTTATTTTTGTTGTTCTAAAGACATGAGACTTAGTGTGGGGATAGAGGGGGTAATGACCATTGATTTACGTCAGACAAATGTGTTTGTAAAATTCCTAATTTTGGAAATAAAACGCTTTTTAAAAATTTTATTTTTTTGTCCTGGAGACCTGGGACTTGGTATAGTGGTAGAGGGGACAAAGGCCATTCATTTATGTCAAACAAACGTTTTTGTTAACTTTTTAATTTTGGAAATATAACCCATTTTGGAAATATGTTTTGGAAAATTTGAAAAATACACTATTTTTGGACTGAGAGTGGTATAGAGGTAGGTGTTGGAGTTAACATATGTCTTTTCAGGATTTTTAGATTAATGATATAGCCAACTTTCCAAATATTTTTGAAAAATTTGAAAAATACACTAATTTTTGACTATGCATGGGATAGAGGTAAGTGTAAGAGTTGAGAGTCATTGATAAACCTTAGAGTACTTTGGATTTTTTTTTGGAATTTTGTGTGTTGCTGTTGTTGTTGTTGCTGCTTACAAACATGGCTGTAAGCATTTTGCAGCCATAAAAAAAGGACTGACATACTTTCCAAGACCAAATAATAAGCCCCCACAAGCGAGAGCAAATATGAAAGCCAACAAAAGCCAACAAAAAAGCCTACAAAAGCCAACAAAAGCCAACAAAAGCCAATAAAAGCCAACATAAGCCAACAGAAACTGACCAAAAAAAAGCCAACAAAAAACTGACCAAAAAAGCCATGTAGCATGTTGGTAGTTGAGTGAGTTGTCATATTGACCGATAGATAGCAGGCTGGTAGTTGAGGAGTATTGCTATCGACCGCTAGATAGCATGCTGGTCGTTCAGTGAGCGAGTGTTGAAATGGAGCGCTAGGTAGCATGCTGGTCGTTCAAGTAGTTCTCATAGTCACCGCTAGATAGCGGCAACATACTTTGTGTGTCGCATGCAGCTATTTAACAAAGTTTTACCTCATAAAAACGTGCTTGTATAAGCTTTGTACAAAAATTGAATATACAATTAATCACTAAGTGTTTAGAACTAACATGTATAGCCTTGTGTAGGGAATATTGGGGTCCTTAGCAAGAAAGAGTGCCTAACACACATGAGTGTACAGCCTTTTGATATGCAGTAAGTACCTGATAACCTTGAGTAGGCCATAAGAATATTTTCAGTTGACTACTACCTGTCACAGTGAACACATTGTGAAAGACCGTTGAAGCAACCAGTCTTTAGCTTTGTCATAAGCAGTGAGCAGCTGTTACCCTTAACCAGGGGTACATTAGAGGACCCTTATCAAGAATATCATCAGTTGACTACCACCATTCACAGTGACCACATCGTGAAAGACTGTCAAAACAACTATTGTACAGCCTTGTACTACACAGTAAGTAGCTGTTGGTCTTGACTATTGTATATTAGAGAACCCTTAGCAAGTATATAATCAGTTGACTACTACTTGTTACAGTGTTCACATCGTGAAAGACCGTCTCACTGTCCAGTCTACAGCCTTGTCATACGCTGTAAAGAGCTGTTGGTCTAGACTAGGGGTATATTAGTGGACCCTTAACAAGAATATCACCAGTTGACTACTACCTCTCACGGTGTTCACATCGTGAAAGACCGTCTCACCGACCAACCTCTAGCCCTGTGATACGCAGTAAGCAGCTGTTTGCAGAAATCAACATTCATAATGGAAGAAGCCATTCCTAGCTATATGTGTAAAGAGTGTGGAAAGACTTTTCTTCGAGACTATCATAGGAAGCGACATGAAGTATCGTGTGGTGAATTTCATGAGTGCAAGACCTGTGGTAGTACATTCAACAATGCCTACAATGGACGTCGTCATGAAGAATGTTGTAATGTTGTGTCGGCAGCTAAAAGACAAAAAGCAGAGCCTACAAAACATTACCTACTGTCATTGGTCCCTGACAAAAATGGACTTATTGAATATGAGACATCTTTTGGAGGTCGACTTAAATCCTATTTCATTCGTTGCGATACGTGCAAGGATTTAAATTCATACCTTAAAGAGTCCAAACAGCAAATAATACAAGCTATGCAGAAAGAACTAGCAATGCACAAGTCGATAAAAGTTAATCTTGTGGCTGAATGTAGATTCATTCATACATCTACCAATGAAATTACAGATCGTGCATTTAAAACACGAAATCAGGCCCTATTTTTGGAAACGGACTTAAGTAGTTTCTTGGAAACACAATTTACAAAGTTAACTACGGAAATGGAGGAATCTGAGCTAAAAGGCAGTAATTGGGCTTTGTTAGCAGTGGAAGGAGTACGATTGAAAATAAATAAGTACAATCCCTTGCGTGGAAGCACATATATTCCATTACCAGCAGCTATACAAGCAAGAAAAGCCTGCATTAATCCTGAAAATTTGAATGATGAAAAGTGTTTTATGTATGCCATTTTAGCAAAACTGGTTAAAAAGAATGCTCATCGCATTAGTAAATACAAGGACCTGGACAACAAGTATGATTTTTCTGTAATATCGTTTCCTACATCGCTAGTTGACATTCCCAAATTTGAAAAAGCCAACGATATATCCATTAATGTATTTGGATTGGAACAAGACAACAAATTGTTCCCTCTAAAGGTTGTGGATCAAGAGATGCAAGACCATCGCGACCTCCTTCTGCTAAGTTCATCATCCGGCCAGAACCACTACGTCTTTATCAAAGATTTTGATAAACTAGTAGCACATCAGATTACCCGCCGTGAACATAAGATATATACGTGTAAACGGTGTTTTACTCACTTTGATAATCAATATGGACAACAAGGAATGGAAAAATTGAAAGAACATAGAGCTTTGTGTGTCCAGCATGACATTGCTAGGGTTGAAATGCCTATTAAAAACCCCATTGTCAAATTTTTAAACGTGGAAAAAATGCTAAGAATACCTTACGTTATCTATGCAGATTTCGAAAGTATACTCTTACCCTATCAAACATGTTTGCCCAATCCTGAAGCAAGTTATACAGTGCCATACCAGAGTCATGTTCCTATGAGCTTTGGTATATACGTTAAACCATCACCCGCTGTGGAACACATAAAGACAAATCTTCCAAGCCAACCTGTTATTTATCGTGGACCTGACGCTGCAGAAAAGTTTATGGACTGTTTGATCTCAATAGCTAATGAAATTGATAGACTTTACAGCTTAAATGTTCCAAAGGCCTTAACTCAGGCTCAAGAAGCAGAGTTCCAATGTTCTGAAACCTGTTATTTGTGTCGAAAACCATTCACCAAAGAGGACTGGAAAGTTCGAGACCACTGCCATATTACAGGGGAATACCGTGGAAGTGCTCACAATAACTGTAATTTGAGGTGTAAAACACGAAACCCCGTTCCTGTGTTTCTACATAATATGAGTGGCTACGACGCAAATTTCATTGTAAAGCAATTGGGATGTACTACTGAGAGAGTGGATGTTATCGCTAACTCCAAAGAAAAGTACATTTCCTTTACCAAATATGTAGGAAATGTTAAGCTTAGATTTGTGGATACGTTTCGGTTAATGCCGAGTAGTTTGGAAAACTTAGTTTCCAACTTAACATCATACCCTGAAACAGACAAGTACTTTGGAAAAGAAAATGCAATGCTCATGACTCGTAAAGGGGTATTTTGTTATGACTACATTGACTCATGGGAAAAGTTAAGTGAAACGCGTTTACCTCCAAAAGAGGCATTCTTTAACAAATTAAGTCAAGAAGATGTTAGTCAAGAAGACTACGAACATGCCAAAAATGTCTGGAATCAGTTCAACATTAAAACTCTAGGGGAATATAGTGACCTCTACCTAACATCAGATGTACTCCTTCTTGCAGACAGCTTTGAAACGTTTAGAAACAAAACACTAGAAACACACCGAGTGGATGCTGCACACTTTTTTACTTCGCCTGGTTTAAGTTTCGAGGCAATGCTCCTTTACACAGGCATTGAACTGGAATTGCTACAGGATTACGATCAGATTCTTTTAATCGAGTCTGGAATACGTGGAGGCATATGCCAGGTGTCTCATCGGTATGCTGAAGCTAACAATAAATACATGGAAACCTATGATTCTGAGAAACCATCGCAGTTTATTACCTATGATGATGCCAACAACCAATACGGGTGGGCTATGTGCCACTCCCTTCCTTATGGTGGATTTCAGTGGGTTTCTCCAGATACTGTTGATCTAGAAAAACTAAAGAAAGACGATCCTGTGGGATACATTCTAGACGTTGATGTTGATTACCCATCTGACCTTCATGATCTACACAACGATTTACCTTTCCTACCAGAGTGTACACAACCTAAGGATTCGTCTCTGAAAAAACTAATTCCTCATCTTGGAAATCGAAGGCGATATGTTGTTCACTACATGGCATTAAAACAGGCTTTAGATCATGGAATAAAATTGATAAAAATTCATCGTGTGTTAAAGTTTAAACAAAGACCTTGGTTAAAGGCATACGTTGATTTTAATAACAACCTTCGAAAACAAGCCAAAAATGATTTTGAGAAAAATCTGTACAAATTATTCAACAATGCCATTTTTGGGAAAACAATGGAAAATATCCGTAAAAGAATAGACATACGTCTTGTGACTGACAGCAAAAAGGCAGAAAAGCTAATAGCAAAGCCGACATTTATCGACAGAACAATTTATGGCCCTAACCTAGCTGCTTTCCACATGTCTAAACGTAACATTGTATTCAATAAGCCTATATATATTGGAATGTGTATACTGGATATTTCAAAAACTCTCATGTATTCCCACCACTATGATGTCCTGCTATCCTATTATGGCATGAACAATCTTAAACTCATGTATATGGATCCATATACATGAGTTTAAGATTGTTCATATATTTGGTTAACACCCCAGATGTATATCAAGACAAGTTGGATTTCCTACAACACCTGGACACATCAGATTATCCTACTAATCACATATGTTACTCTACATCAAACAAGAAAACGTTGGGGAAATTTAAAGACGAGGCTTGTGGACAAATTATAAAAGCATTTGTTGGACTTAGAGCTAAAATGTACGCATTAGACATAAATGGTAAAGAAATCAAAAAGATTAAAGGTATTAACAGAGGTGTTGTCAAAAATTGTATAAGCTTTCAAGATTATAAGGATTGTGTCATGAAAAACAATGTAAAAAGAATACCAATGAACATTATCGCTTCTAAACAACATGACATATCATCTATAAGACTAAACAAAATTGCTTTGTGTCCTGGTGATGATAAAAGAGTGATTGATGCTGATGGTATAGGTACACATGCCTATGGTCATTACTCAATCATTAACCATGCTTAAAGAGTTAAGTTATGAATATCAAAATCTTCTGCCTGCAACTAGCAAATACATAAAACAAAACAATTTAGGAAATAAAACAATAGCACTACAAAAATAAAAATAAAACAAAATAAGAAATGGCATTCATAATCAAAAATAAATAAAATAGAAAACAAAATAAAAACAAGTGTACAATATATAACAATAAGGAATATATATAAAAATGTATTATGTGTAAATAGTGTACATGTATTTAAATAAAAAAAATATTGTACCGTATGGAAACTGCTTGTACATTTTTTATTACTACTCACCTCTCTCCACTCCTAATGCAAAATGAACATGTAAAACACAAATTGGAAAATCCATGTTTCCATATTGACAAAATAAAAAAAAACCATTAAACTGAAATTTTAAAAACTGTAAATGGGAATTTGGTAAATTGACAAATGTGTAAACAACAAATTGGAAAATCCATGTTTCTATATCATGAAATTGAAAAACTTTAAACTGACATTTTAAGAACTGTAAATGGGAAATTGTGAAATTGATAAATGTGTAAACAAGATAATGCAAAATCCATGTTTCCATGTTATGAAATTGAAAAACTTAAAACTAACATTTAAAAAAATGAAAATGGGGAATTGGAAAATTGTCATATGTGTAAACAACAAATGAAAAAAAAAACGGTTGGGGTAGTTATCATATTGTACAGTAACCTATAAAACTAGCATAAGGATAGTTGCTTGTACCCTTATATACTTTGTGTATGTGCATTAGCCTTTGAATTAGCTTAAGTTAGGTTTGGCAAAGTTAGGTTTGGTGAGGTTAGGTATGTGACCTAGTAGTTTACTCTTTTCGGAAAATGTAAAAAGTAAAATCTAAAATCAAAAAATCTTAAATTTAAAATGTAAAATCCAAAAAAAACTAACATCTAAAATACAAAAAATCAAAAATGTAAAATGTAAAATCTAAAAAATGTAAAATGAAAAAATCAAAAATCTAAAATGTTAAAACATAAAATCTAAAATCTTTAAATGAGGTTTCTGTGGGTTAGGTTAGGTTAGGTTATAACTAAGTTTATTATTTGTGCTCTCTCATTTGCTCTTACATTTTTGCTCTCACTTTGAAGTTTGGTTATGTTAGGTTAGGTTAGGTTAGGTTAGGTGTGGTTAGGTTATAACTAAGTTTATTATTTGTGCTCTTACATTTGCTCTCACTTTTTTCTCATACTTTTTGCTAATTTTTTTTCGCTTGCAATTTTAAATTAGGTAGGTTACGTTAGGTTAGGTTAGGACAGGTTAGGTGAGGTTAGGTGAAGTTAGGTTAGGTTATAACTTAGTTTATTATGTGTGCTTTCACATTTGCTTTTATATTTGCTTTGACTTTGAAGTTAGGTTAGGATAGGTTAGGTTAGGTTAGGTTAGGTTAGGTTAGGTGAAGTTGGGTTAGGCAGAATTGTTGAGGTATGAATCAAAAGCCAGCTCTTGTCAGTTTTGCCTCACAAGGCTGAGTGTACCCCGTTCCACTCATGAGACCAGAAATTAAATTTCTTGGCAGAGCCGGGATTCGAACCTCAGGAATGACCTCCAAGAATGCTAGCCACTACACCAAAAAGTGGACAATATAAGGCTGGTCTTGATTATACATGATCAATTAACAATTACCTAATAATAATAATAATAATAAATATTCCATTTGGCAACTACACGGCCGACCTCTCCCTGTGACGTAATCCACGGTCTCAGGCCGTGGCGGCCATTTTGCCCAATAGCCCCTGTGCCAGCTCTGAATGACCCCTCCATAAGAATAACATAGAGTGATTGCGCGCGGCGGCCATCTTGCCCATTAGCCCCTGTGCCAGAACCGGCTTATTTATCCTACTTACGTTGAGCTATGAGTTAACTGACAGCTACGTTTACAGACTCCCTGGAGTTTCCGTGGATATAATCGTTGTTGCTTCATATTAGAGGCTGGGAGATCTTGGTCATTTATCCCGGTATACTGAGAATATGTGGGTTCGGTTCTTTTGAGACAAAACTAAAAATAGGAGGATTCAGTCCTTGGATGGAACCTAACTGAAATGCATGGCGGCTTCATTCACAATCCTATCTTGTGTTATCGTGATGTCTATATTTCTTTATTTGTAAAGGAGTAAATTAATTATGTTAATACTAATATTAATAATAATAATAATAATAATAATAATAATAATAATAATAATAATAATAATAATAATAATTGTATGCTGCAGAGTGCCTTGCAATGCATCGCAAGGGACTAACAGAGAATCTGGAAGTGAATGAAAGAAAAATTCTAAGAAAAATCTTGGGTCCGGTAAAAGAAAATGGGGAATATAGGAGACGGCACAACCACGAACTTTACACCCACGTGGAAAAAATAACTGATGCCATGAGGAAACGGAGAATTGCCTTTTACTGTCATATAACAAGAATGAACCCAGCACGATTGACAAATAGAATTTTCACCTACTTCCTCAATAAAAATAAAAAAAGGAACAAGGGAGCTTGGTTCACTGAGGTGGACAAAGATTTACAAGAAGTGGGAATTACAGGCAACGAAATTTGGGAACGTGCCACCCTTAAACAAAAACTAACAGCACGCTGATGTTTCCAAGAAAAGCCAAAGCTTCCAACTGGCAAGAAGTGGACTGCAGAATGGAAACAACAGCATCGAGAACTAATGCGAAAGTACTGGGAGGATGTTAAAGCTCGATGCGACAAGAAGCAGTTGAAATGACGTGGTCCTTAGATGGCCGAATCGGAAGAAGAAGAAGAAGAAGAAGAAGAAGAATTACTTATTTATTTATTTATTTATTTATTTATTTATTAAGCGTTCACTAAGGCTTTCAGTGCCTGGAGTGACCGAACACATCTTCGGCTCGCCAGAGGCTGTAGCTGCTTTAATGCGGACACCCATGGGGTGAGCTAAAAGTTCCGTTCAATTTCAAGTATTACCAACATCCGCTACCAGATGTCACTGACACCTAGCGGTGAACTTTGGAATTTTGATAGAGTGTTTCAACGAAATCTAACCCGCAAATTTAGCTTCACACAAGTTTAATTAGTAGAAGGTTCTTTTACATGCCATAAATGTATGACATGGGACCGCCAGCTTTACTTCCCCTCCGAAGGAAGGCATACTGAACGATTTTAACGCTCTTAGAAATCCGACGACTTCGGCCGGGTTTGAACCCGAAATCTTGGGCATAGAAACTCAGCATGCTACCGTCTACGCCACCGAAGCCGCTAATAATAATAATACTAATAATAATCACAATGTCACAGACCTTTCTATAATATCCTAAATACAATCCTAGCACAGTCATACGTCCTACCATCGATCACCATTTACAAGGGTCAATCAGCAGTATTCAACAGGTAATCTTGGCACGTGTATTGTTATAGAATTTCCGATATCGGCAGAGGTTGAATGCTTGTGCTTATTTGTAATTCAGTTTAGGATTGGGATAAGACGGCCGTGGCCTTAAGTTTGGTACCATCCTAGCATTTACCTTGAGTAGAAAACGACTGAGAGGGAAATCAAATCCGCTTCGTCTCAGTTTTGCCTCACGAGGCTGAGTGAACCTCCTTCCAGTCCTCAGGCCAGAATAAAATCTCTTGGCAGAGCTGGGAATTGAACTTGAATTTCAGGAGATTATAGTTAGAGCACCGTGCGGGTAAACAAAATGCTATCCGCATCCGCTCCGCATCCGCACAACTGTTATCCGCATCCGCCCTACATCTATACGACTGTTATCCGCATCCACCCCGCATCCGCAAGACTATTATCGGCATCCGCCCCTCATCCGCACGACTGTTATCCGCATCCGCTCTCATCCACACGACTGCTATCCTCATCCGCATCCGCCCCACATCCGCATGAGTGTTATCCGCATCTTGCCCACATCCGCACGACTGTTATCCGCATCCACTCTCATCCACACGACTGTTATCCGCATCCGCCCCTCATCTGCACGACTGTTATCCGCATCCGCTCTCATCCACACGACTGCTATCCTCATCCGCCCCACATCTGCATGAGTGTTATCCACATCCGCCCCGCATCCGCACGACTGTTATCCGCATCCGCCCCACATCCACATGACTGTTATCCTCATCTTGCCCACATCCACACGACTGTTATCTGCATGCGCTTCGCATCCATACGACTGTTATCCGCATCCGCCCCGCACCCACACGTCTGTTATCCGTATCTGCCCCAAATATGCAAGACTGTTATCGGTATCCGTCCCGCATCCACACGACTGTTATCCGTATCCGCCCCACATCCACACGACTGCTATCCGCATCCGCCCCACATCCACATGACTGTTATCCTCATCTTGCCCACATCCACACGACTGCTATCCTCATCCGCCCCACATCTGCATGAGTGTTATCCACATCCGCCCCGCATCCGCACGACTGTTATCCGCATCCGCCCCACATCCACATGACTGTTATCCTCATCTTGCCCCCATCCACACGACTGTTATCTGCATGCGCTTCGCATCCACACGACTGTTATCCGCATCCGCCCCACATCCACACGACTGTTATCTGGATCCGCCCCGCATCCACACGTCTGTTATCCGTATCTGCCCCAAATCTGCAAGACTGTTATCGGTATCCGTCCCGCATCCACACGACTGTTATCCGTATCCGCCCCACATCCACACGACTGTTATCCGCATCTGCCACTAATCTGCAAGACTGTGATCCGCATCCACCCCGCATCGACACGACTGTTATCCGTATCCGCCCCACATCCACACGTCTGTTATCCGTATCTGCCCCAAATCTGCAAGACTGTTATCGGTATCCGCCCCACATCCACACGACTGTTATCCGCATCTGCCACTAATCTGCAAGACTGTGATCCGCATCCACCCCGCATCGACACGACTGTTATCCGTATCCGCCCCACATCCACACGGCTGTTATCCGCATCCACCCCGCATCCACACGACTGTTATCCGTATCCGCCCCACATCCACACGACTGTTATCCGCATCTGCCACTAATCTGCAAGACTGTTATCCGCATCCACCCCGCATCGACACGACTGTTATCCGTATCCGCCCCACATCCACACGGCTGTTATCCGCATCCACCCCACATCCACATGACTGTTATCCGGATCCAGCCCGCATCCGCACAATTATTATCCGCATCTGCCCCCATCCGCACGACTGTGATCCGCAACCGCCCCGCGTCCTCACGTCCGTTATCCAAATCTACTGGCATTACAGTAATATTTTCAATTAGATAACTCATAAAGTATTAAAGCAACACAATCATGTAGACATTTGAGGAGGAAGTCGTTCCCTTATGCTATGTTCAGTAGGCCTTAACTTATATCCTGTGCTATTATTAAAATGAATGTTATACTGGTAGAATTGTAACCCTTTTCAGTACGGAGTGTTAATTATGCTTAATGAAGTAATTTGAATGAGATGAGCTTAAATCATCATCTTCCATTTGTCATGAAAATAGAACATAACATAAAAATATGTCATAAACATCTGGGTCCTATTAATGATATTCATCATGTTCAGATTGTATTCTGAAAACTACCCGCAAATTTACTCCAAAAATTATCCGCAGCTTATCCGCACGGTGAAAAATGTTGCGGGTTTATCCGCGAGGGGCTTTAGTTTGGCTCAGAATGCTAGTCACTACGCCACGAGGCGGTCTGTTGGAGTAACATGGTGTATGATGGGCCTTGGCTAACCTCGGTTATCAAAGGTAGAAGTGACCGACCGTTGCGCGAAATATCTAGACCTCGAACTTGGAACAAAACACAGTGTAAGATAACAAAATGTCCAGCTTCGTATTGTTTGATTTCTGTCCTCCACAGATAAACAGACTGTCTCTGGCCCGGCGGGTCGGTGGTGTACTCGGTAGTATGCTGGGTTTTTATGCCCAAGGTCGCGGCCGAAGTTGTCGGATATTTTAAGAGCGTTAAAAATCCCTCAGTACGCCTTCCTTCGGCGGGGAAGTAAAGCCAGCGGTCCCATGTCATAGAATAAATTATGGCATGAAAACGAACCTTCCACTTACTACACTTGGGTGAAGCCAACATTTGTAGGTTATGATTGATAACACTATATTAGTTCCAACGTTCGTCACCAGGTGCCAGCTGCGATGGCATCTAGCAGCCAAGTCCGCAACTAGGTGTCGTGGACGGTAGCATTTGGTAGCAAAAGTAGGAACTACTTGAAAATTGATCGTATGCTGTCCTTACCTGAATCGTAGATAACACACATTAATACAGTCATCACAATTAACACCGGTTATCAGACAGATTCTACACACACACAAAGTTCACGGGGCTACATAACCGCGTTGTCCTAGTCCTTAAACTGAGGAACCAACTAACCTGTCTCTGGTCCAATTGTCAGAATCTTTATAAAACAAAGTTTATGTAGTATATTACTCATTTTCTTTCATTTTCAGCTAGACTACCTCGTGGTATAGCGGCTGTCAACCTCAAGGCCTGGGTTCAATTGCAGGCTCTGACAAGCGATTTAATTGGGGTTTGAGGGTTGGAACGGTCTAAGCTCGTGCGGCAAAACTGGGAACAGGTAGGTTCGATTCCCATCTCAGTCTTCCTGGAAGTTGTTTTGCGAAGTTTCCCCATTTCTACTCCAGGCGAATGCAGGGATGGCTCCTATCTATAGGCCATGGCCATCTCCTTCCCAAGAAGGTTGGAGCATCGAATCCTGGCGCAGTCAGCTGGCATTTGAGGGTGCACAAATGCAAGGGATCCGTATCAGTAGATTTACTGGCACGTTAAAAATCCCCTTCGGGGAAAAATTCTGTCGTCTCTAAAAGCCAGAGTAGTTAAAAGGGACGTAAAATCAATTACATTATTATTACATATCTCCTTCCCAATTTTGACGTGAATTACAAATACACACACTAATACAGCCATCACAATAACACAGGTCATCAAACACAGTCAAATACACGAGGCTAAATAACCACAATGTCGAAGCCTCTCAAATGGAACAATAATAATTTACTTCCTGACAGATGAACCTTGAGTTGCAATCTGCATACATCATTACGTAAAATGCACTTTTAAAACCACTGCCCCGTTTTTTCTTCCTCGTGGACAGAAGGTCCTTGATATATTCCTGGCCAGCATGAACTTTAAAAGGCACGACTTGTCACTTACGTGTTCACCATGACAATAATAATAATAATAATACTGTGATAATAATAATCGTACCCACATCAGTTACGTAGTTAGTTAGTTAATTAGTTAGTTATTGAAGTTTAAAGGGGCAGAACTACGAGGTCATCTGCCCCTATATAAAGATGGATGTGATAATAGTTGTTGCGTAAACTTTCTCTACCAATTGCATACATAATATAGCTTTGGGGCTATCAGGTCGAGTGAAACTTTAAAGAGACTAACGTTTCGAGACAACTACTTGTCCCGTTATTAAGGTTTGTCAAGAAAGAAAGAAAGAAAGAAAGAAAGAAAGAACGAGTAAACAATGCCATGTAGCCTCCATGATAAATTGTATAAGATAGGAAGCCATGCCATAACAAATAGTTGCTCCATGACCTCCTGAGACCAAGAAGTTGTTGGTAATGAAGCACATTATAAATGAAATGGGTACCTTTGGCAACTTTGCCATTTTCCCGGGAGAAAAAAGAAAAACACATTGGTTATTCATAAAATTAATTATAGGCTATGTTATTTTTGTAATGTTTTGAATACAATCGGGTCTGCACCCCTGTGTTGCTCTACAGTAAGTTATTTAACCTTTTAAGTGCTGAGTTATTTCATTCGCATTAAAAACAATTAGGAGTCATATTTTTTTTAACCTTTCATGGTGGTGGGGTGGGAAGATGGGCTTTAAATGTCTATAGATTTTGGGTCTTTATTAATCTAAATGTAAATTCAAATTCTTACGTTTATATAAAATTTTGAGACGAATCAATTTTTTTTTTGTGCGGGCGTCACCTCCACACCTAAAATCAGTTGGCAACTAATACTTGTACAAATATTCTTTGATCCGAAATCACAACGCGTCGTGAAGAATTTGCTTCTTATTCCTGTATACATCTCAGATAAACCTCAGCTGTAGAGGACAATCGTCTACAGAATGGTCTGTCAGTTACATCCGGAGCAAAATTCTAAACTTTAGTAGTACTACATAATGCCTAATATATGCCAGAACATACAAGGGATCAACTCGGTACTCGAAAGCAAATGTGGAATATGAATTTAAAAAAGAGAATCTTAAGCAACGTTTATAGACGGGCGAAGCACTCAACGGGTTAAGGCGATGTGGACTATACGCACTGTGCCGTGCCTCATTAAGCGATACCACTTGCTAAGTACACAACTTTCTTCTTGAGCTATGGAACTATCACATCACGCGAGGATGTTAATGAGGTTGCTTCAGATGTTATCTTCTGTGATTCTTCATTAGCGGCTCACAACACCTCGTGGCTCTTCCCGCTACTTTGCATGAGTTAAGCTACCTCTACCTCCGACAAGGATCATTGCCGAAATGTCGGACTATATTGGTCTAATCAATGTTTCTTCCAAGCATGTACCGGGCATGCCGATTGCCCGGAGATTACAGAGATATTTTTTAAATCCACCAAATATTCTTACATTAGAATATAGTAAAATAACTTCTGCAGAAAGACGGTACATTGGCTTTCAAGGCCAGTGAATTAAAACTCAGCAACTTCTACCATCATTTTGGAAGCCTTCATAGAGAGGTGAGGACTGCTTGAGCGTTTAGCTCTCACTGTAAAGAAGCGCAGGTACGCTTCATAAAAAGGGAGGTAGCGCGCAGTTCACTACTCTTGTGGGGGTCCAGGCGCGGACACCAAGAGCCCGCTGATGAGCCAGTTTGGTGTCCTAGGCGAAACCTCACATGGCACAAACCTAGAAAGATTGCTGAGTTTTAACTTTTGCAGGATTATTATTATTATTTGTCTATTATTATTATATTATTCTTTAATCGTATCGGTCTGTTTAGGACCACGTCTTCAACTGTCTTTTCTGGGCTTTGATCTTTGCCCAGTGCTCCTTCATTTATTGCCAGTGTTGTTCTTTTCTTTCTTCCGTTCACATCTTTGGGTTTTCATGAAAACCATGGTGGTCGTTTATTGTTGTTATTATTATTATATAATTCGCTAGGGCCATCTAGGACCACGATAAGTCATGTCACATTTGGCTTTCCTTTGCGCGCAGAATTCCCTCATTCTTTGAGAATGAGTCTGCTTTCGTGCCTCTGTCCAAGGGGCGAGACTCGATTGAGCCCGTTCGTCAGTATCTCTTTGCAAAATAGATCCCTGTCCAATGCATCGTCGGGATTGATTTGTGGGATTATTATTGTTATTATTATTATCATTATTACTATTATCACTAATGATTCATTATGCCCAAGTACGTTAGAACTTGTAAAGAACAATGTTTCCTTCTTTCTTCCCAATATCTCTTCATCGGTTCACTGCCCTCTCATTTGTGTTCTTCTGTCCAATCTTTATTCTTCCGTGAAGGTATCTTGGTAAATTGATGTCCTTTTATTAGGATTATAACTTTTGTTCTAGGTCTATTGTGAACGATTTCTTCGTTAAGGGGACTTGTACGTGAAAATCCATAAAATTGTCCTTTTTGGTTTTATACATAATAGGCTACAATTCTCCTTAATTTCCTGAATCAGAGTATATAGTATATGCCATTTTTGCCAGCCCTTAAAAATAGTGTTGCACATGTTCTGAGGTGAGATGAAAGTAAAATACTGTATTATCTTTAACATCATATTCTCGAAACTACAAATTTTGTTTGTAAAAGTGCACACATCGCAGTAAATATTGAAGATAGAGAGGTGACATTTTGTACAGAACTTGTAGGAATTATTGCATTAAATAGAACACTTTTCAAATTCTAGGTGACATTCTTCCCATATTTAGTTAGGACCAATCTATGAAATTTTTCAATATATTTCAATATTTTTTGTTTGCAAATAAAAAAATACCACTGTAGAATACCCTCACACTAGAAATGCAAGAATGGTCTACAGTGAAGGCCAATTTCTGGTGAGCATCTATGAGAAATTTTATTTCCGTAAAGTCACTAGTTTTTGAGATTCGTGCACCAATTGTGAAGTGATAAAATTTATTAAATATTTCAAGAACTCATTTAATGATTTATACCAAATGCATTTTTTGGGAAAGCACAACTTTTATGTATGGTTTCAAGATATCTGTCTACACTTGCCCAAGTACACAGGGCTGATGATGAAGATGTCCAAAGCCCTAAAACGAATTAACAATAACAACAAAGAAAACCTTCGTTGAAATTTGCAAAAGCGTGGGCTTTCTCATGAATATGCATTCTGAGTTTGAACATCATAGGTTCCGGCCAAATTATTAGAAATCACTTCTTCAATACTCATTAACACTGCGTATGAGAAGGACAAAATCTACGAAGCTCCTAATTGTATTTTAATTATTTTCATTTAAATTGCATGCAACCTACTGTTTACAAAGCCAATAACAGGATTTCTTTTCTACATCAATCTCCTTGGCTTGATCTGAATCAGAGGCAGCTCCTGACTAAAATTTTAGGGTGGGCCAGATTATATTATTAGGATGTCTCATATGTAGAGACAGTCAAAATTCGCGACTCGCGAAGTCACGAAACAAATTAAAACAAAAGAAATTGGTTTAGAACATTTTTTATACAAAAATATCATATAATTACATGTTTCAACTCGCGGAACATTCGCGAAATATCGCTAAATCCATGACTCGTGAATTTAGCATCTCTTTTGCCGTTATTCGCGAAAGAAACGGAATTTTTCGGTATTTAATAGATAAATTAACTACAACAAGAAAAAACAAATCTGGTGGAATGAACAGTGTTCTAAGGTTCTAGAAGAAAGACAAAAATCGTGGGAGAAATGGAATTCAAACAAAAATCAAGACAACAGAAATTATCTATTAGAAAAAAGAAGAATAGCCACTCAAACTTTTAAAAGGGAAAGAAATTGTTCTTTCTGAAGGAACTACAACAAATAGAGGATGAATTTAAAAACAACAGTGTGAGAAATTTCTACCAGCTATTTCGAAAACAGTTGAATAGATTTGAAGCACCCACATTATTACTTGTAAATCCAAAGACAAAACAAATATCACATTCTAATCAAGAGAATTGTAATATAATGGCAGAGTATTTTGAAGACCTACACAATTGTCATAAGCCGGAAGACAAGTTTATCACCAACACTACTAACATTCAAAATGAAAATTCTATAGCACCAGATTTGGACGAAATTAAAGAAATTATACACAACTTGAAAAACAATAAAGCCGCTGGTGAAGATGGGATTAGGGCAGAGTTGCTGAAAGCCCTAAATGATGATATAATCATACAATTTAAAGATATAATTGATAAGATCTGAGAAAATGAAAAAGTTCCTGAGGAATGGAAAGTCGCCATAATACACCCTATCCACAAGAAGGGGTCTAAATCTGACCCGAATAATTATAGAGGCATATCGCTTGTGTCAGTAGCTTATAAAATTCTTCCCAAAGCTTTACTCAGTCGTGCAGAACCCCAATTAGACTTACAAATAGGAGAGTATCAAAATTGCTTTCGTAAACATAGATCTTGTATTGAACAGATATGGAATCTTAAAACTATTTTGCAAATGAGACAATTAAGAAATACAGACACGACAGTTACTTTTATAGATTTTGCAAAAGCCTATAATTCCAATGACAGAGAATCTCTCATTAACATTCTAAAAGAATTTGGTTTGGATCCTAAAACTACTAACATTATTCAGGATACGCTAACAAATACCATGCCCAAAGGCCGATTTCGTGGGGAGTTCTCCAAGGCTTTTTAAATAAACATAGGAGTCAGACAAGGTGATGGATTGTCACCATTACTGTTTAACTGTGCTTTGGAGAAGGTGATCCGAGAGTGGAGGAAAACAGACACCAAAGGGGTTAAATTAGGATATCAACGAGATAACATCTATATAGATTGTTTGGCTTTTGTTGACGACATTGCCCTAATTACTGATACACCGGAAAATGCCAAAATACATATTGATAATTTAATACAACAAGCAAATAAAATAGGTCTACAAATTTCCTTCACAAAGACAGAATGTATATCCAATGTCGAAAACAGTCCTGATAAATTATGTATTCAACAAAACGAAATCAAAAGAGTGAATTCTTTCAAATATCTCGGTGAATGTATTACAATAAATAATCACGAGAAAAACAGAACAAAGAAAATGAATATAGCTTTCCAGCGCACCAGGAACATTTATAAGAAAAAAGCATTACCTAATTCTATTAAAATTTAACATTATAGTACTGTTGTGAAACCAGAGGCATTATATGGATCTGAAATGCTCAAATTAATGAATGAAGGCGAAATTAACAAAATCATGGTCAAGAAAAGGAAAATAATTAGAAGTATACTTGGCCCTAGAAAAGTAGGAGCAGATTACAACAGACCTAGACCAAATGTTGAAATTTATGAGCATGTAGAAAACATGCTACATAGCATGCGAATAAGAAGATTATCCTTTTTTGGACATTTTCAAAGAATGAACGATGATAGATTGACAAAGAACATTTTCAATAAAATTATGAAACTTAAGATACAGCCAGCTTGGTTTCAGCAGACCTTGAATGACCTTAAAGAGGCCAATATACAAATTGAAGACATACCTAATAGACAACTCTTTCGGAACAAAATTAAAAGAGTCACCTTCAAGGAGGAACTAGAGAGAAGTAGGAAACAGCCACACAATATTGAGGAGCTCCGGCGACAACAATCTGAAAGAACGAAGCAATTTTGGGTGACCAAGAAGAAATCATATAGCAAAACTTGATGTATTGATTTAACGTGCTCTATTAAGGGCTATTCGATTAAATAATAAATTAACTACATTTGAAAATTTTAGATTGTTTATAATACAGGGTCATAATCTTTGTGTGCCCCGGTAAACACGGCAATCAAAGCCGGTGGTTAGGCGTGCACTTTTACACTTTTACCAAACATGGTCAATAATGTGTACTTACAGTGCTCATAGTCGATGCTGAAAATGACCTCCCTCTCTCTTGTAACACACACCTGACATCTTCTGATGAAAGAATGGACAACAATCTCATCTAATTTTTGTTCCCTAAGAACACAACGTTGTCTGCTAACTTTTTTTTTATTATTATTATTATTTACGAAGCATGTTTCCTTGAATCGTTTAGTGAGCCTCCTAATTGTTCTGGCATTAGGCACAGGATTTCCTGGAAACTTACTTCGAAATTTTCGTCTTGTTTCAGAACAAGACTTTCTGCTTTTCATAAACGAATTATGGATATACACACGTTCGCGCAATGTGAATTGGTGTCTAATTTAATAGGTACGAGTTTAGTTAATCTTCCACTATTCAGAAAGATTTTATTGTCTCCCTGTTTCGTTTTATTTCTTGATTTTGATCAATGCACACTTTTAAAAGTCCCTTTCGTTGTATCTGATCGTTCATGCTCACGACAAGCACAAGTAAGATGCTTGAGCAGACTGTTAACATGTTGCATTAAAAACGTTCCGCTCTACGACAGCTCTGTAAGTTCATTGTGTTGTGAATCAAATTATTAACTCTGGCAGAGGGAATGGTGATTATTTAATTAATTTCTGTTTAATGTTCTGCAGACTATTCATATAACAGCTCTATTATAAAAATCCAAAATTATATAGAAATTGCGTTGAATTAAATTGTCTTCTTTGGACTCTTCAACCAGCCCGGGTTCCTCAGCAGATTCGGGCCCCAGGGCTACAGCCTCAGTTGCCCAGTCCTCTTGTCAGGTTTGCCCCTGGGTGGGTGGGGCACCGTCCCTAATCTGAATTATGTTATCGAGCTTTTTAAGTGTGTATTGTTCCTGTTTTACTATCGACAATTTCACATGGCTTTGAGTTTATTTCTGAACAGAGCAGAGAATACAAAGAAAGGGGGCGTGGTGGCGCAGCGGTCAAGCTGTTGGACTTCCACCACGGCAGCCCGGGTTCGATTCCCGGTCAATGCATGTGCGATTTTAAAAGTGAAATGCCATGTCCTGTGGTTCGGATTCCACGTAAAAAGGAGGTCCCGTGGCTTATGATCACGCGATTAACGGTCGCGTAAAACTACAAACTTCCTTTTAGAAAGAAAGAATCCTCTAAGTGAGTGAAGCAGGTGGTGACCGACTTAATGTTTTTGGAATGCACATTGTGTGGTCCGCGGGAAGTTATCTGCAATTCAAATCCAGTGGACTTCTCCTGGCGTGAGGACAATACAAACTAGGGGTGCCCTGCCCTCCTCCTTAATGTTTTTGGAATGCGCATTGTGTGGTACGCGGGAAGTTATCTGCAGTTCAAATCCAGTGGACTTCACCTGGCGCGAGGACAATACAAACTAGGGGTGCCCTGCCCTCCTCCTTAATGTTTTTGGAATGCGCATTGTGTGGTCCGCGGGAAGTTATCTGCAGTTCAAATCCAGTGGACTTCACCTGGCGCGTGGACAATACAAACTAGGGATGCCCTGCCCTCCTCCTTAATGTTTTTGGAATGCGCATTGTGTGGTACGCGGGAAGATATCTCCAGTTCAAATCCAGTGGACTTCTCTTGGCGCGTGGACAATACAAACTAGGGATGCCCTGCCCTCCTCCTTAATGTTTTTGGAATGCGCATTGTGTGGTACGCGGAAAGATATCTCCACTTCAAATCCAGTGGACTTCTCCTGGCGCGTGGACAATACAAACTAGGGATGCCCTGCCCTCCTCCTTAATGTTTTTGGAATGCGCATAGTGTGGTACGCGGAAAGATATCTCCAGTTCAAATCCAGTGGACTTCTCCTGGCGCGAGGACAATACAAACTAGGGATGCCCTGCCCTCCTCCTTAATGTTTTTGGAATGCGCATTGTGTGGTACGCGGGAAGATATCTCCAGTTCAAATCCAGTGGACTTCTCCTGGCGCGTGGACAATACAAACTAGGGGTGCCCTGCCCTCCTCCTTAATGTTTTTGGAATGAACATTGTGTGGTACGCGGAAAGATATCTCCAGTTCAAATCCAGTGGACTTCTCCAAACACGAGGACAATACAAACTAGGGTTGCACTGCCCTTCTCCTTGCCTACGTCAAAAGTTCTGCCGATCCGACGCCCACACTAGCAATACAACTTTTAGAGATCTTGTAGTGGAATTTTGAATGTCACGGAAGAGTATTCACTCTTGCCGAGCCTTGAACTGACGAGGTGAGAAGAAAGGACTTCCACCCAGACCTTGGCCCACTGGTTGATGAATATGATTTATAGTGACATTGTCTCCACCCAGAACACATTCCATCAACCAGCTGCAGCCTTCAAGGAGAAAGCTGTTCGACCACAGTTGCCACTGCCTGATACTGTGGATATGTTTATTATTGCATGTGGGGATATAGATTACAATAAATCTAAAATTTAAAATATATACCAAAAGAAAATGAAGAACAGTTAATTAAGAAGTTGGAATATTTGATGACAGATCCGAATAATTTAGAAACCATTCAAATTGCTGGATGTTGATGCCAAGTGTCTTCAAATACCGCTGCCAATCGAGTTAGTAATGCATGGCTGAAGTGCAGATCTACGACTGGTGTGCTATGCGACAACAATATTCTGGATATTTCAAGTACAAAATACTGTATATCGCTCTGTCATCCGTCCAGTTGCCTGTTGGCCTGTAACTAAGTGCCGGATTCACTAACGCAGCGTTAAAAGGTTGTCAGTAGGCTAAATGCGTCGTTAATCTTAACATCGAAATTAAACTCGTTGGCGATTCACGAGCACATTCGCCGTTTGACATTAGCAAACGAATCGTTATGTTTAAGGGCTATACAAACTCATTGAAAGATGATGATTTTGGCAGTATTTGTGTAGTCTATGTTTTAGTTAAATAAAGCAAGCCGTGAACTGCAGAAAGGAGTATATACCTTTTAGAGGACACCGCGTACTCTTGGGCACACGAATTGTGCATATTAGCTGGCGTAGTTGGTAGCATCCTGAACTGCTGAGCCCAAGATAGCGCGTTCAAACCCAACCGAAGTCGTAGGATTTTTAACAGCGTTAAAAATCCTTCAGTATGCCTTCCTTCGGAGGGGAGCTATAGCCGAAGGTCCTATCTCATAGATTTATGGAATGTAAAAGATCCTTCCACAGACTAAACTTGTGTGAAACTGAATATCTAGGTTAGATTTCGTTGAAACGCTCTATCAAAGTTCCAACGTTCATCACTAGATATCATTGACATCTAGTAGCGAAAGTTGGAACTACTTGAAATTGAACGGAACTTGTAGTTCACCTAAGGGTGTCCGCTGGAATCAGCTACAGCCTCGGGCGAGCCGAACATGTGCTCGGACACTCCCGGCACTAACAGCCGTACGATAAATAAATAAATAAATAAATAAATAAATAAATAAATAAATAAATAAATAAATAAATAAATAAATAAATAAATAAATAATACTATGCATTTTCTGAGTTTATGGTAAAGGCGACATGTAAAAAGCAGTATATTCAGAGCAGATTATGGCCGTGAAATGCTACGTTGCTTTTATGACTTGACTTGACTTAATTCCTATGTCCCCTCTCGGAGCAAAGGGCTGCAACAAAATTCCTCCACTGATTTCTTCTCCCAGCCAGCCTCGGCAGGTCTGTCCAGGATTTGCCAGTCGCCTTCCCCTCCTCCTCAACACTTCTTATCCAGGTATTTCTTGGCCTACTCCTTCCTCTGGTGCCCTGGAGGTTCCACCTAAGTGCTTCTTTTTCAATGGCGTCCTGCTTTCTCAGACAATAGCCTATCCACTCCATTTTCTACGTTTTATTTCTAGATGTATTGGCCTTTCGTTTGTTCTCTTCATAAGTCCCTCATTTGAAATGGTTTCTGACCAATAGATGCGTAGAATCCTTCTGAGGCAACGGGTAGTGAAGACTTGGAGACTCCTGGTGATCTGGGTGGTAACAATCCAAGTTTCACTTCCTTACAGGAGAACTGCTTTGACATTACTACGAAAGATTCGTAGTTTCGTCCTGGTCGAGATGTCGCGAGTTTTCCAAACCGGATATAATTGGAAAAATGCAAAATTTGCTTTTTTGATGCGGCTCTTAGCATCTGCGCTAGCACCACCGTCCTCCGCAATGATGCTACCAAGATATGGAACCTCTCTCACAGTTTCAATTTCTTTTCCATTTATTTTGCACTTGCAGTTTTTATTTATTGAGCTGTTTACCCGCATTTCTTTGGTCTTGTTACAATTTATCTTCATTCCTGATCTTGCTGCCTCTTCTCTGATGCGCCGTAACTTCATTTCCATATCCGTAAAGTTCTGAGAGATTGTACAAACATCGTCAGCAAAATTCAAGTTCTCTAGCTGTTGCATCAACTTCCATTGCAATCCAGTTCTTGTTCCAAACATTACCTTTCTCATAACCAGGTCCATAACAATGAGGAAGATGGTAGGAGATAGGATACAGTATATTCAGAGCTGATTATGGCCGTGAAATGCTAGGTTGCTTTTATAGCATGTGTCAAATGAGTACGAATTTTGACATAGAAGTTTTCAGGATTTTTTTTTATTAGTTACTTCTGATACACATTTCTCAGTTGTTTACGGATCAAATACTCTCAAATTATGTTCACAAACTGGAAATGGATAATGACACACGAGTAACCACTTTTAAAAATTATTATTGGTTTATAATGTAAGAAATAAAATCCCAACAAACATTCTTTTAAATTAATTTTTTAAAAGTTATATACTCCTTAGTTAAAAACAAACATGGCGGATGAGAAAAAGAGGAAGACGAGCCGGCGACTACATTTTTCTTTAAATGAAAGAAAAGTAGTTATCAACTTTGTTGATAAGTGTCGTAAAATCGTTGAAAATAAGAGAACTGATGCTGTGATGTACAGGTAGTCTTTTATTAAATTAACTAGCAACCCGCCCGGAAACAGTTAAGAATGCTTCTTTTCGATGTCAATGAACTACGACCTATATCCGTTTTACGTCTTGGCATGATGGGTTAAAACCACTGACTGAACTGATAATAATATGATCGTGGTGATGTACAGTATGTGCAACGAATTCTTGTCAGACGTGCGAGGTGCATGAAACACAAATCCTCCTTCTATCCAATCTTAACTTGACTGTGTATTTTGCGTAACGAAAAGTTCACAGGCAAAATGTAGAAAAGTCGAGTTGCGCTTGAAGGGAAACTCCAAACACAACCACTCATCTCTGAAGTCTTAACGCAACACGACTCGACAGTTGCTGCTGGATGTATCTGAGGTAATAGGTTCGCCCGCTAGCGAGACTGTAAATGGGGTGATAGGCTCGCCCCTATCTAGTTCGTAAACTGTCGCCTCAGTAATTGAATGGAGATTGTTGAAAGAAATGAAAACGTAAAAACACTTATGGTGGGCGATGTATTGACGATAGAGATATTCTTTCGCGAACTTTTTTTGCAGAACTTTTCATGCTGAACAATTCTTACACTCATAGTATATTGATATTTTTAATGGTTTGCCCAGCGTAAGCTTAAATAGCGCACGGACGCCAGTTTTTTTTTTTACCTTTTCACTGAAATCGTTACTGCTTGACTTCCTTTGGTTATAAATAAATTACTTTCTACAGAAACCTTCCTCGAGATATCCTTTACAGAATGGTGGAAACCGCATCAAAATCCATTCAGTGGTTCTCGAGATTACCCGTGACATCCAAGAATCGGGGACTTTGTTTTATACTAAGTAGAGACTACATGTGCTATACCGTAATGCTTCCCTCGATATTACACATAAATCAGAAATGGTACTGTCCCCGTTTACCTGGATAGTAGGCTGTCAGATATCCGCCCCCTCAATCGGATTGCCAATTATCAATCGCACCGGCACAGTTACATCACTGAAAATGGCACTGACAGATACTATCGAGATAAGAGCACAGAAGTTCACAGGAAATCATTGTGGAACACACCAAAATAGACGGGGGTTCATACTTACCGTTACTTACCTCTTAATTATCTCGGGGTTTGAGTTGACAACAGGATCACTAAAAGTCTGTTCACACAATAACCTCCACCATGACATTTAAAAATGAACCAACGCGAAGACGAGAACTTTGAACTGTACAAAAGCTTTATTTCTAATAAAGGGTATGATTTTACTAACACAACAAAATCAACGTGGCTATCAGTAGCCCAAGTCAATCTGACTACGTCCTCAGTAGGACTTGCAAAAATTATCATACAACATGATATAAAACATTTTAGCTCCCAAGAGCTCCAGATAACGTAATATTCATAACACTATTGGATTGGAAAAGGACATCAGGGTGTGACATATATAGAGCATTTGGTTTCCTTTTAATAAACATGAGAATGGTATTTATAGTCGCAAGGCCGGAGTGTGGACGACCTCACTCTCTGTGAACCAGATGTTGGCCCAGCTGCGAGCTAACCTCGAACCTGTTGCATACTGGTTGAATGGACTCCCTTCTCACCTGCTATGTTGCGTAACATACAGCTTGCTCTCTCAAGCTTATCTGTTTACAAGACAACTCACATTATATTTACGCAAATCTTTCAAGTACTTTGCTCACATCCTATTGAATCATTATGTTAATTTCTTAAACTTGTTAACTTCAATCCAAATGTTTAATTAGCTCTTAAATGTTTATAACAAAATCACATAAATTATTTATAACAATTAGAAATTGTTTATAATGTTTGTCAAAGACAATAAAAATATTATAAGCACGCCTTTAACATCACTCTCGTTTCACATTATTTTCAAAAATATTTACAGCATTTATTTACAATATTAACATTTTAAATTGTTTAAATTATTAATTTAATAAATACATTGACCACATGTCCATTCGGTTGGTAATTTTCATAATCGTGATTAATATAATCGACCAATGAAGGTTAGTTATACATGTTAATGTCACAATCTGGTTTAATAAAGGTTTTAATAATGATTTGTGACGGCAACCTTCATTCAAAATCTTATCTCAAATTCTTTCAAAACTCGTGTTAATTCTAACAGTAAATTCACTTGATTTATTTTCAACGAACTATGACAATCTTACTCCAGCGGAAAATCCTTCGCTAACAAGTTAATGCACCAACTGCATTAAAAAATATGCCCAAAATCATCATATATTAATCTATATGGTATTAAACTTCCACATAACTTACAAAACTTCCACAAATAATTCTTTAACATTTATTCCTGTGGGAACTTCCTTCATATTCAAGGGCTTTATATCTCAGCGACTTTCAACACGCGCTGCACTAGCGATTATACATTCATAGTTCCACTTAAAAATTTTTATAATCATTAATTGTTTCAAAACTGTTTTTCATTTAACCTTCGTGGATTTCATTCATGAACCGAAATGAAGTCAAAACTTGCCAATCACAAACAAAATTAATAGTGAATACGCTTATATACGCCTGTCTGGTCTATCAAATTTAAGATTAACATCTTAAAAGAAATGTGTAGTATGAAAATACTATCTTCAAATAAAGTACTACTAAAATGCAAAGTAGTCGAATAGAATCCAATTAGACTGGGGAATGCAAACATCATTATATAATTCTCTAATTGAGAAAAACTCCTAACAAAAGTACTTGACTTTAATGCATTCAATAATTCATTATTAAAGTTACTCTTTCACAAAAGTGTCTATGATGCAATGTTCATTCATAACTGACGATAAATGTCTTTGTTGCAATCAATACAAATAACGACTAGTATTTCCAAGATCGTCGACAACGTAAGAGATTTTAACGCTCTAAAATCAATTAAATGTTCTTCCTTCTTGATGATGACAGAAAATTGGTCAAAGTAATTAAACTGGGGTAGAATTACTTTAATAAAGTGACACGCTGTCTGAATTTAAATCTGCCATTAAAAATCATTAACTTACAGTCAAATCGTGACTACAAAAATATTAATTACTGAAAATCTAAATATCAGTCTCAACTGATTCAAAATCATTAACTACGCCCATGACATAACAATGTCTTAATAAATCGTCGAAAAATGCAAAACTCATCAAGGTGTACTGAGAATAAGAATCTCAACAAGAAAATAGGGCAAAAACATGAGGATAAAAATATGGGAAAAATGGTTGCTCAAACATCATTAATATACTCAAATACAATAAACGTTCACGACTACCTTATCTGCCGATTGACGTTCCAGAGGAAAATTCCCCAAAGAAGACTGCTGATGGATCCATTTCACCACGTTAAAGTTGAGCTCCATCCTCGAAATAGGAAATAGCACCCTCGGAGAATCGAACTGCTTCCTTCTCCGTGAATCGCTCTGCTCCTCGAAGACGAATAGACATCCTTCCGGCAATAATCTTCTTTGTGAGTCGGGTCCACCCTGACCTCTCTTGAAAAATTCCCTGAAGTTCCAGTAGACAATCGCCATGAAGTTTTGTAGAAATTTCCGAAGAAATTATTCATATTCAGAGTATGAAATTGTTTCTATGGCTGTTCGATGGTATTCAGCCTTTAATTACGAAACATGGGTGTAGATGGTATTCACCGCATGTTCGCTTGTGTGGAATAGCAATTAGCGAAGTTCCATGTCGCTATCTTACTCCGTTGAAGTATGTCCCAATTGCAATAAGCCCTTAGCCTTCCATCTGCTCTTCGGTTGTAGTGTTAGAAGAACAAACTGCCGTATTCAATTGCTCCATTATACTGTATCGTTGTGTAACCAAGCACTCTGAAGTCTTTCTATTCCACTCGCAGCGTCAGCCGTTGCGTTGATT
This sequence comes from Meconema thalassinum, assembly GCA_946902985.2. Taxonomy (NCBI): domain Eukaryota; kingdom Metazoa; phylum Arthropoda; class Insecta; order Orthoptera; family Tettigoniidae; genus Meconema; species Meconema thalassinum. The sequence goes on along the minus strand of OX336394.1, from coordinate 173,555,987 downwards.
CTGGCAATACAAAAGTACTTCTCTTGTGGCGAGATAATCACTTTTCTCAGTCGTATAAAACTGCTAATATCTTTCGAACTAATCGGTCGAATTTGTTCAGCTTTTCTCTATAACTGCATGTAGCACTGCACAATACAATTAGCTTATCGTAGACCGCTAACTGTTCGAAGCTAAACTTGTAGAAGCTTTCTAAGGTCCGTTTCAACTTCACCTAGTTTGACTTGGATCTCGTTAATATAGTGGCCTCGCCACGCGTTATAAAGACGATTCTTTTCACTGCTGTTCACTTCGACGTCTCACTATAATGAATGTATAAGAAAAAAAACTTTCACAATTATACTTCGATGCTCTGAGAATGAGATCTCAGAATGATCAGAGAACGAAAGAGAGGCTCCTCTCTTCTGCGCAAGCCCTTTTATTAACTTCACGAGGGGCGTTACCATCCCTTCCAAAGCGTGATACTGCGTCATCGCTAACAGTTCCAACTTCGTTAATACATGACGGATTTTCAAAATTCAAAAACTGAAAATAAATTTCACCAAAATTCCAAATCAATGCTTTTACTGCAAATGGATTTCCACAATTCTGCATTCCAAAAGTAATAAAAATACCATAGTTTTAGCAATCTCCGTCTTCCTTTAAACTATCGTTGATTGGTTCATGCTTCTCCTCCAATAGCATAGTTTCTTCCTCAGCAGAATTCCTCGTTTCCTGCGACTGCGTCGTAAATCTTGGAACATTCTCGACTAAATACTGACGTCACTGAGAATCTCAGCTCAAGTAGCCTGCTGGCATAACATTTACGTCATCCGTGCTTACGTCATGACTACCCACGTCATAACTATGACAGCCATAACTCTCCTTATAAATTTCAAATATAGCCACCGTGGTCTCTACATAATTCAATTACGGGGGCATTCTCCTCCCACCACGTTTTAAAAACAGTTGCAAATTGTTTTTAAACTCAGTGTTACAAGTATCTCAACTCTATTGAACACGAAATTGAATTATTACTGGCTTACTCTAGGATAGTATCTTTTTAAATTTCCAGCATTGAACTTGCCGTAAACGACATTATTCTCATCATCGTAGAGTTCATAACAGTTGTTTCCATAAGCGTTCGTAATCCTAAACGGCCCCAGGAACACTAATCCAAATTTGGGGTAGATTTTCTTGGACATATCAGCCTTGACAGGTCTGCGTAATAATACAAGATTTCCAACTTGAAAGGGTGTACCAAAACGTTTTCCAGCTACTCTCTTCAATCGTTTCTCTGCTGCTTTCTGGAGTTGTTCCTTTGCCTTGTCAATCCTCTGCTGTCTTCCTATGTCGGGATCTCTCGGTATGTGGTTGAAAAGATTATCCCACGGCCTTTCTGGGTTTCTTCCTAGATGAAGTCGCATTGGCACTTCTCCTGTGCTCTCCTGCACTGTAGAGTTCAGACATTCCTCAATAAGGGGTACAAATCTCACCCATCCAGAATGATCATTTGGACAGAAAATTCGACAGAATTTCGAAAATTCAGCCATATATCTTTCTGAGGAATTCGATTCAGGGTAACGCACGCTTGAAAATAAGTGCTTAATGCCAAGCCTTTCCATATCCGCTGCAAATTCCACGGACGTAAACTGCGTTCCATGATCTGACAGTAGATATTCCGGTATACCAGCTTTAGGAAATACAGCATTTTCCAGTCTGCTTACTACGTTCCTCGTGTTAGCTTTCTGCATGGGACTCATTGTAACAAATTTTGAGAAAACATCCACGGTCACTAACAAGTACTGGTTACCCTGGTATCCCTTCGGACAGGGGCCAAATATATCCGTCGCCATGAGTTCGTTTGGCTTAGAAGGAATCATCGCCTTCGGTTTTCCCTTTAGTAAAGCAGAAGCATACTTTGCTCTTTGACATTTGTCACAGGATCTAATGACCTTGGCAATACTGGAACGCATGTTAGTCCAGATAAATCTCTCTTTAAGTGTATTAAGAGTTTTATCTAAACCGGCATGTCCAGTTGCATGATGAGCTACCCACACTAAATTGACAACAAGTTTAGGTGGCACGACTATTCGGAGTTTTGTATGCGCAGGGTCAGCATACTTGCATACGATGTCTCCACTCAAGACAAAGTGTCGTGAATTTCTCCGTGTAGCTTCATAGTCAACATCTGTATTGTCCATGTAACCCTTGAGGAACCTGTACATTTTCCTTATTGGAGCGTGTCTCTTCTGTGACACACCGATTCGGGCTAACCTCCTAACGGTTTCTTCATCTTCTTGCTCCAATTGTACATGGTGTATCTGCACATTTTTAATAGGGTTACGTGATAGAGCATCAGCCAGTAAGTTATCTTTCCCAGGCTGGTGGACAATAGTAGCGTTAAACTGTTGGGTGAACAAAGCCCAACGTGTCAATCTATCACTTGACATGTCAGTTTGCAACATAAACTGTAGTGCTTTATGGTCAGTAATAATGATGACCTTATGTCCCAGCAGGATTTTCTTCCAGGCTTGTAAAGCTGTCACAAAAGCTAACGCTTCAAGCTCTGTCGTGAAGTAGTTTTCCTCGTGCTTTTTCAACTTCCGACTAGTGAACGCAATGTAGTGCTTGTTGCCTGCCTCGTCTTTCTGGTATAAGACTGCACTAATGCCTATTCTTGATGCATCAGACTCAATATAGAACACCTTCTCAAAGTCTGGGTACTCCAGTTTCACATTATTTTTGAGCATCTCCTTTGCTTTCTCAAAAGCCTCGTCTGCAGCGGTACTCCATTTCCATCTGTTGTTCTTCTTGAGTAAGTCATACAGGGGAGCCATAATTTCCGAGTATCTTGGACAGTGGCTGCTAATAAATTGGCATGCACCTACAAATTCTCTGACTTGTTTTACCTTAGTTGGCTTTGGAAATCTCGTGATTGCATCTACTTTTTTCATGTTTGGATGATATCCATCTTTATCAATAGTATGCCCCAAGTAATTTATCTCCTTCTTCAAGAATTGACATTTTCCATAGTTCACCTTTATGTTGGCCTCCCTTAAATTCTCAAACAACTTTCTCAAGTGCACTAAATGTTCTGCAGCGCTGGGTGAAGATACGATTAAATCGTCAATGTAGCAGATTACATTTTCTTTCACTTCGTCAGTGAGCTTACTATCAAGTGCTCGAATAAGTGCTGGTCCACTGTTAACCATTCCAAAAGGCATTCTGGCAAAGACCCATGACGTCTGGTCAAATAGGAATCCAGTGTACTGCATACTATCCTCTTCTAATTGAACTTGATAAAATGAAGACGTCAAGTCAAGAACGCTGAAACAAGCTCTCCCTTTGAATTTCCGAAGCAGATCTCTAATCTTGGGTGGTCTGTCATTTTCTGGAAGAATCTTCAAGTTGATGGTCCTGGCATCGAGACAAAGACGTATCTGACCATTACTTTTCTTCACTACTGTGATGGGGTTTATATAAGACGACGCCTGTTTTCTAATAATCCCGTCTACCTCCATTTTTCTGATTAACCCTCGTACTTCTTGATAGTATTTCTCAGGAATGGGGTATATTCTTTTCTGGTAAGGGGTTTCATCTGTCAGCCTTATCTTGTACTTATAATCCTTAATCAATCCAGGCTTTTCATCGAAAATATCTTGGAATTCCTTTATCAGATCCTCAAATTCCCCCTGAATTTCTTTAAATCCTTCAGTTTTTCTACTGGGTATTACTTCTAAATTTTCCACTTCATTAATTATTGTATTCAAAATTTCTTCCCTAAGGTCTATTTCCAGACTGTTTTTCACGTCCTGTTCTTCTATCTCTTCTGTGATTATGTACCCATCATTAAAGCTAATACTTCTGTTCTTCATGTCAATAATAGCTCCGACCTTCGATATAAAATCGATTCCAAGCACCATATCAAAATTGATCTTGCTCACCACAATGAAGATCTGTTCATAATTCCTTCCATTGATCTCAAAGTTCAATAGCACTTGAATCTTGCATTTCACTGCCTTATCTTGGAATATCCCTCTCACTTTGACGGTAGAAACAGGTAGAACTGTCATGTTCTCTCCTCTTAGCAGACTTTGATAACATTCCTCTGAAATGATGGAAATAATAGCACCAGTATCCATCAGGGCTTTGTACTGCTGTCCATCTATCCGTACAGCAATAATAGGTAATGCACATGGTCTTTCCTCTTTAACAATACCCCTCTCTTCTAGTAAATCTTCGTCGGTAACTTCGTATATCTCATTAATCGTAATCAGGTGTGGTGTGGCAATGTATTTACAGGTTCTCACTGACGTTGAGAAATCGGCGTTTTTTTTGTGTTACCGACCTCAAAATTCTGTTGGCTCGTAGAAGGCCCAGGATCGATTACAACATCCTGCCTTTTCTTTTGATTGTCAGCTTCTTTATCCCTTAATTCTTTTAAGTATTGCTGGCTTTCCTTTTCTCTTTGCTGATACTGATCAGGTGTCATAACCTGACTTTGAGTATTCTGGTTTCTATTTTGGTTTTGGTTATTCCTATTATAGTTACGGTTATACCCATTATTGTTGTAATATCTGCCTCTTCCATTGTAGTTTCCTCGGTTGTAGTTCCAACCTCTTCTCTGTTGATACGGTCGGTAACCTTGTGATCTGTAATTTCTAAACTGATTATTCCTGTGAGGACCTACATTGTCAGTTTTCTCCTGCTCTGGCTTGTCAGTTTGTTGGACTTGGTCCATATATACCGTATTGATTTCCTTAAACTCCTGCCTTTGACCTTTCTGGACTACGTTAGGCATTGGGCTTGTGTAGTCTAACCTTCTTAGTAACTCATCCATGCTGGATAAATCCCTGATGTTGGACGAAATTATAAGTCTCCTCACCTCAACTGGCAGCATACGAGAAATCGCATCTATTAGTTGCTCCGTGGACAATGGGGGTTGCAAAAATCTCAAGCGGGACAACTGACTCGTAAAGAAATCAGCGTACCTCGTTGGAAGAGTACCTGAGTATTTTCTTGAATACACTTCCGCTCTTAACGAATTCTGCGCTTCTATAGACCAAAATCGCTTGATTAATGCCTCTGCAAACTCGTCAAAGTTACTGAATGTGTATCTAAATGCGCGAAACCATTCAAGGGGTCCTCCAATCAGATATCTCTCTACTATCTTCATCTCTCTCTCTCTGGGAATGTGAGCTTCGATGAAATAATCTTTGAGATTCCTTGCATACTCTATAGGTGTCAAACTATCAGTGTTACTGAATTTTTGTGGTTTGTCTTCGAAATTCCTAATGACCGTCACGTTCCTCGGATATGAATCCGGATAGTTTTTCCCACTATCTCTATAATTCCACTCAGGTTCCATGTTCCTCTCGTCATCCTCCTCTCTGAATCTGGATACACGTTCTTCAGGAGCCACGTCTCTTTCTTCTGGCTCAAGGTTATGTCTTCTAGCATAATTCCTATTCAATTCGCAAGCTAAGCCTTCTGTATCCTTGTCGGTGATTTCTGTTAAGACTTTCTTGATAATCTCTTCTTTGTAGTTCTCCATTAAACTAGCCTCTCCTAACTTCAAATTTTTCAGTTTACTCGTCGTTTCATTTACATCCGAGACAACTTTATGAATTTGATCCTCTAATGTAGATTTTAAAGTTTGCATATCCTGATCTAGTTGTGTTCTATCGTCAACTTGTTTTTCGGATAACGAATTTATCCTGACGCTTAAATCTTTCCTAATCTGTACTACTTCATTGTTAATTTCTATCTGCGTACTGGCAAGTTTTCTTTCAATCCTTTCCTGAATTTGGGTTACATGTTCCCCACTTGACTTATTCCACTCGTCTTTCCATACCGCTACGTTTGCTGTTAACATTTCGGCTATGTCTACTTCGATATCCTCTTTTAATACTCTATTGTGGTCTAATACCTGGGTTCTCATGACCTCTACATCATACTTCAACTCTGCTAAAGACGTTGTTGTTCTAACTGATTCATAGACTAACCTAGTCGCTAATGCAGTTATATTACGCGTACAAAGAGTTTTTGAGTTTTCGATTTCTTCCCTGACTTTATTTACATCAGTTTGGACTTTAGTGATATCTACGAAAACTGTGTTGACCTCTACCTGAATCTTAGTTATGTCACTTTGCACCTCAGTTATATCCACATGAATGTTATTAATGTCTACCTGAACATTGGATACATCAGTTCTAGCTTTTTGAATTTCTTTTTGGACTTCCTCGACCTTGTCTTGGACAGTCGCTACATCGTTTTTGACAACAACTACTTCGGCTCTCGCACAAGAAATATCCCCTCGGACATTAGCTACATCTAGATTTAACATTGTAAGGTCTTTCTGTACCTTAGACACATCAAATTTAACATCATCAACACTTTTATGCACAATAGACACATCTTTATGGACATTAGACACGTCTGTACGCATGTCCGTTACAGTACTCTCAATTCCTAGGGTATTAATCTGCAAACGCGACATATTATCCTCCAAATTAGCAGCACTAGTTTGAATACCCTTCAAACTTTCATCCATACTAGCTTTCAAATTACTAGCATTCTCCTCCATTCTTGCATTCAAATTAGCAGACAAATTACTAACATTCTCCTCCATTCGACTATTATTCTCCTTCATGCTTTCATTCAGCATCTGCTTCATACTACTAGTCATGCTTGCTTTCAAATTAGCAGACATCTCCTCTAACATTTTCTTCAAACTTTCATCTGCCATTACAATATTATTCAAAAATGGATTGCTGTAGGGACATACATCAAAAGAGCGAAATAACAACATTTGAGCAACACTTTTCACCATATATAATTTTGATCAATTTTCTGTCTTAAATCTAACTTATAACTACCTTATAATTAATCTTCGAAGATACTTCATGTTGAAACAAACTCAAGCACATATTCAAATTTCTCTGGCTCATTTTAAAATATCCTAACACCAATAATTTACATTTACAATCCAAATAATTAATTTTATCTTTAATATGACTAAAATGTCATAAGCCGGTCAAATAAAATAAGATTCCAGATCATAGGCGATTTTTCTAAGTTTCCTGCCCATTTAACCTTTCTCAAGTTGTATAAGATCTGATCTTTTTTGAGTGTAATTTTCCTAATACAATACAACATTTAATTCCTATATAATTACACTCTTAAATACTACAATTGGCCTAGACATCTAACAAAGAATCAACCTCTTTATTTGAGTCTAATCGAACCTCACGTTTTAGGTTTGCCACTCTTTCTGGCGTTCAACCTGGTAATCCAGTTTTGTTGAATCGAGCCCCAACGTTTTAGGTGCGCCAATCTTTCTGTCCCCGTTTACCTGGATAGTAGGCTGTCAGATATCCGCCCCCTCAATCGGATTGCCAATTATCAATCGCACCGGCACAGTTACATCACTGAAAATGGCACTGACAGATACTATCGAGATAAGAGCACAGAAGTTCACAGGAAATCATTGTGGAACACACCAAAATAGACGGGGGTTCATACTTACCGTTACTTACCTCTTAATTATCTCGGGGTTTGAGTTGACAACAGGATCACTAAAAGTCTGTTCACACAATAACCTCCACCATGACATTTAAAAATGAACCAACGCGAAGACGAGAACTTTGAACTGTACAAAAGCTTTATTTCTAATAAAGGGTATGATTTTACTAACACAACAAAATCAACGTGGCTATCAGTAGCCCAAGTCAATCTGACTACGTCCTCAGTAGGACTTGCAAAAATTATCATACAACATGATATAAAACATTTTAGCTCCCAAGAGCTCCAGATAACGTAATATTCATAACACTATTGGATTGGAAAAGGACATCAGGGTGTGACATATATAGAGCATTTGGTTTCCTTTTAATAAACATGAGAATGGTATTTATAGTCGCAAGGCCGGAGTGTGGACGACCTCACTCTCTGTGAACCAGATGTTGGCCCAGCTGCGAGCTAACCTCGAACCTGTTGCATACTGGTTGAATGGACTCCCTTCTCACCTGCTATGTTGCGTAACATACAGCTTGCTCTCTCAAGCTTATCTGTTTACAAGACAACTCACATTATATTTACGCAAATCTTTCAAGTACTTTGCTCACATCCTATTGAATCATTATGTTAATTTCTTAAACTTGTTAACTTCAATCCAAATGTTTAATTAGCTCTTAAATGTTTATAACAAAATCACATAAATTATTTATAACAATTAGAAATTGTTTATAATGTTTGTCAAAGACAATAAAAATATTATAAGCACGCCTTTAACATCACTCTCGTTTCACATTATTTTCAAAAATATTTACAGCATTTATTTACAATATTAACATTTTAAATTGTTTAAATTATTAATTTAATAAATACATTGACCACATGTCCATTCGGTTGGTAATTTTCATAATCGTGATTAATATAATCGACCAATGAAGGTTAGTTATACATGTTAATGTCACAATCTGGTTTAATAAAGGTTTTAATAATGATTTGTGACGGCAACCTTCATTCAAAATCTTATCTCAAATTCTTTCAAAACTCGTGTTAATTCTAACAGTAAATTCACTTGATTTATTTTCAACGAACTATGACAATCTTACTCCAGCGGAAAATCCTTCGCTAACAAGTTAATGCACCAACTGCATTAAAAAATATGCCCAAAATCATCATATATTAATCTATATGGTATTAAACTTCCACATAACTTACAAAACTTCCACAAATAATTCTTTAACATTTATTCCTGTGGGAACTTCCTTCATATTCAAGGGCTTTATATCTCAGCGACTTTCAACACGCGCTGCACTAGCGATTATACATTCATAGTTCCACTTAAAAAATTTTATAATCATTAATTGTTTCAAAACTGTTTTTCATTTAACCTTCGTGGATTTCATTCATGAACCGAAATGAAGTCAAAACTTGCCAATCACAAACAAAATTAATAGTGAATACGCTTATATACGCCTGTCTGGTCTATCAAATTTAAGATTAACATCTTAAAAGAAATGTGTAGTATGAAAATACTATCTTCAAATAAAGTACTACTAAAATGCAAAGTAGTCGAATAGAATCCAATTAGACTGGGGAATGCAAACATCATTATATAATTCTCTAATTGAGAAAAACTCCTAACAAAAGTACTTGACTTTAATGCATTCAATAATTCATTATTAAAGTTACTCTTTCACAAAAGTGTCTATGATGCAATGTTCATTCATAACTGACGATAAATGTCTTTGTTGCAATCAATACAAATAACGACTAGTATTTCCAAGATCGTCGACAACGTAAGAGATTTTAACGCTCTAAAATCAATTAAATGTTCTTCCTTCTTGATGATGACAGAAAATTGGTCAAAGTAATTAAACTGGGGTAGAATTACTTTAATAAAGTGACACGCTGTCTGAATTTAAATCTGCCATTAAAAATCATTAACTTACAGTCAAATCGTGACTACAAAAATATTAATTACTGAAAATCTAAATATCAGTCTCAACTGATTCAAAATCATTAACTACGCCCATGACATAACAATGTCTTAATAAATCGTCGAAAAATGCAAAACTCATCAAGGTGTACTGAGAATAAGAATCTCAACAAGAAAATAGGGCAAAAACATGAGGATAAAAATATGGGAAAAATGGTTGCTCAAACATCATTAATATACTCAAATACAATAAACGTTCACGACTACCTTATCTGCCGATTGACGTTCCAGAGGAAAATTCCCCAAAGAAGACTGCTGATGGATCCATTTCACCACGTTAAAGTTGAGCTCCATCCTCGAAATAGGAAATAGCACCCTCGGAGAATCGAACTGCTTCCTTCTCCGTGAATCGCTCTGCTCCTCGAAGACGAATAGACATCCTTCCGGCAATAATCTTCTTTGTGAGTCGGGTCCACCCTGACCTCTCTTGAAAAATTCCCTGAAGTTCCAGTAGACAATCGCCATGAAGTTTTGTAGAAATTTCCGAAGAAATTATTCATATTCAGAGTATGAAATTGTTTCTATGGCTGTTCGATGGTATTCAGCCTTTAATTACGAAACATGGGTGTAGATGGTATTCACCGCATGTTCGCTTGTGTGGAATAGCAATTAGCGAAGTTCCATGTCGCTATCTTACTCCGTTGAAGTATGTCCCAATTGCAATAAGCCCTTAGCCTTCCATCTGCTCTTCGGTTGTAGTGTTAGAAGAACAAACTGCCGTATTCAATTGCTCCATTATACTGTATCGTTGTGTAACCAAGCACTCTGAAGTCTTTCTATTCCACTCGCAGCGTCAGCCGTTGCGTTGATTCTGGCAATACAAAAGTGCTTCTCTTGTGGCGAGATAATCACTTTTCTCAGTCGTATAAAACTGCTGATATCTTTCGAACTAATCGGTCGAATTTGTTCAGCTTTTCTCTATAACTGCATGTAGCACTGCACAATACAATTAGCTTATCGTAGACCGCTAACTGTTCGAAGCTAAACTTGTAGAAGCTTTCTAAGGTCCGTTTCAACTTCACCTAGTTTGACTTGGATCTCGTTAATATAGTGGCCTCGCCACGCGTTATAAAGACGATTCTTTTCACTGCTGTTCACTTCGACGTCTCACTATAATGAATGTATAAGAAAAAAAACTTTCACAATTATACTTCGATGCTCTGAGAATGAGATCTCAGAATGATCAGAGAACGAAAGAGAGGCTCCTCTCTTCTGCGCAAGCCCTTTTATTAACTTCACGAGGGGCGTTACCATCCCTTCCAAAGCGTGATACTGCGTCATCGCTAACAGTTCCAACTTCGTTAATACATGACGGATTTTCAAAATTCAAAAACTGAAAATAAATTTCACCAAAATTCCAAATCAATGCTTTTACTGCAAATGGATTTCCTCAATTCTGCATTCCAAAAGTAATAAAAATACCATAGTTTTAGCAATCTCCGTCTTCCTTTAAACTATCGTTGATTGGTTCATGCTTCTCCTCCAATAGCATAGTTTCTTCCTCAGCAGAATTCCTCGTTTCCTGCGACTGCGTCGTAAATCTTGGAACATTCTCGACTAAATACTGACGTCACTGAGAATCTCAGCTCAAGTAGCCTGCTGGCATAACATTTACGTCATCCGTGCTTACGTCATGACTACCCACGTCATAACTATGACAGCCATAACTCTCCTTATAAATTTCAAATATAGCCACCGTGGTCTCTACATAATTCAATTACGGGGGCAGTACATATCTTACTTGTCAGATAGGAATTCCATGTTAGGTTCTATCATCTGTAGAACATTCAACACAGAAGGTTTTGACAAGCGAAATCTCATAATTAGGGATCACATACAGTTGAAATAAAGTATCATTTAAAACATCTTGCACAAAATAGGTTTCGCCTGCGTGTTGGACATCCCTTGTAAGCAACTTTCTGAGTAACAGATTAATAACTAATATTTTACGCAAGCAAGCTGCCTGGTTATTGCAAGAAGAGAATGGAATGGGATATTCCTTCCACCATCTGGGCAGTATCCTTTGTAAGCAACTTCCTGAGAAATAGTTATCGAGATACAGTAGCCTCACTTTCCTGGTTAACGACCGGCGACTCAAACGTTAAGCATTAGCACGAGCCGACAATAGCCATTATTTATAGCTGATAAATACCTGACGGTTCTTGACCAATAAGTTGCTTCCTGCATCTGTCCACGAGGAATGGAGACAAGGTGTTGCCGCCAGTCCTGTCTACCTGCTCACCGGCCTTAAGCCATGAATGCCTCGGCACCCCGCAGCTATGGAATGTAAACATCCGTCCAGCTAGGTTTCAATGACGAGCCGGTCGTTAACGATGAAAGTGAGGCTACGCGGGGTGCCGAGGCATTCACGGCTTAAGGCCGGTGAGCAGGTAGACAGGACTGGCGGCAACACCTTGTCTCAATTCCTCGTGGACAGATGGAGGAAGCAACTTATTGGTCAGGAACCGTCAGGTATTTGTCAACTATAAATAATGGCTATTGTCGGCTCGTGCTAATGCTTAACGTTTGAGTCGCCGGTCGTTAACCAGGAAAGTGAGGCTACTATAACAGTACTCGTACTTGACTCAATGCTGCCTGGCTTTGAAGAAGGGAATGGGGTGGGACATTCCGTTAACCATCTCGACAGCCAGTAGCCTGGGGTTAGTTTTGTGAGGAGTTTCTTCAGTTAATGTGTTACTGTAGTCTTAGTTTGCTTATCCTTAACTCAAAATGCCTAAAGAGAAGAGCAGCAGAAAGTATTTATTAAAGCAGTGGGAGTCAAGTATGTATGTCTACCCCTTATTATTCCCGTTTTCCGACGGAGTCGGGGATGAGATGAGATGGAAGTCTTTGTGGCGTTGGTTTTTACGGCCGGATGCCCTTCCTGACGCCAACCTCATGAGAGGAGTTAATGAGAGATGAAATGAATGATGGTGAATGAAACTGGGCAAGGATGTGGAAGGAAGCGGCCGTGGCCTGTCAGAAGGTACCGTCCCAGCATTTGCCTGGTGTTGAAAATGGGGAAACCACGGAAAACCATTTCAAGGACGGCCGACGGTGGGGCTCGAACCCACGCGTCTACCGAGTCAGCAGAGAGCTTGGCCCCATGGCCTAATGCTGCGCTTTAGCCAGCGTAGCCACTACTGTCGGTAGTGGGAGTCAAGAAATAGTGATTATTCAACTGATGGCGGTGCCGTTTATTGTAAAGTATGCTCGAAGGAAATGAAATGTGAAAAGAAATTAAACTTGAACAACATGCAAACACGACTGCACATATTACGGCAAAAGAGGAAAGTTGGTTGGTTCCTTAGTTTAGGGGCTACGACAACGCGGTCATGTAGCCCCGTGTACTTTGGGTGTGTGTAGAATCTGTCTGATAACCGGTGTTAATTGTGATGTCTGGAGTAGTGTGTGTTATCTGTTTTTAATTCAAGTAAGGACTGCAGACATTGAATTTCAAATAGTCCCTACTTTTGCCGCCAAACGCCACCGTCATCAACTACTAGTTCGGAACTTGGCTACTAGACGCCACCGCAGTCAGCTCCTGGTGACGAAAGTAAGAACCCTAAGAGCGTTGTTTAACCTATAATTAATTTAGCTTCACACAGGTGTAAATAGTGGAAGGTTCTTTAGCATGTCATAAATCTAAGACATGGGACCGCCGGCTTTACTTCCCCTCCGAAGGAAGGCATACTGTGTGATATTTAACGCTCTTAAAAAAATCCGAAGACTTCGGCCGGGTTTGAACCCGATCTTGGGTATAGAAGCTCAGCATGCTACCTACTACGCCATCGAAGCCGCCTGGCTCTATCGAGTAGAAGCATCAACTTGCTATCATGGAAACAAGAATGCTTCGCTGGACATCTGGTGTGTCGCTGTTAAGATCATGATTTATATACGCAGACGATGATTGTGGAGCCGCGCCAATCACGAGATGATGCGAGAAAGCCGACTCCAGTGGTATGGACACGCAGCGAGAGATGTGACCATGGAGGTTGAAGGAAAAAGGCCAGCTGGAAGAATGAGACAGTGATGGCTTGACACCTTGCACAATCATTGGTCATCACTGCGGCCCGGATATTTATGTGTTTAAATATTTTTTATTTAACTAAATAGATTCTATTTTTTTACTTATGTTTGCAGTTTTTATAAATAAATACATGTTTTGGCGTATTTCCTATATTTGGTGGTCTGTTGTACTCTTTAGATGACTGCTGCCCACATTTTCGACCCTTGTCATTTTCAGTAATTTGCTTCTCTATTTTGTGAACGCACCCTTGTCTCTGTATTGTAGTAGTAACTCAAGACAGAAATTCCCCGGCCATTAGTTATAGCAGGGAGTTGGGGTAAACAGTCTCATTAAACCTCCAATTGTATAAGGTGCGTTCAAAAAGTAACGAGCCGGAGGCTGTAATGCGCAAACCGGTGACGACTTCGGCTAATCGTGGCGTGTGTAACGAGGTGTGGTTCCAACCAGAGCGTGGAAGGTCACAGCCCGTCGCTAGAGGGCACGCGTGCACGTCACGTGACGATACAAAGCGAGCAGCAGCATGCATCAATCGTCCAACACTGCCAGTCGCATTGCAAACAGTGACATGGAAGCGTCAAACGAAGAGCAAAGAGGTGTTGTTCGGTTTCTGAAAAATAAAGGAGTAGGGAGAACGGACATTCATCGCCGAATGTCACAAGTGTACGGCGAACACTGCATGTCCCTTGCAAGGGTCAAGGCGTGGCACAAGCGCTTCAGGGACGGACGGGTGTCGTTAGCCGATGATGCCCGGTCTGGGGCATCCCCCTGCATTACCGATGGCAACGTCCAGCTGGTTGATGCACTCATTACCCAGGACCGCCGAGTGACAGTGAATGCCATAGCCGCCGTGGTCGGATTGAGCGTCGGAAGTGTGCACACCATCATGAAGGAACGACTGCACTTGCGGAAAGTGTGTGCCCAATGGGTGCCCCACAGTCTTCAACCACACCAGGAAGCATGTCGAATGGTCTACTGTTTTGGTCTTGGTCTGCGCATTCCAGCCTCCGGCTCGTTACTTTTTGAACGCACTTTACATACCTTGACAGGAAATTTTACTTGAAATTACAGTGGTCTGCGAAACTTGTGAGTATTGACAGTGCTACGAAAATTTTGAAGTAACCTTCCCTTCTGCTGTTTAGAATGAAATTCGAAAATAGCACATACATGATTTTGTATCGCGCATCTGCAGTAAGTATTGTAGGATTCGGAAACTGAGGCAGGCCCCGGCCTATTATGTGGGAATATTATGTACTGTGGACAGGATTATGAATTATTCAAACAGCTGGACGTTTACACTGAGTAACTGGGCGGCATAAATAAGATACAAACTTAAGAACATATTTTGGAAACTTAATCTTATATTTTCTAGTTTTAACAACATAAATAAATACATATTTCCGAAAAGTTAAGCACTTAATCATCCGGGCCCTGGTCATCGCCGTGATCAGGCACATAACTGTACCAAATAGAGACAGAGAGCCACTAAAGCGGGTGCACTTCCTGGTGTAGTGGCTAGCAAGCATTCTTGGCTGTCGCCCCAGAGGTCCAGGTTTGATTCTCAGCTCTGCCAAGTACAGAGGTGTGCAAATTATTAGAATCATATACAGAATTTAAAATCAGTTAGATTTTTTATTCAAAATCATTTTATTGATCAACAGATGACATCTTTTATCACCCTACTTGGTGAAGTTTTCTCCCCTTAGAAATGTTCATAATTGGATATTCCAAGGGATACCTGAGCTAGGTGCTTTCTCTCTTTTTTCATTGACTTTGGAATGTGCCTTCTAAATCAGATGATTTCAATCCATGGTCCATGGATCTTTGTATAGTTCCAAAGCGGATGGTCTGTATTAAAGACTTTGAATTCCTCTGCTCTAAATTCACAAGAAAGGTAGAATATAATAAGTTAATCAAAACAAAACGTGTGGCATTTTGCATTAACGAGGCTCGTCTTTTAGTGGATATTCTATATAGGCCTAATCATTTTACTAAAATTTCTTAAAATAAAATGTAATTAAGATAAATGGTTAAATATTCTAAATAACTTCAGCGCCTTGTAAATATATTTAGTGCGTTAAATCATGAAAAGTATATTTTGGCTGGTTCCTCAGTTTAGGGGCTGCGACATCGCGGTCATGTAGCCCCGTGTACTTTGGGTATGTGTAGAATATGTCTGATAACCGGTGTTAATTGTGATGACTGTATTAGTGTGTGTTATCTGTTTTTAATTCAAGTATGGACTGCATACATTCGATTTTCAAGTAGTTCCAAATTTCGCTACCAAACGCCACCGTCAACGACCAACTAGTTCTAAACTTTGTCACTAGATGCCTCCGCAGTCGGCTCCTGGTGTGGAACGTTGGAGTCTAAAAGTGTTAGTCAAAGATAACCTATAATTTAGCTTCACACAAGTGTAATTAGTGGAAGGTTCTTTATCATACCATAAATCTATGACCTGGGACCGCCGGCTTTACTTCCCCTCCGAAGAAAGGCATACTGAGGGATTTTTAACGCTCTTAAAAATGCGACGACTTCGACCGTGTTTGAACCCGCGACCTTGGGCATAGAAGGTCAGCATGGTACCAACTACGCCAACGAAGCCGTCTTCAGGCTCAAGTATTAAAGCCGACAATATGAACATCGCTCATTTGGTTGAGCTGATCGAGCACTCTTGTTCTGGCAGTGGAAGTTGTCTGGGCAGGAGACAGACCTTGGATATCTTCATTTCCATAAGTTACCGTTGTACTCAAGTAATATATGACAAGGGATATGAGATATAATGTGATTATTAATGTGACTGGCTAGGTGGCGCAGCGGTAATGTTCTCGCCTGCTGTATCCAAGGTTGCAGGATCGAATCCTGGCACAGTCAGTTGTCATTCAAGAATGCGCAAATACGAGGGAGCTAAGTCAGTAGATTTTCTGGCACGTTAAAGATCCCCTTCGGGGCAACATTCTGCCACCCCGGTATCTCTAAAAGCCTCCGTACCTAAAAGGCACGTAACAACCATTAACTATTGATTATTTTAATCACATTCATTTCACCACATAAGTTGGTAACTTCTTTTAGGGTGGCACATTGAGAAACGAGCGAACAAGATGACGGCCTTCCTCATGGTGATATGTAGACCAGGATTTATTCCCAATATTTGAAGAACGCGAGCCAATGATGCCAGTAGAAGAAACAAGTAGTTCCGTGAAGAACTATACAGCCTATTTTCATATATCCTACTAATATTAATTGCCTCTATCAACAAACAAATTGTCAGTTTGATTGCTGCAATAAATTCGTAGATATTGAGAACCGTCTAGATATTATGGATTGTCACCATGTTTTTTTATATTATAAGCCTTAGATTTATGTACTATTACATGAAGACTATGGTGTAGGTGTTTTATTCAAACTTCAATCGCATGATTAGGACACAAGAAATAAAAGCGGGATTTTAAAATTTCGCTCAGCCGCCATCTTGTGGTTATGAAAATCATTTAAATGAATTAGATGCCAGGCGATTAAAATTTGTATAAACATATACCGTATCAAGTTTCACTGCGCTTGGATGGTTAAAACGCAAGAAACTTCCATTTGATAATTTAAATTTAGCGTCGCCGCCATGTTGGATTTGGGCTAGCCAGGTTATTGAACGTCCCATAGGTGAACTTATGCTTATAGCCTCTGTCAACATACAACATTTCAGTTTGATTGCTGTAGTAGCTTTAATATATATTGAGAACCGTCTAAATATTTCGGATGATCGCCATGTTAGATTTTAATATATGTAGGCCACAGAGTTATGTACTATTAGATGATTATTATTGTGTACGTTCATTATGAAAATGTTGACTTCGATCGCATGATTAGAACACAAGAAATAAACATTTAATTTTCGAAATTCGCACAGCCGCCATCTTGAGGTTACGTAAACAATTGAACTAAATTATATACCAGTGCTTTACAATGTGTATTAACATTTGTTGTACCAAGTTTCATTGCGTTTGGATCATAAAATCGCCAGAAATGTCTACTTAAAACTTTCAAATTCGCTTGGCCACCATGTTCCTTTTGTAGTTAAGCGGTTTTTGAAAGTCTCATAGATGAACTCCCAGTAGTGCCCTTTATCTTCGTACAAAATTTCATGGTGATACCGGTAATAGTTTCAGAGATATAGAATGCCGGTGAAATATTTCGCACAGCCACCTTCTTGAGGTTATGTAAACAATTAAACGAAGTTAGATTTCGGTGCATTACAATGTGTATACACATATACTGTACCAAGTTTCATTGCGTTTGGTTGGTCAAACCGCGAGAAACGCCTATTTACAATTCGCAACTTCGCTTGGCCGCCATGTTGGTTTTGTAGTTACCAGGTTTTCAAAAGTCACGTAGGTGAACTTCCAGTAGTTTCCTTTATCACCGTACAAAATTCCAGGGCGATATCGGTAATAGTTTCGGAGATATTGAATGCTAGTGAAATATTTCGCACAGCTGCCATGTTGGATTGGTGAGACGTAACAAAATTATAAAGGCGCGGTCGGGGTCGCCCGGAATAGTGCTATGAGCTTACTAAGTTTCATTGAAATCGCTCCAGCCGTTTAGAAGTTATTAGGGGGACACACAAAAATCCTCACACACACACACACACGCACACAGACAGACACACGGACAAAAGGTGATCTCATAAGCCTTTTTTTTTTTTTTTTTTCAAAAATGAAAATAGGCTAATGACTATGGGCAGAACCACTACACTTTCCTGTCTTCACATTTGCAGTAATTCCTCAACCAAGGTCAGATATTTGGTGATCTTCTAACAGCAGATTATGGGAATTGGGCACTGCAATATAAATGAGAAAGGTTCTCTTTGTTCACTTTGTCCACAAGAACGATATCTGGCCGGTTTGCTGGTATGGTTTTAACAGTAATAACTGATCGGTCCCATAAGAACTTGTGACCAGGATTTTCCTATTATTAAAACTCAGCAATTCTTCTAGGTTTGTGCCGTGTCTTGTGTGGGGGTTCACCTAGAACACCAAGCTGGCTCATCAGCGGGCTCTTGGTGTCCCCGCCCTGACTCCGACAGGAGTAGGGAACTGCGTGCTACCTCCCTTTATATGCAGTGTAACTGCACCACTTTACTGCGAGAACTAAAAGCTCAAGCAGCCTTAACCTCCCTATGAAGGCTTCAAAAGTGCTGACGGGACATGGAAGTAAAAGAAGAACGAGGACCTTTACCGGCACTCTGAAAGCATCACTGTCTCAATGCGCAAACGACGGCTGAAGTTCTATAATTATCTGATGAGGATGGACGGGAACCGTTTGACGAAGAAAGTCTTCGAGTACATTGCAAGACTGAAGGCTACAACGAAAGGGCTAGAAGAATGTAACGTGTTTTTCGTGGGGGTTTTATGCAACTGGCATAAGTCAGTAGGAAGCCATTCTATATTTATGTACGCGGCAAATTGTTCAGCCAAGAGAATTTTTCATGTTAATTTATTATTATTATTAATTTATTATAATTATTATTTAGATATTTTCGGAGCATTTTATAAAAATTATTAGCATTCAGATAGGTTTTCTATGTCTTAGAAAACGCTATCATGCAAATTATTACGAACGACGATATCATAGAAAATTATCTGATTACGGAATTTTACGGAGTTTTTGTCAGTTAGGGTATTTGAGAGAGATGACTCACTGGGAATTCAAATACAAGCTGATTCCTGTCGAGAAGAATTACGCAAGCGGGCCCGCATCGTCCAGGAAAGGCGAATTGTTGAAACGGAACCCTCCCGCCGAGTGTAATGACCCAGAGGAGGGGAAGATAGCGCGGCGTGCTCAGCCAATCAATGAGGACTACGTAAGCTAGTAGACGGCTCCGGAGTGGGGAGCCAACGTGTGCATATATCGTTCGACGCGCCGTCGAAGGAGGACAATCTGTGTAGTTCTTGCCGAGTACGGTTGCAAGTGCGTGTCGCTCCGATGTTCCGTGGAGTGGAAGACTAACTTTGGTAAAACTTAACCAGTGTGGTTATACGAGTGTTTGGGTCCGATGTACGGACCATAGAATTATCTAATCTACCAGAATATCATCAAATAACGAAGAAGATGGCGACGTCCAGGAGACTGTGGGAAGCACACACCATCATCCAGTACGAGGGAAATGCTTTAGCAATTTCCAGTGGTAAGCGCAAATGACGCAGAAATACGCAATCTCTCATTTTTCTTTGTTTTATATTTCATATTTCAGTAACTTCATAGCTTGGGAATAAGAGTAAAATCAATTTATCAAACTCCGTTTTCACGTAATTTTCTATCGGTAATATTCAAATCACAACGCTCCAATTTAAATTTTAAACTTATTGTTATTATTAATTTTGCTATACTTGTTTTATATAATAAATTCATTTCTTTTACAATGCAATCTTTGCTTTCAGTAGGTAGCATTAGATATAGACCAATTCCTTCTCCTGATACAATTGTTTGTTGGGTTAATGATCAAATCATACCACGATCTGAGTGAATAGAGTCTTGAATGTGTTCTGCCAGAGCTAGACGTTGTTAAATACAAATTTAGATTTCAACATTGCATTGAGGTCTTGGCGCCCATTAAAACAACATAGCTTAGGCAAAGGTAAACAGTTACATTTCTCACCCAACAGTTAGGAGCTAGCAAAACGTTTCATTTGTCGCTACCAACGTGAGGGCTATAGAAACTGTTACAATTGTACGCTCAACGTGTGGGCAGTCAAAACGTTTCATTTGTCGCCGACAACTTGGGGCTGAAAACCTAATAACATTTGTGGAAGGAGAAGGGTATATATTTCTGTGCCTGTATTTTGGGGGTTATTTGTCTGTATCAGTGTATATCATTATGGGGGATGAGAAAGAAAGACAGATGAGGTTACGTAGTGGTCATCAACGGGAGAGTGATGATACGAGCAGTATGTCGAGTGATGCTAGTACCGGGGTAGCGGAGGTAAATCCCGATACTGAAACAGGGAGTGTAGGCGGCCAACCAGAATTAAAAACTTTACTTCTCGAGTTCATGTATCAGAACAAAGTTAGTAGTGATGCCTTAAATGCTAAATTAGAACAAAACAGTAGGGAAAATAAAGAAAGTACAGATGCCTTAAATGCTAAATTAGAACAAAACAGTAAGGAAAATAGAGAGAGTACTGAAACTTTAAATGCAAAATTAGAACAGAATAATGCAAAATTAGAACAAAACAGTAGGGAAAATAAAGAAAGTACAGAAGCTTTAAATAAAAAATTAGAACAGAATAATGCAAAATTAGATAAGAACAACAAGGAAATTAGTGTGAAAATGGAGCAGATTAGAGGAGAAATCAGAGGAGTAATGGAAGAGAAGGTTAAAGAGATCATTGCAGATGTAGACAAGAAATTAGGAAAAGTACAGGAGGAGTTGGAAATTAGAATCAGTACACAGGCTGAAAATTTAAAAGAACTAGTGCAACTGGAAACACAGCAGGTCAAAAAGCAATTGGGGGGAGAAATTGACAAAATTCAGGTAGCTACTAAAGAGGTTAAGGAACAGCTGGGGGGTAGAATTGAGAAAGTCCACTCACAAATAGTTGCAGAAGTAAATGATTTAAGAGAGAGTAATAGAGAGAGCATTAGCAAGATTGAGGAGAAACAAGCAAAGCTATATGATAAAGTAGAAGAATCAGAAGGAAACATTAAATTAACAGTAAACAGTATTGAGAGGAAGGCTGAGGAGAAAATCGCAGAATTAGAGTTAAAATTAAAAGCTAGGATCAGGCAAGAAAATAGTCAGAATAGGCCAGTTTTTGTGAATAGCACACACAGGGAGGTAGAACTGGGTAAGTTCAGCAATCGACAGGGGTGCCCAATGGTGTTCATGAACACTATAGAAAATAAATTCGGGGAAAGGTTGGAAAATGGTAGTATTGAGTGGTGCCAGGTAGTTGAAATTTTAGAACAAGTGTTTGTGGGGGAAAAGAGGAATTGGTTTGCTTCTACAGAGACAAGTTTACTGATATCAATGATTTTAAAATGAAATTCTGTGAAAAGTTCTGGAATGAGGTTATTCAGTCGCAGCATCGTGAGGGAGTAGTGTGTGGTAAATATAACCCTAAAGGAAGCTCCACCATGACCGAATACTTTTTAGGGCAGGTATTAGTGTGTAAATATCTGGATGGCTTGAAGGAGGAAAGTGATGTGGTAAGGTTGCTACTTAGGCACTTTCCCTATAGGATCAAGGAGGCTGCTTGTATCCAGAATGTAAAGACAATATCACAAGTAGAAAATTTGTTAAGCACATTTGATGCACTAGGGAGAGGGGGTTATGAGGACAATTTCAATAGGAACCAGGGTAATAATAATAACAGACCTAATGAAGCCAGGCATCAAGAAGTTCAAGGGAACGGTGGCGAAGGGGCCAACGCTCAAGATAGAAATAATAATAATCAGCTAAATCAGAACAGAGGAAATGGCTATGGTAATCAGTATCAAGGGAGGAACAATGATTTCAGGGGAAATCAAGGGAGGAACGATGATTACAGGGGAAATCAAGGGAGAAACAATGATTTCAGGGGAAATCAAGGGAGAAATTATAATGACAATAATTACAACCAGAATAGGGGTCAAGGAAGAGGACAGCCTAGTGGTAGTAATATACAGCCAAACAATGACAACACAGCCCAGAACAACCAGACCAGTTCAGTAGTTAGTAGTACTACGGCCAGCTGTAGCGGTTCTTTAAACGCGAACCAGGCTGCGAAGTAAGGTCAGAATCTCAGTCTGTAGCATGCCCTGTCCATACAATTATACAGGAACCCTATGACCTAAATGTAAGAAATGAATTATTACATGAACTAAATGATGAAGGTATTATTCAGGAAGTGGTTAGTAAGAGCCCCATAGTTAAATTTAACGTGTCCGAGGCGTACACAGATGTTTTAATTGATAGTGGTTGTATGAAGAGTTGCATAAGTAGTGCATTTTATGATAAAATGAAAGGAACTGGAGTAAATTTTGAGGAGATGCCAATTAAAAGCACTTTTGTTATCACAGCTGTTGGGAAGAGGTCTAAAGTAATTTCTAAGCAAGTTTTAGTAGACATTAAAATTAATAATCATGTAGAGAAGCAGATTTGCCTTGTAATTCCAAATTTAGTATTCAGTGTTATCTTGGGTTCAGAGTGGCTAAGTAGAGTGTCTGGTAACTTATGTTATGATGTAGGGAGTTTGAAATTTAAATGGGGAGATTCTGAAGTAGAAGTAGCGTTCAATGACCATATTCAGAGGAGTAGTATTGTAGGTGTGATTTGTACTTTAAATGAGATATCGCCAGCCGTAGAGCGGGGTTCTCCATGTTTTGTGGGCAGTGTGATTACGAACGGAAGTCTAGAGGACTCGTTACGTGATGCTGCGTTTCAGGGAAATATAGAGGATGAACAGTGTGTTCGGCTCTATGATGTGTTATTGTGTAATAGGAGAGTTTTTGAGGATCGCATTGGTATGGCCAATTGCTATACACATTCATTGAACGTTATTGATAGGTCAGTATTCACAGGACATAGATATCCTGTACCTTTCGCTTATCAGAGTGCGGTTGAGGCACAAATTAACCAGATGCTTGAAGATGGGATTATTGAGCACTCTAACAGTCCATATGTTAATTCTTTGATCACGGTACCCAAGACCGACGGCACTGTTCGTATTTGTTTAGACGCTCGTTTGGTTAACAGTAGAATTAGTTCAGATCAGCTGAAATCTATGTCAATAGAGGAATTAATGCAAACATTTGAGGGGAAGAAGTATTTCACTTGTGTAGATTTGAGTTCCAGTTTTTGGCAAGTGCCACTTATGTACGAAGATAGACCATTTACAGCTTTTAGTCATAAATATAACCTTTATCAATATTGTAGAACACCTTATGGGTTAAAGAGTAGTTCAGCAGCTTTAATTAGGGCTTTAAACATCGCATTAGGGGATGACACAGGAGAGTTTGTAACCATTTACATAGATGATATGGTAATTAGTTCACGCAGTTTTGAGGAGCATCTACGTCATTTAGATATAGTTTTTCAGAAGTTAGATCAGGCAGGGTTCACTTTGAAGCTGTCTAAGTCGTCATTCTGTCAGTCAGAAGTGACATTTTTAGGTCATAGAGTGTCAAGTAGAGGTGTGACACCAGAGGAAAGTAGGGTTAGCATGTGTGGACAGTAGCAACAGGGCATCGTTACAGACACTGAGAAATATGCTAGGTAGAGCAACGTGATGACGTTCATTTAAGGGAGCCACTTGCATGGTTGGAAGCAGGTGACGCAGAGTTTCCAAACGTATTGGGAAAACAGCATATGTGCTGGAGAATAGTGAGGGAAACAGATTATACGGGACGTATAATATACATAGTCTACGAAAATATGTGTCATAAAGTGAGTGTGTTTAGCTGGCGAGCCAGCCTATCAAATGAGTAAGTGTGGTATTTGGTGCGTGGGAGGAGCTGGTCTTCAAGGCAGGCGTATCAGAAGTCGCACAGGGGGGTAGTATGTAAGTAAATGAGAGTTTTTAAGGTACAGGGAAATATGACGGGATTGTCGGATGCTCTTGAGCACTAAAATGTCTCGATACACCAAGGCCAGAATTTGGTAGCGCTGGTGAATTCCCATTTGCCTCCAAGAGATGGGTGAGCGCTTGTACATGGTATTTTTGCTTAAGGCGTCCACGAGGCAAAAGATGGGCCATCAGAATGCGAGACAGTCCTTCATGAAACTCATACATATCAGCACACGTGATTTCTGTTTACGGCCTCGCCATGTAAGATTTGTAAGTGTGTAATTTAAGGTAATTTGTACAAAGGTATTATTTCTGTGTTGAGAACTAGTATTAAGTAGAATATGGTCTACGGGAACTTAACAAGACAGGGCGATTACGGCACAGAAATATTTGGTGTTATATGTAATGCACATTTACTGTTTTTTTTTTCAGAAGTCAATATTAATTTAATCATCTTTAAAGAGAGATTAAGTATTATGGTCACGAGGCGCTGCCACAATAGTGTGATCGTGTGCTCAGTGATAAGTGAGATTAAATTTCACCATAAGGAAGGGACCTCCAGTGAAATTAGGAAGTTCTATGGTGATATAAATATATCAGAACACCTTCAATGCGTGTGATATGACATCAAAAATACATAGTGCTCACACATTTATTATGTCTATTTCTCCAACATAGAGGAATTTGAGAGGCGGAAATATCCGTGGAACACTATTTTATATGAGAAACATTGGACTGGTTGCAAAGTGCAATCCATAGTGACAATAAACTTTGACGCAAAGTGCGTGAAGAAAAATTATGAGTGTATATATCTGTAATTTAGGGAGATTTCATTTATGTAATATGTATTTTGGATGGGGTTTATTAACGTGTCTGGGATAATCGGATAATGGACCGTCGTCACGGTAAATCATCCGATGATCCGAGGCGAATATGTAACGTGTTTTTCGTGGGGTTTTATGCAACTGGCATAAGTCAGTAGGAAGCCATTCTATATTTATTTACGCGGCAAATTGTTCAGCCAAGAGAATTTTTCATGTTAATTTATTATTATTATTAATTTATTATAATTATTATTTAGATATTTTCGGAGCATTTTATAAAAATTATTAGCATTCAGATAGGTTTTCTATGTCTTAGAAAACGCTATCATGCAAATTATTACGAACGATGATATCATAGAAAATTATCTGATTACGGAATTTTACGGAGTTTTTGTCAGTTAGGGTATTTGAGAGAGATGACTCACTGGGAATTCAAATACAAGCTGATTCCTGTCGAGAAGAATTACGCAAGCGGGCCCGCATCGTCCAGGAAAGGCGAATTGTTGAAACGGAACCCTCCCGCCGAGTGTAATGACCCAGAGGAGGGGAAGATAGCGCGGCGTGCTCAGCCAATCAATGAGGACTACGTAAGCTAGTAGACGGCTCCGGAATGGGGAGCCAACGTGTGCATATATCGTTCGACGCGCCGTCGAAGGAGGACAATCTGTGTAGTTCTTGCCGAGTACGGTTGCAAGTGCGTGTCGCTCCGATGTTCCGTGGAGTGGAAGACTAACTTTGGTAAAACTTAACCAGTGTGGTTATACGAGTGTTTGGGTCCGATGTACGGACCATAGAATTATCTAATCTACCAGAATATCATCAAATAACGAAGAAGATGGCGACGTCCAGGAGACTGTGGGAAGCGCACACCATCATCCAGTACGAGGGAAATGCTTTAGCAATTTCCAGTGGTAAGCGCAAATGACGCAGAAATACGCAATCTCTCATTTTTCTTTGTTTTATATTTCATATTTCAGTAACTTCATAGCTTGGGAATAAGAGTAAAATCAATTTATCAAACTCCGTTTTCACGTAATTTTCTATCGGTAATATTCAAATCACAACGCTCCAATTTAAATTTTAAACTTATTGTTATTATTAATTTTGCTATACTTGTTTTATATAATAAATTCATTTCTTTTACAATGCAATCTTTGCTTTCAGTAGGTAGCATTAGATATAGACCAATTCCTTCTCCTGATACAATTGTTTGTTGGGTTAATGATCAAATCATACCACGATCTGAGTGAATAGAGTCTTGAATGTGTTCTGCCAGAGCTAGACGTTGTTAAATACAAATTTAGATTTCAACATTGCATTGAGGTCTTGGCGCCCATTAAAACAACATAGCTTAGGCAAAGGTAAACAGTTACATTTCTCACCCAACAGTTAGGAGCTAGCAAAACGTTTCATTTGTCGCTACCAACGTGAGGGCTATAGAAACTGTTACAATTGTACGCTCAACGTGTGGGCAGTCAAAACGTTTCAAGAAGTCAAGAGAGACGCGGCTGAAATTGGAATTACTTCTGCCGGAAGGAAGATGTTTCGAAGTCGCATTGACAGCGTTAAGACATTTAAGGAGAATCCACCAAAATG
Organism: Meconema thalassinum; assembly: GCA_946902985.2. Lineage (NCBI taxonomy): Eukaryota > Metazoa > Arthropoda > Insecta > Orthoptera > Tettigoniidae > Meconema > Meconema thalassinum. Next base: position 173,529,512 of record OX336394.1, on the reverse strand, counting down.
TAGGCCTAAATTGGTAATTTCTGCGGAGCAGTGGAGGATTCGAAGTGAAAGAATGAAGAATTTCTGGGGAAAAAAGAAGAGATTGATCGGAAAGCCTTAGGTTCTATGTGGTTCATACTTGGCCAAATTCGAGAACAAGAATAAATAAATAACAAATGCTAAGGTGTATGTTACAAAAAAAAAAAAAAAAGCTTTAAAGCAGTACCGAAACCTTCCAAATCGTCTGTCTGGTAAGGATTTCTGTACTTCTTTACCAGCTATTGATACGATAACTTAAACTCACTAGGGATACTTTATTATGTCTCCTGCGTTTGGCACTTTCAACAGTATTTCTGCCTTATAGGCATTATTAGGTCCGTTCTTAGAACGTTCAATATTCCTGTACTTGAAAGCTAGTGTGAGTAGATTTCTGGCCAGTGTTGATGTAGTGACAATAGTACCTGTATATTATTTTTTAAACAGTTACAGCCCACTTCTTTTTCTGTCATTTCAAGTTGCAGGTCTTGAACTGGTGCTATTTTTCTACTGCACGTTTTGTTATTTGATACCCAGGGGCAGCTTGCATGTCGAATTTGTTGTTCCATGGAGAGCTATGAAAGTCAAGGAGGTTAGTTCCTTGACACTATAGCGCATTCTATTAGGGAAAGGAGAAACAAATGTGTTGGTGGAAAATCCCGAGATTAATTTACCATTATGAACACGGCCTACTGAATTCAAATGGGTTCTTTAACATGCCAACAACGTATGACTTGTTTGTCGTGATTTTTGTCGCCTTTTAAAAATCACTTACCTTGGCCAGGAGCTAACCTCCAAGCTTGTTGGTAGACCGACACGATAACCACTTACTCACCGTGGCAAGCACTGCCTTAATTTCTTTCCTACAATTCTAAGGACTTCCTTATGGAAACTTATGTTGTTTTGCACTGTACATAATGCGTAGCTATCTAAAGAACTCTATTCCTGTCTCAACTCATTTATGGTCCAAAGTGGACTTGTGCGGTTTTGCATCTTCCTTCTTCAATATTGGCGTACTGCTATGTTATTGTACCGCTATATTACGACTGGTACGAAGGCAAACATTTATGTTGGCAGGATGATCTCGGTGGATACATTTTCTTCAGAGAATAAATATCTTTCATTTTTGTAGTCGGACTTAAGGTAACTCCGACTACTTGATTTAAACAGTTGCAGAATGCTAAAATTTCTCCCAAATTACTCGCTTCATGCTCCAGCGCGCCCCTCACTGACGTGTCCGTACGAAAGGGAAAGGTATTCACTTCATACACTTACAGTAGTTAGACTGCTTGTTGTTGCTTCGTTTAGGAGCTACGGACATCAAACTCATCAGTCCCGTGCAGGGCCATAGAGAGCGATCACGGTCCCCACGGCAGAATCTGCCGGGCCCCAAATATTAGAGCGGCGAAGCCGTGGGCGTTAAATCGCTCACCACGAACGCGTCGGGATGCTGCAGCAAGTCCACAGATCGGAGCTTCGAATCCCGGCGCTTTTCTTTTTTGTGTGGATTCCTGAGAGGCCGAGAGCAGGTCTTTCTAGTCGACGCCCGTGGGCGACCTGCGCGCCGGGATGAGAGATGGAATGGATGGAGATGAATGAAACTGGACAAGGATGTGGAAGAAATCGCTCCCGACGCTGATAGCTGCTATCCTGAGTGTGGTTCTCAACGAGGTTTTCTACACTCCCTCCCTCCATGTCCCGAGGCACCTCTCCATTCCCGATCGTAATAATTACACTACTACGGTCACAATCGCCCCGGCGGCGACCGCTAACTCAAGTCTAATGAAGGATAGGTTAGGGGAGGGAGTGTGAAGGAAGTCGGCCGTGGATCTGTCGAAAAGAACCGTCCCAGCATTTGCCTGGGGGTGAAAATGGGGAAACCATGAGACGGGGTTCGAAGTCCCGATACCATCGCGGCACGAGATATTTTTATATACATTTTATTGCAGCTGAAAAGCCATTAGTTACAAAATTGTAAAATAAACATAATACTATATACAATAACATGAGTGGGGGCGTGGTGGCTCAGCGGTCTAGCTGTATGCCTCTCACCAAGGCGGTCCGGGTTCGATTCCCGGTCAATGCATGTGAGATTTTCGAGTGAAATGCCATGTCCTGTGGTTCGGATTCCACGTAAAAAGGAGGTCCCGTGGCTCATGATCTCAAGATTAACGGTCACGTTAAACTACAAGCTTCCTTCCTTCCTTTACAATAACATGAAATGATTATTCTCTAGTATTGCCTTTGCAATAGTCACTGAGTGATTTTGTTCTTTTCTTTGCACCACATAAAGTGATAATATCCACATTTTTGGGCACACAATACACATATACATTGATCATTTGCGTGGTGGATTTTTTTGGTTGTGCATAACTTATGGAGAAAACCATGCATTGCAAGCCTGATACTGTAGTGGATTGCCTCTGCGTTTCGTTTGCTTTTGCCCAATATCTGTTTATCATAGCATCAGTTAAAAAAATCTTCAATGATTTCTTCTCGCTTTCTTTTTCGTCTGGCTATCTCTGTATTGTAGGCGTCTGTAGATGGTAGCTGTAGCTCAATCCTTAAGTCTTCCAGGAAGAAACATTCTCTGTTTGGCGCATACTTTCCTGCTCCTAGAGCTCTTTCCAAAAATCTAGTTTTGACATTGCTAATTCTCTCCATTTGTCCCAGACGAGGGAGATCGCATATGTAGAAACGGGATTTACAGTGGTGTTGAAGAGCTTCATTGCTGTTGACAGGTCAAGGGAGGTTAAGTTTTTGATGCTATAAGTAGCTGCTGTGTTCTTTTGTAACACGTTAGTGCTCTCTGTCACGATTGCGAGTAAAACGATGGCTGTGCAGCCGTGTCAAATCCTACCCGCGCGACTGAAGCTGTGAACCAAACAGGTTGACAAAAGTAAACAGAAAGTACTCGTAGATCCCACCTCGACCACAGGCACCCGTATTTTGATAGACAGATAATAGTATCTTAAATTAAGCCGACCCCATGGTGTTGGGATAGCACGTCTCCCTCTCACCCTGAGGCCCCGGGTTCGATTCCTGGCTCCGTCAGGGATTTTAGAAACTGGCGCGAGGGCTGGTTTGGGTGTACTCAGCCTCGTGAGGACAATTGAGTAGCTATCTGATAGTGTGGCAGCGCCCCGGTCACGAAAACCAAGATTAACGGTCGAGGGGATCCGATGCCCTGACCACGCGTCACCCCTTTATCTGGAGGCCAAATGGCTGGGCAGCGGTCGCCTGGTAGGCCTAGGTTCTTCATGGGCTGTAGTGCCAGGGGTTATTTTTATGTATTTATATATAGTATCTTAAATTAAGATTAGACATTAAAATTGACGTGACACGAGCTTGTATCCGCCCTTGGGTGATAAACAGCTCAGTTTTAGTGTCAGCCGGTCCTCGACCTCCTGACCTCCACGGTCAACACGCCCCTCACGCAATAACATTGCAAAATAAAGAAGGGTTTCCAAGACTTATATTATCATACTCGTGAAAGTTGGTAAATCCCAGCTTTCCAATTTTAGTGGAGCGGGTTATTGGATGATCGTCAGTTTTATGATGGTGCTAATGGTGTTGACACCGCGTTGGCTACAATACACAGCTTTAGTGTATAAGAGGTTCAAATTGAGTCAAAATCGGCTTAATGGTGCAGTGATCTAGCTGCTTGCCTCTCACCGAGTTCGATTCCCAGTAAATGAATGTAAGAATTTTGATGTGAAATGGCACGTCCATTATTTCGGGCTCCGTGCAAAAATTATAATAATAATAATAATAATAATATTTATCTACATGTGGAGAAAATAACGGACACCATTCGCAAAAGAAGACTCTCCTTTTATGGCTATTTAACACGAATGAACTCCGGAAATTGTCCAATCGAATCTGTGCCTACTTTGTGGGAAAGAAAACCAAAAGGATCTGGTTTACAGAGGAGGAAAAAGACCTACAAGAACTGGGGATATCACATGAGGACATCTTGGAACGTGACTCTTTGAAGAAGAAACTTGGGGAGATACAGAGTTTTCAGCCAAAACCTATATTGAAAACCGGCAAGAAGTGGACCGAAGAACGAAAGGAAGCTCACCGAAGAAGAATGCGCGAATACTGGGCCAATGTGAAAGAACGAGTGAAAAGGCAGTTGAAATAACGTGGTCCATAGACGACCGAAACGATTTAAAAAAAATAGAAATATTAAAAAAATAATTAATATTAACAATTAATAATATTAAAAATAAATAAATAAATAATTAAACAGAATCTAAGATACCATACGAAAACGAAGGGTAAAATTCTTTGGACATGTTTTTAAGAATGCCTGACGACAAACTCACAAAGAAAATCACTTCAACAAGCCCAAAAAAAGGCAACTCTTATGAAAAATGATTTGCGGACACCAAGAAGGAATAGCGGTGACGTAATACTGAACATTTCCTCCTTCTTACTTCCTTCCTGCCTTCCTTCATTCCTTCCTTCCTTTATCCCTTCCTTCCTTCCTTCCTTTATCCGTTCCTTCATTCCTTCCTGCCTTCCTTCCTTCCTTCCTTCCTGCCTTCCTTCCTTCGCTAACTCCTTCCTTCCTTCCTGCCTTCCTTCCTTCCTTCCTTTATCCCTTCCTTCCTTTATCCCTTCCTTCATTCCTTCCTTCCTTCATTCCTTCCTTCCTTCCTTCCTTCCTTTATCTCTTCCTTCCTTTATCCCTTCCTTCATTCCTTCCTTCCTTTATCCCTTCCTTCATTCCTTCCTGCCTTCCTTCCTTCCTTCGCTAACTCCTCCCTTCCTTCCTTCCTTCCTGCCTTCCTTCCTTCCTTCCTTTATCCCTTCCTTCCTTTATCCCTTCCTTCCTTCCTTTATCCCTTCCTTCATTCCTTCCTTCCTTCCTTCATTCATTCCTTCCCTCCTTCCTTCATTCCTTCCTTCCTTTATCCCTTCCTTCATTCCTTCCTTCCTTGCTTCCCTCCTTCATTCATTCATTCATTCATTCCTTCCTTCCTTCCTTTATCCCTTCCTTCCTTCCTTCCTTCCTTGCTTCCCTCCTCCCTTCATTCCTTCCTTCCTTTATCCCTTCCTTGATTCCTTCCTTCCTTCCTTGCTTCCCTCCTCCATTCATTCCTTCCTTCCTTTATCCCTTCCTTCATTCCTTCCTTGCTTCCCTCCTTCCTTCATTCCTTCCTTCCTTGCTTCCCTCCTCCCTTCATTCCTTCCTTCCTTCCTTGCTTCCCTCCTCCCTTCATTCATTTCTTCCTTCCTTGCTTGCTTCCCTCATTCCTTCCTTGCTTCCCTCCTCCCTTCATTCCTTCATTCCTTCCTTCCTTCCTTCCTCCCTTCATTCATTCCTTCCTTCCAACTCGAGGTGTAGGGACTAGCATTCTTGGCGATCATCCAGGAGGTGCGGGTTCGATTCTAACCTCTGCCAAGAAATGTAATTCTGGTCTGAGGGCTGGAATGGGGTCACTCAGGCTCGTGAAGCAAAACTGAGAAGATATGGTTCAAATCCCTCGTCAGTCATAGCCCACTACAAGTGATTTTAAGTGGCTACTCACTTCTACTCCAGGTAAATGGAGAAAATGGTTTCTAACTTTAGGTCACGACCACCAGCAATCACCTGAATTAGAAATGCACACACTACTACAGACCCCCACCCCCTCAGGGGCTCACATCTAGTGGGACGTTGGTCGGCGACCACGGGACCCCAGCTGAGTCCGGCATTGCTTCCACTTACTTGTGCCGGGATCCTCTCCGTCTTCTTTCCTGTCGACCTCTCTTGGTCAACTCTTGTTTTCTACTGACCCCGACGGTATTAGGGTATCCGAGGCCTTGGGAGTCTCTTCCTTTCCCACCTTCATTGGCCCTTCCCTCATCTTGCCTGATCCCTCATTCTTGTAGGGATCAGCCTTCTTTTTATTTTCATTATAGTTGCTTTTCTCTTTAAGGTTCCCGCCCTGTTTCTCTGAATTGGTTCCCCGTGTATCTAAATTACATTTTGTGAGTATTTTGAATCTCAACCACATTTTGTAAGTATTTCCACTCTACATTGCATTTGTAAGTATTTTCGATCTTATCTCCATTTTGTAGCCTCAGTATTTTCAATCTCAATTGCACTTTGTCAGTACAGTATTTTGAATCGCGTGCTTCCACATATTGTGAGTATTTTGAATCTACCATACATTTCGTACGTATTTTGAATTTCAATTTTATTTTGTAAGTAAGTTATTTTGAATTCCAATTGCACTTTGTGAGTATTTTGAATCTGAACCGGCCTTTTTCAATCTAACTTGCATTGTGTATTTTCAATTTATTATTAAAAGAAAGAAAAGCGCACACTGTGCAAATACATATTTGTACATTAATGATCAATTATGCTAATACCAGTCTTATTATTGAGGTTGTCCTCATTTTGCAGTTTTGTGCGTGGTACCTTTCACAATTATCGTTGCACAGGTCACACACACAGTCTTCATTCGGTTGGTGGAAATTCTTGGTTTTGCAGAATCTATAGTGAAATCCATGGGTGTCGTAACGTGTTATTACGTGTCGTAGTTCGTAATTAGCTTGTTTCCATTCTTCCGTCATTATGGCATCTGTGGAGTAAAAGTCGGACCAAATGGCATTTCGTTTCTCATTTAAGGTTCGGCGTGCATTCTCATAGGCTTTGGTGTTTGGTAGGTACAACTGTATTTTGATGTCGTCGATAAAGTAGTCCTCCTTAGTTAATACATATGTCAACCTTGAAGGGGAAGATTTTCCTATGCCTAAAATCCTCTTAAGATATCGGGCCTTGACTTTTTCTATTTTCAATTTCAATTGCATTTTGTAAGTATTTTGAATTTCAATTGCATTTTGTGAGTATTTCGAACGCACATTGCATTTTGTAAGTATTTTGAACCTACACTACATTTTGTGCGTATTTTTCCATTTAAATTCCTTTTGTGAGTATTTTCCTTCTGAATTACCCTTTGTAAGTATTTCCACTCGACATTTTGTGAGCCATTTCAATCCGAGTTCCATTTTGTAAGTATTTTCAGTCCAGCTTAATTTTCGTTATGGTTTCCTATTCATTGTCATTTTTGCTATCACCCAGACCATAAGGGGCCGATAACCTAGATGTTAGGCCCCTTAAAACAACAATTATCATCATCAACATCATCACTACTACACATATCACAATAACACAGGTTATCAGACAAGCTCTACACACAGTTGGGGCTAAATGATCAAGATTGCCAAGCCCTTCAAATAAAACAACAACAACAACAACAACAATAGCTGTAAGCTAACATTTGTCATCAATCGGTTCTGGAAACCACGTTCTGTAAAAGCACTATAATCAGGCATTTCGACGCTTTTATACCCGGACGAATGGAATTACTTATACATCGCATTGAGTTACACACTTAGAGTAGCGTGAAATCAATAATGATCCAGAGTGTTCAGAATCTGAAGTGAAATACTCAACAGGTGAAAAGCTTCAATTGTCTGTCTATGGTCACACTTTCTCACAAATCAAAGCAATAGATCAATAGCTAGTTCCAGTGACGAGGTTATATACCACCTCCGTGACCCTCACGGTGTGCGTGTGAGGCGGAGGGTATCAGGAGCCCCCTTCATGACGGACGGACCACAATAAAATTACCATTCTCTTAGATTGATGGTCCGATCCCAGGGGTCAATGTACAGTACTGTTCAAATTACGAGGGGCTTACTACAGTATATTGTTTTACACTTTATTTTTTTCTACCCAAATGAAGTACATTACACATCAGTTGTTACGTCCACCTTCTCACCATAATCTCCTTGTAACTTTATGCTCTTTTGCCATCGATGTGTCAGTGTCTCTAGACCTTCCTGAAACCATTCTTTCGGATTGCTGTGTATCCATGCCTTGACAGCGACCACGCAGACGTTTCTTCACGTTCCCGAACAGATGATAATCACTTGGTGCCAAGTCGGGAGAGTATGGTGGGTATGGCAGCACCGTAAATCCCATTTGATCAATGGCAGCAGTGGTCTCTCGGCTAGTGTGGGGGCGGGCATTGTCATGTTGCAGAAGCACACCTTTAGCCCAATTTCCTGGCCGCTTATTTTGAATGGCACGACCTATGCACTTAAGGGTTGCCACATTTGCTGCACTGTTAAACGTGGCCCCCAATTCCAGCCAGTCAATGAGGATGATGCCCTCTGTGTCCCAGAACACTGTCGCCATTCGCTTGCCAACTGACGGCACTGTTCGACATTAATTCTTTGGCGGTGGACTGCCTCTATGCTTCCATTGCATCGATTGTTGTTTCGTTTGTGGCTGATGGTAATGGGAGTCATCACCAGTCACAAGCCTAGCCCTGAAGTCGGCTGGATCTTGTCTGGAGAGACTCACACATCGATGGCAAAAGTGCATAACGTTACAAGGTGATTATGTGTAGAAGGTGGACGTAACAACTGATGTGTAATGTACTTCATTTGGGTAGAAAAAAAATAAAGTGTAAGAGAATATAGTACGCCCCTTGTATTAAACTCAACACACAAATTCTCACCATTTTAAAATTAATTTCAAGATGGCTGTTCATGTAAGGGATGTTTTTGTATCAAATGGTAAGTATAATTTGCAATAACATTTAAGGCTTCATCCAAGATGTTAGCAATTTCTGTTTTGACCTCTGGCTCTTTTGATTTGGAGGGATGTTGGTTGGTTGGTTCTTAAGATTAGGGGCTACGACAACGCGGTCATTATTGGCCTGCAGATATTGGGGTGAAGTGTGGTCAGTGCATCGTGTCCCCTCAGCCGTTAATCTTGGTTTTCGTGTCCGGGGCGCTGCCTCATTTTCAGACAGCTGATCAATTTTCCTCACGAGTCTGAGTGCACCCCGTTCCAGCCCTCACGTCAGTTTCTAAAATCCCTGACGGAGCCCGGAATCGAATCCGGGGTATCCGGGTGAGAGGCAGGCGCACTACCCCAACACCACGGAGCCAGCTTCCAAGATGGTAATATAATAATAATATTAATAATAACGTCATTGGTTTTACGTCCCTTTTTACTATTGAGTCTTTTAGAGCCGCCGGAATGTTGTTCCGAAGGGGATCTTTAACGTGCCAGTACATCTACTGACACGGCTCCCTCGCATTCGCGCACCCTCAAATGCCAACTGACTGAGGCATGATTCGATCCTGCATCCTTGGGCACAACAGGCAAGAACGTTACCACTAAGCCACGCAGCTAGTCACTTCCAAGATGGCTGAGCTGGGATTCGAACCACCACTTCTGAGTTTTGCCTCACGAGGCTGAGTGTACCCCGTTCCCGCCCTCAGACCACAATTAAATTTCTTAGCAGAGCCGAGAACCGATTCGGGATGACAGTCAAAAATGCTATCCGCTACACCACGAAGTAGGAAATTTCATTCTCGCTTGTAATTGGGCATAAAACACCCTTGTTGCGATTTCATCAACATTTATGTAAAGTTTCACCGATATCGGGAGGTTCACAAACGCGATATGCCGTTGTCAGTCACACAAATTGTCATTCTGCCAAATTATTTATGACCGCGTTCAATGTCGCTTAACTGTGTCCATCTCACGGAAGCTGGTGTGTCGTTGCTACTAACGGCCAGCTGGCATGCTCACAGAGGAGTTCAAAATATTGCCAGCAAGTATTAGGAATAGGACTGTTATCCGGCCAAAACATAACTACATTTGACGCACAAAGTATTGTAAGTAGATGTCTAAAACTCTTCATTCACAATGTACTACTTCTATTAAATTATAGTGCAATTGAGCAAGTAACGGAATTTTGCTATTTGGGAAGTGTGATTAATTATGACAACAGATGCTGCTCAGAAAGAAGAAAGCTTTTCAAATTAAGAAGAATTTGCTGCTCAATGAGCACCTCAACTTGAAGATAAGGAAGTCATTTCTCAAGACCTTTGTTTGGAGCAGTGGTTCCCAACCTTTGTCAGCTGACGCCCCCCTTTTCAGATACGGGAGTTCACCCCCCCCCCCCCCCTCCTCCCCACCACTCATCGCTTCTATAACCTCTTCGATTGTTGCAGAGGTATAGACCTAACCCTATAACACCTCAGTACATAATGGATCTATTACATAGTCTTCTAACTTCTTTTTAGCACAGTACAAAGAACACACTTTTACAACAAATCCTTCAATTAGTCAACAAATGTCAGTGAGAGGGTTGACACTGTTTTCTCTTGGTAAGATTCGGTAGGTTTGGTTTGGTATTTGACAGAGCACAGCGGAGATCACTTGCAACATCAAGCCGACAGCGCTGCTTTGTTTCTATGACACTCAGCGTTGAAAATCCTGACTCGCATAAATATGTCTTTGAAAATGTAGTTCAAACTGTTCAAAGCGTCAAAGAAATCACAAGGATATGCCAACGAGACGATAAAATTGGCATAATTTTGCTCCTTACAAGACAGCAAATTCCTTATTTCACCTCCAACCTCGCGGCTCCCAGAGGTTTGTACCGACAGTTGGCAATTACCAGTGCTTTTGAACGATTGACTTGGTGAGACAATCACTTGGAGAGATTCGAAAAAAATTTATTTTACAAAATTGTAATATTCGAGTAAAAAAAACTTAATTCGGAAATCACTTCACGCCCCCCTTGATAAAGCCCGACGCCCCCCAGGTTGGGAACCCCTGGATTGGAGTGTGTTGACCTATGGTTGTGAAACATGGACTCTTGGGAAAAGAGAAGAAACAAAACTTGAGGCAGCTGAAATGTGGTTTTGGAGACGAATGACCCGAACAAGCTGGATGGAAAGAAGGACTAATGAGCTTGTTCTGAACCAAATTCAGGAGAATCGATGCCTGTTAACATCATCAATGAAAGGAAAGCAAAATTCATGGGACACATACTCAGATATGACACCCTCCTCCAGGTAACTTTTGAAGGAAAAATTTTGGGGAAATTACGAAGGGGACGACTAAGACAATCGTATTTCAAGAACATTGTCAAGGAGATAGAATGTGACTCGTATGCCATTACGAAGAGAACGGCTGAAGACCGTAATAAATGGCTGCAACGACAAGACTTTTAGCCCTTAGGAGCTGATAATGTCATTGTAGCCAATACAACCTGAAACTGATGGAAATGCATAGACTATAAATGGTGAACCCGCTATGGGTATTGTGCACAGGTCTCATATTAGTTACTGTTTATTATTTCTCAGCGAGCAAGGATCATCCAACTGTTGCTTGGCACATTACAATTTATACGGGTATCTAGAAAATGCGAAGTTAGAACAGCGGGAGTTCTACATATTTTTTCAAACCTGGAACGACACCGCTGATAGGCTCCTCCCTGTAACTTCGCTGACTGGTCACAGCCTTTGCTGCAGTCGTGTTTCGTCGGAATAGCCAATTAGGAGGCCGTGTCCTTCTCCGGTACTAGGAGTGAACTAGAAATTGCAATCTCGCTTCCGGGACCACATGTGCACAACATAGTGAATGATTTGTGGGATGTTAAAGAACGTGTATAGGTATCTGCATCCAAACTAGATGTTAAAACTCCACCGGTAAGGTTTTGTATTGCATTTTAAAAAGACCTTCTATTTGAAACGGTTCAATATACGTAGATTTTACTGAAGAGTGAAGACTTGGCAGTTCCTGTCATTGTTCAAGTGCTTAGACAGGGTAAGCTTTGTGCTTAGTGGCAATGGGAAGCTCCCAGATATTGGTTGATGGCTATTATGATTTCCGTAATACTAAAGGATATTTGAGGCCTTGATATCGCCAGACTCAGAAATGAAGATTGTTGTAGCAAATGTTATGCCAGCGTAATATAATTTACTTAATATTTAATCAGCTGCACATCTATATAGAAGGCCCAATCAGAAAGAATAACCCCGAATGAACCTCAGGACTTGCTCACCTGATGAGTTAAAACTGAGCAATTCCCTGCAAAGCAGGAGGCCATAGCCCTTATGGGATTTGTCAGGCTATTTATTATTATTATTATTTTATTTCTCAGTAGGCTACTGAAATATAGTATGACTGAATATTTACAGCGAAAATTCACCCTCATGTACGTAAATGATCGCTCATATTGCTTACTCAGTCTATCGTTCACGAAATTGCATCATATTATTGACCATATCTAGCATTACAATAGCTAAAGAACACCGTATTATTTGCTGTATTCATATGAATTTCATAAATTTCATGTAATCTGTCCGAATTGACATATAAATTAAAATGTATACTTATGAATAGGTAAATAAAATATTATGATCCACCTTAACATTAATAATATATTGTAAATAATAATATAGTGCAATACCAGTTTCGGTTATCTTGTAACCTTCTTCAGTTATACTAAATGTATTAAACTAAGAGCATCAATCTAACATTAACATTCTATGAAACAAAGATGAGCATTAGAATAAAATATTCACTATAAAACAATCTCTAGTAATCGTAGACTAATCTTCCAAAATATTAAAAATACTGTTTAAAATACTGGTAATTATAATCGAAAATATTGTCAAATTTCAAGAAATCGTTAAAAATATGGAAAAATATTATGTAAAATTGCTTTAAAAATCAAATCTGTTAAATTTGAATTATTAATATTGGCATCTATACCCAAGGTCACGGGTTCAAGCCCGGCCAAAGTCGTCGGATTTTTTAATATGCCTTCCTTCGGAGGGGAAGTAAAGCCGTTGGTCCCATGTCATAGATTAATGGCATGTAAAAGACCCTTCCACTAATTACACTAGTGTGAACCCAATTTATAGGTTGGATTTGACTAACGCTCTTAGGTTCCAACGTTCGTCGCCAGGAGACAACTGTGGTGGTATTTAGTGACCAAGTTCAGAACTAATTGCCATTGACGGTGGCGTTTGGTGGCAAAAGTAGGAAATACTTGAAAATTGAATGTCTGCAGTCCTTACTTGAAATAAAAACAGATAACACACACTAATACGGCCTTCACAATTAACACCGGTTATCAGACAGATCCTACACACACCCAAAGTAAACGGGGCTACATGACTGCGTTGTCGCAGCCCCTTAACTAACGAACCAACCAACGAACCATGAATTATTAATGGAAGTTTAAAGAAACATATAAAAATATTGCTTATAAAAAAATTGAGATTCCAAAATAGAGAAATCTGCTTCTATGGAGTAGGAAAACGGTGGTGAAAAGACGTTCCTTGTGTTTATAAATGTTATTATCTGGATTTAAATTAAAACATGAATATTTTGAATAACATGCAAAAATTCACTGTTGTTATCAAGCTTTTGATTATAAAAAGTACTGGAACCGTCAATTGAAAATAATACTTCAATGCTTCAACTCGCAGCGTGCTAGAGCGTGCCTCCTTATTACCCTTTGTTGCTAATAGACTAATAATATGGTATGGCCTTGGGTGCCGGGTGAAAGCATTGTTATTTGACGCCCAGAGGGCAGCTTGCATGTCAAATTTTGTCGCTGCTTGGAGTGCTATGAAAGTCAAGGAGGTTAGATATCTAAGCTTCTTGCCACAATAGCACTTTCTAGTAAAGAAAGGAGGAACTTTCTGTTGGCGGAAAATCCCGAGATTAATTTTGCCATTATGAACACGGCCTACGGAATTCAAATGGGTTATTTAACATGCCAACAACGTATGACATGCGTGCCGTGACTTTTGTCGCATTTCAAAAATCACTTACCACGGCCGTGCGATGTTCTAATGGACGCTGGATGAACATACAAACTGAACAGTATCTGTGAAAGTACAGCACTGCAGAAACCTTCTCATTTCATTCGGTCACTTTCCATTTCCACGAGGTAATACGGAAAGTCTTCAGTCTCGTTTAACACGTTGTAAACATTAGTGCTGGGTCAAGTTCAGTGCATGTGAAACTTTACGTGATTCATTTATTTATGGCCATTTATGCACACTCTTCCCCTCTCGGTTTCTATACTGCGTCATGCTTTATGGTGAACCTGTACAGTAGTGTCCAGTGAGTGGCTGCTGGTGCAGAAAATATTTAGAAACATAAAGAAACACTCATTCAGAAACATTAAAGAGGCACTGCGTTTTCCACACTGCACGAACACGCAAACAAATTCAACAAATAGCCTATACACAGCGGGAAATGAGTTAGCGGATCAAGCTGCAAAAGAGGCAGTATCACTACCACCTCGACCAATGGAGGTACCCGCTAGAGATATTCGCTCTCAGTTACACCGACAAGTACTGGCATTTTGGGAGATTCAGTGGCTAGCTGACCCAAGATGTTCCAAGCCGCTAATACATGTTAACAATAACAACTATTTTAACATTATCCATATGATAACTTTCCGCTAGATTTGGTTCCCAATAAACTGAGAGCGATCAAGGAAACTACTCGCGTGTGGTGGAGATCGTTCTGGTCACGGAGGGAGTCCGTCATTTTGTGTAGGCTAAGGACAGGTCATAAAATATCCACCCACTCGTAGGGAAGACCCTCCCAAATTGTACCTGTGGAGCCGTTTTCACCGTGGCCCACATTTTAACCGAGTGTGTGGAGCTTCGTGACTTACGTAGAAACCTTGGTTTGCAGATGACACTCAAACTTAGTCTATATTAGCCGATGACGCGATGGCTGCTAATCTCGTCATCCGCTTTATACGTGAGAGTGGGTTAGGGCCAGCAATCTAAATTTTCCAGTGTAGGCCTACATTGACTCAAAAACTTGTTCTTTTTTGAATGCTGAATTTTTGTTTTTCCGTAATTTGTGTTTATTTTATAATTATTAGTTTTTTAATTTTTTTCTTTATTAATTTTCAGTTTTTTCTAAATTTTAAATTCAATTCCAAATTTGTATAATTTAATGTGTGTTAAAAGGGGAAGATGACCTCGTAGTTCCGCCCCTTAAGACAACAATAACTAACTAACTAATAGGCCTACATATACACATTCTTCATACAAAATTAATTGAACACACAATGACACCTGCAATAACAAATTACTCGTATTCACGAGTGACGCGCAAAAACAGAACTTCTCAGTGTTATCAAAAGCTTTAAAATGAAACCAGCAACGTCGTAATGTGATTTTGCTATAGTAAAATTTGTAAACTGGATATTTTGTAATTAAAGAAAATCACAATATCATGTCGTTATTTTGACGACATAAAAATCATAATATTTATAGTTCATCGATTTACAAAATGTGACTATAGAATTGGTAAGTTGGGAGATAAAAATACCTTCTGGCAGGACTATCTGATGACTTCCTCTAATATTTTCTCCCGTTTGCTTTGAGTGATTCCTCTTTAAATGATACCGCGCGAAGTCCATAGGGTGCCACTAGTCAAGTTCTCATTTCGTGTGACCAGTGCTGCATCCCTGTGTTTGAACGAAGAATCGCTGTGATGTCTTGATTGTTGTCCCCAGGTGGTGTCAACCAGATAGGGATCATTTGGCACCATCGGTGTAGTAGCACGTGCCAGTCGTATGGAGCGCTGTATATCGTGTATATCGTGTTGCCAACATATGCATGATACAACGTTGTAATTAAATTGCAAACATATCACTATATTTAGTCAATAAATATACACATAATTCCTAATTGACATTTCCTTGCAATTATCTTGCTCACAGACGATAATTACGGCACTTATCATTAAATAAACATTATTTCTACTAGGTTGGCGGCACTGATCATGCCATGGCGGCTCTGTTTATGAGTTGTATGTAATAATATTGGCCGTATACAAATAAGCTAAATAAGCTAATGTTGTGTTCTATCTCATCTTTCTTATATCAAATTGTCTTCGTGGTAATGAGAAGTGAGCAGTTCTTCTTCTGCTACGGCGAGTAAGTACGCTTATTTTAAGTTTTGTGTTTCTGTAGTGGCTGTGAAAAATATACGGTAGGCCTAGTTTTGAATTGATATTAGAAGCAGGTGACATTCTACTTGACATATCAATTAACTTTCACTATTATTTATCCCATAGGTAGACCTACCAAATTCTGTGAACTGTGCCTATCACCGGAAGAAGGAAAAAAACAAATCGTAATTCGCTGTTCTCGAAATAGCAGAGGAATATATGGCAATTACTCTCCTAAGAAATGATCCAGTCTATGACCAGGTAAGAAGTCTGTGTTTTACCGTAATGTTTTGGCAGTGGGTAGTGGAACTAGGTACTGTGGGTTCTCGTAATGGATTTTTTTTAATAGGCCTATAATGTAAACCTACGGTAGAGTACAAGATGAATAAGGTTGGGTTCCATAAACCATTGCAACAACTTGATTACAACTCGCAGAAATATTTAAATGAGCCTATTGCATATGTGTACTGAAGATCTTGAGGAGTGTGAATAATCAATTAATTAATTTCACATTGCAATAGAATATAAATCTCATGATTCATGACAACGTGTCTAAGCTTTAATTTTTCCCCTTCCTTGAATTTCAAATTATTACAGTATTCAAAACAGATCAGTTCAGTTAGAATAGGTAGTAATGCCATGTAGGACTGTAATTACAGGCTATTAAAACTTAACACACACACCCCATGGTCTAATAGGTCTAATGGCCTATATCATATAGTCTTACCAATGTGTAACTATATACATTAATGTGTTCTTGTCCTGTGGAATGAAGTCCAACGTGAATATACTTATGCTAAGTCATGGTGCTAAAGTAGTCGACTCGTGTAATGTTCTGCGACCCAAATACCATTCAAATGCACCTGTCCTCCTCTAATAAGCCAAGAACAAACAAATGTGTAGATGTGTTTCCTTGCATATTCATGCTATGGGCACTTTGTATTTATTTTTGTAGATACACAGGAAAATAAGCTGTACGGTTTATGTTATGGTAGGAATGCAGTGTTTGGGCTGGGTGTTCAGTTGGTCGAATTGGTAGTAATGGCAATACTGATGTAGGACTGTAATTACAGGTTATTAAAACTTAACATACACCCCCATGATATAATAGTTTTAATGGCCTAGGATCATATTATAGTCTTACCAATGTGTAACTATTGACGTCAGAAAAGTTGGATGGCGCAGCCACGCGGTAGAATGTTGAAGCTGTAACATTGTGACTGGTGAGGTTTATTTTCATGGTGAAACATTGATGTCGTGATGGAAACAGAAAGGAATTTGTCAAATTCGAGGAGGTACTGCTCTCTCTGTATACGGTTGCAAATCGTATAAAATGGGTACGAAATCTCTTCACTACTTTCCTGTACAAAAAGTTCAGAGAGAAAGATGGGATACGGCGCTGTCAATTGGAAAACGTGTTACACGTTACATGACAGTGTGCAGTCTGAATTTTTGTGAAGACGACTTCTTTCCACAGCGTAAGCACCGATACTGTTGATTATTGATAGTTATTGTCTCTAATTGTACTCACAAGGGTTTAGCTACATCAAAAATACTGATAAACTTGTAGCCTAATACTTCTGTGTCGTACATAGAATGTAATCCGTTCTTCGCAAACTTATTTTAGGGGTTCTTCCAATTGACAATAGTCGAATGGTTAGAAAACTTAAGAAAAATGCTGTCCCTAGCCTTAATTTGCCAGAGAATTTATATTCTTGCCTTTAAACAGCAAGTAGGCCTATGTAGCTCAATATTTGCAATATTGAAGTATTATTTGGCTTAAATTGTGTTTTTGTCTATGATCTCCTTACTGTTGAATTTAGTTAATTAATGTGTAAAATCTTAGTTTTAAGTACCGGTTTGGAAACCCATCATCCCAGGCAGGCCGGTAACACCTATACTACTCAGGCAGATAGGTCACTTAGCCGTAATTTAGAAGTTGTAGTGATTTTAAGTATACATATGCGGTAATGTAGCAGGAGACCTGATCGGCCTAGGCTATTCTAACTTTAATTAGTTTCCATTTCAAGGTTTTTCAGTTTTGAGTGCGAATAGTTGGTTTGAAAGTTGTACAACAGTAAGTAGAGTATGTTTTGTATAGGTTTTAATTGGTATTATGGTTTATGTCGAGCTGGGGAGTGAATTTGATTTAGCTTAAAGTGTAGTTTTAGATCTGTTCCGCTTGCTTATGACAAGTTCAAATGGAGACTCCAGCTTTGTTAAATATCTGTATTTTAAATATTTAATTAAATATATTGATAAAGAGGATGCCTCCATTTTAACTTGTCTGTGGCAAGAGATTAATAAATTTATATTCTTGCCTTTGAACAGCAAGTATGTAGGTCAATATTAGCAATATTGAAGTATGATTTGAGCATCCCAAGTAACGCTTCTTTGAACCCAAAACATTCATGCAAATTCAGGGTTGCTGGATTCAATTTATTATCAGGGAGTCGTCCTTTGTGTTATGTGAGATATATACAGTGGCGGATCCAGGCCTTGCGGGGCCCTGGGCGATATGATAAGGTGGGGCCGACAACAACAGGTAATAATAAAAAAATCAAATCAAATGGAAAATAGTTTTGCAATAATAATAAAATAAAGAATAGTTACCATACTTTGAATACACTACAGTACATTATTTTAAGAAAATGAAAGAAACCTTTATGTCCCCTTGATGAGGATTATGTCAACTATGAAATATTAAAATATCACTTTGCGACTTCTTTTCCCGGCTGAAGTCTTATATTATTTCACTGAAATCTAAACTTGCTAAACGGTCACGGGAGGGCATAGCTGCACTGAAAAGAAGACTATGAATTATAACTTAGTTTGAAAAGATTGAAACGTATAATTTATTAATTAATTAAATTTTAAAAATCCTTGGCGCGGGGCCCCCAGACCGCGGAGCCCTGGGCGGTCGCCCTCCCCTAGATACGCCCCTGGATATATATATTGTGAAATTAATAAAAACATCGACACCGCTAGGCTCCCAAGTACAGGCTTCATAAATGTAACGGCAGACAGTAAATTAACTATCTCCAGGTGGGTAATATTTTTAACTGGTAATAATTAAGCACTGCATTTAAATTGATTATAAAAATATTTCTATCAATAAAAGAAAATATGTAGTATTTTGCCATCATAAATTAGAATCCATAACAAACGCACACCCTATCACTGTCTTGCTTACGTCTCGTCACTATCTCGCCGCCATATTTCAAACAGCTGACCGTAAGCTCCTCCCCCGTTTCGGACGTCATGTCCTGTGGAACTAAGTCCAACGTGAAAATCCAATAAAACCATGGAACCATTGGCCCGATAACCCCACCCTTATCTGCCAATTTTTATTTTATACTCTTGGTAAGTTAATAAGTGTTAGGTTCTGTCGATGATATTCTGTAACCGCGAGATAGATACAAGACAAATATAATTGATTTATTGTATGCCAATGTAATGGTTGATATACCTATAGGTAGTATTTTATTCCCACACGTTATTTACAATATTTTTCAACACGTAGGATGCCAATGTCTAAGCTTACATGGAGGGATTTTTTCATCAATTGATTCTGTAATAAGACCACCTTGTGGTGTGGTTGCTGCCACTCCTGAGGTCCTGGGCTAGTTTCCAAGCTTGATTAAGCAATTTAATTCTGGTCTGACTGTTGGAACGGTGCACACTCATCTTTGTGAGGCAGAACTGAGAAGAGGTAGGTTCGATTCTCACCTCGGCCATCCAAGAAGTGGTTTCCCAAGGTTTCCCCACTTCCTCTCCAGGCTAACGCTGGGATGGTTCCCAACTTAAGGCTACGGCTGCCTCCTTTCCAGTCCTCACCTGAATTACAGGAAGTATACACACTACTACAGATACCACAATAACACAGATTATCATACAAATCATACACTCCCCCAGGGGCTCACATCTAGTGGGACGTGGGTTGGCGACAATGGGGCCCCAGCTGAGTCCCGCATTGCTTCCACTTACTTGTGCCGGGCTCCTCTCTGTCTTCTTGCCTGTCGACCTCACTTGGTCAACTCTTGTTCTCTTCCGACCCCCACGGTATTAGGGTATCCGAGGCCTAGGGAGTCTATTCCTTTCCTGCCTTAATTGGCCCTTGTCTCATCTTTTCTGATGCCCTCCTCCTGCGAGGGGTCAGCCTTCTTTTTCTTTTCTTGTTATCTCCTGCCTTCTGCTCAAGGCCCTCAAGGGGCAGGGTGTATGTAGCCCCACCACCTTTGGTGCACCCTGGATATTGCTACACCGTCAGGGGCTCACGGCTGGTGAGTTCGGGAGATGGCGACCCCGAGGGATTCCTGAGCTGGGTCGGTTTTTCCCCTTTCTTCCATTGCCTCTGGGGCCTTTCGTGGCTCTCCTTCCTTCCAAGTGTCTCGATCCTCATTCTTCGAGGGTTTGAGGGCATTTCTTTTCCTCCTGTCATTTGTTTGCCTTATTCTCCTTTTGTTTTCCATTTCTTCTTCTAGTAGCCTATATAAGTTTGTAGTTAGTTTCATTTATAGTTTACATTTGATTTTCATCTTCACGATCACCCAAACCATTAGGGGCCGATAACCAAGATGTTAGGCCCGTTAAAACAACAAATATCAACAAATCATACACACTTCCAAATACATGGGGCTAAATGAATATGTTATCGAAAGCCCTAAATGAATTAATATCAAAAACACAATGATTCTTTTAAAATGTAGTTAACTTATAGTAGGTGCAAACATACACATGTCAGCAAATTCAAGTTCCCCGTTTCAAGCATTAAGTTACACATTTATTAAGTTTACTGTTTCAACATACACACTGGTATGTGTTGTAGGAATTTGCGGTTCATCGGTGTCAGCCATTACATCAAGGAGGAACTAGGTCCATTATTATGTGCTGGACCCTACTGTTATACTTTGGCAAGAAAGAAGAAAGGAACATGCCTCAACACATACTTTTAGGAGGACCAGATTTGATTACTGTATTTTTGCTAAGTTTGATCTTGCTCTTGCTGTTATCTTCTCTTCATTGACAACTTTTTAAATAAAACATGATGAATTCTAGCAGTATTGAGTGTTTTTCTTTTGTTTCATTTAAAGTCCTATTTCTCCCTTCCCCTTAACAGCACGTCATGGAATGTACTGTATTAGTGTGTGATGATAATTTTTAGTGTAGCCTACTTACTGCATTTCACCCTTCAAAATTTTTAACTGGATATATTTTAACGGGCATATGAAATGAACTACTGTATAGATATTTTGTGATATCCAATCCTTTTTATGTCCCCTAATGTATTTGGCACTAATTACACTAACAATTTTAGTGTGATGAGGATCTGGTTACACCACCTGATCCTTAGCATTCTCTCTTAAAATTTTACTGTTATTGCTAACAGCATCAAGCATTTTAAAATATGAATTTTCTCCCTTCCCAGTACTTTTCCTTTGTAGTTTTTTCTAATATCTAATTGGTTATAGGCCTACTTGGGCCATTTTCAAGCTGAGCAATAATATGCTGCAGGCCTTGTAGTAGCCTAATTTTTGTCACCAATGCAATATGCTCCAATTGCAACTGAAAGAAATTTAAACATGTATATTAGTGATGAGGTTATGTCCTAAATGCTGTGATTGTTCATTTCAAAGTTCTGGAATTCACAATTTCCCACTTTGTTATTATTTTTATTAATTTTTTCTGTTATTGGTATTTTGAATGTGATTTATTTCTTGTAGATCATATTATTATCTCCACACTTAAAAACGTGCCATAAGCATTGGGAGATTGTGATTTTCGGAACATTGAAGTGGGCAGAGCATTTAGGACGAGAATATTTAGCGGAACGAGGGGAAGGGGCGGGGAGGGGTGCGGGAGGGTTAGTGTTTACGAGATCTGCTCATAGGTGGCGCTACCGGTCGACGTGTTGCTAGTACATCAGTCAACCACCAGACAGCGCTGAAGTCTAGGTACCAAGAATTAGCATGGCTGTTGGCCATCTGTAGTAGTAGGTAATCTGTGATTGTCCCAACAGCACAACCAAAAAGTTGGGCACGCATGCGCAAATACGCAGAGGTCATGTTTGATGGCATAATTTGAAAGATTCTCGCTGAGCTGCGATCTACACAGCCAGTGCCTGACGCGGAGTGGATACCTCGTTGTGAGGGGAGTTGAAATGTGTCATATTCTTTGACTGACGTCTTTTGTAATGCGCTGTATTTAATTGTAGAAATTATTATTATTAAGGTAATTCATTTTTAAATGAAACAATGTGCTGCAACATTTCAGCACATAAGATGCGACCGCCCCTGGTAGTGTCTGCTGTCACTTCACTCGGGAGTGTCTGGTCCTTGCACTCTAGAGTCAGTGAATATCTCGCGATATTGCCTAAAAGTGTGAAGTTCTCGGTGATAATTTGATAAAAGACGTATCATTTTGTAAAATATCTAGCCTTCACACTCGATGCAATCAGATTTTCAACTAACAATTAGGCATTAAGTTTAAGCTTTGCGTGGTTTATGTCAAATTTTGCTACAATTTAAACATTAAAAATATTTTAAAAACTAAAAAAAAAGAAAAGATACGAGCTTTACAGTAGTCGCATATGATGTGTAACATCTGACATGTTATCCTACTGGTATACTACACAGCTTGGACATTCTTAAAATGTTAATTTACGCTCCGTTTTCAGACTGGTACTGTGATGAATGTATGGATTGAATTGGAGATATGCTACTGTCACACTTGTGGCGCAGCGGTCAAGCTGTTAGTCTCTCACCAAGGTAGACCGGGTTTGATTCCCGGTCAATACATGTGAGATTTTCGAATTGAAATGCCATGTCCTGTGGTTCGCATTCCACGTAAAAGGGAGGTACTGTGGATCATGATTGTGAGATTAACGGTCACGCAAAACTACAAGCTTCCTTCCTTAATAATTCATAATAACAAAGTGACACACAACGTCGACTGTACTCTCAAATACTGTGAGTACACTCCTCAGTAACTATAACATTCATTATTCCCAAGGCTCTCATACAGTTCGTCGTAAACAATCAAAACATGCCTTCCTACAATCATGAAATGACCTTGTCTCAGCTTTTATTCCACTCATATAACAACATTCTGTTATGCGTTTAATATTTAACTAGCCTACTCAACCACAGCTTGACAATAATGCCGCTTACTTAAATGTCATTTGTCGTCTTTGTCCTACCCCATGTGATGTTCAACCTTGAACGTGAAGCTTCATAAACTGCTCAATGACAAATGAAAGTCCGTGAAACACTTGCCACTGTGCTCGTCAAACCAGTGCCTTCTAAATGCACTGCCTACTGTATTACCATAATATTCTCGCGCTACAGAGCACACACTGCCTTGTTTCCAATACACACATTTTCAATTGTTATTGTAAAAGGGAGTGTTTTACAGATATTGAAGTTTATAATACGGAACTCATTTTATTAGATGATTTGTAGCTTCCACCAGCACTAGCCTAAATAAAGAATACGACATGGATCAACTAGATTAATAGACGCGACACCTCTCATAACCTTAAATTCGTTTATAAACAGGTTTTCTTCATTCGCGGACCAACACGTAATTTCATATGGATTCTGTTAAAATGAGTCATATTGATATGATAAATATCGTTTAAAATGCTAATCTGGTAGCTGGATCGATCGGCGGGCAGTGCATACTTCCGTTTTCCACCACTGCCAGCTAGTAGATTTCGTTTGATCGATCGAGCGGGCAGTGCATACTTCCATTGGATCCACCACTGCCAGCTTGATCGTTCCGATCCACTTCCGTCCCCAATTTTCAAAATCACTCCCACCAAACTATCCAGCAACCGAGCGGAAAGATGTTACACATCAAAACTATTTTATGTTTTTGAAAACCTTGAATGTCAAAAAACCTAAAAATCCGGTCCTTAGTAATGAGCTATGATGAAAATAAATGTACCGTTAGGAAGTTAAAGGCCCGTAGCTTAATACGACTGAAAAATCGTAAATTAGAAAATTTTGAATAATTTCAGCATTCCGGAGTCCCTTAACCTTTTATAAGGCAAAACTACTTATTTTTATTTTCAATTTTCATTTTAATTTTGATTTTTTATAATTGTATAACTTATGTTTTTAATATGTTTCTAATTTTAATATTTATATTTACTAAATTATTTATTCATTTATTTACAATTGATTTATATAAATATTTTTATAATATTTATTTTAACAGTTAGACAAATTTTTTATTTTTATATATCTTTCTTCAATCGTAATTTTTATTTTTATAATAATTTTTGTAACCTTTCTTTTTATTTAATGTATATTTTAATAATGTTAATTTATATATTTAAATTGTGTTTTATTTTTACACGATTATTCTTGTTTTGTTCTTATTTATACTTTTTTAAATTTATCCAGCTCCTTAGGTCAATAAGATGTTTATAACATTTGAGTTTTAGAAATACTAGCACTTCCTTCTGAAAATTCTTCGAAATATGGCTGACAGATTCAACCATCAGCATCTTTGACAATGTAAATTGTCCTAACAATCGGTGGTTAACATACAGACCACCAACCTATAAAGGGTTAAACGGAGTTCATTCATTCATTCATTCATTCATTCATTCATTCATTCGTTCATTCATTTATTTGCAATGGGGGGTGTGTCCCCAGGTGGCAAATTGGATATACATAACAAATAAATAATTATACATAACAATTCAATAACAATTATACAACAATTAAACTGGAGTATTTACACAAATAGTCAGTCTTTTCTTAAACACACCTATATGTTTGGGAAAAGGCTCTAAGACTGCGGCAGGTAGAGAGTTCCATCAATGGCACGGTTTACAAAAGAATATTTACCATAATTTGTTCGCTGTGGTCGGCCCTTAACTTTGAAAGGATGATCGCTCCTACCCATGTAAGTGGGCTATCCCAATCGTTTGCTAAGCTCACCCCATGCTGGTTGATTTGTATACGTTTTGTACATAGCGCAGAGTCTAGATTTCATCCTCCTAGCCTCCAGTGATTCCCACCCAAGTTTCTTTAACATACGGCTCACACTGCTCCTGGGATTAAAGTCACTGAGCACAAATCTAGCGGCCTTTCTTTCTACCATTTCCAACTCATTGATGAGCCCTACTTGATATGGATCCCAAACCGCCGAGGCATATTCCAGAATAGGTCTTACAAGTGACAAATAGCCTAATTCTTTAGCAGAGGTACTACTTCCTTTTAATACCCTCATTACAAAGTGCAGGGATTTGTAAGCTTTTGAAACTACACATCCTACATGACTACTCCATTTCATATCATTCCTTACGTGAACGCCCAAATATTAGCAAGAATCTTCTTCTACAAGTATTTCCGAGCCAATGTATATTGAAAATCCTGCCTTCGCACTTTCCCTATTTTTAAGAGACTACATTTTCTTGTGTTTATTTTCATTTTATTTACAATCGCCCACTTATAGACCAGGTTCAGGTCCTCTTGAAGCACTGCATTGTCTTGTGAGTCATGTATCTTTCGATATATTACACTATCATCCGCAAACAATCGACAGTCACTGCGAATCCCATTTGGTAAGTCATTTATAAACGCCAAAAATAACAAAGTTCCGATTACGCTGCCCTGAGGGATAGTTCATCTCGGGGATTTTCCACGCTCCTTGAGGAAATGCTGGGAATGTACCTTATTTAAAATCACACAAACACCAAGTTATGAGACAAATGTAAATTCAACAAAATTTAAAAAAACTTCGTGTCTATCAAGGAGTCACTACTCAGCTATATTGCTTGCAGTTTACGGGATGATGCATGATCAAGGCGACTTGAACCCTTGGTTTTCTTGATCACAATCACTATCTCTTGGATCAAATAGCTGATCAATTGTCCACAAGAGGCTGAATGCACGTCCATAAAATCAACACCCACCCAAGTATACGCTATAGGGATCATGACCAAGATACCACAAGACCCTGAAATGACAATCATCAATTCTAGACAATTGATGATGTGGTGTCTAAATTCTATGGCTCTGAACAAAAACAACCAAAGTCCATTGTTTGAATTTTTCGTGCGCTTTTTTATTTTGGAGGCGATCTTACAGCAGCCAATATCCTACATCGTGTCTAACAACTATTTCATTTGCATTGGCTGGAGCAATTATTTCCTTCACCAATATGCCAGAAATCTGGGGACTAGAAGAATGAATATTAACATTTATTGTTGTTGTGCGGTTGGAGTAGTCAATAATCGACAGTGACTACAACCAAAGTTCGTTGACTCCGCTGATAAGTCTACAGCAATCGAATGCCAAAGTCGTGCACCATACTTTGAGATGCCATATCTCAATACTTCCATTTTGTACACTGGTTGTTCTTGTTTTGAAATGAAATCCACAGCCAGCTTCCTGTCGACATACCGGGTCAAGGAATGGAGTGAATGAAGCCCCCAACTAGTGGCAAGGATATGAACTGTGCCGGCTGCTGAAGCCTGTCGCACTCCCCTGGGGTAATGATTAAATTAATGTCAGATGAAATGAAATGATAATGGAGAGTGTTGCTGGAATGAAATTGCGACAGGGAAAACCGGAGTACCCGGAGAAAAACCTGTCTGCCTCCGCTTTGTCCAGCACAAATCTCACATGGAGTAACCGGGAATTGAACCAAGGACCTAGCGGTGAGAGGCCGGCGTGCTGCCGCCTAAGCCACGGAGGCTCTTGTTCATGTTTTAGCCACAGAATTAAGACTACGACCACTTTTACCTAAAATTAAAAATACACAAACTTGTACCGTTTACGCCGCGGTTTTTGGTCAGTGAGTCCCGATTTCACAGTCGTATAGAGGATAGGTGGCGAAACTCAGGCGTGTGTAATTGATATGAGAGATGCTCTTCGCGCAGCTGAAAAGTCACGTGTCAATTGCACATGCCTGAGGCTCACTGACTGTCTTCAGTACGACTTTGAAATCGGGATTAACCGATCAAGAACCGTGGTGTAAACTTTACATCCATCACAATGAGACAGGTAATAAGACAGATTCCAGGCTCACCCAAGTACACGTGACCACGACGTCGCAATGGCTGTAACTGAATCAACAACAACATATTATTAAGTCGATTACAGATGGCATAGTGAAAATGTATCCATCAATAAAATGTTACATTATATGTTATGTTATGCGTTGGTATTTGGCTAACGATGTGCAGATTGACGTAGCACATTTGGCTGTGCAAGCAGAACTTGTCAGTAGATTAACCACCCACCAAAAGGACAATTTATATTGTCAAAGATGCAGATGGTTGAATCTTTCAGCCATATTTCAACTAATTCATGTAGAAGTGTTAATGTTTCTGCAAACCAAATAGTATGAGTTTATCTCCTTGACCTAGGGTGCTAGATAAATGTTTTAATAAAAACAATTAAAATAAAAAAAATAAAATATAAAAAAGGTAGTAAAAATAATGCATTTTAATTGTATTTTTATCATCCTAGTTTCCTCTACTTTTTAATTTTAATTGTTTACTATTTTTAATTGTTTAATAATTTTTATGTTCGACGATGTAGAAATGTAAACATTATGTGTCGGAAAACTGTATCATAATGAGGCTCATTATAACACTATTTTTCATTATGAAACAGTTTCTCCCACCAATCAGAACTCAAGAAACAGTTGTGTGGCCAATTAGATAAGAATACCTTCGCGCATGCGCTCAAAATCCAACATATTTCTGTGTTGTCAAGCAAAGTGAATGGTCTCTGCTTCCGGAGTGCCTTGACCATGCATGCGCTCTGTTCAGTCACCAAAGCCGCCGCCTTGTTCACTAATAACTGAATTAACTGAATCCCACAGATATTTATGAATATATATGTTAAAACATAATAAAGTTATAATAATCGTCGAACATAAACAGTCGTATGCAACTCGCCTATAATAGTACATTATGCAACGAGCCTATAATGGCTATAATTAAGACACGAGTATTTTTTATAAAACGAGCGTATGCGAGTTTTATAATTTCCATACGAGTGTCTTAATTACCATTATAGGCGAGTTGCATACGACTGTTTATGTTCGACGATAATTATAACTTTATTATATGTTTTAACATAAATATTCATAAATATCTGTTGAGAGTCAGCTACTGGAATTTTGTGATCGCAGAGCGAGCGTTGGGTGTTATACCTTCGTCTTTCAAGAGCTTTGAACGGGCGACGCATGCGCTCTGTGGGCTCTCAATGCCATATGCAGCCATATGTTTACATCAGCCGTCCCTCAGTAATATTGTCACCGCAGTCATTTGAAGACAATGCGCTGTGTAGAAATTAGTGTTAGTGATTTTAAGGTACTGTGCTATTTCTTGTCTCATATTCGCCAGTTTATTTACGCGAACATATGGACGGTGGGTATTCCATGTCGGTAATTTATTATAGTTCGATGTTGTGTTTATGTCCGACATGTTGGATTTTGAGCGCATGCGCGAAATTATCGTTACCTAATTGGTCAATGAACGAGCTCTGATTGGCTGGAGAAACTGTATCGTAATGAAAAACGGTGTTATAATGACCATCATTATGATACAGTTTTCAAACACATAATAGTGAGGGTCGAACATAAAGGTAATTAAGACACTCGTATGGAAATTATAAAACTCGCATACGCTCGTTTAATAAACATACTCCTGTCTTAATTATAGCCATTATAGGCTCGTTGCATAATGTAGGCTACTATTAATATGCCTCTAAATTTTGAAAATAAATAAGCTTATAAAAATGAAATTTCTAATAATCTAGCATCTTAATTGTAAAATTATAAAAGTAATTATGAGCATTAAAATGTTAAAGAAAACAAAAATTAAAATTAATAATAATAATAATTAGGCTAAAATAATAAAATGTAAATAAATACAAATAAAATATATTTTCTGCTGTACTATTCTGCCTCATAAAGGATTAAATACTTCCAACTCAAGTAGCTGAGGTCATGCATGCTATTATTATCATCATTATTATTGAAAATGAAAATCCACAGCCTGCTTCCAGTCGACCGACCGGGTCAGGGTATGGAATGAATGAAGCCCCCATCTAGCGGCGAGGATATGAACTGTGCCGGCTGCCGAGGCCCGTCGCACTCCCCTGGGGGCAATGATTAAATGCATGACAGATGAAATGAAATGACAGTGGAGAGTGTTGCTGGAATGAAATTGTGACAGGGAAAACCGGAGTACCCGGAGAAAAACCTGTCAGCCTCCGTTTTGTCCAGCACAAATCTCACATGGAGTGACCGGGATTTGAACCACGGACTCAGCGGTGAGAGGCCGGCGTGCTGCCGCCTAAGCCACGGAGGCTTCTCATCATTATTATTATTATTATTATTATTATTATTATTATTATTTATTATTATTATTATTATTATTATTATTATTATTATTATTATTATAAGTCCCGCGGCGCAACCGTGCTCGTTAAATCATGCATACGACCACAAGGGCAGCTGCTGCAAGTCCGGAGATTGGAAGTTTGAATCCCGGCGCCAAAAACAGCTTTCCTGAGTGCGGCTTTTCCTTGGGTTTTTCTACACTCCCTCCAGGCAAATGCCGGATTTACTACGTAACATCAAGCCCGGGGCACTTACCTCATCCCTGTCCCGAATACAGTTACACACACTACTACAGTCAACACATAAATACAGGTTATCAGACAAGTTCAACACTCACCCAACACACGGAGCTGATGACTAAGATGTTCCAAGCCCCAAAAATCAATTAACAACAACAACAACATTGTTATTATTATGACTTCCTCACTAACGGGGATAATACCTACTGTAGATGTTATACGTAGTTTCCTTTAACTGAAACATCACCAATGGAATTCGAAGCCGGGTATGTCATGATAGAATGGCTGCGAGGAGCAGTCGTGAGTGAGGTTGCACCATATCTCGGTAATACTGTAATAGCTGACAACTTGAAGGCTCTTTGTTCGCAAGGAGAGTCACGCATAAGCACTGAGTCTGACCAGGATATCGCGTGCAAACCTCTCCCCGCCCATTACTCTCAACTCTTGATCTATGGTCGTCTTGTTAATTCATATTAGGGGCTTGAGACTTTGGTCATCAGCCCCGTGTACTTTGGGTGTGTATAGAATCTGTCTGATAACAGGTGTTAATTGTGATGGCTGTATTAGTATGTGTTGTCTGTTTTTAAGTCAAGTAAGGACTGTAGACATTGAATTTTCAAGTAGTTCCTACTTTTGCCGCCAAACGCCACCGTCAACGACTACTAGTTCAGAACTTGGTTACTAGATGCCACCGCAGTCTGCTCCTGGTGACGAACGTTGGTACCTAAGAGCGTTGGTAAAATTTGACCTATAACTTAGCTTCACACAAGTGTAATTAGTAAAGAGTTCTTTAACATACCATAAATCTATGACGTGGGACCGCCGGCTTTACATCCCCTCCGAAGAAAGGCATACTGAGGGATTTTTAACACTATTACAAATCCGACGACTTTGGTTGGGTTTGAACCTGCGAACTTGGGCATAGAAGCTCAGCATGCTACCAACTACGCTACCGAAGCCGCCTGGTGTTAAATTTGTCTGATAAACTGTGTTTCTGGGGTGACTGTAGGTGTGTGTGTAGCTGTATTAGGAACAGGGATCAGGTAGGTGCCCCATGACTTGAAATACGGTACTATTCCAGCATTTGCCCCGGCGGGAGTGTGGAAAACCCCCGGGAAAACCATACTCAGGATAGCCACTGTCAGTGCCAGGATTCGAACCTCCAATCTCGGGACATGCTGCAGCTCCCAATAGCATGGTGAGTGATTTAATGCGCACGGTCTTGATCTATTTGTATCTATTCAGCGTATATTGCCTTGACTTAATTCCTTATACTCCTGTTGAGGAGCATAGGGCCGAAACAAGGGTTCGCCATCTGATTCTGTTGCGTGCAGTGGATGTTATCTTTGCCCACGAGTATCCAATCTGCTTGCTCTCTTCCTCCACTGATCTCCTCCATGTCATTCTAGGTCTTCCTCTTCTCCTTTGGCCCTGATGATTCCACTCCATGGCTTGTTTAGCAAAGCTGTCATCCGATCTGCGCAGTGTATGGCAAATGCATTGCCACTTTCTTCTTTTGATCTGCTGTTCGACCGGCAACTGATTTGTCCTCGTCCACAATTCCCCACTTGACACCACATCTGGTCAGTGTATTCCTAAGATGTTCCTAAGACATTTATTTTTAAATGTCTGGATCTTTCGTGTCAAGGATTTGGTCACTTTCCAAGTTTCACATGCATATAGCTGCAATTCCGCGTATATTGCTTTTTAATAATGTATTGGGACATCTAGATCATCAGCCCCGTATTGTTTTTGTCTGATAACCTGGTTTCAATTGATTGATAATTTTTTGTCGGTGAACATTAATGTATGCTCCTTTATATTGGTCTGCAAATATGAAATACTACCTGAAAGTAATCTACAGGTGATAAATTATTATTTTATCAATTGCAAGGAAATTCACAATGATGAAATGGTTCGTTCGTTAAGTGAACATCATCAGATCCGTGTTAATTAAATCAATCATAGGTTTTATACAACAAGATTGCTGTACCAAACACAGTTAAAATCCACAATTCCAATCACAGTCGCTGTCCTCCAACACTAAACAGCGATGGTGCGGAAGAATCTTGGTAAATGTGACTAGCACTACACTAATAATACAACTAAGGTGTATGTTTCACAAAATCCAAGCTCCCAAACCAGAGGGAGCTAGAAGGTGTGGTGTGTACCAAAATCTTACAAATTGTCTCAATAGTACAGGAAAAATCTTGCATTTCTTTAAAAGTCAACGGAAATACGAGTATATTTGTTTATAAAGTGCTTTTAAACGAATAAACAAGACGATAGCCCCTGGTAGAACTGTGTTGCGTACAGCCGCAAAGAACTACAGCCGGGCGGGTAGTCTGTATACATGGGGCACACACAGCCAATTATTTTGCGAGAGTTCTCGCACGGGACCGCTAGTAAATAATAAATGCTTCTGTTGTTTCACCTTTCAATTGAAGATTAAGGATTATAGATCCTAGATAATAATTTTATTTAGACAGTAATGTGCTATACATAAGTTACTCAAAACAGAATTACTCTATAACTCAAAATGTTGATAACTCGAAATACGGCAAGTACAACTCGAACCCTATAGTTGCTGACATAAGGCAATGACACAGTATGTTTTCCATGCCTGTCTTTCCTATGTTCGTGGACACACAGGGACAATTGGGAATGAAAGAACAGATGCACTAGTTAGAGACGCTGCACAATCAACATGGAAGTTTCATGTGACAGAAATGCAATAAGTTACTTGAAATGAAAGAACAAAGACTATATAACTCACCAGAGGAATAACATTTGGACCTCAACTTCAAAAGGATCTGTTACGAGAGGAATATTTCTTCCGAAGATTCAGCATCTACTAAGTAAAATACTTGTTGCGAACTTTGTGCTTAATCAATGTTTATCTAGACATGGAAAATCCACGTCATACTCGAGCGATTTCATATCGCAATTGTAAATGACTATACATGCCTGTATAGATCCTCCCGAACTGTTCACCACCCACTTTCTGACTGCTCTTCTTTTGAAAGAGAAAAATATACACTGGTCAAAACAATTAGGGGATCAGTTGAGATATCTAGGTTCTGACGTATTGTTATCGGCAGAACGACCTAAAATGGTTCGACGTCTTTCTGTCGGCTCTACGGAGTGGAGACAACAACATTGCGGCAACCGAAATAGTGGTAATAACAGAAAATTGCTGCAGAGGGGGTTGGTGTGGACGTGTGTTTACTCTACCAAATGAATGACACAAGCAGTTGGGTTCAGATGGTGTAGTGAGCAGGTCTGTCTGTTAGGTAGTCAGCCCGAAGGCTGGTTGGATCCTCAAAAAGCACCGCCGTTACGTTATGTGAGTAGATACCCACAAAAACCCAAGGCAGCGCTATATTGAGGCGTTCTAGGCAAGAAGAGGAGTGAGGTAGTTTGCCATTGCTTTCCTCACTGAGTAAGAACAGTAGTCCTAACCCTATGAGTAGAACCTTTCACAGCATCCACAGGCACTGACTGTGCCCTGAATGCCATTACTAAGCACCACCCATACCTCAGTAGCTTCCATATAATCACAGCCATGAGTGAGACTGAGACATCGGTGAAAAGCCACCTTTTACTCTAGCCTGTGCCAACTGACATATGCAAATGTACTGTATTCATCAAGAGATGGCAAACAGGCAGGTAGTGCAATGAAATAACAACGTGACTTACCCGAAGGTATTGCATGGAGAGCCATAGGAATGTTGGAAGCGGGACAGACACAGAGGGAGGTGGCTGCAGCTATTGGAGTGACCCAAAGTGTAATTTCCAGGACCTGGACGCGATTTCAGACAACAGGAACCGTTAAATGAAGGCCAGGCCAAGGTCGTCCACGGGTAACATCACCAAAAGATGACCGTTATCTCCCGTTAACAGCCCGTCGAGACGGGACGCTGAATGCAACTCAGCTGCAACGCACCCTCCAGGCGGCAACAGGGCGCGTCATATCAACCCAAACAGTCCTAAATCACCTTCGGGAAAGTGGCCTCTACGCACGGAGACCTATGGTGTGTGACCCATTAAGACCACGCCACCGTTTAGCCCGCAGAAACTGGGCGGAGGAACATCAGGATTGGCGTCGTAACGAATGGCGCGTGGTTCTGTTCACATATGAGTCAAGATGTGGTGTTCAGCCGGACAATCGTTGTTCCCTCATCTGGAGAGAACGTGGAACGCGGAATAATCCCGCTTATGTGCAGGAAACAGCACCATATCATGGTGGTGGACGAATGGTGTGGGCAGGAGTCAGTATTGCCGGACGTACGGACCTCTATTTCGTTCAGAATGGCGCTTTGACTGCTCAGAGGTATCGAGACGAGATCCTTCGACCGTTTGTTGTGCCCTATGCCGGTGCCATAGGCGATGGGTTCATTCTGGTGGATGATAGAGCACGTCCCCACGGAGCTGCACTGGTGGACAACATGCTTCATGACGAGGGCATTGAACGAATGGAGTGGCCAGCTTGTTCACCGGACTTAAACCCGATTGAGCATGCCTGGGATGCACTTGGCAGACGCATTCCAGTCAGTCCAATATCTCCCACAATGGTTGCTGAGCTGGATATTGCACTCATGGAAGAATGGCCAAATATCCCCGAAGAGCTGATTGATAACCTCATACTGTCCATGCCACGCAGTGTGCAACTGTCCTGGCCGTTCGAGGTGATCACACACCATATTAGAGGGCAACGAGAATGACTTTTCCACTATTATGGTAGCCCCGTGGTGCCTCGCTCTAAGTCAACGGCACGTAAACCTCCAGTAAAGAGTTGAGACAGCACAATATCGTACTGTAGCACACACGAATTACAATTGTAACCGAACTCTGAATAATAGACGTTACCATATGTATCTCGTGTATGACATCTGACCTGATCCCCTAATTGTTTTGACCAGTGTATTATAAACTAGCTTCGCCCGTGAACAGTTCTGCATGCATTACTTGATAAACGCTTTTTTTTTCGATGTCAATGAACTACGCCCTACAGTATATCCGTTTTTCGTCCCGGCATGATGAGTTAAAATCACTGACTGGACTATAAATTATATTATCATGGAGATGCATGAGCAACGAATTCTCGTCAGACGTAATTTAAGAATGGCGTGGTGCATGAAACACAAATCCCCCTTCCGTCCAATCTTAAATTGAGTGTGTATTTTGCGGAACGAAAAGTTCACTGGCGAAATGAAGAAAAGCCAAGTTGCACTTCCAGGAAAACTCCAAATACAACCACTCTTCTCTGAAGTCTTAACTCAACACGACTCGACAGTTTGGTGCTGGCTGTATCTGGGGTAATAGGCTCGCTCGCTAGCTAGTCTGTAACTGGGGTGATAGGCTCACCCCTAGCTAGCTCGTAAACTGTCGCCTCAGTAATTGAATGGAGATTGTTGGAAGAAATGAAAACGTAAAAATACTTGCTGTATAGTGGGCGATGTATCGGAGATAGAGATATGCTCTCGCGGACTTTTTTGTAGACCTTTTCATGCTGAACAATTCTCACACTCAGATATATATTTTTAACGGTTTGCCCGGCGTAAGCTCAAAAAGCGCTCGGACGCAAGGTTCTTTCTTCGACTTTTTCACTGATATCGTTACTGCTTGGCTTCCTTTAATCATAAATAAATTATTTTCTACAGAAACCTTTCTCGAGATATCCTTGACAGAATGGTGAAAATCGGATCAAAATTCATCCAGTGGTTCTTGAGATTACCCGTTACATCCAAGAATCGGGGACTTGGTTTTATACTAAGTAGAGATTGTCACCCGAGTTGCTGCAACAATGAACTGGCAAAACCTCTGTATCTATTTCAAAAATCATCTTCTTTAGGCCTATACCCATTTTCTTACATTCATCCATCATAATCTCCCATAAGTTATTATAAAGTAATTACGCAATAAATTTTCTGTAATTGTCCAACTATAACACTAATATGCTGGGCTAAATATGGTTTCTTCTATGTATTGGAAACTCAATAATAATCTACGCAGCTGACTGTCTGTTTCTAACTAAGAAGATCCCTCTAAGGGCCCTCGAGGTACAGGAAAGGAAATTCTTGCGAAAAATAGTGGGACCAAATCTCTTTTCAGATGGAAGACGATGGTACAAACCAAATTGTGAACTCTACAAATACCAGGAAAATCTCATAAATGCCATCAGAAGGAGACGTATGACTTTCTACGGCCACCTACACATAATGGACCACCACAGGCTGTCTTGTAAGATCTTCAAGGTACCCAAGAAGGGTAAAGCGACTGGGTCCCTGTGGATCAAACAAATTGAGAAGGATCTTGCTGAAGTTAATATTCAGCAAGACACAATAAATGACATGTGGAACTTGCATATTTAGGCTAGGTTTCGGAGGTATAAGCCGATCTATGCTAATGGCTACTGTTCATTAGGAACCTCTCAAGATAAATGTGGTGATCGTAGAATTTGGCTAGGTTTCGCAGGTGTAAGCCGATCTATGATAATGTCTACTGTTCATTAGGAACTTCTCGAGACATGTTAAGCTCTTAGAATTTGCCTAGGTTTTGGCAGGTGTAAGCCGATCTATGCTAATTTCTACCATCCATTGGAACCTCTTGAGACATGTGGAACTTGTAGAATTTGTCTAGGTTTTGCAGGTGTAAGCTGATCTATGATAATGTCTACTGTTCATTGGAACCTCTCGAGACAGGTGGAGTTTGTAGAATTTGTCTAGGTTTTGCAGGTGTAAGCTGATGTATGATAATGTCTAATTTCATTAGGAACTTCTCGGGACATGTGGAGCTTGTAGACTTTGTCTAGGCTTTGCAGGTGTAAGCCGATCTATGATAATGTCTACTGTTCATCGGAACCTCTCGAGACATGTGGAGTTTGTAGAATTTGGCTAGGATTTTGAAGGTGTAAGCCGTTTTATGCTTATTTCTCCTGTTCATTGGAACCTCTCGAGATATGTGGTGCTTGTAGAATTTGCCTAGGGTTTTGCAGGTGTAAGCTGATCTACGCTAATTTCTTCTGTTCATTGGCACCTCTGGAGACATGTGGAACTTGTAGAATTTGGCTAGGTTTTGCAGGTGTAAGCTGATCTATGCTAATTTCTCCCATCCATTGGGAACCTCTCGAGACAAGTGGAGCTTGTGGAATTTGGCTAGGTTTTGCAGGTGTAAGCTGATCTATGCTAATTTCTTCTGTTCATTGGCACCTCTGGAGACATGTGGAACTTGCAGAGTTTGGCTAGGTTTTGCAGGTGTAAGCTGATCTATGCTAATTTCTCCTGTTCATTCAAACCTCTCGAGACACGTGGAACTTGTAGAATTGGCTAGGTTTTGCAGGTGTAAGCTGATCTATGCTAAATTCTCCTGTTCATTGAAACCTCTCGAGACAAGTAGAGCTCGTAGAATTTGGCTAGGTTTCGCAGGTGTAAGCCGATCTATGATAATTTCTCCTGTTCATTGAAACGTCTCGAGACATGTGGAACTTGTAGGATTGGCTAGGTTTTGCAGGTGTAAACAGATCTAGATAAGCTATGTAGGTCAGGCTCGTGATTATTTTCTCTCACGTTCAATTTCTTGAATCCTGTCTCATAAGATCATCAATGGCCAAGTTTCACAAGACGAGATAATTGTATTCTGGGAAGTGGAGCATGGGCAGTACTGAACTCGCATCCAGCCATTCTTAAATGGCAAGTGGTAGAGTGTCCACTCATGGTTCCAAGATCACAGAAACCATTCCCCGCTGAAGAAGTCACATTCTTGAAGGGTGGTAATATCCAAGCTTCTCCCAAGTATTCCTGCATTTAGTGACTACAGGACCGCAATAAAAATCATTCACGAGTTACCCACATACAGTTCCAAATTCAGTGTTAGATGAAAGTGAAAGAGAAACGCCATTATTGGATTGTAGAGCACCTAGATGGCACCATCTACAAACAATGTTGTATTTAAATGTTCCCAACCACCTTGTAGTGCACAGAATGACATTCTTAGCCGTCACTCCTAAGATTCTGTTTCGATTTCCGGTTCTGTTAAGAAATTTGATTCTGTTGTTATTGATTTATTTAGGGTCTTTACGACATCGTAGCCCCGTATACTTGGGTGTGCCTAACGCCCTGTGTCTCTGTGAAAGCTGTGGTAGGGTGTGTATTTTTAATTGTGGTTAGGATTTTTATAGGAGGTAACCGTGGCCTTAATTTAGGTACTTTTTAAGGGGTGGAACAACGAGGTCATCTGTCTCTTACCTCAGAGTTTACAGGTTACAGCCAAGAATGCTAGCACTACACAAAGATAGGAACAAAAATTAAATTGAGGTGTGAGGTTTGAAACACTCAGACTCGCCTCTGAAGAAGTGGAATCGATTCTTACCTCGACCATCCCGGAAGCAGTTTTCCGTTGTTTTCTGCTGCTACTCTAGTAGCTCTTCGGTTCCAATGATGATGATGATGAAGAAGAAGAAGAAGAAGAAGAAGAAGACAGCTCCAAGAATTTATGGTGGTTCAGTTCACTTAGAATAAAATTTTAAACTTGGAGACATTTCAGTACCTTGTCCAAAACGAATATCGTGAAGAAGCAGCACAATGAGATGCTTACTATCATCCAGTAAATGGCTTGCCACGGTGGGTGAGTGGTTATCGTGTCAGACTGCCAACCCCAAGCTTGCAGGTTCGATCCTGGCTGTGGTAAGTGATTTTTGAAAGGCGACAAAAATCACGATACCCATGTTGTACATTGTTGGCATGTTAAAGAAACCATTTGAATTCAGTAGGCCGTGTTCATAATGGCAAACTTAATCTCAGGATTTTCCATCAACACAAAAAGTTCCTCCTTTCTCTACTAGAAAGCGCCAGAGTTTCAAGGAACTTCTATATCTAACCTCCTTGACTTTCATAGCGTTCCAAGGAACGACTAAATTTGACATGCAAGCTGCACTTTGGGCGTCAAATAACAAAGCTTGCACCCGGCACCCGAGGCCATACGATATTATTATTGTTATTATTATTATATCCAGTGTATACGACTTAAATCTTTTCTTTCATAAGGACATTGTTAGACATATAACAGTCTTGGGTGGTCAGACACCAGGATGTTGCAAAGAACCAGAAAACCGCAGCTGGTGAAGTCTGTGAGCATTCGAAGGTATTTGAGGGATATCCTCAGATTTCTCTTGACCTCTACTGCTATCAAGTAACTCGTGTCGTGATAGGTTCCTAATGCATATGGCTTGTTGAAGCAGCGTGATGGCCATGTGCCTAATACCCTCGTGTAATGTTACCCTGACTAGTCGAGGGTAATTTAGCTCCCGTAAGATACAATTAAGTGTTCATGCTGAAATGTTATTTACTCAAAATTATTGATTAATGCTTCCCCCAGCACGCAAGGATGTGGAAATGCCCGATCACGACGATCATGGCCAGACATAAGAGTGGGAGCAGATTTACGCAACATGGACTCTTATTTCGATCCGTTACCAAGATTAGGGAATTATTGCAAGTGTTTCACTCAGTTGTCAGGTTGCTAGAGATAACATCTGACTTCTCACCTCCGTTACTCTATTTTAACTTTCTCTGCCCTGTGCACCTTGCAGTAATCTGCGTATTCCAAATTTCTCCTCACGATGTAAGTAGCCTGCATTCCAATCACCTTTGTTAGAATCCATGCTGTCATTGTAGTTGTAGTTGTTGTTGTTGATCCAAACAGGGGATTGTGACATTGTGGTCACTTTATTTTACAATAACGTCTATGCAGTAGTGCCGTATGTGTAAGGTTGGCATTGATGTATTTGTCCATAATTCACGCGTATAATGGTGGACTCAGCTGGAATTTTATTTATATTAGTCGTGATCTAAAATGTCACCTCCATTGCGTAGTGGTCAGCGTGATTTGCTGCCAACCCGGAGGTCCGCGGTTCGATTCCCAGCTCTGCCACAAAATTTGAAAAGTGGTATGATGACTTGTACGGGATCTACTCAGCCTCGGGTCGTCCAAATGAGTAGAGGGGATTCGATTCCCACCTCAGCCATCCTCGAAGTGGTATTCCGTGTTTTCCCACTTCGTCTTCCGGCAAATGCCGGGATGATACCTACCGTAAGGCCATGGCCGCCATGGCCCACTTCCTTGCCTAACCCTCCCACTCTTCCCATCCCTTCATCAGGCCCCTGTTCGCTTTGCAGGTGAGGCCGCCTGGGCGTAGTGCTGGTCACACACCCCAGTTGTATCCCCGACTCAGAGTCTCAAGGGGCGGCTTCGGTGGCGTAGTCGGTAGCATGCTGAGCGTCTATGCCCAAGATAGCAGGTTCAAACCCGGCCGAAGCCGTCGGATTTTTAAGAGCGTTAAAAATCCCTCAGTATGCCTTCCTTCGGAGGGGAAGTAAAGCCGGCGGTCCCATGTTATAGATATAAGGCATGTTAAAGAACCTTCCTCTAATTGCACCTGTGTGAAGCTAAATTGGATAGGTTAAGAATGTAAATAACGCTCTTAGGTTTCTAAGTTCGTTGCCAAGAGCCGACTGCGGCGGCGTCTAGTAGCTAAGTTCTGAACTTGGCCTAGTAGTCGTTGACGGTGGCGCTTGGCGGCAAATGTAGGAACTATTTGAAAAATTCTAAGTTGCAATTCTTAAATTAAAAGACAGATAACACCCACTAATACAGTCATCACAACGAACACCGGTTATCAGACAGATTCTACACACACCCAAAGTACACGGGGCTACATGACCACGTTGTCGCAGCCCCTAAACTTAAGAACCAAGCAGAAATCATGCTGTTGTTGTTGTTGCTATTCCAAACAGGGGATTGTGACATTGTGGTCACTTTATTTTACAATAACGGCTATACAGTAGTGCCGTATGTGTAAGGTTGGCATTACTGTATTTGTCCATAATTCACACGTATAATGGCGGACCCGCTCGAATAAGTCGTGACCTAAATGGGTTTGGTGTGTTGGTATATAGACAGAGGAGGAGTAAACATCTATTACTACATCATTTTTCATATTTCCTTTTCATCTTTACAAAATGAATCAAAATTTGATGTTTTTCAGTCGGTCAACACGATTGTACCCAATTGAGATGGGTTGTTACCTAATCTAGAAAAAAATTACATTAGATTAATAAATGCATATTTATTTATTTATTTATTATTTATTTATATAGCGTGAGAATAGCTTGCTGATTCACCGCGAGGTGACATGTGAAGACTGTCCAGAGCCCGCCGCCTTATCTGGTATTGCTGACTATGCTGATGTTCATACAGGGGCGTTGCTCAAACCACTGTGGTGTAACGAAAGAGTGAGTGATTCACCGGCCAATGTAAATAAGACCGGGCTTTTAGTGTCGAGAGTGTCCGAGGACATGTTCGGCTCGGCAGAGGCTGTAGTTGCTTAAAGCGGACACCAATGGGGTGAGCTAACATTTCCGTTCAATTTCAAGTAGTTCCAACTTTCGCTACCTGATGCCACTGACACCTAGTGGTGAACATTGGAACTTAAATAGAGCGTTTCAACGAAATCTAACCTAGAAATTTAGCTTCACACAAGTTTAGTTAGTGGAAGGATCTTTTACATGCCATAAATCTACGACATGGGACCACCGGCTTTACTTCCCCCCTCCGAAGGAGGGCATACTGAAGGAATTTAACCCTCTTAAAAATTCGACGACTTGGGCACAGCAGTTCAGCATGCTACCAACTACGCCACTGAAGCAATAAATACACAAATTTGTATCCATCACAATTGGGTACGATCGTGTTGACCGATTGAAAAACATCACGTTTCGATTACTAAGGCAACACTTAAAAATGCCTTCAAACACCATAATTTACGAAACGAATTTTCGCTAATTTCAGTTTAGTTTCTTTATTTATCGTACGGCTAACAACTAGATGAATTAGCCTACAATATAATAAATGGAACTTATATATAAATCTGCAAATCATATGTAGCCTACTATCACTAGAATATTGGTTGCGTTCGCATTCACAACGAGATATCCAATTGTTGAAGCCAGCCCAGAAAGGGAGGTGCAGCTGAACAAAATCTTGTGGTGATCCAGTATACTTCCTCAGTAAATAAGTGGGTTGAGTTTTTTGAAATACCGTGTTGCTCCAACGTAGTTGCCATAGGTGTACTCACAACTATTACGCTCTCCCTTCGTCGTACTACTTTGTAGATCCAATTTAATTGTTTGTTGGTTTATGGAAGTAAACAGCATCGGTGGCGTAGTTGGTAGCATGCTCTACTGCTATGCCCAAGATCTCGGGTTCAAACCTGACCGATGTAGTCGGATTTTTAAGAGCGTTAAAATCCTTCAGTATGCCTTCCTTCGGAGAGGAAGTAAAGCTGGCTGGCCTATGTCATAGATTTATGGCACGAGAAAGAACCTGTGCGTAGCTAAATTTGTAAGTTATTTGATTTAGAAACAGTCTATCAAGATCCAACGTTCGCCGCTGGGTGACAGTGGCGTCTGGTAGCCAAAGTTGGAACTACACTACATGAAATTGAACTTTCATTCATATTCATCCATTTCATCTCTCATTAACTCCTCTCGTGAGGTTGTGTCAAGAAGGGCATCCGGCTGAGTGATTCTTTTGCTGGAGTGGGACGGGCAACCGGCTGCCGGGCGCGCGCGCCTTCCGCCAGCCAACCGAGCTCGCACCGCGGATTGCGCGCAGGTGAAAACCGTAACAAAGTACATTAATTAATGGTAAATTCACGCTCAAATCTTGACTAAAGAACTTACCTTTTCACAGAAGATGCTGAAAATGTTCTCCTTCAACTGACAGACAGGCGTTGTACCGTGTAAATAAATTAGCGTTTACACGTTGTATTTCCCTTCTGTTGTGAGGGATATCTGCTGCCGTATATTGTTCTCCTGCTCCACTAGAGTACGGGTGATTGATCTTATACACTTTGAATGTTAAATTAACCCACAAATGAACAACAAACGGGCTTAGGTTCGTGCTTCGATTAATTACAGTAAACACACAGGCAGGTGCAGGAGTAGCTACATAATGTAACGATGTCTGTCTGTCAGCTGAAGGAGAACATTTTTAGTATCGTCTGTGAAAAGATAAGTTCTATCCTTAATTGGTGACGTGGGGTCATCCAGATTCCCAAGAAATAAAAGAGCATGTGTGCTTCTTTAATTAAATATTGCAGCTGTTGTTTATGCTACCTTCTTATCTGTACGCTAACACTACACACCCTCGTTGATGAAAGTTTAGTGACTTAATGCACTTTAATGACCCTGGTTAGCTCGCCTCTGCCTCGCGCAACCTCGCGGCCCAAGCTCGGTTACCTGGCGGAAGGCGCGCGCGCCGCCGGTCCCGCTCCTACAAGTCTCAATGTAGAAGTGTTGGTCCTCATGATTACGTAATTTGATGTAGCTGTACGTAACAGCCCCATGTACTTGGGGAGGCGTATTGGGAAGAAGGTTTCTTATCGTGGTTTCCCATTTATCTTCTTCAGGAAAATACTGCGATGGTTCTTAGCTTAAGGCCACAGTTGCGTCCTTCGCAATCCTATCCTCTACTGCAGACACTACAGTAACACAATGTTATCAATCAGAAAAAATTTGTACACACCCTAGTTCACTGGGCTGATGATCATGATGGCAAGGCCTCTAAATGAAACAACAACAATTATAATAATTGTATTGGTTTTACGTCCTTTTTAGTTACTTTAACGGCTTTTAGAGACGCCGGGGTCCCGGAATTGTGCCCCGAAGGGGATCATTAACGTGCCAGTAAATCTACTGATACGGCTCCCTCGCATTTCCGCACCCACAAAGGCCAACTCATTGCGCCAGGATAGGATCCTGCAACCTTGGGCACAGCAGGCGAGAACGTTACCACTGTACTACACAGGCAGTCAATTAAATGAAGGTGGCTTGCTTTGAGGTCCGGTGGATACACTAACCCTCCATGCTCAATTTCTTCTCAACTAACAGTTGGTAACAAGCTGTGGTCGGGTTAGACAGAAAACGTTCCTGTTCGGGTCGAGTATAAGCTGATAGTTGAGAATATTATTAGTAAATAGTGAATACATCTATGGAATAGCCTATTAAAACTCAGCAATGTTTCTAGGTCTGTGCCGTGTCTTGTTTGGGGTTTCTCCTAGGACACCAAGCTGGCTCATCGGCGGGCACTTGGTGTCCCCGACCAGACCCCCACAGAAGTAGCGAACTGCGCGCTACCTCCCTTTTTATGAAGGCACCTGCGCCTGTTCACTGCAAGAACTAAAAGCTCAAGCAGCCATAACCTCCCTATGAAGGCTTCCAAAAAGATGGTATATTCACATTCACGGCCAGTGAATTAAAACTCAGCAATGTTTCTAGGTGTGTGCCGTGTCTTGTTTGGGGTTTCTCCTAGGACACCAAGCTGGCTCATCAGCAGG
The DNA here is from genome assembly GCA_946902985.2 of Meconema thalassinum. Classification (NCBI taxonomy): domain Eukaryota; kingdom Metazoa; phylum Arthropoda; class Insecta; order Orthoptera; family Tettigoniidae; genus Meconema; species Meconema thalassinum. Next base: position 173,485,681 of record OX336394.1, on the reverse strand, counting down.
CTCTTGGTTTCCCCACCCATACCCCCACAGGAATACGGAATATGTCCGTAAGGTGAATACTGTATTCTGAAATCAGCTCTTTTAACACGAAGTTCAGGACGGGGAGGGTTGGAGAGCTGCATCAAACCAGTCAAAATACTGAAGACTCAAACAACAACAACAACAACACGAAGCCACGTATTTTCATTAAAATACTAAGATACTAAATAAAGAAATAATAATGTTATTGGTTTTACGTCCCTTTTAGCTACTTGAACGACTTTTAGAGACGCCGGGGTGCCCGAATTTTACCCCGAATGGGAATCTTCAACAAACCAGTAAATCTACTGACACGGCTTAGCCACATTTTAGCACCCTCAAATGCTAGCTGACTGTGCCAGGATACGGTCCTGCGACCTTGAGCACACCAGGCGAGAACGTTTCCGCTGAGCCACGCATCCACAATCCCGACACATGCCTGGAGTGGAAGTGAGAAACCACAGAAAAAACCACATCCTAAATGGCTGAGGTGGGAATCGAACCCACCTTTTCTCAGATTTGCCTCACGAGACTCAGTGTCTCCCGTTCCATCCCTCTGACCAGAATGAAATTTCTTGGCAGAGTCAGGAATCGAACACGGGCCTCAGCAGTGACAGATAAGAGTGCTAGCCTCTTCGCTACGAGGCGGACACCAAAGAATGAAGTCTGATCCATCTGCTGCACCCTAAAGAGGGTTTCTGGGTTACTCTTGTGTTTTACTCGGAGACAATGAGAATGAATGAATGTGCAGGTTTGGGAGAGCAGATGGGTTAAACATCATCATAAGAAGCCTAAAGTGTGTGTCATGCCAGATGATTCCCCAAATAACTTTCTGTGTGGTGATTCTCACAAGGTTGACGAAAATAAACCTGAACTACATAACTAAATATGTGGGAAAGCTCCGGGGACACCCCTACACCCTCACCCGGGGGCGTGGTGGCTCAGTGGTCAAGCTGTCTGCCTCTCACCAAGGCGGACTGGGTTCGTTTCCCGGTCAATGCATGTGAGATTTTCGAAGTGAAATGCCATGTCCTGTGGTTCGGATTCCACGTAAAAAGGAGGTCCCGTGGGTCATGATCGCGCGATTAACAGTCACGTTAAACTACAAGCTTCCTTCCTTTTCCTTGTAGATCACCCCATGGGTGTCCGCATAGAAGCAGCTACAAACTCCGACAGATGACCTCACTGTTCTTCCCTTTAAAACTAGCTAACTAACAGGTAGGTATTATTACTTCTAGATCATCTTTGAAATTTTGCTGCTGTAAAATTAATCCCTACCGCTATAATTTAGCTTAAGTTAGTATTTTGTTCTTTGTTATTTATGAATATTTGAGTATGAAGTGATAGGTCTATCAATAGTAAATTGTTTAAATACTGAAGAGTCCTGTTTGGTTTCACTTTCAATAAAACAATTTAATATCCACATTGGCCGTGATCATTGCATAACTGATAGATTACCATGAAGGGACTGTTTTATCGTTAAGATGGGAAGTCCTGAATATTGGTGCAATTTATGTTTATTCCAGAGAATACTAGCTGAAATACGGAATGAACCTTTACATTTTTCGGTACTATGATGAGGTATCTGGGGCATTTGTGCAGTGTGTCTATTCGCACGGTTATATACTGACTGCATGGGAGTTAGTGTGCTGTAAATATAAGACGGAATTTTGAATTTTACATTTTTATCACAGTCAGAGCCATGGCTATAGGTATGGAATACACTGGAATCTTTATATCGTCCTAGCAGGAGAGTTCAATCGGATTAAGATCCAGCGATTGTGCAGGTCGCCAGTTAGAACATCACTTGTTCATTCGTCACTCGTTATGAGTTTTCATTGTGCATCACCTTGCCACGAGACTGGTTGGCACAGTTGCTCCACCATGTTGGAACAATACCTCGGTGCCGAGTTGATAAAGTATTTTCCAAGAACTCTCAACTACAAGTTCCGTCCAAACATGTAGACAAAACATGTTGCAACAGCACACATTGGTACGTCACACCTGCACAGCTCAGGGGGGTTCTACTTTGATACTACACAACCCTGGAAACTATCGAGATCGCTTCCTAGAAACGCACAAAGACTTACAGAACTCATACCCTGAGGATGTCCGCTTACAGACTAAATGCAGTTTATTTTAACTTTCACTCTGAGATGTGGCGTGACTAAAGTTGACACCATTGAGAAGCTGTTCAATGGTGAAATACTCCAAATAATAACACATATTGTAACTCCCATTGCGGCTCAGTACTTCCTAGAATTAACTTAAAGCTAAAGGCTGGCCAAAATTCGATAGTAACATTTTTAGATTACCTTGAAGATTCGTGAGCGTAAAAAGTTTTTTTTCTTCAAAATGTCCATAAATTGTCCTAGGCTCACATACAGTATGTATGTACGCCCACCTCGTTGCGTAGTGGCTAGCATTCATGGTTGTCACTGCGGATGCACGGGTTCGATTCCCGGCTCAGCCAAGAAGTTTATTTCTGGTCTGAGAGCTGTAACGGTGTACATTCAGCCTAGTGAGGCAAAACTGAGAAGAGGCGGGTTCGATTCCTACTTCAAAAATGGTTTTTCGTGATTTTCCACTTCTACTCTAGGCAAGTGCCAGGATGGTACCTAACTTCAGCCACGGCCACCTCCTTTCAAAATCCTACCTCAATTACAAGTACACACACCAAGTTCGGCCATCACTGTTACACAGGTATCCTCAGTTTAGGGGCTGCAACAACGCGGTCATGTACTGTCAAACAAAATATTATGTGCACTCGAGTTTGAAGGTTGTTTGTGAAGTAACCAATAGACCTACATAAAATCCAATAACATCATCATTTTCGTCGTTCTATTGTACGTTAGATCATGTAGGTTTGGAATTTTTAATTTATATTTTAATATATTTTATCGCAGTTGGAACACCAAAAGTGCCCATTTTTTTGCGTGTTTCAACTATGCGTCACATTTAAGAATTATTATCTCCAAAACCCGTCTTCAGATCGAACCCAAATTTTAACACCATATACATTGGAATGTTTTATAACTAGTTTATTATTTTCAAAATTCTGTGTGTCCAAGAAACAAAGTTGTTATCATTTTTGTAAGGTAACTTTTTCTCGGCTCGGGGTGGTTGGAAAATTTAGTTCTTGGTCGCGTTGTAATCCTTATACATCAAAATGTTATGCTGTATGACTTTGAAATACGTAAATTAATTCACTTATTTTATATCGGTTTGTATTTGTACGGGGTAATAAGGCATGGTTCAGCAGGTAGCCGATACGGAGAAAGCTGTACAGCGTTGCAAGGATAGAGCCCATCATATCACACGTCATGGCGCGCCTCACTCGGAAGTGATCGGCTGCATCTCGGCAACGCTGTACAGCTTTACCCGTATCGGCTAGCTGCGGAACCATGTCTGATTTTTCCGTACAAATACAAACCGATATAAAATAAGTGAATTAATTTACGTATTTCACAGTCTTACAGCATAACATTTTGATGAATAAGGATTACAACGCAACCAAGAATTACATTTTCCAACCACCCCGAGCCGAGAAAAAGGTACCTTACAAAAATAATAACAACATTGTTTCTTGGACACACACTATTTTGAAATTAATAGACCAGTTATAAAACATTCCAATGCATATGGTGCTAAAATTTGGATTCGATCTGATGACGGGTTTTTGATATAATAATGCTTAAATGTGACGCATGGATGAAACACGCTTATTAATGGGCACTTTTTGTGTTCCAACTGCGATAAAAAATATTAAAATATAAATTAAAAATTCCTAAACTACATGAACTAAAGTACAATAGAACGACGAAAATGATGATATTATTGGATTTTATGTACGTCTTATGGTTACTTCACAAACAACCTTCAAACTCGAGTGCACATAATATTTGGGTCGACAGTAGTGTTACACAGGTAATCAGACAAATTCTACACACACCCAAGTAACGGGACTACATAAAAGAAGCCCATAAAAAGAATCAACAACAGTACATTTGTAAGAACGAACGTAGTGTACATACATACATGCATATACGCTTTATACCAGGTGACTCTTTTACCACGAACAATCTTCTTTTAGGTGTTCTGCATGTAATAATGATGAATGGGAGGTCTAATAACTGTATTTCTAAGGGGTATCCTTTAATGCAAGCAGTTTACGTCAAAATGCCAAGAGGTACAAGTAACTACCAGGCGGTCGCTCGCTGCATGTTCCTCAGTGCTCGAATGCTCTATTGCCTTATGAAACCACGAGCTTCGACGACATTATGACTAGCTTCTCCATAGATTAGTACGATATCCGTGTACTCGTCGTTGCTGAATACACCAGCTATCGTCGACATGTTGCCAGCAACTGTCATGTTGTTGCACCGCATATGAGTTAAAACGCTCTCAAATGTGAGGTTTCATAACCCAATGAGGTGCATTAGTGCTGAGGAACATGTAGCGAGTGGCTGTCCGGTTGTTATCCCTTCGTATTCTGACGTAATCAAGATCCTCGAATGTCACTCTTGTATCGCTTTTTCCCCCCCAGTATCTGAACTTTTTCTTCTTATCTTTTATTTTATGTTTTTGCCTTTTTCCGTTTACTGTAGATAGTTTTGATTTTTCTGTAATATTTTTTTTAATGTTTCCTGAACAAAGGGATTGTATGCATGAATGCTAGAGTTAGGATGTTTGAGTGCGTGTCTGTATGGTTGTGGTTGTTGATATATAATGGTGTATTTCTTTTTTTTTTTTTTTTTTTTCGTGTTTGCTGTTTTCGTTTTGTTTATACTTGTCAATTTTATTGCTAATTATTATATTGCCACTAGTGGAGCCTATCTGTCGGTCAATAAAGAATACATACAACTAGCTGACCCGTGCGAGAAATCTCGCATGTTCATAAGCCACACTTTCTCCAATAGGTTTATAATACGCGACTTAAGGAGAAAGGTAGTTATGTTTTAATTTGAGCCAAAAGATTATAGAACACTATTTACGTTTCAGGCGACCCTACGGCCAAATTGCGAACTGAACAGCAATGATATCACGTATTTTCCTACAGCAACAGTATTTGCAAATAGCACACTTCTTACAAAAAAATGGAATGCAATTCGTCACTGCTAATGTCATTTCTGTGCTGAGTCAATTGATTGACAGCTTGGCCGCAACACTCTCCGGATATTCGATATTTTCGAAATTTTACGATTTGAGTAGGCCTAGGCCTACTCATTCCTTTAAATTACTGTTTCTGAAATCCATGCAAAATGATAAAGGAAAGGCCTCAGAATGTTAAAATGACATTAAACAGGCATCACAGCGGCCAAAATGTGAAGTGGGCAGCAATTATGGAGCGTATCTTCCTGCAGCAACAGTATTTGCAGATCGCACACTTCGTACAGTTTTTTAAAAGTATTTTTTAAAATAAATTATAGATATTTATGAAATAAGAGTGCAATGTGTCATTGCTAATTTCTATTCTCTTTCATTTGAATGCTCAATTGCCACGATCGGTCGCTTGTGAGCGCCGCAGGAGGGATCTATACTCCTGAAATAATATACAGGGTGTATTTGATATGATGGAAGTCCTTTACACTGGTGATAGAAGATGGTATTCTAAGCAAATATCTTCATGAAATTAAGTCGGATCTTAATTAGTGTAGGTGGAATTAAATCACAAAAATCGTCGGTCAATATCTTGGAAACGGGCTTTCACTTCGTTCCCCTCAGCAGCAGAGCTGACTTCTCCCCGTCTCCCTCCCCTCCTACGCTGAGGAATGTTGACCAGAGTCTGCAGTTGAGTGACCTCCTCGCCTTGTCTGCCAATGACATTGAAATACACAAACCGAGCCTATGAACAGCTGATTCACACCTTCATGGGGAGTGGCTACATGACTAGTGATGGTGGATCTGTCTAGGATTTTTCCAGCTTCATGAACTATGCATAGATAATAGAAATCCTAAAGATTTAGTAAATTAATTTAAGGAACTGTTGGTCTATCTTTGTGTGAAGATAGTGCAACAACTGTAATAAACTTATTAATAATACTAATAATAGTAATAGTAGGCTTTTAGACACACTAACTTCTTTTATGTTTCTTTTTGGTATGTCGAGTTGCCAGACTTTAATGTACGTAGGATTTCTTGTATGTGCCATGAAATCCATGGAGATGATCTTATTAGATCCCATTCATTTACTACATGACTGAACGTAGATCGCACCCTCGGGATGGTTAGCACTCTACCACCAGAACTACACATGCTGACTCTTATTATTATTATTATTATTATTATAACACTGTATTATAACAATGTATTTGTATTTTATTTTCATTTTCGTGTATTTACATTGTTGATGGACCAATAAATCAATCCTCCCCCCCCCCCCTCTCCAGTTAATGGCCACCCGAGGGCTGGAGATGGGATGGGACAATTCACAATATGAACATGTGGTACCATACTAGTATTAAATCTTGGAAGTAGGTTTCCATGGGTTCCCACTTCTACCCCAGGCAAATGTCGGGATTGTTCCTAACTTAAGGCCACGGCCGCCTTCTTCTCAATAATCATAACCGCTGGCAGTGCAGCCCATGAAGGGCCTAGGCCTACCAAGCGACCGCTGTCCAGCCATTTGGCCTGCAGATATTAGGGTGACGCGTGGTCAGTGCATCGGGTCCCCTCGGCCATTAATCTTGATTTTCCTGACTCGGGCACTGCCTCACTGTCAGACAGCTACTTAATTGCCCTCACGAGGCTTAGTGCACTGCGTTACAGCCCTCACGTCAGTTTCTAATATCCCTGATGGAGCCAGGAATCGAACCCAGGGCCTCCAGGTGAGAGGCAGTTGCACTGCCCCAACACCACAGGGCCGGCGCCTTCTTCCGAATCCTCACCTGAATTACAAATACCCACATTACTACAGAAACCACAAAACACAGGTTATCACACAAATTCTACCCACACCCAGCTACATGGGGCTAAATGACCAAAATCGCCAAGCCTCTCAAACAAAACATCAAGTTTTTTACTTCCGTCCTAAATGCCTAGTTCTGAACAGACTGCGGGATGTCGGAATTTTGTCACACTGCATTTCATTAAGAGAATGTTTTTAGTATTTTCAGAAACTAGTCAACAGAAGGTCCGACACGGACGCCAATGATACATCAGGGCTGAGTATCGAAATTATTTTATACATGAACATCAATCAATGAATTCCACACTTACAAAGTAGGCTACACAATACTACCGGTCCTGACGTCCCAAGCCATTGCGTGCGTTGTCAACAACAACAACAAGAACAACGGCAATGCACATTTTCTTACGAGACGGTAGAGCTCATCCTCATAACAGCTGATAGCCTACCACCCCTCAAGTCAACCGGTAAGGTCAATGCTCCGATTACGTAACAACTTCCCCTTCGCGCGTCGTCACATCTGGCTCCACCTCGTTTCCCCAGCCTGCCGCACCACTTTCTGCCTGATTAGTTTCTGAAATAACTAAAAACATTGACTTTTTAATGATTAATTATCAATTTCAAGATAGGTGACAAATTTTTTACCTAGGAAGCTTAGAATAGTCTCTTCTATCACCAGTGTAACGGACTTCCATCATATCAAATACACCCTGTATATGATAACATGCAGTGTAACCCCTGTGGAAAGCAGTTATTAGACATCCCATACAGCAGTAGTGTATGCGGGACGCTTATAGGTAGATTATGCGGGGCAAATGGGCCAACTGGTATACTCTTTATCCCGTGCTAAGAGATAAATGCAATATATTATTACTGCATTCATTAAAAGTCAATAACAAGCCTTTACCAACACACATTATAAAAAAAATGTGGTAGCTAAACGGACCATGGGGCCAGGCTATCTCCAGACACGGAAAACGAGTTAGTTTGAACCCCACCATCGGCTGTCCTTAAGTTTTCTCTGATACCGCATTTTAAACTCCAATCAATTGCCGGGATTTTTCCTTTTACAGTAATAGGTCACGGCCACTTTCTTTCGCCTCCTTGCCCAATTTCTTCATTCCTTTAACTTCTCATTAACTCTTGTGGTCAAGTTGGTGCAAGGAAGAGCATACGGTTGTAAAAAATATCCACCACTTATAAAATGTGTCATGCCTTATCCTTGACTCTGTAAGAAACGTGATTAATATGGGGTTGAAATACACGTATTTTCATTAGATAGTTATGCCTTCAGTCTGCAAGTCTATGAGAAAGAACTAGGTGACTCTACAATCCCCTGTTTGCATTTGCATTTAGATATCTTTTACTAGCGGACCCGTGCGAGAAATCTCGCACGTTCATAAACCACACTTTCCCCAATAGGTTTATAATGAGAGACAAGGAGAAAGGTCGTTATGTTTTTATTTCAACCCAATGATTATAGAACACTATTTACATTTCAGTTAGAATTCCAAGTTCTACGTTCCCTAACTTAAGAAGGCAATCACTGAAAATTGGATCATCATAACACTCATTGGTTATTCGATATTTATGAAATTATACGATTTGAGTACGCATTCCTTTGATTTACTGTTTCTGAAATCAATGCAAAATGATAAAGGAAAGACCTCAGAATGTTAAATGACATGAAACAGGCGTCACAGCGTCCAAAAAGTGAAATGAACAGCAATTATGGAACGTATTTTTCTCCAGCAAAAGTATGTGCAAATTGCACACTTCGTACATTTTTAAAAGTATTTTTTTAAAGAAATTATAGATATTTATGAAATTAGACTGATATTCATCACTGCTAATGTCTATTTTCTTTCATTTGAATGCTCATTTGTCACGATCGGTCGCTTGAGAGCGCCACAGAAAGGATCTAAACTGCTGAAATAATAACATATGATGATTTGCCTGCTAATTGGTTTAGTATCTGATCAATCATAACCCTTAGGAGAAATATTCGATACCAGTGGACCCATGCGAAGCTATCACACGTTGCTGTAAGGGCAATGAAACGTGACCAGAAATCCCATTAAAATCGTCCACTACACTGAAATGCATCCGCCAAGGGCACCATTTCCATACGAGTGTCTTAATTACATTTATAGGCGAGTTGCATGCGACTGTGTATGTTCGACGATAATTGTAACTTTATTATATGTTTTAACATAAATATTCATAAATATTTGTGGGATTCAGTTACATCAGTTAGTGAACAGGGTGCGCTGGCTTTGCTGACTGAACAGAGCGCATGCCTGGGTCAAAGAACTTCGAAATCAGAGACCATTTACTCTGCTTGGCAAGGCTATTGTTTACAGCCTGCATGATGACAAGTGCCGTCCAGCTCTAGCATTCACTAATATTGTCACCGACCTCGTTTGAAAGCAATGCGCTGTGTAGAAATTGGAGTTGAAGATATTAAGGTACAGTGCTATTTCTTGCGTTCTTCTGTCCATCTTGTGCCAGTCCTCCTCCTAGATTACACCCTAAATGTGAGCTAATTTACAGAGGTTCTGAAGGTTTCTGGTTTTTTTTTCGTATGTTGGTTAATTTATCATCGAATTCTTTGCATTAATTTTATTGAATAATATTTTTGTTAGTCCATTGTTAGCCGTCCTAAATATGTGCCCAAATATTTCAAACGTCTCCTGTCAATAGTGTTTGTGAAAGTATCTGTGAGACTATAGAGGTCTGCAGTTTGTCTCTTGATCCAAATTCTATTTTCTTTCTTTGGGCTTAATCCTTTCCTAATAAGGAAAGTATCAGGTAAGACAGGTCGAAACCTATCTTGAAACTTTGTGGACGCAATCGTTGTACTATAAGAGGACAACGTGCGGAAAACCAGCCGCCAGATTGAACTGCAAGGCTCCGAAATCATGTGGCGAATCTCTCATATAAATCAATGGGAAGTAGCGAGTACCGGACATGTTGGAATGGACAGCCCAGACCGCTCAAGCACTCAAGGCTGGTGGGAAGGAGCTGCACGCTCCAGTCAGTTTATACGCCCCGCCTCGCTACTACTCCGAGTGGCACAGGGATGTCCAGCTCTTCCAGACGTCATGCTTGCGTACCAGGATGTCAGGTACGATTTCGGTGCCCTGCAGTTCAATCTGGCAGCCGATTTTCCACACGTTGTCCTCTTTTGCTGGAGCGGGACCGGCAGCCGGCTGCCTGGTGCGCGCGCCTTCCGCCAGCCAACCGAGCTCGGGCCGCGGGGTTGTGCAAGGTGGAGGCGAGCTAACCAGGGTCATTAAAGTCCATTGAGTCACTAAACTTTCATCAACGATGGTGTGTAGTGTCAGCGCACAGATAAGAAGGAAACATAAACAACAGCTGCAATATTTAATTAAAGAAGCACAGATGTTCTTTTATTTCTTGGGAATCTGGATGACCTCACGTCACCAGTTAAAGGTTAGAACTAATCTTTTCACGGAAGATACTAAAAATGTTCTCCTCAGCTGACAGAGAAGGGAATTACAACGTGTAAACGCTAATTTATTTACACAGTACAACGCCTGTCTGTCAGTTGAAGGAGAACATTTTCAGCATCTTCTGTGAAAAGATAAGTTAAAGAACTGGTGAATTTACCATTAATTAATGTACTTTGTTACGGTTTCCACCTGCGCGCGATCCGCGGTGCGAGCTCCGTTGGCTGGTGGAAGGCGCGCGCGTCCGGTAGCCGGTTGCCCGTCCCGCTCCAGCAAAAAATCACCCGGTACAACAATTGCGTCCACCAAGTTTCAAGATAGGTTTAAACCTGTCTTATTTGATACTTCCCTTGTAAGAATTTTGCGTTCTTGCTTTTCAAAGTCTGAATGGCCTCCTAAAGTTATGGTTTCTGATGCGTATAGAGATTCTGGGTGGACAACGGATTTATAATGTTTCAATTTTGCAATACGTGACATCACTCATTTATTATAGTGATTCCCCGTTAGTCTGAATCTGCTTTGAAGTCTTGAGGTTCTTTCTGCGTTGACCAAACTGTCAAATCCTTGTGGTAGAATTATATTTTCTCCAAGGAATTTATACGAGGCTGCCTTTAAGGTCGTCCCATATAGGTTATTGTTTCAATTGTATCTTCCTTGCACTTTTGCCTTAAATTCCCCATATGCTGTACTTGGTTTTCTCAAATGATATTTGAAGGTCTGCCAGTGATACTATACTATTGTTTGTATTATTATTATTATTATTATTATTATTATTAATATTATTTTATTATTATTATTATTTTCGTTTCGGTCGTCTAGGGACCACGAGCCAAATTCAATGTTTTGTCCTTTGCTGTTCCTTCTTCCTCCAGTATTCCTTCACTATCTCCCTATGTTTCCTCTTTCTTTCCTCAGACCATTTTGAGCCGCTTTTCTTTTCCTTCTTCTCTTGGAATCCTTCCATTTTTAGCACTTTTTGCCTAAAAATATCTCTCTGTGGTGTATCTTCTTCTCTGATATTGTTTCTTTCCAATTATTTTTTTACTTCTTGTACCCAGGTTGTTCTTGACTTCTTGTTCCACAGGAGAAATGTTCAAAGAATATCAATCTCCTCTTCCGTATTGTTTCTGATATGTTTTCTATTTTTCGATATACTTCATCATTACCGGTACTTCTTGCCTTCCAGAATTCTGCAGTTTTTAAGGGAACGAGTATTTTGCTTATAATTCTTCTTTCTACTACGTCTAATTTATCCTATTTGTAGCTCAGTACGAGACATTCACTCGCATTCCGGTTCGACCACGGTGTTGTAGTGCTGTATTTAAGATCTTTGGACAAACAATCTTTGTTGTAGATATTCCTAGTTATGCCATACGCTCTTTCCATCTTTCGTATTATAATTAATCTTTATTATTATTGTTGTTTTTCTCTTTGTTTCAGTACTGTCGGGTTCATATTGCTGCTGGCAGAAGCCAAAGTAGATGAACGCCAGAGGCAGCGCACACCGGACCAGCACAATGTGACAGGTACTGCTGATTACACTCACAGCCTTACACCTTTATATGGCAGAATTTTCAAGATACTATTTTTCATTGCATTTTTTAAATTTAATTTTAAGTTTTTTGCCAAATAATAATAATTATTAGTTTTAATTTGTGTTTTCATTAACATTTTAATTTTCATATTATTCTTATAAGCTTCAAAATTGATGATGATAATGATGATAATTGTTGTTTTAAGGGGCCTAACATCTAGGTTATCGGCCCCTAATGGGTTGGATGATCGTGAAGATGACAATGAAATGCAAACTATAACGAAAACTAGCGACTAACTTATATACTAGAAGAAGAAATTGAAAACAAAAGGAGAATAAGGCAAATAAAGGACAGGAGAAAAAGAAATGCCCTCAACCCTCGAAGAATGCGTATTGAGGGACTTGGAAGGAAGGAGAGTCATGAAAGGCAGATAGGAAAGTGAAAGAAGAGAGGGTCCTCCCCAGAGGTAATGGATAAAAGGGGGAAAACCGCACCCAGCTCAGGAATCCCTCGGGGTCGCCAACTCTCGAACTCACCAGCCGTGAGCCCCTGAGGGTGTAGCAATATCTAGGGTGCACCAGAAGTGGTGGGGCGACATACACCCTGCCTCCTTGAGGGTCTTGAGCAGAAGGCAGGAGATAACATGAAAAGAAAAAGAAGGCTGACCCCTCGCAAAAGGAGAGTATCAGAAAAAATGAGACAAGGGCCAATTAAGGCGGGAAAGGAAGAGACTCCCTAGGCCTCGGATACCCTAATACCGTCGGGGTTGGAAGAGAACAAGTGAGGTCGACAGGAAAGAAGACGGAGGGGAGCCTGGCACAAGTAAGTGGAAGCAATGCCGGACTCAGCTGGGGCCCCGTGGTCGCCAACCCACGACCTACTAGATGTGAGCCCCTGGGGGGCCTTACAAATTAGATTATGAAATTTTTAGACGATAATTTTAAAAGTTATAAGCTTATTTATTTTTAATTTTTACAACCATATTTATTTTTCAAGTTAATAATGATTTTTATAATTTCATATTTCAAAAAAATAATTTTAAGTGTTTTTATTTTAAAAAATATTTTCAATCACCTTAGATTAAGGAGGTAAAGAGATAATATTTGATTTTCATAAATATTAACACTTCCACAAGAAAATTTCACCGAACTATTCAACCATCAGCATCTTTGACAATAGCCCATAAATTGTGCATATAGTAGGTGGTAAATGTGGAGACCATTCCTATGAAGGGTTAGAGCATAAAATAAGTGGCCAATAGCTGCATTAATCAAATAAATGCAATATGTTGTGTGCTTTTGTGCATATGAAATGGTTCTGTTTCTCGGCTTCTAGTTTAGGAGATATTCCCATTGGAAGTAGAAATGGACAAATATTTAAATCTATTCATTCGAAGAAGCTTTTCAGTCGGTCAACGCGAGGGTGCCCAATTAAATTGGGCAAGGAGTTGATGTTAATTTTCTAGAGCCTGAAAAAAACACGAATAATTTATACAGTTCACAAACCATTTATCACACAAATGGGGGAGCGGGGGTTAATTGGAAGAATAGTTTCGTTCGTCAAGCAAACATCATTAGCTTCTGCTCACTTGATTTTAATTTAGACTCATAGTAAAGCCTTCGTTAGAGCCTCCGTGGCTTAGGCGGCAGCACGCCGGCCTCTCACCTCTGGATCCGTGGTTCAAATCCCGGTCACTCCATGTGAGATCTGTGCTGGACAAAACGGAGGCAGACAGGTTTTTCTCCGGGTACTCCGGTTTTCCCTTTCAATATTTCATTACAGCAACACTCTCCACTATCATTTCATTTCATCTGTCATTCATTTAATCATTGCCCCAGAGGAGTGCGACAGGCTTCGGCAGCCGGCACAGTTCATATCCTCGCCGCTAGATGGGGGCTTCATTCATTCCATTCCTGACCCGGTCGGAGACTGGAAGCAGGCTGTGGATTTTCATTTTCATTTCAGTAAAGCCTTCGTTACCTCCGACTTGACGTTTCAGTGCTACGCTGGATCTATCTAGCGATCAGAAATGAAATCACTCTATCCAGCCAATCACTGGCTACCATTCAATCGATATATTACGATGAATCGAGTTTCGATCGTGATGTTGCCTGAAAAATCGTGACATTGTGAATGGAACTCGATATGTCGGGATATATCGATTTAAATGGCTGCCTGTAATTAACTGGTTAAAGTGATTTAACTTCTTACCGCTAGATATATCCAGCGTAGCACTGTAACGTGAAGTCGGAAATAATGATGGCATCAATACAGTGGATATGCCGGCCTGACCCACAATATTATTTACATACATAGCTGTGTTGTAAACATGATTCTACGCGTGCTAATATGTCATTTCTATCTAGTGGACTTCAAACCAAATTCCGTATGTGCTTCTGGTATCTAAAACTGATATTTTGAGGTCGCCAGGGCTGCCATCTGTTCTTAATGCTCTTTGAACTCTAGTGTCAGTGTATTAGAAAGTATGCAAGCCAACAGTTCTAAACTTTGCACACATATAGAAAAATATACTTCATATTAACTTTGAGGAACTCATAAAAGACGTTGGTACCAACATGATTCTACACATGCTGATAAGTTCAATGTTTAACTGCACGAGACTTCCACACAAAGGAATGGATTTCATCCAAATTGTGTATGTGCAATGCATGCTTTAGAACATATTGTGCCCGTCAGAGGAGTTTTCTGGGGTTACCAACAACCGAAATGATAGTCCAGACATTCCCATCTGTTAAACACACAACCTGAGAGGATCGGATGCACTTCTTTAAGGCTAATGTAGCACGAGAGCTATGGTCCCTGGGTATCAGGTCCACTCATGGAGGTCATGTCAAAGACAGCCAAAGAAGTACACCCTCTAACACAAAGCTAAAGAAATGATAACAACAGACTTATGTAAAAATTCGTGAGCATGTTTATTCAATAAAACAAACCCCTATCCTACTTCGTAGGGTTTGTTTCGGCTAATCCGCAAAGCGAATAAATAAAATAAATATAGTGAATAGGCCCTAACTGAAGCACAGTTAAAACGCTCTCGAATGTCCTTTACTACAAGAAAAGCAAAAGCAACAAAGCTCGGAATGTGGCACGTACAATGATCCCTAAGCAATTTCAAATGAGACTAAGATCGGAATTTACATTTAACATCATAGCAAACAAGGCCTAAGATAAGATGGTACCAATTCCGTATTTACATTTACGTTATGTAAGTTTAACTAAGTCCTGTCATGAAGAACAATTGCGGCGATAGGCGTCCGTAAACTAAGAATTTAATGCAATAGCTAATATGACAACCAATGTCTAACAATGAAAAAAAAAAACAGTATCTGACAACAATAAATACGTCACAAAAATAAGGGTACAATAGGGATAAAAACATGAATAAGGCACTGGACACATATAATTTCTTATTAATAAGCCTCCCTGCACAAATCGATATGCTGTTTGCAATCAATTGTCATCTGAGTGAATGTGAAATATGGTGGCAACGGCGTAGTGAAAACCACGTCTTACGTTACTTAAGTATGCGGTCCCCAAGTTACGAACTAATGGTTCGGAACACTTACTCCGTCGTCTCAAAAAGTGTCAGCTAGTCAAAATGCCAGTCCCGCAAGGAAATGATCCTTCCCATGGCATCAGCGAGTAAACAAAAACGTAGGTGCAAGCTTAGGTTACTTCAATAAGCATTAATTATATTACCGTAATCATTTAGATAAATTAGATTTCATGATTTAAATACGTAGGTTTAGGATTTTTGTTGGTTTGTGACGAATGCTGATGATCCATGACACGCAGGCTAAAACATACACAGTGAGTCTCCTCTGAGATCATCACTTCAATCATTGACTTACAGTCACAACAACGGCACGAGATAACACAGACCTGGCAGAACATACTAGCTATAAGAAGCACACGGCTTACCTTATTAGCCTCGGATAAGCCTGGCAAAACATCAGCTTTCCGGCAATCACAATAATACAGTGGTCGGAGATATTGATTCCATCTCACGACGTGCTCAACAGGCACAATAATAACATCGTTAGCTGTCCTTATACACTGGGTCATCGTGGTTCAAAAACGTATAAGATAAACCTTCATCAATTCCTACAATCCATGAAATAACATTCAAATGTGTCGTCCTGAATGGCGATCAAAACATATGTGACTCGGCGGTCTACATCGTTATATAACAGCAAAACATCTGCTAGCCTACATGTAAGTTACAAGCATTGCCCTTGTTCATGAAAACATTTACCAATACAGTTACGTGACGTCATGATACGTCTGAAAGTAATCAATAGGTCAGTCTCACTAAGAAGTGCGTTGAATTTTGGGTACAAACTCGTTTCCACACAGGTACATATAACGGCACTCAAGCTTCCTGCGACAGGCAAGGAAATATTACACTCAATCTGGCTACAATTCAGCTTATAAAGTTCCAATATGTGACTAGTTCATGTCCTCATTCTATAATGCACTAATAACAAGATCTAATACTGCACAGCTCTACGCATTACGATGCTACAATGTGTTTGCAAAGTCAAACAGAATAAAAACGTAGATATCTTACAATCTCCTAACTGCTTTGGTTTCTCACAGAGATAACACTCTGTCATATTTACAAGTTTGCCTTTCATAAAAGTTTGGTGTCAACTACTGGGACACAAATTATAACAAATCACAACCTCTCCAATCCTAGGTTGTCTAAACTGATACGAGTAAGTTCAGGGTTCGACGCTAACCTGGCATATTTAATGAAACCCTGAATTCGTTCTCAACTAGAACGATGTGGCTTCTGAGATCCACACAGCATAACCTAATCCTATAAAAACGGTGATCGTTACTGCTGACTAACAAATTATACGAGGCCTAAAGAAAACAGTGGCGTAACCACAAAATAAGAGGACAGGTTGTCCCACAAAAAACATGGATGACTAACCATCCAGTTAAACTCAGTCTATGCTGATATAGGAAAAATAGCTCAACAGCTATTGTCAAGATTAGTAGGCTCTCAGGCATGGCGTTGTAGAACGTTTATGAAAATGAACCAATGGGCATAAGTCCAGAACAGGGTGTCTCACCAGTAAAGAAAAATACACTGAAATGAAAACACACAAAGAAGCAAGACTACAGACCCTACCTAATTGGTTGTCAAACGTTCGGTTGATTAACAAAACTACTAAATCTACTCTACCGTAACAAAATCCCGCACAAGAAGGAGAAGTACAGAAACTCACAGACCAAGTAAATCACCTCATTCCGGGCATGGAATTTAGGGGTATACAACTTCTGGATTCGGATGGGATAAATTCATCCTTGACCATCCATCATGGTCTATTCCTCTTCTTAAACCATTTTCTGCGACCTCGTAGCTTCCCCTCGAGTCGTTTCCTCCTCATTCAGGTGGTGGTTATCATGGGTTAAAGATGATGACTATGTTCTTTCAGGTTTGTAGGCTTCCAATTCACGTTGTGGCTCCTCCTCAGGACATCTCTCTCAATAGGGTTGGTTTTCTCCATGCTCAACATCGTGAACAATAGCGATGAAGTGTTGAACACGTGGTCAGTGAAGTAACACATAATTATCGTTGAAATTCCACACGTGTTTTCACAGATTCTATCCAAATTAAGCACAGTAGGCCTAAATAAATGAAGCTCACTGGCTTTACAATTGCAGACAATTATCAAAATGGCCTTTCACTGGTCTGCTTCACAGATTCTATGATACTCATACAGTATCGACACACTGATTTTAACACTTTTGTGTAAATCACAGAATATCTCGGCGATCCATAATGTTACAAATCTCGCACTACACCTGGAGATAATTTACATCATAGTAGTATAGTTTACAACTGTGTATTTCAACATCCACTGATTAATCACTATTATTTTCACCTCGTGGACTTATAATATTCCTAGCCTCGAGAATAGAAATGTGGTGTTCCACGTGCTGGTACGAAACAATGTTA
This sequence comes from Meconema thalassinum, assembly GCA_946902985.2. Classification (NCBI taxonomy): domain Eukaryota; kingdom Metazoa; phylum Arthropoda; class Insecta; order Orthoptera; family Tettigoniidae; genus Meconema; species Meconema thalassinum. Next base: position 173,467,756 of record OX336394.1, on the reverse strand, counting down.
CAATTCGTATTTTCACCAAATAAATTACACTGATAAAGGTTCCACACACAACATATGCGTTTCACTGGTGCACAAGTGCTTATAATTATACGATGCTTCAAGATATAAGTTTTCCTCGCTCAAAGAGCGGACTTCTGGCTACGGGTACTACAGACCCTAATCAGTAACGCGTCCAACTTTGACGGTCTCCAAACGTGGTGTGTCGAATGCCGGATCAGCACTCCAGGTTCGTGGAAGTACTCTAGTCTTTGAGCGCCTAATTATGACCAGTTCGCATATCTGCGATGGAAATACCTTTACTAAAAATATTACTACAAACATCAAAGTGTTCAATTCATACAGAATTACGTAGTTTTAAATCCTGAGTCTTGTAGAATCAAAATGTGCAATAAAATATGCTCAAAGAAAAATATTCTAAGAAATACATGACCATTTTCCAAAGTCAAAAGAGCATTTAATATCATGCCAAAGCTCCTGCTGGCTGCGTTCTGTGCAGTGGCAAAGCACTTACACATTTTCTCACAGAAAATATCACCGGGACATGAGCTCTCACGGGCTCAATATAGCTGTGCTTCTTATAGGTGTCACCAGGACTAACAACTGTGTATTAGTGATCTCAAGTTTCAGCAAGGACTTATGGTTGCCAACCATGTACCATAAAAAAAGAGAATCCTGATGCAAATAGAGTACCAGTGGAGCCATGCCAGACTCAGCGGGTACTCATGGCCGCCAACCATGTCTCACAAAAAGAGAGAAGCCTGGTACTAATAGAGTAGGCCTACCAGTGGAGCCATGTTAGACTCAATAATTAAATAAATACGTAAATAAATAAGTACACTTGTCTCCCAACCATGATTCTAAGCCCCCGTCTGTAAGAGAGATTCAGAAGATACTGACTCGTATGGAAAATTTCAAGGCATCTGGAGAAAATCAGATAACAGCTGAATTATGGAAGTATGCCAGTGAAGATGCGATTGGCTCACTCCAAAAGCTATTTGAGGAGATATGGAAGACAGAGATCATTCCAGTGGAATAGAAAATGGCCCTGATACAACCTCTTCACAAAAAAGGTTCGAAATCGGATCATAGCTGTTACCGAGGGATCTCATTGCTGGACGTGACATACAAGATATCTTCAAGAGCGTTATTAGAAAGAGCAGAACCACAGTTGGACTGCCAACTTGAGGAGTATCAAGCAGGGTTTAGAAAGGGGAGATCTTGCGCTGAACAAATTTTAAATCTCAGAAACATTATAGCGTACCAGAAGCAGAGGGCGAAACCGTATATAGTGACCTTTGTAGACTTCCAAAAAGCTTACGATTCCATCGACAGAGAGTCGTTGCTCAATATTTTGGAAGAGTTTGGCCTGGACAGGAAAACACTAGCCCTCATAAAGGAGACGCTCACGAATACGTCCTCTAAAGTTAGATTCATGGGCGAACTGTCTGAACCATTTGAGATCAGAACAGGGGTCCGGCAGGGGGATGGTCTCTCCCCCTGTTGTTCAACTGTGCACTTGAAAAAGTTATGAGAGAATGGAATGCGAAAACACGAGGGGGAATACGTCTAGGAACAAAAAACAAAGGAATCACGATTAAGTGTTTGGCCTTTGCTGACGCCTTGACACTGCTCGCAGAAACATGGGAGGAAACCAAAGAACAAATCACAGAATTACAAGAGATGGCGGGGAAAATAGAACTTAAAATTTCCTATGAAAAAACGAAAATTATGTCAAATAGTTTGGATGTGCCCAAGAGAGTTACAGTAGGAGCTAATAAAATCGAGGTGGTTAATAGTTTCAAATACTTAGGAGAATGGATCGACTGGAATAACCTTGAAGGAAAAACAATGGAGGCGAGAAGAATCAAAATGGAACTAGCCTTCCAGAAAACCAAAAATACATACAATAAGAAAACCCTCTCCTGGAACACTAAAATCAGGCATTATAACACCGTAATTAAGCCAGAGGCACTCTTTGCAGCAGAAACACTAGTCTTGAGGAGACAAGGGCAAATGGGAAAATTGGAAATCAAAGAGAGAAAAATTTTGAGGAAGATCATAGGTCCTAAATTCCAAAATAACAAACAAGTTTTCTATAGGAACGACACTCTGTATGTGAAGTCGGAGAGACTTTCAGATACCATACGGAAAAGGAGGATTGATTTCTATGGACACATCAACCGGATGAATCCTGCCCGATTAACCAAGAAAATCTTTGACTTCTTTTCCAAAAAGAAGATCAAACCTAATTGGTTTACGGAAGTGGAAAAGGACCTGCGAGAGCTTCAGATTACTGAAATCATGTTGATGAATGGTACAGCCAAAACCGTGACCAAAGACAACACCAAGAAGTTCCAAGCCAGAGCCATCTCCAGAAAACCGATGCAGATAACACAAGAGGAAAGAAAGAGGAGATCAGAGAGAATGAAGAAGTATTGGGAGAAAAGGAGAGCACAAGCATCTAAGAAGTGATTGATCTGACGTACCCCAAAGTGGGTGATTCGAGAAGAAGAAGAAGAAGAAGTACACTTGTGTGCGTGGTTTGAATTGAGATACCATCCCAGCATTTTCCTGGAGTGCGTGTAGAAGGACCACGGATTCAGAAAGAAGAGGAGGTCCAGTAACAGCACCGCAAGCCAACAAGTATTTGTGGTTTTAACCGTAACAAAAAACGCGATTTTACCTTATATGGGTTTTTAAAGATTTTGAGAGAACTACGAGGTTTACAGACCCCGCTCTGCACTTAATTTAAAGCTAAATAAATTTTCTACAAATTATATTCTGCAAGCTTTATTCGTAGGATCAACGGTTTCGGCGCAGTTTCGGTCCAAAGGAGGTCTAAAATTAAACTTTTCAATTTTTGGAAAAAACGCGCCTATTTTCAAAGTGCCGTAATTTAGTAACCAATTGACCTACAGAGCTCATGTTGGGCTTAATTTGTCACACATTTAATGCTCTTAACAATCGTATAGAATAGCTTTCGACACAGAATGCATGGATTGGGAGATATAGAGCAGAATCTGAAAAAAGTCCAAATATTTTGCGGTTTTTGGTGAGTAAAAATGTTTCCACAACTTTTTGAGAGCTGGAAACTTGGGTATACATAGCCCTATTGGGTCCAAACAGCTTAATGGAAAATCAGAGATACATGATGTTTTGCGAATTTAGCGATTTTTTGTATCGTTTGTGACCGGCCTACAAGTTGCATCTTCCAAATGGCATCGTAAATTCTATTTTGATCTTCTTGAAGGCGGAAGTGCGGCTGGAAACGACAGGTTTATGGAAGATGTGGTTAAAGCGCTTGCACCTTGAAGATGTTCGAGTCTGGATTTACTACGTCATGCCTTCAGTAGCTGTACACCGTTGATAACTGATGTTCTCTTCTACAAAGCCTGGGCGCTCCACGATTTTTGAATTGGCGAATACAAGAGTTCTCAGAGGAAAGAGTTTCTAACGTTATGTTGTTGTTGTTGAATTATTTTGGAGCTTTGTGACATCGTGGTCGGGCAGTCCCGTGTACTTGGATTTGTGTAGAATATGTCTGATAACCTGTCTTATTGTGATAGCTGTATTAGTGTGTGTGTAAATCAGGTGAGGATTGGGAAGAAGACGGCCGTGCCCTTAAGATAGGAAACATATGGGCGTTGCCTGGAATAGAAGTGGGAAACCATAGAAAACCACATCCAAGATGGATGTAGTGGGAATCGAACCCACCTGTTCTTAGTTTTGCCTCACGAGGCTGAGTGTAGACAACAATTAATACCTGATGGCGCAAACATGTGCGAACCCGAGAGTGGAGAGAGGAAAGGAGGAGAAGGAAGGTAGTGGAGGGTGTAACTGCTTATGTGCTTGTGGGAGACACTAACGTGCAATACTGCTACATTAACAATAGGAGCAACGTTCCTACCCCTCTTAACCATACTAAGGTGGCTTCGGTGGCGTAGTTGGTAGCATGCCCAAGATCGCGGGTTCAAACCCAGCCGAAGTCATCGGATTTTTAAGAGCGTTAAAAGGCCCTCTGTATGGCTTCTTTTAGAGGGGAAATAAATTCGTCGGGCCCATGTCATATATTTATGGCATGTAAAAGTACCTTCCACTAACTATAATTGTGGGAAGCTACATGTGTAGGTTAGATTTGATTAACGCTGTATTAAGTCCCAACGTTCGTCGCCAAGTGCCGGTTGCGGTGGCATCTAGTAGCCAAGTTTGAGGCTAGGTGTCGTTGACGGTAGCATTTGGTAGCAAAATTAGGAAGTACTTGAAATTGATCGTCTGCAGTCCTTACCTGAATTACATATAATAATAATAATGTTATTGGTTTTACGTCCCTTTTAACTACTCTGTCTTTTAGAGACGCTGGGGTGCCGGAATTTTGCCCCGAAGCGGATCTTTAACGTGCCAGTAAATCTACTGACACGGCTCCCACGCATTTGCGCACCCTCAAATGCTAGCTGACTGCGCCAGGATACGAACCTGAATTACAGATAACACACACTAATACAGTCATCACAATTAACACCGGTTATCAGACAGATTCTACACACACCCAAACTACACGGGACTACATGACCGCGTTGTCGCAGCCCCTAAACTGAGGAACCAACCATTAACCATGCTGCAGCACATGGAACTCGTTGCTTCCGCATGTGCCATCAGGTAATAATGGCGGTATACCTCGTTCCAGTCCCCAAACCAAAAATAAAATTATGGGCAGAATCGGGGATCAAACCCGCACCTCTGGGGTGACAGCCAAACATGCTAGCTACTACACTACAAAGGTGGTCAAACTCTAAGCTCGCTTGCTACAGTATGTTACTAGCAAATCGTATTGTTGACTTCCATTAATACCTTCAACTCTATGTAGAGGTTGACGAGGAGGGCTTAAAGATCACATCGCAGCTTCACTTCGTTTGATATACAGTATTGGTCCTTTTTATTGGCAGAGAAACCGTTCATTTTATTAAGCACTAGCAACCCTCCCCTCGGCTTCGCCTGGGAACAGTTATAAATGCAAGGTGATAGGCTACTTTTAACCGAGGTCTTATAATATTTCCTTGTATACGACATTAGTCTTTTCCCTCCAGCAGTGGACACGAAATTATTTCTGTTTGATGTAACACGCGATAGAGCCACGTAAAGCTGTCCATGAGAAAAACATTCTCCACTGAGATCAATTCCAGTTACGCTTAGTGTCTGACCCTGTGCTTTGTTTATAGTCATGCCAAAGCTGACTCGTACTGTGAATTGTACTTGTTTGAAACGATAAGGCAAATCTGAAGGAATCTTGGGATTCTGGGTACTAAGACCGTTTCTCCTGTACCACAGCTAGTTAAGATAGTTGCTTCAATGAAACAGTTTTTCAAAGTTTTCACTACCAATCGCGTCCCATTGCATAACTTTGGTGGGTGTAAATTGCGTAGCAATACAATAAGCACTCCCAATTTTAAAATAAGCTTGTGTGGTGGCAAGCCAGAAGGAAGTAAAGAATTCAGGAATTCTGTAGGGTAATGAACAGCTTCTTCACTATCGACTACTGCGTCTTCTGAGTAATATACTTGAGCCTGGGCAGTGAATTTGGAGAACACCAAGTCATTAATTTTCACAACTTGTTCGTTTGTCGGCGATAATATTGCTCTTTATTTAAACCATGAATGAGACTTGTTAGATAGGTCATGGATTTGAGGATAAACGCCATCAATCAATTCTTGAATGCTGCTTACTAAATCACAGAAATCGTTAGGCTACTGAGGGTAATTTTCCCGTCAATGACCGGTAAATCTCCATTTCCGACTCTAAGTAACAAATTAGCAAACAGACTATTATCTTATGAAGGTAAGAGTACTCTCATGTTAGTTTTAAGTGCCAATTTTGTTATATCAGGCCAGATGTAAGATCTTTTTAATGAAGCGTTTACTTCGTCGGCTCTCGTTCCTCTGGTAACAAATGGAAAGATTTGACGAACATCTCTGGCGAACACACCCATAGGTGTGTTCCGATTCCTTAGATCAGGCAAGGTCCTGTCTACAGCTTCAACGGAAGTTTTGTGTGACATTGTAGCCTCATCTCATACAACTAAAGAACAATTTTGGATTAAACTGGCAGTGTTACTTTGTTTTGAAATATTACATACGCTTCCATCATTACTGCTGACTTTCAAAGGAAGTTTAAATGTTGCATGTGCTGTTCTTCCCCCTTCCAAAAGAGTGGCTGCAATTCCAGATGATGCGACGGCAAGAGCAATATTACCACCAGACCTCACTTTGGCGAGCAACAAATTAATCAACAACGTTTTGCCTGTGCCTCTAGGGGAATCGAGAAAAAATATCTTACCTTCCTTCTTAGTGATGCTAGATATGATGGTGGCATAAGCTTGTTTCTGATCGTGGTTCAGACGGTGTTCTTCTTGAGCAAGAGTTTGAAGGAGCCGAGGACGAAGTCTTTCTTTCTCTTGTGACCATCGAGAAATTATCTGTTGCTCTGTTTCATTGTTACGTGATAAGCGCTTTTTTTTAATGTCAATGAACTATGACCTATATCCGTTTGACATCTCGGCATGATGGCTTAAAATCACCGACTGGGCTATTAATTATAGCGAATTCTTGCCAGACGTAATTTAAGAATGGCGAGGTGCATGAAACACAAATCCCCCTTCCGTCCAATCTTAACTTAACTGTGGATTTTGCCGAACGGAAAGTTCACAGGCGAAATGAAGAGTTGCACTTCCAGGGAATGACGAGGTGCATGAAACACAAATCCCTCTTCAGTCCAATCTTAACTTGACTGTGCATTTTGCGGAACGAAACGTTCACAGGCGAAATGAAGAAAAGCTGAGTTGAACTTCCAGGGAATCGCGAGGTGCATGAAACACAAATCCCCCTTTCGTCCAATCTTAACTTGACTGTGAATTTTGCGGAACGGAAAGTTCATAGACGAAATGAAGACAAGCCGAGTTGCACTTCCAGGGAAACTCCAAACACAACCACCCTTCTCAGAAGTCTTAACTCAACACGACTCGACGGTTTGTTGCTGACTCTATCTGGGATAATAGGTTTGCTCACTAGTTAGGCTGTAACAGGGGTGATAGACTCGCCCTTAGCTAGCTCGTAAACTGTCGCCTCAGTATTTGAATGGACATGGTTGGAAGAAATGAAAACGTAAAAACACTTACAGTGGGCGATGTATTGAAGATAGAGATATGCTCTCACGGACTTTTTTGTAGAACTTTTCATGCTGAACAATTTTTACACTCATAGAATTTAGATATTTTTAACGGTTTGCGCAGCGTAAGCTTAAAAAGCGCTCGGTCGCCAGTTTTCTTTTCGACTTTTTCACTGGAATCGTTACTGCTCGGCTTCCTTTGATCATAAATAAATAATTTTCTACAGAAATAATCCTCGAGATATCCTTTACAGAATGGTGAAAATGGCATAAAAATCCATCCAGAGGTTCTCGAATTTACCCGTGACATCCAAGAATTGGGCACTTTGTTTTATACTAAGTAGAAATTGCACGTAAAATATTTTCACACATCGAGGAAGGTGGATACAATATTTATTCTTACAAATTTCTTTCTCTTCTAGATTACGTCACGAGTTTGCTGGACCATGATCTCCAACTGCGTCTACGAGCAGCACTTCTGGCTGAGAACTTTGCCAAAAATCCTAATCAGTGGTAAGTTGGAGTCAAAATCACTGATAACTAAGGCTCGGATGTTTAGGAAAAATCATATATTTTTCTTTGCCTCTATTTTCATGCCCGATTGGTTTCTGATGCAAATCAAGTGATTATCGTCACAATCCAGTGGTTATTATTTGTTATATAAAAACAAGTAGTTCCGTGAAGAACTATACAGCCTATTTTCATATATCCTACTTATGTTAATTGCCTCTATCAACATACAAAATTTCAGTTTGATTGCTGTAATAGATTCGTAGATATTGAGAACCGACTAAATATTTCGGATGGTCGCCATGTTGGATTTTATATATGTAGGTCCTAGAGTTATGTACTGTTACATGAAGATTATTGTGTACGTGTAGCATTCAGACTTCAATCGCATGATTAGGACACAAGAAGTAACAAGGACATTTCAAAATTTCGCACAGCTGCCATCTTGTGGTTCTGGAAACAATTGAAACAAATTAGATGCCAGTGGATTAACATTTGTATATGGATTTTCTGTACCAAGTTTCACTGCACTCGGATGGTTAAATTGCGAGAAACGTCCATGCGAATATTTATACTTCGCGTCGCCGCCATGTTGGATTTCTGATCACCAGGTTATTGAAAGTCCTATAGGTGAACTTACGTTCATAGCCCCTATGAACATAAAAAAATCAGTTTGATTGCTACAACAGATTCGTAGATATTCAGAGCCGTCTAAATATTTCGGATGGTCGCCATGTTGGATTGTTATATGTATAGTCCCTAGAGTCATGTGCCATTAAAGGAACATTATTGCATAATTTTATTATTCAAACTTTCACTTCGATCGCATGATTACGACACAAGAAATGAAAACTTAATTTTAAAATTCGCACAGCTGCCATCTTGAGGTTATTAAGCAATTGAACTAAATTGGATACCAGTGCACTACAATGTGTAAAAACATTTGCTGTAGCAAGTTTCATTGCGTTTAGATAATTAAATCGCGAGAAAGGTCTATTTAAAATTTTCAACTTCACTTGCCCGCCATGTTCGTTTTGTAGTTAACCGGTTTTTGAAAGGCTTAGGCTATAGATGAACTTACAGGAGTGCTCTTTATATCCATACAAAATTTCCGGGGGATAACGCTAATAGTTACAGAGATAGAGAATGCCGGTGAAATATTTCGCACAGCCGCCATCTTGAGGTTATGTAAACAATTGAACGAAGTTAGATGTCGGTGCATTACAATGTGTATAAACATATACTGTACCAAGTTTTATTGCGTTTACTTGGTTAAATCGCGAGAAAAGTCGCAATTTCACTTGGCCGCCATGTTGGTTTTGTAGTTACCAGGTTTTCAAATGTCACATACCGGTAGGTGAACTTCTAGTAGTTCACTTTATCACCGAACAAAATTCCAGGGTGATATCGGTAATAGATTCGGAGATATTGAATGCTGGTGAAATATTTCGCACGGCCGCCATGTTGGATTGGTCAGACGTAACAAACTTTGAAGGGCACGGTCGGGGTCGTCCGGAATAGTGCTATGAACTTACCGAGTTTCAGCCGTTTATAAGTTATTAGGGACAGACACACGGACAAAAGGTGATCTCATAAGTCTATTTTTTTTTTCATAAATGAAAATAGGCTAAAAACGGCCATATTTAAATATCTTTTTCAGATCATATTTTCTCATTTTTGTGTCATATTTCGTCATATTTCGTCGTTTTTTAGGTCATACTGTATTTGCTTGCATATTTGGACTATTTAGGTCTGAAACATACGAGCCCTACTGATGACTAGGGCTCGTATTTTTAGGTAAATAAATATTTTTTATGTTAATTCATATATTTAGCTTTTTTTTCTATAATTGCATAAATTCCTGATTTTCACTTATTAGCACATAAAAAGATATAATATTTACATTTTTCTCAGTTAATTGCATTTTTGTTCTGTGTTGCAACTGCAACTGTGTTATTCTTAACTTGTCGTCCCGTGCCACTCACTGTGGAAGTCGGGGATTTCCTTGTCCATAGCCATACTGCACCACGTGCTAGACCTTCCCCCACCCCCAGCTACCTGAAACCAGTGTCACTCACATGCAGTTCATTTCTGGCACTGTGAAGTGTACGGCAGTTCTACGATGCCTAAAGTAAAAACAACTACAAGTTATCGTCTGCAGCAGTATGTTGCAGAATTTAAAGATAATTTTACTTCGGATGGGGGCGTTCTGTTTTGCCAACCATGTGTGAAAGCAATCAAGGCTGAACAGCGATCTCAAGTTACACAACATCTCAAGGGCAAGAAACATATTGCCGCAGTTTGGCACCTTCAGAAGAAGTGTTTCGCGATAATCGTCGGTCATTTGTGATGGACAACCTGAAGATGTATCTCGTTGTGTATTGTAATTCTTCAGCAGTCAGTGAGGCATAGCGTAGATTGCATTCGTGAGTACTGCATATTGTTTATATTCACATTAATAAACTAAATTATAAATATAAGGTGCGTTCAAAAAATAACGTGCTGGATGCATAATTACAGAAACCAGTACCTGTATGTTAAAAGTATTGGCGCTGGCTGTTGGGGCACTTGTCCCACTGTGGCACGAGGCGGTGAATTGCTGTCTCATAAAATTCCCTGGGCTGCGATGTGAACCAGTTCCGCACGTACAGCTGGACGTCGGCGTCCGAGGTGAATCGTTGGCCCCGCAGAGCCCTTTTCATGGGGGCCAAACATGGCGTAATCACAGGGAGAGAGGTCTGGACTGTATGGAGGGTGGCGACTGTGTTGGCCGTATGAGGTCGTGCATTGTCGTGGAGCAGAATGACCCCACGGGCGAGATTGCCTGGTCGTTTTGTTTTGATCGCTTGGCGAAGGGTGGTCAAGGTTTGCGAGTAACGCTGGGCATTCACTGTTGTCCCGTGCGGCATGAAGTGTATCAGAAGGGGGCCATCTTGGTCAAGGAGAACGTCAGCATTACTGGCAGCGTTGGACGATTGATGCATGCTGCTGCTCGCTTTGTATCGTCACGTGACGTGCACGCGTGCCCTCTAGCGACGGGCTGTGACCTTCCACGCTCTGGTCAGAACCACACCTCGTTACACACGCCACGATTAGCCGAGGTCGTCACCGTTTTGCGCATTCCAGCCTCCGGCTCGTTAGTTTTTGAACGCACCTTATAAATATTTTTACTTTTTTGTCACATATTTGATGTATTTTTAATACATAAAAGATAAATATTTTCCCGATTTTTAGCACTTAAAAATCCAAGCCCTACTGATGACATAACACATTGGACTAGGCCTACTCAACTTATCATGTATTGTCGGGATAGACTGTCCTTCTTTTCCCCTATGCCTCTCTGTGAGGATTCGGGCTGGTGGCGTAGATTGCGTCTGTTGTACCGCAGCCTTTCACGACGCCAAACTGATTTGATGAGATTGTAACAATGCTGCGCAATATAATTGCATGTTGATCACTATAAACAGGATACGTGTTAACCTCCGAATTGATATCTGTACGGTGCTGCTCCCTATATTAACGGTAGTTCACCCAGTGTCCACGTACGGCAGTGCCCGTAGCACGGTCGGGTATCTTGCGCATTCCGTGTAATGCCATATTTTTGACTTCATGAGCTCCTTGTCTTATATTATTGTATATTGTCCTCTTATGCTCCAGTTAGTTTTAATATAATAAACGTCGTAATTAAGTAAATGTGGAATTCCCTTATGAGCTACCAGAGAGAATGTTTGCACACAACATTTTTTGGTCCTTCCGATTGCCGGATATAGGTGAACTACGTAACCATCTATGAAAATAGCTAACTTGGTTGAGTTAGAGAGCACAGAACTACACCAGTAAGTACAATCTGGTTCTACATTTCCTTTGTCCTTTTCTTACCGGGTCATCATGGATAACAATCAAAAACGTGTATTGACAAAGAAAAGAGCAGTCATCAAATCTCGCGTGACTCACTTGAGTACATTCGTGAATGAATTTGCAGGTGGTAATCTTAACGATATAAAGGTTAGGGAGCAATCATTGGCGACTTTAATGGATGAGTATAATGACATTCAGATACAATTGGAAATCGATGATGCTGAAAACGAATCACATGATCTAGATAGAGCAGCCTTTGATGATTTATGCTTGGACATTAAGTCAAAAATGGAAACGCTATTGTGCCCCGAACATACACACCCACATCTGCCTGTAAATAGTGATAACATGAGCAATAGTTGTGCACTAAAACTTCCAACTATTTCACTACCCAAGTTCAATGGCGCTCTACAAAATTTCATGCATTTCTATGACACCTTTGTAGCGCTGATCATCAATAATGAAACAATCACAGACATTCAAAGATACTATTATCTTCTATCATGCTTGTCTGGGGAACCTCACCACCTCATTGAAAATTTACCAATTTCACATGATAACTTCAAGGTCGCCTGGGAATTGATTCGCAGTCGGTATCACAATCCCAGACTTATATCAGATATCCACATCAAGGAATTGTTGTCACTCCCTAATGCAAAGCACGATTCTCCTAAGGAGCTGCGTTCGCTAATAAATCAACTTAGCAGCTTAAATGCCATAGAACCTTTAAAAATCGAAACGCCCTTACATGACCTCATGCTGTCGCACTTAGTTTTGGAGAGAATCAGTCTCAATCTCAGGAAGCAATGGGAGAACGGTACGTCAAATGAAACGCACGCCAACTTGAAGGACTTAATTCGATTCTTGGAAAACAATTGCCAAACTTGAGAAATAGTCACGTCCAACAAGTCAGCTGCTGTAACCCAAGATGAGGTCAAGTATGGTACAAGTTCAAGGGGACCACACCGAACTTTCGTCACCACGTCACCTTATTGTGTGCTATGTAAGACATCTCACAGTCTGCATTAATGCCCCAAATTTAAGTACATGGACGTAAATAGCCGGGTAGGTGTTGTGAGGGAACATAATCTTTGTTTCAATTGCTTGAGAAGTGACCATGTAGCCAATAATTGCAACTCAGGCAACTGCAGAACAAGTAATAAACGTCACCACACATTGTTACATATACACCAGAATATGAACAGTACTGCTACCCCGGTACTAAATGCATCCCAGCAGCAAGCATAGTGTTTTGTCAGAAGCGCAAGTCCTCACAATGAAGTATTGTTATCAACTGCCAATGTTAACATTAGGGATAGCATAGGTCAAATGCATCAATGTCGATCACTATTAGACAGTGCATCACAGATGAACTTCGTGTCTCGAGACTTAGTAGACCGTTTGGCTATCAAACTGAATTGTCATTCGATACTTATAAATGGTATCAGCAGCACGCAAGCGACTCAATCCTCTTACTTCTGTCAACTTCAGATAGAGTCGAGAGTTAGTACATATAGTCGGCATATAGTATGTTCTGTCCTGCGTCAAATTACTGGTCCACTGCCTTCATCTAGAATAGATTACGAGGACTGGCAACTGCCCGTCAACATTCCATTAGCTGACCCGAATTTCTACCAGCCCAAAGAGATAGATCTACCGTTAGGTGTTCTATATTCTTTGAACTCTTAAGACCTGAACAACAATCTAGGGATGGTTACCCTACTCTTCAAAATACACAACTTGGTTGGGTGCTATCTGGATGTATCCCCTCTCTCTCAGTTCAACAACGTAAGAATGGAACAACATCATTGTTGTCCACGGCTGATACCTTGCACACACAGGTGGAACGCTTTTGGGAACAGGAAGAGCTTACGACTCGTAGCCATTCCAAGGAAGAAAGTCAATGCGAGGAACATTTTCAGAAATCCTTCACGCGCGATGAGTCGGGCAGGTTCATAGTGAGACTACCACTTCGGCAAGGAGTAGGAGAACTTGGTGACTCTTTTGACAATGCCAGGAGGAGCTTTGGCTTTATAGAGAGGAAACTGCATCGACAACCTTACCTGAAGAACGAGTATATCAAATTCATGAACGATTATTTACAACTAGGACACATGGAACTTGTCGATCCTAGTGACCAGCAGATACCTGCTTATTGCATGCCTCATCACGCGGTAATCAAGGCTACGAGCAGCACTACCAAGGTCAGAGTAGTCTACAATGTGTCGGCTAAAACTACTTCGTCGATCTCCCTGAATGACGTGATGTTGGTTGGGCCAACTGTTCAGCAGGATCTGTTCTCGATCGTTCTTCGCTTCCGTACACACAAGTATGCGCTAACAGCAGATATCGAGAAGATGTACCGACAGATCCAGATTCATGAAGCAGATCGAGACTTCCAGAGAATCTTATGGCGCAGTTCTCAGAATCAACAACTGGATATGTACCGATTGACTACACTAACCTATGGTACTTCAGCGGCTCCTTATCTAGCTACCCGTTGTTTACTGCAGGTGGCACTCGATGGACAAGACATATACCCTACAGCAGTCAAAGTTACCAAAAGATACTTCTACGTTGATGATCTTTTGACAGGGTCAGATACCATTGAAGAAGCCATCAAATTATACAAAGACCTCACATCTCTCCTGAAAACCGGAGGATTTCCCATCCGTAAATGGCGATCTAACAATCCTGATATTTTGGAAGTCATCCCATCAACACTTCGCGAGAGCCAGGTGTCATACAGTCTTCCCTTTGAAGATGGCGCCGAAGAAACTCTTGGTTTGTTGTGGCATTTGAGTCGTGACTCATTTCAATTCTCAGTGGGGGCCCTCAACTGCAATAATGTGACTTGGACAAAGAGATCAGTGTTGGCCAATGTAGCGTCCATTTATGATCCATTGGGACTCATAGGGCCTGTAATTGTGCAATGCAAGTTGTTTATACAAGTTCTTTGGCAACAACACCTGGATTGGGATGGCAAATTGCCCTCAGAACTTGAGACACAATGGAAACAGATACATCAGCAGCTCCCTAAACTAAATGAAATTCATGTACCACGGAGGGTAACAGCAGACGGCATGAATGCCAATGTTGAACTTCACGGGTTTGCGGATGCGTCAGAAAGAGCCTTCTGTGTATGCGTTTATCTACGCTGCATCAACTCCAATGGAACAATCTCCGTTCATTTACTTTGTTCAAAATCTAGAGTAGCCCTTTGAAGAAAGTGTCGCTTCCAAGACTGGAGTTGAATGGCGCACTACTTCTGAGCAGACCAATGGAAAGGGTGATTGAGGCCCTTAAGTTACATTCATGTCGACGATATTATTTGACAGACTCCACTGTTGTTCTAGCCTGGATTGCAGGCAATTCTTCAGCTTGGAAAACATATGTGGTCAACAGGGTGTCGGAAATTCACAAACTGACGTCTCAGCAAGATTGGAACCATGTCTCATCACAGGACAATCCAGCAGATATTATCTCCAGGGGAACTGAGCCACATCGACTTCGAAGCAATCGAGCATGGTGGGCGGGGCCCGTTTGGCTGATTGCGGATCCTTCAACCTGGCCTGAACTTACCACTGTTCGACCAACCGAAATTCCTGAACAACGAGGAGTAAGATTGTGTTTCGTGGCGAGTAATCACAATGCAGATAACATTTTCATCCGTTTTTCCAGCTGGACTAAACTACACAGAGTAGTTGCTTACATTCTCATTTTTTTTACAATCTAAAGCAGGATGCAGCAGCAAGACGGCATGGAACTTTGACTACTGCCGAACTTCGCGATAGTCTGACAGCAATCATTCGCATCGTTCAGCATTGTTCGTACAGTCAGGAGATTCATAATTTACATAAAAAGAACGCAGTGTCACTTCAGAGCAAACTTCTCACTCTGCACCCTTTCCTAGATAGTGACAATTTATTGAGGGTGGGCGGCAGGCTAGAGAATGCTGAAGCATCATTTGAACAAAAACATCCTTTCATACTGCCACCTAAGCATCATGTCACGAAATTGCTTATTTGGAATGAACACATACGACTTCTGCACGCGGGAAGCCAACTTATCTTAGCTTCGTTGCGGCAACGGTGGTGGATAACCAATGGCCGATCTGCTATCAGGCAGGTGATCCTCAGTTGTGTAACATGCTTCCGAGCGAAGACCAATGACACCAGTCAACTCATGGGACAATTGCCTAAGCCTAGAGTGACCCCTAGCAAGCCATTCTCTCATTGTGGTGTGGACTATGGAGGTCCGCTGCATGTGAAATATGGAAATCCACGAAGTAAAACTCAGAAGAAATGCTACATAGCATTGTTTGTGTGCATGACGACCAAGGCAGTACACATTGAGGCTGTCAGTGATCTCTCCACGGAGGTGTTTATTGCCGCCTTAAGAAGCTTCGTTTCAAGACGTGGCCGTTGCAGTCACATGTACAGTGACAATGGCACGTGCTTTACCAGAGCAAGAAGGAAATTAGATGAATTGTCACGCTTCATCTGGGCAGAAGATCATCAAACGAACGTATTGAACTTCACAGCTGAAGAAGGAATTCGTTGGCATCACATACCTCCTCCCTCCCCTCACTTTGGCGGACTGTGGGAAGCAGGTATAAAATCAGTGAAGACCCACCTGAAGAAGGTTGCCGGTAACACTGTGCTAACCTTTAAAGAAATAACCACACTGCTCACACAAATTGAAGCATGTTTAAATTCGAGACCAATCGTCGCAATACCCAACAGTCCTGATGAATACGCTTTCCTCACCCCTGGTCTTTTCTTGACTGGCGAGCCTTTAGTCTCTTTCCCTGAACCTGATTGTCACTTAGCGCCATCAACACGGCTGTCAAGATGGCAATTGGTCCAGCGGTGCCGACGACTCATCTGGAAACGCTGGTCAACTGATTACTTGGGCCAGCTCCAGCAGCGTTCCAAGTGGCTTCAGAATCAACCCAACCTCAAAGCAGGAAGGCTGGTACTTCTGAAAGAAGACAATACTCCCCCCCCTCACATGGCCAACTGGAATAATTGAAGAGCTTCATCCTGGGATTGATGGTTTGGTGCGTGTAGTAACTGTGCGGACAAGCAAAGGGTCATATAAAAGGCCAGTGACAAGGATCAGTCTTTTCCCTTACGAGCTCATTTGACTACCTCTGTACTGTGTTCCTTTTTGTTTCTTATATTTGTATGTGTACAGTTTCTGTTGTTAGTTGCTAGAGACTTGCGTTGGAGAAGTGTGTCTATGAATTGCTACCAATTTTGTAATTTGTTTGACAAATTAGGTGGGCGGCATGTACGGTGCTGCTCCCTATATTAACGGTAGTTCACCCAGTGCCCACGTATGGCAGCACCCGTAGCACGGTCGGGTATCTTGCGCATTCCGTGTAATGCCATATCTTTGACTTCAAGAGCTCCTTGTCTTATATTATTGTATATTGTCCTCTTATGTTCCAGCTGGTTTTAAGATAATAAACGTCGTAAATAAGTAAATGTAGAATTCCCTTATGAGCTACCAGAGAGAATGTTTGCACACAACAGATATCTATGTCAACATGAACTGAGACGTATTCCACGTTGTTCTGAATAAGGGATGATACTGAAATAAACTTCAGTTAGGCATTAAGACGTAGTAATAGTTGCCACAGACATTGCGGCTAGGCTTTGATGATTTGATATTCTTATATTTTGTTGTTCTTGTTTTATCACTGATCTTGTTAATAAAATGATGAACAATCCATCTGCTATTTTACTACCTGTTGACAGTACAGTGAAGTTCTTCTCTATAGAACGGAACCTCACCAGGGTCACGTGGCGGGTGGATCGCGATGAATTACGGCCAGATAACTAGCATGCACCGAGTACAAAACAATGGGTTTGGAAGCACCGGATGCTGTCATAGCATTGATTACATAGGCAGCTGGCAAGATACCTTACTTGAGGTAGCCTATCCTGTATCCTGTGAATATGGTTAGGTATAGAACAAATCAACGAATTTCCCTTGTGTAATCTTCTCAAGAAGATGTCTTTCATTAAATGTGTTCGTAAGTTTCAGCGTCGTGCGATTTTACTTTTGGAAGATCCTCAAACAAAAGATATTCAGAAACAATTCGCGTACGCTGGAGGCTCTCGAGAACGAAATAACTGCACCGATACGAAATATCAGTGAGGATGAATTACAGTGAGTGTACCAAAACCTCCTACGTTGGTGCAACGTTTGTCTAGAAAGTGAAGGACAGCATTTCCAGCATTTCTCGAATTCATGTAATAGGCCTAATGATGATTATTAAATATCGGTAGGTTTGAGGATTTGAATGAGTTTTTGAATGGTATGGACTCCGTCTTGAGGAAATAATTCATGATGAAAGTTAATAGGCTAAATTAATGTTAAACAAAAATATTGGAATGCAGCCGAAATAGATCAGAAACCTCTGTGGACATCAAATTGGCAGGTGAAAAGCTGAAGTAAGTAGGAGACATCTGTTACTTAGGAAGCAAAATAACCAGTGATGGACGAAACAAAGAGGATATAAAAAGTAGGTTGGCTCAGGCAAGGAAAGGATTTCTACCAAAAAAAATCTGTTGATATCGAATATAGATTTAGGTATTAGGAAGTCATTTTTGAAAGCCTTTGTCTGGATCGTGGCACTGTATGGAAATGAAACTTGGACTATTGGTGCAGCAGAAAATAGGAGAATTGAAGCCTTTGAAATATGGTGTTACAGGAGAATGATGAAGATCTGATGGGTTGATAGGGTTACAAATGAAGAGGTATTAAGACGAGAGGAAGAGGAGAGATGTTTCTGGCGACTGGTAATGAAGAGAAGATATAGGTTGGTAGGACACATTCTAAGACACCCAGGAATCGCAAGCTTAGTTATGGAAGGAAGGGTTGAGGACAAGAACTGTAGGGGTAGACCAAGGTTAGAACATGTTAAACAGATTGTTGCGGATGTAGGGTGTTGTAGCTATGTAGAGATGAATCGATTAGTTCAGGACAGGGAGGCACGGAGCGCTGCATCAAACCAGTCAAAAGACTGAAGACTCAAACAACAGCAACAACAATGTTAAAAAGTGAAAATGTGTTAGACTAGTTGGGCGCTACGCTGCCGCTAGCCGCAATGCCTTGCTCGGTAGGCTGCTACACTTAGTGGCTGCCGTCACGCGGCCCCTGCGAGGTTCCCTTCTATAGAGAAGGACATCACTGTATAACACGCAGACACACTGAATTATATTGATGCAAAAACGTTAGGCCTATAATTTTATTAGAGAAACATTTATGTGTCCCTTTCAACTCATAACCTTAAGGTCACCCTGTTGATGGCTCACCCAGAGATTCTGGCCGGCGTATGTCTGCCGAAGACTCAGAGCCTGATTGATAGTACAGTAATTTAAACCTTGATGCTTGAACGAGGACTCCGTATTAATATAATGTTGCCTAACGTAGTGATCATTTTGTAAAAATCTAAATCTCATTTCCTTAAGGGACATAGGGGACCCGCTTAGAGCCCTTGACTATGACTAGGGATCACTAAACAGGTGTCCTGAGTCGCAGTTTACACGCAGCAGGGAGTCCAGTTACTTTCTACGCTTCCTCTTGCTACAGCGTCAGGCAAGGTAAACTTGGTTTCACAAAGTTGGAAGACCCCGTACGAGAACATAGCAAGAATTTTAACGTCTGAGCATAGCCGGAAATTGATCTTAGGATCTCAGGGGACAGCCAATAATGCTAGCCACTACACCACGAAGTAGTCCAATGTTTCAAATAGGCATTAGCTATTCATTAATGAGCCTTGTTTTCGCTTCGATCTCTTCTAGAAAATAAAAATAAACTTTCTTCAGCTTATTCCAGTTAGTTGCGGTCGCCAGAGCCAACTAGGCCCTTTTTTGTTTTGTTTTGGCCACGTGAATTTTCAGGTGAAAATTTCACCCCCCCCCCCCCCCCCCCCCCTGTCATCGGGATTCGAACTCTAGTCGTACGGGTGAAAGACTAAGCCACTGCGCCATCACGATCACCAGATGATTGGCATTGGCATAGTGCACTTTGTACTTGATAGTTGCAAGATCCGCTAATAGACCTAATTTTCCAAAATTTGAATTGTATTCCGTTATGGTATTTAGTGGCATATCCTACTTTTTGGAAAATAACAAATTATTAATTACGCAGAGATAGATATTTCTTGCTTTTTCTGTTTTCCATATTTCTTGCAGTTCAGGTCAGAACTAGTCTTCAAAGCAACATGCTGCACGTCGTTTGACATGGGCATTCTCAACTAGACGAGCGTTTTGACAACCTTGGAGCTAGGCTCACAGTATCTTATAATAGCTGCTCATTTGACTTCATTACAAGGTATTTCAGTGTTTGACCGCAAAGAGCGCCACTTAATGACCACTCCAGCATCAGAAGCTCATTAATGTGAAGTAAAATTCATGCAGGCCTTACTCCTTTCCAATAAGTACCATTTGTTTGCCATTCAGATCCTACTGAAGTACTGTAGAAGATCCAAAAATGGATCTTAACTAGCGCTGGGCAGAAATCTGAACCAACATCGGGGCAGACACGCTTATGAAGACAATGAACAGCAACTTGCCACCTGTCTACTGTTATTATTGTCGTGTTTGTTCACATCGTTCTCCAAAATTAATGAGTAGAAGTATTAGTGCACTCGCCAAACTCTACAAAGCCCACGTTCAAAGAGCTCGTTGGGAATCTGCTGGGGACTCTGGCCGCCTAGGTCACTACACCTTTCTCTTTGGTGAGAACTAAAAGGAAATGTCTCAACAAGCAACCTACGGACATTCGGTGAGCCTAGTTATGTGATATACTATTCTGTTACAGGCTGGCAGAAGACGGCAAGGCGCCGTGTCCACCACCGCTCCTAACTACAGCCTGCACACCTTCTAAATACAGAACAGCTGATGGCTCGTGCAACAATGTCCGGCACCCTGAGTGGGGGAAGAGAGGGGCACCCTTTCTACGTCTGCTCAAGCCACATTACCAAGACGGTGAGTCCATTATTATTATTATTATTATTAGTAGTAGTAGTAGTAGTAGTAGTAGTAGTAGTAGTAGTATCCCAAGTTCTTCTGTTCTTCTGGTCTTCGGCAAATCTTCGGTGAGTTTACACAAGAAACTTCGCTGGTATTTAATAAGTATTCAAGAATCTCCTGACAAAATCGCAGCTGTCCAGTATTACTGTTTACTGTATTTTCTGGTAGGTTATTATTATTATTATTATTATTATTATTATTATTATTATTATTATTATTATTATTATTATTATTATCGTTCTGGTCGTCTAGGGACCTCGAGCCAATTTCAATGCTTTGTACTTTGCTGTTCCTTCTTCTTCCTCCAATATTCCTTCATCATCTCACTATGTTTCCTCTTCCTTTCCTCGGACCACTTTGAGACGGTTTTCTTTCCCTTCCTCCCTTGAAATCCTTCCATTTCTAGCACTTTTTGCCTAAAAATATCTCTCTGTGATGTATCTTCATCTCTGATATTGTTTCTTTCCAAATCCTTTTTTGACTTTTTGTACCCAGGTTGTTGTTGACTTCTTGTTCCACAGGAATGTGAAGATCTGCTTGGTTAACCTACAGTCATCCATCCTGTAGGCTACAAATGTCCAAAACATAACAATCTCCTGGTCCGTATTGTTTCTGATATGTTTTCTATTTTACGATATACTTCATCATTACTTCTTAATTTCCAGAATTCTGCAGTTATAAAGGACCGAGTTTTTTGCGTATAATTATTCTTTCTCCTACTTCTAATTTATCCAATTTGTAGTTCAGTACGAGACATTCGCATATTATTATTACTATTAAGTACTCCGTGGCTTAGGCGGCAGCACGTCGGCCTGTCACCGCTGGGTCCATGGTTCAAATCCCGGTCACTCCATGTGGGATTTGTGCTGGACGAAGCGGAGGCAGACAGGTTTTTCTCTGGGTACTCCGATTTTCCCTGTCACAATTTGATTCCAGCAACACTCTCCACTATCATTTCATTTCATCTGTCATTCATTTAATCATTGCCCCAGGGGAGTGCGACAGGCTTCGGTGGCCGGCACAGTTCATATCCTCGCCGCTAGATGGGGGCTTCATGCATTCCATTCCCTGACCCGGTCGGTCGACTGGAAGCAGGCTGTATATTTTCATTTTCATTTTCATTATTATTATTAATATTATTATTATTATTATTATTCTCTTCTCTTCATTCATGCCACAGAATGAACATGCTTCGGTCGAGTTTCGACTTCTTCTTTGAGAGCCTGTTTAAGTTTGGGTTTGGAGTTGAATGTCTGTTACTGAAATTCCATACTTTAGAAAGTCCTCATCGATCTCCACCAGCCAAGGAGGAATAGTTTTGAGACTTCTAAAGTAAGATAAAAAGCATTTGGAAATTCTGTCAGCTGGCAATCTGAAGAGGTGGGCCTAAAAGGTTATCGTACTTTTTCGGATTACGCTTGATTTCGTTTCGGTGTTGGTGTATACAACCAGTGTTGGACGAAGCAAAGAGGATATTAAAAGTAGGTTGGCTCAGGCAAGACGAGCATTTTTACAGAAAAGGAATCTGTTGACATCGAACATATATTTAGGTATTAGGAAGTCGTTTTGGAAAGCCTTTGTCTGGAGCGTGGCGCTCTATGGAAGTGAAACTTGAACTGTTGGCGCAGTAGAAAAGAGGAGGATAGAAGCTTTTGAAATGTGGTGTTACAGGAGAATGATTAAGATCAGACGGGTAGATAAAGTAACAAATGAAGACGAGTTGTTTCTGGCGACTGCTAATGAAGAGAAGAGATAAGTTGATAGGACACGTACTAAGGGACCCAGGAATAGCAAAGTTAGTTATGGAAGGAAGGGTCGATGACAAGAACTGTAGAGTAGACCAAGGATAGAATATGTTAAACAGATTGCCTCAGATGTAAGGTGTGGTAGCTATGTAGAGATGAAATGAGTATCTCAGGACAGGGAGGTAAGGGGTGCTGCATCAAACCAGTAGAAAGACTGAAGACTCAAGCAACATCTGAGAAAAGACAGCTATGACAAATAAAATGAACTTTCTTTATCGAAACACCAAGGACCACGTTTTTATTTAATTGTTCACGTTAAACCACGCGTTGCTTTCTCAAAGCTCCTAAAAACGATTTCCGGGAAGTTGCCTCTCTCTTTTTCTTCGAATTAGAATCGTAGATTGATTGCCTTACAACGTGCTCTGTTGACAGGGGTTATGTAATACGGACAGGAAGACGATATCCTGATAGCCTGGAAGGAGGATATTAATTGATATGCTGCGAAAGTAAGGTGGAAGTAATTGGATTTCAGAAAGTTACGATGCATTATAGCAGTTAATGTATTGTTTTGGCAATGTGAAGAAACTCATTCCATGAAGCTTGAGCCAAACCAGCCTCAGCTTTCCGAGATCTGAACATTTTGTCGCTCTGATGCTGTCACACAAAAGTCATTACTTGGGATAAATAAAGCATTAACATTTTATTTAATGAATAGGTAAATGAATGATAATCCACCTTAACGATTTATGGGATGGTGGTCTCTATATTAACCACCTGTCATAAGGACAGTTTATGCTTTCAAAGATGCTGATCGTTGAATCTTTTAGCCAAATTTCGGAAAATTTTCATGCCGAAGTGCTAGTATTTCTAAAAATCAAATACCATATACGTATCTACTTGGCGTAATGTGGTGGATACAATTTAAAAAGAAATTAAACTAAAAAAATTAACAATTAAAGTATAAAAATAAAATATAATAATATAGAAAAAAATCATAAAAATAACATTACTATAATAAAAGACATATAAAAGTTAAAATAATAAACATAACTATAAAAGAATTATGAAAATAATTTGAAATGAGTTAATTCAATAAAATATCAAAATTAAATCTATAAGAACATAAATTGAAAATTAAAAATAATTATATAAACATTAAAATTAGACAAACAAAAATTAACATTTTTTAATTATAATAATTAAAACAAATTAAAATGTAGAAACATATAAAAGTAAAAAGTTCTGTAGTTTTGCTCTATAAATGGTTAAAGGTTCAGTAATGTATTGAAACTAATTATAATGTAATACCAGTTTCGGTTATACTAAACATAAAAATATTAAACTAAGAGCATCAATCTAACATTAACATTCTACGAAAATAGAGATGAAGACTAGAAATCACTATAATTTTTTTTCTCAGTAATCGTAGACTAATCTTTAAATAGTGCAAATTCTGTTTAAAAATATTATTAATTATAATCGAAAATACTGTCTGATTAGAATAAATCGTTAAAATATGGAAAAATATACAGCAAATTTTCTTTAAATTATCTGATCTGTTTCAATTGAGTTATTATTGAAATTTTAAAAAAAAACATATACAAATGTATATTGCAAAATGTACCTATATTAAAATCGGACAAATTATATGAAACATGATGAATTTCATATCAATACATAAATATAGCATATTATTTAACCTATAATGACTAAGCGTGATGGAGTGGAAAATATCAAAATAAGAGGAATGTTGAAGGTTGTGGAAATATCTAAGATTATGCAAGAAAAGCGACTTCAATAGTATGGGCATGTGAGAAGAAGGGAGGAATCCTACGTGAGGAGGAAGATGCTAGATATGCAAATACAGGGAGTGAGAATGCGAGGCAGATCTAAACGATGATGGACGATTGTGTACAGGAGGACCTCAGAGAAAAAAAAAAGTTGTTAAAAGAGGATGTGCATGACCGGGTTAAAATAGAGGAGAGTTGTCAGAAACATCTACCCCACATAGGAGTGGGATTGATGTAAAGAGAAAGAAGAAGATGTAGTCTATAATTAATCTCTACTAAATGCTATAGTAGCAGCACCTATGGTATTGGTATAGAAACCCGCACTAAATTATTCGTATTACCATAGGCAAAGCGTAGACGAGATTTTGGTTCAACATATAAGGTTATCATGACAATGAAGGATAACGAAATTTCTGATATCCACAAAGAAAAAAGGAAAAAGCTTTGTAAGTTACGATTGAGATGGTTTGGGCATATCATGTGTCATAATGATAACTCTGTGGGGAACTACTTATTAGAGATGACACTACTAGATAATAATAATAATAATAATAATAATAATAATAATAATAATAATATCGTATGGCCCTGGGTGCCGAGTGCAAGCTTTGTTATTTGACACCCAGAGGGTAGCTTGCATGTCAAATTTTGTCGTTCTTTGGAGAGCTATGAAAGTCAAGGAGGTTAGATATCTAAACTCCTTGACACTATAGCACTCTCTAGCAGAAAAAAGAGGAACTTATGTTGGTGGAAACTCCCGAGATTAATTTTGCCATTATGAACACGGCCTACTGAATTCAAATGGGTTCTATAACATGCCAAAAACGTATGACATGCGTGCCGTGAATTTTGTCGCCTTAAAAAAAATCACTTACCACGGCCAGGAGCGAACCTGCAAGCTTGGGAGTTGGTAGTCTGACACGATAACCACTCACCCACCGTGGCTAGCATAATATTAATAGTAATAATAATCGTAATCACTACAACAAAAAAGTATCTCCATCAATGCAAAACTACGACAGAATAATACAGTAGTCTTGCCAAAAGCCTTATACGCTTCAGAAACGACAGCGATCAAGGGCATTACAAAAACGTCAAGGAGCTAGAAAAACACTGGAGAAAAATACCGGGAAAGATCTACGGGCCAGTTTAGAAAGAAGGAATATGAATAAAGAGGCCGACAATAGAACTATACAAACAGACAGAGGCGATTACAAACAACATCAGAAAAAGAGGGGGAAAATTATATGGACACATACATAGGATGAACGAAGACAAACCAAGAAGATGTTTAAATATAATTATGACTAGTGCACTCAAAATCAAGAAACCTAGGGAAACCTCAAGAAACTAAACATCTCTACAGAAGACATGGCAGACAGGAAAGTATACAGAGAAAAACTCAGAAAACAGAAATTTGAGCAAATGCCCAAAGAGAAAATAAATAAATAAAAAAGAAGTGGACAGAAGAGGAAAGAGGAAACAAAGTGAATATATGAGAGGTTTTTGGGAAGAAAGAAGAAAGGGAGAGAAAAACATGACAATTGATTGTGTTTTAACGCTCTCCTTAATGGGGAATTAAATATTAATAATAATAATAATACACTCAGAAATAGTGTCGATATTTAAAGAAATGTTATTTGGAAAGAAGTTAAACTATTCTTCAAAGTAGAGACCATCAGACTCTATGGTCTTGAGCCATCTTTCAGCGAGGTTTCTTATCCCGTGACGGTACCAGTCTCTGGGTTTTGATGCGAAGAATTTGACGAGACACACTTCCACAGCTTCAATGTCTTCAAAATTTCATCCACGCAATAATAAGGCAATGGATCGAAAAAGATGGGAATCTGAAAGCGCAAGATCAGGGCCGTATGCTGGATGTGGTAGCAGTTCAACTACTCTCAATTCCTGAATTTTTGCCATGGTTGTTCGTGCAGTATCAGGTCTCGCATTGACCTGCTACAAGAGAACTCTATTTCGGTAAACTATTACTGGGTATCTCCGTCTCAACAAGTAGTTCCTACTCATGTCATTTGCCTCTATCAACATACAACATTTCATTTTGATTGTTGTGATAGATTCGTAGATATTGAGTGAGAATCGTCTAAATATTTCAGATGGTCGCCAGGTTGGATTTTTATTTACATACTACTACATGAAGATTATTGTGTTCGTGTGGTATTCAGACTTCAATAGCATGGTTAGGACACAAGAAGTAAAAACGAGATTTTAAAATTTCGCACAGCTGCCATCTTGTGGTTATGAAAACATTTGAAATAAATTAGATGCCAGTGGATTAACATTTGTATAAGCATTTAACGTGCAAAATTTCACTGCACTCGGATGGTTAAATCGCGAGAAACGTCCATTTAAATATTTATACTTCGCTTCACCGCCATGTTTGATTTGTGCTCACCAAGTTACTGAAAATTATATAGGTGAACTTATGGTCATAGCCTCTATGAACATAAAAAATTTCAGTTTGATTGCTGTAAAAGATGCGTAGATACTGAGAACCGTCAAAATATTTCGGATGCTTGCCACTTTGGATTGTTATATGTATAGGCCATAGAGTTATGTACCATTAAAGGAAAATTATTGCGTAGCTTCATTATTCAAACTTTCACTTCGATCGCATGATTACGACATAAGAAATAAAAACTTAATTTTAAAATTTCGCACAGCCGCCATCTTGAGGTTATGTGAACAATTGAACTAAATTAGATGCCAGTGCATTACAATACGTATAATCATGCACTGTACCACTTTTCACTGCGCTGAGAGAGTTAAATCACGAGAAAAGTCAATTAAAATGTTTCATCTTCGCTTGGCCGCCATGTTCGTTTTGTACTTTACAGGTTTTTGAAATTTACATAGATAAACTTGTAACAGTGCCCTTTATCACCGTACAAAACTTCAGGGTGATATCATAAATAGTTTCGGAGATATTGAATGTCAGTGAAATATTTCGCACAGCCGCCATTTTGAGGTTATGTAAACAATTGAACTAAATTAGACGCCATTGCATTACAATATGTATAAACATTTTCTGTACCATGTTTCATTACGTTTGGATAGTTAAATCGCGAGAAAAGTCTACTTAAAATTCTCAACTTCGCTTGGCCGCTTTGTTGGTTTTGTAGTCACCAGGTTTTTGAAAGTCTCATAGGTGATCTTCTAGTAGTGCCCTTTATCACCGTACACAATTTCAGGGCGATATCGGTAATAGTTTCGGAGATACTGAATGCTGGTGAAATATTTCGCACAACCGCCATGTTGGATTGGTGAGACAGAATAAAATTTGAAGGGCACGGTCGGGGTCGGCCAGAATAGTGCTATGATCTTACCGAGTTTCATTGAAATCGCTCCAGCCGTTTAGAATTTATTAGGGAATCACACACACACCTCTCTCTCTCTCTCACACACACACACACACACACACGCGCGCGCGCGCGCGCGCGCACACACCCGGACAAAATGTGATCTTATAAGCCTATTTTTTCATAATTTTTCATAATTCCTGAATTTTTGCCATGGTTGTTCGTGCAGAATGAGGTCTCGCATTGACCTGCTGCAAGAGAACTCTGTTTCGGTAAACTAATGCTGGGTATCTCCGTCTCAAACATTCATGAACTCGTTGCAGTTGTTGAGAATAAAAATCCGCATTGACTGTCCGCCCGTCTGGAACAAACTCCCAGAGAATCACTCCTAAAACATTCCTCCAGACACACATCATTTTGGGGCCGAAACGGTCTTTTAAACAATGACTTTGGCAGGTTGACAGGGACTGGGCCACTGTTTCGAGGTGTCAGCGTTACGGTAATAGACCCATTTTTCATCACATGTCATAAATCTATCATACATGGGGTTACCGATAAGCTGACGACAGATATCCACTCTATGTTGAGCCTGTTCAGGGGTCAATTCATGAGGTACAGATCTACAGCTTCTGTTTGAGTTTCCAGGTTTCTTAATCTAGCGATGTACGGTATCTTTTGATGATACATTCTCGCAACATACAGTAGGCAATTCTAGTCATGGCCTTCTGTAAATAGCATTGGCGAACCAAAGTAAACCAATAGGCCTACTATCTTATAAAACACCAAACTTAAAAAAAACTACATTACTTATGAGTCATCCTAATAATAATAATAATAATAATAATAATAATATCGAATGGCCTCGGGTGCCGGGTGCAAATTTTGTTATTTGGCATCCAGAGAGTAGCTTGCATGTCGAATTTCGTTGTTCCTTGAAGCACTGTGAAAGTCAAGGAGGAGCGCTTTCTAGTAGAGAAATGAGGAACTTTGTGTTGGCGGAAACTCCCGAGATACATTTTTCCATTATGAACACGGCCTACTGAATTCAAATGGGATCTTTGGCATGCCAAAATCGTATGACATGCGCGTCGTAAATTTTTGCCGCCTTTCAACAATCACTTACCACGGCCAGGAGCGAACCTGCAAGCTTGGGGATAGTAGACCGACACGTTAACCACTCACCCGCCCTGGCAATAATAATAATAACATTAATCAAAAGTATTTATGTTGATAATCAGTTAGCAGTGAGAGTTGATGGTAGGATGAGTTTAAACTTGTTACAGGAGTGAGGCGAGTTTGTAATATTTCACCGCTATAGCTTATTATATACCTATATGGATCATTTGCTGAAGGGTATAAACTGGCTAGGTTGGACTCAATTAGGTGGAAACCAGGTAAGCTGTCTCACTTATGCTGATGACATAGTTGTAAAATAAATTGGCTCAGGCAATGAAAGCATTTATACAGAAATAAATGTAACATCAAATATAGATTTAATGATTAGGAAGCCATTTTTGAAAGCCTTTGTCTGGAGCGAGACATTCTATGGATGTAAAACTTAGACTGGAAGCGCAGCAAAGAAGAAGGGAATAGAAGCGTTCGAAATGTGGTGTACCAGAGAATGATGAAGATCAGATGGGTAGATAGAGTAAAAAATAAAGAGGTATTAAGACGAGTGGGAGAGGAGATATGTTTCTGGCGACTGATAGAGAAGAGATAGGTTGGTAGAGCACACAATAAGACACCCAAGAATAGCAAACTTAGTTATGGAGGGAAGGGTCGAGGACAAGAACTGTAGGGGTAGACCAAGGCTACTCTATGTTAAACAGATTGCCTTGGGTGTAAGGTGTGGTGTATATGTAGAGATAAAACGATTAGCTCAGGACAGGAAGGTGGCATTGAGAGCTGCATCAAACCAGTCAAAAGACTAAAGGCTCAAGCAACAAATATTTAATCATTCACTGAAGTAGAAATTTTGATTACGAAATAAGTACATTTTTAATAACTTTTTTTTAATAAATAGCCCAATTTAAGAGCTTCTCTAAAACTTCTAGAGCTTTAAGTGGAAAAAGTGTGGATGCAGATGTATGAATATTTAGCCATGAAAGTGTACCAACATTATGACTTGTTTCAATAAGACTTTTGCAAAAATTTCGAAATTTTAGAAAAGGGCTTACAGAAAACGAAAAGCCTAATTCCAATAAAATGCAATTCATTGGAATCCGCAGGGCTTGGACTCGCTAGGGTAGACACAGTGAGAAATTTTATGGAATTTTAAGTATTATTGGTACACTCAGAACCATACTGTATGATCAAATATTTATTTATCCATTCATTGTGAGCAATTTTACATATAATGTTTTGTTTTGCGGAGCATGACAGAACGTGGCCAGAAAAATGATTGCGCAGAGAAGCACCGAATATTCTCATCAGGTGTTAACACTTTCTCTAATGGTTTCTCTATGTAAGTGGACATTCCTCACAGATTGCAGTTTTCACGCGGGTGGCAGCACAAATTACACACTCGCCGCATGTCGTCAAGAGAAACTATCTGAATCCTGGATGGCAGATCGGAATTCTAACACGAGCCAACACTCTTGAGGGAGATGTTAAGAGGCGAGAGATTTTCCTCCAGGCACAAACAATACCACCCTTCTTTACACAAGATATACACTCGCCACATGTCGTCAGGAGAAACTATTTGAATCCTGGATGGCAGATCAGAATTCTAACACAAGCCAACACTCTTGAGGGAGGTGTTCAGAGATGAGACGTATTTCCCAAGACATGAACCAATACCACCCTCTTCTAGACCTCTACACAAGATACACACTCAACACATGACGTCAGAAGAAACTATCTGGATCCTGGGTGGAAGAGCGGATTTCTAGCACAAGCCAACACTCTTGAGGGAGGTGTTTAAAGACGAGAGGTATTTCTCCAAGCATAAACGACACCACCCCACTATACATAAGGTACACACTCACCACATGACGTCAGGAGAAACTATCTGGATCCTGGGTGGAAGAGCGGAATTCTAGCACAAGCCAACACTCTTGAGGGAGGAGTTCAAACACGAGAGGTATTCCTCCAAGCATAAACAACACCACCCCACTCTACATAAGGTACACACTCACCATAGCCAGGAGAAACTACAGTATTTGAATCCTGGATGGCAGAGCGGAATTCTAGCACAAGCCTACACTCTTCAGGGAGGTGTTTGGAGGCGTGATGTATTCCTCCAAACCTAAACACCACCCCACTCTACATAAGGTACACACCCGCCACATGTACCCAGGAGAAACTATCTGGAGCCTGGATGCAGGGCGAATAGCAGGATGACAGAGCGGAAATTTAACACGAGCCATAAGCTTTCAGAGGGACGTCCGGATGGTAGGGTATTACCCCTTGACATAAACAATGGCTACCCTTTCCTCCTACACAAATTATACTTTTGCCACAAGTCAGGAGAAACGCCCTGATTTTGGAATTTGAAGACAAGTCGTCACCTCTATTAGTTTGTTGTCGTTAAGTCGTTTTAGGGTCTTGTAGCATCTGTGATCATCCTTCTGTGGTGACTGCAGTTATTATTACAAACCCAGTGGTACCACAGCCCACATCACACTTTGGCTTACCAAGCAACCACTGCCCTCGGCATTGGGATTGTGGAGTGGCGTGTGATCAGCGCGCCGTTAATCTTGGTTTTCCTGACCGGGACGATGCATCCCTGTAAAATAGCTACCGTACTCAATTGTCCTCATGAGGCTGAGTGCACCCCGTTCCAGCCCGCACATCAGTTTCTAAAATACCTGACGGAGCCGGGAATCGAACCGGGGTCTCCGGCTGAGAGACCGTTGCGCTACCCCTACACCACTGAGCCGGCACTTGTAATAACGTACTATCCCAGCATTTGCCTGAAGCGAGTGTGGAAAAACACGGGGAGGGGGGGGGAGGGGGAAGCACACTCAGGATGTCAAGAGAAACTTCTAGAGAAACAAGTAGTTCCGTGAAGAAATATACAGCCTATTTTCATATATCCTACTTATGTTAATTGCCTCTATCTACATACAAAATTTCAGTTTGATTGCTGTAATAGATTCGTAGATATTGAGAACCGACTAAATATTTCGGATGGTCGCCATGTTGGATTTTATATATGTAGGTCCTAGAGTTATGTACTGTTACATGAAGATTATTATGTACGTGTAGCATTCAAATTTCAATCGCATGATTAGGACACAAGAAGTAACCAGGAGAGTTTAAAATTTCGCACCGCTGCCATCTTGTGGTTATGGAAACAATCGAAATAAATTAGATGCCAGTGGATTAACATTCGTATAAGGATTTACTGTGCCAAGTTTCACTGCAATCGGATGGTTAAATTGCGAGAAACGTCCATATGAATATTTATACTTCGCGTCGCCGCCATGTTGGATTTGTGATCGCCAAGTTATTTAAAGTCCTATAGGTGAACTTAAGTTCATAGCCCCTTTGAACATGAAAAAATCAGTTTGATTGCTACAGTAGATTCGTAGATATACAGAGTCGTCTAAATATTTCGGATGGTCGCCATGTTGGATTGTTAAATGTATAGGCCATAGAGTCATGTACCATTAAAGTAAAATTATTGCGTAGGTTCATTATTCAATCGTTCACTTCGATCGCATGATTACGACACAAGAAATAAAAACGTATTTTTAAAATTCGCAAAGCCGCCATCTTGAGGTTATGTAAACAATTGAACTAAATTAGATACCAGTGCATTACAATTTGTATAAACATTTCCTGTACCTGATTTCTTTGCGTTTGGAACATTAAATCGCGAGAAAGGTCTATTTAAAATTTTCAATTTCGCTTGGTCGCCATGTTCGTATTGTAGTTAACCGATTTTGAAAGTCTTATAGATGAACTTCCAGTAGTGCCCTTTATCTCCGTACAAAATTTCAGGATGATACCGCTAATAGTTTCAGAGATATAGAATGCCGGTGAAATATTTCGCACATCCGCCATCTTGTGGTTAAGTAAACAATTGGACCAAGTTAGATGTCGGTGCATTACAATGTGTATAAACATATACTGTACCAAGTTTTATTGCGTTTGGTTGGTTAAATCGCGAGAAACGTCTAAATGTCGCAAATTCGCGTGGCCGCCATGTTGGTTTTGTACATACCATTTTTTCAAAAGTCACATAGGTGAACTTCTAGTAGTTCCCTTTATCACCGTAGAAAAGTCCAGGGTGATATCGGTAATAGTTGCGGAGATATTGAATGCTAGTGAAATAATTCGCACAGCCGCCATGTTGGATTGGTGAGACGTAACAAAATTTGAAGGGCACGGTCGGGGTCGTCCGGAATAGTGCTATGAACTTACCGAGTTTCATTGAAATCGCTTCAGCCGTTTGGAAGTTATTACGGGGACA
The DNA here is from genome assembly GCA_946902985.2 of Meconema thalassinum. Taxonomy (NCBI): domain Eukaryota; kingdom Metazoa; phylum Arthropoda; class Insecta; order Orthoptera; family Tettigoniidae; genus Meconema; species Meconema thalassinum. The sequence goes on along the minus strand of OX336394.1, from coordinate 173,434,906 downwards.
CACACACACACGCGCGGACAAAAGGTGAAGCCTATTTTTTTAAAATTGAAAATAGGCTAAACAGAGAGAAAAATAAAACATCTAGAGTGAGAAATAAAAAAAATCAGGAGCAACATCTACACAGAGAAAAGATGAGAGAAAGATAAAAATCTAAATTACTAGGTTTCCTAATAAGAAAAGTATGAGGAGAGTGACCTTAGGAATGAGCTATGAAGAAAATAAATCTATCGTAGCCCGTAGCTTAATACGATGAAAGAAATGAAATTTAGAAAAGTTTGAACGTTTTCGGAATTCTAGAGCCCCTTAAATACAAAGATTCTGATAGGTATTATATCGTGCCTGTGGGAAGATTTTTCCTGGACGTACTTCGTAAGGAAAAGACTACATGAGTACAGTGTCGCATAGCTCCTAAAGAATCAACAACAACAACACCAACTGAATGTTCACTTCACTTAGGAGCTGGCCTATCCAAATTTCTGATCATCTGCTACGCTGGTCACGAACAGGTCATTGACTCGTTGTTGGCTAAGACGAGTCCGAGAAACTCACTCCTCCACAACCCAGTAACCTGTCTGCGACTCGGTAATATAAACAACAAGTGTCTGGCGTTTCCGGATCTAGAATTAGGCCAACTATGTACAGCACCAGACACGCCTTCGAGGCACAGATCAAATTCGTAAATTAATCATTTCCAGAGGAGTTTACATTGGTAATTAAACAAACAAGAAGAGTTTTTTGGATTCCAATTCAGCCTCACGCATCTCTTACATTAGCAGGGGAGACTTTGCTAACTCCTCTGTACTTGAAATATACTTTTTTTAGCTGATATAGGGCGAGCATCAATTCTACTCGGGTACGTGAGTCAGGTATAGCCAGGGTTACCTCAATTCCACTCGACACTCCAGGTAGTCGCCAGAGGAGTCCCTCAAGTCCGCTCGGTCGCGGTCTCTTTATCCTTATGCCTTCTTAGAACGTCACAAGTCTTCCATGCTCACTTCTACCATTGATTATAATCAATGATTCTAATATAACTAATATAACTTATAATAATGATAACATTAAGTATAACTTCTCAAAATAACCCACCGTGGTCAGTTATATTTCAGCAGTACAATAACCACTGCTTCAGTGTTTACATTTTTAAGTTTCCTAAAATAAGTGGAACAGACAATTTCAAATCATAGAGTAGAGTTGTTTAACTTTTTATTGTTACTTAGTAAAATTTGTAGGAAAAAATAGAAAACTTGGCAGACTTATTTAAAAGAATATTATGATTAATTTTAAATCACTTGTATTTTCTGCCATATAAGTTATAATGTTCCAAACACTTTATACCTGATTTAACGAACGAGCGGACTTGACATCAGAGTGGTTGATCAATGGCACATCAATGTCTTGCGAACACCACCACGCCATCTGTCAAGCGCTCTGAAGTCAATTTATTTTCTACAAATTTTATGCATTGTTTTTATCATGTGCATAATTAAATGTTTGTATGTTTTTTAACCTAGTCAGACATTATAAAATTAAATTTAGATAATAATAAGTATATAATTTGTACCTAAAAATACGTTCGATATCAGCTGCGGATGCTGAAAATACTGTTTTCCAGCCTAGAACGGAAAAATCAGCTGCATTCAAAAATTCGCTCATGCGCTGCAGAAGGTGTTTGACCTGGCCCTTTGTATGCGAGCGGGAGGGTTATGACATTTGGGATAACCCCTTTGCCGACCCCTTGCCAAAGCCTGAGCGGAGTTGAGGAACTTATTTTTGGGTCCCTTGGAGGACCGAGTGGAATTAAGGAAAATCGAGGGGAATTGATGTTCGACCCTGATATACACGAGCGCAAGACACGAGCTCATCTCACCACTTGTATTGACTCAACTATTTAATTTCCCTTGACTATGAATTTAGAAGCCGCAAATGGTAACCACGTAGTGGTAAAATTGTGAATACTTGTGTTATTTGTTTGTGTGGTATTTATAAAATCTCATGTACATGTCGCACTGGTAGTCGTAGCGATGTGGGTATCGTATGATAATTTAAAAGCAAACTCGAGTTCAATATTAGCTGAAGTTTCAGTACCCTGCGTGATAGAAAATAAATAAAGAGCGAAAGAAAGAAAGAAAAGAGGAGAGAGAAAGAAAAATAGGTATTACTGAAAATTGCATATCTCAATAGATTTCAGAAATACACAAATTGTATTGACAGAGACTCATCCTCCCAGTTCACGCAAAATGGTTCCTATGATTTATTTATTTACTAGCAGTAGTGCCCGGCTTCGCCCGGTGGATTATTTGTTTTATGGATGACTAGCAGTAGTGCCCGGCTTCGTTAGGTGAATTTATTTGTTTTACGGATGATAATGAATACTTCTACTGAACTGTCGCATGATACTTAAACTAACAGATTTTTTTGTGGTGGTGATAGTGGAAGTGATAAGTAATACAATATAATTGACGTAACATTTAGGTCATTTTCCCGTAATGATAATGATAATAATGAATAGGGAAACGGCTGTTTACGAACTGCAGTGCTGACACATGTAATTTACAAACGAATTGAAATATTATGATAAGAAAGAGGAGTAAGTGAAATAAAAGACACTGCCTAGGGCCTATATCTCATTGGCTGTTGGAAAAGTAGAGACCAATAGTATCGTATTTTGTCGCATAGCGCCATAGGAAAATAACCAGAGCACTTTGGAAAACTTCAGCTGTCCCGAGCTCCTGAGTAGCAATAGTGTCATTCATCGCCACATAGCGCTCAAAGATAAGGATCGGAATAAATGAAAGTAAAATTGAAAGCACCAACGCTTATTGCACCTCAATGTACTGCACCAACACCAACGCACTTATACAGAGGCATAATATTTTCATGATGATAACTGTTATAAGGGACTTAAGAAATATTTTTGCACGAATTACTCCTCGTGACTGCAATTTATAAGCTGTGCAAGATGTAACTATTTTTCGCAATTTTGCACCATAACACGGGTATGGGCGACGTGATGCAGCCCGCATTGCCAGCCAAAAATAGACTTATTAAAATATTCTTACAGTTACACTACTAAGGTTCTAGAGTCTTAAAACGTGGTTTTCAATTTCCTTTTGTCTATTATTCTAAATTCAGGGAATGGAGAGGGTTGTCCAAAATATCAGGTGGACAGCAGGGGTTCAAAGCGTAAGTATGTAAAATTCGGTGCAATTAGGTGAATCGGTGTAGATTTGTGCTAAAGGGCCTAAATGCAGGGAATGGAGTGGTCTGTCCGAAATTTCAAGTAGATGGTGTTACTCATCGGGTTTCAAAGGGTCTTCTTCTTCTTCCTAGCCTTGCGGGGTCTACTATTTTGCTATATCTCCTCCACTTCTTCCTGTCGTTGACATCTTATGGTGTTAGACCAACAGCGTGCATGTAAGCCCTGATGTTGTCAGTCCACCGCTTTGCAGGTCTTCCACGTGGGTCGGGTTCAAAAGGGTAAGTATGTAAAATTTGGTTCCGATCGGTGAAACGGTGTAGATATGTGCCAAAGTGCCTAAATGCAGAGAATGGAGTGGTCTGTCCGAAATTTCAAGTAGACTGTTACTCGTTGGGTTCCAAAGGGTAAGTATGTAAAATTTGGTTCAGATCCTTGAAACGGTGTAGATGTGTGCCAAAGGGCCTAAATGCAGGGAATGGATATGTCTGACCGAAATTTCAAGCAGACAGTGTTATTCATCGGGTTCCAAAGGGTAAGTATGTAAAATTTGGTTCAGATCGGTGAAACGGTGGAAAGGGGCTAATGCAGGGAATGGAGTGGTCTGTCCAAAATTTCATGCAGACAGAGTTACTCATCGGGTTTCAAAGGGTAAGTACGTAAAATTTGGTTCAGATCGGTGAAACGGTGTAGATATGTGTCAAAGGGCCTGAATGCAGGGAATGGAGTGGTCTGTCCGAAATTTCAAGTAGACAGTGTTACTCGTCGAGTTTCAAAGGGTAAGTATGTAAAATTTGGTTCAGATCGGTGAAACGGTGTAGATTTGTATAAATAACAGACAGACTAACTGACAAACAGACAGGCAAACCAACATTGAGCTTTATACTGTATTTATAGATTTTTCATTCGTTTATTTATTTATTTATTTATTTATTTATTTATTTCATGTAATTTAGTCATTTATTTATTTATTTATTTATTTATGTATTTAAAGTCCTTCCAGAGACGAGGATATACCGTGGTGTCCCAACATAGCACTGTGAAGAAACCACACAGGCTAGAACGATTGCCAATAATAACACAATACAAACTCTAATTATTTCTGGCTGTAACAATGCAATGAGTGTTTAAAATGAGTGAGCCCTACAGAAAAATTACAGGAGAAAATGAAGGGGTACGCCCATACCTTGGTTGTTACGTTTCGAAATACAGTAATCCGTTTTAATCTTGTGATTAAAAGTTGGCACACGTAAAGTAATTTACTATTGTCCTCAATGTGTAAGTGGAGAACGTTTGCCAGTTGCGTTTCCACCAGAAATATGAAATCTGTCTTGAGGGCTGGAACGGGGTGCACTCAGATTCGTGAGGACAATTGAGTAGCTGTCTGATGTGAAATGTTGCGCTCAATGGCCTAAAACCAAGGTAATGCGGCTGAGGGTGCCATCGTGCCAGTGACGCGTCTACAATGATTCGTAGGCTATGATACGAGTATGCGCAGTCTGTAGGTATACTGTGCCGGTCAACAAGTCAACGACCACACTTGAGTGACCATCTAGAACAGTTGCAGCACGAGATCTCTAACACTAAGGGCGCACCAGTGGTTTAGAACTGCTTTCGAGTTCCGCACTACATTAACAGCATAACTCTTAATAATAAAACGGCGGGTTCGGTGATATAGTTGGTTGCATGCTGAGCTTCTATGCCCAAGATTGCGGGTTCAAACCCTGCTAAAGTCGTCGGATTTTTTAAGAGCGTTAAAAATCCCTCAGTATGCCTTCCTTCGGAGGGGAAGTAAAGTCGGCGGTCCCATGTCAAGGATTTATGGCATATAAAAGAACCTTCTACTAATTACACTTGTGTGAAGCTAAATTATTGGTTAGATTTGACTAACGCTTTTAGATTCCTACGTTCGTCGCCAGGAGCTGACTGTGGCGGCATCCAGTAACCAAGTTCAGAACTAGTTGTCGTTGACGGTGGCGATTGGTAGCAAAAGTAGGAACTACTTGAAAATTGAATGTCTGCAATCCTTACTTGAATTAGAAACAGATAACACTCACTAATACAGCCATCACAATTAACACCAGTTAACAGACAGATTCTACTCACACCCTAAGTACACGGGGCTATATGACCGGGTTGTCGCAGCCCCTAAACTGAGGAACCAACCAACCATCTTAATAAAACACTCACAACCCCTTTTTATTCCCGTTTTTAAGATAGTATTAGTTGAGATTAACCTGCAAGTTTGGTTACTTCGTGTGATATCTCCGATTGTTATTAAAAGGTCAGCTTAGAGTGGATTATTATTATGCACTGCTGTGCAAAACTTAAGGACGAGATAGAGGAAGCCACATAACATACCAAGAACTCCTTACTAATTTTGTGTCCAGCATGGGAACACGTTGCAGAGCATGCATTGCAGGAAGTCAATTGTTCCTCACTATTACACGTCTTTGGTCTGCAATTCTTTGTTCTGTAATGAAAGAGTACTCAGGAAATTTCTCCACAAACAACTTGTGCATATCTTTCCTATATGTTGTGAGGTCTCTCTCCAAGTTTGTAACAATTAAGTAGGAGCGCATTTCGAATTTGTTCATCTCATCAGTCCATTTTAAGCGCTGCCTCAGTGGTCAGCTGAATGTTTGAAACACTTTCGACAGGGGGAGACGACGGCTGTTGGGTTCTCCTATCTGCGTTGTCGGCTGTAGAATTTTCGGGTGACCCGACATGTGCCCGCCTGTTCAGCTTCATGTCACTGATGGTTCGCCTGCTGTCACGTTCAGCACCAGCTCCAAACGTGCCCCGACGCACCTCGGGTAGCGTCCTTTTCCGAGGCTCATTATTCTTCGACATTTTCTCCATTATCAATGGGTTGCGTTTTATACCTACTGCCAGGATTTCATTTAGGCCGCCCCTAACATGGGGTACAGACGCCTTTCACAGCCGCCCCTAATATGGAGTATAGACGCTGTTGGCTAGTGCTAATGGCGGCACTGACTCGCCTTGTATGTGGCATTTTATAGAGACTGTGGTGCCATCCACAGACCCACCACATCCTGTTAGCAATGCCGCTGTTGGTCCGGGACTGGTTATTCGTCAGGTTGCCCTGCTTATATCGCAGCTACCCTCCATATCTAGAGGGCGATCCACTATCCGCCACCTGTGGACCCGTCCGGCCGCACGTCCTTATTATTATTATTATTATTATTATTATTATTATTATTATTGATGTGTAACATCTTTCCGCTCGGTTGCTGGATAGTTTTGTGGGAGTGATTTTGAAAATTGGGGACGGAAGTGAATCGGGCGGAAGTGGATCGAACGGAAGTGGCTCGGACGGAAGTGAAGACGCACAGCCAGAAAAATGGGACGGAAGTGAATCGGGCGGAAGTGGATCGGACGGAAGTGAGGACGCACTGCCAGCTGGATGTACAATTGAAAATGTGTGTATTGGAAACAAGGCAGTGTGTGCTCTGTAGCGCGAGAATGTTATGGCAATACAGTATGCAGTGCATTTAGCTGGCACTGGTTTGACGAGCACAGTGGCAAATGTTTCACCAACTTTCATTTGTCATTGAGCAGTTTATGAAGCTTCACGTTCAAGGTTGAATATCACATGGGGTAGGACAAAGACGACAAATGACATTTAAGTAAGCGGCATTATTGTCAAGCTGTGGGTGAGTAGTCAAATATTAAATGCATAACAGAATGTTGTTATATGAGTGGAATAAAAGCTGTATTTTCATCATATGTGAGACTAGGTCATTTCATGTTTGTAGGAAGCCATGTTTTGATTGTTTACGACGAATTGTATGAGAGCCTTGAGAATAATGAATATTATAGTTACTGAGGAATGTGCTCACAGTATTTGAGAGTACTGTCAACGTTGTGTGTCACTTTGTTATTATGTGTAAAAGGAAGGAAGGAAGCTTGTAGTTTTGTGTGTCCGTTAATCTCACGATCATGAACCACGGTACCTCCCTTTTACGTGGAATGCGAACCACAGGACATGGCACTTCAATTCGAAAATCTCACATGTATTGACCAGGAATCAAACCCGGTCTACCTTGGGGAGAGAATAACAGCTTGACCGCTGCGCCACAAATGTGACAGTAGCATATCTCCAATTCAATCTATACATTCATCATAGTACCAGTATGAAAATGGAGTGTAAATTAACATTTTAAGAATGTCCAAGCTGTGTAGTATACGTGTAGGATAACATGTCAGATGTTACACATCATATGCGACTACTGTAAGGCTCGTATCTTTTTTATTTTTATTATTGTTATTGTTATTATTATTATCTCTTTATTTACTCAACTTACAGTCGGTACCATGACTCATATCGGTACATTACGTACAAGAAAATGAGTCAAGTAACACTTAAGCCTATTGCATACATTTTCGAATAGCATAGATGTTTGACAGTTAATTTTGTCTTCTCTTCTTATCTTCCACGCCTCTTTTTCACAAGAGGGTCCAAAGAAAGTTCCTAATGTGTATTCAAAAACCCTCTAACGATGCTGCAGGTTTTCAGAATTGCAGCCTTTTGTGCAATAGTATGGGTGAATATGGGAAGATTTAGTGTAGCTAGATTTACTGAAAAGGATTTAGGTGTCAGGCCAGTGGGAGAAAGGAGGAAAGGAAGAATCGTCACTTTTTTTTGTCTCCAGATTCTAGCAACCTCCATAGCTAGAGGAGTATATTTTTCAATCTTTTCTCTGTATTTATGGTGGATATTATGGTCATTCGGAACAGATATGTCAATCAAGTACGTGTGATGGTTCATCTTATCAGTTCAAGTTATGTCTGGTCTATTATGAGGAGTTGTTTTGTCTGTTTGAATAGTGCGATCCCAATACAGCTTGTAATCTTCGTTTTCCATCAGACTTTCTGGAGAGTATTTGTAATAAGGCGTCCTGTCTTGATGAATGACTTTGGCAACATCGTTATGCCTCTCAGTGTAAGATGTTGGTGCTAGAATTCTGCAGCTGCTGGTAATACGCTCTATAATTTCTGGACCGGTATTGCATTTCCTGCATTCGTCATCTATAACAGTCTGATCTTTCAGGATGTCTATCCTATAACTTTTTGTGGTGATAACTTTGTCTTGTATCGCCTGGTTAAATCCCTCAGTTCCTGGAAACAGCTCTCCCCTTGACAACCATGTGTTCGAAAGCTGTTTGTCAATATTCGTGTCATTGCACTGGTTGTAGAATCTACCTTGGGGAGAGAATAACAGCTTGACCGCTGCGCCACAAATGTGACAGTAGCATATCTCCAATTCAATCTATACATTCATCATAGTACCAGTATGAAAATGGAGTGTAAATTATTATTATTATTATTATTATTTCCGGCGTTATTATTATTATTATTGTTGTTGTTGTTGTTATTATTATTATTACAACTTGTGGAGCCCTAGTAGGCGACCATTGGGCCTCAGCTGAGATCGACATTGCTTCCACTTATTTGTGGTCAGCCTTCTTTGGTCAACTCTTATTCTCTTCCTACTCCGATGGTATTAAGGTATCTGAGCCTTGGGCAGTCTTTCAGTTTCTCGCCTTAATTGGCCCTTGGCCCTTCTCTTTTTCGTACCCTAGAGGAGGTTTTGGCTGCTTTGGGTCAAAAAGTGGAATTTTAGATTGTATGTTATTTCGATAGCCTGAAGTCCAATTTAAAATGCACATATGCTTATTTGTTGCTAATATTTGCTACATGCCGTTTATAGGTCATTTAAAGCCACGCCCCCTTGAAGATCTGTTCCTGAGAACTGGCATATTTTCTCCTGCTCCTCCTTCTTCTCCTCCTTCCCCTTCCTCCGCTCCTCCTTTTCTACTTCTCCTGCTCCTTTTTCTCTTTCTCCTGCTCCTCCTTCTTCTAATGCTCCTTCTTCTCCTTCTCCTTCCTCCGCTCCTCCTTTTCTACTTCTCCTGCTCCTTTTTCTCTTTCTCCTGCTCCTCCTTCTCCTGCTCCTCCTTCTCCTTCTCCTTCCTCCGCTCCTCCTTTTCTACTTCTCCTGCTCCTTTTTCTCTTTCTCCTGCTCCTCCTTCTTCTAATGCTCCTTCTTCCCTTTCTCCTTCTCCTCCTCCTTCCCCTTCTCCTGCTATTTCTTCCTTTTCTCCTTCTCCTCCTCCTTCGTCTACTTCTCCTGCTTCTTCTTCTATTTCTCCTTCTCCTTCTTCTTCTTCCGCTCCTTCTCCTGCTCCTTCTCTTTCTCCTTCTCATTGTTCTTTTTCTCTTGCTGCACCTTCTTCTCCTTCTCCTTCTCCTGCTCATTCTTCCGCTCCTCCTTTTTCTACTTCTCCTCCTTCTTCTCTTTCTCCTGCTCCTTCTTCTAATGCTCCTTCTTCCCTTTCTCCTTCTCCTCCTCCTTCCCCTTCTGCTATTTCTTCCTTTTCTCCTTCTCCTCCTCCTTCGTCTACTTCACCTGCTCCTTCTTCTATTTCTCCTTCTCCTTCTTCTTCTTCCGCTCCTTCTCCTGCTCCTTCTCTTTCTCCTTCTCATTGTTCTTTTCTCTTGCTCCATCTTCTTCTCCTTCTCCTTCTTCTCCTTCTCCTGCTCATTCTTCCGCTCCTCCTTTTTCTACTTCTCCTTCTCCTTCTTCTCTTTCTCCTGCTCCTCGTTCTTCTAATGCTCCTTCTTCCCTTTCTCCTTCCCCTTCTCCTGCTATTTCTTCCTTTTCTCCTTCTCCTCCTCCTTCGTCTACTTCTCCTGCTTCTTCTATTTCTCCTTCTCCTTCTTCTTCTTCCGCTCCTTCTCCTGCTCCTTCTTCTCTTTCTCTTGCTCCACCTTCTTCTCCTTCTCCTCCGCCTTCTCCTGCTCCTTCCTGCCTTTATCCTTCTCCTCCTTCTCCTGCTCATTTGCCTCCTGCTCAGCCTGCTCCTTCTTCTCCTTCTCCTGCACCTCCTTCTCTTTCTCTAAAGAAGCTAGGAAGTTAAAAAGAAACCAGAAGAGGGACAGAGAAGTTGAAGGCAGCCCACATCATCCTGAATATGGGCCTCAACTTATCCCCTGGCTACTATTGTCCATCCAGAGTCAAAATTGGCCCCGTAGAACTGTTTCACATACAGCCCGCATAGCACTAGGGCCGTGTGGGTAGTCTGCACACATGGGGTGCGCACAAACCATAATTTGTTTAAAAGGTGGGTTTAAACAAATAAACATATTTATAGAAGCCCGCATAACAGTAAAGCCAGACGGGTGGTTTATACACCTGCGAGAGTTCTCGCATGGGTCCGCTAGTTATTATAATCTTTGTAATTACCCGGTTAGCTATTTGCAACCTCAGTGCCCAGTTTTAATATTGAAAACATGTTGAAAACATTGGATTTATTCTCATATTCAAAACAATAGCAAACCAGGTCTTTAGTTTTTCAATGGTTAGGTGTTTGAATTGTTTTATTCTTGAATGAGGGTGAGATTTAATAAACTCATTCTTCTCCGCAAGCAAATCTGCCCCATATTTATTAGGTTCGGCCAAAATCATGTTCCACAATTGGAGAGGAAAATAGAGAAGGAAGTAACAAAAAGCCTTCGAATTTCTCTCAAGATTATGTTGAAATCCCATAGATCTAGGCCTAAATCTTAACCAGTCTTTCTCAGTTTCAGGAGGGATAATTTGTATCCAAGTTGTTTTATTAGCCGTAGTCCTACCTGCATTAGCAGCACCAAGTCTCTCTTGAAGAGGTACATCTTCGGAATCACTTTCGTCATCGCTACTTTCCGGCATTTGAGTCTGCTCTGGCCCACTCTCACTATCACTGTTACTACTCGTATCGTAACTATTATGTTCGCCGTGTTCCACATCACTAAAATCACTTCCATCGTCTATTAATTCCGCAATTAGGTCAATATTGCCGGCAATGTTGACATCTCGAGTCGCCATCTTGACCACATGTAAACATTGAAATTTCAAAGCAAAGAGGATAACATATCATGGAATATTTACTCAGATACGGAATTCCTTACGATAGGAAAAATAAACTTCAAACTATGCTTGACAACTTAGTAGGCTACGTGTTTTATGTCGATGTCACCTCAGGTACCTTCATCGCGACTTTTATTAAGGTCGATTTTTTCGACGCTGGCACTACAGGCAGGTACACAGCGTCGAAAAAATCGACCTTTGGCACTTGTAGGGTTAAATGCCTCTAAGAGCACTCGGGCTTCAGTTTAATAAAAGCATAAAGTTAAACTATTTTGACAATTGTGCCAAAATTTGAAAAGCTACAAGACCCGGAAAAGTGGCAAAATGCTTGTTATGAAAATATCTATCATATTTTGAAAAACACTTCCGGCTTAAATGATATTTAAAGAAAATGCTAAAGACGCTTGTTTTTTAAATGGAACTTGTTCTACAGATTGAAATGAAATTAATGTTTGATTGTTTAAATCTATTATTTGATTCCTTATCTTCAATTTGTGGGAAGCAGATCTTTGAATTCTTCAAAGGGAAGTAGATATTTCGATTCTGATTACACCATGCATGGGTCGACACTAGCGCTTGTAGTGATATATTTAGACCACAAAGGATGTTAGTTATTGTTGTTTTAAGGGGCGGAACTACGAGATCATCTGCCCCTACCAAGGATGTGGCCTAAGTATTGGTGTACATGGTTGGTTGGTTGATTCCTTAGTTTAGGGACTGCGACAACGCGGTCATGTAGCCCCGTGTACTTTGGGTGTGTGAAGAATCTGTCTGATAACCAGTGTAAATTGTGATGACTGTATTAGTGTGTGATATCTGTTTTTGATTCAAGTAAGGACTGCAGACATTCGATTTTCAAGCAGTTCCAACTTTTGCTACCGAATGCTACCGTCAAAGACCAACAAGTTCAGAACTTGGTTACTAAATGCCACCGCAGTCGGCTCTTGGCGACGAACGTTGGAACCTAAGAGCGTCAGTCAAATCTAACCTATAATTTAGCTTCATACAAGTGTGATTAGTGGAAGGTTCTATATCATGCATAAATCTATGACATGGGCCCGCCGGCTTTACTTCCCCTCTGAAGGAAGGCATACTGAGGGATTTTTAACGCTCTTAAAAAAATCACACTTGTACTGACCGGGAATCGAACCTGGTCCACTGCGGTGAGAGACCAATTATGTGACCGTTGCGCCACCACGCCCCTAAGAAACAACTGACTTACGAAGCATAGTGAGAATTTACTGGTTTCTGTGTGGCCGAAAATTACTGCCTGTATCACAGTATTCACTTTATCACACATAGGTAAATCGCGCCCGAGATACAAACCTTGAAACAAAGAACACAATTATAAGCTTCTCACTTCGTAACCAATCGTAAAGCTACTGCTTTCTCCACTACCATGTGTTGACTCGAAGACATGATTTACTTCGTAACCAATCGTAACACCTCGGCTTTCTCCGCTACTCGAAGCCATATTCCTCTCTGTCTGTAACGTCAAGTAATTTTTCTAGGTTTGTGTCGTGTCTTTTGTGGGTTTTGCCTAGGACACCAAGCTCGCTCATCAGCAGGCTCTTGGCGTCCCCGCCAAGCCAGCTTGGTGTGCTAGGCGAAACCCCACACAAGACACGGCACAAAACTCGAAAAATTGCTGATTGATACCCAGACACCTCATTACCTACCATAAGACAACACCTCAAGTACCACCAGACCCATCAAGCTGGCATTCACGGCCAGTGAAGTAAAACTCAGCAATTTTTCTAGGTTTATGCCATGTAACAGGCTGCTCTCTCGCACTTCGCACTCGCACCAGACAACTCATCAAGTGCCACGGGAAAACGTGTCTTGCATCACTGGGTATTAAACTCTACTATAAAGTTGAGCGTTTCTCAGGGCCGTCATACGGTCGAGACGTAGGCTAAGTGTTGAAACTGATACTAATTTCGGTGTGCAAGCACAGGAATACTCATTTCCACACCACCATGAGGTAGAGTACATGGCGCGTTTTTTTTAACGTGGTCTCCCCAGTAGGCCTAGTCCACGGTTTCTGTGGCAATTGAGGTTGTCCACATTTAAATTCGGGGTTTTATCCTTCTGAAACTGCGTATATTCCGCTGTAAATTGCTCGTAACCTTTGGTTATTCTGTTTGTCGTTGTTGACGAGCCGTCCAAGCTTCCTTTAAACATAGAAGTTATAATCACGTCCGTTGTACTTTATTTTCTAAATAATTCAGTTGATTGTATTTATTCTTCACTCTTGCGTGTCTTCTGGACTGACACAGTGCTATCACCTCAACATTAGTATTCCCTCTTCATGCAATTTCTCACCCTCCGTCTTCTTGTTCTTATTTAGATGTGTCTCAGAGTTGATGTTTAACTGCTAGCTGAATTATGTGAGAATTCTCCTGTATATTCATTCAACCTGAACCCATTCACTAGAGCTCGAGCTATTGTACACTAGGGTATTCTTTTACAGTAATACACACACAATAAACTCATAACCACACTGATTGTACATTATCATTTAACTAATTCCATTGCGGTAGATTTGTTATGAACGATAGTTACCCTGAGAGACTATCGATGCCGTCCAACCTCTTTCCAAAACAATGCCTGTTCTTGCGGCCAATGGTCAAAAGAGAACTTTAAACCACACACATGCACACACACACAAACTCCCCATTAGACACACATGAATGGGAGGGTGTTGAATGATACAGCAGTCTCACAGCCGATGGGGGCCCAGTTATGGGTACGTAACCTCCTCACTGACATTCCAAATGACACGGAAACATATCGGGAATGGCCATACGACAGGTTTGAAGTTCTCTTTAGACCATTGGCCGCAAAAACAGGCATTGTCTTTGGAAAGAGGTTGGACGGCATCGATAGTCTCTCAGGGTAACCATAGTCTTTTTTCTTCTTTCACTTCTGTACTTTAATGAACTACGACTACTTGCACAATATCGAGAGCTGATCTACAGAAGGATAATAACATCTCCATAGGTATGACGACTGCGTTGAGGAGGCCCAGGAGTGCAAGTATGAGGTAGAATGATCCTCCCTCTTCCAAAAGAAGCACCTTCGTGAAGACCGCATCCTATAACTAGGGGCTGGAACGCCGAGACGGCAGTTTTACGGAAGATCAAATCCATTATGATGCTGAATATTATGACGACGTCCGCAGAGAAAACCATGTAGAAGAGCACATATTCTCCAGTTCATAACAAATCTCCCGCAATGGAATTAGATGATAATGTGCAATCACCATGGTTATGGGCTTATTGTTAAAGGCATGGTTTGTTGCGTTCATTTCATGGTCCACTGAGGTAACACTAACAGAGTGATCAAATAGCCATCTTATTAGCTATTTGGAGCGATTATCTAGATTCTAAGGCAGGCAGCATGATCACCGATCCCACTTCGTAAAGCCACGGCCGACTGGATGCGAGCTGCGCTTGCCACAACCGGTCTAGACAATGTGACTTTTTACATGAAATTCCGTTAGTTACTCAACTGTTCACACAGCGCTGTCTACCAAGCATAGCACGACAAAGACTTATCTCTACTTAGTATAAAACAAAGTCCCCGATTCTTGGATGTCACGTGTAATCTCGAGAACCACTGGATGGATTTTGATGCGGCTATCACCATTCTGTAAAGGAAGATTTCTGTAAAAAACAAGTAGTTCCGTGATGAACTATACAGCCTATTTTCATATATCCTACTTAAGTTAATTGCCACTATCAACATACACAATTTCAGTTTGATTGCTGTAATAGATTCGTAGATATTGAGAACCGACTAAATATTTCGGATGGTCGCCATGTTGGATTTTATATATGTAGGTCCTAGAGTTATGTACTGTTACATGCAGATTATTGTGAACGTGTAGTATTCAAACTTCAATCGCATAATTTGGACACAAGAAAAAACAAGGAGTTTTAAAAAAATTTCACAGCTGCCATCTTGAGGTTATGGAAACAATTGAAATAAATTAGATGCCAATGGATTAACATTCGGATAAAGATTTACTGTACCAAGTTTCACTGCACGCGGATGGTTAAATTGCGAGAAACGTCCATGTGAATATTTATAATTCGCGTCACCGCCATGTTGGATTTGTGATCACCAGGTTATTTAAAGTCCTATAGGTGAACATAAGTTCATAGCCCCTATGAACATTAAAAAAATTAGTTTGATTGCTAAAATAGATTCGTAGATATTCAGTATCGTCTAAATATTTCGGATGGTCGCCATGTTGGATTGTTAAATGTATAGGCCATAGAGTCATGTACCATTAAAGGAAAATTATTGCGTAGGTTCATTATTCAAACTTTCACTTCGATCGCATGACTATATCACAAGAAATAAAAACTTAATTTTAAAATTCGCACTGCCGCCATCTTGAGGTTATGTAAACAATTGAACAAAATTAGATACCAGTGGATTACAATGTTTATAAATATTTCCTGTACCAGGTTTCAGTGCGCTTGGAACATGAAATCGCGAGAAAGGTCTATTTAAAATGTTCAAATTCGCTTGGCCGCCATGTTCGTTTTGTAGATAACCGGTTTTTGAAAATCTTATAGATGGACTTCCAGTAGTGCCCTTTATCTCCGTACAAAATTTTAGGGAGATACCGCTAATAGTTTCAGAGATATAGAATGCCGGTGAAATATTTCGCACATCCGCCATCTTGTGATGATGTAAACAATTGAACGAAGTTAGATGACGGTGCATTACAATGTATATAAACATATACTGTACCAAGTTTCATTGCGTTTGGTTGGTCAAATCGCGAGAAACGTCTATTTAAAAGTCGCAA
This sequence comes from Meconema thalassinum, assembly GCA_946902985.2. NCBI lineage: Eukaryota > Metazoa > Arthropoda > Insecta > Orthoptera > Tettigoniidae > Meconema > Meconema thalassinum. The sequence continues at coordinate 173,418,952 of OX336394.1, read as the reverse complement.
ATTCGCTTGGCCGCCATGTTGGTTTTGTAGTTACCAGGTTTTCAAAAGTCACATAAGTGAACTTATAGTAGTTCCCTCTATCACCATAGAAAATGCCAGGGTAATATCGGTAATAGTTTCGGAGATATTGAATGCTGGTGAAATATTTCGCACAGCCGCCATGTTGGATTGGTGAGTCGTAACAAAATTTGAAGGGCACGGTCGAGGTCGCCGGGAATAGTGCTATGAACTTTCCGAGTTTCATTGAAATCGCTCGTGCCGTTTAGATTTTATTAGGGGGGGACACACACACGAATCACACACACACGCGCACACACACACGGACAAAAGGTGATGTCATAAGCCTATTTTTTTTCAAAATTGAAAATAGGCTAAAAATATACGATCAAAGGGAGCCAAGCAGTAACGATTTCAGTGAAAAGATTTTTAAAAAAAGCCTGGCGTCCGTGCGCCTTTTAATCTTACGCTGGGCAAACCGTTAAAAATATCAATATACTATGAGTGTAAGAATTGTTCAGCATGAAAAATTCTACAAAAAAAAGATACGAGCCTTACAGTAGTCGCATATGATGTGTAACATCTGACATGTTATCCTACTATGAAATTGAGATGAAATGTATGTGAAGTCATCTGACATGTTATCCTACTCGTATACTACACAGCTTGGACATTCTTAAAATGTTAATTTACGCTCCGTTTTCATACTGGTACTATGATTAATGTATAGATTAAATTGGAGATATGCTACTGTCGCACTTGTTTGAACAAACATCACATATTATATTGTAAATTAAGAGGAGGAATGAAACCATAGTCTCGAGCCTATCTATAGACTACTAGAAATAATGTTCAATACATTCAAATTTCGCATCTCCTGCTTGGGGCCAACTATTGTAATAAAAATTAGATAAATCGTAATTTCATGTAGATTCTGCTAAAATGACGCTTAATGTTATGATAGATAGCGTTTAAATCGATAATCCGGTAGCAAAAATAATTGCCGGGACTTAGATTCGAACCTGAGACCTCATGATTCGCAGACCAAAATGCTATCCACGCAGCCATTACAAGCACAGAACGTTAGAGTAGAAGACAGTTACTTATTTTCACGTGCCGGTAATAATATGGAAGTATTTTTTTACGCTCCTTTAATATTTAGCTTTTTTTCGAGCTTTAAATAAATAAATAAATAATAACCGGCTTTGCCGACTAGTTACAATGTTTCATATTAAAGCATATCATTATTTAAATACTGATACGAAGACTTTTAACATGTGGTTTGTGTTTCAATCAGTTGACACCAGAGTTCGCATGAGCGTTTACCGTTCAGTATGAAAGTGTTGAGCAAAGTTACTCGGGGAGTGGATGCCCATCACTTTTATCCAGAGATTGAAAAAGAGACTCTTAATAAAACATAATTGTTTTCAGCAAATATGATATCATGAATATTTTTTCACCAAAAAACGACAACTTGAAGATGATTCATTGTAGAAATATCTGTAATAGCACCTCCAAACCTTGAAGTAATCCGTATGTGATAAACATTTCACATGGCCGACAGTGCGTCATGTTACCAATCCCGACAACGTGGGCTCATTGTTTCCTCTTACCACTGCCAGGAAGATCGCAACCTTCCTGGCTGATGGAGGGATGTGAACCAGCTGGCAGTGTGTCTTACACACTTCCGTCCGATCCACTTCCGTCTCATTTTTCAAAATCACTCCCACAAAAATATCCAGCAACCGAGTGGAAAGTTGTTACACGTCAAAAATCCGACGACATTGGCTGGGTTTGAACCCGCGACCTTGGGCATAGAAACTCAGCATGCTACCAACTACGCCACCGAAGCCGCATTTCAAATACTACTTATGAAGAGAGTTGGCTAAAAAGAGAGTCGCACATTAATTGTTTAAAAGCAGCCGAAATAAATCAGAAACCTCTATGGACATCAAATTGGCAGGTGAAAAGCTAAAGGAAGTAGGAGAATTCTGTTACTTAGGAAGCAAAATAACCAGTGATGGACGAAGCAAAGAGGATATAAAAAGTAGGTTAGCTCAGGCAAGGATAGCATTTCTACAGAAAAGGAATCTGTTGACATCGAATATAGATTTAGGTATTAGGAAGTCATTTTTGAAGGCCTTTGTCTGGAGCGTGGCTGGAAGTCTAACTTGGACTATTGGTGCAGCAGAAAAGAGGCGAATTGAAGCGTTTGAAATGTGGTGTTACAGGAGAATGATGAAGATCAGATGGGTAGATAGAGTTACAAACGAAGATGTATTGAGACTAGTGGGAGAGGAGAGATGTTTCTGGCGACTGTAAATGAAGACAAGAGATAGGTTGGTAGGACACATACTAAGACACCAAGGAATAGCAAGCTTAGTTATGGAAAGAAGGGTTGAGGACAAGAACTGTAGGGGTAGACCAAGGTTAGAATATGTTAAACAGATTGCCTCGGATGTAGGGTGTGGTAGCTATGCATAGATGAAACGATTAGCTCAGGACAGGGAGGCATGGGGAGCTGTATCAAACCAGTCAAAAGACTGAGGACTCAAACAACAACAACATTGTCTTTTCATTATGTTCTTCCTCCAACACAACAACAACAACAGCAGCAGTTTCCTTGGTCAGTCCAGATATCTTATTGATTAGCCTTCGGAGAGAGAGAGCACATACATGATGCAATATTGACTTGGGCTCTAATAAAGTTCATCGTGACGGCGAAAGTTCCAATCAGGAGTGCACAGTGGCTTCCAACTTCCTCTCCCTCTTTCTGTTCCAAGAACAATTCCTTCCTCAGATATGGGCATATACAAGTTTTGCAGTCTCTATGTATTAATTTTATAATTATTATTATTATTATTATTATTATTATTATTATTATTATTATTATTATTATTATTATTATTATTATTTCCGATTATTCCCCTTCAGGAGAGCGTGAGAACTTGAGCCAATCACAGCTTCACTTCCTTTTCCTCTCTTCTTTTCTTCCCAAAACCTCTTCATTAGTTCACTGTGCTTTTTCTTCCTTTCCTCTGTCCATTTTTCCCTGATGTATCTTTCCTTGAAACTTGTACAATTTTCGTGTTTCTGATTTTATTTCTAAATTGTTCTCTGTCCTTAATGTCGTCTTCAGAGATTTTAAGTAATTCCATGTCTTCATGTACTTCTTTAATCCAACTGGTCTTTAATTTACTTGCATTCACGATATTGAAAATCTTCTTAGTGAGTCTGTTCTCATCCATCCTATATATGTGTCCATAGAACTGCAGACGTCTCTTCCTAAATTTATCTACAATGGTGTCTGTATTTTCATAAAGTTCCTTTGTTGGTCTCCTGACCCAAATTCCATTACGGAAAACAGCGCCATGGATTTTCCTAAGAATTTTTCGTTCCTGTTTCTCAATATCATGAATTCTTGTCATTCCTCTAATGACGGTTGTTTCTGCCGCGTACAAGGCTTCAGGCAAGACAACTGTGTTATAATATATTATTATTATTATTATTATTATTATTTCATTTATTTATTTTTTAGTCAATTTTACCCTCCAGTTTGATGGAAACCACGGACTCAGCGAGGAAACTCACCACTACTGCCTTTCCAGGCAATGTGCTAGAGCTGGGAACACTTGGTTGGATTAGATACAACTGGGGAGGTGTGATTAGCACTTTGCCCAGGTGGCCTCACCTGCAAAGCGAATGGGGGTCTCATTAGGGATTGGAGGGGAAGGGAAGATTGGGATGGATAGGCAAGGAAGAGGGAAGGAGGCGGCCGTGGCCTTACAATAGGTAGTGTACCCGTATCCTCGTGGTCTTGCCTGTTGAAATCCGAAGACACAGCTGGATCGTAGAATCTGGAAGCACCCGGATAAATAATTTAAAAAAAAACTGAATTCTACCAACGTGGATCAACCAGGGATAGGAACACATAGAGTAAAAAGAATGCGTTAAGAAAGCACCAGTAGAAAAGAACTAAAAGAACTAACTCACTTAAGAACTCGAGAATCCCAAAATATATCTCGTGCATATGGCTTACGTTGGGAAAAGTTGCCCACTGGTCCTCCTAACACATCCTGTTATTGAGATAAATCACTAGATCAGCGTATAATTAAAATAGAATAATCAATTTATTAACTGAAGACGTTGTAGACATATTGGAGACAATCGTCAAACAATAAGGAAACAAGAATTAATTGCGTCTTCTTGACGAAGCTGATGTCTATATTGCATCAATAGCAAATATTTCTTTATTTTTTATTTTTTATTTAGTCAATTTACCCTCTAGGTTGGTGGTTCCCACGGAATCAGCGAGGGAACTCACCACTACCGCCTCTATGGGCAGTGTCCTGGAGCTTGGAACATCTGGTCGGGATGGATACAACTGGGGAGGTATGATCAGCACTTCGCCCAGGGGGCCTCACCTACAAAGCGAACAGGGGCCTCATGAGGGATGGGAAGGGATGGAAGATTGGGATGGAGAGGCTAGGAAGAGGGAAGGAGGCGGTCGTGGCCTTACAGTAGGTACCATCCCGGCATTTGCCCGAAGACGAAGTGGGAAACACGGAAAACCACTTCGAGGATGGCTGAGGTGGGAATCGAACCCCCTCTACTCATTTGGACCACCCGAGGCTGAGTAGACCCCGTTCCAGTCCTCATACCACTTTTCAAATTTCGTGGCAGAGCCGGGAATCGAACCCAGGACCTCAGGGGCGGCAGCTAACCATGCTGACCGCTACGCTACGGAGGCGACAGCAAATATTTCTGCCACCAGAAATGGTTGGTGATGATATCACACTATCGTACTCGATTATACACAAATATCTGTAAAGTTTAAAGTAATTGTTATACATACACCTATCTACAATGTTTTTCACTTCAAAATCTAGCCATGGTAGCCAAAATTCATATCAACCATTTGAATTGTTATTATATCGTTGCTTCATAATCTTATTAAAATCTGTCTTATTGGACAAATGGTTAAGTTAATCAAACGCAGTTTCATGGTTGGTAATTTAAATCGTAATCTCTTTCATTTCTTTCAACATTATTCAAGTTTCAAGTTACGTTTCACACTTTAATATAACTTATATTTAACAATCCAATCCGTAATTATAAATATTCCTTCTATAAATTTCAATGGTGAGTAAGTCTTAAACATCAGCATTATTGCTTTAATAATCGTGCTCTATCACGAATAAATCCTACTATCAGTTAATCCAGCGACCGTCAACCAGTTCGCATAATACTCAAAAATTCATTACTACATATTAATCTCACTATGCTTGAGATTCCTTTATACAAATTTTCACACTGTTTCATGTTATCCACCGATATCGTAATCTTCTAACATGATTTCATTTAATCCTGTATTGACAAATTCGTCGCCTCCGTAGCGTAGCGGTCAGCATGGTTAGCTGCCGCCACGGAGGTCCTGGGTTCGATTCCCGGCTCTGCCACGAAATTTGAAAAGTGGTATGAGGACTGGAACGGGGTCTACTCAGCCTGGGGTAGTCCAAATGAGTAGAGGGGGTTCGATTCCCACCTCAGCCATCCTCAAAGTGGTTTCCCACTTCGTCTTCGGGCAAATGCCGGGATGGTACCTACTGTAAGGCCACGGCCGCCTCCTTCCCTCTTACTCGCCTATCCATCCCTTCCCATCCCTCATGAGGCCCCTGTTCACTTTGCAGGTGAGACCGCCTGGGCGAAGTGCTGATCACATCTCCCCAGTTGTATCCATCCCGACCAGATGTTCCAAGCTCCAGGACACTGCCCATAGAGGCGGTAGTGGTGAGTTCCCTCGCTGAGTCCGTGGGAACCACCAACCTAGAGGGTAAATTGACTAAATAAAATAAAATAAAATTGACAAATTCAATACGTAAATAGCTTTATGTTCGACGATGTCAAAATATAAATATTATATGTCAGAAAACTGTATCATAATGAGGGTCATAATAAAACATTTTTTTCATCATTATGAAACAGTTTCTCCCACCAATCAGAGCTCAAGAAACGGTTGTGTGACCAATTAGGTAAGGATATCATTGCATCTGCGCTGACTTCCACAGCCTTCTATTTTAAATTTTACCGCGTGGCTAATGTCATAGTGGGGTATTCCAGGAGCCCTTGGTATTCTCTGCGTCCCATACGCTCCGTTCAGTACATAAAACTGGCGAAATCTCGACAGATATTTATGAATATTTATGTTCGAACATAAAATAGTTATAATTATCGTCGAACATAAACAGTCGTATGCAACTCGCCTTTAATGGCAATTAAGACACTCGTATGGAAATTATAAAACATGCTTCGCTCGTTTTATAAACGTACTCGTGTCTTACTTATTGCCATTATAGGCTCGTTGCATAATGTACTATTCAGTTGCCTTCCGTACCGGGGTGTGTGCCCCTAAAAATATTGTAAAGTTATCGTTGGCACGCGACATAGGGAATACACACGCACACACTGCGACACACTGTCAGTAGAAACGTAGCTTAGTTTCACTCTTCACTGTCACTCACTCGCTGTCCTTCATCTCAAGCACTAGTTATTACATTCAATTTCTCCGATAATGACCTTCACTCACTCGGAACTCGGCCTGGGGCTCGTTCAAAGACCTTTCACAGAGTAACATACATTACCATTCTCAAGTTTTTCTTCATATTAGAGCGGTGGTTAGTGAATCCGTGAAGATAGGATTTAAAGCACGTCCTGGTTCATCTGCAGCACATTATTAACCCGACAGCGTGGGGTGACGTTGTAGTACACGCTCTGTGCTTTTATCTAGCGGCTAGTTATATTACAAATCTAGCCAGATATATTTGTCGGAGAAAGTTTGCTTTTTCTTTTGATGTGTATAATATATATATATATCGACTGTGTATCGATTGCGTTTGATATATGGGTTCTGAAACACTTTGCTGTACACATTAGAGCTTCTATCTTGCAGCTAGTTCTTGAACTATTACAAATCTAACAAGGTATACATGTATTTGTAGGAGAAACGTTGTTCTTTCATTTGATGTGTACATTTATCGACTATCTATACTAATATCATAAAGCTGAAGAGTTTGTGTGTTTGTTTGTGTGTTTATGTGCTTAAACGCGCTAATCTCTGGAACTACCAGTCGGATTTGAAAAAATCTTATTGTATATGATAGCCTGATTCAAGAGGAATAGTTTAGGCTATGTAGCATTAGGCTACACCTCTCAGGTAACCTTGAAGATTGATTTCTGTTCAGTAAGTCGGAAGAACAAGCGCTCCAGAACGGCTTGAATAAAACCGAAGTGGATTGTTGCCATGTAATGCGGGCCGCATCACGTCGCCCCTACCAATGTTCCGGTGCAGAATTGCGAGCTGCTTATAAATAGCAGTCACGGGGAGTAATTAGGGCAAAAAGATTTCTTAGGCCCCTTAAAACAGTTATCATCATGACAATAGTATGCCTCTGTATAAGGGCGATGGTGTTGGTGCAGTATACTGAGGTTATCAGCGGCAATAAGCGTTGGTACATTCCAATTTACTTTCATTTATTCCGATCCTTAACCTTGAGCGCTCCAGTTCTGTAAAACAAATAAATCCCCCGGGCGAAGCCGGGCACTACTGCTAGTTTGATATATAATTATTTCATTCCACCGCATGGCAATTGCCCCTGCGGTGGCGGGCCCCCTTAGATAGTGTCGCCGTCTATTCGGGCCGACTATTTGATATTATGGGTTCTGAAAGTGGGAGCTGTGACGTGGTTCACACACACTTTGCTGTATACACTTTGTGCTTCTATCTAGCGGCTAGTTCTTAAACTATCGCAAATCTAGCAAGATACATTTTGTAGAAGAAACTTTCTTATTGCATTTGATGTCTACATCTATCTACTATTTGATGCTTTGATGCAAAATTGGAACGTTTAGCTCATTATCTAGCGACAAGTTTCCTGTGGCAACAAAAACCCGTAATTTTATCATTTTAAATGATTATGGTGATTTCGATGGGGTCTGGCATTACGTTACGGTGACGGGACGAAATGTACCGAGAATGCACTGAGGTGTGTGACGTCATAGTACTGCTTGAGCTTCCTCCTTTCCCCGCGCGCTCCGGTGAGCATGACGTCATCCAGCCAGCTACCTCCTTTGACCTTGGTTTGCACATGCTTTTTTATTATATTTTTTTTTTAATTTTATTTTTTTAAATTTAATTTTAATTTTTATTTATTTTTTGCTAACGGACTTCGAGTTCACGCAGCATTTGTTGCATTTGTAGCATTTAAAATGATATAAAGTCTAGTCTTTCAGACTGACTATCAGTGTTTTTTACCTTACTAAAAATAGGCTACTTGTACGGTTTATTAAGGGTGGCGTAGTTGCTTGTATGCTGAGCTTCTATGCCGAAGATCGCGGGTTCAAACCCAGCCGAAGTCGTCGGATTTTTAAGAGCGTTAAAAATCCCTCATTATGCCTTCCTTCGGAGGGGAAGTAAAGCCAGCGTGCCCATGTCATAGATGTATGGCATGTAAAAGTACATTCAATTAACTACATATGTGTGAAGCTAAATTTGTAGGTTAGATTTGATTAACGCTCTATTAGTTTCAACGTTCATCGCCAGGTACCGGTTGTGGTGTCATCTAGTAGCAAAGTTCATAGCTAGGGGATCGTTGACGGTAGCATTTGGTAGAAAAAGTAGGAACTACTTAAAATTGATTGTCTGCAGTCCTTACCTGAATTAAGAAACAGATAACACACTAAAACAGCCATCACAATTAACACCGGTTATCAGACAGATTCCACACACATCCAAAGTACACTGGGCTACATGACTGCGTTGTCACAGCCCCTAAAGTGAGGAACCAACCAACCAGGGTGTTACAAATGTTTTTCTGCTGGATGTTGTTATGGCTCTGATACTTAAGACGTGAAAATAACGTCCTATTTCAAACATAACAATAGTATGTTATATTGGCTTTCACGGCCAAAGAATTAAAACTCAGCAATTTTTCTAAGGTTATGGCATGTCTTGTGCGGGGTTTCACCTAGGAACACCAAGATAGGCTCATCAGCGGGCTCTTGGTGTCCGTGCCCGTTCCAACTGTAAGACCAGAATTTAATTCCTAGGCAGAGGTGAACTCAGATCTCCGTGGTGACAGCCACGAATGCTAGTAGCTTTGTCATGAGTTGGACGATTTGTGGTTGGCCTACTCCTGTGGGGGTCCGAACACGGACATCAAGATCCCGCTGATGAGCATATCTTGGTGTTCCTATGTGAAACCCCGCACAAGACACGGCATAAACCTAGAAAATTGCTGAGTTTCAATAACAATTGTACGTTGAAAATATTATGGTCTGCAACCTACTGATTGCCTACTTTTCGCCTGAGTGAGAATGACGTTATCTAGGCAGTGTTTCCCAAACTTTTTTGAGTGTGTATCACTTTAAGAGATGAGAATCTCTCGCGTATCACCTATTGGTTGGGAGATATAGTAACTATAACCCCACCACCACTACGTAGCAGACCATAAGATGGATTGTAAATTGTGTTTGTTAGAGTTATACTGTTAAGAGTTAATGTTCAAATAATACAACGTGTATCCAGTTGTTCTATTATTTTTTACAATAAGTGTTCAATTCAAACATTCAGAAATCACAATGTACAAATAATATTAATAAAAGAACTCTTAATAATTAAACATAAAAAAACAAAGTTCAACTAACAACTTCAAGTGAAGGGTGAGCTTGAGGATTAGAAGCCAACTTAGGGATGTCTGGTTTAAGATTGCTGAGTCTCAAAAGAAGATAGTTTTCCACTGTAAGGAGTCTATTCCGGTATTTATTCTTGAGATAAACAAGTGAAGAAAATGTAGTCTCACACAAGTACGAAGTACTGAAAGGCAGTAAAAATCTAACTGCTTTGTCAGCTATGTCTGCATAGTCTGCACGCCTTTCAACCCAAAAGTTCACAAGAGCCATTTTGAAAAAGTTTTCCTTGATTCTGAATCACAATTCAATTCATAAAACTGCTCCTTATTTTGGCCTTAAAGTCCCCCGGCAACATATCAATGTTTTTTATATTTTTATATTTTTCGTAACGTATCTAATATTCTTTATATTTTTCGTAACATCACCGCGTACCACTGCAGCAGTGGGATCGTACCACCAGTGATATGCGTACCACAGTTTGGGAAACGCTGCTCTACAGACAGACTTCACTGACATGGTCATATATCACCGGTGAAAGGACATATGACCGCCTAGTACCAGAGCAACACCATCTACAGCGCTCCAAAGTGACTACTGTTATGTGTTCTTTCAAGGTGGTGACAATTGTTATAATCCCGTGAGGGCCGTGAGCCTATGAGAATGGTAGTATTAATTCTTGTAGATTAATCATCCATCAAAATGTTGCCGATAATATATGAGGGGTGATCAAATGAAAAGATACGAAACGACACTGTGGGTACAATTTATTCGTTATTCAAAAGTAATCACTAGGGCTGGGATTTTTAGGTGCTAAAAATCGGGAAAATATTTATTTTTTATGTATTAAACATACCTGAGATATGTGACAGAAAAGTAAAAATATGAAATTATAATTTAGTTTATTAATGTGAATATAAACAATATGCAGTACTCACGAATGCAATTCATGCTATGTCTCACTGACTGCTGAAGAATTACAATACACAACGAGATACATCTTCAGGTTGTCCATCACAAATGACCGACGATTATCGCGAAATACTTATTCTGAAGGCGCGAAACTGCGGCAGTATGTTTCTTGCCCTTGAGGTGTTGTGTAACTTGAAATCGCTGTTCAGCCTTGATTGCTTCCCCACATGGTTGGCAGAACAGAATTCCCCTATCAGAAGTGAAAATGAAAATCCACAGCCTGCTTCCAGTCTCCGACCGGGTCAGGAATGGAATGAATGAATCCCCCATCTAGCGGCGAGGATATGAACTGTGCCGGCTGCCGAGGCCTGACGCACTCCTCTGGGGCAATGATTAAATGAATGACAGATGAAATGGAATGATAGTGGAGAGTGTTGCTGGAATGAAATTGTGACAGGGAAAACCGGAGTACCCGGAGAAAAACCTGTCTGCCTCCGTTTTGTCCAGCACAGATCTCGCATGGAGTGACCGGGATTTGAACCACGGACCCAGCGGTGAGAGACCGGCGAGCTGCCGCCTAAGCCACGGAGGCTTCCCTATCAGAAGTAAAACTATCTAATTCTGCAAGAGACGGTAACTTGTAGTTGCATTTACTTAAGGCATCGTAGAACTGCCTTACACTTCACAGTGCCAGAAATGAACTTCATATAATTGACACTGGTTCCAGGTAGCTGGAGGAGGGGGAGGTCTAGCACGTGGTGCAATATGGTTATGGACACGGAAATCCCCGGCTTCCACAGTGAGTGGCACGGGGCAACACTCTGCATGAAGATTAGATAGCTCACAGGTTCTTCCCCGTTGAAGTAACAGAACAACAAGTAGTTCCGTGACGAACTAAAGAGCCTACTTTTCTTAAAATTTCAGATTGATGCCAATCTATATAGACCTATCTAGAATTATGACAAAATCAAGTAATAGAGTAAATTACTACAGTAGGCAGCCCTGGTGACTCTGAATAGTCTGACTTAGTTCCATCGCTTAAGGTATAGAATGCCCATACAAAATTTGGCTGAAGTCTAATGGATAGTATGGACGTTACATGCTGTTTGATATTGGATTTATCAGTGCGTATAAAATCATGTTGGTAACCATGGCATGTATGTGATGCTCAGAATTTATCTGAAATATTACGATCTATTATAGTGCCAATTTTGGATAAAATCCATTGGTTAGTATAGAAGTTGCATGTAAATAAAAATTGATACTATCAGAAAGCTTAGAATCATGTTGGCAGCACTGAGGTGTATTAGTTACTTCAAATTTATCTAGAATGTCAGGTACTATACGTGTACAAAGTTTAGAGATGATGACTTGCATACTACCTGATATATTGATATTAGGATTAAACAAATAGAGAGAGTATTTATTAACAGTTGGCAGCCCTGCTTGTTCTTACGAATACGCATAGTCATAACTGTTATGGTACACAAAGCACATACGAAATTGGTTGAAATCCATTTGTTAGTATAGAAGTTATCTGCATTTAAAAACTGGACCTATCAGCAGGCGTAGAATCATGTTGGCAGCACTGATGTATATAAGTTACACCGAACTAAAGTAGAATATCAGGTACTATACGAGTGCAAAGTTTAGAGCTGTTGGCTTTCATACTTTCTGATATATTGACATTAGGGTAAAAACATAGTGAGAGTATTTATTAACAGTTGGCGGACCTGGTGGCTCATTAGAATACGCACAGTCATATCTGCTGTAGTACACATAGTACATACGAAATCTGGTTGAAATCCAATCGATAGTATAGAAGTTACATGCATTTAGAAATCGGACCTATCGGCAGGCTTAGAATCATGTTGGGAATACTGGCACGTATAGTCTTCTGAAAATTAATCTGGAATGCTATTGTCTATGTGTGTGCCAATTTTGGAATAGTTCCCTTGCATAACTTCTGAGATATCCATCATAGAGCTCAAATTACAATTGCGATTTTTCAGCAGTTGGTAGCACTGACGTCAATTAAAAATATGACTGTGAGATATTCATGTATAGATCTTCGCTCTTACCAAATTTGGTTTCGATAACTGCAGCCGTTTAGGAGTTGATAGGGGGGGGGGACACACACACAGACAGACAGACAGACGGACGGACGGACAGACAGACAGACATACAGACAGACACACATTTTCCCGGATCGATCTCATAAGTCTACTTTTTCCTCATTTTTGCAAAATGTGAAAAGTAGGCTAAAAATGCAATAAACTGAAAGATCTAACATAGAGATGTTTTAACATGTAAATATTATGTCTGTTTATGTGCTAATAAGTGAAAAGCAGGAATTTATGTATTTATAGAAAAAATGCTTAAAATATGTATTTACATAAAAATTATATTTATATACCTAAAAATCCGAGCCCTAGTAATCACCACAGGCCTGTGCACAGGTGTCCCATTGCTTTACTAGTCGCAGGATTCCCTGTTCTCAGAAGTCTTGTGGTTGTGACAGGAGCCAATCCTGTACGGTGTCCTTTAGTTCGTCGTCCGATTGGAAACGTTTTCCCTTGAGATTTTTCTTTTTACGGACCAAACAGATGGAAGTCGCAGGGTGACAAGTCCGGGTTGTAGGGCGGATACTCAAGTTGCTCCCACTTGAACGTGGCCAATACACCTTGTATGACGTTAGAGACGTGTGGGCGAGCGTTATCATGGAGCTGAATCACTCCCTTAGTGAGCCGTACAGGTCGTTTTTTCTTGATGGACTTGCGTAGGCTACGGAGTGTCGCACAATACGCGTCACTGTTAATGGTTCGCCTCAAGGGGAAACATTTCCAATCGGACGACGAACTAAAGGACACCGTACAGGATTGGCTCCTGTCACAAGCACAAGATTTCTGGGAACAGGGAATACTGCGGCTAGTGAAGCAATGGGGCACCTGTGCACAGGCCTGTGGTGATTACTTTTCAATAACGAATAAATTGTACCCACAGTATCGTTTCGTACCTTTTCATTTGAACACCCCATCATATGACCTCCCTAGTAAGGAGAAGAACCAGGGTTTGAGTCCCAAACTGGCTAAATTTATGAATTTGAGATTCTCTCTTATCGATAAGTCCCATGCCGTTCAACACACGCGGGATTCTTAGTTCAGTGTACTGTTGTGTCTCCCAGTTAATGATCAACTTTCTCCCGCTAATGTAATAAGAATTTGGAAGTTCCTTGATCCCATTTTCCCTTTCATCTGTGTGTGCGTTGTTACAACATGAAACTAGTTCCTCTTGGACCGCATTCTATTGACTCAAGTCAGCCAGGAAATTCCTCTCAGAGACTAATCCAAACAAGAAGAGCGCACAGGACTTTCTCTGGTCCGAGCCACGGGCAAGTCACTTTCCCTGCACTGCGCACCAGCTCATCGACAGTTCTGGTTTCTCTACGCAGCTCGGTCAGCCGTCCCTTGCCTTGACCACCTCCTGGTGTAGTGGTTAGTCGTCCCTCTGCTAAGGGTTCATTCAATCACCTTCGAGAGTCATCGATTAGTACCTAAGTCATCATGGATGTGGTTTTCCGGAAGACAGAAGTAGGCAGGAAAGGAAGGAATAAAGATTAAAGGAAGAAAGTAAGGAATGAATAAATGAAGAAATAAACGAGGAAAGGAAGAAAGTACGAAAGAAAGATAGAAAATAAGTAAGGTAAAAACAAAGGAGGAAAGGAAGAGAGAAAAAAGAAAGGCAGGGAGAAACGGAAGAAATGAAAGGAAGGAGGAAATGGAGAAATAAAGATGGATAGGAGAAGATAAAGGCAGAAATAAAAGAGGAAAGAATGAAAGTAAAGAAGAAATAAAAGGAGAAATAAATGAAGAAACAAAGTAATAATGGATGAAAGGAAGGATAGAAAGGAAGGAAGGAAAGGGGAAATAAAGAAGGAACGGAAGAAAGAAAGAAAGAAAGAAAGAAAGAAAGAAAGAAAGAAAGTTAGAAATAAATGAAGGAAGAAAGGGAGAAATAAAGGAGGAAAAAGGAAGAAAGAAAGAAAGAAAGAAAGAAAGAAAGAAAGAGAGAAAGAAAGAAGGGGATAAATAAAGTAGGAAATAAATGAAGGATGAAAGGGAGAAATGAAGTAGGAAGGAAGAAGGAAAGAAAGAAAGAAAGAAAGAAAGAAAGAAAGAAAGAAAGAAAGGAGGAAAGGAAGAAAGAAAGAAAGAAAGGGCGAAATAAATGAAGGAAGAAAGTAATAAAGAAGGAAAGGAAGATTGAAAGGAAAGAAAAAAGGAAGAAAAGGAGAAATAAAGGAGAAACGGAAGAAGGAAAGGGAGAAATAAAGGTGGAAAGGAAGAAAGTAAGAAAGAAAGGGCGAAATAAAGGAGGAACGGAAGAAGGAAAGGGAGAAATAAAGGTGGAAAGGAAGAAAGTAAGAAAGAAAGGGAGAAATAAAGGAGGAACGGAAGAAGGAAAGGGAGAAATAAAGGTAGAAATAAAGGAAGGAAGGAAGGAAGGATGGAAGGAAGATAGGGAGAAATAAAGGAGGAACGGAAGAAAGAAGGAAAGAAAGAAATAAAGGGAGAAATAATGGAGGAAAGAAAGTTAAGGAGGAAGGAAGAATGGAAGGTAGAAAGGGAGAATAAAAGAGGAAATGAAGAATGGAAGGAAGAAAGGGAAGAAAAAGGAAGAAAATAAGAATGGAAGGGAGAAAGGAAGAAAAAAAGAAAGCGAGAAATGGAAAAATAAGGAAAGAAAGGATGAAAGCAAGGAAGATAAGAAATAACAAAGCAAGAAAGGAAAGGGAGAAAAGAGGAAAAGATAGAAAGATATAGTTTTTGTTGTTTATAAATTCATTTTAAGGATTGAAACATCTTGGCCATTAACTCCGTGCACATGGATGTGTGTTGAATATGTCTGATAACCTGTATTTCTGTGGTAACTGTAGTAGTACGGGGTTCGGGGAAGGGACTTGTATTTACTAGGAGGAGAGCAATTGTTAGCACCGGGATTCGAACCTCCTATTTCTATACTTGCTCCAGTTATCCATCACGGTCGTGATGCACGATTTAGCACGGATTGCTGAAATGACTGGTGTAAACTTCACAAACACCCTGTCCCGAAAACAAGGGAATTAACAGTAGGAAGTTGATATCCCACGACCCAGCCGGGATTCGAAGCAAGCGGTATATCCACAAAGTTAGACAACATGAGGATCTGGTTAGTTCGTACTGTGTTACAATGTTGGTTTATCGGAAACAAATGTTCACTGGTTTAACTTTCTGATACAGTTCTTTGTTGTTAATTCATTATTTATGGACTATGCAGCATCGTGGTCATATAGACCCCTGGACCTGTGTGTGTGGAATATGTCTGATAACCTGTGTCATTATGATGGCTGTACTAGTGCTTGTATTTGTGATGGGGGTTAGGGTTTGAATAGAAGGTGGCCGTAGATAACTTAGTAACCATCGCAGCATTTTCATGAAGTACAAGTGGGGAAAACCAAGGGAAACCATTTCTAGAATGACCGAAGTGAGAATTGGGCCCACCTCTTCTCAGTTTTGTCTCGTTCCAGTCGTAAGACTAGAATTAAATTTCTAGGAGCGGCTTCGGAGGCGTAGTTGGTAGCATGCTGAGCTTCTATGCCCAAGATCGCGGGTTCAAATCCGGCCGAGAGCGTTAAAAATCCCTCAGTATGCCTTCCTTCGGAGGGGAAGTAAAGCCGGTGGCATGTTAAGGAACCTTCCACTAATTACACCTGTGTGAAGCTAAATTATATAGGTTAGGAATGTAAGCAACGCTCTTATGTTCTTACGTTCGTTGGCAGTAGCCGACTGCGGTGGCGTCTAGTAGCTAAGTTCTGAACTAGTAGTCGTTGACGGTGGCGTTTGGCGGCAAAAGTAGGAACTATTTGAAAAAATCAAAGTCTGTAGTCCGTACTTGAATTAAACATCAGATAATACACACTAATACAGTCATAACAATTAACACCGGTTATCAGACAGATTCTACACACACACAAAGTACACGGGGTTACATGACCGAGTTGTCGCAGCCCCTAAACAAAGGAGCCAAACAACCAAATTTCTAGGCAGAGGCGAGAATCAAACACGGACCTCCGCGGTGACAGCCACGAATGCTAGTGACTTTGTCACGAGTTGGACACTTAGTGATGGAGTTGTCATGGGAAGTCCCATCTCTCCATATTCCTAGCACCTAGCAGTGACGTACGCAGGATAATAGGGTAATTGTGTACATTATTAAAGGGGCAGATGACCTCGCTGTTTCTCCCCTTAAAACGACAATCATCGTCATAATTAAAATGATATTTCGATTAATATTCATCAAAAACAATAATTAAATTACCGTTCTCTTTGCATGAAAACTATTTAGGCCTCATATTTTCGACGCAAAAGAAAATATGGAAAACTGTAATTAAATATTAAAACTGAATGATGCAGTGGTATCATCATGCCCATAGTTACGTGGTTGCTTATAATATTGATATTATGTGAGAGAAAAATAATGTTTTGTCCACCATGTTCCCACTGCCATTACCATTGACTCTCAAAATCAGCCTATCTTGATGACTTCATCTGTACCATCAATTGGAATAAATTGCACAAACCCCTCATGTACTGAATTATCGGAACGGACACACACAATTAAAAAGCAACCCGAAGTGACGTGAAAAAGGTTACCGATCGGACACTTCAACAGCAAAACTGATCCATGGCTAGCTCTAACGCTGAAGAAGAAGTCTCACTGCGAGTCGAGTGCAGGACATTTACCGAGTGACGAATGTGATCACTTTCAAAATATATACAGCAGTTAAAACACCTCACTAGTGGTAGTGTAAACCAGGTAATAGATGGGACGCCACTGTGCCTAAGTACGCCTCTGCATAAATGATGCACACGTTTGAGTGTCTCAGAATAACGTGTATATTACAGTACTTTCGTCTTAAGAGCTCTAACATCTGGTGTATAAGTTAGTATGATATTCTTGCAAAATAGGACATTGTTGTTGTTGTTGTTTGAGTCTTCAGTCTTTTGACTGGTTTGATGCAGCTCTCCACGCCTCCCTATCCTGAGCTAATTGTTTCATATCTACATAGCTACCACACCCTACATCCGAGGCAATCTGTTTAACATATTCTAACCTTGGTCAACCCCTACAGTTCTTGTCCTCGATCCTTCCTTCCATAATTAAGCTTATCAATTATCATTAATTGATAATTCATCCGCTCAAATGGAAACTACATCATATTCCCTTTGGGAATATTCAAAACCTTATAATTAAGCTTGCTATTCCTGTGTGTCTTAGTATGTGTCCTACCAACCTATCTCTTCTCTTCATTAGCAGTCGCCAGAAACATCTCACCTCTCCCATTCGTCTTAATACCTCTTCGTTTGTAACCCTATCTACCAATCTGATCTTCATCATTCTCCTGTAACACCACATTCAAACGCTTCAATTCTCCTCTTTTCTGCTGCACCAATAGTCCAAGTTTCACTTCCATAGAGTGCCACGCTCCAGACAAAGGTCTTCAAAAATGACTTCATAATTCCTATATCTATATTCGATGTCAGCAGATTTCTTTTCTGTAGAAATGCTTTCCTTGCCTGAGCTAACCTACTTTTTAAATCCTCTTTGCTTCGTCCATCACTGGTTATTTTGCTTTCTAAGTAACAGAAGTCTCCTACTTCCTTCAGATTTTCACCTGCCAATTAACTACCGCAAATTATTTCAATTCAATTCTAATGACCTCAGAGGAAACAACGCGCGTGACTACTCATAGCCAAGCCAGCTCGGTCCACTGCTTGCGCAATAGTAATAAGCAAGGCAGAAGTAGCAGCCCGAGCTGGCTTGGCTAACTGTAGTCACGCACGCTCCTGGGTAGCTTACATCCGCCTGCAGCCGCACTGCAGAAATACGCTCACCCTTTATTATCCCCGATACCATTGTATAAGTTAAATAAACTACTAAGGTAGAAAACAAATCAATAAATCAACAAATCATTAATCAACTAATACTAACTTAAATGTATTAGTGCATGTTTCGACAGGTCATTGTAGCCTTCATCTGCTAAAAAAAATATATAGAAATATTGTTAAAATTAAGACGAAAACGTGGGCATATTATAATGATAAAGTTAGAACTAGCTATAAAATATTAACAATCATAAACTTGCTAGAAGAAAAGGTAAAGCATAAGTGTAATTTGAGTAGTAGGATTATGTTGTTTTATACAGGGTGTAACTAAATATGTGGGAAATCTCCGGTGATTCGATAGAGAACCTGGCAACAAGCAATACATGTCCTGTAAGCATATGGTGTATTAGCTTGTGTTTCTGTGGTGTACATCGCACAGACCGCTTCACTATTTAGGTTGGTCATTTGTGTTGATAAATCGTACGTTACTACTTACAGAAGGTGCTCAAAATGGCTACCACGAGCTGTAATGCAGGCGTCTATGCGCCTCATCATTGACTGTCTCTCACGCTCCCATATTCCCAGCGTCTGTCGTATCTGCTGACATCCTTGTTCTATTCGCTGACACAGCATGTCCACGTTATGGATATGTGTAGCTTTCACTGGCCTTTAAATGACCCCCCTTAAGTAGAAGTCTAATGGGTTGAGATCGGGAGAATGAGCAGGCCACGGTGTCGGTCCCTGATGCAATATCCATTTGTTTGGGAATGCACACAGACTTGAATAGCGACGAAAAGTACAAGTGGCCTATGTGCCCTACACTAATGACCAACTAGCATCGTGTTATGCACACCACAAAGAATGCTTGTAACACGGCAACGAACGCACATACACCATATGTTTACAGGATATGTTTTGCTTGCTGTCAGGTCCTCTATCGAAACCCCTGAGCTTTCACACATATTTAGTTGGTTGGTTCCGTAGTTTAGGGGCTGCGACAACGCTGTCATGTAGCCCCGTGTACTTTGGGTGTGTGTAGAATCTGTCTGATAACCAGTGTTAAATGTGATGACTGTATTAGTGTGTGTTATCTGTTTTTAATTCAAGTAAGGACTGCAGACGATAATTTCAAGTAGTTCCTAATTTCGTTACCAAATGCTACCGTCCACGACACCTAGCTGTGAACTTGGCTACTACTAGGTGCCATCGCAACCAGCGCCTGGTGACGAACGTTGGAACTTAAGAGCATTAATCAAACCTAACCTATACATTTTGCTTCACACACGTTTAGTTAGTGGAAGGTTCTCTTTCATGCCATAAATCTATGACATGGGCCCGCCGGCTTTACTTACCCTCCGAAGGAAGGCATACTGAGGTAGTTTAACACTCTTAAAAAATCCGATGACTTCGACCGGGTTTGAACCCGCGACCTTGGGCATAGCACATATTGAAATATGATGTAAAATAGAAAAGTTCTTGTGTAAACAGCCGTTTGGGACATGGTCCAAAAAAGACCAAGAGTGTTAGAGTGAAAGTACTGTACGTTAGCAACATTAGTGCAGATCTCGTAGTCTCCTAGTAACCTGTGATGTGTCCCTCCTGTTGCAGGTGTCAGCTCTCCACGACAGTCCACGGTGGCTCAGCCACTACCGTCTCCTCTGAGCGTGGCCCGAGGTATCCAGAGCTCGAGGTCGCAAGCTCACGAGCATGTCACTACCCTGGTGGGAGTCTGGGGGGAGATGTTACTACGAGATATAGCAGCGACCTTGAACCCAGGTGAGTGTTACACAGGGTTTACAAAGGAAACAAATTCCAAGCTTACTTACGGTGTGTTGCGCACCAAGCGATTAAAAAAAAATAGTATTAGCCGTTCAAGATTTGATTGCCGCTGAACCTGGCTGCGCCTGCATTTGTTGTTTATTGCAGCAGAGCCTTGCAGGATGAGCAGGAGGGGACAGCGTTGACGGAGTGCCGTCTGCACATAGGTCAAGCAGCATTGCACGTTACAGGAGCTCATGTCACCACGGACAGTTGAACGATGACTGAAGCTACTGGAGATGAGTTATATCCTACTCACGCAACTGTACCTGTCAACCAAGCAGGTGACACAAGTAAACAAAGAATAGTTCCCACCTCGACCACCGGAAATCAAATTCTGAAAGCCTAATAAAAGAGCATACTGTTCACCAAATTTCCAACCGATATTCCTACTAGGGCTGGTACTTTTAAGGTTTTGAATATTCCCGGAGGGAATAAGATGTAGTTTCCATTTGAGAGGATGAATTATCAATAAATGATAAAAAAAAAATCGTCCGGTTAGCTCAAACACTGCCAGTGTTTCGCCCCAGTGTGCCGTTGGGCTCGTCAGTTGGTACAGACACACCTACCAATACACGTGGCTAGCACATACTGAGAAAGCCATGCAAGACACAAAATACAATCCTTATTTGGATTGCCAAGGTAAGGCTTTTGTTCTATGAAAGGGAGTTTGACTCCCGTAGCACATTGGCATGCTCGTGACGTCAATACTGCTTGTATTTTGTGCCTTGCATGGCCTTCTCAGTATGTGCTAGCCACGCGTATTGGTAGGTGTGTCTGTACCAACTGACGAGCCCAACGGCACACTGGGGCGAAACGCTGGCATTGTTTGAGATAACCGGACCATTTTTATCATTTATTGATAACTGGTACTTTTAATCATTTAATTTCAGTTACTGACTAATCGATTAATAAAAGTAGAAAAATCCATTGCTACAAATAACGAATAATCGATTGTGCGTTTAATCTATTAATCGACTTTTCGAATAAAATGAAAATCCACAGCCTGTTTCCAGTCAACCGACTGGGTCAGGAATGGAATGAATGAAGCCCCCATCTAGTGGCGAGTATATGAACTGTGCCGGCTGCCGAAGCCTGTCGCACTCCTCTGGGGCAATGCTTAAACGAATGACAGATGAAATGAAATGAAAGTGGAGAGTGTTGCTGGAATAAAATATTGTAGGGAAAACCGGAGTACCCGGAGAAAAATTTGTCTGCCTCCGCTTTGTCCAGCACAAATCTCACATGGAGTGACCGGGATTTGAACTACGGTCCTCAGTGGTGAGAGGCTGTCGTGCTGCGACCTAAGCCACGGAGGCTTGGTTTTTCTAATAATTGATTAAATTTTTTTGCCGTTTCGTTTCTTTCACTACGTTCACACAAAAGCAAAACAGGCATTTATTTAATTAAAATATATCATGTCATATATGTTAAATATTGTACCTTCTTTGTGAAAAATAGTCTAAAACAAAGTAAAACTAAAATGCTCCTGTCCTAAATTGTAAACATTGAACAAGAATTCTAAATCTTTGCTGAAAACTCTTCGTTTTCGTTTCTCGAAACCCTTCCCAATTTGATTTCTGTTTGTCCTTCCACTGTCACTCTTATTTGGTTATTGTTATCATAAACAATGATAACTCACTGTATATTTAGACAAAAATAACTTTTATACATTTCTTCATATCATTCCGAAAATAAGCGTAACTCAACTTATACGATGACCTCTCATATAAACTTCTTTTCTTAGCTTGTGTCTACTGATCAATTATTCGATTCTTCGGTTAGACGATTACTAGGCTTTATTTTTCGGTTAGGCAATTAATCGATAAAGCGGACAATCGATTAATCGATTTTTTTCGTGTGGCCTCCTGAGAGGCCGAGTGCAGGTCTTTCTAGATGACGCCCGTGGGTGACCTGCGCGTAAGAATGAGAGATGAAATGGATGAAGATGAATGAAACTGGGCAAGGATATGGAAGAAAACGGCCGTGGCCTGTCAGAAGGTACCGTCCCAGCATTTGCCTGGTGTTGAAAATGGGAAACCACGCAATACCGCTTCAAGAACGGCCAACGGTGGGGCTCGAACCCACGCGTCTACCGAGTCAGCAAAAAGCTTGGCCCCATGACCTACCACTGCGCTTTAGCGTGCGTAGCCACTGCTGTGATTAATCGATTAATCACCGCTTATACCAGCATTGATTCTTACCCGCCGGGTGCTAATGGCTTAAAGGTATTTTGAAGGCCTACTTACATATCTCGCAAATTAACTTAAAGAAAAGCCCATAAACAATGAGGTATTTTTTACGTGTTGGTTGCAAATCGTAATTATTGTTATCGCAATTTAAAAGACTGAAGAAAGGAGGATTGTAGTTTTACGTGACCATTAATCTCGCGATCATTAGTCACATATCTTTCATTTACGTGGAATCCGAACCACCGGACGTCGCAATTCACCTCGAAAGTCTCACATGCGTTACCTGTGAATCAAATCCAGTCCATCTCAGTGAGAGGTAAGCATCTTGACAGCTGTACCATCACACCTCGTTATTCCAATTTGTTCATGTGTTAGTGACCGGTTGTGTTGATAACATATTGATCGTATGGATTGACACCGTTGGTATGTTCATGCCTCTATGGTAATAATAAATTGTAGAAAGATCTAAATGATGCACTGTATGTAAAACATCTAAACACAAAATCTTTCATGTTCATAATAGAAAAGCAATACGCATAATTATCAATAATTATTTTAACTAATAATTCTCAAGCAACGTGATTATATAAATTGATGTTATAGGTTATAACCTCAATCTACCAACATAATTCATTCTGAATATACGTTCTTCCAATTCAAAATTTATTTTTAGCCTACTTTTCACATTTTGCAAAAATGAGGAAAAAGTAGACTTATGAGATCGGGCAAATGTGTGTCTGTCTGCCTGTCTGTCTGTCTGTCTGTCTGTCTGTCTGTCTGTCTGTCCTTCTGTCTGGCTGTGTGTGTGTCCTCCCCCTATCAACTCCTAAACGGCTGGAGCAATCGAAAAAAAATTTGGTAGGAGTAAAGATCTATACCCGAATATCTCACGGCCATATTTGAAAATGATGTCAGTGCTACCAACTGGTGAAAAATCGCAATTGAAATTTGAGCTCAATGTTGGATATCATTGAAGGTATGAATGGGAGTTATTTCAAAATTTGTACACGTATAGATAATAATATTGCAGTTTAATTTCCAGGAGGCCATACATGGCAGTGTTGCCAAAATGATTATAAGCCTGCTGATATGTCCAAATTTTAAATGCATATAACTTCTACACTATCAATTGGATTTCAACCAAATTTCGTATGTGCTATGTGTACATGAACAGATATGACTGAGCATATTCTTACGAGCCACCAGGGCTGCCAACTGTTAATAAATGCTCTCAATTTTTTTAAATCTAAATACCCATATATCAGAAAGTATGCAAGCCGACAGCTTTAAACTATGCACACGTATAGTACCTGACATACTATATTAATTTGAAGTAACTTATATACGACAGTGCTACCAACATGATTCTAAGCCTGCTGAGAAATCCAACTTTAAATACATGTAACTTCTATACTATCATTTGGATTTCAACCAAATTTCGTATGTGCTATATGTACCAAAACAGATATGACTATGCCGTTTCTTAAGAGCAACCAGGGCTGCCAACTGTTAATAAATACTGTCTCCATTTTTGTTACCCTAATATATCAGAAAGTATGCAAGCCAATAGCTCTAAACTATGCACACGTATAGTACCTGGCATTCTAGATTAATTTGGAGTAACTAATATACGTCAGTGCTGCCAACATGATTCTAAGCCTGCTGATAGGTCCAATTTTAAAATGCATGTAACTTCTACACTAACTAATGGATTTCATTCAAAATTGACACAACAATAGATCATATTATTTCAGATTATTTCTGACCAATACATGTATATCAGGGTTGCCAATATGATTAAACGCGCGCTGTTAGATCCAATGTTTAAGCATTTAACGTCCATGCTATCCATTGGACTTCAACCAAATTTTGTATTCTGTACCTTAAGAGATGGAACTAAGAATATATTCAGTCACCAGGGCTGCCAACTGTAGTTCTGTATTTGGCTAAATTATGCCAGGTATACAGTATTTCGAACTAATTAGAAATTTCGATATTGACAACTTAATTTCGTCATTGTTCTACTGGTAGATAGATCCATATTGATTAATCATTGGCATGAATCTTAAATTTTAGGAAAAGTAGGCTCTTTAGTTCGTAACGGAACTTCTTGTTTCTTCTTTCTTCGGCTTTTCCCAATTAATTGGGGTCGCCGGAGCCAACCAGGCTCATTTTGGTTTTGGCCGCGGATTTAAGGCTGTGATTTTTCAGGTGAAAATTCCACCCCTTTGTCAGTGGGATTCGAACTCCGGCCGTCCGGGTGAAAGACGAGCAGCTAAGCCACTGTGCAATCACGCTCCCAAATCCAATATTAATTAACACCACAAATATAAGTACTTCAGTCCACAACAATGGCAACAGTCATCCCACTTCAATTATGCATTGAGCTGCTTTTGGAGAATTTTCATGTTGAGAACTGACTCCACGATGTTGTTATTTGAATGTTGGACCCCACAGACGTTTTGAAACATTAGATTCAACATTTCAAGCATTTTCTAGAAGATTTTTCTGGAATTTATATATTCATCCATTTCTTATTATTTCTTAATTTCATACAATTTTCACTACATTAATAAATAAAATTTTCACAGATCTGGTTTTATTTTTAAGTAGCCTATTGT
Organism: Meconema thalassinum; assembly: GCA_946902985.2. Lineage (NCBI taxonomy): Eukaryota > Metazoa > Arthropoda > Insecta > Orthoptera > Tettigoniidae > Meconema > Meconema thalassinum. The sequence continues at coordinate 173,393,803 of OX336394.1, read as the reverse complement.
AGTCAGCAAAAATGTTTAGATATATTATTTTATTTTATTTCCTTAATTATATGTTAATTTTAACAATTTACGGATTCCCAACCTATTGAATTGTTTCCTTCTCAACACCCCTAAGAAATTATTGTTTGATCAGGCATCTTTTCTTTGACTTGCAACTTAATACTTGTTTCTTATTTAAAATGTTCCTTCAATTGCTGATTAAGGTCATAATGTGGCCGAAACTGATTCTAAAAGAATAATAGCCTAATTACATTATTAATTAACTCAAGGTCTCACTATAATCAATTTCACTTTAACTACACAACACTCACGTTGAAATGCTCCAAGCGCCTGGGAGGTAGACAACACACATTACGCGTGTGTTACAAGGATCTGGGAGGTAGACAACACACAATACACGAGTGTTACAAGCGCCTGGCACATAAACAGCGCACATGACACGAGTGATCCAAGCGCCTGGGAGGTAAACAACACACAATACACGAGTGTTAGAAGCGCCTGGCACTTAAACAGCACACATGACACGAGTGACCCAAGCGCCTGGGAGGTAGATAACACACATAACGCAACTGTGAATGTTCCAATGTTATTTATAGGGCTCGGATAATTAGGTGCTAAAAATCGGGAAAATATTTATTTTTTATGTATTATAAATACCTGAATTATGTGACAAAAAAGTAAAAATATTTAATTATAATTTAGTTTATTAATGTGAATATACAGTAAACAATATGCAGTACTCACGAATGCAATTTATGCTATGCCTCAATGACTACTGAAGAATTACAATTCACAACGAGGTACATCTTCAGGTTGACCATCACAAATGACAGACGATTATCGCGAAACACTTCTTCTGAAGGCACGAACTGCGGTAATATGTATCTAGCCCTCGAGGTGTTGTGTAATTTGAAATCGCTGTTCATCCTTGATTGCTTTCCCACATGGTTGGCAGAACAGAATGCCCCCAACAGAAGTAAAATTATCTTTAAACTCTGCAGCGTACTGCTGCAGACGATAACTTGTAGTTGTTTTTACTTTAGGCATCGTATGACTGCCTTACACTTCACAGTGCCAGAGATGAACTGCATGTGAGTGACACTAGTTCTAGGCAGCTCTAGCACGTGGTGCAATATGGCTATGGACAAGGAAATCTCCGGCTTCCACAGTGAGTAGCATGGGGCACCAAGTTAAGAATAACACAGTTACAATCTGACATACGCTCTGCATGAATATTAGATAGCTCACAGGTTCTTCCCCATTGAAGTAACACAGAACAAAAGTGCAACGATAAACTGAGAGATCTAGCGTACTGATTTACAAATGTAAATATTATGTCTTTTTATGTGCTGATAAGTGAAAAGCAGGAATTTATGTTTTTATAGAAAAAATGCTTAAAATATGTATTTACATAAACAAAATATGTATTTACCTAAAAATCCGAGCCCTAGTTATTTACCTAGATCACACGTATTACCCACGCAGGACGACTGGGCATCGTGTATCTAAGAGAACTCTGCGGACAATCTTACCATTAATGACTACTGTATTCAAACTGTTATATCTCTGGCAATTACTGACTAAACTAGGTGATTTCTTCGCTGTAGTGACCCATATCAAGATGTAATACTCCTGATATTGACTAAAATTGCGATGATACAAAATCAATTACCGGCCGCAGTGGCCGAGAGCGCAAACGCGCTATCTCGTAATTTTCCATTTTCACCTCCCATGGGTCGAAAAATATGGTAATCGGAAGGCGCAAGATCAGGGCTGTATGCTGGATGTGGCAGCAGTTCAGCTTCTCCCAATTCCTGAATTGTTGCCATGGTTGTTCGTGCAGAATGAGATCTCGCATCTCTGCTGCAAGAGAACTCTATTTCGGTTAACTAATGCTGGTTACCTCCGTCTCAAATTTTCATGAACTCGTTCCTGTTGTTGAGAATGAAGATCTGCATTCACTGCACGCCCGTTTGGAATACACTCCCAGTGAATCACTCCTCCAAAATTCCACCAGACACACAACATCACTTTGGGGCTGAGCCGATCGTTTTTAACCTACTTTTCTCATTTTACAAAAATGAGGAAAAGGTAGACTTATGAGATCGATCCGGAAAAATATGTGTCTGTGTGTGTGTGTGTGTCACCCCCCCCCCCCCCCTATCAATATCTCTCGACCATATTTGAAAATGACGTCAGTGCTACCAACTGCTGAAAATCGCAAATGAAATTTGAGCTCTATGTTGCATTTCTCAGAAGTTATGCATGCGAACTCATCCAAAATTGGCACACATAGAGATAAAAAACATACCAGATTAATTTACAGGAGCCCATACATGACAGGAGTGGCAACATGATTCTAACCCTGCTGATAGGTCCAATTTTTAAATGCATGTAACTTCTATACTATCGATTGGATTTCAACCAAATTTCGTATGTACTACAGTATATGGAGACAGTCCATCCATGCAGTCGCTAGGAGTCGACGCCGACTTGATGGCACCTGATCATCATCATATGTACTATAACAGATATGACTATGCGTATTCTTAAGAGCCACCAGGGCTGCCAACTGTTAATGAATGCTCTCTCTATATTTTAACCCTAATATCAATATAACAGAAAGTGTCCAAGACCACAGCTCTAAACTTTGCACACGTATACTACCTGGCATTCTACATTAGTTTGGTGTAACTAATATACATCAGTGCTGCCAACATGATTCTAAGCCTGCGGATAGGTCCACTTGTTAAATGCATATAACTTCTACACTAAAAAATGGATTTTATCCATTATTGGCACTATAACAGATCGTAATATTTCACATTAATTCTGAGCACACATACATGACATTGTTGCCAACATGATTTTACGTGCACTGATAAATCCAATATCTAACAGCATGTAATGCCCATACTATCCATTAGACTTCAACCAAATTTTGTATGTGCATTCTATACCTTACGAAATGAAACTATAGTAGTACTATATTAGGCTACACTATTTCAGGTGTATTTCAAACTACAGTACTTAGAAATGTTAGTATTACCATCTTGATTTCGTAATTATTCTAGATAGATCTATATAGATTAATCATTGGCATGGATCATAAATTTTAAGAAAAGTAAGCTCTTTAGTTCGTCACGGAACTACTTTTTAACGATGACATCGGCAGGTTGATGGGGACTGATCCACTGTTTCGAGGCGACAGCGTTGAGGTAATAGAACCATTTTTCATCACATGTGACTATTCTCGTGATAAATCTATCATCCATGGGGTTGCCGACAAGCTGACGACAGGTATCCACTCTACGTTGAGCCTGTTCAGGGGTCAGCTTCTGTTTGTCTTTCGATAATCTGGAGATGTATGGTATATTTTGATGCACCAAGTTCTTCTGACAGCCTACGAGTACTTCTTTGCGGATTTTCTTCCAAAACTCTGTGTGTATTCTCAATAGGCCATAGTTTAGGTCTTCCAGAACGCGGTAAATCTGTAGTGTTTCTTCTCCATTATTGAAACGTTAAAACCATCGTTGTGCCAAACGCTTACTAACGACATCTTCTCCTTCCACTTCACCCTATTCTTCGAGCCGCGACAGCAGCCTTGTAGTCTTGTTTCCAGTAGTGCTTTAGAAGGACCCTAACCTCCAATTTTTTAAGTTCCATTTGTGAGTGTGTATCAACAACTGCGGACTGATACATTCTCACAATATACGCGAATCTAGACATTACCTCCTTTAAATAGCATTGGCGAACCACAGAAAACCAATTCTATCTAAAAAAACGAACATCAGACAGACGACATTACTTATGAGACATTCTGATAGTACATATAATTCTTTCAAGGAGTGATTATTTATTTATTTATTTATTTACTGTACATTGTAACCCCACCCAGTCATTGGCCAAAGTTGCGTTGACCGACTGAAGAGTTACAACTACAACAATCCCCCTAGAGGTTCCTATCAATAACACATCAAGGGTGTCACTCCATGACATCAATATGTTATCAGCATAACTGGCCATTAACACTCAAAGATCCTAGAAGGGTGTCAAATGGAAATGAAAGAACAGGCTCTAGAAAGGGTCATATTGAGATAATTCCACAGTTTGTATGTTTTATTTTTCAGTTCAAAGTTAGTCATTATGGTCAGTGTTCTGATGTGTATGTAGCTGTGGCTGCATGGCCATTCTTGGGCTAAAGCCACTGTGGTTTGAGTCTTCAGTCTTTTGACTGGTTTGATACAGCCTTCCATGCTTCCCTGTCCTGAGCTAATCGTTTCATCTCTACATAGCTACCACACCCTACATCTGAGGCAATCTGTTCAACAATTCTAACCTTGGTCTATCCCTACAGTTCTTATCCTCGACCCTTCCTTCCATAACTAAGTTTGCTATTCCCGGGTGTCTTAATATGTGACCTACCAACCTATCTCTTCTCTTCATTAGCAGTCGCCAGAAACATCTCTCCTCTCCCAGTCTTCTTAATACCTCTTCGTTTGTAACCCTATCTACTCATCTGATCTTCATCATTCTCCTGTAACACAACATTTCAATTCTACTCTTTTCTGCTGCACCAATAGTCCAAGTTTCACTTCCATAGAGTGTCATGCTCCAGACAAAGGCATTCAAACATGACTTCCTAATACCTAAATCTATATTCGACTTCAACAAATTCCTTTTCTGTAGAAATGCTTTCCTTGCCTGTACTAACCTACTTTTTATATCCTCTTTGCCTCATCCATCACTGGTTATTTTGCTTCCTAAGTAACAGAAGTTTCCTACTTCCTTTAGCTTTTCACCTGCCAATTTGATATCCATAGAGGTTTCTGATTTATTTCGTCTGCATTCCAATATTTTTGTTTCACATTTATTCTTTTTCATCATGAATTCATTCCTCAAGCCACTAATACATTTTAAAAATTATTCAGATAATTTCAAGTGCTGCACAGTGCGTATAGAACAGTGGTCGCCAAACCGTAACTCGCAGGTTAATTTTTGGTAGCTCGCGGGGAAATTTCAGACGCAGCGCTTGAGTTGGCTAATCTGTCCCTCATTCCCACTACGCGTCCCGCGGGTCTGTCAGTCAGTGTCTGGTGTGTGATCGTCAGTGCAGGTTATTTTATTTTTCTTGTATTTTATGCATACTGCGGACTAGGGACGGTTGTAATTATTGCGAGTTCCAGCAAAAAACAAAAAAATTATCATTTTCATGTTGAATGGGTAACTGATTATTTTTTACCCAGTTAAAGGACAAATGTGTGTGCTTACTTTGTAATGCAAGTGTTGCAGTTGGGAAGAAAGCAAACGTCGAACGTCATTCACTCCAGTATTTAAAAGGATATCCCTCAGAATTCTTCCTTAAGGAAAGAGAAGGTAATACAACTAAAATCTCAATTAAATGCTCAAAAATCTACTTTTTTTTTCAAGAAATTGGACAGAAACAAATCAGCAACTGAGGCGTATTTTCATTTTTCCAAAAGTATTGCTTAAAATAAGAAACCTTACGAATATTATGAATTAATCAAAGAGGCTTTTTTTTTAAAGTTGCAGATACCCTACTTTGTTAGGTAGCTCACGGTAAGGTTTATGAGCTGTAAGGTAGCTCAATCACTTAAAAGTTTGGTGACCACTGGTATAGAACATGAGAGGTTTAACCACGAATTTGCGCAAATTTAGAACTGGTTTCCAATGATAATGTATTCGCTGGTTTTTCTTGCAGAAACGGTGCAATGCTGCCTTCGTGACCATCCTGAATGTGCTGCTCTTCGGGAGCAGGGAGTGTGTCGAGACCTGATGCGTTCTTTGCCGTCCATCCCAGAGGACTGTCAGTTTGGTAAGTTTCTGCACAATTTACAATTCATCATCATTAAGTATTTTACCACCTCGTGGCGTAGATACTTGGTTGGCACCGTGGAGGACCACGCTCGATTCCCGGCTCTTTCAAGAAAAATAATTCTGGTTTGAAAGCTGAAACGGGGTTCACTCAGCCTTGTGAGGCAGAATTGAGAAGAGGTGGGTTCGATTCCAAACACAACCATCCTAGACGTGGTTAGTAGTTAGTTATTGAGGTTTTAAGGAGAGGAATAGCGAGGTCATCTGCCCTACCCTAGAAGTGGTTTTCCACTTCCCTACACCAAGCAAATGCCGAAATGTACCTAACTTATGGCCCAGCCGCCTTCTATCCAAATGCTAGCCCCTATTACAAATACCCACACTAGTATCTTGGCTTTCACGGCCAGTGAATTGAAACTCAGCAATATTTCTAGGTTTGTGCCATGTTTTGTGTGGTGTTTCGCCTAGGACACCAAGCAAGGCTCATCGGCGGGCTCTTGGTGTCCCCGCCCGGACCCCCACAGGAGTAGCGAACTGCGCGCTTCCTCCCTTTTTATGAAGCGCACCTGCGCCTCTTTACTGCGAGAACTAAAAGCTCAAGCAGCCATAACCTTCCTATGAAGGCTTCCAAAAAGATGGTATATTGGCTTTCACGGCCAGTGAATTAAAACTGAGCAATTTTTCTAAGTTTGAGCCGTGCCTTGTGTGGGGTTTCGCCTAGGACACCAGGTTGGCTCATCAGCGGGCTCTTGGTGTCCGTCCCCAGACCCCCACAGTCCACTGATGAGCCAGCTTGGTGTCCTAGGCGAAACCCCTCACAAGACACGGCACAAACCTAGAAGAATTGCTGAGTTTTAACCCACGCTAGTAATTACATCACAATGACTTAAGTTATCAGACAAATTCCACATACACACGGGGTTACAGGGCATGCGAAGCCGTGGGTGGTCATTGGTCCCTCTGGGGAGGTATTACTGTATTCTTCCAGCAGTTGCCTTTTTGTGTGCTGTCTAATTAGCAATTAATCAATTAATTTTCAGTTCGTCAACTCGTATTCATGCCCAAATATAATGTTGTTTCATTTGAGGGCCTCGTGTACTTTGGTGTATGGAATTTGTCTGATAATGGTATCCGTAGTAGTGTGTGTATTTGTAATTCAGGTGAGGATTGCGAAGGAGGCGGCCGTGGCCTTAAGTTAGGAACCATCCCGGTATTTCCTTGGATTAGAAGTGGGGAAACTACAGTACTTCCTGGATAGCTGAGACGGGAATTGAACCCTTGTTTTTTCAGTTTTGCCTCACAAGGCTGAGTGTAGCCTCAGACCAGAATTAAATTTATTGACAGAGCCGACAACGAACCCAGGCCTCCGGGGCGACAGCCAAGAATGCTAGCCGTTACACCAAGAGCTGGTGCCCAATTAAGTTATATTAGGCGGGAAATATTAGACCCTACAGGCGTGGTCATAATATCATAATAATATTCTTGTGTTTGAAGCCATTTTCAGTGTTGACTTAGTAACCGAAAGTTTGATGCTTTTCAATCGGTCAACACGATTGTACTTAAGAATAATGTTAGTTTTCAAAATAGAGAAATTAATTATGTTGCAGTTTGGTAACCAGTATAGGTTATCTTAAAGCGAATGGATTATTTGAATTTGTATTTGAATATTTGAGGTACGTTTAAGCACTTTTGAGCTTTTTTGATGACTGCAACATTAGATTTCTACATTTTAGAACTTCATTTTATTAAGATATTCATAATTATACAAATAAATATTATTTTCTACACCTAAATAAACCATATTATTTTAATTCATTCTTTGTTAGGATATCCATTTCTCTGGTAATTGAAAGGTTCATTCCAAAAACCAGAAAGGTAAAAAAAAAAGTCCTCTCGGCACGCCGGAAGGCGGAGGTAGATTTCACCGGACAAACTTGGAGATAGGCGAAAATAGGCAGAATATGCAGGTTTTCGTAGAAGGATCAGACCTCATTTATCGCGTGAAAGTATTTTATAATTGCAGATTAATTAACTTTGTTTTTCTACATTTTAAACATATTTTAAACATTTTATTGTCTTACGGGGACGGTAACCTTCTTGTCATTTGGAGTCCATTTTTAGCCTATTTTCAATTTTGAAAAAATAGGCTTATGAGATCACATTTTGTCCGTGTGTGTGTGCGCGTGTGTGTGTGTGTGTGTGTGTGAGGTGTGTGCGTGTGTGTCCCTAATAAAATCTAAACGGCTGGAGCGTCTTCAGTGAAACTCGGTAAGTTCATAGCACTATACCCGGCGACCTCGACCGTGCCCATAGAATTTTGTTACGTCTCACCAATCCAACATGGCGGCTGTGCGAAATATTTCACTAGCATTCAGTATCTCCGAAACTATAACGGATATCGCCCTGAAATTGTGTACGGTGATAGAGGGCACTACTAGTAGTTCACCTAAGAAACTTTCAAAAACCTGGTTACTACATAACCAACATGGCGGCCAAGCGAAGTGGAGACTTTTAAATAGACTTTTCTCGCGATTTAACTATCCAAAGGTAATGAAACTTGGTACAGCAAATATTTATACACATTGCAATGCACTGGAGTCTAATTTAGTTCAATTGTTTACATAACCTCAAAATGGCGGCTGTGCGAAATATTTCACTGACATTCTATATCCCCGAAACTATTACAGATATCACCCTGCAATATTGTACGGTGATAAAGGGTACTGATACAAGTTTACCTATGTATAATTCATAAACCTGTAAAGTACAAAACGAACATGGCGACCAAGCGAATTTGAAATATTTTAATAGACTTTTCTCGTGAGTTAACTCTCTGAGCGCAGTGAAATGTGGTACAGTAAATGATTTTGCAGATTGTAATGTACTGCCATCTAATTTAATTCAATTGTTTACATAACCTCAAGATGGCGGCTGTGCGAAATTTTAAAATTAAGTTTTTATTTCTTGTGTCGTAATCATGCGATCGAAGTGAAAGTTTGAATAATGAACCTAGGCAATATGTGACCTTGAATGGTACATAATTCTATGGCCTATACATATAACAATCCTAAATGGCATGCTTCCGTAATATTTAGACGGTTCTCAATATATATGAATCTTTTACAGCAACCAAACTGAAATTTTTATGTTCATAGAGACTATGAACATATGTTCACCTATAGGACTTTCAGTAACCTGGTGAGCACGATTCCAACATGGCGGCGACGCGAATTATAAATATTTAAATGGACGTTTGTCGCGAATTAACTATCCGAGTGCCGTGAAACGTTGCACGTTTTAAATGCTTACACAAATGTTGATTCACTGGCATCTAATTTATTTCAATTGTTTGCATAATCACAAGATGGCTGCTGTGCGTAATTTTAAAATCTCGTTTTTACTTCTTGTGTTCTAATCATGCGTTTGAATTTTGAATACCACACTTACACAATAATCTTAATATAATAGTACAAAAATAAAAATCCAACCTGGCGACCATCTGAAATATTTAGACGGTTCTCAATATCTACGAATCTGTTACAGCAATTAAACTGAAATTTTGTATGTTGATAGAGGCAATTAACATGAGCAGGATATATGAAAATAGGCTGTACAGATCTTCACGGAACTACTTGTTATACTTGTGGTCACACTGTCCTTATGCAAGGTTTCGACACTGATGTGTAACTATGTAACGGTCTGTTACTTCTTCACGCAAAATTATATCTCCCGCAGAGATGTTGGTTGGTTCCTCAGTTTAGGGGCTGCGACAACGCGGTCATATAACCCCGTGTACTTTGGGTGAGTGTAGAATCTGTCTGATAAACGGTGTGAATTGTGATGGCTGTATTAGTCTGTAATTCAGGTAAGGAATGCAGACGCTAAATTTCAAGCAGTAGTTCCTAATGTTGCTACCAGATACTAACGTCAACGCCACCCAGCTGTGAACTTGGCTACTAGACGCCACCTCAATCAGCAACTCGCAACGAACGTTGGAACTTCCCCTCCAAAGGAAAGCTTACTGAGGGATTTTTAGCGCTCTTAGAAAATCCGACGACTTTGGCCGGCTTTGAACCCGCGACCTTGGGCATAGAAGTTCAGCATGCTACCAGTTACGTCACCGAAGCCGCTTCACACTTAGTCAGATGGAAATCTGAATCTGATCTCGCGCAAGTGCGTTATCATGGCAACGTCTGATGGCTCATCCCTCATCAATTTAGTAGTGTTGCCATGTCAACCACTGATAGCTCTTGGCATTTTCTTATAATTCCGAAATCATTTTTCTCATCCCTTGGCGCAATGGTGGCTCATATCAAAAATTCTTTCAGACAAACGTTTTAGGTAATTATTAGGGGAATATTGTCCATTTTGTACGGTTTTGATATTGTGCCTATTAACAGAGATATGATTAATGTTTCCCGAAAAAAAAAACTTTTTCCCACCCCTTTGGTCAATGGTTGGTGCTATCAAAAAACGTTTCAAACATAAATTTCTGAGCTTTATCCGACACATAGTATGAACTTTGAACGGATTCGATATTTCACATATTAAGAGAGTTATAGCAATATTTCATTTTTTCGAAAAAAAAAAGTCCCCCATTTTCATCCCCTTCGACCGATTTAGCCCAGTAACGAACTCGTCCGAGATTTTATGGGTATACATATTCGGTAAAAAATTCAAAGTGATTGGTGCAAAATTACGGCAGTTATCGTGTCCACAAGAAACTGATATACATATATACATATATTACATAAATTATATATAAACTTTTGAACTGACGGTGGTTTTGGGGTCTGGGGGATGTGAAACGCGAAGATATGTCGAAATTTTCCGGAAATCGAAACATGGTACCCATTGCAATAGTTAGCTTTCTAATGAAATCTACCTAAAATACTGCCGTCAACGACACCTAGCTGTGAACTTGGCTACTAGATGCCACCTCAATCAGAAACTCGCAACGAACGTTGGAACTTCCCCTCCGAAGGAAAGCAAACTCAGGTTTTTTAGCGCTCTTAGTAAATCCGACGACTTCAGCCGGGTTTGAACCCGCGACCTTGGGCATAGAAGTTCAGCATGCTACCAGTTCCGATACCGAAGTCGCTTCCCACTGACATATGAAAACTGAATGTGATCTCGTGCAGTGGCGTTGTCATAGCAACTGCTGATGGTCATCCCTTATCAATTAAAAGTAAAGTTGTCATGGCAACCTCTCTTGGCACTTGGCATTTTCTTATAATTTAAATCATTTTGTTCACCCCGTGGCGTAATGGTGAGTCATATCAAAAATTCTTTCAGACAAAAGTTTTAGGTAATTATTGGAGGAATATTGTCCATTTTGTGCGGTTTTGATATTGTGCCTATTAACAGAGATATGATTAATGTTTCCCGAAAAAACCACTTTTTCCCACCCCTTTGGTCAATGGTTGGTGCTATCAAAAATCTTATTTGACATAAATTTTTGGCACTTATCCGACACATATTATGAACTTTGAAGGGATTCGATATTTCATGTATTAAGAGAGTTATAGCGATATTTCACTTTTTCGAAAAAAGCCCCCCATTTTTACCCCCTTTGACCGATTTTGCCCATTAACGAACTCGACCGAGATTTTATAGGGATACATATTATGTAAAAAATTCAAAGTGATTGGTGCAAAATTACGGCAGTTATCGTGTCCACAAGAAACTGATATATATATATAGATAGATACATATATACATAAATTATATATAAACTTTTGAACTGACGGTGGTTTTGGGGTCTGGGGGATGTGAAACGCGAAGATATGTCGAAATTTTCCGGAAGTCGAAACATGGGACCCATTGCAATAGTTAGCTTTCTAAAGAAATCTACCTAAAATGACTTTTTGAGATAAATACATATTCTTCTTCAAGACCAGGGCCGATAACCTAGATGTTTGGCCCCTCAAAACAACAATTATCATCATCATCATCATCATCATCTTCAAGACCAGCTCCACATAGGCCTATAGAATTGTTGTCTCCAAAAAAACATACATGTCGGGTTATATACGAGTGTGAAATATTGGGGATTCTACAAACATAAGAAAAGTCCAATGCTTTTCCAATGCTTTTTCAAGATAACTAATTACCTGGAATGTTTGGAATTCAATAATGATTTGTACTTTGTTGAGATTTACGTAATACATAATCGTATTTGAGGATTAACACAGTTGTTAGACCAGTCATCTTGTATGGCATGGAAACTACAAATATAACCGGAATGGAGAATTTGCTCAAGATAGAAAGAATTTTAAGAAGGATTTATGGTCCTAGGAAAACACAGGAAGGTCATATACTGAGATCCAATGCAGAAATTTATAGTAAAATCGACAACCTTGAAGTGATGATCAGAAAACGGTGACTTCAGTTCTACGGACATATGGTCCGCATGGATTGCTCAAGGTTAAACAAACAAATTTTTGATAAAATCTGGAACTAAAAAGGGCAAGGATGCTATGTAAAACAAATGTAAGAAGAACTTCAAAAATTCAAAATTACTGAAGAAGATTGTCTAAATCGAATAGAGTACAGGGAAAAAAATGTTTGGCCACAAAATTCTTGTCGGGGAGAAGAAGAATCCCAACAGAGGAGAATGAACTGCTGAAAGAAGAGCTGCGCAGTCGACCAGGATGAAACACTTCTGGAAGAGAAAGAAGGAAACTAGACCTATAAAGAAGTCATATTTGCGTGCTCCTTGTTAACCTGTCCGCGGTATATATAGTTTTCATTTTTGTATTCAACTAAGATTTCGGCAAAAACCAGACTAGTCCATAGGTTATTTTTTGTTTAGGTTTTCTCAACTATCCATGACAAAAAATATATTTCCTTTGTGTGCAACTAGCTTCGCCCGGGAACAGTTATGAATGCATTACGTGATAAGCGCTTTTTCTTTCGATCGGTGTCAACGACCTATATCCGTTTTACATCTCGGCATGATGGGTTAAAATCACTCATTGGACTATGAATTATATTATCATGGAGATGCATGTGCAACGAAATCTTGTCAGACGTTATTTAAGAATGGCGGGGTGCATGTAACACAAATCCCCCTTCCGTGTATTTTGCAGAACGAAATGTTCACAGGCGAAATGAAGATAAGCCGAGTTGCACTTCCAGGGAAACTCCAAACACAACCACTCTTCTCTGAAGTCTTAACTTAGCATGACTCGACAGTTTGCTGCTGGCTGTATCTGGGGTTAATAGGATCGGCCGCTAGCTAAGCTGTAACTGGGGTGATAGGCTCGCCCCTAGCCTGCTCGTAAACTGTTGCCTCAGTAATTGAATGGAGATTGTTGGAAGAAAAGAAAACGTAAAATACATATAGTGAGCGATGTATTGAAGATAGTGATATGCTCTCGCGGACTTTTTAGTAGAACTTTTCATACTGAACAATTCTTACACTTATAGTATATTGATATTTTTAACGGTTTGCCCATCGTAAGCTTAAAAAGCGCACGGACGCCAGGTTTTCTTTGGACTTTTTGACTGAAATCGTTACTGCTTGGCTTTCTTTGATCATAAATAAATAATTTTCTACAGAAACCTTCCTCGAGCTATCCTTTACAGAATGGTGAAAACCGCATCAAAATCTATCCAGTGGTTCTCGAGATTACCGTGACATCCAAGACTCTGGGACTCTGTTTTATACTAAATAGAGATGTTACAGTGTTGCATATAATTGCTTGTTGAAATATCTTATAGCCTACATTTGCTTCTTTCTGGACTGTTTTATGAATAGAAATATTTTTAGATTGTGAAGGAAGAAATGTGATAATTTTTCACAAAAAAAAAATGGCGCAGAGAGAACCTTACCCTCTTGAAAATGAATGAAAATCCACAGCCTGCTTCCAGTCTCCGACCGGGTCAGGAATGGAATGAATGAAGCCCCCATCTAGCGGCAAGGATATTAACTGTGCCGGCTGCCGAGGCCTGACGCACTCCTCTGGGGCAATGATTAAATGAATGACAGATGAAATGAAATGATAGTGGAGAGTGTTGCTGGAATGGAATTTAATCAGGGAAAACCGGAGTACCCGGAGAAAAACCTGTCTGCCTCCGTTTTGTCCAGCACAGATCTCACATGGAGTGACCGGGATTTGAACCACGGACCCAGCGGTGAGAGGCCGGCGTGCTGCCGCCTAAGCCACGGAGGCTTCAACCTTACCCTCTTAATGATTAAAATTAAATTTATGGAAATAAAGCTTACATTCTTAATTATTAATGAATTAACTATTTTTTTAATTCTCATAATTTGGCCATGTCTGTACATGAATAAATATATGGGATAAATTATTGTGCACAGTTTATAGGAATTACACATGTTTCGTTCACTAAGCGAACATCATCAAATCAATGTTAATCAAATCAATCATATACACAAGACAACCCGGTCTCACAAGGGGATCGCACCTACTCGTCATCACGGATTTCTTCCAAATTTATGTTATATGCAAGGTTCGACCAGAAATAAAAGTGACAGAAGTGGAAGCTCCAGATGGACAAGCGTTCAGAAAGAGAATGGCATTTTATCATTATAAATGATCTTGTCTTCGTATCCCTTGTGCCTTTAAGCTTCGGGGTAGCCTCGTTCTGTCCATCTCTGCCACTTCGATCTATTTTCACACACTCTCATTTCCAGCATTGTTTTCCCTCGCTTCTGTCCGATTTTCTCAATTCTGTCATCCCAAGTGGTACGGGGTCTTCCTCTTCCTACCCTCCCTTCCACTCGCATTTCAAAAACCTGCTTCGCTTTTCTCTCTTGTTCCATCCTCCTGACATGTCCATACCACTTCAACTGACGTTCCTCAATCACCATACTTATCGCCTTCTTTTGTCCTGCTTCTTCTCTGATAGTAACGGCTGTTTCAGGTAAGCCAACAATCCGTTCGTAATATAGACCCATTCACCGAACTTTTCAGTCAGAGGGTGTATTTTTTTCTAAGCGCTTGTCCATCTGGAGCTCCCACTTCTGTTACTTTCATTTCTGGCCAAACCCTGCATATACTATAAATTTGGACGAAATCGGTGATGACGAGTAAGCGCGGTCCCCTTGTAAGTTTTAACTCACACTTCCTCTGTGATGGCTTTGGTTGTAGGAATGTTGGAAGTTGACAACTTCTAAGATCGACGAGAAGGAAGTGAATGTCTATAGGAGAAGTTTAATTGCTATTATTTATTGCAGATCACCGAGAGCAGATGAACTTGGCAACATCGTTCCTGGACGGCTCGGACCTGTATGGCAGCACCACCCAGGCGATGCGCGTTCTCCGGTCACGGCAAGGAGGAAGGGTGGAACTAGCAGCCTGTACGAGGTCAGTAGGTGTTATCTGCTGGAATGTAAGCAAAGACACAGTCATTTTTACCCACATTGGTAGCTCTGCTCGTTTAATCAAGCACCACGGTCGCGAGGGCATCTGCAGTAAGTCCGGTTCTGACAGCGGCTATCCTGAGTGTGGTTTTACCCAAGGATTTTCCACACTCCCTCCAGGCAAATGCTGGGATAGTACCTTACTTCAAGTTACAGGGCACCTATCTCATCCCTGTCTCTAATACAGTTACACACGCTACTACTGGAATCACATCAATAGTCTACAGGTTATCATCCAATTTCAACACACACACACACCTACACAGGGCTGATGACCAAGATGTCCCAAACCCCTCGAACGATTTAAAAAACAACAACAACAACAACAACAAGGAACATTGGTGAGTCACTTTGTATCCTACATTTTTTATACCGGTTGAGTTAGCCGTGGTCGTTACGGCGTGACTGCAGGCAGTCACTCACATTCGGGAGGCAAGGAGGTTCAAATTCCCCTCGCCGGCAACCTTGAAGATGGTCTTATGTGGTTTCGCATCTTCCTTCCAGGCTGACTTACGATGAAACCTTGATTTGCAGATTACACTCAAACTTATATTAGCCGATGACGCGGTGGCTGCTGATCGTGTTATCCACTTAATAAGTGAGAGTGGGTTAGGGCCAGCAATCTATATTTTCCAGTGAACTATAACTGAACGACTTGTTCCGTTTTTGAATGATTTTTGTTTTTCCGTAATTTTTGTTTATTTTTATGAAAATCCACAGCCTGCTTCCAGTCTCCGACCGGGTCAGGAATGGAATGAATGAAGCCCCTATCTAGCGGCGAGGATATGAACTGTGCCGGCTGCCGAGGCCTGACGCACTCCTCTGGGGCAATGATTAAATGAATGACAGATGAAATGAAATGATAGTGGAGAGTGTTGCTGGAATGAAATTTTGACAGGGAAAACCGGAGTACCCGGAGAAAAACCTGTCTGCCTCCGTTCTGTCCAGCACAGATCTCACATGGAGTGACCGGGATTTGAACCACGGACTCAGCGGTGAGAGGCCGGCATGCTGCCGCCTAAGCCACGGAGGCTCGTTTATTTTTATAATTATTTTTATTAATTTTTTTTGTTTTATTGATTTTAGGTCATTTCAAATTTGGTAAGCCTCCGTGGCTTAGGCGGCAGCACGCCGGCCTCTCACCGCTCGGTCCGTGGTTCAAAACCCGGTCACTCCATGTGAGATCTGTGCTGGACAAAACGGAGGCAGACAGGTTTTTCTCCGGGTACTCCGGTTTTCCCTGTAAAAATTTCATTCCAGCAACACTCTCCACTATCATTTCATTTCATCAGTCATTCATTTAATCATTGCCCCAGAGGAGTGCGTCAGGCCTCGGCAGCCGGCACAGTTCATATCCTCGCCGCTAGATGGGGGCTTCATTCATTCCATTCCTGACCCGGTCGGAGACTGGAAGCAGGCTGTGGATATTTTTTCAAATTTGGTGTCCACCTCTAAATTTTAAATTCAATTCCAAATTTGTATTCCTTAATCTGTGTTAAGAGGGGCAGATGACCTCGTAGTTCCACCCCTTTAAACAACAATAACTAACTAACTTCCAGGCAAATGCCAGGATTGGTCCCTAACTATAGGCCACAGTCGCTATCTTCCAATTCCTCGTCCTTACATTCACACTTTCCTACCCAGACAACATTCCACACGCGATGGTACTTCTAGATCAGCCCATGGGTGTCCGCATAGAAGCAACTACAAACTCTGGCGAGCCGAACATGTCCTCGGACTCTCCCGGCACTAAAAGCCATATGCTAAAGTTTTTTTTTTTTTTAATAGTTGTTTATGCCAAGAATTCTCACAGCACGAGTAAATTTGTGACGATGGCCTGTGCTTCTGGTTGGTTGGTTCTTAAGTTTAGGGGCTGCGACAACGCGGTCATGTAGCCCCGTGTACTTTGGGAGTGTGTAGAATCTGTCTGATAACCAGTGTTAATTGTGATGACTGTATTAGTGTGTGTTATCTGTTTTTTTTTTTTAAATTTAAGTACTGCAACTTTGAATTTTTCAAATAGTTCCTACTTTTGCCGCCAAGCGCCACCGTCAACGACTACTAGGCCAAGTTCAGAACTTAGTTACTAGACGCCACCGCAGTCGGCTCTTGGCAACGAACGTAGAAACCTAAGAGCGTTGTTTACATTCTTAACCTATCCAATTTAGCTTCACAAAGGTGCAATTAGTGGAAGGTTCTTTAACATGCCATAAATCTATGACATGAGACCGCCGGCTTTACTTCCCCTCCGAAGGAAGGCATACTGATGGATTTTTAACGCTCTTCACACAGGTGCAATTAGTGGAAGGTTCTTTAACATGACATAAATCTATGACATGCGACCGCCGGCTTTATTTCCCCTCCGAAGGAAGACATACTGAGGGATTTTTAACGCTCTTAAAAAATCCGACGGCTTCGGCCGGGTTTGAACCCGCTATCTTGGGCATAGAAGCTCAACATGCTACCGACTACGCCACCGAAGCCGCCAGGCCTGTGCTTCTGATGAGAATAAAAGTCATCTCCCGCATTAGCTCAGGTGCTAGAGCAACGGCGGTCAAAACTGGCAGTCGCAGACACGACTAAAGCATGCGTCAAACATTTTGATAATAATAATGATGATAATTGTTGTTTTAAGGGGCCTAACATCTAGGCTATCGGCCCAAAATTTTGATTCTCTACTTTCCATCCATATGGCTTGTAACTTACAATGTGTACAAAATACTTGCTTGGTTAACTTGCTTATTATCATTGAATGACTATAGGGTGTCCACACTTCACCGCGACATGTTCTAAGATAAATTTTACCATTGTTGAGGAATCCTTTCTTGGAAATCAGTTGGCATTTTAGAGTGCGCAAATGCGAGGGAGCCGTGTCAGTAGATTTACTGGCACATTGCCCTTTGGGGCAAAATTCCGGCACTCCGGCGCGCGTCTCTAAAAGCCTCAGTAATTAAAAGGAGCGTAAAACTATTATTATTATTGTGATCATGGGGAACAGGCAAGAAAATATTCAACTCCGGAAATAAGAGAATATCCACGGTGTAAAAAGAAAAAAAAAGAAGTAGCCTACTACACGCGCCAAAAGAGCACACGTGCTCTCCCGACGCAGCAAAGATTCCGAATCACAGGACTTAAATAACAATTGCTCACCTCCAAGTGAGAGATGAATAACAATGAGGTGTCACCAAATAATAATGTAGGCTACCAATTAAGAAACAATGGTGCACTCACACATAAAACATCGTAGGAAAACTCCATCCCATCAAGTCAGGGCCGTCGCGAGGGCGGCCCGAAAAGTGCGATCGCGCCAAGCCCCGCGCTTCACGCCAGGTTTTTTTTTCATAACTGAAAAAATAAAGATAGTGTGTTTGATTCAGTCCAGCCCAAATTAAAATATGCTGTGTTTGTATGGAGGACCCCCCCCCCCCCAATATACATCCAAGTAATCAATACCCCCCGGGGGGTATTAAGTACTTGGATCTGGATCGTCTGAATTAAAGTCAGTTTGTTGACAAAACTTGGGTCGCTCCTCGATCTCCCAAACAAAAGTGACGTCACATCTTCTTGGAATATGAGTAACGTAACAGATTCTATTTTTAACTTCTCCAATGGTTTGTCTTTGATAATAAAGGGCTTGTGGCGACCGAACGGCCACACAAAATCAGAAAAAGGAGTAGCGACAACGCAGATACTCCTCGCACAAAGGGGCCGTTCAGCTCATATTTATCGGTGAAAGTGGACTTATAGCACTTTTAGTAGTTTAGTTTCTGAAAAACTGTATAGCCGTAGAAATGTTGAAATATGTAAACGTGATTGCGTATTATTATTAATTATGTGTGTTTGGGTAAGGAAGTACATCAAGCACATGCTTCGTTTTCCATAATATATTATTTATGCCAAAAAATCACCTGTGTTACCGTAGCTCATTATATCAGGTTTCCATTGATATTGCTTTTAGCTGATCAGGTGCTTCCTGTATCCAATTTTATGCTTATCCTATTTGTTGAGGTTTGTTTGGAAACTAGAAATGTAATAAAATGAGTTTTAACTAGCGTAAAATTGTAATTTCTTTTAAAACATCACTCTCCGTACAACACAGCCACTTCAGTCTACCCCCCGCCGCGAACTCATGCCTACTAGGCCCCGCGCACCCTCGCGACGGCCCTGCATCAAGTGCTACACAGGACACACTGGTGTCGAGAGATAAGCAATTAAATCCGCTAGTAGGCCTATATCATTGCGACAGGCCATAGTCGTATTGAAGCTAATAGCTACAGTAGGCCTACATTATAGGCTATAGTACCGTCATTGACTCAGGAAACAGGACCCCACAATCACAACTGTCCTTTGCTTTGTCCGCCTCGTTGTTTAGTGGCTAGTATTCTTGGCTGTCACCGCAGAGGCCTGGGTTCGATTCTTGGCTCTGCCAAGAAATGTAAATCTGTTCTGAGGGCTGGAGCGGGGTACACTCAGCCTTGTGAGGCAAAACTGAGAAGAGGTGGGTTCGATTCCTACCTCAGCCATCTTGGAAGTGGATTTCCAACTTCTACTCCAGGAAAAGCCCGGAATGGTACCTAACTTAAGGCCACGGCCGCTCCCTACCTCTATTACAAATACACGCACTAGTAGAGACATCACAGTACCACAGGTCATCAGACAAATTCTATACACGCCCAAGTATACGGGGCTGCATGACCACGATGTCGCAAAGCCCTTAAAAAAGGAATCCACAACAACAAATTGATACGTTGAGATATTTGCCTGCAATAGAAGTGGGAAACCACGGGAAACCACTTCGAGAATGACTGAGGTAGGAATCGAACCCGCCTCTTCTCAGTTTTGCCTCACCCCGTTCCAGCCCTCAGACCAGAATTAAATATATTGGCAGAGCAGGGAATCGAACCCGGGCCTCCGCGGTGACAGCCAAGACCAAGCGGTAATGGTTACTTCCTGCGACGCTGGCATCGGGAGACCGTGCGTTCAAATCTCACCTCTGCCATCCTGAAAATGGTTTTCGTGGTTTCCCATTTTCACCACCAGGCAAATGCCGGAACGGTTCCTTTCAATAGTCCACGGCCGATTTCCTTACAAACTCCCTTCCTTGTCCCGTCCTGAAAATAAAATAAATGGCCACTGACTGCATTAATAAAATTAATTAGATATTGAGTCATGTATTGTACAAACAGTACAGGCCATTTTGATGGAAGATTAAAATGTCCAACACATGCGGTACTTAATCTCACAATCTCCAGCTTTGTAAGCCGTACGGTCATTTCAATCGTCTACCTTCACTAAATGACTTACAACCCAATTGGCTAACAAGGGAAGTATGAGGTAAGACAGGTCGAAACCTAACTTGAATCTTTGTGGACGCAATCGTTGAACTATTAGAGGACAACGTGCGGAAAATCAGCCTCCAGATTCAACTGCAAGGCTCCGAAATCATGTGACGATTCTCTCATATAAATCTATGGGAAGTAGCGAGTATCGTACATGTTGACAGGGACAACCCTGACTGCCCAGGCACTAAAGGAGTGTTTTCCTAGCTCCGCATTTTGTGCGGAGCGCACTGCGCACTGCGGACCTCTCTTCGCACATCCCAAAGCGCTGCGCAGTAGTGTTTTCCTAGCTCAGCAATGCGCTGCGTCTATTTCAAGTTTCCATTTGTTTGAGAAGTGAGTCAGTCAACCTGAGTGAGCTCTCGTCCTCTGAGCAAGAAAAAATAGCGTTATTGATGTATTAGAAGAGGAAGAAGAGATCGAAGATGAAATTTACTTCATTGTTGGCCGTCTTTATAAAGTGCGGAAATCTGTTAGTTCCATGTACACATCTAGAGAGCAAGAAGGAGTGTTTAAACTTTTAATCCACAGACATTTGCTTGACGATGAAGTTGAGTTCAAATCTTACTTCCGAGTTACTAGGTGTCGGTTTGAATACTTGCTTAGTTTGGTAGAAAATGATCTTGCAAGCGAGTTCTGCAACAGATTAGAAGACCGATATCAATACACAAGAGAAAACTGCCCAAATACTCGTATGTTGCGTAGCGTGGTCCGCACTTGACTGCTCTCACAGGAGTCGTCCAGTTGCGCAGAGCGTACTCACAAAATGCGGAGCTAGAAAAACCCAGCTTTTAGGCCGGTCACGTGACCGCCTGCATATACGCCTCGCCAATTGACAACTCCAAGTGCCTCAGGGATATCCAGCTCCGTCAGCCGTAACGCCTCCGTACCAGGATGTCAGGTATGATTTCGGAGCCTTGCAGTTCAATCTGGCAGCTGATTTTCCGCACGTTGTCCTCTTACAGTACAACGATTGCGTCCACAAGTTTCAAGATAGGTTTCGAGCTGTCTTGCCTGATACTTCCCTTGTAAGTGGAAGTATGCGGACATGAATATCCAATGGAACGTAACATTTCAGATGTCAGAGTTGGTCTGGACTGGGAGCTCTGTATGCTGCTCTGCTGAGAGAACACAACCGCATCGCCACAGCCCTGTCCACCATGAACAAGCACTGGACGGACGACAGATTGTTCCAGGAGGCTCGCAGAATAGTGGTGGCTCAGATCCAGCACATCACCTACAAGGAGTTCTTACCAATAGTGCTGGAGGGAGTAAGTACATTGTAATGACCAAATACTATAATATAGATTTTAAAAACAATCTCTCCCCGATTCTTGGATGTCACGCGTAACCTCGAGAACCACTGGATGGATTTTGATGTGGTTTTCACCATTCTGTAAAGGATATCTCGAGGAAGGTTTCTGTAGAAAATAATTTATTTATGATCAAGGAAGCCAAGCAGTAACGATTTCAGTGAAAAAGTCGAAAAAAAACTGGCGCTCGTTAAGCTTACGCTGGACAAACAGTTAAAAATATCAATATACTATGAGTGTAAGAATTGTTCGGCATGAAAACTTCTGCAAAAATGTTCAGGAGAGCATATCTCTATCTTTAATACTTCACCCACTATAAGTGTTTTTACGTTTCCCTTTCTTCCAGCAATCTCCATTCAATTACTGAGACCATAGTTTACGAGCTAGCTAGGGGCGAGCCTATTACCCCATACAGCCAGCAGCAAACTGTCATGTCGTGTTGAGTTAAGACTTCAGAGAAGAGTGGTCGTGTTTGGAGTTTCCTTGGAAGTGCAATTCGGCTTTTCTTCATTTCGCCTGTGAACTTTTCGTTTAGCAAAATACACAGTCAAGTTAAGATTGGATGGAAAGGGCATTTGTGTTTCATGCACCTCGCCATTTTTAAATTACGTCTGACAAGAATTCGTTGTACTTGCATCTCCATAATAGACTATAATTAACAGTCCAGTCAGTGATGTTATCCCATCATGCCGAGACGTAAAACGGATATAGGTCGTAGTTCATTGTCATAAAAAAGCGCTTATCACGTAATGCATTCCTAACTGTTCCCGGGCGAAGCCGTGGCGGGTTGCTAGTTGTTAATATAGGGGAGATTCGGCTAAATCCACAATATTAAGGGACTGTTGGTAAACATGATAAATTACGGGAAATGGTTTCGAACAATTAACATCTAAATGAATACCAATTGGTATTTAATAAATGTATTATGCCTTAGTCAATAATACCGTAATTAAATTAATATAAATTAATTAATAAAATGTACCAGTTTCGGCCATATTATTGCCTTCTTCAGCGGTGTTGTTATAAAGAAACTAAAGTAATTTTGAGCAAAGTTTTCTTGTTAATATTCCATTTGGGTTTTATTAACAAAAAAGCTTTGCTCATAATTACTTTAGACAACCTTGGTGTATAGAAGTGAGAGCTGGGTAGACTCATAATAACTCATACATAAGCTAGAGGTAACTGATATGAGGGTAGCACAAATGGTTGCTGGGATAAATAGATGGGAGCAATGGCAGGAAGGTACTCAAAATGAAGAGATAAAGGGTAAGTTGGAAAATGAACACGTTCGATGAGGCTGTTCAGATGGGGTCATGTGAAGAGATGCTGGAGGAGAGATTACCTAAGAGGTTAATGAGTACGGTTGTAGTAGGTAAAAGAAACAGAGGTGAAGTCTAGATTCAGTGTTGAACGATTTCAAAGTGAGGGGTCTAGAAGCAGAGAAGGTCGCAGTGCTAACTGCTAACAGGGGATTATGTAGGTGACTTGCTCGCACATAGAGGCTTGCAGACTAGACTGGACGCTTAAAGGTAAAATAGTCTCAAATTCTAGGTAAAAGCACATGTTGTTACTTTGTATACAACAGAAAGTACTTTCACAGACCGTTCATACATATTGGCATGTGTTTACAGGTCCTACTGGAGAGATCAGATCTGAAACTCAAGCAACAGGGTTTCTACAGCAGCTACTCCAGTTCCAACCATGCCGGGACCATCAACAGTGCTGCTTTATCTGCTCTTCAAGTCTTCCCACTGATAGTCCCCACAAACCTTGTGAGTTAATCAGCATTATTCTTCTTCTTCTTCATTTCCCGTTTCCAGTACCTTCTCTTCTCTATGCTCTCCCTCACTGTATCCATCCACCTCTTCCTAGGCCTTCCCCGTTGCCTCTTTCCTGTTACTTTCTCTGTAATTACTCGCTTTGGGACTCTGTCTTCACCCATTCGCATCATGTGTCCATACAATTTCAGCTTACTGTACTCTATCTTGTCTTGTAGCTTTGGGAATCCAGTTCTTTCCCTAATTTCTGTGTTTCTGATTTTGTCTCTTCATGTCTTTCCAATTATTCCTCTAAGAAATTTCATCTCGGCTACCTGGACTCTGCTTTCATCCCGTTTTGTTGTTGTTGTTGTTGTCCATGTGCCTGCTGCATATGTCACTATAGGTGTGTAATATGTTGAGTACATAACTTTCTTACATTTCTCTGGAACATCCTGGTTCCACACCATACCTCTCTCACACTGGTAAAACCCATTTGCTTGCTGGATTCTCTTACCAATTTCCTCACTTATCTTTCCATCTTCTGTGATTATACTCCCTAAATATTTAAAACTTTTCACAACTTCTAATGTTTTCCCATTTACTTCAATATTCCCCCTACCATCTCTCTTATTTCTCGTCATCACTACTGTCTTACTCTTCTCCACACTTATTTTCATTCCATACTCTTCTATCTCCTGGTTCCATACATAGACTTGTTCCTGTACTTCTGTTTCATCTTCTCCCCATATTACTATGTCATCAGCAAGTCTCTTTACTTCCCATTTTCTGTTTCACTCGCTTATGGATTTCATCCATGACAGTGATGAAAAGTATAGGGGACAATGCACTCCCTTGTCGGAGTCCTGTTTCTACATTAAACCAGTTTGTTTGCCCAACCCTGGTCTTCACACTACTTATACACTTCCTATACATAGCTTTTATCATTTCCACTTCTGCTCTGCCTACTTTAATTAGCATTATTAATGCCCAATATTTAAACCACAGATTCTAGTGATGTTACATCAATACCAAAAGGATGATGATGATAATTCTTGTTTTAAGGGGCCTAACATCTAGGTTAACGGCCCAATACCAAACGGTTACCATTATTTAAAATCAATTTAATAAAGAACTATCATTAACAATTATTAACAAAAAACACCAAGTTGATGGACAGTGGAGATTGTTGCCTAACAACATCGTCTATCGTGAATGTGAATTAATAATAACTACAATGCGTAAAAGAAGAATTTCCTTTTTATGTCACATGTCAAGACTGCCAGAATACAGGATATTGAAACAACTATTTGATTACTTCTTGAAAAATAAAATCAATAATAATTGGTTCAAAGAAGTTCAAGATGATTTGGAAGAATTGGGTATAACTCGGCAACAAATCAAAGACAGAGAAGAAAAGAGAATTTTGAAGAACAAAAGCATAAGTCTCAAACTATTAACAGTTGAACGGAAACAATATACTATATCGGACACACAAAGGGCTTTCAGGTCGGAGAGGATGAGAAAGTTCTGGGAGGAGAAAAAGAAGAAATTTACTCAAATGTATTGATTTAAGTGCTCCAATGTGGGCGTAAAATATATAAATAATAAATAAATAAAGAACTATCATCCACTTTTCAATGCAACTTACTTGAGGGATTATATCCTCATATGGTACATGTTTCGGACCTATTAAGGTCCTTGATCAGCTACCTGCAAACTTTTAGTCACAAATCAATCGCTCAGTGGCAGGCGTACAGCAGAGGTCTCTCCGTACTTGATATTCACACCATGGCGTCACTTATGTAGCAAGAGTTGAGTCCTTTGATGAACAATTAGAAAAATTGGGAACTACTTGAAAATGACTAAACGGAAGATCTAGTTAATTTCCCTGGGAACGTAAAATGCAGGAAAGAGAACGCAATAATTTTAAACATTTTTAAAGTTCAAGGTTGAGGTAGTTTGGACATGTAAAAAGAATGACACCCAACAGAATAGCAAAGGTATGGCTGGAGAAAACAGTTAAAGGCACTCGACCAAGAGAAAGTCCTAGAAGTAGATGGCTTGATACAGTCAAGCAAAACATAACTATTAGAGGAATGGATTCAACAGAGATTGAGAAGACCAAGATCTATCTGGACCGACAAAGATGGAAGAGGCTCATAAGTCACACCTGGGAAACTGGAGTTGGTCTACAACGATGAAGATGTATGAACTTTATTAGAATTTGGTCGGCCATATATTTCTACCACTTTAGGAAGAATATAACGTAATTTGTCAAACATTAAAATGGATGGACTGCATAAAAGGTGCATATGACAATACTATGCACATAAGCCTAATCAACATTACAAGTTTGAGAATTAATTTTCTTATTTGTTGGCACATGGCAACATGATGCAGTACAGGGTTAAGGCTGGAAGACGGGTTGAAGTCAATGTGCACCTCAGACAATGAGAGTGTGGGTGAAGCCAGCTAACGACAGTAGTAACAGTTGAATATTTATGTATTTATGATAATAGAACCCCTTTTTTTATGTACAGTATTTCTATATCTCGAATTTTCGATAACTCGAATTAATTTCTATCTCCAAAAGCACACCGAGATATCAAAGTTCAACTGTAGTAAGTTTTATCCTGTTCACTCACTCTCTTGCAATCACTCCATGCATTCATTCATTTCATTCGTATACTCATTCATTCAGCGAGACAATCAATCACTCATACACTCTATATGTTTATTATTGTGGCTGAAAGTAAAAGAAGTAAAGAATCTTTTATTTGCCTTCGTAGTCGTTGTAAATAATATTGCAATACTTCCATGTTAGACCCCTTCACTTCTCAAACCACTATACCTGATGTAATGAGAATGTTATTCCTTACAGGTGTTTGATAGCACAAACCAAACGAGTGGATTCAACATTCACTTATTTCACCAACTGATCCAATCGATGCTCACCACTCCTGCACAGGTGGCTAGCATTCAAGCTTCTGGGGCCAGCTACAGAGGTAATCACACAGTATGATGCATTAATAATTTACTACATTGTTCACAATTGAAGGTACAGTGCACCCTCGGTTTAGCGAACCTCGATTCAACGGACTTCGTTTTAACGGATAGTATTAGACCAACCGACATTTTTATTTTGTTAAGTTTCGTGCTCCCACGTACGCACATTCACAATGAAACAGAAGTGTAATCTACAGTACTGTGCGTGCATCCCAAATTCTTCTAATTTAAAAAGTACAGTCTTCTTCTTACTCATCATCTTCTTCTTTGTGAATGGATCACTTTGGACCACGCGGAATCAATATTTTGCGAGCATTTCTCCTTGCCCAATGGTTCTTCATTTTCACTGATTGTTGTAATCTCTGTTCCTCCGTGATCCTAACTCGGTGAGGTCTTTCCCCACTTGTGTATACCATTTTGATCTTGTGCGTTTGATTTGTAGAAATTTGTGTATTCGGAAAGCTTCATTCTTTCTAAGTGACTTAAAAATTGAATTCAGCGCAGTCTCATTGTGTCAGTAAGTTTAGAAACTTTTTTATACATTTCCGAGTTGGGTTTGGGGAAATGTATTCTATTTTTAATTCTAGGACCTAATATTTTTCTCATGGTTTTCATTTCTTTAATCTCTAATTGTTCTTATAAGTTATTATGATGTAAATTGAGTGTTTCTGAAGTATACAGAGTATATACTAATTACAGTAAAATTTCGTTAATTACTGGCCAACACAATATAAACCAATAAAAACATAACCTTCCTCTCACCCGGACGCAGGGGCGCACCTATGTGGGGGGACGAACGGGACCGGTCCCCCCCCCCCAGGGGGTTTTCAGGAGTGGTCCAGAAAAGTATTTAACGTACAAAATTAACGAAAAATTTATTACATGACACGTGAAAAAAATAAACAAGAGCAGTGGAGAGAGCGAGATCGTTACCGCGTGAGCCTAATTTTATTTACTCTTTCGTTTTTTTTTTTAATCTCATCTCCGTGGCAACGTGGATTCTCTGAATTCTCTGCCCCCTACCACTCAAACCGGTTCAAACTGCTTTCGTCACTTAAAGTCCATACATCATTATTGTATGTGCATAAAGACATACCAGTTAATAGCGAAGAGGTTTTAAACGAACTTGCGAAAAAACCTCGCCGTCTCGACATCAAGATTTAAATATAGTCTTATTTTCTTTTGGTTTTATCTACAAATAATCTGTATTATTTACAAATATATTTGTTTCAGTATAAATATAAATATACATTATCTTAATTTGATTTGGTAATAAATATCTTATTTCTTCCTGTATTGTAGTGATTGGTGGAAGCTTTTAGTGTTGTATTACGTAATTATTGATCAGCAATTAACTGATGAAAAGTATAGTTATAACGGCAGACTTTGCGGTTCGGTTAACATTAATAAATTTGTAATCTATTAACCCAGTAAAACTTGTTTTAACTTTTTAATAGAAGCTAAGTTTGATAACATTTTTCACGTCTCAGGATAGATAAAACCGCAGTTTTCTGCGTCTAATTTTTTAATTTTTCCGGGGACCCCCCTCTAGGCTGGGGGGTATTCCATACCCCCCAGACTCCCCCCAAAGTAAAATCCTGAGTGCGCCACTGCATCGACGCTCCAGGTTTGATTCCCGGCTCCATCAGGGATCTTAGAAACTGACGTGAGGGCTGGAACGGGGTGCACTAGGTCCTTCATGGATTGTAGTGCCAGGGGTTATTATTATTATTATATTATAAACATAACCTTACTGATCTCACTGTAAAAGGAATAAATTAAACCGCATATAACATTTTTGTTCATTAATTAATGCAACCAAATGAAACTATGAAATAATTTTCCCAAAAACATTGTTTTATCGGCCAGAATCGTGGATGCAAGAACAACTTACAGCCATTTTTGAAGTAGAACACATCTAAACAATCGTTCCAAGGGCAAAACAATCGTTCGATAATTCACAAATATCGATTATTCATTGGTACAACATCAATATTTTTATCGCTCGAGTCCTGCGCAATTGAGGACGCGCATTTTAAAATGCAGCCCGAGTAGTTTTGTAAGATGAATCGTGTTGTTTTTAAATATTCCAAATTAAAAGTTCTACATTCACTATTTAACGGACGAACCTCTGCCTCAATTTGTCCACTAAATCGAGGGTTTACTGTAATTACTGCAATCCCATTCCAAACACAAAACAATGACCGGTCATGTGTGAAATATACACAGCAGTTTAGGCACAGAGAGTTCTGTTGTCTCAGGGTACACATTGAGACTCCAATATGAAGGTCCTGGGTTCGATTCCCAGCTCTGTCAAGATATTAAGTTCTGGTCAGAGGGCTGGAATTGGGTATACTCAGCCTGATGAGGCAGAACTGAGAAGAGGAGGTTCAATTCCCACCTCAGCCATCCGAGAAGTGGTTTTCCATAGTTTCCCCACTTCTACAGCAGGAAAATGCTGGGATGATTCCTAACTTCAAGGCCATGGTCATTTCCTTCCCAATCCTAGTTTCAATTACATACACTAATACAGACACCACAACAACACAGGTTATCATACAAAATATTGAAAATTATAATAATAATTTTTAATGAATTATATATATTTATAGGGTATACAGAAACTGGAGCCCATCACTGATACTATTCGGAAGAAATGGATTTCTTTTTTTGGTAACATTATGAGGACACCGGAAACCAGATTATCTAGAAAAATTGTTGAGAAACTTTGGAATATGAAACAACAAGTAGGATGGATTAAGGAAATTAGAGAAGATATGAAAGAATTAGAAATAACCTGAGATGACTTGCAAAACAAAACAAAAAAAAATAAAAAAATGAAAGACATAAAAATAAGATTTCAACCAAAAATAGACAAACGTCATACAGTATAATAATAATATCGTATGGCCTCGGGTG
Organism: Meconema thalassinum; assembly: GCA_946902985.2. Taxonomy (NCBI): domain Eukaryota; kingdom Metazoa; phylum Arthropoda; class Insecta; order Orthoptera; family Tettigoniidae; genus Meconema; species Meconema thalassinum. The sequence goes on along the minus strand of OX336394.1, from coordinate 173,364,240 downwards.
CCTGGTGCAAGCTTTGCTATTTGACACCCAGAGGGTAGCTTGCATGTCGAATTTCGTAGTTCCTGAACTATGAAAGTCAAGGAGGTTAGATGTTAGATATCTAATCTCCTTGAACACAATAGCGCTTTCTAGTAGAGAAATGAGGAACTTTGTGTTGGCGGAAACTCCCGAGATTAATTTTGCCATTATGAACTCGGCCTACTGAATTCAAATGGGTTCTTTGACATGCCAACATCGTATGACATGCGTATCGTATTTTTGCCGCCTTTCAAAAATCACTTACCACGGTCAGGGGCGAACAGTAAAAAGGGTATTTACAGATGAGGAACTCCTGAGAGGCTCAGAGTGAATGAAAAGCTACTGGGCAACTCGGAAAGAAAACTTGCTGAAGAAGGGGACCAAGAAATGATTGACTGAAGTGGTCCAATGAGGCCGTAAAAGCAGAAGACGAAGAAGAGGCTGAGTGTGCCCCGTTTCAGCACTCACATCAGAATTGAAATTTCTGGGCAGAGCTGCGAATCGTCGTCATCATCAGAATTAGTCATTATCCGCTGTCAAAATCTTAGCTGTCAAACTCCAGCCTTAAGGAGCCCGCTGGCAGCCATTTTATATCGCTCCCGCTAAATCCTTCAGATTCTTTCTTTTGAAATACAGGATATAGTTTCCACCATTGCATTACAGCCTATGGTACTGATTCCCACTGTCTTCCCACACTTAACCATATCCTAGTGCTGTATTATACCTGTACAAGCTGGCTATAAAACTAAGGTTCATGAACCTACATTTTAAGGAGCTGGTGGATTCATCATCAAGTAACTGCTTCAGTTTCCCGGGTGCTGGTGATGAGCCTCTTCCACCTTCCTCTATCCTTAAACAGCTCCTCCTTTTGGATTCTATCCCACTGAAGACCACTTACGGAGATGTCCTTCTTAACCACATCGATCCGTCTCCTCGTTGGTCTTCCAACAGGTCTTTTCCCAATCACAACCAATTCAGTGCACTTCTTAGCAATTCTTGTTCCTTCCATCCACTGTAGATGACCATACCAACTTAGCCTACCTTGCCGTAATTTTTCCAACACACTAAATTTCAAACCTGCTTCCATTCTATTTGTTTCGTTCCTTATCGTGTCCTTCTTTGTTTATCTTAGCATAGATCGAACAAACTTCATTTCAGCAATCTAATTGTTTTCTCGTTCCATCAAGGCACACATCTCTAATGCATAGGTCAAGATTGGAATGTAATATGTATTGAAGATGATTCATACTCTATTTATAATACTAGAAAATTATTTTCTAGGCTGGGAAATTTCTTCATTACTCATTCACCTGGGCCGAGATCACGGTCTACCTCCTTATCCCCAGTGGTTGCAGCTGTGCAACTACAATGTTCCTGCATCAGTTAACTTCTCTGATATCACCAAGGTCATGTTACCAGAGAAGGTTGAGCTGCTTCGCAAGATTTACAGGTGAGTGGTATCCTGTATTATCTTTATAATTTTGTCAGAAACATAAGAATGTTTTGTATAATCAGGGGGGTATATATATCAACAAGTGCCCTTGAAACGTGTGACAAAAGTTTTTTCCCTAACTTTTATACCTCTATCAAAATTTTGGCAATTTTCCTATTTCTGTAGCTACCACCGAATGGAGTTTGAGTTGGTTGAAAACATACTTAAGAAATTCTACTTATGAAAACAGACTCAATGGTCTTGTATTGTTATCTATTCACTGAGACATAGTACATCACTGACGATGAAGTTATAAACAGATTTGGCAATGCTTCAAGAAACCTTGACTTTATATTATACCGGTAGTGTTAGCTGTAAATCAAAACAGTACGGAAATGTTAATTCTTTCCATCTAAATACTATCAAGTGAGCAAGGTGATTGTATTTATTTAAAAAAAAAACATAAAATGGTTTTTGTTGTGTTTGACATTAACCAAACATAAAACATCACATCAAATTGGTTGAAAACGTGATGCCAGATAGCCTTAAAACTTAACATTTTGCACCAAATTATACAAAAGTTTCCCAGGGAGGAACCCTGGACCCTCTTTTCTTTCAACCCTGGTAAGCCCCCCCAATAAAACTCTATATATTCCGCTGGGTATAACTGTGGGGAAACCTCATGGGAGAGATATTCAAGAAATGGATGGTACAGGATGGAGTGAAAAACAGGCACACACAGAAAATGGAAGACTGGGAAAGTAAAAAAAACAGGACATGTGAAGTAGAAATAAGCTATATATCATTGAAGGGTTATTGGCTAGAATGATAGTGTTTCAATAACAGGTAGCAGAATTCTACTTCGGGTGACAAATGGATGGGTTGCAATTAACAGAAGTTTTTGTTAGGTTTAACCGTGAAAGACTAACAGTGCAAACAGTTACTTCCAACTCCTGTGCTGCTTTCTAAATAATATCAAATCTTTCTATATGTCTTAGGTCGCTCGAGAATGTGGACCTGCTGGCTGGAGGGATCTTAGAAACACCAGAACGAGGAGCTCTCGTTGGTCCAACGTTTGCATGTCTCTTAGCACACCAGTTCACAAAACTGAGGAATAGTGACCGGTTCTGGTATGAAAATGATCTGCCTCCATCATCATTCAACCAAAGTAGGTCTACATTATTCATTATTACTTAGAATAAGTGTAAATAAAACCTGAAGAAGTTGAAACTAGAGTCATGTTCAAATGGTTGGTCAGAAGGCAGGTGATGTAGGCTAGACTGTATGCAGACCACTTCCGTCTTATTAACTGCATGTGGTGGGTTCTACAAATGTTTGAGTAGCTATGAATCCTTTCTGGGTTGACTGTTCTGGGGGTTTAAGTGGTCGATCACATTGAGCCTTCTACTATTGGTTTCAAAACTATGGATACTCCAGATTAGTCCTAAATAGATAATGAACATTCAGACCCACCTCAAATTGAATTACAATAGTATATAACTACATTATTTCAGCATTCAGTAGTAGTATACAATATTTTCTTGAACATCATTTACTTAAGATATTTTAGACAGCGCGATAAAGTTGCTCAATTAAAAGGAAAAATAACTGATTTAGAAGAGAGATTAGAATGTGAATGCACTGATTACATTCACATTTGTAACAGGCATGTTGATAACATGTTTGTCAAATTACAAATTACAATTTTTGCTACTAAGAAAGGCGTTATTGACTTCATAAGGAAACCTTTTCTTTGGCCAAAGTCATTCATAACAATGTTTTAATCCTCATCATTTTGTTCTGAGATTTGTTGAAAATGTAACGTTGTACAGATGTTATACTGATATTTATTTGATAGAGAAATATGTGAAACTCTAAGAGTATGCCGCATTGTTACCAATTTCAAGTGAATTCTTGCAGCCATAGAAAACTTGAATGGCTAAATGACTCCTGCAGTACTACGGACAGAGTTGGTTGTGATGCTGCTATATAGAAGCTGTACTCAACAAACATAGGACTCTGGAATGCCTTGATATCTGAGTAAATACCAGATCATGTCATTGGGGATCTGACCAAATGCTTCTTCCCTTCTCTAGGGAATCCAGTACCAGCATGTGTATGGCATGCATCACGGCAGTGGTTTCCACAGCAAATCAAGAAGCCACACTGATTGAGATGGTGATGATGTTGCTTATGCAGGCATCAGTTACTCGTTCTAGTACCTTGAACACTGTAACATTGAAGAACTTTACCTGAAGTCTCAGTGAACACATCATGTTAATGATTGCTGTAAAGTTAATCTCCTCTGCTGTACATCAGGATATGGTGTCCAGACATTGCCAATCCTTATTCTTTTTAGCGGGTTCGGTGGCGTAGTTGGAAGCATGCTGAGTTTCCATGCCCAAGATCGCGGGTTCAAACCCGGCCGAAGTCGTCAAATTTTTTAAGAGCGCTAAAAATCCCTCAGTATGCCTTCCTTCGGAGGTGAAGTAAAGCCGGCGGTCCCATGTCATAGATTTATGGCATGATAAAGAACATTCCACTAATTACACCTGTGTGAAGCTGAATTATAGGTTAGTTTGATAAAGCTTTATTAGTTCCAACGTTCGCCACCAGGTGGTGACTGCAATGGCATTTAGTAGCCACGTCCGCTGATAGGTGTCATGGATGGTAGCATTGGTGGCAAAAGTAGGACTATTGAAAAAATTAATCGTCTGCAGTCCTTCTACCTGAATCACAGATAACACACACTAATATAGTCATCACAATTTACACCGGTTATCAGACAAATTCTACACACACCCAAAGTACACGGGACTACATGACCGCGTTGTCGCAGCCCCTAAACTAAGGAACCAACCAATCCTTGTTCCTTCCACTTTACTTCCTGCTGCAATCTTCACTCCAAACTCATCCATTACGGTACATTCCTTATTTCCAAGTCACCAAGTCTTTTCAGTGTCCTCACATTCCAAGTGGCTAATACCTTGTCAGCTTTCCTTCTTGTTTGCTATTTTTAGCCTATTTTCATTTATGAAAAAATAGGCTTATGAGATCACCTTTTGTCCATGTGTATGGGTGTGCGTGCATATGTGTGTGTCCCCCTAATAAAATCTAAACGGCTGGAGCGATTTCAATGAAACTCGGTAAGGTCATAGTACTATTTTGTCCAACCCCGACCGTGCCCTTCAAATTTTACCTCACCAATCCAACATGGCGGCTGTGCGAAATATTTCACCGGCATTCTATACCTCCAAAACTAATACTGATATCACCCTGAAATTTTGTACGGTCATAAAGGGCACTACTAGAAGTTCACCTATGTGACTTTCAAAACCCTGTGGTACGAAACGAACATGGCGGCCAAGCGAAGTTGAAACATTTAAATAGACCTCTTGCGAATTAACCATCCGAGCACAGTGAAACTTGGTACTGCAAATGTTTATACACATTGTACTGCACTGACATCCAATTTAGTTCAATTGTTTTCATAACCTCAAGATGGTGAGTGTGCAAAATTCTAAAATTAAGTTTTTATTTCTTGTGTCCTAATCATGCGATCGAAGTCAACATTCGAATAATAAACCTACGCAATAATCATCATCTAATAGTATATAATTCTATGGCCTACATATATAACAATCCAATATGGCGACCATCCAAAATATTTAGACGGTTCTCAATATCTACTAATCTATGAAAGCAATCAAACTGAAATTTTGTATGTTGATAAAGGCTATGAACATAAGTTCACCTATGGTACCTTCAATAAGCTGGTGAGCACAAACCCAACATGGCTGTGACACAAAATTTAAATATTTAAATGGACGTCTCTTGTGATTTAACCATCCGAACGCAGTGAACTTGGTACGGTAAATGCCTATACAAATTTAAATCCACTGACATCTAATTTATTTCAATTGTTTTCATAACCACAAGATGGTGGCTGTGCAAAATTTTAAAATCTTGTTTTTATGTCTTGTGTCCTAATCATGCAATTGAAGTTTGAATAATATACCTATGCAATAATCTTCATGTAATAGTACATGACTATATGGCCTACATATATAAAAATAAATCCAATATAGCAACCATACGAAATATTTAGACCGTTTTCAATATCTACGAATCTATTACAGCAATCAAACTAAAATGTTGTATGTAGATAGAGGCAATTAACGTAAGATATGAAAATAGGCTATTTAGTTCTTCACGGAACTACCTCTTCTCACTGGGGTGTCTCCAAGTTGTCCAATTTTATCGAAAGCAATCGCAAGGTATCCATAACAGTTCTCTTTTTATGAGGTAAGGGAGTTAACCATATGTCCAACCCCCAGCCTGGAGGACCAGAGACTCTCCTGTAAGGGTTACCATACCTTAACCGAGAAGGCCTCGTTTTAAGGTGCAGGGCACTCACCTTCACCCTCCCCATGAGAAGTAAAATTTGTTGCTTTCACTGACAATCTGACAACTGAAGCATTTGTTAGGATTTTGTGACTACATCTGCTTGATATTAGTCCACCTCCTAAGGTATATACAGTATTACCAGCCACTCACCCTCCTCCATAGTCTTAATATACAGTAGAATCAATCAGTGCTATTCTGTCCCTTAAAACAGCAACTACAATGAATCAACCCCAAATATTTAAATGAAAAACTCTCCATCATAATTAAAAATAGAAAACAGGACAGACAGAACAACAGGCAGATGGAGGCTGGAAAAACAATAGGGAGAGTCAAGGAGAAGAAGAATCTCCACAGCCAAACATAACACCATCATAGATTAGCATTCATACCATCTTTCTACTCGTTCACTCTTCACTTCTATAGCCCCTAATGAGCTTGTTTTGATATCCTGGTCTAATCAGGATGAAGATTTTTTTAAATGCTTATCCTGCAACTTCCTACTTTACTTCAGTTATTCTATTCCTGTTCAAGAGGACACAGACTTGTTAGTGAGATCATCAGTATTGCCCAATATTCCTTCACCAACCATTCAAAGTTAGAAGATTTCATTGAAGATTGCTCTCCTCAACATTGTCCACTGCACTAAGCAATAAAAAACTGCTTACAACCATGAGAGTTGGGTCTTGAAATTCACAGTCAAAATAATATTTGTGCTCAAATGTATCTAGTTATTGTCTAATTGATTTCAACTGCTTCCAGAACAACTTCAAGAGCTACGGAAAGTTACCCTTGCTGGTCTGTTGTGTGACAATACCCCCAACCTGGAGAATGTACAGATGCGTGCATTTGTTCAAGAAGACAGATACTTGTGAGTTAACACTTGAGTATTTCAAAAGATATTTCTGGGTTGTGAGTTGAAAAGCTGTACAGTAAAATCTACCCTAGTCAGACCCTGTGATGCACTGAGCAATGGGGGTAGATGACTTTCATATATGCCTCCACCAAAGTTCTATTGTATCAAACCTGCTACACTATGTATTTATTTCCATAGTTTACACCCACATTGGCGTACTTAAATCAAACCAAATACGGTACTTTTAAGTCATCTAAGAATTAACAGAGAATTTAGATGTCATTATTTTCCTGCTCTGCCAGAACCTCTTCATTCTGGCTGACCTTTCTTCATTAGATATGACATATTGTTTTCGTCGCATTGTTTTTAGTGTAAGTCTTTTTTGTTCTTCAAAATCCTGTTTTCTTCCTGATCTGCAATTTGTTGCATTGTAATCTCTTCTAAATCATTTTGAACTTCTTTGAACCAATCATTTTTTGTTTTACTGTTCCAAAAGCAGTTACATAGTTGTTTTAATAGTCTTTTGTAATTTAATCTCGATAAATGACAGAAATAAGCAATTCTCCTTTTTCTCATTGTGTCTATTATTGAATCACTTTCCTGGTAGACTACTGCATTAGGCACCAATCTCTGTTGTCCATCTAAAAATAATAATAATAATTATCATATTCATCATTATTATTATTATTATTATTATTAGCATATAAGCATTCTTAGCCTAAATTTTAATAATTTCATAGTTCTTTAGAGAGCCTCCGTGGCTTAGGTGACAGCATGCCTGCCTCTCACCATTGTGTCCGTGGTTCAAATCCCGGTCACTCCATGTGAGATTTATGCTGGACAAAGCAGAGGCAGACAGGTTTATCTCCGGGTACACCGGTTTTCCCTGTCACAATTTCATTCCAGCAATACTCTCCACTAACATTTCATTTCATCTGTCATTCATTTAATCACTGTCCCAGGGGAGTGCGACAGGCTTCGGCAGCCGGTACAGTTCATATCCTCGCCACTAGATGGGGGCTTCATTCATTCCATTCCCTGACCCGGTCGGTCGACTGGAAGCAGGCTGTGGATTTTCATTTTTCATAGTTTCTTTACCAGTTTCTTTAAAGAAGTAGCTTACAACAAACTCAACAGGTAAGATTATAAAACTAAAGATTATTGTGATTTTGTCCCTTATTTTTATCTACTCGCCATGTAACTTCTGCAGGGTGCTGGAATTTTTTCTCTGAAGGGGTAACTGCTGCAGCTGGTCTGACTGAGTGAGGGTTTACTACACTTGTGTATAACTTGCTGCTATAACCGTCAAACCTAGGTTAGAAATGTTTGATGCTATAATTGTCTAACCTCTGCTAGAAATGTTCGTATTTCTTGCGAGCTGCAACCCACTCTGGATCTCTCCGCCTGGCGAGATGAAGAGTCCACCACCAGGATCTCAGATGAGTTGATCATGCAGGCCATAGAGCGTGCAGAGACAGACATGCTGCTGCGCAAACAGAAGGAGTATCAGCAATGGGCAAAGAGTAAGTAATAGGTTTGTGATACAATAGAAGATACCGGTAATTCACCAGCATGATGACTACAATATTTGGCCTGTTATGGCACTTTGAAATGATGTCAAATACATACCAAACATAAGTCATTGAATTTCCTGTAATATAAACTAGGATGTGATTGGCACAGTGCATGCTATTTTGGCCCACACATCCGGAATTTGACATCAGGAATTGAGGAAATCAGGGAGTAATATTTTTAATTAGCTGAAGATGTTGCCATACACAGTGTGCTGACAAAATTTCATTATCATCAAATCCTTTGTCAGTATTTTCCATGGTATGCTAAGAATAGCATTTGTTGGTGTGAACAAGGCTACTTTGATCCACAAGAATTCCTCACATGTTGAACATTTATTTGTATTTTAATCTGTTTTATTTTTGAAACATAATTTGCAGTGATGCACAACGACCAGATTTTTTCAATAAAGAAAATTAATACTGTAATAATAATATTTTAGCAATTAAAAAATGAGCTTTGTGTTTCCTCTTACATGCAGAAGAATTCACAGTTTTGTTCTTTAATAATCCAGAAAAACTTGTAGCACTGTGAACTATGTGAGAAAGCAAAGCACACTGCAATATACGAGTGCTGGCTGTGTGGTCGTAGCCACGCTTGAGCACCAATCAGATCTCAATAGTGGAGGTTATGGCAGAGATGTGCGATGCTAGACCGAGTGAGTCGTATCCCAACTGTTAACTCGGCTGGTCGTTACTCGCTGATTGCAACAAGGGAGAAGAGGGGCGGACAGAGACATCCGAGATGCTCCGTCTACTGCCAATACCACTGTCTCTCAATGTAATTTGCACATGAGTGCGGCACTTGCGGTTCATTCTCGTCTTTGTGTATAGCTTACGCTGCTTTGTTCTCGTGGAGTTCAAATAACTTACGGTATAATCAATTTACGCCAACAGCCTGGCCATGTTGAAACACCGGATTCCATAAGAACTCCACAGTTAAGCACCATTGGGAGTGGTTAGACCTTGGATGGAATGCTGGTTCAGTGGGACCACGCACTATTGGCAACGAAAGGAGGAGCAGAAAGGCCCTGGCCACCCTACCGCACGTAAACTCCAGCTGAGGATAGCTTCTTCAGAGGCACAGACCTGCCTTCGGGCAGAGTACCAATCATCATCATCATCTTGCACAGTTTCCAGCCACTGGCCGGGTCTGTTTGGAACACAAGCCTCTCCAACGTCTTCTGTCTTCCCACCATCTCTCAGCCTCCACCCTTGTCCAGTCTTCTCCTCTCTTCTTCACGCTTTCTTCCACCCCCTTTAGCCACCTGTCTCTCGGTCTTCCCCTCGGTCTCTTTCCTTCCCACTTCGTCTCATGTACTCTCCTGGGTATCCTCTTCTCCTCCATTCGTTTTACATGTCCATACCATCTAAGTCTAGATTTCTCTATACCATCCTGTAATGGTTCCTCCTTCATTAATTCTCTGGTCCTCTCATTTCTTATTCTGTCCATCTTTGTAGCTCCAATACTGCTTCTCAAGAACCTCATCTCACTGGCCTGTATTTTGCTCTTCTCCCTTCCTTTCATAACCCAGGTCTCCGAGGCATACGTCAGGATAGGGACATAGTACGTCCGATATATGATCTTTTTGCTGTTCTGAGGGACATCCTTGCTCCATAACATGCTTCTCACACTCCTCCGAAATGCTTCTGCCTGCCTCCCCCGCTCATTTATTTCTCTATCGTTTCTTCCATTATCTTGTATCAGGCTTCCCAGATACTTAAAACTCTCCACTTTCTTCAGCTGTTCCCCACCAATTGTTATTCCCGTTGTGGTTCTTTCCTTCTTCCTTGTTGTGATCACCATCTCACTCTTATTTATGCTAAATTTCATCCCATATCCTTGTATTACTCCTTCCCACACGTCCAACTGTTCCTGTACCTCCTCCTCCTTGTTTCCCCAAATCATCAAATCATCTGCAAACACCATTGCTTTCATCTTTCCGTCCCCAATTACTTGTGCCACTCGGGTCATTATGTCATCCATCACCACAATGAAAAGTAACGGTGACAGTGCACTTCCTTGTTTCAGGCCGTTTCTTTGTTCCAACCAGTCAGATCTCTCTCCTCCCACTTTCACACAGCTCACGCTTCCCTTGTACATCTCCTTTATCCTCTTTATAGTCCATTTCTCTACTCCTCTATCCTCCAGGGACTTCCATACTTTGTTTCTGCATACACTGTCATATGCTTTCTCAATGTCCAGGAAGGCCATCAGTAGATCTGTTCCATATTCATAGTGCTGTTCTTGTAACTGCCTTACAGCAAAAATCAAATCCACTGTGGACCTTCCTGCTCTGAAGCCATGTTGTTCTTCCCTCATCCCTCCTTCTATCCTTGTCCTAATTCTCTTTTCCAAAACTTTCTCGAAGATCTTTGCACAATGACTCATCAGTGTTATTCCCCGATAGTTTCTGCAATCTGTTCTACTACCTTTCTTGAAGATCGGGACAATGATTCCTTTTTTCCAGTCCTCTGGGGTCTTCCTTTCCTTCCATGCTGTCCTCATCACTCGGTACAGCCACTGTATCCCCACCTCTCCTGCTGCTCTCACCATCTCCACACTCAACTCATCCACACCCGGTGCCTTCCCTCCTTTCATCTTGTTCACTGCATCTTCCACTTCTTTCCATGTTAAGTCCTTTTCTGTTTGCAGTTCATCTTCCTCTTCCCCGATTTCTTCCTCCTCACCATCTTTTCCATTTGGGTTCAGAAGTTCTTCAAAATATTCTTTCCACATTTTCTTCAGTTCTTCCCTATTTTCTATCTCTTGTCCCCTTTTGTTCACCATTCTAACATAGTCCGTAGGATCCTTCCGCCTCTTATCTTTCACCATCCCATACAGGACCTTTTTTGTACCTTCACTATCCTCCTCCATCATCTTTGTCCACTCTTCCATCCACTTCCTTCTCTCCTCAGCCACCACTCTCTTCGCCTCCTTCTTTCTTTCCTGGTACTCTTCCCTTGTCTCTACCGTCCTATTTTGATACCACCTCCTAAAGGCTCTATTCTTTTCCCTTACTATATCTTTTGTCTTCTCATTCCACCATGGTGTTTCCTTCCACCTCTTCTTACTACTTGTCCTCCCACATACTGCTTCTGCTGCACCCACTAGTGTCTTCTTAAATCTAGCCCATTCCTCTTCCACCCCTCTTTCTTCATCTGTTGGAATTCCTTCCTTTACCATTTTGAGGTACTCGACCCTTCTATCCCCTTCTTTCAGTTTCCATATCCTTATACGTCTTTCCTGGTTCTCAGTCCCTTTCTTCTCCTTACTCCCTCTCAGGTTCATTACCAGTAATCGATGGTCGCTATCCAGGTTCTCCGATGGTATAACCTTGATGTCCGTGATGTTCTTATTTAGTTCTTTCTCATACAGTATATAGTCGACCACCGACTTCCTGGTCAAGTCATCACTGTACCATGTGATTGTGTGGCTCTCTCTTTTCTTAAACCAGGAGTTCCCAACTAGCAGGCTGTTCCTCTGGCAGAAGTCCAACAGTCTCTTTCCTTCCTCATTTCTTCCACCCCAACCCTCTGGTCCTAGAACACTCTCATAACCTTGTCTTTCTCTTCCTACATGGGCATTGAGGTCCCCCATAACAATCATATTTCTTCCTACCAGCTGCTTCTGCAATTCCTCTTCAAACTCCTCCTTCTCTTCAGAAGCGCAGCCTACTTGTGGAGCATATACTTGCACTATTTCTACGGTCTCTCCCCTCAGTGCTACTTTCACTTTCATCATCCTATCACTTATTCTCCTCACTTCTTCTTTCAAACCATCTCGTACTACTACTCCCACTCCATTCCTCTTTCCCTCTTCGTTCCCACTCCAGTACAGTCTATAGCCTTTTCTCAGTACTCTCCTTCCTTCCCCTTTCCACTTTGTTTCTGCCAATCCCAATAAATCCAACTTCCTTCTTTCCATCATATCCACTATCTCCTCCACCTTCCCCGTCAGCGTTCTTAGGTTTAAAGTTCCAAATCTTAGTCCGTGTGTACAGCCGTGTCGTCGTCTATTAAATCCATCCTGTCCGAGGCTCGTTCCATTTTTGAAAGCATTTGGTTTAATCCACTACTGGCTTGCTGGGCCTATCGTAGCTTCACCAGAGCCCCGTTAGCCGTCACTTTTCAGGGTTCCTGTAGGACCTTCACAGCTACCGTAACGGTCCCGGGGCACACGAAGTCCCCACTGTACTTCGCCCCTACAGGCAATCCCCTACTTTGTGCCGTTGCCCATCTCCCACGACGTGGACGAGGGGTTGGACTTATGGGAGACCAGAGTACCAATAATAATAATAATCAATTTAATCCTGAGATGAATGTGATGTTCTCTGGACTGTGGCATTCGTGAAGAATGAGTTACATCAGTTCTACCATGCATGCATTTACCGCTTTCTCAAGCAGTCTTCCACCCAACCTCCCTCCCCTCCTTAGTGAAAATAGTGCAACACCCAGAACAATTATTCACCAGCTGCCACTGCTGTCGTCTAACACTTGAAAATGTGATCGCAGTTGGGATTTGAACCTGCAACTCCTGCTGTATAGGCAATGTGTTTACACACTTATACACATGCACCCACACTCTGACTGAAGCAAATTTTCAAGGTTTAGATAGAAAGGTGCTGTTGCGGTGCCTTCTCGAATTACGAGGAAATAGCATTGAACTTTCAGACAACAGACACGGAGCCACCTGTGTGACAAAGTCTGAACCTGACTTAGATTTTTGAAACATACAAATGCCTTTAGGACAGAGCTCCACTTGAAGTGACTAGCTACATGGCGAAGCTGTAACGTTCTCACCTGCTGTGCACAAGGTTGCAGGATCAAACTCTGGTGCAGTCAGTTGGCATTCGAGGGTGCGCAAATGTGAGGGTGCTGTGTCAGTACATTTACTGATAATCCCCTTCGAGCACCCTGGCGTCTTTATTAGCTGCCATGGTTAAAGGGACGTAAAACCAATAACATTATTATTATTATCTCCTTGAAGTTGAGTAATACGGTACTTGATATGTGACTAAACTTGGGATTCAAACCCAAATTTTACACCAATGCAATAACTCGAGAAAATTGTCAAGTCTTATGGAAAGGCGCTGTTGCGGGCGGTGTCTTGTAAACAGATTTGAGATGACTGGATCAATTTTTTTGTTTTAGTTTTCTTTGAAATTTGTTGCAATGTCATTATGCTCAATCAGAGAACTAAAATATCCTGGATCCTTCGGGAGACAGATTATTTTAATATAAATATGACTCATCCTAGGAGCAGATGGCCTCGCTGTTCCACCACTTAAAACAACAATAACCAATTAACTATGACTCATCCCATAGAGATAGCAACTTTCTGTAAAAAAACACAGAAGTTAATTTTAAGAAAAGTCAAATGCATGACATCTATAATTTACAGCAAGTAAGCTACAGAATTCAATGCCCGTAGATAAAGATTATTATGGTAATTCATTTTACAAAGCTTCACTTGTACAAGAAATTAAAAAAAAAAAAAATGAAGTAGGACACCAATTGAAATTTTCTTCTATCGGGTGATGAATGTGTTTTGTATTCTTTTCAAAGGTTTTGTGTGCAGTGTTGGCAAACATTTGGCTGTTTCGTTTCAGATGGTGGAGTAGATCCCAAGTCACCAGCAGGAACAGCTGCAGCCTTTAGTAAGGCCAACAAACAGGCTCTAGCCATTGCCAATACCTCCATTCTATTGGAATATGCCTCTCAAGAGCTGCTCAACTCCTTGCACAGGTAGGATAACTTCAGCATCAAGTGAGAATGATAAGAATTAGTTTCGATTCCCGGCAAATTTATGCTAATTCTGGTCTGAGGGTTAGAATGGGAACATGGAAAGATGCTGGTGTGGTGTCTTGTAAACAAATTTGAGATGACTGGATCATGAGGTAAAGCTGAGAACATGTGAGTTTGATTCCAACCTCAACTATCTCAGAAATAGTTTTCCATGGTTTCTCTTTTCTACTCCAGGACAATGCTGGGGTGGTTCCTGTCCTAAGGTCATGCCCACCTCTTTCCTAGTCACTCACTCAATCATCATCATCTTGCACAGTTTCCAGCCACTGGCCGGGTCTGTTTGGAACACAAGCCTCTCAAACGTCTTCTGTCTTCCCACCATCTCTCAGCCTCCACCCTTGTCCAGTCTTCTCCTCTCTTCTTCACGCTTCAGCCACCTGTCTCTCGGTCTTCCTCTCGGTCTCTTTCCTTCCCACTTCGTCTCGTGTACCCTCCTGGGTATCCTCTTCTCCTCCATTCGTTTTACATGTCCATACCATCCAAGTCTAGATTTCTCTATATCATCCTGTAATGGTTCCTCCTTCATTAATTCTCTGGTCCTCTCATTTCTTATTCTGTCCATCTTTGTAGCTCCAATACTGCTTCTCAAGAACCTCATCTCACTGGCCTGTATTTTGCTCTTCTCCCTTCCTTTCATAACCCAGGTCTCCGAGGCATACGTCAGGATAGGGACATAGTACGTCCGATATAGGGTCTTTTTGCTGTTCTGAGGGACATCCTTGCTCAATAACATGCTTCTCACACTCCTCTGGAATGCTTCTGCCTGTCTCCCCCGTCTCCCATAAGTCCAACCCCTCGTCCACGTCGTGGGAGACGGGCAACGGCACAAAGTAGGGGATCGCCTGTAGGGGCGAAGTACAGTGGGGACTTTGTGTGCCCCGGGACCGTTACGGTAGCTGTGAAGGTCCTACAGGAACCCTGAAAAAGTGACGGCTAACGGGGCTCTGGTGAAGCTACGATAGGCCCAGCAAGCCAGTAGTGGATGAAACCAAATGCTTTCAAGAATGGAACGAGCCTCACTCACTCAATCACTAAATATAAATTTGCCCTTCTATATGTATATTTCCAATTTCTTGTAAAAACTTTGTATTTAACAAGGACGAGATGCATAATGATCAAATGTACCCTCAGTTAAAAGTTTGTTCATTTGTTAGGGATTCACATCATATCTGCTGGAATAAAAATTAGTAAGTAGAAGGTATTGCCAGAATGAAACTAGGCTGCAAATTATTTATATAATCCTCAGAAAGATTAAAAGGTAGCCTGTAATTATTTTTTGCTCTTTTCTTCCAAATAGATGTACAGAACAAATGTCAATGGATATTGAATTATGATAATTTTAAATCAAATAAAATTTTAATTGAACAAAATCTGACAAAGATGTAATATGAAAAACAAGAGAGGAAGACAAATGCACAAGCTGTAGACTAAGTAACGCATTCAGAGATAGCTGCAAATCTCTCAGTACTTGCGCAATGGGACAATAAGAACATCCTTCTGACATGTATGAATCTCAATCAAGTGTATAAGAAGTAACGAGCTACCATCTCCTTTGTTACTTCTTCAGAATTAGTGTATTAATTGACTGTATATTTTTCTTTACTTCTAATACCTATTTTGCTAACAAATGAACTTGCATTGTTGTTGACTTGGCATCTTGCATATTACCGTCTGCAGAACTTGACTGGAGTGAAGTGACTTTCCAATCAGTCTCATGACAACTCCTCAAGCATGACATAAGTCAGCCGATATCTCATTTGGGGTTGCTGGCCCAGTGTGCCAACTCATGTCACATATTACCACAGCTTCCAAACATGTCTTTTCATGGACAATAGCAAGGATTATGTAGTTGCACATTTTATTTAAATAATGTACATATACATTATTTAAATAAAATGTGCAGGAATAAGGAAGGAGAGAGATTGTTGGAACTGTGCAAGATAAATGGGCTAATGGTTGGAAACACATGGTACAAGAAGAGAGAGAGCCATAAAATTACTTGGTACAGCAGGGATTTGACTAGGAAATCAGTGGTGGACTATATTCTATGCGGGAAGGAGACAAAGAAGAGTATCACGGATATAAGGGTAATACCTTCAGAAGCCCTGGACAGTGACCACCGTCTGCTGGTCGCCAAGGTGAGAGGACTGAAGGAAAAGAGGAGAACTGAAAACCAAGAAAGAAGAATAAGGACATGGAAGCTGAAGGAGGATGGAAATAAGGAGAAGTTCCAGATATTAGTGAGGAACAAATTACCGAAGGATGATCCGAAAACAGGTGAAGAAGAATGGAATAGGTTCAAGGACGTGTTGGTAGAAGCAGCGGAAGTCGTGTGTGGCAGAACTAGTGGAAAGAAAAGGTGGAAGGAAACACCATGGTGGAACCCCAGAACTAAGGAAGCAGTGAAAAAGAAAAATGAAGCATTCAGGAAATGGTTCCAACAGAGGACAGACAGAACAAGAGAAGAATACCAAGAGCGGAAGAAAGAAGCAGGAGAAGTAGTGAAGGAAGAGAAAAAGAAATGGCTGGAGAAATGGACAGAAATGATGGAGGAGGACTGTGATGGCAGTAAGAAAGTGTTGTATGGAATGATAAAGGCAAAGAGAAGAGATACAGGGGAAAATGTCAGAATGGTGGACAGGAATGGAAAGGAGGTCGAAAATATGGAAGAAGTAAAGGTTATCTGGAGAGAATACTTCAAGGAACTCCTAAATCCAACTAAAACCAGCGTAGTGGACATTGTGGAGGAAGAAACAGACAGTGACCAAGACATTTCAGAGAAGGAATTGACATGGGAAGAAGTGGAGGAAGCATTAAAGAAGATGAAAGGGGGAAAGGCACCGGGAATAGACGAAGTGAGTGTGGAGATGGTGAGAGCAGCAGGGGTGATAGGAACACAGTGGCTATTTCGAGTAATGAAAGTGATATGGAGGGAGAAGAAAATACCAGAGGACTGGAAAAGAGGGATAATAATACCCATATTTAAAAAGGGAAGTAGGAAGGAATGCAAGAACTACAGGGGAATTACACTCATGTGCCACTGCGCTAAAATATTTGAGAAGGTACTGGAGAGAAGAATTCGGACAGAAGTTGAAGATGGGCTGAGGGAAGAACAGTATGGATTCAGGCCAGGAAGGTCAACAGTTGACCTCATCTTTGCAGTAAGACAGCTACAAGAACACCATTATGAATATGGGAAAGATCTGGTGATGACCTTCTTGGATATTGAGAAAGCATATGATAGTATTATGATGGCCTTCCTGGACATTGAGAAAGCATATGACAGTGTATGCAGAAACAAAGTATGGAAGTCCCTGGAGGATAGAGGAGTAGAGAAATGGACTATAAAGAGGATAAAGGAGATGTACAAGGGAAGCGTGAGCTGTGTGAAAGTGGGAGGAGAGAGATCTGACTGGTTGGAACAAAGAAACGGCCTGAAGCAAGGAAGTGCACTGTCACCGTTACTTTTCATTGTGGTGATGGATGACATAATGACCCGAGTGGCACAAGTAATTGGGGACGGAAAGATGAAAGCAATGGTGTTTGCAGATGATTTGATGATTTGGGGAAACAAGGAGGAGGAGGTACAGGAACAGTTGGACGTGTGGGAAGGAGTAATAAAAGGATATGGGATGAAATTTAGCATAAATAAGAGTGAGATGGTGATCACAACAAGGAAGAAGGAAAGAACCACAACGGGAATAACAATTGGTGGGGAACAGCTGAAGAAAGTGGAGAGTTTTAAGTATCTGGGAAGCCTGATACAAGATAATGGAAGAAACGATAGAGAAATAAATGAGCGGGGGAGGCAGGCAGAAGCATTTCGGAGGAGTGTGAGAAGCATGTTATGGAGCAAGGATGTCCCTCAGAACAGCAAAAAGATCATATATCGGACGTACTATGTCCCTATCCTGACGTATGCCTCGGAGACCTGGGTTATGAAAGGAAGGGAGAGGAGCAAAATACAGGCCAGTGAGATGAGGTTCTTGAGAAGCAGTATTGGAGCTACAAAGATGGACAGAATAAGAAATGAGAGGACCAGAGAATTAATGAAGGAGGAACCATTACAGGATGGTATAGAGAAATCTAGACTTAGATGGTATGGACATGTAAAACGAATGGAGGAGAAGAGGATACCCAGGAGAGTACATGAGACGAAGTGGGAAGGAAAGAGACCGAGGGGAAGACCGAGAGACAGGTGGCTGAAGGGGGTGGAAGAAAGCGTGAAGAAGAGAGGAGAAGACTGGACAAGGGTGGAGGCTGAGAGATGGTGGGAAGACAGAAGACGTTGGAGAGGCTTGTGTTCCAAACAGACCCGGCCAGTGGCTGGAAACTGTGCAAGATGATGATGATGATGATAGTATTAATAGAAACAAGGTATGGGAAGCAATGAGAGCAAAAGCAGTGAACAAGGAGACAGTGGCAAGAGTGAAAGCAATGTACGAGGGAAGCAAAAGCTGTGTAAAGGTGGGAAGAGAGAGAACGGAATGGTTTCAACTGGAGAGTGGTCTGAAACAGGGAAGTGCCCTCTCACCCCTGTTATTTATAGTGGTGATGGATGAAATCATACGAAAAGTGGTAAATAGCATTGGGGAAAGGAAAATGAAGGCAATGTTGTTTGCTGATGACCTTCTGGTATGGGGAGAGGATGAGGAAGAAGTACAAGAGCAATTAGATGAGTGGGAGAAGGTAGTGTTATCATATGGGATGAAGTTCTCAGCACAAAAGAGTGAAGTGGTCATCACAACGAGGAAGAAGAACAGACTGGATATGGGCATAACACTTGGAGGACAGCAGTTGCAGAAAGTAGAATGCTTCAAGTACTTGGGAAGCATAATTGAAGAAAAGGGAGGCAATAGGATGGAAATAAATGAGCGGGGAAGGTGCGCAGATGGATTTTTCAAGAGTGTTAGGGGGATGATATGGAATAAAGATGTACCACAAAAATGTAAAGGAATCATCTACAAGACCTACTTTGTGCCAATTTTGACATATGGTTCAGAAACATGGGTGATGAAGGAAAGGGACAAGAATAAAATACGAGCAGTGGAGATGAAGTTCCAGAGGAGTAGGGTAGGAGTGACAAGAATGGACAGAGTAAGGAATGAGAGAGTCAGGGAGATGGTAAGAGAGGAACCATTGCAAAATAAAATAGAGCGATCTAGGCTACAATGGTATGGACATGTGAGGAGGATGCAAGAGGAGAGGATACCGAAGAAGATGTTTGGAATGGAAATGACGGGAAGGAGGCCAAGGGGAAGACCAAGGGACAGATGGACAAAAGGAGTTAAGAAGAGTGTGGAGGAAAGAGGAGTGTGCTGGGACACAGTAAATGACGAGAGATGGTGGATGGACAGGAAACGATGGAGAGGCTTATGTTCCAAGCAGACCCGACCAGCGGTTGGAAACTGCTCAAGATGATGATGATGATGAATGTACATATACAGTTTTTGAACAACAGTGGCATATTTGAAATAATTTTGAGATGGTTATTCCTATGCCTCCTCTCCCTGCAGCCACTGATAAGCTATTCTATTAACATTTCTATACCACACAATAACACAAGATTGTCCTAGTGTAACAGTTTATTTCAGTGACAGTCATGAGACACCTTTATTCAATTGGCGATTTCAAGACTGCCCACACATTAAACCCACCATTGCTGAACAAACATGTCCAGGACAGTACTGAAGAAATTACTAGCCATTCTAACTTATTGTAGTATGGATTTTAAATGTACATTCAACACATTCTGATCTGGCACTTCATTTAGCAGCCTGAACTGGGGTATTTAATAACGTTTCAAAAGAATGTATAACTCATGAGTGGTTGAAGATAAATCCTTGTTCTTTTTTGCAGTCTCTTCAGCGGACTTTATATTTACATTTGAAATAACACTTAGCATTTATATTTTTAATTACATGATTAAATGACACATTTGAAGAAAATAAAAAAGTCTTACAGCAGGATAGAATGCAAGGGAAACAAAGCCACAGGCTTTTTGTGGGGATTAGAAGTTAACGAACAGTTATGAAAGAAAAAACTGAAAGAATCAATACACAAAAATATGTCCGTCTCAGAAAAGTTTCGTCTGTATTTGTGTCATATGGAGGTTGGAATCTATGGACTGAAACAAGACTTGACAACATTACGGTATTTGTTTCTTGTCATTCCCTCACCAATGCTGCCATCTCCTGGACTTTTCTGGTAACTAAAGCATCTGCAACATTTCTGATTCAACAAAATGCGAGTATAACCCATCGAATATTTTCTGTACAAACCTAAATTGTTACTGCGAGCATAGCCCGTCATGCATCTTAAACTCTATTAACACTACTGCAAGCATTGAGACCGTATTGTGTTAATAATGTATTGTTTGATGTTGCATATATTGTGTTGCCTTTTATTTTATTTGTAGTCTAATATAGGTTGGAATACACTGCATATTCTTATAATTCCCATGTGCATTTGTCATTTATGAATAAATATATAGCCTTCAAAATTACAATAATCCACAATAAGACACGGGACAATAGCATATAGGGCCATGAGGCCCAGCACGACTAATATCATTACAAAACACTGCGCACCCAATCAGCACTTAATTCTAACTAAGCTCACTGAAAGCAAAATTAGTTACCATTTAAAAAGAGCATACTTTGGAGCACTGTAGATGATGTTACACTGGTACCCGGTGGCCATATGACCATTCACCACTGACATAAATAATGTCTCTGGGGGTGACTAATCCTTTGTCTAGTGAGCTTATGTACAAGGTGGAAGCTGTTAAATTGTACAGATGCTGGTCAAACAAGGTCTATCAACACCAACACACTAGCCATGGCTTCCCTCTTCCTGCTATTATCAGGAACATTGAGGCCAGATGAGTACCATACAAAGTTTTTTTGGTTGTTATTGTACCGTATAAGTCATCAACAAAATAATGGTATGCAGTGGTAATTACATGTACAAACACTACTAGAGAAACCACTATTGTATAACACTGGTTATCAGACAAATCTTACACATGCCCAAGCACACAAATATCCAAGCCCCTAAACATAAACAATTTGCTAAGCTTCTTTGTTGCAATGGGTACCATACATTTCTTACAGTTAGCAGACATTGCGACTTGATAAAATGGTATTCTTTTGGGATTAAGCCATGTCAATGACAAAAAATCTCTAAAAACCATAGTGTATGGATATACTGTATATGAAACTTTTCTTTTCCAGCCTGGGTCTGAGGAGGAAAAGACGCCAAGTGTTTGATCAGACCAGAGATAACATAATAAATTTTCCATCTGACAACTTTGGAGATGACTTCAATGATGGATTACAAAATGTGGATATTAGCTCTTTCATTTCGACTCCTGCTATAACTAGCGACTGTGATTCTAATGATGATAAGGGGTCATGTGATCCACGAAGTCCATTTCGAACCATCACTGGATACTGCAATAATCTCAGGAATCCTAAATTGGGGAAAAGTGTCACTACATTTGGAAGACTTTTGCCTCCAGCTTATGAGGACAGTAAGTATATTTGACTCCTTAAATACCAGGAGACTGATTTCTGCTCCCTTTCTTCCTACATTCATCTAGCCTGTCATGCTTCAAATTTTATGAGTACCATACATTTCTTCTACTTAAGAAAAAACACAAAAGAATGCTATAAGAAATGGTTAAGTATGTAAGTGGTATGGAACAATTTTGAGTAACTTTTGAAAATTATTAAAATGAAAAAAATATAACAATGAATACAATAATTGTTGGATGATCTATAAAATGAATCAAAAAACTATTTCAAAATAACTTTCTTGCCCTAGTGTGGAGCAGACACAGGCTTTCCCTGTATCATATGTTTAGTTCTGTGCATTGTCATCTTGTAACTACTGAGATTATTTAATTGTTCTCCTCTGTTTACTTTGAGGTGTGTCTCGACCACGGCTAACATCTGTGACTGGAAATCCTCTGCCATCTCCTCGTCTGGTCTCCACCATGGTTCACGCAGACATCAGTAACTTACACAACCGCTACACTCTCATGCTAATGCAGTTCGCTCAATTCCTGGACCATGATCTCACCTTTACTCCTGTGCACAAAGGTAAGATAATATTATTTGTAGGAAGCATCAATTCCCAAATATAGTACAACAAGTCTCTTGTGGCACATACCGAACTATAGCTTCAGTCCAGTTCTTATCCTGTCTGTTTCCATCATTCCTTCAATTTTCCCTTCAAGTCCATTGAAAATCACTATCTAAAACAAGAGTATATGGATTTACCTTCATAGGTGGAGATAAGGAGTATATCTCTGCTGGAGGGAAGTACAGCAATGTTACCTCTATTCCCAATCGCTAATTTTACAATGTTGCTCTGTCTTCCTCCTAATCTTTGTACGACTTCCACCTTCATCCTTTTCTTTGCCACTCTTCGAATCTACATGACCATAACATGTCAAATAAAGTTCAATCATAAACTAGCAATTTTTTCACCATAATATTTTTGAAATTGTTTGGGTAACACTAATATTAATAGGCTGCAGGTGGTCATTGAGATGAAACAGCTATTGCCTTCAACTATTTGTGCTATGCTCTCCTCTTTCATATTTTCTGACTAACAGTCGCGTGACGAGTGAAACATGTCATCCCTTAGCTTTCTCCCTCTTCTATAGTCCATTACAAATATTATTATTATTATTATTATTATATGCAAATGGACCCTGATGTATCACGCAATACTTTTATGATTCACCTTTCTGATCTTCCATATAGCTCTCATTCACTCACCA
The DNA here is from genome assembly GCA_946902985.2 of Meconema thalassinum. Classification (NCBI taxonomy): domain Eukaryota; kingdom Metazoa; phylum Arthropoda; class Insecta; order Orthoptera; family Tettigoniidae; genus Meconema; species Meconema thalassinum. The sequence continues at coordinate 173,341,360 of OX336394.1, read as the reverse complement.
TGGGCCATCATCCTTTCTTCAGTACACTTGGTTCCTGGTATCTTTGGAGTGTCATACAAATATAATATATATACAGAGAGTTTGTTTTATATGCGACAGGGACCCTTGCTTGCCCGCTTGCCCGCATTGCGCGTCTGTCTTCCGTCAGGCACTTTGCCGTTATGCGGCGCTTGCCCGGCACTGAGTCATTGAGTATCGGAATTGGTACTTAAATTTGTACCTCAATGTGTTCGTTGACCAGTTATTTGACGAACTGACTCACGGAGAGTGATTGTCAACTTATTTTCAACAAGATTCTGCCACTGCTCACACTGCCGAAGCATCCATGACAGAATTGCGTCGCATTTTCGGTACTAGGATTATAAGTCGGAACGTGTGGCCCCCGCGAAGCCCAGACTTATCACCCTCACACTATAAATGAGCTTAAAGGCTATATTACAGCTGAAATACAGTCAATCGGTGCTGAGGATCTTCAGAAAGTAAATGACAATTTCATAAAGAGGTGCCAGCGATGTGTAGCAGTGAATGGCGAACATTTTCAGCACCAGCTGTGAACTAGGTAAGTACAAATTCCTATACTCAATGACTCAGTGCTGCGCGAGCGCCGCATAATGGCAAAGTGCCTTGCGGGAGACAGACAAGCAACACGGGCGAGTGGGCAAGCGAGGGTCCCCGTCGCATAAAAAACAAACTCTCTGTATCTTAATCGTATGTAGTTTTTACAGGTTGTTTTTGGCATATGTTAGTAATTGGAATTATATTGTGTTGACTGACCGAAAAATTACAATATTAATTGTCAATAAAGCAACAGTGAAAAATGGCTCAAACCAATTTATAGGTAGAGCCCTGCGCCGATAAACAAAACGTTATCCACATCTGCACAACTGTTATCCGAATCTATTGGCATTACAATAATATTTTTAGATAAAGCATAAAGTATTAAAGCAACATATTTAGACATTTGAGGAGAAAATCGCTCCCTTAGGCTATGTATGTCATGTGCTATGATTAAAATGAGTGCTATACAGGCAGAATTGCAACCCTTTACAGTTCGGAATGTTAATTATGCTTAATGACATAATTTGAATGTGATTAGCTTAAATCATCATCTTGCATTTGTCATGAAAATATGACAGGCTATGTCATAAACATCCACGTCTTAGTAGTGATAATTAACAAATTCACAAAGAAATTTGATAAAATGGTCCGGCTAGCTCAAAACAGTTGCCAGCGTTTTGCCCCAGTGTACCAATGGGCTCTTCAGTTGGTTATGGTACACCTCACCAAGACGCGTGGCTAGTACATACTGAGAAGGCCGCTGCAAGGCGCTAAATGTCGCCACGAGCAGCGCCAATGTACTACGGAAGCCAAAACTTCCTTTCAAAAAATAATGATAGCTTACCTTGCTAATCCATATTGGAAATATCTGTTTCCGAAGGAAACAGGGTGTAAAATTGTCCGATTGAGCTATGTACATTAACAAATTCACAAAGAAATTTGATAAAATGGTCCGGCTAGCTCAAAACAGTTGCCAGCGTTTCGCCCCAGTGTACCAATGGGCTCTTCAGTTGGTTATGGTACACCTCACCAAGACGCGTGGCTAGTACATACTGAGAAGGCCGCTGCAAGGCGCTAAATGTCGCCACGAGCAGCGCCAATGTACTACGGAAGCCAAAACTTCCTTTCAAAAAATAATGATAGCTTACCTTGCTAATCCATATTGGAAATATCTGTTTCCGAAGGAAACAGGGTGTAAAATTGTCCGATTGAGCTATGTACATTAACAAATTCACAAAGAAATTTGATAAAATGGTCCGGCTAGCTCAAAACAGTTGCCAGCGTTTCGCCCCAGTGTACCAATGGGCTCTTCAGTTGGTTATGGTACACCTCACCAAGACGCGTGGCTAGTACATACTGAGAAGGCCGCTGCAAGGCGCTAAATGTCGCCACGAGCAGCGCCAATGTACTACGGAAGCCAAAACTTCCTTTCAAAAAATAATGATAGCTTACCTTGCTAATCCATATTGGAAATATCTGTTTCCGAAGGAAACAGGGTGTAAAATTGTCCGATTGAGCTATGTACATTAACAAATTCACAAAGAAATTTGATAAAATGGTCCGGCTAGCTCAAAACAGTTGCCAGCGTTTCGCCCCAGTGTACCAATGGGCTCTTCAGTTGGTTATGGTACACCTCACCAAGACGCGTGGCTAGTACATACTGAGAAGGCCGCTGCAAGGCGCTAAATGTCGCCACGAGCAGCGCCAATGTACTACGGAAGCCAAAACTTCCTTTCAAAAAATAATGATAGCTTACCTTGCTAATCCATATTGGAAATATCTGTTTCCGAAGGAAACAGGGTGTAAAATTGTCCGATTGAGCTATGTACATTAACAAATTCACAAAGAAATTTGATAAAATGGTCCGGCTAGCTCAAAACAGTTGCCAGCGTTTCGCCCCAGTGTACCAATGGGCTCTTCAGTTGGTTATGGTACACCTCACCAAGACGCGTGGCTAGTACATACTGAGAAGGCCGCTGCAAGGCGCTAAATGTCGCCACGAGCAGCGCCAATGTACTACGGAAGCCAAAACTTCCTTTCAAAAAATAATGATAGCTTACCTTGCTAATCCATATTGGAAATATCTGTTTCCGAAGGAAACAGGGTGTAAAATTGTCCGATTGAGCTATGTACATTAACAAATTCACAAAGAAATTTGATAAAATGGTCCGGCTAGCTCAAAACAGTTGCCAGCGTTTCGCCCCAGTGTACCAATGGGCTCTTCAGTTGGTTATGGTACACCTCACCAAGACGCGTGGCTAGTACATACTGAGAAGGCCGCTGCAAGGCGCTAAATGTCGCCACGAGCAGCGCCAATGTACTACGGAAGCCAAAACTTCCTTTCAAAAAATAATGATAGCTTACCTTGCTAATCCATATTGGAAATATCTGTTTCCGAAGGAAACAGGGTGTAAAATTGTCCGATTGAGCTATGTACATTAACAAATTCACAAAGAAATTTGATAAAATGGTCCGGCTAGCTCAAAACAGTTGCCAGCGTTTCGCCCCAGTGTACCAATGGGCTCTTCAGTTGGTTATGGTACACCTCACCAAGACGCGTGGCTAGTACATACTGAGAAGGCCGCTGCAAGGCGCTAAATGTCGCCACGAGCAGCGCCAATGTACTACGGAAGCCAAAACTTCCTTTCAAAAAATAATGATAGCTTACCTTGCTAATCCATATTGGAAATATCTGTTTCCGAAGGAAACAGGGTGTAAAATTGTCCGATTGAGCTATGTACATTAACAAATTCACAAAGAAATTTGATAAAATGGTCCGGCTAGCTCAAAACAGTTGCCAGCGTTTCGCCCCAGTGTACCAATGGGCTCTTCAGTTGGTTATGGTACACCTCACCAAGACGCGTGGCTAGTACATACTGAGAAGGCCGCTGCAAGGCGCTAAATGTCGCCACGAGCAGCGCCAATGTACTACGGAAGCCAAAACTTCCTTTCAAAAAATAATGATAGCTTACCTTGCTAATCCATATTGGAAATATCTGTTTCCGAAGGAAACAGGGTGTAAAATTGTCCGATTGAGCTATGTACATTAACAAATTCACAAGGAAATTTGATAAAATGGTCCGGCTAGCTCAAAACAGTTGCCAGCGTTTCGCCCCAGTGTACCAATGGGCTCTTCAGTTGGTTATGGTACACCTCACCAAGACGCGTGGCTAGTACATACTGAGAAGGCCGCTGCAAGGCGCTAAATGTCGCCACGAGCAGCGCCAATGTACTACGGAAGCCAAAACTTCCTTTCAAAAAATAATGATAGCTTACCTTGCTAATCCATATTGGAAATAAAAATAATGATAGCTTACCTTGCTAATCCATATTGGAAATATCTGTTTCCAATATGGATTAGCAAGGTAAGCTATCATTATTTTTTGAAAGGAAGTTTTGGCTTCCGTAGTACATTGGCGCTGCTCGTGGCGACATTTAGCGCCTTGCAGCGGCCTTCTCAGTATGTACTAGCCACGCGTCTTGGTGAGGTGTACCATAACCAACTGAAGAGCCCATTGGTACACTGGGGCGAAACGCTGGCAACTGTTTTGAGCTAGCCGGACCATTTTATCAAATTTCTTTGTGAATTTGTTAATGTACATAGCTCAATCGGACAATTTTACACCCTGTTTCCTTCGGAAACAGATATTTCCAATATGGATTAGCAAGGTAAGCTATCATTATTTTTTGAAAGGAAGTTTTGGCTTCCGTAGTACATTGGCGCTGCTCGTGGCGACATTTAGCGCCTTGCAGCGGCCTTCTCAGTATGTACTAGCCACGCGTCTTGGTGAGGTGTACCATAACCAACTGAAGAGCCCATTGGTACACTGGGGCGAAACGCTGGCAACTGTTTTGAGCTAGCCGGACCATTTTATCAAATTTCTTTGTGAATTTGTTAATGTACATAGCTCAATCGGACAATTTTACACCCTGTTTCCTTCGGAAACAGATATTTCCAATATGGATTAGCAAGGTAAGCTATCATTATTTTTTGAAAGGAAGTTTTGGCTTCCGTAGTACATTGGCGCTGCTCGTGGCGACATTTAGCGCCTTGCAGCGGCCTTCTCAGTATGTACTAGCCACGCGTCTTGGTGAGGTGTACCATAACCAACTGAAGAGCCCATTGGTACACTGGGGCGAAACGCTGGCAACTGTTTTGAGCTAGCCGGACCATTTTATCAAATTTCTTTGTGAATTTGTTAATGTACATAGCTCAATCGGACAATTTTACACCCTGTTTCCTTCGGAAACAGATATTTCCAATTAGTAGTGATATTCAACAAGTTCGGATTGGATTCTAAAAACTTTGCGTAAATTTAGTCCAAACATTATCCGTAGCTTATCCGCTATTCGCACAGCCATGCAAACTATATCCGCATGGCAACAAATTTATAGGCTAACCCTCTAAAGTCAACTCACAGAGCAGTTAAGAAATGTATTCTCCCATTTGATGGTCTTTCTCTTTCATCTTCCCTGTTCTCATAGTTGTACAGTTTAAAGAAAGTTAAAGCCTGTTCATTCAACATTGACTCTTTCTCATTTTACATGCCATGGTTTCTTTTAATTGCAGACTGAAATATTATGTCACAAATATTACAAGGAGCTTCAACACATATGGTTGCACAGAGATGCTTCTTTTTATAGGGGGCCAAAGGATACACAGTAGTTGGACACTGATACACATTACTGTTCAACATAGCCACCATTCCTGTTCAAGCACTTGTTCCAGCAGTAAACTGAGACATCTATGCCAGAAGAAATCTGAGTCCAGTCCCTGACGGCATGTTGGAACGACCATATTGTCGTTGATCCCATGCCACCCACATGCTTCTTCAAATGTCCAAAGAGATGAAAATCACTGTGGTGGATATCCTTGGCCTGCCAAATAATTGTTCATCTTGTACATCCATGTTGCCCTTATCAAACTACATACACCAATGCCAAACCTGTTCCTATTAAATGACTTTTGCACCGCATGACTCGACAAGTTGCCAATAAATTTTCACTCATGAGGTGCCCTTCAGGCATAAATATTCAAGGGTCATGCACCATCTTACAGCTCCAACTGTGGACCCCTACTTTGGTCCTATCAGACTGTTCAAACACAATGAGGAATATGTTAGCTCTTGTTTCCTTATTTTTGAGGCCTCCTTGTATTACAGTAATTGTTTAAAACCATGTTAATAACATTAAATGTTACTGATTAATATGTAATTTTAATTTTTTATAGTTCTCTTAAAAAACAAAAACACATTTGGTAACTATGATTCTTCTTTATATGGCACAAACCAAAAGATATTTTAAGTGTTTTTTTTTTAGTTTAAACTTTTTTTTTTAACTTTTGCGAATTTTTATTTTCATTCCTTTTAATCATTGATAGGACAGTGTCTTTTAACTTGCATATGTTGCAAAAAAAATCTTTATGGTATTGTAATGGTAATTAGGCCCTCACGTTGAGCGACAATTGTAACGTTTTGCTAGCCCACACGTTGAGCGACAATTGTAACGTTTTCACTTTGCTCCACGTTGAGCGTACAAGTGTAATGTTAATTAATGCCCCATGTTGGTAGCGACAAATGTAACGTTTTGCTAGCCCACACGTTGAGCGACAAATGTTACTGTTTACCTTTGCCTAAGCTATGTTGTTTTAATGGGCGCCAAGACCTCAATGCAATGCTGAAATCTAAATTTGTATTTAACAACGTCTAGCTCTGGTAGAACACCTTCAAGAATCTATTCACTCAGATCGTGGTATGATTTGATCATTAACCCAACAAACAATTGTATCAGGAGAAGGAATTGGTCTATATCTAATGCTACCTACTGAAAGCAAAGATTTCATTGTAAAAGAAATGAATTTATTATATAAAACAAGTATAGCAAAATTAATAATAATAATAATAATAAGTATAAC